>CM029475.1:9564239-12072330 GCA_017140325.1 Eucalyptus leucophloia subsp. euroa
GATCCTTAATTCAATGCATGTGGACATGGTGGTTTCCATACATTTCAAAGAAACTAGCCAAATCATAGAGTTTGAATGTGCAGGTTATCAGATAAACTCCATCTCAAAAACCGGCATTCTCCATAGTCCATCGGTGCCTATGAAAATGACCCCAGATGGAATGGCAAACCCGACCGGGGCCATGGCCAAATCGGGTCCTACCGCCTCGTCTCCTACTTTTTCGAAGCTGTACCAGCCCAAGCTCCTGCCTTTTCGAGGCTATAAAAACCCAAGCACCTGCTCGGCATATGAAATCAATCCACGTAAACATCTCTCTCTCTCTGTCCTCTCCCTCCTCCTCCGGCCGGCCGTCGCAGCTCGCTCTCTCGCTTTGCGTAAGCATCTCTCTCTCTCTCTCTCTCTCTCTCTCTCTCTCTCTGCACTCGCGCTTGCTGCTGCCGCCACTCAACGCGCTCGCTTAGCCGTAGTTCCTTCTGGACTTAGTGCCGGCTATTCGGTCTGTCGGTTCCTTTTTTCCACTAAATTTTTGATATGTTCAATGTGATACTTACAAATATTTAACATGGCCTTTAATTTTAGTGCGATGTATATAAATCATTGAATATAATACTTAATAGATTCAATCTAGTTCTTAGTTTATCTAGTCTGCAGATTAAATTAAACACGTATTAAGAAGTTCATAAATTACATCAAATAAATTAAAATTTAGAAATAACATTACATATCGGATAAATCTATAAATCATTCATATCATTTTTTCAGATACCTCGTGATTGATCAGACCTGATTGGGCCCATGGCCAAATCGGGTCCTATCGCCTCGTCTCCTACTTTTGTCGGGGCTATGCCAACCCAAGCACTTGCTTGGCATATGGAATCATCAATCACGTAAACAAATTAAAAATTTAAGAACGGCATTGCACGACGGGTAGACCCGATTGGGGGCCGGGGCCGAACTGGGTCCCACCAGCCCGGATTCCCGGCTGTCTCCTGCCTTTTCGGGGCTATACCCAAGGACGTGCTCGGCATATGGATTCAATCCGCAAGCATCGCCGCCCCTGTTTGGTCGTCGCCTGAGCTTGCACTAGAGCGCCGCCGCCGTCGTCGTCGACGACCTCACTCCTCCTCCTCGCTATCCTCTCCCTCCTCCTCCGGCCGGCCGTCGCAGCTCTCTCTCGCTCTGCGTAAGCATCTCTCTCTGTGCACTCGCGCTTGCTCTTGACTTCCTGCCGCCGCCGGTCAGCACGCGCTCGCTCAGCCGTCGTTCCTTCTGGACTTCGCGCCGGCCGGCCGGTCGGTCTGTCAGTTCCTTCTTTCCGCTTATGCCTGTCTTGCGTGCGTGCGGGGATGATTCCTGGGACAGTGCATGTAGACTGACGTCGTCAGGAGATTGGATTAATCGGAGCTTTCTGAGAGCGCATTTCCGGCGCCCGCGGAAAGGAAGATTACCGAATGCCCCGCTTCGATGTCGCTCGTCGGCGAAGCCGTGTCGATTATGCTGTTGCGGACGATAAAGTTTGAATTTTTTTTCAAGATGGTTATGTCAGGATTGGTTGATTCTTTGGCGCAGGTTGGTTGAGTAAACTGAAAGGAATGTCTTCATTGTAAAGGAATCGACGACCTTGTGCTTTTATAGTCCAGTAGAACAGTTAAGTTTAAGGAGATGGAAGATTTAGTAGATTAGGTTACGGCGAAAGTTGTGCTCTGACATTTGAGAAAATTGAGGATTCATATGGCTGTTTGCCCTGTAAACGAATCAGGAGTAGGATTGGTAGCATAAAGTGGCACTTGCTTCTTCTTGGGTGGCAATGTAGCATGAAGACTGAACATTATTGCAAACACGTTTGTATGGATGGCTTAAATTCCGGATAGCGTTGGGTTATCAGTGTTTTCTCTCCTTAAGATTAATTTGAGTTTGAGTGCTGTCACTCTCCTCCATCGATATTAATTTCGCAATAGTTTTCTGATTAGCATCTCATCTGCCTAATTAAGATTTTTATCTTTGCTTGCATTTGTAGTGGAAGACTCTCAGCCTTGTTTGCCATGGATGTTTCTCCAGGCTGACCCTTTAAAGGAGAGGTGACTTTGGGTACGGTCATGGCAACTGAAGAAGAATATGCTTCCCAGTCTAAGCTACTTCAAGAGTTCACTAACGTCTGCAACATTGACAAGGCATGGATATTTCAGTCTGAAAAGGTAATACCGATTGGCCTGTCTTTCATCTCCCCTCCTTTCACATCCTCTTTGTACTCATCAGGATAAACAATCACAGGAAAAGGCTCACAGGCTATGTTCTCAGTTAGCCAATCAAATCTTCTGGCAAATAAGAGGAGGAAATTTATTCTATCTGCTCAAATCGCCAGTGAAAGTAGCAATTCTGTAACCTTTCAGTGGGCTCAATTCCCTGTTGAGATGGCAAATGCTTCTCTAATTGTTCCCTCACCCTCGGGTTCTAAGCTACTGATAGTGAAGAATCCCGAGAATGATTCTCAGTTCAACTAGAAATATGGGGCTCGTCTCAGTTGGAGAAGGAGTTCCACATCCCCCAATCTGTTCATGGTTCTGTATACACGGACAAATGGTAATAAACTATATGACTCTCAAACTCCTCATGAAGAGCCTGAATGTTAACTAGTTTTTATTTCTTTTTTGGTGTGTCCAATTTCATCCTCTTTATTTGCATGTGTAGTTATGTTAGTTGGAGCAGTACTGCCTCCGTAACTTGTAGGAATAATCTCAGCGGAAGAAGCTGAAATGGTGATGTCCATGTTACCTTGTGAGATTTGTTGAATTAAAAGAAACTGAAAGATCTCTCAATGCGTAGGTTTGAGGGAGTATCCTGGAACTTTGTGAATCTCTCATTGCTTATGTTGCTGAAGAACCTGCTCCTTCCAAGCCTACCTTCAACAGTTCTGGCTATAAAAGGATAGTTCAAATGAAAAAGATTGTGGCAGCTGGAAAGGCCAAGGTGACTTTGAAGAGGAGTGGGGGCGAAGCATATGCTGGAAAAAGGAAGCCAGCACTCTTTGTTATCGATATTCAGAGGTCAATTACGTAGCTCTTTTGATACTTTGATAACTGACAAACGCTCTAACGTGGGAACTTATAATCTGAATTTTCATATGATGTTCAGTGGAGAGGTGCGAGCTGTTCAAGGAATAGCAAGTTCTTTGAGCGTCGGCCAGGTCATATGGGCACCATCATCTGGAGGCACAGATCAACATTTGGTTTTTGTTGGGTGGTCATCAGATCAAAAGGAAGCTTGGCATCAAATACTGCTACAATAGGCCCTGTGCATTATATGTAACTAAAAATCCATTCCATCAATCAGAAGCAAATGAAAAAGATTTCAAGTGAGTACATCTTTTGTCAGTGTCCTGCTCTTGCTTATATGATGTACTTTTTGTTACGATCAGATGCGGGGCTTAACACAGTAACATCCTTAAAGTTTCGAGGTGAAATCTTTTAGTCCTTAAATTTTACTTTGTGACATTTATGGTCCTTAAACTTTTATAAACTGCACAGATATACGATAACCATGGAATTCGTATCGCAAAAAATATGAAAAGTACATATCTGGCAGCTGTTCACCCAATGGAAGCCCATAATGGTCTAATTTCTCTCTAGAACTTTTAACCATAAAATAGCTTGCTTTCTTAGCACTTGTGCTAAGGATTGATTAGCCTTTAGGAAATAGGGGGTGCAGGGGTGCTGTGCTCCTGTTCATCTGTTGTGTTTGGGAGGGAATTGGAATGGTTGGGTTTCCAAAAGTTGAGGGATAGAGAGGCTTCATGACCAAAAAAATAACCACAAATATTCTGTTCTTTTTTTGTATTAAAAATTCATACAAAAATGATCTTATACTTTTTGTCCGTGTTGTGATGAAAATTCCGACTGTTGTCCTACAATTGCACTACTTAAGCACCATGGCTGTCACAAAGCAGAGTTTAAGGACATCAAAGAATAATCTTGGAAGATTATGTATCATAAGTATAATTAATTAATGTAAACCATAATAATTGAATTAAGCTATTCTATTTTCAGAGGTGATTCTGGTAAAGGTTCAACTTTGTATAATCTAACTCAGAGCATCAGCAGCGCCTTCCTTCCACGTTTCAGGTATGCTCCTCCTAGGACATGTACTTCATTTATTCGAACTCCTTTACTTTTTTGGTTCATCAGTATGATATGCTCTTAATGAAGTTTCGGAAGCACTGTGACTAACTTTTTGCTGTTTCGAACTTAACGGTAATTTACATTACCCAGCCTTCCTTTTGATAATTTGGAGTTTCGTTTTCTCCATTGTTAAGTATCTGTGAGCACTGTTTGCTGTGTTTCTCTTCTCTGCCGTTTAATGCAGCTGGAATGTTACCTCTGAATAATTGCATAATTTTACACCGTGAAGCTTGTGCATCAGTGTTGTTTGTCCTACTAGACGAATATTAGGATTAGCTTTCTATAAAATCCTTGTTTATACTGTCGAGACTTCTCTTTATGTTTAAAGATGCATATTATCCAGCTTTTCTTTTAATTGCCTCTACACTATTCTGTTACTTGAAAGAAGCAAATGAGTTGAATGATATTACATTGGCCTGTTGATCTCAAGAAGAGAAATGGTTTTCTAACCAATTGCTCCCATGCAAAATCACCATTCTCAGCCCAGATGGGAAGTATCTCCTGTTTTTATCTGCTAAGAGTGCAGTGGATTCTGGAGCACATGGGGCTACTAATTCCTCCATAAAATTGATTGGCCAGTAGATGGAGAGCTGAGCCTGCACCGAAGTATTGTTGATGTGGTAAGTTATCATTTTCCTTTGTTGCTTTTGTCGTTTTTTGTTTGTTTAACGGTATGTTTATCTGTTTGTTGGCAATGTTGACTAATTTCCTTTGTCGCTTTTGTCGTTTTTTGTTTGTTGACGGTATGTTTATCTTTTTGTTGGGAATGTTGACTAACTGTAGTTCTGTCCCCTTTGCCTCCCTTTTTGGTAGAGGTATAGACCAGCCGGATATTGCAATAGAGATGATCCTATCCTGCTAATATGTTTCTGTCATAAAATTCGACATGTCAACAGGAAAATTACCTAAGATGTCCTAAATCTATCACACTTGTGCCAATTTAGTCCTCAACTTTTTAATGATTTGCTAAAGTAGTCATTTTGGCCAAATTTGGCTAGATTCGATGACGTGGACACTAGTGATGCCATGTAGGATGGCTGGCGCTGATGTTGACAGTTCAGATTGGTCAGCAATCCTTGTCAAGCTTAGAAGAAAAAAAAGGAAAAAAATAAAAAATCCTGAAAATTTTGAAAGATCATAAAAATTGCCCACGTCAGTGCCAGCTGTCCTACATCGTGTCACGTAGAACGGGCGGTGTCCACGTTAGCAATTTCCGGCCAAAATTGGCCAGAAGGACTACATAAAATTGTCAAAAGGTTTGGGGTTAAATTGGTCAAATTGAAAGGTTTATGACTAAATTGGCACAAATGCAATAGGTTTAAGACTTTTTGTTGGTAATTTCCCCTAAAAAAATAGATGCTCTAGTGATTTAATGGAGCGAATATTTATCAAGTCTTTTGGGAGAGAGTGTTGCTGGATTTAACAGTAACTACAGTTGATATAGATGGTTCATTGACTAATTCATGTAGTTCATGTACTCAAATTTTCCCAACAACGTGTTTGCATGATTGGCTTCCAGGATTTCACCACAAACCACTTTGCAGTAGAATATGTGACATTCTAAACTTCAGTGTTGACTTTGAGTACTAGTGTTATCATTTGAAAGTAAGTGACTTCATATGATTTTTGCTTTTGACAAGTCTAAACTTAAGTATTGACTCTTGAGTACTTTTGTGTTATAAGAAGTATGTGGATTTTGATGACATTTGCTTTGAGAGTGGATACTGCCTAGATTTACATTTTTTTTTTTTTTGTTGTCTCGATCTTTCCTTGCTTGAACTATCATTATTGCAGATCCCTGTTATAATGAATGCTGAAGAAGGGCACTTTCCTGGGCTTTACTTTTCCGGTCTCCTTACTAACCCGTGGCTTTCTGATGGATGCACGATGATCCTGTCTTCCTTTTGGGGCAGCAGTGAAGTTATACTTGCAGTAAATGTGTTGAAGTAATAAACTTGTTCTATATAGCTATTTTTTCCAATTGAGACTCTCTCTTCCTTTCATTTCGACTTACCATGTCACTTATTTATATGCAGTGGGAGTGTATCACGAATTAGCCCCACTGAGTCGAGTGCTTCATGGGAAATTCTCTCTCTTGATGGGGACAATATTGTTGCTGGTAACCTGAAATTAATATTTGCCAATGCATTGTGAGAAAGGGATATGACTTGAAATATAAGTATATGCAACTTGCCTTTTCAGTTTCTAGCAGTCCCACAGATTTCCCTCAGCTCAAGTATGGTTATCTTATTGACAAAACAGTATCAAGTGCTTCATGGAGTTGGCTGGATATTTCAAGTTCCATATTCAAATGTTCTGAAAAGGTCATTATATAATTTCTTCGCCCTTCTTTTGGTGGCAAGACACAGTCTGTTACTGAACTCCATGTGTCCATCTCAACTAACACTCAACTTTTTACAGGTTAAGGCGTTGCTGGGATCTCTTCAATTTAACATAATTAAAATTCCAGTCAAGAACGTTGCTGCTTGCACAACAAAAGGTAGCGTCGCTATTTGTACTATTTACAAAGGGTCTACCCACTTGTATTCACTGATGTGATTGATGCCTGCAAGCCTTTTTGAGCTTGTTTATTGTATGCTTGCTGGAGTTCTTTTGTTTTTCATTTTAACTTGTTGCAACTGTTTTATCAGATGAAGTGTAAGTCACTTTTCATGATAGAAGTGGGTGGAAATCAATTTTGCATTCATCATCGTGTTTTTCATTCTTAACTCTATTCTTATTCATTTGGGGACTAAACATTTGGGGACTAAACATTCTTTTAAAGTAGGAGACTCCTTTTCTTTCACATTTTTAGCTTCTTTCTTGTTGCTACTCTGTTTGGTCTTTGAAAACTCAAGGTTTTCTTTTTTTCTATCTGATTCTTACATGTGTCTCCTTTCAAATGGTGTTCTTTCATGTTTCTTCCTTGGTTTGTTGCCTTGATCAGTATAGGTTGTGCCTTTGTGCATCTTTAGAATTTTTTACTGGACTTAAGTTTCTTAGACACATAAATGTTCGTGAGCAAGCACTAATATATCCAGACTTTGATGTAGTTGTTTGGCTCAGCATCGTTATTCATTTATAAGCACATTTATTTTATTTTTATATGTATATTGGTCTAATGGCTTGGATATAGATTAGTCTCCTTCTATATGCACTTGCTGCTTGGACAAGCTTCATATGTACATATTTCCACACATGTAGCAAGTAGTTTATGTTCATTTATATTTTTATTAAGCATTGTCTATTAATTCTAAACTCCATATTGTTTTCTTTTTCAGTAAAGTTTTTAATGCTCAATTATATTTCAAGGGGTTGCTTAAAAGATTTGGCGCGGTGGTTTCTAGTAGCACATAAGAAATACAATGGAACTCTTTTGTGATACCAACTCATTCTTTGTTGCTGAACAAAAAGTTAGATGAGCTATTGGAGTCCATTTGTACAGAAAAGCTGTGATGAAATGGATAGGAATCATGAATGATAAATGATCTGTAAATATGATAAATGATGACTAACCTTTGGGCTTCAAAAGGCAACTAAATTGAGAAAATGGCTATTTCGTAGAAGGATCATGAACCTAATTATGTAGGAGAAGTGTTAAGATATATGCTTTATATGTACTGTGTGCATGTTTCCTGATAGCCTAAGCTTTTGAGAGACAGTTATTCAACATGGTATTTGAGCTTTAGATTGATGGTTTGAATCTTGACACTTCTTATGATGATCATTATGTCTGATGCTCCTGTTTCTCCTCTGGCTATTGTTTGATGTGGTTGCATCTAGATCCTATGTTTTATTTGTATGGTTCAGTTTACATGTGCAAGTGGCTGTTGAGATTTAGGCTCGCTGTACTTGTGGGCTCGTTTGCGATAGTTTAAGTTTTAGGTAAGAGGGGGTTCAACGAGAAATAAAAATTTGTTAATTGAAATCTCATAGTTTGGTTCAATTTGTTCCTTCAACATGGCATGCCAGTGGCTGAGTGAGGCCTTTTAAAATCATCACAAGTAGTTTTTGCTTAATTTCCATCCCTACAAAAAGTCTAAAATCTCATCTTATGGCAATGGAAAAATTATTGCTCCTCACGGTCCATATATTTGATTCATTACAGGTGCTTCAAAGCCCTTGGGGGCAATATTTGTATCAACAATGTGTAAAATCTCATCTTATGGCAATGGATAAATTATTGCTCCTCATGGTCCGTGTATTTGATTCATTACAGGTGCTTCAAAGCCCTTTGAGGCAATATTTGTATCAACAAAATCAAAGAATGACTTGCCTGATCCACTTATTGTGGTCCTTCATGGTGGACCTCATTCTGTCGCCATCTCAAGCTTTTCAAAGTCCTTGGCATTTTTGTCTTCTCTTGGGTTCAGCTTGCTAATTGTGAATTACAGGTATGCCGTAATGTTGTCTGATTTACTGAAAATAAAATCAGTTTAGTTCCTTAAGCCAGCGTAAGACTCTTTCATTAGCTTGTTACCCAATGTTCTCAAAACCAGACCAATGAAAACTAGTTGAGTGACTGGCTTGAATCGACAGCTCAATTGGTTCAACTGGTAAATTTTCATTTAGAGTAATTATCTCCAAGATACAGACATCACAAGGCATGACCTTGTTGCAGCCCCAAGTCTCAATAGTATCAATAGAATGTTTGCATTAATTGTTTTATTTCCCCAAATACATTAAATTGAGCATCATGGCAGGATAATTAGCATTAAGTTTGTGGAATGACTATTCAATTATTGCTTCCTGCTTGGGAGTTGAGAAATTGATATAGGTACTGGTTTAACCGACGTATATTGCCTAGGAAATAACTATTGTCTATACCTGCACAAAACAATCAGCAAGCTAGTAGCTTATTGATATTTTTATGAAGGAATTTGTGGCCAGATAAATACATGGAGGAATTTTAGTGGGTTTGAAGGTAGAAGGATTTTTCATTAGCTGAGAAGTTATCCCAAATTATTCTGAGTTGCTATCTTTTTCTTATGAAAGATTTCTTGTGGTTGTCCTAGTCACCTGATTCCTTGGAACTTTAATTTAGAATGTAGTCTCTAACAAGATTGAGCCGTGTAACAGGCATGTAAAAGTGCCACTTACCCTTGGAGAGTGCCCATGTGTGTCGTGAACAAATCTTTCATGCTTATGATTTCAATTTGTTTTGCAAAATTTAGTTCTTCATTCAGGGTATCCTTTTGTATTAATGCTTGCAGAGGTTCACTAGGATTTGGTGAGGAAGCATTGCAGTCCCTACCAGGAAAAGTTGGTTCACAGGTTTCTATTGTTCTTTTACTTCGCCCTTCATTAATGGAACAAATAATCTCAAGATTTAACTCGGTCAGCAATTTAATGCATTGTTCTGTCTTTTGTAGGATGTCGATGATGTACTTACAGCAATGGATCATGCTGTTAATTTGGGACTTGCCAATCCATCTAGAATAGCTGTAGTGGGTGGTTCCCATGGTGGCTTCTTAACAACCCATTTGATTGGCCAGGTGAGTGGTTAAACTCAATGCAACAAAAATGAGACTTTCCTTTCACCTTGTGTTCAGTTTTGGGGATAGTCATTCGCCGCAGCTTTAAATGGAGCCCTTCTAACACTATAGAAGCTTCCCTGTCCTTTGAGTTTGTTTTGCATCAAGTCAAGTTGTAGCATTTATAGCCTTAATGGTCAGCAGACTGAATCCTAGTTATCTGTCGTAACTTACATCTGCAGGCACCAGATAAGTTCATTGCTGCTGCTACGAGGAATCCTGTTTGTAACCTTGGATTAATGGTTGGGACTACTGATATTCCTGATTGGTGCTATGTCGAATCTTTTGGTAGTGAAGGGAAGAATCATTTCACAGAAGCACCTTCGGCTGAACATTTGAGTCTCTTTTACAGCAAGTCTCCAATCTCTCATCTCCATAAGGTATGCTGTGGCTGAAGCATGTTATATCAGACAATTGTTCCACATCGTTCAAATCTTTCTACAGCTTTGACTAGACAATGCCTTATGCCATTGTTACACCAACTCCATGACAAGATAAAGGTACACTTTTAGCAGAATATTAGTGACAGATACAAGATGCATTGCAGAGGCTTTTGCTTGTGGATTATAATGGGGTTAACTTTGAGTGGGAGGGGCTGGTAAAACCATATGAAAATGCCTCTCCTGTTGGATTATAGCAATTTAGTTGCTTCATGTCCAGTGCATTCTGTGACATATTCTTTTGCTTTAAGTTTCATCTCTCTTCTGATCATCTTCTTTTCCTTTTTCCAACCATCTTTGTTTAGAGGCGATTTGCTCCCATTAATGGTTTCTCCTGAAATGATTGGAAGTATTTGTGTTGATAAACATTGCAGGTTAAGACACCAACCCTTTTCCTTCTCAGTGCTAAGGATCTCCGCGTTCCATTTTCTAATGGGTTACAGGTAAGAGTCATTTCAATTAGAGATCGGACTATGCTGACATTGATTATAACTTATTCACAGAGACTGAACTTTGGTACCTTCGACTTAGCAGATTTCATGGATGTTAATTGTACTTATTTTTATCCTGCTTTCTTCTCTCATTTAACCCCTTTTCTGACTTTCTATATTTTACTTTGCATGGAATTCTCGCTAATCCGCCTAATTAATACTTTGGTTTGAACTTTACAGTATGCTCGGGCACTAAGGGAGAAAGGAGTCGAAAATAAAGTAATTGTATTTCCCCATGATGTTCATGGCATCGACAGGTATAGGTCCATTTCCAATTTCTGCACATTCTAGCTTTGCCGTAAGTTTTAAGTTCGAAGTAGCATGCCACTTTTGAGGCTAACCATAATCCCCTTTGATGCAGACCACAATCTGATTTCGAAAGTTTCCTGAACATTGGAGTGTGGTTCAAGAAGTACTGCAAATAAGCCAGAATATGAAACTTGCATTGTCGTATGGGTAACAATCAGATGCCTCAAATTTGGTATTCAATCATTTTATAAATATAGGCCAAAAAAAAAAAAAAAAGAACATTGTCTATATTTGGGGAAAAAAATTGAGGACCCCGCAAAATGCGCATTGCACATGCTCATCTGGAGCAAGACCTACTATATAAGTTAAGGGTTGGTCTGCTGTTAGAATAATGATGCCGGATTCTCATCAATAAATTATGTTTCTCTGATGAAATTTTCACAATGTACTCGATAATTAGTTTGGTCGATTTTCTGAGATTGGTCGATTAGAAGTGTAAAAAGTTTATACAGTGCTCACTTTGAAGTGTTACTTTATAAAAAGATCACTTAAGTGTCGATTCTAAGGTTATTGGAAATCTAATGTAGTAATATTTGATTAATAGTCTTACATGGCTTACTGATGTGCCCAATTAGTAAATAACTTCCAAATGATGTCATCTAAAAGTTGTAAAAAATTATCGGTTGAATGTCAAATTTTGTTTAAAATGGTCACTTTAGTGTTAGTCAATGTTAAAAAGCGATTACTTCAGTATTAATCATTATTAGAAAGTGATTATTTTAGTGCCAAAGAATCCACCAGCATAAACAGGTGCTGGTGCAAGCACAAATCATCACCACCACCTACATAAAAGCTTGCACTAGCGGCACATCTGGTGTTGTCTTTTAACAACCAGCAGCACCAACATAAAAGCCAGCATCGGCAGTCCCATGACAAACTTGCACAAGCAGCACAAGAACAAGCCAGCCAAAGAAAGACAAAAAATGGGTACCAACAAAAGAATAGACAAAAACAAGCACGACCAATTGGTTCGTGCAAGCACAAAACTATATCGACTGGTGCAAGTATAAACCAATACATATAAGTGCTGGTGAAGTGTTGTGCTTCCATCACCTGCAAAAAGAAGTGCAGTACAAGCACAAAACTGCACCTTGCCAGCACAAACTAGCCCAATCCAATACATCAAAGCCAAAGGCCAGACAAAAAATGGTACTGGCAAAAGCATAGACAAAATAAACACCGTTGCCATTGACATTAAATTGCTCCTTTACATATAGTTGATCTGAGTAACAAAGCAAACACGTCCAGCTTCCCCTCTTACCAAACAATATCAACCAAAACATGTGCAGCTTCCCCTTCCATCAAACAATAGCAACCTAACATCTCAAAATCAGTTAATATCAACACCCATTATTCAAGGTTCTTCTTTTGTCTTTGGACCTGTCACTTCCATCGTTTGTTTTGGAGTACCATTTGATTCATTGTTACTAGTATCATTAGTCAAGGTTCCGCTTTTGTCTTCTTTTAGGTGCAGCCCTTGACTCTTCATTATCGCGCGATTCCTCCTCTAGCACAATCATCCCACGGCTGCACCAAGAGCCCCAAAATTTACTTCCAAGCCCCAATTTTACCCTTCGAGCCCTAATTTTTCCCTCCAATTGAGCGACTCAAAGAGGATGATGAACCCAAGTGAGTGAGAGAAATAGAGACGGCGAGCAACAAAGACGGCGAGAGAGCAATGGTGACAGGGAGAGTGATGCAACGGTTAGCCAGTGTTGAAGATGATTGAGCTAACATTGAAAGGGAGAGCAGTGCAATGTCATTTTCCCCATACGTGTTGTGACTTCATTTTACTTCATGGAACCATATAGGATTGTGCAATATCATTTAATCTGTCCACGTGGATTGATTTTTTTACTTAAAAAATCTCACATCATATTAAACTTTAATTATAAATAATATGTGCTTATTTTGATTGGAACTTCTCGCCGGAGGCATTTAAATGATCATTTTTTCTCTGGTTTAACACTTAAGTAAGCTGACAAAAACTTTTTGCACTAAAGTAAATGCCGTATAGGACTTTTGATACTTCTAGTGTCTTTCTTCCGATCCACTATGTATATTTCTAATTTTCGTGGTGTGATATACTGTATATGTAAACTGACTAATGGGGGATAAGTTGTAGTCACTTGAAAGCTTGGAGAAACTGCATTGAAATGTAATAGGTAGATCATTTTACCATTATGGTTCTGCCCATTTTCTTAACAAGAATATATCTGCGCATTGTGCAGGATCATATGTTATCTATTTTGTGGGAACTATTTTTAAGGAGATCTATATCAAAATGTTATGTTCCCATTACGAGGCTCATATCTCAAACTACTTAAAAATGGTTATAGTCGAGAAATAATCAACGTATAAGAAGATTACCTTGCAGAAATAGCATAAGCTACTTAAGAATTAAGATTCTCCACCGAATGAAATCAGTTTTGTCTCCAGTTCTTTCCCGTTCTTTGGCCCAAATCCGTTGTTCCTGCATAAAAACAGAGGGCGATCCGAAGGTTCCCGAAAAACTCAGTCAGCAAATATCAATGACAGGAAAAAGATAAAAATTGATGTGCAACAGCATCTACATTGTCCAAGTAGCATAAATGATTCCTTTGATCATTGCATGTCGCTCTATCAATCAGAGTACATTATGTAAACTCCAGCAGGTACCGACTTGTACATATACAATACAAAAGATTTGGGCTCCATCTAGTATGTCTTTTCATTGGCCTCTGTTTCCCATGTCAAAGAAAGTGTAACAGTCTAGAAAGAAAAAAAAGATAGTCTAGGTTAGTGTAAAACTTGCTCTTCAGAAATGACCTCTTCGATCTATAGGCAACGAGATGTGCACGTAATTCCTTCGGCATTTTCCTATCATGGGTTACCCTTTTATTATATAGTTTTTTGCCTTATTGCAGAGAGTTTCACAGAACATTACTTTCTTTTTATGTAGTGAGCAGCACAATTAGGGCGATTAATGAATTAGAGGATTTTTCTATGTGCCGCGAGGATATTCCCGAGTGGCGAGTATCTTGTATGTTGCCATGAGCGTATTTTTGGAGCACAACTTCCCTAGTTTCTTGCAAAGTAGAGCCATCCGATTGCTGGGGTCTGGGTAATTATCCATTCCTAGATTAGTGTAGAAGGAGTAAATGCAAAGGAAAAGGAAGAGGACAGAGTAGAAGAAAAAAAAGAAACAGGATAGCTGAGGAAGAGAGGGTTGAATGACGTTTAAAAAGCTGGCGTTCCTAGACCGCCACCACTGGAGACCAAGGTAGAGAGATTTTTTAACAATTCTGTACAATATCTGGTTTAATCTCAATCCAGACAAAATCGAATTGTATCTAGCTGCTTATGATGAGCACGTTGCTGCTTTGTATCAACTAAGGGGGTTTATGAAAGGCAATCTAAGTGCGAGATATCTAGGACCGTCTCCGATTTCTAGCAGGTTGTCAGACAAGGAGAGCAAACCTTTAACTCTTAGGATTACTTCAAGAATGGAAAGCTGGAGCTCAAAGCACGAGTCATGCAGGAAGATGGCAATTGAAAGAATCTGTGAAATTTACCTTGGTTAACTACTGCTGCCAGAAGATTGTCAAAGCAATAGAAAGCAAGTGCTCCGCAGAGTTTCATTGGATGAGGTTTGCTCTCCAAAGCGTGAGGGAGGTTTGGGATTGAGGAATCTCACAAGCTCTGCAACTCTGCTTGCATCCTGAAGAAGTTTGTGGAGTCTGTTGCTTCAATTTGGATCTTTGGAGCAGAAGAGAGAGCAAGTACTCTTTTCTGTTTGTTGTCCTTTAAATTGCTTGACACTGATTCATTCCTCATACAGTGGCCCAACTATCCTTATCTATACTTGAGTTCAGATTGAGGTGGACTCTGACTAGTAGAATGATCGAGTGACAAACATGTATGCACGAGATTCAAAATCCACAGAAAGTGACATGTCTACCTTCCATTGGCAGCGTAAGATGAGAGAGATGTTCTTCCATTGCTCATTTTCTTCCAGAGACTCAGAATTGGTATATTGTTTAATGCATACTAAGAAGAGAGAACGGTAGAATTTTTTTATAAGAAAATTATGTCTATGTATGCTAAAAAATTACCTCACTACAAGGAGTTATTTATATTCAATATTTGTTTTTTTTTCTAATCACATCTTACATATGAAATAACGATTAATATTCCATATAATTTATGTTGCCAAATGCAATTTAACTACCTGCATTTAGGAACCTTTATTTCAGATACACTATGCAGAAATGCTTAAAGTATATGGTTTCCAAGTCTTCCTTCTTCAACTCATAATGCAATTTATTCGATTAGTGAAGATGTAAAAAATTATCTGAATGTAGTCGAGTTATATTTGCTCTCTCTGATTCACCGACCAAGCATGATTCCAAGACTTAATGTGAATATCAGTGTTTCCACTTTATTTACCTTTCAACTTGTTAATGGATCCCACAGAAGCACGAAGAAACTTCTGTGGGCCACCAGTAGTTAAACCTCGACTTCTAGAGCCATGGGGGCTCCTCTTTATACTTTCGAAATTTGAGTTTCCTTTTCGGTCATAAAAGTCTTCCAAGGCGGCGATGATAGTCTTAACCAAACAACCCGGTATACCTACCTTCACCATTTTATGGGGCGGCCAAACATCCTCGTGGTGTCATGTCATGGAAGCCAAAGACATCTCATCTAACAACCCAATAGAAGCTAACTTCACATCCGAGCTACTTGTCTTGGAAATCCACTTTAGTCACGCTAAAAGGAGCCAAATATATCTCATCTAACAACCCAATAGAAGCTAACTTCACATCCGAGCCATCTGTTTTGGAAATCCATCTTAAGCCACGCTTAAAGGAATAGCTCCAGTTACCGGTGACGTCTAGTTAGGGCCATGCCGTGTCATTTGCTTTTAGACGCAAATGGTGGGCATGCAATGAAGGATGAGAAGTTAAGACATTCAAGTGGGTTCATAATCCTGAATTGCTCCTCAGAAACCAAGGATTTTACCATCAGCAAACCATGAAACCGGGATATGGTCATCATACTAATAGATTGAAATCTATAAAGAAAATCTTTAATCATGAACGAATTGTTACCACCCTATATACAAAATTAACTCCCCCACTCTTTCCTCAAGATTAGTCCATCCCACCCCCAAAAAAATTCCTACATATTTTCATCACTTCTCAAGGTTCCATGAACTTCCACCCTGTGCTGGCGGCGCCGCCTTCAAACCCCGTCGTGGTGCCACGAGAGCACAATCTCCTCCAGCCCCGCCTTCCAATCCCCCCACTGAACCTCCTCGAGGCTCACTCCGCCGTTCCCAACCGTCCTCACCTCCACCATCAGCAGCGACTCCGCGATCTCCGACACCTCCACCGTCAGGACCGACCCGACCTCCTTCCCTAATCCTATGCTCCCCGCCTTCCTCCTCTCCACGCTAAAACCTAATTTGCTCCCGACGTCCAGGACCTTCTCCGCGATCGCCTCCACCGACGCCTTGGACGTGAACCGCTTCCCCTTCACACCGGTCGCCGCCTCGAACAGCCCCGACAGGTCCAGCCCCGAGGACAGCGAGATTATGTCGAAGGCGTTCATCGTCCCGACCGCGTGGTGCTTACCATCAAGCATATCGGGTTCGGCGGTCGGGGTTTGATCGGACCGGGGCTTCGCGTTCAATGATTTCTTGAACCAGGAAGTCTTCACGAGATCCTCGAGGCTCATTCTTGATTTGGGGTTCGGATCAAGAAGCTGGTAGATTATGAATCTCGCGGGCTTGGAGATCCAATCGGGGAAATTGTAGTCCCTCGCGTGGATTCTCTTGTACAAGGCGACGAGGTTGTGATCGTCGAACGGCATGGAGCCGGCGAGGAGGACGTAGAGGATGACCCCGCAGGACCAGCCGTCGGCCTTGGCGCCGTCGTAGCCGCGGCGGGAGACCACCTCCGGGGCGGTGTACGCCGGGGTCCCGCAGGCCGTGTGGAGGAGCCCGTCGCGGAGCTGCTCCGGGAGCGCCGAGAGGCCGAAGTCGGAGACCTTGAGCGCGCCGGCGGCGTCGAGCAGCAGGTTCTGGGGCTTGATGTCTCGGTGGACGACGCCGCTCCGGTGGCAGAAGCGGAGGGCGGAGACGAGCTGCTGGAAGTAGCGGCGGGCCACGGGCTCGGTGAGGCGGCCGCGGCGGACGATCTTGGAGAAGAGCTCGCCGCCGGTGGCGAGCTCCATGACGAGGTAGATCTTGGTCCGCGTGGCCATCACCTCGTGGATCTTGAGTATGTTGGGGTGGCAGTGCAGCCGCCGCATCGCCGCCACCTCCCGGAGTATCTGCGGCTCCATGGCGGACGTCAGGGGCCTCGTCTTGTCGATGATCTTGATGGCCACCGGGCCGCCGTCGGCGAGCGACGTGGCCCGGTACACCTTCGCGAAGCTGCCCCGCCCAAGGAGCTGCCCCATCTGGTACTTCCCCAGGAGGGCCGCGCCCGAGTCCTGGCGGCCCAGCTGGAGATTCGGCCCCCGCCCGCCGCGCCGCCGGTGGCCGTAGGAGGAGGGGCCGCCGGTTCTTGCCTTCCCGGAAGCTGGAAGCCGCCGAGGTCGGCGGCGCCGGCCGGAGGAGGAGGAGGAGGAGGAGGAGACCCTTCCATGGAACCGTGCGTCGTATGTACAGGATAGGAGTGGCTGACGAGGGGCGGATGGTTCTGCAAGAGCTTCTTACATATATATACGAGACTTCGGAAGGAACGAGGAAGAACCAGTTGGGTGAAGTCACGAAAGTGCCCTCCCGGAGGGGCTTTCGCTTATCGTTTAGTTGTCAATTAGGGAAGGACAAGCTGGCTTTGGTTTAGCCTGGTACCTTGATGATGCAGTGTTGACTCGGCGTAGTAATCCAATCCCCTTCTTTCTTTTTTAAGAATAATAAAAAAAGACACGAAATTAATTGATTGGTTTTTACTCTTTCAAACCTCTTTTTTGACTGCGCAAAATTATAAATAGAATAAAATAATATCCAGGCATATTCGTCGTCTTGATTACGTGCAATTAATGGCCTGCCTTCCTCGTTGGCTCGAGCCGTTTGGGGGCTTTGACTGTTTTCGACAACAGAAAGGAAGAACGAAGGAAACGGATTTACAAAAAGAAAAATCCCTTTTTCTCTTGCGTGCTTTCAAACTGGATCTCGATTTGAAATCAAGCTGGCAAAGATAATCAAAACCAAATTATTCTGAAGCCCCCATCATTATCCACATTAGATACAGTAATTTGTCTTATGTAAATTATTGAGGGTATTAGGAAAAATGCGATGAACCCTTTTGAAAAGCTTTCCCACACTTATCAGAATTTGTTGGCGATTTTGCAAAGGCGATTTACTTGATTTACTGCAATTATGGTTTCAACCAGTAAAAATCTGCGCCAATTGCATTTCTGATTCCATAAATAAATGATCCTTTCTTCCTTTTTTTGGGCAAGGTAAAGTGAGGATGCTCAAGAGGGAAACACAGCAATCCCTCTAATTTCATTTTATGAAATGGATGTAGTTACCATCGGATGATTTTCCTTCATTATATTGTTGCATTTAATTCCAATGGCCATAATCTGTCGCATAATCTTCTATGCCACTTTTCAAAATTTGAATCTTTACCGCCACATTTTCTCTCGTTCATTTGAATTTTTTCGAAGATATAATTATTGAACTTGCTTATGGCTATATTCTTGTTTCGCTAATATTTATTCGAGCTAGTCCAAGCCAGTTCAAGCCTAAAATTTGAGGCTCTCGTTAGCTCATCCAAAGATATAATATAGAATATTTGGTTTGAGTGAGTTTGAGCTTTCTCGCTCCTAGTCTAATTTTTTTTTTTTTCTCCCTCACCCCTCGCAATTATAACATCGCCATAATTTGTAAAGAAAATATAAAGATAGATCTCCGAAAAAGTTCGTAAACCCCCACCCCCAAAAAAAAAGTGCCAACATAGGCCCAGGTGCATAATGAGGGAATCTCCTATTCACCATTTCGTCCATTTCATTAGGGGGACGCAAGTAGTCCTATTTTGTCGGTAATGCAGGGAGAGAGAGAAGCGGAAATGAACGGCAGATATTTTCTGGGAAAGCAAGTTGTCGAAAAGAAGCAGGTGCACGAAAAGGAACGACAACATATGGAAGAAGACAGCTAGTGAAAGTTACCGCCGCATCGAAAGAAACAATCGAAGACAGCGACGCCAACGCTGTATTAAAAAATACCCTTAAATGGGCAGATCCTCAATAAATGCCATGACGATGATAGTGACGATACCATGGCGGCAAGATCAGCCAATCACGTGCATCCGAAGGAGGGCAAATTCAAGAAAACGAAAAAGAAGAAAGAAAAAACGAGACTTTCGATGTAGCTGTTGCCTGTTGGAGGTGTGTTTTCGGTCATTTCCCCCAGGAATTTTCTCAGCCGAGAGGGAGAAAGACCGAGGAAAGCGACGTTTCGAAGCGAAGCGACGTTTGCGGGTCTGAAGCGTGGAGGGTGTCGTTTTGGAGTCCGGCTGGCTGCCACTACCCCCACCATCAGGACTCATGATTTACACATTACAACAACATGCGCAAATTGTATTGAATATTATCTCCTGAATCTGCCGAAGTTTGCTGCAACTTGGTGGGGTTTTCCGGGTCAAAGGTTCGACCATTTTCGCCAGTTGCTGGGAAAGTTCACTTCACGGGGTTGGTGGGGGTGCGGTGCGGCCTCCGTCTCTGCACCGATCGCTTTCGCAATGAAGAAACACGCTGGGGGGACGCGCTGACTGATTTTTCTGTATAGCTGGATTGGGATTTCTTATGCATATTGGAAAGATATAAGTAATTGCTTAATAAAAGATAAAAGTTCTTTCACGTAAAATTTACTGGACAATTTAGAAAGGAATGACCTTGTTTTGAGGGCATGTTCAAAAGTTACGAGCATTGAGAGTTCTCGAATTATCAATCGATTAACAATTTGCTCTATATTATTTACATTTGTATGCAAATAAAATAAATGAAGATTATCTTTACCACCATATCGATATTCTTTTGAAAGTAGGATGATGAGACTATTTCCTTGAAACTTAACTTATCCTCATATGATTTCTTGAACAATTTGCAGAAGATTTAACAGGGAGCGCACCAATTCTTTCTCCAACAATTTTGATGTCAAGAGTACAATCTTGGACAAGAAGAAGAAGAAGAGATTTTGCTTATAATGATTAGCCTTTAGTACATAGGCCAAGTAAATCTTTTATTCATAAGCCACCTGCACATTTTTTAGTGGGCTTGTGTTAGGAAAATTAAACATGATGGGTCATATACAGCCACACCCCCCCCCTTCAAAAAAAGAAAAAGAAAAAAGAGCCATGGACTTTTTTTTGCAGAGAAGCTCTTCTACACCTTTCATGATAAGAGCCCATTAAGTGATGCTTCACCTGATTTTAAATTTCACAATATAAATAAAAAAATATTAGCACCATATTTTGGGACATGAATTGCACTATTCCAATTAATTAATCATTTAGATGTTCGACTCGTACAATTTCTTAATTTTCCTTCCTTATTTTTTTTAATGTTTTTGCACAATAGTGTCTGCATCGCATTAGCGACAGAAAGAGCCATATAAAATATCCAATAGAAAGATATCAAATCGTTGTCGTTGTCGCTTAGCCGGCTTTCTAGAGAAATCGCTTAAAACGGGAGTTCTGAAGCTCGTTGATGTCCTTTTCTTTCTTTTATTTTTCTCTCGTGTTTTATATGAATTTGTCCTCATGCGTATTTCCGGTGGCTGCTCAAAATACTCCACTCGGGTACGTCCAAATCCAAGAAGAAAACCTACCATGCAAATTGGAGACATTGAAGAATAATAATAATTATTATTATTACTAATCATTTTATTGTTATTATTATTGGTATTTTTATTTTTAACATATAACTTTTATTTCACCAGGCATTCTGTTTTTTCCCCGAATTTTGGTAAATAACAATTGAAGTATATGCTAATTGTGTGGTTACTAATTGCCAGTCAAGGAGTATCAATTAATCAAATTCGAAAGAAGAATTTTCTTTTCTTTGAAGGGAAATAAAAACATGTCACGGCAATTTAAGTACGATATAAAATAACTGGTTCAGACTTACTTTCTTAAGTGTACATCCTCTTCTATTGTTACCACTTGGGTCATACCTTTTTCACTTAAGCCAGTATTAACCATTCTCACGATACTTGTCAATAACAGCTCGATAACTCTAGCCACTTAGATTTGCATTGGCAAAAGCATAAGGAATGTATCAAATGCATCATTGAATTTGAGAATTATATATGCAATGTGGATCTTGTGATCACTCTTCTTTTCAAACTTGAGTGGCTTCTACAATAAGTACATATTAATTATGTATTATTTAGTGCACTATACTTCAAATAAGTATATAACAATACGTAAAGAGAACATGTTATTTAGTCTAACTAACCTTTATATCACAATAGACTTTACTATAAACTCATCTTTATTATCTCTCTCTCTCTCTCTCTCTCTCTCTCTCTCTCTCTCTCTCTCTAAAATATACTTGTGTCGAGTCTCACATGAATCATGGTGGACTAAAAAAGAATCCCCTGTCAAAAATAAGGATAAACTAAATTATCTTTTTATATCCGTATGATGCTTTTCTTCCCCTTTCCATTTATTTCCCATTTTTTTTTAATGACAAAGCAAATGGGGACGACCCAACGAAAAATCTTCAGCGATTGTCACTTTTGGGAGCAAAAGGGACAATCCCAATATTTGCAAAATGTAGGACAGTTGGTACTAATTAGACTGCCATTTCAGTGATTTTTGATTAAAATTAGCTAGAAGTACTACATTGGTGATTTGTTAAGAGATTTAGGATTAAATCGAGAAATCCTTCAAAGGTATAGGACTAAATTTGCTTGAATTGGCAAATTGTCAAAAAATTTAAAATTAAATTGACATAATTAAAAATTTTATGATTAAATTAGTTATCTATAATATTTTAAAGACTTTTTGGACAATTTCCCCATGTATCAAATTCATCATTGAATTTGAGAATTCTAAATGCAACGCAGATCTTGTAACCACTCTTCTTTTCAAACTTGAGAGGCTTCTACACAAAGTACATATTAATTATGTATTGTTTAGCGCACTATGCTTGAAATAAATATATAACAATACGCAAAGGGCACATATTTTTCGGTCCCACTCTCCTTTATATCACAATAGACTTTATTATAAACCCATCTTCATTCCTTTCTATTTCATAACTCTTCTTCTCTCTCTATACATCTATATTCCTTGAGTCTCACATGAATCATGAAGGACTAAATAAGAATTCTCGGTCAAAAATAAGGGTAAACTAAATTATCTTTTGATACGCGTATAATGCTTTTCTTTTCCTTTCCATTTATTTTTCATTTTTTAACGATAAAGCAAATGGGGACGACCCAATGAAAAAATCTTCAGCGGCTGTCGCTTTTGCAAGCAAAAGCGACAATCCCATTTATTCGATACTGATGATGCATACACTAGAAAGAGCGCATTCACATCAATCGAAGTGCCCAAGTGATGTCCAACTAATAACAGCATAAAAAAAGGAAAATGGAGGAGGCAGGATTATAATACTTGTGTAGGTTATCGCAATTATCGTCTCTTTGTGCACTAGATATTTTGATATATTAGGTTAATTTAATTCTGAGGAAGCACACAAATTGACCTGCCATTTGCATAGAGCGCAATCATAGAGTGAGGTAAATAACACTTCAAATTATTATGAATAAAGAAACTTGTTATTTGAACATGAGATTCGTCGCATCTAAAAGAAAACCTATATTAATCAGAGGTTTTGATGTGAAATTCTTTCTAACTATAGATCACCGGGTTTTTCTTGTCCGGTAATGAGTTATAGACTAATACAATGCATGCAAAATTCAACCAAGAACGTAGATGACTAAACCCGTCGTTATTAAACAATTTGGGACCTTTTTTTTGGCATTTTCTAGTTGGAAGTACGTACGGTTTTTTTAAAGTCTTGCGAGGAAGGCATGTGAGGTTCTTGTCAATTAGCACTATAAGAAATTCGAGCTCTGCCAACGAACCAAATTCATTGGTAAAAGCAACAATTTTGTCGCTACAGACCCTAGCGACGAGAAAAGCTTTGTCACCACCTTTCATTGATAAGTGAAGCTGCATAAGCATAGTTCTTGGTGGCGAATTCATATGGTTGCCATAGCGTGGTGAAAGTAAGATTCATTGCCAAAAGCTTGTCTATAGCAATGAAATTTAGATTATCGTTGTTAAGCTCAAACTGTGAAAATATATAATAGTATAAGTAAATAGGGTTTTAGAAGGATTTGAGCTCAAAAGTTCACGCTTTCATAACCATGGATGAAACTCAATTGCTTTTCTTGGATCTCTAGCGGCGAAATTACAATTTTCATTCAATACTTGGTTTAAACATTGAAATGACAATTTCACTTAGGAGTCACAGCGCATGTTTATATCGATCTAAAGAAGCAAGTGGAAAAAAAAAAAAAAAACAGGTGTGTTATTTTGACGATCTGGAAATGAGCTCAAAAAATTATTTTAGATCTACATTGATGTAATTAAGATAAAACATTTTGCTTTATATAATATATAATATCAATACTCTTATAGCTGAAACATGTGGAGAATCAAGCACATGATTTATATTCAAAACATACCAAAACTTTAGGAGGACAAGCAACCGCACACATTCAACAGAAATTAAAATTTCACGGCTGATAAGTCTGTGTTCTGTAAAATTTAAGGGGAAGCTGCAACACTTAATATTGGGAACGCAAGGGCACAGAAGTTGACTTTTTATGAAATCCAAACAAGAACTTAATAGTGCCAAGAAAATCTAATAACAAATAATTTTGAGCAAATAATTTTGACATAAATTCCTCCTTTTTTTCAACCGATGAGGCAAGAATTTCCTATTATCTATAGGGAGTCATCAAACTTGTAGATATGTAATTAAAATAAACTGGACATCAAAAGAGGTGTACCGCCTAGTGTGGTTGTCCAATGATAAAAGAAGAGCACTGCCTTTCACGAGATTATAATTTTCAGCCATGTGAGTGAATGGCCAGCTTGTAACTTGGAAGTTTGTTGCCTCATGTGGAGAGATTTATAGGCTTTTGGCACGCTACACTCACGGGTGGACCGATTAATTACAGGTTAAACCAAACATTTCACGGAAAGTGGGTAATGTTTATATAGGATAATTGCACAACTCCGTCCTCCCAACTCTTATTCCCAATAAAAGAAAAAAGAAACAAAATGCGTTTCTCTTTCTTGTATTCTACTTATTTCTTTGTCTAAGGTGAGAGTTTCCTTACTGGAATATACCAAGCATATGAGGACATTTGACTCCAAGAGAGATCTACTACCAACAAAATTGCCTGGCTAAGATTCCATTCAGGGTAGTGGCCAATCGGCTTGGGTGGAAACTATTGAATATTATAAAACGATATGGTAATTTAATTGCTTATAGTATAATAAACAAATTATTACTGAGGAAATTCTGGAACCACTATGTGCTTGGAAGGACTAGCGGATGCCACATTAAAGAAATTTTCCTGCCGTTGAAAAAATCTGCATTATAATATAGTTTATCACTCTAGTGCAAGTTGCCATAATCATGCATACTATTTTATCGGCGGCTAATTATTTCATTGCGAATTATTGGATATTCTGGACATGGACCAATGACAAGACACCGATAAGTTGCCAAATAATCCCTAGTTGGACCACTAGAAATGGTGTGTTAGATTTGGGTGTCAACATCATAAATTACACAACGCCTGTTGGCTCCAACATACAAGAACTTTCTTGTGAACATGGCTTGTTGGCAAGGAGGGAGACCTCATGAATGTGGCAAAGACAAAGGATGACATCCTTTTCTTTCTCAACCTTCCGATACCTTTCACATCTTATCAAGGTCAAGTTTCAATTTTCACGCCCCATTAAAAAAATTAATTTAATTAGTACGTTGTTTTGATCTATCTCCCCTTTCACATAGTTTTTCAAATGATTTTATTCTAATTTGAATGCATGAAAGGTTGCAAAAAAAAAATCTAATGTTATTTCGAATTTGTGTATATTTGCTACTTTATCTAGTAGTTTTAACTTTTTGATCTTCATCGATCCTTCCTGCAATTGCACCATTTAGTGGAAGGGGAAGCTCAATAGCTAAGTGATGATGCCCTAGTATTCTGAAGGATTCGATTAACGTGTCCTTTCATCATTGGAGATTAAATTAGATTTAGACCATGTAATATTATGTGAAATGTGGAGCTTTGTAGTTTACAAAGAAACTAAGACAAAAACCAGTGGCGATCTCTCGTGTTTTTCAGGAATTGATTGATCGCACCGACGTCTTTATGGCTCTAGCAAAATCTCCTATAATTGGTTAAATGTGTATGTGAAATTACATTAAGAAAGACTTAGTTTAACCCCTCGCAAGTTAATTGAGGTTGGTCATCACTTTAGATTCCTGCTAAATATCTATACTATTACTGTTTCGGGTTTGAGATTTGTTACCTAATATTTTGTGGTACCCAAGATTCGCCCCAACAAAAAAACCTCTTCCCTCTTTTGAAAATCTTTTGTAGGCTCACCGCTTTAGTTTTTGAAGCCGAGAGCCTACTCACTTTGATTTTCTTTTTGTTTACTTTGATTGCTTTTTCTTTCCTCTCATGATTTGTTTTGAGACTTTGTGTGTGTGAATAAATTTCTACAATTGATCTTGGGTTAACATGGAGATCAAGTTGATCACTTGTCTTGTCAACAGCCATCGATGAGGATATTCATGATGTGGCTTCACAATCTTGTTGCAAATGGAGTTATAGATTTTGGCGTGTGCTCATCAATAAATCTAGTAATCGGCCATTGAAAGGTTACTGTAACAAATCTATTCTTGAGGGATAAGAGTGTCCTTTTAGCCACAGATTATATCTCTTGAGTATTATTCTAAAAAAAGAATGAAATTTTTTTTGAAAAAAAAAATTCAAAAGGTGAAAAAAGAAAAGACTATTGTTGTTGCAATAATGCAAGCCTATGCCTAACATCATTCCTGAATGACTATGATTAAGAATCGATCGAACTTTTATGTCCCTCTCCCTTTCGTGCATGAAAAGCCAGCTTCAAGTTAATTAAAGGTTTCCAAAATTAATGGCCCCCATTTGGGACAATTAATGTCACTTTCCTAAATCAGCAAGTAACATTTGATATCATTTAAATCTAATGTCAATTAAGTAAATAGTCAGTCTCTATTAAAAAGGGTCTAGTCAATTAGCAATATAAGGAAGTCGAGCTCTACCAACGAACCAAATTCGTTGGTAGATCCAACAATTTTGCTGCTACAGACACTCGCGATGAGAATAGCTTTGTCACCACCTTTCGTTGATAAGTGAAGCTGCATAAGCATAGTTCTTGGCGACAAATTCATATGGTTGCCATAGTGCGGTGAAAGTAAGATTCATTGCCAAAAGGTTGTCTATCACAATGAAAACATATAATAGTGTAAGTAAATAGGGGTCTAGAAGGATTTGAGCTCAAAAGCTCATGCTTTCATAACCATAGATGAAAGTCAATTGCTTTTCTTGGATCTCTAGTGGCGAATTACAATTTTCACTTGCTACTTGGTTTAAACATCGAAATGACAAATTCACTTGGTAGTCACAGCTCATGTTTAAATTGATGTAAAGAAGTGCAAAAAAACATGAGTATTATTGTGGCAAGATTTGGAAATGAGCTCAAAAAATTATTTTTGATCTGCATTGATGTACTTAAGATAAAACATTTTCTTGCTTTTATATAATAAATAATATCAATACTCTTATATCTGAAACATGTGGAGAATCAGGCACGTTATTTATATTTAAAACATTTCGAAAAGTTTTGCTGATAAATCTGTGTTTTGTAAAATTTAAGGGGCAAGCTGCAACACTTGATATTGGGAAAGCAAGAGCACAAAATACAGACGACATTTTATGAAATCCAAACAAGAACTAAATAGTGCCAGGAAAATCTAAAAACAAATAATTTTGACAATTTTTTTTTTTAATATAACGATGAGACAAGCATTTCCCATTATCTGAGGGAGTCATCAAACTATTATATTCATAATTAAGATAAATTCGACATCAAAAGAGCTGTAGTGGTGAGTGTGGTTGTCCAATGATAAAAGAAGTACACTATCTTTCACGAGATTACAATTATGAACTATGCGGTGAGCGAATGGCCAACTTTTACCTTGGAAGTGTGTCGCGTCATGTGAAGAGATTTACATGCTACACTCACGGGTGGATCGATTAGTTGTAGCTTAAACCAAACATTTCATAGCAGGTGGGTAATGCTTAGAGTTGATAGTTATATCGGTCGCTCCTCCCAATTCTTATTATCAAGAGAGAACTAAAGAAACCAAAAGGTGTTTCTTTTTTGACTTATTTTTCTGTCTTATATGAGAATTTCCTCACTGGAATATACCAAGCATATGAGGACATTTGACTCCAAGAAAGATCTTCTACCAACCAAATTGCCCGGCTTCGATTCCATTGACAGTAGTGGCCAATTGGCTTGGGTGGACACCATAGAATATTATAAAAGGATATGGTAATTTAATTGCTTATAGTATAATAAACAAATTATGACCGAGGAAATTCTGGAACACTTTGTGCTTGGAAGGACTAGGGGATGCCGCAATAAAAAAATGTTCCTGCTGTTGAAAATATCTGCTTTTTAATATAGTCTATCACTCTAGTGCAAGTTGCAATAATCATGCATACTATTTTGACCGCTAATCATTTCGTCGCGGATAATTGGATGTTCTGGACATGTGGACCAATGACAAGACACCGATAAGTTGCCTAGTAAGCCCTAGTCCGACCACTAGAAATAGAGTTTTAGATTTTGCTGTCAACATCACAAATTACACTACGCCTATTCTTCAACGTACAAGGGCTTTCTTGTGAACATGGCTCGTTGGCGAGGGAGACCTAATGAATGAGGCAAAGACAAGAATAGCATCCTTTTCTTTCTCGATCTTATGATGTGCTCAATATCATATCAGGGTCAAGTTTCAATTTTCGAGCCTAATCAATTTAATTAGTACATTGTTTTGATCTATCTCCACTTCAAAATAGTTTTTCAAATGATTTTATTCTAATTTGAACGCATGAAAAGTTGCCAAAAAATCTAATGTCACTTTAGATTTGTGTATGTTTGCTACTTTATCTATTACCTTTAACTTTTTTTTTTTTTAATCTTGATCGATCCTTCCCACAAATGCACTATTTAGTGGAAGAGGAAGCTTGATAGCCAAGTGATGATGCCCTAACATTCTGAAGAATTCGATTAACGTGTCCCTTCATCGTTGGAGATTAAATTAAATTAATCATCTTGTAACCATCTAATATTATGTGACATATGGAGCTTTGTGGCTTACAAAGAAAATAAGAAAAAAAAAGTAGTGGCAATTTCACGTGGTTTTCAGGAGTTGATTGATTGCACCGACTTATTTACAGCTCAGCAAAATCTCCTATAATTGGTTAAATGTGTATGTGAAAGTACATTAAGAAAGACTTGGTTTAACCACTCATGAGTTAATTGAGGTCAGTCATCACTTTAGATTTATGCTAGATATTTTTAGTATCACTGTTTCGGGGTTGAGATATATTACCTAATATTTTGCGGCAGACAAGATTTCCTCCCCCAAAAAAAAAGCTCTTCCCTCTTTTGAAAATCTCGTGTAGGCTCTCCGCTTCAATTTTTGAAGCCGAGAGCTTACTTTGATTTTCTTTTTGTCTACTTTGATTGTTTTTTCTTGTGTCTTGATTTGTTTTGGGAGTTTGTGCGTGTGGATAAATTTCCACGACTAATCTTGCGTTAACGTGGAGACTAACTTGACCATTTGTCTAGTCGACAACCACCTAGAAGGATATTTATAACATGGCTTCACAACCTCTTCGAGATTAAGCCGTTCTCTTCTTTTGATTTAGATTTAGATTAAGATATGGGGATTTTACTATCTCGAACTAAATCTAGATATAGATTTGGGAGTTCCTTACAAGTACTTGATTTGCATTCTTTCAACATATTGGTGTTGATGTCTCTATACAGTTATGGTGATGAGGATATTGAACTTAGATGCACACCGCAAATTGTTGCAAATGAAGTTAGATTTGGTGTGTGCTCATCAATAAATCTAGTAATTGGTTGTCAAAAGTTTATGATGATTGATCTATTTTTGAGGGATGAGAGTGTGCTTCTAGCTATAAACTATGCCTTTTTATTTACATTCATGCATTTGGTTTATTCCACGGTTATTTGGGAACTGCTAGACTTGAAATCTTATGTACCTCTCGAGTATTATTTTGAGAAATAAATGAAATTTTTTTCGATAAAAAAATTCAAAAGGGAAAAGAAAAAGAAAAGAGAAACTATTGTTATTGCAATAATGCAAGGCTGTGCCTAAACATCATTCCTCATATGACTATGATTAAGAATCAATCAGACTTTAATGTCGCTCCCCCTTTCGTGCATGAAAAGCCAGCTTCAATTTAATTAGAGGATTCCAAAATTAATGGCCCCCATTTGGGACAATTAATGTCACTTTCCTAAATCAGCAAGCAACATTTGATTCCATTTAAATCTAGTGTCAATAAAGTAAATAGTCAGTCTTTATTTAAACATTGTTGGAAATGACTTTTGCTTCTGTTTAAAGGCCAAGTAGAGATCTTCTTGTCACTACACCTAAAAGGAAAGATATATAGTCCTTGTCCGCACAATTAAATGTGCGAATCTTTTCCGAAGCATTATTCGATATCCTTGGAGCCTAAGCTGACTAAAGTGCTTTATGTGGCTACAATTCACAATACTTTATGTTTTTCTATGTATTTCTGAGATCTGATTTTCTTCGTGCATGATAAATAGACATAGAAGCAATTATTACAAAGTGATAAAAAGCCAACTGGAATTTAATCATCATCCCTCACATGAATTAAGATAACAAAAGTGAAGGAGAGTGATTAGACTGTGTTTAATCATTCGGACATGAATTAGATTTGAATAAGATAAAGATTATGGGGGTAATCATGATAAACTATCTACCATTTGGTACAACACGGGATATCACAACAAACATAGTAATGAAAGTAGAGCTTAAAATTCATTAAAAGAACAGACAAAAGCAGGGATTGAGGACTCTAGAATCTAATTGTGCTGACCACTACAAGCCCCTGCCATCGTGGTGGTCAGCCCGACGACCATGTGGGGTTAGTGTCCATCACGACCATCACTTGAGGCCACTGCAACTGAAATCGGGAGTCCAAATCAAGATCCAGGCCTTTATGTGTACTTGACTTGCACATATTGTCAAGGACAACCACTTTGACGGTGGTGTCATTTGTCGTCAAGGCGGTCGACCACCAAGACGACTTTGAAAGTGCGGACAAAACAGAGGCAGGGCACCAAGAAATCTGAAACAACTGCAGAAACAAGGTCGCCGAATGCTGTGACCAAAGCTCGGTGGTCGCGAGCGGCGCCATTGCCCTTTTGTCTAATTTTTGAGGTTCTTTTAATCTATCCACATGGTATTCTTCTATCCCATTCCAAGATCCTGGATAGGTCGTCCGATACTATATCTGTACTTGTCCGGACTTATCCTAGCATATAAGTATGCATCCAAACGCTACATAGATAAATTCTATACTATTTGGCTATTTGTCCAGGCAACTAAACATGCTCTTAGTATTTTGCACAAGGCCATAATGGTTAAAGTTTCCAATTGATGCAAACAAGACAATATCAGAATTTGTGAGATCCTCCATTTGGTAGGTTGTTTGGGCTGGGCCGGGCCATCTGTTAACAGGAACCAAGGCATATGGAAAGCTCGTCCTGAAGAAATCTTGGCCCACCTATGTGCACGAATCTACATTGAATATCATGGTATAATTAAATTGATTTTGTTAAAAGAAATGTGGCCAATGACGGTAAATTTAGTTTAATAAATGTGACAAATGATGCCCAAAAGTCTCAAGAAAATCATCTGCTTATTTCCACTTATGATCTACCCAATATGAAATCTTTTTGGGTGCAATAAGAATTTGTGTTCTACGTTGATGTGTGCATGTTCCTCTCAGAGGCCCAAACAACATCAAATGCTTGATAACAATTTATAAAAAAAAAAAAGCATAGTTGTGATGGTTGATATTGACTTTTTTCATAGTATCTTATCTTGCCAAATAACTTGAAAATCTCAAGTCATTGAAGACCCTTATGATCTTGCTCCACCACCTGGCCCATTTGAGTACCCATATAGTCAAGCCCACGAAGGTCATTCAGCAGCCACTTGTCGTCCCTTGCACACGAGAAAATTATTGGAATGTTCATGTTCTTGAGTATGATGACCTCAAAAGAAAAGGCAAACGCCCTGATGATCCAAATACGAGTATTGAGCAAGAAATACGAATATGCTTAGCATACCGGCATCTGTTGAAGGTGTTAAGAGTTGCCAAGCTTGTAGCTTGCAGATCAGAAACTTAGTGGACGCGGAGTTTGAACTTGAAAGGGGGCGAGTTAAGGAATACAGCAAAATCTAAGTTCAGGAGGACCGAAGTATAAAGATCTCTCATGAAAATTTTAAAGGAGTCAAAAAAAAAAAATTGATCGCACCATACAAAGCACAAGGGTTAAATAATGTGTTAAAAACATTAGATGGGCAGAAATGATTCTTCACGTCATAAAGTTTGTACGAAGTTTCTGATGTATGTGTGCGGAAGAAGCCTCACATGGGAAAGAACAGAAGGAAAGTATTGAGTTTAAACATGATAGAATTAGAGTAAATTTTACCTAAGGACATGTGTTCTCAAGTGAACCTACGAGCATTGGATGGGCCTTTCTTATAATTTATAGTCAATCTTGGCTAGAATTAGAATAAATGTTTTTTGTATGATTGTGTCCGTTGAAAGTTGACCTCTCTGACTGTCAAATGATTTTCTTTATGGACAACATGCACTGTTCTAAGTTGTGAAAATTACCAAATAAATCCTAAATTTATTGTAGTTTTATCAATTTAGTCATAAACTATTTAATTATGCCAAATTAGATATAAATATTTTCACATTTCGTCAATTAGGTTCATTTGACCAACTCACGCTGGAAATTGCCTACGTGGACACTAGCTTTCCTATGTGGTATAGCTAATGCCGACGTAGACATTTTTTATAATTTTTTTTCTTTTCATTTCTTTACTTATTTTTTTTTTTTGGATTAAGAGTGGGGATATCCTTGTCGACATCGAGCAAGAGCATCACGAGCCTCACTTGATTTGGGCGAGGGACTACAATAACCTTGCTTGGTCTAGATCTTACAAGGGCGTTACAACCCTTACCAGATCAGGGTGAGGGACTGCATGCCCTTATTTTGGCCAATGAGCACGTCACGGCCCTTGGTAGGCCCTCGTTGAACAGAGCGAGGGCGTTACAACCCTAGTCACATTTGGCCGAGGGTATTGGGCAAGGTTAGTGACACCCCATTGACCACAAGGAGGGCCCATTAGCCCTCACCTAGTGGCCGACAAGAGCCGTGATGCCTATGTAGCCCTTCGTTAAAAAAATCCAAAAAAAAATTGAAAAAAAAAAATCAATGTCATCACTGCTCATGCCACTTAAAGCCATAAGTGCCCATGTTAGTGTTTTTAGACTAAAATTGATTGGATAGACTCAATTGATAAAACGTGAAAATATTTATTATTAGATTAGCATAATTGAAAGGTTTAAGACTGAATAGACACAAGTATAATAGATTTATCAATAATTTTTCGTTTTGACCTTATATAATGATTTGTGCATTCAAATGTCGGGTATAAAAGTATTCCTTCATTCAAATGTTGTCCCATGTTCTCGTTTACTTTGAGAGAGTCGTGGAGGCTGACTTGTATCTTGGGAGTGATTTGCTTGCATTTAATAGTTGGTGCATTTAGAGTGCTAGGAAAATGCTTTCAAACGTATCTCAACCGATAAGTTCTCTTTTCAACTTCCTTTTCGTACAAATGCTTAAATATGTAGAGAGTGGAGGCTGACTTTTTTCTTGGGAGTTATTTGCTTGCATTTAATAGTTGGTGCATTTAGAGTGCTAGGAAAATGCTTTCAAACATATCTCAACGGATAACAGTTCTCTCTTCAACTTCCTCTTTGTACAAATACTTAAGTATGTAGAGAGTGAAGACTAACACCCCACCCTCATGTCGGCATTGTCAGGAATGTTCCGTACCTGGCAAGAAATGTCTGATTTTAGCTAGTCAGTACCTTAGACTCAAAGGTTTAAGGTTGAAGAGCTTGTTGTTGTGACACTTCCAAAGTATGAAAGTCCCTACATGCAAGATACTGTCATAAATGCTCAATGTGAAATTTGAGCGTAAACTACGACATGTCTCAAATTCATGATATCGTTAAAAACGGAGTCCCTCTTTCGTCATTAGGGTTGTCGTTCTTGTGATTCATTGTTGCTAACGTTTGTTCAAGTCACGCTTGCATGGATCGACTTGCGGGTTGGGGCCCCTTACATACTTGTCTAACTAGACATTTGGTCCCCAACAAAAAATTTATTTCCCTAAGAGGATGCTAGTTGTTTGGCTGGTCAGTCTCTTCTCGTCAAATCATTAGCCTTTACCGTGTGCATTACGACTGGTTCCAACCCAACATTGGGAAACACCCAGACACAAAACCCAAAGCTTCAAGCCCACTTCAAGCGATCAATCAGTCGTTCTGTCCTAGAGCTCCTCACATGAACGTTTGACAAAGAGAAAAACTCATGGCGCATGCAAACATCACGTGCACGCTAGCGATATACTGATATCTTCTCATTCATTGCTCTCTCTTTCCTTCTTTCTTCTCTCCGAATCATTGCTTGGTCTCGATGCAAATGAGACAAGGATGGGACGTTTCTTGTCCTCTAGTATTTTCGAACCGGGTTGGAGACCATGATCCCAAGATGAGCGGGCCGCTCGTGCATGTGGACCATATCATGAAGTCCGAGCTGTGGCTGCAAATTGGCGGTCCTTGTTAGTTGGGTTCACTCCTATGTGGAGGAGGTCCAATGAGTTACAAGCTCAAAAAGGATTTGAGCCAATATAATAAGTTATATGAGGAAATAAGGTTCTCACTATCTATATAAAGTAGTAGCGAAGAAAAAAAGGAAAGCGATAACAAGAAAAAAAAAGCGAGAAAATTTGGAATTTGTGGCAATATCGATTTACATCAAGTCGGCGTCGGGAGGTCGATTCGTGGTCCGATTGAGCTGAAATTTTGTTAGCATGTTCGTGGCGCAATTTAATCAAATCTAAACGGTTGGATTTTCGTTTGAAGCTTCTTACATCAGGTTTTTCATGAATTGATCAAAACTTGCGTTTTTGGTCAGATTTATTCTTGATCTCTTGTGAAGTTCATGTGTATTGTCAAGAATTATGTTCTTGAGGTGTTTGCTGCTATGTACCTCTAGTATTTGCTAAAGAAGAACAATTTTATTGATAGTGAAGATTTTCGGGTGGACTCCGGTCCCGTGGTTTTTTTTTTATCTCCTCACATCGAGGAGGTTTTCCATGTAAAAAAATCGTCTTGTGTTTGCGTGCTTGGTATTTATTTTACTCTACTATATTGATTCCTATTAAGTTTACACAAGAGGGGAGATTATTTTATTCCGCTGTGTTGATTCGATATTATTTGAATTGTTACTATTCTCCCATCAGTCCTTACGTAGGTTGGGAGTTGGAAGTTATGTGCATTAAATAGAGGGTTATGGTGGGAATATTTTTGCTTATTCAGCTGATCAAAAGATGATGCTGAGAAGTACACGCATCCTTTCGAAAGAGGGTCCATTTATTTATTTACTTATTTATTTAGTTGGTTAGTAGTTTATTTAGATATTTATTTGTTTTGGGGAAAAAGGCCGATTCAGTTTGTTTATTTCATTAATTGTCCACTTGGTCAATGAGCGAGAAATGACTTTACTGAGTGGTCAAAGCCAGCTAGGGTTGGCCTCCATATTAAATTTCTCTTATCTGTCACCTGCCATCGCCCCAAGTGACACATCAAATTAATGGATGGACTCTTGCGTCTATAACCGAAGAAATTGGTCTTTTTAGTCAGCTTATACATGTCCTGATCGTGTATTAATTTGCTTCCGAAAGTAGGTTATATCCTAACACTGAGAAATGCTAACAATGCTGAATCGTCATCTCCAATGTTTAGCGGATGACTATCACTTATTTCAACGAATCTTGCTAAAGTACTAAAGTTAAATTTAGTGGAGAAGTTAATATTTCTAGCATTGCTCGTTGGAGTAGTCGACCTTACGGAGCGGATGCGGTTGGGGTTTATTTTGTGTATGTAATGCAGCAGTCATTAATATATCATAAGATTATTATGTTTGGAAAAGGTAAATGGGATGTTCACTCTGCAATTGATTGAGTTGTTCCTTCTGCATTTTCCAAATCATCTAGAGATTCATAGCCTTGATAATCATCAATATAAGTGCAAGCTCAATAAGTAAATGAGTCAAATATATGCTAGAGTCGGATAGCCTTTGTTGGGGGGAAAAAGTTTAGAAAAATTACCAAAAAAAAAAAAAACCATAAATCTGTCATATAGTAGTTAGTTCAGTCATTAATTTTTTTATTGTACTAACTTAATTAGTCTTAAACCTTTTGATGATTTATTAGTGCAGTCATCCATATTAATTTTGGCCTAAAATTATTAACATAGATGCTAGCTATCCTATGTGACATTGTCGGCGTTGATATAGATAATTTTTTATAAATTTTTTATTTTTCTGATTTTTTTTTAATTTCATAAAGTGAATTTTGTAAAGCACATACAAAATATCCAGGATGGTCTGCGTAGTCCAAATTTTATACAAACCTAAAAAAAGGAGAAGAGAGAAATACAGAGCACAACCGAAATCCAATTTCCATACACAACACAAAATTGATGGCTTGGAAATGTATACAATGCGAATGCGTAGTGAGCATGGACCCATTTGCTGTGTTAGTAGCTGCGCACTAATCTGCCGGGGACACTTATCGTGTCTGAGTAGGCATTTGCCAGCCAGCTTTCCCACCGATGAGAAGTGGGGGAGGATCATGGCTGGTCCACATTGATCCTCCTCCTTTCTTGGGGTCAGAAACTAAAGATGGAAGGGGGCCTTTAGGCCTTTCATTACATTTGAGTGAATTTCTCTCGTTACCAGAGATAATAACTTGATTTTAATCCATAATTACATTGTTTACTATGAACCTATTGAAGTGAATTCTCTAAATTTTTAAAAAAGGATTTACATCTTAAGTCTACATCCTTGAGAGACGCACATTGTCTCTCTCTCAGCCTCAGGTTCAGGCTCATTGGCCTTGGGTTAGAGGTCGCAACGTCGGGTCATAAGCGGCAAGCTCAGCTCCAACGTTGCTGGCCTCGCCGCCACGAACTCCTTCGCCTCATTACTGGAGGGAGCGCCCAAGAAACGGTGACGAGTGCGACCCATTGGGGATAACTGATGGGGGCTGAATGGTACAACGGTGGGAGGGATGTGACGCCAAGTTGTCAGCGGAGGTGGGGTGCAATGACAGAGAAGGAACATGGGTGGAAGGAGAGGGAGAGAGGACATAATATTAAAGTTCTTGTGTAGAATTTTCTGCACGAACTCTGACGGAAAAATTACGAGTGATTAGATGGTTCTTATGTAATTCCCAACTTTAAAGGATTTCAACCATAATGATCCGAGTTAAATACTCCTATAATTTGGTTTAAGTCATGTTCATAAAGGAGGGAACTACATGAGATGCTTATCAAGGAGAAAAGAAAAGACAATCCTTAACAAATCTCTTTTCTAATAAGCGTTTTTTTTTTTTTTTTTTTTTTTTTTTTCACTTTTTGAGTACACTAGACACCCATTGCGGTGTGAGGAAGTTTTCTTGCATTAAATTTAAACAAATAACAACTCCAGCACATCAAAAACCCTAATTCTAATTCATTGTTGATAGGATCATATTAAGCGGCCTCTCATTTTAAAAAGGATTTTCACATCCAACAACTCACGTTTATTCACAGGAGATTAAGGTGTGTTAAAGCATATAAGCCAAAGTCGAAAACAAATGCTGGAGATCAAGAGCCAAGCTTGAATGGAAACAAGGAAGATGAAGTAAAGAAGTTCAAATTAAAGTCAAAGATAGATACTGATGTACGGGAGTTAAGTTCTGGTGCAAACAGGGGAAGTAAGACAAGGCGGACTGCTGGCTTGGGAAGTGCAGTAACAAATACTGGCGCTAATGATTCGATCAAGGATGGAAACGATAAATTCAACTCTACTTGCGAGGATAAAGAAAAGAAGAACAAAGAAAGCATGAGTTACATCAACAACACGTGCTCATTGAATAATAGATATTCAGTTTTAAGTCAAAACTGAATACTTTCCGTGTTCTGTTATTTTCCTCTTTCTGTTTTCATTTCTGTTAAAAACAGTTGTACAAAGCTTTGTTCCTCGTATATAAATACTGAATATACAAAGAACGAATATAGGTAACACACCTTGTAAAGTTTACTCTCGCTCAACTTTCTGAAGAGCAAGAGAACTGAATACAGAAGCTCAAGATCATTTCTTTTCTCTGAAGTCTTCATCTTTGTCAAGTTTGTTTCTGCATCTTCTCTGTTTCTCCTTCCTGTTCGTGCATTCTTAACATGGTATCAGAGCTCTATATCCTGGAGAAATCACCTCGATGATGCATCCATATGATTGAATCTACAGCCACTTGAAGTCAGGATTCAAAGCTTCATAGATCTGTGAGTAAATGATTCTCATTCTCATTCAGATCTACATCATAAATAGGTGTGCTACATCGATACTCCTAAACTAGCAAGAGCCCGAGTTTAGGAACGTAACTGTTTGAAGATCTGGAAACAAAGAATGGCAGCAAGAAGCTTGAAATATCCATTCCCTATTCATGTCAATATCTCGAATTTTGTTACAATCAAGCTAACTGAGGAGAATTTCCTTCTATGGCAAGATCAGTTTCATAGATTCTTAAGGAGTCAAGACTTGTTTGGGTTTGTTAATGGAGAAGTTCTATCACCTGCTAGAACACTGCAGGTCGAAGAAGGGAATCAAACAATTGAGATCCCTAATCCCGATTATAATGATTGGATCAAGACAGATCGTTAGTGTCCTCCTGGATTAGTGGTGCTGTCTCCGAAAACATACTCGGTCTAATAATTGGCCTAAACACAGCATATGAGCGTAGCGAGACCTTGCTCAATCGGTTTACTCAAAAATCTGTGGCAAAGGAGTTTGAGTTAAGGGGAAAATTACAAGCCTGTCAGAAACGTGATAGATCTTTATCAACATATCTCAGAGAGTTTAAGTCTGTATGTGATCAATTGAATGCAATCGGAAAACCAGTGGATGAGCTAACAAAACTGTTCGGTATTTTGGAAGGTCTAGGGTGCGAGTATGAGAGCTTTAAAACAACAATCTACTTGTTTAAAGCCACAACCTGAATATGATGAAGTAATTTCACATTTGGAAAGATTCGAAACAAGGCTACAAAACTACTCCTCAAGTCAGGTTAATCCAAATTTAGCATACTATGGCCAAAGGAAGAATGAAGATATACACAAAGAGGAGTTTAATGAGAGATTTTGTACAGCAAAACAGTAGTCTTGGAAGTACAAGAGGATATAGTCGAGGAGGAAGAAGTTTTGGAAGAGGAAGATCATTCAATAACAGATATAGAAACTATGGTTATCCTGGAAGAAATATGAATTACAGAAACAATACTTCGAACTATGAACAAGGCGTCACGGTTTAACCAGCTTAATACCTCTTCTGCTTTGGGGTCTGGTCAGGGTTTTAGACCATATAATGGCTCATCTCAAAGGTATACAGATACCAAGACCTATCCTTCCTCAAACTTCACTCTCCATAAAAATGCTCAGATGGAGAAACCAAAAGAAAACACTCGATTGGAGTGTCAAATCTGCGAGAAGACCAGGTCATGATGCACTTCACCGCTTTGGTATCGTTTCGATAATTCATACCAAGCAGAGGAAGTTCCAACAGCCTTAGCAGCTCTACACATTGAAGATTCAAGTGGAAATGAGTGGTATCCAGACACGGGTGCAACAGCTCACATTACAGCCAACTCTGGTATTCTTCATAATCCTTCTAGATATCTTGGAACTGATAAAGTGATGATTGGAAACGGATCATGCTTGCCTATCATCTATACTTGGTGATACATTGTTGCATACTAAAGTGGATTCATTACCTCTGAATGATGTGTTAATTGTTCCTGATATAAAGAAGAATCTTCTATACGTATCGAAACTAACGAGATGATTATCCATGTTCCTTTGTTTTTGATAAAGCGGTGTGTACATTAAGGACAACTACACCAACACAACTCTGCTACTTGGAAGGAAGGTTAAAGGATTGTACCGAGTTGATTCTCACACCACAGAAGCATTTCTAACTCAGAGACACAGAGCTCTAGGAGAAGATCTATGGCATCAGCGTTTAGCTCATACCAATCTGAAAACACTGTGCACCGCAAAATCAACAGCACATTTCTTTGTAACACTCGAATACAGAGTATATGTCAAAGTTGTCAAATTGCAAAACATACTGCTCTACCATTTCCATTGTCTGAATCTGTAACATCTACACCTTTAGAAAAGGTGCACTGCGATATCTGGGGACCTTCACCAGTCAGTTCATTTCAAAACTTCAAGTATTATGTCATCCTTGTAGATGATTTTTCTCGGTTCAGCTGGATTTACCCTATGAGAGCAAAAGCAGACTTCTATGACATCTTTATTCTGTTTCGAAACAGGTTGAAAATCAACTTGACTGCAAAATCAAGACCTTCCAATGTGATGGAGGAGGTGAATTTGTTAGTCACAAGTTTCGAGACACATTTACATAGCCATGGCATTAAACAACAAGTGTCTTGTCCTCATACACCGAACGAATGGTGTTTCGAAAGAAAGCATCGCCATGTTGTTGAGTTAGGTCTAGCTATGCTCTATCATGCTAAAGTTCCTTTAAAATATTGGGTTGATGCTTTCCTAACAGCCATTTATATCATCAATATGCTTCCTACACCAAAGCTACAGATGAAATCACCATATAGTAGACTCTATCAGAAAGAACCGAGCTATGATCATCTCAGAGTCTTCGGCTGTGCTTGTTTTCCTTGTCTCAGACCCTATGCTCAACACAAGCTAGATCCACGGTCTCTTACCTGTATATTCATTGGATATAGTGAACGTCACAAAGGATACGAGATGTCTTGTTCCTACTGCGGTCGAATATACATCGTAGGCATGTTATCTTTGATGAAAGGTTCTTTCCTTTCACTAAGACTGTGTGACAGAGAACACATCCTATACAACACTATATCGACTATGGACAGAAGAGGTAAAATTTATGGATCCACTAGGCCGAAATGATATCTCTTCATCTACACAAGACTCTATACAACAACTGCATCATAATGGCATCAATCATTCTACTTCATCCTGTTTGCCTCCGAAGAACGGGATAATCTTACTTCCATTGCAACAACACAAAGGCTGAAGTTCCTACTCATCGGGATCATTGCTGTTCACAAAATCAGGAAATATCTAGCACTATAACTCATCTGCAGCTGTTCACTTCGGTGGAAACAATAGCAACCATGATCCTACTACTTCTACTTCACACGGTACATCTACATCTCACCATATGCAGACTCGGTCAAAATCTGGAATTATCAAAACTAATCCTAAATATGCTTGTCTTCTTGAATACAAAGTACCCGCTGAACCTAAATCGGTTAAGTCAGCATTAGCTCATCAAGGATGGTACACAGCTATGCAAGAAGAGATGAATGCTTTACATCAAAATCATACCTGGATTTTACTTCCTCGAACAACCGACATGAATGTGATCGGCTGCAAATGGGTGTTTAAAACCAAATTAGCATCGATGGAAGTCTTGACAGTTAAAAGCTCGTCTTGTAGCTAAAGGATTTCACCAAGAAGAAGGTGTAGATTTTATGAAACCTTTAGCCCGAGTTGTTAAACATGCTACAATTCGGATAGTTCTTTCTGTAGCCATGATGAATCAGTGGCCTATTCATCAACTTGACGTCAAGAACGCATTCCTACATGGCACATTGACTGAAACAGTTTACATGGAGCAACCTCCTGGATTCATACAGTCACAAACACCTAATCATGTGTGCCTCCTCAAGAAATCTCTTTATGGTCTTCGACAAGCTCCTCGTGCATGGTTTGATAGGTTTAGTACCTTCTTACTTGAAAATGGTTTTGTCTGCAGTTCCACTGATCCTTCTCTCGTTTATTCTTCGCAATGCACGGGACACGATACTTCTCTTCTTTGTATGTGGATGACATTATCTTAACTGGGAGCTCACCCTCATTACTTTCAAATTTAATTCATTCTCTAAGCCTTCGAGTTCCACATGAAAGATCTAGGATATCTTCACTACTTCCTTGGCATTGAAGCTAAACGCACTTCTCGATCTGTTTCTCTGTCAAACCAAATATGCAATCGATCTTCTAACTCGAGCTAACTTGCTTGATTGTAAACCAATCTCTACACCACTACCTCCGAGACCATCTGTCCTGCAATCTGATTCCATTCCCTTCTCTAATCCTTTTGAATATCGAAGTCTTGTTGGTGGTCTTCAATATCTCACATTAACTCGTCCCGATATTGCCTATGCTACAAACATGTTATGCCGGAAAATGCAGCAACCAACTATTGCAGACTTTCATAACCTAAAGAGAGTTTCGAGATATGTTAAAGGAACTATCAGCTGTGGTATATTTCTTCACTCTCGAAGCTCCACACAACTTTATGGTTTTTCCGATCTTGATCTGGGCCGGTTGCACAGAGACTAGAAGATCTACAACTGGCTTCTGTACATTCCTTGGCTCTAATCTCATTTCTTGGACAGCAAAGAAACAGCCTACTGTTAGTCGATCTTCTACTGAAGCAGAATACCGTGCCCTTGCCTCTCGCATCGCTGAGCTGACATGGATCAGCTTTGTTCTTCGTGATATTGGTTTGTCACTTTCTTCACCAACTCGTTTATTCGTGATAAATCTGCTATTGCTCTTCTCGCTAATCCCATTTTACATGCTCGCACTAAACACATCGAAGTTGACTTTCATTTTGTACGAGAGAAGGTTGCTTTGGTTCTCTCAAAGTGTGTTATATTCCAAGTGCTCACCAGCTTGCTGATATTCTCACAAAACCTATCTCACGATTTGCTCATTCTGACATTCGTACCAAATTGGGAATTGGTTCTTTACCCCTTCCCAATTTGCGGGGGGATGTTAAAGCATATAAGCCAAAGTCGAAAACAAATGCTGGAGATCAAGAGCCAAGCTTGAATGGAAACAAGGAAGATGAAGTAAAGAAGTTCAAATTAAAGTCAAAGATAGATACGATGTACGGGAGTTAAGTTCGGTGCAAACGGGGAAGTAAGACAAGGCAGACTGCTGGCTTGGGAAGTGCAGTAACAAATACGGCGCTAATGATTCGATCAAGGATGGAAACGATAAATTCAACTCTACTTGCGAGGATAAAGAAAAGAAGAACAAAGAAAGCATGAGTTACATCAACAACACGTGCTCATTGAATAATAGATATTCAGTTTTAAGTCAAAACTGAATACTTTCCGTGTTCTGTTATTTTCCTCTTTCTGTTTTCATTTCTGTTAAAAACAGTTGTACAAAGCTTTGTTCCTCGTATATAAATACTGAATATACAAAGAACGAATATAGGTAACACACCTTGTAAAGTTTACTCTCGCTCAACTTTCTGAAGAGCAAGAGAACTGAATACAGAAGCTCAAGATCATTTCTTTTCTCTGAAGTCTTCATCTTTGTCAAGTTTGTTTCTGCATCTTCTCTGTTTCTCCTTCCTGTTCGTGCATTCTTAACAAGGTGTTGCGAATTAGTTACTTCGTAATTTTCATTTTGGAGTAATTTGGCAGTTAATAACCTAAATATTAACATATGCTCTTTTAGGAGGTGTTATACAAACATTAAATGAGTTGTCCGATAAAAGATTGGGATGAGACGAGCCATTAGATTCGACCGCGCAAATAAATGCAGCATATACATCCACTCCGTCCTGTTTCCTTCCTGATCTAAGAATTCCCACTAAAAACAGGGAAATAACAAGAGGGTCTAGAAAGATGGAGATTCTTTGCCTATTTATATTGAAAATCAAATCTATCCTCCTCCTTTTTAATGTAGTGGGACAAAAATTGATTCAATCAACTCTGTATCGGTATGTCTAAATCAAAACCATCTATCGATGGTTCCAAAGCTAGTACCACTAAAGCAAAAAGAAATGTTCATCTATCACCTACTAAAGCTAAGTGCGAGACCCATTCTCAATGTTTTGCCATCAATTGATCGAGTCCTTAATATCTTATTTTAGTTAATTAAATCCTTAACGTTTGAAAAGCACCGCAATCAACTCTTAAACTCACCGTGTCTGATGACAGAAATCTTCTATGTCTCTAATACGGCCTTTCCCTAATGCTACATAGCCACGGACCATAGAATCCTGAGCAGTTTTTGATGTTGAAAATCTAGTCCAAGACTCAGTCGAACTATTCTTTTGTTTGTTGTAAAACCCTTAAAGACTTAATCGATCGAAATAACATCCAGGCATGAATTGACCGATGGGGCCAAAACGTTAAGAATCGATTCTATACTTTTACACCCCACCTAAACCTAAACCTAAGTGGGCAATATATGTCAAACCTAAACCTAAGTGGGCAATATATGTCCCATGACTATGGCCCATGAGCTAACATGATGAATGTGGGGGAGGAGAGTCATCGCTGCGGCGGTTTACGTGATCAAACATCTCATCTCGAGCAATTTCGTTGGGGGAGGTAATCAGGCATGGTTCAACAACACATTGCCCACTCCACATCATCGCGTTCTGACCAGCACCAACACGACACGTGCACCGGCTGTCCCTCTTGCGTGAAATTATTACGCGTTGGCTTGCGGGCTGCAATGTCAAACCGGTGATGACGTGGCTGTACGCTGGTCAAACCCGCTGTTTTCCCAGTTGTCAAAACAATCCAAGGCCCACTGCCTATCCAACCAAATTTATTGTTCGTTGGAGTGGTTGCATCCTCTCTCTCTCTCTCTCTCTCTCTTAAAAATATGCTCCACTTTTGAATGACAATGAAAGAAATAATATGAGAATTCACTATATGAAATTGATAAAATTTTAAAAGGGTGATCACTAATTGCACTCTTGAAATATAATTCTTTTTATTTGAAGCAGTTGATCTCTTCAAACGTGTTTATTTCAAATTTTCAAAACACATGGGTATGCATCTTTGTCATTTGTAGCGACCTTAACTAATACATATGAAGCACTTGTTAAAAAAATTCATCATGAATTCTTTTTGGACTTTTAAAATATTAATTTAACATGCATTGGATGGTTTTGTGCCATGCTTTAATAATACTAAGTTTCAAGTTGATATATCCGAGTTAGAAATTTCACTTTTGATTTCTTGTATAACCCTTTCACCCACCTATGAATTTCATTTTTAATATAAACCTCATACTTTAGAAATCCTCCAACTTCGGGCCTCAAAATTTAAGATCCATGCTTCTGACCTTCATTGTTAAACCGATTTTTCTTGTGTAAAAAATGTTTTATAATATCAATATATTCTAATGCGAACGCGGTTACTGATAAACCAACGGTCCCCACAAACTAGCTGGACTCATGTACTGGTTTTTTTTTTTTTTATTTTGGGTCCGCCATACGCGTATAGCAACTCCTCTACGCTCTCCACGCACTTTCTTTAAATCCACCCCAAACGCTCCCCAATCTTTCCCCATGCATTGCTAAAAGTCCCTCTCTCTCTCTCTCCCTCTCTCTCCGTGCCATTTCCCTCCGTTTGCTTTTGAAACGCCGAGTTCTCGTCCATCGTTACTCTTCAGGAAACCCCTCTGAAGAAGACACGAGAACCCCCCGAAACTGCAAAAATCGTGTCTTCTCTGCAGAAATGGCCGACCAACAAGAACAGATCAGTCGACAAAACCCAGATCAGACAGTCCCCGTGTCAGTCGAGCCTCGAAGCCAAGACTCGGACAGACCATCGAAGCACAGCCTCCCGAACTTCCTCTTGTCGGTGAAGCTCAAGTACGTGAAGCTCGGCTACCACTACCTCATCTCCAAAGCTCTGTATTTACTCCTCGTGCCACTCCTCGGCATCTCCTCGGTTCACCTCTCAACCATCACGGCTCGAGACCTGGCCCAGCTCTGGGACCAACTCAGGTTCAATCTCGTCACCGTCCTCGTCTGCTCGACCCTGATGGTGTTTCTGGTCACTCTCTACTTCATGACCCGACCCAGGAAAGTGTACCTCGTCGACTTCTCCTGCTACAAGCCCGACCCGGCCCGGATATGCACCCGCGAGACCTTCATGGAGTGCTCGGAGCTCACGAAGGCCTTCACCGAGGAGAACCTCGCTTTCCAGCGGCGGATCCTCGAACGGTCTGGCCTCGGGCAGCGGACGTACCTGCCCGAGGCGGTGCTACAGGTCCCACCGAACCCGTGCATGGCAGAAGCGCGGGCGGAGGCTGAGACCGTCATGTTCGGGGCCGTCGACCAGCTGCTGGCCAAGACTGGGGTCAAGGCCAAGGACATAGGGATCCTCGTCGTGAACTGTAGCTTGTTCAACCCAACGCCATCATTGTCGGCGATGATCGTAAACCACTACAAGCTCAGAGGGAATGTATTGAGCTACAATCTTGGTGGGATGGGCTGCAGTGCTGGATTGATTTCTATCGACCTTGCTAAGCAGTTATTACAGGTTTGGATTCTCTTTTCCTCTCTTTTTTTTCTATTCTTAGAAGTGTAAGTTTGATGATATAGAAACTAGCTTTGTACAATATCCTCAATGTTACCAAAGCAAACAAGGAACGGAAACTTTCATCGACGAAATAAATGCTAAATATAAGGTGGGTAACGGGAATTTTATTAGGTTCACTATTGAACAGCAGGCCATTTTATGATTGTGTCATCTAATCTAATAACATTTCATAAAAATTAGAATCAGGACAAAAAAAATAGCAACTTTATTTACGTTGTTTCTTTCCCTAGTTTACGCTTTCGTTGATTGGGAAGTGGGAGTCAGTCAATCCAAGATTTATTTTGGCTCAGAATATAGGTCACCGGATTTAGGAAACAGAGTTCCTGTCCCGTCCACATGTTCTTGCTTGCCCTTGGCAATAAATTCACGAGATCGGTGGCTCAGGGCACCTACCTACTTTTCAGTAGGCTAGAGTCTTGAATTGATTATCGACTCCCAACTGTATCTGTACTTACATATATATCGAGGGATGCAATAAGTAGGTCAGAATAATAAAGCCAATCGTATATTGGCTTAGCTAGAGTTGAAATAGGATTTTCGCATTCATGAATTCGATATATGAAGATTGTATTGAACATGAGCTTCATACATTCTAATATCCGGACCATCTACTAGGTGTAAAAGTTTCTAGGTTCTCCTGCTAGGGAAATTTAATTTTGGTCTTATGAAAATGAAACTTCAGCCTAATTTTATTACTTTTCTTATGAATCAATCACTAGGTGCACCCTAACTCTTATGCCCTAGTGGTGAGCATGGAGAATATCACCCTCAACTGGTACTTTGGTAATGACCGGTCAATGCTTGTCTCAAACTGCCTCTTCCGGATGGGCGGCGCAGCAATCCTCCTCTCCAACCGGTCCTCAGACCGCCGCCGCTCCAAGTACCAGCTCATCCACACCGTGCGCACCCACAAAGGCTCAGATGACAAGAGCTACAGCTGCGTGTTCCAACGAGAGGACGACAAGAAGAAGATAGGCGTGTCGCTCTCCAAGGACTTGATGGCGGTTGCCGGGGAAGCCTTGAAGACCAACATCACGACCCTTGGCCCATTAGTGCTCCCAATGTCGGAGCAGCTCTTGTTCTTCATGACTTTGGTCGCCAGGAAGGTGTTAAAGATGAAGATTAGGCCGTACATTCCTGACTTCAAGCTAGCCTTCGAGCATTTTTGCATCCACGCTGGAGGCCGAGCTGTTCTTGACGAGATAGAGAAGAACCTCGAGCTCTCCGATTGGCACATGGAGCCATCACGAATGACTCTATACCGATTCGGGAACACGTCGAGTAGCTCATTGTGGTACGAATTGGCCTATTCGGAAGCCAAAGGAAGGATTAGGAAAGGTGATAGGACATGGCAGATCGCTTTTGGGTCCGGATTCAAGTGCAATAGTGCGGTTTGGCGGGCGTTGAGGACCGTCGACCCAGCAAAGGAAAAGAACCCATGGATGGATGATATTCACGAGTTCCCTGTTCATGTTCCGAAAGCGGTGTCCATTGGATCTACCACGAAATAAGTGCACCGGTCGGGATGTTGCTAATATAGGCGAGGTTGATTTTGAAGGATATGCAGAACCTTAATTCTCCTTTTAACTTGTGTTCAAGCGCAAGCATCATCCCAAATCTACTCGACATTAAACTTTTCTTCTCCTGGAATCGATTCCTGGAAGAAGTGTGCATTTAGCTTTGTAATTGTCCATATTTCCGATCAAAGCAGGTTTTTTTTTTTTTTTAGCTGGATTAATTGAAGAAACTATTGTGAAGTACACCTATAATGAAAAGTTAATTTGAGACTTCGAACTTTATATTCCACGTAGGCTTTTATATGTTATTACCTCTCTGAACGATAAAATTACGAAAAAAGTCCTTAACTTATTACACTTACATCAATTCAGTTTTAAACATTTTAATTTGACCATTTACTCTTAAACCTTTTGATGATTTATCAACTCAGTCCATCAAGTCAACTTTGACTAGAATTCGTTGACATGGACCCTATTCGTCTTATGTAACACTAGTAGCGTTGACGTAAATAATTTTTATAAATTTTTATTTTATTTTGTCTTTTTATATTCTATAATTTTCAAGGCCCTCATCGGTCGCAAGTGAGAGTCGCTACACTTTAGCCTAGGCGAGCCCTCACTATTTTTGGCGAGGGATGACCCTCACCTGGCTACGAGGGTGGAGCCCTTGCTAGGCAATAAGCTTATAACATGCTCAAATCCTTAAAAGAGGATTTTTCCATGATATTTTGCCTATCTAAATTACTAATTTCTATTTTGGAATTTATCTAGATAGACAATTTAATGAATGATGTGGAATTATTTGAGTTTGTTAAATGAGACATGTTAAGATAATGAAAGGCAAGCCCTATCTTACAAACAATCCTTTATCTTGGAGATGAATGGACAAATTCCATATACTCAAGGTAAAGAGTGATGAGAGACATTTCATTTCTCTATGTTAAACACTATAGGAAGTTGTTTAACCCATTTGAGCCTGAGTATTTGGAAAATTCTTTCAAATTACATTTGTCTAGAACTACCCAACATTGCACTAGAATGGAGGTAGGGTTGACATAATAATGTGAGAAAAATGGATAAAACTTTCTTGCACTCACTTATATCAATCATTGAGTGTCTTTATTGTAGGTGATCTCAAATGAGAATTTAAGTGCCTTAATATGATGAAGAACATTTCTTTTTTCTATAGTGTACATTCTTATACTTTGCGTAGCCCAACTGAGCCTATAAATTCATTTCCCAGACCAATTGGTGATCATCCCCTACGCTTGAGCAAGGCACATGAGTTACCACAATGAATCAACATGATCCAAAGAGTCAATTGAAGATGAATACCTCGAGAAGCCAAAGTGTTAACTATTCAAGAGCCAATGGAAATGCAATCGAGAGTGTGATAAGTCTGTGAATTTTTCTCAAGAAAATTCCAAAAGAAATAAGAGAAAATTCCACGATATGTGTAAAAATATTTTTATTAAACTAATTTGATAAGTTTTAAGGCTTAATTATACTTTTTGAAATTTTTGGATTTGATTACACATTTATAATAAGTTTTAGGATTCGATTATATTTTTATTATAAGTTTTAGAATTTGATTGTATTTTTGTTATAAATTTTATGATTTGATTGTACTTTTTGAAAGTTCTAGGATTTAATTGTATTTTTGTGATAAGTTTTAAGACTTTTAATGTACTTATTTCAATTTTTTAAGTAGTTGTCGTCGTTGTTGAGGTGATCGAGAGTTTTAACTATTTATGGTTATTCAGATGCTTCTTTTTAAAGCCTTGTTTTTGGTGTGGGTGCTTGCTTTAAAAAAACATTTGAATATCTGTAGATCATCTAGCAGTTGGATTCAGTCTTTTCCAGAATTTGATGATATTCTTTAGAAATTGTTTTCGTATCCAAGAGTGCTTTCCCGGATTCCCAGATAAGTAGCGGCAGCTATGTACTCTATCTTTATATTAGCGTCTGCATTTTCATTACACATCATTGCATTTTGAAAGATGGGAGTAGGCTCATTGAAATTTATCTCTCCAACAAAAATTATCATTACATTGCAGTTTTTTTTTTTTTATCAGAAACAAGAAACTATATTGGAGTGGTGAAACCATTACATTACATTGCATTTGCACGACCAAAATTTAGGTATTATTTATCTTCAAATTAAACCTTCACGAGCACATTTTCAAAGCACATTTTCAAAGATGAACAATTGACACCTAAATTTTGGTTATTCTTTTTAGTAATTTCTTAAACTAAACATGCAATTTCTAAACAATAGGTGAACTAATTCTATGTGACACGCTTTTTACGTTTTTTTTCTTAAAATTCAGAATTAAAATTGCCTAATAATTAAACATGCAATTTAAATTGAGGAAAAGAAAATTGTATCTTAGGAATGAGGTCGGATCTTGCAATTTCATTATCATGAATTATATTCTGGGCATGAGATTAAATTGGCGATTTTCCATGCAATCGCCAATTATATTTAGGGTGTGAGATCATATTAGCGATTATAATAGATTAGGAAATTAGTTGCTCAAGATTTTGGATAGGATAATATATCTAGGAATTCAATCATATGCATCCACAATATTTCAAATAAGGAAGTGAAATTTTCGAAAATCAAATTAGGCAAGATTTTTACCTAATCTGAATGTTTGTTTTCAAATTTGGATCGACGGATGGTGGCTCGCGAATCACGATTGGGACGGTGACCGGCAATGGTGCCTCGGTATCACAGCGATGGACTCACAGCGGTATGGGCTTATGGTGAGAGGTGGCGACGATGCAAGTGACCGTCAGACGGCGGGAAGCACCTGGGAACCTGCAAGAAAAATCATCAAACGCACGGAATTGTTTTGTTGAGTTTCTAGTATCATGATTAACTCGGTTGAACACGTCGGGGACCAGTCACTCTTTTCCGCTCCAACTCTTTATACTTTTCTGTTTATTTCTTCCTCTGGGAAGGTCCAGTCGATGGAATGCTCCTGAGGATCTCCCACTCTGACATTCTTATTTAAATCTTAAATTCACCACCCAACTTTTGTCCTCTTCTCTTCTATCAACTCTCGATCACTGACAGTGCAGCGGTGTGGGACGGACCGAGGTTTCGTGGACACCAGAGAAGACAAAAAACTTGCTGGTCATAAGAGAGATCTTCAACAAACACGTCGGAGACGCAGGAGCCCGCCAGGACTGCTTTAATGTTTGCTGGATTCGCTGGACGTCTTGGCTGAGCAGCTCTCAGTGGCAGGTCCAGCAGCAACTGGTCGTTATTAAAAGTTCGGACACGGTGCAAGGAGGGCAGCAGAGAATCACCAAGGGCTCGCGGTGCAGCAGGGACCAGTGACGGTGCACAGTGCAGGCGTTGCAGCTTGTTGATGGGACTTCGTAGCAGCAGCGCCTTAGTCAGCACAGCAGGTCGTCGGGATGGAGCAGCGATAGCAGTAGGCGGCGCCTGAGTGTACACATCGCCATATAAATTTCAATGGGTTTGGCCTAATTTTGTTTTCTTTTGTTTTTTTTTTTTGTAAGGTAAGATTGGTATTAACTTTTAACCAAACAGAACTTTACAAGAAAGAGATCTCGGCATCAAAAAGCTTACACTCCTGGAGACAAACAAGTCAAAAAGAGTGAAATAGTGCCGCGAGTAAAGAAGGGAAAGGGGAACCAAAAAAGAAGCAACCCTTAGTCAAACTCTACAAGGAAAGATTTGACACCTTGAAAGAGAAAATAGAGGGATCGAGCCTCCAACTTCCTTGAATCCTCTTGTTCCTAGGCGTGTCTGCAACGAGGCTGAATGGCATAGCCTTGTCTTTCATGTCTTTAATGAGATGCTTCTTCAAGGCAGGCACGAACAAAAAATCCGTTGGACAGGTGGATTCACAGCTCTTACAACCGACACAGTCCTCTGTTCTTGGAGCGAAGCAATTTGCTTAGCTTTACATCCATCCCACAGTATCATTTCTAATACATCTGTTGGACAGGCTTGCACACATTGAGTACATCCTATAAATGTATCATAAATCTTTACTGAATGTGACATCGGATCTATAAATTTTTGAATGTCATCAATTTTCGATCTAGTAAACTTGTAAATGGATCATATATTTAGACAGTAGATGAATCAATGGAGGACTTGGTCCCGGAAGAAGATGTTGTTCCTTGTCTTCCATATTAAGTGACACAGGGCCCCAAAAGCAAACCAAGCAATACACTAATGGAACTCATTGCCAGATAGGAATTTGTTGGCCCAAACTAGATTTTCCAACCACGAGCTATATTGCCAAGGGAGGTTACACTAAGCAACCCAAAAAAAAAAAAAAAAAAAAAACAAGACTAGCAGTAACACAACAACCAAAAAATAGATAGTCAATAGAATCTGGTCTTAGATTGCAGAAGGCACAAGATCCCTCTGCAATCCTACCATAGGAGAGTAGAAACACCTGAGTGGGCAACCAATTTCTGGTGATAAGCCAGAGGTGAAAACAGTAGTGAGGGGTTAGTGTCTAATTTTTGTGCACTCTTGTCCAAGAAACTTAATTAAGCTCAAATTTCCACTTACTATAAGCCCATCAGCTGCCGGTTCAATACTAATGTAATACGCTCCTAATATTTATATGCAATTAACTAACATTTTTGCTAGGGACTAAACTTTTGTCCTTAATTTTCTGTGCAAATAATAACTAATTGGATTACCAAAATTTAAGTGTCAATAATGAACAAAACCGATTGAGCTTTGAAGTGTTTCTTGAATTCAATCAAACTCTTATTGGATAATTCCTGATCTTTAGTGAAACCCGACCTAATGGAGGTTATAAAGATCCCCTCTTGGCAGAGCAAGAAAGAGGAGGGACGTGCAGAAATTTTTAGAGAAAATGGCGAAGCTCTCTTCCTTGGCAGTAAAAAAATTTCAGCAGGCAATTTCACGAAATCAACAAGTGCGCTGTTGGATTGTGCTCAAAATTTATGGAGAGTAATGCAAGGCATTATTTTTAGATTTGTTTGGTGGGATTGGTGAGAAAATACCTGAAAGTACGTCTTTGACATGGAAAACTGAACCGGTCAGACTACTGGATCAAGACAAGACAGCTCAACGTGCAGCCTCGCAAAAATGGGGAGAATGTGTTTGTTCTAGGTTAGAATGCGTGGAAATTTTAAGGAGATCTTAGTGACGCATACTTCTTCACTCAACAAAGGAATCGAGCATTAAAGATTTAGAGACCTAGGGATTTGACCAAGAGCTACCAACTCTCATCGAGCCCAATCCTTGGTCATGGTTCACACCAACTCTGGTGGTCAGCTCTTCCTATGTGCCCAACTGCCGCTGTGCTCTCCTCATGGAGATCATGGTTATCGCGTTCACTGTCGTAGCCTCACTGCGGTACCGCCGCTTACCCTTTGTCGTCAAACTTTCCTTGCCGATCATCTTGGATCAAGTCCAATTTAGGTAATTTCTTCAACTAAATCCAATTTAAATATTTGATTACCTAATTTGGATCATTTGGTTCTCATTTGATTTGGTATGAAATTATTGGCATCGCCAAAATAGGAAATTTATATTTTTTGAGTCATGCATAATTATGATAATTGGGGTTTCAATCTTTAAGACTTAAGATTGGATCCTTGAAATTATTTTATTTCCTGTTTTGAATCGTGGAAAATATTTGATTATGTGAGCTTAAATATTGCATACCACTAATTTAGGAAACTTTCCTATTTTGAAAACTACAAAAAAAGTATTGCATTGCATGTTAGGATAGATTGCTTCTGTATAGTTTCTAACTTGGAATTGCATATTTAGTAACCATGTAGTTAATTAGAAAATTACTTAGGGCGCGTTTGGTAACAATTCTGTTCCCGGGAATTGATTCTGATAAGAAATGATTATTTTTAATTGTTCAGGGGGCTGATTTTGAGTAAAAACACGTGTTTGGTAAGCTTGTCTAAAATTTCTGATTCGGAATAGAATTACATTTGATAACGTGTTTATTGATTGTTCCAAATTATTTTTAATTTTTAAATAATTTTTTTTACTTTTTTACTTTCTTTTCTTTTCTTTTCTTTTTTTTTTCCTTTTTTCTTTTTTTTTTTTTCATTTTTTCTTTTCTTTTTTTTCCTTTTTCTCCTATTTTTCTTCTTCTTCTTATGGCCGGTCGCCGGGCCCAGCGGCGACTCACCCGAGGCGTCGCCGGCCCTCGGCGAGGCTGGCCCTCATCGGCTAAGCCTCGCCGGCAGCTGGGCGAGGCTTGCCCAGCCCCGCCGAGCCTCACCGGTGGACAGGCGAGCCTCACCGGTGGACAGGCGGGCCTCGCCGAGGCGGGCGAGGCCCGCCAGCCACCGGTCGGGCTAGGCGAGCCCGACGGTGGCAAGCGGGCCTCGCCCAGCCCGGCGAGGCTTGCTGCTGGGCCGGGCGAGCCTCCGGCGAGCTTGCGGACCTCGCCTTCGCCAGGCGAGCCTCCGGCGAGCTCGCCGGACCGGCGGGCGGGCGGCGGCGGGCGACGGTCGTGGGATGGCCGAAGGAAAGAAAATGGGTTTTATTGTGTTGATTCTTTTTCTGATTCTCGGACGTAGAATCAATTTTTTTTGATTCTCAAATCTTCTCCAAAAGCGATTACGGGAACAAAATTGTTCCCAGGAACAAAAATTTTACCAAACGCGATTCTTGTCCCAAACTAATTCGGAAACAAAAAATCAGAATCAGTCTTTGTTGGGCATGTTGCCAAACGGGGCCTTAATTTAGATTAGGATGTAAAGTAAATTATTTCCTCGTTTAACATAGGTAACTACATATTTTAAGGAGTTTTCTATTGTAGTTTAAAAGAAGATCACATAAAAGAAAAGAAAAAACATGCATATATCATACAGAATTAGTTGCATCATTGCCATGTCATAATTCCCATGTCAAGATATCAAAGAATTAGATTGTGTCATATTAGAATTATTTTATACATAGACTGCATCTAGATAATCCATATCACATGTCATTAGTTAGAATAGCATCACATAGACACAACCTAGAATCAACTTGCATATCATGAATTGCATATAGTTTAATCTTTTATTAAACAAGAAAATCCATAAAGAAATAATCATCATCGCAACTAAAAATAATGTTTAGGGCATTTTTTTTAATTGACATATTGCAAATATTGGAAAATTAATCATAGTGAGATTATGCTTTGTTTAGTGTATTGAGGTTTGCCTGGTTTCTAGCAATTTATTTATTACTTTGATTTATTTAGTGTTGCATTAATTTATTGTGTCCTTGTATGGTCACTCATTACATGTTAGTGGTTTAGGATTAAAACTTGCCAAAAGCTAAAAATGGTAGTGAAAGAGAGTTAGATTAATCTATAAATCTTTGGTTCATAAAAGTAAGGTGAATTCCTGCATCTTTTTTGGGTTACTAATCAACCCACAATAGATCAGTGACGACACATAATTGAATTGAACTAATTTGCATGTTAAAATGATTGAATCAAAACCCTAAAGCTGCGATGGATATGAACTTGGGAGAGGGCACACTAAGTCTTTGGCGTAGGGGTTTAGCTCTGGAAAGGTCCTCCTAGTCCTACCGTTTATGATGAATGGGGACACAGGGCAACCTCATCCATCCATAGAGTTCTCAATCCGATTCCTCTCACTTTCTTTCATTCATTTATTGATTTCCTTCTTTATAAGTATTATTGCTCAACAACATTTTCCTCGCGGAGCTTGTTTGCATATATTCAAATGCACGTCATCAAACCGATTCCCTCGTGAGAAAAACTGTCGAGATATATAGAACTATCTTTCACGTCATAATTTGACAACTCAAACTTTTGGAGCAAATGGTTATTCCTGTAATCTCAAATAATTTATATTCCATTCAATCGACTTGGGCCCTTGTCATCCTACGGTCCCTTTAAACTAGCTGGACACATGTACCATTTACATGGTATAACTTCTCTCTCTCATCTCTCAACTATCTGGAAACATGTACCGTTTACATGGTATAACTTCTCATTTCTCCTCCACGCTCTACACGCACTCTCTTTAAATCCACCCCAAACATTCCCCAATCTTTCCCATGCATTGCTAAGACTCTCTCTCTCTCTCTCTCTCTCTCTCTCTCTCTCTCTCTCTGCCATTTTCTTCCGTTTGCTTTTGAAACACCAAGTTCTTGTCCTCTGATATTCTTCAGGGAACTCCTCCGAAGGAGACACAAGAAACCTCTGAAGCTGCAAACATCTTGTCTTTTCTGCAATAGGGTCCTTCGGAAATGGCCAACCAACAAGAACAGACCAGTCGACAAAACCCAGATCAAACGGTCCCCGTCTCAGTCGAACCTCGAAGCCAAGACTCGGACAGACCATTGAACCGCAACCTCCCAGATTTCCTCTTATCAGTGAGGCTCAAGTACGTGAAGCTCGGCTACCACTACCTCATCTCTAAAGCCATATATTTACTCCTCGTGCCACTCCTTGGCATCTCCTCGGCCCACCTGTCAGCCCTCACAGCTCGAGACCTAGCCCAGCTCTGGGACCAACTCAGGTTCAATCTCATTACCGTCGTGCTCTGCTCAACCCTCATGGTATTTCTGGTCACTCTCTACTTCATGACCCTACCCAGAAAAGTCTACCTCGTCGACTTTGCCTGCTACAAGCCTGACGACTCTGCCTGCCACAAGCCCGACCCGGCTCGGATATGCACCTATGAGACCTTCATGGAGCGGTCGGAGCTCACGAACGTCTTGACCAAGGAGAATCTTGCTTTTCAGCAGCGGATCCTCGAGCGGTCCGGGCTGGGGCAGAGGACATACGTGCCTGAAGCTGTGCTTCAGGTTCCACCGAACCGGTGCATGGCAGAAGCACGGGCAGAGGCTGAGGCCATCATGTTCGGGGCTGTGGACCAGCTCCTGGCCAAGACCGGGGTCAAGGCCAAGGACATAGGGATCCTTGTCGTGAACTGTAGTGTGTTCAACCCGACGCCGTCGCTGTCGGCGATGATCGTGAACCACTACAAGCTCAGAGGGAATGTGTTGAGCTACAATATTGGTGGGATGGGTTGCAGTGCCGGATTGATTTCAATCGACCTTGCTAAGCAGTTATTACAGGTTTTGTTTCTGTTTTCCAATCTCTTTTTCTATTATTCAAATTATAGTTTCATAATAAGAACTTTTTATGAACAACAACCTTAGTGCTATCCAAGCAGACAAGGAATGAAAACTTTCATTTACGAAAGAAATGCTAAATATAAATTGGGTAATAGGAATTGTATTAGGTTCACTACCGCAGGCCATTCTATGTTGATAGTGTGTCATGTAATTTTAAAACCATTTCATAAAAATTAGAATTGGGATATATAAAAAAAAAAAAGCATTGTTCGCATAACAGTCTTTGAGCTAATGCGAGAATAATGGCTAATTGTGAATCACAAATTCTCGGAAGAGTGGACCCCACAACAGTTTATAATTATTTGTTATTTGATTTTTGTGATCTAAAATAGACTATTATTCTCGCAGTAAATTAAAGATTGTGACCCGAGTGGTGCAAACAGTAAATTTTCACATATTTTATTTCCCTAGACTACGCTTTGGTTGGTTGGGAAGTGGGAGTTAATGAGTGGTTTGAAATCAAAACCTAGATGTCATCGAACAAAATGATCCATTGATAAGTCAATTCAAGATTCATTATGCCACAAAATATAGCTAGAGTTGAAATAGGACTTTTCACATTCACGAATTCGATAATTGACAATGGAATTGAACATGGGCTTTGTACATTCTCATTATTATCTATTCTATTTACTAGGCACAATAGTTTCTACACTTTCTTACTAGGGAAATTTAATTTTGGTCTCATGAAAATGAAACTTGGGCCTAATTGTAATGCTTCTCTGATGAATCAATCATCAGGTAAATCGTAACTTTTATGCTCTAGTGGTCAGCCTCGAGAGCATCACCCTCAACTTGTACTTTGGCAACGACCGATCGATGCTTGTCTCAAACTGCCTCTTCCGGATGGGCGGCGCAGCGATCCTCCTCTCCAACCGATCCTCCGACCGCCGTCGCTCCAAGTACCAGCTCATCCACACTGTGCGCACCCACAAAGGCGCAGATGACAAGAGCTACAACTGCGCGTTCCAACGAGAGGATGATAAGAAGATGATTGGCGTGTCGCTTTCCAAGGACTTGATGGCAGTCGCCGGGGAAGCCTTGAAGACCAACATCACGACCCTCGGCCCATTAATGCTCCCGATGTCGGAGCAGCTCTTGTTCTTCGTAACCTTGGTTGCGAAGAAGGTGTTCAAGATGAAGATTAAGCCATACATTCCTGACTTCAAGCTAGCCTTCGAGCATTTTTGCATCCACGCTGGAGGTCGAGCTGTTCTTGATGAGGTACAAAAGAACCTTGAGCTCACCGATTGGCACTTGGAGCCATCACGAATGACTCTATATCGATTTGGGAACACGTCGAGTAGCTCACTGTGGTACGAATTGGCCTATTCGGAGGCCAAAGGAAGGATTAGGAAAGGTGATAGGACATGGCAGATCGGTTTCGGGTCCGGATTTAAGTGCAATAGCGCAGTTTGGCGGGCATTGATGACCATTGACCCAGCGAAGGAGAAGAATCCATGGATGGATGAGATTCATGAGTTCCCCGTCCATGTTCCAAAAGCGGTGTCCATCGGATCTACCATGAAATAAGCGCATCGTTTGGGATTTCGCCACGATAGGCGAGATTGATTCTGAAGGACACGTAGACCCTTAATTATCCTTTTGCCTTGAGTTCTTGCACAAGCATCATTCTAGATCTACTTGAGATTAAACTTTTCTTTGCCTGAATCGATTCCTAAAAGAAGTGTGCATTTAGCTTTTGTAATTGTCTATATGACCGGTCAAAGCATGTTTTCCATGGCTGGATTACTTGAAGAAACTATTGTGCTGTTCACCTATATTGCATAGTAAAATCGAGACTTCGAACTTTATATTCCATGAAGGCTTTTAGATGTTATTACCTTTCGAATCCTTACTTGTTTCAATGCAAGAACTAACCTAGAAACCTAAAGTCAAACGGCAATTTAGTTTGGTTGGTTAGACGACCGTCTGTCGTTTTATTACATATGGGACAAAAATATCAAGGGTGAACCAAAGGTCCGAACCGCAGACTCCGTCTTTTGTGCAGGAACTCATTTAGACCGTGGAATCAATTAAACAATCCCCTATAACGTGATTATATATTGTGTTTAGGTGAATAATCGACAAGTACTTCTAATTGGTTCTTTTAAAACCTTTTCTTAGAAGTAAAGTTTCTCAAATATTTTATTTAGAGACGCCGAAAGTTGAGATTATCACCAACTATTTTTATTTTTGAAGAAGTGGTTAGTAAAAGATTCGAGCTTAAGGCGACGGTGAATGTGGACTATATGCACTTTCCCCTTCACCGGTTTTATTGAAGTTTGACACTTGATGGAGACACAGATATGGTCGTTAGACTATCATTGACTAAAATGGAGAGTTTCCAAAGGGTAAAATAAATTAAGAAACAAAAGGATCAAATCAAGAAAGTGATATGGAACTGTAGAAAGGGGAATGACAAGGTAAACTAGAATCTACGGTCATTACGAAATATCAAATAATTGTGAAGAAGCGGACTTGAGTTTGATGTATGTTGGTCTAAAATCAATCTAGGGTAATTTGACAAACGGGGATTGAGAGAACAAACTAAAAGATTCGTTCTCGGGTTCGAGCTCGATAGAAGTGATCAAATTTCCACGTAACAGATTTTTTGGACTGAATGGAGATGAATTTGAGTTGAAAAAAAGGCGTGAGGCATGCCAGCTCTTGAGATCAAAATGTGATTACAAAGGGTTTCTTTCGATTGGAATGCTGAAGAAATGAAAGTGTTGGAAAACCAAAGTGCAGAAAATTGGAAATTAGACGATACTTCAAGGACTGCACTAGAATTAAAACTGAACAAGAGCGAGACATGCAAAATTTAAAAGAAATTGAAACATTGACGCTGAAATTAAACGTACGCACATTGACTTTAAAGGATTTGAAGGAGAAACACTAGAAAACGAAAATTCGCTTCATCAGAATTAAAATAACTTGAAAGTTACAAACACATTTATGCTCGAAGGGTGCCAAACACAGCTGTTGACGCCTCAATTTTAATTAGGTTTATTTTATTTTATTAATTAAAATTTTATTTTATTTTTTATTTTTGGATAAATAAGATAATAAAAAGAAAACAAAAGAAAAAAAAAAATCAAAAGCCCAACCAATTCTCCTTCTTCTTCACCCCGACCCGGCCCCTTTCTCTCTTCTTCTTCCTCCTTCCGTTTCCTTCGCCGCTGCAACTCACATGCGCAAGGGAGGCCGACGTGCGAAGGACGGCCTACGACCGAGGAGAGTAGGCCAATGTCTGCTGGAGATGATAAGATCTCAGGCACCATTAATGCTGAGCGAGCTTCATTGGAAAGCTCGATGGGACATTGGTTTAGGCGAGCGAAACCGGTGGGCAAGCCGGGGGCCGGCGGCCGAGACCCTCCGTTGACCGGATTTCCTTCGCCTATAAATAGGTGGCCGCAAGCATCGTTGGAGGGCATGGCGAACTCGGAGATCTTTCGCTGAGAGACATCGGGAAAGATCGAAGAGCGAGCGCAGGGGAGAACTCGAGTCGCGAGCTCAGCCCACCCTCCACCGAGAGACTTCGGGGAAGGCTGGCGGTGAGCGACTTTGAGAAGGTCAGATCTAGTCAGTGGAGGCTCGGATCTGGCCACAGAGAGAGAGAATTGAGGCCGAGGAACGTCCGGCTGAGATCTGCGCCTCAGATCTGGGGTTCTTGCTGCCGTTGCCTCGACCAAGTCCCGACATCGTTGCCTCGAAGGATCGCCGTTGTTCCCCGGAAGCTGTTGCCTTGATCGATCTACCGATGCCACACCAGATCCGGAAGCCGAGTGGCTGCCGTAGTTACCCTGTCACCGCCATCGTTCGCCACGGATAGGTAATAGTAGCCATCGCCATCGCCGATCGCGTTGTTGCCGTTGCATTCCCCCTCTCGAACCGTATCACCACCGACCACGCCAACACAACCGCGTTGTCACTCATCCTCGCCGTCCTCATAAGCGGTTTGTCACCGTTGTTGCCACCGTAATGCCTTGGTTTCTCCCCCTCGGCATCGCGGATTCGCAAACCCTAGGGTTTGCGATTTTCCGGGTCATCGAATTGGATCCGGGTCTCGGAATTGGGTAGGGTTTCACGAGATCAAGGGTGGCTAGAAACCGGGTCATGAGGTTGGAGCGGGTCGGGCGCGGAAGGATTTGGGTAGGGTTTCGTGATTTTTGGGGCGGCGGGAATCGGGTCGACGAGTCGGGTAGGGTTTCGCCGAACCGGGTCATCGGCTCGGCCTGGTTCTTTTAAAAACGGGCTCTTGGGTGTGGCGTCGTTTTAAGATTTTTTTTAAAAAAAGTCGCGAGCCCATCCACGTTCGGGTCGCCGGCTCGGTCGGACCCAACCCGCGGATCCGACCCGGGTCGGCTTTTTTAAATTTTATTTTAAATAATATTTTAAATAAATATTTTATTTTCCAAAAAAAATCCAAAATATAATTTATTTTCGAAAAATATTAAAAAATATTTTAATTTCCAGAAAACCAAAAAATATTTAAAAATGTTAAAAAATATTTTATTTTTCAAAAATAAAAAATAAAGAATATTCCATATTTTCCCAAAAATGCCAAAAATCCAATAAAAAGCCAAAAATTCATGAAAAAGCCAAAAAATTTAGAAAAAGCCAAACAGACTTGTATTTTCCAAAAATACCAAAAAATCCAAAAAAAATCCCTTTTATGTCTAAAAAAAATTAGAAAAAGACTCAAAAAATGTTTTTCCTCCCAAAAATGCATGGAAAATTTCTCAAACATCCAAAAAACCTCAGGGTCTAAACAAGATTAGGTACCGAAAGGGTATTAGTGATTAACTAATGTAATCAAGTTCCCGATCCTAATTTCTCTGGTTGCGCAAGAGTGTGTATTTCTCCCGATACTTCACTTGGGTTTCTAATCAACCCACCTCAAATCAATTAGTGGCAACTCCATTTTAAAAATTAATTTACAGGTTAAAAACTCAGACTATTAAATTCGTGAGTTGGTGGACTTGGGAGAGTCCGGGCATAACTAATTTCAGCCGAGCCATTTGCCTCCTTTAGGTGCCCGCACCCGATCGCGGGTGCCAAAAAAAGAGATTGCGACAGCTTGGCGACTCCACTGGGGACAGTTTTTGAGGACTTAGGCCATTTTGTCTTTATTTAAATACTTTGCTGACTTTGAGTTTTTTTTTCTTTTGTGCAGGTTAATAGCTTAGAGCTTTTTTTTTTTTAATTTAAAATAAAATGTCATGTGATTATAAATTGCTACGCATGCTTTACTGTTTTAGCACTACACATGACACACACAACCCAGCCATTGGACCTAGGCTGCCATAGGATTTCTAGGATGGTGTTAAGAAAGATATGACCTCGAACGCGAGACTGCGATGTAGAGGTTGCCTTTCTTTTTCCCGAATTTCTTAGCCGAGGTTAGGATGGTATGCTGCTAATGCGAGACTGCGACGGATGGATATCCTTTTAATCTCAACAAATCTTCTCAGTTAGAAATCGAGCCGCACATCCCATACGCATGTTCTTGTGTTTACCATTTTCTTTAAAAGCAAAGTAATTTCTTTACTTTTACTCAGTCTTTTTATTGGCCCATGGCCATTTAGGATAGGTTTTTCGAGTCCTAGTTTATATGCGATGGGAGAAGATGATATCCAGTTTATTCCTGCTCCCAAAGTAGAGCTCTTCAGATGGTGGGGTCAATTGGACCAGTATGCCCAAGAGCGCGTGAAAGCCAAAGTCGGTCATCTCCTATTGTTGGTCCAAATTACTGTTCGTCCTGAAGTCGTACAAGCCATGGCACATTTTTGGTGCCCGAAGATGACTACTTTCATATTTGGTAGGTTTGAGTTAACCCCAACTCTGGAAGAATACAGTATCATCACTGGAATACCTCTCGAGAATAAGCTTGTCAGGCCGTCAACATGCATCATCTCGTTGCGTGGGTTAGCGCGAATTTTAAGAACTGAAGTTCATGTTATGAGGCAAATTCTTGAAAACAATTATAATACCTGTCCACTAGAATTTATGAATGCCTGTTTTCAAAATCAGCTTATGACCAAAAAAAGTAAGATTTTCCTCCTGGCCTTTTTCGGGTTCATCATTTTCCCCCATCAAAGAAACGTCATAAGTCCAAAGATGGCATGGATAGTTTATCAGATCTCGAGGGGGCAAAATTATGTCAACATGATTTTAACTGAAACATTCTTGTCCTTTAATTGTTTTAAAGAAAACACGGAAAAAATTATGCGGGTCTCTCCGGAAATTTTACAAGTCTGGTTCTTTTCTCACCTAAGTGAATTTTGAGACTTTATGCGATCATTTGAAATGAATGATTTCGAAAATCCATTACAAAAATTTATAGTTCTAGGACCATACATCCCCAATCAAAGCTGTTTAAATTGGATAAATTTCCTAAGAGACTCGGCTCCTGAGGCATTCCAATGGTGTGCTGGTTGGTTCCATGAAAAGAGAGTTCGCTTTGCTTACAAACGCCGCCATCCAATTCCGTTGCTCGGCCTCACTGGCGCCATTTCTTATTTCCCATATCGAGTGGCACGACAGTATAGAGCCCTTCAGGAGATCCCACCGCCTTTCAAAAGGAAGATCCCTCCACTCCTTTTCACCCATCAAAGTCATGAATACGCATTCGAGATTGAAATCATCGAGGAAGTATGGAGCAGGTGCCATCGTAAAGGAATTGTGGTACCTGAAGGGCTTGAGGGACAGGAAAAAGCCCACCACGCCTTTGAGTCCTACATCCACAACCATCGTATTTTGACAAAACTGAAGCCATCAGTCCCTCACCTAATCAGCGAGATTAGCCAGCACGAGCAAGCAGAGCTTCTGCAAAAGGATTTGGGAATGGACTGAATACATACCTCAGAGCCAGTCCAAGAAAGCAAGCATCTGCGTAAAAGCAAGGCTCCCCGTCGCATATAAATTGGCAATCATGTGCCCCTTAGTGTTAATATTGTGAAAGTTTTGTCCCATTGTTTAGGGACTTTTGTTTAATATCTAGTATTTCATTCTGTCATTTCAATTTCAAGTTTTAGATGTTAGAAGTCTGCGGTCTATAAAATCCTCTTTTGATAAATAAAAAAGTAGTTAGACCATTGCCATGGGTCAATCTTCATTTACTTTCATGCTCATTCATTGTTTTCGCAATGGCGGATTATTATGAATCGCCGGCCACCAATTGCGCATGAATGGCTACATGCAATAGGGCCTGATCAGAATGATGTTCAAAATCGTCTCATTCACATTGAAGACGGCGTAGGATAAATGTCCATTGTCCTTCGACAGCTCTCAAAGCAAATGGAATCCACTCAAGTCAAACCCAACTCCGTAGCTGCTTTAAGCACTGTCATGACACCGGCGAATTTGCTAGAGAATAGCCAACACCATCGACAATTTGAAAAGATCATGAAAAAGTTAAACCAGCTAAAGGGGCAGAATCCCATGGATCTGTCCAATTACGCCGGCATTGAGATTCCTAAAGAGCGAAAGCTATACTAATACCTCATGCCCGGAGACCTACTTGCAAGCCTACTTGGTCCGAATGATGATTCAATTGTACCGATCGAGCTTGACTGGCCCTGCCTTGTGATGGTATATTGTTAGGAAGATTAGTCCCCTTAAAACCTGGAGGGAACTAATTCATGTTTTTCACCAAGAGTATAATATTGACATCACCTCTGACATCACTTTGCCCCACGAAGAGTCGATGATTGCGGAGCATGAGGAGCCGTTAGTTGTTGAGATAAGAGAGAAACATGTTAATGAAGCCTTGCATAATAAATGGGCAGCTGAGCAACATCCTGTTACTAGAAAATTTCCCACTAGGAAAGGTAAGGAGCCTTTGTACGAGATCATAGACTCAGAGCCTGTTCAAGAGCGGGGCACGACTGAATAACTCCCCAAGCTTACTCCAAGAGCTAGGGTCCAAAAAATACCAACCCCTATCAACCTAGAAAGTGAATCAGACAGCGAAATTCTAATGTCTCTCACTTCCCTTGACAGAATTGAGCTGGCAAAACGAAGGGCCTTACTCAAAAGGTATGGACCAGAAGCTAAGAAAAGAAAGTCTAAGCAGATCAATGCAGCATCTGCCGACGAGCCACTGCACTGTTGACACCTAAATTTTGGCGACCCGTTTAGTCATTTATCACATAAAAATCAGGGATTAATTTTAACCCCTAAAAAAAATATAATTGCATAACATATGGTCATTAGGAGCATATTTCATTTAATTGCATATTTGTTGGGCCAGCGGTGACGGACGTATTAGAATTGATGGTTCATAAACTTTAAGTTGATGAGTCGGGCTAAGTCCACGAAAAAAGCAAATCGGTCCAAGCACGTATCCTCGAAGATATTTTACGGATTTATCTTTGTGAGATTTCAATTCAAAAGCAAATATTACGTTTGGAAAAAATAAATATTGCGTTTCAAAAAGAAATCTTCGTGGATATGGATTTGGAAAATTTAAAAACCCTAATCCGTGCCCTATAAATAAGTACACATACACAAGGTTTAGAGGAGGCCACACGACTGAGAATACACGGCCATTAGAGTTATTGGGTTGCATCTCACGTTGCTGGCCTAGGCGCCTTCATCAGGACGTTCTTGATTGGCACGCCATCGCTTTGCAAAAGACAATCCAGAAAGAGAAGGAGAGCAACCAAAAGCACACAGAAAAAAGGGTGAAGACTTTGAAGCGGTGTTCCTTGGTTGGATTGGTTCAACCTGAGAAAGAGATAGCGGAAGCTTTCGCAAAGAGAGAAGAAGGGGGAGTCGCGATATCCTAACGTGCACACTACCCTCGTGTCGCACCCTTGTGTTGCTAGTCTGTCGTGGTCCACTGGCGAATCTTTTGCAGTGGCACTCTTCTTCGTCATCATGTCAAGTCTCGTGGAGCCCATCGGGTGATCTTCGAGCAACCGAGCACCGCCACGTTGCATCGTGAGTAGCCGTTTGAGGATCGGAATTCGGAAGCCAATATTCGAATTAGGTAAAAATCTTATCTATTTTGATTTTCGAAAATTCCGTTTCCTTATTTGATATATTCGTTGATGCCCATGATGAAAATTTTCGATATGCTAAGATATGTGAAATCTCGAGTAGCCTTCTAAATTAGGAAATCTTCCTAATTTCGCAATGTGCATATGATTGACGGTCCGATTTCATGCTCGAAATATGACCCGTAATCGCACGGAAAAATCACCAATCCGATCTCACGCTCGAGATACGATTCGTGATTTTGTCTAAAATTGGCCAATCCGATCTCATGTGCGAGATATGATTCGTCAATTTATTTCCAAAATTAAATGGACATGGATGATATTTTGTTGGATTTGTTGCCGTGTTGTTCTTGATGCCTTTATTTGTTTGCTCCCATAAAAAAAAAAAAAACATTTGAGTTAGATTAGATGCATATTAGGATATTACTTGTTTTAGGGTTATTTTGCATGTCTTAGATTTATTTATTTCGAATTTCAAAAATCAAAAATCAAATCAATCAATTTAGGTTGCTAGTTTTTTTACTTAGGTTGCATGTTTAATAATTTGACAATTCTTAATTTCGAAATTAATAAAACAAAAACAAAAAGGGTTATCATGCATATGTCATGTAGAATAAATGCATTCTTTGCACGTCATTGCATATTGGGATAAATTTCATGTTTCATTTTAAGTTTAGATATTAGATAGATTGCATTTTAGGATTATTTGGGTTAAGATAATATTTTAGTTTAAATTAGGATTTGGCTTAACCTAATTCCTAATGCAAATTAAATAGAATCTTAATCTAGTTAGACAATTTTCACATTTTTCCTAATTCCGAATTTCATGAAAAATAAAAAAAAATGTCTTAGAATAAATTAGTTCCATTCTTTAGAATAAATTGCATGCTTATTAGGAAAATAAAAACCATGTGCACATCATATAAAATTAGGTTCATACAATGCACGTCATTTAGTGATTTTTGTTAGGTTCATTTAATTAGAAATTACATGTCATTGGAATTAGGTCATTTAGTTAATATTGCATTGCATATTGCATGATTTTCATTAATTAAGTGAAAACAAAACAAAAATTGCGTGTTAATTAGAAACCATATCTAGGGTTGTTGATGTGGATTTTAATTTAACACTGCAGATGCTTTCGTTGCTTTGAGGTAAGTCCTGCATTATTTAATTGCTTACTTGGGTGTTAAATTGGTGGTTTGCGCACCTGCATGATCGCCTCACATGTTAGGGAAATAGATTTAAAATCAATTCAAGCTGCTTGCTAAACATTTTTTCAAAATAAAATAGAAAGGTACCGAAAGGGCGTTAGAGAAATCTAGCGTAACGAAGTCCCCGAACTCATAAATCCCTGGTTCGTAGGAGTAAAGTAAATCTCCCGTTACTTTACTTGGGTTTCTAATCGACCCACCAAAAATAGATTAGTGGCGACTCCTAATTGAAAATCAATTGCATGTTAAGAACTTGAACCCAAGTCGCGAATTGGTATGGGCTTGGGAGAGTCCGAGTTAAGTCTAGGCTTAACAATCCATTAGCCAAATCTTAGGTGGTTCACACCAAAAAAAAATTGGGTCGCGACATGCACCAAAGCTTCGAGCATTCCCAAGAATACAGCTTTGAAGGCTACCATCCCCTAGAGTACAACCCTGAAGACTTCCCGACCCTAGAATACAATTCCAAGGACTTCTAGCATTATTTCGACAATGAAACTAATGATTCATCGTATAACTATTTCCTACTCTCACCCGGGGATGAAGGCCCATCAGAAGAGGAAGCATACGTCTTTATTCGCTACGATCCTAACGAAGTACTAAGCTCGTCCTCTGACCATGAGGATAGCTTCAATACTTCATCCTCATTCGGAAATTCTAACCCAAAAGAAAGTAATAGGGTAATTTAGGTAGAGTCAAATTTCTCTGAAACAGAAAAATTCACCATTACAATGAATATGCAGTGGGAAAACCAGTGGCCTAACCAAGACCTATTAGGTCCGTCTCGCCCTCGTAGGATCTTGAACCTTGAAGAGATGTGGATACCTAATCTCCGTAAGTATAATGGCACAACTTGGCTCGTGGCTCATCTGCAATATCTCCACGCTAAAATGAGTCGGTACTATAACTCGATGTCATTCGCAACTTAGGCCTTCCAAGAAAGTCTTACGAGGTCTACATTACAATGGTTCATCACAGCAGATATCTACCTCATGAGAGATTGGAATGAGTTGTTTTCTGCATTCTTGCTTCAATATCAAAGCCAGATTGGGACTAAAATGCCTTGTTAGAATTTGGTTCACTTCAGAAGAAGACCAATGGAGGATTTCCAAGCATATGCAAGGAGGTGGGAGGCTTTTGTGATGTAAACTTATCCTCAACTGGCCGGAGAAGAAATGATAAAGCTATTCATAGGGGCTTTACCTCGCAACTATTGTTGTTGGTTGCATGGGTTGCACTTCCATAGCTTCAATGAAGTAGTCCTCTCATGTGAATACTTCGAGTCTACTGGAGGCGAGGAACTCAAAGGCGCTTGATTTTGGAATCAACACTATCAAAGTGCTCATTTTTCATAGGAGTTTTCGTGGGTTTTACATGTTTTTATAATCTCATGTTTCTCATCCCTGTCTAGTGTGCTACCGTTGTATTTTCTATTCAAAGTAATCTAATGTATAGTTCTAATATTTTGTTTTGAGAGTATGACGCGGTATTCCAAACAAGCCTAGTGATGTTATCCAACCATGAAAAGAAAATATCATCCAAGGAGAATACTGAGGGCTGGGCTTCCTCATGCTTTTTCTCCCCCAAAGACGTATTTTGAAAATAAAAAATATTTCACCACCCAAAAGCTTTTGTCAAAACAAGATGATAAATTTAAGCACGTTTGTCTTTCTAACCCTCTCACTTTATGTTTCAAAATATCATCTCCTTTGATTTAGTGTGACAAAAGGTATTTGAAACTAGCACATCGTGTGAATAGACTAAACTTGAGAACACATTTTCAAGAAAGCGGTGGCAAACAGAAAGGAGCATCCCGTTTCAAAAAAAGGGTAAGTCTTAGTCTTTTAACATAATATTGAGAATGACAACCCCTCTCTTTTATTTACAGGATACAAAAGGTGAGACGTAATAGGTATAGACATACAGTTGAAATCGAAGCATCCATGACATGCCTCACTCTTGCCCAGCTCCATCCTAAGACAAATGACTATCTTGTCACATGACGCACCCAAACAACTAGATGTTACAGTTTCAACTTCGACGAACCCAAAAACATAAGGAAGAAGTTCCTTCTCTTCCTTTAAAGTGATTACTATCAACAGGGAGAAAATCTAGACGGTTAAGGTGATCTATAGCCCCACACCCTGGACAATGACTTTGGAATCTAGAAGCTTCACTCCAGATGCATATTCTTCCAAGGAGTAATTACCATAAGAAAGCTTGAGATTTTTTTATCTCAGATTCCATAGAAGCTTGAGATACATGACTTTTGCCCAATAGTTAAAGACAAAAGGAGAAATTTCACAGAAGAAAGGCGTTAAAGATGAATCAACGACTAGCAATCATGCATACATGGTCACAAATGAGGTAGGCCAATTGAAGGGAACATTGAACTATGCCAAGATAAAGAGGCCATTATCGACATTCAAGTATCTTTAGGAGCTAGCACATACAAACTCTGGGGAAGGGTAATTTGGTATCGTTTCCAATACTCCCACTATATGAACCCGCTTTTGACGTATTTTCCGTATTTGACAGGGAGCATTACAATTCAAGAACCAAACTCAATTGTTAGGATTGACAAATCAATATTGGCCAAGCTAGTATACGGAAATGACCTGCATCGAATTCACTTGACTTCGTGTAAAAGGACATGACATCCATAAGCCAATTAAGGGAAATAATTGACCTGACGAAGTAGGAAACATAAGACTTCATGTCCTTCTCGTATTCCAAGTCCACTTAATCATTTGCAAACTAGTGAAGGGTAATGTTGTATCGCTCCCAGTTGTTTGACTTCTAAAAAATTTCGTGACTAACATGCTCTCTCTTGTCTTTTACAGGATCACCTAACCGTTAAAGATGCGGAAAACAAATCAATGGAAGGCATGTCAGATTTTGATAAGCTTTCCCAAACAAAATAACGTTTCAAAGCAAATGACAGAGATCCTTTAGGCCTCAAGTCACTAATAATCTTGGCCCTACTGGTTGAGCCATTTCCACATCTTCTCTTCTACAAGAGGCAAGAGTAGAAATTCCTGATCAGATTCTCAATCCCTAGCTGATCATTCATATGTCATGTCCCTAACTAATAGGGACGACCATCGACATCCATTTGTGAATAATCTTTTGATATTCAAGATTTAACATATTTGGAAACACTGTTTTATTAACCCCTAAAGTCATCAATAGGGTCTTTGTTTGAACCATTCATTTGTTTTGAGAGTACAAACTCTCTCATGTTTAAAATATTGCATGCCTTTTTCAAATGGATTTTTGCATGATGATTTTGTCTAGCTAGACCATTGATTCCATCAAGGATTATTAGAATAGATAGCTAAGTGAAGAATACAAGATTAATTGAGCACGCTGGATGAGGCGCATCAGAATGATGAAAGGCAAGTCATATCCTACACACAGTCCCCCCCATCTATACACTTGTGAGATGAGTGCAGAAGATTCCATGGCTGCAGGGTAAAGATTTCTCTCGTGAATGGTACAATAACCAGAATAGTGAGAGGCATTCCATCGCTCACCCCATTGAGCCCCATACACTGGTGAAGTTTCTCTCATACCCCTGTCAAGAACCTCCCCACATTGGGGCAGAGCAGAGGCAAAGCAGCATCGCAAGGTGAGAAGAGAGAGAGAAATTTTCTTGCTCATACTTGCATCAATCTTCGGGTGTCTTTATTGCATATGAACACTCGCGTTAATTTAAGTGCCCTAGAATGACGAAGAGCAATTCTTTTTGCTCTTGTATTCATTGTACAACCCAATTGAGTCTATAATTTCACCATCACATGGAGGCAAAAGAAGTTACGCCATTTAAGCAAAGATAGCCTAGAGCGCTAGTTGAAGATGAAGACTCAAGAGTCTAACAACAGTGTCGTGATTGAACTTGTCTAGGCTAGTTCCTCTAATGACAAGAATGAAAAACAGGGGCATAAAAAAGTAGTGTACCTGGTAAAAGCAAGGTCAATGCCCATAAAAGAAGAACTAGAATAAAAAATAGGGGCATGAAAAAGCAGTGTGCCTGATAAAAGCAAGACCAATGCCCCCAGTCAAAAATACAGCCAAGAAAAAGTTGTTGTTGTGGTTCATAGAACCTCCATCTAACAAGAAAGGCTAGTGACAAATGCCAAGACAGTCACTAACTCTCACCTTTTTACATGTGAGCCAAGTCTACGTTGCATCCCATTGTAAAAGTCTCTTCAGACTAGGGCACTTCAATTAACGTAGGATTTCATATGTCTATAAATATCGCTCGAAGAAGTATGAGCAAGATTACTCTATATCTTTTCGCAAGGTTCTTGACTTGTAAACCTGGAGATGATCGTGCAGCATTTTTGTCCATCGGCTTCGACCTTGATTGTCCCTTTTGATGAGCCATTGACCAAGACTTCATCACATTTTCAACAAAGACCTCTCACATTGGTAAAGTCGTACCATTTGCGAGAATACTCAGACCCATGCTGACATGATGACAGTGAGATAGTGTGGTTCTTATAAATCTTGCATTAATGGTCAGGATAGCCTTTTCCATGAGAGTGAGCGAAAAGTCCTTTTAAATTGAAAGTCCCTCACCTGGCATGCTCAAGACATCTATATTCCAAATAAAGGTTGTCTTTTAAAATCTTCCCCAGTGGAACTTAGATGATGTAAAACTGACAAAATTGCCATGCATAAATCACATTTAAACTCATAAATTTACAGCATAGACAATCATGTGTGCATATTGTGCAAATAACAAACATACTCTCATAGGTCAGAGATATTGCCAAGTAAGCATATCCTTGTCCCCATTTGTGTTAAAGTACCTATCACTATCCAGGTACTCTCATCTTAACACTCGATCTATTCGAGTCGTTCCTTGAGTTTGGGTGCTTGCAATTGTCTTAGTATCCCCTTATCTTTGAGTACCCACCACTTGCCGGGTACTCCATTTTCTTGACACTTGACCTATTCGAGTTGTCTCTAGATTATTGATACTTGTGATTGACCAAGTATCCCTTTATCGTTAAATATCTACTACTGTATAGGTATCTCTATTGTCTTTGAGTACCGGCCACCATTCGGATATTCCCTTTTCTTGACGCTCGACCTGTTCGAGTTGTCCCCAGAGTATTGATACTTGTGACTGACCAAGTATCTCTTGGAATACCTACTACTGTCTAGACATCCCCATATCGTCAAGTACCCACCATTGTCTAGCGCCTACTTAGGTATGCTTTCTTACAATTGGACCAACTGAGTGGTTCCAGGTCGTATCATTAAATACTTGTGTTCATCCAAGTATTCTAGTACTTCGTACACTTGTGTCTATCTAGGTGTTCCACCCCTTTTAAGTGCCCTGCGGCAATCTAGGTAAACCTCATACCACATTCAAGTTTATAATACCAGGAGGTAAGAGACCTTCATGAATATCCAAGGTACGTCCTCGATATTCCCAATTACTAGGAGGTGAGAGACCTTCATGAATATCCAAGGTACGTCCTCGATATTCCCATTATCAGGAGGTGAGAGACCTTCACAAATATCTCAAGTATGCCATCAATATTCCCATTACTAGGAGGTGAGAGACCTTCATGAATATCTAAGGTACGTCTTTGATATTCCCCATTACCAGGAGGTGAGAGACCTTCATGAATATTCGGGACACGTCCTCGATATTCCCCATTTACTAGGAGGTGAGAGACTTTCACGGATATCTCAGGTATGTCCTCAATATTCCCCATTACCAGGAGGTGAGAGCCCTTCACAAATATCTCAGGTATGCTCTCGATATTCCCCAATTGCTAGGAGGTGGGAGACCTTCACAAATATGCAAGGTACGTCCTCGATATTCCCAGTTATCAGGAGATGAGGGACCTTCATGATTATCCCAGGTACCCCTTCGATACCTACGAACGCCAAGTATCCTTCAAGAGTTTGTACTTGTGATTATCTAAGTACTCTTCGATACTTGTAAGCAATCAAGTACTCCTGCAACGCCTGCGAACGTCCAGGTACCCTCCAAGAGTTTGTACTTGTGATCATCCAAGTACCCGTCCATTGCCTATGATCAGCCAAATGCCCCTTTTGACGTCAGCAAAGGACCAAATATCCTTAAGGTTAGTACTTGTGAATATCCAAGTACTCATTGATATGCCTGTGAATGTCCAGGTATCTTCCAAAATTGATGCCTTAAGATAGGTCGGCGCATCCTCCCGAGAAAGGTGGGGTTCCAACTGGTGTCTTCGATAGAAGTTAGACACCTCGCAAATCGATGCATTGAGAAAGGTTGGCGTATTCTCCCAAGAAAGGTCGGGCTCTTACCGGTATCTTTGAAGTCGACACCCCAATAAATATGATGCCATGAGAAAGGTCAGCGCATCTCCCGAGAAAGGTTGGGTACCAATTGGTGTCCTCTATACAGATCAGGCACCCACAAATAGATGCCCTGAGAAAGATCAGTGCATCTCCTGTCACGGCGATCGAAGAAAGGTTCGAGTCCGAGACAAATCACTTACTGCTCTAACAGCGACCGAAGAATGATTCGGGCCTTGGAAAAGCATTTTACCGTCACGGTGACCGAAGAAAGGTTCGAGTCCGAGGGAAATCACTTATTGCTCTAACAGGTGATCGAAGAATGGTTCGGGTCTTGGAAAGGCAATTTCTCATCAAGGCAACCGAAGAAAGGTTCGGGTTCTAGACAAATTATTGATTGTTTTAACAGGCAACCGAAGAATGGTTCGAGTCCTGGAAAAACAATCTTCTCATATCACCAGGTAAGATGACACCTTGATACTTGCCGAACGCGGGGTTCACACCTTATTTCACTCACTCCTGTTTAGTAACTATAGGTATCTTCTTATCTGTCTTAGTATATGTAAAGTTATATTGCTCTTTTTCCGCATAGAATAATAGGTTCCAAATAAAATATAATCTGTTACGCATGCATGGATAAAATTTAGGCATCAATCTGTCTTTGAATGCAACCTCTACGAGCTCACCTTCAAAGAGGGGCAGCTGTTGACGCCTCAATTTTAATTAGGTTTATTTTATTTTATTAATTAAAATTTTATTTTATTTTGTCTTTTCGGATAAATAAGATAATAAAAAGAAAAAAAAAAAAAAAAACAAAGCAAAAGCCCAGCCCATTCTCCTCCTTCTTCACCTCTGACTCGGCCCATTTCTCTCTTCTTCTTCCTCCTTCCTTTTCCTTCGTCGCTGCAACTCACGCGTGCAAGGGAGGCCAACGCGCGAACGACAACCTACGGCCGAGGAGAGTAGGTCGACGTCGGTCGGAGAGGATAAGATCTCAGGCGCCATTAATGCTGAGCAAGCTTCACTGGAAAGCTCGATGGGACACCGATTCAGCCGAGCGAAACCGGTGGGCAAGTCGGAGGCTGGCGGCCGAGGCCCTCTGTCGACCGGATTTCCTTCGCCTATAAATAGGTGGCCGCAAGCATCATCGGAGGGCGTGGCGAGCTCCGAGACTTTTCACTGAGAGACATCGGGAAAGATCAAAGGGCGAGCGCAATGGAGAACTCGAGTCGCGAGCTCAGCCCACCCTCCACCGAGAGACTTCGGGGAAGGCTGGCGGCGAGCGACTTCGAGAAGGTCAGATCTGGCCGGTGGAGGCTTGGATCTGGCCACAGAGAGAGAGAGAATTGTGGCTGAGGAAGGTCCAACCAAGATCTGCGCCTCAGATCTGGGGTTCTTGCTGTTGCCGTTGCCACCGGATGCTGTGCTAACGCCGTCGCCTCGACCAAGTCCCGATGTCGTTGCCTCGAAGGATCGCTGTTGTTCCCCTTCAAAGCTGTTGCCATGACCGATCCGCCGACGCCACGCTAGATCTGGAAGTTGAGTGGCCGCCGTAGTTGCCTTGTCACCGCCACCGTTTCCCACAGACAGGTAACTGTAGCCGTCGCCGTCGCCGGTCGCGTTGTTGATGTTGCATTCCCCCTCTCGAACCATATCACCATCGACCACACCAACATAGTCGCGTTGTCGCTCATCCTCGCTGTCCTCATAAGCGGTTTGTCACCGTCGTCGCCGCCGTCGCCGCTATAATGCCTCGATTTCCCCCCCTCGGCGCCGCGGATTCACAAACCCTAGGGTTTGCGATTTTCTGGGTCATCGAATTGGATCCGGGACTCGGAATTGGGTAGGGTTTCGCGAGATTAAGGATGGCTAGAAACCGGGTCATGAGGTCGGAGCCAGGTCGGGCGCGGAAGGATTCGGGTAGGGTTTGCGATTTTGGGGTGGCCGGAATCCGGGTTGACGAGTCGAGTAGGGTTTTTGCTGAACCAGGTCGTTGGGTCGGCCTAGTTCTTTTCGAAAACGGGCTCCTAGGCTGCGGTGTCGTTTTAAGATTTTTTTAAAAAAAAAGTTGGGCCCGTCCGTGTTCGGGTCGCTGGCCCGGGTCGGACCCAACCCACGAATTCGACACGGGTCGGCTTTTAAAAAATATTTTTAATTTCCAGAAAACCAAAAAATATGTAAACATGTTAAAAAATATTTTATATTTCAAAAATAAGAAAAATAAAAAATATTCCATATTTTCCAAAAATGCCAAAAATCCAAAAAAAGCCAAAAATTCATGAAAAAGCCAAAAAAATTCAAAAAATGCCAAAAAGAGTTGTACTTTTCCAAAAATACCAAAAAATCCAAAAAAAATCCCTTTTATGTCCAAAAAATTAGAAAAAGACTCAAAAAATGTTTTTCCTCCCAAAAATGCATGGAAAATCTCTAAAACATCTAAAAAAACCTCAGGGTTTAAACAAGATTAGGTACTGAAAAGGCATTAGTGATTAACTAATGTAATCAAGTCCCCGATCTTAATTTCTCTAGTTGTGCAGGAGTGAGTATTTCTCCCGATACTTCACTTGGGTTTCGAATCAACCCATCCCAAATTGATTAGTGGCGACTCCATTTTAAAAATTAATTTACAGGTTAAAAACTCAAACTATTAAAGTCGTGGATTGGTGGACTTGGGAGATTTCAGGCATAACTAATTTTAGCCGAGCCATTAACCTCCTTTAGGCGCCCGCACCCGATCGCGAGCGTAGAAAAAAAAAGAGGTCGCGACAGCTGCACCAATATTTTTTTTTTTTTGGTGACTCGAGAAACCGCTGGGGAACCCTTACTGAGTCACACTTCCCTCCGGTACCCAATGGCACCGTCGGATGTTATCGCAAGCCACTATTTAGACGTAAAACCTTGGGGGAGACTAGCCCAGTAACCCACCGCCAATGCCCCCCACTTAAATTGTGTTGACAACAAGGGGATTCAAACTCGACTATAGCATTGCGGGAGAGAGTGAATACCACCGGGCTGCACCACGGGCGGGTAACACAAAGACCGATATTCATACCGAACATTACGAACAAAATTTTTTACCTTAAAACTGAAGTTGAAAGTAAAGGACATTGATTTGAAAGTGAAAACGCGATCAGAGAAAATTTTCAAAGTTTTGGCATAACTTGAGCTTGTCTTCTTCCATCGTGGTTTCTCCTATTGTTAGGGGAAATTGTCCAGTCAATCTAAAATCTATCATACTTATGATGATTTAGTTCCAAACTTTCTAATTTTGCCAATATAGTCTTAATTTTCTGTGAGAATTCTCAATGTAATTCTTGCCACCAATTTTGCTAGGAATTATTGATGTGACAATCCAGTGATGATTGGATCACTATATCAGCAATTTTCGGCAAAAGTGGATCAGAAGAACTACATTAAATTTCACAAAAGATTTATTCTAAATTGGAAAAATTGAAAAATTTAGCATTAGATTAACATCCTTACAATATATTCAGGAACGATTAGGTAATTTTCTCCCTGTTATACCTATTGAGTTTCCTACGACAGTTGTTGGAATTCATGTGAAATCCTTACTTGTGAATGAATGATGGGTAGGTATGTTTGGAACTTTTAATTGTGGAACATGACGTCATTATTCCTTGTATTAGTTACTACATAATAATAATATTAATCATAATTATAATACTAGTAATAATAAGTCATTGGGATAGCGTTATTCGTGGAATTAATTTTTTAGTATTGACTGAATCCATAGTAGAAAAGATTCTCCTTATTTTCCCAGCCTAGCCTGTTCGTATATATTTAGCTTCTACAAGAAAAAAAGTTCCTTAGTAAATAATATAATGTTACTTAATGTTATCATGGCATGCATAATTTTAATTTCAAAATATTGGTTACACATAACAGGAGAATAGTTAGTGCATTGAAAAGCTGCATAACTTCCAAATTGGCTACTTAATAAGGGTCTCACGATCCCTTTTTTAGTCATTAGGGTTCATTTTTTGGAGTCCTCTCAGTAACAAAACCTCATCAATAATATGAATAGGTAATAAATATAGCAATTACTAAAAGTAGAAATAACGGTTGATAGGTCCATACATTACAATAGTTGACCTAAATTAACAGTATAAACAATAATTCCTAGATTTAAGAAATAACAATTGCTAGTGGTAGGAAACTAGTTTATAATAGGGAAAATGACAAGAATAGTCCCTAAGCATTGAACTTTACTCTAATGTGTAATGTGCAATGTGGTCCATGAGCTTTTAATTTGTTCAATGTGGTTCATATACTTTAGCCAACATGCAATATCGTTCTTAAACTTTTAAATTTAGTACCTATTCAATTTCGTCTTAAGAATATATAACAATGTTAAATGTTGTCCCTGAAGTTGAATTAATGAGAGAAAAACATTGAATATCTTCATAGAGTTCAGCAAAAAATTGATACTATTACCGTTTTGGGTTTGAGATTTGTTACTTGATATTTTGTGGCACCCAAGATTCCCCCCAACAAAAAAACCTCTTCCCTCTTTTGAAAGTCTTTTGTAGGCTCACCGCTTTAGTTTTTAAAGCCGAGAGCCTACTTACTTTGATTTTATTTTTGTTTACTTTGATTGCTTTTTCTTTCCTCTCATGATCTGTTTTGAGACTTTGTGTGTGTGAATAAATTTCTACAAATGATCTTGGGTTAACATGGAGATCAAGTTGACCATTTGTCCTATCAATAGCCATCGATGAGGATATTCATGATGTGGCTTCACAATCTCCTTGAAATTAGGCCGCCCTCTTCTTCCGATTTATCTTTAGGTCTAGATTTGGGGATTTTACTCTCTCGAACTATATATAGATATAGATTTGGGAGTCCTTTATAGCTACTTGATCTGTGTTCTTTCAACATAGTGATGTTGGTGTCTCTGCACAACTAGGGTGATGAGGATGTTGAATCTAAGTATGTACTATAAATTGTTGCAAATGGAGTTATAGATCTCGACGTGTGCTCATCAATAAATCTAATAATCGGCTATCGAAAGTTTATGGTAACAAATCTATTATTGAGGGATAAGAGTGTGCTTTTAGCTACAAATTATGTTTTGTTATTTAAATTCTAGCATTTGCTTTGTTCTGCAGTTATTTGGGATTTGCTAGACTTGAAATCTTCTATGTATCTCTTGAGTATCATTCTAAAAAATGAACGATTTTTTTTTTTGAAAAGAAAAATTCAAAAGGTGAAAAAAGAAAAGACTATTGTTATTGCAATAATGCAAGGCTATGCCTAACATCATTCCTGAATGACTATGATTAAGAATCGATCAAACTTTTATGTCCCTCCCCTTTCGTGCATGAAAAGCCAGCTTCAACTTAATTAGAGGTTTCCAAAATTAATGGCCCCCATTTGGGACAATTAAATAGTCAGTCTCTATTAAAAAGGGTCTAGTCAATTAGCAATATAAGAAAGTCGAGCTCTACCAACGAACCAAATTCATTAGTAAAACCAACAATTCTGCTGCTATAGACACTCGAGATGAGAATAGCTTTGTCACCACCTTTCGTTGATAAGTGAAGCTGCATAAGCGTAGTTCTTGGCGACGAATTCATATGGTTGCCATAGCGTGGTGAAAGGAAGATTCATTGCCAAAAGGTTGTCTATCGCAATGAAAACAATGAAAACATATAATAGTGTAAGTAAATAGGGGTCTAGGAGGATTTGAGCTCAAAAGCCCATGCTTTCATAACCATGGATGGAAGTCAATTGCTTTTCTTGGATCTCTAGTGGCGAAATTACAATTTTCACTGACTACTTGGTTTAAACGTCGAAATGACAAATTCACTTGGTAGTCACAGCTCATGTTTAAATTGATGTAAAGAAGTGCAAAAAAACATGTGTTATTGTGGCAAGATTTGGAAATGAGCTCAAAAAATTATTTTTGATCTGCATTGACGTACTTAAGATAAAACATTTTCTTGCTTTATATAATATATAATATCAATACTCTTATATCTGAAACACGTGGAGAATCAGGCACATTATTTATATTTAAAACATTTCGAAAACTTTTGCTGATAAATCTGTGTTTTGTAAAATTTAAGGGGCAAGCTGCAACACCTGATATTGGGAAAGCAAGAGCACAAAATACAGTTGACATTTTATGAAATCCAAACAAGAACTAAATAGTGCCAAGAAAATCTAAAAACAAATAATTTGAGCAAATAATTTTGACATTTTTTTTATATATAACGACGAGACAGGCATTTCCCATTATCTGAGGGAGTCGTGAAACTATTATATTTCTAATTAGATAAATTCGACATCAAAAGAGCTGTAGTGCCGAGTCTGGTTGTCCAATGATAAAAGAAGTACACTATCTTTCACGAGATTATAATTATGAACCATGTGGTGAGCGAATGGCCAACTTGTACCTTGGAAGTATGTTGCGTCATGTGGAGAGATTTACATGCTACTCTCATGGGTGGATCGATTAATTGTAGCTTAAACCGAACATTTCATAGCAGGTGGGTAATGTTTAGAGTTGATAGTTATACCGATCGCTCCTCCCAGTTCTTATTATCAAGATAGAACTAAAGAAACCAAAAGGTGTTTCTTTTTGTACTTATTTTTCTGTCTTATATGAGAGTTTGCTCACTGGAATATACCAAGCATATGAGGACATTTGACTCCTAGAAAGATCTTCTACCAACCAAATTGCCCGGCTTCGATTCCATTGAGAGTAGTGACCAATTGGCTTGGGTGGACACTATAGAATATTATAAAATGATATGGTAATTTAATTGCTTATAGTATAATAAACAAATTATTACTGAGGAAATTCTGGAACCACTTTGTGCTTGGAAGGACTAGGGGATGCCACAATAAAAAATGTTCCTGCGGTTGAAAATATCTGCGTTTTAATATAGTCTATCATTCTAGTGCAAGTTGCAATAATCATGCATACTATTTTGACCGCTAATCATTTTGTCGCGAATAATTGGATGTTCTGGACATGTGGACCAATGACAGGACACCGATAAGTTGCCAAATAAGCCCTAGTCAGACCACTAGAAATAGAGTTTTAGATTTTGGTGTCAACATCACAAATTACACTTCGCCTATTCTCCAACGTACAAGGGCTTTCTTGTGAACATGGCTCGTTGGCGAGGGAGGCCTAATGAATGAGGCAAAGACAAGAATGGCATCCTTTTCTTTCTCGATCTTCCGATGTGCTCAACATCATATCAGGGTCAAGTTTCAATTTTCGAGCCTTATTAAAAAAATCAATTTAATTAGTACATTGTTTTGATCTATCTCCACTTCCCAATAGTTTTTCAAATGATTTTATTCTAATTTAAACACATGAAAGGTTGCGAAAAAATCTAATGTCACCTTGGATTTGTGTATGTTTGCTACTTTATCTATTACCTTTAACTTTTTTTTATCTTGATTGATCCTTCCCACAAATGCACTATTTAGTGGAAGAGGAATCTCAATCTGCATTTGGGAGTTCCTTACAAGTACTTGATCTGCATTCTTTCAACATCTTGATGTTGGTGTCTCTCTACGGTTATAATGATGAGAAACTATTGTTATTGCAATAATGCAAGGTTGTGCCTAAACATCATTCCTCATATGACTACGATTAAGAATCGATTAGATGTAAGAGTTTTCTTAATGTGGACTAAATTAATTGATATTGTAATTTACTGTTTTTACGGTTATCGTAAAACAGGGTTGGTCTAAAGAGAGATAGAAGGTTTCTTAATTAGTCTAATATATTTACATTAGTGTGGGCGAGTTGAGCTGGCCAGTAATGAGGTGACTTTTAAACTCTATAAATAGTGCTCAAGTCTCTCCTCTAACCCTAATTCTCACCCGTATCCTCACCTAAGGGGCGTTTACCTAACGTTACACGTGAGGGGCCGCCTCATCGAGCCGGTGATACGGAGGCGATAGAGGAGAAGGACTTGATGCGTGGATCCCCTTTTATATGTGGGTAATCCCTTTTTATGCTTCCGCCATGTTCGATGGATCGGGTGCGTTAATCTTTCTACTCGATTATGCATATTCTTGTTCTGGTTATGGAGATCTTGGGGTTGCGCAATTTGCGTCTAACATGCAGATCGAGCAACCATAACCCTAGAACTTGAACGCATGAAGGTTTTGCCCTAATTAGTACGGATTTTGCCATAATTTGTGATTTTCGAGATTTTTTGTTCAATAAAAAAAAATTAAATCACAAATTCGGACTGGGCTCGACGAGACGAGCAAGACGGTCGGCGGCGCGTCGCCGGGGGAGGCCGCACGCGCCCCCACGCGCGGCCACGCGCCTCCTGGGCATCGAACGCGCGCCGCGCGTGAGCTCCACGCGCCGCGCACTCAGCGGCGCGTGAGGGCGCGTGGAGAGTCGGATCGGCGCGTGGCTGGCGTCGATGGATTCGTATGATGATTTTCTATCTTGTGGTATATTTATTTTATATCTTTGATAGTTTTATGGATGTGAAAATACATACGGAACCCTAAATACGTGTATTTTTAGTGTACTTTTGCGTATTTTTCTTATATTTTCTGTGATTTTGGAAATATAAGTGTTGGGTTAAAGGTATGTTATCACATAAAGGTGTGATTCATAAATAAAAATTAAACTTTATTGTGAACTGAAGTTGGCTTAATGAGATACAATTCATATAAGATTGTATTTGAGCTTTGTATTGAGCTGATGAGAAACAATAAAGATTATGAAACTTTTGTTACTCAAGTATACTCCTTTACACACTGGTAATTTTTGAATGATAGACGACTTAAGGACTCGTGGCTAAACCGATGTCTTCGATTAATACATCTGTTGAATATGGGTAATGCATGTCAATTAAGTTATCGTGCATATTGTACATGAATTCATCCTGGTCACTTGTTAATGTCTATCAAGTTGAATATTTTTTATGGTTAAGGAGTATGGCAATATTTATGCAGAGCAATCGTATCTACTGTTAAATTTTAGATATCTGGTTCTCTGGTTTGACTCAATTAATAGGCCACTGGTTGATTACAATGATAATTTGTTACTTAAAATTGGCTAATAAATTAGATGTTGGCTTTGGAGTCATGTTTTGCCGTATGAAACTCATGAGCAATAGTGCTTGTTGATTTGGTGTACCCTATATTACTATTGATGTTAATTTGTGAGAGATATTATAGATCAACATTCTTTTTATGTTGTTCTAGTAATATGTAATTGGGGTGCATAAGAGATGTTTTATTCTCTGTTATGAGAAATTTCTTGTGTTACTGTGATCAATGATCTCATTGGAAATAAAGCAATATAATTAGCATGATATGTGATTTTGGTGATATGATGCCCCTATCACTAAAGTTAAAATCACATATATATGGTGAATGTGAGGAGTAAAGCTTATATCCCTGGTATGAGAGAATTTCAATGATTCAATTGAGTAGTGACCGCCAAAGTGGCACGCTTGATTGGGTTTGAGAAATTTCGGTCTCGTATGATGATTGGGATGTCTCCTGGTCTAAAGACGTATCATACTCCCAAAGGAGGTGATTGTGTATTAGTTCATGGAGGGATACATGATAGTGTGGTGGAGGAGTGATCGATTCTAGTGATTCATATGCCCAAAGGTGATGAATTCACGAAAAATTGGAACATATTCTCATAACCCTTATCATGTGGGGAGTGTACTATTGCATGTCATGTATTCTGCCCAAAGGTGATTATGTGATTTTGCATGTAACTCTTTGGATGTGTACTTGTACGTCAAGTTACACAATGCTCACATGATGCTAAGTATATACTGCTTGTTTTTCAGTCACCTTTTCTGTAAATGGTAATTCCGTCATCATTGAGGTTTTTACTGCTTCAAATTTTAAGTTGTGGACATATGATTTGTTACTTGAGAAAAGAGCAATTGAATTTGCTTATTGTACATGAAGCGTTCCATTCTGGAGCACTTGAAAAGAGGTTTGCCTGCGAACTGCACTGCTATAAGATGAAGGAAGCCTTAGTTGCTTGAAATTATGTCTTGTCTGATATTGAAATTAGGACACATCTGCAAAAATTGTGTTTAAATCCTAATGACATATACATCTCATATATGATTAAAAATGTTGTCAGGTTTAACAATGGCAATGAGTATTTTGGCAAGTATGACAATGCGAAATAGCTTAAATGGTCATTTGTCAAATACTTGGTAGATTCTGGGGTGGTAGTTTAATTACTATACCTGAAAATTCTGACAAAAAGATTTGGGCGAAAGGCATAAATGCACCATATTGAACATGGTGATGAGTATGATTAGTAAGACTAATTTATCTGGTCTTTTGTGGGCCGATATTATGAAAGCAATTTTTCATATACAAAAGGGGTATTGATTTTATGACCCTAAAGAAGGTACAAGAATTATGGAATCACATACTCTAAAGTTTCTAAATATTGACGTAATTACAGAAGATAGCTGCTCTCAGATTATTAAAGATAATAATATGATGGAGGTTATTGTGTTTTTGTCTTTACCTATACAGATAATTATGGAATCTCCCGTACCATAGACTAAACTTGTTGAGGTTCAAGATACTATTCTTGATATAGTTTATAATGAAATTTCTTAAACCTCTCAAGTGCAAAATGAAGTGGTTGCAGCTTTATTAAGGAGATTTGTTAAGGAAAGACGATCAGTTATACCATCAGACTATATAGTCTATTTGTGAGAGCATGATTACAATATCCACTATATGGTTGATGTAATGCCATATTTATAAATGTCGTTTCTTATTCTCAATTAAGTATGTGATTAGATGCCATAAAAGGCGATATACAATCTATGAAATATGTTTGGAAACTTACTGACTTGTCTAAAGATCACAAGTTTATTAGTTACAAATTGGCATACAAAACTAAAAGAATTTCAAACAAAGATTGTGGAATTTAAAGCCAAATTGGTAACTAAAGTTTTCACTCGAAAGAGGGGTGGATTGTTTATATTGAAGAAATAACTATTTCTTTAAAAGATTCTTTCACAGTGAATGTGACATTAATAATTTATTTTGATATAAAGTTACGCCAAATAGATACAAAATCTATATTGTGCAATTGGATGATTTTGCAGCAGATTCAAGTAAACTTGTGTGTAGACTGAAAAGTTCTAATTCATGGTCTTAAGCAAGTTTCCAGACAATATTATTAAAGTTTCATAGTGTTGTTATTTTGTTCAATTGGGAACAAAGTAATTCAATATACTACAAGGTCAGTGGGAGGAAATTTATTTTTTCTTATACTTTATGTACATGATATTTTGCTCACAAGTTGTGACCTTGAGATAATACTGAGATCTGTAAGGATTGTTTTTGCCATATTATATTAGATTTTCTCGGAGGACATTTGCTGATTGTATATTGAAAATATTCAATATACATCATTGCAAGCCAGGAATTGCTCGTTGTTAAGGGTGATGGACTAAATCTATCACATTGTCCTTATTTAGATATTGAGAAAATCTAATTAGATGGTGTACCTTGTGTCAGTGCACTTAAAAGTATAATGTATGCTCGAATTTGCACTAGACTAAATGTTGTCTTTGTGACAGGACTTCTAGACAGATATTGGTCAAATCCAGGACATGATCACTGGGTTGCTGTCAAGAAGGTTTTAAGGTACTTAAAGAAGATAAGAGATTATATGCTAATTTATAGTCATGTTCAATTCTTACAGTTAGTAGGGTATTTAGATGTAAACTTTGCTGGCTGTTCTGATGACATGCAATCAATAACAAAATACATATTTATGTTAACAGTAAGTGCAGTAAATAAAGTCTTATGTCATCTTCTGCTATGTAAGCAGTGTTTGTAACATTCTTTTAGGCTGTTACTTGGGCTTTTAGACTCCAAAACCTCATGACGGAATTGATCGTTTTAACTTGATGGATAGACCCATACGGTTGTATTGAGATAACAAATTTGTAGTATTATTTATTTACTACAGAGGTCTCAAGGGGTCTAAATATATGGTGGTTAGATATTTTTGACCATAAAGAAACGGTACAGAAAGGTGACTTATGATATAACATATTTTCACAGATGATGTGGTTGCAGATCCACAAACTAAAGGCCTACGCCCATGTATATTTTAGTAACATATTGTTAACATGGGCCTAGGAGTATCTTCGGATACTGTTGTTTAGTGGGAGCTATTTTGGCTTTATTCTGATAAAGTTCACATCTGTGGTTCGTTACACTTAGTAACGGTTTGATATGTATCAACTTCTGCATTCAATAAAATGTTTTGAATGTGTTGTTATTATGTTGAATACATATTGATAAAGTCTCAAGGGATTTTATGGACCTTGAGTGAAGGCTAGGGGCATCCGGGTATCCGGTTATTAGCCTTGTGCATATGTCTTGTAATACATAAAGAAAGGTTAACCATAAGGACAAGACATATGTGGGTTCATTGGAACCATAAAGCATTCTCTTGTGGCACAAGTTTTTGTAACACCTAAGGTAAGAGAATGGTGGCCCGACGACAAATGGGATCTCTCTATGAGAGACGTTATCCATTTGACACACTACCATATTGAATCCATATCAATAAAGTTGAGAACATTCGTGACCATGGAATGCTCTGTGTGTATACATGCAGTTACCGCCATGATTCGGTATTTAAGACTTTATGGGATAGAATTGACTATTAAAAATTATCTCTGGACCAAATGTGCGCACATACTGTACGATTTCAATTAATATAGTCCAAGTGGGAGAATGTAAGAGTTTTCTTAATGTGGACTAAATTAATTGATATTGTAATTTACTGTTTTTACGGTTATCGTAAAACAGGGTTGGTCTAAAGTGAGATAGAAGGTTTCTTAATTAGTATAATATGGGATTGACTAGTGTGGGCCGAGTTGAGCCCGGCCCGTAATGAGGGGGACTGGCTGGAAACTCTATAAATAGTGCTCAAGTCTCTCCTCTAACCCTAATTCTCTTTGTATCCTCACCTAAGGGGCGTTTACCTAACGTTACACGTGAGGGGGGCCGCCTCATTGAGCCAGTGATACGGAGGGCAATAGAGGAGAAGGACTTGATGCGTGGATCCCCTTTTATATGTGGGTAATCCCTTTTTATGCTTCCGCTCTATGTTCGATGGATCCAGGTGCGTTAATCTTTCTACTCGATTATGCATATTCTTGTTCTGGTTATGGAGATCTTGGGGTTGCGCAATTTGCGTCTAACATTAGACTCTAATGTCACTCTCCCTTTCGTGCATGAAAAGCCAGCTTCAATTTTATTGGAGGATTCCAAAATTAATGCCTCCATTTGGGACAATTAATGTCACCTTGCTAAATCGGCAAGTAACATTTGATTCCATTTAAATCTAGTGTCAATAAGGTAAATAGTCAGTCTCTATTTAAACATTGTTGAAAATGACTTTTGCTTCTGTTTAAAGGCCAAGTAGAGATCTTCCTCGTCACTACACCTATAAGGAAAGATATAGAGTCCTTGTCAGCACAATTAAATGTGCGAATCTTTTCCGAAGCATTATTCGACATCCTTGGAGCCTAAGCTGACTAAAGTGCTTTATGTGGCTACAATTCACAATACTTGATGTTTTTCTATGTATTTCTGAGATCTGATTTTTCTTCGTGCATTATAAATAGACATAGAAGCAATTATTACAAAGTGATGAAAAGCCAACTGGAATTTACTCATCATCCCTCACATGAATTAAGATAACAAAAGTGAAGGAGAGTGATTAGACCGTGTTTAATCATTCGGACATGAATTGATTTGAATAAGATAAAGATTCTGGGGGCACTCATGATAAACTATCTACCATTTGATACAACACGGGATATCACAACAAACATAGTAATGAAAGCAGAGCTTAAAATTCATTAAAAGAACAGACAAAAGCAGGGATTGAGGACTCTAGAATCTAATTGTGCTGACCACTACAAGCCCCTGCCATCGTGGTGGTCAGCCCGACGACCACGTGGGGTTAGTGTCCATCACGACCAGCACTTGAGGCCACTGCAACTGAAATCGGGAGTTCAAATCAAGATCCAGGCCTTTATGTGTACTTGACCTGCAAATATTGTCAAGGACAACCACTTTGACAGTGGTGTCATGTGTCGTCAAGGTGGTCGACCAACAAGGCGACTTTGGAAGTGGGGACAAAATAGGGGCAGGGCACGAAGAAATCTGAAACAACTGCAGAAACAAGGTCACGGAATGCTGTGACCAAAGCTCGGTGGTCGTGAGCGTCGCCATTGCCCTTTTGTCTAATTTTTGAGGTTCTTTTAATCTATTCGCATGGTATTCTTCTATCCCATTCCAAGATCCTGGATAGGTCATCCGATACTATATCCGGACTTGTTTGGGCTTATCCTAGCATATAAGTATGCATCCAAACGCTACATAGATAAATTCTATACTATTTGGCTATTTGTCCAGGCAACTAAACACGCTCTTAGTATTTTGCACAAGGCCATAACGGTTAAAGTTTCCAATTGATGCAAACAAGACATCATCAGAATTTGTGAGATCCTCCATTTGGTAGATTGTTTGGGCTGGGCCGGGCCATCTGTTAACAGGAACCAAGGCATATGGAAAGCTCGTCCTGAAGAAATCTTGGCCCACCTATGTGCACGAATCTACATTGAATATCATGGTATAATTAAATTGATTTTGTTAATAGAAATGCGGCCAATGACGGTAAATTTAGTTTAATAAATGTGAAAGAATGATGCCCAAAAGTCTCAAGAAAATCATCTGCCTATTTCCACTTATGATCTACCCAATATGAAATTTTTTTGGGCGCAATAAGAATTTGTGTTCTACGTTGATGTGTGCATGTTCCTCTCAGGGGCCTAAACAACATCAAATGCTTGATAATAATTTATATATATATATATATATATATATATATATATATATATATATATATAAAAGCATAGTTGTGATGGTTGATATTGACTTTTTTCATAGTATCTTATCTTGCCAAATAACTTGAAAATCTCAAGTCATTTAAAGACCCTTATGATCTTGCTCCCCCACCTGGCCCATTTGACTACCCATATAGTCAAGCCCACGAAGGTCATTTAGCAGCCACTTGTCGTCCCTTGCACACGAGAAAATTATTGGAATGTTCATGTTCTTGAGTATGATGGCCTCAAAAGAAAAGGCAAGCGCCCTGATGATCCAAATACGAGTCTCGAGCAAGAAATACGAATACGCTTAGCATACGGGCATCTGTTGAAGGTGTTAAGAGTTGCCAAGCTTGAAGCTTGCAGATCAGAAACTAAGGGGACGTGGAGTTTTAACTTGAAAGGGGCGAGTTAAGGAATTCAGCAAAATCTAAGTTCAGGAGGACCGAAGTATAAAGATCTCTCATGAAAATTTTAAAGGAGAAAAAAAAAATTGATCGCACCATACAAAGCACATGGGTTAAATAATGTGTTAAAAACATCAGATGGGCAGAAATGTTCTTCACGTCATAACGTTTGTACGAAGTTTCTGATGTATGTGTGCGGAAGAAGCCTCACATGGGAAAGAACAGAAGGAAAGTATTGAGTTCAGACATGATAGAATTAGAGTAAATTTTACTTAAGGACATGTGTTCTCAAGTGAACCTACGAGCATTGGATGGGCCTTGGTTATATTTTATAATCAATCTCGGCTAGAATTAGAGTAAATGTTTTTTTGTATGATTGTGTCTGTTGAAAGTTGACCTCTCTGACTGTCCAGTGATTTTCTTCATGGACAACATGCACCGTTCTAAGTTGTGAAAATTACCAAATAAATCCTGAACTTATTGTATTTTTATCAATTTAGACATAAACTATTTAATTATGCCAAATTAGTTATAAATATTTTCACATTTAGTCAATTAAGTTCATTTGATCCATTCAGACTAGAAACTGCCTACGTGGACACTATCTTTCCTATGGTGGCGGCTAATGCCGACGTAGACATTTATATATATATATATATATATATATATATATATATATATATATTTTCTTTTCATTTCTTTACTCTTTTTTTTTTTTTTTTTTTGGATTGAGAGTGGGGATACCCTTGTCAACACTGAGGAGGAGGGACTGCATGCCCTTACTTTGGCCGATGAGGGCATCACAGCCCTCGCTAGGCCCTCATTGAACAGAGTGAGGGCATTACAGCCCTAGTCACATTTGGCTGAGGGTATTGGGCAAGGTTAGTGACACCCCAATGACCACAAGGAGGGCCCATCAGCCCTCACCTAGTGGCCAAAAAGGGCCGTGATGCCTGTGTAGCCCTCAGTTAAAAAAAATCCAGAAAAATATTGAAAAATTTAAAAAATAAAATCAATGTCATCACTGCTCATGCCACTTAAAGCCATAGGTGTCCATGTTAGTGATTTCCGACCAAAATTGATTGAATGGACTCAATTGATAAAACGTGAGAATGTTTATGATTAGATTAACATAAGTGAAAAGTTTGAGACTGAATTGATACAAATATAATAGATTTATTAGTAATTTTTCATTTAGACCTTATATAATGATTTCTGCATTCAAATGTCATTTATAAAAGTATTCCTTCATTCAAATGTTGTCCCGTGTTGTCATTTACTTTGAGAGAGGCGTGGAGGCTGACTTGTATCTTGGAAGTTATTTGCTTGCATTTAATAGTTGGTGCATTTAGAGTGCTAGGAAAATGCTTTCAAACGTACCTCAACCGGTAACAATTCTCTTTTCAACTTCCTCTTTGTACAAATGCTTAAGTATGTAGAGAGTGAAGACTAACACCCCACCCTCATGTCGGCATTGTCATGAATGTTCCATACCTAGCAAGAAATCCTCTTTTGTCATTAGGGTTGTCGTTCTTGTGATTCATTGTTGCTAATGTTCGTTCAAGTCACGCTTGCATGCATCAACTTGGGGGTCGGGGCCCCCCTACATACTTGTCAAAGTAGACATTTGGCCCCCAACAAAAAATTTATTTCCCTAAGAGGATGCTAGTTGTTTGGCTGGTCAATCTCTTCTCGTCAAATCATTAGCCTTTACCATGTGCATTACGACCGGTTCCAACCCAACATTGGGAAATACCCAAACAGAAAACCCATGTTAGCTGGGTTCACTCCTATGTGTAGGAGGCCCAATGAGTTGCAAGCCTAAAAGAGCTTGAGTTCATATGATAAGTTATATGAGGAAATAGGGTTTCTCACAATCTATATAAAGAGATAGCTGCAAAAAAAGGAAATAGTAACAAGAGAAAAAGAGAAAACAAAAAATTTGGGGTTTGGGGCAATATCTGATTTACATTAAGCTAGCATCGGAGGTTGATTCGTGGTTTGATTGAGCTGAAATTTTGTCAACATGTTCGTGGCGCAATTTTATCGAATCTGAACGGTTTGTTTTTGTTTGAAGCTCCATATATTAGGTTTTTTGTGGATTGATCAAAACCTGCGTTTTTGGTCGATTTATCCTTGATCTCTTGTGAAGTTTATGTATATTGCCAAGAATTATATTCTGTTGCCAAGAATTATGTTCTTGAGGTCTTTGTTGCTATGCATTTCTAGTATTTGCTAGAGAAAAACAATTTTGTTGATAGTGAAGAATTTTGGGTGGACTCCGGTCCCATGGTTTTTGATCTCCTCATATTGATGAGGTTTTTCACGTAAAAAATCGTCTTGTGTTTGTGTGCTTGGTATTTATTTTACTCTACTATATCGATTCCTATTAGGTTTACACAAGAGGGGAGATTATTTTATTCCATTGCGTTGATTTGATATTATTTGAATTGTTACTATTCTCCCATCAAAGTGGTATCAGAGCATTAGGTTATTGCTTAATTTTTCTGCCTTGTGTTAAACAATGGAAATGAATACGAGTAGAATGGTTACACTGAATGGTTTGAATTATCATATTTGGAAAGGGAAGATGGAAGATCTTTTATATGTGAAAGATTTTTATTTGCCCGTATTTGCTGAGAAGAAACTGGAGAATAAAACTGATGTTGAATAGTTTTATATTTCATCGTCAAGTGTGTGGTTATATCAGGCAGTGGGTAGATGATAATGTTTTGAACTATATTATTGATGAAACACATACACGCAGTTTATGGGATAAGCTCGAATAGTTATATGCTTGAAAGATTAGGAATAATAAGTTATTTTTGATAAAACAAATGATAGCTACGAGATATCATGATAGTACTCGTTTGATCGATCATTTAAATTCTTTTCAAGGAATTATAAATCAGTTGGCTGCGATGGGAATCAAGTTTGATGATGAGATACAAGCACTATGGTTGCTTGGTACTTTGCCGACTCTCGGGAGACGTTCCGAACATCTTTGTCTAATTTGGCCCAGATTGTACGATTACCGTGGATTTGGCTAATAGTAGTATTTTGAATGAATAGATGAGAAGGAAGACACAAGGATCGCCCTCTTCACATTCTGATGGCTTAGTTGTCGAGAAAAGGGGAAGAGGTGAGTCTCGAGGTCCGAGAAATAGAGATAAAAGTCGAGATAAAAACAAAGGTAAGTATAATAAATTTGCTAATGTTGAGTGCCATTATTGTCATCAGAATGGACATATTCAGAGGTTTTGTCACCAGTTAAAAAGGAATAAACAAAAGGAGAAAGATAAAGAGAAGAAAAGTGATAATGACAGTGATGACAATTGTATTGCTGCACTTAAAGAATACTTTCTCACTATTTTTTTTTTTTTTTTATGGTGATGTGTTGAATTTTGTATCTCATGAGACTAGTTGGGTAATTGATGGTGGTGTATCCGTTCATGCTACGTCTCATAGGGATTTCTTTACATTATACAAGTCGGGTGACTTCGGATTTGTGAAGATGGGAAACAATGGACTAGCTCAAGCTGTAGGCATCGGTGATGTGTGCCTAGAATGACACAAGGTTAGTATTGAATAATGTTAAACATATACCTGATATTCATGTGAATTTGATTTCTACAAGCAAGTTGAATGATAAGGGGTATTACAGCACCTTCAGTAATGGTCAATGGAAGCTCACCAAAGGTTCTCTTGTTGTGGCTAGAGATGAAAAATATTCTTTTTTTTTTTTTTTTTTTTTGATAACCGGGGAACCTCCGAACGCCGCTTCGCGGGGAGAGTAAACCCCGGAGCGCCGGGGCCCCACCGCTGACCCCCAAGCACAGTAAGACGCGCGTTATGCATTGAAGCATCGCTTCCACGAAGGTTCGAACCCTTCCCCCTGCGTTTGGGGTACCAAGCCCTAACCAACGCTTCCACCGCGGGCGGTGGTGATGAAAAATATTCTTCGTTGTACATTATGTAGGCAAAGTTGTCCACAGACAAAATTAATGCAATAGACAGTGAAGATGCAGCTGAATTATGACATAAGAGGCTCAGTCACATTAGTGAGAAGGGTTTGTCAATATTGGCCAAGAAGAAGCTCTTTTCAGGATTGAAAAGTTCAACACTAAAGAAATGTGCTCACTGTTTATCGGGAAAACAGAACAGAGTTGTATTTAAAAGCTCCTCTCCTTCAAGAAAGTCAGGTATACTGGAATTAGTGCATTCTGATGTTTGCGGTTCTATGAAAACAAAATCACTTGGTGGCTCTCTTTATTTTGTTACTTTCGTAGATGATTTTTCAAGGAAAATTTGGATTTATACCTTGAAAACTAAAGATCAAGTGTTAGATGCTTTTAAGCAATTTCATGCTTTAGTTGAGAAACAAACTGGAAAGAAATTGAAATGCATCAGAACTGATAACGGGGGAGAGTATATTGGACCTTTTAATGAATATTGCAGACAACAAGGTATTCGACATCAAAAGACACCTCCCAAGACGCCTTAGTTAAATGGCTTAGCTGAGAGAATGAATAGAACACTGGTTGAAAGGGTAAGATGCTTACTTTCACAATCAAAGCTACCGGATCCTTTTGGGGTGAGACTTTAAGTACATTTGTGCATGTATTAAATCTTACTCAATGCGTTCTTTTAGAGTTTGATGTTCCTAACAAAGTTTGGACAGGCAAATATATTTCTTATGATTATTTGCATGTTTTTGGGTACAGAGCATTTGTACATATTCCCAAAAATGAAAGGTCTAAACTTGATGTGAAAACACGATAGTGCATATTTATTAGTTATGGACAAGATATGCTTGGCTACAAATTTTATGATCCGCTTGAAAAGAAAATTGTAAGAAGCAGAGACGTTGTGTTTATGGAAGATCAAACAATAGAGGAAATTGAGAAAGCAGAGATGATTTCAGTACTACAGGTTAGTGATAATCTGGTTAATTTAGATCTAGTTCCTCTTACAAATATTCCTACACAGGTTGATGAAGAGCAGCAGGAAGTCAATGTTCCAAATAACGCACATGTTCTTGAACATGTTGAAATATATAATACTATTCCTGAACCAAATGCTCAATTAGATGTTCCACTGGATGTTCCAATCCGGAGATCCGTTAGAGACCGATGACCTTCCACCAGGTATTCTGAAGATGAGTATGTATTATTGACTGATGCAGGTTAACCAGAGTGTTATGCAGAAGCAATAGAAGATGAGTACAAAAGCAATTGGTTCGATGCTATGCGAGATGAGATGCAGTCACTTTATGATAATCATACTTTTAAGTTGGTGAAGTTACCTAAAGGTAAAAGAGCTTTGAAGAACAAGTAGATATATAGGTTGAAGCAAGATGAACATGCTTCATAACCATGGTACAAAGTTAGATTAGTTGTTAAGGGATTTGGTTAGAGAAAGGGTATTGATTTTGATGATATATTTTCTCCGGTAGTGAAAATGTCTTCTATTCGTGTGGTACCAGGCTTGGCAGTTAGTCTAGAATTGGAAATTGAGCAAATGGATGTCAAAACAGCCTTCCTATATGGTGACTTGGAGGAAGAGATATATATGGAACAACCTGAGGGTTTCAAAGTGAAAGAGAAGTAGGATTATGTGTGCAAATTGAAGAAAAATTTCTATGGCCTAAAAAAAGCACCGAGGCAGTGGTACAAAAAGTTTGCGTCGGTTATGACCAAACAAGACTTTCTCGGATAATTGTGTGTTTGTCCAAAAATTTTCTGATGATGACTTTATTATTCTCTTGCTTTATGTTGATGATATGCTGATTGTTGGCGTGAATGCTTCAAGAATTAAGTTATTGAAGAAATAATTGAGCAAGTCTTTTGCCATGAAAGATTTGGGCTCGGCGAAGCAAATTCTTGGCATTAGGATTACTTGAGATAGAGATGTTAAGAAGTTATTTTTGTCGCAAGAGAAATATATCGAGAAGATATTTCATAAATTTTACATGGATAAAGCTAAAGTGGTTAGTACTCCTCTTGCTGCCCACTTTAAGTTAAATATGAAGCAAAGTCTTACGACTGATAAAGAAAATAAAGATATGGAAAGTGTTCCATATGCCTCAATTGTAGGAAGCTTAATATATGCGATGGTATGTACACGCCCAGACTTGGCGCATGCAGTTGGCGTTATTAGTTGCTATTTGTCAAATCTAGGCAGGGAGCATCGAAATGCAGTGAAGTGGATTATGAGGTATCTTCGGGGAACTTCAAATTTGAAACTCAGTTTCGGGATCGGGAAACTTGAGTTAGTTGGATACACAGATTCCGACTTGGCAGGAGATATTGATACTCGTAAATCTACTTCTGATTATTTGATTTCTTTGCGGGTGGAGCTGTGTCATGGAAGTCAAGATTGCAGAAGTATATTGCACTTTCTACAACCGAAGCTGAATTTATTGCAGCGACTGAAGCTAGTAAAGAGATGCTATGGATGAAGAAGTTCTTAGAAGAACTTGGGTTCAAGCAAAAGAGGTATGTGCTATTTTGTGATAATCAAAGCGCAATTCATCTTAGTAAGAATTCATCTTTTCATTCTAGATCGAAACATATTGATGTTAGATATCATTGGATAAGAGATGTTCTAGATGAAAAGTTATTGGAACTTGAGAAAATCCATACGGATCATAATGGCTTTGATATGATGACGAAGATTCTACCAAGAGAAAAGTTTGAACATTGCCAATTGATAGCAGGGATGGTGAATCGCTTCACATTATCGTGAAGGGGAGATTTGTTAGCTGGGTTCACTTCTATGTGGAGGAGGCCCAATGAGTTGCAAGCCCTAAAGAGCTTGAGCCCATATGATAAGTTATATGAGGAAATAGAGTTTCTCACCATCTATATAAAAAGGTAGCCGCAAAAAAAAAAAAAAAAGGAAATAGTAACAAGAGAAAAAGAGAAAACAGAAAATCTGAGATTTGTGGCAATATTTGATTTACATCAAACTAGCGTCGGAAGTCGATTCGTGGTTCGATTGAGCTGAAATTTTGTCAGCATGTTCGTGGCGCAATTTTATCGAATCTGAATGGTTTGATTTTTGTTTGAAGCTCCATACATTAGGTTTTTCGTGGATTGATCAAAACCTGCGTTTTTTGTCAGATTTATCCTTGATCTCTTGTGAAATTTATGTATATTGCAAAGAATTATGTTCTTGAGATCTTTGCTACTATGTACCTTTAGTATTTGCTAGAGAAGAATAAATTTGTTGATAGTAAAAAATTCCGGGTGAGCTCCGGCCCCGTGGTTTTTGATCTCCTCATATCGAGGAGGTTTTTCACGTAAAAAATCATTTTGTGTTCACGTGCTTGGTATTTATTTTACTCTACTATATCGATTCCTATTAGGTTTACATAAGAGATGAGATTATTTTATTCCGCTGCGTTGATTCGATATTATTCGAATTGTTACTGTTCTCCCATCAACCCAAAGCTTCAAACCCACTTCAAGTGATCAATCATTCGTTCTGTCCTAGAGTTCCTCACATGAACGTTTGACAAAGAGAAAACTCATGGCGCATCCAAACATCACGTTCTTTCTTTCTTCTCTCCGAATCATTGCTTGGTCTCGATGCAAATGAGACAAGGATGGGACGTTTCTTGCCGTCTAGTATTTTCGAACCGGGTTGGAGACCATGGTCCCAAGGTGAGCGGGCCACTCGTGCATGTGGACCATATCATGAAGTCCGAGCTGTGGCTGCAAATTGGTAGTCCTTACGTCGGTTGGGAGCTGGAAGTTATGTGCATTAAATAGAGAATTATGGTGGAAATGCTTTTGCTTATTCAGCTTATCAAAAGATGATGCTGAGAAGCACCCGCATCGGTTCGAAAGAGGGTCCATTTATTTATTTACTTATTTATTCAGTTGATTAGTAGTTTATTTAGATATTTATTTGTTTTGGGGAGAAAGGTCGATTCAGTTTGTTTATTTCATTAATTGTCCACTTGGTCAATGAGTGAGAAATGACTTTTCTGCGTGGTCAAAGCCAGCTGGGGTTGGCCTCCGTATTAAATTTCTCGTATCTGTCACCCGCCATCGCCCCAAGTGATACATCAAATTAATGGATGGACTCTTGCGTCTATAACCTAAGAAATTGGTCTTTTTAGTCAGCTTATACATGTCCTGATCGTGTATTAATTTGCTTCAGAAAGTAGCTTATATCCTAACACTGAGAAATGCTAACAATGCTGAAACATCATCTCCAATGTTTAGCGGATGACTATCACTTATTTCAACGAATCTTTGCTAAAGCACTAAAGTGAAATTTAGTGGAGAAGTTAATATTTCTAGCATTGCTCGTTGGAGTAGTTGACCTTACGGAGCGGATGCGGTTGGGGTTTATTTTGTGTATGTAATGCTGCAATCATTAATATGTCATAAGATTATTACGTTTGGATAAGGTAAATGGGATGTTAACTTTGCAATTGATTTGAGTTGTTGGCCTTGCCGCTATGAACTCCTTCGCCTCATTAGTGGGGGGAGCTCCAGAGAAACGGTGACGAGTGCGAACCATTGGGGATAACTGATGGGGGCTGAATGGTACAACGGTGGGAGGGATGTGACGGCAAGTTGACAGCGGAGGTGGGGTGCAATGACAGAGAAGGAACGTGGGTGGAGAGAGAGAGAGAGAGAGAGAGAGAGAGAGTGAGAGGACATAATATTAAAGTTCGTGTGTAGAATTTTCTGCATGAACTCTGACAGAACGAGTGATTAGATGGTTCTTATGTAATTCCCAACTTTAAAGGATTTCATTTTCAACCATAATGATCCGAGTTAAATACTCTTTTAATTTGGTTTAACTCATGTTCATAAAGGAGGGAACTACATGAGATGCTTATCAAGGGGAAAAGAAAAGACAATTCTTGACAAATCTTATTATTCTTTTCACTTTTCAAGTACACTAGACACCCATTGCGGTGTGAGGAAGTTTTTTTTTGCATTAAATTTAAACAAATAACAACTCTAGTACATCAAAAACCCTAATTCTAATTCGTTGTTGATAGGATCATATCGAGCGGCCTCTCGTTTTAACAAGGATTTTCACATCCAATAACTCACATTTATTCACAGGAGATTAAGGTATTGTGAATTACTTACTTCGTAATTTTCATTTTGGAGTAATTTGTTAATTAATAACCTAAATATTAACATATGCTCTTTATATTAGCATCTGCAGTTTCATTACACATCATTGCATTTTGAAAGATGGGTGTAGGCTCATTGAAATTTATCTCTCCAACAAAAATAGTCATTACATTGCATTTGCACCACCAAAATTTAGGTATTATTTATCTTCAAATTAAACCTTTATGAGCAAATTTTTAAAGAGGGACAACTGTTGATACTTAAATTTTGGTTATTCTTCTTAGTCATTTCTTAAGCTAAACATGCAATTTCTAAGCAATAGCTGAACTAATTCTATGTGACACGCTTTTTATGTTTTCTTTCTTAAACAAAATTCGGAATTAAAATTGCCTAATAATTAAACAGGCAATTTAAATTAAGGAAAAGAAAATCTTATCTTGGGAATGAGGTCGGATCGGGCAATTTCATGATCATGAATTATATTTTGGGCATGAGATTAAATTGGCAATTTTCCGTGCAATCGCAAATTGTATTTAGAGCGTGGGACCGGATTAACGATTATAATACGTTAGAAAATTAGTTGCTCAAGATTTTGGATAGGATAATATATCTAGGAATTCAATCATATGCATCCATAATATTTCAAATAAGGAAGCAAAATATTTGAAAATCAAATTAGGCAAGATTTTTAATATTTGTTTTCAAATTTGGATCGACAGATGGTGGCTCGCGAATCACGATCGGGACGGTGACCAGCGATGGTGCCTCAGTATCACAGCGATGGACTCACGGCGGTATGGGCTTATGGGTGAGAGGTGGCGACGATGCAAGTGACTGTCAGACGGCGGGAAGCACCTGGGAACCTGCAAGAAAAATCACCAAACGCACGGAATTGTTTGGTTGAGTTTCTAGTATTATGATTAACTCGGTTGAGCACGTCGGGGACCACTCACTCTTTCCGCTGCAACTCTTTATACTTTTCTGTTTATTTCTTCCTCTGGGAAGATCCAGCCGATGGAATGCTCCTGAGGATCTCCCACTCCGACATTCTTATTTAAATCTTCAATTCACCACACAACTTTTGTCCTCTTCTCTTCTATCAACTCTCGATCACTGACAGTGCAGCGGTGTGGGACGGACCGAGGTTTCGTGGACACCAGAGAAGACAAAAATTTACTGGTCGTATGAGAGATCTTCAACAAACACGTCGGAGATGCAGGAGCCCGCCAGGACTGCTTTAATGCTTGCTAGATTCGCTGGACGTCTTGGCTGAGCAGCTCTCAGTGGCAGTAGGATAGATTGCTTATGTATAGTTTCTAACTTGGAATTGTTATTTATTTTTGTGATCCCACATTTTAGACCCAAATTTTCTCTTAAAGTTGTGACTATTCGACATGAAGTTTTCCACACTTCGTATCCTTTCGTGACAACCGCCCGTCTTGATGGGAGACGATGTATAAATAGGAACGTACGTTCATTTCTGACGGGTGATGATAATATCTAACTCAAACTCTCTCATTCAGAATACACCATCAGTACGAGAGTGAATTGGGATAGTAGAGTGTCCCCAATTTTTGTTTGATTTCAGTTTTTTTTGACGAATGCGAACAAGAATAATGGCTGGAGGTTTGTTTTCAATTGATCCTGGCTTCTGCATATGAATTATTTATGTCTTACATTTGGTATTAGAGCGTGTTAAGAGCCTCTGCCTTGTTTTGTTATATTTTCGTGTGTTTTCGGTGTATTTTCGGCCATTTTCTAAGGATGAACAGTAACTTGAAGTTTTGAGGCCAAGAGAGATTCGTAGGTTTCGGGTAAAATCCGGCGACCCACCCTCGATTCGAACCCATACGATCGCACCGCCATGAGGAATATTAGCCATAAGTTATTTCGGCATATCGGTGTTCGTCGGAGGCTAATCGGGCGGCGGAAGGCGCGGTGGTTGAAGGAATCGTGTTTTGGGAAATTTTCGTATGATTTTGGGGCCAATTTTTGCTCATTTACGACGAAACTTGGACCCATGTGATTGTGCCGGCATGCTCTTCAAAACCCATTATTTATTTCTGTTTGGGATGGGTTGTTGGAGAAGAAACGGCCGGCGAAACCGCGGCGGAATGGCGAAAAACGGCGAAGAAAAGCTTCGTTTGCGCGAGGAAGAAGGCGCGTGGAGCCCACGTGCGCGCTACGGTTGCAGGCCCGTGGAATCCACGCGCCACGCCCTCTTGCGCGCGCTGAACCGTTGCGCGAGCGGCAACGCACGCGCCTGCGCGCTGAACCACGCGCGTGCGGGGCACGCGCCCCCGCGGATTCCCGGCGCGTGCCAAGCACGCGCCCGTGCGCCGGACGCGCACATGCTCGGCACGCGCCTCGACGTCTCCTTCGCGCGTCTTCTTTTTACACTTTTGCCCCAATTTTTTTTTTTAAATTTTTGCAATCATGCCCTTGGCTGATTTATTTACTGTTCTACCCTTCGATGTTTTTATTTACTATTTTTGTCATTTCATGTATTTCATGAATATTTTGTGCATGAAATTAAATATCCAATGGTCCATATATTTAATTAATTAGGGAGTGGCCACAACATCTTTAATTAATTAAATTATATATTAAAAGCCTCCGGATCATATTTAGAAATGGACATTGACTGTAATTAATTATATTAATATGATGAATTTTATCCCACAGGAATTTTCATTATATTAATATGATTAATTAGGATGAAATATCATATTATTTTTCTTGATATACCCACAGGGATTAAGAAAAGGCATATAATATGGTAGTTTCTTCATGAAGTAATTATGAATCTATTTAAATTAAAAACTTAGCCCACAGGTAGTTTTTATGTTATGTGATTCATATTGTGACATGTTTACATTGGTAAAACATGATTTATTTATATTTGCCTCAAATTTTGTGACATAAGCATGATTATTTTATATGCAGTTTCGAAACCCGTGAATTTTCTCGAATTTAAGTTTGATGTTCTCATACCGAATGGTGAGAACTATAAAGTTTGGAAGGAGTCAGTTCTTCTTCAATTGGGGTGGATGGACATTGACTATGCTATAAGGAAAGACGAACCACCTGCTCATACTGATTCGAGCATTCCAGCTGAGATAGCTCTTTATAACCAATGGGAGCGGTCCAACCGTGTTTGTGCCATGTTTATAAGAGCTAAGATATCTCCTAGTATTCGTGGTTCGGTTACTCAGCATAGCAATGCTAAGGCTTTATTGGAGGCCATAGATGCGCAGTTCGAGAGTTCTGAGAAGGCGCATGCCATGACCCTGATTATGAAGTTTTCATCATTGAAGCTCACTGGTGTTAGAGGTGTGCATGAGCACATTATGCAAATGAGGAACATTGCAGCTCAGTTTAAGAACCTTGATGTTGAGATATCTGAATCCTTCCTTGTGTGTTATATTCTGAACACTCTCCCACAACAGTATGCACCTTTCAAGATCTCTTATAACACACATAAGAATAAATGGTCAATTAATGAACTCATGACCATGTGTGTACAAGAGGAAGAAAGACTGATTATGGAATTGAGAGAAAGTGCTCATTTGGCAACACAAGGAAAGAATAAGAGCTATGGCAAGTATAAGGGAAAAGGTAAAATATCTCCCCAAGCTGACATTAAAAAAGAATCCAAGTGTTTCTTCTGTAAACAAAAGGGGCATATAAGGAAGGATTGTGTCAAATTTAAGGCCTGGCTTGAGAAGAAAGGTAATCTAATCTCTTGTGTCTGTTATGAATCTAATATGACTGATGTAAGTCACAACACTTGGTAGATTGATTCTGGATCTACAATCCATATTTTGAATTCCTTGCAGGGTTTTCAAAACCACAGGAAGCCAGTGGGAAGTGAACAAAGCATCTATTCAAGAAACAAGATGCGTTCGCATGTGGAAGCTATTGGGACATATAGACTAGTTCTCAATAGTGGTTTTGTTTTAGATTTGGAAAAGACCTTTTATGTTCCTAGTTTTTCTAGAAACTTAATTTCAGTTTCAAGACTTGTACCTTTAGGATACTCTTTTAACTTTTCAGATTCAAACTTTTGTTTATCATTTAAATCTGAAATTGTTGGGAGTGGTACTTTGTCGATGGTCTTTTTCGAATTAATTTACAAGACAATGCCTATTATGATGCGATGCATGTTCATGATAAAGCTGGTATGAAATGATGTGTTGTGAAAGAACATTCCTCTATGTTGTGGCACTGGAGATTGGGACATATCTCCATAGAAAGAATTAAGTGATTATTAAATGATGGAGTATTCAGTACTTTAGATTTTACTGATTGTGATACTTGTATGGACTGCATAAAGGGAAAGCAGACTAACAAAACAAAGAAAGGTGCTAAGAGGAGTACAGAAATATTAGAAATCATACATACAGATATTTGTAGTCCGGATATGGACTCTTATGGTCAGAAATACTTCATTTCTTTCATAGATGATTACTCACGTTACATGTATCTCTATTTGATTCATAATAAATATGAAGCATTAGATGCATTTAAGGTATTTAAGACGGAAGTAGAGAAACAATGCGATAAGCAAATTAAGATCGTGAGATCAAATAGAGGTGGAGAATTCTATGGTAGATACACTTAAAATGGACAAGCACCTGGTCCATTTGCAAGATTTCTTCAAGACCATGGGATAGTTGTCCAATATACTATGCCTGGTTCTCCGGACCAAAATGGCATAACAGAAAGAAGAAATCGGACTTTATTAGACATGGTGCGTAGTATGCTTAGCAGCTCCAAACTTCCTAAATTCTTATGGACTAAAACACTTAAGACGGCAGTGTACATATTAAACCGAGTTCCGACCAAGGCTGTCCTAAAGACACATTTTGAGTTATTTAAAGGTTGGAAACCGAGTTTACATCATGTGCGCGTTTGGGAATGCCCGTCTGAAGTGAGAATTTATAATCCACAAGAAAAGAAGTTGGACCCAAGGACCACAAGTGGGTATTTCATTGGATATGCTGAAAGGTCTAAGGGATATAGGTTTTATTGCCCATCTCATACCACTAGGATTGTGGAATCAAGAAATGCTAAATTTCTTGAAAATGACTTGATCAGTGGGAGCGATCGACCGAGGGATCTTGTTCCTAAGGAAGATCATTTAGACACTCAACCTTCCACCTTAGGTTTAAGGTTGGTTGTTGCTCATAATACCCCCTCCATGCAGCCGGCTATTGACCAATCAATCGTTGAAGTTCCACAACCTGCTGATATTGATCTAGTGGATCTAGTTGTTTAGCAATTACCAGAAATTGTTGAACAACCAGTTGAGCAACATGCTCCTCAAGAGAATGTTGATCCAACATTGAGAAGATCTGCTAGAATAAGGAAATCGGCTATTCCTAGTGATTATATTGTGTATTTACAAGAGTTTGACTATAATATTGGAGCTGAGAATGATCCCGAAATGTTTTCACAAGCCATGGATAGTGATAAATCCAATTTGTGGTACAATGCCATGAAGGAAGAGATGAGTCCTATGGCATCTAACAAAGTCTGGGATTTGGTTCAGTTACCTGATGGTGCGAAGGCCATTGGATGTAAATGGGTCTTCAAAACTAAGAAGGATTCATTGGGTAATATTGAAAGATATAAAGCTAGACTTGTTGCCAAAGGATTCACTCAAAAGGAAGGAATCGATTACACAGAGACTTTTTCTCCTGTATCTAAGAAAGATTCTCTTTGTATTGTTTTGGTTTTGGTTGCCCATTTTGATATGGAATTACATCAGATGGATGTGAAAACGGCGTTCCTCAATGGAGAACTAGAGGAGAAGGTTTATATGAAACAACCTGAAGGATTCTCTTCTAGTAAAGGTGAGTATTTGGTGTGCAAACTTAAGAAATCTATATATGGCTTGAAACAAGCATCCCGCCAACGGTACTTAAGGTTTCATGATGTCATCTCTTCATTTGATTTTATAGAGAATGTCATGGATCAATATATATATCAAAAGATCAGTGGGAGCAAAATTTGTTTCCTTCTGCTGTATGTAGATGATATACTACTTGCAACTAATGATAAGGGGTTGCTACATGAGGTGAAATAATTTCTCTCTAGGAGTTTTGACATGAAGGATATGGGTGAGGCATCTTATGTCATTGGCATTAAGATCCATAGAGATAGACCTCGAGGAATTTTAGGACTATCTCAAGAAACCTATATCAAAAAGGTCATAGAGAGATTTCGGATGAAAGATTGTTCACCAAGTATAGCACCCATTGTGAAGGGTGACAGGTTCAATTTGAACCAATGCCCGAAGAATGATTTAGAAAGGGAACAAATATACAATATTCCATATGCTTCTGCTGTTGGAAGCTTAACGTATGCTCAGGTTTGCACTCGACCTGACATCGCTTTTGTTGTGGGAATGTTGGGAAGATATCAGAGTAATCCAGGTTTAGACCACTGGAGAGCTGCAAAGAAAGTGTTGAGATACCTTCAAGGTACCAAAGACTATATGCTTATGTATAGACGGACTGATAACCTGGAAGTGGTCGGTTATTTGGATGCGGATTTCGCGGATTGCATTGATTCATGAAAATCAACATCTGGATACATTTTCGTGTTAGCTGGCGGAGCCGTCTCATGGAGAAATGCCAAGCAGACTTTGACTGCTACTTCCACTATGGAGGTTGAGTTCATTTCTTGTTTTGAGGCTACCTCGCATGGTGTATGGTTGAAGAGTTTCATTGCTGGGCTTAGAATTGTTGATTCTATTTCTAGGCCATTAAGAATATATTGTGACAATTCAGCTGCAGTTTTTATGGCTAAAAATGCCAAAAGTGGCAGTCGAAGTAAGCATATCGACATTAAGTATTTAGCCATAAGGGAACGTGTTAAGGAGATTAAAGTGGTTATTGAACACGTTAGCACTGAATTGATGATAGCCGATCCTTTAACTAAAGGCATGCCACCAATGAAGTATAAGGATCATGTAACTAGTATGGGAATAGGTCCCATCATGTGATTTGTCGACATATAAATGATTTTTGTTGTATGAAACTCTTATTCAATTGTAATGTTGATTCTCAATTTTTGTGTACACATTTTGTTGTTTATGAGAATAACATTTATCCTTGGTTTTGGAATAAACATGGGGTTTATTCATTAAGATATGTTGTCACATATTGACTGACATTAAAGAAATAAGATGCATTGTGACATATGGAAGATATTACTCACTCTTAGAGGACATGTCGCCATGATCCATGTGTTTTGTTTCTTTCTTTAAGCATAAAGTTTTCATGGAATTAGTTGGATAATTGGTATGATGAAAATGATGGGATCAAGTGGGAGAATGTTATTTATTTTTGTGATCCCACATTTTAGACCCAAATTTTCTCTTAAAGTTGCGACTGTTCGACATGAAGTTTTCCACGCTTCGTACCCTTTCGTGACAACCGCCCGTCTTGATGGGAGACGATGTATAAATAGGAACGTATGTTCATTTCTGACGGGTGTTGATAATGTCTAACTCAAACTCTCTCATTCAGAATACATCATCAGTACGAGAGTGAATTAGGGTAGTAGAGTGTCCCCAATTTTTGTTTGATTTCAGTTTTTTCTGACGAACGCGAACAAGAACAATGGCTGGAGGTTTGTTTTCAATTGATACTGGCTTCTGCATATGAATTATTTATGTCTTACAGGAATTGCATATTTAGTAACCATGTAGTTAATTAGGAAATTACTTAATTTAGATTAGGATGTAAAGTAAATTATTTCCTCGTTTAAAATAGGTAACTGCATATTTTAAGTAGTTTTCTATTGTAGTTTAAAAGAAGATCACCGGTTGTTCAAAAAAAAAAGAAAAAGAAGATCACCAAAAAAAAAAAAAAAGCATGCATATATCATACAAAATTAGTTGCATCATTGCCATGTCATAATTCCCATGTCAAGATATCAATGTCATTTGGTAATTGCATGTTTATGGTTTTCCGAATTAGATTGTGTCATATTAGAATTATGTTATATATAGACTGCATCTAGATAATCCATTTTACATGTCATTAGTTAGAATAGCATCACATAGACACAACATAGAATCAACTTGCAAATTGCATATAGTTTAATCTTTTATTAAACAAGAAAGTCCAAAAAGAAATAATCATCATTGCAACTAAAAATAATGTTTAGGGCATGCATTTTTTTTTCTTTTAAATTGACATCTTGCAAATATTGGAAAATTAATCATAGTAATATTATGCTTTGTTTAGTGTATTGAGGTTTGCCCTGTTTCTAGTAATTTATTATTACTTTAATTTATTTAGTGTTGCATTAATTTATTGTGCTCTTGTATGATCACTCATTACATGTTAGTGGTTTAGGATAAAAACTTGCCAAGACTAAAAGCTAAATTTTTTTGAAAATAAAGAGAAATGGTAGTGAAAGAGAGTTAGATTAATCTATAAATCTTTGGTTCATAAAAGTAAGGTGAATTCCTGCATCTTTCTTGGGTTACTAGTCGACCCACAATACATTAGTGACGACACATAATTGAATTGAACTAATTTGCATGTTAAAATGATTGAATCAAATCCCGAAGTTGCGATGGATATGAACTTGGGAGAGTGCGCACTAAGTCTTTAGCTTAGTGGTTTACCTCTAGAAAGGTCCTCCTAGTCCTACCATTTATGATGGCAACCTCATCCATCCATAAAGTTCTCAATATGGTTTCTCTCACTTTCTTTCATTCATTTATTGATTTCCTTCTTTATAAGTATTATTTCTCAACAATACTTTCCTCCCGAAGCTTGTTTGCATCTATTCAAATCCATGTCATCAAACTAATTCCCTCGTGAGAGAAACTGTCAACATATATAGAACTATCTTTCACGTCATAATTTGACAACTCAAACTTTTGGAGCAAATGATTATTCCGGTAATCTCAAATTAATCCATTCAATCGATTTGGGGCCCTTGTCATCCTACGGTCCCTTTAAACTAGCTGGACACATTTACCGTTTACATGGTATAACTACTTCTCATCTCTCATCTCTCAACTATCTGGACACATGTACCGTTTACATGGTATAACTTCTCATTTCTCCTCCACGCTCTCCATGCACTCTCTATAAATCCACCCCAAACATCCCCCAATCTTTCCCATGCATTGCCAAGATTCTCTCTCTCTCTCACTCTCTCTTTCTCTGCCATTTTCCTCCGTTTGCTTTTGAAACACCAAGTTCTCGTCCTCTGATATCCCTCTGAAGGAGACACAAGAAACCTCTGAAGCTGCAAACATATTGTCTTTTCTGCATTAGGGTCCTTCGGAAATGACCAACCAACAAGAACAGACCAGTCGACACAACCCAGATCAAACGGTCCCCGTCTCAGTCGAACCTCGAAGCCAAGACTCGGACAGACCATTGAACCACAACCTCCCAGATTTCCTCTTATCAGTGAGGCTCAAGTACGTGAAGCTCGGCTACCACTACCTCATCTCTAAAGCCATATAATTACTCCTCGTGCCACTCCTTGGCATCTCCTCGGCCCACCTGTCGGCCCTCACGGCCCGAGACCTAGCCCAGCTCTGGAACCAACTCAGGTTCAATCTCATTACCGTCGTGCTCTGCTCAACCCTCATGGTATTTCTGGTCACTCTCTACTTCATGACCCTACCCAGAAAAGCCTACCTCGTCGACTTTGCCTGCTACAAGCCTGACGACTCTGCCTGCCACAAGGCTGACCCGGCTCGGATATGCACCCATGAGACCTTCATGGAGTGGTCGGAGCTCACGAACGTCTTGACCAAGGAGAATCTTGCTTTTCAGCAGCGGATCTTCGAGCGGTCCGGGCTGGGGCAGCGGACATACGTGCCTGAAGCTGTGCTTCAGGTTCCACCGAACCGGTGCATGGCAGAAGCACGGGCAGAGGCTGAGGCCATCATGTTCGGGGCTGTGGACCAGCTCCTGGCCAAGACCGGGGTCAAGGCCATGGACATAGGGATCCTTGTCGTGAACTGTAGTGTGTTCAACCCGACGCCGTCGCTGTCGGCGATGATCGTGAACCACTACAAGTTCAGAGGGAATGTGTTGAGCTACAATATCGGTGGGATGGGTTGCAGTGCTGGATTGATTTCGATCGACCTTTTATTACAGGTTTTATTTCTGTTTTCCAATCTCTTTTTCTATTATAAATTATAGTTTCATAATAAGAACTTTTTATGAACAACAACCTTAGTGCTATCCAAGAAGACAAGGAATGAAAACTTTCATTTACAAGAGAAATGCTAAATATAAATTGGGTAATAGGAATTGTATTAGGTTCACTACCGCAGGCCATTTTATGTTGATAGTGTGTCATGTAATTTTAAAACCATTTCATAAAAATTAGAATCACGACAAAAAAAAAAAATGTATTGTTAACATAACAGTTTTTGAGCTAATGTGAGAATAATGGCTAATTGTGAACCACAAATTCTCGAAAGAGTGGACCCCATAACAGTTTATAATTATTTGTTATTTGATTTTTGTGATCTAAAACAAACTATCATTCTTGCAGTAAATTAAAGACTGTGACCCGATCATTTCCATAAAAAAAAAAAAAACCAACTTTATTTTGGTGGTGCAGACAGTAAACTTTCACATATTTTATTTCCCTGGATTATGCTTTGGTTGGTTGGGTAGTGGGAGTCAATGAGTGGTTTGAACTCATAACCTAGATGTCGTCAAACAAAATGATCCACTGATAAGTCAATTCAAGATTCATTATGCCACATCATATAGCTAGAGTTGAAAAAGGACTTTTTCACATTTAGGAATTCGATAACTGACAATGGAATTGAACATAAGCTTTGTGCATTCTCAATTACTATCTATTCTATCTACTAGGCATAATAGTTTCTGGACTTTCTTACTAGGGAAATTTTATTTTGGTCTCATGAAAATGAAACTTGGGCCTAATCGTAATACTTCTCTGATGAATCAATCACCAGGTAAATCATAACTTTTATGCTCTACTGGTCAGCCTCGAGAGCATCACCCTCAACTGGTACTTTGGCAACGACCGATCGATGCTTGTCTCAAACTGCCTCTTCCGGATGGGCGGCGTAGCAATCCTCCTCTCCAACCGGTCCTCTCAGTAACAAAACCTCATCAATAATACCAATAGGTAATAAATATAGCAATTACTAAAAGTAGAAATAACGGTTGAAAGGTCCATACATTACAATAGTTGACCTAAATTAACAGTATAAACAATAATTCATAGATTTAAGAAATGACAATTGCTAGTGGTAGGAAACTGTTTTATAATAGGGAAATTGACAAGAGTAGTCTCTCAGCATTGAACTTTACTCTAATGTATAATGTGCAATGCGGTCCATGAGTTTTTAATTTGTTCAATGTGGTTCATATACTTTAGCCAACAAGCAATATCATTCTTAAACTTTTAAATTTAGTACCTATTCAATTTAGTCTTAAGAATATATAAAAATGTTAAAATGTTGTCGCAGAACTTGAATTAATGAGAGAAAAACATTGAATATTTTCATAGAGTTTAGCAAAAAATTGATACTATTACTGTTTCGGGTTGGAGATTTGTTACCTAATAATTTGTGGTACCCAAGATTCCCCCCAACAAAAAAACCTATTCCCTCTTTTGAAAATCTTTTGTAGGCTCATCACTTTAGTTTTTGAAGCCGAGAGCCTACTTACTCTGATTTTCTTTTTGTTTACTTTAATTGCTTTTTCTTTCCTCTCATGATTTGTTTTGAGACTTTTTGTGTGTTGCGATAAAGGGCGAGTGATTGAACAATAATATAGATAAAATAAGAAAATAAATCAGACACCAGATTTACATGGTTCAGTCGTAAAGATCTACGTCTACGGGGAGAGCAGGAGTGAATTTCACTATAAATCAAGCGATACAAGGAGATTACACATTCAAGTCACTCAAACACTCTCGGTGTTTCTCAAACCTCAATTTAACCCCAAACCCAGTTTATAAATAAACAACTCACTTTGGTATATAAACTCATTGCACAAAGTTACCGCGCATTCAAGCTCAAAATACAACGCTCTACGTACACCTGGTTCGCGTACGTACGAAATCGCATATCTCTTCAAGCTTCTCGCGGACGACTCGCGGCTACGTTGATCATCGAACGTGTAGCTTCGTAGGGTTTCATTGACTTCATGCATGCCACCGAAAAAAGGAAATTAGATTCTGCTTTTATACGTGTGTGCGCCCAAGGTCAAAACTTTGACCTTGGGCCCCACTACTTTCCATTCATGTCAGGCTTCACGCGGCTTTGTTCTTCCTTTCAATTCTGCCTGCGGACTTCATCTTTAGCAAAGAGAAAACTTCCCCTTTTATTAATGTGTGCCCATTTGTGCCCCACCATGGCTCAATAAAATTCGGCACCTCCTTTGCAACGGAAAGAAAACTTTGCTGCACAGATGTTCTATTTTATTTTCTCTTTTGTGTAGCTTCAAGAGTCCAGGGAATTGCGTTTTTGCAAATGCTCAAACTTGAGTCATAATTTAACAATTCTCCATCTTGGCTCGACGTTTTAGCTAAATTACAATCGCTTCATAAAAATTCAAATTCTGCTGCTACTTTCCCATAACTCCCGATGGGCTCAACCGCCATAGATATTATCCAAGTCCAAGGTTCACTTGGATTTCGCCATAACCGAGGACCTCATAAGAATACCAACTCCACATGCACCTTTAACTGCTCTGCAAGGATTTTCCGATGCAACCTCCTTAATCGCAGATAAAGCAACACCATTGTTGCATCTATATCCACCAGGACAACGAATACGTACCTTGTCAATATTAGCAGTTACAGTAACCATTGGCTCTATAGGCTCTACCTCGCTATGAGCACCATCTGTGTCGATTATTTTGCCAGTACCCCTACTCCTTACCTCATGAGTTTCTGGTTACAACTCCACCTCAAGCTGAACACTATTCAGATCCATATTAATACTGCCACAAACACTCCTAGCCAGAAGTACTAGAGACTCATCAAGAGTAACTTTTTTGCTGTTAACAGGTGAATTATTTCTAGGCACCACAATTGATTGCCCCGCTCACCTTGTGCATAGCCATGAAATATGCACCTTGCCCTCCAATCAAGCTTACCATCACTTACTCGAAAATAACACGGGCAACCAAATATTCTAAAAATAGAATAACTAGCAACGTTACCGACCACACTTTTTTAGGAGTCGCCATTCAATAGTAGTTGATGGGGATCTATTCACGAGATAGCTCATCGTACTTAGCACATCAGTTAGGATTCTCCTAGCAATACCAACACTAGAGATAATTTTTCGGGCCGTCTTTAGTAATGTTCTGCTCATCAATTTTACAAATTATTGTGATTTATTGGCACTAGTGCGATGTTTTATTATACTCTCTTTCATGCAGAATTTATTTACTAGCTCTGAGTAGAACTTCATGCTATTATCAGTCCGCACATGCTTGATCGACTTACCAGTCTCCATCTCGATGAAAGCTCCTAATCGCAAGATCCTGACACTAATATCAAACTTGTGCCTTGGCACAAACACCCAGGTGTTCCTCGAGTAGTCAATAGACTCTCAAATAGATGCATTCGACGTCTCCGCAACGAAACTTGTCACTGTCTCGCCTTGAAGTTTATACAGGCCTCGATGCTTGATTCTTTTCATAATCACTAAGGCACTTCGAACAACCTTCAAAACTTTACCTTTTGAAGAATACCTGCAACCAGCTGAATCTAAGGTATTCAAGGAAATTAAGTTCTTTTTCAACTTTGGAACATGTCTTACTCCAGTCAATGTCCTCACAATACCATAATGTATTATGATTTAACATCACCAACACCCACAATATCGCACTCAGCGTTGTTCCCTAACTGGACTTTACCACTACCCGTGCACTAATAAGTGATAAACCAGTTTCTATTTGGTGTGACATGAAAAGAACAACAAGAATCTATAATCTATCCATTAAGCGATGAATCATTAGTGATAGACAATACATAATCGGCATTATCTGCTACAATTGCAACATTATCTGCATAATCAACTATAATTTCCTTACCATTCTCATTCTTCAACTTAAGGCAATCCCTTCTAAGATGCCCCCTCTTGCCACAGCTCCAACATACAACATTACCAATCCCAGACTGACTACGCCTGTTTATATTAGTACTACCATTACCCACACGTGTTCTAAATCTTCCTCTATTTTCACCTACTAGAGCAGTAGATACAGATTCGCTAGATTCTCTTCTATAAATATCCTTGCTTAGAATTAAATCTCGAACCCTGTCAAACGTCAAACTTGTTGACCCAGAGAAATTACTAATAGTAGTAACAGTAGTATTCCAACTATTAGGCAATGAGGATAGCAGAATCAAAGTATGCACCTCATCCTAAAAATTAATCTCAACTGAACTCAATTGACTAACAACCACATTGAATTCATTGATATGATCAGCAACTGACGCACCTTTGCTTATCTTTAAATTAAACAGACGTCACATCAAACAGACCTTGTTGATTGCAGAGGGCTTCTCATACATATCCGATAGGGCTTGCATTAAATCAGCATTGGTCTTCTCCTTCAAGATGTTAAACACGATGTTACGAGCCAACGTCAACTGAATAATACCCATAGCTCGTCTATCCAACAAATCCCAATCAGCTTGCTTCATCATCTCTGGTTTCTCCCCAGATAAAGACAATCTGCATCTTCCAGAAACTAAAATTCTTCCCATCAAATCTGTCGATTTTCACTTTTACTTCTTCTTTCGCCATCAATTTGCTTCAACTTAGCCAAGCCTAGCTTTGATACCACTTGTTGCGATAAAGGGCGAGCGATCGAACAATAATATAGACAAAAGAAGAAAATAAATTAGACACCAGATTTACGTGATTCAGTTGTAAAGACCTACGTCCACGGGAAGAGCAGCAGCAAATTTCACTATAGATCAAGCGATACAAGGAGATTACATACTCAAGTCACTCAAACACTCTTTCGGTGTTTTCCAAATCCCAATTTAACCCCAAACCTTGTTTATAAATAAACAACTCACCTGGGTATAAACTCACTGCACAAAGTTACTACGTGTTCAAGCTCAAAATACAACGCTCTATACACCTGGTTTGTGTATGTATGAAATCGCGTATCTCTTCAAGCTTCTCGCAGAGGACTCACAGCTATGTTGATCGTCGACCGTGCAGCTTTGTAGGGTTTCACTGACTTCATGCAAGCCATCAAAAAAAGGAAATTAGATTTTGCTTTTATACATGAGTGTGCGCCCAAGGTCAAACCTTTGACCTTGGGCCCCACTACTTTCCATTCACGTGAGGCTTCACGCAGCTTCGTTCTTCTTTTCAATTCTTCCTGCAGACTTCATCTTCAGCAAAGAGAAAATTTCCCCTTTTATTAATGTGTGCCCATTTGGGCCCCACCATGGCTCAATAAAATTCGGCTCCTCCTTTGCAACGGAAAGAAAACTTTGCTACACATATATTCTATTTTATTTTCTCTTTTGTGCAGCTTCAAGAGTCCAGAGAATTGCATTTTTGCAAACGCTCAAAATCAAGTCATAATTTAACAGTGTGTGTGAATAAGTTTCTACAATCGATCTTGGCTTGACATGGAGATCAAGTTGACCATTTGTCCTGTCAACAACCATCGATGAGTTTATACATGATGTGGCTTCACAATCTCTTTGAAATTAGGCCGCCCTCTTCTTCCGATTTATATTTAGGTCTAGATTTGAGGATTTTACTCTCTCGAACTATATATAGATATAGATTTGGGAGTCCTTTATAGCTACTTGATCTATGTTCTTTCAACATAGTGATGTTGCTGTCTCTGCACAACTAGGGTGATGAGGATGTTGAGTCTAGGTATGTACTATAAATCATTGCAAATGGAGTTATAGATCTCGGTGTGTGCTCATCAATAAATCTAATAATCGGCTGTCGAAAGTTTACTATAACAGATCTATTCTTGAGGGATAAGAGTGTGCTTTTAGCTGCAAATTATGCTTTGTTATTTAAATTCTAGCATTTGCTTTGTTCTGCAGTTATTTGGGATTTGCTAGACTTGAAATCTTCTATGTATCTCTTGAGTATTATTCTAAAAAATGAACGAAATGTTTTTTGAAAAAAGAAATTCAAAAGGTGAAAAAAGAAAAGACTACTGTTATTGCAATAATGCAAGGCTATGCCTAACATCATTCCTGAATGACTATGATTAAGAATCGATCAAACTTTTATGTCCCTCTCCCTTTCGTGCATGAAAAGCCAGCTTCAAGTTAATTAGAGGTTTCCAAAATTAATGGCCCCCATTTGGGACAATTAATGTCACTTTCCTGAATCAGCAAGTAACATTTGATATCATTTAAATCTAGTGTCGATAAAGTAAATAGTCAGTCTCTATTAAAAAGGGTCTAGTCAATTAGCAATATAAGAAAGTCGAGCTCTACCAACGAACCAAATTCGTTGGTAAAACCAACAATTTTGCTGCTACAGACATTCGCAATGAGAATAACTTCGTCACCACCTTTCGTTGATAAGTGAAGCTGCATAGGCATAGTTCTTGGGGACGAATTCATATGGTTGCCATAGCATGGTGAAAGTAAGATTCATTGCCAAAAGGTTGTCTATCGCAATGAAAACATATAATAGTGTAAGTAAATAGGTGTCTAGAAGGATTTGAGCTCAAAAGCTCATGCTTTAATAACCATGGATGAAAGTCAATTGCTTTTCTTGGATCTCTAGTGCCGAAATTACAATTTTCATTGACTACTTGGTTTAAACATCGAAATGACAAATTCACTTGGTAGTCATAGCTCATCTTTAAATTGATGTAAAGAAGTGCAAAAAAACATGTGTATTATTATGGCAAGATTTGGAAATGAGCTCAAAAAATTACTTTTGATCTGCATTGACGTACTTAAGATAAAACATTCTCTTGCTTTATATAATATATAATATCAATACTCTCATATCTGAAACATGTGGAGAATCAGGCACATTATTTATATTTAAAACATTTCGGAAACTTTTGCTGATAAATCTGTGTTTTGTAAAATTTAAGGGGCAAGATGCGACACTTGAGATTGTGAGAGCAAGAGCACAAAATACAGTTGACATTTTATGAAATCCAAACAGGAACTAAATAGTGCCAAGAAAATCTAAAAACCAATAATTTTGAGCAAATGATTTTGACAATTTTTTTTTTATATATATAACGATGAGACAAGCATTTCCCATATCTAAGGGAGTCGTCAAACTATTATATTTCTAATTAAGATAAATTCGACATCAAAAGAGCTATAGTGCTGAGTGTGGTTGTCCAATGATAAAAGAAGTACACTATCTTTCATGAGATTATAATTATGAACCATGTGGTGAGCGAATGGCCAACTTGTACCTTGGAAGTATGTTGCATCATGTGGAGAGATTTACATGCTACACTCATGGGTGGATCGATTTATTGTAGCTTAAACCGAACATTTCATAGCAGGTGGGTAATGTTTAGAGTTGATAGTTATACTGGTCGCTACGAGAGAACTAAAGAAACCGAAAGGTGTTTGTTTTTTACTTATTTTTCTGTCTTATATGAGAGTTTCCTCACTGGAATATACCAAGCATATGAGGACATTTGACTGCGAGAAAGATCTTCTACCAACCAAATTGCCCGGCTTCGATTCCATCGAGAGTAGTGGCCAATTGGCTTGGGTGGACACTATAGAATATTATAAAAAGGATATGGTAATTTAATTGCTTATAGTATAATAAACAAATTATTACTGAGGAAATTCTGGAACCGCTTTGTGCTTGGAAGGACTAGGGGATGCCACAATAAAAAATGTTCCTGCGGTTGAAAATATCTGCGTTTTAATATAGTCTATCACTCCAGTGCAAATTGCAATAATCATGCATACATCCTCATGCAATCATCACCGACTTATTTACAGCTCAGCAAATTCTCCTATAATTGGTTAAATGTGCATGTGAAAGTACATTAAGAAAGACTTGGTTTAACCACTGATGAGTTAATTGAGGTGGGTCATCACTTTAGATTTATGCTAAATATTTTTAGTATCACTGTTTCGGGGTTGAGATTTATTACCTAATATATTGCGGTAGACAAGATTTCCTCCCTCTGGAACTGAGCAGGTCCTTAAATTGCTCAAAGGAGAAACAGGCGGGAAAACTGCCCTGGGGTGAGAGTCCCCCATGCTGTCTCCTGTAAAGGCAAGGTTGGGGCCTTGAAAAAGATTCCCAACCCCATTGTTGGACCGGCCACAATCCCTTTAAGGAACACGGCCAGCATGCCTGATCCTCGTGAAGCCGGTAGATAAGATTTCCTCCCTCGAAAAGAAGCTCTTCCCTCTTTTGAAAATCTCGTGTAGGCTCTCCGATTCAATTTTTGAAGCAGAGAGCTTACTTTGATTTTCCTTTTGTCTACTTTGATTGTTTTTTCTTGTCTCTTGATTTGTTTTGGAAGTTTGTGTGTGTGGATAAATTTCCACAACTAATCTTGGGTTAACGTGGAGACTAGCTTGATCATTTGTCTAGTCGACAACCACCAATAAGGATATTTATAACATGGCTTCACAACCTCTTCAAGATTAAGCCACTCTCTTCTTTTGATTTAGATTTAGATTAAGATAAGGGGATTTTACTATCTCGAACTAAATCAAGATATAGATTTGAGAGTTCCTTACAAGTACTTGATTTGCATTCTTTTAGGGAAAAGTACCAAAAAAGTCATAAACCTATTGCATTGGTACCAATTCTGTTCTAAACTTTTTAATTGGACTAATTCAGTCCTAAACCTTTTAATATTGGTACCAATTCAGTTCATCCAACCAATTTTAGCTGGTTTGCGTTGACATGGACGTCGGCTGGGCGCCGACGTGGCAATTTTTATGATTTTTTAATGATTTTTTCGAATTTTTTATTAATTTTTATTAATTCTTATTAAGTTTTTTTTTTCTCTCTTTTTCCTTTTATTTTCTACCTTCTTCCTAGCAGTGGCTGGCGAGCCTTCGGAGAGGGTCACAAGCCATTAGGCGAGGGTTGTGGCCCTCGCCTGGCCTCTCCCAGGGTTGCCGGTGAGGTGGCTTCGCATGGATCTAGGCAAGGCCAGCCTTGCCTGCGGCTGGCGAGGCCATGGCGGCCATCACTAGGGCGAAGGCAAGGGCCGCGAAGCCCTCGGCAGCCGCCGGCGAGGGTCACAACCCTTGCTCGGCCTTGCTCAGGGCCGCGGGTAAGGCGGCTTAGCCTAGATCTGGGTGGGGCCAACCTCGCCCTAGCCTTACTGCTGAGTCCCGGATGCCTCCTCCACTGTCAACCCTAGAGCTTCTCGACCTTGTCACCGCCGCCCTTACCTTCATGAAATCCCAATTCAAGGCCTTGGTCCCCCACCTCCCGCGCCTCACGCCGCCGCTCCTCTACTCGATCTTTGCCTCCGCAACCCTAGCCCGTTGCCCCAACACCCTCCTCTTTTTCTTTCGATCGTGCCAGTCCCACAACCCTTCCGTCGCCTGCTCCCCGTCCCTCCTCCTCTCCCTTTGTGGCACCCCAAAGCGCCTAAGGTCACCATAGATACCAAAGAAGAACCTTAGTTCCTAGGCAGGTTTTTTTTTTCTTTTTTTTTTAACAACGGTCCCAGCGCATCTTATTTGCATAAGCATAATCAAGTCTTACTAATTCTCCCTCCAACAATCATGATACAATTGCACACCACTAAACATCATAAGAAAAGATAAAGCCACAACACTTTTATTTACATATTTTCATGATGGATTTTCTTGGCTCGGTACAACAAAAGAAAGGCCAAGACTTTTGACTACTCTCAGCCATAACCTCAAAAAGAAACAACCTAACCCACTATGTCGATCATGCAAAATCCTCCATCCACTAGTGTCGGCTATTGTCCAAAAAGTTACAGCTCCTACTCTGTGGCACCCCTCGACGGTCCCCGATCCGATTAGGGTCGTCACAGTTCGCTTACCATTCATTTTTCCTAATGACATGTCACTCTGATACCATTTCAATTGCAGCGGGTCCATACAACCTGGGGGTTTACATCTTTTAGATCGGTCCCTTGTGCAATTTATATATGGAAGCACATCCAACAACTTCCTTCCCTATATTCAGATTACGATGCACACCTACTAAATATCTTATATAAGTTAAAACCAAACACGTTTATTTACATAAAGCAGATGGACATCTTTAGTTGGTACATCAAAATGCCATTGTTTCTATATTCGGCTATACTTCAAAAGATGACCGACATCTTCTCTAACAGTCGAATACTTAAAGTCCATCGATCAGTGTCGGCGTCCAAAAGTTCCTTTCTTTGCTATCCTCCTCCTCACGATCATATCCAATCACTTGATCCATCCACCGATAGCAGTGGCAGTAGATGTATCTTATCTAGTCTGAAATGTTGGTCTCCGAAGGGGTGAGTACAACCACTCAACAGGTAAAAGACCAATAAACCACTCAATGCATCATGCCACACAATCATCACAATCATAGCATCACATGTCATTAAGGCATCCATGTACAACTTACCTTGGTATCATGCACATGTCATCATACCTCATGTACATACATCATCACATAGTCATCACCATCATATCATGCACTTACCATCATCATGACGCATGTATCATCATCTTTACCATGCATCCATGCATATAACATCATCATCATATCACATGTACCATCATCATTGCCATGCATCCATGCATGTAACATCATCATCATATCACATGTACCATCATCATTACCATGCATCCATGCATATATCATCATCTCATCACATGTACCATCATCATTACCATGCATCCATGCACATATCATCATCATCATCATCATATCACATGTACCATCATCATTACCATGCATCCATGCATATATCATCATCTCATCACATGTACCATCATCATTACCATGCATCCATGCACATATCATCATCATCATCATCATCATGTCATGCATATATCATCATGCATAATTCAATTTCAATTTCATTTTGGACCGCCACATTTCTCTTTCCCGGGACCAATATTTGCATCCCACATGTATCCAAGATACAATTCAGACCATCCGACTCCCCCACTCTCCGAGCATCTCGTACCCCAACTAGCATCACGAGGACCCTCCGGCATTCAGCCATTTAAGGCCACCAGGCAACCGGCCGTACCCTTCTAGCCAGGCATCTCATGCCCAAACTGGCGTCACGAGGTATCCCTCGACACAAGACCTTGCCGAGCTTCCGGCTCCCCACTCTTCGGGCATCTCGACACCTCTCGATACTCCCGAGGCCCTCTAGTATCCAGCCATTCATGATCACCGGGCAACTGGCCGTACCCTTCTAGCCAGGCATCCCGACACTCCCGAGGCATCGTCGGCTCACACCTCCGATGGCCTTCTCATTTATCTCAATTCTCATCTTCCATTATAGTTCAATTTTTAACATGGCATGTGATGTGATGGCAATCAAGATCATATTCATCATTGAATTCATACATGCATCTCAATTCATTATCATGCATGCATCAAGACACTATCATCCAATCAATACAATTCATGAGTCCATGCAATTTAAAGTGGTCCATATTTCATGCCTCTTTTTCAAAATTCCAGCATGTACCATTTTTAGAAAATATTTAAATTAAATATCCATATGCTTTTCAAAAAATCATGAAATCAAGGCATGTGATAGATAAGACAATAAGATAGCAAAATCATGAAAAGCACATGCCCAATAGAGTTCCACACAAGAAGATATAATCCACACGAAAACAACATGCAATTTCGGATAGAAACAGAATGCACAGTTTCCGAAATAATTCGATTAAAATACCCGAACGACCTCCAAAAATTATGAAATTTTACCAGGTTATAGTTAAGACACTAAAGTAGGTTTTTCATGAAGACTTCTAGGCCAGATTCGTTTTAGATAATTTTATATAGTCGTACGAAGCTTCTGGTTCTCGCACCGAAACGTCCAGTGTATGTATGTCCGAAACATCGAGTTTTCACCCCTTTATCCTTCTTCGTTTCCTCTGAAATTTGGATATGTTTTACTTCAAGAGGTCTCTTATAACTTTAATTAAGGGATCTAAGTCAAATTTCCAGAGTATAGTCATCATATGGGTCCATGAAATCTCGGGTATCCTGTACCGTGTCTCCAGATTTACCGTCTTCAAGAGTAAGTCGATTCACTAGGCTACACTTGCTCATTTTACTTAGAATTTGAGTATGTTAGTCTCTAGGATGTTCTCTAAAAGTTTCATGAAGAAGTCGAAGAGATATTCTTAGTAAAAATCGACATGCAACCACAAATCCACCAAAAGGTCAGCGAAATCGTTCCAGATCTAGTGTCTTCGTAGGATGAGGGTTTGACCCCGTAAATCTCCATCATTTTGTCCCAAATTTTAGTATGTTGTATTTTAAGATGTTGGCTACAACTTTTATGAAGAAATCAAGGCAAAATCCAACTCGAAACATGCATGCAAGCTGTCACAAGAATCTGGTTCAGGCGGTTCATACGAAAACAGCATGCAAACTCAAGAACAAGTCACATTCTAGCTTCGGTTTTGCCTTCCCTATGATCCGAAACCTACCACCAACAAATCACACATGCAAGGCACATGTGCAAGAGTGGAAATCAGTCCCAACTTGCCTCTAAGATCAAGCGGACGACGGCACATGGATGGCACACCAGTGACGGACGGACGGCGTGCGGACGGCGACGGGCGAGCTCCTTCCTCCTCTCTCGGCTTCCCCTCTTTCTCTCACAACTCACTCTCTCTCTCACTCTCTCAAAACCAGCCAATCCCTCTCTCTCTCTCTCTCTCTCTCTCTCTCTCTCTTTTTGGTTGTATATATATATATGCATGCATTCTTATTTTGCATGAGGGACACTTGTCCCCAAGGTGGAGACAAGTGTCTCCCTTGTTGAAGACACTTGGAGGAAGCCATGCGGCTCCTTCTCCCCCCTCCATGCGCTGACATGGGCCGGGCTTATGGCCCACTTTAGGCCCATCTCACTTGGGCCTAAAGTCCAAACTTAAATGGCCCAAGTTTATTTTTAATAATACATCTTAATCCTCATTTAAATAAATACTTAATTGCATAATAAAATGGCCAAAAGACTTTGTGACATTAATCCATCAAATCTATAAAGTGCATAGTCAAGAACAAAGTCTTTTTTATCAAATCGTCCTATGTCCAATTTAAATAGCCCATAGAAAAATATCAATAATAAGCCCATAGTTTCTACACCACTTTAGGGCATTAGATTTTGATTTTGATTTATAAAAAATCAATTAACATTCTCATAGTCAATTAACATTTTCATAAGGGGTTTGGTCCAAGAGATAAAATATTGTGGCCGATGATGTAATTGTCCCTATGGCCATTCAAAGACAAATATCGTTTCCCTCAAAACCAATATTTCGAGTTGAAATTCCTAGATGCCACATACTCTTCATGCACGGGCCGTCACACCCATCCTGGTACATCGGGCGGTGGCAGCGGCAACATCCCTCGCATCACTCCGTCTCGATGAACGTGAACAGATATGAACTCCTGAATGACAGGGCCCTCAGCCAGGCCCATGTCATACATCACTAATGCACGAACTCGAATAAATGTCAGACCAGGGATGGTGGGACAGTCGATCTCCACACACTCGACCTTGACATCCGAAGGAAGGCCGTAAAAGACGCCCCGCGTGACAGCAAGGAGCGGCATCTTTCTAATCTGAAATGTGGTCCCCAAAGGGGTGAGTATAGCCATTCAGCAGGTAAAGGACCCAATAAGCCACTCAATGCATCGCACAATTACAATCATAACAATCATAGCATAACACATGTCATTCATGCATCCATGCATAACTTACCTTGAAACCATGCACATGTCATTATACCGCATGTACATACATCCTCATGCAATCATCACCATCATGTCATACATGTACCATCATGCCATAGGTGCACATACATCCATGCACTCATCATCATGCACTCATACATACATGTTACCATATCATGCATAATTCAATTTCAGTTTTCCAATTTTATTCTTTCATTTTGGGCCACCATATTTCTCTTTCCCAAGACCAGTATTTACATCCCACATTTATTGCTCGCACCCCACCTAGCATCGCGAGGAACATCCGGCACGAACCTCCGGGCATCCGGCACAAACCTTCGGGCATCTCATACCCCAATTGGCATCACGAGGCATCCCCTGGCACAAACCTCCAGGCTTCCGGCTCCCCCACTCTCCGGGCATCTCAAAACTCCCGAGAACCCTTTGGCATTCAACCATTTAAGGCCACCGGGCATCCGTCATTTACACTCCCTAGCCAGGCATCTCGACACTCTCGGGGCATCGTCAGCTCACACATTCGACGACCTTCTCACTTATCATAGTTCATATTTTCAATTATAGCTCAATTTCAACATGGCATATGATGTGATGGCAAACAAGATCATTTTCATCATTTGATTCTTATATGCATTTCCAATCATCATCATACATGCAGCAAGATACAATCACTTATGACAATACAATCCATGGGGTCCCTACAACTTAGAATGATCCATACATCATGACTTTTGAGATTTAGCAAATTTCAGCTTGCACAATTTCGGAAAACATGTAAATTAAATATCCATATGATCTTCAAAAATCATGAAATCAGAACACGTGATAGGCAAGACATAAAGGTAGCAATTCCACGAAGAACACATGCCCAAAAGAGCTTCACACAAGAAGATATAGCTCACACAATACAGCATGCAAAATTCGGATAAAATCAGATTGCACAGTTCTTGAAATATTTCGATTAAACTACCCAAATGACCTCCAAAAATTATAAAATTTTACCAGGTTATAGTCGAGACCCTAAGGTAGATTTTTCATCCAGACATCAAGGCTAGATTCGTCCCAGATAATTTATTATGGACGGACGAAGCTCCTGTTCCTAGTATTGAACAGTCAAGTTTAGCTGTCTCCGAAAAATCGAGGTTTCACCTACTTATCTTCCTTCATTTCCTCTGAATTTTTGATATGTTTTGCTCAAGAGGTCCAATACAACTTTCATTAAGGGATCTAGGTGAGATTCTTAAAGGATAGTCACCATTTAGTCCACGAAGTCTCGGGAGTCCAGTACCATACTTCCAAATCTGCCATCTTCAAAAGAAAATCGTTTCACTAGGCTACACTTGTTATTTTTACCTCAAATTTGAGTATGTTAATCATCAGGATGCTCTCTACAACGTTTGTGAAGAAGTTGAAGTGAAATTCTTAGTAAAAGTGACATGCAACACACAAAACCACCAAGAGATCGACAAAACCCAAATTTTAGTATGTTATACTTTGAGATGTTGTCTACAACTTTCTTGAAGAAGTCAAACCTAAAATCCGACTCAAAACATGCATGCAAGCCTCTACAACGTTTGGGGTCAGGCGGTATAGTCAAGAACAGAATACATTTTCAAGAACAACACACTCAAGCTTTGGTTTCTCACACCCTAAACGTCCGAGATTCATCACCATTTCAAACACACATGCAAGACACACATGCAAGAGCAGAATATGGATCCCAACTTGCCTCCAAAATCGAGCAAACAACGGCACACGGACGGCGACGGACGAGCGGACGGACGGGCGACGGGCGAGCAAACGGACGAGTGGTTTCTTCCTCCTCTCTCTTGGTTCCTTACTCTCTCTTGGCAACCCTCTCTCTCTCTCACTTGGCTTGGACGACAGCCCCCCCTTCAACCGGCCACTCTCTCCTTTTTATTCCCCCTCAAAACCATCATTTGCAATCATGAGAAGCCACCCACAATGGCCAATGGTGTGACTTTCCTTTTTGCCACTTGGCAAGACCCATGGGCTTGGAGGAATTGGGCCGGCCACTCCCCCTCTCTCCTTGGTTGACGGCAGCCTTCTCCATGGGCTTCATGTGTCGGCCTTTTGGCCCATCAAAGGTCCACATTGTTGGGCCTAAGACCCAAGCCTAATTAAATCAAATTTTAACCCCCTTTTTAAATACTAGTTAAATCCTTATTGAACCAAAGTACTATAGTGTAAAAATTAAATAACTATACACTTGAAATCACAAATCCAAAAATTCTAATTCACAATGCATATGGCCAAAGGTAGTCATCATTTTCCAAAATTTATCCATTAAATTCAGCCATAGTCCTTAATACAAGACATTAATTTGAGCACCCCTAATGACTATCAAGGAATTATAGGATGCCACAATTCTCCCCTCCTTAAAGAATTTCGTCCTCGAAATTAGACTTTACTCATGTCCTTTTGAAACAAGTAGGGGTACTTTTCCTTCATCTGATCTTCACTTTCCGATGTGGCTTCCTCTATATCATGATGTCGCCATAATACCTTAACCAATGGGATTTTCTTGGTCCCGAGAATTTGTTCCTTTCGATCCAATATTTGTACAGGCTCTTCAATGTACCTCACTTTCTCATCCACTTCAATGGCTTCATGATCGAGTATGTGACCAGGATCCGGCTGGTACTTCCTCAACATCGATACATGAAACACATCATGCAAATTTCCCAACTTAGGAGGCAGCGCTAAACGATAAGCTACATCCCCCTATCTTTTCAAGTATCTTAAAAGGTCTGACAAATCTATGGCTTAACTTACCCTTCATTCCAAATCGAGATATTCCTTTCATTGGAGATACTTTAAGGAATAAATGGTCTCCTACACTAAACTCCAAAGGCCTTATACACCTATTTGCGTAGTCCTTCTGCCTACTCTGAGCTGTTTTAAGCCTTTTTCTGATAATTTCAATAGCCTCAGTGGTAACTTGTGCTAGTTCAGGTCCTGTCAATTTCCTTTTACCTAGTTCATTCCAATAGACAGGAGTCCTACATCTCCTTCCATATAATGCTTCATAGGGAGCCATGCCTATACTTTTCTGAAAACTATTATTATAAGCAAACTCCATCAAATGCAATCTTTCATCCTAATTTCCTTTGAAATCAATTACACAAGCCCTCAACATATCCTCCAATGTCTAGATTACTTTTTCCATTTGTCCATTTGTCTGAGGGTGAAAAGCAGTACTAAACTGAAGTTTAGTTCCTAATGCAATTTGAAGACTCCGCCAAAAGTCCGAAGTGAATCTCGAATCCCGATCTGAGGTAATAGTTACTGGAACACCATGTAAGCATACCACTTGACTTACATATATGTCCGCATATTTGTCCATTGGGTAGTCCATGCGAATCGCTAGGAAATGAGCAAATTTAGTCAAACGGTCCACTATAACCCAGATAGAGTCATGACTACTTGACGTCCTCGGTAATCCTTGTATAAGGTCCATTGTTATATGCTTCCATTTCCATTCTAGCATGTCTAATGGTCTCAAGAGTCCTACGGGTTTGCGATGTTCCGCTTTTACCTGTTGGCACATCAAACTTTGAGAAATGTGCTTAGCTGTACCGCTTTCATACCATTTCACCAAAACTGCTAGCGTAAGTTCCTGTACATTTTTGTGCTAATCGGATGAATATTATAATTACTCTTATGTGCCTCCGACAGAATTTCCTTCTTTAATTCTTCGTTGTCGGGAAAATAAAGTCGTCCCTGGCATCTTACGACTCCATCTTCAGAGACTTAAAATTCTAGTCTTTTTCCTAAAGACACCGCATCTTTTACTTTCAAAATCTCCGGGTCAGACTCTTATGAGACTTTAACTTTCTGAATAATTTCAGGCTTAATCCTTAATGCACTAAGTATACCGGTAAGACAATCTACTTTTAATTTAAACTCTGAGTCCGTTATGGACTTCAATAAGCTTCATTATGCCATTCTTAAACTGGCCATCTCCATAGCCGACTTACGACTAAGAGCATCCGCTACCTTATTCGCCTTTCCTAGATGATATTTTATCTCACAATTATAATCCTTTAACAATTCCATCCACCTCCTTTGTCTTATGTTCAACTCCTTTTGTGAGAACAGATATTTCAAACTCTTTTGGTCCGTATAAATCTCAAACTTTTCCTCATATAAATAGTGTCTCCAGATCTTCAAGGCGAACACTATAGCTGCTAATTCTAAATCATGAGTTGGATAGTTCAGTTTATGGTGTTTTAATTGTCTAGATGCATAGGCTATGACCTTGCAATGCTGCATCAAAACACATCCCAGTCCTTTGTGAGATGCATCACTATACACTGTAAAACCATCGGGTCCAGTTGGTATAGTCAGGATTGGAGCCGAGGTCAATTTCCTTTTAAGCTCTTGGAAACTCCTTTCACATTCCCTATTCCATTCAAATTTCACGTTCTTTTGAGTCAATTTAGTTAAAGGTCCTGCCAGTCGTGAAAATCCTTTAATAAACCTCCTATAATAACTAGCTAGTCCTAAGAAACTCCGTATTATAGTAGGTGTTGTTGGTCTCGGCCAATTTATTACCATCTCAACCTTCGCCGGGTCTACTGCAATTCCTCCTCCTGATACTACATGCCCTAAAAAATTTATCTGGTCCAGCCAGAATTCACACTTACTAAATTTGGCATACAGCTTATGCTCTCTTAGAGTTTGCAAAACTATCCTTAAGTGTTGTTCATGCTCTTCAGGTCCTCTCGAGTATATCAGGATGTCATCAATAAAAATAATCACAAACTGGTTAGATAAGGTTTAAATACCCTATTCATTAAATCCATAAATGCAGCCGGTGCATTCGTCAATCCAAATGGTATAACAAGGAACTCGTAGTGTCCATAACGAGTCCTAAATGCAATCTTAGGGATGTCTTCTTTCTTAATTCTTAGCTGATGGTATCCTGACCTCAAGTCAATTTTAGACAAGACCGAACTTCCCTAGAGTTGGTCAAAAAGATCATCAATTCTAGGCAAAGGATATTTAATTTTAATGGTTACTTGATTTAGCCTCCTATAATCAATGCACAAGCGCATCGATCCGTCTTTCTTTTTTTACAAACAAGACTGGTGCACCCCAAGGTGAAGCACTTGGTCTAATGAATCCTTTGTCAAGCAACTCCTATAGTTGCACTTTCAATTCCCTTAATTCGATGAAGGCCATCCTATATGGGGCTTTTGATATAGGTCCTGTTCTAGGCATTAATTCAATTTCAAATTCAATTTCTCGCTCTGGCGGTAATCCAGGAAATTCCTCAGGAAATACATCTTGGAATTCATTAACTACCCGAATTTCATCAATCTTAGGCTCTTCCTTAGTCTAATCTCTAACCATGGCCAGGTACCCTTGACATCCTTTGTCAAGTAACGCACGGGCTTCTATTGCTGAAATAAGTGCTACAGGTAGGTGGGTTTGACCTCCTAGAAATTCACAGCTAGACAGATTAGGTAAGGTAAATTGGATCACTTTCCTATAACAATCCATCTTGGCTCGATACTTATGAAGCCAATCCATTCCTATGATAACATCAAAATCATACATGGCCATTACGACTAAGTCTATTTCCATATCCTTTCCCCCCATTGTTATCTTACAATTTCCACACACCAGCGTAGATAATAACATATCCTTTAAAGGCGTAAAAACACAAAGAGGCGTCTCAAGAGGCGTAGTTTCTATCTTATTCAACTGTCTATATCTTTCAGACACAAATGAATGCGTAGCACCCGTACCAAACAATGCATAAGCCTTTTTATCATTTATAAGGATCATACTTGAGATAACATTTTTGGAAGCTTCCGCTTCCTCTTGGGTGATCGCATACACCCTTCCTTGTGCTGGTGGCATCTGAGGATTTCTTGGTAAGTTTGGCCTAACAGCATTTCGCTGTGGCTGTTGCATTGAGCCAATACTCACGTGCGACCTTTCCTGTGGGTAGTTTCTCTTAAGATGACCTATTCGTCCACAACTATAACATTTCGGTTGCCCATTGCAAGGTCCTGGGCCATTCGCCCATTACATCTTCGACACTCCTCATTTCGATACGGTGTTCTTTCCAAATTCAGACTACTCTTGTCCTTTCCAAAATTCCCGAAATTGCCCTTCTTCTTGGACTCCCAGGTCTGACCTTGACCTGTATAAGGTCTCTTACCCCGTCTCACATCACCAAAAGACAATGGTTTCTTATTCTCCGAATGTTCCCTTATCAACTCCTTCTCCACCAACTGTGCCCTTTCATAGATCTCATTATAATCTCTTATGTTCAAAGGCATCAGTTGTTTGCTGATATCAGTCCTCAACCCTTTCAGAAACCTGTTAGCTTTCTCTTCTTGATCCTCAATTAGCCTAGGAGCATATCTAGATAGTTCAGAAAATCTTGCCTCATATTGATCTACTGTCAGCTCATTTTGTTCTAATTGAACAAATTCTGTAATTTTCTTATCCTTAGCACAGTTAGAAAAATGCTTTCTGTTGAAAGTTCTCACAAACTCTTTCCAGTTAACCTTAGTACCTGGTGGGAAGGTTGTGTCCCTCGAAGCCCTCCACCAAAACTTTGCATTTCCCTCCAGCTAGTACTTTGCCAAAGTTATTTTCTCAACATCATTGCAGTCCAACAACTTGAAAATTTGTTCCATTCCATCAATTCAATGTGCCGCCTCCTCAGGACTTTCCATTCCACTGAACTTAGGTGGCTTCATCTTCAAAAACTGCTCCACCAGTCCTTGAGTACGGCGTTCTGCTCCAGGTTATTGTTGTGCCTGTCTTTCCATCATATTTCCAATATTGGCCAATGCCTACAGGATGTCTTCCATTTGGGGTTCAACCCTTGTAGCAATGGCTTTAGCTCTCGATGGATGAGTACTTCCAGCTCGCACCATGACTTTCCTGCAATTTCCAAGCATTGCCTCAGGAACAATCTAAGACTCATTGTCTCTATTCAAAGCAACCACTACTACTACATAAGTAACATATTCATGTTACTGGTACCTAAAGACAACTCAAAATAAACTACTGGGGATCTACGAGTGAATACTCATCACCCGTTATTCAAAGTTAATCAATTTTTTCCATTTTATATCTTATGGTGTGCATTGCCATCATGTTCCTCAATTTCCAAATGAAGCTCCTTATCACTCCACCTATAACCATTGCTTTGATACCAAAAAAGGGCCGTGGCACCCCGAAGCGCCTAAGGTCACCACAGATACCAAAGAAGAACCTTAGTTCCTAGGCAGATTTTTTTTTTTTTTTTTTTTTTAACAACGGTCCCAGCGCATCTTATTTGGGGAAGCATAATCAAGTCTTACTAATTCTCCCTCCAACAACCATGACACAATTGCACACCACTAAACATCATAAGAAAAGATAAAGCCACGGCACTTTTATTTACATATTTTCATGATGGATTTTCTCGGGTTGGTACAACAAAAGAAAGGCCAAGACTTTTGATTACTCTCGGCCATAACCCCAAAAAGAAACAACTCGACCCACTATGTCGATCATGCGAAATCCTCCATCCACTAGTGTTGGCTATTGTCCAAAAAGTTGCAGCTCCTACTTTTCACGCACGGCCGTCACACCTATTTCGGTGTGTCAGGCGGTGGCGGCGGCAACATCCCTCGCATCACTCCGTCTCGACGAACGTGAATAGATATGAACTCCTGAATGACAGGGCCCTCAGCCAGGCCCACGTCATACATCACTAATGCACGAACTCGAATGAACATTAGACCAGGGATGGTGGGATAGTCGATCTCCACACACTCGACCTACATCCGAAGGAAGGCCATAAAAGACGCCCCGCGTGACAGCAGGGAGCGGCATCTTTCTAATCTGAAATGTGGTCCCCAAAGGGGTGAGTACAGCCACTCAGTAGGCAAAGGACCCAATAAGCCACTCAATGCATCACACAATTACAATCATAACAATCATAGCATAACACATGTCATTCATGCATCCATGCATAACTTACCTTGAAACCATTCACATGTCATTATACCGCATGTACATACATCTTCATGCAATCATCACCATCATGTCATACATGTACCATCATGCCATAGGTGCACATACATCCATGCACTCATCATCATGCACTCATACAGACATGTTACCATATCATGCATAATTCAATTTCAGTTTCCCAATTTTATTCTTTCATTTTGGGCCGCCATATTTCTCTTTCCCGGGACCAGTATTTGCATCCCACATTTATCGCTTGCACTCCACCTGGCATCGCGAGGAACCTCCAGCACAAACCTCCGGGCATCCGGCAAAAACCTTCGGGCATCTCGTACCTCAACTGGCATTACGAGGCATCCCCTGGCACAAACCTCCAGGCTTCCAGCTCCCCCACTCTTCGGGCATCTCAAAACTCCCGAGAACCCTCCGGCATTCAGCCATTTAAGGCCACTGGGCATCCGGCATTACATTCCCTGGCTAGGCATCCCGACACTCCCGGGGCATCGTCGGCTCACACCTCCGACGGCCTTCTCACTTATCATAGTTCATATTTTCAATTATAGCTCAATTTCAACATGGCATATGATGTGATGGCAAACAAGATCATTTTCATCATTTGATTCTTATATGTATTTCCAATCATCATCGTACATGCAGCAAGATACAATCACTTATGACAATACAATCCATGGGGTCCATACAACTTAGAATGATCCATACATCATGACTTTTGAGATTTAGCAAATTCCAGCTTGCACAATTTCGGAAAACATGTAAATTAAATATCCATATGATCTTCAAAAATCGTAAAATCAGAACATGTGATAGGCAAGACATAAATGTAGCAATTCCATGCAGAACACATGCCAAAAAGAGCTTCACACAAGAAGATATAGCTCACACAATACAGCATGCAAAATTCGGATAAAATCAGATTGCGCAGTTCTTGAAATATTTCGATTAAAATACCCGAATGACCTCCAAAAATTATAAAATTTTACCAGGTTATAGTCGAGACCCTAAGGTAGATTTTTTATGGAGACATAAAGGCCAGATTCGTCCCAGATAATTTACTATGGACGGACGAAGCTCCTGTTCCTAGTACCGAACAGTCCAGTTTAGCTGTCTCCGAAACATCGATGTTTCGCCTACTTATCTTCCTTCATTTCCTCTGAATTTTTGATATGTTTTGCCTCAATAGGTCCAATACAACTTTCATTAAGGGATCTAGGTGAGATTCTCAAAGGATAGTCACCATTTAGTCCACGAATTCTCGGGAGTCCAGTACCATACTTCCAGATCTGCCGTCTTCAAAAGAAAATCATTTCACTAGTCTACACTTGTTCTTTTTACCTCAAATTTGAGTATGTTAATCATCAGGATGTTCTATACAACTTTTGTGAAGAAGTTGAAGTGAAATTCTTAGTAAAAAGTGACATGCAACACACAAAACCACCAAGGGGTCGACAAAACAGTTCCAGATCTAGCGCTTTCGGAGAGGGAGGGTTTCACCCCTTAAAACTCATCCATTTTGTCCCAAATTTTAGTATGTTATAATTTGAGATGTTGTCTACAACTTTCGTCAATAATTTGAAGCTAAAGCCGACTCAAAACACACATGCAACCCTCTACAACGTTCGGGGTCAGGTGGTATAGTCAAGAACAGAATACATTTTCAAGAACAACACACTTAAGCTTCGGTTTCTCACACCCTAAACGTCCAAGATTCATCACCATTTCAAACACACATGCAAGAGCAGAAAATGGATCCCAACTTACCTCCAAAATCGAGCAAACAACGGCACACAGACAGCGACAGACGAGCGGACGGATGGGCGACGGGCGAGTGAACAGACGAGCGGCTTCTTCCTCCTCTCTCTTGGTTCCTCACTCTCTCTCGGCAACCCTCTCTCTCTCTCTCTCTCTCTCTCTCTTGGCTTGGATGATAGCCCCCCCTTCAACCGGCCGCTCTCTCCTCTTTATTTCCCCCTCAAAACCATCATTTGCAATCATGAGAAGCCACCCACAATGGCCAATGGTGTGACTTTCCTTTTTGCCACTTGGCAAGACCCATGCATAATGGGTTGGAAGAATTGGGCTGGCCACTCCTCCTCTCTCCTTGGTCGATGGCAGCCCTCTCCATGGGCTTCATGGGCCGGCCTTTTGGCCCATCAAAGGTCCACACTCTTGGGCCTAAGACCCAAGCTTAATTAAATCAAATTTTAACCCCCTTTTTAAATACTAATTAAATCCTTATTAAACCAAAGTACTATAGTGTAAAAATTAAATAACTATACACTTGAAATCACAAATCCATAAATTCTAATTCACAATGCATATGGCCAAAGGTAGTCATCCTTTTCCAAAATTTATCCAGTAAATTCGGCCATATTCCTTAATACAAGAAATTAATTTGAGCACCCCTAATGACTGTCAAGGAATTCTAGGATGCCACACCCTCCTCCCATGGCAAGGCTAGGGCGAGGCTGGCCTCACCTCAATCCGGGTGAAGCCACCTCGTCGACAGCCTTAGGAGAGGCCGGGTGAGGGCTGCGACCCTCGCCGGGGGCAAGCGAGAGCTTAGCGGCCATCACCTAGTGGGCGGCAAGCTTGACCGGAGGCTCGCCAACCACTGCCAGGAAGAAAGCAGAAAAGAAAAGGAGAAAGAAAAGAAAAAAGAAGAAAAATAATAAAAAAGTCATAAAAATTGCCACATCAGCGCCGACCAGCCAAAATTGGCCCGATGGACTGAATTGGTACTAATATTAAAAGGTTTAGGATTGAATTGCTCAAATTGAAAAGTTTAGGACTGAATTGGTACCAATGCAATAGGTTTAGGACTTTTTTGATACTTTTCCCCATTCTTTCGACATATTGATGTTGGTGTCTCTCTACGGTTATAATGCTGAGGACATTGAACTTAGATGCTCATCGCAAATTATTGTAAATGAAGTTAGATTTGGTGTGTGCTCATCAATAAATCTAGTAATTGGCTGTCAAAAGTTTACAATGACTAATCTACTCTTGAGGGATGAGAGTGTGCTTCTAGCTATAAACTATGCCTTTTTATTTACATTCATGCATTTGGTTTATTTATTTGAGAATTGCTAGACTTGAAATCTTCTACATACCTCTTGAGTATTATTTTGAGAAATAAATGAAATTTTTTATGCAAGGCTGTGCCTAAACATCATTCCTCACATTACTACGATTAAGAATCGATTAGACTTTAATGTCGTTCCCCCTTCCGTGCATAAAAAGCCAGCTTCAATTTTATTAGAGGATTCCAAAATTAATGCCTCCATTTGGGACAATTAATGTCACTTTGCTAAATCAGCAAGTAACATTTGATTCCATTTAAATTTAGTGTCAATAAAGTAAATAGTCAGTCTCTATTTAAACATTGTTGAAAATGACTTTTGCTTCTGTTTAAAGGCCAAGTAGAGATCTTCCTTGTCACTACACCTATAAGGAAAGATTAGAGTCCTTGTTAGCACAATTAAATGTGCGAATTTTTTCCGAAGCATTATTCGACATCCTTGGAGCCTAAGCTGACTGAAGTGCTTTTATGTGGCTACAATTCACAATACTTGATGTTTTTCTATGTATTTCTGAGATCTGATTTTTCTTCGTGCATGATAAATAGATATAAAAGCAATTACTTCAAAGTGATGAAAAGCCAACTGGAATTTAATCATCATCCCTCACATGAATTAAGATAACAAAAGTGAAGGAGAGTGATTAGACCGTGTTTAATCATTCGGACAAGAATTAGATTTGAATAAGATAAAGATTTTGGGGGTACTCATGATAAACTATCTACCATTTGGTACAGCACGGGATATCACAACAAACATAGTAATGAAAGTAGAGCTTAAAATTCATTAAAAGAACATACAAAAGCAGGGATTGCGGACTCTAGAATCTAATTGTGCTGACCACTACAAGCCCCTGCCATCGTGGTGGTCAGCCCGACGACCATGTGGGGCTAGTGTCCATCACGACCATCACTTGAGGCCACTGCAACTGAAATCGGGAGTTCAAATCAAGATGCAGGCCTTTATGTGTACTTTGACCTGCACATATTGTCAAGGACAACCACTTTGACAGTGGTGTCATGTGTCGTCAAGGTGGTTGACCACCGAGACGACTTTGAAAGTGGGGACAAAACAGGGGCAGGGCACCAAGAAATCTGAAACAACTGCAGAAACAAGGTCGCCGAATGCTGTGACCAAAGCTCGGTGGTCGCGAGCGTCGCCATTGCCCTTTTGTCTAATTTTTGAGGTTCTTTTAGTCTATCGGCATGGTATTCTTCTATCTCATTCCAAGATCCTGGATAGGTCGTCCGATACTATATCCGGACTTGTTTGGGCTTATCCTAGCATATAAGTATGCATCCAAACGCTACATAGATAAATTCTATACTATTTGGCTATTTGTCCAGGCAACTAAACACGCTCTTAGTATTTTGCACAAGGCCATATTGGTTAAAGTTTCTAATTGATGCAAACAAGACAATGACGGTATACGGAAAGCTCGTAGCTTGCAGATCAGAAACCAAGGCATATGGAAAGTTTCCAATTAAAGTTTCCAATTGTTTGGGCTGGGCCGGGCCTCCTGTTAACAGGAACCAAGGCATATGGAAAGCTCGTGCTGAAGAAATCTTGGCCCACCTATGTGGACGAATCTACATTGAATATCATGGTATAATTAAATTGATTTTGTGAATAGAAATGCAGCCAATGACGGTAAATTTACTTTAATAAATATGAAACAATGATGCCCAAAAGTCTCAAGAAAATCATCTGCTTATTTCCACTTATGATCTACCCAATATGAAATCTTTTTTGGGCGCTCTAACAATTTGTGTTCTACGTTGATGCGTGCATGTTCCTCTCAGAGACCCAAACAACATCAAATGCATGATAATAATTTATAAAAAAGAAAAAAGGAAAAAAATAGTTGTGGTGGTTGATATTGACTTTTTTCATAGTATCTTATCTTGCCAAATAACTTGAAAATCTCAAGTCATTTAAAGACCCTTATGATCTTGCTCCACCACCTGGCCCAATTGAGTACCCATATAGTCAAGCCCACGAAGGTCATTTAGCAGCCACTTGTCGTCCCTTGCACACGAGAAAATTATTGGAATCTACATGTTCTTGAGTATGATGACCTTAAAAGAAAAGGCAAGCGCCCTGATGATCCAAATATGAGTCTCGAGCAAGAAATACGAATACGCTTAGTGATGGAATTCAAGTTGGCAGAAGACGACTTACCTTATACTGATGCACAAACAACAATTAACCCCGGAACAAATGTTGTTGTAGATGAATCACGAACAAAACTATCTCACGTTGGTCTAGATACCATCACGAGGAAAGCACCCGGTTTTCATGGTGTAACTACAAACTGTTCTCATAATGAAGAAATGGAATGCCTTGATGGAAAGGGGAGAGAAAGGAAGAAAACTTTTCTAAACGTACGTTTGTCCAACTAGTCCAACGGTTGTCTTCAGGGGTCTTTTATATGACCCCATCACACCCCTTCATCATAGCATATCAAGTCGAAATGGTGCGTGCCAATTGCACCCCATCATGGACGTATTAATTAATAAAATACTACATCTCCCACTCGGACATGATGGGCTTGATAGCTCTCTTTCAAGAATATAAAACGTTCAATATTCATCAACTTTACAAAACAATTCATATTGGCAAGTAAGCTGTGCAACCAGTGAGTACACCTGCACTTGGGGGTTCAAATTATGCACCTTTTAGGGATGACATAATGGCTACAACCCAAAAAAGAAATAAACAATCGATGTCTCACAGTGCTCCAGACACATTTTGTTACATCAGTCCAAGTATACCTATCCCTTAAAGGCTATACTTGACTATTCTCACAACACCATGTATTTACAATTATATCCGCAACCACATAATGCGATATAATTGATCGATTGGTAAATACATGTGATAGATGTAAAACAACAATGGTTTTCCTTCGCACTCATGTCTCTTTCCATTTCAGAACAACTACTTTCCTAGATATGTCCCATAAGGCCATATCTATTCATGACCACCGGTAACATGCTAAAGTAGCAACATTGATCTTTCACTTCGAGAACATAGTCAGAAGTAAAATATGGCACAAAAATAAGGTAAATTATAAATTACCTCAAGGGCTCACACACGATGAATAAATAGGGATAATTTTGCTCACATTCCCTTATCGGTCGAACAATGCACATGTAGTATGAATTACATGCTATAGTGGATTTCTCTTTTTATAAGAACGTATGTCATTTATTAAATATATCCACTATACTGATCTTAGCCTAAACATAGTCACGTGCTTCTCACGTACTCATGTTTAACTTGAGTGCTATATCAACTCGCTTTCTATAGTGCCCAATTAAGTACTCGCATCCGGCATCTTACAGGTATATATGATTGTGGGAGTATCATATTCGGTCTTATTATAAATAAATCATAAACCTCATCTTGACTCCAATCAAGGCGACATATTATTTTATGTACCAAACTCGCTCTTCAACTTTTATTTGTACATAATGTCTCATCTCAACGTGCTAACTATAGCACTTGAGACGATTGCTCGTATGAGTTAGCCAATCATTGCCTGCTGATATACTTTCCTATAATATATGTGTGTAGTGCTAGTCTCATACTGTATTCGTACTTATTGATAAAATATCAAGCCACTAACAAATAAACAAGTACAATACATATGTTAACAAATATATAAACCAATGATCCTCTACAACAACACATATCACATTCTATGCAATCCTAATAACATTCTGTGGGTCAAGAATATGTCTCTAGGAATAGCCTTCCTAAATGGATCGACAACCATTCTATTGGTTAAAACATATTCTAGGATCACTTATTTTTGCACTATTATATCTCTTATGAAACTGGTTTTTATGTCATTATGCTTTGTCCTTCCATGATACTTGATATCCTTCATATAGGCCATGACTGCTTGACTATCACAATAAACTATCACCGGTCTTGGAACCTTAGTAACAATGGCTAAATTTTCTAAGAAACGTTTTAGCCATATTGCTTGTTGCACTGCGGCAAAGCATGCAATAAATTCTGCTTCCATCGTAGATAAGGCCATGCATGTCTATTTCTTGCTATTTCAAGAAATCGCACCTCCATTGAGCAAGAACGCATATCTAGAAGTCGATTTATGCTCATCCAAGTCTCCACCCCAATCGGCATCTGAATAGCCTAATAGGCGTAAATTATTCCCTTAGTAACAAAGTCGATAGTCCATGATGCCCTTCAAGTATCTTAGGATTCTCTTCATTGCTTTCCAGTGTGCGTGATCAGGATTTGATTGATATCAGCTCACCAATCCTATGGCATAACATATGTCGGGTCGAGTACACATCATAGCATACATCAAACTTCCGACTATACTAGAGTAAGGAACAGTTTCCATTAATTTAATTTCTTCTGGAGTCTTAGGATATATCTCAGTACTTAGGCCTTCACATTGCATGACAGGGGTATTAATGGGCTTACAATGCTGCATATTGAAACGTTCAAGAATCTTCATTATATAAGATTCTTGAGATATAGTAAGGAGTTTTCTTGATCGATTTCTTTCGATCTTAACTCCAAATATATAAGCAGCTTCTCCCATGTCATTCATTTCAAAATTGGAGGACAACCATTCTTTTATGGTAATAACCAAAACTTTATCATTTCCAGCCAACAGAATATCGTCCACATAAAGTAATAAAATTACAAATTTATCTTCGGACCGCTTGATATATATACAGTGATCTTCTTCGATCATCATGAAACCAAAAGTGGTTATGGTTCGATGAAAATGAAGATACCACTATCTAGATGATTGTTTAAGGCCATATATTGAGCGATGAAGCTCACAAACTTTATGCTCTTGACCTTTAGCTATAAAACCTATTGGTTACTTCATATAGATTTCCTCATCTAGTTCTCCATTGAGAAATGTCGTCTTTACATCCATTTAATATAATTCAAGGTCCAAATGTGCAACGATGGCTAGGATAAGGCGTATTGAGACAAACCTTACAATTTGTGAAAAGTTTCCTCATAGTCTATACCCTCTTCTTGAGTATAACCTTTCGTCACAAGGCGAGCCTTATACTTTTCAATGGATCCATCCGCCCTTCCGCTTAATCTTGAAGACTCATTTATTTCTAATGGCCTTACGATTGAGTGGTAGATTAATCAAGTCCCAGACATGATTTGCCCTCATTGACTCTATTTTATTTTCTAAAGATTTTCTCCATTCTTCCTTATCAGAGGATGATAGAGCTTCTTGAATAGTCTTAGGTTTGGCATCATCTTTTTGAGCAATTATAAATTCTTTCCCTTCAATCTCAAAATGATGACGAGGAATACTTTTACGATTACTTTTACGCAATTAAATTTCTCTAAAATTCAATTCGTCAGGTGATGTAACACTCCCACCGGTTCTTGCGTGTTGAGGTAAATCTTCATTTCCCTCTACAATATTAGTGGGTGTGTTATTAGGATCTTCCATCTCATATAATTAGAAGTCCTTATCAATCTCACCTCTACTAGGAAAATCATTCTCCAAGAACGTGACATCTCGTGACTCTATTTCGATCACACTTCCATCAGCTTGTTCACCTATAAACACGTACTCTTTGGAATATTTAGAATATCTTATAAAGGTACATTTTTCCCTCTAGAACCTAATTTGCCATATTTATGGGAAGAATCATGAACATAAGCTACATATCCCCATGGACGTAGACTACTCAAGTCTGGTTTCCTACTAGTCCATAATTCATAAGGGGTGGAAGTGACCGATTTTGAAGGCACTCGATTAAGTATATAAGCAGCAGTCAATAACGCATCTCCCCAATAGGAGATAGGTAAATTTGCTTGCGCCATCATAGACTTAATCATTTCCAATATGGTTCTAATCCTTCTCTCAGCTACCCCATTTTGTTGTGGAGTATTAGGAATAGTCAATTGTCATACAATTTCCTTTTCATCACAAAGAGCCTTAAATTGCTCTGATAGATGCTCACATCCACGATCGGTTCTCAATGCCTTTATTGTTTTGTTCAATTGATTCTCTACTATCGCTATTTATCATCTAAAGTAGTCTAATACTTCTAACTTATGGGAGATCATAAAGACATAACGGAAATGTGTGAAGTCATCTATGAAAGTGATGAAATATGAGACTCCATTCCTTGCTCTCACATTCAAAAGACCACAAATGTTAGAATGTACGAGATGCAATGGAAATTCAGCTCTTATCCCTTTACCGAATGGTTTTCTAGTTGCTTTTCTCGCTAGACAATGTTCACATACAGATAGACTAATATTAGTGAATGACCCTAAAAGGCACTCTTTAGCTAATCTTTGCAATCCAATGTGACCTAATCTAGCATGCTAAGTACTTGCATCAATCTCAACATTACTAGAAGATACAATTAAAGAAAAACAACCATCGATATTAACATTGTACTGATCATAGTCAATGTCTAACACTATAAAACCATTCGATATATGACCTGAACCATAATAAACTGTTCCATACAAAATGTCAACACAATCACCATGGGAATTCAATACATAACCTAAGCTAAGAAGAATAACTACAGATATCAAGTTTTGTTGAATATTTGGAGCATAAAGGACACCATGCATGAATAGGTTTCATTTATCACCTAAGATTAATTTACATGTGCCGATATCCTTCACTTCAACTCTTGAGTTATTTCCAATATATATCCATCTTCTTCCAGGTTATATCCGACGATACTCCACAAATGCTTCTTAATCTCTAGCTATGTGGTCTGTTGCTCCCGAGTCTACAGTCCACATTTGATGAGATTCAACAAGCATTATAGTACTAGAAACAAAAGCATTACTCAAAGTAATGGAGTACTAGGGTACCTTTTTTGGCTCAGTGCATTCACGAGCAAAGTGACTCATCTTGCCACAATTGTAGCACTCCATCTTGGCCTTGTACTTTTTCCCACCACGCTTCTTGCGTCGGAAGGTCTTAGCTCTTTTTGGTGTCTGATCAGTCTTTTTTTTTTTTATTTGTTGTTAAATTGAAGATTCCTCTTGCGTTTGAAGCCCAAAGCTTTGTGCGAACTTGATTTAGCAACATAAGTATGGGTAGAGGATCTCGTAACCTCTAGGCGCTCATCCTCTAATTCCAAATGACGTGCAATATTATCAAAAGTGACAATATTCTTATTATGCATCATATTGATCTTCATATACTCCCAATTGTTAGGAAGAGACCTTATAATAACTTGAACTTGCTGTTCATTAGTAAGGGAGTGACCTGCTGACTTCAGCTCACGAATCATGTTTGACATCTCCCGAAGATACTGCCTCATCGTTACAATTGGGCGCTTTCAAAATGTATGAAACTTGATGGTGAGTCTCCTCAGCTCAGTGGTAGATGTACCCCCAAACTTATCTTTCAAGGTAACCCACATAATTTGAGCTTTATCATAACTTTCAAATTCACGCATGAGATCATCTTGCATACAGTTTAGCAATGTGATGTTAGCAATGTTATTTTTCTTTTTTCAAGCTTGATAAGCTTCTAGATCTCTCCTATGTTGAGCTGAAGTTCCATGCTCAGGTTCATCCATGGTATGGTTGAGGGTTTCCAAATCCTCTTGCTCCTCAATGATGTACTGAACCTTTCGGTGCCAAATATTATAATTGTCACTGTTCAGCTTCTCACTTTTATTAAGGCCAGCCACAATGGTCTTGGATGCCGAGGCCATAATCAATTCCTATAACACATTGACGTAATAAACGCAAAATTAATACTAGCACATTTTACAGAGTAACACACTTATTTAATTTGCAGCAAAGACAAACTAAATTAATGATAATTCAACAAAAGACACAAAAGCAAAAGTTCTCTATGTTCCCAATTAACTTCTATGTACAATTGTTCTATTATCAATAATTAGTTTAACTTGCACAGATTTTAAGTTCAAGGTGAGAACTCCTTTCAATTCTACCAACCTACGAACTCTCACTAGAAAAAAATAATTACATGATCTCAAGTAATTTTTATATTTCTCATTAATACAAAAACATAGCATGATTTAAACCAACATACAAACGATAATCATGCTTCAACTATAATAAAAATCGCAATTCAACATGTAATGGATTTCCTACAATTGTTCGAATTTTCTAGCAACTTGGAATATTGCAAGTATATTAAACTATATATATGATATCATCGAACCAAGCTCTACATAGCATATATGACATCATTTGCACACAAGCTAGCTACTGTATTTCTTGAACCACAAGAAAATACAAGTTACAAATGAATAAACTATGCATTAAACCCCAAAAAAATACATGTACTTAGGGTTTCATACATTTAAAAGATTAAAAAGTATAAAATAATTATACCACAATGTAGAGCACATTTATACGAACCAAACGCCACCAACCACGCTCCAATCTGACCTCACACGCGCCTACATGCGCTGCCTGAGTACACGGTGCGTGTGATGCATGCGCCAGTGAGACTAAAGGCTCCTGGCCAACCAGACCGGTCCGATTGGTTTGACTGCCGGTCCGATTGATTGGTCTGACTGTTGATCGGTCAACGATTAGGTCAGGTTAGGTCATGGGTTGGGTCGCCGGCCGGCCACCTACCGCCGGCGGTGACGTCATCGATGACGTCATCCCAACGATTTGGGTGACGTCACGATAACATCATCACGCGCCGATTTTCCGACCAACGCGTGACGCACACTTGTTGGTTCACTGACTAGTGCGTGTTTCGCACGTGCTGGCGTTCCCAGTGCTTTAGGCGCGTGGCACCCATGTGCAGTGGCTTTTGGCTGTGCATGTGGGCGCGTTCGGCATCCTCCGGCGGCGCTTGACCCATTGTCGGACTCGTCTCAACGGGCACTTTCACCCTGTATATTTAAAAATTGATTTTGGCCCAATAATTATTCCGAAAAATGGCCAAAACCTTACCGACATACACAATCCCAAACCCGTTCTTCGTTTCAGTTTGTTTTCGACGATTCAGATTGCAATTTGAGCAAGAAATATCAAAACAATGTAGAATTCAATCTCTTGATCTTAATATCAAGCAGTAAATGAGAAAATTCGATTAGAACAAGGCAGAAATCATGACCTAACTCCGATACCAATGATGAAATTCAAGTCGGCGGAAGACGACTTACCTTTTACCGATGCGCAAACAATAATTAACCCCGGAATGAATGTTGAATTGCAGATGAATCATGAACAAAACTATCTCACGTTGGTTTAGATGTGATCACAAGGAAAGCACCCGATTTCTACGGCGTAAATGCAAACTATTCTCGTAAAGAAGAAATGGAATGCCTTGATGGAAAGGGGAGAGAAAGGAAGAAAACTTTCTGAACGTACGTTTGTCCAACTAGTCCAACGGTTGTCTTCAGGGGTCTTTTATATGACCCCATCACACCCCTTCATCGTAGCATATCAAGTCGAAATGGTGCATGCTAATTGCACCCCATCATGGATGCATTAATTAATAAAATACTACACTTAGCATACGGGCATTTGTTGAAGGTGTCGAGAGTTGCCAAGCTTGTAGCTTGCAGATCAGAAACTTAGTGGACGCGGAGTTTTAACTTGAAAGGGGGCGAGTTAAGGAATTTAGTAATATCTAAGTTCAGGAGGACCGAAGTATAAAGACCTCTCATGAAAATTTTAAAGGAGTGAAAAAAAAAAAATGATCGCACCATACAAAGCACATGGGTTAAATAATGTGTTAAAAACATTAGATGGGCAGAAATGTTCTTCACGTCATAATGTTTGTACGAAGTTTCTGATGTATGTGAGCGGAAGAAGCCTCACATGGGAAAGAACAGAAGGAAAGTATTGAGTTCAAACATGATAGAATTAGAGTAAATTTTACTTAAGGACATGTGTTCTCAAGTGAACCTACGAGCATTGGATGGGCCTTACTTATATTTTGTAATCAATCCCGGCTAGAATTAGAGTAAATGTTTTTTGTATGATTGTGTCTGTTGAAAGTTGACCTCTTTGACTGTCCAATGATTTTCTTCATGGACAACATGCACCGTTCTAAGTTGTGAAAATTACCAAATAAATCCTAAACTTATTGTATTTTTATCAATTTAGTCATAAACTATTTAATTATGCCAAATTAGTTATAAATATTTTCACATTTCATCAATTAAGTTCATTTGATCAATTCAAACCGGAAATTGCCTACATGGACACTAGCTTTCCTATGTGGTACAGCTAATGCCAATGTAGACATTTTTTATAATTTTTTTCTTTTAATTTCTTTACGTTTTTTTTTTTTTTTTTTTGGATTGAGAGTGGGGATACCCTTGTCAACATCGAGCAAGAGCATCACGAGCCTCACTTGATTTGAGCGAGGGACTACGGCACCCTTGCCTGGTCCAGATCTTACAAGAGCATTACAACCCTTACCAGATCAGCGTGAGGGACTGCATGCCCATACATTGGCCGATGAGGGTGTCACGGCCCTCGCCAGGCCCTCATTGAACAGAGCGAGGGCATTACAGTCCTAGTCACATTTGGGTAAGGGTATTGGGCAAGGTTAGTGACACCCCGTTGACCACAAGGAGGGCCCATCAGCTCTCACCTAGTGATGGACAATGGCCGTGATGCCTGTGTAGCCCTCAGTTAAAAAAAAAAAAATCCAAAAACTTATTGAAGATTTTTTTAAAAAAATCAATGTCATCACTGTTCATGCCACTTAAAGCCATAGGTGTTCACGTTAGTAATTTTCAACCAAAATTGATTGAATGGACTCAATCGATGAAACGTGAAAATGCTTATGATTAGATTAACATAATTGAAAGGTTTGAGATTGAATTGACACAAGTATAATAGATTTATCAGTAATTTTTCATTCTGACCTTATATAATGATTTCTGCATTCAAATGTCGTTTATAAAAGTATTCATTCATTCAAATGTTGTGTTGAGTTCTTGTTTACTTTGAGAGAGTCGTGGAGGCTGACTTGTATCTTGGGAGTTATTTGCTTGCATTTAATAGTTGGTGCATTTAGAGTGCTAGGAAAATGCTTTCAAACGTACCTCAACCGATAGTAGTTCTCTTTTCAACTTCCTTTTTGTACAAATGATTAAGGGCCCATTTGGTTCAGCTTTGGGGAAATGCCTTTGGGAGAATGTAAATACCTTTGAGAGAAATGGGTTTTCTGAAATGCTAGACTGTTTGGTAAACTAAAACTGAAAAGTGCTTTGGGGAAATGCAAAACTGTTTGGTAAACTTGCATTTGAAAAGCCAACCATTTAAAATTAAGTGTTTTAGTTTTAGTTTTTTTTTTAATTTGCAAAAACAAAACAATGGATATATAACATTTTACAATTTCATGTTGAGAGTAATATAAAAAGATACATATTAGTAAAATTACATGTTTTTACATGAGAAATACGTACTAAGTTCACCATTTCGTTTGAACATAAGTTCAGAAGAAATTAGATTGCTTGAAAATAACTGGAGACTGTCATTCTTGTTAAGAATTGAGACCGATTGATGTCCCAAAACATTCATTGAGATGCTTAAATGATGATTTCTTGACGGTTTATCATGAAATTTCTATGGTTGAACATTTGCTGCCCTTGAATTTTTTTGGTAGAAAAAAAAAGCATTTTTTGCCCTTGATGAGCGGTAAAATTTCTTCAGATTTTCTCGGAACCCCAACCGACGGTTGTTCTTATTTTGATGCACATCCTGCATATGCAGGCATTGCTGCTCAAATTGTCCTCTATAGACCATGATGATCCGGTTTTAGATGAAAAGCAAAATCTACGAGATTATTATGTCGGTGACTTTCTGCAATTAGTTCATCAAATCTGTTGTAGAATCCGATTTTCAGCTAAGATGCAGTTGAAATAAGAAAACAAACTCTTCAATTTTAATTGTTCTGGTGACACGGATCCTCCACCGTTGCATTCAATTGCCTGTGAAATTGGCATGATCAGATTTCTAGGTCAACAGAAGTTAAATTACAATATATAACAGTTATCTGCAGGAATAGCACTCTTAATTCTAATGTTATTGCAAGGAACAATTGTTACAATCTCGAGGAGTAAGCACCTTCCTCTCATCTTCCAAAAATGTCTGACCATGTGGCCTTCTATTTCTGAAGAAACAAACCAAGCAAGATACAAATCAAAGAATTGACAAAAAGAGACCGGAAGAATTGCTTTTCACAGTTGAGAGGATGGCATGGATGAATCCTGTTTTTATTATAGTAAAGGCTCCTACTCTGCTGGTCAAAGCCTCAAACAGGTTTCGCTATTTTTGCATCTTCACTAATAGCCTGTTTGAAGTTGAAAAGGCCGGAAAGGCCTCGTCTCTTGGCAAGTTGCTCAAGCTCTTTAAGTTTTTGCTTAAGAAGTTCCACCTCCTTCTCTAAAGCTTCATCCCTTTGCCTCATTGCCTACGAGTGGATGATTTGTAACCATTAACAGTACTGGATATGAACTTTGAAAAAACTATATTTTCTAATCCTGATAAAAGCAATTAAGCAGAGAACTATCAACTTCTTGGACTGATGATATTCTTGTTTTGACTAAATCAATTTTCTGAAACTTTTTGACCGCAAAATACATGTAATTGCTGCAGAAGGATTCCAGTCAACTTTTTAGGAAAATGATGAAAAACATAATGAACTGGATTTGGTCATTCACAATATGCACATGTATATATATGCATCCTAAGCCCCATGTCGCCTGAAATTAACTGAAAACAACAGCTACATCAAACTTCCCATGGCACAGTACTAGACAAATACCATGAACTATTGCTGTCTTCAAGCTGAATAAGCTGAAAGACAATTCATCTCGTCTCGAAAGCAAATAGGTGGTTTAAAGTAATTATCTGGCATTTGGGCTCATTCTATTGGATCCTAATCAATCCATCTCAGGCATCCAAGAAGCCAAATCATTGGATTTTCCATCTTTTTGGTATAAGAGAAATCTTGCCAGGAAAAATTATGAAGATGAGGCAAGATATACAACCCTAGCATGAGGAAAATACTGGTTTCATTTTTATTTTTTTTCCCTAGTTATGCATTAAGCTTGGTACCTGGAAGTACCTATTGAACTTTCAGTATCCATTGAACTCCTATAAGTAAAGGAAACTGAACAAACTGTTACACATCTCCATTTTTTGTGCAATTCAAGCCTAGCATAGTCCACAACATCAGTGTTGAGTGATCAAGCCAAGAGACTGCATGGGTGGGTTGATTATCACCCAAATTGCACAGAGAGAGAGAGAGAGAGAGAGAGAGAGAGAGAGAGAGAGAGAGAGAGAGAGAGAGAGGAGGGTAAATTCTAGTTCAGACTTGATTAGACAATAAGATAGAAGAGAAGGGAGGGGATCTATTCTGTACAAATTGATCATTAGAATATCTGAACGTATTAAGAAGCCTGTTTGATCAAGCAAAAGCAACCATGCAATGCGGTAATATCAAAGAAGTAGTATGGTGCGGTTCCCACAACCTATTCAGCAGATTTTTTCAAAGAAAGTGCAATAGTTTGACAGAATTCATCATAAGTGACTGCTTCATGTTTGCTAACCCAACAATAATGATAACTCAGAAGCACATTCAACCCCAATACAGGAAATTTATGAACCGTCAGTGTTAGCAGAAACTCACCACTGAATTTTCAGTTACAGCTGAAAGCCGTGATTAATTTCAGTTTAAGAGAACATTAGGAAATACAGGTGATAAAGTTCAATGTGGGAATGAAAACCAACAAAAGAATGGTAAAATATGACTAGGATCTTACAACATACCTCCAGTTCTTCCCTGCGTTTTTCCTCCTTTCTAGCTTCTGATTTAGCACTTCGTTGCACCTCAAAGATCACAACAGCTCCGTCGAGGTAACGAGAGTTTACAGGGATCCAAAACTGAGAAGGTCCGCTGTCGACGAGTTGCAGGGAGAGAGAGAGATGGAGAAGAAAGCCGTCGAGTTGCAGGGAGAGAAGCGATGGAGAAGAAAGCCGTCGAGTTGCAGGGAGAGAGGGAGCCGTCGAGTTGCAGGGAGAGAGAGTGACGAGGAAGAGAGTGTTGCGTGAGAGAGCGTCGCGAGAAAAGCTTTGAATAAGTTAGGGTTTGTTTTGTATAGGATAAAATTGGACTTTTGATAAAATTTTGAGGGTAAAATGGGTAATAAGCAAAATTCATTAATCCCCCTATCAGCATTCCGAAAATGCTGAAATGCCCAAAGCAGGTCCCCACCTGCTTTCGGCATTCAGCATTTCAAATGCAAATATTTTGCCAAAGAGCATTTGAAAGCCGAACCAAACGCCCTTTAATTTTTCCCAAGGGGCTTTGGGGGCTCAAAGCCCTTTGGGAAAGCTGAACCAAACACCCCTAAGTATGTAGAGAGTGAAGACTAACACCCCACCCTCATGTCGGCATTGTCATGAATGTTCCGTACCTAGCAAGAAATGTCCAATTTTAGCTAGTTAGTACCTTAGACTCGAAGGTTTAAGGTGGAAGAACTTGTTGTTGTGACACTTCCAAAGTATGAAAGTCTCTATATATGCAAGATACGTCATAAATGCTCAATGTAAAATCTGAGCATAAATTTATTTACGATATATCTCAAATTCGCGATATCGTTAAAAATAGAAATCCTCTTTCGTCATTAGGGTTGTCGTTCTTGTGATTTATTGTTGCTAATGTCTGTTCAAGTCACGCTTGCATGCATCAACTTGGGGGTTGGGGCCCCTTACATACCTGTCTAACTAGACATTTGGTCCCCAACAAAAAAATTTATTTCCCTAAGAGGATGCTAGCTATTTGGCTGGTCAATCTCTTCTCGTCAAATCATTAGCCTTTTATCATGTGCGTTACGACTGGTTCCAACCTAACATTGGGAAACACCCAGACACAAAACCCAAAGCTTCAAACCCACTTCAAGCGATCAGTCAGTCTTTCTGTCCTAGAGCTCCTCACATGAACGTTTGACAAAGAGAAAAACTCATGGCGCATGCAAACATCACGTGCACGCTAGCGATATACTGATATCTTCTCATTCATTGTTCTCTCTTTCTTTCTTTCTTCTCTCCGAATCATTGCTTGGTCTTGATGCAAATGAGACAAGGATGGGACGTTTCTTGCCGTCTAGTATTTTCGAACCGGGTTGGAGACCATGGTCCCAAGATGAGCGGGCCACTCGTGCATGTGGACCATATCATGAAGTCCGAGCTGTGGCTGCAAATTGGCAGTCCTCACGTAGGTTTGGAGCTGGAAGTTATGTGCATTAAATAGAGAATTATGGTGGAAATGCTTTTGCTTATTCAGCTGATCAAAAGATGATGCTGAGAAGCACCCGCATCGATTCGAAAGAGGGTCCATTTGTTTATTTAAAACTTATTTATTCAGTTGGTTAGTAGTTTATTTAGATATTTATTTGTTTTAGGGGAAAAAGGTCGATTCAATTTGTTTATTTCATTAATTGTCCACTTGGTCAATGAGTGAGAAATGACTTTGCTGCGTGGTCAAAGCCAGCTGGGGTTGGCCTCCGTATTAAATTTCTCGTATCTGTCACCCGCCATCGCCCCAAGTGACACATCAAATTAATGGATGGACTCTTGCGTCTATATCCTAAGAAATTGGTCTTTTTAGTCAGCTTATACATGTCCTGATCGTGTATTAATTTGCTTCCGAAAGTAGTATATCCTAACACTGAGAAATGCTAACAATGCCGAAACATCATCTCCAATGTTTAGCGGATGACTATCACTTCAACGAATCTTGCTAAAGCACTAAAGTGAAATTTAGTGGAGAAGTTAATATTTCTGGCATTGCTCGTTGGAGTAGTCAACCTTACGGAGCGGATGCGGTTGGGGTTTATTTTGTGTACGTAATGCAGCAGTCATTGATAGATCATAAGATTTTTACCTTTGGAAAAAGTAAATGGGATGTTAACTTTGCAATTGATTGAGTTGTTCCTTCTGTATTTTCCAAATCATTTAGAGATTCATAGCCTTGATAATCATCGATATAAGTGCAAGCTCAATAAGTAAATGAGTCAAATATATGCTAGACTCTGATAGCCTTTGTTGGGGGGACAAAGTTTAGAAAAATTACCAAAAAAAAAAAAGAAAACATAAATCTATCGTATAGCAGTTATTTCAGTCATTAATTTTTTTTATTGTGCTAATTTAATTAGTCTTAAACCTTATGAGATTTATTAATGTAGTCATCCATATCAATTTTGGCCTAAAATTGTTGACATAGATGCCAGCTATCCTACGTGCCATTGTTGAAGCTGACATAGATAATTTTTTATTATATTTTTTATTTTTCTGATTTTTTTAATTTCATAAATTGAATTTCGTAAAGCACATAATAAGTATCCAGGATGGCCTGCGTAGTCCAAATTTTATTCAAACCAAAAAAACAGGAGAAGAGAGAAATACAAAGCAAAACCAAAATCCAATTTTCATACACAACCCAAAATTGATGGCTTGGAAATGTATACAATGCGAATGCGTGCACTAATCTGCTGGGGGCACTTATCGTGTCTAAGTAGTAAGTAGGCATTTGCCAGCCAGCTTTCCCATTGATGAGAAGTGGGGGAGGATCATGGCTGGTCCACATTGATCCTCCTCCTTTCTTGGGGTCAGAAACTAAAGATGGAGGGGCCCTTTAGGCCTTTCATTACATTTGAGTGAATTTCTCTCTTTACCAAAGATAATGACTTGATTTTAATCCATAATTAAATTGTTTACTATGAACCAATCGAAGTGAATTCTCTAAATTTCAAAAAGAAAAAAAAGAAAAAAAAAAGGTTTACATTGTAAGTTTACATCCTCGAGAGATACATTCTCTCTCTCTCAGCCTCAGGTTCGGGCTCATTGGCCTTGGGATAGAGCTCGCAACGTCGGGTCATAAGCGGCAAGCTCAGCTCCAACACCGGGTCATGAACTCCTTCGCCTCATTAGTGGAGGGAGCTCCTGAGAAACGGTGACGAGTGCGACCCATTGGGGATAACTGATGGGGGATGAATGGTACAACGGCGGGAGTAATGTGACGGCAAGTTGGCAGTGTAGGTGGGGTGCAATGACAGAAGGAACGTGGGTGGAGAGAGAGAGAGAGAGAGAGAGAGAGAGAGAGAGAGAGAGAGAGAGAGAGAGAGAGAGAGAGAGAGAGAGGACATAATATTAAAGTTCGTGTGTAGAATTTTCTACATGAACTCTGTCAGAACGAGTGATTAGATGGTTCTTATGTAATTCCTAACTTTAAAGGATTTCATTTTCAACCATAATGATCCGAGTTAAATACTCTTTTAATTTGGTTTAAGTCATGTTCATAAAGGAGGGAACTACACGAGATGCTTATCAAGGGGAAAAGAAAAGACAATCCTCGACAAATCTGTTTTCTAATAAACATTTTTTTGTTTTCACCTTTCGAGTACACTAGACACCCATTGCGGTGTGAGGAATTTTTTTGCATTAAATTTAAACGAATAACAACTCTGGTACATCAAAAACCCTAATTCTAATTCGTTGTTGATAGGATCATATCGAGCGGCCTCTCGTTTTAACAAGGATTTTCACATCCAACAACTCACATTTATTCACTGGAGATTAAGGTGTTGCAAATTAGTTATTTCGTAATTTTCATTTTGGAGTAATTTGGCGGTTAATAATCTAAATATTGACATATGCTCTTTATATTAGCATCTGCATTTTCATTACACATCATTGCATTTTCAAAGATGGGAGTAGGCTCATTGAAATTTATCTCTCCAACAAAAATAGTCATTACATTGCATTTGCACCACCAGAATTTACGTATTATTTATCTTCAAATTAAACCTTTACGAGCAAATTTTCAAAAAGGGACAACTGTTGATACCTAAATTTTGATTATTCTTCTTAGTCATTCCTTAAACTAAACATGCAATTTCTAAACAATAGGTGAACTAATTCTATGTGACACGCTTTTTACGTTTTCTTTTTTAAATAAAATTCGGAATTAAAATTGCCTAATAATTAAAAAGGCAATTTAAATTAAGGAAAATAAAATCTTATCCTGGGAATGAGGCCGGATTGGGCAATTTCATGATCATGAATTATATTATGGGGATGAGATTAAATTGGCAATTTTCCGTGCAATCGCAAATTGTATTTAGGGCGTGAGATTGGATTAACGATAATAACACGTTTGGAAATTAGTTGCTCAAGATTTTGATATGATAATATATCTAGGAATTCAATCATATATGCATCCACAATATTTCAAATAAGGAAGCGAAATATTTGAAAATCAAATTAGGCAAGATTTTTACCTAATATGAATATTTGTTATCAAATTTGGATCGACAGACGGTGGCTCGCGAATCGCGATCGGGATGGTGACCAGCGATGGTGCCTCGGTATCACAGCGATGGGCTTATGGGTGAGAGGTGGCGACGATGCAAGTGACTGTCAGACGGCCGGAAGCACCTGGGAACCTGCAAGAAAAATCACCAAACGCACGGAATTGTTTTGTTGAGTTTCTAGTATCATGATTAACTCGGTTGAGCACATTGGGGACCAGTCACTCTTTCCGCTGCAACTCTTTATACTTTTCTGTTATTTCTTCCTCTGGGAAGGTCCAGCCGATGGTATGCTCCTGAGGATACTCCGACATTCTTATTTAAATCTTCAATTCACCACCCAACTTTTGTCCTCTTCTCTTCTTTCAACTCTCGATCACTGACAGTGCAGCGGTGTGGAACGGACCGAGGTTTCAATACCAATGTAATATGCTCCTATTATTTATAAGCAATTAACTAACATTTTTGCTAGGGGCTAAAATTTTATCCCTAATTTTCTGTGCAAATAAGTAACTAATTGGATCACCAAAATTTAAGTGTCAAAAATGATCAAAATCGATTGAGCTTTGAAATGGTTCTTTAATTCAATCAAACTCTTATTGGATAATTCTTGATCTTAAGTGAAAGTCGACCTAACGGAGGTTATAAAGATCCCCTCTTGGCAGAGCAAGAAAGAGGAGTGACGTGCAGAAATTTTTTGAGAAAATGGCGAAGCTCTCTTCCTTGGCAGTAAAAAAATTTCAGCAGGCAGTTTCACGAAATCAACAACTGCGCTGTTGGATTGTGCTCAAAATTTATGGAGAGTATGGCAAGGCATTATTTTTAGATTTGTTTGGCGGGATTGGTGAGAAAATATCTGAAAGTACATCTTTGACATAGAAAACTGAACCGGTTAGACTATTAGATCAAGACAAGACAGCTCAACATGCAGCCTCGCAAAAACGGGGAGCATGTGTTCGTTCTAGGTTAGAATGCGTTGATATTTTAAGGAGATCTTAATGATGCATACTTCTTCATCCTCTCTAAAGGAATCGAGCATTAAACATTTAGAGACCTAGGGATTTGACCAAGAGCTACCAACTCTCATCGAGCCCAATCCTTGGACATGATTCACACCAACTCTGTTGGTCAACTCTTCCTATGTGCCCAACTGCCGCTGTGGTCTCCTCATTGTCATCGCATTTACTGTCGTAGCCTCACTGGGGTACCGCCGCTTGCCCTTTGTCGTCAAATTTTCCTCGCCGATTATCTTCGATCAAGTCCAATTTAGGTAATTTCTTCAACTAAATCCAATTTAAATATTTGATTACCTAATTTGGATTATTTGGTTCTCATTTGATTTGGTATGAAATTATTGGCATCACCAAAATAGGAAATTTATATTTTTTTGAGGCATGCATAATTATTATAATTGGGGTTTCGATATCCTTGATTTTTTTTTTTATTTCCTAATTTGAATCGTGGAAAATATTTGATTATGTGAGCATAAATATTGCATACCACTAATTTAGGAAACTTTCCTATTTTGAAAAATACAAAAAAAAAAAAAAGTATTACATTGCATGTTAGGATAGATTGCTTTTCTATAGTTTCTAACTTGGAATTGCATATTTAGTAACCATGTAGTTAGTTAGGAAATTACTTAATTTAGATTAGGATGTAAAGTAAATTATTTCCTCATTTAAAATAGGTAACTACATATTTTAAGTAGTTTTCTATTGTAGTTTAAAAGAAGATCACCAAAAAAAAAAAAAAAAAAATGCATATATGCAAATGGATTTTATCTAGGAGTGAACCACTTAACATTTGGTTAATGGATTGTTAAGCCTAGATTTAACTTGGGCTCTCCCAAGCCCATACCAATTCGCGACTTAAGTTCAAATTTCTTAATATGCAAATAGATTTTATTTAGGAGTTGCTACTAATCTATTTTTGGTGGGTAGATTAGAAACTCAAGTAAAAACGAATGAGTGCTGTCTACTACATGCATCATTATGGACATACGTGGTTTGATAATTAAGAATATCATTGGTGAAAACGGCGCCTTAAAGAACGCACGAGTGTTATCTAGTACATATGTCACCTTGGCGAAAACGATGCTCGAGAGCATTATTGTAGCTTTGTGATTGAGAGTGCAAATGAGAGGTTTTATATTGAGAAGTGATTTGACCTAGAAATGGTCCAACTGACATGAAATCGATTAGGTCGATTGATCAATGATTTGATCCATTGTCGTGAATTAACTAATTGGTGGAAGTGACTTTGAATGATCCGATTGACATGTAATCGATTAGGTCGATTGATCGAGATATCGATATGTGATGTGCTAATATGTAGGTGGAATCTAAGGCCAAGGTAAGTCCTCTGACCCGTGCATATAGAGGCAACCCGGTTAGTGTATTGGTTTCCTAATTGAGTCTTAGTGGAGTAGAACTTGTTGAGACATAGTCTCATCCGGTTGTGGGACAATATTTTAGGTTCCTAGATGACGGTCGTGGAGGATCGGAAGTCCTGGAGTTCGGAAGGTGGAGGTTGAAGAATCGGCAAATGGGTCTGACTAGTGGATGTTAAGACAGTCCCCTTTTTAATAAGCCAATAATTTTGTAAATAGCCTAAGTTTGTAACTAACCAGTTTGTCTATAAAGACTTGTCTTGGTTTGAAAATTATGATCCTGCTTTTCTATCCCATCATTTTATTGTCTAGGGATTTATAACCGTTTCTGCATGTGCTTAACAAAAAGAAAGGGTCGGCGATACAAGATCTTAGGATATCGCATAATAAAATTGACCAAGCAGAAGGATGTGTGCTTACCCGAGGATCGGGGCGTGACATCCCCTTTTTGTGGTATCAGAGCATGGTTGTAGTTAGAGTGATAAGGTGCAATGAGTCACGGGATAGTTAGTAGAAATGACTTTTAATTCATGCCAGTACATGCCGTGATAGCTGATTGGTAGCTTGTTTGTGGATCACTTGAATTCTAATATGGTATTAGAATGTGAAAATGGGCATCTATAAGAGCCTGTAGTATGAGTGATCAGGAGCTGTGAGATCCTAGTAAGAGGACTGTAGCCTCTGGGACTCGGGAAAGAACTCCGACGAGGATCGATGCCCAAGGTGGTTGTGGCAAAGCGCCGGGTTAAGCCAGCGCAAGTGTAAAAGTACCGTTGTAGGTCGGTACTAAGAGTGTAGCAGCACCGAGCGATCCTAGGTTTAATGGGATTGTTCAAGTGCAAGTGTTCCCACGGAGCTTGTTGAGATAGTAAGCTCAAGATCGAGCCATCGTTGTTGCCATTACTATCGTCAATGCTGGACTTGTTGTTATTGCCACACCTACCAAGGTTCAATATGGAGATGTGATCTAGGAGCAAGTTGTTGCATTCGAGGCAAGGTTCAGATTCAGTAGAGATGGAAATCAGTTTGGAAAGGAGCCTATGACCAGAAAAGTATGTTCTATTCCACCCATTAATAAAGACGGTATAGATAGGTCAGCATTGAGTTAGAACATTGTGTGTTATGAAAGACAATATAAATTGGCCCCATGCCATGTTAGGACGGGTGGTTGTTCTGATTGTGACTGATAGGATCACTTGGCAAGAAATTGTTCCAGAAGGTCGATGAGACCATAATAGCAATTGTTATCACCGCTGATGAGATCGCAAGTGCCAGCACCGTTGATAGGATAGATTAGTGGGAGTGTATCGTAGAACATGCCATAGGGTTTTTGGGATAGACCCCGGTGTAAATAAGTGTGCATGTTGTCATTTGACAAGAGAAAGAAGACTCACCAAGTGAGTGCCAAAAGTACAGAAGGGATGCATGGATTAATCCTATGTCTGAGTATGGCTAGTATGTATTGTGATGGTAGTCAACATGGCCACCAAATGAAGGACCGTCAATTAAAGTTTAGAAAGAACACTAATACTGCTATTACCCATAGGACGCCACTATGATGATGAAAGAAGCAGGAACGAATTTGACTAGGCATGATCAATGGAAGAATGTCTTGAAGTAATTTTATCAGAGTAATGCCTCAGAGTTTTAGGGATTAATTTGTAAAATTTCAATATGTGTGTTAAGGTGGTAAGAGAAGAACTACTGACTAGAGTTGTACTCGATTGGCTGTTGGTGTATAACTTTATCGTCAAGGGTGGAAAGAATTGGCTCTAGAGCATTTTGTGGTAATGAATTGTTATAGTGGAGTAATCCAGTTTATTCCAAGAGTAGGTAGAAGTGCTGAGTTTTATTGAGAGTCAAGAAGGGTCCTCGACTTCTTTAATCTCTTCACTTGAGGTGATCCATTTGTTAGACGGAGGATGCCTTGCTTACTTGGCTATTTTCATAGATAAGACAGATTGAAATATTGAAAATTGAGGACTCCTCGGTAGTCCAAGAATTCCTCGAAGTGTTGCCAGAGGGATTGTCAGGCCTGTCGTGAGGAAGTGAGATGTGAGGATTGATGAATGAGGAATTCATGTATATTAGTGCATTACCTAGGGGGAAACATCAATCTCATAGTGAGAAAGAAAAAAAGATGGTTCGTTGTAATTATGCATTAGTTATAGTCAACTCAATCAAGTGACAATCAAGGATAAGTGTTCATTGTCAAAGAACAACAAATTGAGCCACTTGTTATAAAGAGTGTTGATATCTTCAAGGATTGACTTGAGGATAGGTTATCGTCGATTGAGAACCAAGAAGGAGGTTATACTGAAGACAAGTTTTTGCACTTGATTTGGCCCTAGTGAAGGAACCTTCATGGACCTAGCCAAGATTGAATCAATTGTTAGCGGACTAGGATTAGCAACAATGTAAAAGATCAGGAGCCGTGTGGATTGGATAGGTTACTACAGAGGATACCAATAAGAGAAAGGTTGACTTTCAGATTTCAAGATAGAATGTTGAGATATCATTGGTGATGATAGGTGTTAGACAATATGGAACTTGAGGAGAAGACCTTGCCAAAAATTCACTATAGTAGTTGCAATATTTGACTAGATAGTTTAAAATAGGTTTGAATCAGCATAAGTTCGATTGGTAGATCTCTTTGAAGATAATCATCGCCAGATAGATTACAAGTATCGGATGTGTTAGTAAGCGGAGACTCAGTAATGCAAACTAGTAGGACTTTTATAGTCGCTTGAGAGTCCCAAGTGGGAATGGAAGTATAGTATGATGGAATGTTAAGGCAGGCTTATCAAGAAGCCGGGAAGAGTACTGATCCCTTTGTGGGGTTGTTGTTGACAGATGAACGGAGTCAACTCACCTTAGTGCAGCATGAAAAGATCTCAATTGGAATGGTTATATTGAAGTGTGTGTGTATCATATAATTCATCGGCATGGAGTGCCATGGATGAATTGTATTTCAAATCTAGATTAGATGTTCCAAGTTGGTATAATTTTCAAATGGTTCTTTCTTAAGTAGTACATAGCAAAGAATGCAGAACTTCAATTGTTGAGATGAAGTCAGGGAAAGAAAGATCATAGGCCAGGGTTAGTAAGTAGTTAGTGATTGCAGTTGCCTGAGATCAATGTCAAAGTAAAGACCGCTCGGAGCTGCCTCAAAAGTTGAAATCATGAGCAATGAAGGCCTTTAGAATTCCGAATTGATGATTGCATCTTTTTTGAATGTGTCACCAAAGAGGAATATCTTGCACTTCAGCAAGAAGGGAAAGTTGAGACCGAGGTATGTAGGTTCCTTAGGGATTCTAGAGAAAGAATTAGGATCCTAACATATCGCCTTGCATTGTCGCCAAAGTAGGTGCAAGTGCATGGCATCTTTCATGTGTTGATGTCGAGGACATATGAGCCTGACTCGACTCACGTGCTAAATCTTAAAAGAATTAGGCGTGGATGATAGAGTGTCGTACGTGGGAAGTCGATTCAATTGTTGGTTCAAAAAGAGCAAATTCCGTGTACCAAGATGGTCTTCTTGGTCAAAGTGGTATCAACACCACGAGACTGAAGAAATAGCATGGAAAAGTGAGACTCGATAAGATGACAACATCCCCACCTTTTTGTTTAAGGATTGGTAAAGGTTTGAATTTCGAGGACATAATTTTTATAAGGGGGAAGAGTTGTGACAACCTGAATTTCAGGTTCTGATTTCGATTGGATAAGATGAGCCTTTCGTCAACGTGACTATAATGTTTTTCTTTGAGCTGACCACTCACAAGATAACTGGCTTATCCGGTGAAGCCATTAAAGGATTTTAAATGCAATAGACTTGAGAATTCAACCAGGAATTGACTGCTTGACCGTGCTAGTTTGCAAGGGTCATTACGACATTGTCAAAATTTATCAGAGACTGGAGATAGGTCGATCCGACTGAGATGTGTGATCAAGTGTGGGTGATGCCACATGATTGCAAAATTCTCATCGATCGACACTAAATTGATTTTCTATCTTTTTGGGTATCCTATGCCTGTATTTGAAACCTCAAGATTTTCATGAACACCGAGAGTTACCAATGTGTTGAATGGGTTCATTGTGGTTTGAAGAAAATCGACCATGGGTCAATTGCACCAAAAATTCCTAGAAGCTACTCGGTAGGTAAGGTCACACTAAAAGAGCATTTGATTGAAAATAACTGCGATTGAATTTGATTTTAGAAATTGGAAATCCTGTCATGTCATGGGTCATTCTAAGAACGTTGACTCACCTTTTGAGAAAATTCTGGAGAGTTCGGGATTTTTCAGGGAAATCGGGATGGACGATTCGAAAAAGAGCGGAAATTCAGATTGATCAATTTGAAGAGATATTTGACATTTGGTGTAAGGCGAATCGGTGAATGGAAGTTGTTTGGGCTTTTTTTGATTTCAAATCGAACCTCAACCGAATTTATTTGTTTAGAAAATCAGATTCCAAAAGAAAATGAAAGAGAATTTGGGTTTGAAGGTATATCGTGAGATGAAAGAACCAACTCATCCCAGTCTTCTTTGGGACTTCAAGTTGAGCAATTGATAGAGAAATTGGTCCCAGGATGACCAATTGCTAAAATTATTCAGAAGTTGATTAAAATTTATAAGTTGGTTTTGTTTTATTTTTTTTCTCTTTTGTTTTCTTAGACCGACGCCCCAACCTCATGCACATTTCTCTCTCTCTCTCTCTCTCTCTCTCTCTCAATTCATGCCCCAGCAACGTCTCTCTGCAGAATTCAACTCTACTTTCCCCTGTTTACCGAGTCTTTACTTATCCCTTAATATAATATCTCTCTCTCTCTCTCTCTCTCTCTCTCTCTCTCGCGTGCGGAACACCCCACGCCAACGTCCCCACTGTTGTGTCTCTCTTTTCTTTCCTCTTCTTATCTTTGACTTCTTCTTTTTTTATGTTTATCCCCTCCCCCACGTTCATTTGGTTTTGGCCGACAAACACACACGAGCCTCCTTCCCTTTTTCTTTCATCCAGCCGCACCCCTCAATCGACACTGTAGCTTCATTTTTGTTGGCTTCTCCACCGTTGTTGCCTCACGCTCGCAAAGGAACATCCGCCAGTCAACCCTCACGCTTCCTGCACTTTGGTTCAGCCCCATCTCTCTATTCCAACCTTGTTCAACCGTCCCTGTAGTGCATCTAGCAGCTCCTTTGGCCTCATGTTGGAGCTGTTCAGCCACCGTGGACCACCGCTCAGCCACGCCGGACCACCACCTGTTCTCCCGACCTTTCACCGTCCCCAACCATCTCATTTTCCCTTTGTTTTACAGCTTCAACAATAACCCATTGAGTGGGTTTCAGCAAGTTCATGGGCCGTTTTGGGGCATTTCTAGGCCTTGAACCCGAGACTTGCTTTGGGAAGAAATGACCCTCGCATCGTCCCCATCGGTTTGATCCAACTTTCGCGAATTTCCGGTGAGTAATCTCACTAATCCTTGCTTAGTAGACTAATGATTCTTAATGATTGATTAGATTTAATTAAGTGCAATTAGGTGGTTAGATTAGAATGGATTAGTGATTATTAGTTAATTGCATTGCATATTAATTAAGTGGTTAGTGTACTTAGCTAGAGAACTACCTATACTATTTATTGAATGCATCTCGGGATTTTTCTCGACCCTTATCAGGCTTCAATTAGGCATTACGGGCCTAAATTGGATTATTTATTAATTTTCAAAATTAATTATTTAATTATTTATTTTTCGGAAATTAGGTAAGGATAGCCGACGATCGAAATTTTGTGCTAATTGTCATGGTGCAGTCCATTTATTTATTTGAGTTTTATGTTGTGCTGAATTGAATTAATTGTGCAATTTGAGGAATTATTCCTAAATTGATTGAAATTGAGTGAAATTGAATGATTGATCGGTAGATAGTCAAGGATGGTTATTTAGCATTTATAATGCTTTGATGAGTTGTAAATCGGAAGGAATCGAGAGATTGAACTGAGAATACTCTTGGCTAAGACCGATCAGGTATAAGGTATAGACATACGTGGTTCGGTGATAAGGAAATCACTAGTGAAAACAACGCATTAAAAAACACACGAGTGCTGTCTATTACCTGCATTAGTATAGACATATGTGGTTCGATGATAAGAAAATCACTGGTGAAAACATCGCCTTAAAGAACGCACGAGGGCTATCTACTACATGCATCATTATGGACATACGTGGTTCGGTGATTAAGAATATCACTGGTGAAAACGATGCCTTAAAGAACGCACGAATGCTGTCTAGTACATATGTCACCTTGGCAAAAAGAATGCCCGAGAGCATTATTGTAGCTTTGTGATTGAGAGTGCAAATGGGAGGTTTTATATTGAGAAGTGATTTGACCTGGAAATGGTCCGACTAACATGAAATCAACTAGGTCGATTAATCAATGATTTGATCTATTGTCGTGAATTAACTGATTGAGTGGAAGTGACTTTAAATGTTCTGATTGACATGTAATTGACTAGGTCGATTGATCGAGATGTCGATTGATCGAGATATCGATCTGTGATATGATTGCTAGAATGCCTATTCAATTGCGTTAATATGCAGGTGGAATATAAGGCCAAGGTAAGTCCTTTGACTCACGCGTATATAGGTAGCCCGGTTAGCGTATTAGTTTCCTAATCGAGTCTTAGTGGGGTAGAACTTACTGAGATGTAGTCTCATCCCGATTGTGGGACAATATTTTAGGTCACTAGATGACGGTCGTGGAGGACCGAAAGTCCTAGAGTTTGGAAGGTGGAGGTTGAAGAATCGGCAAATGGGTTTGACTAGTGGATGTTAAGACAGTCCCTTTTTGATAAGCCAACAATTTTGTAAATAGCCTAAGTTTGTAATTAACTAGTTTGTCTATAAAGATTTGTCTTGGTTTGAAAATTATGATCTTACTTTTCTATTCCATCGTTTTATTGTCTGGGGATTCATAACTACTTCCACATGTGCTTAACAAAAAGAAAGGGTTAGCGATACATAGTCCTGTGATATCACATAATAAAATCGGGGCATGACACCTAGCCCAGCTCTGGGACCAACTTAGGTTCAATCTCATTACCGTCGTGCTTTGCTCAACCCTCATGGTATTTTTGGTCACTCTCTACTTCATGACCCTATCTAGAAAAGTCTACCTCGTCGACTTTGCCTACCACAAGCTTGACTCGGCTCGGATATGCACCTGTGAGACCTTCATGGAGCGGTCAGAGCTCACAAACGTCTTCACCAAGGAGAATCTTGATTTTCAGGAGCGGATCCTCGAATGGTCTAGGCTGGGGCAGTAGACATACGTGCTTGAAACTATGCTTCAAGTTCCATGAAATTGGTGCATGGCATAAGCATGGGCAAAGGCCGAGGCCATCATGTTTGGGGCTATCAACTAGCTGCTGGCCAAGACTGGGGTCAAGGCCAAGGACATAGGGATCCTTGTCGTGAACTGTAGTGTGTTCACTTCGACGTCGTCGCTGTCGGCAATGATCGTGAACCATTACAAGCTTAGAGGGAATGTGTTGAGCTACAATATTGGTGGGATGGGTTATAGTGTTGGATTGATCTCGATCGACCTTGCTAAGTAGTTATTACAGGTTTTATTTATGTTTTTCCTCTCTCCTTTTCATATTCAAATTATAGATTTCATAATAAGAACTTTTTATGAACAACCTTAGTGCTATCCAAGCAGACGAGGGATGAAACCTTTCATTTAAGAAAAAATTCTAAATATAAATTGGGTAGTATTAGGTTCACTACCTCAGGCCATTTTATGTTGATAGTGTGTCATGTAATTTTAAAACCATTTAATAAATGTCGCGACCTAATTTTTGGGTGTGAACCACTAACGTTTGGCTAATGGATTGTTAAGCCTAGACTTAACTCAGGCTCTCCCAAGCTTATACCGATTCACGACTTAAGTTTCAATTTCTTAATATGCAAATGGATTTTATCTTAGGAGTTGCCACTAATTTATTTTTGGTGGGTCAATTAGAAACCCAAGTAAAGTAACGAGAGTTTTACTTTACTACCGCAAACTAGAGACTCTGGGTATGGGGATTTGGTTACACTAGATTTCTCTAATGCCATTTTGGTACCATTCTCTTTTATTTTGAAAAATGTTTTTGTAGGCACTTTGGATTGATTTTAAATCTATTTCCCTAACATGTGAGATTATCATGCGCATGAACAAATCACCAATTTAACACCTAAGAAAATAATGAATAAATTGCAAGACTTACCTTGTAGTGACGAAAGCATATGCAATATTAGATTAGAATTCACATCAACGATCCTAGATATGATTTCTAATTAACACACAATCACTCAATTGTTGTTTTCACTTTATTTAATGAGAATCATGCAATGCATGCTACTAATTTAACATGAAGTAACATGGCATGGCAATATGACCTAAACTACATGACATGAGTTAGGTAATGCAATAATTAAATATGTGATCTAAATTAACCAAAATGACCTAATCACTAGATGACGTGCACATGATTTTTTATTTTCTTAATAAGCATGCAATCTATCCTAGAGATTGGAACTAATTTATCCTAAGACATTTTTTTTTGTATTTTTAATAAAAATTCGAAATTAAGACTATCAAATAATTAACATGCAATTTAAATCAGTGAAATGAAAATCTAACATCCTAAATTTATTTTTTTGGTATTTTTATTTAAGAAATTAGAAATAAATAAATTTCCTATTCTTGACATGCAAAATAACCCTAAAACAAGTAATATCCTAACATGTATCTAATCTAACTCAAATGTTTTTTCTTTTCTTTCCTTTTATGGGAGCAAACAAATAAAGGCATCAAGAACAACAAGACAACAAATCCAGCAAAATATCATCCATGTCCATTTAATTTTGGAAATAAATTGATGAATCGTATCTCGCACATGAGATCGGATTGGCCAATTTTTGTGGCATCCTAAAACTCTGTGGCAACCTCTAGATGCCTTACAACCTTTGGAAGGGTGATGGACGCATCATTGATCTATGTTATGGCCTTTAGACCAAAGAAGTGTAATAGAATTAATGGCCAAGCACCTAATGGGTGAATATTTTGTTGGAAACATGTTCCATGCCCATGTGAGATCCAGATTTATTTGATGAGCAAATTATGTTTTTGGCCATGAATTTTATAAGTTGGACTTTATTAATCTATGTTACAAAGTATTATAGCCATTTAAATTTGTAATTTAAGTACTTTGATTTAATAGGGATTTAGTTAGTTTTTAAAAGGGTCAATTTTGAATTTATTTAAGCTTGGGTCTTAGGCCCAAGAGTATTGGGCCTAAGATGGGCCTTAATGGCCGGCCCATAAGCCGATGAAGAGCTGTTGTTGCACAAAGGAGAAGGGGGGGGGGAGTCCGGTTTGCATGCCTCCCCCATTTGTCCCATGGTGATGGCCAAGTGTCACCCCATGCAAAAGGTGATGATGACTAATGATGAAGGGAAGGAAATTAGGGGGAAAAGGGTGGCCTATTTAAGCGAGAGAGAGGGAGAGAGAGAGAGAGGGAGAGAGAGAGAAAGAGAAAGAGAGAGGAGAGAAAGAGAAGGAAGAAAGGAAGAAAGAAAGAAAGGAAGAGAGGAAGGAGGAGGGCCGTCCGTCGATCATTCCGCCTTGCTCACTATCGTCCGTCGTCGACCTTGTCTCGCCATTGTGCTTGCCATTTCCTTGGTCTAGAGGCAAGTGGGATCCTTTGATCTACTCTTGCATGCTGTGCTTAGTGTGTGCAATTGAATGGTAACAATTTCGGATGTATAGAATGTGAAAAATTGAAGTTATAAGAGTGGTGCTCTAGTCTAGTGTACTATTCTTGAGAAAAACAGCTCGACCTTGGATGTTCTAATGACTTGCATGTGATGTTCTAGGTAAATTTTGGCTTTGATCTCTAAATGAAAGTTGTAAAGGACTTCTTTTGGAGTATAACATACTCAAATTTGGGACAAAACAAACAAGTATAAGTGGGTGAAATTGTTATTCTTTGGAAAGACTGGATCTGGAGATTTTGGTACCCACCTGTGATGAATGCATGGACTGTAAGGCTATCTTTTTGTTGAAATTTCACTTCGATTTCTTAAAAAAAGATGTAAAGGACATCCTGAGGTTTAACATATTCAAATTTTGTAATTTTTAAAGTTCATTTGCCTATTTAACCAAAAATATTTCAAAAACTATGCAAGTAGAATGGACAGAATTAGTAGTGCTGTGATGCGTGGTCTGTATTGATCTATATGGGTATCTTTTGGTGTAGTGTTCTTCATGAAGTATCTGCCTTTATGTCTTGACTATCACATGTTCGAATTTCATAGTTTTTGAATGTCATTTGTGTATTTAATGAAAATTTTTTCTAAAACTGTACTAGCTGGATTGTGCAAATTTCAAAAGTTGTGATGTATGGACTATCCTGTTTTCTATGAAATTCTGGTGGTGTTGTGTTCTCCATGAGATAAATGCCCCTAGAGTTTGTCTATGATGTACTAAATTCTTAGAAATGATTAGAGACAATTACTAAATTTTAGGAAATGTAAATTAAAAAGAATGCATTCTGTTTTCTAAAATAATAGTAATTGATCTTGCTGTGTATGTGATGATATATGGCATTACATATAAAATCAAAAGCTGAAATTGACTTTGTTGCCATCACATCATGTACCATGTTAATATTGAGAGACAATTGTGAACATGATTTGTGATAAATGAGGATGCCGTCGGAGGTGTGAGCCGACGATGCCCTGGGAGTGTCGGGATGCCCAGAGGTGAGTGCCGGATGCCCAGAGGTGTGTGCCGAAGGCTCCTCGTGATGCCAGGTTGGGTGTGAGCAATAGAAATGTGGGATGTAATTACTAGTCCCAGGAAAGAAAAAAATGTGGCGATCCAATTGAAAAACAAGAGCTGAAATTGAATCATGCATAGTGTGGTGACATGTATGCATGGCTGTATGATGTAATATGTACAAGTGCATTAGTGGTATGTGCACATGACATGGTGACCTATATATATATATAGCTATTTTGATGTAATATGCATGACTGAAAGGTGAGATATGTTTTGTATGTATGAACTATATGTACTCTATGATGTCATGATTGTTCTGTTTGATGCATTGAGTAGTTTAATTGATCTTTTACCTGCTGAGTGGTTGTACTCATCCTTTGGGAACCAACATTTCATATTAGAAAGATGCCGTTGCGACCAGTTGCACGTGGTACTTACTATAGCATACCTACTGATGTGGATGTGGAGTGTACTGAGCATGCCTATGTCGGTGCTCTTAGTTTAGTTTTTGTCCAAGTCCGTGTCCTGGTGATGTCCGACGTGGGTTGAGCTGATGGCCTGGTCATCCAGGAGTTTTTATCTTTCCATGTCCAACATGAGGGAGTTATGTTAGGGATGTTACTGTCGCCGCCACCCGATGCACCGGATTGGGTATGATGGCACATATAGCTGATGGGAGCTGACACTTTTTGGAGATAGTTGACGATCGTAGATGGGGGGGTGGTACATGATCAATGTAGAATCGAGTCCTTTTGGGATGGTAGCCAAGTATAGTTAAAATCTTGGCTTTTTGTTGTATTGACCTTGATGTCCATCACAAAAATATAAATAAGAGTGCATCAGCATTATCTTTTCTTATGGTGCATAGTTGGTGTGTATTGCATTATGGTTATTGGAGGGAGAGATGGTGAAACTTGTTTATTCTTCCACTAATAAGTTGCACTAGGACCGCTTTTCAAAAAAAAAAAAAAAAAAAAGTCCCTAGTCAAAAGGGTATCGGTCAAGTGAAGTTATATGAGATCGAGTAATTAAGAAAGATCACCTGTGGCGACCTTTGGCGAGTCGAGAGTGCAACAATTTTAGACAAAATCACTAATCGTATCTCGAGTGTGAAATCGGATTGGTGACTTTTCCGTGCGATTGCGGGTTGTATTTCGCGTATGAAATCAAACCGTCAATCATATGCACATTGCAAAATTAGGAGATTTCCTAATTTAGAAGGCTACTCGAGTTGCGAGTATTATGGCATATCGGGAATTTCCATCATGTGCACCAATGAATATATCAAATAAGGAAACAAAAATTTCAGAAATTAAAATAGACAAAATTTTACCCATCCCAAATATTTGCTTCCAAATTTGGTCTTCGAATGGCAGCCAATGACCAATTGTGCTTCAGAGCAAGCTGGCAAGGCGCATCTCAGCTTGGGATGCTCGAGCTGGTAATTCATGGTGTGGTGCTCGGTTGACTGCAAAATCAAAACAAATGCACGGCAAAGACCAACGCAATATATAGGATTAAAGAATTAGACCCCAAACCCTCGAATCTCCTTATCGCCGGCGTTTCGACTTGACTTGGTGGATGTCGGGCTTGCTGAATGCACACAGTAACTGTAGAAATCCCTAAGCTTTTTGATCAAATTCTGGTCACTCTGGTGACAATATTCTTTGAATATTCAACTTTGACTTTCTTAGCTCCACTGTCAAATTTTTGACTTGCCTACCCTTACGGTCCGTGAATATCAAGTAGAATAGCTGCAACAAAACTTGAGCGAATCGTTCAAAGAAAAGAAAAGAAATATAACTTATCATAGCCCATGTCGGGGAAGATAGCTCTGTGGCAAAACTGGTCTGGTCATGCAAGAATGCCGGGACAGAGATCGATGAAATAGCAACCCGTCTCGATGCCGGGTCAAAGGACAGTGTTGTTCATTTGCACAACGACGGGGAGCAGCTCTACTCAGCGTTGGGCTTACGTCAGGAACATAGTCACGGGACTGGAACAAGATAGCAGCACCTCGTCAGATCATGGAAAAGACCGGCACCACGGGCACTGGAGGTAGCCACGAGCAAAGGCGGTGATGAAGGGCAGCAGCTTGCGTTGGGTTAGGTCCGCCGGGAAATCTGTGAAAGAATCAGGAAATCGAGAGGGCTTGAAACGCCGGGAACCATCTCGAGCTGCTCACTGGAAGCTGCGACTGAAAGCTGCTGGACGTTAAGGATATCGGGCACGTATTGGGCAGCAGATAATGGACAGCAGTAGCTTCGGACAGCGCACAAGGGCTGCAGAAAATTCGCTAGGTCAGCAAAGTGGAAGAACACTGCCAGTGAGCAACCGAGAACAAAGTTTTGATTTTCTCCCCCTCTCTTTGCGGAGAACGTGTGTTCTCTGTGTTGCGGCCGTGACTCCCCTTTCTCTCTATCGCACTTTTCTCGACGAGGCAGTCTGTATCGATTGTGGGGGAAGGATCGTGTGGCTTCCAACAACCAAAGAAAAACCCAAAAAAACAAAATAGAAACCCTCCTTCGACATGATCAAAGAGAAAGCCCCGCTCACATTTTTCTCTCAATTCTCTTGTGGCCGTGTATCAACATGTGTAGCCCCTCCAAAACCCTACGTATATTAATATATTTATAGGCCATGGATTAGGGTTTTTTTAGTTTTCCAAAATCATATCCACAAGAATTTATTTTCCAAACACAATATTTGTCTTTCCAAACGCAATATTTGCTTTTGAATTGGAATCTCACAAAGATAAATCCATAAAATCTCCCCAAGGATATGGGCTTGGGCTTATTTGCTCTCTTTGTGGGCTTAGCTCAACTTGTCAAATTAAAGTTTCTGAAACATCAATTCGAACCCATCCATCAGTGGCCCAATGTAAATGCAAATTAAAAATAAATGCACCTAAAACTATATGCTATGCAATTAACTATTTTTTAGGGATAAAATTAACCCGAATTTTCTATGCAATAAATAAATGACCAAATCGCCAAAATTTAGGTGTCAACAAATTAGAATCGGGATAGGAAAAAAAAAAAAAAAGCATTGTTAGCATAACAATCTTTGAGCTAATGCAAGAATAATGGCTAATTGTGAATCACAAATTCTCAAAAAAATTGACCCAACAACAGTTTATAATTATTTGTTTTTTGATTTTTGTGATCTAAAATAGACTACTATTCTCATAGTAAATTAAAGACTGTGACCCAAGTGGTGCAAATAGTAAATTTTCACGTATTTTATTTCCCTAGACTACGCTTTGGTTGGTTGGGAAGTGGGAGTTAATGAGTGGTTTGAACTCAGAACCTAGATGTCATCAAACAAAATGATCCACTAATAAGTCAATTCAAGATTCATTATGCCACAAAATATAGCTAGAGTTGAAATAGGACTTTTCACATTTACGAACTTGATAATTGACAACGGAATTGAACATGAGCTTTGTAAATTCTCATTACTATCTATTCTATCTACTAAGCACAACAGTTTCTAGACTTTCTTACTAGGGAAATTTAATTTTGGTCTCATGAAAATGAAACTTGGGCCTAATCGTAATACTTCTCTGATGAATTAATCATCAGGTAAATCGTAACTTTTATGCTCTAGTGGTGAGCCTCGAGAGCATCACCCTCAACTGGTACTTTGGCAATGACCAATTGATGCTCGTCTCGAACTGCCTCTTTTGGATGGGCAGCGCAGCGATCCTCCTCTCCAATCGGTCCTCCGATCGCTGGCCGCTCCAAGTACCAGCTCATCCACATTGTGCGCACCCACAAAGGTGCAGATGACAAGAGCTACAGCTGCGTGTTCCAACAAGAGGATGATAAGAAGATGATCGGCGTGTCGCTCTCCAAGGACTTGATGGCAGTCGCCGGGGAAGCCTTGAAGACCAACATCACGACCCTCGGCCCATTAGTGCTCCCGATGTTGGAGCAACTCTTGTTCTTCGTGACCTGGGTCGCGAAGAAGGTGTTCAAGATGAAGATTAGGCCATACATTCCCAACTTCAAGCTGGCCTTCGAGCATTTTTGCATCCACACTGGAGGTCGAGCTGTTCTCGATGAGGTACAAAAGAACCTTGAGCTCACTGATTGGCACTCAAAGCCCTCATGAATGACTCTATACCGATTTGGGAACACGTCAAGTAGCTCACTGTGGTACGAATTGGCCTATTCGGAGGCCAAAGGAAGGATTAGGAAAGGTGATATGACATGGCAGATCGGTTTCAGGTCCGGATTTAAGTGCAATAGTGCAGTTTGGCAGGCACTGAGGACCATTGGCCCAGCGAAGGAGAAGAATCCATGGATGGAAGAGATTCGCGAGTTCCCCGTTCATGTTCCAAAAGCAGTGTCCATTGGATCTACCACAAAATAAGCGCATCGTTAAGGATTTTGCCAAGATAGGCAAGATTGATTCTAAAGGACACGAAGACCCTTAATTATCCTTTTGCCTTGAGTTCTTGCACAAGCATCATTCTAGATCTTCTTTGAATTAAGCTTTTCTTCGCCTGAATCGATTCCTGGAAGAAGTGTGCATTTAGCTTTTGTAATTGTCTATATGACCGGTCAAAGCATGTTTTCTATGGCTGGATTAATTTAGAAACTATTGTGCTGTTCACCTATATTGCATAGTAAAATCGAGACTGCGAACTTTATATTCCATGAAGGCTTTTAGATGTTATTACCTCTCGAATCCTTACTCGATTCAATGCAAGAACTAACCTAGAAACCTAAAGTCAAACGGCAATTTATTTTGGTTGGTTAGACGACCGTCTGTCGTTTTATTACACGGGACAAAAATATCAAGGGTGAACCAAAGGTCCGAGCCGCAGACTCCGTCTTATGTGCAGGAACTCATTTAGACCGTGGAATCAATTAGACAATCACCTATAACGTGATTATATATTGTGTTTAGGTGAATAATCGACAAGTACTTCTAATTGGTTTTTTTAAAACCTTTTCTTAGAAGTAAAGTAAAGTTTCTCAAATATTTTATTTAGAGACGCCGAAAGTTGAGATTATCACCAACTATCTTTATTTTTGAAGAAGTGGTTGGTAAAAGATTCGAGCTTAACGCGACGATGAATGTGGACCATATGCACTTTCCCTTTCACTGGTTTTATTGAAGTTAGACACTTGATGAAGACACAGATATGGTCGTTCGACTATCATTGACTAAAATGGAGAGTTTCCAAAGGGTAAAATAAATTAAGAAACAAAAGGATCAAATCAAGAAAGTGATATGGAACTGTAGAAAGGGGAGTGACAAGGTAAATTAGAATCTAGAGTCATTACGAAATATCAAATAATTGTGAAGAAGCGAACTTGAGTTTGATGTATGTTGGTCTAAAATCGATCTAGGATAATTTGACAAAGGGGGAATTGAGAGGACAAACTAAAAGATTTGTTTCCGGGTTCGAGCTCGATAGAAGTGATCAAATTTCCACGTAACAGATTTTTCGGACTGAATGGAGATGAATTTGAGTTGAAAAAAGGCGTGAGGCATGCCAGCTCTTGAGATCAAAATGTGATTACAAAGGGTTTCTTTCGATTGGAATGCCGAAGAAATGAAAGTGTTGGAAAACCAAAGTGCAGAAAATTGGAAATTACACGATACTTCAAGGACAACACTAGAATTAAAACTGAAAAAGAGCGAGACATGCAAAATTTAAAAGAAATCGAAACATTGACGCTGAAATTAAACTTACGCACATTGACTTTAAAGGATTTGAAGGAGAAACACTAGAAACCGAAAATTCGCTTCATTAGAATTAAAAAACTTGAAAGTTACGAACACGTTTTGCACTTGAAGGGTACCAAACACAGCACCAATATTTTCTTTTTTTTGGTGACCGAGGAACTGCTGGAGACCCCTTATCATTTACACTTGAAGGGTACCAAACACAGCACCAATATTTTCTTTTTTTTGGTGACCGAGGAACCGCTGGAGACCCCTTACCCGGTGGCACTGTCGGACGTTGTCACAAGCCAATATTTAGACGTAAAACCTCGGGGGACACCAGCCTAGCAACCCACTGCCAAGGTCCCCCATTTAAATTGTGTTGACAACGAGGGGATTCAAACTCTTGACTGCAGCGTTACAGGAGAGAGTGAATACCACCTGCGTTGCCCACGGGTGAGTAACACAGCACCGATATTCATACTGAACATTACGAACAAAAAATTTGACCTAAAACTGAAGCTGAAAGTAAAGGACATTGATTTGAAAGTGGAAATGCGATCAGAGAAAAATTTCAGAGTTTTGGCATAACTTGAGCTTGTCTTCTTCCATCGTGGTTTCTCCTATTGCTAGGGGAAATTGTCCAGTCAATCTAAAATCTATCGTACTTATGTTAATTTAGTTCCAAACTTTCTAATTTTGCCAATATAAGTTTTAAACATCTGTGAGAATTCTCAATGTAATTCTTCCCATGAATTTTGCCGGGAATTATAGACGTGACAATGTGCCATATAGGCCAGTGATGACTGGATCACTATATTAGCGATTTTCGGCGAAAGTGAATCATAAAAACTACATTAAATTTTGCAAGAAATTTATTCTAAATTGGAAAATTTGAAAAATTTAGTATCAGATTAACATCCTTACAATATATTCAGGAACGATTAGGTGATTTTCTCCCTCTTATACCTATTGAGTTTCCTACGACAGTCGTTGGAATTCATGTGAAATCCTTACTTGTGAATGAATGATGGGTAGGTATGTTTGAAACTTTTAATTGTGAAATATGACGTCATTATTCCTCGTATTTGTTCCTACATAATAATAATATTAATCATAATTATAATACTAGTAATAATAAGTCATTGGGATAGCGTTATACGTGGAATTACATTTTTAGCATTGACTGAATGCATAGTAGAAAAGATTCTTCTTATTTTCCCAGCCTAGCCTGTTCGTATATATTTAGCTTTTACAAGAAAAAAAGTTCCTTAGTGAATAATATAATGTTACTTAATGTTATCATGGCATGAATAATTTTAATTTCAAAATATTGGTTACACGTAATTTGAGAATAGTTAGTGCATTGAAAAGCTGCATAACTTCCAAATTGGCTACTTAATAAGGGTCTCACGATCCCTTTTTTAGTCATTAGGGTTCCCTTTTTTGGAGTCCTCTCGGTAGCAAAACCTCATCAATAATACCAACAGGTAATAAATATAGCTATTACTAAGAGTAGAAATAACGGCTGATAGGTCCATACATTACAATAGTTAACCTAAATTAACAGTATAAACAATAATTCATAGATTTAAGAAATGACAATTGCTAGTGGTAGGAAACTAGTTTATAATAGGGAAAATGACAAGAATATTCTTTGAGCATTGAACTTTACTCTAATTTGTAATGTGCAATGTGGTCCATGAGCTTTTAATTTGTTCAATGTGATTACATACTTTAGCCAGCATGCAATATCATTCTTAAACTTTTAAATTAAGTACCTATTCAATTTAGTCTTAAGAATATATAAAATTGTTAAATGTTGTCGCTGAACTTGAATTAATAAGAGAAAAACATTGAATATTTTCATAGAGTTTAGCGAAAAATTGATACTATTACTGTTTTGGGTTGGGGATTTGTTACCTAATATTTTGTGGTACCCAAGATTCCCCCCAACAAAAAAACCTCTTCCCTCTTTTGAAAATCTTTTGTGGGCTCACCGCTTTAGTTTTTGAAGGCAAGAGCCTACTTCTCTGATGTTCTTTTTGTTTACTTTGATTGCTTTTTCTTTCCTCTCATGATTTGTTTTGAGACTTTGTGTGTGTTGTAATAAAGGGTGAGCAATCGAACAATAATATAGACAAAATAAGAAAATAAATCGGACACCAGATTTACGTGGTTCAGTCATAAAGATTTCCGTCCACGGGAAAAACAGCAATGAATTTCACTATAAATCAAGCGGTACAAGGAGATTACACACTCAAGTCACTCAAACACTCTCTCGGTGTTTCCCAAACCCCAATGTAACCCCAAACCTTGTTTATAAATAAACAACTCACTTGGGTATAAACTCACTGCACAAAGTTACCACGCGTTCAAGCTCAAAATACAATGCTCTACGTACACCTGGTTCGCGTATGTACGAAATTGCATATCTCTTCAAGCTTCTTGCAAAGGACTCGCAACTACGTTGATCATCGAACGTGCAGCTTCATAGGGTTTCACCAACTTCATGCAAACCACCGAAAAAAGGAAATTAGATTTTGCTTTTATATGTGTGTGCACCTAAGGTCAAACCTTTGACCTTGGGCCCCATTGCTTTCCATTCACGTTTTGGTCTTGAGTTTGGCAGTTCGGAGGTCTTCAGACTTTGATGGAAGAGTCTGCAAGTCTTCAGACTAGACTAATAGAAACGTTTTGTCAACTTCAAAACACTCAAGGAAGTTTTCTCCAACAATTATTACTTATGATGGGTTTGGCGACGACATGAGGAGTGGAGGAGGGAGGGAGTTGGGGTTAGTGGTGGGAGGAGGGAGAGGTGTGGCTGCTGCTGCTGCTTCCATTAATGCGGGCGCGAGGGGAGGAAGGAAGATGATGATGTCTTTTCCGGTGGAAAGAAAGATCGCCTTTTTATTTATTGTTGCTGTTGTCCACGAAAGAGAGAGAGGGGGGTCTTTTTTTTTTTTTTTTGGTTGAAATTTAAGAAATTAAGAAGATTTGTTGGTTGGTTTTTATTTATTTATTTTTTAATTTCGGTTGGTTGATTATTCAATTGTTTTTGTGGCGGACGGGGGAAGTACAACGTGGTGGGCTTCGGCGTTGCCTTAGCATCTACCTACAAAAGAATATTTGTCCCGTATTCTCATGGCCATTCTTTGTCTCGCTGTATGTTTTCTTCTTCTTCTTTTTCTTCTTTTTTTTTTCCTTTTTATTGTTCTCCTTTTTTCTTTTCTTTTTTGAACATCCAATTTTGTTAATGAATCCCCAATTTATCCAATTTTTAGTAACTCTCAATAAATCATGTAAATTGAGAGTTAGAATCTTGGAAACTAGTGGCATAAATATGGGACGACTCACATTTAATGGCAAAATTAATCAGATTGATTCCTTCACTATTGTAATCATATTCATTCGTTGTTGTAATTGAGATAGCTAGTATAAGCATCTAGAGGGGGTGAATAGGTGTAAAATAATTTCTCATGATAAGCGAGCAATACGAAATAGACAATAGAAAGGAAGTTCGCCTTTTGTTAACAAAAACAAATTATGATCAAAGTAAAAGTGAGTAAGGAAGAGAAAATGAACATAGAGATTATAGTGGTTCGGCTTATTCCAAGTCTATGTCCACTCTTCCGCAATGATAGCCCACTAGCTGGATTTTACTATGAACAAAAGAGTTGTTATAGCAAAGCTCTCCCTTGATTGCACAGTGTAGATACTCTACCACACTTCCTCAAGGTTTCTCAAAGATATAGACTCTCTTTTACGTATAAGATTTCGCTCAACAAATGAATTGACTAAGAACAAAAAGCTTCAGACTTTTGAATTCTTCTATCTCGCACACCCTCAAAACAATTGGAATGTCTTCCTTATATACTTCTTTATGCCATCATATTCGTTGGCACTTACCAAAGGAATTCTTCAAATTTACTCGTTGGATAGAATCAATTAGGAAGATCATTCGAGCTATTAAAGGAACACGTCGATAACCCATCAATCCTACTCGCCCATACAATTAGGATCTCGGTTTCCATAAGTAGAATCTTCCAAGTATACTTCGCCAATCAACGGATCCACAATTGCTAAATCAATCTTGATTTGAATAATGGATTCTGGCATGCTATATCTAGCCAAGAGATCTTCTCCAGTCAATAAAATCAAATCCTTACCGAAACATCTAGTTCTGGATAAGTCTTCTTCGACAAACTAAAGACTATCAATGAGGATAGACTTTAAATCTTGAGTCTAGTAGTTTGGAGGTCTTTAGACTTTGATGAAAGAATCTATAAGTCTTCAAACTAGATTGATGGAAACGTTTTGTCAGCTTCAAAATACTCCAGGAAGATTTCTCAAACAATCTCCCTCTTTTTGATGGTGACAAAACTTTTTCTACAGATTTGAATAACTTTGACCTGCAAAACATTACTCAAGCAAATATGGATATCTCATAAAGATAAATAACTTGATGATAACACTAGAATCTGCAACCACAGAAAATAGGTTAGTCTTGCATATGAGTAAAGTCATTCATAAGATATCAATAATACTTAATATAAACAGTCAAATCCAAATCCCAAATTTAGTCCACAGCCAGACACAAAAGTCAAGTCAAACATCAAAACAAACCAAAAGTTCAAAAAGTTTAAGGTTTAAAGTTCAGGTTCAAAGTTCAAATTACATCTCTCCCCTTTTTTGTCATCATAAAAAAGGTTTAGATAGAAAGAGAATGGAATCAAGAATGCTTGGAAACACGAACAAGCTGGAAATCTCCGATTGACTGGACAATGCCTTCTAGCTTTTTCAAGTCTTCCTTCAGTTGCGCCACATCTTCACCCTTAGCATTTGCTTGAATTTGAAAAGAAAGGTCTTGGATCTGATCATTCAAAGAAATTGAGGAAGCTTGACCTGCAGTCTGTAAATTCTGAACTTCGCATACAAGAGCATATATCTGACCTCGTATTTGTAAGAGAACATCAAGAATTATGCGAAAATCTGCTGAATTATCAGTCTACGTGCTAGCTTCTGTATGATTGGATGGAGTAAATGTAGACAATGGTAAATCAACATAGTTACACAGATTGGGTGATGAAACATCATGTCCCTCCTCAGGAAATTTAGAGGCATAGATGTCCCTGGATCTGCTGGAGAGTGGCTTACTCCTTCACTGGTGGCAGGATATGAGGACATTCCTATTTTCTCATGATCTCCCCTATTTCTATGCCGTCAGGTGGAGAAGAGTGTTCCTCATGCTCTCTTTCCTCTTGATCTCCTCTTTCCTCTTCTTCTTCTTTAATTCTTTCCTCCTCTGCATCTCTTTCTTCGGCTTGTCTCTCCTTTGTTTCTTTCTCCTCTGCTTCCAAATCTTTTCTTTCTTTAGTCCTCTGTTTTGAGTCTTTCTCTTGTCGTTTTGTTGATTCTGGAATAGAACAACTTAGGTTTTTCAATGCCATTGCAAAAATGGTGATGTCTTCCTCATCTTCTTCATCCTCAATGATGAAAGCTCTTCTTTTCTTGGATGAAGCAACCATAAGCTCCTTCCCTTTTCTCTTTGCAGCCGAAGAGATTTGATGAGTCTTGACACGGGTTTTCTCCTTGAATTTCTCCAAAGCCTTGTTGAGTTCCTTTAGACGCATTTTGGAGACCATTTTCAGTCCCACCACCATTTGATTGCACGTTCAAACATAGAGAATTCGGGGAGAATATTCAAATGTCTGAATATCTTTGTCACAAGAGATGGATAAGGAAGTTGACCATTGTTTATCACCACTGCTCTATGCATGTGGAACATAATAGAGTGAGGAAGAGAGAACTTTTTCCCAGCATTGATGGCATACATCAGCTTTGTCTCTGAGTTTGAAACATCGGTCTTTGAAGTAGATTTTGGTCTGAGGTAATTAATCACAATCTTGTGAAACAGAATGTTGAACGCACTCATCCTCGAGTAGGAAACCTTTTCCTTTGTCATTCTATCCTTAACAAGTTCCAACGTAGCACGAACAATGGAGACATTGATAGGTTGATATTTCCCTCTCTCAACCCTAATGATATCAGCCAACATATCTACATCCACCACATAGTCCTGATCTCGGACACTAAAAGAGAATCTATTCACATCCAAGAAACTGAGATTCGAGTAGAAATATGCAGTGAGTTCAGCATAAGTTTCTATAGAGTAGAATAGAACCATTCAAGTTGAAGAAGACTGAATTTTTCCCTTCAATTAACGTTCACAGCCTTAAGGAAATCAAAATCCACACTTCTAGGGTTTATCATCCCATACTTCAACAACTTAGAGTATAGATGTTTGTGCTCCTCCGATCGAAACAAGTCTATTCTTTTGCTCCAAATTTTTACCGCAACACTCATTCTCGGTTGAAACTGACTGTACAACTTGTCATCATCATTCCCATTTGGCTGATTTAGACCTCCAACACGTGGATCGATTGGAATATTTGTCATTGCCTCTTCTGCCGACCCAAAGCAGGTGCAATTCCCAATCGTTCCATTGTGCGTAAAAAGAAGGTTTCATTTTTGTATCCTTTGTCTTTCAGAAATTTGTCAATGTAGTTCAAAGGAGTTCCACCCATTTTCAAAGCACGATAAAACTTGTAGATAAAAGAGGGCTTAGAAGTTCTTACGAGTTCTGCATCTTCGATTATTTCTTCCTCTTCTTGACAAGCAACATCCTGTGGTCTAGATGGAGAAGATGGATGCTGTTGAGAATGTTGTGGGCCCTGCTATTGACTAGGAAACTCTTCTTCCTCAATGAGATCAAAGTGCGTAGGCCCCTCACGCATTTGCTGCGGTCCCCTATTCGTGATCCTCGAAGACTTCCTTTGAGACGACATCTTTCACAATCTTTGAAAGATTCCAAACTTGACTTTCCCAAAAAAGATGACAACTTTTCCAAGATTAAACAAGAGAAGAAGATAGAAATGGAAGATTGATGCTCTCTTAGGGTTTTTGAGAGTAAAGTGAAGAGGACTCGACAGTATATACGACAGTCGAAGAGAGACATACGAAACGTCATAAAAGAAAGTGTAAAGATGCATTTTCAAAAAATAACTACATTTTTCAAAAAATTAGATAACTGTCATTTAAAAAATAACCCCTTTTTCGAAAAGGAAAGATTGCATTAATCACGTAAATTAAAGATAGCAATAATCAATCATGGGTTGATGATCGTACCTTTTGAGATGAGATTCGAGAGATAATAAAGTAAAATAACTTACGAAAGAAAAACTTGATCATCTGAGTCTGGGTATCTTTAGACTTTCAATCCTGATTTTGAATTTCCTCAGACATTAAGATTTTTCAAATTGATTTTTCTCCAAAGGCTTTGTAAAAATATCCGCCATTTGGTTCTTTAAGTCAACAAACTGAATTGAAACCTCTCCATTTTGAACATGATCTCTAATGAAGTGATGTCGAATCTCTTTATGTTTTACTCTTGAGTAAAGAATTGGATTCTTAGTGAGATTGATTCCGCTAGTGTTGTCACACTTAATTTCCGTGCATGAATCTTCAATTCTAAAGTCTCTTAGCTGTTGTTTTATCTACAAAATTTGTGAACAACAACTCCCAAGAGCTGCATATTCTGATTCTGCTATAGAAAGAGCTACTGTACTTTGCTTCCTTGAAAACCAAGATACTATCCTCCTTCCAAGTAGTTGACAGGTACCCAAGGTGCTCTTTCTATTAATTCTGCATCCGACTAGGTCTGCGTCTGAGTATCTAAGAAGAGTAAAGTCTCCCTTTTTAGGATACCAAAGACCAAAGTTTGAAGTTGATGCAATGTATTTGATTATACGCTTTGCAGCACTTAGATGAGATTCTTTAGGGTCTGCTTGAAATCTAGCATAAATGCAAACACTAAAAAAAATGTCAGGTCTAGAAGTAGTAAGACAAAAAAGTGAACCAATGATACTCCTGTATAACTTCTGATCAACTCTTTTTCCTCCTTCATCTTTGTCTATCTTCAAGGAACTTGACATTGGTATATCAGCCTTTTTGCAATTTTCTAGTCCAAACTTTTTGACAAGATCATTAGCATATTTTTCTTGATGAATAAAAGTTCCTTCCTTTAGTTGTTTTACTTGAAGCCCGAGAAAGAAGGTTGATTCACCCATTATGCTCATTTCAAATTCATCCTGCATAGACTTAGAGAATTTCTTGCACAGACTTTCATTAAGGGATCCAAAAATAATATCATCAATATATATTTGAACAAACATAAAATTTTACTTTCTCTTTTGATAAACAAAGTAATGTCTACTTTACCTTTAACAAAGCCATTTTGAATTGAAAACTTACTCAGCCTGTCGTACCAAGCTCGAGGTGCTTGCTTTAAACCAAATAAAGTCTTTTTGAGTTTGAATATAGAGTCTGGTTTCCTTGAGTCTTCAAAATCGGGGGGTTGTTCCACATAGACTTCCTCTTGGATAAATCCATTTAGAAAGGCACTTTTGACATCCATTTGGAATAACCTGAAATTCTTATGACAAGCAAAAGCAAGCAATAATCTAATTGCTTCTAACCTCGCTATTGGTGCGTAAGTCTCATCATAGTCTATCCCTTCTTCTTGTGTATATCCCTTGACCACGAGTCTTGCTTTGTTTCTTACGACTTTTCCTTTCTCATTCATCTTGTTCCTGAAAACCAATTTAATTCCAATAATAAATTTACCTTTTGGTTTAGGAGTTAATTCCCAGACATCATTAATATTGAATTGCTTGAGTTCTTCTTGCATAGCTTCAATCCAGCTTTCATCAAATAAAGTTTCTTCTATGCTTTTAGGTTCTATTTCAGAAATAATAGCCACAACACTAGACTCTTCACGCCTTTTGGATCTTGTGCGAATTCCTTCATTAATGTCGCCAATAATGAGATCTTTAGAATGACTGGACTTATGCTTCCAGTTACTGGTTGATTTGTCAGGTTGATGATCACTTCCTTCATTTGAATCTTCAACAACCATTTGTTGCTGGTCTTTCGAAATCTGAGCTATTTCTTGAGATTTAGACTTTGTAGAGTATGAAGCAGGTTAGATTCTTTAAGATGAGTTTGAATAGATTCATTTTGCATAGAATTTTGGAATCTGACATTCATTGATTCCTCCATAGATTGAGTCTTCTTGTTGTAGGCTTTATACGCTTTGCTTGTGATTGAATATCCAAAGAAGATGCTTTCGTCTGATTTTTCTTCAAACTTGCCAACTCGATTATTTGCATTTTTCAATATAAAGCATTTAAATCCAAACACATGAAAATTTGAAACAATAGGCTTCTTTTCTTTGAATAACTCATAGGGGTTTTTTCCATAATAGGCCTTAGAAAAACTCTATTAATAATATAACATGCTGTAGAAACTGCTTTAGCCCAAAAAACGTGAAAATATGTTACTTTCCATTAAAAGAGTTCTAGCCATTTCTTGAAGCGACCTATTCTTCCTTTCCACAACTCTGTTTTGCTTTGGAGTATATGGAGAGGAGAACACATGCTGAAAACCAGATTCATCACAAAATTTTGTAAAATCTTGATTTTCAAATTCACCTCCATGGTCTATTCTTATACTTGAAATAACATACCCTTTTTATTTTGGACCTTTTTAGCAAACATTTCAAAATAAGAAAAGGTTTTACACTTACTTGCCAGGAAATATACCCAAGTAAATCGTGAGTAGTCATCCACAATTACTAGGTAATATTTTTTACCTCAAATGCTTTGAGTTCTAGTTGGTCCAAAGAGATCCATATGCAGGAGCTGCAGTACACGATTAGTAAAAACTTGATTTATTGGTTTAAAGAAATTTCTTACATGCTTTCCCAATACACATGGTGTACATAGATAAGAGTTTTGGTATGTCAAGTTGGGTAGACCACAAACTAGCTTCTTTCCTGAAATTTTGGCTATTTGCTTCATATTGATGTGCCTAAGTTTTCTGTGCCATAAGTTCACTTCATCTTAAATTGAGATTAGACATTGCGATTCATTTAGTTTCACATCCAAGAGATAAATATTTCCATGTCTTCGACCCATGAATGACTGAGTAGAATCTTTATTAGTTCCTGAATATATTCCCTCTTAAAAGTTGATTTTGAAACCTGTATCGCACAGCTGACTGATGCTAAGCAAATTGTAGTTGATTCCTTCCACTAAGAAAACATTGCTGATTGTGAGGTTTCCAATCTTTACAGTTCCGAATCCCACAATTTTTCCTTTGATATTTCCTCCAAATGAGACTTTTCCACCATTTACTTGAATGAGTTTTATAAAGCAATTTGAATCTCCTATCATATGTCTTGAGCATCCACTATCCAAATACCATTTAACATTTTTCTTCATAGTAACCTGCATTTAGAAAAGAAACTCAAGCTTTCTTTGGTACCCATATTTTCTTGGGTCTATTGGTGTTAGTATTATATACGGTCTTTGCCCATACTTTTTTTAACGGGTTTCCAAACCATAGGACATTCCTTTTCAAAATGGTCTGAGCTATTGCATTTAGAACATTTAAGAGCATTTCGACCTACTAGTTTTACAAACACTCTTTGGAAGTGATTTTTGTAAGCATCTCTTGTAGGTCTTTGCTTAATTCTTTCTTTTACTTTAGGAGAATCAATTAGAGAAATAGTTTCCGCAGTCATTCCCAAACCAGATTTATTGAAATAAGGTTTTTGAACAGAAATTTTTTTTTTCCAGTTTCTCAGATCCTATAGAAAATTTTTAGAAATATTTGAGATATCATTTTTCAAGAATGCATTTTCTTTTGAAAGATTGCCTTCATTTTCTTTCAAGGTAGAAACATTTTTGTCTAAAACTTTGACCTTTTCTTTCAAAACATTTTCTTGTTGTTTTAGTGCAGAATTTTGTCTTTTGAGTTCGGAAATTCTTTTAAGAGAAATTTTGAGACTAAGACACAATTCATTAATGTATCTACAGACTTTAGTAGAGATTTTCAAATTACTTACTTCAATTTCATTGTATGAATCTGAGTTTGTCTTGGAGTTTGAATATGAATCTGATTGTGCCATGAGACAAATGTTGGCATAATCATCATCACTTTCTTCACATTTTGTATCACTCCAAGTTTCTGCTTTAAGAGCCTTTCGATACTTTTCAACTTTTCCTTTCTTCTTCTTCAAAAGAGGACAATTGAGTCTGATGTGTCCATTTTTTTTTACATTCGAAGCAGACTACATCTTTATTGGATTCATCATCCTCAATAGACTTACTCTATTGCTTTTGAAAACTCTGTTTCTTTGAATTGAATATTCTTCCTTTTCTGTTCAGCTTTCTGAATCTTCTTATCATGAAAGCAAGCTCTTCGTCATCCATATCGTCTTTAGAATCTTTGACATCAGAATCATCATTAGATTTTAATGCAATGGATGTCTTACCTTTAGGATCTTCATCTTCATTGATTCGCTCCACTTCATAAGATTGAAGAGTCCCAACCAATTCATCAACTAAAAGTGGCATAATTCTTTGTGTCTCCCTTATTGAGGTCTTTATGTGATTCCAATCCTTGGAGAGTCCACGCAGTAGTTTGTTTACTTTCATGGGATCAGAAATTGGTTGACCTTGATTTTCAAGACCATTCACGATTTCTGTAAAATGACTAAACATGTCAGTAATAGATTCTCTTGATTTCATTTTGAAGACTTCGTATTGACTGAGGAGAATATTGATTCTGGTCTCTTTCACTCGATCGGTTCATTCATAGGTGATATGTAATCTATCTCAAACTTATTTCACTGTAACACAAGAAGATATTCTGTTATATTCAGTAGGTGACAAAGCACAATATAAAGAATAAATTGTTTTTGCATTAAGAGCTTGTCTCTTGGTTATTTCTTCCTAAGTCATTTCACTAGACTCAACAGCATCCTTTCCTCTCTCTGAGACAGGTGTAGCTTTAGGAATGATTCATTTGTCTATAACGTCCCATTCCAGAGGATTCTTTGATCTTAGGAATGCCTTCATCTTGTTTTTCCATATGTTGTATTCTTTTCCATCAAAGTAAAGCGGTCTGGCATTACTTTGCCCTTCTACCAGCCCTGGAGCCAACATGCTAGCCATGGATCTTTAACTCTAAAGTAAAACACTTCAAAATAAGTGAGTACATAGGCTCCGGTACATAGGCTCCGATACCAATTAAGATAACTAGTATAAGCACCTAGAGGGGGGTGAATATGTGTAAAATAATCTCTCGTGATAAGTGAGCAATACGAAATAGGCAATAGAAAGGAAGTTCGCCTTTTGTTAACATAAACAAATTATGATCAAAGTAAAAGGAAGTAAGGAAGAGAAAATGAATACATAGATTATAGTGGTTCGGCTTATTCCAAGCCTATGTCCACTCTTCCGTATTGACATCCCACTAGCTGGATTTTACTATGAACAAAAGAGTTGTTACAGCAAAGCTCTCCCTTGATTCCACAGTGTAGATACTCTACCACACTTCTTCAAGGTTTCTCAAAGATATAGACTCTCTTTTGCGTACAAGATTTCGCTTAACAAATGAATTGACTAAGAACAAAAAGCTTTAGACTTTGGAATTCTTCTATCGCGCACACCCTCAAAACAACTGGAACGTCTTCCTTATATACTCTTTTATGCCATCATATTCGTTGGCACTTACTAAAGGAATTCCTCTAATCCACTCGTTGGACGGAATCAATTAGGAAGATCATTCGAGCTATTAATTCCTGCTCGCCCATACAATCAGGATCTCGATTTCCATAAGTAAAATCTTCCAAGTATACTTCACCAATCAACGGATCCACAATCACTAAATCAATCTTGATTTGAATAATGGATTTCGGCATGCTATATCCAGCCAAGAGATCTTTTGCAGTCGATAAAATCAAATCCTTAACGAAACATTCAGTTCTCGATAAGTCTTCTTCGACGGACTAAAGAATGTTAATGATGATAGACTTTGAATCTTGAGTCTAGCAGTCTGGAGGTTTTCAGACTTTGATGAAAGAGTTTATAAGTCTTCAGACTAGATTGATGGAAACGTTTTGTCAACTTCAAAATACTCCAGGAAGATTTCTCCAACATTAATTACGTGTCATTTAGATGCAGGAGATCTTTTATAATGCTTTTATCTTGTTAAAGATATTAATTGTGAATTTTGTACTGGCTATGAACCCATAATGTATCCCACACGGCAAAGAAGCCCTAACCTAACCTTTAGCCCCACTAACCAAGAAAAAAAATGGAGACCTCGACATTCTGACAATTCATCAAAAACGTGGACTGATGAGAAAGCTAATGTCCCCAAGATGAAGCCACAGACGGAGAGTTGCTTAAACCAAAAATTCAATTTAACTTCCACGATGGATATTTCTTTGAATCGATCACTAAGTCGACGATGCTGAAGTCATGAGGGCAGAAGGCCTGACGACTAATGTTGCAGCGACCACTTTCTTTCTCTTCCCTCCACGTCGTGAGGGCCCACTCACCTATGAATAGAACCATGTGAGAGCTCATCGCTTGTGCCTTCACACAGCCAGCGGCGGTGACAGCAACGAAGAGCGGTGTCTGGACTTTCAAGAGGAAGAAATTTTCTGGGAGAGGAAGACAATCAAGGAGTTGCTCTTGGAGAGGAAGATTAGGGCTTTTGTAGAAAGAGAAAACCAAATTGTATAAGACAATTTCTATTTTAGGGTTTTGTAAGTTCCCACTCCGGCTCTCCCGAGAATTGAACCTCATATCCCAGGTTCCTTGAAATATGGAACTAAGAACTGGACCATTCCCATATATCTAATTTTTCAATTCCCAATTCTACCTAAAAATGATCTCGTGCCTTACAAAATTAGAATTCCCAACCTTTGACATTGGACAAGCCTATTAAAATTCTCGTGCCTTATAAAATTAATCAAACAACGAGCCGTGACCATTGGATATATAATTAACACTTTTCATATATAAATATATATTGAAGAATCATCCTCCAACGGCAACAATAATGATAATGAGGATATGGTGTTGTTGATTTAAGAACTCCAAATGTTCTTGAAAAGAAGAAGAAATCCTAGGATAAGATTATCGTGCACTTTAAACTTAAAAAGAAGAAGAAAAGTTGTAGGCCAACCGTCTACATGGCACAATTGGCACTAATGTGGACAATTTTCATGTATTTTTAATTTTTGTTTCGTATGCCAGCCCAAAATTGGAAAAAAAAATAAGAAAGAAAAAGAAATGAAAAAAGAATTGAAGAAAAAGAATAGAAATTCAAACAAATAAAAAAATTACAAAAAAATTGTCTATGTCAACATTGCCAGTATCACATAAGATGTTGTGTTCACATTAGCGATTTCTAACCATATTGACCGAAATGATTGCATCGATAAATTATTGAAAAGTTTAAAACTAAATTGACACAATAAAAAAGTTTAGAATTGAATTGATTGTTATACAAATAGGTTCAAGGTATTTTTGATAATTTTCCCAAACTGTCCTATAGCAATAGCTAGTGAATTCTGGCATATAGTCCACTTCATTGAGTCTTTTACTTATCAAGTTTGTACTTATATTAATTGTAATCAAAGAAAATAGACTATGAATCTCTAAATGACTTGCAATTTTCATAATATAGTTAGGTTTGTCTCCACTGAGGGCCAATTTTTCTCCATTCTTAATTGGATGAATATCACCCTCATTTAGACTAATACAAAAGCACACACAAAAACCTAATCTCCCCCTCCACCCTTTTTCTCTCTCCTCTCTCTCTCTCCCCCTCCATCCTTAATTGGATAAACATCACCCTCATATGGACTAATCTACAAAGCACACAAAAACCTTATCTCCCACCCTCCTTCTCCTCCCCCCCCTCTCCCGATGCCCCTCATCCCCCTCTCCCCTTCTCTCTCTCTCTCTCTCTTTTTGCCCCTCCTGCCCTCCCTCCGCGATCAACTTAGTGGAATATTCATCTAAGTAAGCAAATGGCTTTTTAACAATTATGAGTCCTAAAGGTATTAATGTCTCTAAGCATTCATACATATTTTTTTTTTTAGGGTTTATTATGTTCTTAAGTGTTAACCTAACCCTTAAGTTCATTAACTAATCAACGCTAAGGTAAGCTAATGAGCCTAATTCTACTCACCATCGATCGCCACCTCCTAGACTTCTTGTCACCGCTGACATTCTCTAATACCTCTCTCATTCATGCATTCAATCATGCAATCGTTCAACTCAAGGCATTAGCAAGCTCACACAATCAATTAACAATTGAGAAGTTAGGATTCAGTTTGGTAATTTGATGTCAATAAGTGACTTAATCACCCATCCACCTTGTTAAATTATGACTCGAATTTGAACGATTGCACAATCTGATTCATTTGGATATTGTGGGACTTCATGAAGATTTACAAAAGAAAAGAAAGAAAAAAGGAAATTTTCAAGGATTCTTTATTTTTGTCGATGAAGTCCCTGCACGTGAGAAAGAAGGGGTTTGCACTGCATGTTCGAAAAAAGACTACATAGAGTTTAAAAGGGAATCAGAAGTGGTGGGGCCCAAGGTCAAAAGTTTGACTTTGGCCACACACACATATAAAAGGGATGCTGACAATGAGGGTTTTCTCTTTTCTAGGGCCACTACACGTACATGCTGAGAGAAGGACGAAACCGCCGAAGCCTTTTCATAAGAAGCCGCTGCAGCTTATACGAAGAAAGGAGTCGCACGTCCACGTGCTTTCGAAGAGCTGCAAGTTTTGCAAATTCGTATGTACGCGAACTAGGCGTACGTAGCGCGTTAAACTTTGAGCTTGAACGCGTGGTAATTTTGTGTCATGAGTTGGGTTTGGGGTTCAATTGAGGCTTGGGAAACACCGAGAGAGTGTTTGAGTGACTTGAGTGTGTAATCTCCTTGTATTGCTTGATCTGTAGTGAAATTGCTGCTGTTCTCCCCATGGACGTAGGTCTTTACGATTGACCACATAAATCTAGTGTCCAATTTATTTTCTTTTTTTGTCTATATTATTGTTCGATCGCTTGCCCCATCGCAACAAGTGGTATCGACAGAAGAAGTAAAAGTGAGAATCGACAGATTTGATAGGAAGGATTTTAGTTTCTAAAATATGCAGATTAAAGATTATTCTTACTAGATGAATCTGCACTTGCCTTTATCTAGGGAGAAACCAAAGACGAAGAAGCAAGCTGATTGGGATTTGCTGGATAGATGAGCTATGGGTATTATTCGGTTGACGTTGGCTCGTAACATCATGGTTAACATCCTGAAAGAGAAGACCACTGCTGATTTGATGCAAGCCTTATCGGATATGTACGAGAAGCCCTCTCCGATCAAGAAGTTCTGTTTGATGCGACTTCTGTTTAACTTGAAGATGAAAGAAAGTGCATCAGTTGCAGATCATATCAATAAATTCAATGTGATTTTTAGTCAATTGAGTTCAGTTGAGATTGATTTTGAAGATGAGGTACGTGCTTTGATTTTGTTATCCTCATTGATTGATAGTTGGAATACTACCGTTACTGCTGTTAGTAATTCCTCTGGGTCAAGAAGTTTGACGTTTGATGTGGTTCGAGATTTGATTCTGAGCAAGGACATTCGTAGACAAGAATCTAGCGAATCTGTGTCTACTTCTTTAATAGGTGAAAATAGAGGAAGATCTATAACACGTGTGGGTAACAGTAGTACTAATATGAACAGACGTAGTCAATTTAGGACTGTTAATGTTGTTTGTTGGAGCTGTGGCAAGAGAGGACATCTTAGGAGGGATTGTCTTAAGTTGAAGAATGAGAAGGGTAAAGGAATTATAATTGACTCTGTAGATAATGTTGCAGCTATAGCAGATAATGCTGATTATGTCTTATCTATCACTAATGATTCATTGCTTGATGGATGGGTTATGGATTCTAGTTGTTCTTTTCATGTTACACCAAATAGAAACTGGTTTATCACTTATCAATGCATAGGTAGTGGTAAAGTCCAGTTAAGGAACAATGCTGAGTGCGATGTTGTGGGTGTTGGTGATGTTAAAATCAGAATGCATGATGGTATCGTGAGGACATTGATTGGAGTGAGGCATGTTCCAAAATTGAAAAAGAACTTAATTTCTTTGGGTGCCTTAGATTCAACTGGTTGCAAGTATTCTTCAAAAGGTGGAGTTTTGAAGGTTGTTCGAGGTGCCTTGGTGATAATGAAAGGAATCAAGCACGGAGACCTATATAAACTTCAAGGTGAAACAATGACAGATTTTGTCTCGGAGACGTAAGATGCATCTGTTCGAAAATCTTTTGACTGTTCGAGAAAGACCTGGGTGTTTGTGCCAAGGCACAAGTTTGATGTTGGTGTTAGGATCTTGCAGTCAAAAGCTTTGATCGAGACGGAGACTGGTAAGTCAATCAAGCATGTGCAGACTGACAATAGCATGGAGTTTTGCTTAGAGTTGGTAAACAAATTCTGCATGAAAAATGGCATAGTGAAACATTGTACTAGTGCCAATAAATCACAACAATTTGCAGAATTGATGAGCAGAACATTACTAGAGACAACCCAAAAAATTATCTCTAGTGCTGGTATTGCTAGGAGAATCCTAGCTGATGTGCTAAGTATGGTAAACTACCTGGTGAATAGATCCCCATCAACTACTATTGAGAGGCAGACTATTGAAGAAGTGTGGTCAAGTAACGTTGCTGGTTATTCAATTATTAGAGTGTTTGGTTGCATGTATTATTTTCGAGTAAGTGATGGTAAGCTCGATGGGAGGGCAAGATGCATATTCTATGGCTATGCACAAGGTGAGCGGGGCGATCGGTTGTGGTGTCGTGGATATAAATTCATTTGTTAACAGCACATGAGTTACCGTTGATGAGTCTCCAATACTTCTAGCTTGGAGTATTTGTGGCAGTGTTAATACAAATCTGGACGATGTTTAGTTTGAGGTGGAGTTGTGACATAAACTCCCAAGGTAGCGAGTATGAGTATTAGCAAAGTAATCGACACAGATTGTGCTTGTAGCGAGGTGGAGCTTATAGAGCCGATGGTTGCTGTAACTACTGATATTGATAGGGTACGTATTTGATCTCTTAATAGATATGGATGCAATAATGGTTTTGTTTTATCTGCGGTTAAGGAGGTTGCGTTGGAAAATCCTTGCAGAGTAGTTAAAGGTGCATGTGGAGTTGGTATTCTGTTGAGGTTCTCGGTTATGATGAAGTTCAAGCGAGGCTTGGACTTTGATAATATCTGTGGTGGTTGAGCCCATCAAGGCTATGGAAGAGTAGTAGCAGAGTTTGAAAGTTTTACAAAGCAATTGTAATTTGGCTCAAACGTCGAGCCAAGGTGGAGATTGTTAAATTATGACTCGAGTTTGAATATTTGTAAAACGCGATTCGTTTGGATATCATGGGACTTCGTGAAGATTTACAAAAGAAAAAAAAAAAAAAGAAATATTCAAGAATTCTTTATTTTTGTTGATGAAGTCCCTGCACGTGAGAAAGAAGGGGTCTGCATTGCACGTCCGAAAAAAACCTACGTAGAGTTTAAAAGGGAATCAGAAGTGGTGGGGCCCAAGGTTAAAAGTTTGACCTTGGGCGCACACACACACATAAAAGGGACACCGACAGTGAGGATTTTCTTTTTCTTGGGCTGCTACATGTACATGCCGAGAGAAGGACGAAGCTGCTGAAGCCATTTCGTAAGAAGCCGCTGCAGCTTATACGAAGAAATGAGTCGACGTCCACGCGCTTTTGAAGAGCCGCAAGTTTTGCAAATTTGTATTTACGCAAAGCAGGCATATGTAGCGTGTTAAACTTTGAGCTTGAATGCGTGATAATTTTGTGCCGTGAGTTGGGTTTGGGGTTCAATTGGGACTTGGGAAATACCGAGAGAGTATTTGAGTGACTTGAGCATGTAATCTCCTTGTATCGCTTGATTTATAGTGAAATTCGTTGTTGTTCTCCCCATGGACATAGGTCTTTACGACTGAACCACGTAAATCTGGTGTCCGATTTATTTTCTTCTTTTGTCTATATTATTATTCAACCGCTCGCCCCATCGCAACATACCTCATAGAACTAAGCATCGATTAATAAGGTCGATAGAAATCAATCCAGCATTGATTAGTGAGGTCAATAGAAATCAATCTAGCGATACAACCTATTGTCCATCCTTACTTAGGATTTGACTAATGGATTACAAAATCTAAACTTAGCTTGAATTCTCTAAGTCCATACAAATTCAAAAACTTAAGGTTTGAGTCATTTAACATGTAAATAATTTTCATTTAAAAATTGCCACTAATTAATTTATGATAGGTCAATTGTATATCCAAATAAAGTAACATGAGAATTATGATTGAGTTGAGGACATGATTACACTAATTATCCAACTAGTATCCTTTCAATACTTAATCTTGTTCAATCGCCAACCAAAATATTCAAGCAACTTTCTTGCTAATTATGAGTCTTAAGATTCTATTACCATTCAAACATAAGGAAGACAACAATCAACATATTAAAAGTTCATAATCAAGTAATAATCGAAATAGAGATGCCGATGAGTGGCACGAGGAGTAAATACTTTGCGCTAGAGATGAGGTGGTGATAGCCGAGCTTCACGTACTTGAGCCTCCTTGACAAGAGAAAGTTTGGGAGGTTGTGGTTCGATGGTCTGTCCGAATCCTGGCTTCGAGGTTCGACTAAGATGGGGACTGTTTGACCTCAGTTTTGTCGACTGATCTGTTGATCGGCCATTTCTGCAGAGAAGACAAGATTCTTGCAGCTTCGGGGGTTTCTTACGTGTCTTCTTCAGAGCGGTTTCCTGAAGATTTGCTGAAGAATGTAAAAGACGAGAACTTGGTGTTTCACAAGCAAACAGAGGAAAAGAGAGAGAGAGAGAGAGAGTCTTAGCAAGACGGGGAAGAGAGTGTTTGGGGTGGAATTAATAGAGGGCGTGGAGAGCATAGAGTAATTAATACTTCTATTGAGAGAGAGAGAGAGAGGGAGAGTCTTAGCAATTCACGGGGAAGATGGCGAGTGTTTGGGGTGAATTAATAGAGGCCGTGGAGAGCATAGAGTAATTAAGGGCTTTGATAGCATAATAGTCTTTGAATTATTATGAAAATATCAGCTTGTTGTGAGCTCAAATTCTTAAAGGAATAGATCTTACAACAATTTATAATTATTTATTATTTAATTTTGTGTAATCCACAATAAACTATTATTCTTATATTAAATTAAAAATGGTCACCCAATCATTTCTCATTAATTTATATCAAATACTTATCAAGAGATGAGAAGTTATAATATATAATTTGGTACATGTGTCCAGCTAGTTTGTGGCAACCGTTGGATGATGAGGGCCCCAAATTGATTAAGTGGGAAATATATGACTTCATATAATCAGTATGAATTTAAGATATAAATGAATAAGTGGTCACTTCCTCTTGTGTGATATATTGCGAATCAATGTCAAACGACTTGAGTGCGTGCTTAATTTGATGCTTGTGCATGTGTTTGCTAGATGAATGCTCGATAGGTAGCCTATTGAGAATTGATTATAACTGAATTAGGGATTAGTTAATATTAACCATTATTAAGTGAATGTAAATGGTGGCCAATCATCATTAACCATTAATTAATGAACCCTAGTCATTAAGAGGTTAGGGGTGGTCAAAATGCGTGAAAAGCAAAGGCCGATCTAAGGCCATTTTTTGTTTGATGTGTGAATGTTGCTAATCTACTTGATCGCTTGAGTTCATGTTATGTGAATGGATGAATGGGTCATATGGAAACCGACACCACCAATAATGGCTACGCGAGGCAGTCCATGGAGGAGGTAGCCAAAAACCATAAAAACTGTGGTAAGAGATTGATATCTGTTCCAAAAATTTAACATTAGTTAATCACTTTTGGGGTTATGGCAACTCCTAATAATGCTTCTAGTTGATCCACTAATAATGGCTAATGGTGACTCTTAATGATGCTTTGGCTAAAAGAACTTGAAAACAATCTTGTGTCACGTGAGGTATAGTCTAGGGAGAGATTGTTGTAAAACGGATCGAGTCGGATCACCATTAGATGATGTGTTCGACCTGCCTTTTAAGAAGCCAATTTGGACCGTTTTATCAAGAAATACCTCTCTCGATCAGGTAGGTTGCGACACTCAATTATAAGTAGAGCAAAGCCCAAACCTACCAAGCTAATTTCAAGCCCACATCTACCAAGACCCAATCACGCCCTGACTGGCTTAAAGCCATAACTAGCTCACATTAACAAAAGTCTCTCTCCAGCCTTTTATCTTTTTCTTCTTTCATGCTCTCCCCATCATCATCTATTACCGAGGCCACCCGAAATATAATCTATACTCAAAGCTGAGACACCATAACATGAGCACCACACTTCACAATGAATCAAAATACGTCCATGACCGTACCTCCGTCGCAGGCTACTTCCAGTCACAGGACAAGCGTCCATCGACGTCCATCTCCATTATTATCCGTTCAAAGCCCATGCCAGCAGCCACACCACGACCACAACAAGCAGACCATATGAGACGTGATAGACAAACCATTGCGGATGGGCAAGGAGTTTAACATTCGAGCCACTGATTCGTAGCTGTCATCGCGGATGTTCCTCATTGGCAATTACCATGAATCATCGTGTGGACATTTCAAAGCATGAAGTAAAACATGACAAGGAGGAAGAGATTCAGATGCAGTCTCAACAAATGATGAAATGCAGACTCATGACAATGCATTTATATGGACCTGAACATGTCTTTAAAAGTTTTTTCTGAACTTTAGGATGTAAAATTTGAGAGTATTTCCTTCTAGGTGAGGAAGAAAAATATTTGCCTGGGCACTTGGGGGCCATGGGGCGAGGCTCCCCGTCATTTCTTCTGAAATGACTATCGCTGAATAGACAGTTATAGTAGCTTCCTGTGCTTGGGATGAGATAGTGGAGCACTCTGATGTTCCTACCAGAACGAGATGGTGAAACACTCCAATGTTTCAACAAATGATTAAATGTAATAGGACTCAAGATAATGTGTTAATAAAATGACCAATCTATGTCCATGTGTCCCTATACAACACCGAAAATCCAGATTATATCAGAGTTATGTCTTAGAGAAATTTCAATAGACAAATAATGTGAATGCAGTGAGAGTATTAAATCTGGTCTTATAATCGAAGCGTCTCGTTGCCTAAAGAAAAGCATTAACACAACGAGATCGCCAAGCAGCCATCAAAACTGATCGGATTTTTATTTTTTTAATCAGGAACTCAAGTTTGACTTCTCTTTTTCTTTCATAAACTAAGACAGAGCCATAATTCGTACCTTGACAGAAACGCACTTCGAATCACAAACCGATGATTGCACAAGCAAAGAAATGTTCTGGAACTCTTTATCGGCTAGGATGAGTATTGATAATGAAGTTTCGGCCAGGAATTGGACTTGTCAAACTCACGACCAAGTGATAGAACAAAGAAATTGAGTATCTCTTGCGCGATGATGAAGCGAATATCAGCAGCGAGTGAGGGCGCATAGTAGTGACCGTGAAGGCTAGAGGCTTCTGCGAACTTGGTGTGTTGAGCGTCTCAGAGTTCTTTGCTTGAATGCTCCCTCAAGTTCCCAAACGACTAATCCGAGAGAACATAATAAATATATTTATCGAGAATATAGATTTCCCTATTAGAAAATATTATTAGATAAATTATTAGATATTACTGATATTATTTGATATTTCGTTATTCCCCAAGATAGCTAATTTCCTTGATAGGCATGTTGTTTGAGTGTAAATACCCTCTTCCAATAACATGTAATGTGAAGTCAATTAAGTAATTGTAGTCTTTATTGATTCTCTCTTCTTCTTTTTTGAAAATCTTAAAATATTTACATGGTATCAGAGCCACCAAGAGAGAATGAGTCAAATCAAAACTTGTCTTTTCTTCCTTTATGTTGTCCTTGTTTACACCTAAATTTTGATTAGGTTTTTAATTAGGCTTTAGTTTCTTTATTTATATATTTTCCTCTTTTTCGGATAAATAGATAATAAAAAGAGAAAACAACAAAAAAACAAATAAAAACAGGAAAGAAAAAAAAAAGAAAAGCAAAAGCCAGCAGCCACAAGGGTTGGGCCTTCAAAGCCCAGTCCCTCTCCTCTTTTCTTTTCCTTCGCACAGGTCCGCGAGGCCCAGCCACGACTTGACTCAGCCCAGCCCTTTCTCCCTTGTCTTCTTCCTCCTCTGTCTTCTTCCCCAATCGGATAAGCAACACGCACCGGAGATGAGGACGCGTGCGACGCTGGAATAGAGAGGGAGATGGCAGTGTACATGGAGTGGACGCATCTACAATGCAAGGTAGCCTAGCTGGTGACACCTCGACTGATGGGATGTCAGTTTAGCTGGCAGTGGCCATTTAGCGCGCGGAGACCGGCGATCGAAGCTCCATCGACCGGCCGCCCCCTCGCCTATAAATAGGCTTCTCCCGACGATGGCGAAGAACACGGCGAACTTAGAGATTTCCCTTGAGAGACTTTAGGGGAGATCAAAGAGTGAGCAGAGAAATCTAGTCACGAACTCAAACGACCTCCCTTCGAGAGACTTTGAGGGAGGCCGACGACAAGCGAACCTAGAGAGAGAGGGTCGAGCTGGGTAGGGAGCCGGGGTCAAGGTCTAGATCTGAAGATCCAAGGGCGAGAAGGCCAAATCTGGGAGTCGAGCGCCCTCTGTCGAAGTGATAGGCCATTGTCGTCACCATCTGCTTCTCCCTTGGATCATCGCCATTCGATCATTGCTACTCGCCAGCCATCATAGCCCTGATGCTGAACAGCAACACCCCTGCGTCGTGCTACCTTTGCAGACAAGTATCAACCAATGCCCACCATTGCTTTTTCACCCGAAACCCTAGTTGCCGCCCCTGCCCATCGCCGATCGCGTTGTCACTGTCGCTTCCCCCTACTTGAGACCCTAGTCGCATCCGCCGATTCCCTTTGACATGAGCCTCACTTGCTGTTGCTCTACCACGATGTCGCCCTCGTCAAACGGCCTGCCATTCAACGCAACACCATCCTCGTCAGGTGGCCAGCTGTTGTCCTCGAGCCTGTCGTCGCCATCATCGTCGTCGCTCGACTGCCCAGTAGCTCATCGGCCACCCTCGTCAGTGCCGTGATGACACGGGCAAGGAGAAGGACGCCTGTCGGGTCCAAACCGGGTAGGGTTCGCCCCCCCAGTTGGGTCGAACCCAAATTGGGCGTCCGAGTAGGGTTTCCCTTATTTTGGGCCTGCGCGTGTGGGTCGGTTAATCCTTGGGTTGCTTTTTATTAATGAAGATGGGCCAAATCAGTGGGCTCTACTTGTGTTTAAAAAAACAAAAAATGAGTTGCAGGCTCGTCTGATCTCTAGGTACTCACCACTTGCTAGGTACTCCCTTTCCGTGACACTCGATCTATCTAAGTTGTCCTCAAAATTGCATCATTGAATACTAGTAGCTGTTCAAGCATTCCACTGCGTTGTGCACTTGTGGTTATCTAGGTAAGCCTTGTGCTACATTCAAGTTTATGTTGCCAGGAGGTGAGAAACCTTCACGAATATGTGGGGCACGCCCTCGATGTTCTCAATTACTAGGAGGTGAGAGACCTTTATGAATATCCAAGGTACGTCCTCGATATTCCCATTACTAGGAGGTGAGAGACTTTCACGAATATCTTAGATACACCCTCGATATTCCCAATTACTAGGAGGTGAGAGATCTTCATGAATATCCAAGATATGTCCTCGATATTCCCATTACCAAGAGGTGAGAGACCTTCACGAATATCTCAGATATGCCCTCGATATTCTCAATTACCAAGAGGTGAGAGACTTTCATGAATATCCAAGGTACGTCCTCGATATTCCCATTACCATAAGGTGAGAAACCTTTACGAATATCCCAGGTACGTCCTCGATATTCCATCTACTAGGAGACTTTAAAAAAAGCGACCAAGTATTCTCCAGAGCTTGGTACTTATGATTATCCAGGTACCCCTTCGATACCTGCGAACGTTCAGGTATCCTCCAAAAATTGTACTTGTGATCATCCAAGTACCCTTTTGATACCCTCGAACGTCTAGGTATCCTCTAAGAGTTTGTACTTGTGATCATCCAAGTACTCTTTCGACACCTACAAGCAATCGAGTACTCCTTCAACACCTACGAACATCTAGGCACCCTCCAAGAGTTTGTACTTGTGACTATCCAAGTACTCTTTCGATACCTACAAGTGATCAGGTATTTTCCAGCATCTAGTACTTGTGATCATATAAGTACCCCTTCGATACGTGTGAACATCCAGATATCCTCCAAGAGTTTGTACTTGTAATCATCCAAGTACCCTTTCGACGCTTGCAAAGGCCCAAATATCCTTTAGGTTAGTACTTGCAAATATCCAGGTACTATTTCAAAATGCCTATAAATGCCCAGGCACCCAACAAACAGATAACATGAGAAAGGTTGGCCCATCCCCTAAGAAAGGTCAGGAGCCATCTGGTGTCCTTGACGAAGATCAGACACCAAAAAATAAGATGCCCTGAGAAAGGTTGATGCATCTCTCAAGAAAGGTCGGGTATCAACCAATGTCTTTAACTGAGGTCAAGCACCCCAACAAATCGATCCCCGAGAAAGGTCGACGCATCTCCCGAGAAAGGTCGGGTACCAACTGGTGTCTTTGATTAAGGTCGGGCACCCCAACAAATCGATGCCTTGAGAAAAGTCGGTGCATCTCCCGAGAAAGGTCAGGTATCAACTAGTGTCCTCTACTGAGATCAGACACCCTTAACAAATCGATGCCCTGAGAAAGGTCGGCACATCTCCTGAGAAAGGTTGGGTACTAACTGGTGTCCTTGATATAGATCAGGCACCCCACAAATTGATGCTCTGAGAAAAGTCGGCATGTCACGCCCCGAACCTCGAGCGTGCCAACATCCCACCATGGTCATGCAAATGCAACATTCCGAGGTAGTGTCACGGACCCCATTCATTTATTATTGCGCAAGCGGAACGTATTATAAAACCCCTGACAATGAAATACCGGATAGAAAAGCAGGAAGCAAAACCACAACATAACACTTTCATAATTCAACAGAATTACAAACAGAAGCCTACAGCAAAAAGTCTACAAAAGTTCGGCTCTTAAAAAGGAACTTTCCTACAACCTACAAGTTGGACACGTTCTCCAATCCTTATGACTTCACCTTCGCAACTCCTCAAGGCCAATCAAAGCTATCTAGCCGCTCCGTCCACCAGGGACCTGAAATTGTAATCCCCAAACCGGGATGAGATAATGTCTCAGCAAGTTCAACCCCCTAAACCCTTATTAGAAAGAAAATACGCCCCGGGTGGCCTAGCCACATCACACAAAGACTTACCTCGTATTAGTCTTCATCTGCAGTGAGTTAGCACAGTTTATATAATTTAACCACGTGCAATTATAATAACCAAACAACTGCAGTGCAATCACATCATTAGAACAATTCAACCACTCGGATCATCTCAGCGATTAATCGACTCGACCGATTACATGTCATTCTAGCAAATCAATCATTGCTCTCGATCACGGCCCTCTAGGAAGGTTTGACAACCAGCGCAATCACGGCCCCACTCGGCAAAATTAGAATTAGTGGCATCACGGCCCCACTTGGCACAACCTTTAAAAGGTGGTAGATCCCGGCCCGATGGGCACAACCTCTAGGAGGTGGTAATTCACGGCCCGGTTGGGCGCGACCTTTATCAGGTGGCAATTCACGGCCCTACTGGGCGTGACTTTTATCAGGTGGCAATTCACGGCCCCACTGGGCACGACCTTTATTAGGTGGCAATTCACGGCCCTACTAGGCGTGACCTTTATCATGTGGCAATTCACGGCCTCACTGGGCACGACCTCTAATAGGTGGTTAATCACGGCCAATTTCCCCTTAATTTCCACACTTAGGATTTTATAAAGAATTCCTATTTATCGCAAAGGATTTTATAAAGAATCTCTATTTATTGCAATCACACTCAATTTGCCACAACCAATCATCAAATTCAAATTCTAAATGCACAGCAGCGATCAAAGACAAAATTTTGAGAATTTAGGGTCCCAAAATAATTTTTTGGAATTTACTAAATAATTAAATTTATTCCGAAAATTAATTAAATAATAATATCCATATATTTCACAATCCACGCTCAATTTATAATATCCAATCATCAATTTCAAAATCTGACTACACAGCGATCGGCACGAAATTCTGAGCATCTTGGGTCAAAAATAATTTTTCCGTTTTTTAATAAATAATAATATGTTAATAATTTTGGAATATAATATAATATTATAACTTCCAGAATTTTGAAACAATCAAATAATTCAAAACTAAAACCCTATTATGTCCCATCAAGGTTTATTATTAAATAAACTATCTTAGCCTTTAATTAAACACACTTTAAATTAAACAAACCTTTTAATCCAAATCACAATTAAATAAACTAAAATATCCACCTGAACTTGCTTAACTTAGACTAAGCACATTTAGGGCATAATTAACCATCTAATCAAGGTTTAGTGAGCTAAACTCACCGAATTAACGAACCAAGCGAACCAAAACGACAAGGACGACGCGAGGATCGACTTTCCTCGAGGCGGGCCGAGCATCCGAGCTCGAGAAGGCGGCCAAAACAGGCCAAACACCCGTTGTCATACCCATTTTTCCAGCTTCTGATTTGGGGCCAAGAAGGGCGGATCCGGCATCGGAATGGGCGGAGGAACGGGGCGGCAGCTCGACGGTGGCTCGGACGGGCGAGGCGGCGGCCAGGCGAGGCCTCATGGTGGCCGGAGAGAGCTCCGACAGCTCCTGCGCGAGCCGAACAGCAACTCGGGATGGCGAGCTGGGCAAGAAGATCGCCCGAAGTGCAGCCAGCAGCGGCGTGCGAGGACAGCAGCTCGACGGCGAGACGACGCAGGCGAGGACGGCGACTCCGATGAGCAACGGCTCCTAGCAACGTCGGCTGCGCTTCGCTTGGCGTCCTACCAGATCCGAGATCTTGAGCAATGGGCGGAGGGGGAGAAAGAAGGCGGAGTAGCACATGCGCGGGCGAGCGGAGCGGTTAACGGTGGATGAACGGCGACGGCGAAGCCTCCGGCGGCCGATTGTGCGAGCGGACGAAGGGGCTGCTCCGGTTTCTTCTCTCGCATTTTCTGGTCTTCGCACCATGAGGATGGAGGAGAAAGGCAATGGGAGAGAGGGAGGGAGGAGAGAGAAGGGGAGAGAGAGAGAGAGAGAGAGAGAGAGAGAGAGAGAGAGAGAGAGAGAGAGAGAGAGATGGGACCCCTTTCTTTCATTTTCTTTTCTTTTTCTTTAATCCCTCACACATGGCCCACCATGACGTCATCCCATGTCATCTTCCACTCACTCAAATCCTCTACAACTTCTCCAATGGTTGCACTTCATTTTCCGCTGGGGTCCAATTCTTGCACATCTAATTTTTTCAATTTTTCATTTAATTCTCTTCTAATTGAATTAAATTGAAGTCCATAAAAATAATCAAATGTCACCACACTTCAATTCACATCTTTGCTCGACCGTAAAACTAACTTAAGTCCCAAAAGCGCGACCAAAAGCGGCCTACTAGTTTCTCGAGCTAAAAGTTTCTCGAGCTAAAATAGCCATTCTCTAATTTAATCGCTGAAAAATTCTGATTACATGAAAAATCTTATGAAGATGAGCTAATATTCCTAAAATGATTTGTGACACACCCAGACTTCCAATTTCTGAATTCGATCTCAATTCCACGGTTAATGTCACTTTGGCACAATACTAGCGTGGCCCAACCTACCGGGTAGCCTTTAGAAATTTTCATGCATTTGACATGTGGTTGATCATCTCAAGCCACAATGTACATCTTTGAAACATTGGCGACTTTCGGTTGTCGGGATAATCTCAAGGTTTCAAATACGAACACAGGGTACCCAATCGATAGAAAAGTCGGTCCAGTGTCGATCGATAAGAATTGTGCGATCTGGTGGAATCACCCACACCTGATCACATGCCTCTGTCGAATCGATCTATCTCCGATCTCTAATCGATTTTTAATTGTGCCGCAATGACCATTGCAGATTAGCTCGGTCGAAAGGTCGCTTCCTAGTCAAATTCTCAAGTCTTATGCATTAGAAACTCTTAACGACTTCACCCGATAGATTAGTTTTCACATGAGTGGCTAACTCAAGGAAAGAAACTATATACATGCCAACGAAATACCCGTCTCAATTTATTGAAAATAGGATTGGAAAAATCGGGATGTCCACGGCACATCCCCCGAGAAAGGTCGGGTAAACAACTTATTACTCTAACAGGTGAACGAAGAATGGTTTGGGTCCTGCAAGAGCAATTTCCTGTCAAGGCGACCGAAGGAAGGTTCGGGTCTTGGTAGAGCAATCTCCTCACGTTACCAGGTAAGAGCATGCCTTGATACTTGCCAAGCTCGAGATTCGCACCCTTATCTCGCTCGTGCCCAGTAAGTAATTACAGGTATCTTTTTATCTATCTTACTACAATAATATTATATTACTCTTTTTTGCATAGGACAATAGGTCCAAAATAAAATACAACCTACTACATAGACAAAATTTAGGTATCATTTTGTCTTTAAAAGCAACCTTTGCGAGCTCACCTTCAAAGAGGGGCAGTTGTTGACACCTAAATTTTGATTAGGTTCTTAATTAGCCTTTAGTTTCTTTATTTATATATTTTGCCTCTTTTTCCAATAAATAGATAATAAAAAGAGAAAACAACAAAAAACAAATAAAAACAAGAAAAAACAAAAAGAAAAGCAGAAGCCAGCAGCCACAAGGGCTAGGCCTTCAAAGCCCAGCCCCTCTCCTCTTTTCTTTTCCTTCGCGCAGGTCCGCGAGGCCTAGCCACGACTTGACTCAGCCCAGCCCCTTCTCCCTTGTCTTCTTCCTCCTCTGTTTTCTTCCCTAACCGGAGAAGTAGCACGTGCCTGAGACGAGGATGCGTGCGATGTTAGAATGGAGAGGGAGACGGCACGGTGTACATGGAGTGGACGCGTCTTCAATGCAAGGCAGCCTAGCTAGAGCCACCTCGATGGATGAGACACCGGTTCGGCCGGCGGAGGCCGTTTGGCGTGCGAAGACCGGCAGTCGAAGCTCCATCGACCAGCTGCCCCATGCCCTGTAAATAGGCTTCTCCCGATGATGGCAAAGAACATGGCAAACTTGAAGATTTCCCTTGAGAGACTTCAGGGGAGATCAAAGAGTGAGCAAGCTAGAGAAATCCAGTCGCGAACTCGAATGACCTCCCTCCGAGCGACTTCAGGGGAGGCCGACGAGAAGCGAACCCGGAGAGAGAGGGTCAAGCTGGGTAGGGAGTCGGGGCTGAGGTCCAAATTTGAAGATTTAGGGACGAGAATGCCAAATTTGGGAGTCGAGCGCCCTCCGCCGAAGCGATAGGCTATCGTCGTCGCCATCTGCTTCCCCGCTGCACCATCGCCATTCGATTGTTGCTGCTCACCAGCCGTCACAGCCCCAACACCAACCAGCAATGCCCCCGCACCGTGCTCCCTCTGCAAACAGGTATCAACCACCACCCACCGTTGCTTTTCCACCCGAAACCCTAGTTGCCGCCCCTGCCCATCCCCGATCGCATTGTCGCTGTCACTTCCCCCTACTTGAGACCTTAGTCGCGTCCGTCGATTCCCCCTGATGCGAGCCTCACTTGCTACTGCTCTACCACGACGCCCTCGTCGAACGACCTGCCTTTCAACGTAACACCATCCCCGTCAGGCGGCTAGCTGCTGTCCTCGAGCTCGTCGTCATCGTCATCATCATCGTCATCGTTTGACCACCTAATAGCTCCTCGGCCACCCTTGTTAGTGCCGCGAAGACGCGGGTAAGAAGAGGGGCGCTTGTCGGGTCTAAATTGAGAAGGGTTTGCCCCCTAGTCGGGTCAAAGCCAGATTGGGCGTTCGGGTAAGGTTTCCCCCATTTTGGGCCTACGCTTGTGGGCCGGTTAATCCTTGGGTTGGTTTTTCTTAATGAAGATGGGCCAAATGAGTGGGCTCTGCTTGTGTTTAAAAAAAAAAAAAAACGAGTTTGGCCTGCAACGCAGGCCCGTCCGGTCTCTCGGGTCGACAACTTAGGTTGGTCCCAACCTGGGAATCCGACCTGGGTCATTTTTTATATATTATTTTAATATAAAATAATATTTTAATAAAAAAATAAAAATAAAATATTAATTATTTTTTAGAAAATTAAAAAATAAAAAATATCTCATATTTTCCCAAAAAAGGCCAAAAAGTAAAAAAAAGCCAAAAAAAGATTTATATTGTCCAAAAAAGACCAAAAAATAAAAAATCCCTTTTATGTCCAAAATGAGAAAAAGACCAAAAAAGTGTTTTTCCTCCACAAAAGAATGGAAAATCCCTCAAAAATCCAAAAAGCCTTAGGGTTTAAACAAAATTAGATACCGAAATGGCAATAGTGATTAACTAGTGTAATCAAGTCCCCGATCCTAATTTCTCTGGTTGTGCTGGAACAACTATTTCTCCCGATACTTCGCTTGGGTTTCTAATCGACTCACCCAAAATCAATTTGTGGCGACCCCATTTTAAAATTAACTTATAGGTTAAAAATTCGAACCATTAAGTCGCAAACTGGTGGGCTTAGGAGAGTCCGGGCTAAAAAAACCTAGCTGAACCATTAGCCTCCACAAGCCGCCCGCCCTGATCGGATGCCAAAAAAAAAAAAGGTCGTGCAGTCCTTACTCATCCTATGTTCCTAACTTCTTGATTTTGTCAACACTCAACAACCCTACTATGGACGTAATTTGTTGTGATACTCTCTTTTAATTGCAAGCATCATTGACGAGCAAAGCGAAGTGGCCATCAAATATCTAGGTAGCTGTGAGCACCAAACTTGACCATTCCGTCATTTAGTAGCCAAAGATGGGCTTCATGGATGATGTCACCAAGTATCTAAGTAGCTATAAGAGCCAAAGTGGAGCACACTTCATCAAGTAGCCAAAGATGAGCGCCATGAGGTGATGTAGTTTACTTTGCCACAATTGAAGTTGAGTTTCCACATGATTTTATCAAGGTTGTATGAAAAAAATATGTCAACTTTTTGATCATGTGTTCCTTTAGTGTTTTTCAAATTGGGTTGTTTAGTGTAAGGTCCAACTTATACAACACTTGACAACAGACTTTGGAACAAAGTTACACCAGTCATATGCAAATTGAATGCTCCAACTTGAGAGGGAGTGATAAAATATATTTATGGAGGTTATATTTTCCCAAATAAAAAATATATTTAGAGATATTATTAGATATTTGGGATATTATTCGATATTTTGTTATTGTGACATCCAGAATTTTTGTAATTGTAATATTGTAACATTTGAAAATTTGCGTCATTCGAGTGGATACATAGAAATTTTAGTGAATTATAAATTCCGTGGGCTGCAACAGATACTTTTTTCATAAATGTAATTATCCAGCATCCAACGTGTTGAATTGAATTGATAAATGTTGATGTGTGTGCTAGTAGTTGGAGGGCATTAATTAATTTATTGTCATCTTAATAGTTGATGGTTTGATATTAATTGCGTAGACTTTAGTTAATTAATAATAATGATGATCCACTTATGTTAATGACGTTGAAAGAAGAGGGATTACATTTACTTACTATATTTGCTCACCAAATTTTAGAGATGAGAACATCGAAAGTGTCAAAATTTAACGTAGAGGAACACTTAAGTGCCAAAAGTTCTAAAAAGTACACTTACGTGCCAAAATTGGAGGAGAATCGAACACTTAAGCAGCAACAATGAGAAATTCTAACCAAACGGCTAACGTGGCATTTTCTAGTGACTTTTTTTTACTGATGTGGCAATTTATTTTTCAAAATTATCCAGTGGCAATTCTCTTAAAAAATATCCACGTGGCAATTTTTTTAAAAAAACTGTCCATATCAATAAAAAGCCCCTAAAATTAATTTTTAATATAAATATTAATTGAAAATAAATTTAAAAATAAATTTTTTATTAGAAAAAAAAAAGAGGAAGACGAAAGGGGAGCAATAGGTTTGGTGAGGGCCTCATGTGGCATTCAAAAATTCAAGGCAACCTCTAGATGTATCAAAGCCTATGATTAGGTAATGAAGTTACCTTTGGTTTATGCTTTAGCCATTGGTTTTCTTTTAAGACCAAGTGTTATGTATCTGGTGTCCATGAGTTATTAAAATTGATATTATAGGATGAGTTGGTAAGAAAAATTATTCTTAGCTATGCACCTCATAGATTTAATCCCTATAGTTTAAATGCTACAAGATTTATGGCCATATGAAACTGAGAATTTGAAATCTATAAAAGAGGGAATTAAAAACAAATTATTAAAAGTGAAATTGGGATTTATTAGGATTGAACTTTAAGCCCAAGGGTATTGGACCTAAAGTGGGCCAAATTGGCTTGGCCCATGAAGCCCATGAAGAGGGCTACCGTCGACCACAAGAGGGGAAGGAGCCGGCCCAACCTCCAAGCTCATCATGCATGGGAGATGCCAAGTGGCAAAAAGGGGGCTTCATCTATTGGTCTTCTTGGGTGGCTCCAAATGATGGCTAATGATTGTATTGAGGGGGGAATAAAAGGAGGGAGTGACCAGTTTAGGGGGCTGTCAACCATAGGAGAGAGAGAGAGAGGGCTGCCAAGAGAGTGAGGAACCGAGAGAGAGGAGGAAGAAGCCGTGTGTCCATCCGTCCGCTCGTCCGTTGCTCGTCGCCGTGCGTCCGTCGTCTGCCGTGTTGCTTGTGCTTGCTCGGTACAAAGGCAAGTTGGGATCCATATTCTGCTCTTGCATGTTGCATCTTGCATGTGTATTTGAATGGTGATGAATCTCGGATGTTTAGGGTGTGAGAACCGAAGCTTTGAGTGTGTTGTTTTTGAAATATCATTCTGTTTTTGAGTATACCGCCTGACCCAGAATGTTGTAGAGGCTTTCATGTGGGGTTTGAGTCGGATTTTGGTTTTGACTTCTTCACAAAAGGTGTAGAAAACATCTCAAAGTACAACATACTAAAATTTTAGATAAAATGGTTGAGTTTTGAGGGTTAAAACTCTTCCTCTGCGAAAACGCTAGATCTGAAGCTGTTTTGTTGACCTCTTGGTGGTTTTGTGTGTTGCATGTCTTTTTTTACTGAGAATTTCACTTTGACTTCTTCAAAAAAGTTGTAGATAACATCCTGAAGACTAACTTACTCAAATTTGAGGTAAAAAGAACAAGTTTAGCCTAGTGAAACGATTTTTCCTTTGAAGACAACAGATCTGGAAATGTTGTACTGGACTCCAGCGAATTCGTGGACTATAAAGCGACTATCATTTGAGAATCTCACCTAGATCCCTTAATTAAAGTTGTAGTGGACCTCTTGGGACGAAACATATCAAAAATTCAGAGGAAATGAAGGAAGATAAGTAGGTGAAACCTTGATTTTTTGGAGACAGCTAAATCTGAACTTTTCGGTACTAGGAACAGGGGCTTCGACCGTCCATAGTTAATTATCTAGGACGAATCTGGCCTTTATGTCTTTATGAAAAATATACCTTAGGGTCTCGAATATCACCTGGAAAAATTTCATAATTTTTGAAGGTCATTCGTGTATTTAAATTGAAATATTTCAAGAACCGCGCAATCTGATGTGTCCGAATTTTGCAAGCTGTAATGTGTGAGCTATATCTTTTTCTGTGAAGTTCTTTTGGGCATGTGTTCTTCATGGAGTTGCTACCTTTGTGTCTTGAATATCACATGTTCAGATTTTATAATTTTTAAAGATCATATGGATATTTAAGTTACATGTTTTCCAAAATTGTGCAAGTTGGAATTTGGTAAATTTCAAAAAGTCATGATGCATGGATTATTCTAAGTTGTATGGACCCCATGGATTGTGTTGTCATAAGTGATTGGATCTTACTACATATATGATGATGATGGGGAATGCATATAAGAATCAAATGCTGAAAATGATCTTGTTGCCATCATATTATATGCCATGTTGAATTGAGCTATAATTGTAAATGTGAACTATGATAAATGAGAAGGCCATCGGAGGTGTGAACCGACGATGCCCCGGGAGTGTCGGGATGCCTGGCCAGGGAGTGTAAATGCCAGATGCCCGGTGGCCTAGTGGCGTAATTCCGGAGGGTCCTCGAGAGTTTCAAGAATCCCGAAGAGTGGGGGTGCCAGAAGCCCGGAGGTGTGAGCTGGGGGATACCTCGTGATACTAGTTGGGGTACGAGATGCCCGGAGGTGTGTGCCGGATGTCAGGTTGGGTGTGAGCGATAAATGTGGGATGCAAATACTGGTCCGGGGAAAGAGAAATGTGGCGGCCCAAAATGTGACATCCCAAAAATTCAAGTCAACCTCTAGATGAATTAAAGCCCATGATTGGGTAATGAAATTACCTATGGTCTATGCTTTAGCCATTGATTTTCTCTTAATACCAAGTGTTATTTAATTGTGTTCATAAATTATTAAAAAAATTAGTACCATAGGATAAATGAATGAGAAGAATTTATTCTTGGCTACGCACCTCATAGACTTAATTCCTATAGATTAAATGTTACAAGATTTTGGCCATGTGAAATTTAAAACTTGAAATCTATGAAAGAAAGAATTAAAGATGAATTAGTAAAAGTAAAATTGGGGTTTAATTAGGCTTAGGCCTTAGGCCCAAGAGTATGGACTTTTGGTGGGCCAAATGGCCGGCCCATTGAAGCCCACGGATGGGCTGTCGTCGGCCACAAGGGAGAGGCCGGCCCAAATTCTTCCAAGCGCACTCTCAAGCCCATCTTGCATGTCTTGCCAAATGGCAAAAAGAAGACCCCATGCATTGGCCATTGAGGGTGGCTACTAATCATGACTAATGATGGAGTTTAGGGGAAACAAAAGAGGGAGAGTGGCCAGTTGAGGGGCTGTTGCCCAAGCCAAGAGAGATAGAGAGAGAGAGAGAGAGAGAGAGAGACAGAGTTGTGAGAGAGAGAGAGAGAGAGAGGAACCGAGAGAGGAAGAAGGAGCAGCTCGCCCGCTTGCCGTTCGTCCGTCCGTCGCCGACCGTGTTCCGTGTTTGCTTGATTTTGGAGTCAAGTTAGGATCTATTTTCTGCTCTTGCATGTGTGTCATGCATGTGTGTTCGGAATTGTGTTGAATCTTGGGTGTTTAGGAGTGAGAAACCGAAGCTAGTGTGTTTTGTTTTTGAAATAGCTTGATGTTTTCGTGTAAACCGCCTGATCCAGAAATTTGTAGAGGCTTGCATGCGTGTTTCGAGTTGGATTTCGACTTCAACTCCTTCATGAAAGTTGTAGAAAACATCTCAAAGTATAACATACTAAAAGTTGAGACAAAAAGACTGAGTTTTAATGGGTGAAACCCTTCTCCTACGAGGACACTAGATCTGGAACTGCTTTGTTAACCTCTTGGTGGTTTTGTGGGTTACATGTTACTTTTTACCGAGAATCTCCCTTTGACTTCTTCATGAACATTGTATAGAACATCTTAAAGACTAACATAGTCAAATTTGAGGTAAAATGAGCAAGTGTAGCCTAGTGAAACGATTTTCTTTTGAAGACGGTAAATTGGGAAATACGGTACTGGACACCCGAGAATTCTTAGACCTATATGGTGAATATTATTTCAGAATATCCCTTAGCTCCCTTAATGAAAGTTGTAGGGGACCTCTTTTTTCAAAACATATCAAAATTTCAGAGGAAACGAAGAACGATAAGTAGGCGAAACCTCGATATTTCGGAGATAGCTAAACTGGACTGTTCAGTACTAGAAACAAGAAATTCGACCGTCTATAGAGAATTATCTAGAACGAATCTCACCTAGATGTCTGCATGAAAAATCTACCTTAAGGTCTTGACTATGACCTCATAAAATTTCATAATTTTTGGAGGTCATTCGGGTATTTTAATCGAAATATTTCAAGAACTGTGCAATCTGATTTTATCCGAATTTACATGCTGTATTTCTGTGAACTATATCTTCTTGTGTGAAGCTCTTTTGGACATGTGTTCTTCATGGAATTGCTACATTTTTGTCTTGTCTATCACATGTCCTGATTTTATGATTTTTGAAGATCACATGGGTATTTAATTTACATGTTTTCCGAAATTGTGCAAGCTGGAATTTGCTAAATCTCAAAAGTCATGATGTATGGATTTTGTTTCTAAGTTGTATGGACCCCATGAATTTTATTGTCATGAATGATTGTGTATTGCTGCATGTATGATGATGATTGGAAATGCATATACGAATCCAATGATGAAAATGATATTGTTTGCCATCACATCACATGCCACGTTAAAATTGAGTTATAATTGAAGATGTGAACTAAGATAAGTGAGAAGGCCGTCAGAGGTGTGAGCCGACGATGCCTCAGGAGTATCGGGATGCCTGGCTAGAAGGGTAAAGACCGGTTGCCTAATGGCCTTAAATGGCTGAATGCCAGAGGGTCCTCAAGAGTTTCGAGATGCCCGGAGCGTGGGGGAGCCGGAAGCCTGGCAGGTATTGTGCCGAGGGATGCCTCGCGATGCCAGTTGGGGTGCAAGATGCCTGGCAGGTATTGTGCTGGATGCTCGGAGGTTTGTGCCGGATGGTTCTCGTGACGCTAGGATTGGGTGCGGGTGATAAATGTGAGATGCAAACATTGGTCTCGGGAAAGAGAAATATGGCGGCCCAAAATGAAAGAATAAAAAAATTGGAAAATTGAAATTGAATTATGCATGGTATGGCAACATCTATGCATGACCTGATGATGGTGAGTGCATGGATGTGTGCACACCTGTGGCATGATGGTACATGTATGACATGATGATGGTGAGTGCATGGATGTATGTGCACCTATGGCATGATGGTACATGTATGACATGATGATGGTGAGTGCATGGATGTATGTGCACCTCTGGCATGATGGAATATGAGACATGATGATGGTAAGTGCATGGATGTATGTGCACCTATGACATGATGGTACATGTGACATGATGATGGTAAGTCCATGGATGTATGTGCATCTTTGACATGATGGTACATGTGACATGATGATGGTAAGTGTACGACATGATGGTGATGATTATATGATGATGTATGTACATGCGGATACATGTGCATGATATCAAGGTAAATTGTCCATGGATGCTTGAATGACATGTGTTATGTTATGGTTGTAATGATTGTATTGTGTGATGCATTGAGTGGTTTATTGGGTCCTTTATCTACTGAGTGGCTGTACTGACCCCTTCGGGGACCAACATTTCAGATTAGAGAGATGCCGCTCCCTGCTGTCACACGGGGCGTCTTTTACGGCCTTACTTCAGATGTGGAGGTCGATTGTGTGGAGATTGACTGTCCCACCATCCCTAGTCTGACGTTTATTCGAGTTCGCACGTTAGTGATATATGACATGGGCCTGGCTGAGGGCTCTGTCATTCAGGAGTTCATATCGGTCCACGTTCGTCGAGATGGGGTGATGCGAGGGATGTTGCTGCCGCCACTGCCTGATGCACCGGGATGGGTCCGTTCGTGAAGAGTAGGAGTTGCAACTTTTTGGAATGATAGCCGGCACTAGTTGATGGGGGATCTTGGATGATAGACATAGTGGGTCGAGAGTCTCTTTTTGGGGTTATGGCTGAGTGTAGCTAAAAGTCTTAGCCTTTCTTTTGATGTACTGACCTGAGAAAACCCATCATGAAAATATGTAAATAAAAGTGTCTTGGCTTTATCTTTTCTTATGATGCTAGTGGTGTACCATTGTATCATGGTTGTTGAAGAGGGAATTAGTAAGACTCAATTATGCGTCCGCAAATAAAATGCGCTGGGACCGTTTTAAAAAAAAAATACCTAGGAACTAAGGTACTTGTTTGGTAAGGTGTGGCCACCTTGGGCGCTTCAGGGTGCCACATCTCCCTTTTTGGTATCAAAGCAATGGTCATAGGTGGAGTGATAAGGAGCCTCATTTGGAAATTGAGGACCATGATGACAATGCACACCATAGGATATAAAATGGGATAATTGATTAACTTTGAATAATGGGTGATGAGTATTCACTCGTAGATCTCTAGTAGTTTATTCTGAGTTGTCTTTAGGTACCAGTAACATGTATATATTACTTATGTAGTAGTAGTAGTAGTAGTAGTTACTTTGAATGGAGACAGTGAGTCTCCGATTATTCCTGAGGCAATGCTTGGAAATTGCAGGAAAGTCATGGTGTGAGCTGGAAGTGCTCATCCATCGAGGGCTGAAGCCTCTACTGCTAGGGCTGAATCCTGAATGGAAGACATCCTGCAGGCATTGACCAATATTGGAAATCTGATGGAAAGGCAGGCGCAACAACAACCTGGAGCCGAACGCTGTACTCAAGGACTGGTGGAGCAGTTTTTGAAGCTGAAGCCACCTAAGTTCAATGGAATGGGAAGTCCTAAGGAGGTGGAACATTGGATTGATGGAATGGAATGAATTTTCAAGTTGTTGGACTGTAGTGATGCTGAGAAAATAACTTTGGCAGAGTACTAGCTGGAGGGAAATGCAAAGTTTTGGTGGAGAGCATCAAGGGACACAATCTTCCCACTAGGTATTGAGGTTAACTGGGAAGAGTTTGTGAGAGCTTTCAATGGAAAGCATTTTTCTGACTGTGCTAAGGATAGGAAAATTACAGAATTTGTTCAATTAGAACAAAAGGAGCTAACAGTAGACCAGTATGAGGCAAGATTTTCTGAATTGTCTACATATGCTCCTAGGCTAATTGAGGATCAAGAAGAGAAAGCTAAGAGGTTTCTGAAAGGGTTGAGGACTGATATTAAGAAACAACTGGTGCCTCTGAATATAAGAGATTATAATGAGATATATGAAAGGGCACAGTTGGTGGAGAGGAGTTGGTAAGGGAACATTCGGAGAATAAGAAACCATTATCCTTTGGTGATGTGAGACGGGGTAAGAGACCCTATATAGGTCAAGGTCAGACCTAGGAATCTAAGAAGAAGGGCAACTTTGGGAACTTTGGAAAGGGCAGGGGTAGCCTGAATTTGGAAAAGACACCTTATCAAAATGAGGAGTGTTGAAGGTGTAATGAGCGACATGGCCCAGGACCTTGCAATGGGCAATCGAGATGTTATAGTTTTGGACGAATAGGTCATATTAAGAGAAATTGCCCACAGGAAAGGTCGCACGCGAGTATTGGCTCGGTGCAGTAGCCACAGCAAAATGCTGTTAAGCCAAACTTACCAAGGAATCCTCAGAGGCCACCAGCACAAGGAAGGGTGTATGCGATCACCCAAGAGGAAGCGAAAGCCTTCAAAAATGTTATCTTTGGTACGATCCTTGTAAATGATAAAAAGGCATATGCATTGTTTGATACGAGTGCTACGCATTAATTTGTTTCTGAAAGATATAGACAGTTGAATAATATAGAAACTACGCCTCTTGAGACGCCTCTTTGTGTTTCTACGCCTTTAAAGGATATGTTATTGTCTACGCTGATGTGTGGAAATTGTAAGATAACAATAGGAGGAAAGGATATGGAAATAGACTTAGTCGTAATGGCCATGTATGATTTTGATGTTATCATAGGAATGAATTGGCTGCATAAGTATCGGGCCCAGATGGATTGCTATAGGAAAGTGATCCAATTTACCTTACCTAATCATTCTAGTTGTGAATTTTTAGGAGGTCAGACCCACCTACCTGTAGCACTTATTTTGGTAGTAGAAGCCCGTGCATTACTTGGCAAAGGATGTCAAGGGTACCTAGCCATGGTTAGAGATTATACTAAGGAAGAGCCTATGATTGATGAAATTCGGGTAGTTAATGAATTTCAAGATGTATTTCTTGAGGAATTGCTTGGATTACCGCTAGAGCGAGAAATTGAGTTTGAAATTGAATTAATGCTCGGAACAGGACCTATATCAAAAGCCCCTTATATGATGGCCTTAGTCGAATTGAAGGAATTGAAGGTGCAACTACAGGAGTTGCTTGACGAAGGATTCATTAGACCAAGTGCTTCACCTTAGGGTGCATCGGTCTTGTTTGTGAAAAAGAAAGATGGATCGATATGCTTGTGCATTGATTATAGGTAGCTAAATCAAGTAACCATTAAAAATAAATATCCTTCGCCTAGAATCGATGATCTTTTTGATCAACTCCAGGGAAGTTCGGTCTTCTCTAAGATTGACTTAAGGTCGAGATATCATCAGCTAATAATTAAGAAAGAGGACATTCCTAAGACTACGTTTAGGACTCGTTATGGACACTACGAGTTCCTTGTTATGCCATTTGGATTGACAAATGCACCGGCTGCATTTATAGATCTAATGAATAGGGTGTTTAAACCTTATTTAGACTAGTTTGTGATTGTTTTTATTGATGACATTTTGATATATTCAAGAGGACCTAAAGAGCATGAACAACACTTAAGGATAGTTTTGCAAACCCTGAGAGAGCATAAGCTGTATGCCAAATTTAGTAAGTGTGAATTATGGCTAGACCAGATAATATTTTTAGGGCACGTGGTATCAGGAGGAGAAATTGCAGTAGACCCTGCAAAAGTTGAGATGGTAGTAAATTGGCCGAGACCAACAACACCTACTGAAATACGGAGTTTCTTAGGACTGGCTGGTTATTATAGGAAGTTTATCAAAGGATTTTCACGATTGGCAGGTCCTTTAACTAAATTGACTCGAAAGAACGTAAAGTTTGAATGGAATGGGGAATGTGAAAGGAGTTTCTAGGAGCTTAAAAGAAAAATTGACCTCGGCTCCAATCCTAACTATACCAACTGGACCTGATGGTTTTACAGTGTATAGTGATGCATCTCATAAAGCACTATGATGTGTTTTGATGCAGCATGGCAAGGTCATAGCCTATGCATCTAGACAATTGAAACTCCATGAACTGAACTACCCAACGCATGATTTAGAATTAACAGCTATAGTATTTGCCTTGAAGATATGGAGACACTATTTGTATGGGGAGAAGTTTGAGATTTATATGGACCATAAGAGTTTGAAATATTTGTTCTCACAAAAAGGGTTGAACATGAGACAAAGGAGATGGATGGAGTTGTTAAAGGATTATGATTGTGAGATAAAATACCATCTAGGGAAGCCGAATAAAGTAGCGGATGCTCTTAGTCATAAGTCGGCTATGGAAATGGCCAGTTTAAGAATGGCAAAATGGAGCTTGTTGAAGACCGTTACAGACTCATAATTTAAATTAAAAGTAGATTGTCTTACCAGTATGCTTAGTGCGTTAAGCGTTGAGCCTGAAATTATTCAGAAAGTTAAAATCTTACAAGAGTCTGACTCGGAGATTATGAAAGTAAAAGATGCAGTGTCTTTAGGGAAAAGACCAGAATTTCAAGTCTCCGATGATGGAGTAGTCGATGCCAAGGACGACTTTGTGTTCCCGACAATGAAGAATTAAAGGAGGAAATTATGTCGGAGGCACATAAGAGTAATTATAGTATTCATTCGAGTAGTATAAAGATGTACAGGAACTTACGTCAGCAGTTTTGGTGGAATGGCATGAAAGCAGATACAGCTAAGCATGTTTCTCAATGTTTGACGTGCCAACAGGTAAAAGCGGAATATCATAAACCTGCAGGACTCTTGAGACCATTAGACATACCAGAATGAGAATGGGAGCATATAATGATGGACTTTATACAAGAATTACCAAGGACGTTAAGTAGTCATGACTCTATCTGGGTTATAGTGGGTTGTTTCACAAAATATGCTCATTTCCTAGCGGTTCATATAGACTACCCAATGGACAAATATGCGGACATATATGTAAGTCAAGTGGTACGCTTACATGGTGTTCCAGTAACTATTACCTCAGATTGGGATTCGAGATTCACTTCAAACTTTTGTCAAAGTCTCCAAATTGCATTAGGAACTAAACTCCAGTTTAGTATTGCTTTTCATCCTCAGACAGATGGACAAACAAAAAGAGTAATCCAGACATTAGAGGATATGTTGAGGGCTTGTGTAATTGATTTCAAAGGAAATTGGGATGAAATATTGCATTTGGTGGAGTTTGCCTGTAATAATAGTTTTCAGAAAAGTATAGGCATGGCTCCCTACGAAGCATTATATGGAAGGAGATGTAGGACTCTTGTCTATTGGAATGAAGTAGGTGAAAGGAAATTGACAAGACCTAAATTGGTACAAGTTACCACTGAGGCTGTTGAAATTATTAGAAAAAAGGCTTAAAACAGCTCAAGAGTAGGCAGAAAGACTACACAGATAGGCGTAGAAGGCCTTTGGAGTTTAGCATAAGAGACCATGTATTCCTTAAGTTATCTCCAATGAAAGGAATATCTCGATTTGGAATGAAGGGTAAGTTAAGCCCTAGATTTGTCGGACCTTTTGAGATACTTGAAAGGATAGGGGATGTAGCTTATCGTTTGGCACTGCCTCCTAAGTTGGGAAACTTGCATGATGTGTTTCATGTATCGATGTTGAGAAAGTACCAGCCGGATCCTGGTCACATACTCGATCATGAAGCCATTGAAGTGGATGAGAAAGTGAGATACATCGAAGAGCCTGTGCAGATATTGGATCGAAAGGAACAAATTCTTAGGACTAAGAAGATTCCTCTGGTTAAGGTATTATGGCGACATCATGATATGGAGGAATCCACATGGGAAAGTGAAGATCAGATGAAGGAAAAGTAACCCTACTTGTTTCAAGAAGGCATGAGTGGTGTCTAATTTCGATGACGAAATTCTCTAAGGAGGGAAGAATTGTGACATCCCAAAAATTCAAGTCAACCTCTAGATGAATTAAAGCCCATGATTAGGTAATGAAATTACCTATGGTCTATGCTTTAGCCATTGATTTTCTCTTAATACCAAGTGTTATTTAATTGTGTTCATAAGTTATTAAAAAAATTAGTATCATAGGATAAATTAATGAGAAGAATTTATTCTTGGCTATGCACCTCATAGACTTAATTCCTATAGATTAAGTGTTACAAGATTTTGGCCATGTGAAATTTAAAACTTGAAATATATAAAAGAAAGAATTAAAGATGAATTAGTAAAAGTAAAATTGGGGTTTAATTAGGCTTGGGCCTTAGGCCCAAGAGTATGGACTTTTGGTGGGCCAAATGGCCAGCCCATTGAAGCCCATGGATGGGCTGTCGTCGGCCACAAGGGAGAGGCCGGCCCAAATTCTTCCAAGCCCACTCCCAAGCTCATCTTGCATGTCTTGCCAAATGGCAAAAAGAGGACCCCATGCATTGGCCATTGAGGGTGGCTACTAATCATGACTAATGATGGAGTTTAGGGGAAACAAAAGAGGGAGAGTGGCTGGTTGAGGGGCTGTTGCACAAGCAGAGAGAGAGAGAGAGAGAGAGAGAGAGAGAGAGAGAGAGAGAGAGAGAGTTGCGAGAGAGAGAGAGGAACCGAGAGAGGAAGAAGGAGCCGCTCGCCCGCCGCCGTTCGTCTGTCTGTCGCCGACCGTGTGCCTTGTTTGCTTGATTTTGGAGGCAAGTTAGGATCTATTTTCTGCTCTTGCATATGTGTCATGCATGTGTGTTCGGAATGGTGTTGAATCTTGGGTGTTTAGGAGTGAGAAACCGAAGCTAGTGTGTTTTGTTTTTGAAATAGCTTGCTGTTTTCGTGTAAACCGCCTGACCCAGTAATTTGTAGAGGCTTGCATGCATGTTTCGAGTTGGATTTTGACTTCAACTCCTGCATGAAAGTTGTAGAAAACATCTCAAAGTATAACATACTAAAATTTGAGACAAAAAAAGCTGAGTTTTAGGGGTCAAACCCTTCTCCTACGAGGACACTGGATCTGGAACTGCTTTGTTGACCTCTTGGTGGTTTTGTAGGTTGCATCTTACTTTTTACTGAGAATCTCCCTTTGACTTCTTCATGAACGTTGAATAGAACATCCTAAAGACTAACATACTCAAATTTCAGGTGAAATGAGCAAGTGTAGCCTAGTGAAACGATTTTCTTTTGAAGACGGTAAATCTGGAAATACGGTACTGGACACCCGAGACTTCTTAGACCTATATGGTGACCATTACTTCAGAATATCACTTAGATCTATTAATGAAAGTTGTAGGGGACCTCTTTTGGCAAAACATATCAAAATTTCAGAGGAAACGATGAACGATAAGTTGGCAAAACCTCGATATTTCAGAGATAGATAAACTGGACTGTTCGGTACTAGAAACAGGAACTTCGAACGTCTATAGAAAATTATCTAAAACGAATCTGACCTAGATGTATGCATGAAAAATATACCTTAAGGTCTTGAATATAACCTGGTAAAATTTCATAATTTTTGGAGGTCATTCGGGCATTTAATCGAAATATTTCAATAACTACGCAATCTGATTTTATCCGAATTTACATGCTGTATTTGTGTGAACTATATCTTCTTGTGTGAAGCTCTTTTGGACATGTGTTCTTCATGGAATTGCTACCTTTTTGTCTTTTCTATCACATGTCCTGATTTCATGATTTTTGAAGATCACATGGGTATTTAATTTACATGTTTTCCGAAATTGTGCAAGCTGGAATTTGCTAAATCTCAGAAGTCATGATGTATGGATTTTTTTTTCTAAGTTGTATAGACCCCATGAATTGTATTGTCATGAATGATTGTGTCTTGCTGCATGTATGATGATGATTGAAAATGCATATATGAATCCAATGATGAAAATGATCTTGTTTGCCATCACATCACATGCCATGTTAAAATTGAGTTATAATTGAAGATGTGAACTAAGATAAGTGAGAAGGCCGTCGGAGGTGTGAGCGGATGATGCCCCAGGAGTGTCGGGATGCCTGGCTAGAAGGGTAAAGGCCAGTTGCTCGGTGGCTTTAAATGGCTGAATGCCAAAGGGTCCTCAGGAGTTTCGAGATGCCCGGAGCGTGGGGGAGCCGAAAGCCTGGTAGGTATTGTGCCGAGGGATGCCTCGCGATGCCAGTTGGGGTGCGAGATGCCTGGCAGGTATTGTGTCGGATGCCCGGAGGTTTGTGCCAGATGGTTCTCGTGATGCTAGGATTGGGTGTGGGTGATAAATGTGGGATGCAAACATTGGTCCCGAGAAAGAGAAATATGGCGGCCCAAAATGAAAGAATAAAAAAATTAGAAAATTGAAATTGAATTATGCATGGTATGGCAACATGTATGCATTACTTGATGATGGTGAGTGCATGGATGTGTGTGAACCTATGGCATGATGGTACATGTATGACATGATGATGGTGAGTGCATGGATGTATGTGCACCTACGGCATGATGGTACATGTATGACATGATGATGGTGAGTGCATGGATGTATGTGCACCTCTGGCATGATAGAATATAAGACATGATGATGGTAAGTGCATGGATGTATATGCACCTATGACATGATGGTACATGTGACATGATGATGGTAAGTGCATGGATGTATGTGCATCTTTGATATGATGGGACATGTGACATGATGATGGTAAGTGTACGACATGATGGTGATGATTATATGATGATGTATGTACATGCGGTATGATGACATGTGCATGATATCAAGGTAAATTGTGCATGGATGCTTGAATGACATGTGTTATGCTATGGTTGTGATGATTGTATTGTGTGATGCATTGAGTGGTTTATTGGGTCCTTTACCTACTGAGTGGCTGTATTCACCCCTTCCGGGACCAACATTTCATATTAGAGAGATGCCGCTCTTTGCTGTCACGCGGGGCGTCTTTTACGGCCTTCCTTCGGATGTGGAGGTTGAGTGTGTGGAGATTGACTGTCCCACCATCCCTAGTCTGACGTTTATTCGAGTTCGCACGCTAGTGATATATGACGTGGGCCTAGCTGAGGGCCCTGTCATTCAGGAGTTCATATCGGTCCACGTTCCTCGAGATGGGGTGATGCGAGAAATGTTGCCGCCACCACTGCTTAATGCACCGGGATGGGTGTGACAGCCCGTTCTTGAAGAGTAGGAGCTGCAACTTTTTGGGATGATAGCCGACACTAGTTGATGGGGGATCTTGCATGATAGACATAGTGGGTCGAGAGTCTCTTTTTGGGGTTATGGCCGAGTGTAGCTAAAAGTCTTGGCCTTTCTTTTGATGTACCGACCCTAGAAAACCCATCATGAAAATATGTAAATAAAAGTGTCTTGGCTTTATATTTTCTTATTATGTTAGTGGTATGCCATTGTATCATGGTTGTTGAAAGGGGAATTAGTAAGACTTGATTATGCTTCCGCAAATTAAATGCGCTGGGACCGTTTTTCTGAAAAAAAAAAATGCCTAAGAACTAAGGTACTTCTTTGGTAAGATGTGTCGACCTTGGGTGCTTCGAGGTGCCACACAAAATGAAAGAATAAAAGTTGGGAAATTGAAATTGAATTATGCATGGTATTGTAACATGTATGCATGAATGCGTGATGATGAGTGCATGGATGTATGTGCACCTATGTCATGATGGTACATGTATGACATGATGATGGTGAGTGCATGGATGTATGTGCACCTATGGCATGATGGTACATGTATGACATGATGATGGTGAGTGCATGGATGCATGTACACCTATGGCATGATGGTACATGTATGACATGATGATGGTGAGTGCATGGATGTATGTACACCTATGGCATGATGGTAAATGTATGACATAATGGTGATGATTACATGAGGATGTATGTACATGGGGTATGATGACTTGTGCATGGTTTCAAGGTAAGTTATGCATGGATGCATGAACAACATGTGTTATGCTATGATTGTCATGATTGTTTTGTGTGATGCATTGAGTGGTTTATTGAATCTTTTACATGCTGAGCAGCTGTACGCACTCATTCGGGGACCAACATTTCAAATTAGAAAAATACCGCTCCCTGTTGTCACGCGGGGTGTCTTTTACGGCCTTCCTTCAGATGTGGAGGTCAAGTGTGTGGAGATCGACTGTCCCACCATCCCTGGTCTGACGTTCATTGGGGTTCGTGCATTAGTGATGTATGGCGTGGGCCTGGCTAAGAGCCCAGTCATTCAGGAGTTCATATCTGTTCACGTTCGTCGAGACGGAGTGATGTGGGGCATGTTGCCGCCGCCACCACCTGACGTACCGAGATGGGTGTGACGGCCTGTGAGTGAGGAGTAGGAGCTGCTACTTTTTGGACAATAGCCAACACTAGTAGATGGAGGATTTTGCATGATTGATATAGAGGGTCAAGTTGTCTCTGTTTGGGGTTATGGCCGAGTGTAGTCAAAAGTCTTGACTTTTCTTTTGTTATACCGACCCGAGAAAATTCCATCATGAAGATATGTAAATAAAAATGTCTTGGCTTTATCATTTCTTATGGTGTTTAGTGGTTTGCATTGTATCATGGTTGTTGGTGGGAGAATTGGTAGAACTTGATTATGCTTCCGCAAATAAGATGTGCTTTGGGACCATTTAAAAAAAAATGCTTAGGGACTAAGGTTCTTCTTTGGTATCTGTGGTGACCCTAGGTGTTTCGAGGTGCCACACCTCAGCCCTCGCCACCATCAGCCTACCGTCGTCAAAGAGGGCCAGCGACAATGGGGCGAGTGTCAGCCAAGGTTGCCGACCCTTGGGCAGTGATCGGTGACCTTGGCTGACCGCTGATGACAAGGCCCTTGTTGAACCTATAGTACCCCTTTTTTCTTCTTTTTTTAAAAAATAATTTATTTTAAAATTTATTTTTAATTAATATTAAATTAATAAACTTAAGGGGAAAATGACATTGTTTTGCACCTTCATTGCTAAGTTGGCTTTTGGCAAGCCACGTATACCGCATATATTATTAAAAAAATGTCACACTAGATTTCCAACTACTTTTGTCGGAATTGGCACTAAAGTGCCCTACTTTAAAAAAAAAAAAAGTGGTACTTAAGTGTACATTTTGAAACTTTTGACATTAAAGTATCCACCTATGTCAAGTTTTGGCACTTCTTATATACTTTGTCCTCAAATTTTAATTGAAATTTATAAGTGCCACCTGTCCTTATAAGAACTCTTGCATGACCATATGTTTCTTCAAAACAAGATATTAGCACAAATTTTGACACCTAAATTAATCTATGATTACTTTTAAATGAGTCACTCTCTTCTTGCATTAATCTAACCACGTTTAAGATGATGTCTTGCATTTGTATCACCTTAAATTGGTGATTGTCACGCATAGTTACACCTAGCAATTGAAGACCCATTTCTATATTGGTAAAAATCTTAATATAACCTCTTTTACTTTGGCGAAACAACCCTTTTCGATCTTTCCAAAAATCTGAAGAACACTTGCATTTGTTATTTTCACCTTCAATCCTAAAATTAGTGACTTACACTCTTCAATTCAAGAGCTATAAGGTAGTGACGGCAAATTGGTAATTCATAGTTGTGTCGAGGTAAATGAAGTTTATAGATATATAGTTAGTTTAAATCTATTTAATACTTGATTGAGATATGCAATAATATTTTGGGTATGGTGATTGTCGAACTTGTCTTGGCAATCTTGTCCATGTTTGTTCTGCTTTATTTTGCTTCATTTTGGATAATTAAAACCTAGTAGTTATGTCATATTTGTCTTGATGACCCATCATGTGTTCATTCTATTTCATCCTAGATAGTTAGAATCTGATTGTTTTGCTATATTTATCTTAATGACCCATTGCATATTCGTTCTACTTGGTTCTAGATAGTCAAAATCTGGTTGTTCTGCAATATTTATTTTGATGACCAATTGTATGTTTGTTCTGCTTCGTTTCTGCCATATTTATTTTGATGACCAATTGCATATTCATTCTATTTCATTCTGTTTTATTTGTGTAGTCACAATCTAGTCGTTTTGCTATATTTATTTTGATGACATATTGCATATTTGTTCTACTTTGTTTTGTTTCATCCTGAATAGTCAAAATCTATTTGTTTTGCCATATAAATCTTGATGACCTATTGCATATTTGTTCTACTTCATTCTGAATAGTGAGAAGCTGTTCATTCTATCACCCAGACTTTTGCAGTATAGTATGGAGAAAAGTCACCCCAACCCTCACCCAGACTTTCGTATTTTTCTCGTAATGTAATGAAGTTGTAAACTTAAATGTGGTATAAATAAAAGAAGTAGAAGCATATTGGTTATGCTTGTATAGCTTTCTTTGTAAAGGGATTTTCGAAAATGTTTGATTATGCTTCTGTATATTAAAAGAGAATAATATTATAAGAAATACGTGTCAAAATTTTCCTTTTGGGATGTCACAGTTATACTCTAAAGTAGCTAACTTTCTTTCATATGCATGTGTTCAAGTATAAATACCATTTTCTGATAATGTATAAAGTGAAGTCAATTGAGTAAATATGTAGTCTTTATTGATTCTCTTTCCTTCTCTCCTGAATATCCTAAAATATTTATAGAATAAGATAGAACCTACATTTTTCAGTTGTGTGTGAAATTTTGGTAAGATTACTATCAATGGTTCTAAGGGTTTAAGCATTTAGATGAAAGTGTGGCTTAATATTTAAATATTCTAACACTCTTCATACGTTGGTTGGGCTACGGCATAAGCCAATATGGAAATATTTAATTGGAGAGGCATATATGGACTTTGAAATATTTGAACTCAAAACCTCTTCTTCTGATATCATGTAAAATTTTGGTGGAATCACTACTAATTATTTTACAAGCTTAAGCCATTAGATGGTGATATGATTTAATATTTAAATAATCTAACGCTAAGATCAAGGCTTATGAAGTAGAAAGACAAAGGAAGGAGGTAGAGAAATGCAAACCCTAGTGAGAGAGAATTTTCTCGAGAAAATTTGCCAGGACATTCTTCTTCTCCTTTTTGTCACCTCCCTCCGTGAACTTGTTTTTGTTTTCTAACATAATAAACCCTCTTTTTTAGGGTAAATACAACGAAAAATCTTAAATTGGTCACATGTCATAAATTTATCCCGAATTAATTTTATGAATATCAAAAACTCCAAATTGGTATATTTGTGACAGATTTACCTTCCGTTAGTTTCCGTTAAATTTTGAAATCAAATTATTAAATTGGATGACATGAGACAATTAACAAATGTACAAGTTTAAGGTTTATTTTTTGTTTCACATGCATACTAGTTTTTTTTTTTTTTTTTGTGGTATTAATCAAATCTAACAAAAATTAACGAAGCAGAAAATTGTCATAAGTGTAGTAGTTTGAGTTTTTTTTTTATAGTCAAAAAATTAATTTAGAATAATTCTATCACATGTGTACCAATTTTGGGTTTTTTTATGATCAAAAAATTAGTCTAGGATAAATGACTATTGGCTTGGAATACAATGAATCCTAATCCAAGTAAGAGTTTACCCCTCTTGTATTAAGCTTGTTGACCATGCCTATCATCTTATGAATGAAACCTTAATTGATATATGTGGATGGGGTAGTTTGCCTATATTTATGGGGGCTAATTCACCCGTGAGCTAAATATAGTCTATGTCATAAGAAATTCGTGTATTTGATACATTGCCGATGTTGTGAGGCAAATTAATAACTTCTAGGGTTAATGTCATGAAAAACTCCAAAATATTTTACCAAAATTTGAGTCAACAAAAACTCCAAATTAGTACATTAATGACATATTTATCCTCTGTTATCTTTCATTAAATTTTTATAGTGAAATTGTTGAGCTAAATGACACATTGTTAACACCTAGATCTTGACAAACCAATTATCCATTTATTGCATAGAAAATCAGCTATTAATTTTTAACTCCTAAAAAACTATTAAAATTTAAATTCCATGTAGTTTTTATGTGTATTTTTCATAGCATATAGATAATCTCATTTATGGCATTAAATTGGACTAGTGGTGGTTTGAAGTTGCGAGCTTAATGGACTAAACCTACAGAATCATGAAATTCAAGCCCAATGATTGCCCCACGTCCATATTGCTCGATCTAGTTTATGCTGATGCTTTATATTCAGGTTGTAATCTCACGTTTTAATGAATACCAGTTGCACTTTCGCCCAAAAAAAAAAAAAAGCCCAATGATTGCCCCACGTGGTTGAAAATTGCATGTGGTGCATATGGGTAATTAAAATTGGAAAATTTCAGAAACTTGGAGAGCAATTCAGCCATAAAAGGACGAGAAAGAAAAAAATATTCATATATTTTCAGTAACGGCAAGCATACGAAAGAGATATTGCACACTTATCTTTGCAAAAATTGAAATTTGGGAAATTTCCATCTATTTGTCAGTGGTTGTCTATCCACAATCTTGAATTAGTCTTTCCTTTTCACAAGCAGAACTCTATCTTTAGCGTGATATTCGACCCACTTGGGCGCTGATATTTGATTCAAAGAGATAAAGAGGAGAGAGAGAAACAGTCGTCTTCCTCAGCCTTACGCTTGCATAGTCACGCTCAAGCTCCTCAAACTCTTCAACTGACGCCGCTCCCCTGTTGCGAGCTTGACATTAGGCCCAGTGTTGTTGCCCTAGTTTTGCTGCCTCCATCACCACGACGACCCGTGTCTTGCGGCCTGCAAAACAGAGGAGGTCCTTGACGCTACGAGGTGGTTGCTTCGTCACCCACAATTCCTGGCACTGACTGTGAAGCTCGCCGTTCCTGCTCAAGCGACAATGTCTCGTCATCCTCCCTTGTGCTATCGCTAGCTTGATTGAGGCAGACGCTTTTGCTTCCTCTCGGTCCCATGACTTGCGTTTCTATTTTTACAGGTTGTTTCCAGATTTTTTTTTTTTTCGGTGAGTTGTCAACGCCGAAAGCAAGCGACGGCCTCCACTTGCAGCTGCACCACTCGGTTACTTGTGAACTTCGCTGTCCCAGAGCCGCGCCTTGCACGACTAGCACCATACCAGCGGCATTCCAGTGGTCAATCTTTCCGCAGGTTTTCCAGCGATTATGACTTGCTCTTCAGCAATACTCGACGTCTGAACTCTCGTACCAGTGTTTCTAGTCGTGCTCGGTGTTGCCTAGCAGTCATTGCCTATGTCCCTGCTTGCTTGCTATTCCAGGCAAGCGAGGGTGCCCTTAGGCGAAGAGCAAGTGTTTTCCAGACTACCTCGCAAATCTGTAGTCAACACTGACACGCCCAGCCAGTGTCCAACAAATTTCAGCGACTTTGCAATCCACAAGTCCAAACTTTCCATCATAGCTTGACTTTGCCGTTTCTTCATTACGGGGCTTGTCCATTGGCGGCTGTTGCGAAAGCCCCTCAGCCGAGCACCACCGCGAAGCACGGTTGATCCATGACTGTCGCGATTTGTCCCTCGTCCGAACTTGGAAACAAATAATCAAAGTGAGTAAAACTCCTATCTAAATTAATTCTTGAATATTTTGTTTTCCTCATTTGAAGTATTGCATTCTTAATTGAATTCTTGAACGTTGTTATCTTATCCGAAATTTCTCGGGTTAATTTCACAAAGTGTTATAATCGCCAATTCGATCTCTCAATCAAGATACAATTCACGATTGTACAGAAAATCATCAATTCAGTCTTATTACAATTCACAATTACATATTGGTCAATCCGATCTCATAGATTTGTCAATTTGTTTCCAAAATTAGAAGGACAAGGATAACATTCTAGATGTTGTGTTTCATGTAGATTTGACTTCTTTCTATTTTTGTTTGATTTTAATTGATTTTATTTAAAAAAAAATCCAAAAGGTTTAGAGACAATTAAAGTAGTTCTTAATGATAGATTGTGTTAAATTATGTCTCGAGTTTTCGCTAGAAAAGAGAAAATATAAAATAAAATAAATTGAAGGAAAATTTCTTCTTGCGGAAGCTTGCGGAATTGAAAGGCGTGTAGATGAAGTCCACGCGCGTGAAGAAGGCAAATCACGCCGAAACTCTTTTTGGCGTGAAGTCCCCCTGCATGTAGAGCCTCTGCTGCGTGAAATACAAATTGTGGTGGGCCCAGGTCAAAGTTTGACCTGGGCACACGTATAAAAGGAAATATTCTTTTTGTTGGTCTTCTCTTCTTTCGGTTTTGAAGACGTCGCAACCTACGTAGGAAAAGTCCGCCGAAGCAAGAAGCCGCCCAAACCTACGTAGTGCTGTACGTACAAGCCGAGAAGAAGGAGTCGCTGAACGTACGTCTTCCGAAGCCAAACGTAAGAAGCCGCATGTCCGCGAAGGGAAGCAGAGATTTTTCTTTTTAGTGTGCGACTTAAACACGTGGTAATTTTGTGAAATGAGTTTATACCCAATCAAATTGTTATTTATAAACACTTTGGGTTTGGGATTAAATCTAAGTATGGGAAACACTTGAGCGATTGAACGATTGTAAACTCTGATTCTCTGATTTTAGTGGATTATTTGCTGCTAGCTTTCTCCGTGGACGTAGGTACCAATATTGGACCGAACCACATAAATTTCTGGTGTCCTTATTTTTCTCATTTATTTCTCTGGTGATTTCGCGTTGATGTAAATTGCAAGATCCTGTCATTTTCACGTATTATATCCCAACAATTGGTATTAGAGCGTGGGGTTGGATTTCTTGATTGTGATTTGGGGCTTTTGCTTGTCTGATTATTATCTGAAAATTTTGTTATTGTAATTATGTTTGAAAAGAAATCTGAGATTGAGAAGTTTGATGGGAGAAATAACTTTGTGTTATGGAGCATTAAGATGCGAGTTTTAGTGACAACACAAGGTTTGGCCAAGGTATTAGATGGTGAAAATGAGTTACCGATTATAATGAAAACTTCAGAGAGGGTAGAGCTTATGGAAAAAGCAAAGAACATAATCTTGTTAAATTTGTCGGATGGTCTTACTAGAGGTTATTGAGGAGAATGATGCCGCAACATTATGGGGCAAAACTTCAAGCACTCTATGTGAAGAAAGGTTTGAACAATCGCTTGTATATGCTGAAGAAGATGTTTCAATTTAGATATACTGAAAGTACGTCTATTAGAACCCACCTAGATGAATTTAATAAACTCATGTTGGATCTGAAGAACGTCAGTAAAATACTTGATGATGAATAACAGGGCATGATGTTGTTAGCCTCTTTACCAGAGTCATGGGAGCACTTTATTGATTTGATGTTGTAGAGGCGTCCTACTATTACCTCAGAAGAGGTAAAGTCCGCCTTATTCTTTAATGAGTGGCAGAAAAAGTTGCAAAATGACGGTTTGGCAAAAGGAGCAGCGCAAGCACTGACGATTCAGGATAGAGAGCAATATTGAGAGCCTAGTAGCAACAGAGGTAAAAGCAGATCAAAATCATGCGATAGAAAGTCCAAAGGACGCGTGAAGTGCTTTGAGTGTCACGAAGAAGGGCTCATCAGGAGAGATTGTCCAAAGCAAAGAAATAAAGTTGATAAATAGAATGCTACAAGCAGTGTGGCAAACGTTATTGAGGGGAGCAATAGGGATGCAGAAGCTGTCTTATGTGTGACTGCTACTTTGTCAAGAGACGAATGGGTGCTAGATTCGGGGTGTTCTTATCATATGGCGCCTCATAAGAATTGGTTTATTACTTCAAGCTGCAGATGATGGTAAGGTTCTTTTGGGGAATAATGCATTTTGCAAGGCTGTGGGGATAGGGACAATTCGGATCTGGATGCACAATGGGGTGGTTCGCACATTGACAGATCTGAGGCATGTACCGAAGCTCAAGAATAACCTTATTTCTCTATGGACACTCGATGACATCAGGTATAGGTACACCACTGAAGGTGGAGTATTGAAGATCTCTCGAGGTGCCATGACAGTGATGAAGGGGAAAAAAGTGAATACTCTCTATCATCTACTAGGAGAGACTGTGATTGAAACCGCTGCAGTTTTGAGTCAGATTCTAATTTGACTCAATTATGGCATATGCGTTTATGGCACATGAGTGAGGCAGGTATGATGATGCTAAGTGAAAGGGGGTTGTTGAAGGGTTAGAAAATAGGAAAGCTGGACTTATGTGAGTACTGCATCTATGGGAAGCAGCACCGAGTTAAGTTTATTACAGCTATTCATTCGACCAAACAACTAGTTGAATATATTGATTCAAACGTCTGGGGCCCGTCTTCAGTTCCTTCAAAAGGAGGTGCTCGATATATGCTAATTTTTATTGACGATTATTCGAGAAAGGTATGGGTATACTTTCTAAAATACAAATATGATGTGTTTGATCGGTTCAAGAAATTTAAGGCATTGATTGAGAAGTAGTTAGATAAGTGGATCAAGTGCTTAAGAACTGATAATGGCATGGAGTTTTGTGGTAAAGATTTTACCAAGTTCTGCGAGAAAGAAAGTATTGTGAGACACTGCACAGTACCTGGGACACCATAGTAAAATGACGTGGCAGAACGGAAGAACAGAACTTTGCTTGAGCGAGCTTGATGCATGCTTTCGCATGCAAGACTTAGCAAGAAATTTTGGGCTGAAGTAGTAAATATGTCATGTTACCTAATTAATTGATCTCCATCATCTGCTATCGAGTGGAAGACTCTTGAGGAAGTATGGTCGGGGAAACCTGCTGATTATTCCGGATTACAAATATTCAGATGTCATGCGTATGCTCATGCGAGTGATGGTAAGCTTGAGTCGAGGGTAAAGAAGTGCATATTTCTGGGTTATGAACATGGGGTGAAAGGCTATCGTCTGTGGTGCACCGATCCCAAATCACTCGATTATTTAATCAGCAGAGATGTGATCTTCGACGAGACTGCAATGCTTCAACAGAGGAGTTCTGAGACACAACCAACAGAGAAGACAGATCATGGTGTCATAAGTGAGGTGGAGCATTAAGTGGAGACTTTGGAGACCTCGAAGGTAACAAAGGTTGAGACTGCAGATGAAGCCACAGTTCCTGGAATCGGTGATAGTGAACAACTAACAAAGCTGCAGCAGACTATAGCCGCGGATAGAGAGAGAAGGTAAATTAAACCACCAGTACGTTATGGTTATACATATATTGCTTATGCATTGACTATAGGTAATGAGGTGGAGATAAATGAGCCTTCGTCTTACTCTGATGCGATGGCTAGTCCGAAGTCGTCGCAGTGGCTAGGGGCTATGAGTGAAGAGATGTAATCAGTCTATCGAAATCAGACATGAGAACTGGTCAAAATACCAAAGAGCCAAAAGATTGTCAGAAGTAAATGGGTCTTCAAATGGAAAGAGAGCATTCCTGGTGTCGAGGCAGCGAGGTATAAGGCGAGACTTGTGGTGAAGGGATATACACAACGTGAGGACATTGACTACAATGAGGTGTTATCTCCTATGGTAAGACATACTTCTATTTGTGTTTTATTTGCCTTAGTTGCTTCGCAGGATCTCTAGTTAGAGCAACTAGATGTGAAAACTGTGTTTCCTCACAGTGAGTTGGAGGAGCAGATTTACATGAGGCAACCACAGGGATTTGCTATTCCAAGTAAGGAAAATCATGTTTGCTTGTTAAAGAAATCTTTGTATGGGCTAAAATAGTCTCCTAGGCAATGGTATAAATGTTTTGATGCTTTCATGACTAGTCAAGACTATTCAAAAAGTCAGATGGATATTTGTATTTACTATAGGAGATTGGAAAATGGTTCTTTGATTTATCTAGTCTTATATGTTGATGATATGCTGATAGTAGCTAAGAATATGTCTGATATTGATGTGCTGAAGAGGCAGTTAAATGCTGAATTTGAGATGAAAGATTCAGGTGTTGCAAAGAAAATTTTTGGTATGGAGATTTTGCATGACAGGACTGCAGAAGTTTTACGTCTATCTCATAAGAAATATATTGAGAAGATTGTGATACGTTTTAATATGCAGTCGGCAAAATCTGTAAGTACACCTTTAGCGAAACACTTTAAACTTTCAAAAAAATTATCACCACAGATTGAGGAGGAGCATATGTCTCGTGTTCCTTATTCTAGTGCCGTGGGTAGTATTATGTATGCTATGATGTGCACTAGGCCTGATATTTCACAGACAGTGAGCATGGTTAGTCGCTATATGAAGCGTCTTGGTAAAGCTCATTGGGAAGCTGTGAAGTGAATCCTCAAATATTTAAAGGGGACAACAGACGTGGGTATTGTATAGCAGAGGGACAGCAATGGCAGTGAAACCACTAGTTTTGTGGATTCGGATCACACTAGTGACTTGGATGATTGCAGGTCTTTAGCAAGGTACGTGTTTACGCTAGCGGGTGATGCAATTAGTTGGAAAGCGTCCTTATAGGATCACATTGCCTTGTCTACAACTGAGGCAGAGTACATGACACTAACCTTTGTAGCGAAAGAGGTGATATGGTTACAAAGTTTGCTCTCAGATTTTGGATTAGAACAGAAAAGTGTGGATATACACAGTGATGACCAAGGTGCGATATATTTGGCGTATAATCCAGTTTATCATGAGCGAACGAAGTATATCAACATCATGCACCACTTCATCCAAGATGTCTTAGCTAAGGATATTGTTACTTCTAAAAGATTGCTGTAGTAGATAACCCGGTAGACATGATGACTAAGTCTGTTCATGTGATGAAGCTCAAGTTCTGTTTGAGCTCTATTAGCGTCTGTGGAAAGTAAGTGCCTGTCGGGGCGTTAGGAGAGCAACATTGATGATGAGAACAATAACTTGGCTTCAAACATCGAGCCGAGGTGGAGAATTGTTAGATTATGTCTCGAGTTTTTGCTGGAAAAGAGGAAATATAAAATAAAATAAATTGAAAGAAAATTTCTTCTTGTGGAAGCTTGCGGAATCGAAAGGCATGTACATGAAGTCCATGCACGTGAAGAAGGCAACTCACGCCAAAACTCTTTTTGGCGTGAAGTCCCCCTGCACGTGGAGCCTCTGTTGCATGAAATACAAATTGTGGTGGGCCCAAGTCAAAGTTTGACATGTGCACACGTATAAAAGGAAATATTCTTTTTGCAAGTCTTCTCTTCTTTCAGTTTTGAAGATGCCGCAACCTATGTAGGAAAAGTCCGCCGAAGCAAGAAGCCGCTCAAACCTACGTAGTGCTGCACATACAAGCCGAGAAGAAGGAGCCGCCGAACGTACATCTTCTGAAGCCAAACGTAAGAAGCCGCACGCCGCCGAAGGGAAGCTAAGATTTTTCTTTTTGTTGTTCGACTTAAATACATGGTAATTTTGTGTTGTGAGTTTATGCCCAAGTGAGTTGTTATTTATAAAAACTTTGGGTTTGGGGTTAAATCTAGGTGTGGGAAACACTTGAGCGATTGAGCGATTGTAAACTCTGATTCTCCGATTTTAGTAAATTATTTGCTGCTGGCTCTCCCCGTGAACGTAGGTACCGATACTCAGACCGAACCACATAAATTTTTGGTGTCCTTATTTTCTCGTTTATTTCTCTGGTGATTTCATGTTGACATAAATTGCAAGATCCTGTCGTTTCCACGTATTATATCCCAATAGATTGCATGCTTATTTTGGTTATTTTATAATTTCAAATTTAATTAAATACCAGAAATTTCTTTTTAGAAATTTATTTCCTGTTTTTCTTTATTGAGTATTAAATAATGATTGTACACCTGCATGATCACGTCACATTTTAAAGTAATTTAAAATCTATATAAACTACCTACAAAATATTTGTTTGAAATAAAAGAGAAAAGGTATCGAAATAGCTTAGAGAAATCTAGCATAATCAAGTCATCGAATTTATTTAGAAGTAATCTTTCCATTACTTTACTTGGATTTCTAATCGACATACCAAAAATTAATTAGTGGCAACTCCATTATAAAAAATATTTGCATGTTAAGAACTTAAATTCCAAGTTGCGAATTGATATGGGCTTAGAAGTGTCCAAGCTAAGTTTAAACTTAATAATCCATTAGCCAAACATTTTAGTGGTTCCACTAGCTTTGGGGAGGTCGCGACACACATGGCAATAACTCAATTCATGTGGCAAATTCATGTGAAAATCTATATCAGTCTGGGGTAGTTATGAGTGTACTGGTTTGAGAGTTTTGGTGATTGGTATATCGGTTTGGAGATTTTGGCGACTCAAAAATTAATTTTGGGTAAATTTATCACAAATATATTAATTTGATGTTTTTCGTGGTATTGACCCTAACTTCTATGTTATCAATGAAAGTTAACTTTGTGTTTTACTTTCGTCATGTGAACTAACAGTTCGCTATATCATGTGTACATCACAGATGATGTGTATTGACATGCAAATTTTATCAACTATAAAATATAGTGCTGCATTTTTTTGGATCGAAGGCATTATTCAATATCGTCACCAATTTAGTGAACGATTCTGTAGTAGAGGCAAAACACTAAACTAAGAGGGTTTGAAGACCCGAGTAAGGCACTCAAACCTTCCTAAGATTATTTTCTCACTCAAACTATCTAGCTTTTCTTTCTTTCTTTCTTTCTTTTTTTTTTTTTTAAGGGCGAAGTGGTTAAGGATTCTCACTAAATTTATCTACGCATATCAGCCAGCAAGAATCCTATAACATGTCTCGATCTTAATGCCTGTTGACCCTTTGATGTACAAAGAAGAAACTCGCTGACCCAACCCCTGCCTTTTCTTTTTTCCAATTCATGATTTAATTTAGGAGTCACACAAGCAATTTTGATTACTCAGAGACACAGACAGGTAGTGTAACTTGCTTACTGCACTCTGATTTGGCAGATCTATAAGACTTGACTAATCTTTTGGAGCTAGCCTATTTGGTTCTGTATATAAAAAGAACCTTATTATTTGTATCATTTTACTATTTAGGTTTTGTTTGTATATTAACTCTCTGTTTCATTTTCATTCAATAAGTCTTTCAAGCATCATTTGAAGATCCAAAAATGACAGTTGAGAGTGAAGGAATAAATACACTTTCAGATATTCAAGTGATTTATATTTTTATGTATTCTGGTGTAATGCCCATGCAAGATTTATAACACTATTTTTTTTTTTGGAACACCATGATTTTCTGGACCTCATTGCCCTATCCAACGACAATTTCAAATTTGAATACTATAATTGAGTTCAACGCCCTTCAAACTTTTATTTTTCATTTGATTTCTCAATTGGTAACCCATTGTAGCATCCTAAAATTTCATCTCAATTGGTAACCCATCGTGGCATCCTAAAATTTCATAGCAATCTCTAGATGCACTACGACCCATGAATAGGTGATGGAAGCGCCATCGGACTATATTATAGCCATTAGACCAATGGATTACAATTAAACAAGGCTGAGCATTTAATGGACAATTGTTTTGTTGGAAATGTATCCTATGTCCATGTGTGATCAAGGATTGTACTAAAGGATAAATTGATAAGAAATTTTCTATACTTGGCCGTGTACGCTATGAATCATATTTCCCTTGATTAATGTTGCAATATTTTATGGCCATGTGAATATTTGTGATTATGTAATTATAAGTGGAGATTAAAGTGAGATATTAGGAAAAGGTGTTGGCTGATTTTTTAAGGCCCAAAACTGCCCAAAAACTGGCACACGTTTCCTCTTGATCGGTCGACTAAGGCCAAGCCAAATGAGGCCCATCATCCTTGCATGAAGATTGACAAGTGGCAAGAGGGATTAAGCAAGTGTCGCTGCCCCCATTGCTTCACCGGTGATCTCCATGCAAATCCAATGATTACTAGCTAATCATGAGAGTGAAAGAAAGAAAAGAGAGATAGAGAGGGGTGGAGTGAGCGAGGGAGTGATCGAGAGAGAGAGAGAGAGAGAGAGAGAGAGAGAGAGAGAGACCGAGCGAGCGAGCGAGCGAGAGAGAGAGGAGGAGAGTTCGAGCGAGAGAGAGAGGGGCGAGTGTGGGCCGCGAGGGGGAAGAGGAAGGCTGTCTTCAGCTGTGTCCTAGCTGCCGCCGTCGACATTGCCTAGTTCCGTCGTCGATTTGCTTGTTGTGGTTGCTTTGGATTTGAGGCAAGTAGAAGTTCTTCAATCTATGTTTTGCTTGCCGTTTTATCTAGTGAGGAGTTGGTAGATGTGAGAAAATGTGGAATTTGGAGTTGCATGTCGATTTGTAATGAAGGAGATGAAGCTGGCCGAAGTAATGGAGCAAAAATAGAGCAAGTTTTGGTGGATTCCGCTTTTAAATTTAAATGAGAACTCAAGGATTTATCTATGGTGGATTTTTGAGAATTAAAGAGGCTGTATTGTGGTGTAATGTGCTTACAAATCTTGGCTGTGGACATTGGATACTGAAACTCGAATAGTCCTCTTTAGGCTAGTGAACTGTTTTTGCAAGAACGGCATGACTACCAGTGATTTCTCGATTTTTCTGGAATTTTCTAGCCAAAATTTGACTTTGAATATTTATTGAAAGTTGGAGAGAACATCTCTAAGAGTAACATATCAAAAATTTAGCATAAATGAACAAGAATTGGTTGACGAAATGATTTTTATATGGAAATGCTAAATCTGGAAATTTTACAGAAACTGTAGCAAGAAATACCGAAGTTTTCACTCTCGATGTGTATGGAATTTGACTTGGTGTTCTGCATGAAATTTGTTTCTTTAGGTCTCATTGATAACTTGAAAAAATTTCATAAGTTTCTGAGTCCATTTAGTATTTATTTCAAAAATTTTACCCGAACTGTGCATTGTGAAAGTCAGGCTATTCTGTTCTCGAATTTTCAGAAAAAGTATCCGAAAGTGAAATGTTTGGAATGGCTATGTGATATGATGGTATTGGCTGTGGATATTTTTGCAATATTGAGATAAGATAGAGGGTCCATGAGACGTCTTGTTTTAGCATTTGAAAATGTCTTGTCAATTAAAATGCTAAATTGTTACCGTTGAACCCTCGAGTCAACAATGCCCCAGGAGTCGGGATGCCCAAAGGATCAAGTGAGTCGATGCCTTCTAGATGCCTAGTGGCCTTAAATGGCTGAATGCTGGAGGTTTTTCCCTGGGAGCTTTGGGATGCTGAGGGGTATGCTTGTCGGTACGTAATTCCGGATGGCCAGGGTAACCATTTTCATGGGAGGCCCTCAAGGTTCCTCGTGATGCCAAGTGGGGTACGAGATGCCTGAAAACATGATTCGCTCCAAATGCCCAGTGGCCTTAAATGGCTAATGCCGGAGAAGTCGAGGAGGATCCTCAATCCCCTTTTATTTCGTCACTTAAGACAACCGATTCGTGGATGTTGGTTGCTAAGATTTGTTTGGCAACTATAGTGGATGTGACAGTTGAGAAATCAAATGTGGAGAACGTAGCCATGGTACTGGAATTTTCTGAGATGTTTCAAAGAGAATTGCCAGGCTTGTTGCTAGAGAGATAGAATTCATGAATGAACTAGTACCCGGGACAAAGCCACTCTCTAAGGCTTCTTACCAGACGTCGTTGTCTGAGTTGAAAGAACTAATGGTGCAAATGCGAGAAGTACTAGTTAAGGAATTTGCTCATATCAGTGCATCACTTTGGAGAGCACCGGTTTCGTTTGGGATAAAGGAAGATGGTTCATTGCATCTGTGCATTGGCTATCATCAACCTAATCAAGTGACGATTGAGAACAAGTGTTCATTGCAGAAGATCGATTATTTGTGTGAACAATTACAAAGAGTGTCGATACTTTCAAGGATTGACTTGAGGATAGGGTATTATTAGTTAAGAGTCAGAAATGAGGTTCTACATAAGACATCATTTCATACTTAATGTGGCCTTTATGAGAGTATTGTAATGCCATTTGGTCTGACAAACACTCCAGCTGCTGTCATGGATTTGATGAACCGAGTATTTGAGGAATACCTAGATCAGCTCATGATCATGTTCATCAATGATATCTTGATGTATTCGAGGAGTGTTGTGGAGCATGAGAGTTATCGAGGATGGTACTTCAGACCCTAAGGACTTATGGATTGGACACTAAGTTTAGTAAATATGAGTTTTGGTGGACTTGTGTAGCATTCATAAGTCATGGGATCTTAGGCAAAGAAATCTCCATGGACTCGACCAAGATCGAAGCAGTTATCAATTGGCCAAGGCCAATGTCAGTGTCAAAGATCATAAGCTTTTTGGGTTTAGCCGAATAATACAGAAGGTTCATAGAAGGATTTTTAGTATTAGTGTCACCGTTGACTCAACTCCTGAAGATAGAAGAAAAGTTAGTGGGGATAGACAAGTGCGAGTGTGGTTTCCAAGAGCTTAAATAGAAGCTAACTACCGCACTTGTGCTAACCATTCCATTTGGTCCAGAGGATACAAGATCTACAGTGATGCGTCGTTCAGAGGATTGGGTTGCGTACTGATGCAACATGGTAGGATTGTTACATACGCATCCTGTCAGTTGAGATCTCACTAGCTAAATTACCAAACGCATGACTTAGAAATCACAACAACTATTTTCGCTCTAAAGATTGAAAGACATTGTTTATGTGGGGAAAGGATTCCAGATCTTCATAGATTGTGGCACCCCTCGACGGCCCCGATCCATTAGGGTCGCCACAGTTCGCTTACCTTTCACTTTCTCTATTCTGATACCATTTCAATTGCAGCGGGTACATACAACCATGGGGATTTACACATTATTATTTTTTTGTATAGGTCCCTTGCGCAATTCATATACGGAAGCACATCCAACAAACTCTCTTCCCTATATTCAGAAAATGATGCACACCTACTAAACATCTTATATAAGTTAAAGCCGAACACCTTTATTTATATAAAGCAAATGGACATCTTTAGTCGGTACATCGAAATGCCAATGTTTCTATACTCGGCTATACTTCAAAAGATGACCGACATCTTCTCCAACAGTCGAATACTTAAAGTCCATCGATCAATGTCGGTATCCAAAAGTTCCTCCCTTTGCTATCCTCCTCCTTGCAATCATATCTGTGGCACCCCTCGACGACCCCGATCCATTAGAGTCGCCACAGTTCGCTTACCTTTCACTTTGTCTAATAACACGTCACTTTGATACCATTTCAATTGCAGCGGGTCCATACAATCTGGGGGTTTACATCTTTTAGATCGGTCCCTTGCGCAATTTATATACGGAAGCACATCCAACAACACCCTTCTCTATATTCAGAAAACGATGCACACCTACTAAACATTTATAGGTAAAAGCCGTACACTTTTTATTTACTTAAATCAGATGGACATTTTTTTTTAGTCGGTACATCGAAATGTCAATGTTTCTATACTCGGCTACACTCCAAAAGATGACCGACATCTCCTCCAACAGTCATATACTTAAATTCCATCGATCAGTGTCGGCGTCCAAAAGTTCCCTCCTTTGCCATCCTTCCCCTCACAGTCATATCCAACCGTTCAAACCATCTACTAATCTGAAATGTTGGTCCCCAAAAGGGGTGAGTACAACCACTCAGCAGGTAAATGAATCCAATAACCACTCAATGCATCATGCAAATCATACATGCATTGTAGGCGTTACTTACCTTGAAGCCATGTGCATACTATCATGCATCATCATATCATATGTGTCATCATCATCATGGCATCATTATATCATACATGTCATCATTATCATGACATCATCACATCACACATGTCATCACGCCATATCATATATCATCATCATTATCATCATCATGCATATCATCATGCATATCATCATATATCATCACCATCATCATTATTATCATCATGCATATCATCATATATCATCACCATCATCATTATCATCATCATGCATATCATCATGCATATATCATCATATATGATTTAATTCCAATTTTATCTTGAATCGCCACATTTCTCATTCCCGAGACCAATGTTTGTGTCCCACATGTATCCAAGATACAATTCAGATCATCCGGCTCCCCCACTCTCCGATTATCTCGTACCCCAACAGGCATCACGAGGACCCTCCGGGCATGCATCATGATACAACCGGGCATCCAGCACAAACCCCCGGGCATGTATCATGACACAACCGGGCAACCAGCCGCACCCTTCAGGCCAGGCATCTCGCACCCAATTCGGCATCGCGAGGTATCCCTTGGCATAATTACCATGCCGAGCTTCCGGCTCCCCACTCTCCAGGCATCTCGATACCACTCGATCTCCCGAGGACCTCCGGTATTCGGTCATTCATGACCACCGGGCAACCGGCCGTACCCTTCTAGCCAAGCATCCCGACACTCCGGGACATCGTCGGCTCACACCTCCGACGGCTTCCTCATTTATCTCAATTCACATCATTATAATTCAATTTATCATGGCATGTGATGTGATGGCAAATCAAGATCATATTCATCATTGAGTTCATACATGCATCAAAACCTCATCATCCAATCAATACCATTCATGGAGTCCATGCAATTTAAAATGATCCATATTTCATGCCTTTTACAAAATTCCAGCATATAACATTTTTAGAAAAATATTTAAATTAAATATCCATATGCTTCCCAAAAATCATGAAAATTAAGGCAAGTGATAATCAAGATAATGGGACAATGATTTCGTACAAATACATGGCCAAATAGAATTTCCACACAAATCCATAATTCACACAAAACAGCATATAATTTTCGGATGAAATCAGAATGCACAGTCTCCAAAGAAATTCGATTAAAATATCCATACGACCTCTAAAAATTACGAAACTTTACTGAGTCATAGCCAAGACATTTGCATACATCTTTCATCAAGATTTCCAAGCCAGATTCTTTCTAGATTATTTTCTACAGTCACACGAAATTTCTGGATCTAACACCGAATCGTCCAGTGCATGCTTCTCTGAAATACTGAGTTTTTACCTATCTATTCTCTTTATTTTCCTCTGAAATTTGGATATGTTCTACATCAAGATGTTCTATACAAGTTTCATGAAGAGATCTAAGTCAAATAATCAGATTATAGTCGTCATTTAGGTCCATGAAGTCTCGGGTGTCCTGTAATACATCTCCAGAAATTACTGTCTTCAAGATCTAGTCGATTTACTAGGCTATACTTGTTCATTTCACTTCAAATTTGAGTATGTTGTAGTTTAAGATGTCCCCTACAACTTTTAAGAAGAAATTGAAGAGATATTCTTAGCACAACTCAACATGCGACCACAGATCTTCCACAAGGTCAGCGAAATCGTTCCAGATCTGAGGTCTCCGTAGGATGAGAGTTTAACCCTTCAAATATCCATCATTTTTCACGAAATTTCAGTATGTTGTAGCTCAAGATATTAGCTACAACTCTTATGAAGAAATCGAAGCCAAAATCGGACTCTAAACATGCATGCAAGCTCACACAACATTCTGACTCACACTGTTCGAGCAAGAACAGTCATGCCGTTCAAGAATAAACCATCCATACTTCGGTTTTTCTCACCTAAACACCCAAAAATTCAACATGCAAGTAACATACACACATGCAAGAGCAGCTAGAGGACTCCCACTTGCCTCTAAACCACACGAACGGTGGGACACCGGCGACGGGCGAGCTCCCTCCTTTCTCTCTTCCTCTCTTCCTCTCTTTCTCTCTTTCTCTCCTCTCTCTCAGCACCTCTCTTGGACGACAGCCCTCAACCATCAGCCACTCCCTCTCTCTCTTTTCCTTTTGGTGGCTTATATATTGCATGCATTCTAGGTTTGCATGGGGGACACTTGTCCCTAAGAAGGAGACAAGTGTCTCCTTTGTTGAAGACACTTGGAGGAAGCCATGCGGGTCCTCCTTCCCCCTCCATGCGCCGACAATGGGCCGGGCTTATGGCCCACTTTAGGCCCATCTCACTTGGGCCTAAGGTCCAAACTTAAATGGCCTAAGTTTATTTTATTTTATTTTTATAATATATCTTAATCATCATTTAAATAAATATCTAATTGCATAAATAATAAGGCCATTAAACTTATACTCACAAATCCATAAATCCCAATTTATAAAACACATGGCCAATGATAAGATTTTCTTTCCTATCAAATAATTATCCCTTAAAAGCTTGGTCATATATCTTATTGCAAATTATGGATTAAATGGCCATAAAATAACTTGATGGTACTTCCATCACCTATTCATAGACTTTAATGTAACTATAGGTCGTTATGAATTTTGGGATGCCACAATATCCAACCACTTGATTCATCTACTGGTAGCAGTGGCAGCAAAGGTATCTTATCTAGTCTGAAATGTTGGTCCCCGAAGGGGTGAGTACAACCACTCAGCAGGTAAATGACCAATAAGCTACTCAATACATCAATACTTCATGAAATGCAATCATCAATCATAGCATCACATATCATACAAGCATCCATGCACAACATACCATGGCATCATGCACATGTCATCATACCTCATGTACATACATCATCATATAGTCATCACCATCATATCATGCACTTACCATCATCATGTCACATGTATCATCATCTTTACCATGCATCCATGTGTGTAACATCATCATCATATCATCATATCACATGTACCATCCTCATTACCATGCATCCATGCATGTAACATCATCATCATATCATCATATCACATGTACCATCATCATTACCATGCATCCATGCATGTAACATCATCATCATATCACATGTACCACCATCATTGCCATGCATCCATGCATGCATAATTCAATTTCAATTTCATTTTGGACTGCCACATTTCTCTTTCCCAGGACCAATGTTTGCATCCCACATGTATCCAAGATATAATCAGACCATCTAGCTCCCCCAGTCTCTGGGCATCTCATACCCCAATTGGCATCACGAGGACCCTCCGGCATTTAGCCATTTAAGGCCACCGGGCAATCGGCCGTACCCTTTTAGCCAGGCATCTCGCACCCAAACCGAGGTATCCCTCGGCACAATACCTGCCAAGCTTCCAGCTCCCCCACTCTTCGGGCATCTCAATACATCTCGGCACTCCCGAGGACCCTCCGGTATCCAGCCATTCAAGGCCACTAGGCAACCGGCCGTACCCTTCTAGCCAGGCATCCCGACACTCTCGAGGCATCGTCGGCTTACACCTCCAACGGCCTTCTCATTTATCCCAATTCTCATCTTTAATTATAGTTCAATTTTAACATGGCATGTGATGTAATGGCAATCAAGATCATATTCATCCTTGAATTCATACATGCATCTCAAATCATCATCATACATACAGCAAGACACAGTCACTCATAACAATACAATTCATGGGGTCCATGCAATTTAAAATAGTCTATATTTCATGCCTTTTCGAAGTTTATAAAATTCCAGCATGTACCATTTTAGAAAATATTTAAATTAAATATCCATATGATTCTCAAAAATCATGAAATCAAGACATGTGATAGACAAGACAATAAGATAATAATTTCATGAAAAACACATGCCCAAGTAGAGTTCCACACAAGAAGATATAATTCACACAAATACAGCATGCAATTTCGGATAGAAACAGAATGTGCAGTTTTTTAAATAATTTGATTAAAATACCTGAACGACTTCCGAAAATTATGAAATTTTACCAGGTTATAGTTAAGACACTAAAGTAGATTTTTCGTGAAGACATATAGGCCATATTCGTTCTAGATAATTTTCTATAGTCATCCTAAGCTTCTGATTCTAGCACTGAAACGTCCAGTGTAGTTATCTCCGAAATATCGATTTTTCACCCACTTATTCTTCTTCGCTTTCTCTGAAATTTGGATATGTTTTACTTCAAGAGGTCCCCTACAACTTTCATGAAAGGATATAAGCCAAATTTCCAAAGAATAGTTACCATATGGGTCCATGAAGTCTCGGGTTTCCAGTACCGTGTTTCCAGATTTACCGTCTTAAAAAGTAAGTCGATTCACTAGGCTACACTTGCTCATTTTACTTCAAATTTGAGTATGTTAGTCATTAGAATGTTCTATACAATTTTAATGAAGAAGTCGAAGAGAGATTCTTAGTAAATATTGACATGCAATCCACAAAACTGCCAAAAGGTCAGCAAAACAGTTCCAGATCTAGAGTCTTCGTAGGATGAGGTTTTGACCCCTTAAATCTCCATAATTTTGTCCCAAATTTTAGTATGTTGTATTTTAAGATGTTGGATACAACTTTCATGAAGGAATCAAAGTCAAAATCCAACTTGAAACATGCATGCAAGCCTTCACAAGATTCTGGGTCAGGCAGTTCACACGAAAACAGCAGGCATACTCAAGAACAAGCCACATTCTAGCTTCGGTTTTACCTACCCTAACATCCGAAATCTACCACCAACAAATCACACATGCAAGACACACATGCAAGAGTGGAAATCGATCCCAACTTGCCTCTAAGATCGAACGGATGACAACCAAAGGGACGGCACACACGGATGGTGAACGGGCAGACGGCTCCTTCTCCTCCTCTCTCAGCTTCCCCTTCTCTCTCACCACTCCCTCTCTCTCTCGCAATTCTCTCTCTCCCTTTGGCTTGGCCGAAAGCCCCCAACCGGCCACTCTCTCTCCTCCTTTTATTTCCCCTAAACTTAATCATTGCAGCTGCATGTGGCCGCCCAAGATGGCCAATGCATGAAGCCCTCGTCTTGCCACTTGGCATTTTGAGAGAGACACATGGCCTTCTCCATGCAAAGATGGGCCTCATTCTTGGCTGGGCTTTGGGCCAGCAAATGGGCCGGTCAATAGCCCCCTCCTTGGCTCTAATGGGCCGGCCATTTGGCCCACCGAGAGTCCAAGCTATTGGGCCTAAGGCCCAACCTAATTAAACCCACAATTTCACTTTCAATTATTCATCTTTAATTCTTCTTTTTTTTTTTTTTAATAGATCTCAAATTTTAAATTTCACATGGCCAAGGATAAATCATTCTCATTAATTTATTCTATAATACTAATTTAAAAACTCATGAACACAAGCCTATATCACTTAGTCTTAAAAGGAGACTAATGGCTAAAGCATAAACCATAGGTAATTTCATTACCCGATTATGGGCTTTAATACACCTTAGAGCTTGTCTTGAATTTTTGAGATGCCACATAGACCATCAAAGTCTCAAGTATCTATTCTCTCAAAAGGATTTGAATATGAGATAGCATTGTGAATTAAAACTTCTGAAGGACTAGGATTATGATATTTTGTATCACCCTGGGAAGGCGAACGAGGTTGTTGATGCGCTAAGTCAAGAGTCTTCAGTTGTGCTGATGGTGGTCAAGGAATGGACTTCACTTGTGAAAACTCGAGATTCGGTTTTCAAATTCGAGATAGGCTACCTTTCAAATTTTATAGCCACCCTCAGAATTGAGTTGATCCTCATATTAGAATCAAGGCACTTCAGTTGATAGACCTAAAGATTCAGAAGATCTTGCAAGAGACACCGTGGAGAGAAAATCCAACTTTCGGATTTTTGAAGGCGAAACACTAAAGTTCTAAGGAGGATTATGTGTACATAACGATGTAGCACCCAGGAAAGAGATCTTGTTAGAACCTCATTGTAACGTTGCGGCATTCATCCTAGCAGTACGAAGGTGTATCAAAATTTGTGTCAACACTATTGGTAGTCGGTATGAGGACAAACATCACCAATCATGTCGCTAAGTGTTCGGCGGGTTAGCGAGTGAAGGCATAGCTTTGTAAGCGAAGAGGACTTTTGTAACCTCTCAAGACCTTAGAGTGGAGATGAGTGCACATCACGATGGACTTTGTGACGGACTCACTAAGAAGTCAAAGGGGTAATGATTCCATTTGGGTAGTGGTCGAGAGACTAATGAAGTCGGCCCACTTTATTTCCGTATGGAAGGATCTTGAATTGAATAGGCATGCAAAAGTGTATGTGTGATAGATAGTTCGTCTACATGGAGTGCCGGTGGCAATTATATCAAATCTAGACCCGAGGTTCCCAGTTTCAATAGAATAATTAGATGTGCCTTTTGATGCATTGCATAGTAAAGTGTGCAAAGTGCTAGGGTGTTGGGATGAAGTCAGGGAAAGAAAGATCACAGGCCCAAAGTCAATTCAGCAGTTAGTGATTGCAGTTGCCGTGATCGTAAACAAATTAGAGACCGCTTAGAGTTGCTAGAAAAGTTGTATCATTGAGCATCGAAGGCCCTTAGAGTTCCAAATTGGTTATTACATCTTTTGAAGGTGTCACCAATGAGGGATACCTTGCACTTCAGCAAGGAGAGAAAATTGAAACCGAGGTACATACGTCCCTTTGAGATTCTAGAGAAGGAATCGAGATCCTAGTGTATCGTCTTGCATTACTGCCAAAGTAGCGTGAGCGCATGACATCTTTCACGTGTCGAGGTTAAGGATGTGTGAGCCTGACATGACCCACATGCAAAATCTTGAAGAATTAGACGTGGACGACAAAGTATCATACGTGGAAAACAGGTTCGGCTTGTGGTTCAGAAAGATCAAATTCCGTGTATCAAGAATGTCCCTTTGGTTAAAGTGGTCTGACAACACCATGGGACTAAAGAAGTAATGTGGGAAAGTGAAGCCCGATGAGACGACGATACCAGCACCTTTCGTCAAGATTGGTAAAGGTTTAAATTCCTAAGACGAAATTTTTATAAGAGGGGAAGAGTTGTGACATTCTGGATTTTCAATCCTATTTTCAATTGAATAAATTAAGCTTTTCATCGATGCACATATAGTGCTATTCTTAGAGCCAATCACTTGTGAGATAACTAGACTAACTGGGAAAGTCATTAAGAGATTTTAATGCAATAGATTTGAGGATTCGACCAAGAATCAGCTATTCGACCGTACTCATCTGCAAAGATCATTTCGGCGCAGTAAGATTGATTAGAAATCAGAGATAGGTCGGTTTGACTAATATATGTCATTAAACGTGGGTGATTCCACTAAATTACAAAATTCTTGTAGATCGACACTAGACTGATTTTTCTGGCATTTTGGTACCCTGTGTCCGTACTTGAAACCTCGAGATTTTCACGACCACCGATAGTCGCCAATGTGTCGAAGAGGTTCATTGTGGCTTGAAGAAAATCGACCATGGGTCATTGCACTAAAAATTTCTAAAAGCTACTCGGTAGCCTAGGTTACGCTAAAATCGTGCCAGATAGAAATTAACTAAGAATTTTAATCCAATTTTAGAAATTGAAAGTTTTGTCATGTCACAAGTCATTTTAGGAACATCAACTCAGTCTCTGAAGATTTTTCTACAAACCAATACTTTTTGGGAAAAAGTGGAGCAAATCAATGATGAGAAAGATCCAAAAGGTAAGAAATCAATTGCACTAAAGTCTAATGTTGATTCTGACGTCGCAAATACAGACGATGACATGGATGACGAGGAATTGGCCCTAATGATAAAGAAATTTAGAAAACTGAATAGAAAAGGAAGAAAGCTGAATTGGAAGAAGCATGTCATTATTTAGAAGAAAAAGCAAATGGTACTTGGATAATGGCTGTTCTAAGCATATGACAGGAGACTCAAGTAGCTTCATAAAACTTGAAAGACAAAAAGGAGGAAATGTATCTTTTGGTGGAAACAATAAAGGAAAGATTATAGGATTTGGAACAGTGAAGATTAAGAGTCTAATCATCAAAGGCGTTTCACTAGTAAAAGACTTAAATTATAATCTTTTGAGCATAAGTCAAGCTGTGTGATACGGGTTTCGGAATCAATTTTCAAGAAGATATTTTCTCTAGAGTTAGTTGAGATTTGTCACAATCCTTTACTAGGAGAAGGCATGGCAACATTTATCATCTGGACATAAGTCCAGAGAACTCTCGATGCCTCTTTTCTATTCAAGGATGAAGCAAATCTTGGCATCGTAAGCTTGGACATGTGAATATGAAAATAGATTGTCAAACTTTCTTCTAAGAAGCTGGTTCGAGGTCTTCAAAATGGCTTATCAAAAGTCTAAATTGTGTACTCCGTGTATTTTGGGAAAATAGGTTAGAAGTTATTTTAATCAATAAATCAAGTTTCTACCAATCGTGTTTCGTAGCTTCTTCATATGGATATTTTTGGACCAACAAGAACTCAGAGTATTGGTGGAAAGAAATACTGTTTAGTAATTATGGATGATTATTCAAGATTTACTTGAGTCTTCTTCTTAGCAAGTAAGTTTGAAACTTTTACTTATTTTTCAAAGTTTCCCAAGAAAGTTTAGAACGAGAAAGGTTAGGTTATCTCAAGCATAAAGATTGATAATGGATGAGAATTTAAAAACCAAGACTTTGCTAAGTTCTGTGATGAGTCTTCAACATGTTTTCTCTTCTCTGTATAGTCCAAAACAAAACAAAGTTGTGCAAAGGAAAAATAAGTCATTACAGAAGATGGCCATAACCCTACTGATAGAAAGTAAATCTCTTCTCGTTTTCAAGCAAAAGCAGTTTCCATTGCCTATTATATAATTAACAAGGTATTTTTAAGGTCAATCTTAGAAAAGACTTCTTATGAACTATATAAAGGAAGAAACCAAATATCTCATACTTTCATGTATTTGATTGTAAGTGTTTCATCTTGAAGAATGCAAATGATCAAGTTGGAAAATTTCAAGAAAGATCAGATGAAGGAAAATTTTGGGTACTCTACATCAAGTAAAGATTATAGAACAAGAATACTCAATCTATTGAAGAATCTATGAATGTCAGATTTTAGGAAGATATTCAGATTCAACAAATTAGACTCAATTTGAAGAGTCTGAACTAGTTTGAAACCTAATAAAGTTTGATTCCCCAGGAGAATGTCAATCTTCTAAAGATCAAGGTCAAGCAAAACAGGAGTTAGAAGATTGGAAGGAAACAAATGATCAGCAGATTTCCACAAGACATGACAGACTGAATAGCAACTAGAAGCACAAATCAAGTTATCCCAAAAAGCTCATTATTGGAAATATAGAAGAAGGAATCCGCACCAAATCCAAGGCAAAATAAGATTCTAGTGCAATAGCACTTATTTTAGAAATAGAACCAAAAAGAGTAGAAGAAGCATTGTCAGATGAAAGCTGGATAGAAGCTATGCAGGAATAACTCAAATAATTTAGTATCGACATCTAGGAGCTAATTTCGAAATTAAAAGGTAAATCTGTAATTAGAACGAAGTGGGTTTTCATAAATAAGATGGATGAAAAGGGCAAAGTAACCATAAACAAAGCAAGGCTTGTTGCAATGGGTACACACAGGAGGAATGAATAGACTATGATGAGACTTATGCACCTGTAGCCAGGTTAGAAGTGATTAGACTACTACTTGCATATGCGTGTTTTCATAATTTTAGGTTATTTCATTTGGACATCAATAGTACTTTCCTTAATGGTTTTATACAAGAAGAAGTCTATGTGGAACAACCACCTAGATTTGAAGATCCCACAAAGCCAAACTTGGTCTACAAACTGAAGAAGGCATTGTATGGTTTAAAATAGGTACCTCAAGCTTGGTATGAGAGGCTGAGTAAGTTTTTGATTAATAATGGTTTTGAAAAAGGGAAGGTTGACACAACCTTGTTTATCAAAAAAGAAGAAAAAGATTTCCTACTTGTTCAAATATATGTAGACAATGTAATCTTTGGATCCTTTAACAAAAATTTCTGCAAGAAATTTTCAAAGTCTATGCAAGAAGAATTTGAAATAAGTATGATGGGAGAGTTAACTTTCTTTCTGGGTCTACAAGTCAGACAATCAAAGAAGGAACATTCATTCATTAAGAGAAATATGCCAGATATGTTATCAAGAAGTTTGAAATAGAAAACTGCAAGAAAACAAAACTCCCATGTCAAGTTCTTCAAAGCTTGACAAAGATGAAGATGGAAAGAAAGTTGATCAAAAGCTATACAGAAGCGTGATTGGTTCTCTTCTTTATTTAACTGCTTATAGACTAGATATTTTATTCAGTGTGTGTATATGTGCTAGATTTCAATCTGATCCCAAAGAGTCACACCTTAGTGCTATTAAACATATCATAAAGTATATTATGACTTATCTAAAGCTAGGTCTATGGTATCCAAAAGGAGAAGACTTTAATTTACTTGGTTACTCTGATGTTGATCTGGCTAGTTGTAGAGTTGATAGGAAAAGTACCTCAGGGACATGTCAACTGTTGGAACAAATGTTAGTGTCCTGGTTTTCAAGACAGCATAATATTGTTGCCATTTCAATAAAAGAACCAGAGTATGTTTCTCTTGGAAGTTGCTGTTCACAAATTCTATGGATCAGACATCAACTAAGAGATTTTGGAATAGAAGAATTATGCACTTAAATAAGATAAGACAACAAGTGTTATTAATCTTACCAGAAATCCAATTCTTCACTCAAGAGCAAAGCACATCGAAATTCGTCATCACTTCATTAGAGACCATGTTCAGAATGGCAAGATTAATGTTCAATTTATTGATTCGAAGAACCAACTAGCAGATATTTTTACCAAACTTTGGAGAAGAGCTTATTTGAGTCCATTTGTGAAAAGCTAAACACCATTCTTTCATCTGACTATAGTCTATGATCATGCAGACTCAATAGATTAGCATGAGATATTTGCATAAATCTGAAAATCGTCTAGACTTAGGTAGTTTATTTTATTTTTGGCGTGTAAGTATTGAATAGGTATGTTTATCTCTAAATCATCACTTGCCTTTTTAACTTTTGGAAATTACAATTTCCTTGCTGATTTTTGATTTTATAATTGGCAGTTATCTTTTTAAATTTTTTGAAAAGGCACTTTCGTTTATGACGGTTCAGTTGCCTTATTTCAATTTCTTTAAATCTCTCTTATGATTGCAATTGTTTTTCAAAGCCTAACTCTCAAACCCTCATCGTTCTTGATTTCTCTCGCCAACTCTCTGCAAATTTTTTACTTTCCTCTACATGAGCATGTCGTCAAAGTTTTCCAAATCTGCTTCAATGTCGTTCCAAAGGAAATCCTCTCGCATTACTAGTCGCGGGCCTTGGAATATTCATGAAGGACCAACACATTTTGATCTGACCAGAGAAGATTCACCTTCTCCTCGCTGTTTTGTAGATGAAGAAGTTACTCATGATGCAAACCCCATTTCGGTGAGAAAGCTTGAGGTACTTCTTAAACACTATAACTTTTCAAAGAAGGGAGGAAGCCTTATGAACTTCATAAGTAATTTTCTGAAAGAAAATGGCTATGAAAATGAAACTGTATTTTTGCAAGCCATGGAACAGTTAGAATTATTAGAACCTAGAATTACAGAGAAGGAGTTTGCGAACTTTCCTTCCAATCCACATTTTGGGTCAAAAAATGAACCAAAAAACAAAGATGATGATGAAGGGATCTTTAAAAATTTCCAATAAAAGATTGGAGTTACTGTTGAAATCCCTTGAGAAAGAACGAAACTATTTCGTTGAAAAGAGCATAAGAAATTTTTTGGTCAAATGTTGAACAGAGGAATTATCAACCCACGAACTGTGGATTTTGACTTCCTAGATTCCTTCAAGGTTAACTTGAGGGGAAAGTTTGCTAAACTTCAGTTGGAGAAGTTCTATGTAGAAACATCGGAGGCATACCCTGAATTAACGACTTACTTTTACCTAATCTGTCTATTTTGGATCCCACTCATATTTAGTTTATTATGTGTGACAGAGTTTTTGATGTGGATGTGAATCTCTTGGCTGACTTGTTGGGTGTAGAAATGAGTGGATTCTAGCCTATTAATGTGTCAAATGCGTAGAAGGTCTCTAGTATGTGATAGGATTTCTAGTGGCAATATTACTTACTCTAGAATGCCTACTTTGAATATCTTGCTACACAATATAGTTATCAATTGTATCAGACCCAAGGCAGCCTCAAAAACTGATTTATCCAGATTTGAATCAAAGAATATGTGGGTGATCTGCAATCGTGTCTCTTTTTCACTCCCTCACACCATCATTCTGCATATGTATAGAACAATCATGAAAGAAAAAGGACAATTCCCATACTTTGCATTGATAACCAGACTCTTTAGACACTTCCAGATACAACTACCATCTCAACTTCGCTCCAGAACTCTTGCTCCAATTTAAATTGGACTAAAGATTATCTCAAAAATGCAATTGAAAGATCTCTCTAGAGCATTGGATAGTTTAAAGAAAGAATTTGCTAGCAAAATCAGGAAAGGAACTACTACTAAGAAGAAACACAAGGGAAAGAGTGTTGTTTCAAAGTCACCAAAGAGGGAAAGATCTATCATTCTGCAAGATGAAGAGGAGGAAGATGATGATTTGACAATCTTTGCTATGGCCTTGCGTAATCTTCAAGATTTTACTTAGTCAGAAGAAGATGAAAGCGAGAAGGAACTAGAAAAAAAGAGTGATGCTGAAGAATCTGCAGTGAAACGGACTGACAGTGATGACTCAGATGGAGGAGATGCTGGTATGAACCTAGAACAAGACGAGACTGAGAAGGAAGGAGAAGATACTAGCGAAGTTGATGCCTTAGAAATTGATGAGACTGCAATTGATAAGGAAGCTCATGCTGGAACATGGAAGGTTCAAAAGGAAGAAGTTACCCCTCAGCTTGAAGGCATCAAAACAGGGGGAGTAAGTGAGAAAACTCCCATTGTTGAACATACTGCTAGTGATGGCATCAATTGATCCCCGCCAAACATTGAAGATGTATTCACATCTCATTTTCTTGAACTCTCACCTAAAGGTCTAGCAAAAGGAACTACTATTCAGGGGGAGCAACAAACTACACACGTTCAAGTTGATGTTCTTCACTTCTGGATACTCCACAGGTACAATACGTTGAGGCTAGTACCCAAATAGAATCGGAAGTAAACTATCCTCTGATAGTAGAATTGCTCTTGGAGATTAAGGCATAGCAATATGCTATGGAGTTTGAAATTCAAAAGTTACATGTTGCTCTCAGATCTACCTCAAAATTCCTTACAGGCAACGCATAATCTTTTGACACTCAGGTTCAAACTTTGAATAAGTGGACTTCCTAGATTGTGGCAAAAGTGGAGGCTGTTCATCATCAGTGCCAAGATGAGCTTGAGGAGACCGTGCAGTCTTTGGACAATTTCCAACTTGTTCGTGATCCCAAACATCTCCGATCATTTTTGACTCAAGCTCTTCTTACAACTCACTGAGTTTATCTTTTTGCTACTAACAAAATTGGGGAGAGCTTATGCATATTTAAAACTTGAATCTTTTGTGGTTGTGTTTTGAACTTGAATCTTTTTGAACTTAAACTTGTGGTGCTTGAACTTGTGTTTGAATTTTAATTGGTATGGCAAGTGTTTTGTAGTTCTTATGAGACTAACTTTTTTGTGGATGCAAACTACTATATTATTCATCTATTCTTTATCATGTGCTGCTAAAGTGTTGTTTTACAGGTTATAATTTCTTATTAAATTTGCATGAAAGTTTTGTTACCATCAAAAAGGGGGAGATTGTTAAGAAAACTTCTATTTGGTTTTGAAGTTGACATAACTTTCATTCTCTTATTCTTATTCTTATTTTGAGGAATATTACACTTCTATGTTATATCATGGAATGCGGTCAAAGTTTATTTTACATCAGAAGTCTTTCCCACTTTGATGAAAATCCAGACTGAACCAAGTCTAGAATGAAGACATAAGCGGACTCAGGTTTATCGATTTTTCAACTATGATTTAATACGATCAAGACATATCTGGCTTTATGTCGAAGTTTCTCACATATCTTTTCTAAATATATTGATGAAATCAATCATGGATTGATGAAATCAATTTCGAAGACAAGTTCCTTTTTGGGAAGCATCTACTTTTGGAAACCTAGATTCCGATTGTATGGGCGACCAGAATCATTGGATCTTCACGTCAATCTTTGAACGGCTACAAGATTTCCTTAATTGATTTTGTCCAACGGATTGATTAGAAGAAATTCCTCTAAAAATTGCCAACGGATAGAAAGGCATGGAGGAGTATTTAAGGAGGTCATGTAGTTCATTTGAGTGTGTGTGTGAGGATTAAAATTCTAAAGTCTGAAGTTACAAAATCACTTGTTCTTCTTTGATTGCATTTACAACTGTACTCAAAGAAGAAAACTACAAAGGATGACTTAGTGAAAGAGAAAGAAACTCTTCACTGAATTATCATTCTCAAATCGTTGTAATTCTCTTTTGATTTCATAGTAAAATCTAGCCAGAAGGCTGTTAGCGTGGGAGAGTGGACATAGGCTAGATTAAAACCGAATCACTCTAAATTTTGTGTTCAATTTTCTCTTTCCTTAACTTCTTTAATTTGGTTGTTGCAATATTTTTCTATGTCTTGCTAAATTCTAGATCATCTTATTTGAGTCTGAATTGAACTTATAAGTCTAATGTTAATGAGACCTTGCTTGAGAAAGTAACTTTTATTGTTTTTTATTGGTTAAATTTGTCTTTACACCTATTCACCCCCTCTAGATGGTTATACTAGCACTTTTAAACCGATAGTCAACTAACCAATACTTGTGTCTCCATCAAATGTCAAACTTCAATAGTACCAATGAAACGGAAAGTGCATACAATCTAGGTTTATTGTTGCCCAATGCTTGAATCTTTTACCAACCACTTCCTCAAAAATAAGAGTGGCTGATGAAAATTGTGTAATTTTTGTAGTATCATTATCAACTATTCTAAAAATAAAAACTATTAAATGAATGCGTGATTTAATATTTAATTACTCTAATAAAACATGCCTTCATCAAACAACTTAAGCTTTTGGGAAAATTGACAATGGTTTCAACAAATCTCACATGATATTAGAGTTGAAGCCATGATTAAATTTCCATACTTAGTACTAAGTAAAAAAAGATCAGACTTACCGTGAGAAGGAGTGTTAGAGTGATAACTATTAAATTACGTATTTATCTAATAGTTTAAGCTCACAGAACAGTTGGTAATAGTATTGCGACATCTCACAAGAATCACAAGTTTTGGTTACTCTAAATATAAATATTTGAGAAACTTTACTTCTACGAAAAGGTTTTAAAAGTCGGTTAATAGTCGAAACAGCAACTACGAGGAGTGGTGCTGCAGTGATGTCATCGATGAAGGGGCTACGGCGGCGTCGTCAAGCGATCGAGTAATAGCTCCAACAGGATGGCAGCTCGTTGACAATGTATCGCGGACGATGAAAGCACCGCGGTAGAAACGTCGGCGTGAGTCTTGGCCAGGAATTGACCAAGAAGACTCACGCTCTTTCCTCTCTCATGTGTCTGTCTCTCTCGTATCAAGAATGCCCCCGCTTTTTTGTCCTATAATGAGTCAATTTATAGTGAAAAGGGCGTAAACCAACGAGGAAAGAAAGCATGTTTTGTTTCCTTCTGTGCATGTTTTGAATTATATTTTCTTCCCTTCCCTCTTCCTCATTGACCAAATGCCTTCTCTGCAGGGATATATATTTGTTTAGCAAATCCATGCTCGCAAAGCAAAATGTGCCCAACATTCCCCTCTCATGCCGATCTTCCGAATTTCCTTTGTGCACATGCTCGTATCTTTCCACATAGGGCCATGCAATATGAATATTCTCCACCAATTTTATTTCTTTAACTCAAATACCAGCCAAAAATGCAAGATTGCAATAAACTTTTCCTGGATTCCGAACCTTGTAAGGATAAATTTGCAATATCTCCTCCCTATGCTTGTCCTCACCGAATATGCAAAAGATTCACCGAATATAAATCTTCTCCAAAATATATCGAATTGAAGCTCATCCGCCGCCGATCAAATGCAAAAGTGATAAACAAATGAATAAATGCAAATTATATGCTATGCGATTTTAATTCTATTTTTTATGGGTTAAAAATTAATCCTAATTTTCTATGTAATAAATGATTGGATTGCCACAATTTAGGTTGTGGCGCCCCAAACCCCCCTTAGGTCGCCACAAGCACCTAATCTTACACCTAATTTCATCTCTTAGAAGAAGCGTCGTAAATTATAGACATTTTTTTTTTAAACGGTCCCAGCGCGACTCATTAGTGGAAGCAAAATATAATATCGCCATCTCATCCTCCATCAGCCATGATACAATTGCACACCACTAAACATCATAATAAAAGACAAAGCCACGACACTTTATTTACATACTTTAAAGATGGGTTTCCTTGGGTTGGTACATCAAAAGAAAGGCTAGGACATGAAACCACACTCGGCCTTGTTGGAGAAATCTTTCCGAATATTTTGAAGGCGACAAAACGTTTCTTTCGGTCTAAAGTCTGGATGTTCGGAGACCGTCGGTTTAAAGTCGAAGACTTTGTTCTCTCAAGACTCAAGACTCAAGACCCAAGTCTCAAGACTCAAAGACTTAAGACTCGGGACTTAAGACTTAAGTCTATTCTCCTTTGTCGATCTTTCGATCCGTGACGAAGGAAATCAAAACCGAGGTTTATGGTTGAGGATTCGATCCTATCTTTGGAATAGATTCTTTGGTTGGATAATCATTTCGGATTCTTTAATTCTTATCTAAGATCGATTGAAGATCCGATGGTCGACGAAACAATCTTGGAATATTCTATTCTTGGAAACCGAGATCGATTGTATGGGCGAACGGGATTGATGGGCTATCATCGATTCCTTAAATAGCTCGGATGATCTTCTTGATTGATTCCGTCCAACGGGTAGATTGGAGGAATTCCTTTGGTAAGTGCCAACGGCTATGATGGCATGAAGGAGTATAAAAGGAAGACGTCTAGCTGTTTTAAGTGTGTGATCGATAGAAAAATTCCGAGTGCGAAGACCCTTGATTGTTAGTTGAGGCGAGCGAAATTGTATACGAGAGAGTGTTTATACTTGGTGACACCTTGAGTGAGTGTGGTAGATCATCTACACCTAGAAATCAAGGAAGATCAACTTTGTAACATCTCTTTGATCATAGTGGAATCCAGCCAATCGGCTGTCAGTGCAAAAGAGTGAACGTAGGCTTGAATCAAGCCGAACCACTATAAACCGAGCGTTCAATTCTCTCTTTCCCTTACTCAGTCTTGCGATTAAATTTTTAATTGTTGCAAATCCTCTAATTGCTTAAATATCGTACAAGTTTCGAGAAAATTTTTTTTTGTACACCTATTCACGCCCCCTCTAGGTACTCGCACTAGCTATTTCAATTGGTATCAGAGCTCGTGTTCTTACTTTGTTTGAAGTGTTTTACTTGAGTAAAAGATCCATGGCTAGTATGCTAGCACCGGGGCTGATGGAGGGCAAAGCAATACCAGACCTCCCTACTTCGATGGAAAGGATTACAACATGCGGAAGAACAAGATGAAAGCTTTCCTACGATCAAAGGATCCTACGGAATGGGACGTTGTGGAAAGAGGAATCACTCCTGCTGCTGCATCAATCTCGAAAGAGGGAAAGAAAGCTGTTGAAGCCAGCGGAATGTCTCAAGAAGAATTAAACAAGAGACAAGCACTCGATGCAAAAGCGATTTATTCTTTATATTGTGCTTTATCACCAACTGAATATAACAGAATATCTTCTTGTGTTACAGCAAAAGAAGTCGGGACGGAGTTACATATCACTTATGAAGGGACGGATCGAGTGAAGGAGACCAGAATTAACATTCTTCTTGGTCAATATGAATCCTTCAAAATGAAATCGGGAGAATCTATAAGCGACATGTTTAGTCGTTTTACGAGATATTGTCAATGGTCTTGAGAATCAAGGACAAAAAATTTCTGATCCCATGAAGGTGAACAAGCTGCGTGGACTCTCCAAGGATTGGAATCATATAAAGACTTCAATAAAGAGACGCAAAGAATCATGCCATTATCGTAGACGGGCGATTGGAACTCTTCGGTCTTACGAAGTGGAACGAATTAATGAAGACGAAGATCCAAGAGGTAAGAAATCAATTGCACTAAAATCAAATGATGATTCGATGATGCAGATTCGAAGATGATATGGATGATGAGGAGCTCGCCCTCATGATAAGAAGATTCAGAAAACTGAATAGAAAAGGCAGAAGGTTCATTCCAAAGAAACGAGTTTACGAGACAGCGAGACCAAGTCTGTTGATGATGTGGAACCAAACAAAGATGTAGTCGCCTTCGAGTGTAAAAGAAGGGACACATCAGACCCAACTGTCCTCTTGAAAAAGAAAAGAGGAAAAGTTGAGAAGTCTCGAAAAGCTCTCAAAGCCGAGACACGGAGCGTCTGAGTGTGAAGAGAGTGATGAGGAATATGCCAACTTTGTGTCTAATGGCACAATCGAGACTCGGACTCTGGATCGGACTGCGGATCAGACTCGAGACGGTGAATTTGAGGTAAGTGATTATAAAATCCTGTCAAAGTCTCTAAATATATTGATGAGTTATGTTTCAGTCTTAAGACTTCTCTTAAAAAGATTTCCGAACTTAAAAAGGAAAACTCAGTTTTAAAACAAAAGGAAAATACTTTAGAAGAAAAGGTAAAAAATTTAGATTTGGAAGTTTCTACTCTTAAAGAAAGTGAAGACAATCTTTCAAAAGAAAATGCTTTCTTAAAAACTGATTTATCAAATATTTCAAAGAAATTTTCAATAGGGTCTGAAAAACTTGAAAAAGTTCTTTCAATCCAAAGACCTTACTTCAATAAGTCGGGTCTAGGTATGACAGCTGAAACAATTCCTTTGATTGATTTTCCGAAAGTAAAAGAAAGAATTAAGAAAAGACCATCGAGAGAGGCTTATAGAAATCATTTTAAAAGAGTTTTTGTAAAACACATGTAGGTCGAAATGCCTTAAGGTGTTCTAAGTGTAATAGTCGGGATCATTTTGAAAAAGAGTGTCCTATGGTTTGGAAGCCTGTTAAGAGAGTATGGCCTAATAATGCTCATCCTACTAACACCAAAGGACCCAAGAAAATTTGGGTACCAAAGAAAGCTTGGGACTCTCTTTTGAATGCAGGTCTATGTCAAAAAGAAGGTAAAGTGGTATCTTGACAGCGGATGCTCAAGACACATGACAGGAGACTCAAATTGTTTCGTAAAGCTTATTCAAGTAAATGGTGGAAAAGTTTCATTCGGAGGAAATAGCAAAGGAAGCATTGTGGGATTCGGAACTGTGAAAATTGGAAATCTCACAATAAGCAATGTCTCTCTAGTGGAAGGACTCAACTATAATCTACTCAGCATTAGCCAATTGTGTGATCTGGTTACAAGATCTCCTTTCAAGAAGGCATATGTTCTGGAATTAGCAAAGATACGACTCAGTCTTTCATGGGTCGAAGGCATGGAAACATCTATCTCCTTGATGTAAAGCCAAATGAAGATCAATGCTTAATCTCAATTCAAGATGAAGCAGTTCTATGGCACAGAAAACTTGGCCATATCAACAAGAAGCAATTAGCCAAAATCTCTTCAAAGCAGCTTGTTCGAGGTCTACCTAAATTGCCTTACCAAAAGTCGACTTATGTACTCCATGCATTCTGGGAAAGCGGGTAAGAAATTCATTTAAGCAAATAAATCATGTATCTACTAATCATGCACTGCGGTTGCTTCATATGGATCTCTTCGGACCAACAAGAACCCGAGCATTGGAGGTAAGAAATATTGTCTAGTAATTGTAGACGATTACTCTCGTTTTACTTGGGTATATTTTCTTGCAAATAAATCGAAACCTTTTCGTACTTTGAGAAGTTTGCTAAAAAGGTTCAAAATGAAAAAGGATGTGCTATTTCTAGCATAAGAACAGATCATGGAAGTGAATTTGAAAATCAAGATTTTACGAGATTCGTGTGATAAATCTGGTGTTAATCACATGTTTTCCTCTCCATATACTCCGAGCAAAATGGAGTTGTGGAAAGAAAGAATAGATCTCTTCAAGAAATGGCTAGAACACTTTTAATTGAAAGTAAAATTTCTTCACGATTTTGGGCTGAAAGTTTGTTTCAACTGCTTGCTATATTATAAATAGAGTCTTTCTAAGACCTATTCTTGAGAAAACCCCTATGAATTGTTCAAAGGTAAGAAGCCTATTGTTTCATACTTTCATGTATTTGGTTGCAAATGCTTTATTTTGAAAAATGCAAATGATCGAGTTGGTAAGTTCGAAGAAAGATCAGATGAAGGTATCTTCCTTGGATATTCTACATCAAGCAAAGCCTACGAGTCTACAACAAGAAAAGCCAGTATGTGGAAGAATCAATGAATGTAAAATTCCAAGACTCGGTGCAAGATGAATCCAGCAAGACTCGATACGAAGAGAGTGAACCCGCTCTAGACCTTCAAATGTCTACATCTCAAGAATCATCTCGAGTTTGGAAGTCCATCATCAAGACGCTCATGGAGAATCAAATAAAGAAAGAGATCATCAACCTGAAAAATCAACTAGCAACTGGAAGCACAAATCCGGTCATCCTAAAGATCTTATTATTGGTGAACTTGATGAAGGAATCCGTACCCAGATCAAAAAGGCATGAAGAATCTAGTCTTTGTGGCTCTCATCTCGAAATTGAACCAAAAAGCATAGAAGAAGCTTTATCCGATGAAAGCTGGATCGAAGCTATGCAAGAAGAGCTCGGACAGTTCAACATCAATGATGTCGGGAATTGACATCTAAACCAAAAGGCAAAGCTGTTGTTGGAACCAAATGGGTTTTCGGGAACAAGATGGACGAAAAAGGAAAAGTCGTACGAAACAAAGCAAGACTCGTGGCCAAAGGCTATACGCAAGAAGAAGGAATAGACTATGACGAGACATATGCACCAGTTGCAAGGTTAGAAGCTATTCGACTATTACTTGCATTTGCTTGTTACAAAAATTTCAGGTTATTCCAAATGGACGTGAAAAGTGCTTTCCTAAATGGATTTATCCATGAGGAAGTTTATGTGGAACAACCGCCTGGATTTGAAGACCCAAAGAAGCCGGACTCGGTCTTGATTTGAAAAAGGCTGTATGGTCTAAAGCAAGCACCTCGGGCTTGGTACGACGGACTAAGTAAGTTTTTATTACAGAATGGTTTTGTCAAAGGTAAAGTAGATACTACTTTGTTTATCAAAAAGGAAAACAAAAACTTCTTACTTGTTCAAATATATGTTGATGACATTATTTTTGGATCCTCTAATGAAAGTCTCGCAAGAAATTCTCTAAGTCTATGCGGGATGAATTTGAAATGAGTATGATGGGAGAGTTAACATTCTTTCTTGGACTTCAAGTGAAACAAATGAAGGAAGGAATTTTCATTCATCAAGAAAAATATGCGAATGATCTTGTTAAAAGGTTTGGATTGGAAAAGTGCAAAAAGACCGACATACCAATGTCATGTTCTCGAGAAGATAGACAAGGATGAAGAAGGGAAGAAAGTAGATCAAAAGCTGTACAGGAGCATGATCGGTTCACTTCTTTATCTTACTGCTTCTAGACCTGATATTTTGTTTAGTGTTTGTATCTGTGCTAGGTTTCAATCAGATCCTAGAGAATCACATCTCATTGCTGTGAAGCGTATTATCAAATACGTTGCTTCATCTTCAAGCATCGGTCTTTGGTATCCAAAGAGGGGAGACTTTAATCTTCTAGGATACTCAGATGCAGATCTGGCCGGTTGCGAGTCGATAGAAAGAGCACTTCGGAACTTGTCGGCTACTTGGAAACGGGACGGTGTCTTGGTTTTCAAGGAAGCAAAGCAACGTAGCTCTCTCAACGACGGAAGCGAGTATGTAGCTCTTGGAAGCTGCTGTTCGCAAATTCTATGGATAAAACAACAACTACAAGACTTTGGCATTGAAGACTCATGCACGAAATCAGATGTGACAACACCGGCGCGATCAATCTCACCAAAAATCCAATCCTTCATTCAAGAGCAAAGCATATTGAGATTCGTCATCACTTCATTAGAGATCACATTCAAAACGGAGAAATCTCAATTCAATTTGTTGATTCAAAAAGTCAACTAGCGGACATATTCACAAAGCCTTTGGAGAAGAATCAATTCGACTTCATCCGCTCAAGACTCAACATTTTGAAGCTTGAAGAAGTTAAAGTCTAGAGACTCACCAACTCTAAAGACTACGATCTCTTAGACTCTAAATCCACGAGACTCAATCATTCATTGCTAAAGGCGTAAGTTGCTATCTAAAAGGTACGAATTCTCGCTTATTCTATCTCAAAAGGTACGTTCTTTTATAATTCGTGTGAAATTTGAAAACTTGTCTTTTTAGAGGAAGTTATTTTTGGCAGTTATTGATTTTGAAAAAGAAGTGTTCGTACACTTTCCTTGTGCCGTTTAATCTTCTCTTTTCAAATCCGAGGCACATATAAATTCACGAGTCATTCTTCCCCAATTTTCAAAACCCTAAAAAGACACTCTCCTCCGAATCTTGTTTCTACTCTCTGTTCATCGTCGAGAAAGTTGTCATTTTCTTGGGAAAAGCAAGTGAAGGAATCCTCCAATAGACAAAGAAAGATGTCGTCTTCGAGGAAATCATCAAGAATCGCAAACGGGGACCACAAAGAATGGAGAAGGGACCGACTCACTTCGATCTTGCGAGGAAGAAGACTTTCCAAGTCAGCGACAAAGTCCGATTCGCTCTCCTCCACGTCATTCAGCATCTCGACCCACAAGGTGCAAGTCAAAATCTAGAAGAAGACATAATCGAGGATGCCGCCCGGTAAGAGTCCAAAAACCCTCGTTATCTATAAGCTTTATCGTGCGTTGAAAAGCACCGGTTCTTCATTAAAGTATATAGATGACTTTCTTAAGGACAAAAATTATGGGAATGAGTATCTTTTTCTGCGGAAAATGGAAGAGTTGGGAATTGCTCCGAAAGGAAGAGCGGAGGAGGCTCTTGCGAACACTCCTAGTGATCCTCGTATGCCGGGACAGAATCGATTGACGGGAACGATGATGACAAAATGTTCCTTGAATTTAAACCTAGAATGGGTGTGGCTGCAAAGGTGAAAGGAAATCGGATGGATTTGTTTAAATCCAAGGATCGGGAAAAAGTGTATCTAAGGCTGTTGAAAAGAGGGGTAATCAACCCTAGAAGTGTCGACTTTGACTTCGGATTCCATCAACTTGAACTTAAGGGAGAAGTTGAATTTGCTTCAACTTGAGACTTTTTGCTCGACTCTACGAGACGGGTATGATCATCGACCGCTTACTTCTATTCAAATCTTAGCTTTTTGGATGCGAATAGAATTTCATTCGATGTCCGAGACCAAGTCTATGTAGTAGATGTGAATATGTTGGCGGACATAATTGGAGTTGAAAGGGACGCTATCTCCCAATCAAAGTCTCACCTGCTCGCACTACTCGGATCTTGTCAAAGATAGGGATGTAGATAAGAAAATTATCTATTCCGGGATGAATGCAATCAACATTGTGCTTCACAAGATTGTGATCAATTGTCTCGGACCGAAGTCTACGTCAAAGACTTGTGTCTTTCTACGAAGCAAAGTTGATGTATGCGATCAACTCGGGACGGAAATTTTCTCTCCCGCACACTATCCTTTTCCACATGTACGGAGCGGTGTCAAAAGACAAAGGACAATTGCCTTATCCTGGTGCGGGTGACCAAGATCTTCAGACATCGAATATTGAACTGCCACATACTTTTTGTGTTCAACCGTGTGACAAGATGGTGGTAGGGTTGAAAATGTTAATGAAGATGCGTACGAAAGAACTCTCTAAGGCAATGGAGAAATTCAAGGTGAAATCTCCAGTCCGATCTGCTTCAAAAGGAAAGGGAAGGAGGCCATTGGTGTCTCATCGAAAAGGAGAAAAAGAACTCTTATCCTGGAGGATGAGGATGAAGATGAAGATGATGAAGATCCCACTATTCCTGCACCGACAAGAACAAGACGTTCGTGTCTTATCCGACGAGAACTTCAGCGGAGCGAGAGAAGAAGAAGAACAGAAAGAGAAGGAGAAAGAAGTTGAGGAAGAAGGAGAAGAAGAAAAGAACGGTCTGGCGACAAATCGGAGAGAAGGGAACTCAAAAGCATGATCATCACTCTTCCCCTCTCGATGTCCTAGTGACGGGGAGTTAGTGAGCAAGAGAGGTCTACACCTCATGCTGCTGAAGATCTACGACAATCTCGGAAGACCCGGAAAGAAGTTCAGGTCTCTCCATTGCACTGAAGAAGGTGGTACGTCGATTCGAAATCTGCCCGGATCGTACGAAGCGCCATCGTCTGCTGAGAAAGTCAATGCCGGTACACGAGACGGATAATTCTGCGGATCTTCGCGGTATCATGAATATTCTTACGGAAATGCGTAACCGGATATATGTTACGGGTGTGAAATCCAAGCTTTAAAGCATGCTGGACAAGAATCTTCAGTCTCTGGAAGATAAATTCAAAGACCTCGCTCAGCAACTCCAAGCCAATGCCAAGGGAGAAGAGGTAGCTCGTCTGCGAGAAGACTGAAGAAGCTTGAAGGAGTAGTCCATCCATTGGGGATTTCCAGATCGTGCGCATTCCCAGCGAGACATGACTCCTTTCTCACCCTTACAAAAAGGGGAGAATCAATTTGAACTTTCATTTTTTTAATCTTTGACCTTTGTGGTTATGTTTATGACTTGAGAACTTGAACTTGGGTGTGAATTTGACTGAATTGACTGCGGATTTGATTATGAACTTGACTGGTTGCATTTATTCAAGTGTTGTTATGTTGTTATGTGGTGTTTCTCATGAAAGACTAACCAATTTTCTGTGGATGCGAGTCTGGTTGTTTTATTAATCTTTATGAGTTAGCCATATTACTTGAGAAATGTTTTGCAGGTCAAAGTTGTTCAAATCTTCAAGAAAGTTTTGTCACCATCAAAAAGGGGAGATTGTTGGAGAAATCTTTCGAGAATATTTTGAAGCGACAAAAGCGTTTCTTTCGATCTAAAAAGTCTGGATGTTCGGAGACCGTCGGTTTAAAGTCGAAGACTTTGTTCTCTCAAGACTCAAGACTCAAGACCCAAGTCTCAAGACTCAAAGACTTAAGACTCGGGACTTAAGACTTAAGTCTATTCTCACCGTCGTCTTTCGATCCGTGTGACGAAGGAAATCCAAAACCGAGGTTTATGGTTGAGGATTCGATCCTATCTTCGGAATAGATTCTTTGGTTGGATAATCATTTCGGATTCTTTAATTCTTATCTAAGATCGATTGAAGATCCGATGGTCGACGAAACAATCTTGGAATATTCTATTCTTGGAAACCGAGATCGATTGTATGGGCGAATAGGATTGATGGGCTATCATCGAGATTCCTTAAATAGCTCGGATGATCTTCTTGATTGATTCCGTCAACGGGTAGATTGGAGGAATTCCTTTGGTAAGTGCCAACGGCTATGATGGCATGAAGGAGTATAAAAGGAAGACGTCTAGCTGTTTTAAGTGTGTGATCGATAGAAAAATTCCAGAGTCGAAGACCCTTGATTGTTAGTTGAGGCGAGCGAAATTGTATACGAGAGAGTGTTTATACTTGGTGACACCTTGAGTGAGTGTGGTAGATCATCTACACCTAGAAATCAAGGAAGATCAACTTTGTAACATCTCTTTGATCATAGTGGAATCCAGCCAATCGGTGTCGGTGCGACGAAGAGTGGACGTAGGCTTGAATCAAGCCGAACCACTATAAACCGAGCGTTCAATTCTCTCTTTCCCTTACTCAGTCTTGCGATTAAATTTTTAATTGTTGCAAATCCTCTAATTGCTTAAATATCGTACAAGTTTCGAGAAAATTTTTTTTGTACACCTATTCACCCCCCCTCTAGGTACTCGCACTAGCTATTTCAGGCCTAAACCCCGAAAAGAAACAGTCGACCCACTACGACTCATGTGCAAGATCCCCCATCACTAGTGTCGGCTAACCATCCAAAAAGTTCAGCTCTTACTTGTCATGTACGGGCCCTCAAGCCCATCCCGGTGCATCAGGCGGTGGCGGCGGCAACATCCCACATATCACTCCGTCACGACAAATGTGGACAGATATGAACTCCTGGACAACAGAGCCCTCAGCCAGGCCCACATCGTACATAACTAAACAATGCACTCAAATATACGTCAGTCCAGGGACAGAGGGACAGTTAAACTCCTTGCACTCGATCTTTACATCGGAAGAAATGCCATAAAATACGCACCGCGTGACAACAGGGAGCAACATGCTGCTAATCTGAAATGTTGGTCCCCGAAGGGGTGAGTACAACCACTCAATAGGTAAAGGAATCCAATCACCACTCAATTCATCATGCCATGCAATCACCATAATCATAACATCACATGTCATACAAGCATCCATGCACAGCATACCATGGCATCATGCACATGTCATTATATCTCATATACCATCATCATCATATAGACATCACCATCATATCATACACTTACCATCATCATGTCACATATGGCATCATCCTTACCATGCATCCATGCATATGACATCATAATCATATCACATGTACCATCATCATTACCATGCATCCATGCATATGACATCATCATCATATCACACGTACCATCATCATTACCATGCATCCATGCATGTAATATCATCATCATATCACACATACCATCATCATTACCATGCATCCATGCATGTAACATCATCATCATATATCATCATACATCATGTCATGCATATATCACCATGCATCATTTAATTTCAATTTTCATCTTGGACTGCCACATTTCTCATTCCCGGGGCCAATGTTTGCATCCCATATGTATCCAAGATACAATTCAGACAATCCGGCTCCCCAACTCTCCCGGCATCTCGTACCCCAACTGGCATCACGAGGACCCTCCGGCATTCAGCCATTTAAGGCCACCGAGCAACCGGCCGCACCCTTCAAGCCAGGCATCTCGCATCCAATTCGCCATCGCGAGGTATCCCTCGGCATAATTACCATGCCGAGCTTCTGGCTCCCCCACTCTTCGGGCATCTCGATACCACTCGGTCTCCTAAGGACCCTCCAGTATCCAGCCATTCATGACCACCGAGCAACCGGCCGTACCCTTCTAGCCAGGCATCCCAACACTCCCGGGGCATCGTCGGCTCACACCTCCGACGGTCTTCTCAATTTATCTCAATTCTCATCTTCAATTATAGTTCAATTTTAACAAGGCATGTGATGTGATGGCAATCAATATCATATTCATCATTGAGTTCATACATGCATCTCAACTCATCATCATACATGCAGTAAGACAATCATCCATGGCAACACAATTCATGGAATCCATACAATTTAAATAGTCCATATTCCATGCCTTTTCAAAGTTTACAAAATTCCAGCATGTACCATCTTTAGAAAGTATTTAAATTAAATACCCATATGCTTCTCAAAAATCATGGAATCAAAGCATGTGATAGACAAGAAAATAAGATAACAATTTCATGAAAAACACATGCCCAGTAGAGTTCTACACAAGAAGATATAATCCACACGATTTCAGCTTGCAAATTCGGATAGAAACAGAATGTGCAGTTTTCGAAATAATTCCATTAAAATACACGAACGACCTCTGAAAATTATGAAATTTTTCCAGGTTATAGTTAAGACCCTAAAGAAAAATTTTCATGAAGACTTCTAGGCTAGATTCGTTCTCGATCATTTTCTATAGTCGTACGAAGCTTCTGGATCTAGCACTGAAACGTCCAGTGTAGTCATCTCCGAAATATCGAGTTTTCACCCCTCTATTCTTCTTCGTTTCCTCTGAAATTTGGATATGTTTTACTTCAAGAGGTCCCCTATAACTTTCATTAAGGGATATAATCCAAACTGACAGATAATAATTACTATATGGGTTCATGAAGTCTCGGGTGTCCTGTACTGTGTCTTCAGATTTACCGTCTTCAAGAGTAAGTCGATTCACTAGGCTAAACTTGTTCATTTTACTTAGAATTTGATTATGTTAGTCTTTAGGATGTTCTCTAAAATTTTTTATCAAGAAGTCGAAGAGAGATTCTTAGTAAAAATCAACATGCAACCACAAATCCACCGAAAGGTCAGTGAAATCGTTCTAGATCTGGTGTCTCCGTAGGATGAGAGTTTGACCACATAAATCTCCATCATTTCGCACCAAATTTTAGTATGTGGAATTTTAAGATGTTAGCTACAAATTTTATGAAGAAATCAAAGTCGAAATCGAACTCAAAACATGCATGCAAGCTCTCACAATGTTCTGACTCGGGCGGTTCATGCGAAAACAGCATGCATACTCAAGAACAAACCACATTAGCTTCACTCCCGTGCCTCCAAACATCCTAGATTTCGACCACACATGCAAGACATTCGTGCAAGAGTAGAAAGCGGATTCCCAACTTGCCACTAGACTGAGCTAGCGACAAGCACACGACGGCGAACAGGCAGTGCACGGGCGGCGACAGGCGGATAGACGGCGAGCGGCTCCTCCTCCTCCCTCTCGGCTTCTCTTCTCTCGGCCTCACTCTCCCTCTCTCTCGCACGGTTCTCTCTCTCCCTCTCACTTGGCTGAACCAGCCAATCTCTCTCTTCCTCTCCCCTTTTATTTCCCCAAATCCTCATCATTTGCAATGATTAGATTGCCTCTCCAATGGCCAATGCATGTCATCCTCCTTTGCCACTTGTCCTAACACATGCAATTGGGCTTTTGGGCTTGGGCTTGGGCTTGGGGCATTTGGGCCAGCAATGGGCCAGCCACTCTCCTCCCCCTTTGGTTGATGGTCACTCCTCCTTAGGCCTAATTGGGCCGGCCATTCGGCCCACCAAAGGCTCAAGCTATTGGGCCTAAGGCCCAACCTAATTAAAAATCAAATTTACCCCTTTCTCTATTCTTTATTTTGAGAATTTAAATTACTAAATTCCACATGGCCAAAATCTTGTTACATTTTGTTTATAGGAATTTAATTTATGAGGTGCATGGCTGAGCATAGATTATTCTCATTAATTTTATCCTATAGTCCTAATTTCAAAAATTCATGAACACAAGCCTATCACTTAGCCTTAAGAGAAAAATAATGGCTAAAGCATATACTATAGGAAATTTTATCACCTAATTATGGGCCTTGACACACCTTAGAGCTTGTCTTGAAATTTTGGGATGCCACAATTCTCCCCTCCTTAGAGAATTTCGTCCTCGAAATTAAACACCACTCATGCCTTCTTGAAACAAGTAAGGGTACTTTTCCTTCATCTGATCCTCACCTTCCCATGTGGCTTCCTCCATATCATGATGTCGCCATAGTACCTTAACCAATGGGATCTTCTTAGTCCTAAGAATTTGTTCCTTTCAATCCAATATCTGCACAGGCTCTTCGATGTACCTCACTTTCTCATCTACTTTGATGTCTTCATGATCGAGTATGTGACCAGGATCCGGATGGTACTTCCTCAACATCGATACATGAAACACATCATGCAAATTTCCCAACTTAGGAGGCAACGCTAAACGATAAGCTACATCCCCTATCCTTGCAAGTATCTCAAAAGATCCGACAAATCTAAGGCTTAACTTACCCTTCATCCCAAATCGAGATATCCCTTTAATTGGAGATACTTTCAAGAATACATGATCTCCCACACTAAAGTCTAAAGGCCTTCTACGCTTATCTACGTAGTCTTTCTGTCTACTCTGAGCTGTTTTAAGTCTTTCTCTGATAATTTCAATAGCCTTAGTGGTAACTTGTACCATTTCAGGTCCCGTTAATTTCCTTTCACCTACTTCATTCCAACAGGCAGGAGTCCTACATCTCCTTCCATATAATGCTTCATAGGGAGCTATGCCTATGCTTTTCTGAAAACTATTATTATAGGCAAACTCCACCAAATGCAATCTTTCATCCCAATTTCCTTTGAAATCAATTACACAAGCCCTTAGCATATCCTCTAATGTCTAAATTACTCTTTCTGTTTGTCCATCTGTTTGAGGGTGAAAAGCAGTACTAAACTGAAGTTTAGTTCCTAATGCAATTTGAAGAATTTGCCAAAAATTCGAAGTAAATCTCGAATCCCAATCTAAGGTAATAGTCACTGGAACACCATGTAAGCGACCACTTGACTTACATATATGTCCGCATATTTGTCCATTGGGTAGGTCATGCGAACAGCTAGGAAATGAGCAGACTTGTTTAAGCGGTCTACTATTACCCAGATAGAGTCATGGCCACTTGATGTTCTTGGTAGTCCTTGCACAAAATCCATCGTCATATGCTCCCATTTCCATTCTGGTATGTCTAACGGTCTCAAAAGTCTTGCGGGTTTACGATGCTCTGCTTTTGCTTGCTGGCATGTCAAACATTGAGAAACGTACTTAGCCGTATTTGCCTTCATACCATTCCACCAAAATTGCTGACGCAAATTCCTGTACATCTTTGTACTACCCTGATGGATACTATAATTACTCTTATGTGCCTCCGACAAAATTTCCTTCTTTAATTCTTCGTTGTTGGGAACACAAAGTCGTCCTTGGCATCTTATTGTTCCATCATTAGAGATTTGAAATTCTAGTCTTTTCCCTAAAGACACGGCATCTTTCACTTTCAAAATCTTCGGGTCAAACTCTTGCAGGATTTTAACCTTTTGAATAATTTCAGGCTCAATCCTTAATGCATTAAGCATATCAGTAAGACAATCTACCTTTAATTTAAATTCTGAGTATATAATAGACTTTAACAGACTCCATTCCGCCACTCTCAAATTGGCCATCTACATAGCCGATTTACGACTAAGAGCATTTGCTACCTTATTCACCTTCCCTGGATGGTATTTTATTTCACAATCGTAATCCTTTAACAACTCCATCCATCTCCTTTGTCTCATGTTCAACTCCTTTTGTGAGAACAAATACTTCAAGCTCTTATGGTCCGTATAAATCTCAAACTTTTCCCCATCCAAATAGTGTCTCCATATCTTCAAGGCAAACACTATAGCTGCTAGCTCTAAATCATGCGTTGGGTAGTTCAGCTCATGGGGTTTTAATTGTCTAGATGCATAAGCTACGACCTTGCCATGCTGCATCAAGACACATCCCAGTCTTTTGTGAGATGCATCACTATACATTGTAAAACCATCAGGTCCAGTAGGTATAGTCAGGATTGGAGCTGAAGTCAATTTCCTTTTAAGCTCCTGGAAACTCCTTTCACATTCCCCATTCCATTCAAATTTCACATTCTTTCGGGTTAACTTAGTTAAAGGTCCCGCCAGTCGTAAAAATCCTTCAATAAATCTCCTATAATAACCAGCCAGTCCTAAGAAACTTCATATTTCAATAGGTGTCGTCGGTCTCGGCCAATTTATTACCATCTCAACTTTTGCCAGGTCTACTGCAATTCCTTTTCCTGACACCACATGTCCTAAAAATATTATCTGGTCCAGCTAGAATTCACACTTACTAAACTTGGCATACAGCTTATGCTCTCTCAGGGTTTGCAAAACTATCCTTAAGTGTTGCTCATGCTCTTTAGGTCCTTTCGAATATATTAGGATATCATCAATAAAGACAATCACAAACTAGTCTAAATAAGGTTTAAATACCCTATTCAGTAAATCCATAAATGCAGCCGGTGCGTTAGTCAATCCAAATGGCATAACAAGGAACTCGTAGTGTCCATAACGAGTCCTGAACGCAGTCTTGGGAATGTCCTCTTTCTTAATCCTCAACTGATAGTATCCCAACCTTAAGTCAATCTTAGAGAAGACCGAACTTCCTTGGAGTTGGTCAAACAGGTCATCAATTCTAGGCAAAGGATACTTATTCTTAATGGTCACTTGGTTCAACTGCCTATAAGCAATGCACAAGCGCATCGATCCATCTTTCTTGTTCACAAACAAGACTGGTGAACCCCAAGGTGAAGCACTTGGTCTAATGAATCCTTTGTCAAGCAACTCCTGCAGTTGCACTTTCAATTCCTTCAATTTGACTAAGGCCATCCTATATGGGGCTTTTGATATAGGTCCTGTACCATGCATTAATTCAATTTCAAACTCAATCTCTCACTATGGCGGCAATCCAGGCAATTCCTCAGGGAATACATCTTGAAATTCGTTAACTACTCGAATTTCATCAATCTTAGGCTCTTCCTTAGTATTGTCTCTAACCATGGTGAGGTACCCTTGACATCCTTTGTCATGTAACGCATAGGCTTCTACTGCCGAAATAAGCGCTACAGGTAGGTGGGTCTCGATCTCCTAAAAATTCACAGCTAGACTGACCAGGCAAGGTAAATTGGATCACTTTCCTATAACAATCCATCTGCGCCCGATACTTACGAAGCCAGTCCATTCCTATGATAACATCAAAATCATACATGGCCTTTACAACTAAGTCTATTTCCATATCCTTTCCCCCCATTGTTATCTTACAATTTCCACACACCAGCGTAGACAATAACATATCCGTTAGAGGTGTAGAAACACAAAGAGGCGTCTCAAGAGGCATAACTTCTATTTTATTCAAATGTCTATATCCTTCAGACACAAATGAATGTGTTGCACCTGTATCAAACAATGCATATGCCTTTTCACCATTGATAAGGATCGTACCTAAGATAACATTTTTGGAAGCTTCCGCTTCCTCTTGGGTGATCGCATACACTCTTCCTTGTGCTGGTGGCCTCTAGGGATTCCTTGGTAAATTTGGCCTAACAGCATTCCGCTACGGCTGCTGCACCGAGCCCATACTCGCGTGCTATCCTTCCTGTGGGCAATTTCTATTAATATGGCCTATCTTTACACAACCATAGCACTTTGGTTGTCCAATGCAAGGTCCTGGGCCATGTCGCCCATTACACATTTGACACTCCACATTTTAATAAGGTGTCCTTCCCAAATTCAGGCTACCCTTGCCTCTTCCATAGTTCCCAAAATTGCCCTTCTTCTTAGATCCCCAAGTCTGACCTTGACCTGTATAAGGTCTCTTACCCCGTCTCACATCACCAAAGGACAATGGTTTCTTATCCTCCGAATGTTCCCTCATCAACTCCTGCTCCACCAACTGTACCCTTTCATAAATCTCATTATAATCTCTTATGTTCAAAGGCACTGGTTGTCTCCTGATATCCGTCCTTACCCTTTCAAAAACCTCTTAGCTTTCTCTTCCTGATCCTCAACTAGCCAAGGAGCATCAGTTCAGAAAACCTAGCCTCATACTGGTCTACTGTTAGCTCCTTTTGTTCCAATTGAACAAACTCAGTAATTTTCCTATCCTTAGCACAGTCAGAAAAATGCTTTCTATTAAAAGCTCTCAAACTCCTCCCGGTTAACCTCGCACTGGTGGGGAGATTGTGTCCTCGATGCTCTCCACCAAAACTTTGCATTTCCCTCCGCCTAGTACTGTCAAAGTTATTTTCTCAAAGAAGAAAGTGCAGTCCAACAACCTGAAAATTTGCTCTATTCCATCAATCCAATGCTCCGCCTCCTCAGGACTTCCCATTCCACTAAACTTAGGTGGCTTCAGCTTCAAAAACTGTTCCACCAGTCCTTGAGTACGGCATTCTACTCCAGGTTGTTGCTGCACCTGCCTTTCCATCAGATTTCCAATGTTGGCCAATGCTTGCGGGATGTCTTCCATTCGGGGTTCAGCCCTTGCAGTAAAGGCTTCAGCCCTCAATGGATGAGCACTTCCGGCTCGCACCATGACTTTCCTGCAATTTCCAAGCATTGCCTCAGGAATAATCTGAGACTCATTGCCTCCATTCAAATCAACTACTACTACTGCATAAGTAACCTATACATGTTACTGGTACCTAAAGACAACTCAAAACCAACTACTAGGGATCTATGAGTGAATACTCATCACCCGTTATTCGATTATTCCGTTTTATATCCTATGGTGTGCATTGTCATCATGTTCCTCAATTTTCAAATGAGGCTCATTATCACTCCACCTATAACCATCGCTCTAATACCAAAGAGGTGGGATGTGGCGCCCCGAACCCTCCTTAGGTCGCCACAAGCACCTAATGTTACACCTAATTTCATCTCTCAGAAGAAGTGTCGTAAATCATAGACATTTTTTTTTTTAAAACGGTCCTAGTGTGACTCATTAGTGGAAGCAAAATATAATATCGCCATCTCATCCTCCATTAGCCATGATAAAATTGCACACCACTAAACATCATAATGAAAGACAAAGCCACGACACTTTATTTACATATTTTAAAGATGGGTTTCCTTGGGTCGGTACATCAAAAGAAAGGCCAGGACATGAAACCACACTCGGCCTAAACCCCAAAAAGAAACAGTCGACCCACTACGACTCATGTGCAAGATCCCCCATCACTAGTGTCGGCTAACCATCCAAAAAGTTCAGCTCCTACTTGTCACGTACGGGCCCTCACACCTATCCCAGTGCATCAGGCGGTGGCGGCGGCAACATCCCACGTATCACTCTTTCACGACGAATGTGGACGGATATGAACTCCTGGACAATAGGGCCCCCAGCCAGGCCCACATCGTACATAACTAAACAGCGCACTCGAATATACGTTAGTCTAGGCATAGGGGGACAGTCAAACTCCTCGCACTCGACCTCTACATCGGAAGGAATGCCATAAAATATGGCCCGCGTGACAGTAAGGAGCGGCATGCTGCTAATTTGAAATGTTGGTCCCCGAAAGGGTGAGTACAACCATGGATTCTTCTCCTTTGCTCGGTGGATGGTCCTCAATGCCTGACAAACTGCACCTTTGCATTTAAATCCATACCCAAAAGCAATCCGCCATGTCCTATCGCCTTTCCTAATCCTTCTTTTGGCCTCCTAATAGGCCAATTTGTACCACAATGAGCTACTTGATGTGCTTCTAAATCAAAATAGAGTCATTCTTGATGGCTCCATGTGCCAATCAGTGAGCTTAAAGTTCTTCTGTACCTCATTGAGAACAGATTGGCCTTTAGTATGGATGCAAAAATGCTTGAAGGCCATCTTAAAGTCAGGAGTGTATAGCCTAATCTTCATCTTGAACATCTTCCTCATGACTAAGGTGGTGAAGAACAAGAGTTGCTTGGAGATCGGGCGCACTAATGGGCCGAGGGTCATGATGTTGGTCTTCAGGGCTTCCCTGGCAACCGCCATCAAGTCCTTGGAGAGTGACAAGCCGATCTTCTTCTTCTTATCATCTCGCTGGAATAAGCAGTTATAGTTTTTGTCATCCGAGCCTTTGTGAGTGCATACGGTGTGGATGAGTTGGTACTTGGAGCAACGGTGGTTGGAAGACTAGTTGGAGAGGAGGATCGCTGCACCGCCCATCCAGAAGAGGCAATTTGAGATGAACATCAACACGAGCATCGATCAGTCATTGCCAAAGTACTAGTTGAAGGTGATGTTCTCGATGCTCAGTATTAAGGCATAAGAGTTATGGTGTACTTGGTGATTGATTCATGAAAGAAGTAATAAGATTAGACACAAGTTTCATTTTCATCAGACCAACATTTAACTTCCACGGTAAGAAAACATAGAAACTCTTGTACCTAGTAGATAGAACTGATAGTAAATTGAGAATGTGCAAAGCTATATCCTTGTTCGATGTCATCTAGGTTCTGAGGATTCCGAGTTCAAACCACTCACAAACTCTCACTTTCACACCAACCTAAGTGTAAGCTAGGGAAAGAAATTACCTGAAGTTTTACTGGGGGCACCACCTAAATAAAGTTGGTTTTTTCTTTTTAACGAAGTGTTTTTAAATTACATGACATAGTTTCAACATAAGATGGCCTGCTATTGACTAGTGAACCTAATAAAATTCCTCTTGCCTGTTGCGACCTCTTTTTTCAATGCCCGTTTAGGGTGGGCATCGGTGGAGGATAATGGTTTGTCTAAGTCGATTAAGCTTAACCTGAACTCTCTTAAGTCCACAAATTCATGACTTAATAATTCAAGTTTTTAACCTGTAAGTTAATTTTAAAACGGAGTTACCACTAATCAATTTGGGGTGGGTTGATTAGAAACCCAAGCGAAATATTAGGATAAATACTTGCTCCAACGTAACCAGAGAAACTAGGTTTGTGGACTTGATTACACTAGTTAATCACTAATGCCCTTCGGTACCTAATCATGTTTAAACCCTAAGACTTTTTAGACTTTTGGCGGTGGAGGCTTGGGTGGGCCTGAAACGCAAGGCCCGGCTGGGATTCCTTTTTTTTTTTGGATGTTTTAATCAAGGCCCACAAAATTAAAAAAAAAAAGGGGGGTTGTTCCCTCCTAGGCCCATGCGAGCAGCCTATGTGTGATCAGGCTCAGTTGGCTCAGACCAACCGAAACCATACCCGGTCCATGCTCAAATCGATCCTTACCCGAACGACAACTCGCGTCCGACCTGGCTCAACCAGATTTCACAACTCTCTCGTCCAATGCTTCTTTGTAGCACTGAGAAGGGATGGATGGATCGTTGGCGTCCTAGCGACGGCAATGCGGTGGGCAATGGCATGGTTGATGGTGACAACGCAACAGGTGGTGGCGGTGGCTAGGGTTTCTAAGGAGGGGGCATTGTCGGGGTCTACATGAACGAGTAGTGGTGGCACGACGCTAGTGATCGGGGGGGTAGGGGCGTCAAGGTGAGCAATGGCTGCTTGATGTTACTAGGGTCGACATAGGGGTCGAACAACATCAGCGTTGGGCTTATTGTAGTGATGTCAATAGCATTGGGCTATGCTACGATAGAGTTGGATCCCACAGTGGCTTAGGGCTATGAGGACAGTCGGTGGGCAGAGCTTGCATAAGCCAAGCGATCGCAGGCTTGGCCTACTTAGTAGTGGGACAGCAAGCAAGAGGTCGAGGGATGCTCACCATCTTCAGGGATGCTAGCTAGAGGTCGTCGGGGTTGGCAGAAATGTAGTGGCAGGTGACAGTGACTCCCAGATTTGATCCAGCAAGGTTAGATCTAGCTCTTCTACCGCCCCTTACTCTTAGATCTTCAAATCTAGTCTTTGGATCTTAGCTTCTCACCTAGATCTCGCTCGAGCCTTCCTCCGATCTCCCTTCTCTCTCCAGGTTCGCATGTTGCTGGCCTCCCCTGATGTCTCTCGGTGGGAGGTCATTTAAGTTCTCGACCCCTCCCTGCCTTGCTCACTCTTTGAGTTCCCCTGAAATCTCTTAGGGGATCTCTCTTAGCTCGCTAGCTTCTGTGTGTTCATCAATGGAGGTGGTGCCCCCTTATTTATAGTCGAGGAGGAGGCCGGTTGACGGAGGTTCGGCCGCCAGCCCTCACACGCCGACTGGCCCTAGGTGCAGCCAAACCGGCGTCTCCTCGGCCTCCTACTTGTGCGTCCCGTCTGCTACCAATCTACTCTTCCCCTCTTCGTCGTATGCTGTCCTTGAGCACATCATCGTTGTTGTGCGTGGCCTATAGAGGCGGAGAAGGAAAGAGCGAGGAAGAAGAAGAAGGAAGAAAGAAGCCAGGCCGAATCAAGAAAAAAAAAGGGTTGGGCCGGGGCCTACACGAAGGGGGAAAAGAGGAAAGAAAATGGGGTTAGGCATAAAGGCCCAACCCCTAGCGGCCTGCTGCTATTTTTTTTATTTATTTTTTGTTGTTTTTGTTATTTATTATAAGGATTAAAAGAGAGATTACGGCCTAAAAATCTAATTAAAATTTAGGTGCCGACAGCTACCTCTCTTTGAAAGTGAGATTTGCATTCAAAGACAAATCAATACATAAATTTTGTCTATGCATATGCAATAGATTATATCTTATTTAGAACTTAGTGTCCTATGCAGAAAATGAGGAATACAACAATACACATACTAAGGCAAATAAGAATATACCTGTAGTTATTTCTCGAGAATGAGTGAGATAGGGTGTGAACCCGAGTTTGGTAAGTATTAGGGTATCATCTTACCTAGTGATGTAAAGAGGTTGCTTTTCCAAGACCGGAACCTTTCTTTGGTTGCCTTGATGGGAAATTACTTTTTAGAGACTCGAACCATTCTTCGGTCGCCTGTTAGAGCAATAAGTGGTTTGTCTAAGACCTGAACATTTCTTCGGTCACCTTGGTGGGAAATTACCTTTCTAGGACCTGAACCATTCTTCGATCGCCTGTTAAAGCAATAAGTGTTTACCAGACCTTTCTCAAGGGATGCACCGACCTTTCTCAGTGCATCTGTTTGTACGGTGTCCGATCCTCTATCAAAGATATTGGTTGTAGGGTGCTTGATTCTTTGTCAAGGATACCAGATGTGGGGTGCCTGATCCTCTGTCAAGCACACTCTTTGGGGGGTGCCTAATCCTCTGTCAAGGACACTAGTTACGTGGTGTCTGATCTTCTGCCAAGGACACTAGTTAAGGGGTGCCTGATCCTCTGTCTAGGACACCGGATGGTACGTGTCCTTTCTCAAGGGATGCGCCGACCTTTCTCGGGGCATCTGTTTGTTGGTGCCTGATCTCTATCAAGGACATTGGTTGGTACCCGACCTTTCTCGGGAGATGCACCGACTTTCTTAGAGCATCTATTCATTGGGTGTTTGATCTCTGTTAAGGATACTGGTTGATAGTCGACCTTTCTTGGAAGATTCGCCAACCTTTCTCAGGGCATCTGTTTGTTGGGTGTTTGATCTCTATCAGGGACACCGGTTGATCACCCGACTTTTCTCGGGAGATGCATTGACCTTTCTTATGGCATCTATTTGTTGGGTGTGTTATCTCTGTCAGGGACACGGTTGGTCACCCGACCTTTCTTAGGGGAAGTGCCGACCTTTCTCAGAGCATCTGTTTGTGGGGTGCTTGATCCTCTATCAAGGACACTGTTTGGGGGGTGTCTGATCCTCTATCAAGGACACCGATTGGGGGGTGCTTGATCCCTGTCAAGGACATCGGTTGTGAGGTGCCTAATCCTCTGTAAAGACACTAGTTGTGAGGTGTTTGATCCTTTGTCAAAGACACTAGTTGGAACCCGATCTTTCTCGAGGGATGCACTGATGTTTTTTAGGGCATATGTTTGTTGGTGCCTGATCTTCGTCAAGGACACCAAATGGTACCCGACCTTTCTCGGGGGATGTGCCGATCTTTCTCAAGGCATCTGTTTCTTCAAGAGGGATACTTGGACATTCACAAGCATTAAAAGAGTGCGTGGATATTAACAAATACTAACCTAGAGGGTACCTAGTTGTTGCAAGTATCGAATGGGCACTTGGATGATCGCAAGTACTAAATTTAAAGAGTACCTGGACATTCACAGGCATTGAAGGAGTACTTGGATGATCACAAGTGCGAACTCTTGGAGGATACTTAGATGTTTGCAGGTATCGAGGGGTACTTAGATGATCACAAGTACAAACTTTGGAGAATACTTGGTCATTTTTGAAGGTCTCCTGGAAGATGGAATATCAAGGACATACCTGGGATATTCGTAAAGGTTTCTCACCTCCTAGTAATAGGAATATCAAGGCGTACCTAGGATATTCATGAAGGTCTCCTACCTCCTAGCAGTTGGGAATATCGAGGACGTGCCTTGACTATTCGTGAAAGTCTTTCACCTCCTAGTAAAGGGAATATCGAGGACGTACCTAGGATATTCGCGAAGGTATCCCACCTCCTGGTATTATAAACTTGAATGTGACACGAGACTTACCTAGATGGCTGCAGGCACTTAAAAGGGCTGGAACACCTGGGTAGCTGCAAATGTACAAAGTATTGGAATACTTGGACGAATACAAGTATTTAATGATACGATGTGGGACCATTCAAGTAGGTCCAAGTGTCAGGATGATAAGAAACATACTTGGGTAACCGCAGGAACACGAAGCAATGGAATACTTGAATGGGTACTAGTATTCAATCATACAATTTTGAGGACAACTCAGGTAGGTTTAGTGTCATGAAAATGAAGTACCTAGACAGCAATAGGTACTAGATAGTGGAAGGTGCTCAAAGGTAGTGGGATACTTGGTTAGTTACAGGCATCCTAACTATGAGGACAACTTGAACAGGTCGAGTGTCAAAGAGGGAGTATCCAAATGAGGCCAGTACTCAAAGACAAGCGAATACCTAGACAGTCACATTTATCTAAACTCTGAAGAAAGCTTGAACAAGTCAATTGTCGATAAAAGAGTAACTAGATAGTGGTAGATACCCAAAGACAAATGAGGATAAGGATATGCTTATCTAGCAATATCTTTGATCTCTGAGATTATGTCTGCTATTTGCTTAGTATGTACACATGATTATATGTGTTATAAATTCATGAATTTACATGTGATTCATGCATGGCAATTTTGTCAATCTTGCATCATCCAAATTCCATTAGGGAAGATTTTGAAAGACAACCTTCATTTAGAATGTAGATGTCTTGAGCATGCCGAATGAGGGACTTTCAATCTGAAATGACTTTCCACTCATTCTCATGGAAAAGGCTATCCTAACCATTGATGCAAGATTTATAAGGACCACACTATCTCACTATCATCATGTCAGCAAGAGTCTGAGTATTCTCGCAAGCGGTTCGATTTTACCAATGTGAGAGGCCTTTGCCAGGGCTGTAATTTAGGCTTGGTCAACGGCTTATCCAAGGGGGCCATCAAGGTCATGGCTTTGTGAAAGAGATGCCGCACGATCATCTCCGGGTTTGCAAGTCATGAATCCTGCGAAAAGAGATAGAATAATCTTGCTCATCTTGCTCATACTTCTTCGAGCAATGCTTATAAAAATATGAAATCCGATGTTAATTGAAGTGCCTTAATCTAAAGAGGCTTTTACAATGGGACTCAATTTAGGCTTGACTCATGTGTAATAGGGTGAGAGTTGATAAATGCCATGGCATTTGTCACTAATCTTTCTTTGCATTGTCAAATGGAGGCTCTATTAATTGAACCATACATCAACTTTTCTTGGCTGTATTTTTTATCTTTGGGGCATTGGCCTTACTTTTACCAAGCACACTGTTTTTTCATGCCTCTAGTTTTTATTCTAGTTTTTCATTTATGGGCATTGACCTTACTTTTACTAGGAACATTGCTTTTTTATGCCCCTAGTTTTTTGTTGTTTGAAGAACTGGCCTAGGCAAGTTCTAGTAAAACACTGTTGTTAGACTCTTGAGTCTTCATCTTTAGTTGGCGCTTTGGCATTTGGGGTTATGCTGCTTGAATGACAATAACTCTTGCTTTGTCTCAAAGTGAGGGTAGCAATTATAGACTCATTGAGTTGTACAATGAATACAAGTGTATAGAAAATGAATTGCTCTTTGTCATTCTAGAGCACTTAAATTAACACGAGTGTTCATATGTAATAAAGACACCTAAAGATTGATGCAAGTGGGAGCAAGAAAATTTATATCCCTTATCTCACCTTGTGATGTTGTCTCACCTCCGATTTGCCCTAGTGTGGGGTGGTTCTTGACAAGGGGTAAGACGGAAACTTCACCAGTGTAAGGGCTCAAAGGGGGTAAGCAATGAAATATCTTTCACTGTTTTGGTTATCGTATCAATCATGAGAGAACTCTTTACCCTACAGCCATGGAATCTTCTGCACTCATCTCACAAGTGTATAGATGGGGGACTATGTGTAGGATATGGCTTGCCTTTCATCGTCCTGATGCGCCTCATCTAGCATGTTCGATCGATCTTGTATTCTTCACTTATCTATCTATTATGATAATCTTTAGAGAAATCAGTGATTTAGGCAAGACAAAGTCATCATGCAAAATGTATTTGGAAAATGCATGGAGCATTTTAAATGTGAAAGATTTTGCACAAATGATTAAATTTGCTCAAAATGCTTCATCAACAGAATTGTATTTACAAAAATGTTAAGTTTTGAACATCAAAATGAGTTATTCATAAAGGGCTATTCACAAATGGGTGTAGATGGGTCGTCCTTATTAAGTAGGGAAATGACACAAGAAGGATCGGCTGGGATTGGAAGTCTGATCATTGATCTAACGAGTGCTTATGCTTTTGCCATTGCATGAGAGAAGATGAAAATTGATCAATCAACATGGCCAAAATTATGTATGAATTGAGGCCATAAGGGTTTCTATCATTTGCTTTAGCGATACTCGAGAAGTCATTTTGCTTATGAGAGCTCATCAGGGTATGACATGCCTCTCATTGATTTGTTTTCCGCATCTTTGACGATCAAGTGATCCTACAATAAACAAGAGGGAATATGTTAGCCATGAACTCTTTCAAGAGTTGAATAACTGGAAGCGATACAATTTTACCCTTCACTGGTTTGTAGATGATTTGATGGACTTGAAGTGAGAGAAGGACACGAAGTCATACGTCCCTTGCTTCGTTAGGTCAATTATTCTCTAAATTGGCTCCTAGATTACACGTCCTTTTACACAAAGTCAAGTGAATTCGATACAGGTCATTTCCATGTACTAGCTTGGCCAGTATTGATTTGCCAAACCTAACCGTCAAGTTTGGCTCTTGAATCTCGATACTTCCTAGCGATAGGGAAAGTATGTCAAAAGCGAGTTCAAAGAGAGGGAGTATTGGAAACAATACAGAATTACCCTTCTCTAGAGTTTGTATTTGCTGACTCCTAGGGATATTTGAATGTTGATGACGGCGTCTTTGTCTCAACATAGTTCAATGTCTCCTTTGATGGGCCTTCCTCATTTATGGCCATGTGTACAATATTGATGGTCATTGATTCATCTTCAATGCCTTCCTTCTATGGAGTTTTTCTTCTATCTTATATGAACATTAAAAACATTGGGTAAAGTTATGTATCTCAAGCTTTAATGAAATTTGAGATGGACAATCAAAGCCTCCAATTTTCTGATGGCAATCACTTCTCAACTATTTGGATTTTTTGCCTATTGATAGTAGTCAATTCAAAGGAAGAGAGGAAATTTCTTCTCTGTGTTTCTTGGCTTGTCGAAGCTGGAAATCCCATTAATGAAATCACACCATCTAGTTGTTAAGGCACATTGTGAGAAGAAGATATTGCTTCGGCTTGAGATGAAGTTGTGCAAGAGCGAGGTGGAGTGCATAGAGTTACCAGGGGTGGCTTGCCAAATGAGAAGGGGGATAATCCTTTCTGTTTGCCCCTACTTTCTTGAAAGGATGTCATAACATGCCATTTTCAAATGCCCCCTGTCGTATTAAGTCAAAGAAGATGGTATTCTGAGACACGAAGTAAATAAACATGATTAAATTTAACATCATGTTTTGACAAAACTTTTGGTAGTGAAATATTTTTTGTTTTCCAAAGCATATTTCTTTGGGGGGAGGAAGCATGAGGAAACCTAGGCCTTAGATTTCTTCTTTCATTTCTTGGCTGGATATCATCAATGGGCTAGTTTGGTATGCCTTTTCTTGCCCTCAAAATGCTTTTAGCTTTAATTAATAATAGGTGGATTTACATTTTGGAAGAGTGATTTCAAAAGTTAGTTCCTCAAGCAGAATTGATGTTGAAAACAAAACAAGCTAGAAAGATGTACAGGTTCCCACATAGGGGAATATACAAGGAAATTAAAAATGGTTCTACTTGAGCGGGCCTACACCCACTTCCCGTAACAGTCCTTCCTTGATGGTGCTCACATAGAAATCTTCATACCAGTCATCAGTTGTGCCTCCCGGCTTTGTGAATTTCATATCATTCATCAAGGACAGTGCTTTGATGATGGTCATAGAAACCTTAGGGGATTGAATAGTTGACATAGTAGTCAAATTTACCACTCGATTGGCCCAAAGTGTCCATAATTGCCTTTCTTCTACACGTCCCCTTAACATGTTCAAGGAACATGGTACGGGTGATCGGTACCATGAAGAGGTCATCTTTGCCATAACATAGCCATGGAGAGTGAAACGTGAATACCCCAGCATCCAAAAGATCCTGAACCTTGTTTTTTAGAACTATACATTCATTTAATGAGTGCCTCAACTCCCCCAAATGGTAGTCACAATTCTTGGATGGATCATAATCAAGGAAGTACTCGGGGGCAGGGCGTCTCAATTCCTTAGAGATCATTCCTTGCTCTAGGAGGATGGGGAAAATAATGGCCATCGATTTAGGAGGAGGCGAATATGGCTGCGTGTTGCTTGAGGACTAGGGTAGCCAATCCTCTTGCCAGATCGTGTCAGTAGGATCTTCTTCATTTATTTCGGCTGCTAACTCTTCATTGCGATGAGAGTGGAATGCACAAGCAGCTTGAGCGGAATTTTCCGTTAAGTGGTGTACTATCCCTCTTAGTTCATCTACTTGACGTTGAAGCTGAGTGAATGAGAAATTATTGCTTGTTTCTTCTAGTTGTTCTTCCTTGATGACACCTATGAAAAGGTCTCCAAACATGGTGGTCATGTCATCTAGCTCTTCTTTGTTGTTGCTAAGGGTGATACTTCATTGCCTGAACAATACCCGGCCTCTACTAGCACATGATAAATGCCAGTAGTATATGCCTTGAAGAAAGAAGATTCGGACCTTTTGATCTATTAGCACCTCCTGTTAGAACTGGGTATTTACCCCCACATCCACAGACGTCCATTTTTGCCACCATCCCAGAAGATCCCTACAGAAGAGAATTAGAAATGGCAGAAATACGAAATCGCCTCAAAGTCCTGCTGAAGGAAAAAAGGAAAAGAAAAAAGCTCACCTACAGAATCAAGTTCGATTGTTATAAGAGACAAGCTAGAATAGATGATGTTATCAAATCCATTAGAATCCTTTCTAAAGGATTTGGGTACTCAGGAACCTGATCCTGTTATCCAACAGCCTGAGCCTGATCTTGCCATTCCAGAAAAACATATTCTATTTCCAGCTATACAAACTCCTCCTTCTGAACCAGATTCAGCATCCCTTTCTTCTTCTTCATCCTTCTCAATTCCTACAGTTGATTCCCCTCCCATTGCGCCAGTAACTTCTCAAATATTCATGGCTGATCCTCTAGATTATGAAATGGAATCAAATTACTCTGATCCAGAAATTGGTCAGACAAGCAATCCTACTAGGAACAATCCTACTAGGCATGTATCCATGGCGTCAAAACAATTCTTTACCATCGACGATATTCCTTGTCCAAAATGGCCAGAAAGACTTGAAGAATCTCATATTTGGTTGAATACACAGTCCATCACCAACCATGATATGAATGATGTCATTTATAACTTTGTTACAAGATTCACAGGAAGCCTTAAACTTTGGTGGCAATCAATTTCAAAACAAGACCAAATTTTGTTTCTGATGTCACCCAATTTCAACCATGCCATTACTCTCTTATATCATGTCTTTGTGGGAAAACCCGGAGATCTCATAGAGATAAAAAGAAAAGAATTTTTCGAGAGAAGATGCTGCTCCCTGCAAGAAAAGCATCTTAATAAGCATTATCGAATAATGCTTCAGCTCTTTTACTAAATCGGCGCAGATCCAAATTTGAAGCATGTCTTCCTCACATCCATCCCAAAAGAGCTATCCTATATGGTTGAAAGATCCTTCTTTGGAAAACAAAGAAGAGTATAAGATATTCCCTTAGGAGAAAAACAACAAGAAATCCATCTATACCTTGAAGAATTATGCTTAAAACGCCAGATGGTCCATACCTACATCATAGATGACAAGCGCCCTGAATCGCCTTGTTCTCGCCAGAAGTTAAAAATCAAATGCTCCAAACAAGACTGTGATGGTACTTGTGGCCAGTATTCCCAGAGGAAAAAGCACTACAAGAAGTATTTGATAAAGAAATCCAAACATGGCTCCAATCATTTCCGGAAAAAGAAGAAATTGCGATACCTACACAAAAGAAAGGATCGCAAGGGCCATAAGAAATCGAACCTTGCTACATTTGCAACAAGAAAGGACATTTTGCCAAAAATTGTCCTCAAGCCAAAAAAGTTCAAAATCATCTGATTGAGAATGAAACAGGTATTTCCCTTGAACTTGATGATATTGAATCCTTATTCTCTGGTGATGAAGAACCATCTAAACAAACTCTTTGTGTCATTCCTCTTACCAAACTTCCAGTGAGACTGAGTCAGACTCAGAATCTGAAGATATTTTTCACATCTCCCCTACATCTTCAGAACCAAATCTTGACATATTCTCAAGTCAAATTCACTGTCCCCATTTCCTTGTAAAAATCCTCACCTCAAAGTTTTCCAAACCCATCAATGTCATTGCTCTCATTGATACCAAAGCAAGCTGTTCCATCTTAGATACTAAAGTTCTACCTAAAGAATATTGGACTCCCCATGTCCGATATTTCAACTCCGCCTTTGGAGATACTTTCTCCACCAATGTCAGGACCACTCCCCTAACTGTCCAGTTCTTTCCTCAGTGTTCCATAAACGTAAAAATCTTTGGATCAAACCTCCCCAAAAAAGAATTGATAATTGAGTGGGATATAATGACTCAAATCTCTCAGCTTCGAATCATTCCTAGAAAAGGTCTTAGATATAACGATCAATTCTCTGAGTTCATCAATATTCAAAAACTATTTTCCATCCAAATGAGTTTATTAGATCCAATCATGCAAAAGTTGCTAGAATCTTATTCGGAATCCCATTCAGAATTCGCTCAAAAATGTTCTCATCCTTTGTGGGAAAATCCAGAATTCTATGTTCGCCTTCATTTCAAGAAAAATGAAGATATAAATCCAACCAAGGCAAGTCACATCGGAATGAAGCCAGAACATTTGGCTTTAGCTCAAAGGGAATGCTCGAAATTACTGCAACAAGGCCTTATTGAAATCTCCGATTCTCAATGGGCTTATGAAGCCTTTTATGTCAATAAGTGCTATGTCAATAAGCGCGCCAAGCAAAACAGAGGAAAAATAAGACTGGTGATCAACTATCAACCTCTTAATCTTTTTCTCCAAGATGATAAGTTCCCTTTACCATCCAGAGATTATCTCTTTAGTGGTCTAACCAACGTCCATATCTATTCCAAATTCGACCTCAAAGCCGGATTTTGGCAATTGGGCATTCACCCTGAAGACAGATCCAAAATAGGATTTTGTATCCCAAACCAGTACTTCCAGTGGAAAGTTCTTCCTTTTGGCCTAAAGGTAGCACCATCCCTTTTCCAAAAGGCCATATGTCGTATTTTCCAACCAATCTTGGCAAGTGCAGCTGTGTACATCGACGATATTCGGCTCTATAGTCCTGATGAACAGTGACACTATCAACTCCTTGAGCAGTTTGCAGAAATCGTAAAAAAGCATGGTATTATGCTTTCTCAAAGGAAAATGAATATTGCCTAAACAGAAATCGAATTTCTTGATATGCACCTCAACAAAGGTACATACTATCCAGGGCCACATATCGCTCAAGAGTTATTGAAGTTTCCTGAAAATAACTTCACAACAAAACAAGTTCAGCAATTTCTTGGGATAATTGATTATCTTAGGGTTTTTGTCCTAAACATTGCAAAGCTTCTTATTCCTTTGCTATCCATGCTGAAAAAGAATTCCCCACCTTGGGGAAAAACTCAGACCAAAGCTGTCGTTGAGCTTGAGGAGATTATGCAGAATATCCCACCATTATAGATACCATCAACAGGCAAAAGAATTCTTCAAACTGACGCCAGTGATGAATACCGGGCAGCCATCCTGTTCGAAGAAATTGATGGTAAGAAACACCTGTGTGCTCACAAAAGTGGAAAGTTTTCTCAAGCTGAAATGCATTACCATTCCACTTTCAAAGAAATCCTAGCAGTAAAAAATGGAATCAAAAAAATTGAGTTTCATCTCATCAACCATCACTTCCTGGTAGAATTAGACATGGCATCTTTCCCCCAGATGATCACGTTTAAACGAAAAAGATTCCAAACTCCCAACCGCTTCGATGGGCTGAATGGTTCTCAAAATACTCTTTTGAAACCAAACATATTCCCGGGTAAAAGAATATGCTTGCTGACTTTTTGTCAAGACCCAAAGCACCAGCCGAAATCAACATGTACATCACGAGACCTGCTTTCCATATGCTCAATCATGGCGTGAAATACAAGATTGAGAAGATCAAAGATTTTCCAAGCCGAAAATATCCTCAGGAGATTATTCAGCAAATCCAGAATGACAGTCTTATTGAGAACCTAGAGAACCTCATGTGGCAATGCCACACGAGACCTATTCAGATTCAATGGAGGTTCGACTCTTTATCCTTTCGGATTTAATTTGAATTATCCTTTCATTCTACCTCTTATCCGGAAGGAAGATGATTTCCCTAACCAGCTCAAGTTATGGTACTTAACCGATAAGTATTTAATAGCTATTGAAATTCCCACCAGAAGATTCATTGCCAATCTCACCAGGATATTCTTACTCGGAAAAAATGTGAAAAAAGAAAGCGATAAGAATCTCTTAGACTTTCTTAATTAGTTCTATCATCCTACATATTGGAAACAAGACTTAAAAAAAGAACTGAGAACCATGACACCGAATCCTAAGGTCCACACCATCTTGTTTTTCCGACGTCCATGGAATTTTTGCAGAAATAATGGTAGTATTCTCGATGTACCACTAGAAATAGGAACCACATTCTATAAACCTCACTTGAACAGCCGACAAGCTCGGATTCACAAATCTTATCCAAGATCTATTAGATTTTGTGAAAACGAGTACCGAGAACTCCAGAGAATCCTATGCCAGGAAAACAAAAGCATCCCTAAAGATGTCTGGAATAATCTACCCACTATGTGGAATCATTATGATCTAGCACCAAAAGCTAAGGAAGCACTAAGGCAATACAGACAAGCTACATCATCCCAAGAGCATGAAATGACAAGCGAAGATGACATTGTCCAGTCTACTCAAGACCTCTACGCACGCTTTGGAGGTCCTTTGTCCCAGAATTCCTATGAACAGGGATCTTCATCCTCATTTCAAGACATGGATACATCATTTCATGCACAGCCATCCAATTGGCCTTAACCAAGCATTCCTGCCAACACTACCAGCGAAAATACAAACTGGGTAGAAGAAGAAGCATCCCATTGGGCTCATGAACAAGCATCCTCATCAAGAAGGCTGAATCAAATCCTCTCACCTGAAGATCTTGAAGCCCTTCAAGAAAAATATGAGGCACATCTCCTAGAAGACAACTCAGATGACTCAGTATGTAGCTACAATGCCCGTGACGGACGAGATTATTGAGTCCGTACAATTTCACTGTAGCAAATTTACTGTTCACTTTTACTGTAGCACTAGGCTAGGGAAAGTACTGTTCACAGTATAATTACTGTTCATAGTGTGCGAATAATTCCCTCCCGGAAGTTTCCGGTGCCTATTTTTGTATTTGGACCCGTGAGCTTGGTCCCTGTTTATTTACCTATCTCCTCTTGTCTATATAAGGCAAGGTTTGTGTAATGTTCTGGGCAAAGTCCCTTGAAGTAAAGTGTGTGTTTTGTGAAAAACCTCTCCATGGCTTTCTAAATTCCTCTTCTTCTCTAGCCTAGTAAAATCCTCCGAGAAATGCAGCTTGGGTAGATTAGAAACACTTCCATCCTGGCATCTCTCAGTGTCTCTAAGCTTTAAACTAAAGGGCTGAGTTGTTTTCTGCTAAAAGGCTGTCCCTGAAGGGCTTGAACGGGAGTTGTTCGCCCAATATGGGATGCATACCTGCAGGAAATTTACTCTCCTTCCCTGGTTCTAAGTTTAGGTCCATTCATGGTATCAGAGCCATGGTTTCATTTTTAATATTGTCCATTCCATGTGCTTGATAGGTGAATCTAGTGCTGAGAAGATCTTTACACATCATGACCACACAACCAGAGTCTACGCAACCAGAAATTCTCGAAGCACCCGTTTCTCTTGTCCCTTCTTCTTCATCTTCAACCCCTCCAGAATTTCGTGTTTCCAATGCTTCTGAGATAGATTATCTTTATGAAGTCTCTCTTAGTGATGAAACTAAGATTTCTGAAACCCAACTTCCTCTCATGAACTCTTATTCTGCTTTTGCTAAACCCACCTCATCATTCTCACCTATCCGCTTAATCCGCCAACTCATTCACCAAACTCCAAAGCAAGTAAAGGAGTACGTCCAGTCCTCCAAATTCGACCAGCATCCCATTCCTGCTACTGAGAAAGAGTACTTTGTTACTCTCCAGATCCCTCCAGAATTTCCCAGACAACGGGTTCAACGGGGATACTCTCATGTCCACTATGGAGCCGTTCGTCTTGCTCTCACCTTCCATGGTCGTAAAGGTTTGCCAGTTGTGACAAGAATAGCGTTACTAGATACTAGGTTTTTACAATACCAGCACGCTTGCATAGGTACTGCTCAAACCACCTTAAATGCTGGAACAGTCTTTGTGACCTTGTATCCAAACTTCAACATCGCCCTTTCAGATCCCCAACTACTCTCTATTCTGAAAGTTCAAGTCCAGCTAACTGAAGCCCCTCAAACTGCTGACTCTGTAGCTGCAACACTACATTACCAAATGGTTTATCAAGTGCAGAATCATGCCCTCGACCTCAACTTCAACAATGGTAATGAAGATGCATTGTTCATCTCTATGCAGAATGACCAGGCGTCCTGCATCCATGTTCCCAGACAGATCCCGAAGTATACGTTGGCCAAGCTCCTCCCATAGACTTGGATTACCAACTATGAAAAGCTTCACCAGCATAACAAGCCTTTCCAGTTTATGGACTCCGAATTCGTACAGAAAAAAGATGGAACCGTTTCCATCAAATTTGGCAAGGAAAAGGAAGAAAGTCCTTCTATCTTCCAGACCCTCTTCATGATTGAACCATGTGTTCCTGAATCTATTTCCGAACCAGATCCAAAAAAAACATGTTCGACACTTCGATGGTGATGGACATCCTGTTCATTACTATAAAGACAATTATGGTCATTGTTTTTAGAATCCTTTTTTCAATGTTCTTACTGTATAAATTCTCCTGACGAGGTAGACCCTCTTATAAAACCTCCAACTCGATGGAAAAAGTCAAAGGATAAGGTATACCAAAGGTACTTAGACGGAGATTCTTCCGTTAATACTCTTGGTGAGTGTGACAAATACCAGTTTATGGTTTCTTATGCACCACCCCCACCACCGGAGTCCAATACTACATCCCAAGTCTTACCAGATCCACCAAAATCACCTCCACCTTCTCCTCCCCAAAAATAAACAAGCTCTCTCTCCATTTTATAAACCAATCCTCAAATGGGCTAAGAAACATTCTTACCCGCTTAAAGTCCCAGCAGAAGCACCACCCACTTCTTCTATTGCCATGTTCCAAGACACTTACTTTCCTCCTCTTCTTAAGGAAAGCGCTAAACTCTCGTTCCCTGCCCTAGAAGAGTTTATTGATCCCCATGGCAGATACCGCCATGTTCCTAAAATTCCTACCCCCACTAATGTGGATGAACATGGGAGACAGAAAAAAACCCCTACTGCTGAAGCTGTTCTAAACTGGCAATCAGAGACTCTGTTGGCACAAAACAATGCCTTCAAGGCTATTGATTCCAAGATTGGAAATGTGTAACAAGATCTCCGAAGGTATGATGAAAGTACCAAAAAGATACTTTCTGAGTTCCAGAAAAGGCTTCATGCCTTGGAATCAGGACAACATCTTGGGTATCATTATCTTGAAAGCCCAAAGCCAGAAATAGAAAAGCTCAAGAAGCAAATCCAACTTCTTGAAGTAAAGTGTGTGCTTTGTGAAAAACCTCTCCATGGCTTTTTAAATTCCTCTTCTTCTCTAGCCTAGTAAGATCCTCCGAGAAATGCAGCTTGGGTAGATTAGAAACGCTTCTATCCTAGCATCTCTGAGTGTCTCTAGGCTCTGAACTAAAGAGCTGAGTTGTTTTCTGCTAAAAGGCTGTCCCTGAAGGGCTTGAACGAGAGTTGTTCACCCAATGTGGGATGCATACCTGCAGGAAATTTACTCTCCTTCCCTGGTTCTAAGTCTAGGTCCATTCGTGGTATCAGAGAACTGAATACCACATTTACCTTGTCGGTGTGGTCAGGGAGCAGATTGCTCTGGACCTTTGGTTCGGTGCTTTGGAATGAGAAGGCTTTAGTGTCTAACAAATTCTGGATTTGATTCTTAAGGGCAAAGCACTCATCGTTGAGTGCCCAACTTCTCCCATGTGATAGTTGCATATCTTCAATGGGTCATAGTTAGAAAAGCTTTCGACATTAGGTCATTTTGGCTTGATCGAAAGCAAGTTCTTCTTCCAGAGGATTGCCAGTATCTGTGATGAAGATCCAAGAAGTAGAGTAGATTGTCTCCTATTGCTATAACGTTGGAATGGCTGACGGCTGATGGTTTGTTGTTGTCCTATGCTTATCTGAATGGACAGGGGATGATTGGTGTTTGCGCTGTAGGTCACATTAACATCCATTAGGGGTTCTTTCTTCATGTTGAGTCTCCTACTCGCAGGTATAGGTTTAGTAAAACAACCATCCCTCAACCTTATCTCGATTTGCTCCCCTACTAGAATGAGTTTACTAAACGATTCAACGATTGTGGTTACTATTCGATTGCGGTACTCATAGGGGAGGGTTTTGATAAACATCTTTCTCAGCTAGAAATTGGTTGGTTCAGGACTGATTTGGGTGGTCATATTCCTCCATCTAATAGCATATTCTTTGAACGATTCACGTTTTTTATTTTTGGTACGCTCAAGATCCTCACGAGAAGGGGTAATGTCCATTATAAACTTATAATGTTTGAGGAATGCCTCACTCACTTCACTCTATGTTTCGAGGAGGTTCATGTTCTTCATGATGTACCACCTCAGGGTAGGGCCTACTAGATTTGATTGGAACAACTGGATCATTAATTGTGCATTATTAACGTATTGGGTCATTTGAACCAAGTACATTTACAAATGAGCCCTTGGGCAAGTCTTGCCATTGTATTTCTCAAACTCAGGCACTTTGAATTTTCCGACATTTTGACCTTAGAATAAATGGAGAGGTTCGTCAAAGTAGGATCTTGGAGGCCTTACGGTTGTTTCTACCCCTTCTCAAGCTTTTCGAGATCTTTGTCATGCTCAGTTTTAGACAAACTGTCTGGTTTAGCTTTCTCAATCGCGGTTTGGTGCAGATCATCGTCCGATTCGAGCATGTTATCGTTGGTATCTCTATCTTGATCACCTCTGGTGGATGATTGTGGTAACAATACCTTGGTTGAGGCCAAGGTGGGAGTAAGTTTGCCTTGGATGGAGTCTATCTGCTTTGAGAGTTGTTGAAGCACATTGAAAAGTTGCTTCATTTCGCTTTCCATGATCGTGACACGGCTTGGTACATTCTCTTCAACCATTCTTGTTCTTGCTTTTGAACGAGTTTGGATCTGTGAACATTGACGTTCCGTGATTCCCTTAGCTATGAATAAACAAGCATGTGTAAATTACAAGGCATAAATAGGGAGTCGGTCCATGATGACAACCTAATCCTACCCTTTTGTTTATGAAAAGTTTATACATGTAGAGGATTTCCTAAGCATGTATTGAAAAAGGCATGTGACATGTTAGTATAGACTAAAAAGATATTCAATTTGAAAGGCAAAAAAAGCAAGAACTGCAACAAATTTTGAAAAAGACTTCTATCCCTTTTTGAAGCAAATGAAAATTCTTGTGGAAAAAAAGTTTGTAACATGCTTGTGGAAAAAACACCAACTAAAGGTAAGTGATTTCCTTTGCCAAACTTTTGTTTTGTTTTGTTTTTTTTTTTCAAAGACTTTATGACAATTACTTCCAAATTTAAATGACCATTGTATGAAATCCTAGACTAATCATGGACTGCTTCATATATACAAGAAGGTAAGTGAATCGCAAAGTATACGAAAAAAACTTACTTCATGTGAGAAAATTGATGATAGTCACATAGACATACGCATAATATGCGCAGCTCAATTTCTAACTAAGAAGGTTTAGAAAAATTAAGGAGGAGTCTCCCTGTCGCAGTCTCACGTTGACATCATACCCCTTTAACCTCGATTAAAGAAATTTGGGGAAAAGAAAGGCAATCTCTACATTGCAGTCTCATATTCGAAGCCATATTTTTCTTAACACCATCTTAAATATCCTATGACGGCCCAGGTCCCGTGGTCGGGTTGTGTGTGCCATGTGTAGTGATAAAATAGTAAAGCATGCATAGCAGTTTATGCTCACAAAATAGTTTATTTTAACGAAATAAAAAAATTATAAGCTACTAACCTTGGATAAAGAAAAACAAAAACAAGTCAATAAGGTTGCTTAAACAAGATAAAACGGCCTACGTCCTCAAAATGTCCCCAGCGGAGTCGCCAAGTTGTCGCGACCTTTATTTTCGGCACCCCATCAGGGCAGTCACCGGTGGAGGCTAATGACTTGGCTAAGTCTATTAGGCTTAACCTAAACTCTCCCAAATTCACCAATTCACGACTTAATAATCCAAGTTTTTAACCTGTAAGTTAATTTTAAAATGGAGTTACCACTAATCAATTTGGGGTGGGTCGATTAGAAACCCAAGCGAAATATTGGGAGAAATACTCACTTCTATGCAACCAGAGAAGCTAGGTTCGGGGACTTGATTACACTAGCTAATCATTAATGCCCTTCCGATACCTAATCTTATTTAAACCCTAAGGCTTTTTGAATTTTTGAGGGGTTTTCCATGCATTTGTGGAGGAAAAACATTTTTGGATTTTTCTTTGGTCATTTTTTTCTTTTTCCAACTTTTTTGGCCTTTTTTGGGAAAATATAAGATATTTTTTATTTTCTGGAAAATAAATTTTTTGATTTTTTATTATAATATAAAAAACAAACATGGTTGGATCTCGGGTTAGGTTTGACCTGGATTGGCGGCGGCGGTCCTAGGCGAGTGCTCGAACGCCGGCCCAGCCCGAGATTCCTTTTCTTTTGGATGTTTTAATCAAGGCCTTCTACGAAAAAAAAAAAAAAAGGGCCGTCCACTCCTAAGCCCATGCAAGCAGCCCATGTGCGACCGGGCTCGGTTGGCCCGAACCAACCAAAACCCTACCCGGACGACGACCCGCATCCGACCCAGCTCGATCCAATTTCGCAACTCTCTCCTCCAATGCTTCTTTGCGACGCCAAGGAGGGACAGTTGGATTGTTAGCAACCTAACCACGGCGATGCGGCGGCCTTTGGCAAGGTTGGCAATGACGACGTGACAAGTGATGGTGATGGCAGTGGCAGTGGCGGTGGCTAGGGTTTCCAAGGAGGGGACATCATCGAGGTCTGTAGGAACAAGTAGCGGTGGCACAGCGCTAGTGACCAAGGGGGGGCATTGAGGTGAGCAACGGTGGCTCGGTGTTACTAGGGTCAGCGTAAGGGTCGAACAACATTAGTGTTGGGCTTACCGTAACAACGTCAGCATCGTTGGGCTATGCTGTAATGAAGCTGGATCCTGCGATGACTCAGGGCTATGAGGGCGATCAACAAGTGAAGCTAGTGTAAGCCAAGCGGTCACGGGCTTGGCCTACCCAATAGCGGGACAGCAAGTAGGAGGTTGGGGGACGCTCATCGTCTTTAGGGATGCCAGCTGGAGGTTGTGGGGTTGGCGAAATTGCAGTAGCAGGTGACAGCAACTCCCAGATCCGATCTAGCAAGGTCAGATCTGGCACTTCTACCGCCCCTTGTTCTCAATCTTCAGATCTGGTCTTTTGACCTTAGCTCCTCACCTAGATCTCGCTCAAGCCTTCCTCCGGTCTCCCTTCTCTCTCCGACTTCGCTTATTGCCGGCCTCCCCCGATGTCTCTTGATGGGAGGTCATTTAAGCTCATGACCCCTCTCTGCCTTGCTCGCTCTTTGAGTTCTCCTAAAGTCTCTCGGGGGATCTCTCTAAGCTCGCTGGCTTCTATGTGTTTGTCGACGGAGGCGATGCCCCCTAGTTATAGGCGAGGACGAGGCCGGTCGACAGAGGTTCGACTGACGGCCCTCACATGCCGACCGACCCTGGGTGTGGCCAAACTGGCGTCTCCTCGGCCACCCCACTTGCATGTCCTATGTGCTACCAATCTACTCTTCTCCTCTTCATCGTAGGTTGTCTTCAAGCACATCATCGTCGCTGTGACGTCCCAGGGCGTCACATACTAAGCGCAAGTGGAATTATAATTATTATTATATTTTTGCCTAACTTGTAATCTCCTTTAGATAATCTATAGTGTTTACCATTGAAGGTTAGCATGTATAACATGGATTGTTTAAAATCTCAAGTTTATGTTATGAGATTATCCTGCAATCACTCTACCTTCAATTTAAGTATTGGCCAAATCATTCATGCACATAAACAAGAACACAAGAAGCTTCATTTCTTCTTATCATCATCAGGACTTTCAAAATTTACCAACCTAGACTCTTTCCATGTTCGTCGCCTATATATACAACATATACATAACAAAAGTCAAGCGTAACAAAAGTCAAGGATAAAGGGTGAGGGTATCTACTCCTCAAGTTCCCACACCAGCCCACATCTAAGAAAAGAAAAACAAAAGACAGACAACTTCTACGTGATCCAAGGCATCTAGGCGTCGTCCATACCCGCTCTAGGTCCTCCTGCACCAAAGGGTAAAGGGCCAACTATCTCTCCTTCATGGTTGATAAACCATGCAACGAATGTCATCGATGTCAAGTTGGCTTTACCGTCATCCAGCCATAAAGTAGCCTCATATTTGGAGAAAATCATGTCAATGTCGGGATCATACACGTCATGAAGAGAAACATCAAGACGCACTACCGCCTCGTATCGAGCTACTGGCAATACATCCATGCTATCAATATGAAAATGTAAGGTATGAGCAAACAACCTCACCTAGTAAAGAATGATAGAACTCTAACTTAAATAATCTAAAGTCATCAAGATTACAAGAGAATCATCAAATAATTTAGGATATTAAAGAAAGTATATCACAAGCATAAATAATTGGATATTAACACATTATGTATATAATCACCTTATGAGCATCCATTTCTATGCTTACCTTTCTCGAGCTAAATCTTATATCAAGATGCAATGCAACAACAGTAAATGGACTCACTCACCAAGTAGAATTATATTTAGTGAGCATATGATCCACTCTCGATCAATCACTAACCGGAACTCTACCGGCTTGATCAAGTCAATTCTGGAAGTTACCTCATCTGAACTTCCACAATATTTCTATCATGGGCATCTCACTCCGAGGCATCTCACACAACCAAGGCATCCTTAATCACACACAAGGGCATCTCACTCCAAGGCATCTCAGTATCTTTCTACCAAGGCATCCAAGACCACTCAGCAAGGGCATCCCAAACTTCCGGGGGCATCACCGGTATCTCGGTAACGATGGGTTCATTCACTCAGTTATGCACACGTTTTACACCACCACACATTTGATTAATGCATTTATCGTATGCAAAAGAAAAGACTCCAAATGATTGATCGAGGGTACATCTAATATATGTTCTCGGCTCCAGACAGTTTACTAGCTAAATGTACAGTTTCGGTTTCGGATACAAAAGGCCTACCAATTCTTGTCAAAATACTACCAAATTTTTGTATGTTATATTTAATACATAGACTGACAATTCATGTGAAGAAACTTAAGTCTAATTCTCACTGTATTAAGAGTAACAATTGCCATAATCTTTACTAGCACCCTGTATAGACGTTCAGATTCTTTATCTACAACGAAAATTGTTTCACCAGCCAAATCTTATCCATTTATTCTCAAATTTTGACACGTCATTTCTTAAGATGTGTTCTACAATTTTTATTAAGGATTCGAAGTCCAATTCTTACTAGGTAAATACAGAAAATTCGTATAATCAATAAAGGTCAAACCGTTTCTCACAAAAACAGTATACTAGTTTTACTAAATTCACTTCTATCTCTATGTTTTTATATTCATATGGTTATAGCTACGTGTATAACTTGATCTTATAAATGTTCTATCATATAGAATGGTTTTTTTCTTATTTTCTTCAACATACATAAAGAAAATAAATACAAACAGAAGACTCCCTAACCGTATTCTCCTAGAACAGAATAGGTATACACGATTTTTCTCACTCCTAACCCGACCAAACCATTTATTTTTCCATAAGTCTCTTGTACAAGACTTCATTACTTAATCATAGCAACTAAGAGTAACTTTAACAAGTTTTCTCAACAAAGAATCCTTTCGCAGCTCGGCTCAAGTATATATCCACACTTCAACTCACACATCACCACATTCACCTCATTGCTTCACTCAGTAAACATCTCTTCACTTTGCTCAAGCAAAATAGCCAACTCTCATCAAGTTTTCAAAATATGCAAGGCTCAAAAACAACATGCAATGGCTTCTACCTTCAATCTAACACTTACTAAGCTTAGATTAACCACAAATCAGCAACTACAAACCAAATCCTTCACTGTTTAGTTAGACCCGCAAGCTTTCTTGACAAAACAATGGATAACTTTTAATTTAGATTTATATATTTCCTTACCTTGCTTCATCTACTAAACAACACAAAGATACTTAAAGATCAACACCAAAATCTTGCATGCAAGAAGAAGAAATCGCTGGTTTGCTTCTGGTTCTTCCCTGCTCGACCGAGAGAAAACGAGAAGAAGAAGATGAAGATGGGTTTTGGTCTTGGAGAGAGAGAGAGGGTTACGAAACTTAAGAGGGAAATAGGTCTACAAGGCTAATCCCTAGGCTAGACTAATGATGAAATTTGCTAATGATTATGCCTCTTGAGTTTGCATGTCTCGGTTTGTGGGAATGAAACTGTGGGTGTTGAGTGCAAGGAGAAACGAGAGAGAGAGAGAGAGAGAGAGAGAGAGAGAGAGAGAGAGAGAGAGATGTCGTGGCCTCCAAGTTTGTTCTCTCAAATTTAATTTGTCACTCAAAATCAATTTGCCTCTAATTCGTGTCATTAGTCGGTTCATTAGTTTCTAATGTTTTTCAATTAATTTTCTTTTGTTTCTACTTGATTTAAATCCTTTTATAATTATACATAGTCATGACATATACAACATATTGACTAGTCAATATTAGTCTATAAAGAATTCATCAGAAAAATGCTAAAGTTAGAAATTAATATTAGCATTATAAACATTAATCAAATTATCATAACTATAATCTATAAAATAAAATCATTCGGGCCTAAATATTCATCTCTGGCCTAACAGGCTTAATCTATAACAATCTAGCCCACTGAACTAAATTTACAAATCTAATAATTCTAAACCTTGGCCTGCTTCATGCCAAGTCCAAGGCCATGATCTCTCATTCGACTTTTCAAGTCCAATTCGTGTGGCCCACTTATATCTCAAGCCCACACATTTCTCACAATCCATTGGGTTCACTTTCTGGCCCAATCTAATTAATCTAAGTTCCTAATGATCTAATTACACTAATGAAGGTTGGTGAAATTTGGGATGTCACAGTTGCTGGGCGTGGCCTACAGAGGCAGAGAAGGAAGGAGTGAAGAAGAAGAAGAAGGAAGAAGAATGAAGAAAGAAGCCAGGCTGAATCTAGGGAAAAAAATGGCTTGGCTTGGGCTTGCGTGGATGGGGAAAAAGGGAAAGAAAAGGGGGGGGCGCAAATGCCAGCCCCTAGCAGCCTGCTGCTGTTTTTTTTTTTTTGTTTATTTACTTATTTATTTATTTATTTATTTATTGTTATTTATTATAAGTAGTAAAAGAGAGATTAAGGCCTAAAAATCTAATTAAAATTTAGGTGTCAACATTGCCCAACTTATATTTAGCAATTCCTTCGACAATGAAAGTTCTCATTCCATGTTTGCTTGGATAGTGCTAAGGGTGCTGTTCATAAAACGTTCTTATTATCAAACTTATACTTTGAAGAATAGAAAAAGAGAGGAAAAAAAAAAGACCAAACTTGTTATAACTGCTTAGCAAGGTCAATAGAAATCAAACTAGCACCGCAACCCAAGCCACAAAGATTATAGCCTGAGAAATTTGCTTGAAGCTTGTACTAGTTCATGATCATTGCCAATAGTGATGGAGTCGGGTTGAACAAGCTATAGTTCACAGTGAGGATCCCTTTGTCCTTGGCCTTGACTAGAGGTATGTATGGTCCGAGTGGGCGATTCTTAGCCTAGAACTGGGAACCGCTCGTTAAGGATTAGTTTCGAAAAATTAGAATTAAGAACTGCCAGTTAGTTGCATGGATCCACTTAGGAACCGAACCACCAGTTTGGTCCGATTCCCGAGTGGATACTTGGAACCAATCTCTGCAAAAGACGTGTGCCAGATCACCCATGAAATAATGGAGAAACCAGCTCTTCACAAATCAAATTTGAGCCAAAGTCAAGCTTCATATGAAACAACAGAGACCAACTCCAAAAAGAAAATGAGTCTCTCTCTCTCTCTCTCTCTCTCTCTCTCTCTCTCTCTCTCTCTCTCTCTCTCCTGTACTATTTACATCTCAAAACTGCCATAGATAAAAACCATCCATAGCCAGCACTCGACAATAGCAGCCAAAACACACAAGACACACGGAGGAAAAATCATTAAACTCGAGTGACAGATCGCCCATGAAACGATAGAGAAACCAGCTCTTCACACATCAAATTTGAGCCAAAGTCAAGCTCCACACAAAATAGCATTCGTGTGAGCTTGAACAAACACAAAAGCATAAGCGAACGGTTCGACAAAAGAAGCCTCGCAATAGGAGCGAGGAAACATTGCCAGATTGCCAGACCCCAAGCAACAAAACCACCAGTGAAAGGGAAAGGTGGATGAGCTCCAAGCTGAAATGAAGCTCATCACCCAACAGCGGCAACATAGAAGTAAGTCGATGAGCCCAGCAACGACGAGGACGACAATGACAATGAATGCGGAGGTGGTGATGAGGATGGCTACAATGTGGAGAGAGAGTTCAAGTTCAAGGGAGGGAAAGAGAATCGATCACCGTTTTGCCAAGCCAGCTGCTTTCGGACTAGGACTTGAAGGGAGATGAGCAGATTCAGAGGTGAATAGGAGAGAAAGAGGGAGCAGGGGGAGAGTTCAAACGAGAGAGACGAGATGGAGTAGCCCAGCAGGAGAGCAGTGAAGTGAGAGATTGGAGCCCTAAATTTCAAATTTGGTAATTTAAAAAAATTAATATTAAAAATCAATATATTATTATAATATAATCGGTCCGGTTTGGGTGGGTGGATGGGTGGATCCACCCATGGAATCAAGAACCGGAATGGTACCCACCGGCCCCAATAAATTAGAACTGGGAATCAAATCGATTTCCCTAAGAATCACCGGTTTCTGGCGGGCTTCGGTTCTTTTACATAGCCCTAGCCTTGACCTAGTCTTGGCCAGTAGCTGGTCGGCGGCCCAAACATGATGGCCTCAGCCTCCGCCCATGCTTCTGCCATACACGGGGACGGGGGAACCAAAGCAGGGCCTCAAGAAGATATGTCTATTGATCGAGCCCAGACCGCTCAAGGATCCGCCACTGTAAAGCGAGGTTCTCCTTGGTGAAGGCGGTCGTGAGCTCTGATAGCTCCATGAAGGTCTCATTGGTACATATCTAGGCTGGGTTGGGGCTGTAACAGGTGAAGTCAACAAGGTAGACATTTCTGGGTCGGGTCGTGAAGTAGAGCGTGACCAGAAACACCACGAAGGTCGAGCAGAGCACGATGGTGATAAGGCTATACCTGAGTTGGTCCCAGATTTGGGTCAGGTCTCGGGCCGCGAGGGTGGAGAGGTGGGCTGAGGAGATGCCAAGGAGTGACACGAGAAGTAAATACGCAGCATTGGAGATGAGGTAGCGGAAGCCGAGCTTCACTTACTTGAGTCTCACTAACGAGTGGAAAGTTTGGGAGGTTATGGTTTGATGTTCTGTCCGAGTCTTGGCTTCAAGGTTCGACTGAGACGGGACTGTTTGATCTGGGTTTTGTGGACTTAACTATTCTTGTCGGTTGGCCATTTCTTGCAGAAAAGATTTTTGTAGCTTCGGAGGTTTCTTGTGTGTCTTCTTCAGGTTAGGGGGTTTCCTGAAGAATAACAAAGGACGAGAACTTGGAGTTCCAAAAGCAAATGGACGGAAAAGGCAGAGAGAGATAGGGTCTTAGCAATGCATGAGGAAGACTGGGGAGTGTCTAGGGGTGGATTTAAATAAGAGCCATGGATAGCAATGAGGAGTTACTATACACTTATTACTGAGATTAAGGGAAAATTTTAAATAAGAGCCTAAAGGTAATTTTTTTTTAAAAGAGGTCATATAATGGATTTTGTCTCGTATCAGTATATGAAATGATCAACTTAATTTCGGGTAAAGGTATATTAAAAGTCAAATCTTATATATAGTCAAGGATAATTTTCGACCAAATGCTTTTTTAAAAAATAAAATTCTTTCTTTTCCTCTTTTTCTTTTTGTTATTTTTTCTTTCTTTCTCATTTTTTTCATTGTCTTCCTCACATCTCCATCTTACTCTCTCCTCCTCCAAAGTCCCTTACTGTCTCCCCCCTTGATAACCTCAACCTCATCCACCATTGCCCTTGACAGCAACTCTAGTACCTTCTTCATCAGACGGAGCCAATTTGGGCCCTAAATGGAGCACAAGCAATCCGGGATCTGATACTCATGCTTAATTTGAGACCTTGATCTCAGGATGCTCATGGTCAAGCATGGTGACGATGGAAGACAAAGCTTAGCGGTGTAAGCCATTAGCTTGTCTCCCTCCCCTCTATTGTCCTCAATGCTCAAACTCTAACTTGTCCTTGAACAAGCTCTTGTTGGTATTGACAATGACACTAGCTTTATTAGAGGTTCTTGTGGTTGGATTGTTCTCTTTGTATGTTGTAATTATGGTGGGTTAATAGACCAATGAAAGTGATCAAAACAAGATACATCTCTTCAATTCATACAACTCTTGAATTCATTATATCTCTTTTATTCGTATTCCTTTTGAGTCATATCTCTCTTGAATTCTATATCTCTTGAATTTATGTATCTTTTCAATACATGATTTCTCAAACTCTATAAATTGATTTGAACTATTCTTTATTCATTCAAAAACAAAAACTCTCATATCTTCACTTCAATTTTCTCTAAGTGTGCTGAATTCACATCTCTTGAGTTTATGTATCTTTTTAGGACATGACTTCTCAAACTCTATAAATTAATTTGAACTATTCTTTATTCGTACAACAACAAAAACTCTCATCTATTTACTTCAATTTTCTCTAAGTGTGCTGATTTTTGAAAAGTGTTTGATAGAGTTCTAGTTGTACAATACTAATTCAAACGGGTTCAAGGTGTTTTATCTTACAAGGCATAGTTCATAGAGATGCTTTTATGGAGCTGCTTAGGACTGTTGATAGAAACTAATCACCTTGAAGAAATTTTGTTGGCCATATCTCACATTCTATTCAATTTTATTATACTTTTATAGTAATTTTGCTAGTCTCAATCAGGTTTGCATTGATGTAATTTTCACTTGCATTCGTGTCCTCATTCAATTGGTCATGATTAAAGTTGTTACTGCTTTCTCTAAGTTTTTATTTTCCTAGTTATTGCAGATAGTGTTACATACAATTCCTCCAATATATTATATTCCAACACTTCGATCCCTTCAAACTGATCATAACCTTAGATCGAGCATGAGTAATCTGAGATCTAACGCTCGTGCTTGATTTGAGATCTTGATCTCATGCTCATGGTCAAGCATGGCGGCGGTGAAAGATGAAGCTCAAAGGTGTAAGCCATTAGCTCGCCATCCTCAATGATTAAACTTATATTCGTCCTCGAGCAAGCTCTCCCTGGTCTCGACAATGATATTAGATTTATTAGAGATTTTTGTGGTCGGATTTTTCTCTTCGATCCCTTCAAACTCAGATTCGTCCTCGAGCAAGCTCTCGTCAATCTCGTCAACGAGACTGGATTTATTTGAGATTTTTGTGGCCGGATTTTCATCTTCATTCCCTTCAATCATTCACACCTCCTTCTTCAACCTTCAGCTTCATCCTTCTCTCCCACTCCTCTGCCACCAGGATTGTTATTTCCGCCATTTCTCCATCTTGATTCTTTTCAAAAATTGATAAATCACCTCTAAATATCAACAATTGCATTATTTATTCATGTTTATAATTCTAAATTTATGGGGGTCTGATAATTTTGATCACATTACAAGTTTGATGTGTGTTGATTGGTTCTATGAGTAGACAACAAGCATGTGCAGCACAATTGGGACCCTCTCAAGAAACCACATATTCCACCTTGATGCAAACTGCATCTATGAATTTCATGAATCGGATAACCCAGACCATCAAAGCATTCCTAAGAAACTATAAATTGAAGAGCGGCTGAATGTGATAGCAGCTGGTTTGTGGAGATGAGAGAGAGATTAAGAATTTTTTTACTCGGGTTTTGAGCGTTTATAATTTTAGTGTCTTTGGTGATTAGAAGGCTTTATAAATTTTCAGTCTTTGGATCTCCACTTATGTATCAACCATTAAGCGGTTGTAAATTAAGATGGACGTGATGTAGGGCCAAGAAAAAGGTGTGAGGAAGATGAAAGAAAAAAAGGAAAGAAAAGAAAAGAATTTAAAAAGAAAAAGAGTGAAGAAGAAAAAATGAAAGAAAATTTTAAAATATAACCATCAACATAGATTAAGTGGAAAGTACACGTTTTGGGATTAAAAAAATAATAATCTACTCCCAAAGTTTGAGTTATCATATGATGACCTTCATGTTTCCTCTCGAGAGGGAATCGATTTGATGACATAGATTTGAATATATGCAAAGCGAGCTGCGCAGATAAAGTGTTGTTGAGAAACAATCTACATGAAAGAACGAAATGGGTGAAAGAAGGTGTGCGAAATCGGACTGAGAACTCTTATCTATAAATGAGGTTGAGATGTGTTCTCATTCCAGGAGGACCCTAAATGTGCAGTGGCTGCCATTGCCATGGGTTGAAAACCTATGTACGTTCTGAAATTGATGTGTACCTGCGTACTTGCTATCACAATACGACGAGAAGTATACGGTGCAGTGAAAATGTGGTTAATACTAATTTAGAGAAAATTGAATCTCCAAACGCAAGAAAAAATGTTCTCTCTCTAATGTATACCGATTAACGATGAAGAAGCTATCTATTCTCGATACATAGCACTTATTTATAGTAGAAAAAAGCGTAACCCCTAAAAAGGACAAAATATTGAATCCCTAATTCAAAATAGCAGCAAATAATTCAAAATAGCAGCAAATCAATATCCCTTTTAAAAAAAAAAACTAAACTAAATAATCAAAACAACAAAGATATAAAACCATGTATGAATTTCTTCTATAAAATATCCATCACATCTCGATATCTTGTTGAAAAATCACATAAATCTTCATTGAATCACTTGTCTTGAGCTCATTGACTATGTTAAACCTATTTGAATGTTCCGGAAAATTTCTCAGCAATCGCATCCACATCAAAATATATTGATATCTAAAAATGCTTCTTATCATGAGGAAATCGATTCAATGATGAAGGCATTAAGGTGTATATAAAGAATGAAGCTCATAGGTGGGTAAAAAGGATACCCAAGAATTTAAATTTGAAACCTCTAACTCAGATGTACCAACTTGAAACTTAGTATTTAGTAAAGTATGGTACAAAATTAATTCTAATTATGACCGTATCCACCACAAATTAAGTTGTATTTTAATAGTCCCATAAAAAATCATAATAGGTTTTGTCAACAAGTTCTTTAGGTGCACTAGTTAAGAGTACTACAAATGATAAAAAGGCGTATCCATGCATTTTTAAAATTTGAAATGGTGAACATTTCCAGAAATCACCTACTTCAAATATAAAAAATGTACAATTCAAAAGCACAATTAAAGATCGTTAGCAATTGCTTTGGGGAACCTTATTAACATTTTCCAATTTCATAGTACAATGTCGTGCAAAAGCAGAGTATACTTGAGAGAGAGCGAGCAGCATCTAATTCACAGGATAATTAATTCCTTAGATGAGCGTGTGCATTGAATGGATGCCCTTTTCTGGGTCGGGAGGCGCTGAATCGTTTACTCAACTGGGGAAGCAGCGGGTTTGATAAGGTATAGCCAGGTCGTCACCAATCTAACATGTAACGCGAGAGGGACAACAGGCGCTCCTACCGCATCAGTACTGGTCGGAACGCGATGATTGGATGTGACATGTTGAACGATGCATAATTGCCATGCCCCATCGAAATTGCTAGGGATAGCAACGAAGCCTTGACTGGAGAAGGATCTTGACTTAACCATGGGTGGAGAAGGTACCGCGAGTCAATCAAGTCACGTATCACACCAGGTTGGTCGCCGATAGTATTTGAAAATTTGCATAAACGTGCACTTACACAAGCGACAGGGCTTGGAGAGGAAGCACTTGGATAATCGCAAATACTTAGACATATACAAATATTTAGATGACTGCGAGCATTAGAAAATTCTCAACATATTTAAATACCTACGTAACCATAAGATTTGGAATGATGCTTGCTTATGAGCACAAGGCAACAGAATAATTAAGGATTTGCGTATCCTTCGGAATTAACTTTGCCAATATTGGCAAAATCCCAACCGAAGCGCTTATTTCGTGTTAGATCGATGGACAACGCTTATGGAGCATAGACGGGGAACTCGTGAATATTATCCATCCATGGGTTGTTCTCTTTCACCGAGTCGATAGTCCTCAACGCCTGCCAAACTGCGCTGTTGCACTTGAATCCGGCCCCGGATGCGATTTGCCATGTCCTATCGCCTTTCCTAATCCTTCCTTTGGCCTCCAAATAAGCCAATTCATACCACACTGAGCTACTCGAGGTGTTCCCGAATTGGTACAAAGTCATTCGTGATGGCTCCATGTGCCACTTGGTGAGCCTAAGGCTCTTCTCCATCTCATCAAGAATAGGTCGGCCTCCAACGTGGATGCAAAAATGCTTAAAGGCCAACTTGAAGTCGGGAATGTATGGCCTAATCTTCATCTTGAACACCTTCCTTGCGACCAAGGTCATGAAGTACCAGAGCTGTTCTGACATTGGGAGCACTGCCGGGCCAAGGGTCGTGATGTTGGTCTTTATGGCTTCCTTGATGACCGCCACCAACTCCATGGAAACCGACAAGCCAATCTTCTTCTTCTTGTCCTCTCGTTGGAACAAGCAACCATAGCTTTTGTCATCCGACCCTGTGTGGGTGCGCACCGTGTGGATGAGCTGGTACTTGGAGCGGCGGCGATCGGAGGACCGGTTGGAGAGGAGGATGGCTGCCCCACCCATTCGGAAGAGGCAGTTTGAGATGAGCATCAACCGGTCATTGCCGAGATACCAGTTGAGGGTGACGCTCTCGATGCTCACCACTAGGGCATAAGAGTTACGATGTACCTAGTGATTAACCCATAAGGAAAGTAATAACATTGGCTGAACTTTAAGTTTGGTGAGACATATATTGAATCTCCCTAGTAAGAAAACTTAGAATTTTGAGTACCTAGTAGATAAAGCATATAGTAAATTTAGAATGTTCAAAGCTTAAATTGTTTAATTTTGTTGTCATACATCAAATTCATAAATGTGAAAATTCCTATTTCAAATCTAGCTATATTTTGGGGCATAATAAATCTTGGGTTATTAGTGGATCATTTTGTTCAACGACATCTAGGTTTCGAGGGTTCCGAGTTTAAACCACTCACTAGATCCTACTTCTCTACCAACCAAAGTGTAAACTAAGGAAAGTAATTACCTAAAATTTTACTGTCAACACAACCTAAATAAAGTGGTTTTTTTTTTATGACTTTATTAACATAATAGTCTTGGGGCTACTATGTAAATAATAATTTGTTTTGAGCCATAAATTTTTAAAGGATTTGATCCCAAAATAATTTATAATTACTTGTTGAATGGATTTTTATGGTTTAGAACATGCTGTTATTTTCACATTAGATTAAAAATGTCACTTAATCATCTTTTTTTTTTTTTGTAATGATTCTAATTTTATGAAATATTTTTAAATTGAATGGTGCTAGCATCACCATCTCACGGTGTAACAGCAAAGGATGTCCACAAAAATTTCCTTTCTCAAACGCAATACATGGAAATTTCCAAGCAAGACATAGTGCTCCCTCTCTCTCATTTAAAACATGTGGCTCAGGATTGGCCATCCGTTTTCCAAGCTTAACAATATGGCTAGCTAAGCATTTTCCTTTTAAATCACATGACACATTATCAACATAAAGACTATGTTTGATCGTTAAGATTTCTGAAGAGGATGAGACTAGATAGTATAAGATATGAAATCTAAAAAATTCGTTATATCATATCTATTATTTGATAGTCGTAGTAACAAAGTCGAATATATTTACATGTTTGATCATGTCTATTGTTTGGTATAAACATCATATTAGTTTAAATGAACAAAAGATTTTACAAGCAGAGATGGTAAAAATCTCTCACAACACTCTTACCTACTTTATTTTTATTTGTTCTTCTTATTTAATTTTCCTCTCTTTTTTAATAAATTTCTTTTTATTTCCTTCTTCCCCTTCCATCATTCTCTAATGAAATTTTGTTAAAGAGTAAAATCTACAAACATACCTAAAATAATAAAATACCTAAAATATGTAATAATATACATATATTTTATATTTATATATTTAATTTATGTTGTGAAATAGAATTAATTTGAATATATAAATATAAATAAGATTAAATGAAAATAACTAAATTGTTATTTTTTATTCTGAATTTATTATATTAGAATTCAAATATTATTTATATTGAAATATAATTTTAATTTTTTTTAATTGAAGAAATTCGTTATTCAAGAAAAAAATTCATATTATGGATGTTACAAATCCTATCTACATTTATCCCATGTCTCCCATAGGATAGTTTTATCCAATCTATTTTTCCCTTATATCCGACTTTATCTTATGCATCACCTGTAGGATAGAATAAATTTTATCATATCCTAAATTGTATCATAATTACCAAACGCAGCCAAAATGGATGCTATTTGCTAGTGAACCTAAGAAAAAAATTCCTACTACCCAACTTATATTTAGCATTTCATTGGTCAATGGAAGTTTTCATTCTTTGTTTGCTTCGATATCATTGAGGGTGTTATTCATAAAAAGTTCCTATTATCAAACTTATACTTTGAAGAATAGAAGAAGAGAGGGGAGAGAAGAAGCCAAACCTGTAGCAATTGCTTAGCAAGGTCGATAGAAATCAACCCAGCGCTGCAACCCATCCCACCAAGATTGTAGCTCAACACGTTCCCTCTGAGCTTGTAGTGATTCACGATCATTGACGACAGGGACGGTGTCGGGTTGAACAAGCTACAGTTCACAACGAGGATCCCTATGTCCTTAGCCTTGACCCCAGTCCTGGGCAGCAGCTGGTCGATGGCCCCGAACATCACGGCCTCAGCCTCTGCCCGTGCTTCTGCCATGCATAGGTTTGGTGGGACCTGGAGCACGGCCTCGGGCAAGTAAGTCCGCTGCCCGAGCCCGGACTTCTCAAATATCTTCTGCTGGAAAGCAAGGTTCTCCTCGGTGAAGGCGGTCGTGAGCTTCGAGATCTCCATGAATTTCTCGCCGGTGCATATCTGGGCCGGATTGGGCTTGTAACAGGCGAAGTCAACAAGGTAGACTTTGCTTGGTCGGGTCATGAAGTAGGGAGTTACCAGAAACACCATGACGGCAGGGAAGAGGACGACGGTGACGAGGTTGAACCTCAGTTGGTCCGAGAGTTGGGCCAGGTCTCGGGCCGTGAGGGTCAAGATGTGGGCTGAGGAGATGCCGAGGAGTGGCACGAGCAGTAAATACATGGCGTTGGAGATGAGGTAGTGGAAGCCGAGCTTCACGTACTTGAGCCTCACTGACGACAGGAAGCTTGGGAGGTTGGGATTCGATGGTCTGTCCGAGTCTTGGCTTTGAAGTTCGACTGAGATAGGGAAAGCTTGGCTTAGGTTTTGCAGACTTATCTGTTCTTGTTGCTCGGCCATTTCTGCAGCCATTTCTGCAAAAAAAAGAAACCAAGATTTTTGCAGCTTCGGAGGTTTCTTGTGACTCTTCTTCAGAGGCGTTTCCTAAGAATAACAAAGGACGAGAACTTGTAGTTCCAAAAGCAAACGGAGGGAAATGGCCCAGAGAGAGAGAGAGTGAGAGAGGGTCTTAGCAATGCATGAGGAGCATTGGGGAATGTTTGAGGTGGATTTATAAAGAGTGCGTGGAGAGCGTAGAGGAGTTATTATACGGTTATTGCTAAGATTAGGAGAAAATTGCATATAAAGATTTAAAGTGAGTCATTTTCTTAAAAGACGTCATATGGTGCACTTTATCTCATATAAGAATATAAAGTGATCTATTTAATCTCAAATAAAGATATGTAGTTATATGGTCAAATCTTATATATAGTCAGGGGTACTTTCATCCTGGTATTTTAAAAATTTTCTTATTTTTTATCCTTCTCCTTTTGTTTTCTTTCTTTCTTTCCCTTTTTTTTTTTCCATCGTAATTCCTCACGCCTCCATCTTACTCTCTCCTCCTCTAAAGTCCTTTATTCTCTCCCTGCCAAACTGCCCATTGACGCCCTCAAGCTCGTTCACCACTGTCCTTGACCGCAACTCCAACACCTTCGTCATCAAATGGAGATCGATTAGAGCCCTTGATCAAGCGCAAGCAATCTAAGATTTGATGCTCATGCTTGATTTGAGACCTAGATCTCGTGCTCGTGGTCAAGCATGGCAACGGTGGAAGATAAAGCTCGGAGGTGTAAGCCATTAGCTCATCGCCCTCCCCTCACTCATCCTCAATGCCTAAACTCTAATTCGTCCTCGAACAAGCTCTCGTTGGTTTGGATAACAAGCCTAGATTTATTATAGGTTCCTGTGGATGGATTCTTCTCTGTGTTGTAATTATAAACATTCCTGGGATTCGAGCCTAAGGTTCGGGACTAGAACTCAAGCGTTGGAGAGATGAACACAACCTTTCTAAACCCAAGTTCGGGTACCAGAGCATGAGGTATGGGCATCAGGGGGTTCGAGCCTAGCCTAGCTAGAATCAAATGTGGGTGTTGAGGGCCGTTGCATTAAAGAGAACTCAACTACTCTGACCGACGATTAATTTGGTTAGTTAAGAAATGGCCAGTGAATAGATTTTAAATAGTTTTGGTCGGGTGGCATTGAATGGTGAAAACTGGGAAACAGCGGGTCTAATAATTTTTTACAGGAGGGACAGCTAGTGCACGGTCACATCAGTGCTGGTCCGAACCCGATAATGGGGTAATGTGTTGCTGTTAAACAATGCATAATTACTATATAAGTAGCACCGATATTGACACGTAATACGATATGACACGATACGTGGACATATTGATTTTCAAAAAATAGATAATTTTGACACGCTATGATACGTTATATATTAAATGTATATTTTTATATATACTATGATCATTTCAATAAATTAATTTGTTTTACCAATAAATAAATAATAAAAACGTTTAGAATAAATTTACACTAAAAACATTAATCTACATTTTATTGATGTCATTCATTATTTTAATTTGATAAATTCAACTCCATTCCAATAATTTATAAAATTTGGAGGAAAAAAACAAGCAATTTATATTCTAAACTTGCATGTCAAACATATTGGAAGAGAAGAGAAAAAAAATAAAAAAAAACTTAAAAGATGAATTGTGTGTCACGGGATCGTGGGAAGTGAAAGTCAAAAGAGAAAAGAAAATTAAGTTCTTCTTCTTTCCCCATTCATTAATTTTTTTTTCACATATATACATTTTGATCCCTCATTTATGGAAATTTTTTTAAGTTGACCTTGCGTGTCGAAATCATGTGTTGAAAACTCACATGTAAGAATTCCAACTCGAGTGTCGGAGAGTGTCGGAAATGTTGATTATGTGTTAAGTTTTTCGATACATATTGACCGAGTGTTAAAGAGTGTCTAAGAATGTCTGACACGTATCCAAGTGTCTAATACGACACAAAGGCCTTTGAAGGGTGTTGGCACTTCCTAGATAACCACCCCGAGATAGCAACAACAGAGTGGAAGCTGAAGAGGAAAGTCCACGAGATTACGATTACCTAATTTCGTAAAAGAAAAAAAAATCCAATTTACGTAAACCGAAAAAATATAGAGCCTTGAGTGGAGAGAGCACAAAACGAGAAAGCCACATGGCTCACACACGGCCACAAGAATACCACACACGGCAGCATCCCTCTATCGTTACTGTAACATTTGGACAATTCGCTAAACACGTGGAGCGATGAGATAGTTAATATCCCCAAGATGAAGCAGCAGATAAAGAATTGCTTTAAGCCAAAAATTCAATCAACTTTTCCCAACAAATATTTATCCGAATCGATTGGTAAGGGTCTATTTATTAACTGATTAAATAGTATCTACTTTTTCTTTTTCTTAATAAAAATAAAAATTTTTTTAATAACTTTTTTATACTCAAAGATAGATTTGGAACAGAATAAAAAGATAAAAAAAAGTTACTTATCTATTATTAAAAATAATTCCAAAATCAAGCCAAATTTCCTTCTTCTTTTTTTAATCTTTTCTTCAGTTTGCTCTTCTTCTTCCTCATTATCATGGCCCAACGACCAATTGGGTGAGGGCCAACGAGCTCACTGAAGTCTTGCCAGGTCCCACTATCAACTGCCGCGAGACTTAACCTTGCTAGTGGTCAAGCGAGCTCACCCAACAACCCGGCAAGGCTCCAATGAGCTTGATGAACCTTTTCCTAACCTAAAGAGGCTCCAGTGAGGTTGTCGGACCGTGCCCAGCTAGTCATCGGCCATTACTAGAGCTGGCAACTAGCCAAAGAAGGAGAAAATGGATGAAAAAAGAAAAAAAAAAAGAGAAAAATATAGTAAACTTATTTGAAAATTTTTAAAAATTCTAAGCTACAAAAAAGTTAAGGGACATATCAAATGCATTTGTATTATGAGAATAGAAAATTTGAGCAATTATCAAATACCTTAAAATGCTTATCAATTCATTTATGGACCATAATAAAATTGAATCATTTTTAAGTAGAAATTATTCTTAGAAATAAAATGGTCACCAAACGCATCCTAAGTTGACGATCCTAAAGTCTTCAGAGAACTAGGCCTTGTGACTAACACTACAACGACCACTTTCATTCTCTTCCCTCTATTGTCCTCGGTCACTTAAGGATGAACAAATCGCGCAAGAGCTTGTCGCTAGTGGAGCTCATCACCCGTGCCTCCCCACGGCTGGTGGTGGTGACATCAACGAAGAGCAAGACTTTCAAGTAGAAGAAATTTTCTCATAAAGGAAGAAAGCCAAGGAGTCGCTCTTGAAGAGGAAAATTAGGCGTTTAATCCAAAGTGTATAAGTCAATTTCTATATTAGGGTTTTGTAGGTTCCCATTTAAGAAACACTTTTCACCTTCATGTTATGTTGGACATTCTGATACGTGCCTGGCACTTTCAAAAGCTCTTCAATATTTGGTCAATATGTGTCTAAAAATCCGATACTTAGTCAACTTTCTTGACACTCCTCTAATATGCGAGTTTCCGACACATGATTCTAATATACGAAATCAATTTTAAAAATTTTAAATAAATGAGGGGTTAAAATGTATTATATGTGAAAAAAATAATAATAAATTGAAAAAAAAAATAATATTCTCTTCTTTTCTCTTCGACTCTCATTTCTGTTATACATAATTCATTTCTCGTGTTTTTTTCCTTCTCTTCCAATACACCGACAAACAAGTCTAGAATATGAATTACTTATTTTTTTTTTCCTTCCAAGTATTATGGATTATTAGAATGGAGTTGAGTTTGTTAAATTGAAACAACAAATTATATCAATAAATGGTGGATTAATGTTTTTAGTATAAAATTCATTCATTCTAGATTTTATTTATTTATTTATTTGTGAATTTGAATCAAATTAATTTAATTGAAATAATCATTAAAGCGATAAATAAAAATATATATTTAATATATAATGTGTTAAATGTGTCAGAATTATCAGTTTTTTGAGAAATGACGAGTTGACATGCATGTTATGTTGTGTGACATGTTGTGTGCCGGTGTCAATACTACTTAGGTTCTTGGTTCGGCTCTCCCATATTCCTGAGAAACTAGTAATTGGACCAAATCTCCTTAGAATCAAAAACTAGACTGGTTCTCATTAGTCCATGTTGACACCTAACTTTTCCTCAAATGCATAATTTAAAATATATATAAATTAATTTTTAATTTTTAATTTTTAATTTTTAATTAAAAAATAAGAAAAAATAAATTGAATTTGAGAGAGGCCGAGTTGGGCCGGATCAAACTTTGGCTCGACCCGCCTCTTTTCTTTTTGTCCCTACACGGCCTAAGCCATTTCCTCTTGGGCTTGGCCCACGCTAGCCTCTTTCTCCTTTGCCCATCTTCGCACAGGAAACCCTAGAGAAAGGGGAATAGCAGAGGCAAATAGAGAAACACAGGGAGGTGGAGAGAGAGCTCGGTAGAGAGAGCAAGAGCGAGAGAGTGAGAGAGAGAGAGAGAGAGAGAGAGAGGGAGCAAGAGAAGACTTATTGTTGTTGTTCCTGCCATCGCTGCCGCCCAACCAATTGTGATCACCATTGTCTCCCCGAAACTCAATTCTGGAGCAGAGGCACCGGCATGAAGAAGTAACGCAGCAAAAGAGAACAGAGAGAAGGAACGGAGGGGAGGAAGGCAACGGCGGCGCTGCCTGACGCTATTTGAGCAGAGCCACCGCCTTCCTACCCGTCATCGTTCGAACTCGCTACCTCAACGTTGTCGACGCCGCAACAACCACTAGTAGCTCTAAGTCGTGATGCCGCTGTAGCACTAGCAGCCATGACAACGATCGTGCTAGTAGCCCGATCTCTTCACTGCCGTCGCAGCACCAGCCTCGTGCCGCCGCCATTCAGCCTCCGATGTTGCCACAAAACCGCTCGCTTGTCACCGTTGCTCCACCAGCAACCCACGCCTTTGCTTGACGCCACAACAACTCATCTCTGTTGTCACCAAGGCTTTGAACGCCGATTCTTGCTGGTCTGCCTGCCGCCCCCCCTCGCCGTGACACCTAACAACGCTGGAACCTGACGCCAAAAGCCACCACGCCCGAGCGCCGCCCGCTTCCACCCATGACGAGCTTATGCTCCCGCTCGCCTCCAGTGTAGTTGCCACCCATCCTCGTAAGCCCCGACGTCGCCATTGCTGCCTGTCGCTGTTAAGCCTGTCGCCATCATCATCATCATCGCCAATAAGCCCTAGGGTTTCAGCCAAAAATCGGGTTGGGCGCGGGTCACAAAACGAGTAAGGTTTTTAGACAATTCGAGCTGGGTTTGGGCTAGTTTAGTGTAGGCTTCATTTTTAAAAAAAATTAGACCAGGTTGGGCTTGCACATCAAAGCCCATCCTGGTTGGTTTCTGCTATTTTAGGCCACTTGGCCCAATTCGATTTGAGTTCGGGTTGTTTGGCCCGATCCCGAGCCCTATTCATCGAACCGGATCAGACCCAACCTAGGGATCCGACCCGGTTCATTTTAAATATATTATATTATTATAATATTAAAATAATTTTTTTAAATAAAAATTTTAAATTTTAAAAATATATATTTAAAAAAATCGAAAATCCAAAAAATATATAGGGTTTGATTATGAATTGCTATGTTTTGCCATTTTTAATGTAATTAGGACTTTATTTGCTTATATATTGATTCTATCGTATGTTTAATTTGCATATCTAATTATGTTTAATTGCATATGTTTAATTGCACATGTTTAATTTTGCTGCAATTAGGATCTTGGTAGCTATGATTGTTACTTTAATGATTGCGCATTCGCATGATCACCTCACATGTTAGTGGATAGGTATAAAATCAATTCAAACTACCTAACAAAAATTATTTCCTTTAAAATGAACAAATTAGGTACCGAAAGGGCACTAATTGGTTAATTAATGTAATTAAATACTGGATCCTAGATTCTCCGGTTGCGTAGAAAGTGAGGTATACTCCCATATCTCACTTGGTTTCTAGCCGACCCTAATAGGCTAGTGACTATTTCTTTTGTGAAATTATTTAGAATATCCCAATGTCACGCGGGGTATGGTTTTGGAAGAGCCCGTGCCTAATCAAGGGCTATAAATTCATCATTTATGCAATACCCCTAAACCAGTTTCCTCCCCTCGAATTATAGGTCACGACAGCTTAGCGACTTTGCTGGGGACTTGGTTTTAAACCTTAGATGACTTAGACCAAAATTAATCTTGTTCAAAAACATTTTTGTTATGGAGCGAGGATTTCAGGTACGCCCATAATGTGTTAGGTGTTAAATATTTTTGCAGCTGAGAGTTATAAGGGGATGAGTGATTGTTAACCCTTTGTCATGCAGGTGTGGAGTTGGGAATAGATGTTTATATTTTGAATTTATGAAGTACTGCTTGCCTATAAATTGTCATGCTTGCATTTCTTGCATTGCACTACATCGTGGCACACACTACTTGCTGTCAGACCTGGGCCACATAGGATCACTTAGGACGGTGTTGAGGTAGATACCACTCCGACTACAACCATGTAGTACGAGTCGCCTATCTCTACCCCAAAATTTCTTTCTTCATGTTGAAGGTACCCACCCCGATTTGCAACCGTGCGACACAAGTCAGTTTTTTTGACAAAGCCGGAGCCATGGGTAACACAACCTAACCACGATCTTGTTGGTTCAGTCCGGTGATCCTATGACTCCATTTTAAGCCGTATAGAGTAAAAATCAAACCACATCCCATGTGCATGTCTATGTAATTATATATATATATATATATATATATATATATATAGAGAGAGAGAGAGAGAGAGAGAGAGAGAGAGAGAGGTTGGCACCCATAGTAAGTATCATTTTCTTTTTTATTTGCTCATTTTGTATTGTATTTCCATCTTGAAATTTGTGAACATCAATCGATTGCCCTCGGTGCTGTAAGCTTATAATTGAAAAAATTGGCAATCATTTTTGACAAGTGAACATTGAATGCAAGTTCTAAACACTTTGATTTGACCCTGTTGAACACATGGTTTTGTTTAAATTTCTAATTATGGGCTCAAAATCATTTTGAAAAAAAAAATAATTCATGTTATGATTTTATATTGGGGCACAAAAATTGAAATTGCATTTTTTTATCAACTTCTCTCATTCTCACATTTTGGAACTAAAATGCAAAACCATTTTGTGTATAGGTTTCTCAAAACAAAAGTTATCTCATTTTTCTATGAGTAAAAATCACAAATTAATCTTTCAAAAATCAATGCCACTTTTGCATGAAACTTTTGGAATAGAGTGGACGTTCAACTGATAGCCGTGGATCGATTTCTTTTAATGATGTCTTCTCTTATGATAAAATAGTGGCGAAATACCAAAACCCTATAATAAGGACTATGGGGCATGTACAATTGCCTTGATTTTATTGTAAGAAGCGGCCTCATTAAAATATCAATTTCTCTCATTCACGTACTAACATTATCGTCTTTTTACAGGTTATGCACGATGCTCCTTGACATTCCTTGACATTCTCGTGGTGACCACATAAAGAAGTGAATTCTAGGGCTAGGACAAGAGTTGATTTTTACTTTCATTTGCACAAGAGTTTCTTGTATTTTATCATTGCCTTTATTCTTGTTAAGAACCATGTTTTCCATTTTGGGTTTTGATTGTGAATCTAATTGATGCTTTTGTAAATCATGCGACACATTTTTTTTAATGATGGAAATTCAATTTTGTGAAAATCATCATTCTAAAAAAAAAAACAAAAAACTCAGAAGTGTTTCAAACAAACATTTATGTCTACCTTCAAAATGTTTTAAAAATAAATTTCGAGAAAGCTTTGCTTAAGGCCCTCTCTTTGCATCGTCGCTTTCTCAGGTAGAATGAGGAGTTTATTTGAGATCGACATCGGCCCCTTCTAAATGATAAAAGTGAGGGCTCATGGAACTCAAGGAGCAAGCATGCGTCGAGGCTTCGTCAGCACGAATTTTCCATAGAGGCGGAACGAAGTTGAATTCTGTTCTAGGAAGTTTCGTTATTCACAAATGCCTTAGGTGCCAAAATAGTCCATCAATTTCATTCACTTTGCATGATAAGACAAATGAAGGGAGTTGCCAAGCATTCAAATAGGCGAATTCGAAGGAAGAGTAAACTGTATCAATTCCAATTATTAATTTTTGATACCGTGTTTGACATGATATTCCTTTCCATTGTCAAGGATACATCCTAGGTGCCAAGTTATATATTGTTCCAACAAAAGCGAAAGAGTATTCTTATAAGGGTGATATCTCTCTCCAATAAGACAAGACTTGACCATCCACTTGGCATAAAATGATGAAGACATCAAATGCTTAAAGACAAATGCAAGTGAAGGGTAATGCCAAGTTACCAAATATCCATGAGGGTGCATCCAAGAGATGTTAGCCCTTAAAGGATAAAAGCGAGTGAAAGGTAATAATGTATCGTTTCCAACATTTCAATCCCTAAGAATGTTTGCACGAACATATTCTTTTACATTCTTTATAGGGTTGCCGAGTCGCCATGCCACGGGTAAGTACTCCTCTTCTCAATTTTTTTTAAAGTAAAAAAAAAACAAAAAGAATTTCCATTACAAAAGAAAACCTTTGGCACTTTCATTGAGACAAGCAAAAAAAAAAGGAATAATTGAGAAAAGAAAAAATTTCTACAAACTTTTTGAGCATCATTATCTCAAAATTGATTTCTCGTTTTGTGGATTATTCATTTTGAATCAAATTTCCCTATGAAGATTGATCTACTAGATGATCTCGACAGAGTGAGAAGGGAATCTTAATCATGCCAAACTAGAAGTGCTTAGGATGAAGAAAGGTAAGCCATTTCCAAACACGTTCTTCAAACACTTTTGAAAGTTGAGTGAAGAGCAACATTCTCTTAGGACAGATGATTCATTCTCTTTGAGCGCAAATATTTGAAATGATAAAGGCGTTTTCTTCATCAATCCCAAGCACTGAGCTCATATCTTGCTACCCTTTTGGGCCAAATGAAGATGATCATTCAAAGTAACCCTATCGAGAACAACTCTACATTAGGGGCAGCATAGTAGATTACGATCGTGTTGTAGAGGGAAAGATTGAGAAAAATTCTATTACTTTTACTTGCTTGACTCATCCCAAGGTGAAGAAGAGCATTTCCTTCTTTACCCAAATACTAATACCCATTGCTTTGACCAATTTGGGCTTGATTATTTATTTCTGAACCCCAAGCGGTGATCATCTCCCTTCACTGGGGGCAAGGCATAAAGATTGACCACATACAATCAATATTTATGAAAAAACATGAAAAACATCTAGAAAGTCACAAGTGCTCTAAAAGTCAAAAGAACAAAAAGTTCGACAAAATTATGGAGCATGAAAAAGCAGTATGCCTGGTAAAAGCAAGGCCAATGCTTGTAAAAAAAAAAAAGAAAGCCAAAAGGCTGCATCTTATGTGAGAAAAAATATTCAAAGTCCATGTGCTTGCGTAAAAAAATCATTGCAAGAGCAAAGGAAACTAGAGAGATGAGCAAAGCTCCTATGCAGAAATGATTAGTCAAAGGACTTTTGAGATGTGCTGTGTTTCAAAAGCCAAATGCTTTCAAAAGGTCGAGTGACTTGGTCATGATACCATGATGATCACCGACTCTTAAAAACCCTCTTGAAAATTTTAAGCCTGTCGAGTCTTTCTCAAGCCAACATTACAACCCTCTTCCGAAATCTTTTTTGATTGTGATGATTTGAGTGAAAATGAGAATATCACAAAAAAGCTATTACTTGAAGAAGCAGAAGTAATTCTATTTTGTCTTGTCTTCCAAGTTCTCAACTTGTAAAACTCGATGAAGATAGTGGCAAATGTTCCTTTATTGACCTCAAAGCAATAATCCCTTTGTGTAAGCCCATGACCAAATCTATATTGTGGTCCTTTCAAAAAAACCTTTTTGATCGATAGATTGTGATCATCGCGAATGTTTCCATAAGCCTTTGACGTGGGTTATGAGAGATACCCTCAGCAATCAGTTACTTCCCATGCGAATGGATGGCATCAAACAGTCATTTTATCGAGAGGGTGTGAGCAACCCTTTTTGACTAAGAAGCTCTAGTTTGTCATGTCTAATGAGCCTTTTCCATGTGTCGTAGCCATTCTAATAAGAGCTTAACTCCTAGAGAATTTCATGATTAATGATAAATCCCCAAGCAAGATGATAGTTTTGTGCCACATGATGTGATTGACATCAAATATTTTTTAAAAGGAGTCGGAATTAGTTTGATTAGCTTGTTCAATCAATTCTGCAATATTGCTAATACGTCTTTTGATGGCGTCCTTAATGACATTTGCTAAAGTTGAGTTTAATAGGATTCCCCAGTGAAGCCATACAGCTTTCAAAGGATTAGTGGATGCTTCTCTAAAGAAGGTTCATGGTCAGCTTTAAACCATGTCATCTCTAAAGGTTCATGGTCAGCCTTAAACCATGCCCTCTTCAAAGGTTCCTAATCAACCTTAAACCATGTCATCTACAAAGGTTCATTGGTTTTCCTTAAATCATGTATTTCCAACTCAGTTGAAACCTATTGTTACATGGTAAGACCTCACTTCTCATTCTTCTTATGACCCAATGGGCTTCTATAGCCCCAAGTCCTTCTCATTCTTCTTATGACATGATGGGCTTCTGTAACTTGGAGTCCCTCTCGTTCTTCTTATGACCCGGTGGGCTTCTATAGCTCGGAGTCTCCTCCTTCTTCTTATGACCCGGTGGGCTTCTGTAGCTCGGAGTCTCCTCCTTCTTCTTATGACCCGGTGGGCTTCTGTAGCCGGAATCTTCCCCTTCTTCTTATGATTTGGTGGGCTTCTATAGCTTGGAGTCTCCCTCTCCTTCTTCTTATGATCCGGTGGGCTTTTGTAGCCTGGAGTTTTCCTCTATTCTTCTTATGACTCGATGGGCTTATGTAGCCCGAAGTCTTTCTCTCTTCTTATGACCTGGTGAGCTTCTGTAGCCCGTAGTCCCTCTCCTTATTCTTATGACTCGATGGGCTTCTGTAGCTCGGAGTCTTCCCCTTCTTCTTATGACCCAATGGGTTTCTGTAGCCCGGAGTCTCTCCTTTCTTCTTATGACCTGGTGGGTTTCCGTAGCCTGGAGTCTTTTCTTTCTTCTTATGATTGGGTGGGCTTTTGTAGCACAAAGTTTTCCCTTTCTTCTTATGACTCGGTGAGCTTCTATAGCCCGGAGTCTTCCCCTCTTCTTATGATCCGGTGGGCTTTTGTAACCCGAAGTCTCCTTCTCTTTCTTCTTATGACCTAGATGGGTTTGTATAACTCGGAATCCCTCTCCTTCTTCTTATGACTCGTTAGGCTTCTATAACCAGGAGTCTTCCCCTTCTTTTATGACCCGATGGATTTCCGTAACCCGGAGTCTTCCTCTCTACTTATGACCCGATGGGTTTCTGTAGCCCAAAGTCCTCTCCTTCTTCTTATGAATATGTGGACTTTTGTAGCCCGGAGTTTTCTCTCTTCTTATGACCCGGTGGGCTTCTGTAACCCGGAGTCCCTCTCCTTCTTCTTATGACTTGGTGGGCTTTTATAGTCTAGAGTCTTTTCCTTCTTCTTATGACCCGGTGGGCTTCCATAGCCCGAAGTCTCTCTCCTTCTTATGACCTGATGGGTTTTCGTAGCTCAGCGTCTTCCCCTTCTTCTTATGACATGGTGGGCTTCTGTAACCCGGAGTCTCATTCTCCTTCTTTTATGACTCGGTGGGCTTCTATAGCCTGGAGTTTTCCCCTTCTTCTTATGACCCGATGGGCTTCTATAGCCTGGAGTCTTCCTCTCTTCTTAAAACTCGATGGGCTTCTATAGCCTGGAGTCTTCCTCTCTTCTTAAGATTCGATGGGCTTCTATAGCCCGGGGTCCCTCTCCTTCTTCTTATGACTCGGTTGACTTTTGTAGCCCGGAGTCTCTCTCCTTCTTCTTATGACTTGGTGGACTTTTGTAGCCTAGAGTCTTCTTCTTCTTTTATAACCTAGTGGGCTTTTGTAGCCCGGAGTCCATCTTCTTCTTTTATCACCCGGTGGGCTTCTGTAACCTAGAGTCTTCATTTCTTATTATGACTCGACGGGCTTCTGTAACCCGGAGTCCCTCTCCTTCTTCTTATAACTTAGTGGACTTTTGTAGCTCGAAGTCCTTCTCCTTCTTCTTATGATCTAATGGGCTTCTGTAGCCTAGAGTCTTCCCCTTCTTCTTATAGCCCAGTGGGCTTTTGTAGCCGGAGTCCCTCTTCTTCTTCTTATGATCTGGTGGGCTTCTGTAGCATGGAGTCTTCCTATCTTCTTCTTATGACCCGATGAGCTTGTGTAGCCCGGAGTCTTCATCTCTTCATATGACTCGGTGGGCTTCTGTAGCTCAGAGTCCCTCTCCTTCTTCTTATAACTCGGTGAACTTTTGTAGCCCAGAGTTCCTCTCATTCTTCTTATGACTCAGTGGGCTTCTGTAGCCTGGAGTCTTCCCTTTCTTCTTATAACCCAGTGGGCTTTTGTAGCCCAGAGTCCCTTCTCTTCTTCTTATGACCCGGTGGGCTTTTGTAGCCCAGAGTCTTCCTCTCTTCTTATGACTCGATGGGCTTCTGTAGCCCGGAGTCCCTCTCCTTCTTCTTATGACTCGGTGGACTTTTGTAGCTTGGAGTCCCTCTCCTTCTTCTTATGACTCGGTGGACTTTTGTAGCCCGAAGTCCCTCTCCTTCTTCTTATGACCCGGTGAGCTTCTGTACCCTGGAGTCTTCCCCTTCTTCTTATAACCCAGTGGGCTTTTGTAGCCCGGTGTCCCTCTTTTTCTTCTTATGAACTAGTGGGCTTCTATAGCCCAAAGTCTTCCTCTCTTCTTATGACTCGATGAACTTCTGTAGCCCGGAGTCCCTCTCCTTCTTCTTATGACTCGGTGGACTTTTGTAACTCGGAGTCTTTCCCTTCTTCTTATAACCCAGTGGGCTTTTGTAGCTCGGAGTCCCTCTTCTTCTTCTTATGACCCGGTGGGCTTTTATAGCCCGAAGTCTTCCTATCTTATTTTTATGACCCGGTGAGCTTGTGTAAACCGGAGTCTTCCTCTCTTCATATGACTCGGTGGGCTTCTATAGCCTAGAGTCCCTCTCCTTCTTCTTATAACTCGGTGGGCTTCTGTAGCCCGAAGTCCGTATCATTCTTCTTATGACATGGTGAGCTTTTGTAACCCGAAATCCTTCTCCCTCTTCTTTTGATGCGGCACGTTTCAATAGTTATGAGTCATTTCCGTCAACTTGACGCGTGCCTATGTACCTAGGGTCCCTGTACCACCAAAATATTTAGGTGCCTTCTGTGTTTAATTGCAACCTCTTCAAGGCTACATTTAAAGAGGAGTAGCTATTGACACCTAACTTTTCCCCAAATGCATAATTTAAAATATATATAAGTTAATTAAATTTTTTTAATTTAAATAAAAAATAAAAAAGAAAAAAAAAGAAATTGAAATTGAGAGAGGCCGAGTCGGGCCGGATCAAAATTTGGCTTGACTCGCCCTTTTTTTTTTTTTTTTTTTTTTGTCCCTACATGGCCCAAGCCATTTCCTCTTGGGCCCGGCCCATGCTAGCATCTTCCTCCTTTGCACATCTTTGTGTAGGAAACCCTAGAGAAAATGGAACAGCAGAGGCAAACGAAGAAACATGAGGAGATGGAGAGAGAGCTCGACAAAGAGAGCACGGCAGAGAGAGCAGGAGAGAGAGAGAGAAAGAAAGGGAGCAGGAGAAGACTCATCGTCGCCATTCCCGCGCACCGCTGCCCGACCAACCACGATCGTCGCTGTCTCCCCGGAACCCAGATCTGGAAGCAAAGGTGCTAATGTGAAGAAGCAACGCAGCAGAAGAGAACAAAGAGAAGGATTAGAGGGTAGTAGGGTAGCGGCAGTGCTATACGACGTCATCTGAGCCGCTGTCCTCCTCGCCACCTCAACCCGACGCCGTCTGAGCCAAGCCACCGCCCTCTTGCTCACCATCGTCCGAGCTCGCTGCCTCAATGTTGTCGACGCCGCGGTGACCACTAGCAGCTCTAAGCCGTGACATCGTTGTAGCACCAACAAGCCGCGACGACCGTCATCCTAGAAACCCGATCTCTCCGCTACCATCGTAGCACTAGCCTAGTGCCATTGCCATTCAGCTTTCGATGTCGCCATGAAAGCACTCGCCTATCATCGCCGCTTTACCAACAACCCACGCCTCTGGCCGATGCCACAGCAGCTTGTCTTTGTCGCTGCCAAGGCTTCGGATGCCAATGCTTGTTGGTCTGCCTGTTGCCCCCCCTCGCTGCGACGCTTGACATCGTTGGAACCCGATGCTAGAAGCCACCACGCTTGAGCGTTGCCTGCTTCCACCCGTGACAACTTGACGCTCCTGCTCACCTCTGACGTAGCCACTGCCCATCCTCGCAGGCCTTGACATCGCCGCTACGGCCACCCGCCATGTCACCCCCACCACCCGCCGCATCACCACCGCTGCCATCATTATTGCCGCCAAGAAGCCCTATGGTATCAGCCAAAAATCGGGTCGGGCGCAAGTTGCAAAACGAGTAGGGTTTTTAGGCAATTCGGGCTGGGTTTGGGCTGGTTTAGTGTGGGCTTTGTTTTTAAAAAAATTAGATCAAACTAGGCCTCACATCAGGCCCAGCCCGACTAATTTCTGCTATTTCAAGCTGCTTGGCCCGATTCGGTCTGGGTTCAGGCCGTTTGGCTTGATCCCGGGCCTTGTTCACCGAATCGGGTTGGACCTAACTCGGGGATCCGACCGGTTTGTTTTAAATATATTATATTATTATAATATTAAAATAAATTAAAATTTTAAAAATTTAAATATATATTTAAAAAAATTCGAAATCTAAAAAAAATATAGGGTTTGATTAGGAATTGCTATGTTTTGTCATTTTCAGTGTAATTAGGCCTTTATTTTCTCATATATTGATTATATTGTATGTTTATTTTGCATATCTAATTATGTTTACTTGCATGTGTTTAATTTTGTTACAATTAGGATCTTGGTAGTTATGATTATTACTTTAATGATTGCGCATTCGCATGATCACCTCACATGTTAGTGGATAGGTATAAAATCAATCCAAACTACTTGACAAAAATCATTTAGTTTAAAATGAACAAGGTTAGGTACCGAAAGAGCAGTAATTGGTTAATTAGTGTAATCAAGTCCCCAACCCCTAGATTCTCCGGTTGCGTAGGAAGTGAGGTATACTCCTATACCTCATTTGGTTTCTAGCCGACCCCAATAGGTTAGTGGTGACTCATTTTTGCGAAATTCTTTAGAATATCCCAATGTCACGCGGGGTATGGGTTTGGGAGAGCTCGTGCCTAATCAAGGGCTATAAATCCATCTTTTAGGCAATACCCCTAAACTTGTTCCTTCCCCCCGAGGGGTAGGTCGCGACCGTCCAATTATCCAATTCCTAGTCATATCGTAAAATCATGCGTCTCTAGGGAAAAGTATAAAATGGGATCTTAACTTTTGGCCATTGGTCAATTCATGCCTAAAATATTATTTTAATGGATTGAGCCTTTAAATATTTTGCAAAAAGATGTTCAATCGAGTCTCATACTAGATTTCCAACGTTGAAAACAACGTGTAATTCTACCGTCCATGGCTAGGCAACATTAGAGAAAGGCCATGTGAGAGACGTAAAGGATTTCTAGCATTTAAGACTCGCAAAACCCGTTAATAGGAAATTCAGGAGTTGATTATGGCGTTTTTCTAACATTAAGGACTCAATTAATCAAAATAATATATTAAGAACTAGATTAATCAATGGGAAAATGTTGTGGATTGGTTACGCATTTATCTCAACTTTAGAAGGTGATAGATAATCACTTTTTTTTGCTTTAGTGGTTCCAACTTTGGAACAATCAACATATTGGTTTAGCTTAGAAATGCCGGTACAGATTTGATTGAATCGATTTAAGTGGTGTCAAGTAATAAGGAAAGTAGATAGGTTTGATTTCTGCATAAAGAGGTAAGGAATAGGAGAATCGAACTGATGGGAGATAATGAATATAAATAAATTTGTTTAGACATGCCCACATTGATTTATGTTCTTCTTTTAAATGCGAAAACCTTGAATTCTTAGAGCGGGAAAAGACAAAGGAGGGAGTGTATGTATATAATATATATGTATATGTACATATATGCTGCATTTATTTGTATCGTCAAATTTGATGGCTCATCCTGTGCCAAGCCTATTATCGTACAACTCATAAAAGTTTGCATGCCAACTTGATAAGCATTTTTTGAAAAAAGAAAAACTTGATGGGCATTTCGTGCACTCTCCCCCTTTTTGAATGTGACTGATACCACATTATGTAGGCACTAAACTCATCTTGTACTCCCAATTGAGAAATACTATGCAAAACATAAGTTAATCTTGCAGTGGATGTTTCACCAATCTCTCAACTTTCACCGGCGTGGACAGCTACTATACCAACCTATCAATTCCTCAAATACCCCTTATGAGATGCAGTGGAGTCTACACTCTTCACTTGAAGGGCCATCTAATTTTTTAGTGTAGTTTTTTCTTTCGCATTTAGGAAAGAATACCCTAAGTATGTTATGTCCCAAAGTTCAGACAAAACAGTTTTAGGATATATTTGGATATATATATATATATATATATATATATATATATATATGTTACATCTATTTTACGGTCAAAATTTGATGACTCCTCTTGTGCCAAACCTGTTATCGTACTACTCATAAAAGTTTGTATGTCAACTTGATGAGCATTTTGTGTACTCTCTGCCTTTGTGAATGTGACCGATACCAAATTATATAGGCATTTAACTCCGTTCATACTGGGTTGAAATCCTTTACACTTAAAAATTATTAAAACCACTCATTTGTTTTCCAGAATTCACCCCGAAAATTCTAAACATGAACATTAATTCCCATCCGCCTTATTCAATGCAATCCATCTATGTTGCCAACTTGTAGTCACATCTCTCCAACTGTCACGCCATTCAGCCTCACGAGTCGTTTCGATAGATAGCACATCTTTTTTTTGCCGTCGCTCCCTCTATTAACGAGGCAAAGGAGCTTTATGGTTGATGCGACCGCCACAATCGTCGTTGGATCTGAGCTTGCAGCTTGAGGCTCAATGTTGTGAGCCCCAACCGGAGGCCAGTGAGCCCCAACCTCAGGAAGAGAGAGAGAGAGAGAGAGAGAGAGATTGGTTTTGGGGGGAAGGTGGTGAAGAAAATAAGAGGATTCAAGAAAACAACGATTCAAAGATAAATTTCCTAAGAGAAAAATGTTATTCACTGAAAGCCATAATACATGCTATCATTCTACAATACATAAAGCTATTTATATTAATAAGACAACTAGATTTCCTATTCTATAATTCAAATATCTAATCTAACAGATTGACTGAGTAATATCTAATCTAACAGATTGACCGGATCAATTTATTTGCAATTGGAATAATCGGAATCAAATCATATCTACCACTCTAATCTAATCTTCCGATAGCAAAAGCAAATCATACTCAATTCTAATCTTCCGATAATATTAAATAATATTATCAATCTTACCAGCCTCCCTCAAACTGGGATTAGGTGGAAAACCTAGTCCCAGTTTGTATCGTAGCCTGCAATGATCAAAGCGCGGTAAAGCTTTTGTAAATATGTCAGCAAGTTGATGAGTAGCAAGAACATAGGGGACTTCAAGTAACTTGAGAGCGACTCTCTCTCGAACGAAATGAAAATCAATCTCCACATGCTTTGTCCTTGCATGAAGGACTGGATTTGCTGTCAATGAAATGGCTGAATGATTATCACTATAAAGCAAAGTCGGCCCCTTGAGCAGAATACCCAAATCTCTCAATACAAAAGAGACCCATGTAATATCCGCTGTGGCAAAAGCCAAGGCCCTATATTCAGCCTCCGTTGATGATCTTGACACTGTCGCTTGCCTTTTTGTGGACCATGAAATGATATTTGATCCCAAAAAAGTGCAAAACCCGGTTGTTGACCTCCGAGTCTCAGAACAGCCAGCCCAATCAGAGTTTGCATACCCATATAAATTTAATGCACTTTTAGAGTGAAGATAAAGCCCAAGTTGTTGAGTTCCTTTTATATACCGCAACACCCGTTTTAACAATTTGAAATCACCATTTATAGGAGAATGCATTTTTTGACAGATATGATTTACTGAATAAGAGATGTCCGGCCTTGTAATTGTGAGATATTGTAATCCACCCACAAGACTTTGAAAAGAGTGAGGATCATGAAAAGGTTCCATGTCTTGTACCGTTGGATGAGTTTTGATAGGCAATGGGGTCTCAATCGGCTTTCTATCTTGCATTTCCGCGTTCTGCAACAAATCACCAGCATATTTAGATTGGGTTAAAAATAGATCCGGACCAGTAAACTTGGCTTCAATACTGAGAAAATAGTGAAGTCGTCCGAGATCTTTCATAGAAAAATTACTGCTTAAAGCTTCTATTAATTCCCGAAGTAGAGATGATGAACTGTCGGTCAAAATAATATCATCAACGTATAATAATAATAGCAGGGTGTGCTGACCCGTGTGAAGAACAAATGACAACGGATCAGTAGAGCTGTAATGAAATCCCCATTCCAACAAAAAGTTGCTGAATTTTTCAAACCAAGCTCGCGGAGCTTGTTTTAAGCCGTATAATGCCTTCTTGAGTAAACAAACCGAGTTAGGCATCGTAGAACTCACAAAGCCCGGTGGTTGTTCCATAAACACTATCTCATTTAATGACCCATAAAGAAATGCGTTCTTCACATCTAGCTGATGGATAAACCATCCTTTAACAATTGCCATGGAGAGAACAATTCTCATGGTTGCCTGTTTAACCACAGGATTGGAAGTTTTGGCGAAATGAACACCTTCCTCTTGATGGTACCCCTTCACCACTAATCGTGCTTTCAGTTTATCAAGGTTTCCTTCTGCATCCAATTTGGCTTTGAACACCCACTTACATCCGACAATATTCATATATGAAGATCTTGGTACTAGCTCCCATGTTTGATTCAATTTGAGAGCCTTCAATTCATCTATCATAGCTTTCCTCCAACCCGGATGACTTAGTGCTCCTTTAACTGTTTTCGGCTCCTTTGGAATTTCACGGGCTATGGAGAGAACATACTTCGGATTGGGCTTCCTTATTCCTGATTTCAACCTTGTTTGCATCGGGTGAGTAGATTGCTGTTGAGTAGATGGAACTGGTAAATCACTTGAGACAGAGACTATTGCTTCTTCATGTGTTCACAGTCTATACATGGTTCTTGTGAACCCAACTGTGGTTGCTGCACATTTGTCTCATTAGGTAGCTCATAATTTTGCTGTCCAGAGCTGTTATCATCAAATAGAAATCCGACGCTCGGATGTTGTGATATTTTCCCTTCACTCATTGTTGTTCCAGATTGTCTAGTAAAGAATTTAATCCCCTGTAACCAAGTCTGACACAATTGTGAATGCCCAGGAAAAACAGTCCCCAATTTATTAGAAAATGGGAATCTCGTCTCATCAAATATCACGTGACGACTTATATATACCCTTCTTGTTGGCGAATAAAGACATCGATAACCTTTATGTCCTGACTACACCCAAGAAAAACACAAGGTAATGAGCGTGGATCAAACTTTGTTGCACCATATGGTTTAAGGTGTGGATAGCACTCACACCCAAAGACTCGAAGAAACCCATAGTTAGGCTTTTTACCAAAGAGCTTACCAAATGGACTACTCATTCCTAACACTGGTGATGGCAGCAGATTGATGAGAAATGTGGCAGTCAGAAATGCATCAACCCAACAAATCAACGGTACTCGTGCATGATAGAGCATAGAAAGACCTAACTCAACGATGTGCCGATGCTTCCTTTTGGCATTTCCATTCTGTTCCGGCGTATATGGGTAGGTGACCAGCATTTTAATTCCTTTCTCATTCAAATGATTAATAAACTGGCTGCTATTAAATTCACCTCCGCCATCACATTGGAAAGATTTAATTCGACTTTCAAATTGGTTCTCAACAAGATTTTGGAACATGATAAAGATGGAAAAGAACTCAAACTTTCTCTTCATTGGATACACCCATGAGAATCGTGAAAAACTATCTATGAAGACTACATAGAATTTAAACTGCTGAAAAGATTCTACTGGGGTAGGCCCCCACACATCACAATAGATTTTTTCAAGTGGTTTACTAGCTAGAGACTCTGAGATATTGAAAGGTAACTTGCTACTTTTTCCAACCTGACAACTTTCACATATTCTTTTTGTCACCTTCATAGATTTGATCTGATTGTTGCTCTCTAGAAACTTTATTATTTGAAAGTTTGAGTGCCCAAGCCGAAGGTGCCAGACTTCACTACTGGCAATCTGCTGTCTTTGAGAGTACCACCCCTGTGTTTGTGCCTGATTTACCTTGTAAAGGCCCCCGCATTTCTTTCCCAGACTGATTACTGAATCCGTCAAATGATCCTTAATAAATACACCAAGTTTATCAAAGATTAGTGAGCAGGGATAATTGTCAATTAACTTAGACACCAAAATTAAGTTTTTCTTAATCTCTGGGACCACCAAAACCTCATTTAAAGGAAATGAATGTAGTTCAGTAGATAAAGATGTTGAGCCAATATGGGTGTGGCACCCCTCAACGGCCCCTGATCCGATTTGGGTCACCACAGTTCGCTTACCATTCACTTTTCCTAATAACATGTCACTCTGATACCATTTCAATCACAGCGGGTCCATATAACCATGGGGGTTTACATCTTTTTTTTTTTCATCGGTCCCTTGCGCAATTCATATATGGAAGCACATCCAACAACTCCCTTCCCTATATTCAGAAAACAATGCACACCTACTAAACATTTATAGGTAAAAGCCGTACACTTTTTATTTACTTAAATCAAATGGACATCATTCATCGGTACATCAAAATGCCGTAGTCTTCTATATTCGGGTACACTCCAAAAGATGACCGACATTTCCTCCAACAGTCATACACTTAAAGTCCATCGATCAGTGTCGGCGTCCAAAAGCTCCTTCCCTTGCTATCCTCCTCCTCACGGTCATATCCAACCGTTCAAACCATCTACTAATCTGAAATGTTGGTCCCCAAAAGGAGTGAGTACAACCACTCAGCAGGTAAAGGAATCCAATAACCACTTAATGCATCATACAAGTCATACATGCATTGCAGGCATTACTTACCTTGAAGCCATGCATATACTATCATGCATCATCACCACAATCATAACACATACATGTGTATCATCATGTCATACTCATACCATCGTCATCATGACATTATTATATCACACACATGTCATCATCATCATATACATGACACCATCATACCATACACATGTCATCATCATCGTGGCATCATCATATCACACATGTCATCATCATCATGACACCATCATATCACACATGTCATCATCATCATATACATGACACCATCATACCATACACATGTCATCATCATCATATATATGACACCATCATACCATACACATGTCATCATCATCGTGGCATCATCATATCACACATGTCATCATCATCATATATATGACACCATCATCATTACCATGCATTCATGCATGTAACATCATCATCATTACCATGCATCTATGCACATCTCATCATATCGTGCATATATCATCATGCATAATTCAATTTCAATTTCATTTTGGACCGCCACATTTCTCTTTTCCGGGACCAATGTTTGCATCCCATATTCATCACTCGCGTCCAATCCTGGCATTGCGAGAACCATCCGGGCATGTATCCAAGATACAACCGGGCATCCGACACCCCCATATTCCGGGCATCTCGTACCCCAACTGGCATCACGAGGAACCTCCGGGCATGTATTCAAAAAACAACCGGGCATCCAAAGGGCATCGACTCATTCGAACCTCTAGGCATCTCGCACCCCACCTAGCACCACGAGGAATCTCCGGGGCTCGCCATGAAAATGGTTACCCCTACCCTCTGGGCATGCATCATAATACAACCGGGCATCCCGACACTCCTGGGGAAAACCTCTGGGCATGTATTCATAATACAACCAGGCATCCAAAGGGCATTGACTCATTCGAACCTTTGGGCATCCCGACTCCCGAGGCATCGTCGGCTCACTCCTCCGACGGTATCATCATCATCATAATTTATATTCACATCATTATAATTCAATTTAACATGGCATGTGATGTGATGGCAATCAATATCATATTCATCCTTGAATTCATACATGCATCTCAAATCATTATCATGCATGCATCAATACGTCATCATCCAATCCATACAAAATTCCAGCAAATACCACTTTCAGAAAATATTTAAATTAAATATTCATATGATTCTCAATTATCATGAAATTAAGGCTAGTGGTAGACAAGTCAATAAGATAGCAATTTCATGAAAGATACATGCCCAATCGAATTCCACACAAGAAGGTACAATTCACACAAAGCAGCATGTAAATTCAGATAGAAGCAGAATGCACAGTTTCTGAAATAATTCGATTAAAATATCCATATGACCTCAGAAAATTATGAAATTTCACCAGGTTATAGCCAAGACACGTAAGCAGATTTTTCATGCAGACTTATAAGCCCAATTCTTTTTAGATTATTTTCTACAGTCACACGAAGCTTCTGGATCTAACACCGAAATGTCCAGTGTATGTCTCTCCGAAATACTGAGTTTTCATCCACTTATTCTTCTTCATTTTCTCTGAAAATTGGATATTTTTTACTTCAAGAGGTCCCCTACAACTTTCATGAAGAGATTTAAGTCAAATATCCAGATTATAGTCGTCATTTGGGTCCATGAAGTCTCGGGTGTCCTATACCGCGTCTCCAGATTTACCGTCTTCAAGATCTAGTCGATTTACTAGGTTATACTTGTTCAGTTTGCTTCAAATTTGAGTATGTTGTAGTTTAATATGTTCCCTACAACTTTCAAGAAGAAATCGAAGAGATATTCTTAGTAAAAATCAACATGCAAGCACAGATCTACCACAAGGTCAGCGAAATCGTTCCAGATCTGAGGTCTCCGTAGGATGAGAGTTTGACCCCTCAAATCTCCATAATTTTCCACCAAATTTTAGTATGTTGTAATCTAAGACGTTAACTACAACTTTCATGCAAAAACAGACATGCAAGCTCTCATAAAGTTCTGACTCCAACGGACTCATGCGAAAACAGCATGCACTTCAAAAACAAACACAATAGCTTCACTCCCATGCTTCCAAACGTCCTAAAATTCGACCATACATGCAAAACATTGGTGCAAGAGTAGGAAGTGGATTCCCAACTTGCCTATAGACCGAACGAACGGCACGAGCGGACGGCCCATGGCGGCGAACACGGCGGCACATGGTGAACGAGTGGCGACGACTCCTTCCTCTCCCTCTTGGCCGCACCCTCTTCCTCTCTCTCACACGGTTCACTCTCTCTCTCCCTTTCTCTCTTGGCCGAATGGCTAACCGGCCATTCTCTCTCCTTCCCTTCTCTTTTATCCCCCCATTTCCTAATCATTAGTAATCATTGTTTGCCACTCCAATTGACCAACGCATGCCATCCCTCTCTAAGCCAATGCATGAAGGCCTCTTGTCACTTGTCACAACACATGCATGGGCTTGGGCTTTTGGGCTTGGGCCGGCCACTCTTGGGCCTCCTCTTGGGCTGGTCGACAGCCCCCCTCCCGTGGGCCAAATTGGGCCGACTAGCTTGGGCCGCTAAAGCTTAGGCCCATGGGCCTAAGGCCCAACCTAAATAAAATTAAATTTTTCCCTTTTTATACTTTCTTCTACAAATTTTAAATTTTAAATTCCAAATGGCCAAAGTCTTGTGACATTTTATTTGTAGGAATTTAATCTTTAAGGTGCATGGTCAAGCATAGATTATTAATTTATCCTATAGTCCTAATTTCAAAATTCATAAACACAAGCACAATAACACATAGCCTCAAGAAAACTAATGGCTAACACATAGACCATAGGTAATCTCATTACCTAATTATAGGCTTTAATTCCTCTAGAGGGTGACTTGAATTTTGGGATGCCACAATGGGTAATGGGCAAACAAACTCCATTCCCTACCATTACCTTGTCTGAACCATAGTAAGGAGAGAAAGAATTGAGATTACCAGTCGATGATGTGATATGGTTTGTTGCCTCAGAATCCGGGAACCAATCTCCTCCTTGATCATCCTCCAAGTGAAAAGCAGCTAAAGTATTTGGTATCAGCTCACTTTGATAAGAATTATCAAAGCGATACCAGCAACGTAGAGCGTCATGTCCTAGCCTCTTGCATATCTGACATTGAAGCTTCGTATTATTCACATAAAACTGTTTGTTCAAAGCAGAATTATCACCCACAGGTAGATATTCCTTTGAATCAGCAACCTTAGTTGGAGTGTTTGTATAAGGTCGAAAGCCTTGATTCTGATAAGGTGAATTTGGTCTGTAATTTCCACCAAATTGATAACCACCAGATGAATCACCAAAAGTTACTCCATAGTTATGAGATCCGGGATAATTTCCAAACCTCCTTCCACGAAAACCATAGCCTCTTCCTCTATTGTTAAACATGCCATTCTTTCCTTCAAAACCCCTGTTAAAATTTCTTTGGCCAGCAAAAGCAAATGTTGAATTAAATGAACCCAAATCAGCCTCACTACTCAGTTTGGACTGATCAATCTTTTCACCAGTAAGTGCCAAATTAGGGTTTATTTGATTCGACAAATAATTTTGATGTCGCGCTTCATATCTCTCAAGCTGAGCAATAACGTCTTCGTAGCTCGGCTCGGGTTTGAGACAATACATAGTTGTCTTAAACGTCTCATAGTCACTTCCGAGACCCTCTAAAACACCGAAAACCTTTGTGATTTCATCGACCTGTTTTCCGATCGCATTTAATTGGTCACAAATCAATTTGAACTCATGTAAATACTCGGTTAAAGGCCTATTACGCTTTTGACAAGATTGAAGCTTACCCCTTAATTCGAATTCTTTGGCCACAGATCTCTGAGTAAAACAATTACATAATGTATTCCATACCTCAAAAGCCGATTCAATACCGATTATGAGTCCCAAAGACATCCTCGCATACACGAATCCAAGAATCCACGATGACACAAGTTGGTCCGTACGATACCATTGCTGATACTCCGGATTAAGGACATCTTCATAATTTTTCCCTTCCGTGCGTAAGATTCTCAATGGTGGAGGTTGAATTTGACCATTGATGAAACCCAATAGATCTTGGCTTCTAATGAAGCGAAGAAATTGGGTCTCGCTTATAGAAGGAAATTTCCTTCGTAAAGTTTGATAGTCACAAAGTTTGAGAGATTTACGTGTATCGGGTATGGGTATCTCGATTTTGGGTTTTCAGCCATGATTGTGTAGATGAAGAATAGATGAACTCAAGGAAAAAGATGAAGACAAATATAATAAAACTGGCTCTCGTATAAGGCTCGATACCATGAAGAAAATAAGAGGATTCAAGAAAACAACGATTCAAAGATAAATTTCCCAAGAAAAAATGTTATTCACTGAAAGCCATAATACATGCTATCATTCTACAATACATAAAGCTATTTATATTAATAAGACAACTAGATTTCCTATTCTATAATTCAAATATCTAATCTAATAGATTGACTGGATAATATCTAATCTAACAGATTGACTGGATCAATTTATTTGCAATTGGAATAATCGGAATCAAATCATATCTACCACTCTAATCTAATCTTCCGATAGCAAAATCAAATCATACTCAAATCTAATCTTCTGATAATATTAAATAATATTATCAATCTTATCAGGGGGCAAAAAAGGGGGAAGGGGATGGGAGAAGAAGTGAAAAGAGGGAAAATAAATTTTAGTGTGCTATCATTTATCTCTTTATTATCATAACTACTCCTTGTAATGTATCTATTTATAAATCACCATTCCTGATTATGTCAAACTATTTCCAGTATTGGTGAAGTTTAATTTGTTATAATTGACAAAAGTCCTTCATAGTTTCTCGTTCAACCTCTTTACCCCTTTAAATTGTATTGTGAGCCTCAATAATTGATATGAGGGCCTTGTTACTTGTTATTTTAGGTTCTTTTATTTCTGAGCATAAAGATTTTGTTATGGTTAACTCTATGAGATGTGTTTTCTCAAATTTCTTGTTATTGATGATCCATTCTTTAAACTCATGATTTTTGGAATTATTTTATTGCTTTTAAGGATTTCTTTATTTTGAAGTGAAATCTTCCAGATTTGTATTTTACTAAAGGTTCTTTCAAAATTTATGAACTGTCCTTCTTAGTTTTGAAAGATTTTTTTTTTTTTTCTGTTTTGTACTTTCATTAAGCTTTTGGACAAAAGATTATCTAATCTAATTGAGTAGCCTTACTTTCTAGTAACGCTACTTATGTGGATTCTTTTGAATAACTAAATTGTTCAATCTTGAAGTATTAAGGTTGTCTTAGTCGTTTTCCATCCCACACGATCTCACTACAAGGAGAAAATATTTAGTGGTTGCTAACTATCAAGTCATCATCCTAGATGGTGCATGTGAGCTGAAGTGGCTCCATTGAAAGGTCGACACGTGGCCTCTGATCTGGACCGGTCACAAAATGGAAAAGTTTAAAAGGTGAGATTTCTTTTTCTCGTCCCTCAGGTGGGCTATCAGAAAAGGACGGGACAATGAGTGCTCGGACTCTTGCTAAAAAAATTCTCTCTCCTAATTTCAATTTTCACAGTTCTTTATGTTCTTTCTTGGAGAAGAATAGCCCAGACACTTCTCCTCTTTCTTTCAAAGTTCTCTATGTTCTGCAGGTCGCAGCTGGTTCCCGCCTTCGCCTCCTCCGTTGCCTCTCAAAGCTCCACTGGTGGCTCCAACGAGCCCGAGTTGAACCTTGCGCGTGCTTCGCTCCTCTCTCTCACCTAAGTTTGGGGAAATCAAGTGACGAAAAAAAATCTTCTCTATTTTTTTCTACTTTTTCTTGGAGACATTTTTTTTTTGTTTTCGCCCAACCCGTATCCCTGTTTCGACACCGCCATTTGAAAAGCTCATTTGTCGTCGGTAAGCTCAAAATTCTCTTGGTATTTTATTCTCTGTCGAAGTTCATTTCTCTTGACACTGTACAAATACTCTGTTTTCTTTCCACTTTTCTTCACCCGGTTTTGATTTCGAGCTCAAAAACACCTTATTTTCAAACATTTTTTCCCTTCATTCAAACACCCACAATGTGCACGCATTTTTTCTAATGGGTGTGTTTTACTTGTGCAGGATCCTAACACGTATGGGAAGATGTGAGTGTGCATGACGGCGTTGATATTGATTAAGGCTTTGGAGAGTGAAGCTTGCATCTTCATCATGACGTTCATATAAAGCTCTTTCCTTGGAAATATCTCAAGAAGCGAGGGCTTCGAGATGGCAAGCCTCCGGAGGTCACGGAGGAAAGTGTGGAGGAGGGTTTTCATCTTCATGGAGCCTGATTTGAAGAGCACAGCAAGGTCAAATCAGGCTCCGCACACTTTTCTCACTCGTCATCTTTCATGATTTAGCCATTTACCAAATGAAATTGGCCAACAAACCAAGACCTACTGATTAAGCTACGAATCAGTGTCCTAGTCAAACATACCATCAAATAGCAGCAATCACAAAAGAGCAACGACATATTAAAGCATATGAACTTGAGCTTTAGACCTTCATATCCAAACAAAGTGTAAGAACCTTACCTCGAGAGAGATCAGATTCTTTCTTAATCAATCGAACACGAATCAGCAGGAGGATGAGTTTGAGCCTCTTTGACGCTGTATCTCATTAGAGAATGATGGACGCTCATGTCATTCATAGAACACCATGCGTATGCTCCATTTTCAACCATCATAGAATTAGACTCCTCGTTAAATGGTCATCTCAGGCACAGAATTGAAGTATTCCGGCTATGAGATAAAAAGTGAAAATCATAGTATCAAAAATGTCATCATAAAAGGGTGGAAATCTAGTCCAAGACATCTCCCAACAAAAGGTCCACAAGCTATACAGAGAGACACACAAGCCATCCGTATAAAATATTTCCCCTCATTGACACACACAAGACATCTCCAGCCAACACCTAAATTTTTGCCCAAAAATTATGATTACATATTTCTAAAGAAATAGAAATTTATTTTTCCACAAGAATATATATATAAATATTATGATCATGGAACTGCCTTGCGGTTTATGGCAGCTACGCGTAAACCACGGAGGATGCTAGCACAAGGACTCACCTCCCACAGCTCCCCACTTTAGTTGCGCATCATGACGAGTTGGGGAATCGAATCCCGGCCTTGCGTGTGACCAACATGTGATTCCACCAACTCGGCCACCACGAGGTGGGTATTCCACAAGAATATTTCATCTTTATTAAATGTTAAAATCTTGAATATAGATTCCTTGACATTTAGGCCCCATTTGCTTCAGCTTTTAGGAATGTCTTTGGAAAAATACAAATACTTTTGGGATAAAGGGATTTTTCGAAATACAAAGCATTTCGTGAATTGTAATAGTGTATTGGGAAATAACTTTGACTTAAAAATCATTCAGTAAAAATTGCATTTGTAAAGAACTTTGACCAAATTAAGAAAAAACATTTTTGCCTTTTTTTTTTTGGGAGTTCAACTACGGTAGCCTCACTTGAGGTCATGCAACCTCAAGCGAGGTTTGGTTGTTGGATGGCCTCATCTTAGGTCGCATGACCTTAGGCGACAGTCGCTTGAATTTGCATGACCCCAAGTGATGGTTGCTAAAGGTCAAGCGACCCCTAGGCAATAGTCAACAGCATGTACAACCTTTTGGCCAACGATTATCGGCCTCCAATCGACCTTTCCGTGCTGTGACCTTTGGAGAAGATGTAGAATAACTAAAGATCAAGACTTGTATTCTAATAATGTAACTTCCTGAAGGACCTTGGACCTACTTTAAGCTAAAGGGAGCTCTTTGGAAATGCAATTGTATTTCTCCAAAGTTGAGTAAAAGAATGAACCAAATGCATTAGCATTTGGCCAAGGGACTTTAGAATCCCAAAACTCATTGCAAATGCTGAACCAAGCAGGGCCTTAGTATAGCTTTGTTGAGACCTAAATTTAGGCCATCTTTTTGGATTTAATTGCATATAAATTAGAGACTAATTTTTAAACCTAAAAATATTATGAAAATTGCATAGCGTATAAACATTGGAAGCATCTAATAATAGTAACAAAATTTATAGGAAATACAAAAGGTAAAAAAAAAAAGAAAGAAAATTGATTTAAGACTTAGAAGAATGGTTGTTATTGAGAGAGAGAGAGAGAGAGAGAGAGGTGGAGTCTGGCTGGGTCAAGTAAAACTGCACCCCTATCTCTTTTCTAGCTAGGCCTGGGCCAACCCCTTTCTCTCCTTTCTTTTCCTCCACTCGGGCCGGCCCATCATCCTTTCTCACAAGCCTAGCCCGTGTGATGGTCCTCTTCCCCTTCACACCATTCACACTTCAAGAGAGAAAGAAGAGTGACAAAGCTAGAGTAGGAGGGGAGCAGGTGATGGGTGATCCACGGGTCTAAGTTAGGCCAACCAGCAAACTAGCAATGGCAGGAGCCATGCTCGCTCACCAGTTGGCCTTAAAAGCGAGAGAGGGAGCAAGAGGGAAAGGAGGCTGGCTCGGTTGAGAAACGAAAAGAAAACCAGAGAAGCGTGAGAGGAGAGAGTGCAACTCGAGCTAGTAGAGAGAGAGAGAGAGAGAGGGGCCCAAAAAGGTGGCCAGTTTGTTCATAGAGTCAGCAGAGAGAGAGGGATCTAGCAAATGATGTTAGTACTATTATGAACACCTAGATGGGGGTGAATAGTTTTGAAGACAATTTTTCAAAAGATATAGTGGAAATATTTTGCTTCTAAAATAGAGTATGAAGAACAACAGACTTTGAGCAAGTTCAGACTTTAGCAGATAAATAAAATTAAAAACAAAGTAAAGGAGTTTAGGGAAAAGAATAAGAACACAAAAATTATAGTGGTTTGGTTTAGATCAAATCTACATCCACTCTCCACACTGACAGTTTACTGGCTGGATTCCGCTAAGAATCAAAAGAGATTTTACAGCATTGGGATCTCAACTTCACAGTGAACAGTCTCTATTGGTCTCTCACAAATCTTGCTAAGTGTTTATCTCTTTTGTATACAACTTTGAGCTCGTAATATCGAATGACAAGCAAATGGTATGCTTTAGACTTTGAAATTTTTCTTTCACGCACTCTATCGAACAACTGTAGAGTCTCGCCTTAAATACTCCTTTATGCCTTCACGACCGTTGGCACTTTCCAAAGAAATTTTTCCAATCTACCCGTTGGACAGAATCAATCAATGAGATCTCAAGTTGTTTGAAGATTGTGATGAAAGTTTGTCCATCATGTTCGCCCATACAATCAAGTTCTTAGTTTCCATAAGTAGATTCTTACCATATTTACTTGCAATCCAAAAAGATTTGATTTATCTAAATTGATTTTAATAAAGATAATCAATTTTGTAGATGATATATCTAACCAGAAAGCCATCCATAAGCCATATGAATCGAACTCATGAAGAAATAAACAAAATCTCACATCTAGATAAGTCTTCATTCTTCAGTAGCGTTCAGTTTGGAATTTGTCAAAGTGGGCAGACTTGGACACAAAGTCTGGGAGACTTTAGACTTTACCACAAAATCTGGTCATCTTTAGACTTTGACATAGAAGTCTAAAAATCTTCATAATAGATTTTGAATAAGTTTTGTCAACTTCAAAACATCCAAGGAGTTTTCCAACAATCTCTCCCTTTTTGATTGTGATGAAACTTCCCTGTAGATTTAAGAACTTATATCCTGATATTCAAAAAGATAATGATCTATAGATGACAACAATTTTGCAACCACATAAAACATGTTAATCTTGAAAAATAATCAAACACCAAGATTAAAACATCCATATTCATCCTCATTCATAATCATCACAAAAGTTGCTACAAATTATGAGAGTTACTAGTCAAACAAATCAAAACGAATTAAATCTGCAAAAGTTTAAGTTCAAAAGTATCAAAAGTAAATTTGCACATTCTCCCCCTTTTTGTTAGCAGCAAAAAGTGGAGAAACCCAAGATTAAAAATAGAGAGAATAAAATTAAGTTTGTCTTGGAATGCGAACGAGCTGAAAATCCCCCATTGACTAAACTATCTCCTCCAACTTGCACACTGTCTTCTTTAGCTTCTCAACATTTTCGATCTTGGAGTCCATGAAACTTGCTGTTGTAAACCTTGAACTTGAAAGTTTAAAGACTATACCATTTCATTGAGAGAATTTGAAGTAGATTACAAAGCAGATTGAAGCTTCTGAATCTCACACTCCATTCCATATTGCTGTGCTTTTATCTCTAGAATGAGCTCGAGCAACCTTTGAAAGTCTATAATAGGTTTTGTTTGTGCACTAGCCTCAGCACGTTCAATTCTCGAAGTGTTGAGTGATGAGGGAACATCAATTGATCTGCCTCCAAGACTTGGAGTTGATTCTCCAATATCAGCTTTAGGAAAATTAGAAGCATAGGCTTCTTCTAGATCAGCAGGAGATCGACTGATATCATCACTTGCAAAAAGACGAGAAGAAGTACCTCTTTTCTCACGGGCTCTCCCTATTTTCATGCTTACAGGTAGAGAGAGGAAAACTTCTTCTTGATCTTTCTCATTTCCTGCATGAAGGTGATGTTCTATTTCTGTTCTTTCTCCCACTTGGACACTCTTTGTTATCCTCAGATAAGGATACTACTACATTTGTCTCATAGGAGTCATCCTGACCCTCTTCTGCTTCAGCTTCTCTTCCTGCTTCTTCTCTTTCTTCCTCTTCTCTTGCTTCTTCTTCTCTTCCTTGTTCTTCTTCTTCTGGCTTTGCTTCTTCTCTGTCTTCTCTTCCTTCTTCTCTTTGCTCTGTGTCTGCTCTCCCTCCTTCTCTTATCTCCTTGGGTTGCTCAAAACCAAAAAAGTTTTGAAGATTTTTCAAGGCCAAGGCTGAAATGGTAAGATTATCATCATCCTCTTCATCTTGCAAGATAAGGGATCTTCCCTTCTTGATAGGTTTTTTCACAATCTCCTTGCTTTTTCTCTTCTTTGCAACATATTCTTCCTTGATTTTGCTAGGAGATGCCTTCTTCAAGCGCTCTAAAGCCTTGTTCAGATTTTTTAGCCTCATCTTTGAAATCATTTTTAGTCCTATAGCCATAGGAGCTACAGTTTTGGTGTAGAGAGAGATAGGAAACTTGATCTGAAAATGTCTTAACAGCTTTGTAACTAGCGCAGAGTAAGGCAGATGTCCCTTATCCTTCATAGCAGTCCTATATATGTACATTAGGACAATATGAGAAAGTGAAAACTTCATGCCATTGGAAATAACAAACATAAGCCATGCTTCAAATCGGGAAACATCAGTTTTTGAAGTAGCCTTTGGTCTGATGCAGTTTATGGGGATTTTGTGCAACAAGACATTGGAGGATGTCATTCTAGAATAAGTGATGCTTTCTTTGGGGAGTCTGTCCCTAACAAGGAATCTTGTTGCATGACCAATTGATACATTTATTGGTTGGAAACCACTCCTTTCCACCCCAATAACGTCCGCCAAATTGTCGACATCCACCAGATATTCTTTGTCACTCACAGTGAATTTCAAGCAATCTGGTTAAGAAAAGACAGATTGGAATAGAAAAAGGTAGTCAACTCTGGATAAGCAACAGTTGTCTTGGAGAAAAAAATTCAAAGCCAACCAATCGAGGGTTCATCACCATTCTTTTCAGCATCTGGAAATAAACCTTTTTATGATCCTTGGAATGAAAAAGCTTCATTCCTACACCAAGCATTTCCGCAGCAATGCCCATCTTTCGCTGAAAATTTGAGAACATCCTCTCATCATCATCTTTGCTTTCAGGCTGATTGAAAGTGCTAAAACAAGGATTGACAAGAAAGTTACGGAAAGCCTCATATGCTGCTCCTTTCTTTGCTATTCCTAAATGCTCCATTGTTCTCAAAAACATCGTTTCATTTTTATAACCGTGCTCTCTTAGAATAATCAGTAATGAGTGACATTGGCAAACCACTTGTTTTCAAACGACCATAAAATTTGAATAGATCCTAAGGAGTCATGGTACAAAGAGGAACATCATCTTGTTCAATTTCCTCTTCCAACGGTTCACAAGGAGGATTTTGCATAGCACGTTGTGGAGAGTGTTTTGGAGACTCTTCTTCTTTAGTCAGATCAAAATGAGTCGGGCCCTCAGGCATATTCCATGGTCCCCTGCTTTCGATCCAAGACGACATTCTTTGAAAAGACATCTTCGTAGTCATGGAGGATTTCCCGAACAAGTTCAAGTGAAAAAGATGAAAACTTGTGAAACACACTTGAGGGTAGAGTAGAGAGAGTAGAAATGAGAGAGTAGAGAGGAGAGAGTCTGTTCTTTAGGGTTTTAAAAAAGAACTACTCAAATACAAAAAGGTATATAAAGAAGATGAAAGGTCACAAAGAAAAGAGATAATCGAAACATAATAAAAGAAAAAGAAAACTACCTTTTTAAAATAAACTAAAAATAAAACTGCCAAAAAAATCAAAAATTCAAAAAAGATAACTTCTAAAAGTAAAATAGGTAAGCAACGATTTGAATAAAGTCATACATTTTCACAATTTTTATACTAGAATTAAAATACCTGGATTTGAGTCAGTTTCTCGCTGATATAGCGTTTGGAAATTTTGAGTTTGGACAGCTCTAGACTTTACTCCAAAGGATAAATAATATTTAGTTTGGTGCAAATAAACTCAAATAGATTTTTCTCTAGAAGTTTTGTGAATATGTCTGCCAATTGATTCTTTGAATCAATGAACTGAATCATAATCTCCCCATTTTGGACATGATCTCTTATAAAGTGATGTCAAATTTCTATGTGCTTCGCCCTTGAATAAAGAATTGGGTTCTTGGTGAGGTTTATTGCACTGGTATTGTCGCATTTGATTTTGGTACATGATTCTTCAATTCCAAAGTTTCTTAGCTGTTGTCTTATCCACAAAATTTGAGAACAATAGCTCCCAAGAGCTACATATCCTACTTCTACTATTGATAGAGCTATAGTACTCTGCTTTCTCAAAAACCAAGAATACTAACATACTTCCTAACAGTTGACAGGATCCAGAAGTGCTCTTTCCATCCATTTTACATCCAGCTAAATCAACGTCGAAATATCCAAGAAGAGTAAAGTTTTATTCTTTTGGATACCACAAACCCATCTTTGGAGAAGTTGCCACATATTTAATGATGCATTTTGCAGCACTTAAATGAGATTCTCTTGGATTAGATTGAGATCTAGCACAAATGCAAACACTAAACAAAATGTCACATCTAGATGTAGTAAGGTAAAAAAGAGAACTGATCATGCTTCCGTAAAGCTTCTGTTCTACTTTCTTCCTTTTTTATCCTTGTCTAGCTTTGAGGAACTTGACATAGGTGTCTCTGTCTTTTTGCAATTCTCTAATCCAAATTTCTTGATCAAATCTTTGGCATATTTTTCATGGTGAATGAATATACCTATCTTTGATTGTTTAACTTGCAATTCCAGAAAAGAAAAAAAGTTAACTCACCTATCACACTCATCTTGAATTCATCTTGCATAGACTTCGAAAATTTATTGCATAGATTTTCATTAGGAGAACCAAAGATAATATCATCTACATAAATCTGTATTAGTAAAAAATATTTTCCTTCCCTCTTTATGAACAAGATAGTATCTACTTTCTTTTTTTCAAAACCATTATGTATTAAAAATTTACTCAACATTTCATACCAGGCTTGAGATGCTTGGTTCAGTCCATACAAGACCTTTTTTCGGTTTATAGACTAAGTCTAGCTTTCTTGGATCTTCAAATCCTGGTGGTTGTTTCATTAGTACCTGAGGTATTACAAGATGAGATCATACATAATATAGTTATATTATACATAGTATTTGGATGAAATAGAGTAATTAGTGGATTAGGTTGTATCGGACACATATCCCTTTATTTAATAACAAAAATATGAAAATTAAAAAATAAAAAAAAATAGCATGTTGGTTATATCAAAAATGGGAGGCAACTAAAATTTTAGTTTATCATGGGTAGGGACACTATTGTTGACATAATAACCTCTACACGAAATGCTGATATGGATAGAAAAGGGACGATTCAAATAGCATCCATATGGAATAACCTGAAATTTTTATAGCAAACAAAAACAAGTAATAATCTAATTGTTTCTAACCTCACTATTGGTGCATAAGTCTCATTATAGTCTATCCATTCTTCTTGAGTATATCCTTTGGCCACAAGTCTTGCTTTGTTCCTAATGACTTTTCCTTTCTTGTTCATCTTGTTCCTAAAGACCCATTTTTTCTCAATTATAGATTTACCTTTAGGTTTTGGAATCATCTCCCAAACATCGTTGATATTGAATTACTTGAGCTCTTCTAACATAGCTTCTATCTAGCTTTCATTGGACAGGGTTTCATCTACACTTTTTGGTTCAACTTCAGAAATAAAGTGCTAAAGCATTGAACTCTTCTCGCCTTTTGGATCTGGTTCGAATTTCTTCATCAATGTTGCCAATGATGAGTTATTTGGGATGACTTAACTTATGCTTCTAGTTACTGCTTGATTTGAAAGTCTGAAGATCCTCTGCTTCGGTTGAAACTTCTTGATTTGTTTATTGTTGTTTTCTAGAAGTCTGAACCTCTTTGGGGGAAGTAGACTTTGTAAAGTCTGAAATAGGTTCAGACTCTTCAAGTTGAGTTTGATCCGGTTGAGTCTCCTCAAATTGACGTTCATGGAATTCTTCAAAGACTGAGTCTTCTTGTTAAAGACCTTGTAAGCTTTGCTTGTGATCGAATAACCAAGGAAGATTCCTTCGTCTGATTTCTCCTCGAACTTTCTAGATCGATCAATAGGATTCTTCAGAATAAAACATTTACAGCCAAAGATATGGAAATAAGAAACATTTGAATTCTTTCCTTTATACACTTCATATGGAGTTTTCTCCAAGATAGGCCTCAAGAACACTCAATTGATGATGCAGCAAGCTGTATGCCTAAAATTGAGATGATATGTTGCTCTCAATTAAGAGGGTTCTGGCCATCTCCTGTAAGGATCTATTTTTCCTTTCCACAACCCCATTTTGTTTTGGAGTGTATGGAGAAGAGAAAACATGCTGGAAATCAGATTCACCACAAAACTTTGCAAAGTCCTGATTCTCAAACTCACCTCCATGGTTAGTTCGTATGCTTGAAATAGTATAACATTTTTTTTTTTTTTAACCTTCTTTGAAAATTTTGAGAAGTAAGAGAAAGTTTCAAACTTACTTACCAGAAAGTAGACCCAAGTGAAGCAAGAGTAATCATTCACAATTACTAGGCAATATTTCTTTTCACCAATACTCTGAATTCTGGTTGGTCCAAAAAGATTCATATGCAGAAGTTGCAAAAGCTCGATTGGTAGAAACTTGATTTACATGTTTAAAGGTACTTCTAACTTGTTTTCCCAAAACACATGGAGTACATAGTTCTGACTTTTAATAAGCTAGGTTGAGAAGACCACAAACAAGTTTCTTAGAAGAAATCTTGGTAATTTGCTTCATGTTGACATGACCAAGCTTTTGATGCTAGAGACTTGCTTCATCTTGAATAGATATAAGACACTGAGAACTTTCTTGGTAAATATTCCCATGCCTTCGCCCAGTGAAAGATTGGGAGAAGTCTTGACTCGTTCTAGAACAAATACCTTCTTGGAAGTTGATTTTGAATCCAATGTCACAGAGTTGGCTTATGCTGAGTAGATTGTAGTTCAAACCTTCCACCAAAGAAACATTGTGGATAGTTAGGTTTCCAATCTTCATAGTTCCACAACCTACAATTCTTCCCTTGCTATTTCTCCCAAAGGAAACTTTTCCTCCATTCAGTTTAACAAGCTTTATAAAGCAGCTTGAATCCCTTGTCATGTGCCTTGAGCTGCCACTATCTAAATACCATTTGATCTTTCTCTTGAAAGTGACTCGCAATCATAAGAAGAACTCAAGTTTTCTTTGGTACCTAGACTTTCTTGGGTCTTGGAGAGTTAGCATTAAAAACAGTCTTTGCCTAGTCCTTCTTAATAGGTCTCCAAACTTTGGGACATTCTTTCTCAAAATGTTTAAATTGTTACACTTTGAACATTTGAGTGCACTTCGGCCAACGGGTTTACAAAAACTCTTTGAAAATGATTTTTGTAAAATGCATTTGCAGGTCTTTGTTTGAGTCTCTCTTTTACTTTGGGAAAATCAATCGATGGAATTGTTTCTAAAGTCATACCTAAACCAGACTTGTTAAAATAGGGTCTTTGTACTGAAAGAATTTTCTCCAATTTTTTAGATCCTTTTGAAAATCTTTTTGAAATATTTGAAAGATCTTCTTTTAGAATAGCATTTTCCTTAGCAAAAGAATTAGAATTTTCTTTCAAATTAACAAAACTTTTATCCAGACTTTCAAACTTTTCTTTCCAAGAAATTTCCTGTTGCTTGAGTTTAGAATTTTCCCTTTTTAGTTCAAAGATCCTTTTAAGAGAGGTTTTGAGACTGAGACAAAGTCCTTCTATATACTTCGAGACTTTAATAGGAATTTTTAAATTACTAACCCCAAGTTCTTTGTCTAAGTCTAAATCAGAGTTTGTTTCCGATTATGAGTCTGAGTTGGAATGAGCCATCAAACAAATGTTGGCGTATTCTTCTTCACTTTCCTCGCACTTAGTGTCACTCTAGGTTTCAGCTTTGAGAGCCTTATTGTACTTCTCAGTTCTTCTTAACCTTTTCCTCAACAAAGGACAATTAGGTTTGATATGCCCATTTTCTTGCATTCAAAGCATATTACATCTTTGCTGGTAAGTTGTCCTCAGTCGGTCTCTTTTGGAAATTTTGTGTGCTTTGTTTCTTCCAGTTGAATCTTCTTCCCTTTCTATTTAACTTTCTAAACTTTTTGATCATAAGTGCTAGCTCCTCATCATCCATATCATCATCTGAATCTATATCATCAGAATTATCATTAGATTTTAAAGCAATTGACTTATTACTCTTGGATCTTATTCCTCATTGATCTACTCCACTTCATATGATTGAAGTGTGCCTAGCATGATCCTATGAGTTTCTTTAATTGACGTCTTCATGTTATTCCAGTCTTTGGAGAGTTCAAGCAGCAATTTATTAACCTTCATTAGTCCTGAGATTACCTGTCCTTGATATGCTAATCCATTCACGATTTCAATGAAACGACTAAACATATCAATGATGGATTCTCCAGACTTCATCTTGAAGGTTTCATATTGTCCAAGTAGAATATTGATTTTGTTTCCTTTACTCGATCAATTCCTTCATAGGTAACGTGCAATCTTTCCAAAACTTCTTTCGATGTTTCACAAGAAGACATTCGGTTGTATTTAGTGGGAGATAAGGCACAATATAAATAGTAGATAGTTTTAGTATCAAGAGCTTGTCTCTTGGTTAATTTTGCTTGTGTTATTTCGCTAGTATCTACAACTTCTTTTCTTCTTTCTGAGGTTGATGTAGCTTTAGGATTGATTACTTTTTCTACCACATCCCACTCTAGGGGATCTTTCGATCTCAAAAATGCCTTCATCTTTTTTTCCACACATTATACTCTTTCCCATCGAAGTAAGGAGGTCTGGTATTGATTTGGCCTTCAACCAATCCTAGAGCCAAAATATTAGCCATAAATCTTTATCTTAGAAGTAAAAACACTTCAATAAAATAAGCACACAAGCTCTAATACCAATTGGTTAGTGCTAATATGAACACCTAGAGAGGGTGAATAGGTGTGAAGACAATTTTTCAAAAGGTAAAATGGAAATATTTTGCTTCTAAAATAGAGTCTAAAGAACAATAGACTTTGAGCAAGTTCGGACTTTAGTAATTAAATAGAATTAAGAACAAAATAAATGAGTTTAGGGAAGAGAATAGGAACATATAAATTATAGTGGTTCGGCTTAGATCAAGCCTAGGTCCACTCTCCACGCTGATAGCCTACTGGCTAGATTCCACTAAGAATCAAAAGAGATTTTACAGCTTTGGGATCTCGACTTCACAGTGAATAGTCTTTACTGGTCTCTCACGAAGTCTCGTTAAGTGTTTCTCTCTTTTGTATACAACTTTGAGCTCATAATATCAAATGACAAGAAAATGGTAAGCTTCAGACTTTGAAATTTTTCTTTCACGCACTTTATCGAACAACTAGATAGTCCACCTTAAATACTCCTTCATGCCTTCACAACCATTAGCGCTTTCCAAAGGAATTCTTCCAATCTACCCGTTGGACAGAATTAATCAAGGAGATCTCAAGTCATTTGAAGATTGTGATGAAAGCACGTCAATCCTATTTGCCCATATAATCAGGATCTTGATTTCCATAAGTAGATTCTTTCCATATTTATTTGCAATCCAAAAAGATTTGATTTATCTAAATTGATTTCAATAAAGATAATCAATCTCGTTGGTGATATATCCAACCGGAAAGCCATCCATAAGCCATATGAATCGAACTCCTGAAGAAATAAATAAAATCTCGCATCTGAATAAGTCTTCATTCTTTAGTAGCGTTCAGTCTGAAATTTGTCAGAGTGGGCAGACTTTGACACAAAGTCTGGGAGACTTCAGACTTTACCACAAAATCGAGTCATCTTCAGACTTTGACATAGAAGTCTGAAAATATTCAGAATAGACTTTGAATAAGTTTTGTCAACTTCAAAACATCCAATGAGTTTTCTCCAACAAATGAGAGTAGAGGGATCTTGCTCGGCTGAAAGTTAAGAAAAAAATGAACTTGGGAAGAGAGAGCGAGAGAGAGAGAGAGAGAGAGAGAGAGAGAGAGAGAGAGAGAGAGGGATTTCGTTCACTAGTGGTTCCTCTAAGTCGCTTGAACCTTCAAAGGCCAAGTCCCCCAATCATAGTCCACCATGAACCAGGCAAGCTCCTTCTTCCTCTATACATACTCTATTTTGGGCATGCCCAGTGGGAGCTCGTGACCGTCCGGTTAACATAAACTCTGGCCCCACCGGTTTCCTAGTTGAGTTGTTGTGTGTTCAGGTACGTTCATTGAGAGTCTCGGTTAACCTGGAAATCTCTCATTTTGATAAAAAATTTCAATGAAAAACATAACTTGAATCCTTAAAACCAAAGTGTAGATCTCCATTACCTACATGATCTGTTTTGATATTGCTCTCCCGACACTGACGTCGGCATTTTCTTTGATTTTTGGTGGCATATCTCGCATTGTCTAAGTCGGCCATGAGCCTCTCGTCGGACGAGCCCACGGTTTGGAGCTGCCCTTGTTAGTCCATTCCCCTTTGTTTTAATATGCATACAAGTGTGTTTTTGTGATTGAATATGGTTGTAAAGGTTTCGGAGCTTGAAAGGCTTCTCGGCCAGTGGCCGGTGGTGACTGGCATTGGTTGAACCAAACTATGGATGCTGGATGGTGGGCTGGTGGGGGCTTGAGCTTCAATGAGGACTCATCGAAGTATGGGTGCTAGTTCAGGTGAGGACATCACGAAGGGGGAAGATGTCGGGAGGAAGACGGCTTCACTAGGAAGATGACCATGTGCAGGGAAGAGAAAAAGATAAAGATAAAAAATAGAAAGTAGGAAAGAAAACAAAAGAAAAAGAAAAACAATAATGAGAAAGAAAGATAACAAAAATCCATGGGCTTAATAGACAGTGGGCTTGTTCAAGATTAGATATAGGTCAAGAATTGTGGGCTTAGTAAACAAAATAGAAATCGGTTATATTCGGACTACGCCCAGAGGTCAGTCCAAATTTCAAACCAAGCCCGGACCATTAATGGGTTCGGGCCAAACTCATATCCGGACCGAGTTCCCTAACCGGGTCCAGAGTCTATTTTCCAGAATTAAAAATATTTAAAATTAATAAAAAATTAAAAAATTAAAAAAATTAAAAAGATATTAGAATACTCATAAAATTAATTAAAAAATTCAGAAAATTTATAAAAAATCAGAAATTTTTGGAAAGAAGATTAAGAGTTAGCAATTTGAGTAGTTTTCTCTTAAAAAAATGAAAAATCCGTAAAAAATTGAAACCCAATTGAACATGCCTTTAGGGATTTACCATAGGATTTTTGTATGTCTTTTTCATTTTACAGCTGATGATAGGTTGGTGCTTGCACTTTTCAATTCAATTATACTTGATTGTGCAATTTCAATATATCAATTGTTATTTTCTTGGAATGGTTAGGATGAATCTTAAAATCTTCAATGGGCTACCCTAATAATTTAGTTAACAAATAATCAATTTTAGTTATCGAAAGAACTCTAGTTAAATAGCTAAGGTAATCAAGTCTTCAATTTTGAAATCTTTGGTTGCACATGTATTAAGATGACATTTCCTTGTCTTGATTAGGGTTTTTAGCCAACCCTCAACAATGGCTAATGGTGACTCCTTTTGAACATATAGATTAGGAGAACCAATGTTGGTATGGACTTCGAAAAGCTTACGCTTTACAAGTATCTCTAAATCTACTCCCCCCAAAGGTAGTCCCCCAAAGGCAAGTCGCAACAAACTTTTAAATGGAATTAGTTTTCTTAAACTTACTTTCCACAAAAAGACAATTGGGACCAAGGATTTGAGCGTGACTAGCCAAGCCTTGGGGGGGTCGAATTTCAATTGTAACAATGAGTTGAGGCCAAAATACAATTTTCAAAAGTTGCGGGACCAATTCACAAATTTAACAAAATTTGCCTAAGCTCTTAAATCATCATTTTTATCATTTGACCACCAATTAGTTTGAAACTGAATGGGGGGGCAGGTTAGATTGATCAAATCAAGCCAAAAAAAAAAAACTAAATGAAATGATATTAGGCATTCTCTAACAAGAAAATGGCCTACTTTGATGGATTTTCTTGCAAAATTAAGGGAAGAAAATTGCAAATTTTGGTAATGGGCTTAAAATAATATACATAGACTTTTCAATTGATCGAAAACTCCAACAAAATTGATGGATTAAAGTACTTAAACCAATTCAGAAAAGTTAGTCCACAATTTGGTCACAATTCAAAGCAGCTGAGTAAGTAATTGTGTAGCCCCATTTTATCCTACTCAACTACCCTATTAGCCCAATCTTTGGGGTGAGATGAAAGAAGACCACTTTTGTGCAAATAGAAAATAATTAGCCATGGATAATCTAAGAAGAGAGCTTGAAAATTTAATCTAAACTAGCCAATTAAGCAACAATACAAATTTGAAAATCTAATAGAGAGTTGGTGAAACAGCTCAATTGATAGCCTTTTCATGTGGGCAAGGATTGACCAAAAGCTAGCTTGATTTAGCAAATACATTCCATGAAGCATGCTCTTCCGAAGTATAAAGAACTGAAGACAAGAGGCAACTTAGAGAGTTCTCCACAACCTCCACAAACCACTCAAAAAACTTATGTCAATCCAAAAATTTTAGATAGACCCATTGAGAGAAAATGCAATCTTTATAAACTCCTTGCCAGAACTAGCTAAAATCTTCAAGTAAAGAGCAAAAGTGCACTCAAAGATATTTCCAACCATAGGTTGCATTTCCCAAATGGAGGTTGGAAAGACCTCTAAACCCCTATCCCTTAGGCGAAAAATACCCTATTGGTAGGTAGGGAAAGAAGTCATAAGATAAGAGGCAACACCTTTTTTTTATTATTGGAGAGTTGGTCCTATAAATGCTAGTACGAGCACCTAGAGGGAGTGAATAGGTGCGAAAACAATTTTTTTTTTGTAAAACCTTACTTTTAGCCCGAGTCTGTTTAATAGTAGGCTTTTAAAAAGAAAAGAGACTCTAACAGTTAAATAAAGTTACAAACAAAGTAAATGAGTTTAAGGAAGAGAATAAGAACACAAGATTTATAGTGGTTCGACTTAATCCAAGCCTACGTCCACTAACCCGCACTAACAATCTACCGGCTAAATTTCACTATGAATCAAAAGAGTTATTACAGTATTACGTCCTTGATTCCATAGTGTAGAGAATCTGTTACACTTCCTCAATGCCTCACAAATGTATAAACTCTCTTTTGAGTACAAGTTTATGCTCAACAATTGAATTAGCAAAGAATAAAGAGCTTCAGACTTTGGAATTTATCTATCGCGCACACACTCGAATAATTAGAGCGTCTTCCTTATATACTCCTCTATGCCTTCATAACCGTTGGCACTTTCCAAAGGAGTTCTTCTAATCTACCCATTGGACAGAATCAATCAGGGAGATCTCGAGTTATTTAAGGAATATAACGATAGCCAACCAATCCTGCTCGCTCATACAATCAAGATCTAGGTTTCCATAAGTAGAACCTTCCAAGTATGCTTCACCATACAACGGATCCAAATTACCCGAATTAATTTCAGGAAGAATAATAGATTTTGAGATGCTATTTCCAGCCGTGAGATCTTCTTTAGTCAATCGAATCAAATCCTTAAAGAAATACTTGATTCTAGATAAGTCTTCTTCGACGGTCTAGAAACTGTCAATGGGGGCAGACTTTAAACCTTGAGTCCGATGGTCCGACGGTCTTCAGATTTTGACGAAAGAGTCTGCAAGTCTTTAGACTAGACTGATGGAAACGTTTTGTCAGCTTCAAAACAAATAAGGAAGTTTTCTCCAACAATCTCCCCCTTTTTGATGGTGACAAAACTTTCTTACAGATTTAGATATTTTTGACTTGCAAGACAATACTCAAGTAAACAAAGATATCTCACAAAAGATAAATGGATTAGTAAAGATAGTATAAAATCTACATCCGCAGGAGATAAGTTAGTCCTGTAAAAACAACTATCTTTGCCATGAATACCAATAGCGCTTAAGATATTGCAAGCATTAAATAATCAAATAATCCAAACCAGTCACAATCAAACAACCAAACAAAAGTAAAGTCAATCAAAAGTCAAAAAGTCAAATCAAACAAGAGTCAAATCTCAAATATGCACCATCTCCCCCTTTTTGTTAACATTAAAAAGGTGGAGACGAAAAGAGAATTGAATAAAATTAGGATTGTTTTGGAACATGAACAAGTTGGAAATCTCCCATTGACTTGACAGTGTCTTCTAGCTTTTTCAAATCCTCCTTCAGTTATGCCACTTCTTTACCCTTAGCAGTTGCTTGAACTTGAAGATTAAGGGCTTGAATTTGATCGTGCAAAGAAACTGAAGAGGCTTGACTAGCATTCTGCATATTCTGAACTTTGCATCCTAGGGCATAAATCTGGCCTCGCATCTCCATAAGAATATCAAGCAATCTTCGAAAGTTTACTGAGTGGTCAGTCTGAGTGCTTGCTTCTGCATGGTCAGTTTGAGGAGTATTAGCAGATGATGGCATTTCAGCATGAGCACCCAGATTTGGAGAAGAAACCTCGTGACCTTCCTTAGGAAATTGAGAAGCATATACATCTGCTGGATCTGCAGCTGAACGGCTAACATCTTCACTAGTAAAAGCAATTGAAAAGGTACATCTTTTCTCAACAGCTCCCCTTGCTTCAATGCCTTTAGGTGGAGAAAAGTACTCTTTATGCTCTATCTCTTCTTGTTATCCTTTCCCCTCTTCTTCTTCTATAGTTCTTTCTTCCTCTGCTTCTTTTCTCATCGATTCCCTCTCTTCACTCATGTGCTCTATTTCTTCTATGTGTTGATCCTCTCTCTCCTTTGTCTCTGGAACAAAACATTGTAAGTTTCTTAATGCAAAAGAAGAAATAGTGACATCTTCCTCATCTTCTTCATCCTGCAAGATGAGTGCTCTTCTTTTCTTGGATGGAGCTGTCATGGGCTCCTTCCCTTTCCGTTTTGCAGCCATAGAGACTTGGTGAGTCTTGACAAGGGTTTTCTCCTTAAATCACTCCAAAGCCTTATTCAGCTCCTTCAAACACATTTTGGAAACCATTTTCAGTCCCACCACCATTTGATCACAGGTTCAAACACACAAAATCTTGGGAGGCTGAATATTCAAATGTCTAAATAGCTTAGAAACAAGTGCTAAGTAAGGAAGTTGGCCCTTGTCTTTCACCATCGATCTATACATGTGAAACATGAGTGTGTGGCAGAGAACTTTTTGCCAACGTTGATAGCATACATCAGCTTTGCTTCTGAGTTGGAGACGTCAGTCTTCGAAGTCAATTTGGGTCTAAGGCAATTGATCACAATTTTGTGAAGCAAAATATTTGAGGCGTTCATCCTCAAGTACGAAATTCATCATTCCACCATTCCATCCTAAACAAGCTCTACCGTCGCACGACCAATAGACACACTAATTGATTGGAATGCCCCTCTCTCTATCCCAATCACATCAGCCAATATGTCCATGTCAACTACATAGTTCTGGTCTCGAGCACTAAAAGAAAATCTATTAACATCCAAGAAACTTAAATTAGAATAGAAATACGCGATAAGTTCTGGATGAGCCTCTACTGTTTCAAAACAAAATCGTTCAAGTTGAAGTAAGGTGAATTTCTCTCACAACTTCACATTCAGAGAATCAAGAAAATCAAAGTCTACACTTTTTGGGTTGATCACCTCTCGCTTTAGCAACATAGAGTAAAGTCACTTGTGTTCCTCAGAGCGAAACAAATATGTCCTTTTGCTCCGAATATTCGCTGCAACACCCATTCTAGGCTTAAAATGAGTGTACATCTTGTCATCATCATTTCCATCAGGTTGACTAAGACCTTCAACACGTGGATCACTTGGAATATTCGCAAAGGCTCTTTTTGTCAACCCCGCAGGAGCAACTCCCAATCATTACATCGTTCGCAAAAAGTGGGTTTCATTTCGATACCCTTTCTCTTTCAAAAATTCATCAATAAAGTTCAAGGGAGTACCTCCCTCCTTCAAGGCAGAGTAGAGTTTAAAGGTAAAAGCGGGCTTTTGAGTTCTTACAGGTTCTGCATCTTCAATGATTTCTTCCTCTGCTCGATGATGAATATCCTGAGATCTAGCTTGAGGAGAATGACATGGTTGAGAATGTTGTGGACTCTGCTGCTGTCTTGGAGATTCTTCTTCCTCGGTGAGGTCAAAATGCGTAGGACCCCCATGCATATGTTGCGGTCCCTTGTTCGCAATTCTTGAAGACTTTCTTTGAAAAGACATTATCACAGTCTTTTAGAGATTCCAAACTCGTTTGGTGAGAAAGATGAAAATTTTGAGGATTAAATTAGAGAGTAAAAGAGAGAAGGTGATGGTTTTGTGCTTTTTAGGGTTTTGTGAGTAAAGCAAAAGAAAACAAACAGTATATAAAGCAATCGAAGCAAAGTATACAGAACGTCATAAAAGGAAAAATAGAAAATGCATTTTCAAAAAATAACTACATTTTTGAAAATAGATAACTAAAAAAATAACTCATTTTTGAAAAGGAATGATTACAAAATTTGGAAAGATAACATCAATCAATTGCAGATTAATAGGCATTCGTACCTTTTCATGTTTTTATCCAAAAGATAAATTTCTAAAAGAGAAATAACTTATAGTGGTGATTCTTGATCTTTTGAGTCTGAGCATTTTTAGACTTTTTATCCCTGAGTCTGAACTTCTTCAAACTTTAAGATATTGAGTTTGGATCGAATAAACTCGAATTGACTTTTCTCCAGTGGCTTTGTAAAAATGTCCATTAGTTGATTGTTTGAGTTAATAAATTGAATCAAGACTTCTCCATTTTGAACATGGTCTCTAATAAAATAATGTCAAATTCTATATGCTTTGCTCTTGAATGAAGAATTGGATTCTTGGTGAGATTAATCGCGCTAGTTTTATCACATTTGATTTCAGTGCATAAGTCTTCGATTCCAAAGTCTCTTAGCCGTTGTTTTATCCACAAGATTTAAGAACAACAACTTCCATGAGCCACATACTCTACTTCTACTGTTGAAAGAGCTACAATTATTTGCTTTCTTGAAAACCAAGATACTGTCCTGTTACCAAGTAATTAACAAGTACCCGAGGTGCTTTTTCTATCAACTCAGCATCTTGCTAGGTCTGCGTTTGAATATCCTAGGAGAGTAAAGTCTCATTCTTTAGGATACCAAAGACTCAAATTAGAGGTTGTTGCAATGTATTTGATGATGCGTTTCACAGCACTTAAATGAGATTCTTTGGGATCTGATTGAAATCTAGCACAAATATAAACACTAAACAAAATGTCAGGTCTAGAAGTAGTAAGATAAATAAGTGAACCAATGATACTCCTGTATAGATTCTGGTCAACTTTCTTTCCTCCTTCATCTTTGTCCAGCTTCGAAAAACTTGACAATGGTATATTAGTCTTTTTGCAATTCTCAAAGCCAAACTTTTTAACAAGTTATTTAGCATATTTTTCTTGGTGAATGAAAATTCCTTTCTTCAATTGTTTTACTTAAAATCCAAGAAAGAAGGATAGTTCACCCATCATGCTCATTTTAAATTCATCCTGCATAGACTTAGAAAATTAATTGCACAGATTTTCGTTAGATTATCTAAAAATAATATCATCAACATAGATTTGAAAAAGTAAAATTTTTTTATTTCTCTTTTGATAAACAAGGTAGTGTCTACTTTACCTTTAGCAAAGCCATTTTGAATTATGAACTTACTTAACCTGTCGTATCAAGCTTGAGGTACTTGCTTTAAACCATATAGTGCCTTTTTTAGTCTCGAATACTGATCGGCTTCCTTGGGTCTTCAAAATCGGGAGGTTGTTCCACATAGACTTCCTTTTGGATAAAACCATTCAGGAATGCACTTTTGACGTCCATTTGGAATAGCCTGAAATTCTTATAACAAGCAAAAGCAAGTGATAATCTAATTGCTTCTAACCTTGCTATTGATGCGTAAGTCTCATCATAGTATATCCCTTCTTCTTGCGTATATCCTTTGGCCACGAGTCTTGCTTTATTCCTAATGACTTTTCCTTTCTCATTCATCTTGTTCTTGAAAACTCATTTAGCTCCAATAACAGATTTACCTTTTGGTTTATGAGTCAATTTCCAGACATCGTTGATACTGAATTGCTTGAGTTTTTCTTGCATAACTTCAATCCAGCTTTCATCAATTAAAGCTTCTTTTATACTTTTGGGTTCTATTTCAAAAATAAGAGCCACAACGCTAAACTCTTCACGCCTTTTGGATCTTGTACAAATTCCTTCATCAATATCACCAATAATGAGTTCTTTAGGATGACTAAACTTGTGCTTCTAGTTGTTGGTTGGTTTGTTAGATTGTTGATCTTTTTCTTCATTTGATTCTACAACGATTGTTTGTTGCTGGTCTTTTGAAGTCTAAGCTACTTCTGGTGATTTAGACTTTGTAGAGTCTGGAACAGGTTCAAATTCTTCAGGTTGAGTATGAATCAATTGATTTTGTATAAGATCTTACAATTTGACATTCATCGATTCCTCCACAGATTGAGTCTTTTTGTTGTATACTATGTAAGCTTTGCTAGTGGTTGAATATCCAAGGAAGATGCTTTCATCTGATTTTTCCTCAAACTTACCAATTCGATCATTTGCATTTTTCAATATAAAACATCTGCATACAAACACATGAAAATAAGAAACAATTGTCTTCTTTCCTTTGAACAACTCATAGGGAGTTTTCTCTAGAATATGCCTTAAGAAGACTCTATTAATAATATAACATGTTGTAGAAACTGCTTCAGTCCAAAAACGAGAAGAAATGTTACTTTCAATTAAAAGTATTATGGCCATTTCTTGTAACGATTTGTTCTTCCTTTCAATAACTCTATTCTGCTCTAGAGTGTATGGTGATGAGAACACATGTTGAAAGCTAGATTCATCATAGAATTTAGCAAAGTTTTCATTTTCAAACTCACCTCCATGGTCTGTCCGTATACTTGAAATAACATACCCTTTCTCATTTTGAACTTTCTTAGCAAATTTTATAAAGTAAGAAAAGGTTTGAAACTTACTTGCCAGGAAATATACCCAAGTGAATCGTGAATAATCATCCACTATTACTAGGTAATATTTCTTACCTCCAATGCTCTAGATTCTAGTTGGTCCAAAAAGATCCATATGCAAGAGTTGCAGCACACGATTAGTGGAAACTTGATTTATTGGTTCGAAAGAATTTCTAACCTGTTTTCCCAATACATATGGTATGCATAATTCAAATTTTTGGTTTGTGAGATTGGACAGTCCATGAACAAGCTTCTTTACAGAGATCTTGGCTATTTACTTCATGTTGATGTGGCCAAGTTTTTTGTGCCGGAGATTAGCTTCCTCTTGAATTGAAATAAGACATTAGGATTTTTTTGGTTTGATGTCTAGAAGATAGATGTTCCCATGTCTTCGCCCCGTGAAAGTTTGAGAGGAGTCTTTACTGGTTCTTGAACATATTCCTTCTTGAAAGTTGATTTTGAAACATGTGTCGTACAGTTGGCTGATACTTAGCAAGTTGTAGTTGAGTCATTTCACTAGGGAAACATTACTGATTGTGAGACTTCTAATATTTACAATTCCGCATCCAACAATTCTGCCTTTGCTATTTCCACCAAAAGAAACTTTTCCATCATTAACTTGCATAAGCTTTATGAAACAACTTGAGTCTCCTATCATATGTCTTGAGCATCCACTATCCAAGTACCATTTGACATTTTTCTTGATAGTGACTTACATTTAAACAAGAAACTCAGGCTTTCTTTGATATCCATACTTTCTTGGGTCCAAAGGAGTTAGTACAATATACGGTCTTTGTCCAAACCTTCTTAATAGGTTTCCAAACCATAGGACATTTTTTTTCAAAGTGTTCTAAGCTGTTCCGCTTAGAACATTTAAGAGTACTACGGCCTACAAGTTTTACAAAGATTTTTTTTAAAATGATTTCTATAAAAATCTTTTGTAGGTCTTTGTTTAATTCTTTCCTTTACTTTTGGAAAATCAATTAGAGGGATGGTTTCAGCAGTCATTCCCAAGCCTGACTTGTAAAAGTAAGGTTTTTGCGCTGAAATAATCTTTTCTAATTTCTTAGATCCTATAGAAAACCTTTTTGAAATACTTGAAATATCATTTTTTAAAAGTGCATTTTCTTTGAAAAAGAGTCTGCATTTTCTTTCAAGGTAATAATACTTGTATCTAAATTTTCGACATTTTCTTTCTAAACAATCTCGGTGCAAAATTTTCCTTTTTTAGTTTGGAAATCCTCTTGAGAGAGGTTTTGAGACTAAGACACAGTTCATCAATATATTTAGAGATTTTATTATGAATTTTTAAATTACTTACCTCGATTTCACTATTTGAGTCTAAGTTTGTCTCAGAGTCTGAATCTGATTCTGATTGTGTAATTAGACAAATATTAGTATAATCATCATCACTTTCTTCACATTCGGTATCACTCCAAGTTTATGCTTTGAGAGCCTTTTTGTATTTCTTAGCTTTTCCTTTCTTTTTCTTCAGTAAAAGACAGTTGTGTCTGATGTGTCCATTTTTCTTGCATTCAAAACAAATCACATCTTTATTGGATTCATCATCCTCAGTTGATTTATTTTGAAACTTTTGAGAACTTTGTTTCTTTCAATTGAATCTTCTTCACTTTTTGTTCAGTTTTCTGAACTTTCTTATCATGAGGCAAGCTCTTCATCGTCCATATCGTCTTCAAAATCTGTAACATCAGAATCATCATTAGATTTTAATGTAATAGATTTTTTAGCTTTGGGATCTTCATCTTATTGATTTGCTCCACTTCATAAGACTGAAGAGTGCCAACCAATTCGTCAACGGAGAGTGACTTGATCCTTTGTGTCTCCCTTATTGAGGTCTTTACGTGATTCCAATCTTTGGAAAGTCCACGTAGTACTTTGTTAACTTTCATGAGTCTAGAGATTAGTTGACGTTGATACTCAAGACCATTCATAATTTCTGTAAAACGACTAAATATGTCAATGATAAATTTTCCTGGTTTCATCTTGAATGCTTCATATTAACCGAGCAGAATATTGATTCTGGCTTCTTTCCCTCGATCGGTTCTTTCATAGGTGATGTGTAGTCTATCCCAGACTTCTTTAGTTGTTTCACAAGAAGATATTCTGTTATAATTAGTGAGAGATAATGCACAGTATAAGGAACAAATTGCTTTTGCATCAAGAGCTTGTCTCTTAGTTATCTCTTCTTGAGTCATCTTTCTAGACTCAACAACTTCTTTTCCCCTTTTCTGAGACTGTTGTAGTTTTAGGAATGATTCATTTATCTACCACATCCCATTCGAGAGGGTCTCTCGATCTTAGGAATGCCTTCATTTTGTTTTTCATATATTGTATTCCTTCCCATCAAAGTATGGTGATCTAGTGTTGCTTTGCCCTTCAACCAAACGTGGAGCCAACATACTAGCCATAGATCGTTAACTCTGAAGTAAAAACACTTCAATTTAAATGAGTACATAGGCTCTGATACCAATTGTAAATGCTAGTACGAGCACCTAGAGGGGGTGAATGGGTGCGAAAATAATTTTTTTGTAAAACTTTACTTTTAGCCTGAGTCTGTTTAACAGTAGGCTTTGAAAAAGAAAAGAGACCAACAATTAAATAAAGTTACGAACAAAGTAAATGAGTTTAGGGAAGAGAATAAGAACACAAGGTTTATAATGGTTTGGCTTAATCCAAGTCTACGTCCATTCTCCCGCATTGACAGCCCATCAGCTAGATTTCACTATGAATAAAAAGAGTTATTATAGTATTACCTCCTTGATTCCATAGTGTAGAGACTTTGCTACACTTCCTCAAGGCCTCACAAATATATAAACTCTATTTTGAGTACAATTTTACACTCAACAATTGAATTAGCAAAAAACAAGGAGCTTCAGACTTTGGAATTTATCTATCGTGCACACACTTGAATAGCTAGAATGTCTTCCTTATATACTCCCCCATGCCTTCATAACCGTTGGCACTTTCCAAAGGAGTTATTCCAATCTACATGTTGGACAGAATCAATTAGGGAGATCTCGAGTTATTTAAGGAATATGACGATAGCCCACCAATTCTGCTCGCCCATACAATCAGGATCTAGGTTTTCACAAGTAGAACCTTCCAAGTATGTTTCGTCATACAACGGATCCAAATTATCCGAATTAATTTCAAGATGAATAATAGATTCTGAGATGCTATTTCTAGCCGTGAGATCTTCTTTAGTTAATCGAATCAAATCCTTAAAGAAATACTTGATTTTGGATAAGTCTTCTTCGACGGTCTAGAAACTGTCAATGAGGGTAGACTTTAAATCTTAAGTCTAGCGGTTCGGTGGTCTTCAGACTTTGACAAAAGAGTATGTAAATCTTCATACTAAACTGATGGAAATGTTTTGTCAGCTTCAAAACAAATAAGGAAGTTTTCTCCAACAGGTCCCACGCCAAGAAAAGAGTGAGCTTTTGAAAGAAATGAGAGAGTGTTGAACTAAAACGCTTGAGGTCAAAGTTTTTATGTTCTAGTTTAATAAAATATGAGTTTCCTCCCTTGATCACCTCTATATTATCTCAACTTATGGTGAGATAAATCACCCCTAAATATCAACAATTGCCTTATTTACTCATGTTCATAATTCTCAATTTATGGGATTTTTGATGATTTTGATAACTGATAAATCACCCCTAAATATCAACAATTGCCTTATTTACTCATGTTCATAATTCTCAATTTATGGGATTTCTGATGATTTTTATCACATTACAAGTTGGTGTGTGTTGATTCGTTATGTGAGTAGACAATAGGTGTGCATTACACAATTGCACCCTCTCAAGAAGCCACATATTCCACCTTAGTGCCAACTGCATCTATGAATGTCATGAATCATATAACCCAAACCCATCAAAGCATTCCTAAGAAACTATAAATTGAAGACCAACTAAAGGTGATAGTAGCTGGTTCGTGGAGATGAGAGAGATATTGAGAATTTTTTTCACTTGGCATTTGAGTGTTTGTAATTTCTATGTTTTTGCTCCTTAGTGTGTTTTATAAATTTTTACTCATCGGATCTCTACTTATGTATCAACCATTTAGCGATTACAAATTAAGACGGAGGTGATGCGGAGCCAAGAAAGAATGAGGAAGATGAAAGAAAACGAGGACAGAAAAGAAAAGAATATAAAAAGAAAAGGAGAGAAAAGAAGAAAAATGAAAGAAAACACAAATTCCCAGACAAAAATACCCCTCGCATTATATAAGATTTGATTGGTCAAAGAGCTCCAATCCTTATTTGAAACTAAATTTGTACTTCTGACCTATAATTAAGATTAAGTTGACCGCTTCATATCTTTATTTGACATGAGGTCCACTATAGACCAACTATTGAGAAAACGCATTCACTTTAAGCCGTTATTTGGAATTTTCTCTTAAATAAATTTAGGTCAAACACTTGTTAAGAGATGAAAAGTTGGTACACATGTCCAACTAGTCTTTGGCAATCGCTGAATGACGAGTGCCACCTGTTGATTAGGTGGAAAGCATACGATTGAGATTATAAGAATAATCATTTACTTCAAAAGTTTTAGTTATCAGATGATAAAATGAAAAATGGTTTTATATCTTGATATTTCATCTTGCGAAGGAATCGATTTGATGATGTAGATTCGAATATATACAAAGCGAGCTCCTTAGTTAAAGTGTTGTCGAGAAACAATTTGTATGGAGAAGGAAACCGAGAAATGAGTGAAAGAAGATGTGGGAAATCGAATTGAGAACTCTATCTATGGATGAGGCTACGATCTGTCCACATTCGAGGAGGACCCTAAAATGTGGAGTGGGGTGAAAACCTATGTACGTCCCGAAATTATGGATTACTCATATACTTGCTATCAAAACACAACGAGAAGAATTATGATGCAGTGAAAATGTGGTGAATAATAATTTAGAAGAAAGCTAAATTTGCAAATACTCGAAAAAGTTGTCTCTCGAATGTTAATGATGATGAGTCGATTCTTGACCCGTAGCACTTTTTATAGTAGAGTAAAGCGTAACTCCTAAAAAGGACAAAATATCGAATCCTTAATTCAAAATAGCAGCAAATCAATATCCCTTTTTCCTATTAAAAAAAAAGTCCCTAAACATAATCAACGCAAAGAAGATATCAAAACTATATGTAAATTCCTATTATAAAATATTTATCACATCTTGACATCTTCTTGAAAACTCTCACATAAATTTTTTCAAGTTCCTTGTCCCAAGCTTGATTTGACTATGTTTCCAAAAAATTTCTAGGCAATCACATCCACGTTAGAGTGTACGGATATCTAAAAATACTTCTTTTCATGAGAAAATCGATTTAATAATAGATGTGTTGTATATAAAGAATGAAGCTCATAAGTGGGGCAAAAAGGTTGCTCAAGAAATCCAATTTGAAACCTCTAAGTCAAATATACCAACTTGAAACTGAATATTTATTAAAGTATAGCATGAAATTAACTTTATATCATAACCGTATCCACTACATATTAAATGTAATAGTCCCATAAAAAATCTTCAATAGGGTTTTGTCAACAAGTTCTTTAAGTGCACCAGTTAAGACTATTACAACCGATAAAAATGCATATCCATGCATTATGAAAATCTAAAAGGGTCACATATCAAGACATCATCTACTTTGACTATAAAAAGATGTACATTTCAAAAGTACAATAAAGATCATTAGCACATGCCTTGGGGCACCTATTAACATCTTTGAATTTCATAGTAAACTCTCATACAAAAGCAGAGTGTATTTGAGAGAGAGCGAGATGCAACTACTCCAACGGACCAATAATTGGTTAGATGAGTGTGGACATTGAAGAAATTTTTCTCTTCTTTTGGTTGGGAGGCATTGAATGGTTACATGGCAGGTTTGATCAGCGTAAAGCCACGCCATCACCAGTTTGACTTGCAACGCATGGCAAGTGCGTTATTATTACTTACAATCGATATTGGTTGGCGCATGTATCACATCGGTAGTCCGATTCGGTATTAGTCAGAAGTCAGTGATTATGTTGTTGAACGATGCATCTATACCATCCCCATTGAAATTGCTTGAGATAGCAACAATAGGTTGGAAGTAGAAGAGCATCAACTACCGGATGATAATGTCACTCGATAAGAAGAATTGTAAGCTAATTATTGGAAGGTCCACAAAATTACGATGACCTAGATTCGAAAAAAAAACACATCCAATTGCCATAAATCGAAAAAAGACAAAGCCTTGAGCGGAGAAAGCACAAAATGAGAAAGCGACATGGCTCCCAGCCACAAGAATATTCCCTCCCGGCAAAGAAGCCCTAACCTAACCTTTAGCCCACTAACCGAGAAAAAAAAATGGAGACTTCGACATTCCGGCAATTCGTCAAAAACGTGGACTGATGAGAAAGCTAATGTCCCCAAGATGAAGCGGCGGACGGAGAGTTGCTTAAACCAAAAATTCAATTAAACTTCCACGACGGATATTTCTCCGAATCGATCACTAAGTCAACGATGCTGAAGTCGTGAGGGCCCACTCGAGTATGAATAGAACCATGTGAGAGCTCGTCGCTTGCGCCTTCCCACGGCCGGCGGCGGTGACAGCAACGAAGAGCGGTGTCTGGACTTTCAAGAGGAAGAAATTTTCTTGCTGAGGAAGACAGCCAAGGAGTTGCTCTTGGAGAGGAAGATTAGGGCTTTTGTAGAAAGAGAAAGCCAAATTGTATAAGACAATTTCTATTTTAGGAATTTGTAAGTTCCCACTCCGGCTCTCCCAAGAACTGAACCTCATATCACAGGTTCCTCGAAATATGGAACTAAGAACCGGACCATTCCCATCGATCTAATTTTTCAATTCCCAATTCTACCTAAAAATGTTCTTGTGCCTTACAAAATCAACCTTTGACATTGAACAAACCTATTAGAATTCTCGTGCCTTATAAAATTAATCAAACCATTGCATATATAGTTAACACTTTTCATATATAAATATATATTGAAGAATCATCCTCCAACGACAACAATAATGATAATGAGGATATGGCGTTGTTGATTTAAGAACTCCAAATGTTCTTGAAAAGAAGAAGAAATCCTAGGATAAGATTATCGTGCACTTTAAACTTAAAAAGAAGAAGAAAAGTTGTAGGCCAACCGTCTACATGGCACGATTGGCACTAACGTGGACAATTTTCATATATTTTTAATTTTTGTTTTGTATGCCAGCCCAAAATTGGAAAAAAAATAAGAAAGAAAAAGAAATGAAAAAAGAATTGAAGAAAAAGAATAGAAATTCAAACAAATAAAAAAATTACAAAAAATTGTCTATATCGACACTGCCAGTATCACATAAGAAGTTATGTTCACATCAGCGATTTCCAACCAAATTGACCAAAATGACTACATTGATAAATCATTTAAAAGTTTAATACTAAATTGACACAATAAAAAAGTTTTGAACTAAATTGACTATTATATAATAAGTTCGAGGTATTTTTGATAATTTTCCCAAACTTTGTCCTACAACAATAGCTAGTGAAGTCTGGCATATAGTCCACCTCATTGAGTCTTTTACTTGTCAAGTTTGTACTTATATCAATTCTAATCAATGAAAATAGACTAAGAATCTCTAAATGACTTGCAATTTTCATAATATAGTTAGGTTTGTCTCCACTGAGGGGCCAATTTTTCTCCATTCTTAATTGGATGAACATCACCCTCATTTAGACTAATACAAAAGCGCACATAAAAACCTAATCTCCCTCCACCCTTTTCTCTCTCCCTCTCTCTCCCCCTCCATCCTTAATTGGATAAACATCACCCTCGTATGGACTAATCTAAAAAGCACACACAAAAACCTAATCTCCCACCCTCCTTCTCCTCCCCCCCCCCCTCGCGCCCCTCATCACCTCCCCCTTCTCTCTCTTTTTCTCCCTCTCCCGACCCTCCCTCCGTGATCAACTTAGTGGAATATTCATCTAAGTAATCAAATGGCTTTTTAACAATTATGAGTCCTAAAGGTATTAATGTCGCTAAGCATTCATACAATTTTTTTAGGGTTTATTATGTTCTTAAGGGTTAACCTAACCCTTAAGTTCATTAACTAATCATAGCTAAGGTAAGGCTAATGAGCCTAATTCTACTCACCATTGATTGCCACTTCCTAGACTTCTCGTCACTGCTGACATTCTCTAATGCCTCTCTCCTTCATGCATTCAATCATGCAATCGTTCAACTCAAGGCATTAGCAAGCTTACACAATCAATTAACAATTGAGAAGTTAGGATTCGGTTTGGTAATTTGATGTCAATAAGTGACTCAATCACCCATCCACCTCATAGAACTAAGCATCGATTAATAAGGTCAATAGAAATCAATCTAGCATCGACTAGTAAGGTCGATAGAAATCAATCTAGCGTTACAACCTATTGTCCATCCTTACTTAGGATTTGGTTAATGGATTACAAAGTCTAAAATTAGCTCGAATTTGTTAGGGAAATCCCTTATGATGTTTTGAAAATGACAAAATAGATCGAAGGCTATTAATGTGTTTAATGGTTAGGTAATAGATCATGCAGATGATACAACATGTAAATGATATTGTCAAAGTCTGAAGGCGGCTGGAAGACTAAACGTAACACATGTCCAAAGTCTATTCTAAATATTTCCAGACTTCCGTGTCAAAGTCTGAAGACTGTCAGACTTTAGTGTCAAAGTTTATTCTACATCAGAAGTTTGCCCAATCTGACAAATTCTAGACTGAACGTGAATGAAGAATCAGAAGACAAACTCTATACTGAAGCTGTACTTATTCAGACTGTGTTCAGACCTTAAAGCTAAATCTGTTCAGAAGCAGAATATGTTCAGACTCAAATTGTAAAGTCTATTGCCCTAAGACTTTACTTCAGACAGAACATAACAGATTCAGATCGAAACAACGAGACAGAACGTAACACAAGCCCTAAATATGTAACGACTAGTGATCTAATTTGGATTCTACATCAAGATTGATTTGATTGACTCAATCTAATTGATTGACAATTGAATCTTGAAGACAAGAACTTTCTATATGAAGAAGCTCTATTTATGGAAACCAAGATTCTGTTTGTATGGGCGATTAGAATCAATTTGGAATTTTACTTCTATCACTCAATGGCTACCAAATCTTCTAGATACAAACGTGTCCAATAGGTAGATTGGAAGACAATCCTCTAGATATTGTCTAGCGGCTAGTTTGGAAGTGGATGAGTATTTAAGGAGATCAAGCACCAATGAGCAAGTAAGAGACGGAGCGTAAAATTTATAATTCCATGGTTTGAGCAATCTTTGATCATACACCTGTCTTTGGTAGCTTAAATGTTTGTGATCGTGAAAAAAATACCAAAATAGTGACTTAGTGAGATAGTGTGATCTACTTCTAAGTGTTTGCACTCAAAGTTGTAATCTCTTATTGATTGCATAGTAGAATCCAGTTAGAAGGCTGTTAGTGTGAGAAAGTAGACGTAGGCTTGATTGAAGCCGAATCATTATAAATTCTGTGTTCTTATTCTTTTCCTTAAACTCATTTATTTTGTTCGTAGTTCTATTTAACTGCTAAAGTCCAAACTCTCTTAAAGTCTGCCGCTCTTCAGACTTAGTTTCAAAAATCTGTTGTTCATCAAACTTAGATTTAAAAGAAAAGTATTTCTACTGTTCTTTGCAAAAAAAAAAAAATTTTTCACACCTATTCACTCTTCTCTAGGTGTTTATACTAGCACTTTCACATACGAATTCGAAAACTTAAGGTTCAAGTCATTTAACATGTAAATCATTTTCATTTAAAAATTGCCAGATAGGTCAATTATATATTTAAATAAAGTAATGAAAGAATTATGATTGAGTCAAGGACATGATTATACTAATTATCCAACTAGTATCCTTTCAATACTTAATCTTGTTCAATTGCCAACCAAAATATTCAAGCAACTTTCTCGCTAATTATGAGTCATAAGATTCTATTACCATTCAGGCATAAGGGAGACAACAATCAACGTATTAAAATTGCACAATCAAGTAATAATCAAAATAAAGATGTGCAAACAACAATACATCATTTGTCTTGAAGAACATACCAAATCCTATTGTAAAGTCTTGAGAGTTTATCAATCTTTGGGCCAAAAAAAAAAAAGATCAAAGATTTTCGCACATTTCTTAAAAACAAAACTACATAAAATCTATTTTTTAAGCTTTTTCCTAATTTTTTTTAAAAATGAACTTTTTGTTGGAATTTTACACCTTTCTTATGTGTTTTTTATTTATTAATAAAAAAATTATTATAATTTATTATAACAAGGACGTCGGGCCAAAAAGCCCGATCGGCTCGTACCCGACTCGGGCTCGCTGATTAGGGCCCACCACCTTGGCCCCCTGTTTTGAATCTTCGGTCGAACTGGGCTCTTGTCCTCTAACAAGGGCCCAATTCGACTAAACTTAGGCCCAGATTCTGTTTGAGCCCAAACCAACCCAATACTTAAATGTCTTTAGACCCCACCAAGCCCATTACTTACAACTCACGGCCGCGAGCACTCTCTTTTCCCTGTAAACGGAGAACGCTCGCGGATTTACAAACTTACACATTTCGATCTTCAAAGGACCAAAAAAAAAAAATCCTACGAAAACAAACGCAAACTAAATGAACTGAAGCCAAAAGTTATGATTTTCTAAAAAAAAAAATCCAGATGTTTTGATTCAAAAGAGTTTCCTCGAACAAGAACGTAGCTTCAGTTTAGACATTATCAGTAACACATGGCAGTCAGCTCGGATGCAAAGCACAGAGACAGGTTCATGTGAGTTTGGTTTAAGCATTTCGTCGAGCATGTGGTGGGCACGAAGTGAGGAGAACGTAGAGATATCTGAGACTCAAACTCAGACCAAAATGCGCAAACAATGAACAAGCAAGACTCAGCTTCTGCACAGGGACGACTCATTTACACTCAGTACTGGCATGAATGAAAGACAGCACGTCTCGGCCATAAATGAAGAACACGAACGAGCATCTATCTGACGCATTTTGTCAAGCAGGTGGCGTGCACTGTCTGAGGAACGAACAAGCCAGGGCCTCAGGCGAGGACCGAGACAAACAGAAAAGGACTAAAAAGGACCGTCCAGCAGAAAAGCACGACGTAGTTGGGTTGGGACTCGCGGGAACTGGAGAACTAAAGGATCCAGCCCGGCGTGCCCAAAACAGGGCACAACAGAGTGCGTTTGCGCACTCGGGCGAAGAGGCACTACCAAGCTCGGCGACGGCGGCAAGGAAGCGAGCCCGACGCTGGTTCCTTTCCTCTCGCATTAGCCCCCTTTCCCTTCCATCTCCAGCTCCCAAACTGCCGTTGATCAGCCTACTCCCCCAGCCCGTGTATGCGCCTTCAGCGATTTCGGTTCTTGGGGCAAGTTGGTGGCATTTTCGGCTAAGCTCTTGGGTTTTGTCAACCGCAGGTGCTGCCACGCTACAGCCGTGTGTCATCGCTTCCCCTTTTCTGAAATCGTAGCTGCCGCCCTCTCGTTGCAGATCCTTCTTCTGCTTTGTCGCTTCTGTTCGTGCGAGGGGGAGAGAGAACGACGTGGGGTGAGGGCCGGGCCAAGAAGGAGAGAAAAAGAAAGGGCCCGGCCCTACATAGAAAATTTCAGTCTCTAATTTTCAATGTAATTTATCACTGAATGTTAAGCAAAAAATGTAAGTTTCGACGCCCATCCCAACAAGATTGTAGCTCACACATTCCCTCTAAACTTGTAGTGGTTCATAATCATCGCCTACACCATCAGCATCAGGTTGAATAACCTGCTGCTCACAACTAGGATTCCCATGTCCGTAGCTTTGAACACTAGTCTTGGCCAGTAGCTGGTCGATGGTCCCAAACATGACGGCCTCAGCCTCCACCTGCTCTTCTACCATGCACAAGTTCGGTGTGACCCGGAGCACGGCCTCAGGCAGGTACGTCCGCTGCCCCAGCCTGCACCACTCAAAGGATCCACCGCTGGAAAGCAAGGTTCTCCTTGGTGAAGGCGGTTGTGAGCCCCGACTGCTCCATGAAGGTCTCGAGGGCGCATATCTGGGCCAGGTCGGGCTTGTAGCAAGCGAAGTCCACGAGGTAGACTTTTCTGGGTCGGGTCATGAAGTAGAGAGTGACCAGAAACACCATGACGGTCAAGCAGAGCACGGTGGCGATGATATCGAACCTGAGTTGGCTCTAGAGCTGGGCCAGGTCTCAGGCTGTGAGGGCCGAGAGGTGGGCCGAAGAGATGCCGATGAGTGGCACGAGGAGTAAATACTTTGCGCTAGAGATGAGGTGGTGATATCCGAGCTTCACGTACTTGAGCCTCACTGACAAGAGAAAGTTTGGGAGGTTGTGGTTCGATGGTCTGTCCGAATCCTGGCTTCGAGGTTCCACTAAGACGGGGACTGTTTGACCTCGGTTTTGTCGACTGAGCTGTTGATCGGCCATTTTTTGCAGAGAAGACAAGATTCTTGCAGCTTCGGGGGTTTCTTGCGTGTCTTCTTCAGAGCGGTTTCCTGAAGATTTCCTGAAGAATATAAAGGACGAGAACTTGGTGTGATCTTCAGAAGAATATAAAGGACGATAACTTGGTGTTTCACAAGCAAACAGAGGAAAATGGCAGAGAGAGAGAGAGAGAGAGAGAGAGAGAGAGAGTCTTAGCAATGCACGGGGAAGATGGCGAGTGTTTGGGGGTGGAATTAATAGAGTGCGTGGAGAGCATAGAGTAATTAATACTTCTATTGCTGAGATTAATTGAGGGCTTTGATAGCATAATAGTCTTTAAATTATTATGAAAATATCAGCTTGTTGTGGGCTGCAAATTCTTAAAGGAATAAAACAATTTATAATTATTTAGTATTTAATTTTGTGTAATCCACAATAAACTATTATTCTTATATTAAATTAAAAAGGGTCACCCAATTATTTCTCATTAATTTATATCAAATAGTTATCAAGAGATGAGAAGTTATAATATATAATTTGGTACATGTGTCCAGCTAGTTTGTGGCAACCGTTGGATGATGAGGGCCCCAGATTGATTAAGTGGGAAATATATGACTTCATATAATCAGTATGAATTTAAGATATAAATGAATAAGTGGTCACTTCCTCTTGTGTGATATATTGAGAATCAATGTCAAACGACTTGAGTGCGTGCTTAATTTGATGCTTGTGTATCAGAAGTTCTCACTGAATCAGAGATTGGTATTTGAACTTGGTTGTTTGGTACTTCATTATTTTCTTCTTGAAAGACTATTTTCCGCTCAGCACCACTTTCTTGGATAATCTGATTCTCCAAAAAAGAAGCGTGCTTGCATACCAAAATTCTTTGGTTTGAATGAAAATATAAATAATATCCAAAAGTTTCCTTTGGATATCCAATGAAGTGACCTTGTTCAGATCTTGCCTCCAATTTTTCCATTTTTAGCTTTTTTACGAAAGCTGGACAATCCCAAATCTTAATATGATTAAGACTAGGTTTCCTACTATGCCATATCTCATAGGGCGTAGGTGGAACAGATTTGGACGGCACTCTATTCAGTATATATACAGCTATCTCAAGGGCATATCCCCAAAGGAATATTGGCAAATCGGTGTAACTCATCATAGATCATACTATATCTAATAAAGTTCGATTTCTTCGTTCAGATACACCATTATGTTCTGGAGTTCGAGGAGGTGTCCATTGTGATAAAATGCCATTCTCTTTAAGATAGTCCAGGAATTTAATATTAAGGTATTCACCTCCTTGATCCGATCGAAGAGCCTTAATACATTTTCCTGTTTGTTTCTCGACTTCAGCCTCGAATTCTTTGAACTTTTCAAATGATTCAGATTTATACTTAATGACGTATAAATAACCATACCGTGACTAATCATCAGTGAAGGTAATGAAGTAATTATAACCACCTCTAGCAATTTCATTAATTGGTTCACATACATTTGTATGTATTAATTCTAATATGTCAGCAGCTCGCGCACTTTGTCCTACAAAAGGCGCTTTGGTCATTTTTCCTAGAAGACATGCCTCACAAGTCGAGTATGACTCAAAATTTGAAGGATCAATGTATCCATCATTACTCAACTTGTTAATTCTGTCTTCTCCAATATGACCTAATTGGAGATGCTAAACATACTTTTTATTTGGACCGTCTCTAGGGCATTTATTAGTTATGGCATTTATATCAATTCTATTTTGCTTATTGACATTGGTAATCGCATTACCAGACATTGTAATGCTATAAAGATTGTTGGTTAATAAGCTAGAACCAACACATATTCTATTATGATAAATAGAACATACATCATCAGTAAAAGAAAATTCATAATTCTCTTTACCCAGACGAGGTATAGAGATGATGTTCCTAACAGCATTCTTATAATGGAAATAGTTCTTTAAAACCAATACATGTCCAGAAGGCAAACATAAACGAAAAGTCCCTATAGCTAATGCAGCAACTCTTGCTCCATTGGCAAACGTCGAGACAATCTCATTTCGCCTAGCATCCTGCTTATTTCTAGATTCTGCAAAGACATACAAATATGTGAAGTTGCAGCAGAATTTAGAACCCATGAGCTGGATTCAGCACTAATCATAAGATTAGTTTCAATAAGAATAGCCACCATACCTTCATAAGGTTGGTTCTTGGGCTTGACCTTCAAGCTCACGAGGTACCTCCTACAGTTCCTCCTCCAATGCCCTTTGACACCACAGTAGTGACATTTCCCTTTATCAATCATGGGTTTTGGTTGCACAATAAGTTTGGCAGGCCTCTTCCATTTATTCTTCTTTAAAATAGTCTTACCCCTTGAAGAAGAAGCCTTAGCCATAGTCACTACATTTGGCCTTGTGTTATGCATTTCCTTCTCATAAATTACTAGCATGCTATGTAACTCAGCAAGAGTTTTCTCCATCTTATGCATGTGGAAGTTTTGGACAAAACCAGAGAAGGAATCGGGTAAAGATTGGAGGATCAAATCCTCATTGTCCATAACGAGATTCAGCCTAGCCAATTCTTTAATGTGCCAGATCATTTTCAAAGCATGATCATTAACTGATGATCCTTCAGCCATCCTCATACAGTACAATGACTTAGATATCTCATATCTAGAGGTTTGACTATTCTCATCAAAGTATTCCTTTAAATGCAAAATGATCGACCTAGCATCTTCCATAGATTCATACTTCTTTTGTAATTCATTGTTCATCGAAGCAAGCATATATGACCTAACTTTTAAGTCATCATCACGCCACTTATCATAAGTGACACGTTCCTCTTGGGTCCTACCCCTAGGAAAGGAGGTTGGCATCTTTTCATCAAGCACATACCCAATTTTTTCTGAATTGAGAACAATTCTCCAATTCCTCACCTAGTCAGTGAAATTGGGTCTAGTCAAACAATTCTTGTCAAGTATAGAAGCGAGTGGGTTTGTGGTCACCATTTTTCAAAGTAATAATATATCTGTTGCAGAAAATAAATTGTTAGCCGTTGTACTTTTCATAATACCTATTTCATTTTGGTCTTTAAATGAAATAGATCCTCCCACTAAATTTATCTTCGAATCCCATACTCCTTAAGATGGGAAGTGGTAATCTTTGTTGGGTAAAGATTACTAATGGGGATTGGAGTCCCACTAGCCCAAAGTTCACCTCACCTAACAGTTATTGGTGTCCTATAAACTTAGTGAGTGAACTAGTTTGTTCAACGCATCATATGCGAGTCCCAATCATAACTTCGGCCTCTAGACCATGAAAGCCTCACCTAACAGTTATTGGCATCATGATCATAATTAAGTCTAGCCCATCGTCTTATGGAAGTATTGAAAACACAAATGATTCCCTCACCTGACAGTTATTAGAAATCATTTGACTCTAACCCCACAGCATCATATGCATAATGGAGTGGTCTAATATTATAAATGATAATTAATACTTATGTATCCATAACCCGTTAGTTAACTACTATAATATTGGATCAAACCACGACGATAGAAGGCCACAAGTCCAAAATCCGTTTCGACTTAATATTCTTTGTAAGGAGATTTGGGTCGTTATTAATAGTCTCACTTTGCACATTAACCGGTTTAACATGCATGATACCATAAACACAATGAGTAAATAGATATCACATTACATCTTTCCTATGTGGTGATCATGGAATTATGGTTCAATGGGTCTCGAGCCAAAGAGACCCATTTAGCCATTTTAATGTTTTAATAATATGGACCTGCTCTTCACTTTTTCTTCAGTCTTTGAACTCTTCAAAGACCGGGCCCGAAGAGCTCACCGGTTTAATGGCTCCTCTAATGGCTCCTCCTCTCTTGTAGTATTTACATCAATAATTGAAATACTAAACTATACTAAAATTACCTTTCATAAAAATAAATATAAAAGGAAGGACGCAGCCTCCATTTAATAATTACATCCCCAAAAAGAATACCTGTAATCATCATACATTCATCCATACAACAATCACAACATTTAGGGATTTTTCCATGATCAGCAACCTTCCTTACGAGCCATAAATTCAAAATTTAAAGCTCTAGAAGACATGCATAAAATTCTGCATATCATTTGTGGAATATAAACACAAAATATAACAAGTTATGGATTTTTGATTCAAAATTGATTTAGTTCTAATTTTTGCTTAGTTGATTAAATTTATCACATTAATTAATCAACTTCTATAGGCCACATAAGAGTAAGAGAACCAATTCTCGTAACAAAAATAAATTGGCCATTAGAACGCAAAAATATATTTGAACTACAAATCAATTAAACGCACGAAAAATGCCTAAGGTTGGCTCTGATACCACTGTTGGGGTTTCATGAATCATGTATAAGAAAAATTAACGAAATGAACGCAGCGGAAACAAATATATATTTTATACATGATTCTCCTAAGACATTGTTCGTGCGTTTTAATCAAAAATCTAAACATAAAAGGGAGTTAAACGAAATACCTCTCGAAGCGCGCTTTGAAACAAGTCGGTTCGGATGTTCTACAGTTCGAGTCCCACAAGTGTCGGACCTCCAGTTCAGACACACCAACAACGAACGTCGAACAGAAAAGAGAACTTTCAGATATCCACCACTTCGATCGTGCTAACAATCACGTGGAAAGAATCCGTCGTATTCTTGATGGATAATAGTCACAGCCCGAACGAGATAACGCTCTTCTTTCTTGCATCTCAAAGACACAAGAACACGCACACACTTTTGCTCTCTATTTTAGCAAAGCATCTCAAAAAATTCCCCGCAACCTTTCTGCGGCATTTTATTTCTTAAAGCCTTCACGAATCAACAACCGTTGCTGATCACGATCATGCACCGTCATGCAAGAACGGTCAGCGGTTGCTGACCGTTCATGCATGATCTTCGTGCATGATGGTTAGCCATGCTTCGTGCATGATGGTCAGTAACCGTTGACCATGTGCACGAAGCTTTAAGCTTTAATTTTTTTTTTATATTACTAATAAAAGGCAACGCACATATCATGTGCGTTGCAACCATGTGTACATTAATTAATTAAATGAATAAAGGATTAATTAATCAATTCCTTTTAAAATTAAAATAACATAATCCTTATATGTACAATTGAAATCCCTAATATGTAACTACTACATAGCAACTTTAGGGTGTATATCTAACAAACACTTCGTCGAGTAGCCAAAGATGAGCGCATGAGGTGATGTAGTTTACTTTGCCACAATTGAAGTTGAGTTTCCAGATGATTTTATCAAGGTTGTATGAGAAAAATATGTCAACTTTTTGATCATGTGTTACTTCAGTGCTTTTCAAATTCAGATGTTTAGTGTAAGGTCCAGCTTATACAACACTTGACCACAGACTTTGGAACAAAGTTACACCAGTCATATGCAAACTGGATGCTCCAACTTGAGAGTGAGTGATAAAATAAATTTATGAAGGTTATATTTTCCCAATTAAAAAATATATTTAGAGATATTATTAGATATTTGAGATATTATTCGATAATTTGTTATTGTGACATCTGGAATTTTTGTAATTGTAATACTGTAACATTCAAAAATTCGTGTCATTCGAGTGGATACATAGAAATTTTAGTGAATTATAAATTCTGTGGGTTGTGATAGATAATTTTTTCATAAATGTAATTATCCCGCATCCAACATGTTGAATTGAATTGATAAATGTTGATGTGTGCGCTAATAGTTGGATGGCATTAATTAATTTATTGTCATCTTAGTAGTTGATGGTTTGATATTAATTGTGTAGACTTTAGTTAATTAATAATAATGGCGATCCACTTATGTTAATGATGTTGAAAGAAGAGGGATTACATTTACTTACTATATTTGCTCACCAAAATTTAGAGATGCAAACATCAAAAGTGTCAAAACTTAACATAGGGGAACACTTAAGTGTCAAAAGTTCCAAAAGGTACACTTATGTGCAAAAATTGGAGAATAATGGAACACTTAAGCAACAATAGTGAGAAATTCTAACCAAATTGCTGACGTGGCATTTTCTGGCGACTTTTTTTTTTAACTGATGTGGCAATTTATTTTTTAAAATTATCTAGTGGCAATTCTCTTAAAAAACATGCACGTGGCAATTTTTTTTTAAAAAAAACTGCCCATATCAATAAAAAGCCCCTAAAATTAATTTTTAATATAAATATTAATTGAAAATTAATTAAAAACTAAACTATTTTAAATAAATAAAAAAAAAGAGGAAGAAGAAAGGGGAGCAATAGGTCTAGTGAGGGCCTCAACCCTCGTGCCATCACCCTACCATCATCGGAGAGGGCCAGTGACAATGGGGCAAGCGTCAGCCAGGGTCACCAACCCTTGGGCAGTGGCCAGTGACCCTGGCCGACCGCTAATGACGAGGCCCTTGCTGAACCTATAGTACCCCCTTTTTCTTCCTTTTTTATAAAAATAATTTAGTTTTTAAATTTATTTTAAATTAATATTAAATTAATATATTTAAGGGTAAAACGACATTGTTTTGCACCTTCATTGCTGAGTTGGCTTTCGGCAAGCCATGTATACCACATATATTATTAAAAAAATGTTACGTTAGATTTCCAACTACTTTCGTTAGACTTGGCATTAAAGCGCCCTACTTGTTTTTTTTTTTAATATAAAAAAGTGGCACTTAAATGTATATTTTGAAACTTTTGACATTAAAGCATCCACCTATGTCAAGTTTTGGCACTTCTTATTTACTTTGTCCTCAAATTTTAATTGAAATTTATAAGTGCCACATGTCCTTATAAGAACTCTTGCATGACCATATGTTTCTTCAAAACAAGATATTAGCACAAATTTTGACACCTAAATTAATCTATCATTACCTTTATGTGACTCACTCTCTTCTTGCATTCATCTAACCACGTTTAAGATGATGTCTTGCATTTGTTGTTAGAAGTATGCCCTAAAATTAATTAACTAATTAAAAAAAAAAATTAAAGGTTCGTGCATGTGCACGAATTCGTGCACATGCACGAAGCATAATGGTCAGCGGTTGCTGACCATTATGCACGAAGCATGGATGGTCAGCAACCGCTGACCATCATGCCACGTTCGTGCATGAGCGGTTGCTCATGCACGATCGTCCACTATGGACGATCAGCAACGGTTGCTGATCGTCCATTGATCAGCAACCGTTGCTGGTCATTTTTAAATATAAAAAGCAATTGAGGATGTGAGAAAAAGGGGTTGTTGAAAAACAGAGAAAAGTGTGGGCGTGCTTCTTGTGTTTTTTAGAAACATACGAGAGTAATTTCTTTTCCAAAAAGGGGAGCAAATTGTGTGCGTGTTCTTGTGTCTTTGAGACGCAAGAAAGAAGAACGTTATTGCGTTCGGGTCGTGACTATTATACATCAAGGATACGACGGTTTGTTTCCACGTGATTGCTAGCACGATCGAAGTGGAGAATATCCGAAGGTTCTCTCTTCCGTTCGACGTTCGTTGTTGGTGTGTCTGAACTAGAGGTCCGACGCTTGTGGGACTCGTACTGTAGAACATCCGAACCGACTTGTTTCAAAGCGCTTCGAGAGGTATTTCGTTTAACTTCCTTTTATGTTTAGATTTTTGATTAAAACGCACGAACAACGCCTAAGGAGAATCATGTGTAGAATATATCTTTGTTTTCGCTGCGTTTATTCTGTTGATTTTTCTTATACATGATTCATAAAAACCCAACAGTGGTATCAGAGCCAACCTTAGGCGTTTTCGTGCGTTTAATTGATTTATAGTTCAAATATATTTTTGCATTCTAATGGCCAATTTATTTTTGTTAAGAGAATTGGTTCTCTTACCTTTTATGTGGCCTATAGAAGTTGATTGATTTATGTGATAAATTTAATCAACAAAGCAAAAATTAGAACTAAATCAATTTTGAATCAAAAATCCGTAACTTGTTATACTTGATGTTTATATTTTGCAAATGATATGCAGAATTTTATGCATGCCTTCCAGAGCTTTAAATTTTGAATTTATGGCTCATAAGGAAGGGTGGTGATCATGGAAAAATCCCTAATTGTTGTGATTGTTGTATGGATGAATGTATGATGATTACAGGTATTCTTTTTGGGGATGTAATTATTAAATGGAGGCTGCGTCCTTCCTTTTATTTTACTTTAATTTTTCTTGATATGTAATTTTGGTATAGGTTAGTATTTCAATTGTTGATGTAAATACTACAAGAGAGGAGGAGCCATTGGAGGAGCCATTAAACCGGTGAGCTCTTTGGGCCCGGTCTTTGAAGAGTTCAAAGATTGAAGAAAAAGTAAAGAGCAGGTCCATATAATTAAAACATTAAAATGGCTAAATGGGTCTCTTTGGCTCGAGACCCATTGAACCATAATTCCATGATCACCACATAGGATAGATGTTATGTGATATCTATTTATTTATTATGTTTTTGATATCGTGCATGTTAAACCGGTTAATGTGCAAAGTGAGACCATTAATAATGACCCAAATCTCCTTACAAAGAATATTAAGTCGAAACGGGTTCGGACTCGTGGCCTTCCATCGTCGTGGTTTGATCCAATATTATAGTGGTTAACTAACCGGTTATGGATACATAGGGGTTAATTACCATTTATAATATTGGACCACTCCATTATGCATATGATGCTGTGGGGTTGAAGCCAAATGATTTCTAATAACTGTCAGGTGAGGGAATCATTTGTGTTTTCAATACTTGCATGAGACGATGGGCTAGACTTAACTATGATCATGATGCCAATAACTGTTAGGTGAGGTTTTCATGGTCTAGAGGCCGAAGTTATGATTGGGACTCGCATATGATGCGTTGAACAAGCTGGTTCACTCACTAAGTTCATAGGACACCAATAACTGTTAGGTGAGGTGGACTTTGGACTGGTGGGACTCCAATCCCCACTAGTAATCTTTACCCAACAAATATTACCGCTTCCCATCTTAAGGAGTATGGGATTCGAAGATAAATTTAGTGGGAGGATCTATTTCATTTAAAGACCAAAATGAAATAGTTACTTTGAAAGATACAACGGCTAACAATTTATTTTCTGCAACAGATATATATTATTACTCTGAAAATGGTGACCACAAACCCACTCGCTTCTATACTTGACAAGAATTGTTTGACTGGACCTAATTTCACTGACTGGGTGAGGAATTTGAGAATTGTTCTCAATTCAGAAAAAATTGGGTATGTGCTTGATGAAAAGATGCCAACCTCCTTTCCTGAGGGTGGGACCCAAGAGGAGCGTGTCACTTATGATAAGTGGCGTGATGATGACTTAAAAGTTAGGTCATATATGCTTGCTTCTATGAATAATGAATTACAGAAGAAGTATGAATCTATGGAAGATGCTGGGTCGATCATTTTGCACTTAAAGGAATACTTTGATGAGAATGGTCGAACCTCTAGATATGAGATATCTAAGGCATTGTACCGTATGAGGATGGCTGAAGGATCATCTGTTAATGATCATGCTTTAAAAATGATCGGCACATTGAAGAATTGGCTAGGCTAAATCTCGTTATGGACAATGAGTTAGCTGTGGATTTGATCCTCCAATCTTTACCCGATTCCTTCTCGGTTTTGTCCAAAACTTCCACATGCATAAGATGGATAAAACTCTTGCGGAGTTACATAGCATGCTGGTAGTTTATGAGAAGGAAATGCATAACACGAGGCCAAATGTAGTGGCTATGGCTAAGGCTTCTTCTTCAAAGGGTAAGACCATTTTAAAGAAGAATAAATGGAAGAGGCCTGCCAAACCTGTTGTGCAACCAAAACCCATGATTGATAAAGGGAAATGTCATTACTGTGGTGTCAAAGGGCATTGGAGGAGGAACTGTAAGAGGTACCTCGCGAGCTTGAAGGTCAAGCCCAAGAACCGACCTTATGAAGGTATGGTGTCTATGCTTATTGAAACTAATCTTATGGTTAGTGCTGAATCCAGCTCATGGGTTCTAGATTCTGCTGCAACTTCACATATTTGTATGTCTTTGCAGAATCTGGAAATAAGCAGGATGCTAGGGCGAAATGAGATTGTCCTGACGTTTGCCAATGGAGCAAGAGTTGCTGCATTAGCTATAGGGACTTTTCGTTTATGTTTGCCTTCTGGACATGTATTGGTTTTAAAGAACTGTTTGCATTATAAGAATGCTGTTAGGAACATCATCTCTATACCTCGTTTGGGTAAAGAGAATTATGAATTTTCTTTTGCTGATGATGTATGTTCTATTTATCATAATAGAATATGTGTTGGTTCTAGCTTATTAACCAACAATCTTTATACCATTACAATGTCCAGTAATGCGATTACCAACGTCAATAAGCAAAATAGAATTGATATAAATGCCATAACTAATAAACGCCCTAGAGACGGTCCAAATAAAAAGTATGTTTGGCATCTCCGATTAGGTCATATTGGAGAAGACAGAATTAACAAGTTGAGTAATGATGGATACATTGATCCTTCAAATTTTGAGTCATACTCGACTTGTGAGGCATGTCTTCTAGGAAAAATGACCAAAGCACCTTTTGTGGGACAAAGTGCGCGAGCTGCTGACATATTAGAATTAATACATACAGATGTATGTGGACCAATTAATGAATCTGCTAGAGGTGGTTATAACTACTTCATTACCTTCACTGATGATCAGTCACGGTATGGTTATTTATACCTCATGAAGTATAAATCTGAATCCTTTGAAAAGTTCAAGGAATTCAAGGCTGAAGTTGAGAAACAAACAGGAAAATGTATTAAGGCTCTTCGATCGGATCGAGGAGGTGAATACCTTAGTACTGAATTCCTGGACTTTCTTAAAGAGAATGGCATTTTATCACAATGGACACCTCCTAGAACTCCAGAACATAATGGTGTATCTGAACGAAGAAATCGTACTTTATTAGATATGGTACGATCTATGATGAGTTACACCGATTTGCCAATATCCCTTTGAGGATATGCTCTTGAGACTTGCTGCATATATACTGAATAGAGTGCCGTCCAAATTTGTTCCAACTACGCCCTATGAGATATGGCATAGTAGGAAACCTAGTCTTAATCATATTAAGATTTAGGGTAATCCACTTTTGTGAAAAAGCTGAAAGTGAAAAAATTGGAGGCAAGATCTGAACAAGGTCGCTTCATTGGATATCCAAAGGAAACTCTTGGATATTATTTCTATTTTCATTCAGACCAAAGAATTTTGGTATGCAAGCACGCTTCTTTCTTGGAGAATCAGTTCATCCAAGAAAGTGGTGCTGGGCGGAAAATAGTCTTACAAGAAGAAAATAATGAAGTATCAAACAACCGAGTTCAGATACCAATCTCTGATTCAGTGGGAGCTTCTGATACACAACCTCTTAGGAGAAGTGCGAGAATGTCTCGCCCACCACCTCGTTATAGACACTTGGTTGATCATATTGAACCATTATTCATTGTGAATGATAGTGATCAACCTGGTGATCCTAAAACCTATGAGGAGGCGATGTTGGACATCGATTCGGTAAATGGCTAGAAGCCATGAAATCTGAAATGGATTCAATGTATTCCAATGAGGTATGGACCTTGGTGACCTGCTGATGGTATTGTACCAATTGGCTGTAAATGGATCTTCAAGAGGAAGATAAATGCTGAAGGTCAAATTGGAACTTACAAAGCACGGCTGGTGGCGAAAGGATATCGTCAAAAGAAGGAATTGATTATGACGAAACTTTCTCACTGTGGCCATGCTAAAATCCATTCGGATTATGTTGGCTATAGCTGCACACCTTGATTATGAGATATTCCAAATGGATGTCAAAACGGCTTTTCTAAATGGTTTTCTCGATGAGGACATCTATATGGAACAGCCACAGGGTTTTGAACCCAATTGTGAAAAACAGAAGGTGTGTGAGCTTAAGAGATCCATTTATGGACTCAAACAAGCCTCCAGAAGTTGGAACATCCGTTTTGATGAGGTAGTCAAATCGTTTGGCTTCATCAAAAATCCGGATGAACCTTGTGTATATAAGAAGATCGGTGGGAGTGCAATTGCATTTCTGGTTTTGTATGTCGATGATATACTTTTGATTGGAAATGATGTACCAATGATATCATCGATAAAACTATTCTTGTCACAGAAATTCTCCATGAAAGATTTAGGAGAGGCAACCTACATTTTAGGTATCAAGATCTATAGAGATAGATCAAGACGATTGATTGGCCTCTCACAATCTACGTACATAGACAAAGTGTTAACACGGTTTAACATGCAATGTTCCAAGAGAGGATTATTGCCTTTTAGGCAAGGGATCCGTCTTTCTAAGGAGATGTGTCCCAACACTCTGAAGAAAGAGAGCGGATGGCAAAGATACCATATGCATCCGCTATTGGAAGCATAATGTATGCTATGCTATGTACTAGACCACGATATTGCGCATGCTGTAAGTATTACTAGCAGATATCGTCGATCCAGGAGAAGAGCACTGGATAGCAAATCAAGAATATTCTTAAGTACTTGCGAAGGACTAAAGATTTATTCTTGATATATGGAGAAGGAGAATTTGAAGTTGTAGCTTATACGATTCTGATTTTCAATCGGATCCTAATGATTATAAGTCTACGTCTGGGTTTGTCTTCACATTCAATGGTGGTGCAGTTAGTTGGAAAAGTTCCAAACAAAGCATAACTGCCGATTCCACCACTGAGGCAGAGTATGTAGCTGCTTCCGAAGCAGCAAAGGAAGCCGCTTGGATGAAGAAGTTCATTTCAGAACTTGGAGTCGTTCCTTCAATTGAGCAACCGATCACATTGTTTTGTGACAACAATGGGGCGATAGCTCAAGCTAAGGAACCAAGGTCTCACCGAAGTCCAAGCATATTGAGAGACGCTTCCATCTCATCAGAGAAATTGTTGGGAGAGGTGATATCGCCTTGCAGAAAATTGCCTCAGCAGAAAACGTGGCAGATCCCTTCACTAAGGCCTTACCTCAATCTTCTTTTGAAAGACATATTGACAAAATGGGTTTGAGGTACCGGACAAGTTGGCTTTAGTGCAACCGGGAAATTGTTGGATGTATGCCCTAAAGCTACTATGTAATAGTTACATATTAGGGATTTCAGTTGTACTTTCATTATTATTATTTAATTAATGGCAACGACGTATTCATTCATTTGTCCAATTAGTTTATATTGATGAATGATTCCATAAGATCAGTTGTAACTAGACCTATTCTTGAGACGTCAAGAATATATGTGACGGGTTCATAGTTAGACTGAATCTTTAAATTGTTCCTCGGTCGATGGATTATTAAGTGGATATTAATAATCCTGTTGAGACCGGTGTGTTCTTAACTTCGCCATTAAGTATTGGATACTTAAGGGAATGATGAGTCACATGTCATTGGGTATTATGATGCCGAGTTAGAACACAGGTGTTTTGTATTAGACAAATTCACTGAACGTGACGCATATGGAATGATTAGCGACATGGAAGCTTTTAGCATGGTCAATGTCTAATTGTTCATGCTTTGGTCTTGTGTAAATAATCCTTAGACCGAGGCACAGTGTTAACTTGTGTATTGAACAACTATGGTTCACGGGTACACATAATGTCGGGTCGTCGATCCGTCTTTATACTTGATGGTCATAGTTTGTTCATATACGAAGTTACACGTGTGCGCAATATGGAATATGTCTCCTTGTTATATGCAAGGTATGATAATGATGTCCTATGCGATCTAATTGTGACACTGCATTTAAATCCTCGGCCGGGGTTGTAACCGAGAATAAATTGTTTATGTCTCGAATAAAATGCATGTCAATTAGATTTGTGCATATGATCGAATTAATGACTTGACAAATATTCCATGGTCTTTGTTTGATCGGGACATAGTAAGACATAGGGATTGAATTACACGTAGCCAAAGCTGACGGGTTCATTATGTTCTTAAAGCATTCACACTATCTCGGGTAGCCATGACATATTGCTAGATGTCAATCGTGGCTTGTAGGACCTAAAAGATTAATCGGGACAATTAATTCTTTTGGAAGTACTAATGTGTTAGTACAAGTCTTACTACCAGCTTAGTGATGAACCTAGGGATGTCACACACCATAAACAACTAGGATGACGTGGAACAAGAGAGAAATATTTTGCAAATGTGTTTGCAATTACTGCAATCGAATTGAGTCGATTTGAAATTAAATTAAATGAGATTTAATTTAATTTGTATTATAGTCACGAGCCTACTTGCATATGATGCACACGCATGCCCAAAGTGGATATATATATTAACATACCAAACAAGTTGGTTTTAGTGCAAGTGGGAGATTGTTAGAAGTATGCCCTAAAATTAATTAACTAATTAAAAAAAAAATTAAAGGTTCGTGCATGTGCACGAATTCATGCACATGCACGAAGCATAATGGTCAGCGGTTGCTGACCATTATGCACGAAGCATGGATGGTCAGCAACCGCTGACCATCATGCCACGTTCGTGCATGAGCGGTTGCTCATGCACGATCGTCCACTATGGACGATCAGCAACGGTTGCTGATCGTCCATTGATCAGCAACCGTTGCTGGTCATTTTTAAATATAAAAAGCAATTGAGGATGTGAGAAAAAGGGGTTGTTGAAAAACAGAGAAAAGTGTGGGCGTGCTTCTTGTGTTTTTTAGAAACATACGAGAGTAATTTCTTTTCCAAAAAGGGGAGCAAATTGTGTGCGTGTTCTTGTGTCTTTGAGACGCAAGAAAGAAGAACGTTATTGCGTTCGGGTCGTGACTATTATACATCAAGGATACGACGGTTTGTTTCCACGTGATTGCTAGCACGATCGAAGTGGAGAATATCCGAAGGTTCTCTCTTCCGTTCGACGTTCGTTGTTGGTGTGTCTGAACTAGAGGTCCGACGCTTGTGGGACTCGTACTGTAGAACATCCGAACCGACTTGTTTCAAAGCGCGCTTCGAGAGGTATTTCGTTTAACTTCCTTTTATGTTTAGATTTTTGATTAAAACGCACGAACAACGCCTAAGGAGAATCATGTGTAGAATATATCTTTGTTTTCGCTGCGTTTATTCTGTTGATTTTTCTTATACATGATTCATAAAAACCCAACATTTGTGTCACCTTAAATTGGTGATTGTCATGCATAGTTACACCTATCAATTGAAGACCCATTTCTATATTGGTAAAAATCTTAATATAACCTCTTTTACTTTGGCAAAACAACCCTTTTCGATCTTTCCAAAAATCCGAAGAACACTTGCATTAGTTATTTTCACCTTCAGTCCTAAAATTAGTGACTTAAACTCTTCAATTCAAGAGCTAGAAGGTAGTGACGACAAATTGGTAATTCACAGTTGTTTCGAGGTAAATGAAGTTTATAGATATTAAGTTTGTTTAAATCTACTTAATACTTGATTGAGATATGCAATAATATTTTGGGCATGGTGATTGTCGAACTTGTCTTGGCAATCTTGTCCATGTTTGTTCTGCTTTATTTTGCTTCATTTTGGATAATTAGAATATAGTTGTTATGTCATATTTGTCTTGATGACCCATCATGTGTTCATTCTGCTTCATCCTTGATAGTTAGAATCTGGTTGTTCTGCTATATTTATCTTAATGACCCATTGCATATTCGTTCTACTTTGTTCTAGATAGTCAAAATCTAGTTGTTCTGCAATATTTATTTTGATGACTAATTGTATGTTCATTTTGCTTTGTTTCTACCATATTTATTTTGATGACTCATTGCATATTCATTCTATTTTGTTCTATTTTATTTGGGTAGTCACAATCTAGTCATTTTGCTATATGTATTTTGATGACCTACTGTATATTTATTTTGCTTTGTTCTGTTTCATCCTGAATAGTCAAAATCTATTTGTTTTGCCATATAAATCTTGATGACCTATTGCATATTTGTTCTACTTCATTTTGAATAGTCAGAAGCTATTCATTCTATCATATATGTTCTTGTGTCCTCTTGTATATTCATTTTGTTAGAATTTTACTAATCAAAATTTGTCTGTTCTACCTATATTTTCTAGAATTCCTTATATCAAAATATGTCCATTCACTTTAGTATAATTTACTATGTGTGAATCTATTTGTTCATTCTACCAGATTTTACTAATTTTGAGTTTGTCAATTTATGAATCTATTTATTTAGTCAAATCTGTTCATTTGTGAATCTATCTGCCAACTTGTGAATCTATTTGTTGATAAATCTATCTATTGGTTCATATAAACTTTACTGAGTATGAATCTATTCCTTGTTGAATCTGTCCATTTGTTGATTTGTCCATTGCTGAATTTGTCAATTTGTAAATCTATTCATTGTTGAATCCGTTCTTTTGTTCTATAAGCTTTGATTGAGTCAGAATTTACCCTTTTAAATGTTTAGACTTTACGTCAAGAATATACTTATTCATTTAGACTCAAAATATACCTATTTGATTAACAATATTTTAATGACTAGAACTTGCTCAATGTCCAAACTCAGAATGTATTCATTTGGATGTGCAGACTTTGAAAACTAGGAATGAGATTAGTGTGATTCCATGACCCACAGAGTGGTTCGTTACGATGCCCTATGATAGAAATTTATGAGATGCCCTGGTGGTTGGGATGACCTAGAGAGTGTCTTGGAATGCCTCAGGAGTCAAGATGCCCTTGTGGTGAGAATGTCCTATGGTGAAAGTTTGTTGAATATCTCGGAATTAAGATGTTCTAGTGATTGGGACTTCGAGAGGAGGAGGAGGAAGCATTAAGGAACAAAATGTACTGTCATGTATAGAACCAAATATTGCTTAAATTATTTGTTTATGTGAAATATGGTGTGCATTTGCATGAATTTGGATAGACATTATTTGTTGACGATTTTTGCGATAAATGAAATGGGAAAAGTAAAGTCTAATCATGTTTTTGTCATATTTACTGGATGATCATGCATTCATTTTGTGTGTACTAGGTGAAATGGTAAGAGGGTTTTTTTAACTTAAAACTAGAGATTTTATTTATTAGGTTTTGGCTTACTCGTTTTCATTTTTCAAATGTGCAAGATGGACATCCCTCAACTTTTGCACTATGAAGTTCCTATACATTATAAAGGTCTTTATGAAAGTATGTTGAAGTTATTGATCCATGACTTCGGTATGAACGTTTGTACATACAGGCTTTTGGAGTATAGTATGGAGAAAGGTCATCCCGACCCTCAACCAAACTTTTGTATTTTTCTCGTAATGTAATGAAGTTGTAAACTTAAATATGGTATAAATAAAAGAAGTAAAAGCATATTGGTTATGCTTGTACAACTTTCTATGTAAAGGGATTTTTGAAAATGTTTAATAATGCTTCCACATATTAAAAGAGAATAATATTATAAGAAACACGTGTCAAAAGTTACATTTTGGGATGTCACAGTCATACTCTAAAGTAGCTAATTTTCTTTCATATGTGTGTGTTTGAGTATAAATACCATTTTTTGATATGTATAAAGTGAAGTCAATTAAGTAAATATGTAGTCTTTATTGATTTTCTTTCCTTCTCTCCTGAAGATCCTAAAATATTTATAGAATAAGATAGAACCTACATTTTTCAGTTGTGTGTGAGATTTTGGCAAGATTAATATCAACATTTCTAAGAGTTTAAGCAGTTAGATGAAAGTGTGGTTTAATATTTAAATATTCTAACACTCTTCATGAAAGGGCTAGTAACAACACCTAGAGGGAGGTGAATAGGTGTGAATAAATTTTTTGCAAAATCAATAAAAATAATTTCCTTTAGAAAAACACAGATGAATTCTGACTTTAGTGATTAAATAAAGCTTTAAACAAACTAAAGGAATTTGTACTTAAACAGTTAATTGGAGCTACAAATCAAATAAAGAAGTTGAGGGAAGAGAATTAAGAACACAAAATTTATAGTGATTCGGCTTAGATCAAGCCTATGTCACTCTCTCGAGCTAACATCCTATTGGTTGGATTCCACTAAGAATTCAAAAGAGCTTTTTTAGCTTGATGATCTCAACTTCATAGTGAAGAGTCTTTACTGGTCTCTCATAAAATCTCGCTATGAGGTTCTCTCTTTTGTAAACAACTTTGAGCTTAGTGAATGAAATGGAAAAGAACTAGGAAGCTTCGGTCTTGAAAAATTTTCTTTCACACACTTTATCGAACAACTAGAGAGTCCGCCTTAAATACTCCTTCATGCCATCACGACCGTTGGCACTTTCCAAATGAATTCTTCCAATCTACCCATAGGACAGAATCAATCAAGGAGATCTCGAGTCATTTGAAGATTTGTGATGAAAGCCCATCAATCATATTCACCCATACAATCAAGATTTTGGTTTCCATAAGTAGAACCTTCAAGTTTGCTTGCCTTCCAAAAGATTTGAATATTAGAATTGATTTCAATAAGGACAATCAATCATGTAGGTGCTATATCCAGCCATAATGTCATCCATAAGCCATACAAATTGAATCCTTGAAGAAATAAAGATAATCTCACATATGGATAAATCTTCATTCTTTAGTCTAGAAACAGTCAATGCAGCAGCAAACTTTGAATCTAAAGTTTGGCAATCTTCAAACTCTAACATTAGAGTCTAAAAGTCTTCAGACTAAGCTTTAGAAAGGTTTTGTCAATTTCAAAACAGTAAAGGAGTTTTTTCAACAATCTCCCCCTTTTTTATGGTGACAAAACTTTCTTGCAGATTTAGGAACTTTTGACCTGCAAAACAACTCTTAAGCAATACATAATATCTTATAAAATTAAGTTGATTATGACCTAGATAGCATCGATTCTGCAACCACAGAATTCTTCTTCTTGTTCTTGCTCAGCTTCACCACCCAAGTGATGTTCTTTTTCTCGTTCATCTCCTATAGTTCCACTCTGAGTCTTCTCAGAATCTTTGATAAGGATATTGCAAATGTTGGTTCAAAAGAGTCATCTTGACCCTCTTCTTCTTCTTCTTCCCTTCTCTTTTTCTTCTCTTCTTCTCTCTTCCTCAACTTTTCTTTCTTCACTTCATTCTCTTCTCTCTTCTCTTCTTTCACTTCTCTACTCTATCTCTTCTCGTCCTCTTTCCTCTTATTCTGCGGCTTCTCAAAACTAACAAAGCTTCGTAGACTTTTCAAGGCAAATGCGGAGAGTGTGAGATCATCCTCATCTTCTTCTCCGTCCTATAAAATAAGGGTTCTCCTCTTCTTGATAGGTGCATTTATTAGCTCTTTGCCTTTCATTTTCTTCGCGGCAGAGTCTTGCTTTGTTTTGATTTGGGACTTCTCCTTCAAGTGCTCCAATGCTTTATTCAGTTCCTTCAATCTCATTTTCGAAACCATATTCAAACCAATCACCATAGGAGAAATGGTTCTAACACAAAGAGATCTTGGAAACTGAATGTGAAAGTGTCGAAACAATTTTATAACTAGCACGGAGTAAGGAAGTTGTTCCTTATCCTTCACAATGTGAAAGCTAGTACGAGCACCTAGAGAAGGTGAATAGGCGCGAAAACAAATTTTGTAGAGTAAAGTATAAAATTTTGCTTTTAAACCAACTCTGTTTAGAAATAGACTATGAAAAGGAAATTAAACTATAATAATCAGATAGAGTTATGATCAAAGTAAAAGAGCTTAAGGAAGAGAAGAAGAACACAAAGTTTATAGTGGTTCGACTTAATCCAAGCCTACGTCCACTCTCCCACACTAACAGTCCATTGGCTGGATTTTACTAAGAATCAAAAGAGTTGTTATCGTATAGCTTTTTCTTGATTTCACAATATAGAGACTCTGCTACACTTCCTCAAGGTCTCACGGAAGTATAGACTCTCTTTTGAGTACAAGTTCACGCTCAACAATTGAATTGACAAAAAACAAAGAGCTTCAGACTTTGGAATTTCTCTATCATGCACACACTCGAATAACTAGAACGTCTTTCTTATATACTTCTCCATGCCATCATAACCGCTGGCACTTACCAAAGGAGCTCTTCCAATCTACCCATTAAACATAATCAATTAGAGAGATTTTGAGTTATTTAAGGAATATGACGATAGCCCACTAATCCTACTTACCCATACAATCAGGATCTAGGTTTCCATAAGTAGAACCTTCCAAGTATACTTTGCCAATCAATGGATCCAAAATGCTTTGAATCAATCTCAAGATGCTATATCCATCAAAGAGATCTTCTTTAGTCGATAGAATCAAATCCTTAAAGAAATACTTAATTATGGATAAGTCCTCTTCGATGGTCTAGAAACTGCCAATAAGGATAGACTTTGAATCTTGAGTTTGGCGGTCCGGTGGTCTTCAAACTTGGAAGAAAGAGTATGCAAGTCTTTAGACTAAACTGATGAAAACATTTTGTCAGTTTCAAAATACGCAAGAAAGTTTTCTCCAACAATCTCCCTCTTTTTGATGGTGACAAAACTTTCCTGCAGATTTGGATATCTTTGACCTATAAAACAATACTCAAGCAAACATGGATATCTCCCAGAAAACAATTCGCTTAGTAAGGACAACATTAAATCTGCATTCACAGGAAATAAGTTAGTCTTGTAAATAAACAACTATCTCTGCCATGAAATACCCACAGTGCTTAAGATGTTGCAGCAAACATTTAAACGATTAAACAATCTAAATTCAATCTAGTCATAACCACAACTAAACCAAACAAAAGTAAAGTCAATCAAAAAGTCAAGAGTTAAATCTCAAATCAAATCTAAAACATCTCTCCCCCTTTTTGTCAGCATTAAAAAGGTAGAGACAAAAAGAGAATGGAATTAGGTTTGCTTTGGAATGCGAACAAGCTGGAAATCTCCCATTGACTGGACAATCCCTTCTAGCTTTTTCAAATCCTCTTTTAGTTGATCCAATTCTTCACCCTTGGCATTTGGTTGAACTTGAAGTGCAAGGGCATGAATTTGATCATGCAAAGAAACTGAAGAGGCTTGACTTGCATTTGCAAGTTCTAAACTTCGCATCCTAGGGCATAAATTTGGCCTCGCATCTCCAAGAGAATATCAAGCAATCTTCAAAAGTCTGCTGAATTATTAGTCTGAGTACTGGCCTCTGCATGATTAGTCTAAGGTGTATTGGCAGATGATGGCATTTCTATATGAGCACCTAGAATTGGCAATGAAACCTCATGACCTTCCTCAGGGAATTGAGAGGCATAGATATCTTTTGGATTTGCAAGTGAACAACTAACATCTTCACTAGTAAAAGCAATTGAAGATGTACATTTTTTCTTAGTAACTCCCCCTATTTCATTGCCTTTAGGCACTAAGAAGTACTCTTCATGCTCTATTTCCTCTTGTTCACCTCTGCCTTCTTCTTCTTCTACAATCCTTTCTTTCTCTGCTTCTTTTCTCAATGCTTCTCTTTCTTCACTTCTTTGCTTTGACTCTTCTCTGTCTTGATATTGTCTCTCCTCTATCTTTGGAATAGAATGATGTAAGCTTTTAAGAGCGAAAATGGTAATATCTTCCTCATCTTCTTCATCCTCCAAGATGAGTGCTCTTCTTTTCTTGGATGGAGCAATCATGGGCTCCTTCCTTTTTTGTTTTGCAGCCGGGTGAGTCTTGATAGGGCTTTTCTCCTTAAATCACTCCAAAGCCTTGTTAAGTTCCTTCAAATGCATTTTGGAAACCATTTTCAGTCCCACCACCATTTGATTGCGGGTTCGAATACCTAGAATCCTGGGGGGTTGAATATTCAAATGTCTAAATAACTTAGTGACAAGTGCTGAGTAAGGAAGTTGGCCCTTGTCTTTCACCATCATTTTATACATATGAAACATGATAGTGTGTGGAAGAGAGAATTTTTTGCCAATGTTAATGGCATACATCAGCTTTGCGTCCGAGTTTGAAACGTTAGTTTTCGAAGTCGATTTGGGTCTGAGGCAGTTGATCACTATCTTGTGAAGCAAAATCTTTGAGGCATTCATCCTCAAATATGAAATTCGTCCTTCCACCATTCCATCCCGAACAAGCTCTACCGTTGCACATCCAATAGACACACTAATTTATTGGAATTTCCCTCTTTCTACCCCAATCACATCAGCCAATGTGTCCATGTCAACTACATAGTCCTAATCTTGAACACTAAATGAGAATCTATTTGCATCCAAGAAACTTAGATTAGAATAAAAGCATGCAGTGAGTTTAGCATGAGCCTCTATCGTCTCAAAATAAAACCATTTTAGTTGAAGAAGAGTGAATTCCTCTCGCAGCTTAACATTTAGAGAATCAAGAAAATCAAAATCCACACTTCTAGGGTTGATCACCCCCCGCTTTAGCAATTTAGGGTAAAGTTGTTGGTGTTCCTCCGAGCGAAATAAATCTGTCCTTTTGCTTTGAATATTTGCCACAACACCCATTCTAAGCTTAAAATGAGTGTACATCTTATCATCATCATTTCCATCAGGTTAACTCAGCCTCCAACACGTGAATGGCTTAGGATATTTGTAAATGCTTCTTCTACTAACCCCACAGGAGCAATTCCTAATCATTCCATTGTGCGTAAAAAGTGAGTTTCATTTCGATACCCTTTCTCTTTCAAGAATTCATCAATATAGTTCAAGGGAGTACCACCATTCTTCAAGGCAGAGTAAAGCTTAAAATAAAAACGGGCTTTTGAGTTCTTACAGGTTATGCATCTTTAATGATTTCTTCCTCTACTCGATGATCAATATCTTGAGGTCTAGATGGAGGAGATGGACGCTGTTGAGAATGTTGTGGGCTCTACCGCTGTCTTGGAGATTTTTCTTCCTCGGTGAGGTCAAAATGCGTAGGACCCTCATGCATTTGTTGTGGTCCCCTGTTCGCGATCTTGAAGACTTCCTTTGGAACAACATTCTTCACAGTCTTTAAGACATTCCAAGCTTGTTTCACAAGAAAGGTGAAAACTTTTCTAGGATTAAAAAAGAGAAGACAAGAGAAGTTGAAGATCTATGCTTTCTTAGGGATTTTATGAGTAAAACGGAGAAAAACCAATAGTATATAAAGTACCGAAACGAGGCATACGGAATGACGGAAAAAGAAAAATAGAAAAATGCCTTTTAAAAAATAACTGCTTTTTAAAAAAATAGATAACCGTCATTTCAAAAAATAACTTCTTTTTCGAAAATGAATGATTGCGATAATCACAAAACTAGGGAAGATAACATCAATCAATTACAAATTAATAGATGAACATACCTTTTCGAGATTTTATCCAAGAGATAAATTTCTAAAACATAAATAACTTACAATCATTATTCTTGATCTTCTGAGTCTGAGTATCTTTAGACTTTTTAGCCTTGAGTCTGAACTTCTTCAGACTTTAAGATATTAAGTCTGGAACAAATAAAATTGAATTGATTTTTCTCCAAAGGCTTTGTAAAAATGTCTGCCAGTTAATTCTTTGAGTCGATGGACTGAATTGAGACTTTTCCATTTTGCACATGATCTCTAATGAAATGATATCAAATCTCTATATGCTTTGCTCTTGAATGAAGAATTGGATTCTTAGTGAGATTGATTGCATTGGTGTTATCGCATCTAACTTCAGTGCATGAATCTTCAATTCCAAAAATCTCTTAGCTATTGTTTTATCCACATAATTTGTGAACAACAACTTCCAAGAGCCACATACTATTCTTCTGCTGTTGAAAGAGTTCGTACTTTGCTTCCTTGAAAACCAAAATACTGTCCTGTTACCAAGCAATTGACAGGTGCTTGAGATGTTCTTTCTATCAACTATACATCCAGCTAGGTCTGCATCTGAATATCCAAGAAGAGTAAAGTCTCATTCTTTAGGATACAAGAGACCTAAATTAAAGGTTGAAGCGACATATTTGATGATATGTTTTGCAGCACTTAAATGAGATTCTATAGATCTGATTGAAATTTGGCATATATACAAACACCAAACAAAATATCAGGTCTAGAAGCAGTAAGATAAAGAAGTGAACCAATGATACTCATGTATAGCTTCTGGTTTACTTTCTTTTCTCCTTCATCTTTGTCCAGCTTCAAGGAACTTGACATTGGTATATAAGTTTTTTTACAATTCTCCAGTCCAAACTTCTTGACAAGTTCTTTAATATATTTTTCTTGGTGAATGAAAGTTTCCTCCTTCAGTTGTTTCACTTGAAGTTCGAGAAAGAAGGTTAGTTCATCCATCATACTCATTTCAAATTCATCCTGCATAGACTTAGAGAATTTTTTGCACATATTTTCATTAGGAGATCCAAAAATAATATCATTAACATAAATTTGAACAAGCGAGAAGAGTTTTTGCTTTCTCTTTTAATAAACAAGGTAGTGTCTACTTTACCATTAACAAAGTTATTTTGAATTAAAAATTTACTTAACCTGTTGTACCAAGCTTGAGGTGCTTGTTTTAAGCCATATAACTTTTTTTAGTCTGAATACATAGTCTAGTTTCCTTGGGTCTTCAAAACCAGGAGATTGTTCCACATAGACTTCCTCTTAGATAAATCCATTTAGGAAAGTGCTTTTGACGTCCATTTGGATTAACCTGAAATTCTTATAACAAGCAAAAACAAGTAATAATCTAATTGTTTCTAACCTTGCTACTAGTGCGTAAGTCTCATCATAGTCTATCCCTTCTTCTTGCGTATATCTTTTGGCCACGAGTCTTGCTTTGTTTCTTATGACTTTTCCATTCTCGTTCATCTTGTTCCTGAAAACCCATTTAACTCCAACAATAGATTTACCTTTTGGTTTATGAGTCAATTCCTATACATCATTGATACTGAATTACATGAGTTCTTCTTGCATAGCTTTAATCTAGCTTTCATTAGTTAAAGCTTCTTTTATGCTATTGGGTTTTATTTTAGAAATAAGAGCCATAGCACTAGACTCTTCATGCTTGTTGAATCTTGTACAAATTCCTTCATTAATGTTACCAATAATGAGTTCTTTGGGATGATTAGACTTGTGCTTCCAATTGCTGGTTGGCTTGTTAGACTGTTGATCCTTTTCTTTATTTGATTCTTCAATGATTATTTGTCGCTAGTCCTCTAAAATTTGAGTTGCTTCTTGAGGTTTAGACCTTGTAGATTTTGGAGCAGGTTCAAATTCTTCTGGTTGGGTTTGAATCAATTGATTTTGTATTAAGTCTTGAAATTTGACATTCATCGATTCTTCCACAGATTGAGTCTTTTTGTTGTATACTTTGTAAGTTTTGCCGGTGGTTGAATATCCAAGGAAGATGCCTTCGTATGATTTTTCTTCAAACTTACAAACTCGATCATTTTCATTTTTCAATATAAAACATTTGCATCTAAACACATGAAAATACTAAACAATCGGCTTCTTTCCTTTTAACAACTCATAGGTAGTTTTTTTTTTTTCCATAATAGGCCTTAAGAAGACTCTATTAATAATATAGCACGTTATAGAAACTACTTCAGCCCAGAAACGAGAAGAAATGTTACTTTCAATTAAAAGAGTTCTAGCCATTTTCTGCAGTGATCTATTCTTCCTTTCCACAACTCCATTTTGCTTTGAAGTGTATGGTGAGGAGAACACATGCTGAAAGCCATATTCATCACATAATTTAGCAAAGTCTTGATTTTCAAACTTACCTCCATGGTCTGTCCGTATATTTGAAATAACATGCCCTTTCTCATTTTGAACTTTCTTAGCAAATTTTATAAAATATGAAAATGTTTCAGACTTACTTGCCAACAAATATACCCAAGTGAATTGTGAATAATCATCCACTATTACTAGGCAATATTTCTTACTTCAAATGCTTTGAGTTTTAGTTGGTCCAAAGAGATCCATATGCAAGAGTTGCAGTACATGATTAGTGGATACTTGATTTATTGGTTTAAAAGAATTTCTTACCATTTTTACCAATATGCATGTTGTGCATAGATCAATTTTTGGTATGTCAGTTTGGGTAGTTCACAAACAAGCTTCTTTGTTGAAATCTTGGATATTTACTTCATGTTGATGTGCCCAAGTTTTTTATGCCATAGATTCGCTTTCTCTTGAATTGAGATTAGACATTGGGATTTTTCTAGTTTGATATCTAAGAGATAGATATTCCTTGAACATATTCGCCTCGTGAAAGTCTGAGAGGAGTCTTTACTGGTTCCTAAACATATTCCTTCTTGAAAGTTGATTTTGAAACCTGTGTTGCACAGCTAGCCGATATTCAGCAAGTTGTAGTTGAGTCCTTCCATTAAGGAAACGTTACTGATTGTGAGACTTCCAATCTTTATGGTTCCGTATCCCACAATTCCGCCTTTGCTATTTCCTCCAAAAGAAACTTTTCCACCATTAACTTACATAAGCTTTATAAAGCAACTTGAATCTCCTATCATATGTCTTGAGCATCCACTATTCCAAGTATCATTTAACATTTTTCTTGATAGTGACCTACATTTAAAAAAGAAACTCAAGCTTTTTTTGGTACCCATACTTTCTTGGGTCTAATGGAGTTAGTGTGATATGTGGTCTTTGCCCAAACCTTTTTAACAGGTTTCCAAATGATAGGACATTCTTTCTCAAAATATCATGAGCTGTTACACTTAAAACATTTAAGAGCACTACGGTTTACAAGTTTTATAAAGACTTTTTGGAAATGATTTCTATACAAATCTTTTGTTGGTCTTTATTTAATTATTTCCTTTACCTTAGGAAAATCAATTAAAGGAATGGTTTCAGCAGCCATTCCTAAACCTGATTTGTTGAAATAAGGTCTTTGTGCCGAACGAATCTTTTCTAATTTCTCAGATCCTATGAAAAACCTTTTGGAAATACTTGAGATATCATTTTTCAAAAATGCTTTTTATTTTGAAAGATAGTCTACATTTTCTTTCAAAGTAATAACACTTTTATCTAAATTTTTTACATTTTCTTTTCAAACAATCTCCTATTACTTCAATGTAGAATTTTATCCTTTTAGTTCGGAAGTTCTCTTGAGAGAGGTTTTGAGATTAAGACACAATTTATTAATATACTTAGAGACTTTAGTAGGAATTTTTAAATTACTTACCTTAATTTCACTGTCTGAGTCCGAGTTTGTCTTAGAGTCTGAATCTAATTCTAATTGTGCCATAAGACAAATATTGGCATAATCATCATCACTTTCTTCACATTTGATATCACTCAAAGTTTCTACTATAAGAGCTTTTTGGTATTTCTCAACTTTTCATTTCTTTCTCTTCAGTAAGAGACAGTTGGGTATGATGTGTCCATTTTTCTTGCATTTAAAGCAGATTACATCCTTGTTGGATTCATCATCCTCAGTTGATTTATTTTGTAACTTTTGAGAACTTTGTTTCTTCGAATTGAATCTTCTTCCATTTCTATTCAGTTTTCTGAACATTCTTATCATGAGAGCAAGCTCTTCATCGTCCATATCATTTTCAGAATTTGTGACATCAGAATCATCATTATATTTTAATGTAATGAATTTTTTACCTTTGGGATTTTCATTTTTATGGATTTGCTTCACTTCATAAGACTGAAGAGTACCAACCAATTCGTCAACAAAGAGTGGCTTGATTCTTTATGTCTCCCTTATTGAGGTCTTTATGTAATTTCAATATTTAGTAAATCCATGCAGTAACTTGTTAACATTTATGGGTCCAGAGATTGGTTGACCTTGATACTCAATACCATTCATAATTTCTGTAAAACGACTAAACATGTCAGTGATAGATTCTCCTAGTTTCATCTTGAATGCTTCATATTGACCGAGCATAATATTGATTCTGGTTTCTTTCAATAGATTGGTTCCTTCATAGGTGATGTGCAATCTATCCCAAACTTCTTTAGCTGTTTCACTAGAAGATATTTTGTTATATTTAGTAGGAAATAATGCACAATATAGGGAATAAATTGCTTTTGCATCAAGAGCTTGTCCCTTAGTTATCTCTTCTTGAGTCATTTTAGTGGACTTAACAACTTCTTTTCCTCTTTCTGAGACTGTTGCAGCTTTAGGAATGATTCATTTGTCTATCACATCCTATTCTAAAGGATCTTTTGATCTTAGGAATGCTTTTATCTTGTTTTTCCATATACTATATTCATTTCCATCAAAATAAGGCGATCCGGTGTTGTTTTGTCTTTCAACCAGACCTAGAGCCAACATACTAGCCATGGATCATTAACTTTGAAGTAAAAAATACTTTAACTTAAATGAGTACATAGGCTCTGATACCAATTATGAAAGCTAGTACAAGCACCTAGAGGGGGTGAATAGGTGCAAAAACAAATTTTTAGAGTAAAGTATAAAATTTTGCTTTTAAACCAACTATATTTAGCAATAGACTATGAAAAAGAAACTAGACTCTAATAATCAAATAGAGTTACGATCAAAGTAAAAAGCTTAGGGAAGAGAATAAGAACGAAAGGTCTATAGTGATTCGGCTTAATCCAAGCCTACGTCCACTCTCTCGCACTGACAGCTCACCGACTGGATTTCACTAAGAATCAAAAGAGTTGTTACAATATAACTCTTTCTTGGTTTCACAGTGTAGATACTCTACTACACTTTCTCAAGGTCTCACAGAAGTATAAACTCTCTTTTGAGTACAAGTTCACGCTCAACAATTGAATTGACAAAGAATAAGGAGATTCAGACTTTGGAATTTCTCTAATGTGCACACACTCGAATAACTATAACGTCTTCCTTATATACTTCTCCATGCCATCATAAACTGTTGGCACTTACTAAAGGAGCTCTTTCAATCTACTCATTGGACAGAATCAATTAGGGAGATTTTGAGTTATTTAAGGAATATGACGATAGCCCACCAATCTTACTTGCCCATACAATTAGGATCTAGGTTTCCATAAGTAGAACCTTCCAAGTATACTTCGCCAATTAGCGGATCCAAAATGCCTCAATCAATCTCAAGATGAATAATGGATTCCGAGATACTATATTCAGTTGAGAGATCTTCTTTAGTCGATAGAATCAAATCCTTAAAGAAATACTTAATTTTGGATAAGTCTTCTTCGACGGTCTAGAAACTGTCAATGAGGATAGACTTTGAATCTTGAGTCTGGTAGTCCGGTGGTCTTCAGACTTTGACGAAAGAGTCTGCAAGTTTTCAAACTAGATTAATGGAAACGTTTTGTCAACTTCAAAACGCACAAGGAAGTTTTTCCAACACACAACAGTCATGTACATGTGTGTGGCAGCAAGAACTTGATTCCATTGTTGATGGCAAACATCAGCTTCACCTCAGAACGAGATACGTTTGTTTTGGAGGTTGACTTTTGTCGGATGCAATTGATTACAACCTTGTGCAGCAAAATATTGGAGGCATACATTCTAGAATATGAAATTCCCCCTTTAGCAAGTTTGTCCCAAACAAGAGATAATGTTGCATGACCAACAGACACATTTATTGGTTGGAAACTCTCTCTTTCCACACCAATAACATCCACTAATGTGTCCACATCCACCACAAAATCTTTTTCCATTATGTAAAATGAAATCTATTCATATCTAGAAAAAATAGATTTGAATAGTGTTGGAGAAAACTTCCTTATCTATTTTAAAGTTGAGAAAATGTTTCCATCAGTTTAGTCTAAAGACTTGCAGACTCTATCATCAAAGTTTGAAGACCTCCAAACTCAAGATTTAAAGTCTACCCTCACTAATAGTTTTTAAATCGATGAAGAAAAGATTTATCCGATGAAGAAGACTTATCTAGATGCAAGTATATCTTTAAGGATTTGGTTCGTACGGTTGAAGAATATCTCACGGCTGGAGATAGCATCTCGTGATCAATTATTTTTATTGAAATCAATTTGAATAATTAGATCCGTTGATTGGTGAAGTATACTTGGAAGGTTCTACTTGTGGAAATCTAGATCCTGATTGTATGGGCGAGCATGATTATCACATTCCTTAAATAACTCAAGATCTTCCTAATTGATTATGTCCAATGGGTAGATTGGAAAAACTCCTTTGGAATGTGCCAATGATTATGATGGCATGGAAGAGCATATAAGAATGACGCTCAAGTTATTCAAGTGTGTGCGTGATAGAAAAATTTCAAAGTCTGAAGCTCTTAGTTTTTTGTTATTTCAATTTGTTGAGCTTAAACTGTACTCAAAAGAGAGATTAAATACTTGTGAGATATTGAGGAAATGTAGTAGAGCCTCTATACTGTGGAATTAAGGACATGATATTGTAAAATCTCCTTTGGTTCTTAGTGGAATCTAGCCAATAGGCTGTTAGTGTAGAAGAGTGAACGTAAACTTGGTCTAAGTCGAACAACTATAAACCTTGTGTTTTAAATCTCTTTCCTTAAACTCTTTACTTTAATTCACAACCTTATATAACTATTTATAGTCATTTACATCTTCAATCTACTAAAAGTTTCTCATAACAGAATCTTTATCAAATAAAAGTTGAAGGAGAGCAAACTTCAAGTTGAAGGAGAGCAAACTTCTCTCTTAGGTTTACCTTTAAGGAATCCAGGAAATCAAAATCCACAGATCGAGGGTTCATCACCCCTCTTTTCAGCAAATTTTGTGGTCTTTAGAATGAAACAATTTCATTCCGTCACCATGCACATTACCAGCCACGCCCATCCTAGGCTGAAAATTTACGTACACTTTCTCATCTTCATCATTCAACTAGGCTGATTAAAAGAACTATACTGTGGATCACTTGGAAAGTTGGCAAAAGTTCTATCAGCCAATCCTTCAGGCACAATGCCTAACCTTTCCATTTGCCTTAGAAACATGGTCTCGTTGTTGTATCCTCTTTCTTGTAGAAACTCATTAATAAACTTTATCACAGTACCACCTTGCTTCAATTGATTATAAAGTTTAAAGAGAAACTAGGGTTTCAACATTCTTAAAAGTTCAACATCTTCTACAATCTCTTCTTCCGTTGGTTGGTGTGGAGGATCTTGAGACGCACGCTAACGCTGTTGAGAATGTTATTCTTGTTGAGGAGAATATTCTTCTTTGGTCAAGTCAAAGTGAGTAGGACCCTTGGCATGTGGTCCCCTCTTTGCGATCCGAGACGATTTCCTTTGGAAAGACATCTTCACAGTCAAGGAAGACTTCTCAAACTTGTTAATTTCAAAAAGGTGAAAACTTAGAAAGAAAACTTGAGAGAAGAAATGAGAAAGTAGGAATTATGTATTCTAGGGTTTGAGAAATCATAAATGGAGAAGAACTTTAACGGTATACGAATAGTCACAAAGGAAAAAATAAACTTCAATTTTCAAAAATAAAAACTACCAAAAATTCAAAAATTTAAAAAAGATAATTTCTAAAAATAAAATAGGCAAGTAACAGTTCAAAAAAATAAAATAACGTACCTTTTCAGAATTTTTATGCTAAAATTAAATTACTTGCATTGAAGAGAACTTAACTTACATATGTAGTTTTTGGTCATTCTAAGTCTGGCCACCTTCAGACTTTAATCGATAGAAGATATAATGTTCAGTGTAGTGTGAATAGACTCAAAAAGACTTTTCTCTAGTGGCTTCATAAATATATCTGCTAGTTGATTTTTCAAGTCATTAAACTGAATCATAATTTATCCATTTTGAACACGATCTCTTATGAAGTGATGTTAAATCTTTATGTATTTTGCCATTGAATGAAGAATTGGATTTTTTGTGAATTGATGGCACAGGTGTTGTTGCATTTGATCTCGGTACATGATTTTTCAATTCTAAAGTCTCTCAGCTGTTGCCTTATCCACAAAATTTGAGAACAATAGCTCCAAAGAGCCACATATTTTGCTTCTGCTGTTGATAAAGCTATAATACTCTGCTTTATTGAAATCTAACACAGGAGCTTGTTGCCCAATAGTTGACAAGTACCAGAGGCACTATTTTTATCAACTCTACAACCTGCTAAATCTACATCAGAATATTCAAGAAGAGTAAAGTCTCATTCTTTGGGATACCACAAACCTAGCCTTGGAGTAGTTGCAACATATTTGGTGATCTGTTTTATAGCATTTAAATGAGATTCTTTGGGATTTGATTGGAATCTAGCATATATGCAAACACTAAACAAAATGTCAGGTCTAGATGCAGTAAAATAAAGAAGCGAACTAATAATGTTCCTGTAAAGCTTCTGGTCAACATTCTTTCCTCATTCATCTTTGTCCAGCTTCAATGAACTTGACATTGGAATCTGTGTCTTTTTGCAATTCTTTACTCCAAATTTCTTGATGAGATATTTTGCGTATTTCTCTTGGTGAATAAAAATGCATTTCTTTGATTGTTTAACTTGCAATTCTAGAAAGAAGGTTAACTCACCCATCATACTCATCTTGAATTCATCCTGCATATATCTAGAGAATTTCTTACATAGATTTTCCTTAGGAGATCCAAAAATAATATCATCAACATAAATTTGAACTAGAAGAAAATCATTACCCTCTATTTTTATAAACAATGTAGTATCTACCTTTCCTTTAGTAAAACCATTTTTGGTTAGGAATTTACTTAACCTTTCATACTAGGCTTGAGGTGCTTGCTTCAATCCATATAAAGCCTTTTTCTGTTAGTAGATTGAGTCTAGCTTTTTAGATCTTCAAATCCAGGTGGTTGTTCCACATAGACTTCTTCTTGGATAAATCTATTTAAGAATGCACTCTTTACATCCATTTGGAATAACTTGAATTTTTATAGTAAGTAAAAGCAAGTAATAATCTAATTGCTTCTAACATTGCTACTAGTGCATAGGTCTCATCATAGTATATCCCTTCTTCTTGCATGTATCCTTTGGCAATGAGTCTTGCTTTGTTCCCGAACACTTTACCTTTCTCGTCCACCTTGTTCCTGAAAACCCATTTAGTCCCGCTAATAAACTTAACTTTAGGTTTAGGAATCAACTCCCAAATATTGTTGATGCTGAACCGTCTGAGCTCTTCTTGCATAGCTTTGTTCCAACTTTCATAGACAAGACTTCTTCTACACCTTTGGGTTCTATCTCAGAAACAAGTGCTAAGACACTAGACTCTTCTCGTCCTTTGGATCTGGTGCGAATTCCTTCATCAATATTGCCAATGATGGGATCTGTAGGATGACTTGATTTATGCTTCCAGTTGCTGGTTGGTCTGAGAGTCTGCTGATCTTTGCTTCAGTTGAATCTCTTAATTCTTCTTGCTGGTGATATTAAGAAGTTTGAATCACTTCAGGGGTTGTAGACTTTGTAAAGTTTGGAACAGGTTCAGATTCTTCAAGTTGAGTCTGATTTAGTTGATTCTACATAGAGTCTTGAAATTTGACGTTCATAGATTCTTCCACAAATTGAGTCTTCTTGTTGAATACTCTATATGCTTTGCTTGTGATTGAGTAGCTAGAAAATTCCTTCGTTTGATCTTTCTTCAAACTTCCTAGTTCGAACATTTGTATTTTTCAAAACATAACATTTACAGTCAAATGCATGGAAGTAAGAAACCATTGGTTTCTTCTCTTTATACACTTCATAAGGAGTTTTCTCTAGAATAGACCTCAAGAACACTTTGTTTATGATATAGCAAGCTGTAGAAATCACTTCAGCCAAAAAACGAGAGGAAATTTTACTCTTAATTAAGAGGGTTCTTGCCATCTCTTGCAAGGATCTATTCTTTCTTTCCATTACCCTATTTTGTTCTAAAGTGTATGGAGAAGAGAAAATATCCTGGAAACTAGATTCATCATAGAACTTAGTAAAGTTTTGATTTTTAAACTCACCTTCATGGTCTGTACGTATGCTTGAAATAACATATCATTTTTCATTTTTAACTTTCTTGGCAAACTTTGAAAAATGAGAAAAGGCTTCAGACTTATTTGCTAGAAAGTAAACCTAAGTAAAGTGAGAGTAGTCATAGACAATGACAAAGTAGTATCTCTTTCCACCAATGCTTTGAGTTCTGGTTAGTCCAAAGAGGTCTATATTCAGAAGCTGCAAAGCTCGATTAGTAGAAACTTGATTTATAGGTTTAAAGAAACTTCTAACCTGTTTTCCCAAAACACAAGGAGTGCATAATTCATATTTTTGATAAGTTAGGTTGGGAAGACCTCAAACAAGTTAGTAGAAACTTGATTTATAGGTTTAAATAAACTTCTAACCTATTTTCTAAAAACACAAGGAGTGCATAATTCGGATTTTTGATAAGCCAGGTTAGGAAGACCTCAAACAAGCTTCTTGGATGAAATCTTGGCAATTTGCTTCATGTTGACATGACTAAGCTTTCGATGCCAAAGAGTTTCTTCATCTTAAATGGATATAAGACACGGAGAATTTTTTGGTTTTGTATTTAGAAGGTATATATTCATATGCTTTCGTCTAGTAAAAGATTGAGATAGATCTTTACTTGTTCCTAAACAGATGCTTTCTTGGAAATAGATTTTAAATCCAGTAGCTTAAAGCTGACTTATGCTGAGTAGATTGTAATTCAAACTTTCCACCAAAGAGACATTGTTGATAATGAGACTTTCAATCTTAATGGTTCCATATCCAACAAATTTTCCTTTGTTGTTCCCTCCAAATGAAACTTTTCCACCATTAATTTGAACAAGCTTTATAAAATAACTTGAATCTCTAGTCATGTGTCTCAAATAGCCACTATCCAAATACCATTTGATCTTCTTCTTCATAGTGACTTGCAATTATAAAAAGAACTCAAGCTTTCTTTAGTATCCATATTTTCTTGGGTCCAAGAAAGATAGTATTGAAAACAATCTTTCTTGTAGATTTAAACAACTTTGACCGCAAAAACATTTCTCAAGCAATATGGCTAACTCATAAAGATTAATAAAACAAACTCGCATCCACGATTTAAAATTGGTTAGTCTTTCATGAGTAATACCATATAACAACACTTGATATAAATGCAACCAGGTCAAGCATCAAAATCCACCAATTCGGTCAAATTTAAATTCACACCCAAGTTCTCAAGTCATACTCAAAAATAAACATAACCACAAAAACAAATTTAAAATCAAAGTTTTAAAGATAGATGATGGTTCAAATTGGTTCTCCCCCTTTTTGTCATCATTAAAAAGGGTGAGAAATGAGTTAGGTCGCTTGGGAATGCGTACGATGAATTCTCCCATAGACCGGACTATGCCTTCTAGCTCTCAAGTCTTCCCTTAGTTGAGCTACCTCCTCTCCTTTGGCATTGGCTTGAAGTTGTAGAGTGAGGTCTTTCATTTTGTCCTCCGAGGTAATCGAAGATGCTTGTCCAGCATTCTTAATGGTTTGAACCTCACAAAGTCCGAGCATATATTTGTCCCTCGTTTCCATAAGAATATCAAGAATACGACGAAAAATCTGCTGTGTTGTCTGTCTCGTGTACTTGCATGAGCTTTGACCGGATAAGGCAATTGTCCCTTGTCTTTCGACATTGCTCGTCATGTGGAAGAGAATGGTGTGAGGGAGAGAGAATTTCCAAGTTGAAACATCAATTTTGCTTCAAAATTAGAATAAGGTTAATTGAAGCACGATGTTTGTATCTCTATCTTTGACAAGTTCCAGTAGTACGAGCAGTTGAGACTTTGATTGATGATAACGTCCCGTTCAACTCCAATTATGTCCGCCAACATGTCCACATCTATCACGTAGACTTGGTCTTGTACACTGAATGAAATTCTATTCGCATCTAAAAACCGAGATTCAATAGAAATATGTAGTCGATTGTGCATAATCCGTGGTGTGCAAAATTTCTCAAGCTGAAGCAAATTGAACTTTTCTCTTAAGTTCATGTTAATAGCATGTCGAAATACACATTCTCCCGATCCTTTGATTTGAACAAATCCATCCGGCCACACCCATTCTAGGTTGAAATTCAAGGAACATTCTGTTATCATCGTTCCCTTCAATCGATTTTGTCCCGCATCAAGTGCCTTCTCGCTTTTTCCCAATTCCTCCATTTTCCGTAAATAGATACTCATTCCCATAATTTTTTGTCCTTAAGGAAGTCATCTATATAGTTCAATGAAGTATCGGTGCTTTTCAACGCACGATAAAGCTTATAGATAAAGGAGGGTTTTGGACTCTTTCGGCATCCTCGATTATCTCTTCCTCCGCAGTTTGACACGCACCTTGTGGGGTAGAAGGCGTTGAATTTTCTGATTGAAACCTAGCACAGATGCAAATACTCAACAAAATATTAGGTCTAGAAGCAGTAAGATAAAGAAATGAACCGATCATGCTCTTGTACAGCTTTTGATCTACTTTCTTCCTTCTTCATCCTTGTCTATCTTCGTAGAACGTGACATTGGTATGTCGGTCTTTTTCTTTGATATCATTTGCATATTTTTCTTGATGAATGAAAGATTTGCCTTGAAATTTGACTTAGTTCATAGATTCTTCCAAAAATAATATCGTCCACATATATTTGAACAAGTCTTTTGTTTTCCTTTTTGTTGACTTTACCTTTGACAAAACCTCTATATGCTTTGCTTGTGGTTGAGTAGCTATGGATAAATCCATTTAAATGCACTTTTTCCATTTGGAATAACCTGAAATTTTTATCAAGTTTGATCTTTCTTCAAACTTCTTGCTTTGTTCGATCATTTGTACCCATTTTTCAAAACAATAACATTGATGTTGAATTTAGTTCTTCTTGCATAGCTTCGTCAAATGCTTCTTCATGCTTTTTGGAAGAAATGAGAAGAAACCTTTGGTTTCATTGATTTCTCTTTATACACTTCATCATGAGCATCTTGATGTTGGAGTTTTCTCTAGAACAGGCCTCAAGAACACTTTGTTTATGATATAGAATATCCAAGGAAGATGCCCTCAGATCTTTCTTCAAACTTACCAACTCGATCATTTGCACAAATCATTTCAGCCATAAAAGGGTTTTCTCTAGAATAGGTCTTAGGAAGACTCTATTTATGAAATTTTACTCCTAATTAAAAGGTTCTTGCCATCTCTTGAAGAGATCTATTCTTTCTTTCTATTACCCCATTTTGTTTTGAAGTGTATGAAGGAGAGAAAATATGCTGGAAACTAGATTCATCATAGAACTTAGTAAAGTTTTGATTTTTACACTCACCTTCATGGTCTGTACGTATGCTTGAAATAACATATCATTTTTCATTTTTAACTTTCTTGGCAAACTTTGAAAAGTGAGAGAAGGCTCCAGACTTATTTGCTAGAAAGTAAACCCAAGTAAAGTGAGAGTAGTCATCCACAATTACTAGGCAGTATCTCTTTCCACCAATGCTTTGAGTTCTGGTTAATCCTAAGAGGTCTATATTCGGAAGCTGCAAAGAGATCGATAGAAACTTGATTTATAGGTTTAAAGAAACTTCTAACCTATTTTCCGAAAACACAAGAGTGCATAATTCATTTTTGATAAGTTAGGTTGGGAAGAGACAAGTTAGTAGAAACTTGATTTATAGGTTTAAAGAAACTTCTAACCCATTTTCCCAAAACACATGGAGTGCATAATTCGGATTTTTGATAAGGCAATTTAGGAAGACCTCAAACAAGCTTCTTAGATGAAATCTTGGCAATTTGCTTCATGTTGACATGACTAAGCTTTCGATGCCAAAGAGTTTCTTCATCTTGAATGGATTAGGCATTGTACTTTTTTGGTTTTATATTCAAGGAGGTAAATATTCATATGCCTTTGTCCATAAAAGATTGAGATAGATCTTTACTTGTTCCTAAACAGATGCTTTCTTGGAAATAGATTTTAAATCCAGTATCTTAAATTGATTTATGCTGAGAAGATTGTAATTCAAACTTTCCACCAAAGAGACATTGTTGATAATGAGATTTCAATCTTAATGGTTCCATATCCCAAATTTTCCTTTGTTGTTCCCTCCAAATGAAACTTTTCCACCATTAATTTGAACAAGCTTTATAAAATAACTTAAATCTCCAATCATATGTCTCAAATAGCCACATTATCCAAATACCATTTTCTTGGGTCCTTTGGTGTTTTGCATTATTCTTCTTCTTCATAGTGACTTTTTCAAAATGCAATTACTTTGAACACCTTAAGCAGAACTCAAGACTTTCTTGAAATGATTTTTGTAAGCATCTAATTCTTTCTTTTACTTTCGGAAAATCAATCAAGGGGATGGGTCCAAGACCGGAAGAATAGGTATTGAAAACAATCAAGTTTTTGCCCTATTGAAAATTTCTCAGTTTTTAACATTTTCTTTCGAAAGTCATTCTCTTTAAGAGTAGAAATATTCAAGTCTAAACTTTTCGCTTTTCTTCTAAATTGTTTTCCTTTGTTTTAGACAGTTTTCTTTTTTTCAAAATGTTAAAACATAGTTCATCAATGTATTTAGAGACACGGGATTTTATAACATTTGAGAGCACAGAGTTTGAGTCCGATGGCTCTTATTCCTCAAAAACTCTTTGAAAATAATTTTTGTAAAATGCCATTATCAACAAACTTGGTAGGTCTTTGTTTGATTTTCTTTCTTTTTAACTTTGAGAACATCAATTGAAGGAATCCAATCCTTGGAAAGTCCAAAAGCTTGTTCACCTTCATAGGATGTCCTTCTGGTCTCCTTCACTCGATTTGTCCCTTCATAAGTGATAGAGTCATAGTGCTTGTCTCTTGTTTATCTCTGAGACAAACCATGCAGCAAGTAGGAGTGATTCCTTTTTCCACCACATCCCATTCCAGAGGATCCTTTGACCGTAGAAAAGCTTTTATCTTGTTCTTCCGAGATGTTGTAATCCTTTTGTTGAAATAAAGCTCGATACCAATTGATTTTTGATTGCACAATACTTAGACAGTTGAAGGATTTGCAACAATTAAAAATCAATCGTAAGACCGAGTAAAGGAAAGAGAGAATTGAACAAAGCCTAACTCTTCGCACCGACAGCCAATTGGCTAGATTCCACTTTTTTCTAACAATTTTTCTTCACGTTCTTAAAAGAATCATTTTGAAAATATTTTTGTGATATTTGAAATATTTTTTTTTTCAAAAAGGCATTTTTCTTTGAAAGAGAATCTAAATTTTCTTTCAAATCTACAAAAATTTTATCCAAACTTTCAAACTTTTCCTTCCAAAAAATTTCCTATTATCTTAGTTTGGAATTCTCCCTCTTTAGTTTAGAAATCCGTTTAAGAGCTGTTTTGAGGCTAAGACAAAGTTCATCTATATACTTCGAGACTTTAACATGAATTCTCCCTCAACACCTAGAGGGGGGCAAATAGGTGTGAATAAATTTTTTCACAAAATCAATAAAAATAATTTCCTTTAGAAAAATATAGATGAATTATGACTTTAGTGATCAAATAAAGCTTTAAACAAAGTAAAAAATTTGTACTTAAACAATTAATTGGAGCTATGAATCAAATAAAGGAGTTGAGGGAAGAGAATTAAGAACACAAAGTTTATAGTGGTTGGGCTTAGATCAAGCCTATGTCCACTCTCCCGAGTTGACAGCCTATTGGTTGGATTCCACTAAGAATTCAAAAGAAAAGAAATTTTACATCTTGATGATCTCGACTTCACAATGAAGAGTTTCTACTAATCACTCACAAAGTCTCACTATGAGTTTCTCTTATTTGTAAACAACTTTGAGCTCAGTGAATGAAATAACAAGGAACTAGGAAACTTTAAACTTTGATTTTTTTTTTTTTCATGCACTCTATCAAATAACTATAGAGTCCACCTTAAATACTCCTTCATGCCATCACGACCGTTAGCACTTTTCAAATGAATTCTTCCAATCTACTCGTTGTACAAAATCAATCAAGGAAATCTCAAGTTGTTTGAAGATTTGTGATGAAAGCCCATCAATCATGTTCGCCCATATAATCAGAATCTTGATTTTCATAAGTAAAACCTTCTAAGTTTGCTTGCCTTCCAAAAAAATTTGAATATCAGAATTGATTCCAATAAAGATAATTAATAATGTAGGTGCTATATCTAGCCATAAGGTCATCCATAAGTCATACAAATTGAATCTTTGAAGAAATAAAGATAATCTTGCATATGAATAAGTATTCATTATTCAGTTTGGAAACTATTAGTGCGGGCAAACTTTGAATCTAAAGTCCGGCAATCTTCAAACTTTGACACTAGAATCTAGAAGTCTTCAAACTAAACTTTGGAAAGGTTTTGTCAACTTCAAAACAGTAAATGAGATTTTACCAACATTTCATACGTCATTTGGGCTTTTGCATAAGCCATATGGAAATATGTAATTGGAGAGGCATATATGGACTTTGAAATATTTGCACTCAAAACCTCTTCTTTTGATATCATGTGAAATTTTGGTGGAATCACTACTAATTATTTAAAAGCTTAAGCTATTAGATGGAGATATGATTTAATATTTAAATTATCTAACACTATGATTGAGGCTTATGAAGTAGAAAGATGAAGGAAGGAGGTAGAGAACTACAAACCCTAGTGAGAGAGAATTTTCTTGAGAAATTTGCTAGGACATTCCTCTTCTCCTTTTTGTCACCTCCCTTCATGAACTTGTTTTTCTTTTCTAACATAATAAACCCTCTTTTTTAGGGTAAATACAACAAAAAATCTTAAATTGGTCACATGTTGTAAATTTATCCCAAGTTAATTTTTAGAATATCAAAAACTCCAAATTGATATATTTGTGACAAATTTACTTTCCATTAGTTTCCATTCAATTTTGCAATCAAATTATTAAATTGATTGACATGAGACAATTAACAAATGTACTAGTTTAAGGTTTTATCTTTTGTTTGTCACATGCATACTAGTTTTGCGTTTTTTTTTTTTTTGAGGTATTAATCAAATCTAACAAAAATTAACAGAGCGTAAAATTGTCATAAATGTACCAATTTGGGATTTCTTATGGTCAAAAAATTAATTTAGAATAATTCTATCACATGTGTACCGATTTACGGTTTTCTATGATAAAAAAATTAGTTTGGGATAAATGACTATTGGCTTGGAATATAGTGAATCCTAATCCAAATAAGAGTTTACCCCTCTTGTATTAAGCTTGTTGACCATGCCTATCATCTTATGAATGAAACCTTAATTGATATATGTGGATGGGGTTATTTGCATATACTTATGGGGGCTAATTCACCTATGAGCTAAATATAGTCTATGTCATAAGAAATTCGTGTATTTGATACATTGCCGATGTTGTGAGGCAAATTAATAACTTCTAGGGATAATGTCATGAAAAACTCCAAATTAATTTACCAAAAACTAATTTTTGAGTAAACAAAAACTTCAAATTAGTACATTAATGACATATTTATCCTCTATTAACTTTCATTAAATTTTTATAATGAAATTATTGAGCTGAATGACACATTGTTATCACCTAGATTTTGACAAACCAATTATCCATTTATTGCATAGAAAATCAGCTATTAATTTTTAACTCCTAAAAAATATTAAAATTTAAATTCCATGTAGTTTTTATGTGTATTTTCCATAGCATATAGATAAGCTCATTTATGGCATTAAATTGGACTAGTGGTGGTTTGAACTTCTGAGCTTAATGGACTAAACCTACAGAATCATGAAATTCAAGCCCAATGACTGCTCCAAGTGGTTGAAAATTGCATGTGGTGCATATGGGTAATTAAAATTGGAAAATTTCAGAAATTTGGAGAGCAATTCGCCATAAAAGAACAAGAAATAAAAAACATTGATATATTTTCTGCAACGGCAAGCATACGAAGGAGATCTTGCACGCTTATCTTTGCAAAGATTGAAATTTGGGATATTTCCATCTATTTTTCAGTGGTTGTCTATCCACAATCTTGAATTAGTCTTTCCTTTTCACAAGCAGAACTCTATCTTTAGCGTGATATTCGACCAACTTGGGCGCTGATATTTGATTCAAAGAGATGAAGAGGAGAGAGAGAAACAGTCGTCTTCCTCAGCCTAACGCTTGCATAGTCACGCTCAAGTTCCTCAAACTCTTCACCTAGCGCCGCTCCCCTGTTGCGAGCTTGACATTAGACCCAGTGTTGTTGCCCTGGTTTTGTTGCCTCCATCACGTAGACGACCCGTGTCTTGCAGCCTGCAAAACAGAGGAGGTCCTTGACGCTACGAGGTGGTTGCGTCGTCACCCACAATTCCTGCCACTGACTGTGAAGCTTGCCGTTCCTGCTCAAGCGACAATGTCTCGTCATCCTCCCTTGTGCTGTCGCTAGGTTGATTGAGGCCGACGCTTTTGCTTCCTCTCGGTCCCATGACTTGCGTTTCTATTTTTACAGGTTGTTTCCAGATATTTTTTCGGTGAGTTGTCAACGCCAAAAGCAAGCGGCGGCCTTCCCTTGCAGCTGCACCACTCGGTTACTTGTGAACTTCGCTGTCCCAGAGCCGCGCCTTGCACGACTAGCACCATGCCAGCGGCATTCCAGTGGTCAATCTTTCCGCAGGTTTTCCAGCGATTATGACTTGCTCTTCAGCAATACTCGACGTCTGAACTCTCGTATCAGTGTTTCTAGTCGTGCTCGGTGTTGTCTAGCAGTCATTGCCTATGTCCCTGCTTGTTTGCTATTCCAGGCAAGCGAGGGTGTCCTTGGGCGAAGAGCAAGTCTTTTCTAGACTACCTTGCAAATCTGTAGTCAACACTGACGCCCAGCCAGTGTCCAACAAATTTCAGCGACTTTGCAATCCACAAGTTCAAACTTTCCATCATAGCTTGACTTTGCCGTTTCTTCATTACGGGGCTTGTCCATTGGCGGCTGTTGCGAAAGCCCCTCAGCCGAGCACCACCGTGAAGCACGGTTGATCCATGATTGTCGTGATTTGTCCCTTGTCCGAACTTGGAAACAAATAATAAAAGTGAGTAAAACTCCTATCTAAATTAATTCTTGAATATTTTGTTTTCCTCATTTGAAGTATTGCATTCTTAATTGAATTCTTGAACGTTGTTATCTTATCCGAAATTTCTCGGGTTAATTTCACAAAGTGTTATAATCACCAATTCGATCTCTCACTCAAGATACAATTCACGATTGTACAAAAAATCATCAATTCGGTCTTATTACAATTCACAATTACATATTGGTCAATCCGATCTCATAGATTTGTCAATTTGTGTCCAAAATTAGAAGGACAAGGATAACATCCTAGATGTTGTGTTTAATGTAGATTTGATTTCTTTCTAATTTTGTTTGGTTTTAACTGATTTTATTTTTAAAAAATCCAAAAAGATTAGACACAATTAAAGTAGTTTTTCAATGATAGATTGCATGTTTATTTTGGTTATTTTATAATTTCAAATTTAATTAAATACCAGAAATTTCTTTTTAGAAATTTATTTACTGTTTTTCTTTATTAAGTATTAAATAATGATTGTACACCTACATGATCACCTCACATATGTAGACTACCTACAAAATATTTGTTTGAAATAAAAGAGAAAAGGTATCGAAATGGCTTAGAGAAATCCAGCGTAATCAAGTCCTTGAATTCATTTAGAAGTAATCTTTCCATTACTTTACTTGGATTTTCTAATTGACCTATCAAAAATTAATTAGTGGCAACTCCATTATCAAAAACCATTTGCATGTTAAGAACTTAAATCCCAAGTTGTGAATTAATATGGGCTTAGGAGTGTCCAAGTTAAGTCTAAACTTAATAATCCATTAGCCAAACATTTAAGTGATTCCACTAGCTTTGGGGAGGTCATGACACACATGACAATAACTCAATTCATGTGGCAACTTCATGTGAAAATCTATATCAGTCTGGGGTAGTTATGAGTGTACTGATTTGAGATTGTTGGTGATTGGTGTATCGGTTTGGAGTTTTTGGTGACCCAAAAATTGATTTTGGATAAATTTGTCACAAACATATTAATTTGATGTTTTTCATGGTATTAACTCTAACTTCTATGTTATCAATGAAAATTAACTTTCTGTTCTACTTTCGACATGTGAACTAACAGTTCGCTATATCATGTGTACATCACATATGATGTGTATTGACATGCAAGTTTTATCAACTATAAAATATAGTACTGCATTATTTTGGATGAAGGCATTATTCAATATCGTCACCAATTTAGTGAACGATTCTGTAGTAGAGACAAAACACTAAACTAAGAGGGTTTGAAGACCCGAGTAGGGCACTCAAACCTTATAAAATTTCCTAAGATTATTTTCTCATCCAAACTATCTAACTTTTCTTTTCTTTTCTTTTCTTTTCTTTTTAAAGGGCGAAGTGCTTAAGGATTCTCACTAAATTTATCTACGCATATCAGCCAGCAAGAATCCTATAACATTTCTCGATCTTAATGCCTGTTGACCCTTTGATGTACAAAGAAGAAACTCGCTGACCCAACCCCTGCCTTTTCTTTTCTTTTTCTTTTCCTTTTTCCAGGTCATGATTTGATTTAGGAGTCATACAAGCAATTTTGATTACACAGAGACACAGACAAGTAGCGTAACTTGCTCACTGAACTCTGATTTGGCAGTTCTATAAGCCTTGACTAATCTTTTGGAGCTAGCCTATTTGGTTCTATATATAAAAAGAACCTTATTATCTGTATCTTTTTACTACTTAGGTTTTGTTTGTATATTATACTCTCTGTTTCATTTTCATTCAATAAGTCTTTCAAGCATCATTTGAAGATCCAAAAATGACAGTTGAGAGTGAAGGAATAAATACACTTTCGGATATTCAAGTGATTCATATTTTATGTATACTGGTGCAATGCCCATCCAAGATTTATAACACTATTTTTTTTTTTGGAACACCATGATTTTCTGGACCTCACTATAATTGAGTTAAACGCCCTTCAAACTTTTATTTTTCATTTGATTTCCCAATTGGTAACCCATTGATCTCTTTTAGTTAGTATCCTTATCGAGCAACTCTGTCACGGTAATCCACAACAACACGATGCTATCTTGTATTGACGGCTGGTCTGTGGCCATCAATATATATGAATATTGACAGTCCTTTTTATGGCCATCGACAATAGTTCATGTGAATATTGATAGCCATTCATCCTTAAATCAACTGCCTACCTACGCCTAGAACCTAGTTAATTTCGAGCGCAAATAAGATCCAATGTATATCGAATGGATGTTTCATTTGTTATAAACTATTTAATATTTGTTAATAACCACATATTCTTATTAACTTTTTCATTCCCCATCTATAGTTTAATGTCACATTCTAGCTCGGATATTTTTGAGTTCTTATATTACATGAGCCCTTTGAAACCCTCCATTTAGTCAACCGTGTTGACAAAACTTTCCTTCTCTTATTCTTATTCTAAGGAATATTGGATTTCTATGTTATATAATGGAATGCTGTCAAAGTCTATTTTACATTAGAAGTCTTTCCCACTCTGATGAAGATCCAGACTAAACCAAGTCTAGAATGAAGACATAATCAGACTCAAGTTTATTGATCTTCCAACTATGATTCAGTACGATCAAGACATATCTAGCTTTCTAGCGAAGATTCTCACATATCTTTTTAAATATATTGATGAAATCAATTTCGAAGACAAATTACCTTTTAGGAAGCATCTACTTATGGAAACTTATATTCTGATTGTATAGGTGACCGGAATCATCGGATCTTCACTTGAATCTTCAAATGGCTACAAGATTTCCTTAATTGATTATGTCCAATGGATTGATTGAAATAAATTCCTCTGAAAATTGCCAATGGATAGAAAGGCATGGAGGAGTATTTAAGAAGGTCATGCAGTTCATTTGAGTGTGTGCATGAGGATTAAAATTCCAAAGTTTGAAGTTAACAAATCACTTGTTCTTCTTCGATTGTGCTCACAACTATACTTAAAGAGAGAAAAACACAAAGGAGTGACTTAGTGAGAGAGAAAAAAACTCTTCATTGAATTATCATGCTCAAATCGTTGTAATTCTCTTTTGATTTCATACTAAAATTTAGCCAAAAGGCTGTTAGCGTGGAAGAGTGGATGTAGGCTTGATCTAAGCTGAACTACTATAAATTTTGTGTTCAATTTTCTCTTTCCTTAACTTCTTTAATTTGGTTGTTGCATTATTTTTCCGTGTCTTGCTAAATTCTAGATTATCTTATTTGAGTCTAAATTAAACTTAGAAGTCTGATGTTAATCAGACCTTGCTTGAGAAAGTAACTTCTATTGTTTTTATTGGTTAGATTTGTCTTTACACCTATTTACCCCTTTTAGGTGGTTATACTAGCACTTTTAATTGGTATTAGAGCTGCGGTGTGGCATCCCAAAATTTCATGGCAATTTTTGAAGGCATTACGACTATTATTGTTTTTATTGGTTAGATTTGTCTTTACACCTATTTACCCCTTTTAGGTGGTTATACTAGCACTTTTAATTGGTATTAGAGTTGCGGTGTGGCATCCCAAAATTTCATGGCAATTTTTGAAGGCATTACGACCTATGAAAAAGTGAATGGTTGTGTCGTTAAAGTATGTTGTGGCCTCTAGACCAAAAAATTGTAATAGATTAAGGTCAAGCACTTTAATGGAAAGATATCTTATGTTCTTGGGTTATCAAAGTTGGTACTATAGGATAATTTGATAATGAGAATTTTGTTCTTGGCTATGCACCTTATGGATTTGATTTTTTTATTTATTTATGTTGCAAGCTTTAAGGCCAAGTGAATAAGTGTAATTAGGTAATTATATGATGGGTAATTAGATGATGATTAAAAGGGAAAAATTAGAGAAGTGTGGGTTGAATTTTTTGCCCAAGACTAGCCCCACCATTCGGCCCTCTTGGCCTGGCCCGCGAAGCCCAAAGGAAAGGGTTGCCGTCCTATGGCACCCCGAAGCGCCCAAGGTCACCACATCTTACCAAAGAAGTACCTAAATTCCTAGGCAGATTTTTTTTTTTTTTTTTAATAACAATGGTCCCAACACATCTTATTTGCGGAAGCATAATCAAGTCTTACTAATTCTCCCTCCAACAATCATGATACGATTGCACACCACTAAACATCATAAGAAAAGATAAAGCCATGACACTTTTATTTACATATTTTCATGATGGACTTTCTCGGGTTGGTACAACAAAAGAAAGGCCAAGACTTTTCACTACACTCGGCCATAACCCCAAAAAGAGACAACTCGACCCTCTAAGATGATCATGCAAAATCCTCCATCAACTAGTGTTGGCTATTGTCCAAAAAGTTGCAGCTCCTACTTCTCACGAACGGGCCGTCACACCCATCCTGGTGCGTTAGGCGGTGGTGGCAGCAACATCCCTCGCATCACTCCGTCTCGACGAACGTGAATGAATATAAACTCTTGCATGACAGGGCCCCCAGCTAGGCCCACATCATACATCACTATCGCATGAACTCGAATAAACTTCAGACCAAGAATGATGGGACAGTCAATCTCCACAAACTCAACATCCACATCCGATGGAAGGCCGTAAAAGATACCCCGCATGATAGCAAGGAGCGGCATCTTTCTAATCTGAAATGTTGGTCCTCGAAGGGGTGAGTACAACCACGTAGTAGGTAAAGGACCAATAAACCACTCAATGCATCACACAATACAATCATAGCATAATACATGTCATACATTTACCTTTATCATGTCACATACACCATCATGTCAAAGATGCACATACATCCATGCACTTACCATCATCATATCACATGTACCATCATGCCATAGGTGCACATACATCCATGCACCCATCATTATCATGTCACATATACCATCATGTCAAAGATGCACATACATCCATGCACTTACCATCATCATGTCACATGTACCATCATGCAATAGGTGCACATACATCCATGCACTCATCATCATCATGTCACATGTACCATATCATGAATATTTCAATTTCAATTTCAATTTCCCAATCTTATTTTTTTCATTTTGGGCCGCTACATTTCTCTTTCCTGGGACCAATGTTTGCATTCCACATTTATCGCTCGCACCCCACCTAGCATCGCCAGGAACCCTCTGGCACAAACCTCTGGGCATCCGGCACAATACCTGCTGGGCATCTTGCACCCCAATTGGCATCGCGAGGTATCCCCCGGTACAAACCTCCGGGCTTTCGGCTCCCCATGCTCCGGGCATCTCGAAACTCCCGAGGACCCTTTGGCATTCAACCATTTAAGGCCACCAGGCATTCGGCACTCCCTAGCCAGGCATCCCGACACTCCCGGGGCATCGTCGGCTCACAACTCTAATGGCATTCTCATTTATCATAGTTCATATTTTTCAATTACAGCTCAATTTCAACATGGCATATGATGTGATGGCAAACAAGATCATTTTCATCATTTGATTCTTATATGCATTTCCAATCATCATCATACATGCAGCAAGATACAATCCATGGGGTCCATACAACTTAAAATGATCCATACATCATGACTTTTGAGATTTAGCAAATTCCAGCTTGCACAATTTCGGAAAACATGTAAATTAAATATCCATATGATCTTCAAAAATCATAAAATCAGAACATGTGATAGAAAAGACATAAAGGTAGCAATTCCATGAAGAACACATGCCCAAAAGAGCTTCACACAAGAAGATATAGCTCACAATACAGCATGCAAAATTCGGATAAAATCAGATTGTGCAGTTCTTGAAATATTTCGATTAAATACCCGAATAACCTCCAAAAATTATGAAATTTTACCAGGTTATATTCAAGATCCTAAGGTAGATTTTTCATGAAGACATCTAGGCCAAATTCACCTTAGATAATTTACTATGGACGGACGAAGCTACTGTTCCTAGTACCGAACAGTCCAGTTTAGCTGTCTCCGAAAAATCAAGGTTTTGCCTACTTATCTTCCTTCATTTCCTCTGAATTTTTGATATGTTTTGCCTCAAAAGGTCCACTACAACTTTCATTAAGGGATCTAGGTGAGATTCTCAAAGGATAGTCACCATTTGGTCCACAAAGTCTTGGGAGTCCAGTATCATACTTCCAGATCTGTCGTCTTCAAAGAAAAATCGTTTTACTAGGCTACACTTGTTATTGTTACCAAGTGTCATCTTGCATGCAAAGTGATGATTACATGCTAATCATGAGGGGGAAGAAAAGAAGAAGGGGCGGATTGAACAAGGGAGGGGGAGGCATTGCACGAGAGAAAGAGAAAGAAAGAGAGTGACCGTCCGAGAGAAAGAAAGGAAGAGAGAAAGGGAGATAACAAGTGAGCGAGAGAAGAAGGGGAAGAGGGATGCTTTTCGCTGCCGATTGTCATTGCTATCGAGCCGCCGAGTCCGCCTTGCCCCGCCGTTTTTGCTTGCTGTGTTGTGCTTGGATTAGAGGCAAGGAGAGTCCAAAAACCTACCCTTTGCTTGCTGTGATATGTGTTGTAAGGGATGATAAACTTTGGTTGTGGTAGAAGTGAAGAAATTTGAAGCTCTAGGGAAAAACATGGTAGCCTAGCATTCTGTTTTCTAGAAAGGCAGTCCAACCTTTGATGAATTTGTGAGCTGCATGCGACCTTTCATTTGGAATTTCATTTCAACTTCTTGATGAAAGTTGTTCTTGGAGAGTAACATATCAAAATTTTAGAAGAAATGAACAAGTATAGACCAGTGAAACTATTATTCTTTGAAGAAGTCAGATTTGGAAATCGTAATGCTGAACTAGTGTGATTCTGTGAATTTTATAAAATTCTCCGTTTGAAATTTGATCTTGTGTTCTGAATGAAAGTTGAAGATGATATGTTAAGGAATAACATAATAAAATTTTAGAGGAAATGGATGAGTTTAGGTTGGTGAAACAATCTTTATCCGAAACGATTAGAATTGGAATTCAGTGTCAAGGGTTATGGACGGTTATGGTTATTATAGTTTCTAACCTATCACAAATCTGGTTTTTGAGTTCTTCATGAAATACTTACTTCTGGATTTCTTCTATAACATACAAAAATTTCAGAATTTTTTGAGCTTATTTAGGATTTTTACCGAATTTGTGAATGAAACTGTCTATGGCAATATTCTGAAATTATAAAGACTGTGATGCATGGACTGTACCGAATTGTATGATGTTCTTTTGATATGGCGTCCTTCACAGAATATTTTTCTCTAGATCTTCTACCAAACATGTTAAATTTTCAGAATTTATTAAGGCTATGTACTAATTTTTCAAGAATTATGACCAAATGAGTGCAATATGTTTTTATCCAGAAATTTGCTGCATTTTCAATATATATATATATATTTTTATATAAATGAAATTGCTCCATGTGATATAATGTCTTGAGTGGTTGATTATGCTGCATATGTAGTGATATATGGCATGTTATATGACATCAAAGCTGGTTGAGACCCTTGATATTGTTGCATTAAATGCCATGTTGAAATTGAGATAAATATGTGAATATAAATTGAGATAATAACAAGACCGTCGGAGGTATGAGCCGACGATGTCTCGGGAGTTTCAAGATGCCCGGAGTGTGGGTGCCGAATGCCCGTAATGTGTGTGCCGGATGTCCTCGGGAGTTTTGAGATGCCTAGAGGTGTGTGCCGGGGGATTCCTCGTGATGCTAGTTGGGTTACGTGATACCTGGAGTGTGTGTGCCGGATGCCCGGAGGTGTGTGCCGGAGGTTCCTCGCGATGCCAGGTTAGATGTGAGTGATAAATTGTGGGATGCAAACATTGGTCCTTGGAAAAAAAATGATGTGATCTAATTGAAAGATAAAGATCGAGAATTGAATCATGTACATGGGTGTATGCTTGATAGCATGGATGATATGAATTATGGTGGTACATGCACATTGTATGGTGATATATGCATGGCTGCAAGGTGAGGTGTGCTTGAATGCATGAATGATATGTGTTTTATTCATGATATCTTGATTATTCTGTTTGATGCATTGTGTAGTTTGGTAGATCTTTGCTGTTGAGTGGTTTTACTCACCCCTTTTGAGGATTAACATTTTAGATTAGAGAGATGCCTCTTTCACCAGTTGTGCGTGGTACCTTCATGGCATACCTACTAACGTTGAGGTGGAGTGCACAGAGCATTCTTGTATTAGTATACCTAGTTTAGAATATGTCCGAGTCCATGTCCTGATGATGTACGATGTGGGTTCCGTTGATGGCCCTATTATCCAAGAGTTTTTGTCCGTTTATGTTCGACGCAATGGGATGATCCTAGGGATGCTACCGCCACTGCCACCGTCGATGCACCGAGTTGGGTGTGCTGGCACGTATAACCGGTGGGAGCTGATGTTTTCTTTTTGGGGATAGCCGATGCTTGTCGATGGAGGGGTGTACATGTTCGATATAGGGTCGAGTTCTCTTTTGGGTTATAGCTAGGTATAGTTAAAAATCTTGGCCTTTTGGCTGTACCGACCCAAGATATCCATTGAGAAAATACAAATAAAAGTGACTCGGCTTTGTCTTTTCTTTTGGTGCGTAGTTGGTGTGCATTGCATTATTGTTATTGGAGTGAGGGATGGTGAGACTCGTTTATGCTTTTGCTGATGAGCTGTGCTGGGACCTTTATAAAAAATAAAAATAAAAAGAAACAAGGGGAGAAAAGGGGAAAAGAATTTTATTGATCAACCTCTATGAACTATAGTTTCACTTTAATTAAAAAGCTTCAAGAACTGGCTTGTAGTAGGATAAGTGACAAGTACCTGTGGTGACCCTATTGAATCAGGGGTGTTGATTGAGGGGTGCCACATGTGACGCTTATTTTACTGAAGTGTTTTTACTTCTAAGCTAAAGATCTTCTATGGCTAGTATCTTGGCTCTAGGATTGGTTGAAGGACAGAGTAACACCAAACCACCATACTTTGATGGAAAATAGTATAATGTGTGGAAAACAAAATGAAGGCATTCCTAAGATCTAGAGATCCTCTGGAATGGAATGTTGTTGAAAGAGGAATCAATCTAAAGGCAGCATCAGCTTCAGAAAAAGGCAAAGGAAGTGATAGAAAAAGATGCTGAAGAATTTATTCAAGCTAAAGTTACCAAGAGATAGGCTCTTGATGCAAAAACTATTTATTCTTTATATTGTGCATTGTCTTCCATTGAATATAATAGAATCTCTTCATGTGAAATGGCAAAAGAAATTTAGGATAGGCTTCATGTCACCTATGAAGGGACTGACTGTGTGAAGGAGACAAAGATAAACATTTTAGCTAGACAATATGAGTCCTTTAAAATGAAACATGGAGAGTCTATTGGTGATATGTTTAGCCACTTCACAAAAATTGTAAATGGCTTGGCCTATCAAGGGCAACCAATTTTAGGACAAATGAAGGTCAACAAATTACTACATGGACTTTCAAATTATTGAAATCATGTGAAGGCTTCAATTAGAGAGACTTAAATAATCATGCCTCTTTTTGTTGATGAACTGATAGGAACACTTCAATCATACGAAGTGGAGCGGATCAATGATGAGGAAGATCCAAAAGGTAAGAAATCAATTGAACTAAAGTCTAACATTGATTCCGATGACACCAATATAGATGATTACATGAATGATGTGGAATTGGTCCTAATGATAAAGAAATTTAGAAAACTGAATAGAAAAGCAAGAAGGCTAAATTGGAAGAAGCAAAGCAAGCAAAGTTTCCAAAAAAGACCAATGGAAGATGTTGAAACTAGCAAAAATGTAATATACTTCAAATGCAAGAAAAAGGAACACATCAAGCCTAATTGTCCCTTGCTAAAAAAGAATAAAGGGAAGTATGAGAAGGACAAGAAACTCTCAAAGCAAAAACATGGAGTGACACTGAATGTGAGAAAAGCAAAAAGGAACTTGCAAATATCTATCTGATGGCTCACTCAGAATCAGACTTAGATTCAGATTCTGACAAGGAAATCAAGATAAGTCACTTAGAAATTCCTGTTAAGGTTTCTAAGTATATAAATGAACTTTACCTCAACCTCAAATCTTCTCTTAAAAGGATTTCTAAACTAAAAAAGGAAAATTCTAAGTTCAGGCAACAGGATGATTTTTGGAAAGAAAAGTTTGAAAACCTAAAAAGTGATTTTGATAGTTTGAAGGAAAATGCTAACTCTCTCTCAAGGGAAAAATCTGTTTGAAAAAGGAAATTTTAGATATTTCAAAAAGGTTTTCCAATGGCTTAGAAAAGTTTAGAGAAAATTCTTTCAACTCAAATACCCTATTTTAATAAATCTGGTTTGGGAATAAATAATAAAATGACTTCTCTAATTGATTTTCCCAAAGTGAAAGAAAGACTCAAACAAAGACCTCCAAAATCCTTTTACAAAAATTATTTTCAAAATGTTTTTGTAAAATCTATTGCCCAAAGTGCTCTCAGATGTTCTAGGTGTAATAGCTCAAAACATTTTGAGAATGAATGTCCTAAAGTTTGGAGACTTGTTAAGAAGAATTGGGTAAAGGTTGTTTTTAACACTAACTCCCCTAAACTTAAGAAAATTTAGGTATCAAAGAAAGCTTGAGATCTCCTTTCGACTGCAAGCCATTATTAGAAGAAAAAGCACTGTTCTAAGCATATGACAGGAGACTCGAGTAGCTTTGTAAAACTTGAAAGACAAAAAGGAGGAAATGTCTCTTTTGGTGGAAACAACAAATGAAAGATTAAAGGATTTGGAATAGTGAAGATTGAGAGTCTAATCATCAACAACGTTTCACTAGTAAAAGGCTTAAATTATAATCTTTTGAGCATAAGTTAGCTGTGTGATACATGTTTTGGAATCAATTTTCAAGAAGATATTTGCTTTAGAGTTAGTCGAGATCTATCACAATCCTTTACTAGGAGAAGGCATGGCAATATTTATCATCTGGACATAAGTCCAAAGAACTCTTAGTGCCTCTTTTCTATTCAAGATGAAGCAAATCTCTAGCATCGTAAGCTAGTTCGAGGTCTTCCCAAAATGGCTCATCAAAAGCTGGTTCGAGGTCTTCCCAAATGGGTCAGAAGTTTCTTTAACCAATAAATCAAGTTTTTACCAATTGTGTTTTGCAGCTTCTTCATATGGATCTTTTTGAACCAACAAGAACTCAGAGTATTAGTGGAAATAAATACCATTTAGTAATTGTGGATGATTATTCAAGATTCACTTTGGTCTTCTTCTTAGCAAGTAAGTCTGAAACTTTTACTTACTTTTCAAAGTTTATCGAGAAAGTTTAGAACGAGAATTGTTATGTTATCTCAAGCATAAAGACTGATCATAAAGGAGAATTTGAAAATCAAGACTTTGCAAAGTTCTGTGATGAGTCTGGCCTTCAACATGTTTTCTCCTTTTCATATACTCTAGAAGAAAATGGAGTTGTGGAAAGGAAAAATAGGTTGTTACAGGAGATGGCCAGAACTCTACCGATACAAAGTAAAATCTCTTCTCGTTTTTGGGCAGAAGTAATTTCCATTGCCTGTTATATAATTAACGGGGTATTTTTAAGGCCATTCTTAGAAAATTCTCCCTATGAAGTATATAAAGGGAAGAAGCCAAACATCTCCTACTTTCATGTATTTGGCTGTAAGTGTTTCATCTTGAAGAATGCAAATGATCGAGCTAGAAAATTTGAAGAAAGATCAGATGAAGGAAAATTCTTGGGTATTCTACATCAAGTAAAGTTTATATGGTTTTCAACAAGAATACTCAATCTGTCGAAGAATCTATGAATATAAGATTTTAGGAAGATATTCAAATTCAACCAGATCAAACTCAACTTGAAGAGTCTGAATTAGTTTCAAACCTAATAAAGTCTGATTCCCTAGGAGAACGTCAATCTTCTGAAGATCAAGGTCAGGCAGAATAGGAGTCAGAAGATTGGAAGGAAACAAATGATCAACATATTTCATGAGGACATGACAGACTGAATAGCAACTGGAAGCACAAATCAAGTCTTTCTAAATAGCTCATTATTGGAAATATAAAAGAAGGAATTTGCACTAGATCCAAGGCAAAATAAGATTCTAGTGCAAGAGCACTTATTTTAGAAATAGAACCAAAAGGAATAGAAGAGGCATTATCTCATGAAAGCTGGATAGAAGCTATGTAGAAAGAACTCAAACAATTCAGTATCAACAACATTTGGGAGTTGGTTCCTAAATTAAAAGGTAAATTTGTGATTGAAACGAAGTGGGTTTTTAGAAACAAGATGGATAAAAAGGGCAAAGTAACCATAAACAAAGCAAGGCTTGTTGCAAAAGGGTACACACAAGAGGAAAGAATAGACTTTGATGAAACTTATGCACTTGTAGCCAGGTTAGAAACAATTAGATTATTACTTGCATGTGTGTTTTCATAATTTCATGTTATTCCAGATGGACGTCAAAAGTGTTTTCCTTAATGGTTTTATACAAGAAGAAGTCTATGTGGAACAACCACTTGGATTTGAAGATCTTAGAAAACCAAATTTGGTCTACAAATTGAAGAAGGCGTTGTATGGTCTGAAATAGGCACCTCTAGCTTGGTATGAGAGGCTGAGTAAGTTTTTGATTAATAATGGTTTTGAGAAAGGGAAGGTTGACACAACCTTGTTTATCAAAAAAGAATAAAAAGATTTCCTACTTGTTCAAATATATGTAGATGATATAATATTTGGATCCTCTAACAAAAATTTGTGCAAGAAGTTTTCAAAATCTATGTAGGAAGAATTTGAAATAAGTATGATGGGAGAGTTAACTTTCTTTATGGGTCTAGAAGTAAAATAATCGAAGAAAGGAACATTCATTCATAAAGAGAAATATGCTAGAGATGTTATCAAGAAGTTTGGAATGGAAAACTGCAAGAAAACCAAAACTCCGATGTCAAGTTCTTTAAAGCTTGACAAAGATGAAGATGGAAAGAAAGTCAATCAAAAGCTATACAAAAGCATGATTGGTTCTCTTCTTTATCTAACTGCTTATAGACTAGATATTTTATTCAGTGTGTGTATATGTGCTAGTTTCAATTTGATCCCAAAGAGTCACACCTTAGTGCTGTTAAACATATCATAAAATATATTGTGACTTATCCAAAGCTAGGTCTATAGTATCCAAAAGAATGAGACTTTAATTTACTTGGTTACTCTGATGTTGATTTGGCTGGTTGTAGAGTTAAACGGAAAAGTACCTCAGGGACATGTCAACTGTTGGGACAAATGTTAGTGTCCCGATTTTCAAGAAAGTAGAATACTGTGGCTATTTTAATAGTGGAAGCAGAGTATGTTGCTCTTGGAAGTTGCTATTCACAAATTCCGTGGATCATATAGCAACTAATATATTTTAGAATAGAAGAATCATGCACTGAAATCATATGTGACAACACAAGTGCTATTAATCTTACCGACACTCAATATTCCAACATAAGTAAATCCAGTTCTTCACTCAAGAGTAAAGCACATCGAAATTCCTCATCACTTCATTTGAAACCATGTTCAGAATGGCGAGATTAATGTTCAATTTATTGATTCCAAGAACCAACTACCCGATATTTTTACCAAACCATTGGAGAAGAGCTTATTTGAGTTTATTCGTGAAAAGCTGAACATCATTCTTTCATTTGACTAAACTTTATGATCATGCAAACTCAACAGATTAGCATGAGGTATTTGCATATATTTAAAAATCCTTTAGACTCGTGTAGTTTATTTTATTTTTGGCATGTAAGTACTGAACAGGTATGTTTATCTCTAAATCATCACTTGCCTTTTTTATTTTTGGAAATTACAATTTCCTTGTGATTTTTCGAATTTATAATTGGCAATTATCTTTTTAAATTTTTTGAAAAGGCACTTTCCTTTATGACGGTTCGGTTGCCTTATTTCAATTTATTTAAATCTCTCTTACGATTGTAGTTGTTTTTCAAAGCCTAACTCTCAAACCCTCATTGTTCTTGATTTCTCTTGCAAAATCTCTGCAAATTTTTTTACTTTCCTCTACACGAGCATGTCGTCAAAGTCTTCCAAATCTGCTTCAATGTCGTTTTAAATGAAATCCTCTCGCATTGCTAGTTGTGGGCCTCGGAATATTCCTGAAGGACCAACACATTTTAATCCAACCGGAGAAGATTCGCCTTCTCCTCGCCATTTTGCAGATGAAGAAGTTACTGAAGATGCAAACCCCATTTCAGTGAGAAAGCCTGAGGTACTTCTTAAACACTATAACTTTTTGAAGAAGGGAGGAAGCCTTATGAACTTCATAAGTAACTTTCTGAAAGAAAATGGCTATGAAAATGAAACTGTATTTTTGCAAGCCATGGAACAGTTAGGATTAGTAGAACTTGGAACTACAGAGAAGGAGTTTGCAAACTTTTCTTCTAATCCACATTTTGGGTAAAAAAATCAACCAGAAAACAAAGATGATGATGAAGGGATCTTTAAAAATTTCCAACAAAAGATTGGAGTTACTGTTGAAATCCCTAGAGAAAGAATGAAATTGTTTTGTTCAAAAGAGCATAAGAAAGTTTTTGCTCAAATGCTGAACAAAGGAATTATCAACCCTCAAACTGTGGATTTTGACTTCTTGGATTCTATCAAGGTTAACTTGAAGGGAAAGTTTGCTAAACTTCAGTTAGAGAAGTTTTGTGTAGAAACGTCGGAGGCATACCGTGAATTAATGGCATACTTTTACTCTAATCTATCTATTTTGAATCCCACTCATATTTAGTTTACTATGTGTGACAAAGTTGTTGATGTGGATGTGAATCTCTTGGCTAACTTGTTGGGTGTAGAAATAAGTGGATTCCTACCTATTAATGTGTCAAATGCATATGCCACAAGGTCTCTAGTATGTGATAGGATTTCTAGTGGTAATATTACTTACTCTAGAATGACTGCTTCAAATATCTTGCTACACAAGATAGTTATCAAATGTATTAAACCTAAGGCAGCCTCAAAAACTGATATATCCATATTTGAATCAAAGAAGATGTGGGCTATCTGCAATTATGTCTCTTTTTCACTTCCTCACACCATCATTCTGCATATGTACAAAACAATCATGAAAGAAAACAATTGCCATACTTTGCATTGATAACCAGACTCTTCATACACTTCCAAATACAACTAACATCTCAACTTCGCTCCAAAACTCTCGCTCCAATGTAAATTAGACTAAAGATGATCTCAAAAATGTGATTAAAAGATCTCTTTGGAGCACTAGATAGTTTAAAGAAAGAATCTACTAGCAAAATCAAAAAAGGAATTGTTGTTGAGAAGAAACACAAGGGAAAGAGTGTTGTTTCAAAGTCACCATAGAGGAAAAGATCTATACTTCAGCAAAATGAAGAGGAGGAAGATGATTTGACAATATCTACTATGGCCTAGCGTAATCTTCAAGCTTTTACTAAGTCAGAAAAAGAAGATGAAAGCGAGAAGGAACTAGAAGAAGAGAGTGATGCTAAAGAAACTGCAATGAAAGAGACTAACGGTGATGACTTAGATGGAGATGCTGGTATGAACCTAGAACAAGATGAGACAGAGAAGGAAGGAGAAGACACTAGGGAAGTTGATGCCCTAGAAATTGATGAGATTGCAACTGATAAGGAAACTTGTGCTGGAACATGAAAGGTTCAAGAGGAAGAAGTTACCTTGTAGCCTTAAGGCATCAAAATAGGGGGAGTAAGTGAGAAAACTCCCATTGTTGAACACATTGCTAGTGATGGCATCAATTGATCCCTACTAGACAATGAAGATGTATTCGCATCTCATTTTCTTGAAGTCTCATCTGAAGGTCTAGTAAAAGGAACTACTATTCAGGGGGAGTAAAAAATTACACACGTTCAGGTTGATGTTCCTTCACTTTGGATACTCCACAGGTATAATACGTTGAGGCTAATGCCCAAACAGAATCGGAAGCCAACTATCCTCGAATAGTAGAGCTACTCTTAGAGATTTAGGCACAACAATATGCTATGATGTTTGAAATTCATAAGTTATGTGTTGCTCTCAGATCTATCTTAGAATTCCTTACAAGCAGGACACAATCTCTTAACACTCAGGTTAAAACTTTGAATAAGTAGGTTTCCCAGATTGAATATGGCAAAAGTGGAGGCTATTTATCATCAGTGCTAAGATAAGCTTGAGGAGATTGTGCAGTCTTTGGAGGATTTTTGACTTGTTCATGTTTCCAAACATCTTTGATCATTTTCGACTCAACCTCTTTTTACAACTCACCGACTTTATCTTTTTGTTGCTGACAAAAAAAGGGAGAGCTTATGCAGATTTAAAACTTGAATCTTTTGTGGTTATGTTTTTAACTTAAATCTTTTTTAACTTAAACTTGTGGTGCTTGAACTTGTGTTTGAATTTTAATTGGTTTTGGCATGTGTTTTGTAGTTTTGATGAGACCGATGTGTTTTGCGGATGCAAACTGTTATATTATTCATATATTCTTTATCATGTGCTACTAAAGTGTTGTTTTGAAGGTTATATTTTCTTATTAAATATGCATGAAAGTTTTGTTACCATAAAAAATGGGGAGATTGTTGAGAAAACTCCTATTTGGTTTTGAAGTTGACAAAACTTTCATTCTCTTATTCTTATTCTTAGGAATATTAGACTTCTATGTTATATCATGGAATGCTGTCAAAGTCTATTTTACATCAGAACTCTTTCCCACTCTAACGAAGATCCTAACTGAACCAAGTCTAGAATGAAGACATATTCAGACTTAGGTTTATTGATCTTTCAACTAGGATTCAATACGATCAAGACATATCTGGCTTTCTAGCAAAGATTCTCACATATCTTTTCTAAATATATTAATGAAATCAATCATGGATTGATGAAATCAATTTTGAACACAAGTTCTTTTTTGGAAGCATCTACTTATGGAAACCTAGGTTATGATTGTATGGGTGACCAAAATCATTGGATCTTCACCTCAATCTTCAAACGGCTACAAGACTTTCTTAATTGATTCTGTCCAACGGATTGATTAGAAGAAATTCCTCTAGAAATTGCCAACATATAGAAAGGTATGGAGGAGTAGTTAAGGAGGTCATGTAGTTCATTTGAGTGTGTGTGTGAGGATTAAAATTCCAAAGTCTAAAGTTACCAAGTCACTTGTTCTTCTTCGATTGCGTTTACAATTGTCCTCAAAGAGAGAAAAACACAAAGGAGTGACTTAGTGAAAGAGAAACAAACTCTTCAATGAAATGCTCAAATCGCTGTAATTCTCTTTTGATTTCATAGTGGAATCTAGCCATAAGGCTGTCAGCATGGAAGAGTGGATGTAGGCTTGATCTAAGCTAAACCACTATAAATTATGTGTTCAATTTTCTCTTTTCTTAATTTCTTTAATTTTGTTGTTGTAGTATTTTTCTGTGTCCTGCTAAATTCTAGATTATTTTATTTGAGTCTGAATTGAACTTAGAAGTTTGATGTTAATTAGACCTTGCTTGAGAAAGTAACTTTATTGTTTTTATTGGTTAAATTTGTCTTTATACCTATTCATCTCCCTCTAGGTGGTTATTCTAGCACTTTCAAACCGGTAGTCAACTAACCAATATTTATGTCTCCATCAAGTGTCAAACTTCAATAGTACCAAAGAAATAGAAAGTGCATACAGTCCAGGTTTATCATTGCCTTATGCTCGGATCTTTTACCAACCACTTCTTCAAAAATAAGAGTAGCTGATGAAAATTGTGTAATTTTTGTAGTATCATTATCGACTGTTCTAAAAGTCAAAGCTATTAAATGAAGGCATGATTTAATATTTAATTACTCTAATAAACCATGCCTTCATCAAACAACTTAAGCTTTTGGAAAAATTGATAGTGGTTTCAAAAAATCTCACATGATATTAGAGTTGAAGCCACAATTAAATTTCCATGCTTAGTACTAAGCAAAAAAAGATCGGACTTAGCATGAGGAGGAGTGTTAGAGTGATAAATATTAAATTACGCATTTATCTAATAGTTTAAGCTATAGAAAAATTGGTAATAGTATTGCAACATCTCACAAGAATCACAAGTTTCAGTTACTCTAAATACAAATATTTGAGAAACTTTACTTCTAGGAAAAGGTTTTAAAAGTCGATTAGAAGAAATTGTCGATTATTCACCTAAACACAATATATAATCACGTTAGAGCTGATTGTCTAATTTATTTCACTATCTAAATGAGTTCCAGCAGATAAGACGATGTGTGCAGTTCAGACCTTTTGTTCACCATTGATATTTTTGTCCTTGGTAATAAAACAACAAACAGTCGTCTAACCAACCAAAATAAATTAACGTTTGACTTTTAAACTTCTAGATTTTCAACATAAATTAGGTTTCTAGGTTAGCTCTTGCATTGAAACCAGTAATAATTCGAGAGGCAATAACATCTAAAAGCCTTTGGGGAATATGAAGTTTGAAGTCTCAATGTAACTTTGCAATATAGGTGAACAACACAATAATTTATTCTAGTAATCCAACTATAGAAAACCTACTTTGATAGGTCATATGGACAATTACAAAGCCAAATGCACACTTCTTCCAAGAAGCAATTTCAGGCAAAGAAAAGTTTAGTATTGAGTAGATTTGGAATGATTCATGTGCATGAACCCAAGCAAAAGAGTAATTAAGGTTCTATGTGTCCTTCAGAATCAACCTCGCCTATATTGGTGAAATCCCAAACGATGCACTTATTCTTGGTAGATCCAATGGATGCCGCTTTTGGAACATGGATGGGGGAACTCGTAAATCTTGTCCATCCATGGATTCTTCTCCTTCACTGGGTCGACGATCCTCAATGCCTAACAAACTGCACCTTTGCACTTAAATCCAAACTTGAAAGCAATCTGCCATGTCCTATCGCCTTTCCTAATCCTTCTTTTGGCCTCCTAATAAGCCAATTTGTACCACAACGAGCTACTTAATGTGCTTCCAAATCAAAATAGAGTCATTCTTGATGGCTCCATGTGCTAATAAGTGAGCTCAAGGTTTTCATACCTCATCGTGAACAGCTTGGCCTCCAACATGGATGCAAAATGCTTGAAGGCCATCTTAAAGTCAGGAGTGTGCAGCCTAATCTTCATCTTGAACATCTTCCTCGTTACCAAGGTTTTTTCCAAAACATAAGAGTTACCTAGAATACTAGTTACATCTCTTAGTAGAAGCACCGTAGTTCATAGACATTTTTTTTTTAAACATAAGAGTTTAGCGTAACTCACAGCGAAATCAAAGACGAGTCTCACCACCTCTCAACTCTCTTAATGATGGTACAATACACACCAGCTACACATTAAAGGAAAACATAAGCCGAGCCACTTTTATTTACATCTTTAGATGGACATCTTGGGTTGGTACAACCAAAAAACCAAGACTTCTAGCTAACCCTAGCTATAGCTCAAAAGAGACCTCAACCTTCTATATCGATCATATATAACCCTCCATCTACAAGTGTCGGCTATATATATATAAAAAAAAAAATCAGCTCCCACTCCTCACGCGGGCCATCACACCCATCCTAGTGCATCGAGTGGTGGTGGCGGCAACATCCCCCGAATCACTCCGTCACGGCGGACATGGACTAAAAAGAATTCTTGGATGACCTGGCCCCCAGCTAGGCCGACATCATACATAACCAGCACCCGAACCCGTATGAACGTTAGACCAAGGATGGTGACATAATCAAGCTCCGAACAATGACCTCCACATTAGATGGAAGGCCGTAAAAGGTACCCTACATGACCGGAGTGAGAGGCATCTATCTAATCTAAAATGTTGGTCCCCACAGCTGTGAGTACAACCACTCAACAGGTAAAGGATCTAATCACTACTCAATGCATCAAATGAACAATCATAACATCATAGTAGAGTACATATCATTCATGCACCTAAACATAACTTACCTTGCAGCTATGCATATGTCATCATACCATATGTGCATACACCATCATGCACTCATCATCAAGCATTCATGCATATCCATCATGCCATAGGTGCATATACAACCATACACTTATCATCAAGCATTCATGCATATCCATGCCTTATGTGCACATACCACCATGCACTCATGCACATCATATCATACAGCCATGCATGATTTAATTTCCGCTTTTTATCTTTCAATTGAGTCACCACATTTTTCTTTCCTGGGACCAATGATTTGCATCCAAATTTTATTGCTCGCACCCAACATGGCGTCACGAGGAACTTTTGGCACACACCTCCGGGCATCCCGACACTCCTGAGGACATCCGGCACACACACTCTGGGCATTCGGCACCCACCTCTGGGCATCCCAACACTCCCGGGGCATCGTCGGCTCACACCTCCAATGGTATCCTCATTTATCATAATTCATATCCACATTTGTGTCTCAATATCAACATGGCACATAAAGTAACGGCAACAAGGTCAATTTCGCACAATCCAGCTTGTACAGTTTTAGAAAACATTTTCATTAAATACCCAAATGACATTAAAAAATTATGAAATTCAAACATGTGATATTCAAGACATAAGGGCAGATAATTCATGAAGAACACTTCACCAAAAGATTCCCATATAGCTCAATACAGAACACACATCACAACACTACTAATTCTGTTCGTACCAATTGCACAGTTTTTAAAACATTTTTGGTTAAATAGGCAAATGAACTTCAAAAATTACAAAATTGAATATGTTGTAGCCAAGACATAAAAAAGGATATTTCATGCAGAACACATTTCCAAAATAATCTCGTACAAAACATTATAGACCACGCATTACAACATTACCAAGTCAGAACACATCAGATTACACAGTTTTAGAAACATTTTCGATTAAATACACAAATTACCTTAAAAAATTATGAAATTCAACTATGTGATAGCCAAGTCCATAAGGTACATATTTCATGAATACATCAAAGTCAGATTTGTCCTAGGAAATGAAATATGGGCGGTTGAAACTTCTGTTCTTAGTACCGAAATTTCCAGATCTAACCATCTCCGAAAGATCACAATTTCACCTACCTATTCTTGTTTTTTTTCTCTAAATTTTTGATATGTTAAACCTCAGGATGTCCTTTACATCTTTTGTTAAGAAATAGAAATGAAATTTCAACAACAAGATAGCCTTACAGTCCATGCATTCATCAAAGGTAGTTACCGAAATCTCCAGATTTAGTCTTTCCAAAGAATAAAGATTTCACCGACTTATACTTGTTTTTTTTTTGTTCCAAATATGAATATGTTATACTCCAATGTTGACACCTAAATTTTGGCAACCCGTTTATTCATTTATCGCATTAAAAATTAGGGATTAATTTAACCCCTAAAAAAATATTAGTTAATTAATTGATTGCATAGCATATAGTTTTAGGTGCATTTATTTTATTTGCATTTACATTGGGCTAGTGACGGATGGATTCGAATTGATGGTTCGGAAACTTTAAATTGATGGGCTGGACTAAGTCCACGAGAAAAGCAAATCGGTCCAAGCCCGTATCCTCGGAGATATTTTACGGATTTATCCTTGTGAGATTTCAATTCAAAAGCAAATATTACGTTTGGAAAAAATAAATATTGCGTTTTGAAAAGAAATCTTCGTGGATATGGATTTGGAAAATTTAAAAACCCTAATCCGTGCCCTATAAATAAGTAAACATACGTAGGGTTTAGTAGGAGGCCACACAATTGATACATACGGCCACAATTCTGAAAAGAGGACTTCGGCGAGAGTGCTTTAGAGAGAAAGAGCCAAAAGAAGAAATCATGGAGGTAAGCAAATCAGAATTTCAGAGCACCCATACACGTGAGATAGGAGACAGATAAAGTGCTTCGCCAAGCTTGGTCGAGAGTCCCTTGCCATGTGAGGTTCGCTAGCCATATCACTGCACTCTCATGCTCGCGACGCTGCCCTCACACTGCGAGAACGCCACCGGGATGAGCTGTTTCACTAGCATCCTCAGCTGCATCGTGATCCCTTCTAACGAAGCATTCGCGAGCCACGAGTCCCAGCTTGTGCCCAAGTTCAATCCCACGATTTGCTCCGCCTTGACGCTCATCCAAGCAATACGTAGCGGTGGGTACATTAAAAAAAAAAACTACAAAGATGTGTGCTGATCAAAAAGCAAGGAACACCTCCACACGTCTGAAGAAAAGAGGTGAGAGCCAATAAAGGTTTCTTGCCATTATAGACACTCACCCTTCAAGGATGTCTTCTTCCTTGGGCGGTGCTATTGCAATTAGTCCGCCGCACACGAATTGACTCCGCTCTCGATGATCTCGAGTGTGAGCTGCACGTAGCCATCACGCTCCCCACGATTGCTACCACACGCCTGTTCCAAAGCCGCTTCAAGTGGAAGATGTATTTTTTGATTCTGAACTCCCACAACGTCAACAACGCGAAGAGCTGCCACGTCCCTCCTCGGCGAAATCCGATCTGAGCTAAGCCCCATTGACGAAGCCTGGTGTTTCTTGATATGAACCAAGCACATTGGCGCCAGCAATTTTCCCCGAGACATTTGCTGTTTCTTGACGAACCTCCGCTCAGCATAGAGACGTGAAGGGAATACGATTCGTAAAAGAAAGCAGGCAGAGTTCTTTTATGTTTTTGGGTCAATAGGTCAACAAAAAGGTGGGGTTGTCTTCTTCCAGTGGGGGTCTTAAAGCGTGAAGTGCAACTTCAACGCCCACGGCTGCCGATCCATCATCAACCGCCACCTGCCTCACCCATGCCACCACTGCTACTTTCTTCTAATCTATTCTACATCAAGACAGACGTCTTAGCGTGCTCGCTGCCCCCTTCCACCGACGAATCAAGTTGCAGTTGTCGCTGTCACTGTGGATCTGGTGTCGAGCCAAGGGGGCGGTTTCTCTATTTTGTAGGTTTGATTTCACAAATTCCTCGGGCGAGCTACAACTCCCCGAGCCTCCCACTTGTCGCTGCCTTGCCTCGAGATCGGGAGCTGAGCACTACCCTTGCCATTGACCCTTGGGCCGGGACCCTCGATACCTTCGTGAGCCAGGCCCATCTCTTGGAACTTCCGGCATCCATAAAAAATTTATCGACCCATCATCATTGCTCGACACCACTAGATTAGTCCAGTGATATTGACGATCCTCAATGCTCCGGCGAGTCCTCCACCAAGCTTAGAGCCATCACCGCTGCAATTCGCATGATTCGTTGTCCCTCTGAGGTTGGAAACGGTATCCGAGTGATATTGCAATTTAGGTAATAATTTTCATCAAATTGATCTTCATATATTTTTATTGCCTAATTTGTGAATTGCTATCTCGTATGAATCTTTAAATGATGCTATCGTATCCATAAATATAAAGTATCTTTTTAAATTGGGAAATCTTCCTAATTTCACAACGTGCATACGATTGACGGTCCGATTTCACGCTCGAAATATGACTCGCAATCGCACGGAAAAATCGCCAATCCGATCTCACGCTCGAGATTCGATTCGCGGTTTTATTTAAAATTGACCAATCCGATCCCATGCGTGGGATATGATTCGTCAATTTGTGGATATCGATCTTATCTTGCCTGATTTGCTATCGTGTCGTTTGAATCAATTTCGTTTTAATAAAAAAAATCAAAAAAATTGAATTAGGATTAGGTTTGTTTTAGAATATTTCTTGTTATCTTGCATATTTAGAATAGAGATTTTTTTCAAATTTCAAAAATCAAAAATCAAATCAATCAATTTAGGTTGCTAGTGTTTTTTTTTTTAACTTAGGTTGCATGTTTAATAATTTGATAATTCTTAATTTCGAAATTAATAAAACAAAGACACAAAAAAAGGTTATCATGCATATGTCATGTAGAATTAGGACATTCTTTATATGTCATTGCATATTAGAATAAATTGCATGCTTATTTAGAATAAAAACCATGTGCACGTCATATAGAATTAGGTTCATACAATGCACGTCATTTAGTGATTTTTGTTAGGTCCATTTAATTAGAAATTGTCAGTCATTAGATTAATTTAGATTGCATATTTAAATGTTGCATTTCTTTAATTTCGAATCTCAGAGAAAATACAAAAAAATTATTTAGAATAAATCCATCTCATGCTTAGGATAGACTACATGCTTAGTTATGTCATATAGCTAAGTCATATTGCCATGTCATATCATTTCATGTTAGATTAGTAGCATGCATAGCATAAAGGATGATTCCCATTAAATAAAGTGAAAACAAAAAATGCGTGTTAATTAGAAATCATATTTGGGACTGTTGATGTGAATTCTGAATTAACAACGCAGATGCTTTCGTTGCTACAAGGTAAGTCCTGCATTTTTCTATTATTTGCTTTCTTGAGTGTTAAATTGGTGGATTGCGCACCCGTATGATCGCCTCACATATTAGGGAAATAGCCTAAAATTAATTCAAGCTACTTGCCAAAAATTTTTCAAAATAAAAGAGAAAGGTACCGAAAGGGCGTTAGAGAAATCTAGCGTAACCAAGTCCCCGAACTCATAAATCTCTGGTTCGTAGAAGTAAAGTAAATCTCCCATTACTTTACTTGGGTTTCTAATCGACCCACCAAAAATAGATTAGTGGCGACTCTTAATTGAAAAATCATTTGCATATTATAAACTTGAACCTAAGTCGCGAATTGGTATGGGCTTGGGAGAGCCCGAGTTAAGTCTAGGCTTAACAATCCATTAGCCAAACCCTAGGTGGTTCACCCCTAAAAAATTGGTCGCGACAGCTTGGCGACTCCACTAGGGACTTGAGTTAAAACTCTTAGTGGACTTAGGCCAATTTTTTCTTTTCTTTTGAAAGAGTTTTTGTTTGGCAGCGAGGATTTCAGGTACGTCCCTAACATTTAAGGTGTTAAATGTTTTTGCAGGATGGGAGGTATAAGGGGAAGTTTCTGTTAACCTTTGTTTTGCAGGGAGGTGTAGGAATGTATGGTTTATTTTCATGAACGAAATGTTGCTTGATATAAACTGTCGTGCATGCCTTGCATCTAGCATTACACTGTTGCACACACAACCTGCCGCCAGACCTGGGCCGCATAGGATCATTTAGGATGGTATTGAGATGGATACCACTCCGACCGCATGCTCGCGGTACGAGTCGCCCATCTCAATCCCGAAGTTTCTTTCATGGTGTCAAGAGTACCCACCTCGGTCCGCATGCTCGCGACCCGGGTCGGCTCTTTGACCAAGCCGGAGTTATGAGGACCCGACATAGTCCATAAGCCCGTGGCTAGTCTGATCATCCTTGTGGCTCCACCGTGATAAGCCATATAGATTAGAAATCGAGCCACTTACCATGCGCATATCTATGTGATTGCCATTGATTTTCCTTGGTGAAGTAAGTCTTCTTTCCCTATACCATGCAATTTATTTTGTCATATTCTTGGGTCGGTCCATGACAGTCTAGGTCAATCATTGATTTGATTCATTTGTCAATTGGAAATGAAATGAGAAATTGCTAGGGAATGATGTATTTTTAAAAAAAAAGACTGGAGAATTTGTTTTTACATCATGTCTAGAAAATTTGGTTTTACTAGGATATCCATTTTTAGGAAATTCCCTTCTTGCATAGACTTTTCATGAATAAATGAAAAAAAATTGAAAAAAAAATAGAAAAATCGATTAGATCATTGTCATGGATTGACTCTCCATTTACACCTCTTGCTTACATGTTCCCGTTTATTTCCTTTAGGTGATTATGGAGCGATCTCGCTCACCCATCCGTACATGGCCGAGGGCTAAAATAGCGGATCAAAATGAGGTATTGGACCATATCATTGTCAATATAAACAAACGAATTGCGTACCTCCAAAGTCAAGTCGATGAATTGTCTGCTACCGTGGCTTGTTTCGTCAAGCAAAAGGGCCGTGATGATATAGGTACTCTATCTTTAGTAGGAAACTATGACTCAAAGAAGAGAGCCAAGATGACTTTTGAACCGTCCTATTTTCCTGAGGTAGCTGAATTTGATGCCATTATGAAGAGACTAGTGATATATGTAGAAGGAATAATCTCTGACCTAGAGGATTTGCATCACAAGATCAAGGAGGGTGAAGAACTCAAGCACACATGATTTATGATCCTAAGTAGTTTGCTTTCCTTATTTAATTAGGGGCATGTTCAATTGCACCTTCCCCTGTGTGGGAATTCTTATTGCTTTTTAGGGATTGGTAAAAATTTCTTCTGTTTTGCTTTAGTGCTTGAGCATCACATTCCAATAAATGTAATTTGATTGATGAATATCAATAGAATTACAAGTTTTGTTTTGAGGACATGATGGGGTCACCAAACTAGCCCGGTGACGATATCCAACAATGAAAAGAAAATATCATCCAAGGAGAATTCTGAGGACTAGGCTTCTTCATGCTTCCTCATCCAAAAAAGTCCAAAAGCACAAAAAAAAAGCATTTTTCAAGCCATTTCCAAAGAGCATGCATTAGATTAGCCTTGTTTAATTTTTTGACTCATTTACTTCATGTTTCAGAGCATTACTTTCTTGACCTGATAAGAAAGCATTTGAAAAAGGCACATCAGGTTGCAATTGGTTCAATTGTTCTAAAGAGTTAATGTCGATCACATCTCGATACTACTTGAAATATCTATCTTGAAGGGCCAAACAAAGTGTGTTCCATTTCCATGCTTGACGGAATTTTCATTCTCGCCCATTAAATGAGGGGCAAGTTAAAAGAGGATCATCCATCTTTGGTGAAAGAGGTACATCTCGTCTTTGAACATAAATAATTTTGGGAGATGACGCTTTGTTCTTTCCCTTGCAGATGACGAATTGGGGGCACTACAAATTCTAGTAGTGACATGACTGAGATAAAATCTCGATCCGAGCCAAAATGGTTGTGCAATTTGAATTTACTTTGAGTTGCATAGTATCCTATTCATGCACGTTCTCTTATGCAGGGGCAAAAGCAAGAATGGAGCATTCATCAAATCAAAAAGCGGATTTTCAATCCAAGGACATCCATTGCTAAGACAATCCCTTCGTGGGACAATTCCTTGAATGAATGCTTGAAATCATATTTGAGTGTAGTAAATTGTTTGTTTTGAAGTCACAAACGCTTTCTATGCTTAAAGTTGCTAGACTCTTTTGAAAAGGAAATTTTCATATTGATTCAGCTCACCAATTTCATGTGGAGATTTGCCAAGATAGACAATTTAACGGATTGACATCAATGCTTAAGAATGTTGAATGAGATGTGTCGGTATGATGAAAGGCAAGCCTTATCCTATACACAATCCCCTACTTATACACTTGTGAGATGAGTGTAGGAAGTTCCATATCTACAAGGTAAAGAGTTCTCTTGCAAAAGGTACGATAACCGAAATTATAAGGGGCAGTTCATTTCTCTATCCCAAACACTACAGGTGATACATTGCTTAACCCATTTTGAGCCCCATACACTTGTGGAGATTTTTTTCAAATTATCCCTGTCAAGAACCACCCTACATTGGGGCAAGTTGGAGGTAAGACATCATCATGAGGTGAGGAAAATGAAAAGAAATTTCTTGCTCTCACTTGCATTAAATCTTCAAGTCGCGCTATTACATTGAATTCATGTGGTAATTTAAATGCCTTAGGATGATGAAGAGCATTTCTTTCTCTATCCTACATACTTATATCCTTTGCATAGCCCACTTGAGCCTGCAATTTCATTTCTTTAAACCCAGTTGGTGATCATCCCTCACACTGGGGCAAGGCAAAAGACAGATGAAGACCCTTGAATATTCGAGTGTCATCCAAAGTGTAATTCCTTAACGCATGTACTGTGCGCAAAAATTGAAATCAAAATAGAACCAAGGGGCATGAAAAAGCAGTGTGCCTGGTAAAAGCAAGGCCAATGCCCATGAAAAAAGAAGTAAAGAAAAATGCATGAAAACTAGGAGTATGAAAAGCAGTGTGCCTGGTAAAAGCAAGGCCGATGTCCATAGATGAAAAGAGAAAGTCAATACTCAAAGACTCAAATATTGAGTTTTTTACGATCAATGGGACACATCATGAAGACAATCCCCGGTGGTGAAAAATAAAACTAGTGGCAATCCCAAGATGATCATCAACTCTCATCCTTTACACACAAATTTGAGCCTGATGATCCTTTCATTTCTCAACCCATGAACCCAGCCTACGTTACGTCCTTTACAAAGTCTCTTCAGATTAGGGCACTTGAATTAACGTATGGATTCACATGTCATAAGCATCGCTCGAAGAAGTACGAGCGAGATTATTTCTTTCTCATTTTGCAGGGTTCTTGACTTGTAAACCTGGAGATAATTACAGAATTGTTCTTTCAATAGCCTTGACTCAAAGAGTCCCTTTGTTAAGCCGTTGACCGAGCCCACATTACGGTCCCTATTTAAGACCTTTCAGATTGGTAAGGTTGTACTGCTTGCGAGAATACTCGGACCCTTGTTGATATGATGATAGTGAGATGGAGTGATTCTCATTAAATAGCCTCTAAATGAGAGTGAGTGAAAGTCCTTTCTAACTGAAGATCCCTCATTTGGTATTCTTAGGAAATCCATGTCATGAGTGAAGATTGTTTTGAATGATAATTCTCTCCAGTGGAAATTTGGGTGATGCAAAGGTCATTCTGCATGAACCCCGATTGAGTTGATGAAAACCTCACTGAATTTTGAAATGTGCATTCTAGAGTAGCTTAGATTGTCTATCTCTTTGATGAATGCATATCAGTTTTTGCTCTAAATCATGGCTGATAGGTAATTCAAGTTCCTTTCAGAATGTTTCATGATATTAGGAGATGAGAAACCTCCACCATGAGGTGAAAGACCTCCACAGGATATCTAAATTCCAAAAGACATTTTTCTCCAAGAATCAGAGATATCATCAGGTAAGTATATCTCTACCCATACTCTAAATACTTGTCATTGTGCAGGTATTCTCTCCTAGGTGCATCAACACTTGACTCAGTCAAGCTATCTTTTATATTGACCTGGCGTGCTTTCGTAGCCTAGAGTCCCTTTCATCGACCCGACGTGTTTTTGTAGCCCGGTGTCCGTTATATTGACTATTGTGCTTTCGTAGCCCGGTGTCCTTTATATTGACCTGGCGTGCTTCTGTAGCCCAGAGTCCATTTCATCAACCCGGTGTGCTTCTATAGCCCGGTATCTCTCTTTATTGACTCGGCGTGCTTTCGTAGCCCAGTGTCCCTTGATATGACCTAGCGTCCCCCTATCAAATCAGCATGCTTCTGTAGCCCAAAATTCCCCTTCATCGACATGGGAGTCACTTCAAATATTTAGGAGACATATCCTTAAAGATTAAAGATGTCACCAGGTAAGTATATCTCTATCCATACCTTAAATACTTGTCATTGTACAGGTATTTCTTTTCAAGCACTAGCACTCGATGGAGTTGCCCCCCCCCCCCAAAGATTTTTCTCCAGATTCAGTCTGATTAAGGCGACCAAAGAAAGGTTCGGGTCCTAGTCAGATAATCTATGTTGCAACGTTAGGCGACCGAAGAAAGGTTCGGGTCCTAGCCAAGCAAAATCTCAGTTTAGGTGACCGTAGAAAGGTACGGGTCCTAGACAACTCTTATTGCTCTAACAGGCGACCGTAAAAAGGTACGAGTCCTGGAAAAGCAATTACCTCAGTTCAGGCGACCGTAGAAAGGTACGGGTCCTGGAAAATGATTCCTTATTCAGGCGGTCGTAGAAAGGTACGGGTCTTGGAAAGCGAATCCCCATTTAGGCGACCATAGAAAGGTACGGGTCCTAGACAACAGTTATTGCTCTAACAAGCGATCAGAAAGGTACGGGTCCTGGAAAAGCAATTTCCCCACTCAGGCGACCGTAGAAAGGTACGGGTCCTGGAAAATCAATTTTCTTTTATCAAGGTGACCGTAGAAAGGTACGGGTCCTAGACACAACCAAACACTGCCATACTAGGCGACCGTAGAAAGGTACGAGTCCTGAACATGTAACACCAACTATCTTGAATCACTCTACCTTCCTTGAAGGTAAGATATTCCAAGTAGGTTCCTTTACCATTTGCATACAAATTGCATTCCAAAATTTCGACATCTCAGTCTGAATCTGGATGTCTCAATTTTTTTCCGTTGAACATTTCACTTTGGATGTGAATGTTCTTACCTGTTACGCTTTTCAAGGAACCTGAGTGAGAATTGGGTACTTGTGGAGTAAATAGGGATTTATCATGTACCTCAAGATGCTTTACCGCATTGATTGGTAAGTAATTGTAGATACGTTCTTTCCTTTGACATCATGCATTTACATTAGCATTTCCATGCACCATATGAATTGCTTTCCTTTTAAAAAAATGGGATACATTTCCCGACAAAAAAGAAAAAAAATCATTCATTGCATGTGCATGACCAAAATTTAGGGCTCAATTTGTCTTTGAAGGCAACCTTTTCGAGCTCACCTTCAAAGAGGGGCAGCTGTTGACACCTAAATTTTAGCGACCCGTTTATTCATTTATCGCATTAAAAATTAGGGATTAATTTTAACCCCTAAAAAAAATATTAGTTAATTAATTGATTGCATAGCATATAGTTTTAGGTGCATTTATTTTATTTGCATTTACATTGGGCTAGTGACGGATGGATTCGAATTGATGGTTCGGAAACTTTAAATTGGGCTGGACTAAGTCCACGAGAAAAGCAAATCGGTCCAAGCCCGTATCCTCGGAGATATTTTACGGATTTATCGTTGTGAGATTTCAATTCAAAAGCAAATATTATGTTTGGAAAAAATAAATATTGCGTTTCGAAAAGAAATCTTCGTGGATATGAATTTGGAAAATTTAAAAACCCTAATTCGTGCCCTATAAATAAGTAAACATACGTAGGGTTTAGTAGGAGGCCACACAATCGATACATACGGCCACAATTCTGAAAAGAGGACTTCGGCGAGAGAGCTTTAGAGAAAGAGCCAAAAGAAGAAATCATGGAGGCCAGCAAATCAGAATTTCAGAGCACGAATACACGTGAGATAGGAGACAGATAAAGTGCTTCGCCAAGCTTGGTCAAGAGTCCCTTGCCATGTGAGGTTCGCCAGCCATATCACTGCACTCTCATGCTCGCGACGCTGCCCTCACACTGCGAGACCGCCACCGGGACGAGCTGTTGCACTAGCATCCTCAGCTGCGTCGTGATCCCTTTTGACGAAGTATCCGCGAGCCACGAGTCCCAGCTTGCGCCCAAGTTCAATCCCACGATTTGCTCCGCCTTGACGCTCATCCAAGCAATACGTAGCGGTGGGTACATTAAAAAAAAACTACAAAGATGTGTTCGATCAAAAAGCAAGGAACACCTCCACACGTACGAAGAAAAGAGGTGAGAGCCAATAAAGGTTTCTTGCCATTATAGACACTCACCCTTCAAGGATGTCTTCTTCCTTGGGCGGTGCTATTGCAATTAGTCCGCCGCACACGAATTGACTCCGCTCTCGATGATCTCGAGTGTGAGCTCCACGTAGCCATCACGCTCCCCACGATTGCTGCTGTGCCCTTGTTGCTGCCACATGCCTGTTCCAAAGCCGCTTCAAGTGGAAGACGTATTTTTTGATTCTGAACTCCCACAACGTCAACAACGCGAAGAGCTACCACGTCCCTCCTCGGCGAAATCTGATCGAGCTAAGCCCCATTGACGAAGCCTGGTGTTTCTTGATATGAACCAAGCACATTGGCGCCAGCAATTTTCCCCGAGACATTTGCTGTTTCTTGACGAACCTCCGCTCAGCATAGAGACGTGAAGGGAATACGATTCGTAAAAGAAAGCAGGCGAGTTCTTTTATGTTTTTGGGTCAATAGGTCAACAAAAAGGTGGGGTTGTCTTCTTCCGTGGGGGTCTTAAAGCGTGAAGTGCAACTTCAACGCCCACGGCTGCCGATCCATCATCAACCGCCACCGCCTCACCCATGCCACCACCTTGCTGCTTTATTCTAATATGTTCTAAATCAAGACAGAGACGTCTTAGCGTGCTCGCTGCCCCCTTCCACCGACGAATCAAGTTGCAGTTGTTGCTGTCATTGTGGATCTGGTGTCGAGCCAAGGGGGCGGTTTCTCTGTTTTGTAGGTTTGATTTCACAAATTCCTCGGGCGAGCTACAACTCCCTGAGCCTCCCACTGTTGTTGCCTTGCCTCGAGATCAGGAGCTGAGCACTACCCTCGCCATTGACCATTGGGCCGGGACCCTCGATACCTTCGTGAGCCGGGCCCATCTCTTGGAACTTCCGACATCCTAAAAAATGTATCGACCCATCATCATTGCTCGACACCACCAGATTAGTCCAGTGATATTGACGATCCTCGATGCTTCGGCGAGTCCTCCACCAAGCTCAGAGCCATCACCACCACAATTCGCATGATTCGTTGTCCCTCCGAGGTTGGAAACGGTATCCGAGTGATATTGCAATTTAGGTAATAATTTTCATCAAATTGATCTTCATATATTTTTATTGCCTAATTTGTGAATTGCTATCTCATATGAATCTTTAAATGATGCTATCGTATCCATAAATATAAAGTATCTTTTTAAATTTGGAAATCTTCCTAATTTCACAACGTGCATACGATTGACGGTCCGATTTCACGCTCGAAATACGACTCGCAATCGCACGGAAAAATCGCCAATCCGATCTCACGCTCGAGATTCGATTCGCGGTTTTATTTAAAATTGACCAATCCGATCCCATGCGCGGGATATGATTCATCAATTTGTGGATATCGATCTTATCTTGCCTGATTTGCTATCATGTCGTTTAAATCAATTCCGTTTTAATAAAAAAGAAAATCAAAAAAATTGAATTAGGATTAGGTTTGTTTTAGAATATTTCTTGTTATCTTGCATATTTAGAATAGAGATTTTTTTTCGAATTTCAAAAATCAAAAATCAAATCAATCAATTTAGGTTGCTAGTGTTTTTTTTTTTTACTTAGGTTGCATGTTTAATAATTTGATAATTCTTAATTTCGAAATTAATAAAACAAAGACACAAAAAAAGGTTATCATGCATATTTCATGTAAAATTAGGACATTCTTTATATGTCATTGCATATTAGAATAAATTGCATGCTTATTTAGAATAAAAACCATGTGCACGTCATATAGAATTAGGTTCATACAATGCACGCCATTTAGTGATTTTTGTTAGGTCCATTTAATTAGAAATTGTCAGTCATTAGATTAATTTAGATTGCATATTTAAATGTTGCATTTCTTTAATTTCGAATCTCATAGAAAATACAAAAAAATTATTTAGAATAAATCCATCTCATGCTTAGGATAGACTACATGCTTAGTTATGTCATATAGCTAAGTCATATTGCCATGTCATATCATTTCATGTTAGATTAGTAGCATGCATAGCATAAAGGATGATTCCCATTAAATAAAGTGAAAACAAAAAATGCGTGTTAATTAGAAATCATATTTGGGACTGTTGATGTGAATTCTGAATTAACAACGCAGATGCTTTCGTTGCTACAAGGTAAGTCCTGCATTTTTCAATTATTTGCTTTCTTGGGTGTTAAATTGGTGGATTGCGCACCCGTATGATCGCCTCACATATTAGGGAAATAGCCTAAAATTAATTCAAGCTGCTTGCCAAAAATTTTTCAAAATAAAAGAGAAAGGTACCGAAAGGGCGTTAGAGAAATTTGGCGTAACCAAGTCCCCGAACTCATAAATTTCTGTTTCGTAGAAGTAAAGTAAATCTCCCATTACTTTACATGGGTTTCTAATCGACCCACCAAAAATAGATTAGTGGCGACTCTTAATTGAAAAATCATTTGCATATTATAAACTTGAACCTAAGTTGCGAATTGGTATGGGCTTGGAAGAGCCCGAGTTAAGTCTAGGCTTAACAATCCATTAGCCAAACCCTAGGTGGTTCACACCCAAAAAATTTGTCGCAACATCCAAGAAGTCCTTAACAACTTTCATTCATAAGTCAAAGCCAAAATGCAACTCAAACATCATATGCAAGCCACTAGAACATCCAAGGTCGAGCTGTTTCTCAAGAACAATTTACTAGACTAGAACCACCACACTTAAAACTTTGGTTTTTCACATCCTAAACATCTGAAATTTACCACCATTCAATCACATACACTAGGCACAACATGAAAGAGTAGATCAAGGATCCCACTTGCCTCTAAATCGAGCAAACAGCAAGCATAGCGGCGACAGGAAACCGCGATGGACGACGGACACACAGCGGACGATCGACGAGCGGCTCTCCTCCTTCCTTCTTCTCCTGCACGCTCACTCTTCCTTTCTTTCTCGATTTCTCAATTTCTCTCCTCTCTCTCTCTCGGATGAACTCCCTCTCTCTCGCTTAATCCGGCCATCATCTCCCCCAAATTTTCTTCCCTTCCATCATTAGCCATCATTAGCATTTGCATGGAAGACACTTGGCAACTAGGAGGAAACACATGGCTTTCTTCATGCAAGATGGGCCTCCATCTTCGGCTAGGCTTGGGCCAGCCATGGGCTGACGACAGCTCTCCTCCTTGAGCTTCATGGGCCGATCGAGAATGGGGTCAGGCAATGGGCTGGTTTGGGCCTTTAATTGTCCAGCCCATCCTAATCCTATTAATTAACCTAATTCTTTATTATATAAACACTTAATTGGAATTTATAATTCACAAAACTTTGTGACCTATGTTAATAAATTCCAATCCGTAATTCACATGGCCAAAATAGAGTTTCCTATCAAATAATTACCCACCAATAGCTTGGCCAAAAATCCCAATGCAAGATGTAAATTAGAGCACCCCTAAAGATTGGCAAGGAATTCTAGGATGCCATATAATGGGCCGAGGGTTGCGATGTTGGTCTTTAGAGCTTCCCTAGTGCCTGCCATCAAGTCCTTGGAGAGTGACAAGTGGATCTTCTTCTTGTCCTCTCGCTAGAATACGCAATTATAGCTTTTGTTATCCGAGACTTTGTGAGTGCATACAGTGTGGATGAGTTGGTACTTGTAGCAGCAGTGGTCGGAAGACTAGTTGGAGAGGAGGATCGCTGCACCGCCCATCCGGAAGAGGTAGTTCGACATTAGCATCGACACGAGCATCGACCAGTCATTGCCAAAGTACTAGTTGAGGGTGATGTTCTCGATGCTCACTACTACGGCATAAGAGGTACATTGTACCTGGTGATTGATTCATTAAAGAAGTAATAAGATTAGACGCAAGTTTCATTTTCATTAGACCAACATTTAGTTTCTCCAGTAAGAAACATATAAACTTTTGTGCCTAGTAGATAGAACTGATAGTAAATTGAGAATGTACAAAGCTATATCCTTGTTCGATGTCATCTAGGTTTCAAGGATTCTGAGTTCAAACCACTCATAAACTCCCGCTTTCACACAAACCTAAATGTAAGCTAGGGAAAGAAATTACCTAAAGTTAGGGGCACCACCTAAATAAAGTTGGTTGTTTCTTTTTAACGAAATGTTTTAAAATTACATGACACAGTTTCAACATAAGATGGCTTGCTATTTGTTGGAGAAAACTCCTGAATGTTTTAAAGTTGACAAAACTTATCCAAAGTCTAGTCTGAAGACTTCCAGACTTTAGTGTTAAAGTTTGATGACTACCAGACTTTAGTGTCAAAGTCTGCCCATGCTAACAAATTCTAGACTGAATGCCACTGAAGAATCAAGACTTATCTAGGCATAAGATCATCTTTCTTTTTTCAAAGGTTTAGTTCGTATGGTTTATGGATGGCTTTCTAGTTGGATATAGCACCTATATCATTGGGTATCTTTAATGGAATCAATTTCGATAGTCCAATCTTTTGGAAGGTAAGTAAACTCAAAAAGAATCTACTTATGGAAACCAAGACCTAATTGTACAGGTGAATGGGATTGACGGGTTTTCATCACAATTATCAAACGGCTCAAGATCTCCTTAATTGATTTTGTCCAACGAATTGATTGGAGGAATTCCTTTGGAAAGTGTTAACGATTGAGAAGACATAAAAAAGTATTTAAAGGAGACGTCTCTAGTCATTCAAAAAGGGTGTGTGAAAAAAAAAATTCAAAGTCTGAAGCTTCCTAGCTCCTTGCTATTTCATTCACTGAGCTAAAATTTGTATTCAAAAGAGAGAAAGACTTCTACTATGACTTAGTGAAAGAGAAATAGACTCTTTATTGTGAAGTCGAGATCATCAAGGTTGTAAAATCTCTTTTGATCCTTAGTGAAATCCAGTCCAGTAGGCTGTCAGCATGGGAGAGTGGACGTAGGCTTGATCTAAGCCGAAGCACTATAAACTATGTGTTCTTATTCCTTTCCCTGAACTCCTTTATTTTGTTCGTAGTTTCATCTAACTGCTAAAGTACTGAATTTGTTCAAGGTCTGTCATTTTCTTAGAGTAAATACTTATACTGAACTTTGCAAAAAAATTTCATAACACCTATTTACTTCTTCTAGGTATTGTTACTAGCCCTTTCAACTGGTATCAAAGCTCATGTGCTTATTTTATTGAAGTTTTTTTACTTCTAAAGCTAAAGATTTATGGCTAGTATTTTGGCTTCAGGTTTGGTTGAAAGCAAAAGCAATACTAGACCTCCTTATTTTGATGGGAAGGAGTACAATGTGGCATCCCAAAATTCAAAGTCACATTACAAGGTGTGTTAAAGTCTAATTTGGTGATAAAATTTCCCATGGCTTATGCTTTAGTCATTAGTCTTTTAATTAGATGATTTGTGCATGTGATTGTGAGAATTTAAATTTGATAGATTAATAACCTATGCTTGGCCATGTACTTTATAAATTGAATTTCAATAAACAAAATGTCACAAGACTTTGGCTATGTTGAAAATTAAAATCTAAAAATATTTATAGAAAGGAATTAAAAAAAAAAAAGGGGAAAAAGTCAATTTTTAGGTTGGGCCTTAGGCCCATTGGTGAAGCCTTGATGGGCCAAGTTGGTCGGCCCAAATGGAGGCCCACGGAAGGGCTGTCGCCGGCCCATTAAGGCCCAAGAAGAAGGTGGCCGGCCCATGCATGGGTCTTGCCAAGTGGCAAGAAGAGCCTCCATGGATTGGTCCATTTAAGTGGCATGTGATGATTGTTAATCATGAGGATTAGGGGGGTATAAGAAGGGAAGAGAGAGAGAGGATGGCCGGTTAGCCATTTGCCCAAAGAGAGAAAGAGAGAGATTGTGCGAGAGAGAGGGAGAGCAGCCGAGAGGGAGGAGGAGCCGAGGAGTTGCCGTCACCGTCCGTCCGCTGTGTTCGCCGCCGTGTGTCGTCGTCCGTCCGGTCTAGAGGCAAGTGGGAGTCCTCTAGCTCCTCTTGCATGCTTGTATGTTGTTTACATGTTGAATTTTGGGTGTTTAAGTGAGAAAAACCGAGGTGTGGTTGGCTTATTCTTGAATCGCATGACTGTTCTTGCTCGGATCATGTGAGTCAGAAAGTTGTTTGAGCTTGTATGCATGTTTAGAGTCCGATTTTGGCTTCGATTTCTTCATCAAAGTTGTAGCTAACATCTTAAACTACAACATACTAAAATTTGGTGGAAAATGATGGAGATTTAAGGGGTTAAACTCTCATTCTACGGAGACCTCAGATCTGGAACGATTTCACTGACATCTTCGATATCTTCATGAAAGTTGTAGGGGACATCTTAAAATACAACATACTCAAGCTTGAAGCAAAATGAACAAGTATAACCTAGTAAATCGTCTAGATCTTGAAGACAGTAATTCTGGAGATGTATTACAGGACACCCGAGACTTCATGGACCTAAATGACGACTATACTCTGGTTATTTGACTTAGATTTCTTCATGAAACTTGTAGAGAACGTCTTGATGTAGAACATAATTAAATTTCAGAGGAAATGAAGCAGAATAGGTAGATGAAAACTCAGTATTTCGGAGAACCATGTACTGGACATTTCGGTGTTGGATCCAGAAGCTTCGTGAGACTGTAGAAATTAATCTAAAAAGAATCTGGCTTGGAAGTCTTCATGAAAGATGTGCGAAAATGTCTTGGCTATAACTCGGTAAAATTTCGTAATCTTTGGAGGTCGTATGGATATTTTAATCGAATTTCTTTGGAAACTGTGCATACTGGTTTCATCCGAGAAGTATATGATGTTTTGTGAAAATTGTGAAATTGTGTGAAATTCTATTTGGCCATGTATTTTGCATGAAATTATTATTCAATTGTCTTGTTTATGACTTGGCTTAATTTTTATAATCTCTGGAAATTTTATAGATATTGAAGTTAAATATTTTTGAAAATGGCAAAAGCTGAAATTTAAATAAATGAAAAAGGACGTGAAAATGGATGATTTTATTGGCCATAAATTCCATTAAATTTTATTTCATAAATAATTATACCGTGTTATATGTATGATGAGGTCTTGATGTATGCATGACATTAAATTGAGGTGCATGTGTGAATTTCATTTCAAGTATGATTTGTTTGATGTCATGTCATATGCCATGTTAAATTAAAACCGAAATTGGTAAACATGGATAATGTTAAATGAGGAGATTGTGGTGGTGGAGAATGATGCCCAGAATGTATAGAGATACATTGCCGGATGGCCCTGGGAGTTTCAGGATGCCCGGCTAGGGAGTGTAAATTCCGGAAGCCCTGTCGGAGGTTTCTGCCCGAAGGGAATGCCTCGTGATGCCAGTTAGGATATGAGATGTTCGGAATGTGGGGGGGCCGGAACCCTGTCGAAGGTTTTTGCTCGAAGGGAATGCCTTGCAATGCCAGGATTGGGGTGCAGGATGCCCGACCAGGGAGTGTAAATGCTAAAAGCCCTGTCGGAGGTTTATGCCCGAAGGGAATGCGTCGTGATGCCAGTTGGGATGCGAGATGCTCGAAATGTGGGGGGCCGGATGCCCGGTGGCCTGGAATGGCTGAATGCTGGAAGCCCTGTCGGAGGTCTTTGCCCGAGGGGATGATGAAATTGATGATTTAAGGAATGGGTGATGTGATGATCAAATTGAAAGTTAAAAAGAGGAAATTAAACCATGGCATGATGATATATGATGATATGCATGGTGATGATGGTACATGATGATATGCATGATGATGATAATGATGATATATGATATGCATGATGATATGCATGATGACGATGATAATGATGATGATATATGACATGCATGATGATATGCATGATGATGATGATGATGATAATGATATATAATATGCATGATGATATGCATGATGATGATGATGATGATGATGATGATGATGATGATGATATGCATGATGATGATAATATATGATATGGCGTGATAACATGTGTAATGTGATGATGTCATGATGAAAATGACATGTACGATATGATGATGCATGATAGTATGCGCATGTTTCAAGGTAAGTAACGCCTGCAATGCATGTATGATTTGCATGATGCATTGAGTTTTTATTGGATTTCCCTACCTGCTGAGTGGTTGTACTTACCCATTTTGGGGACCAACATTTTAGATTAGCAGTATGCCGCTTATTGTCGTCACGCGGGGTGCATTTTATGGGTTACCGTCCGATGTCGAGGTAGAGTGTGAGGAGTTCAACTGTCCTTCTGTGCTTGGACTCGCATACATACGTGTGCGCTGCTTTGTCATGTACGACATAGGCCTGGCTAGGCCCGGTTGTCCAGGAGTTTGTCTCTGTCCACATTTGCCGCAATGGGGTCATGAGAGGGATACTGCCGCCGCCACAGCCTGACGCACTGGACTGGGTGTGAGGCCCGAGCGTGACGAGTAGGGGCTGTTGTGTTTTTTTGGGGATAGTTAGCTGACACCTATGATGGGGGTTGTACATATGTACTGTAGAGGGTCGAGGGTTCTTTTTGAGGTTTTAGGCTGGACATGGCAGAGTCCTAGCTTTTCCTTGTTATGTATCGACCAAAAGGGAGTCCCATCTTAAAAAGTATATTTAAATAAGGTGTCGTGGCTTATTTATAAAATCATGGTGATTAGTGTTGTGTATTTGTATCATGCTTAGGAGGGGGAGAGATGGTGATGTTTGCTTCCGCTAATGAGTCGCGCTGGGACCGCTTTAAAAAAAAAATGCTTGTGAACAACGACGCTTTTGTTATAAGTATAATGTGTTTAAAAAAAAATGCTTGTGAACAACGACCGCTAATAAGGTGTAACATTAGTGCTTGTGGCGACCGCCGAAGGGTTCGGGGTGCTACATACAATGTGTTGAAAAATAAGATGAAGACGTTTCTAAGATCGAAAGATCCCTTGGAATGGGATGTGGTAGAAAAAGAGACCAATCCTAAAGCTACATCAACCTCAAAAAGAGGAAAATAAGTTGTAGATGCTGGCGAAATAACACAAGTATAATTAACCAAGAGACAAGCTCTTGATGCTAAAGTTATCTACTCTTTATACTACGCTTTATCTCCTACTGAGTATAACCGAATTTCTTCTTGTGAAACAGCGAAAGAAGTTTTGGATAGATTACACGTTACCTATAAAGGAACTGATCGAGTAAAGGAAACAAAAATCAATATTCTACTCGGATAGTATGAAGCCTTCAAAATGAAGTCTAGAGAATCCATCACTAATATATTCGGTCATTTCACTGAAATCATGAATGGATTGGCATATCAAGGATAGCCAATCTTAGGACCAATGAAGGTCAATAAATTGTTGGGTGGACTCTCCAAAGACATGGAATCACGTGAAGAAATCAATTGGAGAAACTCAGAGGATCGTGCCTCTTTCAGTAGACGAACTAGTCGGCACACTTCAATCATATGAAGTGGAGCAAATCAATGAGGAAGAAGATCCTAGACGTAAGAAGTCAATTGCTTTAAAATCTAACGATGAATATGACATGGACGATGAGGAGCTAGCACTTATGATTAAGAAGTTTAGAAAAATGAATAGGAAGGGAAGAAGATTCAACTGGAAGAAGCAAAGCACTCAAAATTTTTAGAAGAAACCGACCGAGGACAATGGAACCAACAAAGATGTGATATGCTTCGAATGCAAGAAAAAATGGCACATCAAACCTAACTATCCTCCGTTGAAGAAAAAGAAAGGAAGAACTGAGAAATATAAAAAGACTCTCAAAGTAGAAACTTGGAGTGATATTAAGTGCGAAGAAAGTGATGAAGAATATGCCAAGATATGCCGATGGCCATTTCAGAATCAGACTTAGATTTTGAAACAAATTCTGATTTAGACTCAGACAAATAAGTTGAGGTCACCATCAAGAGGAAGATGAAATGGTATTTGAATAGTGGCTATTTGAGACACATAATAGGAGATTCAAGTTACTTTATAAAACTTGTATGAATGAATGGTGGAAAAGTTTCATTTGGTGGAAATAGTAAATGAAGAATTGTTGGATGTGGAACCGTAAAGATTGGAAGCCTAACTGTCAACAATGTCTCCTTGGTGGAAGGTCTAAATTACAATCTACTCAGCATAAGTCAGTTTTGCGATACTGGATTCAAAATAAATTTCCAACAGGGCATCTATTCGAGAACGAGTAAAGGCTTCTCTCAATCTTTCATTGGACGAAAGCACGGGAATATTTACCTTTTGAATATAAAACCAAAAAATTCTCAGTGTCTTATATCTATTCAAGATGAAGCAAATCTTTGGCATCAAAAGTTTGGTCATGTTAACATGAAGCATATTGCCAAGATTTCTTCCAATAAGCTTATTCGTGGTCTTCCCAACCTGACTTATCAAAAGTCTAAATTATGCACTCTATGTGTTTTGGAAAAATAGGTTAGAAGTTCCTTTAAACCTATAAATCAAGTTTCTACCAATCGAGCTTCGCAACTTATTCATATGGACCTCTTTGGACCAACCATAACTCAAAATATTGATTGAATGAAATACTGCCTAGTAATCGTAGATGATTACTCTCCCTTTACTTGGGTTTACTTTCTAGCAAATAAGTCTGACGCCTTCTCTCACTTCCCAAAGTTTGCCAAGAAGGTTCAGAATGAAAACATGATATACTATTTTGAGCATACGGACAAACTATGGAAGTGAGTTTGAAAATCAAGACTTTGCGAAGTTTTGTGATAAATCTGGTTTCTAGCATATTTTTTCTTCTCCATACACTCTAGAACAAAATGAGATCGTGGAAAGGAAGAATGATCCTTACAAGAAATGGCCAAAACCCTCTTAATTAAGAGCAAAATTTTCTCTTGATTTTGGGTTGAAGCAGTTTCTACAGCTTGCTACATCATCAACAGAGTGTTCTTGAGGCTTATTCTAGAGAAAAATCCTTGTGAAGTGTTTAAAGGGAATAAGCCAAATATTTCTTACTTCCATGTATTTGGCTGTAAATGTTATGTTTTGAAAAATGCAAATGATCAAATCGGAAATTTTGAAGAGAAATCAGATGAAGGAATTTTTCTTGGCTACTTAACCTCAAGCAAAGCATATAGAGTCTTCAACAAGAAAACTCAATCTGTGGAAGAATCTATGGACGTCAAGTTTTAAGATTCTGTGCAGAATCAGCTAGATTAGACTCAACTTGAAGAATCTGAACTCATTCCAAAATTTGCAAAGTTTACTTCCCCGAAGAGATTTAGACTTTTGGAGATCAGCAACAAGCAGATCTAGGAGATTCAACCGAAGCAGAGGACCGACAGACTCTCAGACCCACCAGCAACTGGAAGCATAAATCAAGTCATCCCATATAACTCATCATTGGCAACATTGATGAAGGGATTTGCACCAGATCCAAAAGGCGAGAAAAGTTTAATGCTTGAGCATTTTTTTCTGAGATAGAACTCAAAAGTGTAGAAGAGGCCCTATTTGATGAAAGCTGGATTGAAGCTATGTAAGAAGAGCTCAAACGGCTCAGCATCAATGATGTTAGGGAGCTAATTCCTAAACCTAAAGATAAGTCTATTATCGAGACAAAATGGGTTTTTAGAACAAGATGGACGAAAAAGGAAAAGTGATCAGGAACAAAGCAAAACTTGTGGCCAAAAGATATATGCAAGAAGAAGGAATAGACTATGATGAGACCTATGCACTAGTAGCGAGGTTAGAAGCGATTAGATTATTACTTACTTTTTCTTGCTATAAAATTTTTAGGTTATTCCAAATGAATGTAAATAGTGCATTCCTCAATGGATTAATCCAAGAAGAAGTCTATGTGGAACAACTACCAGGATTTGAAGATCCAAGAAAGCCCGACTCAATCTACAGATTGAAAAAAGCCTTGTATGAACTAAAGCAAGCACCTCGAGCTCGGTATGAAAAGTTAAGTAAATTCCAAACCCAAAATAGTTTTGTTAAGGGAAAGGTAAATACTATCTTGTTCATAAAAAGAGAGGGTACAGACCTTATGCTAGTTCAAATTTATGTTGATGATATAATCTTTGCATCACCTAATGAAAATCTATGCAAAAAATTCTCTAGATGTATGCAGGATGAATTCGAGATGAGTATGATGAGTGAGTTAACTTTCTTTCTGAGATTGCAAGTTAAACAATCGAAGAAAAGTATCTTTATTCACTAAGAAAGATATGCAAAAGATCTCATCAAGAAATTCGGAATGGATAGTTGCAAGAAGACAGAGACAGCAATGTTAAGTTCTTCGAAGCTGGATAAAGATGAAGGAGGAAAGAAAGTAGACCAGAAGCTTTACAGTAGCTTTATCAGTTCTCTTCTTTACTTTATTGCATCTAGACCTGACATTTTATTTAGTGTTTGCATCTGTGCCAAATTTCAATCTAATCCCAAAGAATCTTATTTAAGTGCTGTAAAAAACATCATCAAATATGTTGTGACTACCCCAAAGCTAGGTCTGTGGTATTCTAAAGAATGAGACTTTACTTTTCTTGGTTATTTAGACGCATATTTAGTAGGTTACAAAGTTGATAAAAAGAGTACTTCAAATACTTGTTGTTGGAGAAATCTTCTTGAAGTGTTTTGAAGCTGACAAAACGTTTCCATCAGTATAGTCTGAAGGTTTGCAGACTCAGCTACTTAAAATCTGAAGACCTCCGGATAGCCAGACTCAAGACTCAAAGTCTATCCTCATTGACAGTCTCTAATCCGTTGAAGAAAGGTTATCCAGAATTGGATGTTTCATTAAGGATTCAACCTTATCAATTGGAGAAGATCTCGTGGCTGAAAAAGACTTAGCGGAATCCTTTGATTGATCGAGATTGATTCGATGATTGAAGATTCGATAATTGCCTAAATATTATTGGAAGGTTCTACTTATGGAAATCGAGATCCTGATTGTAGGGGCGAACAGGATTGATGGGCTATCGACATGTTCCTTTAATAGCTCGAACAATCTTCCTAATTGATTCCGTCCAACGGGTAGATTGGAGGAATTCCTTTGGTAAGTGCCAACGGGTATGATGGCATAAAGGAGTATATAAGGAAGACGTTCTTAGTTGTTCAAGGTGTGCACGATAGAAGAATTTCAAAGTCTGAAACTCCTTGTTGTTTAGACAATTACTTTGAGCGATAAATATTGTATTCAAAAGAGAGTATATATTTGTGAGAAACCTTGAGGAGGTGTGGTAGAACATCTACACTATGGAATCAATGAAAAGCTGTGCTGTAATTACTCTTTTGATCATAGTGAAATTCAGCCGGTGGGCTGTCAGTGCGGATGAGTGGACGTAGGCTTGGAATAAGCCGAACCACTATTAAACCCTGTGTTCAATTCTCTCTTCCTTACTCTCTTTACTTTAATCATACTTCATTTTTGTTAATCAATAGTGAACTTCCTTTCTATCGTTTGCCAAGAATTGCTTCCGTATTGAGATAAATTGTTTATGCACCTATTCACCCCCTCTAGGTGCTTATACTAGCTATCTCAATTGGTATCAAAGCTCGTGTACTCATTTTGTTTGAAGTGTTTTACTTCAGAGTGAAAGATCCATGGCTAGTATGTTGGCTCCAGGGCTAGTAGAAGGACAAAGCAACACCAGACCGCCTTACTTTGATGGAAATGACTACAACATATGGAAGAACAAAATGAAGGCATTCTTAAGATCAAAGGATCCTCTGGAATGGAACGTTGTAGAAAAAGGAATCGTTCCTAAAGCTGCATCTATCTCAGAAAGAGGAAAGGACACTATTGAGTCCAGCGAATTGAGTCAGGAAGAGATAATCACGAGACAAGCTCTTGATGCAAAAGCAATTTATTCTTTATATTGTGCTTTATCACCTACTGAATATAATAGAATATCTTCTTGTGATACAGCCAAAGAAGTCTGGGATAGATTACACATTACCTATGAAGGAATCGATCGAGTGAAAGAGACTAGAATCAACATTCTTCTCGGTCAATACGAAGCCTTCAGAATGAAACTAGGAGAATCTATAACTGACATGTTTAGTCGTTTTACAGAAATCATAAATGGTCTTGAAAATCAAGGTCAACCAATTTCTAATCCCATGAAAGTAAACAAGCTACTGTGTGGACTCTCCAAGGATTGGAATCATATAAAGACCTCAATCAGAGAGACCCAAAGAATCATGCCACTGTTTGTCGATGAGTTGGTTGGAACCCTTCAATCTTATGAAGTGGAACGAATCAATGAAGACGAAGATCCTAAAGGTAAGAAATCTATTGCATTAAAATCTAATGATGATTCTGATGTAACAGATTCTGAAGATGACATGGATGATGAAGAACTTGGTCTCATGATAAGAAGATTCAGAAAGCTGAATAGAAAAGGAATAAGATTCAATACAAAGAAACAAAGTTTTCAAAAGCAACAGACCAAGTCTACTAAAGATGATGAATCAAACAAAGATGTAGTCTGCTTTGAATGCAAGAAAAAGGGACACATCAGACCCAACTGTCCTCTTCTAAGAAAGAAGAAAGGAAAAACTGAAAAGTATCGAAAAGCTCTCAAAGCTGAAACCTGGAGTGATACGGAGTGCGAAGATAGTGACGATGATTATGCCAACATATGTCTAATGGCATAATCAGACTCAGAATCAAATTCCGAGACTGATTCAGATTCGGAAAGTGAATTCGAGGTAACTAATTTCAAAATCCCTGTTAAAGTTTCAAAACACATTGATGAATTATGTTTTAGTCTTAAGACTTCTCTTAAAAGAATTTCTGAACTCAAAAAGGAAAATTTTGTTTTAAAACAACAAGAGAGTGTTTTGGAAGAAAAAATGAAATGCTTAGATCAGAATGTATCTTCTCTCAGAGAAAGTAAAAATAAACTTTTAAAAGAAAATGCATTTTTGAAAAATGATATTTCAAATATTTCCAAAAGATTTTCTCTAGGATCTGAAAAACTGGAGAAAATACTTTCTGTTCAAAGACCGTATTTCAATAAATCTGGTTTAGGAATGACCGCTGAAACCATTTCTTTAGTTGATTTTCCTAAAGTAAAAGAAATAATTAAACAAAGACCCACAAGAAATGCTTACAAAAATCATATTGAAAGGAACTTTGTAAAACCAGTAGGTCGCAATGCTCTTAGATGTTCAAAATGCAATAGTGCAAATCATTTTGAGAAAGATTGTCCTATGGTTTGGAGACCTGTCAATAAAGTCTGAGTAAAAACCGTATATCAAACTAACTCAAAAAGACCCAAGAAAATATGGGTACCAAAGAAAGCTTGAGTTTCTTTTTAAATGCAGGTCACTATCAAGAAAAAGGTGAAATTGTATCTGGATATTGGATGCTTGAGACACATGACAGGAGACTCAAATTGCTTCATAAAGATTGTTCAAGTGAATGGTGGAAAAGTCTCATTTGGTGGAAATAGCAAAGGAAAAATAGTGGGATTTGGAACTGTAAAGATTAGGAACCTCACAATAAGCAATGTTTCTTTAGTTGAAGGGCTCAATTACAATCTGCTTAGTATTAGTCAGCTGTGTGATGCCGATTTTAAAATCAACTTTCAAGAGGGAATTTGTTCAGGAACCAGTAAAGACTCTACTCAATCATTCATGGGTCGAAGACATGGAAATATCTACCTCTTGGACGTGAAACCAGATGAATCGCAATGTCTAATCTCAATCCAAGACGAAGCGAACTTATGGCATAAAAAGCTTGGGCATATCAACATGAAGCAAATAGCCAAAATCTCAGCAAAGAAGCTTGTTCGTGATCTACCTAATTTATCATACCAAAAGTCTGATCTATGTACACCATGTATATTGGGAAAACAGGTAAGAAATTCCTTTAAACGAGTAAATCAAGTTTCCACTAACCGTGTACTGCAGCTCTTGCATATGGATCTCTTCGGACCAACAAGAACGCAGAGCATTGGAGGTAAGAAATATTGCCTAGTAATTGTGGATGACTACTCACGATTTACTTGGGTATATTTCTTGGCAAGTAAGTCTGAAACCTTCTCTTACTTTGAAAAATTTGCTAAGAAGGCTCAAAATGAAAAATGGTATGTTATTTCAAGTATAAAAACAGACCATGGAGGTGAATTTGAAAATCAAGATTTTGCCAAATTTTGTGAAGAATTTGGTTTTCAGCATTTATTCTCTTCTCCATATACTCCTGAGCAAAACGAAGTTGTGGAAAGGAAGAATAGATCTCTTCAAGAAATGGCTAGAACTCTCTTAATTGAAAGCAATATCTCTTTACGATTTTGGGCTAAAGCAGTTTCAACATCATGTTATATTATCAATAGAGTTTTTCTAAGGCCTATTCTAGAAAAAACCCTTATGAACTATTTAAAGAAAAGAAGCCCATTGTTTCATATTTTCATGTATTCGGATGTAAATGTTTCATATTGAAAAAAGCAAATGATCGAGTTGGTAAGTTTGAAGAAAAGTCGATGAAGGCATCTTCCTCGGATATTCAACCACTAGCAAAGCGTACGAGTCTACAACAAGAAGATTCAAACTGTGGAAGAATCAATGAATGTCAAATTTCAAGACTCTATTCAAAATGAATCTATTCAGACTAATCTTAAAGAGACTGAATCTGCACCAGACTCTATAAAGTCTAAATCTCAAGAAGCAGCTCAGACTTTGAAGGACCAGCAACAAGTGACTGTTGAAGATTCAAGTGAAAGAAGTAACCATCAATCTGACAAATTAATAAGCAATTGGAAACATAAGTCCAGTCATCCTAAAGATCTTATTATTGGCGAAATTAATGAAGGAATCCGCACGAGATCCAAAAGGCGAGAAGAGTCTAGTGCTGTGGCACTTATTTCTGAAATAGAAACCAAGAGCATAGAATAAGCTTTATCCGATGAAAGCTGGATTGAAGCTATGCAAGAAGAACTCAGACAATTCAGAATTAATGATGTTTGGGAGCTGACTCCTGAACCAAAAGGCAAATCAATTATTGGAGCTAAATGGGTTTTCAGGAACAAGATGGATGAGAAAGGAAGAGTCATAAGAAACAAGGCTAGACTCGTGGCCAAGGGATACACACAAGAAGAAGGGATCGACTATGATGGGACTTATGCGCCGGTAGCAAGGTTAGAAGCAATTCGTTTATTACTTACATTTGCTTGTCATAAAAATTTCAGGTTATTCCAAATGGACGTCAAAAGCGCTTTCCTAAATGGATTTATCCATGAGGAAGTCTATGTGGAACAACCACCTGGGTTTGAAGACCCAAGGAAACCAGACTCAGTATTTAGACTCAAAAAGGCTCTATATGGCTTGAAACAAGCAACTCGAGCTTGGTACGACAGATTAAGTAAGTTTTTAATTCGAAATTGTTTTGTTAAAGGTAAAGTAGACACTACTCTTTTTATTAAAAGAGAAAGCAAAAGTTTTCTACTTGTTCAAATATATGTCGATGATATTATCTTTGGATCCTCTAATGAAAGTCTCAGGCAAGAAATTTTTAAAACTATGCAGGATGAATTTGAAATGAGCATGATGGGTGAGTTAACCTTCTTTCTTGGACTTCAAATAAAACAACTGGAGGAAGGAACTTTCATTCATCAAGAAAAGTATGCAAATGATCTTATCAAAAAGTTTGGACTGAACAATTGCAAAAAGGCTGACATACCAATGTCAAGTTCCTTGAAGATAGACAAAGATGAAGAAGGAAAGAAAGTCGATCAAAAGCTGTACAGGAGTATCATCGGATCATTCTATTATCTTACTGCTTCTAGACCTGACACTTTCTTTAGTGTTTGCATTTGTGTCAGATTTTAATCGAGACCCAAAAGAATCTCATCTAAATGCTGCGAAGCGTATTATCAAATATATCTCATCAACTTCAAGCTTTGGTCTCTCGGTATCCAAAAAGGGAGACTTTACTCTTCTTGGATATTCGACGCAGACCTTGCTGGATGCGTAGTCGATAGAAAGAGCACCTCGGGTACTGTCAACTACTTGGAGGCGAACGGTATCTTGGTTTTCAAGAAAGCAAAGTACAGTAGCTCTCTCTACAGCAGAAGCGGAGTACATAGCTCTCGGATGTTGTTGTTCTCAGATTCTGTGGATAAAACAACAGCTAAGAGACTTTAGAATTAAAGACTCATGCACAGAGATTAATTGCGACAACACCAACGCTATCAATCTCACCAAGAATCCAATACTCCTCTCAAGAGCAAAGCATATAGAGATTGGACATCACTTTATTAGAGACCATGTTCAAAATGGAGATGTCTCATTTCAATTTGTTGACTCAAAGAACCAACTGGCGGATATATTCACAAAGCCTTTGGAGAAAAATTAGTTTGAAACCATCCGTTCCAGACTCAGCATTTTAAGGTATGAGGAGATCAAAGTCTAAAGACTCTCAGACTTAGACATACAAGACTATAACTGTAAGTTAGTCTTGGTACGACCGTCAGACTGTAAGTTAGTCTTTCTCTCTCTCGAATCTTATCTTGAAAAGGTTAGATTGTGAACCGTGTTTTATTGCTATCTTTAATTGGCTTAATTATTGCATCGTTTCCTTTTCAAAAGAGAAGTTATTTTTTGAAATGACTATTTTCGCGGAAAAAGGACGGTTATTTTAAAAATGCATCTGTTTATTTCCTTTGTGACGGTTCGTTTATCTTTCTTTTTAACCGATCGTGCCGTTGATTCCTCCTCACTTTACTCTAAAAAAAAAAAAACCCTAGAAAGCATCGATCCTCCATTCTCGTTTTCTCTCCTTGTTTAATCTTCAAAAAGTTGTCATCTTTCTTGGGAAAGTCAAGCAAGGAATCTTCCAAAAACTAAGAAAGATGTCATCTTCAAGAAAGTCTTCGAGAATCGCAAGCAGGGGACCACGGCGAATGAATGAGGGGCCTATGCACTTCGATCTCACTGAATAAGAAGTGTCTCCAGAATAGCAACCGAGCCCACAACATTCTCAGCAGCGACATTCTCCTCCTTCTAGTCCTCAAGGCGTTGATCATCAATAGCAAGAAGAAATCATTTAGAATGCAGATCCGGTAAGAGTTCAAAAGCCTCGCTTTATATTTATAAGCTATATCGTGCCTTAAAAGGAACTCGTACTCCCTTGAACTATGTCGATGATTTTCTTAAAGACAAAGGATATGGGAACGAATATATCTTTCTACGAAAAATGGAAAGTTTGGGAATTGCTCATAAAGGGGTGGCTGAGGAAACCCTTGTGAATATCCCAAGTGATCCTCGTGATTGGGGACCGAATCCTGTAGATGAAATGATGATGACAAGTTGTACAGTCAATTTCAACCGAGAATGGGTGTTGCGGTTGAAAGTCGAGGAAAAAGAGGAGATTTGTTCAGATCGAAGGAACAAAAGGATTTGTACTCGAAATTACTGAAGCGTGGGGTGATAAACCCTAGAAGTGTGGATTTTGACTTTTTGGATGCTGTGAATGTGAACTTGGGGAAAAAGTTCGGTTTTCTTCAACTTGAAAAATTCTGCTCCGGCACTACAGAGGCATATGCTGAATTAACCACATATTTATATTCAAATATTAGCTTTTTGGATGCGAATAGATTCTCTTTTAGTGTTAAAGATCAAGACTATGTTGTGGATATGGATATGCTGGCAGATGTGTTAGGAGTTGAAAGAGGAAGATATCAACCGATCAAAGTTTCTATTGCTCGGGCCACACTGGAACTGGTAAAGGATAGGAGAACAGAGGAGAAGATTACCTACTTAAGGATGAGTGCATTCAACATCTTGCTTCACAAGATTGTGATCAATTGCCTCCGACCAAAATCAACTTCCAAGACCGATGTTTCAAGTTCAGAAGCAAAGCTGATGTATGCCATTCTCACTGGGAAAAGGTTTTCTCTCCCTCACACTATCATGTTCCACATGTATAGAGCAATGATGAAGGACAGAGGTCAACTCCCTTACCCAAGCCTTGTTACGAAGTTATTCAGACATCTGAATATTCAACCTCCGTAAATCTTTTGTGTTCGATCGTGCGATCATATGGTGGTAGGACTGAAGATGGTAACCCAAATGCGTCTGAAGGAACCGAACAAGGAGTTGGAGAAATTCAAGGAGAAGACTCCGGTCAAAGCTCATCAAATCTCTTCTTCAAAAAGGAAAGGAAAGGAGCCTTTGGTTGCTTCAAAACCAAAAAGGAGAGCTCTTATTGTGGAAGATGAAGAAGATGATGACCTTACCATTTTGGCCATAGCTTTGAAGAAGCTAAGTCATACTATTCCAGAGTCAATGGAACATCGTGAGACAGAAGGAAAGGAAAGAGAAGGTCAAGAAAAAGAGAAAGAAGAAGAAGAAAGAGAAGAACAAGAGAAAGAAAAGAAAGAGCAAGTTGGCGAGAAAGAAGCGAGGCGAAACAACCCGAAGAAGAAAGAAGAGAAGAAGGAGAACCCGAGGAACACTCTTCTCCACCGTAGGCATGGAAACAGGGGAGATCAAGAGAAAGGAGAGAAGTCCTCATATCCCGATGCAAGTGAAGGAGTCGGGCCGCTCACCGAGACCCGGAGGATGTTTATGCATCTCAATTTCCAAAAGAAGGTCATGAAGTTTCATCGCCAAACCCGCGAGAGTATTCGATATGCCATCATCGCGTAACGTGCTAAAGCTAGTACGCAGACCGATAACTCAGCCGATTTTCGCAGAATCATGGATATTCTCTTGGAGATGCGAGATCAAATTTATGCCTTGGGATACGAGATTCATATTTATGCCTTGGGATGCGAGGTTCAGAACTTGCAAACTGCGGGTCAAGTTTCTTCATGTTCATTGAATGATAAAATCCAAGCCCTCATTGTTCAGATTCAGGCCAATGCCAAGGGTGAGGAGATCGCACAACTAAAGGAAGACTTGAAAAGGCTGGAAGGGATCGTTCAGTCTATGGGAGATTTCCAGCTTGTCCGCGTTCCCAAGCAATCTTGTCTTCATTCCATTTTCATCTCAACCTTTTTTAATGCTGACAAAAAGGGGGGAGAGATGCAAGATTTGAACAATTTGACTTTTAAATCGTGTGGTTTGTGTGGTTACAGTTTATTGGATTTTGTTGGATTGTTTTGATCTGTTTGACTTTGTTTTTGTGTTTGGATGAGAACTGAACTAGACTTGGACTTGACTGCTTTTATTAACTATCATTGGTATCTTATGGATGGCTTTATCACATATTAGACTAACATATTTTCTGTGGTTGCAGATTCTAGTGTTATTCATTTAGCCATTTATCTCTATAAGATATGTATATGTGTTTGAGAAATGTTTTGCAGGTCAAAGTTGTCCAAATCTGCAAGAAAGTTTTGTCACCATAAAAAAGGGGGAGATTGTTGGAGAAATCTTCTTGAAGTGTTTTGAAGCTGACAAAACGTTTCTATCAGTCTAGTCTGAAGGTTTGTAGACTCAGCTACTTAAAATCTGAAGACCTCCGGATAGCCAGACTCAAGACTCAAAGTCTATCCTTATTGACAGTCTCTAATCCGTTGAAGAAAGGTTATCCAGATCTGGATGTTTTTTTAAGGATTCAACCTTATCAACTGGAGAAGATCTCGTGGCTGGAAAAGACTTAGCGAAATCCTTTGATTGATCGAGATTGATTAGATGATTGAAGATTCGATAATTGCCTAAATATTCTTGGAAGGTTCTACTTGTGGAAACCGAGATCCTGATTGTATGGGCGAACATGATTGATGGGCTATCGACACATTCCTTTAATAGCTCGAACAATCTTCCTAATTGATTTCGTCCAACGGGTAGATTGGAGGAATTCCTTTGGTAAGTGCCAACGGGTATGATGGCATAAAGGAGTATGTAAGGAAGACATTCTTAGTTGTTCAAGGTGTGCGCGATATAATAATTTCAAAGTCCGAAGCTCCTTGTTGTTTAGACAATTACTTTGAGCGATAAACATTGTATTCAAAAGAGAGTATATATTTGTGAGAAGCCTTGAGAAGGTGTGGTAGAACATTTACACTGTGGAATCAAGGAAAAGCCATGCTGTAATTACTCTTTTGATCATAGTGAAATCCAGCCGATGGGCTGTTAGTGCGGAAGAGTGGACGTAGGCTTGGAATAAGCCGAACCACTATAAACCCTATGTTCAATTCTCTCTTCCTTACTCTCTTTACTTTAATCATACTTCATTTTCGTTAATCAATAGTGAACCTCCTTTCTATCGTTTGCCATGAATTGCTTCCGTATTGAGATAAATTGTTTATGCACTTATTCACCCCCTCTAGGTGCTTATACTAGCTATCTCACTTGTCAACTACTAGGCAGCATACTAGTGTCTTGGTTCTCAAGGACGCAGAATATTGTAACTCTATCAACAGTAGAAGCAAAGTATATGGCTCTAGAGAGCTGTGTGGCACCCCTCGACGGCCCCCGATCCGTTAGGGTTGCCACAGTTCACTTACCTTTCACTTTTCCTTATATCACATATCACTCTAATACCATTTCAATTGCAGCGGGTCCATACAACCTTGGGGTTTACATCTTTTAGATCGGTCCCTTGCGTAGTTCACATATGGAAGCACATCCAACAACTCCCCTTTTTATATTCAGAAAACGATGCACACCAACTAAACATTTATAGGTAAAAGTCGTACACTTTTATTTATTTAAACTAGATGGACATCATTCATTGGTACATCAAAATGCCGTAGTCTTCTATACTCGGCTACACTTCAAAAGATGACCGACATCTCCTCTAACAGTCACACACTTAAAGTCCATCAATCAGCGTCGGTGTCCAGAAGTTCCTTCCTTTGCTATCCTCCTCCTTGCGGTTATATCCAACCGCTCAATCCATCTACTAATCTGAAATGTTGGTCCCCAAAGGGGTGAGTACAACCACTTAGCAAGTAAATTATCAATAAACCACTCAATGCATCATGTAAAATAATTATAGCATAATACATGCCATTCATGCATTCAAGCATAACTTACCTTGAAGCCATGCATATACTATCATACATCCTCATCATAATCATATCACATACATATCATTATGTCATAGGTAATCTTTATGCCATACACATATCATCATCATGTCATACACATATCGTCATGCCATAGGTGATCATCATCATATCATACACATATCATCATGCCATAGGTAATCATCATCATGTCATACACATATCATCATGCCATATGTGATCATCATCATATCATACACATATCATCGTCATCATACCACACATCCATACGTATGTCATCATATCACATGTGCATGATTCAATTTCCACTGTTATCTTTCAATTTGATCACCACATCTTTCTTTCTCGGGATCAGCAATATCATCCCATCTTTTACCACTCGCACCCCAACCTGGCATCACGACAAAAACCTCCGGCATTCAGCCATTTAAGGCCATCGGGCATCCGGCACCCCCACATTCCAAGCATCTCGCATCCCAATTGGCATCACGAGGCATCCCCTCGGGTACAAACCTCCGAGGCTTTCGGCACCCAACCATTTCGAGCATCCGGCACCCCCCATCCCGGGCATCCTGACACTCCCAAGGCATTATCAACCGCTTCTAACCGTTTCCTCATTTATCATTGTTCATGTTCACCAATTTATGTCTCAACTCAGCATAGCACATAATGTAATGGCAAACAAGATAAATTTCATCCTTTGATTCATACATGCATCTCCAATCATCATCATACATGCAGCAAGACACAATCATTCATAACTGAGATAGCTAGTATAAGCACTTAGAGGGGGGTCAATAGGTGTACAATAATTTTTCGTCATAAGTGAGCAATACGAAATAAACAATAGAAAGGAAGTTCTCCTTTCCTTAACAAAAATGTATTATGATCAAAGTAAAACAGAGAGTAGGGAAGAGAAAATTGAACATATGGTTTATAGTGGTTTGACTTATTCCAAGCCTACGTCCACTCTTCCGCACTGACAGCCCACCGGCTAGATTTCATTATAAACAAAAGAGATGTTACAGCAAAGTTCTTCCTTGATTCCACAGTGTAGATACTCTACCGCACTTCCTCAAGGTTTCTCACAAATATAGACTCTCTTTCGCGTACAAGACTTTACTTAACAAATGAATTGACTAAGAACAATGAGCTTCAGACTTTGGAATTCTTCTATTGCGCACATACTCGAACAACTGGAACGTCTTCCTTATATACTCCTTTATACCATTATACTCGTTGGCACTTACCAAAGGAATTCCTCCAATCTACCCGTTGGATGAAATCAATTAGGAAGATTATTCGAGCTATTAAAGGAACATGTCGATAGCTAATCAATAATGTTCGCCCATACAATCAGGATATTGGTTTCCATAAGTAGAACCTTCCATGTATACTTCGCCAATCATCAGATCCTTAATCTTCGAATCAATCATGATCAAATAAAGGATTCCATTATGTCATATCCAGCCAAGAGATCTTCTCTAGTCGATAAGGTCACATCCTTAATGAAACACCCAGTTCTGGATAGCCCTTCTTCAACGGATTAGAAACTGTTAATGAGAATAAACTTTGAGTCTTGAGTCTAGCAGTCCGAAGGTCTTCAGACTTTAAATAATAGAGTTTGCAAATCTTCAGACTAATGGAAACGTTTTGTCAGCTTCAAAATACTTCACAAAAATTTCTCCAACAATCTCCCCCTTTTTGATGGTGACAAAACTTTTCTGCAAATTTGGATAACTTTGACATACAAAATATTACTCAAACAAATATGGATATCTTATAAAGATAAATGGCTTAATGATAACACTAGAATCTGCAACCACAGAAAATAGATTAGTCTTGCATGTGAGTAAAGCCATCCATAAGATATCAATAGTACTTCATATAAGCAGTCAAATCCAAATCCCAAATTCAGTCCACATCCAGACACAAAAGTCAAGTCAAACATCAAAACAATCCAAGAGTTAAAAAAAAAAAAATTCGTTCAAGGTTCAAAGTTTTCAAATCTCGCATCTCTCCCCCTTTTTGTCAGCATAAAAAAGGTTGAGATGGAAATGGAATAAAGTCAAGATTGCTTGGGAACACGAACAAGCTAGAAATCTCACATTGATTGGACAATGCCTTCCAGATTTTTCAATTCCTTCTTCAGTTGAGCTACATCTTCACCCTTAGCATTTGCTTGAATCTGAAGAGCAAGGGCTTGAATCTGATCATTCAAAGAAACTGAAGAAGCTTGACCTGCGTTATGCAAATTTTGAACTTCGCATCCCAGAGCAGATATCTGACCCCGCATTTCCAAGAGAACATCCGGAATTCTACGAAAATCTGTTGAATTATCGGTCTGCATACTCGCTTCTGCATGATCAGATGGAGTAAAGGTAGACGATGGCAAATCAGCATAGTCACGCAGATTTGGCGATGAAACATCATGTCCTTCATCAAAAAATTGAGAGGCATAAATGTCCTCTGGATCTGCTGGAGAGCGACTGAGTCCCTCACTGGTAGCAGGATATGAGGACATTCCTCTTTTCTCACGGTCTCCCCCTGTTTCCATGCCTTCAGGTGGAGAAGAGTGTTCCTCATGTTCTCCTTCCTCTTGATCTCTTTTCTCTTCTTCTTCTTTTTCAATTCTTTCCTCCTCAGCATCTCTTTTTTCTTCTTCTCTCTCCTCTGCTTCTTTCTCCTCTGCTTCTAAATCTTCTCTTTCTCCAGTTCTCTGTTTTGAGTCTTTCTCTTGTTGTTCCTTTGATTTTGGAACAGAACGGCTTGGATTCTTTAATGCCATTGCAGAAATGGTGATGTCTTCCTCATCATCTTCATCATCAACGATGAGAGCTCCTCTTTTCTTGGATGAAGCAACTGTGGGCTCCTTCCCTTTTCTTTTTTGTTGCCAAAGAGATTTGATGAGTTTTGACAGGGGTTTTCTCCTTGAATTTCTCCAACGCCTTGCTAAGTTCCTTCAGACACATTTTAGTCACCATTTTTAGTCCTACCACCATATGATCACAAGATTGTTTACAGAGAATTCATGGAGGGTGAACATTCAAGTGTCTGAATAACTTTGTCATGAGATCTGGATAAGGAAGTTGACCTTTATCATTCATCACTACTCTATATATGTGGAATAAAATAGTGTGAGGAAGAGAAAAAATTTTCCCATCAATGATGGCCTATATCAACTTTGCCTCTGAGTTTGAAACATCAGTCTTTGAAGTAGATTTTGGTCTGAGGCAATTGATGACAATCTTGTGAAGCAAAATGTTAAATGCGCTCATCCTCAAGTAGGAAATCTTTTCCTCTGTCATTCTATCCTTAATAATTTCCAACGTAGCACAAGCAATTGAGACATTGATAGGTTCATATCTCCCTCTCTCAACCCTAATGACATCAGCCAACATATCTACATCCACCACATAGTCCTAATCTCGGACACTAAAAGAGAATCTACTCGCATCTTGGAAACCGAGATTCGAATAGAAATATGCAGTGAGTTCAGCAAAGGCTTCTGTAGTGTGAGAACAGAACTGTTCAAGTTGAAGAAGATTGAATTTTTCCCTTAAATTAACATTCACAGCATTAAGGAAATCAAAATCCACACTTCTAGAGTTTATCACCCCACGCTTCAATAACTTAGAGTATAGATGCTTTTGTTCTTCTGATCGAAACAAGTCAGTTCTTTTTCCCTGAATTTTTGCTACAACACCCATTCTCGGTTAAAATTGACTGTACAACTTATCACCATCATTCCCATCTAGCTGATTCAGCCCTCCAACACGTGGATCACTTGGGATATTAGCAAGGGTTTCTTCTGCCAACCCCGCAGGGGCAATTCCTAAACGCTCCATATTTCGCAAAAAGATGCACTCATTTCCATACCCTTTGTCCTTGAGAAACTCATCAATGTAGTTCAATGGAGTTCCACCTCTTTTCAATGCACGATAAAGCTTGTAAATAAAATAGGGCTTTTGAATTCTTACAGGATCTGCGCCTTCGATGACTTCTTCATTTTCTTGATGAGCAATATCCTGTGGACTAGATGGAGGAGAATGACGCTGCTGAGAATGTTGTGGGCTCTGCTGCCGACTGGGAGACTCTTCTTCCTCGTTGAGATCAAAGTGCGTAGGCCCCTCACGCATTTGCGGTCCCCTGCTTGCAATCCTCGAAGACTTCCTTTAAGATGACATCTTTCACAGTCTTTGAAAGATTCCACACCTGACTTTCTCAAGAAAGATGACAACTTTTTCGAAGATTAAACAAGAGAAGAAAACAAAAATGGAAGATCGGTGCTCTCTTAGGGTTTTTGAGAGTAAAGCGAAGAAGAAACAACAGTGTATAAATAGTCGAAGAGAGGCATATGGAACGTCATAAAAGAAAGTAAAAGATGCATTTTTAAAAAATAACTGCCTTTTTCGAGAAATTAGATAATAGTCATTTCAAAAAATAACTCCTTTTTTCGAAAAGGAAACGTTGCAATAATTACGTCAATTAAAGATTGCAATAATCAAACACGATTGATGATCATATCTTTTCAAGATGAGATTCGAGATATAAGATAAAATAACTTACTAAAGAAAAACTTGATCGTCTGAGACTGGGTGTCTTTAGACTTTCAGTCCTGAGTCTGAATTTCCTTAGACTTTAAGATTTTGAGTCTGGAATGAATAGCTTCAAATTGATTTTTCTCCAAAGGCTTTGTGAATATATCTGCTAGTTGGTTCTTTGAGTCAACAAACTGAATCGAAACTTCTCCATTTTGAACATGATCTCTAATGAAGTGATGTCGAATCTCTATATGCTTTGCTCTTGAGTGAAGAATTGGATTTTTGGTGAGATTGATTGCGCTGGTATTGTCACATTTAATCTCTGTGCATGAGTCTTCAATTCCAATGTCTTTTAGCTGTTGTTTTATCCACAGAATTTGTGAACAACTTCCAATAGCTACATACTCTGCTTCTGCTGTAGAGAGAGCTACTGCACTTTGCTTCCTTGAAAACCAAGACACTGTCTCGCTTCCAAGTAGTTGACAAGTACCCGATGTGCTCTTTCTATCAACTCTACATCCAGCTAGGTCTACGTCTGAGTATCCAAGAAGAGTAAATTCTCACTTTTTAGGATACCAAAGACCAAAGTTTGAAGATGAAGCAATGTATTTGATAATACGCTTTGCAGCACTTAGATGAGATTCTTTAGGGTCTGCTTGAAATTTGGCACAAATGCAAACACTAAACAAAATGTCAAGTCTAGAAGCAGTAAGATAAAGAAGTGAGCCAATGATACTCATGTATAGCCTCTGATCGACTTTCTTTCCTCCTTCATCTTTGTCTATCTTCAAGGAACTTGACATTGGTATATCAACCTTTTTGCTATTATCCAGTCCAAACTTTTTGATAAGATCGTTAGCATATTTTTTTTTTTATCAATAAAAGTTCATTCCTTCAGTTGTTTTACTTGAAGCCCGAGAAAGAAGGTTAACTCACCCATCATGCTCATTTCAAATTCATCCAGCATAGTCTTAGAGAATTTCTTGCAAAGACTTTCATTAGGGGATCCAAAAATAATATCATCGACATATATTTGAACAAGCACAAAACTTTTGCTTTCTCTTTTGATAAACATAGTAGTGTCTACTTTACCTTTTACAAAGTCGTTTTAAATTAAAAACTTACTCAGCCTGTCGTACCAAGCTCGAGGTGCTTGTTTTAGACCATATAAAGCCTTTTTGAGTTTGAATACTGAGTCTGGTTTCCTTAGGTCTTCAAACCCAGGTGGTTGTTCCACATAAACTTCCTCATGGATAAATCCATTTAGGAAAGCACTTTTAACGCCCATTTGGAATAACCTGAAATTCTTATAACAAGCAAATGCAAGTAATAAATGAATTGCTTCTAACCTTACTACTGGTGTGTAAGTCTCGTCATAGTCAATCCCTTCTTCTTGCGTATATCCCTTGGCCACGAGTCTTGCTTTGTTTCTTATGACCTTTCCTTTCTCGTCCATCTCGTTCCTGAAAATGCACCAATAATAGATTTACCTTTCAGTTTAGGAGTTAACTCCCAGACATCATTAATGTTGAATTGCTTGAGTTCTTCTTGCATAGCTTCAATCCAGCTTTTATCAGATAAAGCTTCTTATATGCTTTTGGGTTCTATTTTAGAAATAAGAGCCACAGCACTACACTCTTCGCCCCTTTTGGATCATGTGCGAATTCCTTTATTAATGTCGCCAATAATAAGATCTTTGGGATGACTTGACTTATGCTTCCAGTTGCTGGTTAATTTGTCAGGTTGATAATCGCTTTCTTTAGTTGAATCTTCAACAATCATTTGCTGCTGGTCTTTCAAAGTCTGAGCTGCTTCCTGAGATTTAGACTTTACAGAGTCTAGAGCAGGTTCAGGCTCTTCAAGATGAGTCTGAATAGATTCATTTTGCATAGAATCTTGGAATTTGACATTCATTGATTCCTCCACAGATTGAGTCTTCTTGTTGTAGACTCTGTACGCTTTGCTTGAGGCTGAATATCCAAGGAAGATGCCTTCATCTGAGTTTTCTTCAAACTTGCCAACTCGATCATTTGCATTTTTTAATATAAAGCATTTGCATCCAAACACATGAAAATATGAAACAATAGGCTTCTTTTCTTTGAATAACTCATAGGGGTTTTTTCTAGAATAGTCCTTAGAAAAAATCTATTAATAATATAACATGTTGTAGAAACTGCTTCAGCCCAAAAACGTGAAGAGATATTACTTTTTATTAAAAGAGTTCTAGCCATTTCTTGAAGCGACATATTCTTTCTTTCCACGACTCCATTTTGCTCTGAAGTAAATGGAGAGGAGAACATATGCTGAAAATCGGATTCATCACAAACTTTTGTAAAATCTTGATTTTCAAATTCACCTCCATGGTTTGTTCTTATACTTGAAATAACATACCCTTTTCGTTTTGAACATTTTTAGCAAATTTTTCAAAGTAAGAGAAAGTTTCAAACTTACTTGTCGGGAAATACACCTAAGTAAATCGTGAGTAGTCATCCACAATTACTAGGCAATATTTCTTACCTCTAATGCTTTGTGTTCTGGTTGGTTCAAAGAGATCCATATGCAGAAGCTGCAGTACACGGTTAGTGGAAACTTGATTTATTGGTTTAAAGGAATTTCTTACATGTTTTCCCAATATGCATGGTGTACATGGATTAGACTTTTGGTATGAAAGATTGGGTAAACCATGAACAAGCTTCTTTGCTGAAATTTTGGCTATCTGCTTCATATTTATGTGCCCAAGTCTTCTGTGCCATAAGTTTGCTTCGTCTCGAATTAAGATTAGACATTGCGATTCATTTGGTTTCACATTCAAGAGGTAGATATTTCCATGTCTTCGACCCATGAATGACTGAGTAGAACTTTACTGGTTCCTGAACATATTCCCTCTTGAAAGTTAATTTTGAAATCGATATCACATAGCTGACTGATATTGAGCAGATTGTAGTTGAGTCCTTCAACTAAGGAAACATTGCTGATTGTGAGGTTTCCAATCTTTACAGTTCCAAATCCCACAATTTTTCCTTTTTTGTTTCCTCCAAATGAGACTTTTCCACCATTTATTTGAACAAGCTTTATGAAGCAATTTGAGTCTCCTATCATGTGTCTTGAGCATCCACTATCCAAATACCATTTTACATTTTTCTTGATAGTGACCTGCATTTAGAAAAGAAACTCAAACTTTCTTTGGTACCCATATTTTCTTGGGCCCATTATTGTTAGTATGATATGCGGTTTTTGCCCATACTTTCTTCACAGGTTTCCAAATCATAGGACATTCTTTTTCAAAATGATCTGCACTATTGCACTTTGAACATCTGAGAGCATTACGACCTACTGGTTTTACAAAGATCTTTTTAAAATGATTTTTGTAAGCATCTCTTGTGGGTCTTTGCTTAATTCTTTCTTTCACTTTAGGAAAATCAATTAAAGGAATGGTTTCAGCAGTCATTCCCAAACCAGATTTATTGAAATAAGGTCTTTGAACAGAAATTATTTTTTTCCAGTTTCTCAGATCCTATAGAAAATCTTTTAGAAATATTTGAGATATCATTTTTCAAGAATGCATTTTCTTTTAAAAGATTATCTTCATTTTCTTTAAGAGAAGAAACATTCATGTCTAAATATTTCACATTTTCTTTCAAAACATTTTCTTGTTGTTTTAGAGCAGAATTTTCTCTTTTGAGTTCGAAAATCCTTTTAAGATAAGTCTTAAGACTAAAACACAACTCATCAATGTATTTAGAAACTTTAATAGGGATTTTGAAGTTACCTCAAATTCACTATCTGAATCTGAGTCTGTCTCGGAGTTTGAATCTGAATCCGATTGTGCCATTAGACATACATTGGCATAATCATCATCACTTTCTTCACACTCTGTATCACTCCAAGTTTCTGCTTTAAGAGCCTTTCGATACTTTTATGTTTTTCCTTTCTTCTTCCTCAGAAGAGGACAGTTGGGTTTGATGTGTCCCTTTTCCTTACATTCAAAGCAGACTACATCTTTGTTTGATTCATCATCCTCAACAGACTTAATCTGTTGCTTTTGAAAACTTCGTTTCTTTGGATTGAATCTTCTTCCTTTTCTGTTCAGCTTTCTGAATCTTCTTATCATGAGAGCAAGCTTCTCGTCATCTAAATCGTCTTCAGAATTTGTATCATCAGAATCATCATTGGATTTTAATGCAATTGATTTCCTACCTTTAGGATCTTTGTCTTCATTGATTCGTTCCACTTGATAAGACTGAAGAGTCCCAACCAACTCATCGATAGATAGTGGCATAATTCTTTGTGTCTCTCTTATTGAGGTCTTTATGTGATTCCAATTCTTGGAGAGTCCATGCAGTAGCTTGTTTACCTTCATGGGATCAGAAATTGGTTGACCTTGATTTGCAAGACCATTCACGATTTCGTAAAACGACTAAACATGTCGTTATAGATTCTCCGATTTCATTTTGAAGGCTTCGTATTGACCGAGGAGAATGTTGATTCTTGTCTCTTTCACTCGATCGGTTCCTTCATAGGTAATATGTAATCTATCCTAGACTTCTTTTACTGTAACACAAGAAGATATTTTGTTATATTTAGTAGGTGACAAAGCACAATATAAAGAATAAATTGCTTTTGCATCTAGAGCTTATCTCTTGATTATCTCTTCCTAAGTCATTTCACTAGACTCAACAGTATCTTTTCCTCTCTCTGAGATAGGTACAGCTTTAGGAATGATTTCTTTTTCTACAACGTCCCATTCCAGAGGATTCTTTGATCTTAGGAACGCCTTCATTTTGTTTTTCCATATGTTGTAATCCTTTCCATCAAAGTAAGGCAGTCTAGTATTGCTTTGCCCTTCTACTAGCCCTGGAGCCAACATACTAGCAATGGATCTTTAACTCTGAAGTAAAACACTTCAAACAAAGTGAATACACAGGCTCTGATACCAATTCAGATAGTTAGTATAAGCACCTAGAAGGGGGTGAATAGGTGTATAATAATTTTTTCATGATAAGTGAGCAATACGAAATAAAAAATAGAAAAGAAGTTCTCCTTTCGTTAACAAAAACGTTTTATGATCAAAGTAAAATGGAGAGTAGGGAAGAGAAAATTGAACATAAGGTTTATAGTGGTTCGGCTTATTCCAAGCCTACGTTCACTCTTCCGCACCGACAGCCCACCGGCCGGATTCACTATGAATAAAAGAGATGTTACAGCAAAGTTCTCCCTTGATTCCACAGTGTAGATACTCTACCACACTTTCTCAAGGTTTCTCATGAATATAGACTATTTTTTGCGTACAAGATTTTGCTCAACAAATGAATTGACTGAGAATAAAGAGCTTCAGACTTTGGAATTCTTCTATCGCGCACACACTCGAACAACTGGAACGTCTTCCTCATATACTCCTTTATGCCATTATACCCGTTGGCACTTATCAAATGAATTCCTCCAATCTATCCGTTGGACGAAATCAATTAGGAAGATCATTCGAGCTATTAAAGAAACATGTCAATAGCCCATCAATCATGTTCGCCCATACAATCAGGATCTCGGTTTCCATAAGTAGAACCTTCCAAGTATACTTTGCCAATCATCGGATCCTTAATCTTCGAATCAATCATGATCAAATAAAGGATTCCATTATGTCATATCCAGCCAAGAGATTTTCTCCAGTCGATAAGGTAACATCCTTAATGAAACACCCAGTTCTGGATAGCCCTTCTTCAACGGATTAGAAACTGTCAATAAGAATAGACTTAATAGACTTTGAGTCTTGAGTCTGGTAGTCCGAAGGTCTTCAGACTTTAAATAGTAGAGTCTGCAAATCTTTAGACTAATGGAAACGTTTTGTCAGCTTTAAAATACTTCACGAAGATTTCTTCAACAATAACAATGCCATTCATGGAGTCCATACAATTTAGAATAGTCCATTTATCATGCCTTTTTGAAGTTTACTAAATTCCAGCTTATACCATTTTAGAAAACATTTGAATTAAATATCCATATGATTCTCAAAAATCATGAAATCAGGACTTGAGATAGACAAGATGATAAGATAACAATTTCATGAAGAACACGTGCCCTAAAGAGTTTCACACAAGAAGATGTAATCCACACAAATTCAGCATGAGATTTCGGATAGAGACAGATTGCGCAATTTCTGAAATAATTCGATTAAAATACCCGAATGACCTCCAAAAACTATAAAATTTTACCAGGTTATAGTCAAGACACTAACGTAGGTTTTTCATGCAGAAATCTAGGCCAGATTCGTTCTAGATAATTTTCTATAGACGTCCAAACTCCTAATTCTAGCACCGAAACGTCCAGTATAGCTATCTCCAAAATATCGAGTTTTCACCCACTTATTCTTATTCGTTTCCTCTGCAATTTGGATATGTTATACCTCAAGAAGTCCCCTACAACTTTCATTAAGGGATCTAAGTGAAATTTCCAGAGAATAGTCACCATATGGGTCCTAGAAATCTCGGGTGTCCAGTACCGTGTTTCCAGATTTACCGTCTTCAAGAGAAAGTCGATTCACTAGGCTACACTTGCTCATTTTACCTCAAATTTGAGTATGTTAGTCTTTAGGATGTTCTCTACAAGTTTCATGAAGAAGCCAAAGAGAAATTCTCGGTAAAAAGCAACATCCAACCCACAAAACTACCAAAAAGGTCAGCAAAGCAGTTCCAGATCTAGTATCTTCGTAGGAAGAGGGTTTTTCCCCTTAAATTTCAACCATTTTGTCCCAAATTTTAGTATGTTGTATTTTAAGATGTTTTCTACAACTTTCATGAAGGAATCAAGGTCAGAATCCAACTCGAAACGTGCATACAAGCCTCCACCCAAGTTTCTGGGTCGGGCGGTATACACGAAATCAGCAAACGTCTTTCAAAAACAAACCACATTAGCTTCGGTTCCTTGCCACCAAACATCCACAAATTCAACCACACTTGCAAGACACACATGCAAGAGTAGAAATTGATCCTAAATTGCCTCTAAAATCGAGTGAATGATGGCATACGGACGGCACACGAACGGTGACGGGCGGACGGCTCCTTCTCCTCCTCTCTCAGCTTCCCCTTCTCTCTCACCACTCCCTCTCTCTCTCTCGCAATTCTCTCTCTCCCTTTGGCTTGGCCGAAAGTCCCCAACCGGCCACTCTCTCTCCTCCTTTTATTTCCCCTTAAACTTAATCATTGCAGCTACATGTGGCCGCCCAAGATGGCCAATGGGGGCAGCCACACCTTGCACAACCTCCATGCCACTTGGCAGCTCGCATGCAAGGCTTATGGGCTTCAAGGTTTGGGCCGGTCTTGGGCCTTCATGGGCCGGTCGACCAAGGGGCTGGCGAGGGCTAGTTGGACGGGCTTTTGGGCCTAAAATCAGCCCACCCTCTCCTATTCCTATTTCATTTAATCTTTATTTAAATAAACTTCTAATTTCAACTTATAAGCCCACGAAACTTTATAATTTAAATCAATAAAATTCTACTTATAAAGTGCACCACCAAGAATGACATTTCTATATCAATTTGCACTTTAATAAATCCTTGGGTCACTTGAAGATACATCTCCATCCAAGCAATCATCCTTTACAATGTTCAGCCTTAAATTAATTGAAATTCGTCAACTCAATGGCTAATATAAAATCAAACGACACTTCCATTACCTACTCATGGTTCATGGTATGTTCAGGGGTTGTCATGAAATTTTGGGATGCCACAAGCTGTTGTTCTCAAATTTTGTGGATAAGACGACATTTAAGAGACTTTGGAATTGAATGATCGTGCACTAAAATCAGATGCAATAACACCTGTGCTGTTAATCTCACCAAGAGCCCAATCCTTCATTCAAGGGCAAAGCATATAGAGATTCAACACCATTTCATAAGAGATCATGTCCAAAATGGGGAGATTATGATTCAATTCATTAACTCGAAGAATCATTTGATAGATATATTTACAAAGCCTCTAGAGAAAAATCTATTTGAGTTTATTTACAGCAGACTGAATATTTTATCTCCTACAAGTTAAAGTTTGGAGCTAACCAAACTCAAAATTTCCAGAGACTATTTTAGTAAGAGAATGTCTCGAATTCAGGTATTTTATTTTTGTAATGAAAAGGTATGCTTAACCGGATCGTTGCTTGCCTATTTTTTTTTTTAAAATTATCTTTTTCGAATTTTTGAATTTTTGGCAATTTTTATTTCGAAAATGCAGTTTTTCTTTTTACAGTTCAATTATCTCTTTGTGATGTTTCTCTTCTTTATATATATATACCTATTGTATTTCTTTCGAGCATTTCATTCCAAACCCTAGAATACAGACTATCTACTTTCTCATTTTTACTCTCAAGTTTGTTATGCAAGTTTTCATCTTTTTCACTCAAACTTCTTCGAGAAATCCTCCACGACTGTGAAGATGTCTTTTCAAAGAAAGTCGTCTCAAATCACAAGCAGGGGACCATAAAATATACATGAGGGCTCAACACATTTTGATTTGACAAAAGAAGAAGAGTCTCCACAACACTCTCCATAGTGTGCTACACAGAATCCTCCGCGCCAATTAGTGGAAGAGGAACTCGAGGAAGACGTAGAACCTCTCAGAACCTTGAAACCCCAGGTTCTTTATAAGCTTTGCTCTCATTTGAAGAAAGGTGGTACTCCTATATCTTTTATCGATGAATCTCCAAGAAAAAGAAGATATAAGAACGAGACTTTGATCTTGCGAGCGATTGAAAGATTAGGAATAGCACCTGAAGGAGCGGTAGATAAAGTGTTTCTTAACTTTCCTGTTGATCCTCGCTTTGGTTTTTTCAATCAGCTTGAAAGCAAAGATGATGATGAGAGGATTTTTTGAATGTCCAGCTGAAAATGGGCATTGCTGTTGAAGTGCCTGGTGATGGAACAAGTCTTTTTCACTCTAAGGATCACAAACAGGTTTACACCCAATTGCTGAAAAGAGGGGTGATGAACCCTCGATTGGTCGATTTTCATTTTCTAGACTCGATCAAGGTGAACCTGAGGAAGAAATTTGCTCTCCTTCAACTGGAAAACTTTCGTTATGAAACTGCTATCGCATATCCTGAGTTGACTGCATATTTCTATTCAAACCTATCTTTTCTTGACTCAAATAGATTTCAATTCATTGTGCGTGATAAAAGCTACGTGGTGGATGTTGACACGTTGGCTAACATTATTGGGGTGGAAAGGAGTGGTTTCTAACCAGTAAGTGTCTCGGTTGGACAAGCAACAAGATTTCTTGTTAGGGATAGACTTCCTAAAGGAGGCATTACTTATTCCAAAATATCATCCTCAAATATTTTGCTGCACAGAGTTGTAATCAACTGCATCCGACCAAAGGCAACTTCAAAGATAGATGTTTCCTGATCTGAAGCAAAACTGATGTTTGCTATCAATAATGGAATAAAGTTCTCTCTCCCTCATACAATCCTGATGCATATGTACAAAAATGTTGTGAAGGATAAGGGACAACTCCCTTACTTAGCATTGATCACACAACCATTCAGACATTTTCAAATTCATTTTCCAGCCTCTCTTTATGCTAGAACTATTGCTCCTATAACCTTTGAAGATGGTGTCTAAGATGAGGTTGAAAGAATTGAACAAGGCCATAGAGCGCTTGAAGGAAGAGACACCCAGCAAAACCAAACAAGACTCTGCTGCAAAAAGAATGAAAGGCAAGGAAATTATGCGTGAACCTGCCATGAAGAGAAGATCTCTTATCTTGCAGGATGAAGAGGATGAGGATGATCTTACTATCTTTGCCTTTGCCTTAAAGAATCTTCAGAGTTTTGTCAGTTTTGAGCAACAACAGGACAAAGACGAAAGGGAAAAGGGAGAAACAGAACAAAGAAAAGAAGGAAGAGAAGACAGAGAAAGAATAGAGTAAAGACAAGAAGCAAGAAGAGAAGTCGAAGAAGCAGGAAGAGAAGCTGAAGAAGAAGAGGGTCAAGATGACTCCCAGAACCAACATTTGCAATATCCTTATCCGAGGATTCAGAAAAGACAAGGAGTGGACTTGTAAGAGCTCAAACTGAAAAAGAACATCACTCTCGATCTGAAATCGAGAAGACTTAAGAAGGAGACATCCCTTCTCCACCTGTAGGCACCAAAATAGGGAGCTCGTGTGGACACATGGACTTCTTCTCGGCACTTTGTGAATGATGATATCAGTCGATCTCCTGCCAATCCAGAAGAGTTCTATGCCTCGCATTTTCCTGAAGTTGAAGTTCTCTCATCTATCAACACTCCACAAACTCAACGCACTGAGGCTATTGCACAAACAAAAACTACTGCAGACTTTCAAAGGATGCTGAGCTCCTTCTGGAGTTAAAAGCATAGTAATATGGAATGGAGTATGATATCCAGAAGCTTCAGTCTGCTTTACAATTTACTTCAAATTCTCTACATGAGAAGGTACAATCTCTTAACCTTCAAGTTCAAGCTTTACAACAGCAAGTTAAAGAGACTGCCAAGGTTGAAGATGTTGAGAAGCTGAAGGAGACAGTGCAAAAGCTCAAGGAGATAGTTCAGTCAATGTGGGATTTCCAGCTCGTTTGAATTCCAAAACAAACTAATTTCATTTGTCTTTTATCTATTTTTGACTTTCTCCACTTTTTTCTTGTCATAAAAAGGGGGAGAACATGTAGATTTGATTTACTTGAACTTTTATTCCATTATTTTGTTCGACCTTTGTAGGCAACTTACTTTTATGGTAATGATTATGGATGGATAGTTGTTTAAGTCTTGATATTTGTCTTATCTTTTCAAGATGAACATGTTTTTTGTGATTGCAGAATCGATGCTATCCAGATCCTAATCAACTTATTTTTATAAGATATAAGGTATTGCTTAAGAGCTGTTTTGTAGGTAAAAACTTCCTAAATCCGTAGAAAAGTTTTGTCACCATAAAAAAATGAGGAGATTGTTGGAGAAAACTCCTTTAATGTTTTGAAGTTGACAACACTTATCCAAAGTCTAGTTGGAAGACTTCCAGACTTTAGTGTCAAAGTCTGCCCGTGCTAACAAATTCCAAACCGAATGCCACTGAAGAATGAAGACTTATCTAGATGCAAAATTATCTTTATTTCTTCAAAGGTTCAATTCGTATGGTTTATGGACGACTTTTTAGTTGGATATAGCATCTACATGATTGGGTATCTTTAATGGAATCAATTTTGATATTTCAATCTTTTCAACCAAGATCCCGATTATATGGGCGAAGAGGATTGACGGGCTTTAATAACAATCATCAAACGGTTCAAGATCTCCTTAATCGATTTTGTCCAATAGGTTGATTGGAGGAATTCCTTTGGAAAGTGTCAATGATCATGTGGCACCCCTTGACACGGCCCCCGATTCGTTGGGGTCGCCACGGTTCACTTGCCTCTTGCTTGCCTTAATAACATATCACACTGATGCCCTTTAATTATAGTGGGGTATAAATCTTGGGGGTTCGTATTATTTAAATCGGTCCTAGCGTAGTTCATATATCGAAAGCATATTCAAATGTCCCTATCCCATACTCCAACAAAATAATGCAATGCAATGCACACCAACTACACATTTCATATATAAGTTAGAGCTGAACCACTTTTATTTACATAACTTTGATGGACATCATGAGTCAATACATCAAAAGGCCAAGGCTTTAACTAAGCTCGGCTATAACCAAAAGTACCCGACCCCACATCAGTCATGTACACCAATCCATCATCCAGTGTCGGCTATCCAAAAAGTGTCATCCTCTACCAGTCACACGCGTAATCATACCCAGGCCGATGCATTGGCTAGTGGCAGCAATAGCATCCTCATCATAACCCCATTGTGGTGGACATGCACGGACAGGAACTCCTAGACTACGGGGCCATCAGGTAGTCCCACGTCATACATAACTAAAACTCAAACACAGGTAAACACCAGTCCACGAACACCAACACAACGGTGCTCCGAACACTTAACCTCAACGTCGGACGGTAAGCCATAGTAAGTACCATGCGTTACCAGTAACAGAGGCATCTCTTAATCTAAAATGTTAGTCCCCAAAGGGGTTAGTACAACCACTCAGCAGTAAAAGATCCGTCAAGCTACACAATGCAACAAGTAAGACAACCAAAATTTCATGCACATAACATCCATGCAATCATGCTTATGTCTCCATGAGATTCATTCATTAAGGCAATTTATGTTCCATGCCATATGCACATACATGTGCATGATTCATATCATCCACACATCCATGTATATATCCCCATGAGATCCATTCAATGCATTCATGAATCACATTCTCAATGCCAAATAGCACCAACTCAATTTCATAGGCAATTCATCCACCATGCCATATGCACATACACACGCGCATGATTCATTTCCCATTTTTATCAAGGAACCAATCTTTGCATCTTCCGTGACTCTCGCACCCAATCTGGCATCGCTAGACCTCCGGCACACACCTCTGGGCATCCCGCACCCCGACTAGCGTCATGATGCCATCCGGCACAAACCTCAGGGCATCTCGAAACTCCCGAGGCATCCGGCACACACCTCTGGGCATCCCAACACTCCCAGGGCATCGTCAACTCAAGGGTCCGATGGTATTATCAACATCACAATGTATATTCACATATATGTCTCACTTTCAAAATAGCATTTGATGCAATAGTGTCAGAGGTTTCAATCAACTTTTTGATGTCATATGATATGCTAAATGTCACCACATATGCTGCATAAATAAAAACTCAAGATACCACGTCTCATAGAGCAATTCATTTGTTCTAAAAATAAAACAATTTTCGGATTAAACAGAATGCACTCCTTTAATTAAAATTCTGGAAAAATTAGCAAACAATTTTAATAAATTCTAAAAATTTAACATGTTCTAAACAAGATCTAGAGAAAATTTTTTCATGAAAAACACCATGTGAAAAGAACTTTGTACGAGTCGCAACGGTCCATGCATCACAGCCTTAAAATTTCAAACATCACCCTTGCACAGTTTTATTCACAAATTCGGTATAAGCCCTAAATCAACTCAGGAAATTATGAAATTTTAATATATTGTAGAAAAACCTAGAAGTAAAATTTTTTTGTAGAACTCGAAGTCAGATTAATGATATATGAAAAGCTATGATCACCATAACTCTCCCTAACCCTCGGTAACGATTTCCAGATTTAACAATTTCAGAGAAATATCGTTTCACCAACCAAAAATTATCCATTTCTTCTTAAATTTTAGTATATTAATCCTTAAGATGTTATCTACAACTTTCATCAAGGACATGAAGTCAAATTTAAACTAGATAATTTTATAAAATTCACGGAATCGCAAGGGGTCAGGCTATTCTTACATGAAACAGTTTTCTTGTTTTAGGAAAGCTACTACCATTCATTCGAATTTCAGCATCCAGCATCAAGATACAAGCATCTCCAAGATCTACAACATTTCACTAGACTACCGCAGCATAGCATCCAGTAGATCAATGGACTTCACTTGCCTTAAGCTCATGAAGTCACAGCAAGCAAAACAGCGACTTGGGGGCTTCGGGCATGGCTCAACCGACAGTGGAGCTAGGCGGCGTCGACGGCGGTAGCTGATGCACTTACGGCGGGGCTGGTCTTCTTCTTCCCTCGCTGAAGCACCTTCACTCCCGCTCGAACTCTCCTCTTCTCTCTCTCTCTCGCTCGCTCGCCCGCTTAGTCTTCCTCTTACGCTCGGCGATTGTCTCTGTCTCTCTCACGAACACCCCCCCGCTCACTCTGTCCCTTCTATTTTCTTTCACCCTCATGATTAGCTAGTAATCATTAGCTTTGCATGCAAGAGACACTTGTAGAATCCCTCTCACCACTTGTCATTCTTCATGCAAACATGGTGGGCCTCATTTGGCCGGGCTTGGGCCAGGCCTTGGTCGATTGAATGGGGGGAAATGGTGGGCTGGTTTTGGGCAGTTTTGGGCCTTAAGAAATCAGCCTACACCTTCTCCTAATAATCCACCTTAATCCCCACTTATATAAATATAATTTCAAATATTCACATGGCCATAAAATTTTTGCAACATTAATCGATGGTAATCCAACTTATAGAGTGCATGGCCAAGAATAGAAAATTTCTCATCATTTCATCTTTTAGCACAACCTAGATCACACATGGACATATGATAGATTTCCAACAAAACAATTGTCCATTAAATGCTCGGCCGTGATTAATGGTAATCCATTGGTCTAATGGCTATAATATAGTCCAATGGCGCTTCCATCACCTATTGATAGGTCGTAATGCATCTAGAGACCGTTATGAAATTTTAGAATGCCACAATTCTCCCATCCTTAAAGAATTTCATCCTCGAAATTAGACATTACCTATGTCTCTTTAAACAAGTGAGGGTACATTTCCCTCATCTCATTTTTACTTTCCCATGTGGCTTCCTCCACATCATGATGTCACCATAATATCCTAACCAATGGAATTTTCTTGGTCTTGAGAATTTGCTCCTTTCGATCCAGTACTTGCACAGGCTCCTCAATGTACCTCACTTTCTCATCCATTTTGATGGCTTCATGATAGAGTACGTGACCAGGATTTGGCTGATACTTTCTCACATCTATATGTGGAACACATCATGTAAATTTCTTAATTTAGGAGGTAGCGCCAAACGATAAGCTACGTCTTCTATTCTCTCGAGTCTCTCAAAAGGTCCAACAAATCTAGGGCTCAACTTACCATTCATTCCAAATCGAGATATTCCTTTCATAAGGGATACTTTAAGGAATACATTATCTCCTACATTAAACTCTAAAGGTCTTCTATACTTATCTGTGTAGTCTTTCTGCCTACTCTAGGCTATTTTAAGTATTTTCCTGATAATTTGTACCAATTCAAGTCTTGTCAATTTCCTTTCACCTACTTCATTCCAACAAATAGGGGTCCTACACCTTCTTCCATATAATGCTTCATACGGAGCCATACCTATACTTTTCTGAAAACTATTGTTATAGGCGAACTCTATCAAGTGCAATTTTTCATCCCAACTTCCCTTAAAATCAATAATACAAGCCCTCAACATATCTTCCAAAGTTTGGATCACTCTTTCCGTTTGTCCATCTGTTCGTACTAAATTGATGCTTCGTCCCTAAAGCATTTTGGAGACTTCGCCAAAAATTTGAATTAAACCTAGAGTCTCGATCAGATGTGATCGTTACAGGAATACCATGTAAACGTATTACCTGGTTTACATATATTTCAGCAAGTTTACTCATTGAGTAGTCTACGTGGACCACTAGGAAATAGGTGAGATAGCTAGTATAAGCACCTAGAGGGAGGGTGAATAGGTGTAAAAATAATTTATTCGAGATACGGAAGCGATACTAGGCAGACGATAGAAAGGGAGTTCTCTTTTGATTAACAAAATGAAATACGATCAAAGTAAAGCAAAGAGTAGGGAAGAGAAAATTGAACACAAGGTTTATAGTGGTTTGGCTTATTCCAAGCCTACGTCCACTCTTTCGCACTGACAGCCCACCGGCTGGATTTCAGTATGAACAAAAGAGATGTTACAGCAAAGTTCTCCCTTGATTCCACAGTGTAGATACTCTACCACATCTCCTCAAGGATTCTCACGAATATGGACTCTCTTTTGTGTACAAGATTTCGCTCAACAAATGAATTGACTAAGAACAAGGAGCTTCAGACTTTGGAATTCTTCTATCGCACACACTCAAAAAAACTGGAACTTCTTCCTTAAATACTCCTTTATGCCATCATACCCGTTGGCACTTACCAAAGGAATTCCTCCAATCTACTCATTGGACAGAATCAATTAAGAAGATCATTCGAGCTATTAAAGGAATATCTCGATAGCCTATCAATCCTGTTCGCCCATACAATCAAGATCTCGGTTTCCATAAGTAGAACCTTCCAAGTATACTTTGCCAATCATCGGATCCTTAATCTTTGAATCAATCATGATCAAATAAAGGATTCTGCTATGTCATATCCAGCCAAGATATCTTCTCCAGTTGATAAGGTTACATCTTTAATGGAACATCCAGTTCTAGATAGCCTTTCTTCAACAGATTAGAAACTATCAATGAGGATAGAATTTGAGTCTTGAGTCTGGCTGTCCGGAGGTCTTCAGACTTTAAATAGTAGAGTCTGTAAATCTTTAAACTAGAATGATGGAAACGTTTTGTCAGCTTTAAAACACTTCACGAAGATTTCTCCAACAATCTCTCCCTCTTTAATGGTGACAAAACTTTCCCGCAGATTTGGATAACTTTGACCTACAAAATATTACTCAAACAAATATGGGGATCTTATAAAGATAAATGGCTTAATTAATTATAACGCTAGAATCTGCAACCACAGAAATTAGGTTAGTCTTGCATGTGATAAAGCCATCCATAAGATATCAATAGTAGTTAATATAAGCAGTCAAGTCCAAATCTAAATTCAGTCCACATCTAGACACAAAAGTAAAGTCAAACATCAAAACAATCTTCAAACATCAAAACAATCCAAAAGTTCAAAAGCTGTAAAGATTCAAAGTTTTCAAATCTCGCATCTCTCCCCCTTTTTATCAGCATAAAAAAGGTTGAGATGAAAATGGAGTAGAGTCAAGAATGCTTGGGAACACGAACAAGCTGGAAATCTCTCATTGACTGAACGATACCTTCCGGCCTTTTCAAGTCTTCCTTTAGTTGTGCAACATCCTCACCCTTAGCATTAGCCTGAATCTGAAGAGAAAGTGCTTGGATCTGATCATTCAAGGAACCCAAAGAAGCTTGATCTGCATTCTGTAAATTCTGAACTTCGCATCCCAAAGCATATATCTGACCTTGCATTTCCAAGAGAACATCTAGAATTCTGTGAAAATCTGCTGAATTATCGGTCTGCGTACTAGCTTCGGCACGATCTGATGGAGTAAAGGCAGACGATGACAGATCAGCATAATCACGCAGATTTGGCGAAGAAACATCATGTCCTTCCTTAGGAAATTGAGAGGCATAAATGTCCTCTGGATTTGCTGGAGAGCGACTGACTCCCTCATTGGTAGCAGGATATGAGGACATTCCTCTTGTCTCTTGGTCTCGCCCTGTTTCCATGCCTTCAAGTGGAGAAAAGTGTTCCTCATGTTCTCCTTCCTCTTGATCTCTTTTCTCTTCCTCTTCTTTTTCAACTTTTTCCTTCTCAGCATCTCTTTCTTCTTCTTCTCTCTCCTCTATTTCTTTTTTCTCTGTTTCTTTCTCTTCTCTTTTTCTAGTCCTCTGTTCTGAGTCTTTCTCTGGAATAGAACGACTCGGATTCTTCAATGCCATTGTGGAAATGGTGATGTTTTCCTCATCATCTTCATCCTCAACGATGAAAGCTCTTCTTTTCTTGGATGGAGCAACCATGGGCTCCTTCCCTTTTCTTTTTGTTGCAGAAGAGATTTGATGAGTTTTGACTAGAGTCTTCTCCTTGAATTTCTCCAATGTCTTGCTTAGTTCCTTCAGATACATTTTAGTCACCATTTTCAGTCCTACCACCATATGATCACACGATCGAGCACAAAGAATTTGTCGAGGCTGAATATTCAGATGTCTGAATAACTTTGTCACAAGACCTGGATAAGAAAGTTGACCCCTGTCCTTCACCACTGCTGTATACATGTGGAACATAACAGTGTGAGGAAGAGAAAACTTTTTCCCAGTGATGACGGCATACATCAGCTTTGCCTCTGAACTTGAAACATCAGTCTTTGAAGTTGATTTCGGTCTGATGCAATTGATCACAATCTTGTGAAACAAAATGTTGAACGCACTCATCCTCAAGTAGGAAATCTTTTATTCTGTTTTTCTATCCTTAACAAGTTCCAATGTAACACGAGCAATAGAAACATTGATAGGTTGATATCTCCCTCTTTCAACCCCAATGACATCCGCCGGCATATCCATATCCACCACAAAGTCCTGATCTCGGACACTTAAAGAGAATCTATTCGCATCCAGAAAACTAAGATTCGAATAGAAATAAGCAGTCAATTCAGCATGGGCTTCTGTGGTGTCAGAACAAAACTGCTCAAGTTGAAGAAAACTGAACTTTTCTCTCAAATTGACATTTACAATATCAAGGAAATCAAAATCCACACTCCTAGGATTTATCACCCCACGCTTTAACAATTTGGAGTATAGAACCTTATGTTCCTTCGATCTAGATAACTCTGTCCTTTTTCCTCGAATTTTCGCTGCAACACCCATTCTCGGTTGAAATTGGCTGTACAGTTTGTCATCATCATTCCCATCTATCAGATTAAATCCCCCAACACGCGGATCACTTGGGATATTTGCAAGGGTTTCTTCTGCCAACCCTTTAGGAGCAATTCCCAAACACTCCATTTTGCAAAAAGATATATTCATTCTCATATCCTTTGTCCTTAAGAAATTCATTTATATAGTTCAATGGAGTACCAGTCCTCTTTAAAGCACGATAAAGCTTATAAATAAAAGAGGGCCTTAGAACTCTTACAGGATCTGCGTCCTCAATGATTTCTTCCTCTTGTTGATGACCAACACCCCATGGACTAGTTGGTGGAGAATGACGCTGCTGAGAATGTTGTGGGCTCTGCTGCTGATTTGGAGACCCTTCTTCCTCGGTCAGATCGAAGTGCGTAGGCCTCTCACTCATTCACCGTGGTCCCCTGCTTGCGATCCTTGAAGACTTTCTTGAAGACGACATCTTTCTCAGTCTTTGAAAGATTCCTTGCCTGACTTTCCTAAGAAAGATGACAACTTTTTAGAAGATTAAACAAGAGAAAAAAACAAGAATTAAAGATTGGTGCTTTTTAGGGTTTTGGAGTTAAGCGAAGAGAAACCAACTGTATACAGCTCAGTCGAAAGGAGGGAATACTAAATGTCGTAATGGAAAGTGAAAAGATGCCTTTAAAAAAAATAACTGCCTTTTTTGAGAAAATAGTCATTTCAAAATAACTCCTTTTTCGAAAATGAAACGTTGCAATAATCACATCAATTAAAGATAGCAATTGAGATAGCAATAATCAAACACGGTTGATGATCATACCTTTTCAAGATGAGATTCGAGAAAGAGAATAACTTACAGTCAAAGTCTTGTTTGGTTGAGTCTGAGAGTCTCCAGACTTTAACTTCTTCAAACCTCAAAATGTTGAGTCTGGAACGGATAATTTCAAATTGATTTTTCTTTAAAGGCTTTGTAAATATATCCGCCAGTTGGTTCTTTGAGTCAACAAACTGAATCGAAATTTCTCCATTTTGAACATGATCTTTAATGAAGTGATATCAAATCTCTCTATGCTTTGCTCTTGAGTGAAGAATTGGATTTTTGGTAAGATTGATTGCACTGGCGTTGTCGCAGTTAATCTCTGTGCATGAATCTTCAATTCCAAAGTCTCTTAGCTGTTGTTTTATCCATAGAATTTGTGAACAACTTCCAAGAGCTACATATTCTGCTTCTGCTGTAGAAAGAGCTACTGTACATTACTTCCTTGAAAACCAAGACATTGTCCTGCCTCCAAGTAGTTGACAGGTACTCGAGGTGCTCTTTCTATCAACTTTGCATCCGGCTAGGTCTGCATTTGAGTATCTAATAAGAGTAAAGTCTCCCCTTTTAGGATACCAGAGACCAAAGCTTGAAGTTGATGCAATATATTTGATAATACGCTTTGCAACATTTAGATGAGATTCTTTAGGATCTGCTTGAAATCTGGCATAAATGCAAACACTAAACAAAATGTCAGGCTTATAAGCAGTAAGATAAAGAAGTGAGCCAATGATACTCCTGTATAACTTCTGATCGATTTTCTTTGCTCCTTCATCTTTGTCTATCTTCAAGGAACTTGACATTGGTATATCAGCCTTTTTGCAATTGTCCAGTCCAAACTTTTTGACAAGATCTTTAGCATACTTTTCTTGATGAATAAAAGTTCATTCCTTCAGTTGTTTTACTTGAAGCCTGAGAAAGAAGGTTAACTCATCCATCATGCTCATTTCAAATTCATCCTGCATAGTCTTAGAGAATTTCTTGCACAGACTTTCATTAGGGGATCCAAAAATAATATCATCAACATATATTTGAACAAGCAAAAAACTTTTGCTTTCTCTTTTGATAAACATAGTAATGTCTACTTTACCTTTTACAAAGCCATTTTGAATTAAAAACTTACTCAGCCTGTCGTACCAAGCTCGAGGCGCTTGCTTTAAACCATACAAAGCCTTTTTTAGTCTAAATACTGAGTCTGGTTTCCTTGGGTCTTCAAACCCAGGTGGTTGTTCCACATAGACTTCCTCATGAATAAATCCATTTAGGAAAGCACTTTTGACGTCCATTTGGAATAACCTGAAATTCTTCTAACAAGAAAATGTAAGTAATAATCAAATTGCTTCTAACCTTGCTACTGGTGCGTAAGTCTCGTCATAGTCTATCCCTTCTTCTTGCGTAAATCCCCTGGCCACGAGTCTTGCTTTGTTTCTTATGACTTTTCCTTTCTCATCCATCTTGTTCCTAAAAACCCATTTAGCTCCAACAATAGATTTACCTTTTGGTTTAAAAGTCAACTCCTAGATATCATTAATTCTGAATTGTCTGAGTTCTTCTTGCATAGCTTCAATCCAACTTTCATCAGATAAAGCTTCTTCTATGCTTTTGGGTTCTATTTCAGAAATAAGAGCCATAGCACTAGACTCTTCACGCCTTTTGGATCTTGTGCGAATTCCTTCATTAATGTCCCTAATAATAAGATCTTTGGGATGACTGGACTTATGCTTCCAGTTGCTAGTTAATTTGTCAGGTTGATGATTACTTCCTTCATTTGAATCTTCAATAACCATTTGTTACTAGTTTTTTAGAGTCTGAGCTGCTTCTTGAGATTTAAACTTTGTAGAGTTTGGAGCAGGTTCAGATTCTTCAAGATGAGTCTGAATAGATTCATTTTGCATAGAATCTTGGAATTTAACATTCATTGATTCTTCCACATATTGAGTCTTCTTGTTGTAGACTCTATACGCTTTGCTTGAGGTTGAATATCTAAGGAAGATGCCTTCATCTGACTTTTCTTTAAACTTACCAACTCGATCATTTGCATTTTTCAATATAAAACATTTGCATCCAAACACATGAAAATATGAAACAATAGGCTTCTTTCCTTTGAATAACTCATAGGGGTTTTTTCTAGAATAAGCCTTAGAAAAACTCTATTAATAATATAACATGCTGTAGAAACTGCTTCAGCCTAAAAACGTGAAGAGATATTGCTTTCTATTAAAGGAGTTCTAGCCATTTCTTGAAGTGACCTATTCTTTCTTTCCACAACTCCGTTTTGCTCTGGAGTATATGGAGAGGAAAACAAGTTCTGAAAACCAGACTCATTACAAAATTTTGTAAAATCTTGATTTTCAAATTCACCTCCATGGTCTGTTCTTATACTTGAAATAACATACCCTTTTTCATTTTGAACCTTCTTATCAAATTTTTCAAAGTAAGAAAAAGTTTCAGACTTACTTGTCAGGAAATACACCCTAGTAAATTGTGAGTAGTCATCCACAATTACTAAGCAGTATTTCTTACCTCCAATGCTTTGTGTTTTGGTTGGTCCAAAAAGATCCATATGCAAAGTTGCAGCACACGATTAGTGAAAACTTGATTTATTGGTTTAAAGGAATTTCTTACTTATTTTCCCAATATGCATGGTGTACACAGATTAGACTTTTGGTATGATAGATTGGGTAGACCGCGAACAAGCTTCTTTGCTTAAATTTTGGCTACCTGCTTCATATTAATGTGCCCAAGCTTTCTGTGCCATAAGCTTGCTTCATCTTGGATTGAGATTAGACATTGCGATTTATCTGGTTTCACATCCAAGAGGTAGATATTTCCATGTCTTCGACCCATGAATGATTGAGTAGAATCTTTACTAATTCCTAAACATATTCCCTCTTGAAAGTTGATTTTGAAACCAGTATCACACAGCTGATCGACACCGAGCGATTGTAGTTGAGTCCTTCTACTAAAGAAACATTGCTTATTGTGAGATTTTCAATCTTTACAGTTCCAAATCCCACAATTTTTCCTTTACTGTTTCCTCCAAATGAGACTTTTCCACCATTTACTCGAACAAGCTTTATGAAGCAATTTGAGTCTCCTGTTATGTGTCTTGAGCATCCACTATCCAGATACCATTTTATCTTTTTCTTGATAATGACCTGCATTTAAAAAAGAAACTCAAACTTTCTTTGGTACCCATATTTTCTTGGGTCCATTGGTGTTAGTATGATATACGATTTTTGCCCATACTTTCTTGACAGTTTCCAAACCATAAGACATTCTTTTTCAAAATGATATGCACTATTGCACTTTGAACATCTCGAGAGCATTGCAACCTACTGGTTTCACAAAGATCCTTTTAAAATGACTCTTGTAAGCATCTCTTGTGGGTCTTTGTTTGATTCTTTCTTTCACTTTAGGAAAATCAATTAAAGGAATGGTTTCAGCAGTCATTCCCAAACCAGATTTATTGAAATAAGGTCTTTGAACAGAAAGTATTTTTTCCAGTTTCTTAGATCCTATAGAAAATCTTTTAGAAATATTTGAGATATCATTTTTCAAGAATGCATTTTCCTTTAAAAGATTATCTTCACTTTCTTTAAGAGAAGAAACATTCTTGTCTAAACATTTCACTTTTTCTTTCAAAGATTTTCTTGTTGTTTTAGTGCAGAATTTTCCTTTTTGAGTTCGGAAATTCTTTTAAGAGAAATCTTAAGACTAAAACACAGTTCATCAATATATTTTGAAACTTTAATAGGGATTTTGAAGTTGCTCACCTCAAATTCACTTTATGAATCTGAATCTGTCTCGGATTTCGAATCTGAATCCGATTGTGCCATTAGACATACATTGGCATAATCATCATTACTTTCTTCACACTCTGTATCACTCCAGGTTTATGCTTTAAGAGCCTTTCGATACTTTTCAACTTTTCCTTTCTTCTTCCTCAAAAGAGGACAGTTGGGTCTAATATGTCCCTTTTTCTTACATCCAAAGCAGATTACATCTTTGTTTGATTCATCATCCTCAACAGACTTAGTCTGTTGCTTTTGAAAACTTTGTTTCTTTGGATTGAATCTTCTTCCTTTTTCTGTTCAGCTTTCTAAATCTTCTTACCATGAGAGCAAGCTCCTCATAATCCATATCGTCTTCAGAATATGTAACATTAGAATCATCATTGGATTTTATTGCAATGGATTTCTTACCTTTAGGGTCTTTGTCTTCATTGATTCGTTTCACTTCATAAGACTGAAGAGTCCCAACCAATTCATCAACAGATAGTAGCATGATTCTTTGGGTCTCTCTGATTGAGGTCTTTATGTGATTCTAATTCTTGGAGAGTCCACGCAGTAGCTTGTTTACCTTCATGGGATTAGAAATTGGTTGACCTTGATTTTTAAGACTATTCACGATTTCTATAAAACGAATAAACATATCAGTTATAGATTCTCCTGATTTCATTTTGAAGGCTTCGTATTGCTCGAGAAGAATGTTGATTCTAGTCTCTTTCACTTGATCGATTCCTTCATAGGTAATATGTAATCTATCCCAGACTTCTTTAGTTGTAATACAAGAAGATATTCTATTATATTCAGTAGGTGATAAAGCACAATATAAAGAATAAATTGCTTTTGCATCAAAAGCTTGTCTCTTGATCATCTCTTCCTGAGTCATTTCACTAGGCTCAACAGTATCTTTTCCTCTCTCTGAGACAGGTGCAGCTTTAGGAATGATTCCTTTTTCTACAACGTCCCATTCTAGAAGATCCTTTGATCTTAAGAACACCTTCATCTTGTTTTTCCATATGTTGTAATCCTTTCTATCAAAGTAAGGCGGTCTGGTATTGCTTTGCCTTTTACCAGCCCTGGAGCCAACATACTAGCCATGGATCTTTTACTCTGAAGTAAAACACTTCAAACAAAGTGAGTACACAAGCTCTGATACCAATTGAGATAGCTAGTATAAGCGCCTAAAGGGGGGTGAATAGGTGTAAAAACAATTTCTTCGAGATATGGAAGTGATACTAGGCAGAAGATAGAAAGGGAGTTCTCTTTTGATTAACAAAATGAAATACGATCAAAGTAAAGCAAAGAATAGGGAAGAGAAAATTGAACACAAGGTTTATAGTGGTTTGGCTTATTCTAAGCCTACGTCCACTCTTCCGCATTGAGAGCCCACCGGCTGGATTTCACTATGAACAAAAGAGATGTTACAGCAAAGTTCTCCCTTGATTCCACAGTGTAAATACTCTACCACATTTCCTCAAGGATTCTCACGAATATGGACTCTCTTTTGTGTACAAGATTTTGCTCAACAAATAAATTGACTAAGAGCAAGGAGCTTCAGACTTTGGAATTCTTCCGTCGCACACACTCAAAACAATTGGAACGTCTTCCTTATATACTCCTTTATGCCATCATACCCGTTGGCACTTACCAAAGGAATTCCTTCAATCTACCCGTTGGATGGAATCAATTAAGAAGATTATTCGAGCTATCAAAGGAACATGTCGATAGCCCATCAATCCTGTTCGCCCATACAATTAGGATCTCGGTTTCCATAAGTAGAACCTTCCAAGTATACTTTGCCAATCATCAGATCCTTAATCTTCGAATCAATCATGATCAAATAAAGGATTCCATTATGTCAGCCAAGATATCTTCTCCAGTTGATAAGGTTACATCCTTAATGGAACATCTGGTTCTGGATAGCCTTTCTTCAACGAATTAGAAACTGTCAATGAGGATAGACTTTAAGTCTTGAGTCTGGCTGTCTGGAGGTCTTCAAACTTTAAATAGCAGAGTTTGCAAATCTTTAGACTAGACTGATGGAAACGTTTTGTCAGCTTCAAAACACTTCACGAAGATTTCTCCAACAATAGGCAGACTTAGTCAAATGATCTACTATCAGCCAAATAGAGTCGTGATCACTAAATGTCCTTGGCAGTCCTTGCACAAATTCCATCGTCGCATGCTCTCATTTTCATTATAGTACATCCAATGGTCTCAATAGTCTTATGGGTTTGCGGTGTTCCACTTTCACTTGCTGGCATATTAAACACTGAAAAACATGTTTAGCTATATCCTTCTTCATGCCATTCCACCAAAATTGCTGGCGTAAATTTCTATACATTTTTGTACTCCCCGGATGAATACTATAATTACTCTTATGAGCTTTTGATAGGATTTCCCTTCTCACTTCTTCATTGTTAGGAACATAGAGCCATCCTTGGCATCTTACTATCCCATCCTCAGAGACTTGAAACTCTGGTCTTTTCCCTAAAGACATAGCGTCTCGTATTTCGACAATCTCCAGGTCAGATTTCTATAGAATCTTAACTTTCTGAAAAATTTCGAGTTTAATCTTTAATGCGGTGAGCATACTAGTAAGGTGGTCTATTTTCAACTTGAAGTCTAAATCCACAATTGACTTTAACAGATTCCACTATGTTATTCTTAAACTAGCCATGTCCATAGCTGACTTTTGACTAAGGGCATCTGCCACTTTATTTCCCTTCCCTGGATGGTATCATATTTTATAGTCATAATCTTTTAGTAATTCCACCCGCCTTCTCTATCTCATGTTCAACTCTTTTGGTGAAAAAAAATACTTCAAACTCTTATGATTTGTATAGATTTCAAACTTCTCTCCATATAGATAATGTCTCCATATTTTCAAAGAAAATACTATAGCTGCCAATTCCAAATCATGGGTTGGGTAATTTAATTCATGAGGTTTCAACTGCCTCGATGCATAAGCTATGTGTGGCATCCAAAATTTTAGACAACCCTCGAATAGGTGACAGTCACCGAACCGTGGCTTTGCTTTTATTTTATAGGCATTGATTTGTATTTGTTCATTTGGAATAGTATTTCAATTTTATCCTTTGAACCAAAAGGATGGGATTTGATCTTGCATAAGAATTATATGCACTAAAAATTAAAGAATTAGAACTTGAGGATATTGAGTGGGCCGCAAGAATTTGGAGTATATATATATGTGTGTGTGCGTATATACTTGTATATATAAGACAATTTAAGTTTTTGTTATTTAAGTAAATTTGATAAAAATAAAATGCTAAGTTATATAAAAGGGATTAGGGCCTTATTTTAAGGACTCTTGGGCCCAAGATTTTGGGCCCAAGCAGGCCCAAGAAACACCCCAAGGGTGTTGCACGAACCAAATAGGGAGTGGGGAGAGCATGCCTTTCACCACCAACACTTGTCCTTCTTCTTTGACCACTTGTCCTTTGTTCAATTTCCTACATGCAAAATGGAGATAATTAATTAATAAAAGAACAAAACAAAGGAGGAGGGGGGCTTCACACGGAGAGGAGGAGAGACCGAGAGAGAGTTTGAGAGGAAACCAAACCAGAGAGAGAGGAGAGAAAGAGAAGGAAGAAAGGAAGAAGGGAAGAAGGAAGGAGGAGGGGCCGTGCATCGCTGTCAATCGCCGCCATGTGCTCGCCGTTGCTCGGTCTAGAGGCAAGTGGGATCCCTTGATCTACTCTTGCATGCTGTGCTTAGTGTGTGTGATCGAACGGTAATAATTTTGGATGTATAGAATGTGAACGATTGAAGTTATAAGAGTGGTGCTCTAGTCTAGTATACTGTTCTTGAGAAAAACAGCTCAACCTTGGATGTTCTAGTGACTTGCATGTGATATTCTAATTAAATTTTGGCTTTGATCTCTAAATGAGGGACAAAACAAACAAGTATAAGTGGGTGAAGTCGTTATTCTTTGGAAAGACTGGATCTGAAAATTTTGGTACTAGGAACAGAAGCTTTAACCGCCTATATTTCATTACCTAGGACGAATCTGACTTCGATGTCTTCATGAAGTATTTACCTTATGGTCTTAGCTATCCAATAGTCAAATTTCATAAGTTTTGAATGTCATTTGTGTATTTAATCAAAAATGTTTCTAAAACTGGGTAATCTGATGTGTTCGGACTTGGTAATGTTGCAATGCGTAGTCTATAGCGTTTTGTATGAGATTCTTTTGTAAAAGTGTTCTGCATGAAATATCTTTTTTTTTTGTCTTCCCTACAACATATTCAAATTTTGTAATTTTTGAAGTTTATTTGCCTATTTAACCAAAAAATTTTCAAAAACTGTGCAAGTTGCACTGTTAGAATAGTAGTGCTGTGATGCATGGTCTATACCGAATTATATGGGGATATTTTGGTGTAGTACGCTTCATGAAATATCTGAATTTATGTCTTGACTATCACATGTTCGAATTTCATAATTTTTTAACGTCATCTGGGTATTTAATTAAAAAAATTTTAAAACTGTGCAAGCTGGATTGTGCGAATTTCAAAAGCTGTAATGCATGGACTATTCTGTTTTTGTATGAAATTCTGGTGGTGTTGTGTTCTTGGTGGTGTTGTGTTCTTCATGATATAAATGCCTCTAGAGCTTGTCTATGATGTATTAAATTCTTAGAAATTATTAGGGCAAATCACTAAATTTTAAGAAGTGTAAATTAAAAGGACGCATTCCGTTTCTAAAATAATAGCAATAATCCATGGGTTTGCCCCATGAATTATATTGTTTTTAAGTGATTGAATCTTGCTGCACATGTGATGATATTTGGCATTACGTGTAAAATCAAAAGCTGAAATTGACCTTGTTGCCATCATATCATGCGTCATGTTGATATTGAGACACAAATGTGAATATGAATTATGATAAATGAGCATATTGTTGGAGGTGTGAGCCGATGATGCTCTGGGAGTGTCGGGATGCTTGGAGGTGAGTGCGGATGCCTGGAGTGTGTGTGTCGGATGTCCTCGAGAGTCTTGAAATGCTTGGAATGTGGGGGTGCCAAAAGCCTTGGAGGTGTGTGTTGGAGATTCCTCGCGATGCCAGGTTGGGTGCAAGTGATAAAATGTGGGATGTAATTACTAGTCCCAGGAAAGAAAAATATGGTGACCCAATTGAAAGATAAAAAGTTGAAATTGAATCATGTATGGTATGGTGACATGTATGCATGGCTGTATGATATAATATGTATAAGTGCATGGTGATATGTGCACATAAGGCATGGATATGCATGAATGCTTGATGATGAGTGCATGGTTGTATATGCACCTATGACATAATGGTATATGCATGAATGCTTGATGATGAGTGCATGATGGTGTATACATATATGGTATGATGACATATGCATGGCTGCAAGGTAAGTTATGCTTGGATGCATGAATGATATGTACTCTACTATGATGTCATGATTGTTCTATTTGATGCATTAAGTAGTTTAATGGATCTTTTACATGCTAAGTGGTTGTACTCACCCCTTTAGGGACCAACATTTTAGACTAGATAAGATACCTCAGCTGCCACTACCACCGGTAGATGGATCAATTGATTGGATATGATCGTGATGAGGAGGATAGCAAAGGAATGAACCTTTGGACACTAATGTTGATTGATGGACTTTAAGTATATGACTATTGGAGGAAATGTCGATCATCTTTTGAAGTATAGCCAAGTATAGGAGACTATGGCATTTTGATGTACCAATGAATGATGTCCATCTAGTTTAAGTAAATAAAAGTGTTCGGCTTTTACCTATGAATGTTTAGTTGGTGTGCATCATTTTCTAAATATAGGGAAGGGAGTTAATGGATATGCTTCCGCCATATAAGTTACGTAGAGACCAATCTAAAAGATGTAAACCCTCAAGATTCATGAATTATAATGAAATTCCTTAGTATCAGAGGATTACATTATCAGGTCAAGTGCAAGAGAAAGGTAAGCAAATAGTGGTGACCCTAATGGTTCAAGGGCTGTCGAGGGGTGCCACATTATGACTTTGCCATGCTACATCAAAACACCACCCGGTCCTTTATGAGATGCATCATTATACACCATGAATCCATCAGATCCATATGGTATAGTTAGAATTGGAGCTAAAGTCAACTTTCTTTTAAGCTCCTGAAAGCTTCTTTCACATTCTCCACTCCATTCAAATCTTACATTTTCCGAGTCAATTTCGTTAAAGGGCCTACCAATTGTGAGAATCCTTCAATAAACCTCCTATAATAACCAGCCAACCCTATGAAACTCCATATCTTAGTCAGCATCGTTGGTCTCGGCTAGTTCACTACCATCTCAACCTTTGTAGGGTCTACTGCAATTCCATTTCCTGACACCACATGTCCTAAAAATATTATCTGGTTAGCCAGAATTCACACTTATTGAATTTGACGTATAACTTATGATCTCTTAGCGTTTGCAATGCTATCCTTAGGTGTCGTTCATGTTCTTCAAGTCTTTTAGAATGTATCAGGATATCATCAATGAAGACAATTACAAATTGATCCAAATAAGGCCTAAATATCCTATTCATTATATCCATGAATACGGCTGGTGCATTCATTAATCCAAAAGGCATAACTAGGAACTCATAATGTCCATAATGAGTCCTAAATGTAGTCTTAGAAATGTCTTCTTTCATTATCCTTAACTGATGGTATCCTAACCCTAAGTCAATTTTAGAAAAGACTGAACTTCCTTGTAATCGATCAAATAAATCATCAATTCTAGGCAACAGATACTTATTCTTTACAGTCACCTGGTTCAGCTATCTATAATCAATACATAAACGCATCAACCCGTTCTACTTTTTCACAAATAGAACTGGTGCACCCCAAGGTGAAGCACTTGGCCTAATAAATCCCTTATCAAGCAACTCTTGTAGTTGCACCTTCAACTCCTTTAGCTCCACCAAGGCCATCTCATACGGGGCTTTCGATATTGGTCCTACTCCTGGCATTAGTTCAATTTCAAATTCAACCTCTGATTCCGGTGGTAATCCAGGCAACTCCTCCAGAAACACATCCTGAAATTCCCTGACTATTTGAATCTTATCGATTTTAGCCTCTTTCTTAGTAAGATCTCTTATTACTACTAGGTATCCTTCGCATCCTTCGTCAAGTAGTTCATGAGCTTCTACCATCGAAATAATAGCTATAAAGGGGTTCGTCCGACCTCCAAAAAATTCAAAACTAGACTGATCAGGTAACATGAACTGGATTACTTTCCCATAGTAATCCACCTTAGCCCGATACCTATGGAGCCAATCCATTCCTATGATGACATCAAAGTCATACATAACCATCACGACTAGATCTATTTCCATATCTTGTCCTTCTACAATTATCTTACATTTTGCACATACCAACATGGACAATACCATATTCTTTAATGGCGTGGAAACATAAAGAGGTGTCTCAAGAGGTGTAATTTCTATTTTACTCAATTGCCTATATCTCTCAGATATAAATGAATGCATAGCACTTGTGTCAAACAATCCATATGTCTTCTTACCGTTTATAAAAATCGTACCTGAGATAACATTTTTGGAAGCTTTCACTTTCTCTTGGGTGACCGCATACACCCTTCCTTATGCTGGTGGCCTTTGTGGATTCCTTTGTGGATTTGGTCCACCAGTAGGTTGTTGTACTCATCACATTGGGTTAACATTCAGCTATGATCTCTCTTGTGGACAATCTTTCTTGATGTGACCCACTTGTCCACAACCATAACATTTCAGCGGTCCATTGCAAGGTCCTGGGCCATGTTGCCCATCACATCTTCAACAAGCATCATGCTGCTAGGGTGCTTTCCCTATACTTAGGTCATCCCTGGTTTTTCCAAAGTTTCCAAAATTACTCTTTTCTTAGAATCTCAGGTTTGACCCTAACTAGGATAGGGTCTCTTACCCCATCTGATATCACTAAAGGTCAACTGTCTCATAGACTATAACCGCTCTCTCATCAACTCCTGCTCTACCAACTATGTCCTTTCATAAATCTCATTGTAATCTCTTTTATTCAAAGGCACCAGTTGTTTCCTGATATTAGTCCTCAAACCTTTCAGGAATCTCCTAGCTTTTTCCTCTCGATCCTCAATCAGCTTGGGAGCATATCTAGATAATTCATAAAATTTTGCCTCATACTGGTTTACTGTCAGCTCCCTTTGTTCCAATTGAACAAATTTAGTGATCTTCTTATCCCTAATGCGTCAGAGAAATGCTTCCTATTAAAAGCTCTAACGAACTCATCACAATTTATATCAGCACCTGGTGGAAAGATCGTGTCTCTCGATGCTCTCCACCAAAACTTTGCATTTCCCTCTAGTTGGTACTCTACCAAAGTTATTTTCTTAGCATCATTGCAGTCCAATAACCAGAAAATTCGTTCCATTCCATCAATCCGTTGTTCTGCCTCCTCGGGACTTCCTGTTCCACTAAACTTAGGTGACTTTAGCTTCAAAAATTGTTCCACTAGTCCTTAGGAGCAATGTTCCACTCCAAGTTGTTGTTGCGCTTGTCTTTCCATCAGATTTCCTATATTGGCCAATGCTTGCGGGATGTCTTCCATTTGGGGTTCAACCCTTGCAGCAGAGGCTTCAGCTCTCGATGGATGAGCACTTCCAGCTCGTACTATGATTTTCCGTAGTTTCCAAGCATTTGCCTTAGGAATAATCTGCGACTCAATGTCTCCATTTAAAAGCAACAACTATATAAGTAACATAAACATGTTACTAGCACCTAAAAGCAACTCATAAAAATTACTAAGGATCTACGAGTGAATACCCATCACCCGTTGTTCAAAGTTAGTCAACTATCCTAGTTAGTATCCTATGGTGTGCATTGTCATCATATTCCTCAATTTCCAAATGAGGCTCCTTATCACTCCACATATAACCATTGCTTAGATACCACCCGCTGTGGCACCCCTTGACACGGCCCCCGATCCATTGGGGTTGCCACAGTTCACTTGCCTCTCGCTTGCCCTAATAATATATCACTATGATACCATTTAATTATAGTGGGTCCATAAATCCTAGGGGGTTCATATTATTTAAATTGGTCCCAGCATAGTTCATATATCGGAAGCATATTCAAATCTCCCTATCCCATACTCCAACAAAATAATGCAATGCAATGCACACCAACTACACATCTCACATATAAGTTAGAGCCGAACCACTTTTATTTACATAACTTTGATGGACATCACGAGTCGGTACATCAAAAGGGCAAGGCTTTAACTAAGCTCGGCTATAACCAAAAGTACCCAACCCCACATTGGTCATGTACATCGATCCATCATCTAGTGTCGGCTATCCAAAAAGGGTCATCCTCTACAAATCACATGCGCAACCACACCCAGCCGGTCCATCGGCTGGTGGCGGCGATAGCATCCCCATCATAACCCCATCGCAGCGGATATGCATAGACACGAACTCTTGGACTACGGGGCCATCAAGTAGACCCACATCATACATAACTAAAACTCGAACATAGGTAAACACCAGTCCACGATTACCAACACAGGGGTGCTCCGAACACTCAACCTCAACATCGGACGGTAAGCCATAGTAAGTACCACGTGTTGGAGAAAACTTCCTTACGTGCTTTGAAGCTGACAAAACATTTCCATCAGTCTAGTTTGAAGACTTGCAGACTCTTTTGTCAAAGTCTGAAGACCGCTGAACCGCTAGACTCAAGATTTAAAATCTATCCTCATTGAGTTTCTAGACCGTCAAAGAAAACTTATCTAGAATTGAGTATTTCGTTAAGAATTTATTCTATCGATTGAAGATCTCTCGACTGGATATAGCATCTTAGAATCTATTATTCGTTTTGATTTCAATTTGGGTAATTTAGATCCGTTGATTGACGAAGCATACTTGGAATGTTCTACTTATGGAAACCTAGATTGTATGGGTGAGCAAGATTAGTGGGTTATCGTCATATTCCTTAAATAACTCAAAATCTCCCTAATTGATTTTGTCCAACGGGTAGATTGGAAGAGCTCCTTTGGTAAGTGTCAACGGGAATGAAGGCTTGGAGGAGTATATAAGGAAGATGTTCTAGTTATTCGAGTGTGTGCGCGATAGAGAAATTCCAAAGTCTAAAGCTCTTTGTTCTTTGTCAATTCAGCTGTTGAGCGTGAACTTGTACTCAAAAGAGAGTTTATACTTCTGTGAGACCTTGAGGAAGTGTAGCAGAGTTCCTACACTGTGGAATCAAGGAAGAGCTATACTATAACAACTCTTGATTCTTAGTGAAATCTAGCCGGTGGGCTGTCAGTGTGGAAGAGTGAACATAGGCTTGGATTAAGCCGAACCACTATAAACCTTATGTTCTTTTTCTCTTCCTAAAATTTTTTACTTTGATTGTAACTCTATCTGATTATTAGAATTTAATTTCCTTTTCATAGTCTTTTGCTAATCAGTGTTGATCTAAAAGCAAGATTTTATACTTTACTCTGCAAAATTTGTTTTCGCACCTATTCACTCCATCTAGGTGCTCGTACTAGCTTTCACAATTGATATCAAAGCCTGTGTACTCATTTAAGTTGAAGTGTTTTTACTTCAAAGTTAACGATCCATGGCTAGTATGTTGGCTCCAGGTCTAATTGAAGGGCAAAGCAGCACCAGACCGCCTTATTTTGATGGAAAGGAATACATCATATGGAAAAACAAGATGATGGCATTCTTAAGATCAAAAGATCCTTTGGAATGGGACGTGATAGACAAAGAAATCATTCCTAAAGCTGCAATAGTCTCAAAAGGAGAAAAAGAAGCTGTTGAGTCCAGTGAAATGACTCAAGAAGAGATATCAAGAGACAAGCTCTTGATGCAAAAGTAATTTATTCTTTATATTATGCATTATCTCCTACTGAATATAACAGAATTTCTTCTTGTGAAACAGCTAAAGAAGTCTGGGATAGATTACACATCACTTATGATGGAACCAATTGAGTAAAAGAAACCAGAATTAATATTCTGCTCGGTCAATATGAAGCATTCAAGATGAAACCAGAAGAATCTATTACTGACATGTTTAGTCATTTTACAAAAATCGTGAATGGTCTTGAGTATCAAGGACAAACAATCTTTGGACCCATGAAGGTTAACAAGTTACTACGTGGACTTTCCAAAGATTTGAATCACATAAAGACCTCAATAAGGGAGACACAAAGAATCATGCCACTCTCTGTTGACGAATTGGTTGGCACACTTCAATCTTATGAAGTGGAGCAAATCAATGAAGATGAAGATCCTAAAAGTAAAAAATCCATTGCATTAAAATCTAATAATGATTCTGATGTCACAGATTCTGAAGACAATATGGAAGATAAAGAGCTTGCTCTCATGATAAGAAGGTTCAGAAAACTGAATAGAAAAGGAAGAAGATTCAATCCGAAGAAACAAAGTTCTCAAAAGTTACAAAATAAATTAGCTAAGGATGATGAATCCAACAATGATGTAATCTGCTTTGAATGCAAGGAAAAGGGACACATCAGACCCAACTGTCCCCTACTGAAGAGAAAGAAAGGAAAGCTAAGAAATACCGAAAAGCTCTTAAAGCATAAACTTGGAGTAATACCAAATGTGAAGAAAGTGATGATGATTATGCCAATATTTGTCTAATGGCACAATTGGATTCAAATTCAAACTCTGAGATAGACTCAGACTTAAATAATGAAATCGAGGTAAGTAATTTAAAAATTCCTACTAAAGTCTTTAAATATATTGATGAATTGTGTCTTAGTTTCAAAACCTCTCTCAAGAGGATTTCCAAACTTAAAAGGGAAATTTTGCACTGAAGCAACAAGAGATTGTTTGGAAAGAAAATGTCAAAAATTTAGATAAAAGTGTTATTACTTTGAAAGAAAATGCAGACAATCTTTCAAAAGAAAATGCATTTTTGAAAAATGATATCTCAAGTATTTCCAAAAGGTTTTCTATAGGATCTAAGAAATTATAAAAGATTCTTTCAGCGCAAATACCTTACTTCAATAAATCAAGTTTGAGAATGACTGTTAAAATCATTCCTCTAATTGATTTTCCTAAGGTAAATGAAATAATTAAACAAAGACATATAAAAGACTCTTACAAAAATCATTTCCAAAATGTTTTTGTAAAATCAGTAGATCGTAGTGCTCATAAATATTTTAAGTGTAATAACTAAGAATATTTTGAGAAAGAATATCCTATGGGTTTAAAAACTTGTTAAGAAGGTTTTGGCAAAGACTGTATATCACACTAACTCCATTGGACCTAAGAAAATATGGGTATCAATGAAAGCTTGAGTTTCTTTTTTAAATGTAGGTCACTATCAAGAAAAGGGTTAAATGGTACTTGGATAGTGGTTACTAAAGATATATGACATGAGACTCAAGTTATTTTATAAAGCTTGTGCAAGTTAATGATGAAAAAGTTTCTTTTGGAGGAAATAGTAAAGGCAAAATTGTGGGATGCGGAACCATAAAGATTGGAAGTCTCACAATTAGTAATGTTTCACTAGTGGAATGACTCAACTACAACTTGCTGAGTATTAGCCAACTATGCGACATAGGTTTCAAAATCAACTTTCAAGAATGAATATGTTCAGGAACCAATAAAGACTCCTCTCAGATTTTCACGGGCCGAAGACATGGAAATATCTATCTCTTGGATATCAAACTAGAAAAATCCCAATGGCTAATCTCAATTCAAGAAGAAGTTAATCTATGAAACGGAAAACTTGGGCACATCAATATGAAGCAAATAACAAGAATCTCAGCAAAGAAGCTTGTTCGTGGACTACCTAAACAGTCATATCAAAAGTCTGAATATGTACACCATGCATGTTAAGGAAAACAAGTAAGAAATTCATTCAAACCAAAAAATCAAGTGTCCACTAATCGTGTACCGCGGCTCTTGCATATGGATCTCTTTGGTCCAACCAAAACTCAAAACATTGGAGGTAAGAAATATTGCCTAGTAATTATGGATGATTATTCACGATTCACTTGAGTATATTTCTTAGCAAGTAAGTATTAAACATTTTCTTATTTTATAAAATTTGCTAAGAAAGTCCAAAATGAGAAAGGGTATGTTATTTCAAGTATACGAATAGACCATGGAGGTGAATTTGAAAATCAAGACTTTACTAAATTCTGTGATGAATTTGGTTTTCAGCATGTATTCTCTCACCATATACTCTAGAGCAAAATGGAGTTATGGAAAGGAAGAATAGATCGCTGCAAGAAATGGCCAAAACTCGTTTAATTAAAAGTAACATTTCCTTTCATTTTTGGGTTGAAATAGTTTCTACAACATGCTATATTATTAATAAAGTCTTCTTAAGGCATATTCTAGAGAAAACTCCCTATGAGTTGTTCAAAGGAAAGAAGCCAATTGTTTCCTATTTTCATGTGTTTGGATGCAAATGTTTTATTTTAAAAAAATGTAAATGATCAAGTTGGTAAGTTTGAAGAAAAATCAGACGAAGGCATCTTCCTTGGGTAACCACCAGCAAAGTTTACAGAGTATACAACAAGAAGATTCAATCTATGGAGGAATCGATGAATGTCAAATTTCAAGACTTTATGCAAAATCAATCGATTCAAACTCAACCTAAAGAATCTGAACCTACTCCAAACCCTATAAAGTCTGAATCTCCAAATGCAGCTTAGACTTCAGAAGACCAGCATAAAATGATCATTGAAGAATCAAATGAAGAAAAAGATCAATAGTTTGACAAATCAACTAGCAACTAGAAGCACAACTCTAGTCATCCCAAAGAACTCATTATTGGTAACATTAATGAGGGAATTCAATAAGATCCAAAAGGCATGAAAAATCTAGTGCCATGACTCTTATTTTTGAAATAGAACCCAAAAGCATAAAAGAAACCTTAACTTATGAAAGCTGGATTGAAGTAATGCAAGAAGAACTCAGGCAATTCAGTATTAATGATGTTTGGGAATTGACTCCTAAGCCAAAAGGTAAATCTATCATTGGAGCTAAATGGGTTTTCAAGAACAAGATGAATGAGAAAGGAAAAGTCATAAAGAATAAAGCAAGACTCGTGGCCAAAGGATATATGCAAGAAGAATGGGTAGACTATAATAAGACTTACGCACCAGTAGCAAGTTAGAAGCAATTAGATTATTACTTGTTTTTACTTGTTATAAGAATTTCAGTTTATTCCAAATGGACATCAAAAGCACTTTCTTAAATGGATTTATCCAAGAGGAAGTCTATGTGGAACAATCTTCCAGTTTTGAAGACCCAAGGAAACCGACTCTGTATTCAAACTAAAAAGGTGTTATATGGTTTAAAGCAAGCACCTCGAGCTTGGTACGATAGGTTAAGTAAGTTTTTAATTCAAAATGGCTTTGTTAAAGGTAAAGTAGACACTACTCTGTTTATCAAAAGAGAAAGCAAAAACTTCTTGCTTGTTCAAATTTATGTTGACGATATTATTTTTGGATCTTCTAATGAAAATCTGTGCAAGAAATTCTCTAAGTTTATGCAGAATAAATTTGAAATGTGCATGATGGGTGAATTAACCTTCTTTTTCGGGCTTCAAGTAAAACAATTGAAAGGGGGAACTTCTATTCGCCAAGAAAATATGCTAAAGAACTTGTCAAAAAGTTTGGACTGGAGAATTGCAAAAAGACTAATATACTAATGTCAAGTTCCTTGAAGCTGGACAAAGATGAAGGAGGAAAGGAAGTAGACCATAAACTATATAGGAATATCATTGGTTCACTTCTTTATCTTACTGCTTTTAGACCTGACATTCTGTTTAGTGTTTGTATTTGTGCCAGATTTCAATTAGACCCTAAAGAATCTCATTTGAGTGCTGCTAAATGTATCATCAAACGCATTGCTTCAACCTCTAATTTAGGTCTTTAGTATCCTAAAGAATGAGACTTTACTCTTCTTGGATATTCAAATGCAGACTTAGCAAGTTGTAGAGTTGATAGAAATAGTACCTCAGGCACTTGTCAATTGTTTGGTAACAGAACAGTATCTTGGTTTTCAAGAAAGCAAAGTACCGCAGCTCTTTCAACAATAGAAGCAAAGTATGTGGATATTGGAAGTTGCTGTTCACAAATTATGTGGTTAAAACAACAGCTAAGAGACTTTGAAATTGAAGAGTCATGCACTGAGATCAAATGTGACAACACCAGCACAATCAATCTTACCAAGAATCCAATTCTTCATTCAAAAGCAAATCATATAGAGATTGACATCATTTCATTAGAGATCATGTTCATAATGGAGAAGTCTCAATACAGTTCATTGACTTAAAGAATCAATTGGTGGACATTTTCACAAAGCCTTTGGAGAAAAGTGAATCGAGTTTATTTGTTCCAGACTCAACATCTTAAAGTTTGAAGAAGTTCAAACTTGAGGCTAAAAGTCTAAAGATACTCAAACTCAGACGATCAAGATTCACAATTGTAAGTTATTTCTATTCTAGAATTTTATCTGTTGGATAAAATCTCGAAAATGTATGATTATCTATTAATCTGTAATTGATTGATGTTATCTTCCCTAGTTTTCATAATTATTGCAATCATTCCTTTTCGAAAAAGAAGTTATTTTTGAAATAACAGTTATCTATTTTTTCAAAAAGGCAATTATTTTTTGAAGATGCATTTTTATTTTTCCTTTTTACGTTATTTCGTATGCCTCGTTTCAATTGTTTTATATACTGTTGGTTCTTCTTTGTTTTACTCTCAAAACCCTAAAAAAGCATAGATCTTCAACTTCTATTTTCTTCTCTTGTTTAATCCTCGAAAAGTTCTCACCTTTCTTGCAAAACAAGCTTGGAATCTCTCAAAGATTGTGAAGAATGTCGTTCCAAAGAAAGTCTTCAAGGATCGCGAACAGGGGACCATAACAAATGCGTGAGAGTCCTACGCATTTTGACCTCACCGAGGAAGAAGAATCTCCTAGACAGCAATAGAGCCCACAACATTCTCAACAGTGTCTATCTCCTCCATCTAGACCTCAGGATATTGATCATCAAGCATAGGAAGAAATCATCGAAGATGCAAAACCCATAAGAACTCAAAAACCCGCTTTTATTTTTAAGCTTTACTCTGCCCTGAAGAAGGGTGGTATTCCCTTGAACTATATTGATGAATTTTTTAAAGAGAAAGGGTATCGAAATGAAACCCACTTTTTACGCACAATGGAACGATTGGGAATTGCTCTTGTAGGGTCAACAGAAGAAGCATTTGCAAATATCCCAAGTGATCCACGTGTTGGAGGGCTGAGTCAACCTGATGGGAATGATGATGATAAGATGTACACTCATTTTAAGCCTAGAATGGGTGTTGCGGCAAATATTCAAAGCAATAGGATGGAATTGTTTCGCTTGGAACAACACACGCATCTTTACTCTAAGTTGCTAAAGCGGGGGGGTGATCAATCCTAGAAGTGTGGATTTTGATTTTCTTGATTTTCTAAATGTTAAGCTACAAGAGAAATTCGATCTTCTTTAACTAGAATGGTTTTGTTTTGAGATGATATAGGCTTATGCTGAACTCACTACTTACTTCTATTTTAATCTAAGTTTCTTGGATGCGAATAGATTCTCATTTAGTGTTCGAGATCAAGACTATGTAGTTGACATGGACAAATTGGCTGATGTGATTGGGGTAGAAAGAGGGAAATTTCAACCAATCACTGTGTCTATTGGACGTGCGATGGTAAAACTTGTTCGAGATGGAATGGCGGAAGGACGAATTTCATATGTGAGGATGAATGCCTCAAATATTTTGCTTCACAAGATAGTGATCAACTACCTCAGACCCAAATCGACTTCGAAGACTAATGTTTCAAATTCGGAGGCAAAGCTGATGTATGCCATTAACGCTGGCAAAAAGTTTTCTCTTCCACACACTATCATGTTCCATATGTACAGAACGGTGGTGAAAGACAATGGCCAACTTCCTTATTTAGCACTTGTCACTAAGTTATTCAGACACTTGAATATTCAGCCTCCTAGGATTCTATGTATTTGAACCTACAATCAAATGGTGGTAGAACTGAAAATGGTTTCCAAAATGCGTCTAAAGGAACTTAACAAGGCTTTGGAGAGATTCAAGGAGAAAACCCCTGTCAAGACTCACTCAGCCTCTTTGGCTGCAAAAAGGAAAGGGAAGGAAGCCATGGTTGCTCCATCCAAGAAAAGAAGAGCACTCATCTTGAAGGATGAAGAAGATGAGGAAGATATTACAATTTCCACACTTAAAAGCTTACGTCGTTCCATTCCAGAGACGGAGGAGAGACAGGATCAAGACAAAGAAGAGTCAGAGCAAAGAAGTGGAGAAAGAGAATCATTGAGAAAAGAAGTAGAGAAAGAAATGATTGCAAAAGAAGAAGAGGGCAGAGGTGAACAAGAGGAAACAAAGTATGAAGAGTACTTCTCACCGCCTAAAGGCAATGAAATAGGGGAGTTATTGAAAAAGATATACATCTTCAATTGCTTTTACTAGTAAAGATGTTAGTCGTCCACCTACAGATCAGAAGACATCTATGCCTCTCAATTCCCTGAGGAAGGTCATGAGGTTTCATCGCCAAATCTGGGTGCTCATACAAAAATGCCATCATCTGCCCATACACCTTTGACTGATCATACAGAGGCTAGTACTCAGACTGATAATTCAGCAGATTTTTGCAAAGTGCTTGATGTTTTTATGGAGATGCGAGGCAAAATTTATGCTCAAGGATGCGAAGTTCAGAACTTGCAGAATGTAGGTCAAGCCTCTTTGGTTTCCTTGCATGATCAAATTCATGCCCTTACTCTCCAAGTTCAAGCAAATGCCAAGGGTGAAGAAGTAGCTCAACTAAATGAGGATTTGAAAAAGCTAGAAGGGATTGTCCAGTCAATGGGAGATTTCCAGCTTGTTCGCATTCCAAAGCAATCTTAATTTCATTCTATTTTCATCTTTACCTTTTTAATGCTGATAAAAAGGGGGAGAGATGTTGCAGATTTGAGTTTTAACTCTTGAACTTTTTATTGACTTTACTTTTGTTTGGTTGTTTGGTTGTTTGGTTGTGACTGGATGGATTTGGATTTGGATTATTTGATTGTTTGGTGCAATTTTAAGCACTATTGGTACTTCAGGGCAAAGATAGTTGTTTATTTATAGGACTAACTTATTTCCTGTGGATGCAGATTTAATGCTGTCTTTACTAAGCCAATTATCTTTTATGAGATATTTATGTTTGCTTGAGTACTATTTTGCAGGTTAAAGATATCCAAATTTGCAGGAAAGTTTTGTCACGATCAAAAAGGGGGAGATTGTTGGAGAAAACTTCCTTACGTGTTTTGAAGCTGACAAAACATTTCCATCAGTCTAGTCTGAAGACTTGCAGACTCTTTTCATCCAAGTCTAAAGACCGCCGGACCAGCAAATCAAGATTTAAAGTCTATCCTCATTGATAGTTTCTAGATCATCGAAGAAAACTTATCCAGAATTGAGTATTTCGTTAAGGATTTAATTCTATCAACTGAAGAAAATCTCTCTGCTGGATATAGCATCTTGGAATCTATTATTCGTTTTAATTTCAATTAAGGTAATTTAAATCCATTGATTGACGAAGCATACTTGGAATGTACTACTTATAAAAACCTAAATCCTGATTGTATGGGGCGAGCAGGATTGGTGGGCTATTGTCATACTTATTAAATAACTCGAAATCTCCCTAATTGATTCTGTTCAATGGGTAAATTAGAAGAGCTCCTTTGGTAAATGCCAACGGGTATGAAAACATGGTGGAGTATATAAGGAAGATGTTCTAGTTATTTGAGTGTGTGCGCGATAGAGAAATTCCAAAGTCTGAAACTCCTTGTTCTTTGTCAATTCAACCATTGAGCATGAACTTGTACTCGAAAGAGAATTTATACTTTTGTGAGACCTTGAAGAAGTGTAGCAGAGTCTTTACACTATGGAATCAAGGAAGAGCTATACTATAGCAATTTTTTTTTTTTATTCTTAGTGAAATCCAGCCGGTGGGCTGTCAGTGCGGAAAAGTGGACGTAGGCTTGGATTAAGCCAAACCACTATAAACTTTATATTCTTTTTCTCTTCCCTAAGCTGTTTTATTTGGATCGTAACTCTATCTGATTATTGGAATCTAATTTCGTTTTCATAGTCTATTACTAATAAGAGTTGATTTAAAAGTAAGATTTTATACTTTACAAAATTTGTTTTCGCACATATTCACCCCCTCTAGGTGCTCATACTAGCTTTCACATCACGCATGATCGGTAACAAAGGCATCTCTTAATCTGAAATGTTAGTCCCCAAAGGGGTGAGTACAACCACTCAGCAGTAAAAGATCCGTCAAGCTACATAATGCAACAAGTAAGACAACCAAAATTTCATGCACATAACATCTATGCAATCATGCTTATGTCTCCATGAGATTCATTCATTAAGGCAATTTATGTTCCATGCCATATGCACATACATGGGCATGATTCATATCATCCACACATCCATGTATATATCCTTATGAAATCCGTTTATTACCTTCATGAATCACATTCTCAATGTCAAATAGTACAAACTCAATTTCATAGGCAATTCATGCACCATGCCATATGCACACACGTGCATGATTCATTTCCCATTTTTATCCAGGAACCAATATTTCATCTTTCGTGACTTTTGCACCCAATTTGGCATCACGAGACCTCCGGCACACACTTTCGGGCATCCCGCACCCCAACTGGCGTCACGAGGCCATCCAGCACACACCTCCGGGCATCCAACACACACCTCCGGGCATCCGGCACACACCTCTAGGCATCACAACACTCCCTAGGCTTCATCGACTCAAGGGTCCGATGGTATTATCAACATCACAATGTATATTCACATATATGTCTCACTTTCAAAATAGCATTTGATGCAATAGTGTCAGAGGTTTCAATCAAATTTTTGATGCCATATGCTATCCTAAATGTCACCATATATGGTGCATAAATAACAACTCAAGATACCACGTCTCATAGGGCAATTCATTTGTTCTAAAAATAAAACAATTTTCGGATAAAACAGAATGCACTCCTTTAATTAAAATTATGGAAAAATTAGTAAAAGATCTTAATAAATTATGAAAAGGGTTTTATGAAGAACACCATGTCAAAAGAACTTCGTATGAGTCACAACGGTCCATGCATCACAGCCTTAAAATTTCAAACATCACCCTTGCACAGTTTTATTCACAAATTCGGTATAAACCTTAAATCAAGTGAGAAAATTCTGAAATTTTGATATTTTATAGAAAAAACCTAGAGGTAAAAGTTTCATGAAGAACTTGAAGTCAGATTCATGATAGATCAAAAGCTATGATCACCATAACTCTCCTTAACCCTCGGTAACGATTTCCAGATTTAATAATTTAAGAGAAATCGTTTTACCGACCAAAACTTGTTCGTTTCTTCTCAAAATTTATTATATTATTCCTCAAGATGTTATCTACAACTTTCATTAAGGACACAAAGTTAAATATCAACTGGATGATTTTATAAAATTCACGGAATCGCAAGGGGTTGGGCTGTTCTTACGTGAAACAGTTTGCTTGTTCTAGGAAAGCTACTATTATTCATTCGAATTTCAGCATCCGGCATCAAGATACAAGCATCTCCAAGATCTACCACATTTTACTAGACTACCACAACATAGCATCAAGTAGATCAATGGACTTCACTTGCCTTAAGTTCACGAAATCACAGCAAGCAAAACGGCAACTTGGGGGGACTTTGGGCGTGGCTCAACTGACGACGGAGCTAGGTAGCGTCAACGGCGGTAGCTGGTGCACACACGTGGGGCCAATCTTCTTGTTCCCTCGCCAAAGCACCCTCACTCCCGCTTGAACTCTCCTCTTCTCTCTCTCGCTCGCTCGCCCACTCAATCTCCCTCTTTCTCTCGGTGGTTCTCTCTTTATCTCTCGCAAACACCCTCGCTTACTCCACCCCTTCTATTTTCTTTCACCCTCATGATTAGCTAGTAATCATTAGCTTTGCATGCAAGAGACACTTGTAGAATCCCTGTCGCCACTTGTCATTCTTCATGCAAAGATGATGGGCCTCATTCAGCCGGGCTTGGGCCAAGCCTTGGTCGACCGAATGGGGGGAAATGGTGGGCTGGTTTTGGACAGTTTTGGGCCTTAAGAAATCAGCCCACACCTTCTCCTAATAACCCACCTTAATCCCCACTTATATAACCATAATTTCAAATATTCATATGGCCATAAAATTTTTGCAATATTAATCGATGGTAATCCAACTTATAGAGTGCATGGCCAAGAATAGAAAATTTCTCATCATTTCATCTTTTAGCACAACCTAGATCACACATGGACATAAGATGGATTTCCAACAAAACAATTGTCCATTAAATACTTGGCCTTGATTAATGGTAATCCATTGGTCTAATGGCTATATTATAGTCCGATGGCGCTTCCATCACCTATTGATGGGTCGTAATGCATCTAGAGACCGTTATGAAATTTTAGGATGCCACAGGTCGAGAAGGCATAAAGGAGAATTTAAAAGAGACGTCTCTAGTCATTTAAAAAGGGTGTGTGAAAGAAAAATTTCAAAGTCTGAAACTTCCTAATTCTTTGCTATTTCATTCACCGAGCTAAAATTTGTACTCAAAAGAGAGAAAGACTTGTAGTGTGACTTCGTGAAGGAGAAGCTAACTCTTCATTGTGAATTCGAGATCATCAAGGCTGTAAAAATATTTTTTGATCCTTAGTGATATCCAGCCAGTAAGCTATCAGTATAGGAGAGTGGATATAGGCTTGATCTAAGCCGAACCACTATAAACTCTGTGTTCTTATTCTCTTCCCTGAACTCCTTTATCATGTTCGTAGTTTCATTTAACTGCTAAAGTACTAAATTCATACAAAGTCTGTCATTTTCTAAGAGTAAATGCTTCTACTAAACTTTGCAAAAAAAATTCATAACACCTATTCACCCCCTTTAGGTGTTGTCATTGGTCTTTTCACTATTGACTAGTGAACCTAATAAAATTCCTCTTGCCTATTGTGACCTCTTTTTTCGGCTCCCGATCAAAGGCGGGCGCCGATGGACGCTAATGGTTTGGCTAAGGCCATTAAGCTTAACCTGAACTCTCTCAAGTTCGTCAATTTATGACTTAATAATACAAGTTTTTAACCTATAAGTTAATTTTAAAATTGAGTTGCCACTAATCAATTTGGGATGGGTCCATTAGAAACCCAAGCGAAATATTTGGAGAAATACTCGCCCATGTGCAACCAAGGAAACTAGGTCCGGGGACTTGATTACACTAGTTAATCACTAATGTCTTTTCAGTACCTGATCTTGTTTGAACCCTAAGGCTTTTTAGATTTTTAAGGGGTTTTCCATGCATTTGTGGAGGAAAAGCATTTTTGGATTTTTCTTTGGTCATTTTTGGTTTTTTATGAATTTTTGGCCTTTTTTTGGGAGAAATATGAGATTTTTTTTTGGAAAATAATTTTTAAAAATTTTTATTAAAAAATATTTTTCATTATTATTATAATATAAAAAACGAATAGGGTTGGATCTTGGGTTGGGTCTGACCTGGATTGGTGGAGGTAGGCTCGGGCGGGCTTGAAACGCGGGCCTAGCCCGGGATTCCTTTTCTTTTGGATGTTTTAATCAAGGCTCACGAAATAAAAACAAAAACAAAACATAACAAAAAAATAAAACAAAAGGGCCACCCACTCTTAAGCCCATGCGAGCAGCCCATGTGTGACCAAGCTTGGTTGGTACGGACCTACAAAAACCTTGCCCGGTCACACCCGAATGGATCCCTACCCGGACGACAAGCCATGTTCGACTCGGCTCGACCCGATTTCGCAACTCTCTCCTCCAATAATTCTTCGCGGCACTGAGGAGGGATGGTTGGATCGTTGGCGACCTAGCGACGGCGATGCGGCAAGTAGTGGCAAGGTAGACGGCAACGATGCAGCAAGCAGTGGCAGTGCCTAGGGTTTCCAAGGAGAAGGCATCATCGGGGTTTGTAGGAGTGGGTAGTGGTGGCACGATGCTAGCGATCGAGGGGGGCATCGAGGTGAGTAGCGACAGCTCGATGTTATCGGGGTCGGTGTAGGACTTGAATGACATCAACGTTGGGCTTAGCGTAATGATGTTGGCGGCGTTGGGCTATGTTGCAATGGAGCTGGATCCCACGATGGCTCAGGGCTATAGGGGCGGTTGGCGGGTGGAGCTTGGGTAAGCCAGCGGTCACAGGCTTGGCCTACATGGTAGCGGAATAGCAAGCAGGAGGTCGGGGGACACTCACCATCTTCAGTGATGCCGGCTGGAGGTCGTCAAGGTTGGTAGAATTGCAACAGCAAGCAATGCCGACTCCCAAATCTGATCCAGCAAGGTCAGATCTTGCCCTTCTACTGCTCCTCACTCTTAGATCTTCAAATCTAGTCTTTGAATCTTGGCTCCTCACCCAAATCTCGCTAAGGCCTTCCTCCGATCTCCCTTCTCTCTCCGAGTTCGCTTGCCACTGGCCTCCCCCGATGTCTCTTGATGGAAGGTCGTTTAAGTTCACGACCCCTCTTTGCCTTGGTCGCTCTTTGAGTTCCCCTGAAGTCTCTTAGGGGATCTCTCTAAGCTCGCTGGCTTTTGTTTGTTCGTTAATAGAGGTGGTGCCCACTTATTTATAGGTAAGGAGGAGGCCGGTTGATGGAGGTTCGATCACTGGCCCTCACGCATGCCGACCAACCCTAGGTGTGGCCAAACCAGCGATCTCCTCGACCGCCCCACTTGCGCATCCCATCTGCTACCAATCTACTCTTCCCCCTTCATCATAAGCTGTCCTCAAGCGCATCATCATTGTTGCCGTGGCCTATAGAGGCAGAGAAGGAAGAAGCGAGGAAGAAGAAGAAGGAAGAAGAAGGAAGAAAGAAGACAAGCCAAATCAGGGGAAAAAAAGGGCTGGACCTGGGCCTACGTGGAGGCGGAAAAAGGGAAAGAAAATGGAGCTAAGCGCAAAGGCCTAGCCCCTAGTGGTTTGTTGCTTTTTTTTTTTTTTTTTTTGTTATTTATTATAAGGATTAAAAGAGAGATTAAGGCCTAAAAATATAATTAAAATATAGGTGTTAATAGCTGCTCCTCTTTGAAGGTAAGCTCGCAGAGGTTGCATTCAAAGACAAATTATCACCTAAATTTTGTCCATGCGTATGCAATAGATTATATCTTATTTGGGACCTAGTGTCCTATGCAGAAAATGAGGAATATAATAATACACATACCAAGGCAGATAAGAATATACCTATAGTTACTTACCAGGAATGAGTAAGATAGGGTGTAAACCCCAAGTTTGGCAAGTATCAGGGTATCATTTTACCTAGTGATGTAAGGAGGTTGTTTTTCCAAGATCATAACCTTTCTTTAGTTGCCTTAATGGGAAATTGCTTTTTCAGGACCCGAACCATTCTTCGGTTGCCTATTAGAGTAATAAGTGGTTTGTCTAGGACCCAAATCTTTTTTTGATCGCCTTGATAGGAAATTGCCTTTCCAAGACCCGAACCATTCTTCGGTGCCTGTTAGAGCAATAAGTGTGTGTCCGACCTTTCTCAGGAGATACATTGACCTTTCTTAGTGCATCTATTTATGGGATGCCTAATCCTCTATCAAGGACACTGGTTATGGGGTGTCCGATCCTTTGTTAAGGACATCGGTTGGGGGGTGCCTAATCCTTCATTAAGAACATCGGATGTGGGGTGTTTGATCCTCTGTCAAGGACACCGGTTGTGGGGTGCCTGATTCTTTATCAAAAACACCGTTTGAGGGGTGCTTGATCCTCTGTCAAGGACACTAGTTGTGGGATGCTTGATTCTTTATCTAGGACACCGGTTGAGGAGTGCCTGATCATTTTCAAAGACATCGAATGGTACACGACCTTTCTCAGGAGATGTGCCGACCTTTCTCAAGGCATCTATTTGTTGGTGCTTGATCTCTATCAAGGACACTAGTTGGTACTTGAACTTTCTTGGGAGATGTGGTGACCTTTCTCAAGGCATTTGTTCGTTGGGTGTTTGATCTCCGTCAAGAACACCGATTGATACCCCACCTTTCTCGGGAGATGTGCTGACCTTTCTCAAGGCATCTATTTGTTGGTGTTTGATCTTTATCAGCAACACTAGTTGGTCACCCAACCTTTCTCAGGGGATGCACTGACCTTTCTTAAGGCATTTATTTATTGGGTGTTTGATCTTTGTCTGGGACACCGGTTGGTCACCTGACCTTTTTTGGGGGATGCGCTGAGTTTTCTTAGAGCATCGGTTTATGGGGTGCCCGATCCTCTATCAAGGACACCAGTTGGGGGGTGTCTAATCCTCTGTCAAGGACACCAGTTGGGGATGCCTGATCCTCTGTCAAGGACACCAATTGTGAAGTGTATGTTCCTCTATCAAAGACACTGGTTGGAACCTAATCTTTCTTGGGGGATGTATCGACCTTTCTCAGGGCATCTGTTTGTTGGTGCCTAATCTTTGTCAAGGACACCAAATGGTACCTGTCCTTTCTCAGGGGATGCGCTGACCTTTCTCAAGGCATTTGTTTCTTCGAGATATAGCTGGAAATTCACAAGCATTGAAAGAGTACCTAGATATTAACAAGTACTAACCCGGAGGATACCTGGTTGTTGCAAGATCAAATGGGTACTTGGATGATCACAAGTACTAAATCTAAAGGTGCTTGGACATTCATAAGTATCGAAGGGGTACTTGGATGTCACAAGTGCGAACTCTTGGAGGATACCTGAACATTTGCAAGTATCGAGGGATACCTGGATGATCACAAGTACAAATTCTGGAGAATACTTGGTTGTTTTTTAAGGTCTCTTGGTAGATGGAATATTAAGGACGTATCTGGAATATTTGTGAAGGTCTCCTACCTCCTGGTAGTTGAGAATATCGAGGACGTGCCTTGGCTATTTGTGAATGTCTCTCACCTTCTGGTAAGGGAATATCGAGGACGTACCTAGGATATTCGTGAAGGTCTCTCACCTCCTGGTAATGGGAAAATCGAGGATGTGCCTCCATATTTGTGAAGATCTCTCATTTCCTAGTAATGGGAGTATTAAGAATGTGTCTCCATATTTGTGAAGATCTCTCACCTCCTGGTAATGGGAATATTGAGAATGTGCCTCGCATATTCATAAAGGTCTCCCATCTCCTAGTATTATAAACTTGAATGTGGCACGAGACTTACCCGGATGGCTGTAGGTACTCAAAAGGACTAGAACACCTAGGTATCCGCAAATGTACAAAGTACTGGAATACTTGGATGAACACAAGTATATAATGATACGATCTGGGACCATTTAGGTAGGTTCAAGTGTCATGATGATAAGAAACATACCTTGGTAACTGCAGTAACATGAAACAGTGGAATATTTGAATGGCTACTATTATTCAAGGATACAATTTTGAGGACAACTCGGGCAAGTTGAATGACATGAAAATGAAGTACCTAGACAGCGGTAGGTACTAGACAGTGGAAAACACTCAAATGTAGTGGGATACTTAGTTAGTTGGAAGCATCCTAACTTTGAGGATAACTCGAATGGGTTGAGTGTCAAGAAGAGGGAGCATCCGAACGGGGCCGATACTCAAAGAGAGCTTGAACAAGTCAATTGTCGATAAGAGAGTACCTAGATAGTGGTAGATATCCAAAGACAAATTAGGATAGGGATATGCTTACCTAGCGATACCTTTGATCTCTGAGAGTATGTCTGCTATTTGCATAGTATGTACACATGATTATATGTGCTATAAATTCATGAATTTAAATGTGATTCATGCATGACAATTTTGTTAGTCTTGCATCATCCAAATTCCATTGGGTAAGATTTTGAAAGACAACCTTCATTAGAATGTAGATGTCTTGAGCATGCTGGATGAGGGACTTTCAATCTAAAAGGACTTTCCACTTATTCTCATGGAAAAGGCTATCTTGACCATTGATGCATGATATATAAGGACCACACCATCTCAATGTCATCATGTTAGCAGGGGTCCGAGTATTCTCGCAAGTGGTATGATTTTACCAATGTGAGAGGCCTTTGTCGGGACTATAACGTAGGCTTGGTCGATGGCTTATTCAAGGCTTATCTAAGGGGGCCATCAAGGTCACGGCTTTATGAAAAAGATGCCGCATAATCATCTCCAGGTTTGCAAGTCATGAATCCTCCGAAAAGAGATAGACTAATCTTGCTCATACTTTTTCGAGCGATGCTTATAAACATATGAAATCCGACGTTAATTGAAGTGCCCTAGTCTGAAGAGACTTTTACAATGGGACTCGATTTAGGCTTGACTCATGTGTAATGGGGTGAGAGTTGATGAATGCCTTGGCATTTGTCACTAGTCTTTCTTCTCACTGTTAGATGGAGGCTTTATTAATTAAACCATACATCAACTTTTCTTGGTTGTATTTTTTGTCTAGGGGGCATCGGCCTTGCTTTGACTAGGCACACTGCATTTTCACACCCCTAAGTTTTTATTCCAATTTTTTTGTTTTTGGGCATTAACCTTACTTTTACTAGGTACACTGATTTTTTATGCCCCTAGTTTTTTGTTGTTTGAGGAACTGGCCTAGGCAAGTTCTAGCAAAACATTATTGTCAAACTCTTGAGTCTTCATCTTCAGTTGGTGTTTTGGCGCTTGGGGTTAGGTTGTTTGAATGGCAATAACTCTTGCTTTGTCTTAATGTGAGGGTAATAATTACGAACTCATTTGGGCTGTATAATGAATACAAATGCATAAAGAAGGAATTGCTCTTTGTCATTTTAGGGCAAGTAAATTAACGCAAGTGTTCATACGCAATAAAGACGCCCAAAGATTGATGCAAGTGCGAGCAAGAAAATTTATATCCCTCTTCTCACCTTGCAATGCTGTCTCGCCTCCGATTTGCCCTAATGTGGTGTGGTTCTTGACAAAGAGTAGGACAAAAACTTCACCAATGTAAAGGCTTAAAGGGGATGAGCAATGAAATGCCTTTCACTATTTTGGTTATCGTACGATTTACAAAAGAACTCTATACCCTGCAGCCATGGAATCTTCTGCACTCATCTCATAAGTGTATAGATGAGAGACTGTGTGTAGGATATGGCTTGCCTTTCATCGTCTTGACGTGCCTTATCTAGCATGTTCGATCAATCTTGTATTTTTCACTTAGCTATCTATTCTGATAATCATTAGTGGAATTAGTGATTTAGGTAGACAAAATCATCATGCAAAATCCATTTGGAAAAAGGCATTGATTGTTTTAAATGTGAAAGATTTTGCACAAATGATTGAATTTGCTCAAAATGCTTTATCAACAAAATTGTATTTACAAATATGTTAAATTTTAAACATCTAAGGAGTTATTCACAAAGGGTTATTTACAAATGGGTGTCAATGGGTTGTCCTTATTAAGTAGGGAAATGACATAAGAAGGATCAGTCGAGGTTGGGAATCTAATCATCGATCTAATGAGTACTTTTGTTTTTGCCCCTGCAAGAGAGAAGATGAAAATGTATCAATCAACAACGCCAAAATTAAGTATGAATTGAGGCCAGAAGGGTTTTTGTCATTTGCTTTGGTGATACTTGAGAAGCCATTTTTCTTGGGAGAGCTCATCAAGGTCTAACATGCCTCTCAATGACTTGTCTTCCACATCTTTGACAATCAGATGATTCTACAACAAACAAGAGGGAATGTGTTAGCCATGAACTCTTTCAGGAGTTGAATAACTAGAAGCGATACAACTTTACCCTTCACTAGTTTGCAGATGATTGGATGGACCTGATGTGGCATCTCGAATTCAAGACAACCTCTAGCGGAATTAAAGCCCATAATTAGGTAATGAAATTACCTATGGTTTATTTTTTAGCCATTAGTTTTCTCTTAAGGATAAGTGATATATGCTTGTGTTCATGAATTTTTGTAATTTATATTATAGGATAAATTAATGAGAATAATTTATTCTTGGCTATACACCTCATAGACTAAATTCCTATAAATAAAATGTTACAAGATTTTGGCCAATTGGAATTTAAAACTTAAAATCTATAAAAGAAAGAATAAAAGGTGAAATTTGATTTTTATTTAGGTTTGGACCTTAGGCCCAAGGGTGGACTTTTGATGGGCCAAGATGGCCGGCCCATTGAAGCCCAAGGAAGTGTGACCATCAACCAAGGGGGGGAAGAGTGGCTGGCCCACTTCTTCCAAGCCCGAGTCCACCTTGCATGCTTTGCCAAGTGGCAAAAAGAGGGTTGCATGCATTGGCTTGTGGAGAGGCACCTCATGATTGCCAATGATGGAGTTTAAGGGAAACAAAAGGGGAGAGAGAGTGACCGGTTGGGGGTTTCCGTCCAAGCCAAAGAGAGAGAGAGATAGAGAGAGAGAGAGAGAGTTGTGAGAGAGAGAGGGAAGCTGAGAGGGAGGAAGAAGGAGCCGCTTGCCATTCATCCGCCCCTCACCGCCCGTTCGCCGTCCGTGTGCCGTCCGTGTGCCATCGCCATTCTCTTGATCTTAGAGGCAAGTTAGGATCCACTTTCTACTCTTGCATGTGTGGTTGAAAATCTTGGATTTCTAGAGGCAAGAAATCCAAGCAAATGTGGTTTGTTCTTGAAGATGCTTGCTGATTTCGTGTGTACTACTCTACCCAGAAACTTGTGGAGTCTTGCATGCATGTTTTGAGTTGAATTTTGACTTTGATCCCTTCATGAAAGTTGTAGATGACATCTCAAAATATAACATACTAAATTTGGGACAAAACGGTTGAGATTTAAGTGGTGAAACTCTCTTCCTACGAAGACGCTAGATCTGGAACTGCTTTGCTGACTTCCTGGTAGTTTGTGGGTTGCATGTTGCTTTTTACCGTAAATCTCACTTCGACTTCTTCATGAAACTTGTAGATAACATCCTAAATACTAACATACTTAAATTTGGGGTAAAATGAGCAAGTGTAGCCTAGTGAATCAACTTTCTCTTGAAGACGGTAAATCTGGAAACACGATACTGGACACCCGAGACTTCTTGGACCTATATGGTGACTATTCTTTGAAAATTTCAGTTATATTCCTTAATGAAAGTTGTAGGGGACCTTTTGAAGCAGAAAATATCCAAATTTCAGAGGAAACGAAGAAGAATAATTGGGTAAAAACTCGATATTTTGGAGATAGCTATACTGGATGTCTCTGTGCTAGAATCAGGAGCTTCGGACGTCTATAGAAAATTATCTAGAACGAATCTGGCCTAGATGTCTTCATGAAAAATCTAATTTAGTGTCTTAAATATAATATGATAAAATTTCATAATTTTTGGAGGTCGTTTCGGGTATTTTAATCGAATTATTTCAAAACTGCGCAATTTGTTTCTATCCGAAATCTCATGCTGTATTTGTGTGGATTACATCTTCTTCTGTGAAACTCTTTAGGGCATGTGTTCTTCACGAAATTGTTATCTTATTGTCTTGTCTATCTCATGTCCTGATTTCATGATTTTTGAGAATCATATGGATATTTAATTCAAATGTTTTCTAAAATGGTACAAGCTGGAATTTAGTAAACTTCAAAAAGGCACGATAAATGGACTATTCTAAATTGTATGGACTCCATGAATGGTATTTTTACGAATGGTTGTGTCTTGCTGCATGTATGATGATGATTAGAGATGCATGTATGAATCAAAGGATGAAAGTGATCTTGTTTGCCATTACATTTGAGATAGCTAGTATAAGCACCTAGAGGTGGGTGAATAGGTGCATAAACAATTTATCAAAATACGGAAGCAATTCTTGGCAAACGATAGAAAGAAAGTTCACTATTGATTAACGAAAATGAAGTATGATTAAAGTAAAGAGAGTAAGGAAGAGAGAATTGAACACAGCGTTTATAGTGGTTCGGCTTATTCCAAGCCTACGTTCACTCTTCCGCACTGACAGCCCACCGGCTGGATTTCACTATGATCAAAAGAGTAATTACAGTACAGCTTTTCCTTGATTCCACAGTGTAGATGTTTTACCACACCTCCTCAAGGTTTCTCACAAATATATACTCTCTTTTGAATACAATGTTTATCGCTCAAAGTAATTGTCTAAACAACAAGGAGTTTCAGACTTTGAAATTCTTCTATCTCGCACACCTTGAACAACTAAGAACGTCTTTCTTATATACTCCTTCATACCATCATACCCGTTGGCACTTACCAAAGGAATTCCTCCAATCTACCCGTTGGAGGGAATCAATTAGGAAGATTGTTCGAGCTATTAAAGGAACGTGTCGATAGCCCATCAATCCTGTTCGCCCATACAATCAGGATCTCGATTTCCATAAGTAGAACCTTCCAAGAATATTTAGGCAATTATCGAATCTTCAATCATCGAATCAATCTCGATCAATCAAAGGATTCCGCTAAGTCTTTTCCAGCCACGAGATCTTCTCCAGTTGATAAGGTTGAATCCTTAACAAAACATCCAGTTCTGGATAATCTTTCTTCAACGGATTAGAGACTGTCAATGAGGATAGACTTTAAGTCTTGAGTCTGGCTATCCGGAGGTCTTCAGACTTTAAGTAGCTGAGTCTGCAAACCTTCATACTAGACTGATGGAAATGTTTTGTCAGCTTCAAAACACTTCAAGAAGATTTCTCCAACAATCTCCCCCTTTTTGATGGTGAGAAAACTTTCCTGCAGATTTGGACAACTTTGACCTGCAAAACATTTCTCAAACACATATGCATATCTTATATAGATAAATGGCTAAATGAATAACACTAGAATCTGCAACCATAGAAAATAGGTTAGTCTAATATGTGATAAAGCCATCCATAAGATACCAATGATAGTTAATAAAAGCAGTCAAGTCCAAATCTAGTTCAGTTCTCATCTAGACACAAAAACAAAGTCAAACAGATCAAAACAATCCAACAAAATCCAACAAATTGTAACCACACAAACCACACGTTTAAAAGTCAAATTGTTCAAATCTTGCATCTCTCCTCCTTTTTGTTAGCATTAAAAAAGGTTGAGATGAAAATGGAATGAAGTCAAGATTGCTTGGGAACACGGACAAGCTGGAAATCTCCCATAGACTGAACGATCCCTTCCAGCCTTTTCAAGTCTTCGTTCAGTTGTGCGATCTCCTCACCCTTGGCATTAGCCTGAATCTGAACAGTGAGGGCTTGGATTTTATCATTCAATGAACATGAAGAAACTTGATCCGCAGTTTGCAAGTTCAGAACCTCGCATCCCAAGGCATAAATTTGACCTCGCATCTCCAAGAGAATATCCATGATTCTGCGAAAATCGGCTGAGTTATCAGTCTGCGTACTAGCTTCAGCACGTTCTGCAGATGATGGCATATCAGAATAATCTCGCAGGTTTGGCGAAGAAACTTCATGACCTTCTTCTGGAAATTGAGATGCATAAACATCCTCTAGGTCTGCAGGTGAGTGATTGACTCCTTCACTTGCATCAGGATATGAGGACTTCTTTCCTTTCTCTTGATCTCCCCCTGTTTCCATGCCTACAGGTGGAGAAGAGTGTTTCTCGTGTTCTCCTTCTTCTCTTCTTTCTTCTTCGTGTCGTTCCGCCTCGCTTCTTTCTCGCCAACCGCTCTTTCGCTTCTTTCTCTTGTTCTTCTCTTTATTCTTCTTCTTTCTTTTTTCTTGACCTTCTCTTTCCTCTTGGCCTTCTCTTTCCTTTCCTTTTGTCTCATGATGTTCCATTGACTCTGGAACAGTACGACTTAGCTTCTTCAAAGCTATGGCCGAAATGGTAAGGTCATCATCTTCTTCATCTTCAACAATAAGAGCTCTCCTTTTTGGTTTTGAAGCAACCAAAGGCTCCTTTCCTTTCCTTTTTGAAGAAGAGATTTGATGAGCTTTGACTAGAGTCTTCTCCTTAAATTTCTCCAACTCCTTGTTCAATTCCTTCAGACGCATTTTGGTTACCATCTTTAGTCCTACCACCATATGATCGCACAATCGAACACAAAAGATTTGCGGAGGCTGAATATTAAGATGTCTGAATAACTTCGTAACAAGGCTTGGGTAAGGGAGTTGACCTCTCTCCTTCATCATCGCTCTATACATGTGGAACATGATAGTGTGAGGGAGAGAAAACCTTTTTCCAAAGTGAGAATGGCATACATCGCCTTTGCCTCGAACTTGAAACATCGATCTTGGAAGTTAATTTTGGTCGGAGGCAATTGATCACAATCTTGTGAAGCAAGATGTTGAATGCACTCATCCTTAAGTAGGTAATCTTCTCCTCTCGTTCTCCTATCCTTTACCAGTTCGGTGTGGCCCGAGCAATGGAAACTTTGATCGGTTGATATCTTCCTCTTTCAACTCCTAACATATCCGCAAAGCATATCCATATCCACAACATAGTCTTGATCTTTGACACTGAAAGAGAATCTATTCGCATCCAAAAAGCTAAGATTTGAATAGAAATATGCGGTTAATTCAGCATATGCCTCTGTAGTGTCGGAGCAGAATTTTTCAAGTTGAAGAAAACTGAACTTTTCCCTCAAGTTCACATTCACAGCATCCAAAAAGTCAAAATCCACACTTCTAGAGTTTATCACCCCACGCTTCAGCAATTTCGAGTACAAATCCTTTTGTTCCTTCGATCTGAACAAATCTCCTCTTTTTCCTTGACTTTCAACCGCAACACCCATTCTCGGTTGAAATTGACTGTACAACTTGTCATCATCATTCCCATCTATAGGATTCGGTCCCCAATCACGAGGATCACTTGGGATATTCGCAGGGGTTTTCTCAGCCACCCCTTTACGAGCAATTCCCAAACTTTCCATTTTTCGCAAAAAGATATATTCGTTCCCATATCCTTTATCTTTAAGAAAATCATCGACATAGTTTAAGGGAGTACGAGTTCCTTTTAAGGCACAATATAGCTTATAAATATAAGCAGGCTTTTGAACTCTTACCGGATCTGCATCTTTAATGATTTCTTCTTGCTGTTGATGATCAACGCCTTGAGGACTAGAAGGAGGAGAATGACGCTGCTGAGAATGTTGTGGGCTCGGTTGCTGTTCTGGAGACACTTCTTCTTCAATGAGATCGAAGTGCGTAGGCCCCTCATTCATTCGCTGTGGTCCCCTGCTTGCGATTCTCGAAGACTTTCTTGAAGATGACATCTTTCTCAGTTTTTGGAAGATTCCTTGGTTGACTTTCCTAAGAAAGATGACAACTTTTTGAAGATTAAACAAGGGGAGAAAGCGAGAATGGAGGATCGATGCTTTCTAGGGTTTTTTTTTTAGAGTAAAGTGAGGAGGAATCAACAGTGCACGATCGATTAAAAAGAAAGATAAACGAACCGTCACTAAGGAAATAAAAAGATGCATTTTTAAAATAACCGTTATTTTTCCGCAAAAATAGTCATTTCAAAAAATAACTTCTCTTTTGAAAAGGAAACGATGCAATAATTAGGCCAATTAAAGATAGCAATAAAACACAGTTCATAATCGTACCTTTTCAAGATAAGATTTGAGAGAGAGAAAGACTAACTTACAGTCTGACAGTTGTACCAAGACTAACTTACAATTATAGTCTTGTATGTCTGAGTCTAAGAGTCTTTAGACTTTGATCTCCTCATACCTTAAAATGTTGAGTCTGGAACGAATGATTTCAAACTGACTTTTCTCCAAAGGCTTTGTGAATATATCCGCCAGTTGGTTCTTTGAGTCAACAAATTGAATTGAGACATCTCCATTTTGAACATGGTCTTTAATAAAGTGATGTCAAATCTCTATATGCTTCGCTCTTGAGTGGAGTATTGGATTCTTGGTGAGATTGATAGCGCTGGTGTTGTTGCAATTAATCTCTGTGCGTGAGTCTTTAATTCCAAAGTCTCTTAGCTATTGTTTTATCCACAGAATCTGAGAACAACAACTTCCGAGAGCTATGTACTCCGCTTCTGCTATAGAGAGAGCTACTGTTCTTTGCTTTCTTGAAAACCAAGATACTGTCATGCCTCCAAGTAGTTGATAGGTACCCGAGGTGCTCTTTCTATCGACTCTGCATCCAGCAAGGTCTGCGTCTGAATATCCAAGAAGAGTAAAGTCTCCCCTTTTTGGATACCAGAGACCAAAGCTTGAAGTTAATGAGATATATTTGATAATACGCTTCGCAACATTTAAATGAGATTCTTTTGGGTCTGATTGAAATCTGGCACAAATGCAAACACTAAACAAAATGTCAGGTTTAGAAGCAGTAAGATAAAGAAGTGATCCGATGATACTCCTGTACAGCTTTTGATCGACTTTCTTTCCTTCATCTTTGTCTATCTTCAAGGAACTTGACATCGGTATGTCAGCCTTTTGCAATTGTCCAGCCTAAACTTTTTGACAAGATCATTTGCATACTTTTCTTGATGAATGAAAGTTCCTTCCTCCAGTTGTTTTATTTGAAGTCCAAGAAAGAAGGTTAACTCATCCATCATGCTCATTTCAAATTCATCCGCATAGTCTTAGAAAATTTCTACAGACTTTCATTAGAGGATCCAAAGATAATATCATCGACATATATTTGAACAAGTAGAAAAATTTTGCTTTCTCTTTTAATAAAAAGAGTAGTGTCTACTTTACCTTTAACAAAACCATTTCGAATTAAAAACTTACTTAATCTGTCGTACCAAGCTCGAGGTGCTTGTTTCAAGCCATATAGAGCCTTTTTAAGTCTGAATAATGAGTCTGGTTTCCTTGGGTTTTCAAACCCAGGTGGTTGTTCCACATAGACTTCCTCATGGATAAATCCATTTAGGAAAGCACTTTTGACATCCATTTGGAATAACCTGAAATTTTTATGACAAGCAAATGCAAGTAATAAACGAACTGCTTCTAACCTTGCTACCGGCGCATAAGTCTCGTCATAGTTAATCCCTTCTTCTTGTGTGTATCCCTTGGCCACGAGTCTAGCCTTGTTTCTTATGACTCTTCCTTTCTCATCCATCTTGCTCCTGAAAACCTATTTAGCTCCAATAATTGATTTGCCTTTTGGTTTAGGAGTCAGTTCCCAGACATCATTAATTCTGAATTGTCTGAGTTCTTCTTGCATAGCTTCAATCCAGCTTTCATCGGATAAAGCTTCTTTTATGTTGTTGGGTTCTATTTCAGAAATAAGTGCCACAGCACTAGACTCTTCTCGCCTTTTGGATATCGTGCGGATTCCTTCATTAATGTCACCAATAATAAGATCTTTGGGATGACTGGACTTATGTTTCCAATTGCTTGTTAATTTGCCAGATTGATGGTCACTTCCTTCACTTGAATCTTCAACAGTCACTTGTTGCTGGTCCTTCAAAGTCTGAGCTGCTTCTTGAGATTTAGACTTTGTAGAGTCTGGTGTAGATTCAGTCTCTTCAAGACGAGTCTGAATAGATTCATTTTGAATAGAGTCTTGAAATTTGACATTCATTGATTCTTCCACAGTTTGAGTTTTCTTGTTGTAGACTCTGTACGCTTTGCTAGTGGTTGAATATCCGAGGAAGATGCCTTCATCTGACTTTTCTTCAAACTTACCAACTCGATCATTTGCATTTTTCGATATGAAACATTTACATCTGAATACATGAAAATATGAAACAATGGGCTTCTTTTCTTTAAATAGTTCATAAGGGGTTTTTTCTATAATAGGCCTTAGAAAAACTCTATTGATAATATAACATGATGTTGAAATTGCTTCAGCCCAAAATCGTAAAGAGATATTGCTTTCAATTAAGAGAGTTCTAGCCATTTCTTGAAGAGATCTATTCTTCCTTTCCACAACTTCGTTTTGCTCTGGAGTATATGGAGAAGAAAACAAATGCTGAAAACCAGATTCTTCAGAAAATTTGGCAAAATCTTGATTTTCAAATTCACCTCCATGGTCTGTTTTTATACTTGAAATAACATACCCTTTTTCATTTTGAGCCTTCTTAGCAAATTTTTCAAAGTAAGAGAAGGTTTTAGACTTACTTGCCAATAAATATACCAAAGTAAATCGTGAGTAGTCATCCACAATTACTAGGCAATATTTCTTACCTCCAATGCTCCGCGTTCTTGTTGGTCCGAAGAGATCCATATGCAAGAGCTACAATACACGGTTAGTGGAAACTTGATTTATTGGTTTAAAGGAATTTCTTACCTGTTTTCCCAATATACATGGTGTACATAGATCAGACTTTTGGTATGATAAATTGGGTAGACCACGAACAAGCTTCTTTGGTGAGATTTTGGCTATCTGCTTCATGTTGATATGCCCAAGCTTTTTGTGCCATAAGTTCGCTTCGTCTTGGATTGAGATTAGACATTGCGATTCATCTGGTTTCACGTCCAAGAGGTAGATACTTACATGTCTTCGACCCATGAATGACTGAGTAGAGTCTTTACTGGTTCCTGAATAAATACCCTCTTGAAAGTTGATTTTAAACCCGGCATCACACAGCTGACTAATACTGAGCAGATTGTAATTGAGCCCTTCTACTAAAGAAACATTGCTTATTGTGAGGTTCCCAATCTTTACAGTTTCAAATCCCACCATTTTTCCTTTGCTGTTTCCTCCAAATGAGACTTTTCCACCATTCACTTGAACAATCTTTATGAAGCAATTTGAGTCTCCTGTCATGTGTCTTGAGCATCCATTATCAAGATACCATTTCAGCTTTTTCTTGATAGTGACCCACATTTAAAAAGAAACTCAAGCTTTCTTTGGTACCCATATTTTCTTGGATCCTTTTGAGTTAGTCTGATATACGGTTTTTACCCAGACTTTATTGACAGGTCTCCAAACCATAGGACAATCTTTCTCAAAATGATCTGCACTATTGCATTTTGAACATCTAAGAGCATTGCGACCTACTGGTTTTACAAAGTTCCTTTCAAAATGATTTTTATAAGCATTTCTTGTGGGTCTTTGTTTAATTTTTTCTTTTACTTTAGGAAAATCAATTAAAGAAATGGTTTCAGCGGTCATTCCTAAACCAGATTTATTGAAATACAGTCTTTGAATAGAAAGTATTTTCTCCAGTTTTTCAGATCCTAGAGAAAATCTTTTGGAAATATTTGAAATATCATTTTTCAAAAATGCATTTTCTTTTAAAAGTTTATCTTTACTTTTCTGAGAGAAGAAACATTCTGGTCTAAGCATTTCACTTTTTCTTCCAAAACACTCTCTTGTTGTTTTAACACAGAATTTTCCTTTTGGGTTCGGAAATTCTTTTAAGAGAAGTCTTAAGACTAAATCATAATTCATCAATGTATTTTGAAACTTTAATAGGGATTTTGAAATTACTTACCTCAAATTCACTTTCCGAATCTGAATCAGTCTCGGAGTTTGATTCTGAGTCTGATTGTGCCATTAGACATATGTTGGCATAATCATCATCACTATCTTCGCACTCCGTATCACTCCAAGTTTTAGCTTTGAGAGCTTTTCGATATTTTTCAGTTTTTCCTTTCTTCTTTCTCGAAGAGGACAGTTGGGTCTGATGTGTCCCTTTTTCTTGCATTCAAAGCAGACTACATCTTTGTTTGATTCATCATTTTCAGGAAACTTGGTCTGTTGCTTTTGAAAACTTTGTTTCTTTGTATTGAATCTTCTTCCTTCTCTATTCAGCTTTCTGAATCTTCTTATCATGAGAGCAAGTTCTTCATCATCCATGTCGTCTTCAGAATCTGTTACATCAAAATCATCATTAGATTTTAATGCAATAGATTTCTTACCTTTAGGATCTTCGTCTTCATTGATTCGTTCCACTTCATAAGACTGAAGGGTTCCAACCAACTCATCGACAGACAGTGGCATGATTCTTTGGGTCTCTCTGATTGAGGTCTTTACATGATTCCAATCCTTGGTGAGTCCACACAAGAGATTGTTTACTTTCATGGGATCGTAAATTGGTTGACCTTGATTTTCAAGACCATTCACGATTTCTGTAAAACAACTAAACATGTGAGTTATAGATTCTCCTGGTTTCATTCTGAAGGCTTCGTATTGACCGAGAAGAATGTTGATTCTAGTCTCTTTCACTCGATCGGTTTCTTCATAGGTAATGTGTAATCTATCCCAGACTTCTTTGGCTGTATCACAAGAAGATATTCTATTATATTCAGTAAGTGATAAAGCACAATATAAAGAATAAATTGCTTTTGCATCAAGAGCTTGTCTCTTGATTATCTCTTCCTGACTCAATTCGCTAGACTCAACAGTGTCCTTTCCTCTTTCTGAGACAGGTGCAGCTTTAGGAATGATTTTTTTTTCTACAACCTCCCATTCCAGAGGATCCTTTGATCTTAAGAATGCCTTCATTTTGTTCTTCCATATGTTGTAGTCCTTTCCATCAAAGTAAGGTGGTCTGGTGTTACTTTGTCCTTCTACCAGCCATGGAGCCAACATACTAGCCATGGATCTTTTACTCTGAAGTAAAACACTTCAAACAAAGTGAGTACACGAGCTCTGATACCAATTGCGATAGCTAGTATAAGCACCTAGAGGTGGGTGAATAGGTGCATAAACAATTTATCGAAATACGGAAGCAATTCTTGGCAAACGATAGAAAGGAAGTTCACTATTGATTAACGAAAATGAAGTATGATTAAAGTAAAGAGAGTAAGGAAGAGAGAATTGAACACAGGGTTTATAGTGGTTCGGCTTATTCCAAGCCTACATCCACTCTTCCGCACTGACAGCCCACCGGCTGGATTTCACTATGATCAAAAGAGTAATTACAGCACAGCTTTTCCTTGATTCCACAGTGTAGATGTTTTACCACACCTCCTCAAGGTTTCTCACAAATATATACTCTCTTTTGAATACAATGTTTATCGCTCAAAGTAATTGTCTAAACAACAAGGAGTTTCAGACTTTGAAATTCTTCTATCACGCACACCTTGAACAACTAAAAACGTCTTCCTTATATACTCCTTTATGCCATCATACCCGTTTGCACTTACCAAAGGAATTCCTCCAATCTACCCGTTGGACGGAATCAATTAGGAAGATTGTTCGAGCTATTAAAGGAACGTGTCGATAGCCCATCAATCCCGTTTCGCCCATACAATCAGGATCTCGATTTCCATAAGTAGAACCTTCCAAGAATATTTAGGCAATTATCGAATCTTCAATCATCGAATCAATCTCGATCAATCAAAGGATTCCGCTAAGTCTTTTCCAACCACGAGATCTTCTCTAGTTGATAAGGTTGAATCCTTAATGAAACATCCAGTTCTGGATAACCTTTCTTCAACGGATTAGAGACTGTCAATGAGGATAGACTTTGAGTCTTAAGTCTGGCTATCCGGAGGTCTTCAGACTTTAAGTAGCTGAGTCTGCAAACCTTCAAACTAGACTGATGGAAACATTTTGTTAGCTTCAAAACACTTCAAGAAGATTTCTCCAACAACATTGTGTGCCATGCTGAGTTGAGACATGAATTGGTGAACATGAACAATGATAAATGAGGAAATGGTTGGAGGCGGTTGATAATGCCCTGGGAGTGTCAAGATGCCCGGGATGGGGGTGCCGGATGCCCGGATTGTATTGAGATACATGGCTGGATGTCCTCGGGAGTTGCAAGATGCCTAGAATGGTTGGGTGCCGGAAGCCTCGAAGGTTTGTGCCCGAGGGGATGCCTCGTGATGTCAGTTGGGATGCGAGATGCCGGAATGTGGGGGTGCCGGATGCCCGATGACCTTAAATGGTTGAATGCTGGAGGTTTTTCTCGTGATGCCAGGTTGGGGTGTGAGTGGTAAAGTATGGGATGAAATTGCTGATCCCGAGAAAGAGAGTGTGGTGATCAAACTAAAAGATAAAAGTGGAAATTGAATCATGCACATGTGATATGATGACATACGTATGGATGTGTGGCATGATGATGATATGTGTATGACATGATGATGATCACCTATGGCATGATGATATGTGTATGATATGATGATGATCACATATGGCATGATGATATGTGTATGACATGATGATGGTTACCTATGGCATGATGATATGTATGTGACATGATTGTGATGAGGATGAATGATGGTATATGCATGGCTTCAAGGTAAGTTATGCTTGGATGCATGAATGACATGTATTATGCTATGATTGTTTTATATGATGCATTGAGTGGTTATTAGATCTTTTACCTGCTGAGTGGCTGTACTCACCCCTTCGGGGACCAACATTTCAAATTAGAAAGATGCCACTTCCTACTATCACGCGAGGCACCTTCTATGGCCTCCCATCGGATGTAGAGGTAGAGTGTTTGGAGATCGACTACGTCTTCGTCCCTGGACTGACTTTTGTGCAAGTGCAAGTGCTGGTTATGTATGACGTAGGCCTAGCTGAGGGCCCTGTTATTTAGGAGTTTTTGTCAGTTCATGTCCGCTAAGACGGAGTGATTAGGGGGATGTTGCTGCCACCACCGCCTGACGCACCTAGATGGGTGTGATGGTTGCGTTAAGGGTAGAGAGCTGGTGTTTCTTTTTAGGAGTAGCCACCGCTATTAGATGGAGGACGTCATGTGATTACTTTAGGGGTTGAGAGTCTCTTTTTGTGATATGGCCAAGTATAGCTGAAAATCTTGGCTTTCTTTTGTTGTATCGATCCGTGAAAATCCATCATGGAAAATTTGTAAATAAAAGTGGCATGGCTTTATTTTTCCAATGGTACTTAGTGGTGTGCATCATATCATGGTTGTTGGAGGGAGAGATGGTGATATTAAATTTTGCTTCCGCTAATGAATCACGCTGGGACCTTTTTTTTAAAAAAAAATGTCTATGAACCATGGCACTTCTACAAAGAGATGTAGCTAGTGTTCATTACGCGTAGCAATAGGTGCCCGTGGCGACCTAAGGTATTTTCGGGGTGCCACACCTGAAGTGAGAGAGGGACACGAAGTCATATGTACCTTGCTTCGTTAGGTCAATTATTCTCTTAATTGGCTCCTAGATGACATGTTCTTTTACAAAAGAAGGTGAATTTAATACGGATCATTTCTATGTACTAGCTTGGCTAGTAATGATTTGCCAAACCTAACCATCAAGTTTGGCTCTTGAATCTCGAAGCTTTCTGTCGATAGTGAAAATATGACAAAAGCGAGTTTAGAGATAGGGAGTATTGGAAACGATACGGAATTACCCTTCTCTAGAGTTTGTATTTGCTGACTTCTAGAGATATTTGAATGTCGATGATGGCCTCTTTGTCTCGATACAATTCAATATCTCCTTTGATGGGCCTTCCTCATTTGTGGCCATGTGTGCAAGATTGATGGTCATTGATTCATCTTCAATGCCTTCCTTCTGTGGAATTTTTCTTCTATCTTATATGAACATCAATAGCATTGGGTAAAACCATGTATCTCAAGTTTCCATGAAATTTGAGATGGACAATCAAAGCCTCCAATTTTTTTATGGCAATCACTTCTCAACTATCTGGAGTTTCTGCCTATTGACAATAGTCAATTCAAAGGAAGAGAGGAAATTTCTTCTTTGTGTTTCTTGGCTTGTCAAAGTTGGAAATCCCATTAATGAAACTACAACATCTAGTTGTTAAGGCACGTTGTGTGAAGAAGATATTGCTCCGGCTTGAGACGAAGTTGTATAGGAGCGAGGTGAAGTGCACAGAGCTACTAGGGGTGGCTCGACAAACGAGAAGCGGGATAATCCTTTCTGTTTGCCCCTGCTTTCTTGAAAGGGTGTCATAACATGCCATTTTCAAATGCCCCTATCGTATTAAGTCAAAGGGGATGGTATTCTAAGACACGAAGTAAATAAACAAGATTAAATTTAACATACCGTTTTGACAAAACTTTTGATAGTGAAATATTTTTCTTTTCAAAAGTATATTTTTTTAGGGGGAGGAAGCATGAGGAAACCCAGGCTTTAGATTCCTTCTTTCATTTCTCGGCTAGATATCATCAATGGGCCGGTTTGGTATGTCTCCTCATGCCCTCAAAATGTTTTCAGCTTTATTTAGTAATAGGTGGATTTACATTTTGGAAGAGTGATTTCAAAAGTTAGTTCCTCAAGTGGATGTGATGTTGAAAACAAAACAAATCAGAAAGATGTACAAGTTCCCATGTAAAGGAAAATACAAGGAAATTAAAAAGGGTTCTACTTGAGCGGGCCTACACCCACTTCCCTTATGGTCCTTCCTTAATGGCACTTGCGAAGAAATATTTAAACCAATCACCAGTCGCGCCTCCTTGTGCTCCTAGCTTTGTGAATTTCATATCATCCAAGCCTCCTCATCCATCAAGAACGATGCTCTAATGATGGTCATAGAAACCTTGGGGGATTGAATAGTTGATATAGTAGTTGAATTTACCACTCGATTGGCCCAAAGTGTCCATGATTGCCTTTCCTATACACATCTCCTTTAGCATGTTCAAGGAGCATGGTACAAGTGCTCGGTACCACAAAAAGGTCATCTTTGCCATAACATAGCCATGGAGAGCAAAACGTGAATACCCAGCATCCAAAAGATCCCAAACCTTAATTTTCAGAATAGTGCAATCATTTAATGAGTACCTCAATTCCCTCGAATGGTAGTCACAATACTTGGAATGATCATAATCAAGTAAATACTCGGGGGCAAGATGTCTCAATTCCTCAGAGATCATTCCTTACTCTAGGAGGATGGGGAAAATAGTGGCCATCGATTTAAGAGGAGGCAAATATGGCCACGTGTTGCTTGAGGACTAGGGTAGCCAATCCATTTGCTAGATCATGTCAGTAGGGTCTTCTTCATTTATTATAATATAAAAAACAAACAAGGTCAAATCCTAGTTGGGTCTAACCCGAATCGGTGGTGGCAAACCCGGGTGAACCTAAAATGCAGGCTCAACCCGGGATTCCTTTTCTTTTGGATGTTTTAATCAAGGCCCGCAAAAAAAAAAAAAAACAAAAAAACAAACAAACAAACAAACAAAAGGCCCACCTACTCCTAAGCCCATGCGAGCAACCCATGTGCGATCGGGCTTGGTTGGCTTAGACCAACCGAAACCCTACCCGGTCCACACCCAAACGGATCCCAACCTAGACAACAACTCACATTTGACCCGCTCGACCCAATTTCGCAACTCTCTCCTCCAATGCTTCTTTGCGACACTGAGGAGGGATGGTTGGATTGTTGGCAACCTAGCAACAGCAATGCAATGGGCAGTGGTAGGTTGACGGTGACGACGTCAAAAGCGGTGGCAGTGGCTAGGGTTTCTAAGGAGGGGGTGTCGTCGAGGTCTATAGGAACGGGTAGTGGTGGCACTGCGCTGGTGACCAAGGGGGCATTGAGGTGAGTAGCAATGGCTTGGTGTTACCGAGGTTGATGTAGGGGTTGAATAACGTCAGCGTTGGGCTTACCATAATGATGTCAATGGCGTTAGGTTGTGCTGCGACGAAGTTGGATCCCGCGATGGCTCAAGGTTGTGGGGGTGGTCGGCAGGCGGAGCTTGCATAAGCCAAGTGGTCGCGGGCTTGGCCTACTCGACAGTAGGATAATAAGCAGGAGGTTGGGGGACACTCACCATCTTGGGGATGCCAGCTAGAGGTCATCGAGGTTGGTAGAATTGCAGCAGCAAGTGACGACGACTCCTAGATATGATCTAGCAATGTCAGATCTGGCCCTTCTATTGCCCCTCGGTCTTGGATCTTTAGATTTGGTCTTTGGATCTCGGGTCCCCACCCAAATCTCGCTTGTGCCTTCCTCCGATCTCCTTTCTCTCTCTAGGTTCACTTGCCGCCGGCCTCCCCCGATGTCTCTCAATGGGAGGTCATTTAACCTCACGACCCATCTCTGGTTTGCTTGCTCTTAAGTTCCCCTGAAGTCTCTCAAAGGATCTTTCTAAGCTCGTTGGCTTCTGTATGTTCGTCAATGAAGGTGGTGACCCCTTATTTATAGGCGAGGAGGAGGCCGACGATGGAGGTTCAGCCGTCGGCCCTCACACGCCAACCGATGCTGGGTGCGGCTAAACCGGTGTCTCCTCAATCGCCCCACTTGTGCATCTCGTTTGCTACCAATCTACTCTTCCCCTCTTTGTCATAGGCTATCCTCAAGTGCGTTGTCGTCACTGCGTGTGGCCTACAGAGGCAAAGAAGGAGTGAGGAAGAAGAAGAAGAAGAAGAAGGAAGAAGAAGGAAGAAATAAGTTGGGTCGGATCTAGGGAAAAAAAGGGCTAGGCCTAGGATCGCGCGATAGGGGTAAAAGGGGAAGAAAAGGGGGCTAGGCACAAAGGCGCATCCCCTAGCGGCCTACTACTATTTTTTTTTATAAGGATTAAAAGAGAGGTTATGGCCTTAAAATCTAATTAAAATTTAGGTGTCAACATTGCCCAACTTATATTTAGCAATTCCTTCGATGATGAAAGTTCTCATTCCATGTTTGCTTGGATAACGCTGAGGGTGCTATTCATAAAAGTTCTTATTATCAAGCTTATACTTTGAAGAATAGAAAAAGAGAGGAAAAAAAAAGACCAAACTTGTTATAACTGCTTAGCAAGGTCAATAGAAATCAAACTAGTATCATAACCCAAGCCACAAAGATTGTAGCCTATCAAATTTGCTCAAAGCTTGTAGTGGTTCATGATCATTGCCAATAGTGATGGAGTTGGGTTGAACAAGCTATAGTTCACAATGATGGTCCCTTTGTCCTTGGCCTTGACTAGAGGTATGCATGGTTCGGGTGGTGATTCTCAGCCTAGAACTAGGAACCGCTTGTTAAGGATCAGTTCTGAAAAATTAGAATTGGGAACCGCTAGTTAGTTATATGGATCCACCCGAGAACCAAACTAGGTGGATACTTGGAATTAGTCTCAACAAAAGACGAGTGCCAAATCACCCATGAAATGATGGAGAAACCAGCTCTTCACACATCAAATTTAAGCCAAAGTCAAGCTCCATACTAAACAACAGAGACCAACTCAAAGTCTCTCTCTCTCTCTCTCTCTCTCTCTCTCTCTCTCTCTCTCTCTCTTCTATACTATCTACATCTCAAAACTGGTAAAGATAAAAACCCACCATTGATTTACCCTCCATAGCTAGCACTCGACAAAAGCGGCCAAAACACATGAGACACACAAAGGAACAATCATTAAACTTGAGTGATAGATTGCCCATGAAATGATAGAGAAACTAGCTCTTCACACATCAAATTTGAACCAAAGTCAAGCTCCACACGAAATAGTGTTCGTGTGAACTTGAACAAACACAAAAGCAAAAGCAAATGGTTTGACAAAAGAAGCCCCACAATAGGAGCAACATAGAAGTAAGTGGACGAGCCCAGCAACAATGAGGATGGCGGTGACAATGAATGCGGAGGTGGTGACAAAGATGGCTACAACGTGGAGAGAGAGCTCAAGTTCTGATGCAGCCCACATTGAAGACCGGCTCTCTCGACCAAGAAGATAGGCCCGCATTCAAGCTCGACAAAACCGAGAAGCCATAACAATATCTTGAGTCCATTTCGGAAGCTTGAAAGACGCCTTGGGAGCTCGCGTGACGCTTTTACTAGCTTATAGTTTCCATGCTCTTTACTATTTCCCCTATTTTCAATGCTCTTTACTATTTTTCCTATTTTCAATGCTTTGTTTTTATTTCTCCTAGTTTCAACGCTTTTTTTTTATTATTTTTTTGATGATATAAGCCATCCAATCCCTTGTAAAGGACAGACAACTTTTGATGAATGAAAAGCTTTGCTTGAAGCAAGTATCATGAACCTTGTAGAGTTCATACCTTGAAAACCTAGACAAGTTTTCACTCCGTCCTTGAAGAGTCGGAGCTTTCGAAATCTGCATCCTTGAAGAGTTGCAGTCATCGATCTAGAAGAATCGGTGCCCCCTCAACTTCCTTGGAGGCCTAGAAGAGCAACCAACAAAGTTCCTATCTTTTCCTGTTCTGTTCGTTACTTCCAACCCAATTTCGACTATCCTATAGTGCTTATTTCAGAAAACCCAAAACACAGAAATTGTAGATCCAGAAGTCTTTGTTCATTTGGCTTTGGAATCAGGTTGATTTGATCTGTATCGACAAAGATACAACTGTTCTCCTGAGCTCGCGCAGTGCTGAAATTACTGTTCGTCCCGTTTCTTGTGCGCAAGTCACTCTCCCGATCCTATTGTTTGAGAAAGCCTCCCCTAGGCTTGCATCAAGTTTGAGGGAGGAAAAGAGAATCGATCACTGTTTTGCCAAGATAGTTGCTTCCGTAGTCCAGCTACTTCTGAACTAGGACTCGAAGGGAGATGAGCAAATTCAGAGGTGAATCGGAGAGGAAGAGGGAGCAGGGGGAGAGTTCAAACTGAGAGAGATGAAATGGAGTAACCTAGCAGGAGAGCAGTGAACTGAGAGATTGGAGCCCTAAATTTCAAATTTTGTAATTTCAAAAAAAATTAAAAAATAATATATTATTATAATATAATCGGTCCGGGGTGGGCGGATGGGTGGATCTGCCCAGAGAATCGAGAACTTGATTGGTACCCCCCGGCCCCCATAAATTAGAATTGGGAACCGAACCAGTTTCCCTAAGAGTCACTTGTTCCGGATAGTTTAGATGGGCTCTAGTTCTTTTACAAACCCCTAGCTTTGACCTAGTCTTGGCCAACAGCAGGTCGGCGGCCCAAACATTATGGCCTCAGCCTCCACCCATGCTTCTGCCATGCACGGGGATGGGGGGAATTGAAGCAGGGCCTCAAGAAGATATGTCTGCTGACCGAGCCCAAACCGCTCAAGGATCCGCCACTGTAAAGCGAGGTTCTCCTAGGTGAAGGCGGTCGTGAGCTCTGATAGCTCCATGAAGGTCTCACTGGTGTATATCTAGGCCAAGTCGGGGCTGTAGCAGGCGAAGTCAACAAGGTAGACATTTCTTGGTCGGGTCGTGAAGTAGAGCGTGACCAAAAACACCACGAAGGTCGAGCAGAGCACGATGGTGATAAGGCTATACCTGAGTTGGTCCCAGATTTGGGCCAGGTCTCGGGCCGTGAGGGTGGAGAGGTGGGCCGAGGAGATGCCAAGGAGTGACATGAGAAGTAAATACGCAGCGCTGGAGATGAGGTATTGGAAGCCGAGCTTCACGTACTTGAGTCTCAATGACGAGAGGAAAGTTTGGGAGGTTGTGGTTTGATGTTCTGTCCAAGTCTTGGCTTCAAGGTTCGACTAAGACGGGACTATTTGATCTGGGTTTTGTGGACTTAATTGTTCTTGTTGATCGGCCATTTCTTGCAGAAAATATGAGATTTTTGCAGCTTCGGAGGTTTCCTGTGTGTCTTCTGCAGGTTAGGGGGATTTCTTGAAGAATAACAAAGGACGAGAACTTGGAGTTCCAAAAGCAAACTAAGGGAAAAGGCAGAGAGAGATAAGGTCTTAGCAATGCATGAGGAAGATTGGGTAGTGTCTAGGGGTAGATTTAAATAAGAGCCATGGATAGCGTTGAGGAGTTATTATACACTTATTACTGAGATTAAGGGAAAAAATTTAAATAAGAGCCTAAAGGTAATTTTTTTTAAAAAGAGATCATACAATGGATTTTGTCTCATATGAGTATATGAAATGATCAACTTAATCTCAGGTAAAGTTATATTAAAATCCAAATCTTATATATAGTCAAGGATATTTTTGGCCAAATGTTTTTTTAAAAAAATAAATTTCTTTCTTTTCTCTTTTTCTTTTTGTATTTTGTCTTTCTTTCTCCTTTTTCTTCGTCGTCTTCCTCACGTCTCCATCTTACTCTCTCCTCCTCCGAAGTCCCTTACTATCTCCCCCCATGATGCCCTCAACCTCATCCACCATTGCCCTTGACAGCAACTCTAGCACCTTCTTCATCAGATGGAGCCAATTTGGGCCCTAAATCGAGCACAAGCAATTCGGGATTTGATACTCATGCTCGATTTGAGACCTTGATTTCATGATGCTCATGGTCGAGCATGGTGACGATGGAAGACAAAGCTTAAAGGTGTAAGCCATTAGCTCGTCTCCCTCCCCTCTATTGTCCTCAATGCTCAAACTCTAATTTGTCCTTGAACAAGCTCTTGTTGGTCTTGACAATGACACTGGCTTTATTAGAGGTTCTTGTGGCCGGATTGTTCTATTCGTGTTGTAATTATGGTGGGTTAATAGATCAATGAAAGTGATCAAAACAAGATACATCTCTTCAATTCATACATCTCTTGAATTCATGTATCTCTTTTATTCATATATCTTTTGAGTCCATATCTCTCTTGAATTCTATATCTCTTTAATTTATGCATCTTTTCAATACATGATTTCTCAAACTCTATAAATTGATTTGAATTATTCTTTATTCATTCAAACACAAAAACTCTCATATCTTCACTTCAATTTTCTCTAAGTGTGCTGAATTCACATCTCGATATTATGTATCTTTTTAGTACTTCTCAAACTCTATAAATTAATTTGAACTATTCTTTATTCATACAACAACAAAAACTCTCATCTCTTTACTTCAATTTTCTCTAAGTGTGCTGATTTTTTAAAAGTGTTCGATAAAGTTCTAGTTGTACAATACTAATTCAAATGGGTTCAAGGTGTTTTATTTTATGAGGCATAGTTCATAGAGATGCTTAGGACCGTTGATAGAAACTAATCACCTTAAAGAAATTTTGCTGGCCATATCTCACCTCCTATTCAATTTTATTATAATTTTATAGTAATTTTGCTAGTCTCTATCGAGTTTGCAATGATGTACCCTTTACTTGCATTCGTGTCCTCATTCAATTGGTCATGGTTGAAGTTGTTACTGCTTTCTCTAAGTTTTTATTTACCTGGTTATTACAGATAGTGTTACATATATTTCCTCCAATATATTATATTCCAACACTTCGATCCCTTCAAACTGATCATAACCCTAGATCAAGCATGAGTAATCTGAGATCTAACGCTCGTGCTTGATTTGAGACCTCGATCTCATGCTCATGGTCAAGCATGGCAGCGGTGAAAGATGAAGCTCAAAGGTGTAAGCTTTTAGCACGTCGTCCTCAATGATTAAACTTATATTCGTCCTCGAGCAAGCTCTTCCTGGTCTCAACAATGAGATTAGATTTATTAGAGGCTTTTGTGGTCGGATTTTTCTCTTCGATCCCTTCAAACTCAGATTCGTCCACGAGCAAGCTCTAGTCAATCTCGTCAACGAGACTGGATTTATTTGAGATTTTTGTGGCCGGATTTTCATCTTCATTCCCTTCAATCATTTACACCTCCTTCTTCAACCTTCAGCTTCATCCTCCTCTCCCACTCCTCTACCGCTAGAATTGTTATTTCTGCCATTTCTCCATCTTGATTCTTTTCAAAAATTGATAAATCACCTCCAAATATCAACAATTGCATTATTTATTCATGTTTATAAGTCTAAATTCATGGGGTTTCTGATGATTTTGATCATATTACAAGTTTGATGTGTGTTGATTCATTCTATGAGTAGACAACAAGCATGCGCAGCACAATTGGGACCCTCTCAAGACATCACATATTCCACCTTAATGCAAACTGCATCTATGAATGTCATGAATCAGATAACCCAGACCATCAAAGCATTCCTAAGAAACTATAAATTGAAGAGCGACTGAAGGTGATAGCAGCTGGTTTGTGGAGATGAGAGAGAGATTGAGATATTTTTTACTCGGGTTTTGAGCGTTTGTAATTTCAGTGTCTTTGGTGATTAGAAGGTTTTATAAATTTTCAGTCGTTGGATCTCCACTTATGTATCAACCATTAAGCGGTTGTAGATTAAGATGGACCTTATGTAGGGCCAAGAAGGAGGTGTAAGGAAGATGAAAGAAAAAAGAAAAGAAAAGAAAAGAATTTAAAAAGAAAAAGAGAGAAGAAGAAAAAATATGAAAGAAAATTTTAAAATATAACCATCAACAAAAATAGGGAAAATTGTCCAAAGAGTCCTAAACCTATTTGCAGTTTTGCCAATTCAATTCTAAACCTTTCAATATTGCCGATTGAGTCCTAAACCTTTTGTCAGTTTGCTAATTGAGTCCATCCGGTCAATTTTGGCCGAAAAATGCTGATGTGGACACTGGCAGTGCCACGTAGGATCGCCAAGACCGACGTGGACAATTTTAAATAATATTTTTTTTTAAATATTTTTTCCCTCTTTTTTTTTTTTTTGGCTTTTCCCTTGCCCTTTTCCGGTGGCCGGCCACCGGCCACAGGAGATGGCCAGCCACCGGCCACAGCCAGCCAACTGAGCCTCGCCTACCACAAGCGAGGCCCGATCGGGCAATGGCGACGCCGGGCGAGGCCAGCCCTAGCCCCAGCGAGGGTCGGCCTCGCCAAATCTAGTGAGGGGAGGAGCCCTCGCCCAAGAGAGCATCGGCCTCGCCTATGGCCGGGCAGGCGACGGTTGGCCATCGACCATAGGCCGATGCTCGGCTAGCCAAGGGCAAGGGCCGGCCTTGCTAGATCTGGTCTGGGCGAGGCGACGCTCACTTGGGTGAGGGTGAGCCTTGGCGAGGGCTCTCCTCACTAGATCTGGCGAGGCCGGCCTTCGCTGGGGCCAGGCCTAGCCTCACCCGGCATCGCCCTTGCCCGGCTGGGCCTCGCCTGTGGCGGGCGAGGCCAGCTAATTGGCTGTGGCCGGTGGCCGGCCGTTGCCTATGGCCGATGGTCGGCCACCGGAAAAGGGCAAGGAAAAAAAAAAAGGGAAAAAACAGAAAATATTTTTAAAAATAAAAAATTTAAATTTTAAAAATATTATTAAAAATTGTCCACCTCGCGCCGGTAGTCATATGTGGCGCTACCGGCATCCACGTCAGCATTTTCCAGCCAAAATTGGCCGGATGGACTCAATTGACAAACTGACAAAAGGTTTAGGACTCAATCGGCAAGATTGAAAGGTTTAGGATTGAATTGGCAAAACTGCAATAGGTTTAGGACTTTTTGGACAATTCTCCCACAAAAATACCCCTGGCATTATATAATATTTGATTGGTTGATGAGCTTAAATCCTTATTTGAAACTAAGTTGGCCCTCAAAGTCCACTATATACCATCTTTTGAAAAAACAGTTTTCTTTAAGCCTTTATTTAGAATTTTCTCTAAGATTAATTTAATTCAAACATCTATTGAGAGTTACACATGTCGAACTAGTTTGTGGCAATCATTGGATGATGAGGGCCTCACATAGATTAAATGGAAAGTACACGTTTTGGGATTATAAGAATAATAACCTACTCCTAAAGTTTGAGTTATCATATGATGACCTTCATGTTTCCTCTCGAGAGGGAATCGATTTGATGACGTAGATTTGAATATATGCAAGGCGAGCTCCGCAGATAAAGTGTTATTGAGAAATAATCTACATGAAAGAATGAAATGGGTGAAAGAAGGTGTGGGAAATCAGACTGAGAACTCTTATCTATAAATGAGGTTGAGATGTGTTCTCATTCCAGGGGGACCCTAAATGTGGAGTGGCTGCCATTGCCATGGGTTGAAAACCTATGTACGTCCTGAAATTGTTGTGTACTTGCGTACTTGCTATCACAATACGACGAGAAGTATACGGTGCAGTGAAAATGTGGTTAATACTAATTTAGAGAAAACTGAATCTCCAAACACAAGAAAAAATGTTCTCTCTCTAATGTATACAGATTAATGATGAAGAAGTTATCTATTCTCGATACATAGCACTTTTTTATAGTAGAAAAAAGCGTAACTCCTAAAAAGGACAAAATATCAAATCCCTAATTCAAAATAGCAGCAAATCAATATCCCTTAAAAAAAAAAAAACTAAACTAAATAATCAAGACAAAGAAGATATAAGACTATATATGAATTTCTACTATAAAATATTCATCACATCTCAATATCTTGTTGAAAAATCACATAAATCTTCATTGAATCGCTTGTCTTGAACTCAATTGACTATGTTAAACTTATTTGAACGTTCCGGAAAATTTCTCAGCAATCACATCAACATCAAAATATATTGATATCTAAAAATGCTTCTTATCAAGAGGAAATCGATTCAATGATGAAGGCGTTAAGGTGTATATAAAGAATGAAGCTCATAGGTAGGTAAAAAGGATACCCAAAAATTTAAATTTGAAACCTCTAAGTCAGATGTACCAACTTGAAACTTAGTATTTAGTATAGTATGGTACAAAATTTTAGTCAAAAAAGTATGGTACAAAATTAATTCTAATTATGACCGTATCCACTACATATTAAGTTATATTTTAATAGTCCCATAAAAAAATCATAATAGGTTTTGTCAACAAGTTCTTTAGGTGCACTAGTTAAGAGTATTGCAAATGATAAAAAGGCGTATCCATGTATTTTTAAAATTTGAAATGGTGAACATTTCCAGAAATCACCTACTTCAAATATAAAAAATGTACAATTCAAAAGTACAATTAAAGATAGTTAGCAATTGCTTTAGGGAACCTTATTAACATTTTCCAATTTAATGGTAAAATGTCGTGCAAAAGCAGAGTATATTTGAGAGAGAGCGAGCAACATCTAATTCACCGGACAATTAATTCCTTAGATGAGCGTGTGCATTGAATGGATGCCCTTTTTTGGGTCGGGAGGCATTGAATCGTTTACTCAACTGGGGAAACAGCGGGTTTGATAAGGTATAGCCACATCGTCACCAATTTAACATGGAACGCGAGAGGGAAACCAGGCGCTCCTACCGCATCAGTACCGGTCGAAACTCGATGATTGGACGTAACATGTTGAACGATGCATAATTGCCATGCCCCATCGAAATTGCTAGGGATAGCAACAAAGCCTTGAGTGGAGAAGGATCTTGACTTAACCATGGGTGGAGAAGGTACTGCGAGTCAATCAAGTCACGTATCTCACCAGGTTGGTCGCCGATAGGGTAAAAAACTAATTAACCCATTTTTTTCTTTTTTTTCTTTAAAGCAATGCTTAACTTGTCGACTAAAATTCGAATATCAACATCTAGATTATCACGAATACATAAAACATTCAAATACCTAGATAACCATAAGTATTTGGATATGTGTAAACATGCACTTACACAAGCGACAAGGCTCGGAGAGGAAGCACTTGGATAATCGCAAATACTTGACATATTCAAATATTTAGATAACCACGAGCATCAGAAAATTCTTGCATATTTAAATACCCATGTAACCATAAGATTTGGAATGGTGCTTACTTATGAGCACGAGGCAATAGAATAATTAAGGATTTGCGTATCCTTCGGAATCAACTTTGCCTATATTGGCAAAATCCCAACCGAAGCGCTTATTTAGCATTAGATCGATGGACAACACTTATGGAAACTAGATGGGGAACTCGTGAATATCGTCCATCCATGGGTTGTTCTCCTTTGCCGGGTCGACGGTCCTCAACGCTTGCCAAACTGCGCTGTTGCACATGAATCCAGCGCCGAATGCAATTTGCCATGTCCTATCGCCTTTCCTAATCCTTCCTTTGGCCTCCAAATAGGCCAATTCATACCACACTGAGCTACTCGAGGTGTTCCCGAATCGGTATAGAGTCATTCGTGATGGCTCCATGTGCCACTTGGTGAGCTCGAGGCTCTTCTCCATCTCATCAAGAACAGGTCGGCCTCCAACGTGGATGCAAAAATGCTTAAAGGCCAACTTGAAGTCGGGAATGTATGGCCTAATCTTCATCTTGAACACCTTCCTTGCGACTAATGTCATGAAGAACCAGAGCTGTTCTGACATTGGGAGCACTTCCGGGCCAAGGGTCATGATGTTGGTCTTTATGGCTTCCTTGATGACCGCCACCAAGTCCTTGGATAGCGACAAGCCAATCTTCTTCTTCTCATCCTCTCGCTGGAACAAGCAACCATAGCTTTTGTCATCTGAGCCTTTGTGGGTGAGTACGGTGTGGATGAGCTGGTACTTGGAGCGGTGGCGGTCGGAGGACTGGTTGGAGAGGAGGATGGCTGCCCCACCCATTCGGAAGAGGCAGTTTGAGATGAGCATCGACCGGTCATTGCCGAGATACCAATTGAGGGTGAGGCTCTCGATGCTCACCACTAGGGCATAAGAGTTACGATGTACCTAGTGATTAACCCATAAGAGAAGTAATAACATTGGCTGAACTTTAATTTTGTTGAGACATAAATCAAATCTCCCTAGTAAGAAAACTTAGAATTTTGAGTACCTAGTAGATAAAGCATATAGTAAATTGAGAATGTACAAAGCTTAAATTGTTCAATTTTGTTGTCATATATCGAATTCATAAATGCGAAAAATCCTTTTCAAATCTAGCTATATTTTGTGTCATAATAAATCTTGGGTTGACTTATCAGTGGATCATTTTGTTCAACGACATCTAGGTTTCGAGGGTTCCGTCTTCAAACCACTCGCTAACTCCTACTTCTCTACCAACCAAAGGATAAACTAAGGAAAGTAATTACCTAAAATTTTACTGTTGACACAACCTAAATAAAGTTGTTTTTCTTTTTTATGACTTCATTAACATAACAGTCTTGGGGTTACTATGTAAATAATAATATGTTTTGACCCATAAATTTTTAAAGGATTTGATCCCAAAATAATTTATAATTATTTGTTGAAGGATTTTTGTGGTTTAGAACAGGCTGTTATTTTCACATTAGATTAAAAACTATCACTTAATCATCTTTTTTTTTGTCATATTCTAATTTTATGAAATATTTTAAAATTGAATAGTGATAGCATCACCATCTCACAGTGTAACAGTCAAAGGATGTCCACAAAAATTTCATTTCTCAAACACAATACATGGAAATTTCCAAGCAAGACATACTTCTCCCTCTATCATTTAAAATGTGTGTCTCAGGATTGGTCGTCCGTTTTCCAAGCTTAACAATATGGCTAGCTAAGCATTTTCCTTTTAAATACATGACACATTATCAACATAAAGATTGTGTTTGATTGTTCGAATTTCTAAAGAGGATGAGACTAAATAGTATAAGATATGACATCCAAAAATTTTGTTCTATTATATCAATTATTTGATGATTACAATAATAAAATCGAATATATTTATATTACATCATGTATGTTGTTTGGTATAAACAGCATATTAGTTTAAATGAACAAAAAAATACAAGCAGAGATGGTAAAAATCTCTCACAATACTCTTGCCTACTTTATTTTTATTTGTTTTTCTTATTTTATTTTCCTCTCTTTTTAAATTAATTTCTTTTTTATTTCTTTTTTCCCCTTCCATCATTCTCTAATGAAATTTTGTTAAATAGTAAATTGTACAAACATACCTAAAATAATAAAATGCCTAAAATATGTAATAATATAAATAGATTTAATATTTATATATTTAATTTACGTTGTTAAATAGAATTAGTTTGAATATATAAATATAAATAAGATTAAATGAAAATAACTAAATTGTTATTTTTTATTCTGAATTTATTATATTAAAATTCAAATATTATTTATATTGAAATATAATTTTAATTTTTTTAATTTAAGAAATTTGTTATTTAAGAAAAAATAACTTTCATATTATGGATGTTACATCGTATCTACATTTATCCTACATCTCCTATAGGATTGTTTTATCCAATCTATTTTTTCTTATATCTGAATTTATCTTATGTATCAAACGTAGAATAGAATAAGTTTTATCATATCCTAAATTGTATCTTAATTACCAAACGCTGCCAAAATGGATGCTATTTGCTAGTGAACCTAAGAAAAAATTTCCTACTACCCAACTTATATTTAGCATTTCATTGGTCATTGGAAGTTTTCATTCTTTGTTTGCTTCGACATCATTAAGGGTGTTATTCATAAAAGGTTCCTATTATCAAACTTATACTTTGAAGAATAGAAGAAAAGAGGGGAGAGAAGAAGCCAAACCTGTAGCAATTGCTTAGCAAGGTCAATAGAAATCATCCCAGCGCTGCAACCCATCCCACCAAGATTGTAGCTCAACACGTTCCCTCTGAGCTTGTAGCGATTCACGATCATTGACGACAGGGACGGTGTCGGGTTGAACAAGCTACAGTTCACAACGAGGATCCCTATGTCCTTAGCCTTGACCCCGGTCTTGGGCAGCAGCTGGTCGATGGCCCCGAACATCACGGCCGCAGCCTCTGCCCGTGCTTCTGCCATGCATAGGTTTGGTGGGACCTGGAGCGCGGCCTTGGGCAAATAAGTCCGCTGCCCGAGCCCGGACTTCTCAAATATCTTCCGCTGGAAAGCAAGGTTCTCCTCGGTGAAGGCGTTCGAGAGCTCTGAGATCTCCATGAATTTCTCGCCGGTGCATATCTGGGCCGGATTGGGCTTGTAACAGGCGAAGTCAACAAGGTAGACTTTGTTTGGTCGGGTCATGAAGTAGGGAATTACCAGAAACGCCATGACGGCAGGGAAGAGGACGACGGTGATGAGGTTGAACCTCAGTTGGTCCGAGAGTTGGGCCAGGTCTCCGACCGTGAGGGTCAAGATGTGTGCTGAGGAGATGCCGAGGAGTGGCACGAGCAGTAAATACATGGCGTTGGAGATGAGGTAGTGGTAACCGAGCTTCACATACTTGAGCCTCACTGACAACAGGAAGCTTGGGAGGTTGGGGTTCGATGGTCTGTCCGATTCTTGGCTTTGAGGTTCGACTGAGATAGGGAAGGCTTGGCTTAGGTTTTGCAGACTTATCTGTTCTTGTTTGCCATTTCTGCAGCCATTTCTGCAAAGAAAACCAAGATTTTTGCAGCTTCGGAGGTTTCTTGTGCCTCTTCTTCAGAGGCGTTTCCTAGGAATAACAAAGGACGAGAACTTGGAGTTCCAAAAGCAAACGGGGGGAAATGGCACAGAGACAGACAGAGAGAGAGAGAGAGAGAGGGGGGGGGGGGTCTTAGCAATGCACGAGGAACATTGGGGAGTGTTTGTGGTGGATTTATAGAGAGTGCGTGGAGAGCGTGGAGGAGTTATTATACGGTTATTGATAAGATTAGGAGAAAATTGCATATAAGGATTTAAAGTGAGTCATTTTCTTAAAAGAGGTCATATGGTGCACTTTATCTCATATAAGAATATAAAGTGACATATTTAATCTCAAATAAAGATATGTAGTTATATCGTCAAATCTTATATATAGTCAGGGGTATTTTCGTCCTGGTATTTTAAAAATTTTCTTATTTTTTCTCCTTCTCCTTTTGTTTTCTTTCTTTCTTTCCCTCTTTTTTTTTTTTTTTTTCCATCGTAATTCCTCACGCCTCCATCTTATTCTCTCCTCCTCTAAAGTCCTTTATTCTCTCCCCACCAAACTGCCCATTGACGCCCTCAAGCTCGTTCACCACTGTCCTTGACCGCAACTCCAACACCTTCGTCATCAGATGAAGATCGATTTGAGCCCTTGATCAAGTTCAAGCAATCTTAGATTTGACGCTCATGCTTGATTTGAGACCTTGATCTCGTGCTTGTGGTCAAGCATGGCAACGGTGGAAGACAAAGCTCCGAGGTGTAGGCCGCTCATCGCCCTCCCCTCACTCATCCTCAATGCCTAAACTCTAATTTGTCCTCGAACAAGCTCTCGTTGGTTTGGACAACAAGCCTAGATTTATTATAGGTTCCTGTGGATGGATACTTCTCTGTGTTGTAATTATAGTGCGTTGATGGATCAATGAAAATTAACAAAATGAGATATGTCTCTTTAGTTCATGTATCTCTTGAATCCATGTATTTCTTTAATTCGTATGTCTCTTGCACACTGGTTTGCTGGGACCTGGAGCATGGCCTTAGGCACGTGTGTCCTCTGCCCGAGCCTGGACTTCTTGAGGATCTGCCGCTGGAAAGCAAGGCTCTCCTTGGTGAAGGTGGTCATGAGCTCCGATCACTCCAAGAAGGTCTCGCTGGTACATATCTGGGCTGGGTCGGGCCTGTAGCAGGCGAAGTCGACGAGGTAGACTTTTTCTGGGCTGGTTCATGAAGTTGAGAGTGACCAGAAATATGACGAGGGTCGAAAAGATTACGATGGTGACAAGGGTCGAAAAGATTAGATTACGATGGTGACGTGGTTGAACTTGAGTTGTTCCCACAGTTGGGCCAAGGAGATTTAAAGGACTGGCACGAGGAGTAAATACATGGGGTAGGAGATGAGGTATTGGAAGCCGAGCTTCACGTACTTCAGCCTCACTGACATGAGGAAGTTTGGGAGGTTGTGGTTCGATGGTCTGTCCAAGTCCTGGCTTCGAGGTTCGACTGAGAGGGGGACTTTTGTATACTTATCTGTTCTTGTCGCTCGGCTATTTCTGCAGGAAAGACAAGATTTTTGCAGCTTCGGAGGTTTCTTGTGTCTTCTTCAGTGTGGTTTACTGAAAAAATAATGAAGGACCGGAACTTGGAGTTCCAAGACCACACGGAGGGAAATGGCAAAGAGAGATAGTCTTAGCAAATGCATGGGGAAGACGGGGAAGTGTTTGGGGTGGATTTAAACAGTGTGAGAAGAGCGACAGTGTCGAGGATAGCGGTAAGCATATCGGATCACTCATATAGGATTGGATCGGCCGGTTTGATCTGATTCCTGGGGGCATCAGTCCGATTCCCGGTTCCATAAAAATAGATCCAATAATTTTTGGGCATGTTCTTAGTTTTGAGGGGGAACTGAACCGACATTTTTAAAAAATATATATTTTTTAATTTCTTATCAATAGCAATAATGCTAAAATTGTAGTAACTCCAAAATAATATTTTTTTTTTAATTTTCATTTGCTAAGTGGCTGGTTCCAATGGACCGGACCGGACCGGGAATCGATCACCCTCGTCCCCCGAAATTGTTGTGTACTTGCTATCAAAAAAACGACAATAAAATTATGATGTGGCGAAAATGTGGTAAGTACTAACTTAGAAGAAAACTAAATTTTCAAAGATGAGAGAAGGAGAAAATATTGAATCTCTATTTCAAATTAGCAGCAAATCAATATCCCTTTTTTTTTAAAACTAAATCTAGACGAAGAAGATATCAAAACTATATATAAATTCCTAATACAAAATATCCATTGCATCTTGATATATTTTTGAAAATTTTGACGTAAATCATCATCAAATCTCTTGATCCTGGCTCGTTGACCACGTTTTGACTTGTCTGAACATTATAGAAAATTCCTAGGCAACCACATCTAAATCATAATATATTGATATCTAGAAACGCTTCTTTTCATGAGAAAATCAATTTAATGATGAAGGTGTTAAGTTGTATTAAAGAATGAAACTCATAGAAGTTTAAAAAGGAAACCCAAGAAATCCAATTCAAAACCTCTAAGGCTACGTTTAGTCGTATGAATTTCTAATCATAAAAGAACTAAATAAGATCAAATATGAAATCTATGGGATTTTGACAAATCATATCCACTGTTTGATGATTGCAGTAATAAAGTTGGATATATTAATATCACATCATGTACATTATTTGGTATAAACGACACATCGGTAAAAATGAACCAAAAATTTTATAAAATAAGATGGTAAAAATCTCTCGGATACTCTTACTTAATTTATTTTATTTGGTTTTTTATTCTATCTCTTTTATTAAATAATTTCTTTTTTGTTTTTCCCCTCCCATCATTCTCTAATAAAATTTTGTTAAATAGTAGATTGTACTAATATAACCAAAATACTAAAATACCTAAAATATATAATAATATATCTATATTTATATCTTGAAATTATTATATAAAGTTATATTAAATTCGAATATATAAAAAATGAATAAATTAAGATAACTAAATTTTTATTTTTTGCTATGGGCTTCACTTGACTAGAGCATGAGCGGGGAGCTTTAAGTTATTAGAATGCCATGACAACAAGGGTAAGGGAAAGGAGAGGGAGCCCATCGTCATGAGGATAAATAGAGTGGTTGAAAACAAACTCAAACGAGACTTAATTGCTAAACTAGGTGTCGAAGAAAAGAGTTTAGGTTGGTGGTGCTAAGATTTGAAAACCCAATGCTTAGTCAACTAAGCAAAGCCTTGCAAGCAACTTGGCCCACCACATAAGACACAAGAGAACCAGTGGAGCTCAAGCCATCCTTTATTTATATTGAGATATAATTTTAATTTTGTTAATTTAAAAAAGACTTGTCCATCAAGAAAAATAACTATCTCTGGTGACACTCTTGCTTACTTTATTTTATTTTCCTCTCTTTTTAATTTTTTAATTTTTAATTTTTCCCCTCCCATTGTTCTCTAATAAAATTTTATTAAATAGTAATTTTTACTAATATACGTAAAATACTAAAATACCTAAAATATATAATAAGTATAAGTATATTATATTTATATTTATATTGAAATAATTTTTAAAATATAATTAAATTCAAATACATACAATTGACAATAAGATTAAATTAAAATAACTAAATTTTTAAGTTTTTTATTTTGAATTTCTTATGTTAGAATTTAAATATCGTTTATATTGAGATATAATTTTAATTTTGTTAATTTAAAAAATTTGTCATTCGAGAAAAATAACTTTCCCATTTTAGATGTTAGAAATCCTATTCACCTTTATCCCACTTCCCCCAATGCATAATTTTATCTGGTCTATATCCCATGATATCTCCATTTATCCTATCTTAAATAGACATCAAACATAGGATATGATAATTTTATCATATTTTGAATTTTATCTTAATTGTCAAACACAGCAAAAGTTAGCTATACCAACTTGATACTTAGTATTTATTAAAGCATGGCGCGAAAGTATCTTTAAATTGCAACCGTATATACTACATATTAAAATTATATTTTAATAGTCCCATAAAACAATCTTAATAGGTTTAGTCAACAAGTTTTTAAGTGCACCAATTAAGACTATTACAAATGATAAAAATGCATATGTGCCGTCCATAATTTTCAACTTTCAGTAATAGTATTTAGGATGAATTTCCTAGGTCATAGTCACCGAAGTGCTATTTTTTGAGATTAAATTGATAGGCATTGACGTGAATGTCAACGATGTTACGTGGCCATAATTAATTTACCACCATATTAGTTGTAGTCCTCAAATTGCAGTATTGACAATATTCAAGTTTTAAACTTACTAAATTGAGATTTTCTTGGCATCCGTTATTTTTCACTAATGTTTTTATTAAGTTCAAAATATTTTTCTATTTATCCATGCTTGAAACGTTTCATTGATTCCTTATTTATGTATTGATTTTCAAGATTCTTTAATAACTTAACAAAAATATCTAATTTGGAAACCATATAGGTGAGCCATTTGTCCATTTTTAATTTATATACTCTTTCTTCATTTTTCCACCAGGTATTTTAAGCCCCACATCCTTAGTTTGTGACATTGAACTTAGTTAACCTTGATATTATGCATTACATCATCTCTTTCAACTTTAGCCTCTTAATGCTCTTAATTACTCATTTGTTTTACTTGGCCAACAAGGAGTTCTCTCACATTTCAATCAAAATATCTCATTTTGGCTACTTTTATTAAGCCACTTTTGAGGCCACTTGTATCCTTTGGAGTAAAGCACCATTCCTCTCTTTAAACCTAGCGTTTTTACTTAAGATCATCATTACTTGGTTTATCCACATTGGATGATGTCATTATGTCACTTTTAGTTTTCTAACTTGACAACCTGTCTTGCATTTCCACCTACCATATTTTTTTTAACCTTAATTCATCATTGCTATTAACTTAAGTTACTAGTTCTCACCTCCCTTGGCCTATAAATAAGTCTCCATATGTCTTCAACTTTAAAAAGGAATTACAACTTATTTTTGCAAAGAAAGAAAAAAAGAGATCTTCCTTTTATATTTTCATGTTCCTATCTTTCATGTGAAAGGAAAGAATTTATTCTTTTGTTGTCAAATCTTTAAAATTCCTTTTTTCAAGAGCTTACAAGGTGAACTTGTGGGTTTTATTATCTTCTAAAAGGTTGAGAGATGTTAATCTTTGTTCTTGATGATTTTGCTTTGAAGGTGATGAAAGCTTTGATTTTATTCTAACCTTCTATTTGGGGTAAGTGAGAACTCTAAAGGCTAAGTTAGATTGATCTACTTAGTACTCTTAACTTGGATGGTCATTTATTGTCAACATATATTTGGCTTTTGTTGTCAAGTGTAGTTAAGCTACAATAATGGTATGTGAGATTTTTATGTTCACTTGAATAGGATCATCAAGTTTGTTACATGTCTAAGATGTGTTTGATAGATTTCTTAGGGGGTCTTCGATTGTTTTTCTAAGATGTGATGGCAATCTTTTAGTGACAAGAACGTGAAAACGATGAATATTAAACCTGAAAGTGATATCTTTGTAATTTAACTAAGCTACCAATTTACTAGCTAAGTGTTGCTGATGTTCCCTTTGCCGATTATTTGAGTAGTCGATGTTCATGTTGTTGATAATATGAGTTGCCAATGTCACATTGTTGATTATATAAGATAATCGAGGGATGCCAAAGTGGGACCTTCTCTAGTAGGTGTGTGGTTTGGGGATGAACCAGACTAAAGCTGATAATGACCAAGTCTAAGTAGGGAAGGGAGTGATCATCGAGGCCAAAATGCTCGAACAAGAAGTGGCTCATGGCAAACTTTTGAGATGGTGAAGGGAGTAGGAATGAACCAAATTGCACACTGAATAGGAGCAGAGTCTATTTGGAATGCTCTAGGAGTGTTCAAAATGCCTTGTGAGTAGAGATGGATCCTAGCCAATTGTAAGTATGAACTCATCTATATATATTAGATATCTTCATGATCAATATGAACTCACCTGTGTATGTTGGTGAGCTTCATGACAAACATGAACTTATTTATGTATATTGGTTAGTCTCATGACCAGTGAGGAATACACATTCCCTATGTATAATTGTGAGCTACTAGGTGATGTTGGTGTATCATAAAGTAATATGTCATTTGCTTGTTTTTGAGTGAATGAACTTGCATATTTATAATGGTTTTCATTGGCATGTCATGATTTAAAAAAAAAAAAAACACTTGTTTATGCATTTGTCATGCATGGTTATTGCCATGGACTCACGTTGTTTGTATATATACTAGGTTGAGTAATATGATAATCTCCTACCTTAGACTTAGGGATTTCATTTAATAACTTTTGGCTCACCACCTATTTTTTAGCTCATCACTTATTTTTTAGTCTTGTAGGATAGATCACTTTCCGCCACTATGATTTGGAGTTCCTTTTTATTTTGATTGTACCAATATGTGCTTATACTTGAATATATACTAGGTGTGTTTATTTCACGGAAATTCAATGATAAATGAAAATTTCCAAAACATTTTCCAAGAAAACAGTTTTTTTTTTTTTTTTGTTAATGTATGATCAAAAACATTTTCTGATGAAGATATCTAATATATATAAATGTGTTCATACTTATAATGACAAATATGAACTTGTTTATGTATACAGGTGACCTTCATGACCAGTGGGGAATACACATTCCCTATGTATAATTGTGAGCTACTAGGTAATGCCGGTGTATCATAAAATAATATGTCATTTGCTTGTTTTTGAGTGAATGAACTTGCATACTCTTAATGGTTTTCATTGGCATGTCATGATTTTAAAAAATAAAAAATCACTTGTTTATGCATTTGTCATGCATGGTTATTGCCTTGGCCTCACGTTGTTTGTATATATATTAGGTTGAGTAATATGATAATCTCCTACTTTAGACTCAGAGATTTCATTTAATAAGTTTTGGCTCACCAACTATTTTTTAGCTTATCACTTATTTTTTAGTCTTGGAGGATAGATCACCTTCCACCACTATGATTTGGAGTTCCTTTTTATTTTGATTACACCAAGATGTGCTTATACCTATATATATACTATGTATGTTTATTTCACGGAAAATTCAATGATAAAAAAAAAAATTTCCAAAACATTTTCCAAGAAAACAGTTAATTCTTTTTTTTTTTTTTTGCTAATATATGGTCAAAAACATTTTCTGATGTTTGGATCTTATTGGAAAATGATTTCAATCTCAGGACTTCATCTCAACCAATTTTTTTAAAAAATAAATAATTTTTATTTTTTAAAAAAAGTTGAATTTCTAATTATTGTTTATTTTCTTTTTATTTCTTTTTATTTTCTTTTATTTTCTTCCCTTTTTTCTCCTTGCTCCATCACGATTGGCTGGTGATGGCCATAAGCGAGCTTGAGCTTGTCAAATATGGCGAGGCCTGAGCTTGAGGTCAAAGCTTGAGGTTAAGGTAAGCTTGAGAGCCAGGTTGAGGTACAAGTTCAAGGGCCACGTCACGAGGTGTGTGAGATTGAGGTGAGGTCAAAGTGCGAGCTTGCCTGGATCTGGCAAGTCACAAGCTTGCCATGATCAACCAATCCACAAGCTCGCCCACCTTGGCAAAGCTTGAACTCACCTGGATTTGGTGAGGCACAAGCTTGTTGATCTTGGCAAAGCTTGGGCTACCCTAAATTGATCGAGCCTCAAGCTCACTGGTCGTGTCTTGGCAAGTCATTGGGCTGCTAGTCGTCACTGAGTCACACGACCGACAAAGGAAGAAGGAGGAAGGAAAAGAAAGAAAAAAGAAAAGAAAATATTAAAAAAAATAATTCGATTATTTTAAAGATAAAAATAATTTAAAATTCAATTTTTTATTAAAAAATAAATTTATAAGAATAAGCATTCCTGTGGACCTGAGCCTAAGGGTCGGGACTAGAACTCAAGCGTTGGAGACATGAACACAGCCTTTATAAACCCAAGCTCGCTAAAGCCTCGCCAGGCCCTATCATCAATTGTCGCAAGACTCAACCTTGCTAGTAGCCAAGCAAGCTCACCCAACAACCCTAGCAAGGATCCAATGAAGCTCGTCAAACCTTGTCCTAACCTAGAGAGGCTCCAGTGAGTCGTCGAACCATGCCCAGCTAGTCGTCGGCCATTGCTATGGTTGGCAACCCGCCAGAGAAGAAAAAAAGGGATGAAAAAAAAGAAAAAAGAAAAGAGAAAGACATAGTAAAATTATTAAAAAAATTTAAAAAATTATGAGCTACAAAAAATTTAGGGAACATACCAAATGTGTTTGTATTTTGGGAATAGAAATTTTGAAAAATTACCAAATACCTTCAATTGCTTATAAACTCGTTTAAAAAGTAGAATAAAATTGAATCATTTTTAAGTATAAATTGTTCTTAGAAATAGAATGGTTACAGAGGATCCTAAGTCGACGATCCTAAAGTCTTCAGGAAACTAGGCCTTGCGACTAATGCTACAACGATGACTTTCATTCTCTTCCCTCTATTGTCCTAGGTCACTTAAGAATGAACAAACCGGGCCAGAGCTTGTCGCTAGTGGAGCTCATCACCTGTGCCTTCCCACAGCCGGTGGTGGTGATAGCAACGAAGAATAAGACTTTCAAGAGGAAGTAATTTTCTCCAAAAGGAAGAAAGGCACGGAGTTGCTCTTGAAGAGGAAAATTATGGGTTTAATCCAAAGTGTATAAGTCAATTTCTATAATAGGGTTTTGTAGGTTCCCGGTTAAGAAGCACTTTTTGCCTCTATATTATGTTGGACACTCTGATACGTGTCTGACACTTTCAAACACTTTTTAATACTTGGTAAATACATGTTGGAAAATCCGATGCTTGGTCAATTTGCTCAACACTCCTCCGATGTGTGAGTTTCCGACACGTGATTCTAGGATACGAGATCAATTTTAAAAATCTTAAATAAATGAGGGGTCAAAATATATTATATGTAAAAAAAATAAAAAAATAATAAAAATAATAAATGGAGAAAAAATTAATCTTCTCTTCTTTTCTTTTATAACTCTCACTTCTTGTTATACACAATTCACTTCTCAAGCTTTTTTCTCTTCTCTTCCAATGCACCTAACAAACAAGTCCAGAATATGAATTACTTATTTTTTTACTTCCAAGTTTTATGAATTATTGGAATGGAGTTGAATTTATCAAATTGAAACAACGAATGGTGGATTAATTTTTCGGTATAAAATTCATTTTAGATTTTATTATTATTTATTTACTTGTGAATTTGAATCAAATTAATTTAGTCGAAATAATCATAAAAATGATAATATATAATTTTATATTTAATATATAATATGTTACAATGTATTAGAATTTTCTATTTTTTTTAGAAATGACATGTCGATATGTCATGTTATGTCGTATGGCTTGTTGTGTGCTGGTGTCGGTATTACTTAAGTTCTCGTCAACTCTCCCATATTCCCAAGAAACTAGGAATTGGACCAAGTTACAATCTGAAACCAGACTAGTTCTCATTAGTCCAATTATCCAATTCCCTGTCCTATTATAAAATCATGCTCCTCTAGGGAAAACTATAGAATGGGCTCTTAACTTTTGGCCGTTGGTCAATTCATGCCTGAAATATTATTATGATGGATTGAGCCTTTAATATTTTGCAAAAAGATGTTCAATCAAGTCTCGTACTAGATTTCCAACGTTGAAAACAACGTATAATTCTACGGTCCATGGCTACGCAACATTAGAGAAAGGCCATGTGAGAGACGTAAAGGATTTCTAGCATTTAAGACTTGCAAAACCCGCTAATAGAAAATTCAGGAGTTGATTATGGCGTTTTTCAAACATTAAGGACTCAATTAATCAAATAAGATATTAAGAACTAGATCAATCAACGGAAAAATATCGTGGATTGGTTGCGCACTTACCTCAAGTTTAGAAGGTGATAGATAAGCACTTCTTTTTACTTTAGTGGTTCCAACTTTGGAACAATCCACATATTGGTTTAGTTTAGAAATGCCGGTATAGATTTGATTGAATCGAAATGGAAAGAAGATATATTTGATTTTCGCATAAAGAGGTAAGGAATCGTGTAATCAGACTAATGGAAGATAATAAATATAAATAATTTTGTTTAGATATGCCCATATCGATTTACATTCTTGTTTTTAGTGCGAAAACCTTGAATTCTTAGATCGGGAGAAAGAAAAAGGAGGGAGCGTATGTATATTATATATATGTGTGTGCGCGCACGCGTGTGTATGCTACGGTCAAATTTGATGGCTCATCCTGAGCCAAGCCTGTTATCGTACAACTTGTGAAAGTTTGTATGCCAACTTGATAAGCATTTTTCGAGAGAAAGAAAAACTTGATGGCCATTTCGTGCACCCTCCCCCTTTATGAATGTGACTAATACCAAATTATGTAGGCATTTAACTCATCTTGTACTCTTGGTCAAGAAATAAAGTGCGAAACACAAGTTAATCTTGCAATGAGTGTTTCACCAACCTCTCCACTTTTACCGACACAGATAGCTACTATACCAACCTATCAATTTCTCAAGTACTCCTTACAAGGTGTGATGGAGTCTACACTCTTCACCTGAAGAGCCCTCTAATTTTTTAGTGTAGTTTTTTCTTTCACATTTAGGAGAGAATATCCTAAATATGTTACGTCCCAAAATTCATACAGTTTTAGAATGTATTTGGTTCACATACATATATATATATATATATATATATATATATTTTGCCTTTATTTGCATGGTCAAATTTGATGGCTCCTCTTGTGCCAAACCTGTCATCGCATTACTCATAAAAGTTTGTATGTCAACTTTATGAGCATTTCATGTACTCTCCCCTTCATGAATGTGACTGATACCAAATTATTAACTCCGTCCATACTAGGTTGAAATCCTTTACACGTGAAAATTATTAGAACCACTCATTTGTTTTCCGGAATTCACGCTGAAAATTCTAAACACGAACATTAATTCCCATCCGCCTCATTCATTTCACTCCATATCTGTTGCCAACTTGCAGTCCCATCTCTCCAACTGTCACAGCATTCAGCCCCACGAATCATTTCCGATATATAGCACGTCTTTTTTGGCCGTCGCTCCCTCTATTAACGAGGCAAAGGAGCTCATGGTTGTTGCGACCGCCACAATCGTCGTTGGATCTGAGCTTGCAGCTTGAGGCTCAACGTTGTGAGCTCTAACCGGAGCCCAGTTTGGCCCAACCTAAGGAAGAGAGAGAGAGAGAGAGAGAGAGAGAGAGAGAGAGAGAATGGTTTTGGAAGGAAAGGGGGGGGGGGAAGGGGAAGGGGATGGGGGCAGAAGTGGAAAGAGGGAAAATAAATTTTAATGTGCTATCGGTTATCTCTTTATCATCATAACTACTCCTTGTTATGTATCTATTTCTAACCACCATTTCTGATTATGTCAAACTATTTCCGATACTGGTGAAGTTTAATTCGTTATATTCGACAAAAATCCTTAATAGTTCCTCATTCAACCTCTTTACCCCCTTTAAATTGTATTGTGAGCCTCAATAATTGATACCACGGCCTTGTTACTTGTTATTATAGGTTCTTTTATTTCTGAGCATAAAGATTTTGTTATGGCTAACTCTACAAGATGTGTTTTCTCAAATTTCTTGTCATTGATGATCCATTCTTCAAACTCATGATTTCTGGAATTACTTTGTTGCTTTTAAGGATTTCTTTATTTTGAAGTGAATCTTCTAGATTTGTATTGTTGCGATAAAGCGAGCGATCGAAGAATAATATAGATAGAATAAGAAAATAAATCGGACACTAGATTTATGTGGTTCAGTCGTAAAGACTTACGTCCACGAGGAAAACAGCAGTGAATTTTACTATAAATTAAACGATACAAAGAGATTACACACTCGAGTCACTCAAACATTCTCTCAGTGTTTCACAAGCCCCAATTACACCCAATAATGCACGTAGTATTTAGCCTAGAAATTCCTCTAAAATAATCTCTCAATCTCATGAAGGAATTACACGCAAATCTTACCTCAAGATTTAATCGGCTACAAACACTAATTCTTCTCAGATGTAATTGCATGAACGAAAAACAACAAGCCCACTTTCAAGCACTCGATATTTGGTGCTTCAAGTCTGCTTGCATCAACAACGGTAGAACACCAAGCACTCACGCGGTGCTTCAAGACAATTTGTGATCCACCAAGACATCCCACGAGAACGTGCATATATTTATATATGCACTAAGAATTCAAGCCGATTTTTATTTCCTTTTATTCTTTGTTGTTTGACCGAGTTCCAGAAGCCCACACCTACTAGGATAGCCTTGATTTTATTTCTTTTTTCTGACACAAAGTCAAACTTCTTGAACTTGGATTCCAACGAAGCTTTCTTTCCGTAATCTACAAAGTCATGGCTCGGTCTCTACAAATCAGCAACTTGAAGTCCAAATATCCACTTTCCTTTAATTTATCTTGGGTTCGGTTTTGTTCACGGACTCAAACTCGAGACATATTATAACATGTATTTTACTGAAGGTTCTTTCAAAATTTATGAAATGTCCTTCTTTGTTTCAAAATTTTTTTTATTAAGATTTTTGGACAAAAGATTATCTAATCTAACTGAGCAGCCTTACTTTCTAGTGAAGCTACTTATGTGGATTCTTTTGAACAACTAAATTTGTTCAATCTTGGAATATTAAGTTCGTCTTATTTGCTTTTCATCCCATGTGATCTCACTACAAGATAGAGTAGAGCAATCTCTAGATCCACCCATGCCTACTCATCATGATATCTAGAGAGGACTTGCTTTAATTGCTTAAAACTATTCACTTTGCACATTATGTATTGTCTTATCTAAATTTTTTAGTATTTCTTCTTGTGTGATAGATAGATTTGGGATCAACTCCAGAATTACATTTGAAGAAATCGATAGACTAGGAAAATGAAGCTGACCATTCTAAGACATTCAAGATGAAGCCACATGAAGATATCAACGAAATGCTCACGCGCTATAAGGGCATCATGAATGAACTTGCTGAAAATGAAAAGATCTACACAATGAGGAATCTTCAAGCAAGTTTCTTGGTGCACTCCAACAAGAATGAATTCATGGAAAGATTGTCAATTCATGAAGCTAAAATATCTCAACTCTTCACATTGGACAAGCTTATTAGAATTCCCTTGACTTATGAAATCAATCCAACAATGAGCTGACAAAATCCAAAGGTAAAAAATCCATTACATATGTAGCTAACAGCAACAACAACAATGATGATGGGGATGTGGTGTCATTGATTTAAGAAATCTAAAGGTTCTTGAAAAGAAAAGAAATTAAACAACAAAATTATCACGAAGTCAAAAAGAAGAAGAAAAGTTGGATGTTAATCATCTCACATAACACAATCGACATTGATATAGACAGTTTTTTGCATCTTTTTAATTTTTTTCGAATTTTTATTATTATTTTGTATGCCAACTTCTGACATCCGGCTTTTCACTCGACGGAATAACAAGCCTCGAATGCTTGACGGTCTATGCCATGTCATCGAACTTGTCACCGGGTGACACCATTTGCGCCCTCATCGCATCATTGCAAGGACGTGCCACTTCAACTCGTCCCATCATCATCGAGCCACCTCAGCTTCACTTGCGACACCACCGCATCCCCCGCAATGCCAACTCAACGCCACGTCGACCACGATATCACCATTGAACGCCTCCGCCACCTGCCAGCAAACCAGTGCACGGCCACCTGTCCTCTTCACGCAACAACACCTCACATTTCACCGTTTTCTTTGCGCTGCTCATGGCCACGTCCGCTCGCCTGTCGAGTGCCCTGGATGCTAAGTCAACAAGCATCGTACCACCCTCCTTGTAGGCAATGACCATCATGAGTGGCGAAGGGACAAGACCAAATTTTAAAAGAAAAATCAGCCTCTCCCTCCATTCATTCTTCCTTGAGAACTCCACCCCTGCATCTCCTCCCTCACGACCGAAACTTCTCTCTTTCGTTTTCTCTGTTTAAGCCATTACTGTCCTAGTTTCAATGGCCCAACTCAACCAATAAGAATGCCTTAGCTCAGTCCTCGCTGTCTCGCGTCGTCGCCTCAACGTGATGCGTACCGGAGCACAGATTTCAGTTCAGGACTCTCCGGCAATCATCTAAGTTATGATACCGCTTAGGATCTGAGGCAAGTGAATTACTGCCCTTTTATGTTACGTTGAGCTTGATTTCCTCGAGTTTTAGTCACCTCAATCGATTTTGTCCTTAATTATGTTCATCGACAGTTTCGAATATTCTTGTCGTAGGTAGTGTTAATAATTTGGTACATTGAGTATATTAATTTGTTGTGAGAATGCTGGGTATTGGTAGATGTTGGTTTGAGCTTAATTGACACAAGTCATGGACGAATATGAGGTTACGACGATTTTTGAATTAATTTATAATGGACCTAATTTTGCTAATTCTGTGTAGGTCCTTATGGTATAAAATTGATAGAATTTCTTCACAAAAGTTGTGTGTTATGGCTTATGTTACAACATATTTTAATTTCAGATTTTTCTGACTTTGTATGTGCAAAATACGTACGAAAAACTATGCAGGTCCGAAATTGTTTTTATAAGCATTTCTGAACCTTTGCTAGGTTTCCATTTTCTACAGGATTTTTGATAAACAATTTGGACTAGTGTCCTTCATAAAAGTTTTAGATGACATCTTAGACTGTAACGTGAAATTTTTCCATGAGTTTTGGAGTTCATTTAACTGTCCAAAATGTGATTTCTTGAACCTGTTGCAATTTAGCTTTGTGCCCTATTTTGATCCATAGTCCAGAAAATTATCAGGACCCATACAAACTAAATTCGACCTCGAGTTCTACACAAAAAATGTTCCTCAGAGCCTCGTCCATCTCATGTTAAAGTTTCATAATTTTTCAAATTGATTTACTAAGCCCTTGATTTCTACAAGTGGGCGCGCTACCCTTTTTTTTTTTTGCTGATTTTGACTACACTCCCTTTTGTAGATCGTCTTTTTGGCTGGTATTGTTAACTAAATGTTTCTATCAATTCTATAGCTTACAAAGGGTAGTTGATGGTAGACACTAAATTGTTTCTGTGCAATAACTTGCGGTCGCGACCTAACCTTGGGGGCACTACCTAAGGTTTGGCTAATGGACTACTAAGTCTAAACCTACCTCGGGCTCCCCCAAGCCCATACCAATTCGCGACTTAGATTTAAGCATTTAGTGTGCAAATGATTATTAGCTAGGAGTCACCACTAATCTATATATAGTGGGTCGATTAAAAACCCAAGTAAAGTAACGAGATATTTACTTTATTCCTGCGAACCAAAGATTGTGAGTTCAATTGTGAGTTCAATGACTTGATTACGTTAGATTTTTCTAATGCCCTTTCGGTACCTTTCTCCTTTATTTCAAAAAAAAAAATGTTTTGCAGGCAACTTGAATTGATTTTAATTTACTTCTCTAGCATATAAGATGATAATGCGGGTGTGCAAACCATCAATTTAATAGCCAAGAAGGTACTGCGAGTCAATCAAGTCACATATCACACCAGGTTGGTCACCGATAGGGTAAAAAACTAATTGACCCTTTTTTTCCTTTTTTCTTTTTTTCTTTAAAGCAATGCTTAACTTGTCGACTAAAATTCAAATATCAACATCTAGATTATCACAAATACATAAAACATTCAAATACCTAGACAACCATAAGTATTTGAAAATTTGTGTAAACATGGACTAACACAGGGGACAAGGCTTGGAGAGGAAGCACTTGGATAATCGCAAATACTTGACATATTCAAATATTTAGATAACCACGAGCATCAGAAAATTCTCGACATATTTAAATACCTAGGTAACCATAAGATTTGGAATGATGCTTGCTTATGAGCACAAACAAGGCAACAGAATAATTAAGGATTTGCGTATCCTTCGGAATCAACTTTGCCTATATTGGCAAAATCCCAACCGAAGCACTTATTTTGGGTTAGATCGATGGACAATGCTTATGGAACATAGATAGGGAACTCATGAATATCGTCCATCCATGGGTTGTTCTCCTTCGCCAGGTTGACAGTCCTCAACGCCTACCAAACTGCATTGTTGCACTTGAATCCAGCCCCAAATGCGATTTGCCATGTTCTATCACCTTTCCTAATCCTTCCTTTGGCCTCCAAATAGGCCAATTCATACCACACTAAGCGACTCGAGGTGTTCCCGAATTGGTATAGAGTCATTCGTAATGGCTCCATGTGCCACTTGGTAAGCTCAAGGCTCTTCTCCATCTCATCAAGAACAGGTCGGCCTCCAACGTGGATGCAAAAATGCTTAAAGGCCAACTTGAAGTCGGGAATGTATGGCCTAATCTTCATCTTGAATACCTTCCTTGCGACCAAGGTCATGAAGAACCAAAGCTGTTCTGACATTGGGAGCACTGCTGAGCCAAGGGTTGTGATGTTAGTCTTTATGGCATCCTTGATGACCGCCACCAAGTCCATGGATAGTGAGAAGCCAATCTTCTTCTTCTTGTCCTCTTGCTGGAACAAGCAACCATAGCTTTTGTCATCCAATCCTTTGTGGGTGCGCACGATGTGGATGAGCTGGTACTTGGAGTGGTGGCGGTCGGAGGACTGGTTGGAGAGGAGGATGGCTGCCCCACCCATTCGGAAGAGGCAGTTTGAGATGAGCATCGGCCAGTCATTGCCGAGATACCAGTTGAGGGTGAGGCTCTCGATGCTCACCACTAGGGCATAAGAGTTATGATGTACCTAGTGATTAACCCATAAGAGGAGTAATAACATTGGCTGAACTTTAATTTTGTTGAGACATAAATTGAATGTCCCTACTAAGAAAACTTAGAATTTTTAGTACCTAGTAGATAAAGCATGTAGTAAATTGAGAATGTACAAAGCTTAAATTGTTCAATTTCATTGTCATATATTCATAAATGCAAAAAGTCCTATCTCAAATCTAGCTATATTTTGTGGCATAATAAATCTTGGGTTGACTTATCAGTGGATCATTTTGTTCAACGACATCTAGGTTTTGAGGGTTCCGAGTTCAAACCACTCACTAGCTCTTACTTCTCTACCAACCAAAGCATAAACTAAGGAAAGTAATTACCTAAAATTTTACTGTTGACACAACCTAAATTGTGGCACCCTGAACCCCCCTTAGGTCGCCACAGGCACCAAACGTTACACCTAATTACATCTCTTAGAAGAAGCGTTGTAAATCATGGGATTTTTTTTTTAATTTTAAAACGGTCCCAGCACGACTCATTAGCAAAAGCAAAATGTAACATTGCCATCTCACCCTCCATCAATCCATGATATAATTGCACACCACTAAACATCATAACAAAAGACAGAGCCATGACACTTTATTTACATATTTTCAAGATGGGTTTCCATGGGTCGGTACATCAAAAGAAAGGCCAGGACATGAAGCCACACTCGGCCATAAAACCCAAAAAAGAAACACTCGACCCACTATGACTAACGTGCAAGATCCCTCATCACTAGTGTCGGCTAATCATCCCAAAAAGTTTTAGCTCCTACTTGTCACGCACGAGCCCTCACACCCATCCCGGTGCATCAGGCGGTGGCAGTGGCAACATCCCACGCATCACTCCGTCTTGACAAACATGGATGGATATGAGCTCTTAGATAACAGGGCCCCCAGCCAAGCCCACATCGTACATAACTAAGGTGCGCACTCGAATATACGTAAGACCAGGAATGGAGGGACAGTTAAACTCCTCGCACTCCACCTCTACATCCGAAGGTAGGCCATAAAACACGCCCCGCGTGATAGCAGGGAGCGGCATGCTGCTAATTTGAAATGTTGGTCCCCAAAGGGGTGAATACAACCACTCAGCAGGTAAAGGATCAGTAAACCACACAATGCATCATGCCACACAATCATCACAATCATAGCATCACATGTCATATAGGCATCCATGCACAACATACCATGGCATCATGCACATGTCATCATACCTCATATATCATCATCATCATATAGACATCACCATCATATCATATACTTACCGTCATCATGTCACACATGGCATCATCCTTGCCATGCATCCATGCATATAACATCATCATCATATCACATATACCATCATCATTGCCATGCATCCATGCATGTAACATCATCACCATATACCATCATCATTGCCATGCATCCATGCATGTAACATTATCATCATATCACATATACCATCATCATTGCCATGCATCCATGCATGTAACATCATCATCATATCACATATACCATTATCATTTCCATGCATCCATGCATCATATCATGCATATATCATCATGCATTATGTCATGCATATATCATCATGCATCATGTCGTGCATATGTCATCATGCATAATTCAATTTCAATTTCATTTTGGACCACCACATTTCTCTTTCCTGGGACCAATGTTTGCATCCCACGTGTATCCAAGATACAATTCAGACCATCCGGCTCCCCCACTCTCCGGGCATCTTGTACCCCAACTGGCATCACAAGGACCCTCCGGCATTCAGTCATTTAAGGCCATCGGGCAACCGTTCGTACCCTTCTAGCTAGGCATCTCGCACCCACACCGGCATCGCGAGGTATCCCTCAGCACAATACCTTGCCGAGCTTCCGGCTCCCCCACTCTCCAGGCATCTCGACACCTCTCGATACTCCCGAGGCTCTCTGGTATCCGGCCAATCATCACCACCGGGCAACCGGCCGTACCCTTCTAGCTAGGCATCCCGACACTCCTAGGGCATCGTTGGTTCACACCTCCGACGGCCTTCTCATTTATCTCAATCCTCATCTTCAATTATAGTTCAATTTTTAACATGGCATGTGATGTGATGGCAATCAAGATCATATTCATCATTGAATTCATACATGCATCTCAATTCATTATCATGCATGCATCAACACACTATCATCCAATCAATACATATTTCGTGCCCCTTTTTCAAAATTCCAGCATGTACCATTTTTAGAAAATATTTAAATAAAATATCCATATGCTTTTCGAAAAATCATGAAATCAAGGCATGTGATAGATAAGACAATAAAATAGCAATTTCATGAAAAGCACATGCCCAATAGAGTTCCACACAAGAAGATATAATCCACACAAAAACAACATGCAATTTCGGATAGAAACAGAATGCACAGTTTCCGAAATAATTCGATTAAAATACCCGAACGAACTCCAAAAATTATGAAATTTTACCAGGTTATAGTTAGGACACTAAAGTAGGTTTTTCATGAAGACTTATAGTCCAGATTCGTTTTAGATCATTTTCTATAGTCGTACGAAGCTTCTGGTTCTCGCACTGAAACGTCCAGTGTATGTATCTCCAAAACATCGAGTTTTCACCCCCTTATTCTTCTTCGTTTCCTCTGAAATTTGGATATTTTTTACTTAAAGAGGTCCCCTACAACTTTTATTAAGGGATCTAAGTCAAATTTCCACATTATAGTCATCATATGGGTCAATGAAGTCTCAGGTATCCTGTACCGTGTCTCCAGATTTACCGTCTTCAAGAGTAAGTCAATTCACTAGGCTAAACTTGCTCATTTTACTTAAAATTTGAGTATGTTAGTATTTAGGATGTTCTATACAATTTTTATGAAGAAGTCGAAGAGAGATTCGTAGTAAAAATCGACATGCAACCACCAATCCACCGAAAGGTCAGCGAAATCGTTCCAGATCTAATGTCTTCGTAGGATGAGGGTTTGACCCCATAAATCTCCATAATTTTGTCCCAACTTTTATTATGTTATAGTTAAGATGTTGGCTACAAATTTCATGAAGGAATCAAGGTCAAAATCAAACTTGAAACATGCATTCAAGCTCTCACAATATTCTGGTTCAGGCGGTTCATAAGAAAACAGCATGCAAACTCAAGAACAAGTCACATTCTAGCTTCGGTTTTGCCTTCCCTATGATCCGAAACGTACCACCAACAAATCACACATGCAAGGCACACATGCAAGAGTGGAAATCAGTCCCACCTTGCCTCTAAACTCAAGAGAATGACGGCACACGGCAGACAAATGGGCGGTAAACGGGCGGCAACGGCTCCTCCTCCTCCTCGGTTCCTCTCCTCTCAGCCTCACTCTCTCTCACAACTCACTCTCTCTCTCTCTTTCTCACTTGGCCGAATACCACCAACCGGCCACTCTCTCTCTCTCCTCTTCCTTTTATTTCCCCAAATCCTCATCATTAGCAATGATCACTTCCAATGGCCAATGCATGAAGACCTCCTCTTGCCACTTGTCTTGACACATGCAAGGTGGGCTTGGGCTTGGGCTTGAATTGGAAGAAGTGGGCCGGCCACTCCTTCCCCCTCATGGTCGACAGCCACACCTCCTTGGGCCCTAATTGGGCTAGCCATTCGGCCCACCAAAAGCTTAGGCCATTGGGCCTAAGGCCCAACCTAATTAAACTCACAAATTTCATTTTCAATTATTCATCTTTAACTATCTCTTTTATAGATTGCAAATTTTAAATTTCTCATGGCCAAGAATAAATCATTCTTATTAATTTATCCTATATTACACATTTAAAAACTCATGAACACAAGCACATATCACTTAGTCTTAAGAGGAGACTAATGGCTAAAGCATAAACCATAGGTAATTTCATTACCTAATTATGGGCTTTAACACACCTTAGAGCTTGTCTTGAATTTTTGGGATGCCACAATTCTCCCCTCCTTAGAGAATTTCATCCTCGAAATTAGACACCACTCGTGCCTTCTCGAAACAAGTAAGGGTACTTTTCCTTCATCTGATCCTCACTTTCCCATGTGGCTTCCTCCACACCATGATGTCGCTATAATACCTTAACCAATGGGATCTTCTTAGTCCTAAGAATTTGTTCCTTTCGATCCAATATCTGCACAGGCTCTTCGATGTACCTCACTTTCTCATCCACTTTGATGGCTTCCTGATCGAGTATGTGATCAGGATCCGGCTGGTACTTCCTCAACATCGATATATGAAACACATCATGCAAATTTCCCAACTTAGGAGGCAGCGCTAAACGATAAGCTACATCCCCTATCCTTTCAAGTATCTCAAAAGGTCCGACAAATCTATGGCTTAACTTACCCTTCATCCCAAATCGAGATATCCCTTTCATTGGAGATACTTTCAAGAATACATGATCTCCCACACTAAATTCTAAAGGCCTTCTACGCTTATCTACGTAGTCTTTCTGTCTACTCTGAGCTGTTTTAAGTCTTTCTCTGATAATTTCAACAGCCTCAATGGTAACTTGTACTAATTCAGGTCTTGTCAATTTCCTTTCATCTACTTCATTCCAACAGACAAGAGTCCTACATCTCCTTCCGTATAATGCTTCATAGGGAGCCATGCCTATACTTTTTTGAAAACTATTATTATAGGCAAACTCCACCAAATGCAATCTTTCATCCCAGTTTCCTTTGAAATCAATTACACAAGCCCTTAACATATCCTATAATGTCTGAATTACTCTTTCTCTTTGTCCATTTGTCTGGGGATGAAAAGCAGTGCTAAACTGAAGTTTAGTCCCTAATGCAATTTGAAGACTTCACCAAAAGTTCGAAGTAAATCTCGAATCCCGATCCGAGGTAATAGTCACTGGAACACCATGTAAGCGCACCACTTGACTTACATACATGTCTGCATATTTGTCCATTGAGTAGTCCACGCGAACAGCTAGGAAATGAGTTGATTTAGTCAAATGGTCCACTATAACCCAATAGAGTCATGACTGCTTGACGTCCTTGGTAATCCTTGTATAAAGTCTATTGTTATATGCTTCCATTTCCATTATGGTATGTCTAATGGTCTCAAGAGTCTTGCGGGTTAAGGATGTTCCGCTTTCACTTGCTGGCACATCAAACATTGAGAAACGTACTTAACCGTATCTGCCTTCATACCATTCCACCAAAACTGCTGACGTAAATTCCTATACATCTTTGTACTACCTGGATGGATATTATAATTACTCTTATGTGCCTCCGACAGAATTTCCTTCTTCAATTCTTCGTTGTCGGGAACACAAAGTCATCCTTGGCATCTTACTATTCCATCATCAGAGACTTGAAATTCTGGTCTTTTTCCTAAAGACACATCGTCTTTTATTTTCAAAATCTCCGGGTCAGACTCTTGGAGGATTCTAACTTTCTGAATAATTTCTGGTTCAATCCTTAATGCACTAAGCATACCGGTAAGACAATCTACCTTTAATTTAAATTTTGAGTCTGTAACGGACTTTAACAAGCTCCATTGCGCCATTCTTAAACTGGCCATCTCCATAGCTGACTTACGACTAAGAGCATCCGCTACCTTATTCGCTTTCCCTGGATGGTATTTTATCTCACAATTGTAGTTTAACAACTCCACCCATCTCCTTTGTCTCATGTTCAACTCCTTTTGTGAGAACAGATACTTCAAACTCTTATGGTCTGTATAAATCTCAAACTTTTCCCCATACAAATAGTGTCTCCATATCTTCAATGCAAATACTATAGCTGCTAGCTCTAGATCATGCGTTGGGTAGTTCAGCTCATGGGGTTTTAATTGCCTAGATGCATAGGCTACGACCTTGCCATGCTACATCAAAACACATCCTAGTCCTTTGTGAGATGCATCACTATACACTGTAAAACCATCAGGTCCAATTGGTATAGTCAGGATTGGAGCCGAGGTTAATTTTCTTTTAAGCTCCCGGAAACTCCTCTCACATTCCCCATTCCATTCAAATTTCACATTCTTTCGGGTCAACTTAGTTAAAGGACCTGCAAGTCATGAAAATCCTTCAATAAACCTCCTATAATAACCAACCAGTCCTAAGAAAGTTCGTATTTCAGTAGGTGTCGTTGGTTTCGGCCAATTTATTACCATCTCAACTTTAGCCGGGTTTACTGCAATTCCTTCTCCTGATACCACATGCCCCAAAAATATTATTTGGTCCAGCCAAAACTCACACTTACTAAACTTGGCACAACTTATGCTCTCTCAGGGTTTGCAAAACTATCCTCAAGTGTTGCTCATGCTCTTTAGGTCCTCTCAAATATATCAGGATACCTTCAATAAAGACAATCACAAACTGGTCTAGATAAGGTTTAAATACCCTATTCATTAGATCCATAAATGCAGCCGGCTCGTTAGTCAATCCAAATGGCATAACAAGGAATTCGTAATGTCCATAACGAGTCCTGAACGCAATCTTAGGAATGTCCTCTTTCTTAATTCTCAGCTGATAGTATCCCGACCTTAAGTCAATCTTAGAGAAGACTGAACTTCCCTAGAGTTAATCAAACAAGTCATCAATTCTAGGCAAAGGATACTTATTTTTAATGGTCACTTGGTTTAGCTGCCTATAATCAACGCACAAACACATCGATCCATCTTTCTTTTTCACAAACAAGACCGGTGCACCCCAAGGTGAAGCACTTGGTCTAATGAATCCTTTGTCAAGCAACTCCTATAGTTGCACTTTCAATTCCTTTAATTTGACTAAGGCCATCCTATATGGGGCTTTTGATATAGGTCATGTTCTAGGCATTAATTCAATTTCAAACTCAACTTCCCGCTCTAGTGGTAATCCAGGCAACTCTTCAAGGAATACATCTTGAAATTCGTTAACTACTCGAATTTCATCAATCTTAGGCTCTTCCTTAGTATAGTCTCTAACCATGGCCAAGTACCCTTGACATCCTTTGTCAAGTAACACACAGGCTTCTATTGCTGAAATAAGTGCTACAAGTAGGTGGGTTTGACCTCCCAGAAATTCACAACTAGACTGATTAGGTAAGGTAAATTGGATTACTTTCCTATAACAATCCATCTGGGCACAATACTTACGAAGCTAGTCCATTCCTATGATAACATCAAAATCATACATGGCCATTATAACTAAGTCTATTTCCATATCCTTTCCCCCCATTGTTATCTTATAATTTCCACACACTGATGTAGAAAATAACATATCCTTTAGAGGCGTAGAAACACAAAGAGGCATCTCAAGAGGCATGGTTTCTATCTTACTCAACTGTCTATATCTTTCAGACACAAATGAATGTGTAGCACCTGTATCAAACAATGTATATGCCTTTTTATCATTTATAAGGATCGTACCTGAGATGACATTTTTGGAAGCTTCTACTTCCTCTTGGGTGATCGCATATACTCTTCCTTGTGCTGGTGGCCTTTGGGGATTCCTTGGTAAGTTCGGCCTAACAGCATTCCGCTGCGGCTGCTGCATCGAGCCCATACTCGTGTGCGATCTTTCCTGAGGGCAGTTTCTCTTAATATGGCCTATCTTTCCACAACCATAGCACTTTGGTTGTCCGGTAAGGTCTGGGCCATGTCGCCTATTACACATTCGACACTCGCATCCTGATAAGGTGTCCTTCCCAAATTTAGGCTACCCTTGTTTCTTCCAAAGTTCCCAAAATTGCCCTTCTTCTTAGATTCCCAGGACCGACCTTGACCTGTATAGGGTCTCTTACCCCGTCTCACATCACCAAAGGACAATGGTTTCTTATCCTTAGAATGTTCCCTCAGTAACTCCTGCTCCACCAACTGTGCCCTTTCATAGATCTTATTATAATCCCTTATGTTCAGAGGCACTAGTTGCTTTCTGACATCAGTCCTCAATCCTTTCAGAAACCTCTTAGCTTTCTCTTCCTGATTCTCAATTAGCCTAGGAGCATATCTAGACTGTTCAAAAAATTTAGCCTCATACTGGTCTACTGTCAGCTCCTTTTGTTCCAATTGAACAAATTCAGTAATTTTCCTATCCTTAGCACAGTCAGAAAAAATGCTTTCTATTAAAAGCTCTCACAAACTCTTCCCAGTTAACCTCAATACCTGGTGGGAAGATTGTGTCCCTCGATTCTTTCCACCAAAACTTTGCATTTCCCTCCAGCTAGTATTCTGCCAAAGTTATTTTCTTAGTAGCAGTGCAGTCCAACAACCTGAAAATTTGCTCCATTCCATCAATCCAATGTTCTGCCTCCTCAGGACTTCCCATTTCATCGAACTTAGGTGGCTTCAGCTTCAAAAACTATTCCACCAGTCCTTGAGTACGGCATTCTGCTCCAGGTTGTTGCTGCGCCTGCCTTTCCATCAGATTTCCAATATTGGCCAATGCCTGTAGGATGTCTTCCATTCAGGGTTCAGCCCTCGCAGCAGAGGCTTCAGCCCTCGATGGATGAGCACTTCCAACTCGCACCATGACTTTTATGCAATTTCTAAGCATTGCCTTAGGAATAATCTGAGACTCACTGTCTCCATTCAAAGCAACTACTACTACATAAGTAACATATACATGCTACCGATACCTAAAGACAACTCAAATTTAACTACTAGGGATCTACGAGTGAATACTCATCACCCGTTATTCAATTATTCCATTTTATATCCTATGTCGTGCATTGTCATCATGTTCCTCAATTCCCAAATGAGGCTCCTTATCACTCCACTTATAACCATTGCTCTGATACCAAAAAGGGGCACTGTGGCATCCCGAACCCCCCTTAGGTCGCCACAGGCACCAAACGTTACACCTAATTACATCTCTTAGAAGAAGCGTCGTAAATCATGGGATGTTTTTATTTATTTATTTTATAACAGTCCTAGCACGACTCATTAGCGGAAGCAAAATGTAACATCGCCATCTCACCCTCCATCAATCCATGATACAATTGCACACCACTAAACATCATAATAAAAGATAGAGCCATGATACTTTATTTACATATTTTCTAGATGGGTTTCCTTGGGTCGGTACATCAAAAGAAAGGCCAGGACATGAAGCCACACTCGGCCATAAAACCCAAAAAGAAACAATTGACCCACTATGACTAACGTACAAGATCCCCCATCACTAGTGTTGGCTAATCATCCCAAAAAGTTTCAGCTCCTACTTGTCACGCACGGGCCCTCACACCCATCCCGGTGCATTAGGCGGTGGCGGCGGCAACATCACACGCATCACTCCGTCTCGACGAACATGGACAGATATGAACTCCTGGATAACAGGGCCCCCAGCTAGGCCCACATTGTACATAACTAAGGTGCGCACTCGAATATACATAAGACTAGGAACGGAGGGATAGTCAAACTCCTCGGACACCACCTCTACATCCGAAGGTAGGCCATAAAACACGCCCCGCGTGATAGCAGGGAGCGGCATGCTGCTAATCTGAAATGTTGGTCCCCAAAGGGGTGAATACAACCACTCAGCAGGTTGTTAGGGAAATCCCTTATGATGTTTTGAAGATGACAAAATAAATCAAAGGCTACTAACATGTTTGATGGTTGAGTAATAGACCATGCAGATGATAGAACATGTAAAGGATATTGTCAAAGTGTGAAGACGACCAGAAGAGTGAACGTAGCATATGTCCAGAGTATATTCTGAAGATTTCCAGACTTCTGTGTCAAAGTCTGAAGACTACCAGACTCAAGACTCAAAATCTGAAGACTACCAGACTTTAATGTTAAAGTCTGTTCTACATCAGAAGTCTATCAACTCTGACTAATTCTAGACTGAACGTGAATGATGAACCAGAAGACAGACTCTATGCTGAAGCTGAACTAGAAGACGAGACTCTATCTTTGAAGGCTGAACCTGGTACAGACCTTAAAGCTAAATCTATTCAGAAGCAGATATGTTCAGACCCAGATTGTAAAGTCTACAGACCCAGATTGTAAAGTCTACAGACTCATATTGTAAAGTCTACAGACTCAGACTTTACATCAAGACTCGACAGATCGTAACTCAAGCCCAATCATATAACGGCTAGTGATCTGGTTTAGATTCCACATCAAGATTGATTTGATTGATTCAATCTATTTTATTGACGATTGGATCTTGAAGACAAGAACTTTCTATACGAAGAAGCTTTACTTATGGAAACCAAGATTTCGTTTGTATGGGCAATCGGAATCAATTTGGGATTTTACCTTTGTCACTCAACGGCTACCAAATCTTCTAGATACAGAGCTGTCCAATGGGTATATTGGAAGACAATTCTCCGGGATGCTGTCCAACGGCTAGTTTGGAAGTGGAGGAGTATTTAAGGAGATGAAGGACCGATGAGCAAGTAAGAGACGGAGCGTAGAATTTATAATTCCAAAGTTTGAGCGACTTTCGATCATACACTTGTCTTTGGAGAGCTTAAACGTTTGTGATCGTGAGAGAAATACCAAAAGAGTGACTTAGTAAGATAGTGTGATCTACTACTAAGTGTTTGCACTCGAAGTTGTAATCTCTTGTTGATTGCATAGTGGAATCCAGCCAAGAAGGTTGTTATCGTGGGAGAGTGGACGTAGGCTTGGATTAAGCCGAACCACTATAAATCTTGTGTTTTTATTCTCTTCCCTAACTCCTTTATTTTGTTCATACTAGCACTCTCACAGGTAAAGGATCAGTAAACCATACAATGCATCATGCCACACAATCATCACAATCATAGCATCACATGTCATACAGGCATCCATGCACAACATACCATGGCATCATGCACGTGTCATGATACCTCATATACCATCATCATATAGACATCACCATCATATCATATACTTACCGTCATCATGTCACACATGGCATCATCCTTACCATGCATCCAAGCATATAACATCATCATCATATCACATATACCATCATCATTGCCATGCATCCATGCATGTAACATCATCATCATATCGGATATACTATCATCATTGCCATGCATCCATGCATGTAACATCATCATCATATCACATATACCATCATTGCCATGCATCCATGCATGTAACATCATCATATCACATATACCATCATCATTGCCATGCATCCATGCATGTAACATCATCATCATATCACATATACCATCATCATTTCCACGCATCCATGCATCATATCATGCATATATCATCATGCATCATGTCATGCATATATCATCATGCATAATTCAATTTCAATTTCATTTTGGACCGCCACATTTCTCTTTCCCGGGACCAATGTTTGCATCCCATATGTATCCAAGATAAAATTCAGACCATCCGGCTCCCCCATTCTCCGAGCATCTTGTACCCCAACTGGCATCACGAGGACCATCCGGCATTCAGCCATTTAAGGCCACTGGGCAACCGGCCATACCCTTCTAGCCAGGCATCTTGCACCCAAACCGGCATCTCGAGGTATCCCTTAGCACAATACCTTGCCGAGCTTCTGGCTCCCCCACTCTCCGGGCATCTCGACACCTCTAGGTACTCCCGGGGCCCTCCGGTATCCGGCCATTCATGACCACCAGGCAATCGGCTGTACCCTTCTAACCAGGCATCCCGACACTCCCGGGGCATCGTCGGCTTGCACCTCCGACGGCCTTCTCATTTATCTCAATTCTCATCTTCAATTATAGTTCAATTTTTAACATGGCATGTGATGTGATGGCAATCAAAATCATATTCATCATTGAATTCATACATGCATCTCAATTCATTATCATGCATGCATCAACACACTATCATCCAATCAATACAATTCATGGAGTCCATGCAATTTAAAATGGTCCATATTTCATGCCCCTTTTTCAAAATAACAGCATGAATCATTTTTAGAAAATATTTAAATAAAATATCCATATGCTTTTCGAAAAATCATGAAATCAAGGCATGTGATAGATAAGACAATAAGATAGCAATTTCATGAAAAGCACATGCCCAATAGAGTTCCACACAAGAAGATATAATCCACATGAAAACAACATGCAATTTCGGATAGAAACAGAATACACAGTTTCCGAAATAATTCGATTAAAATACCCGAACGACCTCCGAAAATTATGAAATTTTCCCAGGTTATATTTAAGACACTAAATTAGGTTTTTCATGAAGATTTATAGGCCAGATTCGGTTTAGATCATTTTCTATAGTCGTACGAAGCTTCTGGTTCTCGCACTGAAACGTCCAGTGTATGTATCTCTGAAACATCAAGTTTTCACCCCTTTATTCTTCTTCGTTTCCTCTGAAATTTGGATATGTTTTACTTCAAGACGTTCTGTACAAATTTCATTAAGGGATCTAAGTCAAATTCCAGAGTATAGTCATCATATGGGTCAATGAAATCTCGGGTATCCTGTACCGTGTCTCCAGATTTTACCGTCTTCAAGAGTAAGTCGATTCACTAGGCTACACTTGTTCATTTTACTTCAAATTTAGTATGTTAGTATTTAGGATGTTCTCTACAAGTTTCATGAAGAAGTCGAAGAGAGATTCTTAGTAAAAATCGACATGCAACCACAAATCCACTGAAAGGTCAGAGAAATCATTCCAGATCTAGTGTCTTCGTAGGATGAAGGTTTGACCCCTTAAATCTCCATCATTTTGTCCCAAATTTTAGTATGTTGTAGTTTAAGATGTTGGCTACAACTTTCATGAAGGAATCAAGGTCAAAATAAAACTTGAAACATGCATGCAAGCTCTCATAAGATTCTGGTTCAGGCGGTTCATACAAAAACAGCATGCAAACTCAAGAACAAGTCACATTCTAGCTTCGGTTTTGCCTTCCCTATGATCCGAAACCTACCAGCAACAAATCACACATTCAAGGCACACATGCAAGAGTGGAAATCAGTCCCAACTTGCCTCTAAACTCAAGAGAACGACGGCACACGGCGGACAAACGGGCGGCAAATGGGCGGCAACGGCTCCTCCTCTTCCTCGGTTGCTCCCCTCTCGGCCTCACTCTCTCTCGCAACTCAACCTCTCTCTCTCTTTCTCACTTGGCCAAATACCACCAACCGGCCACCCACCCTCTCTCCTCTTCCTTTTATTTGCCCAAATCCTCATCATTAGCAATGATCACTTGCCACTTCCAATGGCCAATGCATGAAGACCTCCTCTTGCCACTTGTCTTGACACATGCAAGGTGGGCTTGGGCTTGGGCTTGAATTGGAAGAAGTGGGCCGGCCACTCCTTCCCCCTCATGGTCGACGGCCACACCTCCTTGGGCCCTAATTGGGCCGGTCATTCGGCTCACCAAAAGCTTAGGCCATTGGGCCTAAGGCCCAACCTAATTAAACTCACAAATTTCATTTTCAATTATTCATCTTTAATTATTTCTTTTATATATTTCAAATTTTAAATTTCTCACGGCCAAGAATAAATCATTCTTATTAATTTATCCTATATTACAAATTTAAAAACTCATGAACACAAGCACATATCACTTAGTCTTAAGAGGAGACTAATAGCTAAAGCATAAACCATAGGTAATTTCATTACCTAATTATGGGCTTTAACACACCTTAGAGCTTGTCTTGAATTTTTGGGATGCCACATAAATAAAGTTGTTTTTTTTTTTATGACTTTATTAACATAACAATCTTGGGGCTACTATGTAAATAATAATTTTTTTTGAGCCATAAAATTTTAAAGGATTTGATCCCAAAAATAGTTTATAATTATATGTTTATGTATACTGGTGAGATTCATGACTAGTGGGGAATACACATTCCCTATGTATAATTGTGAGCTACTAGGTGATCATAAAATAATATATCATTTGCTTGTTTTTGAGTGAATGAACTTGCATATTTTTAATGGTTTTCATTGGCATGTCATGATTAAAAAAAAAAAAAATTGTTTATGCATTTGTCATACATTGTTATTGCCTTGGACTCACATTGTTTGTGTATATACTAGGTTGAGTAATATGATATTCTCCTACCTTAGACTTGGAGATTTCATTTAATAAGTTTTGGCTCAACACTTATTTTTTAGCTCATCACTTAGTTTTTAGTTTTGTAGGATATATCACCTTTTGCCACTATGATCTGGAGTTCTTTTTTATTTTGTTTGTACCAAGATGTGCTTATACCTGAATATATATTAGGTGTGTTTATTTCACGGAAAATTCAATGATAAATGAAAATTTTCTAAACATTTTCCAAAAGAACAATTATTATTATTATTTTTTTTGTGTTTGGTAATGTATGATTGAAAACATTTTCTAATGTTTGGATTTTATTGGAAAGTGATTTCAATCTCATGAGTCCATCTCAACCAATTTTTTTAAAAAATTAAATGATTTTTACTTTTTTAAAATGAATTTCTAATTATTTTTTATTTTCTTTTTCCTCATTGCTCCACCGCGATTGGCTAGCGATGGCCATAGGCGAGCTCGAGCTCATCGAATATGGCAAGGCCCAAGCTCGTGGTCAAGGCAAGCTCGAGAGACCTTGAGCTCACGAGCTAGTCGAGGCATGAGTTCGAGGGCCACGTCACAAGGCATGTGAAGTTGAGGTGAGGTCGAGGTGCAAGCTTGCTTGGATCTAGCAAGTTGTGAGCTTGTCATGATCAACCAATCCACAAGCTTGCCCACCTAGGCAAAGCTTGAACTCACCTAGATCCGATGAGGCGCGAGCTTGCTGGTTTTGGCAAAGCTTGGGCTATCTTGAATTGATCGAGCCTTGAGCTCATTAGTCTTGTCTTGGCCAATCATTGTGTTGCTAGCCATCACCAAGGCACACGATTGACAAAGGAAGGAGGAAGGAAAGGAAAGAAAAAAGAAAAAAAAAAAAAGAAGAAAGAAAGGAAAGAAAAGAAAATTTAAAAAATAATAATTCGATTATTTAAAAATAAAAATAATTTAAAATTCAATTTGTATTAAAAAATAAATTTATAAGAATAAACCTTCCTGTGGACTCAAGCCTAAGGGTCGGGATTAGAACTCAAGCATTGGAGACATGAACACAGCCATTATAAACCCAAGTTCGGATACCGGAGCATGAGGTATGGGTATCAAGGGTTCGAGCCTAGCCTCGCTGGAATTGGATGTGGTTGTTGAGGGCCCATGCCTGTCCACAGAAAACTTGGTTTTGAATGCTTGGACCCAAGAGCCAATATTGGGATTTTTGTATCCAAACGTAGAATTTCAAATTCAAATGCCGATAACTAGTTATAATTTTAGAAGAATATTTTTCGGTTCTTATAAAGAGAATTATTTTTTCTAAATTTAAGCTTTAATAGAAAAATATTTTTTGTTGACTTATTTTTTTAAGAGAATTAATTGCTGAAAAATGAACAAAATATTTTTTGAGAAAATGTTTTCAGCAAAAAGTCGTACCCTAAGGATTCAGGTTGTTAGACCATAAGGGGTTTCGATGGTTGCCTTAGTTTTGATGGCATTGACTGGTTGATGGGTGTAGTAAATGTGTTGGTGACGGTTGACCCGTACCCTTCATAGGATTTACACTTTGTAATTGCGTTGTGCTTGAACATTGCATTAAAGAGAAATCAACTACTCTGACCGACGTTTTGGTCGGGAGGCATTGAATTGTGACAACTGGGGAAACAGCGGGTCTGATCAGCATGTAGCCACGTCGTCACCGGTTTGACATGCAACGGGTGAGCCAATGCGTAATAATTTTTTGCAGGAGGGACAGTTGGCGCACGGTCACATCAGTGCTGGTCGGAACTCGATCATGGTGTAATGCGTTGTTAAACAATGCAAAATTACCACCCCCGAGAGAGCAACAACACAGTGGAAGCAGAACAGGAAAGTCCATAAGATTACGATCACCTAGATTTGTAAAAGAAAAAAAAAATCCAATTTACATAAACTGAAAAAAATACAGAGCCTTGAGTGGGAGAAAATATTAGGTAGAGCTCGTGCTCCAGTGTGGCAAACAAGAAGGCACTCGAAAGGTGACACGTGTTCTCGTGGGACCCATAATTTGAAGAGAAAAAGAGACTTCATTTTGAAAATATTTTAGACAAACTCCCTCGCTCTCGACCCTCGCTCTCTCTCCAACGAACTCGCTCTCTCTCTCTACCCTCCCTCTTTCCGACCAGCGAACCACCATGCCGGCCCTTCGGCTCCGGATCTAGCCTCGACTCATTCGTCCCCTACTCTCTCTCTCTCTCTCCTTGTGTCTCTGTCTGCCATCCCTCTCTTCGTGGTGAATGAGCGCGTGACCGGCGAACCACCGCGCCTGTCACGTCCCAATCCTCGAGCATGTGCCCATCAATCGGTGATCGATTAAGCTTGCGACATTCCAGGATAAGTCACCGACCCATTCATTTTAATGCACATGCAGAAGCAATTAAATAAATCCCCAGACAACATAAATATATGATAGAAAAACAGGGCCATGATTTTAAAACCACACAACATACTTTTATGCACAACATACTAAGTCATATATGTAAATGCTAGTATGAGCACCTAGAGGGGGTGAATAGGTGCGAAAACAAACTTTTGAGAAATATAGTGTAAAACTTTACTTTTAACCTGAGTCTATTTAATAGTAGGCTTTAAAAGAGAAAATAGACTCTAACAATTACATAAAGTTACGAGTAAATGAGTTTAGGGAAGAGAATAAGAACAGAATGTTTATAGTGGTTTGGCTTAATCCAAGTCTACGTCCATTCTCCCGTACTAACAGCCCACCTGCTAGATTTCATTATGAATGAAAAGAGTCGTTATAGTATCACATCCTTGATTCCATAGTGTAGAGATTTTGCTACACTTTCTTAAGGCCTCACAAATGTATAAGCTCTCTTTTGAGTACATATTTACGCTCAACAAATGAATTAGCAAAGAACAAGAAGCTTCAGATTTTGGAATTTCTCTATCGTGCACACACTTGAATAACTAGAGTGTCTTCCTTATATACTCCTTCATGCTTTCATAACCGTTGGTACTTTCCAAAAGAATTCTTCCAATCTACCCATTAGACAGAATCAATTAGGCAGATCTCAAGTTATTTAAGGAATATGATGATAGCTCACAAATCCTGCTCGCCCATATAATCAAGATCTAGTTTTTCATAAGTAGAACCTTCCAAGTATGCTTTGTCATTCAACGGATCCAAATTACCCTAATTAATTTCAAGATGAATAATAGATTCCAAGATGCTATCTCCAGCCGCGAGATCTTCTTTAGCCAATCGAATCAAATCATTAAAGAGATACTCAATTCTAGATAAATCTTCTTCGATGGTCTAGAAATTGTCAATGAGGGAAAACTTTGAATCTTAAGTTTGGCGGTCCGACGATTTTTAAATTTTGATGAAAGAGTCCGTAAGTCTTCAGATTAGACTGATGGAAACTTTTTGTTAGTTTCAAAACAAATAAGGAAGTTTTCTCCAACAATCTCCCCCTTTTTGATTGTAACAAAACTTTCCTATAGATTTGGATATTTTTGACTTGCATGACAATACTCAAACAAATAATGATATTTCACAAAAGATAAAATGGATTAGTAAAGATAGTATTAAATATTAAATCTGCACCGACAAGAGACAAGTTAGTCCTGTAAAAACAACTATCTTTGCCATGAATACTGAGCACTTAAGATACTACAAATGATCAAACAATCCAAATCCAAACTAGTCACAACCAAACATCCAACCTAATCAAAAGTAAAGTCAATCAAAAGTCAAATCAAACAAGAGTGAAATCTCAAATCTCAAATCTGCACCATCTCCCCCTTTTTGTCAGCATTAAAAAGGTAGAGATGAAAAGAGAATGTAATTAAGATTGTTTTGGAACGCGAACAAGCTGAAAATCTCCTATCAACTTAACAGTCTCTTCAAGCTTTTTCAAATCCTTATTTAGTTGTGCCACTTCTTCACCCTTGGCATTTGCTTGAACTTGAAGAGTAAGGGCTTGAATTTGATCATGCAAAGAAACTTAAGAGGCTTGACTGGCATTTTGCATATTCTGAACTTTGCATCCTAGGGCATAAATCTGGCCTCGCATCTCCATAAGAACATCAAGCAATCTTCGAAAGTTTGCTGAATTGTCAGTTTGAGTGCTTGCTTCTGCATGATCAGTTTGAGGAGTATTGGCAGATGATGGCATTTCAGCATGAGCACCTAGATTTGGAGATGAAACCTCATGACCTTCCTCAGAGAATTGAGAAGCATATATGTCTTATGGATCTGTACGTGAACGGCTAACATCTTCACTTATAAAAGCAATAGAAGAGATACCTCTTTTCTTAGTAGCTCCCCCTGTTTCAGTGCCTTTAGGCGGAGAGAAGTACTCTTCATGCTCTTTCTCTACTTGTTCTCCTTTGCCCTATTTTTCTGCAGTTCTTTCTTCTTATGCTTCTTTTCCCATTGATTCCCTCTCTTCACTCCTTTGCTATGTTTCTTCTTTATCTTGATCCTCTCTCTCCTCTATCTCTAGAACAAAATGTTGTAAATTTCTTAATGCAAGAGCGGAAATGGTGACATCTTCATCATCTTCTTCATCCTCCAAGATGAGTGCTCTTCTTTTCTTGGATGGAGCTGTCATGGGCTCCTTCCCTTTCCTTTTTGCAGCCATAAAGACTTGGTGAGTCTTGATAGGGGTTTTCTCCTTAAATCGCTCAAAAGCCTTACTCAGCTCTTTCATACACATTTTGGAAACCATCTTTAGTCACATCACCGTTTGATCATAGGTACAAATACACAAATTCTTGGGAGGCCAAATATTTAAATGTCTGAATAACTTAGTAACAAGTGTTGAATAAGAAAGTTGGCCCTTGTCCTTCACCATCGATCTATAATGTGAAATATGATAGTGTGAGGCAGAGAGAACTTTTTGCCACCATTGATAGCATACATCAGCTTTGCTTCTGAGTGGGAGATGTTAGTCTTCGAAGTCGATTTGGGTCTGATACAATTGATCACAATCTTGTGAAGCAAGACATTTGAGGCATTCATCCGCAAGTATGAAATTTGACCTTTTGCCATTCCATCCCGAACAAGCTCCACAGTCGCACGACCAATAGACACACTAATTGATTGGAACGTCCCTCTCTCTACTCCAATTACATCAGCCAGAGTGTCCATATCAACTACATCGTCCTGGTCTCTAACATTGAAAGAGAATCTATTCGCATCCAAAAAGCTCATATTTGAATAGAAATACGCAGTAAGTTATGAATGAGCCACTGTTGTTTCAGAGCAAAATTGTTCAAGTTGAAGCAAAATGAATTTCTCTCGCAATTTCACATTCAGAGAGTCGAGAAAATCGAAGTCCACACTTCTTGGGTTCATCAGCCCTCGCTTTAGCAACTTAGAGTAAAGTCGCTTATGCTCCTCAGAACGAAATAGATCCGTCCTTTTGCTTCATATATTTGCTGCAATACCCATTATAGGCTTAAAGTTAGTGAACATCTTTTCATCATCATTTCCATTAGGTTGACTATGTCTTACAACAAGTGGATCAAAGGCCCTTTCTGTCGAGCCCACAGGCGCAATTCCCAAACGTTCCATCATTCGCAAAAAGTGGGTTTCATTTTGATATCCATTTTCTTTCAAAAATTCATTAATAAAGTTCAATGCAGAACCTCCATCCCTTAAGGCAGAGTAGAGTTTGAAGGTAAAAGCGGGCTTAAGGTTCTTACAAGTTCTGTATCCTCAATTATTTCTTCCTCTGCTTGTTGTTGAACATCTTGTGGTCTAACACAAGGAGAATGACGTAGTTGAGAATGTTGTGAACTCTGCTGTTGTCTTGGAGAATCTTCTTCTTTATTGAGATCAAAATGCATAGGACCCTCACACATATGCCGTGGTCCCTTGTTTGCAATCCTTGAAGACTTTCTTTGGGAAGCCATTCTCACAGTCTTTGAGAGATTTCAAACTTGATTCACAAGAAAGATGAGAACTTTGAAGATTAAACTAGAGAGTAAAATTAAGAAAGTGATGTTCTGTGCTTCTAGGGTTTAAGAAGAAGACGATTGGTATATAAGGCAGTCAAAATGAGATATACGGATCATTGTAAAAGGAAAAAATAGAAAATGCCTTCTTAAAAACAGTTGCCTTTTTGAAAATAGAGAACTGTCATTTTAAAAGATAACTTCTTTTTCGAAAATGAATGATTGTAATAATTACAAAAACTGGGAAGATAACATCAATAAAATTTTAAAACAAAAATAACTTACGGTTGTGATTCTTGATCTTCTAAGTCTGAGTATCTTTAGACTTTTTAGCCCTAAATCTAAACTTCTTTAGACTTTAAGATATTAAGTCTGGATTGAATAGACTCGGATTGACTTTTCTCCAATGGCTTTGTAAAAATATCCGCCAATTGATTCTTAGAATCTATGAATTGAATCAATATTTCTCCATTTTGAACATGGTCTTTAATAAAATGATGTCGAATCTTTATATGCTTTGCTCTTGAATGAAGAATTTGATTCTTGGTGAGATTAATTGCGCTGGTGTTGTCACATTTGATCTCAGTGCATGAGTCTTCGATTCCAAAGTCTCTTAGCTGTTGTTTTATCCATAAAATTTGAGAACAACAACTTCTAAGAGCCACATACTCTGCTTCTGCTGTTAAAAGAGCTATAGTACTTTGCTTCCTTTAAAACCAAGATACTTTCCTATTACTAAGTAACTGATAAGTGCCTGATGTGCTCTTTCTATCAACTCTGCATCCTCCTAGGTCTACATCCGAGTATCCAAGGAGAGTAAAGTCTCCTTCTTTAGGATACCAAAGACTCAAATTAGAGGTCATTGCAACGTATTTGATGATGCGTTTCGCAGCACTTAAATGAGATTATTTGGGATCTAATTAAAATCTAGCACAAATACAAACACTAAACAAAATGTCAGGTCTCTAAGCAGTAAGATAAAAAGTGAACCAATGATACTCCTATATAGCTTCTAGTCAACTTTCTTTCCTCCTTCATCCTTGTCCAGTTTCGAAGAACTCAACATTGCTTTATCGGTCTTTTTGCAATTCTTCAAACTGAACCTTTTAACAAGTTTTTTAGCATATTTTTCTTGGTGAATGAAGGTTCCTTCCTTCAATTATTTTACTTGAAGTCCGAGAAAGAAGGATAGTTCACCCATCATGCTAATTTCAAATTCATCCTGCATAGACTTGGAAAATTTCTTGCACAGATTTTCGTTAGGTGATCCAAAAATAATATCATCAACATAGATTTGAACAAGTAAATTTTTTTTTTCTCTTTTGATAAACAAGATAGTGTCTACTTTACCTTTAACAAAGCCATTTTGAATTAAAAACTTACTTAACCTATTGTACCAAGCTCGAGGTGCTTGCTTTAAACCGTATAATGCCTTTTTCAGTCTGTATACAGAATCTGGTTTCCTTGGGTCTTCAAAACCGGGAGGTTTTCCATATAGACTTCTTCTTGGATAAATCCATTTAGGAAAGTGTGGCATCCTAGAATTCCTTACCAATCTTTAGGGGTGCTCTAATTTACATCTTGCATTGAGATTTTTGGCCAAGTGATCGGTGGGTAATTATTTGATAGGAAAATTCTATTTTGGCCATGTAAATTAAGGATTGGAATTTATTAAGATGGGTCAGAAATTTTTGTGAATTATAAATTCAAATTAGGTGTTTATATAATTAAGAATTAGGTGAGTTAATAGTGTTGGAGAAATTCTTCGTGAAGTGTTTTGATGCTAACAAAACGTTTCCATCAGTCTAGTCTGAAGATTTGCAGACTCTGCTATTTAAAATCTGAAGACCTCCGGACAGCCACACTCAAGATTCAAAGTCTATCCTCACTGACAGTTGCTAATCCGTTGAAGAAAGGCTATCCAGAACTGGATGTTTCATTAAGGATGTGACCTTATCGACTGGAGAAGATCTCTTGGCTGGATAAGACATAATGGAATCCTTTATTTGATCAGGATTGACTTGAAGATTAAGGATCCGACGATTGACAAAGTATACTTAGAAGGTTTTACTTATGGAAACCAAGATCCTGATTGTATGGGCGAACATGATTGATGGGCTATCGACATGTTCCTTTAATAGCTCGAATGATCTTCCTAATTGATTCCGTCCAACGGGTAGATTGGAGGAATTCCTTTGGTAAGTGCCAACGGGTATGATGGCATAAAGGAGTATATAAGGAAGACGTTCCAGTTGTTCAAGTGTGTGCACGATAGAAGAATTCCAAAGTCTGAAACTCCTTGTTCTTATTCAATCCATTTGAGCGAAATCTTGTACATAAAAGAGAGTCTATATTTGTGAGAATCCTTGAGGAAGTGTGGTAGAATATCTACACTGTGGAATCAAGGAAAAGATGTGCTGTAACTTCTCTTTTGTTCATAGTGAAATCGAGCCGGTGGGCTGTCAGTGTGAAAGAGTGGACGTAGGCTTGGAATAAGTCGAACCACTAGAAACCTTGCGTTCAATTTTCTCTTCCCTACTCTTTACTTTACTTTGATTGTACTTCATTTCGTTAATCAAAAGAGAACTCCCTTTCTATCGTTTGTTTAGTATCGCTTCCATATCTCGAGGAATTGTTTTTACACCTATTCACCCCTCTAGGTGCTTATGCTAGCTATCTCAATTGGTATCAGAGCCTGTGTACTCACTTTCTTTGAAGTGTTTTACTTCAGAGTTAAAGATCCATGGCTAGTATGTTGGCTCCAAGGCTGGTAGAAGGGCAAAGCAATACCAGACCACCTTATTTTGATGGAAATTATTACAACATATGGATCCTCTGGAATGGGACGTTGTAGAAAAAGGAATCATTCCTAAAGCTGCACCAATCTCAAAAAGAGGAAAAGATACTGTTGAGTCTAATGACATGACTCAAGAAGAGATAATCAAGAGACAAGCTCTTGATGCAAAAGCAATTTATTCTTTATATTGTGCTTTATCACCTACTAAATATAATATAATATCTTCTTGTGTTACAACCAAAGAAGTCTGGGATAGATTACATATTACTTATGAAGGAACCGATCGAGTGAAGGAGACTAGAATCAACATTCTTCTCGGTCAATATGAAGCCTTCAAAATGAAATCAAGATAATCTATAACTGATATGTTTAGTCGTTTTATAGAAATCGTGAATGGTCTTGAAAATCAAGGTCAACCAATTTCTAATCCCATGAAGGTAAACAAGCTACTGCGTGGACTCTCCAAGGATTGGAATCACATAAAGACCTCAATCAGAGAGACCCAAAGAATCATGCCACTATCTGTTGATGAGTTGGTTGGGACTCTTCAGTCTTATGAAGTGGAACGAATCAATGAAGACGAAGACCCTAAAGGTAAGAAATCCATTGCATTAAAATCTAATGATGATTCTGATATTTCTTATTCTGAAGACGATATGGATGATGAGGAGCTTGCTCTCATGATAAAAAGATTTAGAAAGCTGAATAGAAAAGGAAGAAGATTCAATTCAAAGAAACAAAGTTTTCAAAAGCAACAGACCAAGTCTGTTGAAAATGATGAATCAAACAAAGATGTAGTCTGCTTTGAATGTAAGAAAAAGGGACACATCAGACCCAACTATCCTCTTCTGAGGAAGAAGAAAGGAAAAGCTGAAAAGTATCGAAAGGCTCTTAAAGCAGAAACCTGGAGTGATACAGAGTGCGAAGATAGTAATGATGATTATGCCAATGTATGTCTAATGGCACAATCGGATTCAGATTCAAACTCCGAGACAGATTCAGGTTCAGAAAGCGAATTTGAGGTAAGTAACTTCAAAATTCCTATTAAAGTTTCAAAATACATTGATGAATTGTGTTTTAGTCTTAAGACTTCTCTTAAAAGAATTTCCGAACTCAAAAAGGAAAATTCTACTATAAAACAACAAGAAAATGTTTTGAAAGAAAAAGTGAAATGCTTAGACAAGAATGTTTCTTCTCTTAAATAAAGTAAAGATAATCTTTTAAAAGAAAATGCATTCTTGAAAAATGATATCTCAAACATTTCCAAAAGATTTTCTTTAGGATCTGAAAAACTGGAAAAAATACTTTCTGTTCAAAGACCTTATTTCAATAAATCTGGTTTAGGAATGACTGCTGAAACCATTCCTTTAATTGATTTTCCAAAAGTAAAGGAAAGAATCAAAAAAAGACCCACAAGAGATGCTTACAAAAATCATTTTAAAAGGACCTTTGTAAAACCAGTAGGTCGTAATGCTCTAGTTGTTCAAAATACAATAGTGCGGATAATTTTGAAAAAGAATGTCCTATGGTTTGGAAACCTATTAAAAAGATATGGGCAAAAACCGCATATCATACTAACACCAATGGACCCAAGAAAATATGGGTACTAAAGAAAGTTTGAGTTTCTTTTTTAAATGCAAGTCACTATCAAGAAAAAAGTAAAATGGTATCTGGATAGTGGATGCTCAAGACACATGACAGGAGATTCAAATTGTTTCATAAAGCTTGTACGAGTAAATGATGGAAAAGTCTCATTTGGAGGAAATAGCAAAGGAAAAATTGTGGGATTTGGAACTGTAAAGATTGGAAATCTCACAATAAGCAATGTTTCTTTGGTAGAAGGACTCAATTACAATCTGCTTAGTGTCAGTCAGCTGTGTGATATTGGGTTCAAAATCAACTTTCAAGAGGGAATATGCTCAGGAATTAGTAAAGATTCTACTCAATCATTCATGGGTCGAAGACATGGAAATATCTACCTCTTGGATGTGAAACCAGATGAATCGCAATGCTTAATCTCAATCCAAAATGAAGCAAGCTTATGGCACAGAAAGCTTGGGCACATTAACATGAAACAGATAGCCAAAATTTCAGCAAAGAAGCTTGTTCGTGGTCTACCCAATATATCATACCAAAAGTCTAATCTATGTATGCCATGCATATTGGAAAAATAGGTAAGAAATTCTTTTAAACCAATAAATCAAGTTTCCACTAACTGTATACTACAGCTTTTGCATATGGATCTTTTTGGACCAACCAGAACACAGAGCATTGGAGGTAAGAAATTCTGCCTAGTAATTGTGGATGACTACTCACGATTTACTTGAGTATATTTCTTGACAAGTAAGTCCGAAACTTTCTCTTACTTTGAAAAATTTGCTAAGAAGGTTCAAAATGAAAAAGGGTATGTTATTTCAAGTATAAAAACAGACCATGGAGGTGAATTTGAAAATCAAGATTTTACAAAATTTTGTGATGAATCTGGCTTTCAGCACTTGTTCTCCTCTCCATATACTCCAGAGCAAAATGGAGTTGTGGAAAGAAAGAATAGGTCTCTTCAAGAAATTGCTAGAACTCTTTTAATTGAAAGCAATATCTCTTCACGATTTTGGGCTGAAGCAGTTTCAACAGCATGTTATATTATTAATAGAGTTTTTCTAAGGCCTATTCTAGAAAAAACCCCCTATGAGTTATTCAAAGGAAAGAAGCCTATTGTTTCATATTTTCATGTGTTTGGATGCAAATGTTTTATATTAAAAAAATGCAAATGATCGAATTGGTAAGTTTGAAGAAAAGTCAGATGAAGGAATCTTCCTTGGATATTCAACCTCAAGCAAAGCATACAGAGTCTATAACAAGAAGACTCAATCTATGGAAGAATCAATGAATGTTAAATTTCAAGATTCTATGCAAAATGAATCCAAACAGACTCATCTTGAAGAATTTGAACCTGCCCTAGATTCTACAAAGTCTAAATGTCAAAAAGCAGCTCAGACTCTGAAAGACCAGCAACAAATGATTATTGAAGATTCAAATGAAGGAAGTGATCATCAACCTGACAAATCAAGCAGCAACTGGAAGCATAAGTCTAGTCATCCCAAAGATCTTATTATTAGCGACATTAATAAAGGAATTCGCACAAGATCCAAAAGGCGTGAAGAATCTAGTGCTGTGGCTTTTATTTCTGAAATAGAACCCAGAAGCATAGATGAAGCTTTATCTGATGAAAGCTAGATTGAAGCTATGCAAGAAGAACTCAGACAATTCAAAATTAATGATGTTTGGGAGTTGACTCCTAAACCAAAAGGTAAATATATTATTGGAGCTAAATGGGTTTTCAGGAACAAGATGGACGAGAAAGGAAAAGTCATAAGAAAAAAAGCAAGACTCGTGGCCAAGGGATATATGCAAGAAGAAGAGATAGACTATGATAAGACTTACGCACCAGTAGCAAGGTTAGAAGCGATGCAATTATTACTTGCATTTGCTTGTTATAAGAATTTCAGGTTATTCCAAATGGACGTCAAAAGTGCTTTCCTAAATGGATTTATCCATGAGGAAGTCTATGTGGAGCAACCACCTGGGTTTGAAGACCCAAGAAAGCCAGACTCAGTATTTAGACTGAAAAAGGCCTTGTATGGTTTAAAGCAAGCACCTCGAGCTTGATACGAAAGGCTGAGTAAGTTTTTAATTCAAAATGGTTTTATAAAAGGTAAAGTAGACACTACTCTGTTTATTAAAAGAGAAAGCAAAAGTTTTCTACTTGTTCAAATATATGTCGATGATATTATTTTTGGATCTCCTAATGAGAGTTTATGCAAGAAATTCTCTAAGACGATACAGGATGAATTTGAAATGAGCATGATGGGTGAGTTAACCTTCTTTCTCGGGCTTCAAGTAAAACAACTGAAGGAAGGAACTTTTATTCATCAAGAAAAGTATGCTAAAGATCTTGTCAAAAAGTTTGGACTAGACAATTACAAAAAAGCTGATAGACCAATGTCAAGCTCCTAAAAGATAGACAAAGATGAAGGAGGAAGAAAGTCGATCAGAAGTTATACAAGAGTATCATTGGCTCACTTCTTTATCTTACAGCTTCTAGACCTGACATTTTGTTTAGTGTTTGTATTTGTGCTAGATTCCAAGCAGACCCTAAAGAATCTCATTTAAATGCTGCAAAGCGTATTATCAAATATATTTCATCAACTTCAAGCTTTCGTCTCTGGTATCCTAAAAGGGGAGACTTTACTCTTCTTGGATACTTAGACGCAGACCTTGCTGGATGCAGAGTTGATAGAAAGAGCACCTCGGGTACTTGTCAACTACTTGGAGGCAGGATAGTGTCTTGGGTTTCAAGGAAGCAAAGTACAGTAGCTCTTTCTACAGCAAAAGCAGAATATGTAGCTCTTGGAAGTTGTTGTTCACAAATCCTATGGATAAAACAACAGCTAAGAGACTTTGGAATTGAAGATTCATGCACGGAGATTAATTGCGACAACACCAGCGCTATCAATCTCACCAAAAATCCAATTATTCACTCAAGAACAAAGCATATAGAGATTCGACATCACTTCATTAGAGATCATGTTCAAAATGGAGAAATTTCGATTCAGTTTGTTGACTCAAAGAACCAACTGGTGGATATATTTACAAAACCTTTGGAGAAAAATCAATTTGAAATCATCCGTTCCAGACTCAACATTTTGAGGTTTGAAGAAGTTAAAGTCTAGAGACTCTCAGACTTTGACTATAAATATACAAGACTTTGACTGTAAGTTATTCTCTCTCTCGAATCTCATCTTGAAAAGGTACGATCGTCAATTGTGTTTGATTATTGCTATATTTAATTGACATGACTATTGCAACATTTCCTTTTTGAAAAAGGAGTTATTTTGAAATGACCATTTTTCCAAAAAATGCAGTTATTTTTTTGAAAAGGCATCTTTTCACTTTCCTTTACGATGTTTAGTATTCCTTCCTTTTCGACTGAGTTATATATAGTCGATTCCTCTTCGTTTTAACTTCAAAACCCTAAAAAGCACCGATCTACCATTCCTGTTTTCTTCTCTTGTTTAATCTTCGAAAAAGTTGTCATCTTTCTTGGGAAAGTCAAGCAACGAATCTTTCAAAGACTAAGAAAGATGTCGTCTTCAAGAAAGTTCTCAAGGATCGCAAGCAAGGGACCACGGCGAATGAGTGAGGGGCTTATGCATTTCGATCTCACCGAGGAAGAAGAGTCTCCAAATCAACAGTAGAGCCCACAACATTCTCAATAGTGTCATTCTCCACCATCTAGTTCTCAAGGTGTTGATCATCAACAAGAGGAAGAAATTATTGAAGACGCAGATCCTGTAAGAGTTCAAAGACCCTCTTTTATTTATAAGCTTTACCGTGCTTTAAAGAGGACTGGTACTCCGTTGAACTATATCGATGAATTTCTTAAGGACAAAGGATATGGGAATGAATATATCTTTTTGCCAAAAATGGAGAGTTGGGGAATTGCTGCTAAAGGGTTGGCTGAAGAAACCCTTGCAAATATCCCAAGTGATTCGCGTGTTGGGAAATTTAGTCCTGTAGATGGGAATGATGATGATAAATTGTACAGCCAATTTCAACCCAGAATGGGTGTTGCAGCGAAAATTCGAGGAAAAAGGACAGAGATGTTTAGATCGAAGGAACATAAGGTTCTATACTCGAAACTGTTAAAACGTGGAGTGATAAATCCTAGGAGTGTGGATTTTGATTTCCTTGATGCTGTAAATGTCAACTTGAGAGAAAAGTTTAGTTTTCTTCAACTTGAGCAGTTTTTAGTTTTCTTCAACTTGAGCAGTTCTGTTCTGACACCACAGAAGCCCATGCTGAATTAACCGCTTATTTCTATTCGAATCTTAGTTTCTTGGATGCGAATAGATTTTCTTTTAGTGTCCGAGATCAGGACTTTGTGGTGGATATGGATATGTTGGTGGATGTCCTTGGGGTTGAGAGAGGAAGATATCAACCTATCAATGTTTCTATTGCTCGTGCTACATTGGAACTTGTTAAGGATAGAAGGACAGAGGAAAAGATTTCCTACTTGAGGATGAGTGCATTTAACATTCTACTTCACAAGATTGTGATCAATTACCTCAAACCGAAATCAACTTCCAAGACTGATGTTTCAAGTTCAGAGGCAAAGCTGATGTATGCCGTCATCATTGGGAAAAAATTTTCTCTTCTTCACACTGTTATGTTCCACATGTATAGAGCAGTGGTGAAGGACAGGGGTCAACTCCCTTATTGAGGTCTTGTGACAAAGTTATTCAGACATCTGAATATTCAGCCTCCGCAAATTCTTTGTGCTCGATCGTACGATTATATGGTGGTAGGATTGAAAATGGTGACTAAAATGCGTCTGAAGGAACTAAGCAAGGCGTTGGAGAAATTCAAGGAGAAGACTCCAGTCAAAACTCATCAAATCTCTTATGCATCAAAAAGGAAAGGGAAGGAGCCCATGGTTGCTCCATCCAAGAAAAGAAGAGCTCTCATCGTTGCAAATGAAGATGATGAGGAAAACATCACCATCTCTGCAATGGCTTTGAAGAATCTAAGTTGTTCAGTTCCAGAGAAAGACTCGGAACAGAGGGCTAGAGAAAGAGAAGAGAAAGAAGCAGAAGAAAAAGAAGCAGAGGAGAAGGAAGAAGAAGAAAGAGATGCTGAGAAGGAAAGAGTTAAGAAAGAAGAAGAAGAGAAAAGAGATCAAGAGGAAGGAGAACACGAGGAACACTTTTCTCAACCTGAAGGCATAAAAATAGGGGGAGATCAAGAGAAAAGAGGAATGTCCTTATATCCTGCTACTAGTGAGGGAGTAGTCGCTCTCCAGCAGATCCAGAGGACATTTATGCCTCTCAATTTCCTGAGGAAGGACATGATGTTTCATCGCCAAATCTGCGTGATTATGATCTGCCATCGTCTGCCTTTACTCCATCAGATCGTGCCGAAGCCAGTACGCAGATCGATAATTCAGCTGATTTTCGCAGAATTCTGGATATTCTTTTGGAAATGCGAGGTCAGATATATGCTCTGGGATGCGAAGTTCAGAACTTGCAGAATGCAGGTCAAGTCTCTTCGGGTTCCTTGAATGATCAGATCCAAGCCCTTTCTCTTCAAATTCAAGCTAATGCTAAGGGTGAGGATGTTGCACAACTAAAGGAAGACTTGAAAAGGTTGGAAGGCATCATTCAGTCAATGGGAGATTTCCAGCTTGTTCGTGTTCCCAAGCATTCTTGATTCTACTCCATCTTCATCTCGACCTTTTTTTATGCTGACAAAAAAGGGGAGAGATGCGAGATTTGCAAACTTTGAATCTTTACATCTTTTGATTTTGGTTTGATGTTTGAAGATTGTTTTGATGTTTGACTTTACTTTTGTGTTTGGATGTGGACTGAATTTGGATTTGGACTTGATTGCTTATATTAACTACTAGTGATATCTTATGGATGGCTTCATGTAAGACTAACCTGACTTCTGTGGTTGCAGATTTTAGTGTTATCATTAAGCCGTTTATCTTTATAAGATATCCATATTTGTTTGAGTAACATTTTGCAGGTCAAAGTTATCCAAATCTACGGGAAAGTTTTGTCACCGTCAAAAAGGGGGAGATTGTTGAAGAAATTCTTCGTGAAGTGTTTTGATGCTAACAAAACGTTTCCATCAGTCTAGTCTGAAGATTTGTAGACTCTGCTATTTAAAGTCTGAAGACCTCCGGACAGCCAGACTCAAAATTCAAAGTCTATCCTCATTGACAGTTGCTAATCCGTTGAAGAAAGGCTATCCAAAACTGGATGTTTCATTAAGGATGTGACATTATCGATTAGAGAAGATCTATTGGCTGGATAAGACATAACAGAATCCTTTATTTGATCAGGATTGACTCGAAGATTAAGGATCCGATGATTGACAAAGCAACTTGCAAGGTTCTACTTATGGAAACCAAGATCCTGATTGTATGGGCGAATAGGATTGATGGGCTATCGACATGTTCCTTCAATAGCTCAAATGATCTTCCTAATTAATTCCACCCAACGGGTAGATTGGAGGAATTCCTTTGATAAGTGCCAACAGGTATGATGGCATAAAGGAGTATATAAGGAAGATGTTCCAGTTGTTCGAGTGTGTGCACGATAGAAGAATTCCAAAGTCTGAAACTCCTTGTTCTTATTCAATCCATTTGAGCGAAATCTTGTACACAAAAGAGAGTATAAATTTGTGAGAATCCTTGAGGAAGTGTGGTAGAATATCTACATTGTGGAATCAAGGAAAAGCTGTGCTGTAACTTCTCTTTTGTTCATAGTGAAATCCAGCCGGTGGGTTGTTAGTGTGGAAGAGTGGACGTAGGCTTGGAATAAGCCGAACCACTATAAACCTTGCGTTCAATTTTCTCTTCCCTACTCTTTACTTTACTTTGATTGTACTTTATTTTGTTAATCAAAAGAGAACTCCCTTTCTATCGTTTGTCTAGTATCGCTTCCGTATCTCGAGGAATTGTTTTTACACCTATTCACCCCCCTCTAGCTGCTTATACTAGCTATCTCAAATAGGATGAGGATGGGCTGGACAATTAAAAGCCCAAACCAGCCCATTGTCTCACCCCATTCTCAACCGGCCCATGAAGCCCAAGGAGGAGAGCTACCATCGGCTCATGGTTGGCCCAAGCCCAGCCGAAGATGGAGGCCCATCTTGCATGAAGAAAGCCATGTATTCCCTCCTAGTTGCCAAGTGTCTTCCATGCAAATGCTAATGATGGCTAATGATGGAAGGGAAGAAAATTTGGTGGAGGTGTCCCATCGCCGTTGTGCTCTCTGTTTGCTCGATTTAGAGGCAAGTGGGATCCTTGATATACTCTTGCATGTTGTGCCTAGTGTATGTGATTGAATGATGGTAAATTTTGGATGTTTAGGATGTGAAAAACCGAAGTTTTAAGTGTGGTGGTTCTAGTCTAGTAAACTGTTCTTGAGAAACAGCTCGACCTTGGATGTTCTAGTGGCTTGCATGTGATGTTTGAGTTGGATTTTGGCTTTGACTTTTGAATGAAAGTTGTTAAGAACTTCTTGGAGTATAACATAATCAAATTTGAGACAAAAAAAAACAAGTATAAGTGGGTGAAATATTTATTCTTTGGAAAGACTGAATATGGAGATTTCGTTAACTACCTTTGATGAATGCATGGATTGTAAGGCTATCTTGTTGTTGAAATTTCACTTTGATTTCTTAACAAAAGATGTAAATGACATCCTGAGGTTTAACATATCAATTTTTTTTTTAAAAAAAAACAAGAATAGGTAGGTGAAATCGTGATCTTTCGGAGATGGTTAGATCTGGAAATTTCGGTACTAGGAACAGAAGTTTCAACCGCCTATATTTCATTTCCTAGGATGAATCTGACTTCGATGTCTTCACAAAATATGTACATTATGGCCTTTTCTATCACATAGTTAAATTTCATAATTTTTGAAGGTAAATGTTTCTAAAACTGTGTAATCTGATGTGTTCTAACTTGGTAACGTTGTAATGCGTGGTCTATACTATTTTGTACGAGATTCTTTTGGAAATGTGTTCTGCATAAAATATCCTTGTTTATGTCTTGACTATCACATGTTTGAATTTCATAATTTTTTAATTTCATTTGGGTATTTAATGAAAATATTTTCTAAAACTGTGCAAGCTGGATTGTGCGAAATTGACCTTGTTGCCATTACTTTATGTGCCATGTTGATATTGAGACACAAATGTGGATATGAACTATGATAAATGAGGATACTGTTGGAGGTGTGAGCCGACGATGCCCCGGGAGTGTTGGGATGCCCGGAGGTGGGTGCCGTATGCTTGGAGTGTGTGTGCCGGATGTCCTCAGGAGTGTCAGGATGCTCGCAGGAGTGTGCCGGAGGTTCCTCGTAACACCAGGTTAGGTGCGAGCGATAAAATTAGGTGCAAATCATTGGTCCCGGGAAAGAAAAATGTGGTGACTCAATTGAAAGATAAAAAACGGAAATTAAATCATGCATGGCATGATGATATGTATGCATGGCTGTATAATATGATGTGCATGAGTGCATAATGGTATGTGCACATAAGGCATGGATATGCATGAATGCTTGATGATGAGTGCATGGTTGTATATGCACCTATGGCATGATGGATATGCATGAATGCTTGATAATGAGTGCATGATGGTGTATGCACATATGGTATGATGACATATGCATAGCTGTAAGGTAAGTTATGTTTATGTGCATGAATGATATGTACCCTACTATGATGTTATGATTGTTTGTTTGATGCATTAAGTAGTGATTAGATCCTTTACCTGCTGAGTGGTTGTACTCACCCCTTTGGGGACCAACATTTCAAATTAGACAGTTGCCTCTCGCTCCGGTCATGCGGGGTACCTTTTACGGCCTTCCATCTGACGTGGAGGTCGATTGTTCGGAGCTTGATTGTGTCACCATCCCTGGTCTGACATTCGTATGAGTTCGGGTGCTAGTTATGTATGATGTGGGCCTGGCTGGGGGCCCGGTCATCCAAGAGTTCTTGTCGGTCCACATTTGCTGTGATGGAGTGATTCGGGGGATGTTGCTGCTGCCACTGCCCGATGTGCCAAGATGGGTGTGATGGCCCGTGTGAGAAGTGGGAGCTGACTTTTTTGGATATAGCCAACACTTGTAGATTGAGGGTTATACATGATCGATATAGTGGGTCAAGGTCTCTTTTTGAGCTATAGCCAGGGTTAGCTAGAAGTCTTGGCTTTTTGGTTGTACCGACCCAAGATGTCTATCCTAAAGATGTAAAAAAAAGTGGCTCAGCTTATGTTTTCCTTCAATGTGTAGCTGGTGTGTATTGTACCATCATTAAGAGAGTTGAGGGGTGGTGAGGCTCGTCTTTGATTTCGCTATGAGCTGCACTAAACTCTTATGTTTTTTTTTTTTTTTTTTTTTTTTTTAAATGTCTATGAACTATGGTGCTTCCACTAAGAGATGTAACTGGTATTCAAGGAGGAGCGATAGGTAGCTGTGGTGACCTAAGGTGTTCAGGGGTGCCACAGAAAGTGCTTTTGATGTCCATTTGGAATAACCTGAAATTCTTATAACAAGCAAAAGCAAGTAATAATTTAATTACTTCTAACCTTGCTATTGGTGCGTAAGTCTCATCATAGTCTATTTCTTCTTCTTGCATATATCCTTTGGCCATGAGTTTTGCTTTGTTCCTAATAACTTTTCTTTTTCGTCTATCTTGTTCCTAAAAACTCATTTAGCTCCAATGACAAATTTACCTTTTGGTTTAGGAGTCAATTCCCAAACATCATTAATACTGAATTGCCTGAGTTATTCTCGCATAGCTACAATCCAACTTTCATCAGTTAAAGCTTTTTCTATACTCTTGGGTTCTATTTCAGAAATAAGAGCCACAGCACTAGACCCTTCGTGCCTTTTGGATCTTGTACGAATCCCTTCATCAATGTCGCTAATAATGAGTTCTTTAGGATGACTAGACTTGTGCTTCCAGTTGCTAGTTGGTTTGATAGACTACTGGTCTTTTTATTCATTTAATTCTTCAATGATCGTTCGTTGCTGATCTTCTAAAGTCTGAGCTACTTCTGGTGATTTAGACTTTCTAGAGCCTGGAGTAGGTTTAGATTCTTTAGGTTGAGTCTGAATCGATTGATTTTGTATAAAGTCTTGAAATTTGACATTCATCGATTCCTCCACCAATTGTGTCCTTTTGTTGTAAACTCTATAAGTTTTGCTGGTGGTTGAATATCCAAAGAAGATGCCTTCGTCTGATTTTTCTTCAAACTTACCAATTCGATCATTTGCATTTTTCAATATGAAACATTTGCATCCAAACACATGAAAATAATAAACATTGGCTTCTTTCCTTTGAATAACTCATAAGGAGTTTTCTCCATAATAGGGCTTAAGAAGACTCTATTAATAATGTAACATGCTATAGAAACTACTTCAGCCCAAAAACGAGAAGAAATGTTGCCTTTAATGAGAAAAGTTCTAGCCATTTCTTGCAACGATCTATTCTTCCTTTCCACAACTCCATTCTGCTCAGGAGTGTATGGAGTGGAGAACACATGCTAAAAGCCATATTCATCATAGAAATTAGCAAAATCTTGATTTTCAAACTCACCTCCATGGTTTGTTCGTATACTTGAAATGACATACCCTTTCTCATTTTGTACTTTCTTAGCAAACTTTATGAAATAAGAAAAAGTTTCAAACTTACTTGCTAAGAAATATACCCAAGTGAATCGTAAATAATCATCCACTATTACTAGGCAATATTTCTTTCCACCAATGCTCTGAGTCCTAGTTGGTCCAAAGAGATCCATATCTAAGAGTTGCAGTGAAACTTGATTTATTGGTTTGAAGGAATTTCTAACCTGTTTTCCCAACACGCATGGTGTGCATAGATTAGATTTTTAGTATGTCAAGTTGGGTAGGCCATGAACAAGCTTCTTTGCAAAGATCTTGGCTATTTGCTTCATGTTGATATGGCCAAGTTTTCTATACTAGAAATTAGCTTCCTCTTAAATTGAAATTAGACATTGGGATTTTTTCTTGTTTGATGTCCAGAAGATAGATGTTCCCATGTCTTCGCCCCATGAAAGTCTGAGAAGAGTCTTTACTGGTTCCCGAACATATTCCTTCTTGAAAGTTGATTTTGAAACCTGTGTCGCACAATTGGCTGATACTCAGCAAGTTGTAGTTGAGTCCTTCCACTAAGGAAACGTTACTAATTGTGAGACTTCCAATCTTTACGGTTCCGCATCCGACAATTCTGCCTTCACTATTTCCATCAAAAGAAACTTTTCCACCATTAATTTACATAAATTTTATGAAACAACTTGAGTCTCCTATCATATGTCTTGAGCATCCACTATCCAAGTACCATTTGACCTTTTTTTTTTTTTATAGTGACTTGTATGTAAAAAAGAAATTCATGCTTTCTTTGGTACCCATACTTTCTTTGGTCCAATGGAGTTAGTGCAATATACGGTCTTTACCCAAACCTTTTTAACAGGTTTCCAAATCATAGGACATTCTTTCTCAAAATGTTCTGAGCTATTGTTCTTAGAACATTTAAGAGCAATACGGCCTACAAGTTTTATAAAGACTTTTTGAAAATGATTTCTATAAAAATATTTTGTAGGTTTTTATTTAATTCTTTCCTTTACTTTTGAAAAATCAATTAGAGGGATGGTTTCAGCAGTCATTCCCAAGCCTGATTCATTAAAATAAGGTCTTTGTGCTGAAAGAATCTATTCTAATTTCTCAGATCCTATAGAAAATCTTTTTGAAATACTTGAAATATTAATTCTCAAAAGTGCATTTTCTTTTGAAAGAGAGTCTATATTTTCTTTCAAAGTAATAACACTTTTATCTAAATTTTCAACATTTTCTATCCAAACAATCTCCTATTGCTTCAATGCAGAATTTTTCCTTTTTAGTTCGGAAATCCTCTTGAGAGAAGTTTTGAGATTAAGACACAGTTCATCAATATATTTAGAGACTTTAGTAGGAATTTTTAAATCACTTACCTCGATTTCACTGTCTAAGTTTGAGTCTGTCGCAAAATCTGAATATGATTCTAATTGTGCCATTAGACAAATATTAGCATAATCATCATCACTCTCTTCACATTCGAAATCACTCCAAGTTTCTGCTTTGAGAGTCTTTCTGTATTTCTTAGCTTTTTCTTTTTGTTTCTTCAATAAGGGACAATTGGGTCTGATATTTCCCTTTTTCTTGCATTCAAAACAAAATCACATCTTTATTGGATTCATTGTCCTCTGCTGATTTATTTTGAAACTTTTGAGAGCTTTGTTTCTTCCAGTTGAATCTTCTTCCCTTTTGTTTAGTTTTCTTAACCTTCTTATCATAAGAGCAAGCTCTTCATTGTCCATATCGTCTTCAGAATCTGTAACATCAGAATCATCATTAGATTTTAATGCAATAGATTTTTTACCTTTGGAATCTTCATCTTCATTGATTTGCTTCATTTCATAAGATTGAGGAGTGCCAACCAATTCGTCAACAGAGGGTGGCATGATTATTTGTGTCTCCCCTATTGAGGTCTTTACATGATTCCAATCTTTGGAAAGTCTATGCAGTAATTTATTAACCTTCATGGGTCCGGAGATTGGTTGACCTTGATACTTAAGACCATTCATGATTTCTATAAAATGACTAAACATGTCAGTGATAGATTCTCCCGATTTAATCTTGAATGCTTCATATTGACCAAGCAGAATATTGATTCTGGTTTCTTTCACTCAATTGGTTCCTTCATAGGTGATGTACAATCTATCCCAAACTTCTTTAGCTGTTTCACGAGAAGATATTTTGTTATATTCAGTAGGAAATAGTGCACAGTATAATGAATAAATTGCTTTTGCATCAAGAGCTTATCTCTTGGTTATTTCTTCTTGAGTCATCTCGTTGGACTCAACAGCTTCTTTTCCTCTTTTCGAGACCATTGTAGTTTTAAGAATGTTTCATTTGTCTACCACATCCCATTCAAGAGGGTCTTTCAATCTTAGGAAAACCTTCATCTTGTTTTTTCATATACAGTATTCCTTCCCGTCAAAGTAAGGCGGTTTGGTGTTACTTTACCCTTCAATCAAACCTGGAGCCAACATACTAGCCATGGATCGTTAACTTTGAAGTAAAAACACTTCAATTTCAATGAGTACATAAATTCTGATACCAATTGTAAATGCTAGTACGAGCACTTAGAGGGGGTGAATAGGTGCGAAAACAAACTTTTGAGAAGTATAGTGTAAAACTTTACTTTTAACCTGAGTCTATTTAACAGTAGACTTTAAAAGAGAAAAGAGACTCTAACAATTAAATAAAGTTATGAGTAAATGAGTTTAGGGAAGAGAATAAGAACACAAGGTTTATAGTGGTTTCGCTTAATCAAAGCCCACGTCCACTCTCCCGCATTGACAGCCCACCGGTTGGATTTCACTATGAATCAAAATAATTGTTACAGTATCACATCCTTGATTCCATAGTGTAGAAACTTTGCTACACTTCATCAAGGCCTCACAAATGTATAAGCTCTCCTTTGAGTACAGGTTTATGCTCAACAAATGAATTAGCAAAGAACAAAAAGCTTCAGACTTTGGAATTTCTCTATCGCGCACACACTCGAATAACTAGAGCGTCTTCCTTATATACTCCTCCATGCCTTCATAACCGTTGGCATTTTCCAAAGGAGTTCTTCTAATCTACCCGTTGGATAGAATCAATTAAGGAGATCTCAAGTTATTTAAGGAATATGACGATAGTCCACCAATCCTGCTCGCCCATACAATCAGTATCTAGGTTTCCATAAGTAGAACCTTCCAAGTATACTTCGCCATTCAACGGATCCAAATTACTTGAATTAATTTCAACACGAATAATAGATTCCAAGATGCTATCTGTTGGAGAAAACTTCCTTGCGTGTTTTGAAGCTGACAAAACGTTTCCATCAATTTAGTCTGAAGACTTGCAGACTCTTTCGTCAAAGTCTGAAGATCGCCGGACCACCAGACTCAGAATCACGACTGTAAATTATTTCTGTTTTAGAAAGTTATCTCTTAGATAAAAACTCGAAAAGGTACGCTTGTCTTTTAATCTATAATTAATCAATGTTATCTTTTCAAGTTTTCGTGATTATTGCAGTCATTCTTTTCGAAAAAGAAGTTATATTTTAAAATGACAGTTATCTATTTTTAAAAAGGAAGTTATTTTTTGAAAAGGCATTTTCTATTTTTCCTTTTATGACGTTCCGTATACCTCTTTTCGATTGCTTTATACCATTCGTTTTCTTTCACTTTACTCACAAAACCCTAAGAAAGCACAGAACATCATCTTCTCTCTTTAACCCTCTAGTTTAATCCTCAAAGATTTTACCTTTCTCGCGAAACGAGTTTGGAATCTCTCAAAGACTGTGAAGAATGTCTTTCCGAAGAAAGTCTTCAAGGATTGCGAACAAGGGACCACAATATATGCATGGGCTCCTATGCATTTTGACCTCACCGAGGAAGAGGAATCTCCAAAACAGCAGCAGAGCCCACAACATTCTCAATCGCATCAATCTCCTCAAGCTAGACCTCAGGATATTGATCATCGAGTAGAGGAAGAAATCATTAAAGATGTAGAACCTGTAAGAACTCAAAAGCCCGTTTTTATGTTTAAACTCTATTTTACCTTAAAGAAGGGAGGTACTCTCTTGAACTATATTGATGAATTTATGAAAGAGAAAGGGTATCGAAATGAAACCCACCTTTTGCGAACAATGGAAAGATTGGGAGTTGCTCCTGTGGGGTCGGCAGAAAGAACATTTGCGAATATTCCAAGCTATCCACGTGTTGGAGGTCTCAGTTAACCTGATAGGAATGATGATGACAAAATGTACACTCATTTTAAGCCTAGAATGGGTGTTGCGGCAAATATTCGAAGCAAAAGGATAGATTTGTTTTGCTCAAAGGAACATAAGCGACTTTACTCTAAGTTGCTAGAGCGAGGGGTAATCAACCCAAGAAGTGTGGACTTTGATTTTCTTGATTCTCTGAATGTGAAGCTACGAGAGAAATTCACTCTACTTCAACTTGAACAATTTTGTTCTGAGACGATAGAGGCTCATCCATAACTAATTATGTACTGCTATTCTAATATAAGTTCATTGGATGTAAATAGATTCTCTTTTAGTATTCAAGACCAGAACTATGTAGTTGACATGGACACATTGGCTACTGCGATTGAAGTAGAAAAAGGGGCATCCAATCTATTAGTGTGTCGATTGGTCGTGTGACGGTAGAGCTTGTTCGAGATGGAATGGTGGAAGGATGAATTTTGTACTTGAGGATGAATACCTCAAATATTTTGCTTCACAATATTGTGATCAATTGCCTTAGACCCAAATCAACTTCGAAGACGGATGTCTCCAACTCAGAAGCAAAGGTGATGTATGCTATCAACACGGGCAAAAAGTTCTTTCTGCCACACACTATCATGTTTCACATGTATAAAAATAATGGTGAAAGACAAGGGCCAACTTCCTTACTTAGCACTTGTTACTAAGTTATTCAAATATTTGAATATTCAGCCTCCAAAGATTCTGTGTGTTCATACCTATGATCAAATGGTAGTGGAACTGAAAATGGTTTCCAAAATGCGTCTGAAGGAGCTGAACAAAGCTTTGGGGCGATTTAAGGAGAAAACCCCAGTCATGACTCACCAAGTTTCTACAACTGCAAAACGAAAAGGGAAGGAGCCCATGACAGCTCCATCCAAGAAAAGAAGAGCACTCATCTTGTAGGATGAAGAAGATGAGGACGATGTCACCATTTCCACCTTTGCATTGAGAAACTTACAACATTCTATTCCAGAGACAAAGGAGAGAGAGGATCAAGACAGAGAAGAGTCAGAGCAAAGGAGTGGAGAAAGAGAATTGATGAGAAAAGAAGTAGAGGAAGAAAGGACTGCAGAAGAAGAAGAAAGTAGAGTTGAACAAGAAGAAACAAAGCATGAAGAGTACTTCTCACCAACTAAAGGCAATGAAATAGGGGGAGTTGCTGAGAAAAGAGGTCCTTTTCAATCGCTTTTACTAGTGAAGATGTTAGCTATTCACCTCCAAATCCAGAAGATGTGTATGCTTCTCAATTCCTTGAGGAAGGTCATGAGGCTTCATCTCCAAATCTGGGTGCTCATGCTAAAATCAAATAATCTGCCAATACTCCTACTGATCATGTAGAAGCAAGTACTCAGACTGATAACTTAGTAGATTTTCAAAGATTGCTTGATATTCTTATGGAGATGCAAGGCCAGATTTATGCCTTAGGATGCAAAGTTCAGAATATGTAGAATGCCAGTCAAGCCTCTTTAGTTTCTTTGCATGATCAAATTCAAACCCTTACTCTTCAAGTTCAAGCAAATGCCAAGGGTGAAGAAGTAGCTCAACTGAAGGAGGACTTGAAAAAGCTGGAAGACACTGTCAAGTCAATAGGAGATTTCTAGCTTGTTCGCATTCCAAAACAATCCTAATTCCATTTTCTTTTTATCTCTACCTTTTTAATGCTGACAAAAAGGGGGAGATGGTGCAGATTTGAGATTTGACTTTCGTTTGATATGACTTTTTGACTTTCAATTGACTTTACATTTGTTTGGTTGTGGTTGTGACTAGTTTGGATTTGGATTGTTTGATCGTTTAATGTTTGCAGTATCTTAAGCGCTGTTGGTATTCATGGCAAAGATAGTTGTTTTAACAGGACTAATTTATTTCTTGTAGATGCAAATTTATTACTATCTTTACTAAACCAATTATCTTCAGTGAGATATCCATGTTTGTTTGAGTATTGTCCCGTAAGTCAAAAATATCTAAATTTGCGGAAAATTTTTGTCACCATCAAAAAGGGCGAGATTGTTAAAGAAAACTTCCTTGCATGTTTTAAGGCTGACAAAACATTTCCATCAATTTAGTCTGAAGACTTGCAGATTCTTTCGTCAAAGTCTGAAGACCACTGAATCACCAAACTCAAGATTCAAAGTCTACCCTCATTGATAGTTTCTAGATCGTTGAAGAAGTCTTATCCAGAATTGAGTATTTCTTTAAGGATTTGATTCGATTGGCTAAAGAAGATCTCACCGTTGGATATAGCATCTCCGAATCGATTATTCGTCTTGAAATTAATTCAAGTATTTTAGATTTGTTGACTTGCGAAGCATACTTGGAAGGTTTTACTAATGGAAACCTAGATTTTGATTGTATGGGCGAGCATGATTGGTGGGCTATCATCATATTCCTTAAATAACTCGAAATCTCCCTAATTGATTCTATCCAATGGGTAGATTGAAAGAGCTCATTTGGAAAGTGCCAACGGTTATGAATGCATGGAGGAGTACATAAAGAAGATGTTCTAGTTATTTGAGTGTGTGCGATAGATAAATTCTAAAGTCTGAAGCTCCTTGTTCTTTACTGATTTAATTGTTGAGCATAAACTTATACTCAAAAGAAAGTTTATACACCTATGAGACCTTGAGGAAGTGTAGGAGAGTTTCTACATTATGGAATCAATGATGTAATACTGTAATGACTCTTTTGATTCATAGTGAAATCCAGCCGGTAGCTGTTAGTGCGGGAGAGTGGACGTAAGCTTGGATTAAGCCGAACCACTATAAATCTTGTGTTCTTATTCTCTTCCCTAAACTCATTTACTTAGTTTGTAACTTTATTTAATTGTTAGAATCTCTTTTCTTTTTAAAGTCTACTGTTAAACAAACTCAGGTTAAAAGTAAAGTTTTTCACTAATACTTCTCAAAAGTTTATTTTCGTACCTATTCACCCTCTCCAGGTACTCGTACTAGCATTTACACTATCTCCAGCCGCAAGATCTTCTTTAGCCAGTCGAATCAAATCCTTAAAGAAATACTCAATTATGGATAAGTCTTCTTTGATGGTCTAGAAACTGTCAATGAGGGTAGACTTTGAATCTTGAGTCTAGCGGTTCGGCGGTCTTCTGACTTTGATAAAAGAGTCTACAAGTCTTTAGTCTAGACTTATGGAAACGTTTTGTTAGCTTCAAAACAAATAAGGAAGTTTTCTCCAACAATATACAATACTAGTCTATATTCACAAGTCTACCAAAATAAAAGAGTTACTAGTGCTCTAAGCGTTAAATCCTCAACCAAAGCCTCTAAGGTCTCTGGCTTCGGGGAACTTGAGTCTGCCATTGAACCACTAGGAGGGTCAATTGTACCCCTACTAAAAGCGATCTCTAGTACTTACATAAGAATCTCATATTCCGGTAGGGGACCTTCTCTAGGTCCATCTCGCCCGTAATGATACCACGATCTAAATTGATTGGGTACTCTCTGGGGTAGACCCGCATAAACCCAAACAATGGATCTCAAGAGCTCGTAGACCTAGTCTCCTTGGCTCCTAAGGAGGGGAATTTGAGAGATCTGTTCAGTGACCTTCTTCGGCTGGTCGAAACGCTCAGAAGAAACAACCATCTAAGGATTTGTAAATGTTAACCCATGATGGGGTAAGATAACGTCTCAGCAAGTCCACCCCCTCAACTCCGACTAGGAAGAAAATATGCCTAAAGGCCATCTAGCCACGCACAAGATAGAGGACTTACCTTTGCCTCATTTCCTTTCTACAAGTCAGTATGATTCATATACTCAACTAGTCACTTCAATTCAAATCCAATCATTGATCCATTCAATTCCATACCATCAATACCATCTATAAACTTCAATCGATTGACGCATTGCTCACCCTAAGTTGAAAATAGATGGTATAACTCACAAAAACTGATAGATATATAAAGATGTTCATTGAAACTGCTATATATCTATATTGCTCACCAAAGCTGTGCAATACTTATAATGCTCACCAAAACTGTGTAATACTTATAATGCTTAGCAAAACTGATATAATAGATGCTCATCGAAGCTGATAGATATCTATAATTGCTCACCGAAGCTGCTAGAGTATACTACTCACCAAGGCTGATATATTAAAGCCCACAGGCTGTATAGTATATTGTTCTCATCCACTAAAAATTTACCGCTTTTATAGTACCTGATAAAAATAAACATATATGGGTACATGGTCAACCTCAACCAAGATACAATATCTATCTTTTAGAAAATCTCACTAATTATAATAGTCCATAAACACATTTTTAGTGTTGTAAACCGATGCACGACATTTTTAAATTAAATACCGAAAATACTCAATTTTGGGATAAATACCCAAAATTACAATTACCACTCAATTTGCACAAAATAAACCAAGCACACCATTGTAATCAGCACGAAATTCCCATCACTAACTATCCTAGTATAATCTTTGAAAAATAATAAATAATTAAATAAATGAAAAAAATAATTAAATAAATACATTTAAATACCATAAATGCAAACTTAGGCCGAAAAAGCCTAATTAAATACCAAAACGGGTTCGAAAAATTTCTGAACCTATCTAGATAAATAATATAACACTTCTAGTTGCTAACTAAGCCGATCTAACCACCCAACATGCATAAATGAGTAATTAAATCACTAATTTGTTCTAACTAACCACCTAAACCATACTTAGTTTAAACTAATCAACCGTTAAGTATAATTAACTCTCTAAGTATAGTTTAGTGAGTAAACTCATCGGTTTTGAAATTCAATGAGTTCACGACGACGACAAGGCGGAGTCAGGCGACAAACTCCGAACCGGCGGCACCAAGCAAGGCCAGGAAAAGCTTGGAAATGAGCCTCAAAGCTGACAGTGGCTTGCTGGCTTCGGCTTATGGTATTGGGCTGAAAAAGGTGGCTCGAGGCTAGAAACGGCGAGGCTAGCAGTGGTGACAAACGGTCAAACGGCGACACAGGACGACTTGATGAGCTCATGACGGTGAGCTAGAGGCAAATGGAGCTAGTTCGACTCACGGGATAGGTGGAATGGACACGGAACGCGCGGGGCTCGAGTGGGGGCGTGACGCAACTCGATGGGACTCCAGTGGCTCGGCAATGGCTTGCGACAACTAGGGGGAAGTTGGCTGGCTTCTCTGTAATTTTTGGGAGCTCAAGAGGCCTACAATGGAGAAAGCAACTTTGCTAAAGAAGAAAAGGGACAACTAAGGCTTGGAGGGTCCCTCAAGCCTTTCTTCTATCCGTTTGTTCCCCTTGAAGAGGTCCCACCAACATGGGCTGGCTTCCTTAACCATTTGCAGCTGCCAAGGCATCCTTGGCGAGCCTCTTAAGGGTCCAAAAGTTGCATGCCATGGGAGGCTACGAATTTAAAGCATTTTCCCTCAAATCTACTTCAATTTCTTCTTGAGTTGATTCAATCTGGTCCCCATAAATCCAACTAAGATTCCTACACTTCCACTCACATTCTTTATCACCAAAAGAACCAACTTGCATCCCAAAAACGCGATAAAAATAGTCTCCTAAATTTTCCGAACAAAAACGGCTCTATTTTGAATTTCCGCCAAAAATCTTGGTTTGTAGAAAAAATTTTGAAGGATGAGTCAACGGTCCAAAATAAATTGTGACATATGTGACATCCTAGAATTTCATGACAACCTTTAGATGTGCTATGAGCCATAGATAGGTGATGGAAGTACCATCAAGTTATGTTGTAGCCATTTGATCCATGATTTACAATAAGATTAAGGCCAAGCTTTTCAATGGATAATTATTTGATAGGAAAGAAAATTCTATTCTTGGCCATGTGTTTTATAAGTTGGAATTTATTGGTGTATGTTGCAAGTTTTATGGCCCTAGGAATTTCAATTAGGTATTTATATGAATGGGTAATTAGGTGATGATTAAATGGGGAAAAATTAAAGAAGAGTGGGTTGATTTTTTTGCCCAAGACCAGCCCACAAGACCCCACCATTCGGCCCTTTAGGCCTGGTCTGCGAAGCCCAAAGGAAAGGAGCTGCCGTCGACCAAAGGAGGGAGGAGGCCCAACCCATCTTCTAGCCCATCATGTGCATGGGAAAAATGCCAAGTATCTTTCCCCAAGAGCCAAGTGGCATTAGCCATGCAAAACCAAATGATTGCAAATGATGAAGGGGAAAGAAAGAGAGGGAGAGTGGGCGGATTGAGAAAGAGGGTTACCGAGAGAGAGAGAGTGAAATCGAGAGAGGGAGAGCGAGCGTGCGAGAGAAGAAGAGGAAAAGGGAGGCCGTTCGCTGCCGTTCGTCGCTGCTGTTGAGCCACCAAGTCTCGCCTTGCCCTACCATCTTTGCTCGCTATGTGGTGCTCGGATTAGAGGCAAGTAGAGTCCGTTCATCTACCTTTGCTTGCTATGTTCATGTGTGATGAATGGTGAATTTTGGTTGTGGATGAAGCGTGAAATTTCAAAGCTATAAGTGCTGCGTTCTAGCCTAGTGCTCTGTTTCTGGAAAAACAGTCCGACCTTTGTTGATTTCTTGAGTTGCATACAATGTTCTGGTGGGAATTTGGCTTTGACTTCTTGATGAAAGTTGTAAAGGACTTCTTGGAGAGTACCATATCAAAATTTCAGAATAAATGAACAAGAATAGACTGGCAAAACTATTTCTATTTGAAGAAGTTAGATCTGGAAATCATAATGCTGACCTAGTGTGATTCTGTGAATTTTATAAAATTCTCTGGTTGAAATTTGATCTCATGTTCTGAATGAAAGTTGAAGATGACATATTAAGGAGTAACATAATAAAATTTTATAGGAAATGGATGAGTTTAGGTTGGTGAAACGATTTTATCCGAAATGGTTAGATTTGGGAATTGTTGCCGAGGGTTAGAGATGGCTACGGTGATTATATTTTTTTTTATCTATCATATATATGATTTCTATTTCTGCATAAAATATTTTCTTCTAGATTTTTTCTATAACATATAAAAATTTCAGAATTTTTGGAGTTGATTTAGGATTTTTACTGAATTTGTGAATGAAACTGTGTATGGCAACATTCTAAAATTATAAAGACTGTGAAGTGTGGATTGTACCGAATTGTATGATGTTCTTTTGATATGGTGTTCTGCATGGAATATTTTCCTCTAGATCTTGTACATAACATGTCGAATTTTTAGAATTTATTAATGCTACTTATTAATTTTTCAAGAATTATGACCAAAGGAGAGCAATTTGTTTTTATCTGAAATTTTGCTGTATTTTCAAAAATAAATGAAATTGCTCCATTTGACATAATGTCTTGAGTGGTTGCGTATGCTGCATATGTGGTGACATATGGCATGTTATATGACATCAACAGCTGGATGAGACTTTTGATATTGTTACATCAAATACCATATTGAAATTGAGATACATGTGTGAATATAAATTATGATAATGATGATACCGTCGAAGGTATGAGCCAACGATGCCCCGAGAGTGTTAGGATACCTGAAGTGTGGGTGCCTGATGCCTAGAGTGTGTGAACCAGATGCCCCGAGAGTGGTGGGATGCCTGGAGTGTGTGTGTCGGAAGCCCTGGAGGTGTGTGCCGAGGGGATTCCTCATGATGCTAGTTGAGATACGAGATGCCCTGAGTGTGTGTGCCAGATGCCAGGAGGTGTGTGCCGGAGGCTCCTTGCAATGCCAGGTTGGATGTGAGCGATAAATTGTGGGATGCAAACATTGGTCCTTAGGAAGAAAAATGATGTGATCTAATTGAAAGATAAAGATTGAGAATTGAATCATGCGCATGAATGTGTGCATATGGCACGTGATAAACCTCATGGGAATGCAAGCATGGAATGCATGGTGGTATATGCACATTGCATGGTGATATATGCATGGCTGCTTGATGATATAAGTACAAGTGCATGATGATTTATGCATGTTGTATGGTGATATATGCATGGCTATAAGGTGAGGTATGCTTGAATGCATGAATGATATGTGTTTTATTCATGATACCTTGATTGTTCTACTTGATGTATTATGTAGTTAGGTGGATCTTTATTGCTAAGTGGTTGTACTCATCCTTTAGGGATTAACATTTTAGATTGAGCTGTGCCTTTGCTACTAGTCATGCGTGGTACTTATTATGGATTGCCATCCGATGTTGAGGTGGAGTGCACGGAGCATTTCAATGTTAGTGTGCCTGGTCTGGTGTTTGTCCGAGTCTGTGTCTTAGTGATGTACGATGTGGGTCTTGCTGATGGCCCAGTTATCCAGGAATTTTTTTCTGTTCATGTCCGACATGATGGAGTGATGCTAGGGATGCTGCCGCCGCCGCCGCCCGACGCATCGGGTTGGGTGTGATGGCGCGTATGACTAGTGGGAGCAAATACTTTTTGGTTAGCCGGCACTAGATGATGGATGGGTGTATATGTCAAACGTAGGGTCATGTTCTTTTGAGTTAGCCGAGCATAGTTAAAAGCTTTGGCCTTTTTGATATACCGACTCAAGACTTCCATCGTGAAAATGTAAATAAAAGTGACTCAACTTTATCGTTTTATATGGTGAATAGTTGGTGTGCAATTGCATTATTGTTATTGGAGTAAGGAATGGTGAGACTCGTTTATGCTTCCATTGATGAGCTATGCTGGGACCTTTACAAAAGAAAAATGGGAGAAGAATTTTATTGATCAACCCCTATGAACTATGGTTCCACTTTAAATCAAAAAGTTATTAGATTGGTATGTAGTAGGATAAGTGATAAGTACTTGTGGCGACCCTAATGGATCGGGGAGCGTGCCGAGGGGGTGCCACAATATAATAGAACTTTTAATTTTTAAAATTGAATTCAAATTAGCGGTTAATTTCAATTTGGCGTGATTTTTACATGGCCTAACCTACCAGGTAGCTTTTAGGAATTTTTGGTACAAATGAACCGTGATCGATTTATTTCGAGTCACAATGTACATCTTTGATACATTGGCAACTCTTAGTAGTCGTGAAAATCTCAAGATTTCAAATACAGGCACAAGGTACCAAAACGACAGAAAAATCGGTCTAGTGCCGATCGACGAGAATTTTGCAATCCCATAGAATCACCCACACTCCGATCACCTATCTCAGTTAAATCAATTTATCTCTGATCTCCGATCAATCTTTAATTGTGTTATAATGATTTCTGCAGATGAGTGACTTCCCCATAATGTAAGTTGTTGTTTAACAGACGTTATTTTGCTTAGAAAAGCTCTTGATTACACGCATTGATGTTACTGTCCTCTTAGCTGCTAATAGGTGTCCATGACGGTACTTGCAGTTTTGTGGGGAAGTGTCTCATCTTTGCAGAATGACCGTTTCGTTCATGTATTTATTTATTTATTTTTAATTTGAGCCTAAAAAACTGTAGTTCATGTTCACTCCTATGGCACCAAAGGACCATCTTGAATTTGACACTTTTGACAAATATTGACTATTTATTCTAGAATGTCATGTGCTGTCACTGTTTTCATGGTGTCCTTGTTTCGGCTAATGAATTTATGATCAGTTTTTAAGGTTGCACCTTTTCTTTTCTCCTTGAGTCTCAATTAAAACATTGAGCAAAGAAACCTTTCAGTACAGACATTAATTTCTGATGGCTTGTTCATTTTCTTTTGCTAAATGACTCTACAGGCGGAAGCTCCAAGACTTTGCTGATTGCTAATGTGTTTCCTGATGCATCAAATGTATCTGAGACATTATCATTCCTTGATTTTGCTTCCAGAGCACGAAAAGCTATGCTAAGCCTTGGAAATAGAGATACGATAAATAAATGGCGAGACGTTGTATGTTCTGTATTCCCTGGTAGACTGAACCATAGTTGGGATTTTTGGTTGAACTAGCGTCGATAGTCTATGGACACGAATCCACATTAGAAAATATTGTTTGTTTCTCCTCTTAAAGCTTGTTGATTTTAATGGAAGGTGTCCATTGCTGACTTCACCTTTTGGTTGCCTGTTTTCTGAATAATTGTCTTGTCAATTTTTTTAAATTGCTAGTTATCATTAGCATACTCATTTCAGCTTGTCCCCTATGATGTGATATGTTCAATATTTTTATCATTACGAAAGAATGTTAAAGCACTTTAATATTGAATTTCTGGCCCCTGCGAATCTTTCTATTGTTTGTCATCAAAAAGAGGAAAAAGCACTGAATTTTTGCAGGTGCGTGTCCTTATCTTATTTAGGCCAATGATGCAAGGAAGGATTTGTATGATAAAAGAGAAAGTATTACAAGATGTTAAACAAGAGGTTTTGAGGCTAAAAAAAGCGTTGAAAGATGCAAATGATCTATGTGTCCTCCTTTTTAATGAAGTTTATAAGGCATGGAAGGTCTCCCATACTCTGCAGTTAGATTTGAAGGTGTGCAACTTCATAGTGGCATTTCTCCAAGTTTTGTGTGGAACTTGTATGATGATCAATTACTTCAATTGATGGTCATGTCATTTGCACTCATGATTAATGCTGGCTTCTCTGAGGAAAAATGTGTCCCAAATTTATTTGAGCAACCTCTTTGAACAAATGTCTTTCTTTAGGGCAAGATTTCCATGTAGTTGTCCTCCAAATGACCACCTTTTCCCAAGGGAATTAGATACTATTCTCCAAAGAAAAGTTTTTCTCGTAACATTGGTTCAATGGATGCTAATGGTTGATAGACTCATTGCTCTCTATCTACATCTTTTATCCTCTTCGAAATACATTTTTGATAATGGATTCTAGGGGTGTGCAAAAGAACCGGTACCTGCCCAAACTGCTCGGACCCGGAGTGGAACCGCCCGGAACTGGTGGTTCTTAAGGGAACCGATCCAATTCTTGGTTCCATGGGTAGATCCACCCACCTGCCCACCTAGACTAGACCGGTTATATTATAATAATACATTAATTTTTAATATTAAAAAAATTCGAGATTAGCAAATCTAAAGTTTAGGATTCCAATCACCATTTTGTTTCAATTCACTACTTTCCTACTCCATCTCATCTCTCTCGGTCCAAAATCTCCCGAGCTCCCTCTTTCTTTCCAATTCACCTCCGGATCTACTCATCTCCCTTCGAGTTCTAGTCCAAACTTGGTGAAACAGTGAGTTAATTCTCTTTTCCTCCCTTGAACTTGAACTCTCTCTCCACGTCGTCGCCACATCCACATTCACTGTCACTATCGTCCTCTTCATTGTTGGGCTCGTCCTACTTCTACCTCCCCTCTTCCTCCTCCCTCTCCTCAAGCTTCTCCCCCATCATCCTCATCCTCATCTTCAAGGACCGGCAAACTCCAAGTCTAAGAACGGCTCATCATCCCCATTGTCCTCCTCATTGTCTGTCTCGAGGGAGGAGTGGGAAATGACAGAGGCGGTGGTGAAGATGGTGGTGGTGGCCAGGACGAAAACGAAGCAAAGGTCACGACCGCTGCTATCATGGACACCACCGCGATGCTAGTACTTGAGGAGAATAAAGCTACCATGACTAGGAGAGCCAGAATAAGCAGATATGGGGAGGCGAAAAAGAGAAGACGTGGAGGTTGGACCGGTTCTATGAATCCACCCAGGAATCGAATCAGACCGGTGGTGTGATTCACGGGTGGATCCATGCAACTGGCTGGCGGTTCTCGGTTCCAATTTTTTGGAATCAATTCTTAGTGGGCGGTTCCCGGTTCTAGGTCGGGAACCGCTCGCCCGGACCATGCACACCTCTAATGGATTCCCATGTAGTGTTGCATTTGGTTTTTAATAAGTGTTGTACTGTGAAATTTTTATCAAATTTGTAGTTATAATGAAGTTTCTGGGAAATATTTAATGATGTTAACACCTATAATTAACTTCTTCCTTGTCTGTAGTATGTGCATAAGTAGTCCAATATAAATCCAGGAAAATGTTGTGTTTCAATTTCGAAATGATTTCCATCTGTGGTTTTCATTAGGATCATTTACTAAAATCATAACTTTTTCTGATGCAGTCTGAGAACATCATGCTAGCAGATAAGCATAAGATTGAAAAGGAGCAGAATACGTAGCTCAAAAATCAACTTGCTCAACTGGCACAGTTGGAGTATGCTCAGAAGCTACAGATACAGTAGCAAGATTCAACTATTCAGTCTTTGCAAATTCGTCTTATTTGAAACTTAATGCTTTTCAGCTTGTGCTTTATCATCTGTTTCACCACTAAGTTGATCAGATGCTTTGCCATTCTTTTATGGATCTTGGATTCTTGGAATTTGCCTCTTTGAACTCTTGAAACATGCTTTTTATGGTTATAATTGCTCTTAGAAAGTTTTGATGATGGTCCTATTTGTGTGAAATAAACCACCAAATATTACTAGAAAAAGTTGATGTAATTTTAGTTTGCATATGATGGTAGACAATTGATATGGCTCCAAAGTTTTGTTGAAGTACAGAGATGTTGGTGTATGCATGTGTGCCTTTAAGTAGGAGCATATGCTTGTGTGCTCGTGCTTTCTCATTGGTGTATGTGTCCGTGGGCTTGCAGATTCCATCTCAACATCCGCAAAACTACATGGGGGCATTCGTATGTATCTTAATTTGGTACTCATAGTTCTGTTGCAATAACATATAATGGGAACGCATTAGACAATTTCTATTTGTTAAGTGCATTGATTGCCTTTTCATTCTTATGTCATGATCTGTACGCCCTATTTGTGTTTCAGGTTATTTGGTCACTTAGGCTGTGTTTGTTTTCGTTTCTTTTTTTTTTTTTTTTTAAACAACTTTTTTTGTTCTTTTGTTCCTAGGAACAAAAAAGAAACAGAAAGCTGTTCGTTTGTGTTTTTGTTCCAAAATTATTTTTTTGTTCCCTTAGAAACACATCTGGAACAGAAACAAGAAACAAAAAAAAATTATTTCTTGTTTCTGGAACACATTTTAAGAGGGATAAGTACACTAATGGTGCCATAAGTTGTGTACGGCACTCACTTTGGTGCCAAAAGTTTCCGTCGGATCACTTAAGCGCCAAAAAATTTCAAAAACGCTCACTTTGGTGCCAACGCCAATCTGAACCGCCGGAAATCTAATGTGGCATTTTTTTTTATTAATTTTTTAGGCCGACGTGGCTTGCCGGAGAGCACAATCAGCATTTAAACCACAAAAACGACGTCGTTTGGCTTATTTCCCCCAAATCGAAACCTTAAATCCCCAAATTGAAAGAGAGAGAGAGAGAGAGAGAGAGAGAGAGAGAGGAGGCACGCCATCTTCCTCCTTGAAGAGCGACACCAGCAGCGAACGGCACCAGCAGCAACACCATCAGCGCACCAGTAGCAACACCAACAACGGCACTAGCGGCGGCGGCGATGGCGCACCGTTGCGGCACCTTCAACCCCTCTTCTTCCTCCTCCTCCTCCTCCGCCTCGCCTCCTATTCTTTCTGCCACTTTTTGTTTGAGCAACGATCTGGTTCGCTCCTTGCTCACCTGGTCGAGCATCTACAATGGTGGCTGAGCGATGGTGGCCGAGTGTTGGCGGCGAACAATGGTGGCCGAGCGGCGAGGAAGAAACCCTAACCCTAATTTCAACCCATATACAAGCTAAACGGCGTCATTTTTGCGAGGGTGTCCACGTAGAAGAGCAAAACGACATCGTTTCTTGAAGAGGATGGAAAACGACGTCGTTTAAAAGCCGAGCAACTTTTTTTTTAAAATAAAAATGCCACGTAATCATTTTGACCGGAATTTCTCACCGGTGGCACCAAAGTGATCGTTTTTTCTCCGATTTGGCACTTAAGTGATCCGATGGAACTTTTGGCACCAAAGTGAGCGCCGTACACAACTTATGGCACCATTAGTGTACTTATCCCCATTTTAAGAACACTTTTTCTCTCTCTTCCAATTTCTTCTCTCTTTTTTCTTCTTCTTTTCTTCTTCCTTTTTCTTTCTTTTTTCTGTGGCCGATCGCCAGACTCGACCATGGCCGGCGACCTCGCCGAAGCATCGCCGACCCCGGCGATGCCGATCGCCTCCACGCGAGGCCGACTCACGCGGGCGAGCTCGAACTTGCCTAGATCCGGCGAGGCCGAGCCCACCTAGCGGCCGGCGAGGCTGAGCTCGCCCATCGGCCGGCGAGGCTCGGCCTCGCCAGGCCACCACCAGTCGGCGTCGCCGGGCGGTTGCCTAGCGACGTCGAACCTCGCGGCCGGCTGGGCGAGCTCGGCCTCGCCGGATCTAGGCGAGCTTGAGCTCGCCCAGCCTAGGTGAGGCCAAGCCTCGCCTAGCTATGGCAATGCTCGGCCTTGCTGGGGGCCAGCGAGCCTCGCCGTGGTTGGGTGAGGCTGCCGACCCTCGTCGGTCGGTCGCCGACCATGGCCAAGGCCGGCAACCAGCCAAAAGAAGAAAAAAGAAGAAAGAAAAAATAAATAAGAAAAAAAGGAAAAATAAATAATAAAATAAGAAGGAAAATAGAAAAAATAAAAATAAAAATATTAAAAAATCAAAAGAAATAAAAAAAATTTTACAAATTTAACAAACGTGTTTCTATTCTTTTTATATTTCTGGAACAGATTTACCAAAAGCATTTTTTTGTTCAAAAATTATTCCCTGGAGCAAAAACAATTTTTTCTATTTCTGTTTCCTGGAACAATTTTTAAACAGAAACGTTACTAAACACTCCCTTAGTTGTTGATTTAACAAGGCATAGTGCAGCCAAGTCATTAGGAAGCTAGTCTTTGCATCTCCTTGTCCTGCCTTGAATTGTTTTCCCTCCTTTTTGGTTTAATTAGGACATGACTTCACGTAGATGTAGAAATATATGCATGTGATAAAGAAATATGTGCATGGTGTAAGTCTCGTTTGCGAGAATGCTTTGGGTTTATGGTCATGAGATACTAGAAAGTCAAATATGTGGTATGACATCTTTTGGTTCTAGCTTCAAATGCAACTCTGTATTGAAGTTTTTCTCTTGCCCTTATTTTCATAATGCAGGCCAAGATTAGAAGTCTTGAGCACGAGCTTAATGAGATGAGTTCTATGTTAGTAACTCAGTTGTGACTTGTTTGTAAGTTGTAGAGTTATCATGGGTGCTGAATTTTAGATGGTCCAATTTATGTGAGTTGGGGGAGTATAATTTGGGTCATAAAAGAGGATGTAATTTGGCTCATCCATAGGTTAGAGCTGCACTGACAATGAATTTGGCAAATAATATGTTTAGGGGAATAAAAATTCGTTTAGATTAAACCTTTGAACTTGCAGTAAATTTCATTTAGGTTCATCCATGTTGACTAAGAATCAACTCAGCCTCTTTTTACTCGTGGGCTAAAGTGAAAGGCATTTGACTTGTTTGCTTCCTCTATTGTTTTCATGGGATGTATTGGCTTTTCATATATGGAGGCTTCTACTCCATTGACTAAGTTTTTTTTTTTTTTTGGGTGATTATGCAAGGTGCTCTTCAGTTTACTTATTTCCTTTGGTAAGGATACTTTCTCAGATTTCTGACGTGCTTATCATTCTTTTTAGATATCAAGTCCATTATCGAGAGGAATTACAAACATGCCATCTTGGTACGTTTCTAAGATGAAACTTGCTTTTTGTGATTCTAGCCTACACCATGTTTCACATTGTCCATTCTTGCATTGTCGGTTTTTCCAGGACAAGTAACAACAATGTTAGACGTACTCTGGATGTTGTTCCTTCGCCATTAAGTGTTGAAAAGTCTACCGGTTCAGTTGCTCTAGTCAAAGCTATTGGAGAAATCTTTGTAAAGTATTTTGAAGCTAACAAAACGTTTCCATTAGTCTAGTCTGAAGATTTGTAGACTCTACTATTTAAAGTCTGAAGACCTCCGGACTGCCAGACTCAAGACTCAAAATCTATCCTCATTGACAGTTTCTAATCCGTTGAAGAAAGTCTATCCAGAACTGGATGTTTCATTAAGGATGTGACCTTATTGACTGGAGAAGATCTCTTGGCTGGATATGACATAACGGAATCCTTTATTTGATCATGATTGATTCGAAGATTAAGGATTCGATGATTGGCGAAGTATACTTGGAAGGTTCTACTTATGGAAATCGAGATCCTGATTGTATGGGTGAACAAGATTAATGGGCTGTTGACATATTCCTTTAATAGCTCAAATGATCTTCCTAATTGATTCCGTCCAATGGGTAGATTGGAGGAATTCCTTTGGTAAGTGCCAACGGGTATGATGACATAAAGGAGTATATGAGGAAGACATTATAGTTGATCGAGTGTGTGCGCGATAGAAGAATTTCAAAGTCTGAAACTCCTTGTTCTTAGTCAATTCATTTGTTGAGCGAAATCTTGTACGCAAAAGAGAGTCTATATTCATGAGAAACCTTGAGGAAGTGTGGTAGAATATCTACACTGTGGAATCAAGGGAGAACTTTGCTGTAACATCTTTTTTGTTCATAGTGAAATTCAGCCGGTGGGCTATCAGTGTGGAAGAGTGGATGTAGACTTGGAATAAGCTGAACCACTATAAACCTTATGTTCAATTTTCTCTTCCCTACTCTTTGTTTTACTTTGATTGTAATTCGTTTTGTTAACCAAATGAGAACTTCCTTTCTATTGTCTGTTTAATATTGCTCGCATATCACAAAAAATTATTATACACCTATTCACCCCCTCTAGGTGCTTATACTAGCTATCTCAATTGGTATCAGAGCTTGTGTACTCACTTTGTTTGAAGTGTTTTACTTCAGAGTTAAAGATCCATGGCTAGTATGTTGGCTCCAGGGCTGGTAGAAGGGCAAAGCAATACCAGACCACCTTACTTTGATGGAAATGATTACAATATATGGAAAAACAAGATGAAGGCGTTCCTAAGATCAAAGGATCCTCTGGAATGGACGTTGTAGAAAAAGGAATCATTCCTAAAGCTATACCTATATCAGAGAGAGGAAAAGATACTGTTGAGTCTAGTGAAATGTCTCAAGAAGAGATAATCAAGAGACAAGCTCTTGATGCAAAAGCAATTTATTTTTTATATTGTACTTTGTCACCTACTGAATATAACATAATATCTTCTTGTGTTACAGTGAAAGAAATCTGGGACAGATTACATATTACCTATGAAGGAACCGATCGAGTGAAAGAGACAAGAATCAACATTCTTCTTGATCAATATGAAGCCTTCAAAATGAAATCAGGAGAATCTATAACTGACAAGTTTAGTCGTTTTACAAAAATCGTGAATGGTCTTGAAAATCAAGGTTAACCAATTTCTGATCCTGTGAAGGTAAACAAGCTACTGCGTGGACTCTCCAGGGATTGGAATCACATAAAGACCTCAATCAAAGAGACACAAGGAATCATGCCACTACCAGTTGATGAGTTGGTTGGGACTCTTCAGTCTTATGAACTGGAACGAATCAATGAAGACGAAGACCCTAAAGGTAAAAAATCCATTGCATTAAAATCCAATGATGATTCTGATGTTACAGATTCTAAAGATGACATGGATGATGAGGAGCTTGCTCTCATGATAAGAAGATTCAAAAAGCTGAATAGAAAAGGGAGAAGATTCAATCCAAAGAAACAGAGTTTTCAAAAGCAACAGACTAAGTCTGTTGAGGATGATGAATTAAACAAAGATGTAGTCTAATTTGAATGTAAGAAAAAGGGACACATCAGACCCAACTGTCCTCTTCTAAGGAAGAAGAAAGGAAAAGCTGAAAAGTATCGAAAGGCTCTTAAAGCGGAAACCTGGAGTGATATAGAGTGTGAAGAAAGTGATGATGATTATGACAATGTATGTCTAATGACACAATTGGATTCAGATTCAAACTCCGAGACAGACTCATATTCCAAAAGTGAATTTGAGGTGAGTAACTTCAAAATCCCTATTAAAGTTTCTAAATACATTGATAAATTGTGTTTTAGTCTTAAGACTTTTCTTAAAAGGATTTCCGAATTCAAAAGAGAAAATTCTACTCTAAAACAACAAGAAAATGTTTTGAAAGAAAAGGTGAAATGTTTAGACATGAATGTTTCTTCTCTTAAAGAAAGTGAAGATAATCTTTTAAAAGAAAATGCATTCTTGAAAAATGATATCTCAAATATTTCTAAAAGATTTTCTATAGAATCTGAGAAATTGGAAAAAAAATACTTTACTGTTCAAAAACCTTATTTCAATAAATCTGATTTGGGAATGACCGCTGAAACCATTCCTTTAATTGATTTTCCTAAAGTGAATGAAAGAATTAAGCAAAGACACACAAGAGATGCTTACAAAAATTATTTTAAAAAGATCTTTGTAAAACCAATAGGTCGCAATGCTCTCAGATGTTCAAAGTGCAATAATGCAGATCATTTTGAAAAAGAATGTCCTATGGTTTGGAAACTTGATAAAAAGGTATGGGTAAAAACCACATATCATACTAACAACAATGGACCCAAGAAAATATGGGTACCCAAGAAAGTTTGAGTTTCTTTTTTAAATGCAAGTCACTATCAAGAAAAAGGTAAAATGGTATTTGGATAGTGGATGTTCAAGACACATGACAAGAGACTCAAATTGCTTCATAAAGCTCGTTCGAGTAAATGGTGGAAAAGTTTCATTTGGAGGAAACAACAAAGGAAAAATTGTGGGATTTGGAACTATAAAGATTGAAAACCTCACAATAAGCAGTGTTTCTTTAGTGGAAGGACTCAACTACAATTTGCTCAGTATCAGTCAGCTATGTGATGCTGGTTTCAAAATCAACTTTCAAGAGGGAATATGTTCAGGAATTAGTAAAGATTCTACTCAGTTATTCATGGGTCGAAGACATGGAAATATCTACCTCTTGGGTGTGAAACCAGATGATTCGCAATGTCTAATCTCAATTCAAGATGAAGCAAACTTATGGGACAGAAGGCTTGGGCACATAAATATGAAGCAGATAGCCAAAATTTCAGCAAAGAAGCTTGTTCGTGGTTTACCCAATCTTTCATACCAAAAGTCTAATCTATGTACACTATGCATATTGGGAAAACATGTAAGAAATTCCTTTAAACCAATAAATCAAGTTTTCACTAACCGTGTATTGCAACTTCTGCATATGGATCTCTTTGGACCAACAAGAACACAGAACATTGGAGGTAAGAAATATTGCCTAGTAATTGTGGATGACTACTCACGATTTACTTGGGTATATTTCCTAGCAAGTAAGTCTGAAACCTTTTCTTACTTTGAAAAGTTTGTTAAAAAGGTTCAAATGAAAAATGATATGTTATTTCAAGTATAAGAACATATCATGGAGGTGAATTTGAAAATCAAGATTTTACAAAATTTTGTGATGAAACTGATTTTTAGCACTTGTTCTCCTCTCCATATACTCTAGAGCAAAATGGAGTTGTGGAAAGAAAGAATAGGTCGCTTCAAGAAATGGTTAGAACTCTTTTAATAGAAAACAATATATCCTCACGTTTTTGGGCTGAAGCTGTTTCTACAACATGTTATATTATTAATAGAGTTTTTCTAAGGCCTATTCTAGAAAAAAAAAAACCCTATGAGTTATTCAAAGAAAAGAAGCCTATTGTTTCATATTTCATGTGTTTGGATGCAAATGCTTTATATTAAAAAAATGCAAATGATCGATTTGGTAAGTTTGAAGAAAAATCCGATGAAGGCATCTTCCTTAGACATTCAACCTCAAGCAAAGCGTATAGAGTCTATAACAAGAAGACTCAATTTGTGGAGGAATCAATGAATGTTAGATTCCAAGATTCTATGCAAAATGAATCTATTTAGACTCATCTTGAAGAATCTGAGTTTGCTCTAGAATCTATAAAGTCTCAATTTCAAGAAGCAACTCAGACCTCTAAAGACCAGCAACAAATGGTTATTGAAGATTCAAATGAAGGAAGTGATCATCAACCTGACAAATCAATCAGCAACTGGAAGCATAAGTCCATTCATTCCAAAGATCTTATAATTGACGACATTAATGAAGGAATTTGCACAAGATCCAAAAGGCGCGAAAAGTCTAGTGCTGTAGCTCTTATTTCTGAAATAGAACCCAGAAGTATAGAAGAAGCTTTATCTGATGAAAGCTGGATTGAAGCTATGCAAGAAGAACTCTAGCAATTCAGCATTAATGATATCTGGGGATTAACTCCAAAGCTGAAAGATAAATCTATTATTGGAGCTAAATGAGTTTTCAGGAACAAGATGGACGAGAAAGGAAAGATCATAAGAAACAAAGCAAGACTCGTGGCCAAGGGATATACGCAAGAAGAAGGGATAGACTATGACGAGACTTACGCACCAGTAGCGAGGTTAGAAGCAATTCAATTATTACTTGCTTTTGCTTGTTATAAGAATTTTAGGTTATTCCAAATGGACGTCAAAAGTGCGTTCCTAAATGGATTTATCCATGAGGAAGTCTATGTGGAACAAGCACCTAGGTTTGAAGACCCAAGGAAGCCAGACTTAGTGTTTAGACTCAAAAAGGTTTTATATGGTCTAAAACAAGCACCCCAAGCTTGGTACGACAGGCTGAGTAAGTTTTTAATTCAAAACAGCTTTGTTAAAGGTAAAGTAGATACTAATCTGTTTATCAAAAGAGAAAGCAAAAGTTTTCTGCTTTTCAAATATATGTCGATGATATTATCTTTGGATCCCTAATGAAAGTCTGTGCAAGAAATTCTCTAAGTTTATGCAGGATGAATTTGAAATGAGCATGATCGGTGAGTTAACCTTCTTTCTTGGGCTTAAAAGTAAAACAACTGAAGGAAGGAACTTTTATTCCTCAAGAAAAATATGCTAATGATCTTATCAAAAAGTTTGGACTGGATAATTGCAAAAATGCTAATATACCAATGTCAAGTGCCTTGAAGATGGACAAGATGAAGGAGGAAAGAAAGTCGATCAGAAGCTATACAGGAGTATCATTAGTTCACTTCTTTATCTTACTGCTTCAAGACCTAACATTTTATTTAGTGTTTGCATTTGTGCCAAATTTCAAGCAGACATAATGAATCTCATCTAAGTGCTGCAAAGCATATTATCAAATATATTGCATCAACTTCAAGCTTTGGTCTTTGGTATCCTAAAAATGGAGACTTTACTCTTCTTGGATACTCAAACGTAGACCTAGCCGGATGTAGAGTTGATAGAAAGAGCACATCGGGTACTTGTCAACTACTTGGAGGCAGGACAGTGTCTTGGTTTTCAAGGAAGCAAAGTACAGTAGCTCTCTCTATAGCAGAAGCAGAATATGTAGCTCTTAGAAGTTGTTGTTCACAAATTTTGTGGATAAAACAACAGTTAAGAGACTTTGGAATTGAAGATTCATGCACAGCGATTGAATATGACAACACCAGCGCAATCAATCTAACCAAAAATCCAATTCTTCACTCAAGAGCAAAGCATATAGAGATTCGACATCACTTCATTATAGATCATGTTCAAAATGGAGAAGTTTCGATTCAGTTTGTTGACTCAAAGAACCAACTGGCGGATATATTCACAAAGCCTTTGGAGAAAAATCAATTTGAAGCTATTCGTTCCAGACTCAAAATCTTAAAGTCTGAGGGAATTCAAACTCAGAACTAAAAGTCTAAAGACACCCAGTCTCAGACGATCAAGTTTTTCTTTAGTAAGTTATTTTATCTTATATCTTGAATCTCATCTTGAAAAGGTATGATCATCAACCGTGTTTGATTATTGCTATCTTTAATTGACGTGATTATTGCAATGTTTCCTTTTCGAAAAAGGAGTTATTTTTGAAATGACTATTATCTAATTTCTCAAAAAAGGGCAGTTATTTTATTAAAAAATGCACCTTTTTACTTTCCTTTATGACATTCCGTTTGCCTCTCTTTGACTGTCCTATATACTGTTGCTTCTTCTTCGCTTTACTCTCAAAAACCCTAAGAGAGCACCAATCTTCCATTTATGTTCTCTTCTCTTGTTTAATCTTTGAAAAAATTATCATCTTTCTTGGGAAAGTCCAGTTTGGAATCTTTCAAAGACTGTGAAAGATGTCTCAAAGGAAGTCTTCGAGAATTGCAAGCAGGGGACCGCAAATGCGTGAGGGGCACACGCACTTTGATCTCACCGAGAAAGAAGAATCTCCTAGTCAGCAGCAGAGCCCACAACATTCTCAGTAGCGTCATTCTCCTCCATCTAGTCCATAGGATGTTGCTCATCAAGAAAATGAAGAAATCATCGAAGGCGCAGATCCTATAAGAATTCAAAAGCCTTCTTTTATTTACAAGCTTTATCGTGCTTTGAAAAGAGGTGGAACTCCATTGTGAGATAGCTAGTATAAGCACCTAGAGGGGGTGAATAGGTGTAAAAACAATTCCTCGAGATATGAAAGCGATACTAGGCAAACAATAGAAAGGGAGTTCTCTTTTGATTAACAAAATGAAATACGATCCAAGTAAAGTAAAGAGTAGGGAAGAGAGAATTGAACACAAGGTTTATAGTGGTTCAGCTTATTCCAAGCCTACGTCAACTCTTCCGCACTAACAGCCCACCCGCTGGATTTCACTATGAACAAAAGAGAAGTTACAGCACAGCTTTTCCTTGATTCCGCTATGTAGATATTCTACCACACTTCCTCAATGATTCTCACGAATATAGACTCTCTTTTGTGTACAAGGTTTCGCTCAACAAATGAATTGACTAAGAACAAGGAGCTTCAGACTTTGGAATTCTTTTATCGTGCACACACTTTGAACAACTGGAACGTCTTCCTTATATACTCCTTTATGCCATCATACCCGTTGGCACTTGCAAAAGAATTCCTCCAATCTACCCGTTGGACGGAATCAATTAGGAAGATCATTCGAGCTATTAAAGGAACATGTCGATAGCCCATCAATCCTGTTCGCCCATACAATTAGGATCTTGGTTTCCATAAGTAGAACCTTCCAAGTATACTTTGTCAATCATCCGATCCTTAATCTTCGAGTCAATCATGATCAAATAAAGGATTCCATTATGTCATATCTAGCCAAGAGATCTTCTCCAGCCGATAAGGTCACATCCTTAATGAAACATCCAGTTCTGCATAGCCTTTCTTCAACGGATTAGAAACTGTCAATGAGAATAAACTTTGAGTCTTGAGTCTAGCTGTCTAATGGTCTTTAGACTTTAAATAGCAGAGTATACAAATCTTCAGACTAGATTGATGGAAACGTTTTGTCAGTTTCAAAACACTTCATGAAGATTTCTCAAACAATCTCCCCATTTTTTATGGTGACAAAACTTTCCTGCAGATTTGGATAACTTTGACCTACAAAATATTACTCAAACAAATATGGATATCTTATAAAGATAAATGGCTTAATGAATGATAACGCTAGAATCTGCAACCACAGAAATTAGGTTAGTTTTGCATGTGATAAAGCCATCTATAAGATATCAATAGTAGTTAATATAAGCAGTCAAGTCCAAATCCAAATTCAGTCCACATCCAGACACAAAAGTAAAGTCAAACATCAAACCAATCCAAAAGTTCAAAAGTTGTAAAGATTCAAAGTTTTCAAATCTCGTATCTCTCCCCTTTTTTGTCAGCATAAAAAAGGTTGAGATGAAAATGGAGTAGAGTCAAGAATGCTTGGGAACACGAACAAGCTGGAAATCTCCCATTGACTGAACGATGTCTTCCAGCCTTTTCAAGCCTTCCTTTAGTTATGCAACATCCTCACCCTTAGCATTAGCCTGAATTTGAAGAGAAAGGGCTTGGATCTGATCATTCAAGGAACCCAAAGAAGCTTGACTTGCATTTCGTAAATTCTGAACTTCGCATCCCAGAGCATATATTTGACCTCACATTTCCAAAAGAATATCTAGAATTCTGCAAAAATCTGCTGAATTATCGGTCTGCATACTGGCTTCGGCACGATCTGATGGAGTAAATGCAGATGATGGCAGATCAGCATAATCACACAGATTTGGCGATGAAACATCATGTCCTTTCTCAGGAAATTGAGAGGCATAAATGTCCTCTAGATCTGCTGGAGAGCGACTGACTCCCTCATTGGTAGTAGAATATAAGGACATTCCTCTTTTCTTTGGTCTCTCCCTGTTTTCATGCCTTGAGGTGGAGAAGAGTGTTTCTCATGTTCTCCTTCCTCTTGATCTCTTTTCTCTTCTTCTTCTTTTTCAACTCTTTCCTTCTCAGCATCTCTTTTTTCTTCTTCTCTCTCCTCTGTTTCTTTTTCCTCTGCTTCTTTCTCTTCTCTTTGTCTAGACCTCTGTTCTGAGTCTTTCTCTGGAACAGAACAACTTAGATTCTTCAATGCCATTGCAGAAATGGTGATATTTTTCTCATCATCTTCATCTTCAATGATGAGGACTCTTCTTTTATTGGATGGAGCAACCATGGGCTCCTTCCCTTTTTTTTTTTTGATGTAGAAGAGATTTGATGAGTTTTGACTGGAGTGTTCTCCTTGAATTTCTCCAATGCCTTGCTTAGTTCCTTCAGACGTATTTTAGTCACCATTTTCAGTCCTACCACCATATGATCACACGATCGAGCACAAAGAATTTATAGAGGCTGAATATTCAGATGTTTGAATAATTTCGTCACAAGACCTGGATAAGAAAGTTGATCCCTGTCCTTCACCACTGCTCTATACATGTGGAACATAACAGTGTGAGGAAGATAAAATTTTTTCCCAGTGATGATGGCATACATCAACTTTGCCTCTGAACTTGAAACATCAGTCTTGGAAGTTGATTTCGGTCTGAGGCAATTGATCACAATCTTGTGAAGCAGAATGTTGAATGCACTCATCCTCAAATAGGAAATCTTTTCCTTTGTTCGTCTTCCTTAACAAGTTCCAATGTAGCACGAGCATTAGAAACATTGATAGATTGATATCTTCCTCTCTCAACCCCAATGACATCTGCCAACATATCCATATCCACCACAAAGTCCTAATCTCGGACACTAAAGGAGAATCTATTCGCATCTAAGAAACTAAGATTTGAATAGAAATAAACAGTCAATTCAGCATGGGCTTATGTGGTGTCAAAACAGAACTGCTCAAGTTGAAGAAAACTAAACTTTTCTCTCAAATTGACATTTACAGCATCAAGGAAATCAAAATCCACACTCCTAGGGTTTATCACCCCACGCTTTAACAGTTTTGAGTATAGAACCTTTTATTCATTCGATCTAAACAACTCTGTCCTTTTTCCTCGAATTTTCGCTGCAACACCTATTCTCGGTTGAAATTGGCTATACAGTTTATCATCATCATTCCCATCTACAGGATTAAATCCCCCAACATGTGGATCATCATTCCCATCTCAGCCAACCCTTTAGGAGCAATTAAATCTCCCCAACATATCCTTTGTGGATCATCGATGTAGTTCAATGGATACCAATCCTCTTTTGCTTTAAATAGAAAGCCTTTGGTTTCTTCAATAATTTCTTCCTCTTATTGATGATCAACACCTTGAGGACCTTTTATTTGGAGCAATTCCCCAATGACTCCATGTTTGATTTTTACAGATGATAGAAAAAAGATATATTAATTCCCATATCTCAAGATTTTGTCCTTAAGAAAATCATCGATGTAGTTCAATGTGAATGATGAACCCAGTCCTCTTTAAAGCACAATAAAGCTTTAAATAGAAGATTGTAAAGGCTCGGACTTTACATTTGAACTAACTCAAGCCCAATCATATAACGGCTAGTGATCTGGTTTAGATTCCACATCAAGATTGATTTGATTGATTCAATCTATTTCATTGGATCCTTAAGACAAGAACTTTCTTTCAAGATTTCTTCGGAATTGATGATCAACACAAATCTTCTAGATACGAGCTGTCCAATGGGTATATTGGAAGGATGGTTTGTGGAGATTATTTAAGGAGATCATAGACCGATGAGCAAGTAAGAGACGGAGCGTAGAATTTATAATTCCAAAGTCTGAGCGACCTTCGATCATATACTTGTCTCTTGAGAGCTTAAACGTTTGTGATCATGAGAGAAATACCAAAAGAGTGACTTAGTGAGATTTGGATCTACTACTAAGTGTTTTCGAAGTTTAATCTCTTGTTGATTGCATAGTGGAATGAGATCGAGAGTGGACATAGGCGTGTTCTTATTCTCTTCCCTAACTCCTTTATTTTGTTCATACTAGCACTCTCAGTAGGCCCCTCACTCATTCGCCGTGGTCCCCTGCTTATGATCTTCAAAAACTTTCTTGAAGACGACATCTTTTTCAGCCTTTGAAAGATTCCTTGCTTGACTTTCCCAAGAAAGATGACAACTTTTTGGAAGATTAAACAACATAAGAAAACAAGAATGGTAGATCGGTGCTTTTTAGGGTTTTGAAGTTAAATGAAGAGAAACCGACTTTATAGAATTCAGTCGAAAGGAGGGAATACTAAACGTCGTAAAGGAAAGTGAAAAGATGCCTTTTCAAAAAAAAAATAAATGCCTTTTTTGGGAAAATGGTCATTTCAAAATAACTTCTTTTTTTGAAAAAGGAAACGATGCAAAAGTCATGTCAATTAAAGATAGCAATAATCAAACACAGTTGACAATCGTACCTTTCAAGATGAGATTCGAGAGAGAGAATAACTTACAGTCAAAGTCTTGTATACTTACAGCCAAAGTCTTGTATGCCTGAGTTTGAGAGTCTCTAGACTTTAACTTCTTCAAACCTCAAAATGTTGAGTCTGGAACGGATGATTTCAAATTAATTTTTCTCCAAAGGCTTTGTAAATATATCCGCCAGTTGGTTCTTTGAGTCAACAAACTGAATCGAAATTTCTCCATTTTGAACATAATCTCTAATGAAGTGATGTCGAATCTCTATATGCTTTGCTCTTGAGTGAAGAATTGGATTTTTGATGAGATTGATTGCACTGGTGTTGTCGTAGTTAATCTCCGTGCATGAATCTTCAATTCCAAAGTCTCTTAGCTGTTGTTTTATCCACAGGATTTGTGAAGAACAACTTCCAAGAGCTATATACTCTGCTTCTGCTGTAGAAAGAGCTACTGTACTTTGCTTCCTTGAAAACTAAGACATTGTCCTACCTCCAAGTAGTTGACAGGTACCCGAGGTGCTCTTTCTATCAACTCTACATCTGGCTAGGTCTACGTCTGAGTATCCAAGAAGAGTAAAGTCTCCCCTTTTAGGATGCCAGAGACCAAAGCTTGAAGTTAATGAAATATATTTGATAATATGCTTTGTAGTATTTAAATGAGATTCTTTAGGATCTGCTTGGAATCTAGCACAAATGCAAACACTAAACAAAATGTCAGGTCTAGAAGCTGTAAGATAAAGAAGTGAGCCAATGATACTCCTTTATAACTTCTGATCGACTTTTTTTCCTCCTTCATCTTTGTCTATCTTTAAGGAACTTAACATTGGTATATCAGCCTTTTTGCAATTGTTCAATCCAAACTTTTTGACAAGATCTTTAACATACTTTTCTTGATGAATAAAAGTTCCTTTCTTCAGTTGTTTTACTTGAAGCTCGAGAAAGAAGGTTAACTCACCCATCATGCTCATTTCAAATTCATCCTGCATAGTCTTAGAGAATTTCTTGCATAGACTTTCATTAGGAGATCCAAAAATAATATCATCAACATATATTTGAACAAGTAGAAAACTTTTGCTTTCTCTTTTAATAAACAGAGTAGTGTCTACTTTACCTTTTATAAAGCCTTTTTGAATTAAAAACTTACTTAGCCTATTGTACCAAGCTCGAGGTGCTTGCTTTAAACCATACAAGGCCTTTTTCAGTCTGAATACTGAGTCTAGCTTTCTTGGGTCTTCAAACCCAGGTGGTTGCTCCACATAGACTTCCTCATGGATAAATTCATTCAGGAAAGCACTTTTGACGTCCATTTGGAATAACCTAAAATTCTTATAACAAGCAAATGCAAGTAATAATCAAATTGCTTCTAACCTTGCTACTGGTGCGTAAGTCTCGTCATAGCCTATCCATTCTTCTTACGTATATCCCTTGGCCATGAGTCTTGCTTTGTTTCTTATGACTTTTCTTTTCTCGTCCATCTTATTCTTGAAAACCCATTTAGCTCCAATAATAGATTTACCTTTTGGTTTTGGAGTCAACTCCCAGACATTATTAATTCTGAATTGTCTGAGTTCTTCTTGCATAGCTTCAATCCATCTTTCATCAGATAAAGCTTTATCTATGCTTCTGGGTTCTCTTTCAGAAATAAGAGCTACAGCACTAGACTCTTCGCACCTTTTGGATCTTATGCGAATTCCATCATTAATGTCGCCAATAATAAGATCTTTGGGATGACTGGACTTATGCTTCCAGTTGCTGGTTGATTTGTCATGTTGATGATCACTTCCTTCATTTGACTCTTCAATAACCATTTGTTGCTGGTCTTTTAGAGTCTGAGCTGCTTCTTGAGATTTAGACTTTGTAGAGTCTGGAGAAGGTTCAAATTCTTCAAGATGAGTTTGAATGGATTCATTTTGCATAGAATCTTGGAATTTAACATTCATTGATTCTTCCACAAATTGAGTCTTCTTGTTGTAGACTTTGTACGCTTTGCTTGAGGTTGAATATCCAAAGAAGATTCCTTCACTGACTTTTCTTCAAACTTACCAACTCGATCATTTGCATTTTTAAATATAAAATATTTGCATCCATACAAATGAAAATACGAAACAATAGGCTTCTTTCCTTTGAATAACTCATAGGGGGGTTTTTTCTAGAATAGGCCTTAGAAAAACTCTATTAATAATATAACATGCTGTTGAAACTGCTGCAGCCCAAAATCGTGAAGAGATATTGCTTTCAATTAAAAGAGTTCTAGCCATTTCTTGAAGAGACCTATTCTTTCTTTCCACAACTCCGTTTTGCTCTGGAGTATATGGAGAGGAGAACAAGTGTTGAAAGCCAGATTCATCACAAAATTTTGTAAAATCTTGATTTTCAAATTCACCTCCATGGTCTATTCTTATACTTGAAATAACATACCCTTTTTCATTTTGAACCTTCTTAGCAAATTTTTGAAAGTAAGATAAAGTTTCAGACTTGCTTGCCAAGAAATACACCCAAATAAATCGTGAGTAGTCATCCACAATTACTAGGTAGTACTTCTTACCTCCAATGCTTTATGTTCTGGTTGGTCCAAAAAGATCCATGTGCAAAAGCTACAATACACAGTTAGTGGAAACTTGATTTATTGGTTTAAAGGAATTTCTTACCTGTTTTCCCAATATGCATGGTGTACATAGATCGGACTTTTGGTATGATAAATTGGGTAGGCCACGAGCAAGCTTTTTTGCTGAAATTTTGGGTATCTGCTTCATATTAATGTGTCCAAGCTTTCTGTGCCATAAGCTTGCTTCGTCTTGGATTGAGATTAAACATTGCGATTGATCTGGTTTCACATCCAAGAGATAGATATTTTCATGTCTTCGACCCATGAATGATTGAGTAGAATCTTTACTAATTCCTGAACATATTCCCTCTTGAAAGTTGATTTTGAACCTAGTATCACACAGCTGACTAACACCAAGTAGATTGTAATTGAGTCATTCTACTAAAGAAACATTGCTTATTGTGAGATTTCCAATATTTACAGTTCCAAATCCCACAATTTTTCCTTTGTTGTTTCCTCCAAATGAGACTTCTCCACCATTTACTCAAACAAGCTTTATGAAGCAATTTGAATCTCCTATCATGTGTCTTGAGCATCCACTATCCAGATACCATTTTACCTTTTTCGTGATAGTGACCTGCATTTAAACGAGAAACTCAAACTTTCTTTGGTACCCATATTTTCTTGGGTCCATTGGTGTTAGTATGATATGCGATTTTTATCCATACCTTGTTAACAAGTTTCCAAACCATAGGACATTCTTTTTCAAAATGATCTACACTATTTTACTTTGAACATTTCCTACCGGTTTTACAAAGGTCCTTTTAAAATGATTTTTGTAAGCATCTCTTGCAGGTCTTTGTTTGATTCTTTTCTTCACTTTAGGAAAATCAATTAAAAGAATGGTTTCAGCAGTCATTCCTAAACCAGATTTATTGAAATAAGGTCTTTGAACAGAAAGTATTTTTTCCAGTTTCTCATATCCTATAGAAAATCTTTTGAAAATATTTGAGATATCATTTTTCAAGAATGCTTTTTCTTTTAAAAGATTATCTTCACTTTCTTTAAGAGAGGAAACATTCTTGTCTAAACATTTCACTTTTTCTTTCAAAACATTTTCTATTGTTTTAGAGCAAAATTTTCCTTTTTGAGTTCGGAAATTCTTTTAAGAGAAGTCTTAAGACTAAAACACAATTCATCAATGTGTTTAGAAACTTTAATAGAGATTTTGAAGTTACTCACCTCAAATTCGCTTTTTGAATCTGAATCTGTCTCAGAATTTGAATCTGAATTCGATTGTGCCGTTAGACATACATTGGCATAATCATTATCACTTTCTTCACACTCTGTATCACTCCAGGTTTCTGCTTTAAGAGCCTTTCGATACTTTTCAGCTTTTCCTTTCTTTTTCCTTAGAAGAGGACAGTTGGGTCTGATGTGTCCTTTTTTCTTTCATTCAAAGCAGACTACATATTTGTTTGATTCATCATCTTCAACAGACTTGGTCTGTTGCTTTTGAAAACTTTATTTCTTTGGATTGAATCTTCTTCCTTTTCTGTTCAGCTTTCTGAATCTTCTTATCATGAGAGCCAGCTCCTCGTTATCCATATCATCTTCAGCATCTGTAACATCAGAATTATCATTAGATTTTAATGCAATTGATTTCTTACCTTTAAGGTCTTCGTCTTCATTGATTCGTTCCACTTCATAAGACTGAAGAGTCCCAATTAACTCATCAACAGATAGTGACATGATTCTTTAGGTCTCTCTGATTAAGGTCTTTATGTGATTCCAATCCTTGGAGAGTCCACGGAGTAGCTTGTTTACCTTCATGGGATCAGAAATTGGTTGACCTTGATTTTTAAGACCATTCACGATTTCTGTAAAACGACTAAACATATCAGTTACAGATTCTCCTGATCATTTTGAAGGCTTCGTATTGACCAAGGAGAATGTTGATTTTAGTCTCTTTCACTCGATTAGTTCCTTCATAAGTGATATGTAATCTATCTTAAACTTCTTTAGTTGTAGCACAAAAAGATATTCTGTTATATTCAGTAGGTGATAAAGCACAATATAAAGAATAAATTGCTTTTGCATCAAGAGCTTGTCTCTTGATTATCTCTTCCTGAGTCATTTCACTAGACTCAACAGTATCTTTTCCTCTCTCTGAGACAAGTGCAGCTTTAGGAATGATTCCTTTTTCTACAACGTCCCATTCCAGAGGATCCTTTGATCTTAGGAACGCCTTCATCTTGTTTTTTCATATGTTGCAATCCTTTCCATCAAAGTAAGGCGGTCTGGTATTGCTTTGCCTTTCTACCAGCCCTGGAGCCAACATACTAGCCATGGATCTTTAACTCTGAAGTAAAACACTTCAAACAAAGTGAGTACACAAGCTCTGATACCAATTGAGATAGCTAGTATAAGCACCTAGAGGGGGGTGAATAGGTGTAAAAACAATTCCTCGAGATATGGAAGCGATACTAGGCAGACGATAGAAAGGGAGTTCTCTTTTGATTAACAAAATGAAATATGATCCAAGTAAAGTAAAGAGTAGGGAAGAGAGAATTGAACACAAGGTTTATAGTGGTTCAGCTTATTCCAAGCTTACGTCAACTCTTCCGCACTGACAGCCCACCCGCTGGATTTCACTATGAACAAAAGAGAAGTTACAGCACAGCTTTTCCTTGATTCCACTGTGTAGATATTCTACCACACTTCCTCAATAATTCTCATGAATATAGACTCTCTTTTGTGTACAAGGTTTCGCTCAACAAATGAATTGACTAAGAACAAGGAGCTTCAGACTTTGGGATTCTTTTATTGTGCACACACTTTGAACAACTGGAACGTCTTCCTTATATACTCCTTTATGCCATCATACCCGTTGGCACTTGCCAAAGGAATTCCTCCAATCTACCCGTTGGACGGAATCAATTAGGAAGATCATTCGAGCTATTAAAGGAACATGTCGATAGCCCATCAATCATGTTCACCCATACAATCACGATCTCGGTTTCCATAAGTAGAACCTTCCAAGTATACTTTGTCAATCATCGGATCCTTAATCTTCGAGTCAATCATGATCAAATAAAGGATTCCGTTATGTCATATCTAGCCAAGAGATCTTCTCCAGTCGATAAGGTCACATCCTTAGTGAAACGTCCAGTTCTAGATAGCCTTTCTTCAACGGATTAGAAACTATCAATGAGGATAGACGTTGAGTCTTGAGTCTGGCTGTCCGAAGGTCTTCAGACTTTAAATAGCAGAGTCTGCAAATCTTCAGACTAGATTGATGGAAACGTTTTATTAGCTTCAAAACACTTCACGAAGATTTCTGCAACACATTGAACTACATTGATGAGTTTCTTAAGGACAAAGGGTATGGAAATGAGTACATCTTTTTACGAAATATGGAGCATTTGGGAATTGCCCCTGCGGGGTTAGCAGAAGAAACCCATGCCAATATCCCAAATGATCTGCGTGTTGGAGGGCTGAATCAGCCTAGATGGGAATGATGATGATAAGTTGTACAATCAGTTTCAACCAAGAATGGGTGTTGTGGAAAAAATTCGAGGAAAAAGGACCGACTTGTTTCGTTCGGAGGAACAAAAGCATCTCTACTCTAAGTTGTTGAAGCATGGGGTGATAAACCCTAGAAGCGTGGATTTTGATTTCCTTAATGCTGTGAACGTAAATTTGAGGGAAAAATTCGGTCTTCTTCAACTTGAACAGTTTTGTTCTGACTCTACAGAAGCCCATGCTGAACTCACTGCATATTTCTATTCGAATCTCAGTTTCTTGGATGCGAATAGATTCTTTTTTAGTGTCCGAGATCAGGACTATGTGGTGGATATCAAACTATAAATATCTCAATTGCTCGTGCTACGTTAGAACTTGTTAAGGATAGTAGGACAGAGGAAAAAATTTCCTACTTGAGGATGAGCACATTTAACATTTTGCTTCATAAGATTGTCATCAATTGCCTCAGACCAAAATCTACTTCAAAGACTAATGTTTCAAACTTAAAGGCAAAGCCGATGTACGCCATCAATGCTTGGAAAAAGTTTTCTCTTCCTCACACTATTATGTTCCACATGTATAAAGCAGTAGTGAATGACAAAGGTCAACTTCCTTATCCAGGTCATGTGACAAAGTTATTCAAACATTTGAATGTTCAGCCTCCACGAATTCTCTATAAACGATCTTGTGATCATATGGTGGTAGGACTGAAAATGGTGACCCATATGCGTCTGAAGGAACTCAGCAAGGAGTTAAAGAAATTCAAGGAGAAAACCCCTGTCAAAACTCATCAAATCTCTTTGGCAACAAAAAAAAAAAAAGGGAAGGAGCCTATGGTTGCTCCATCCAAGAAAAGAAGAGTTCTCATCATTGAAGATAAAGATGATGAGAAAGACATCACCATTTCTGCTATGGCATTAAAGAACCTGAGTCGTTCTATTCCAAAATCAACCAAACGACAAGAGAAAGACGCAGAACAGAGGACTGGAGAAAGAGAAAAGAAAGATGCAAAGGAAAAAGAAGCAGAGGAGAGAGAAACTGAAGAAAAATAAGCAGAGGAGGAAAGATGTGAAGAAGAAGAGGAAAGAGAAAATCAAGAGGAAGGAGAGCTTGAGGAACATTCTTCTCCACCCGAAGACATGGAAATAGAGGGAGATCGTGAGAAAAGAGGAATGTCCTCATTTCCTGCAACTAGTGAAGGAGTCAATCACTATCCAGCAGATCCAGAGGACATCTATGCCTCTCAATTTCTTGAGGAGGGACATGATGTTTCATCGCCCAATCTGCATGACTATGCTGATTTGCCATTATCTACCTTTACTCCATCTGATCGTGCCGAAGCCAGTACGCAGACTGATAATTCAGCAGATTTTCGCAGAATTCTTGATGTTCTCTTGGAAATGCAAGGTCAGATATATACTCTGGGATGTGAAGTTCAGAATTTGCAGAATGCAAGTCAAACTTCTTCAGGTTCCTTGAATGATCAAATCCAAGCTATTTCTCTTTAGATTCAGACTGATGCTAAAGGTGAGGATGTTGCACAACTGAAGGAGGAATTGAAAAAGCTGGAAGGCATTGTCCAGTCAATGGGAGATTTCTAGTTTGTTCGTATTCCCAAGCAATCTTGACTCTATTCCATTTCCATCTCAACATTTTTTATGCTGACAAAAATGGGGAGAGATGCAAGATTTGAAACTTTGAACCTTGAACTTTTTAAACTTTTGGATTGTTTTGGATTGTTTTGATATTTGACTTGACTTTTGTTTTGGATGTGAACTGAATTTGGGATCTGGATTTGACTGCTTATATTAAGTACTATTGATATCTTATGAATGGCTTTACTCACATGCAAGACTAACCTATTTTCTGTGGTTGTAGATTCTAGTGCTATCATTAAGCCATTAATCTTTATAAGATATCCATATTTGTTTGAGTAATATTTTATAGGTCAAAGTTATTCAAATCTGTCGGAAAGTTTTGTCACCATCAAAAAGGGGGAGATTGTTGGAGAAATCTTCATAAAGTATTTTGAAGCTGACAAAATGTTTCCATCAGTCTAATCTAAAGATTTGCAGACTCTACTATTTAAAGTCTGAAGACCTCCGGACTGCCAGACTCAAGACTCAAAGTCTATCCTCATTGACAGTTTCTAATCCATTGAAGAATGTCTATCCAGAATTGGATGTTTCATTAAGGATGTGACCTTATCGACTGGAGAAGATCTCTTGGCTGGATATGACATAACAAAATCCTTTATTTGATCATGATTGATTCGAAGATTAAGGATCCGATGATTAGCGAAGTATACTTGGAAGGTTCTACTTATGGAAACCGAGATCCTGATTGTATGGGCGAACGGGATTGATGGGCTATCGACATATTCCTTTAATAGCTCGAATGATCTTCCTAATTGATTCCGTCCAATGGGTATGGAGGAATTCCTTTGGTAAGTGCCAATGGGTATGATGGCACAAGGAGTATATAAGGAAGACGTTTCAGTTGTTCGAGTGTGTGTGCGATAGAAGAATTTCAAAGTCTGAAGCTCCTTGTTCTTAGTCAATTCATTTATTGAGCGAAATCTTGTACGCAAAAGAGAGTCTATATTCTTGAGAAACCTTGAGGAAGTGTGGTAGAATATCTACACTATGGAATCAAGAGAGAACTTTGCTGTAACATCTCTTTTGTTCATAGTGAAATCCAGCCGGTGGGCTGTCAGTGCGGAAGAGTGGACGTAGACTTGGAATAAGCCAAACCACTATAAACCTTGTGTTCAATTTTCTCTTCCCTACTCTTTGTTTTACTTTGATCATAATTCATTTTGTTAACCAAAGGAGAACTTCCTTTCTATTGTCTGCTTAATATTGCTCGCATATCACGAAAAATTATTACACATCTATTCACCCCCCTCTAGGTGCTTATACTAGCTATCTCAAAAGCAAGTTCTGAGAAAGTTAAAACTACACCGGCGAGAGAATACCTGACTGCGGCATTGAATGACTTCGATTCGGATCAGGATGTCAATCTTGCTGCCATTTCTAATGGAGAAAACAAACTCTTGAAGTTGGTATGCTTACTTAATGATATTCACGTGCATTTGAAAAATAATGAGGGGTGTTCATTAAGTGGAAAAGAAAAAATTCTGATGAATGTTTCATCACTGGTTTGTCATTCAACATGTATAAAGTTTTTATCTTTTTATGGGTAGTAGTTTCGTGATCGAATCGCTATCAGTCGGTGTGCTTTGTCTTTGGTAAAGAACAATAGTGGTTGGTGATAGTTTGTTACTTTGTCTTGTAATTTTTATCTCAAAATTATTCATTTGCACTTCTAATTGAGTGTGTTTCATTCATTTTGTCGAAGAAAACTCAAATGTTCAAGTGCTAGAAATAGAAGCATGAGCAAAAAGCTAATAAGAAGTCATGTAGATTCATTAGAAGTCATGTAGAATAATTTAATATTACGACAAGTAATTGCAAGTACAGTATATTTCATGAATATACAATTCTTCGTCTCCACGAAATTAGGCCTGAACAATAATTTTTTTTTTTTACTAATTTAGAAAAAATTACAACATGCTGGTGAATGGATGCTGTCATCAAGGCAAGTGCTTCCAGAGAGCATGGACAAGCTATCTCTCCAAAATATATTTGTTAATCTACCATCTTGATCTACTTGTACAGTGTAGGAAAACATTGGGTTTTGTTGTTCCATGCTATGAAAATGATTCAAAAAATTTTGACAATCTTTCCCCAGTTATACTATTAGATCTTGTCGTCTGCAAATAATTTTGACAATCATGCAAGTTAAAACCTAAGTTTTTGCTTCCTCCTGCTTCATTTGCTAAAAACTTATATGCCGTAGCTCCGTTAATACCAGTTTTCATCATGTGAACTAAAACACCCTTGCAAGTCTTAGACATAATTCTTCCACATCTAATCAAATGCCTTTTATTTTCGGGGATAAATGCATGATTATGCTCTATGCTCAGAATTATACTCTATCACTTCATAGATATCATTATCCACCTTAAACTTGATATGAGCAAGACAGCCACGTCTAACTTCAAACCTCTCAAATTTCTTTTCTTCATCGGATGAGCTAACTGAATAACCCTCACAATTGCACGCAAAAGTCTGTTGAGTTATTTTTCCTTTAGTATTTCTAACCAAGTTACCCTTTCTCACTCAAAATCCTTTACTAATTGCATAAGCCACATACTTATTATATGCTTCAAATTCATTTGAAAAAACCATTCCTATTGCAAACTCAAAGTCTTTTTCTATAACACGCATTACGTGTACAGGATAGGAAGTTTCAAGCTGCAATTAAAAGAACAAAATATAATTATCCCACTTTTACTTAAGAAACAATATATGTTTCGAATAATACAAGTAAAGAATTACCTCCGATTCAGCCATCCAATAAATTTACATGTGCAACTTCACATCTAAACTAGGATTAAAATGAAACACCAAATGCTTGACCTGTTAAACAGGAACAACATGCAATCAGCCATAATTTTTCATTACTTCAAAGTAAAATGTCTTCAAAACTACGCAACATAAGTTCCAAATTGATGAAATATATCGAGAACAACAATTTCTTTTGTTTTACTGTTTGAAAAGGAGTTGATAGTCGACATCATATTTATCATTTTTGTCGTTTTAATTTGCACAGTTTTGTCTTTAGACAATAATTCAATCTTGAACATATGAAGTAATGAAAAATTAGAAGGTGTCCAATCTTTCTTGACAATAAACAACAATACTTGAATTTTCACTTTTTCTTTTGAGATCCATCGAGAAAAAAATTCCCAAGAGATGAGAGCAGCTTCCCCAGGCTTCTTTTAGTATGCTTGACAGATTGGACAGGTGCTACAGAATGATTGCTTCGAGCAGTCGCAAAGTCATGTTTAAGCTAATATAGACGAACTTCAAAAACTGAAGATTCATAACTTTGGACAATGTCATCTCACAGCATTATATGATGAACTATTATGTATCATGACAATGAAAATGAAAAATATTAACTTAAAGGCCATTCTTACGGAACAGAACAAGTGTCAAGTGGTCTTGGGTCACCTCTATCTGCGTCCACTAGTATTTCTTGCACGTGAAGTTGATGTATTAAAATACCATTACTACCAAATCAGTACACAAGAAGGTGATGGTCTCAAAAGTTCATTACTTGATAGGTTTCGCATGAAACGAGAGATATGTAGTGCCAAACCTACCTAACACTTTACATTAGTTTCAGCTCCACCGGTCATTATCATTTCCAACTGAACTATGAGAACTAAGAAAAATATTTAGCCTACATGCAAACTGTGGCACCCCTCGACGGCCTCCGAACCGTTAGGGTCACACAGTTCGATTACCATTCTCTTACTTGACCTGAAGGTCTATCGATCCTGGGATTTATATATTTTAGATCGGTCTTCGTGCAATTTATATGGTGGAAGCACATCCATCAACTCCCCTTTCATTGATTAAAACGATGCACACCAACTCAACACATTTATAGGTAATAAGCCCAACACTTTTATCCACATAAAACTAGATGGACATCTTTAGTCGATACACCAAAATGCCGTAGTCTTATATACTCGACTATACTTCAAAAGATGACCAACATCTTTTTCAATAGTCGTACACTTAAAGTCCTTCGATCGGTGTCGGCATCCAAAAGTTCCTTCCTCTATTGTCGTCCTCCTCATGGTCATATTCAATCACTTGGTCCATCTATTGGTGACGGTGGTAGCAGAGGTATCTTGACTTAATCTGAAATGTTAGTCCCAAAATGGGGTGAGTACAACCACTTAACAACAAAAGATTCAACAAGCTATATCGAGCATAACAATCAGCCTCTAATTTCATACAAGATAGACAAGGCAGGAAGTCAAGGGATAAATGGATATCAATATCATGGAATTCTTCAATATTAAAGCAATTGCAATTCTATAAGAATCATATGCTGCATAATCAGATCACCAGCATGAAACCCTTCAATGTGATGACAACATATCCAAGATAAACAAATTTCAATAATAGGGCCAAACTGAAATATCATGTTCTGTTCCATGCCATACACTCAGTCTTATATCCAGACCCAACACATTTAGAGTCAAATTATTCATTTTATCATTCATGCATCCAAGCATAACTTACCTTGTAGCCACGCATATGTCATCATACCATATGTGCATACACCATCATGCACTCATCATCAAGTATTCATGCATATACCATCATGCCATAGGTGCATATACAACCATGCACTCATCTATGTGCACATACCACCATGCACTTATCCATATTATATCATATAGCCATGCATATATGTCACCATACCATGCATGATTCAATTTCAACTTTTTATCTTTCAATTGGGTCACCACATTTTTCTTTCTCGGGACCAGTAATTTGCATCCCACATGTTATCGCTTGCACCCAACCTGGCATCGCGAGGAACCTCTAGCACACACCTCCGAGCATCTCGTACCCCAACTAGCATCACGAGGTATCCCCGGCACACACCTTCGAGGCTTCCGGCACCCCCACATTCTGGGCATCTCGAAACTCCTGGGGACATCCGGCACACACCTCCGGGCATCCAGCACCCACCTTCAGGCATCCCGACACTCCCAGGGTATCGTCGGCTCACACCTCCGATGGCATCATTAACCGAGGGTTCAATGGGTAACAAATCACATTTTAATTCACAAATGCATCATCATATGTCAAACAAGGTATCTCATGAACCCTTTATCAATCACAATATCCCACCATCAGCATCATCAAGTCACATAGCAATTTGAAACTACACTTATAGAACAATCTCGTGGAAATTTCGAAGCAACAGTTTAATTTCTACAATTGTGCAGTTCTGGTAACAATTCCGAATCAATTACTAAACGGGCTCAGAAAATTATGAAATTTTGACACGTTATCAATGAGACATAGAGGAACAAATCTCAAGCAGAACACTAAGTTCAGATTCCTTGCATACCGAGGAAAATATCTCGATTTTTCCTAACTATCATTCTGTAAAATTTCCAGATTTGATATTTTCATAGGAAAATTATTTTGATGATCATAACTTGTTCTTTTTCTCTGAATTTTTGATATGTTGTTCATGAGAGTGTTCCCTAAAACTTTTGTTAAGAAGTTGAAGTCGGATTACAGCTAGATAATTACAGAAAATTAAAAAGTCCTCAGGGGTCGCACTGTTTTTTTTTCACAAGGCAGTTCACAAACCAGGCAAGAACTCTTCCTATACCTTAAATTTCGACCTCCAACAATTATATCCAGTGTATATACATACACTTCACCACACCACAGCATGATTATCACCGAAACTCCTCATGGTCAGATCTCAAGTTCATTTGGTTTCACTTGCAAGTTCAAAAATCCAGCACTCACACTTCATGAATTTCGAAATCCAGCACATGCACCTCATCCACAACCAGTTTTCTTGATCTAACACTCCCCTACATATCAAAGACTCCACATGCAGCTCAAGTACTCCGTTCTCCTCACCTATTTCACTTCTTTTCTAGGCATGACAGCATGCAACAACATAGATGGAAGAACATTTGCTTGCCTTAAACTCTCTCACTCGGTGGCTGTCCGAAAATGGAGGTTCGGGGGTCATGGCTTGGCCGGTCGGTGATGGGGTCTGGTGGCATCGACGGCAGCTGCGCGGACACCGCGAGAGGTGGCCCTTCCTTCTCTTTCCCTCACTGCTCGCACACACGCATGAACTCTCCTTCTCTCTCTGCTCAATTTCACTCTCAAACTCTCTCTTGGTCTCCCTCCTCTCCGTGTGAAGCCCCCCTCCCCCTTTATTTTGTTCTTTTATTAATTAATTATCTCCATTTTGCATGTAGGAAATTGAACAAAGGACAAGTGGTCAAAGAGGAAGGTAAAGTGGAGGTAGAACAAGGACAAGTGTTGGTGGTGAAAAGCATGCTCTCCCCCCTCCCCTTTTTGTTCGTGCGACACCCTTGGGGTGTTTCTTGGGCCTGCTTGGGCCCGAAATCTTGGGCCCAAGAGTCCTTAAAATAAGGCCCTAATCCCTTTTATATAAATTAGCATTTTATTTTTATCAAATTTACTTAAATAATAAAAACTTAAATTGTCGTATATATACAAGTATATACAAACATATATATACTCCAAATTCTTGCGGTCCGCTCAATATCCTCAAGTTCTAAATTCTCTAATTTTTAGCGCATATAATTCATATGCAAGATCAAATCCCATCCTTTTGGTTCAAAGGATAAAATTGAAATACTATTCCAAATGAACAAATACAAATCAATGCCTATAAAATAAAAGTAAAGCTACAGTTCGGTGACTGTCACCTATCCGAGGGTTGTCTAAAATTTTGGATGTCATAATTCTTCCCTCCTTAGAGAATTTCGTCCTCGAAATTGAATATTACTTAAATCTCATTAAACAAATGAGGGTACTTTTCCTTTATTTCTTCTTCACTTTCCCAAGTGGCCTCTTCCACATCATGATGTCGCCATAACACCTTAACTAGAGGAATTTTCTTTGTCCGAAGGACTTGTTCTTTTCAATCCATCACTCGTACTGGCTCTTCTATGTATCTCACTTTCTCATCCACTTTGATGGCTTCAGAATCGAGTATGTGACCAGGATCCGACTTATACTTCCTCAGCATCAACACATGGAACACATCATATAAATTTCCCAACTTAGGAGGTAGTGCTAAATGATAAGCTACGTCTCCTATTTTCTCGAGTATCTTAAAGGGTCCAACGAATCTGGGGCTTAATTTTCCTTTCATTTCAAATCGTGATATCCCTTTCATTGGAGATACTTTAATGAATACATGGCCTCCCACACTAAATTCCAAAGGTCTTTTGCGTTTGTCTGCGTGGTCTTTTTGTCGGCTCTGGGCTGTCTGAAGTCTTCTCCTTATAATCTCGACAGCTTTTGTAGTAACCTGTATCAACTCAGGTCCTGTCAGTTTTCTTCCACCTACTTCATTCCAACAGACTGAAGTCCTACATCTCCTTCCATATAAGGCTTCATAGGGAGCCATGCTTATACTTTTCTGAAAGTTATTGTTATAGGCAAATTCCACCAAGTGTAATCTTTCATCCCAACTTCCTTTAAAGTCAATCACACAAGCCCTTAACATATTCTCTAGTGTTTAGATCACTCTTTCTGTTTGTCCATTCGTCTGTGGATGAAAAGTAGTACTAAATGGGAGCTTCGTCCCTAAGGCGGTTTGAAAACTTTGCCAAAGGTTTAGAAGTAAACCTCGAATCTCAATCAGATGTGATAGTTACAAGAACATCATGTAAGCGTACCACTTGGCTTACACATAAATCAGCAAATTTATCCATCGGATAATCTACGTGGACTACTAGGAAATGGGTAGACTTAGTCAAGCGATCTACTATCACCTAGATAAAGTTATGACCACTTAATGTCCTTGGTAATCCTTGTACAAAATCCATCGTCACATGATCCCATTTCCATTCTAGTATATCTAACGGTCTCAATCTAACACACCATTTAGCCGAATCATTCCTATACCTTTGTCACCATCAATTCAAGCCTAGAACCATCAAAATCGACACCATTAACAACTCATCTAGTTTAGTCCAACAAAGACATTCACTATGCTTTCACTGCAACATAGATTTAAGCCTAAAATATAGCATCATTCCTTTGATTCAAATATCGATAGTCCACCAAGACTTATTCAATTCAAAGATCAACAATCCACCAAGATAAGAACTTGTCTAGTTTCCATCGGTTATATCTCATGGCTCATCCTAAAGGATCATCACTTGGACTAATCACTCATCATGTCCACAACTTGAACTTTCACATTTTCACCTTGGAAAGACTATGTCACGACCAATTTTTTTCGGGTGTGAACCACCTAGGGTTTGGCTAATTGATTGTTAAGCCTAGACTTAACTCAGGCTCTCCCAAGCCCATACCAATTCACAACTTAGGTTCAAGTTTATAACATACAAATGATTTTTCAATTAGGAAGCGCCACTAATCTATTTTTGGTGGGTCGATTAGAAACCCAAGTAAAGTAACGGGAGATTTACTTTACTCCTACGAACCAGAAATTATGAGTTTGGGGACTTGGTTACGCTAGACTTTTCTAACGCCCTTTCAGTACCTTTCTTTTATTTTCAAAAATGTTTTACAAGCAGCTTGAATTGATTTTAAATCTATTTCCCTAACATGTGAGGTTATCATATGCATGCACAAACCACCAATTTAACATCCAAATAAACAATAAATAAATTGCAAAAAAAAAAAATTACCTCCAATCAACGAAAGCATATATAATGTTAAATTAAAATCCACATCAACAACCCTAGATATGACTTCTAATTAACATGTAATTTCTTTTTTTTGTTTTCACTTAATTAATGAAAGTCATGCAATATGCAATGCGATATTAACTAAATGACCTAATCCTAATGACATGTAATTTTTAATTAAATGGGCCTAGCAAAAATACTAAATGACATGCATTTCAATGAATCTAACCCTAATGACGTGCATATGGCATTTTTTCCTTTTCCTAAAAGAATGCATTTTATCCTAAATAATAAAACTAATTTAACCTATGACATTTTTTGTATTTTTCATGAAATTCGAAATTTGGTGAAATGTGAAAATTACCTAATTAGATTAAGATCCTATTTAATTTATATTAGGAATTAGGTTGAGCCAAATCCTAAGTTAAACTAAAACATCATCTTAACCTAAATAATCCTAAAACGCAATATATCTGAAAAATACCTAAACTTATAACAAATTAAGAAAAAATATTTTCTAAAATTAAACTAAGTGCAATTTAATCCTAATATGCAATGATGTGCAAAATATGCTTTAACACTACATGACATGTATATGATGACTTTTTTTTGTTGTTTTCATTTAATTTCGAAATTAATAATTGTCAATTAATTAAATATGCAATCCAAACTAAAAATCTAGCAACCCAAATTGATTGATTTGAATTTTTTTTTTGATTTTTTTGATTTTTGACTTTAAAAATTTGAAATAAGATTCCTATTCTAAATATATAAAACATGCAATATTATAACTCAAACACATTTCAAGATAAAGCAATCAAGACCATCCAAAATTACCAAAAAAATATCACACATCGTTTAGATCCAAAATTACCAAAAAAAACATGCAATATTATAACTCAAACACAATTCATGATTTTCGCTTGTAAAATCGATAAATTGATCTTAAGCCTTAAAGATCAAAATATCAATTTTATTCCTACTTGATTAATTATTTCATCTAAAGTAAAGCCTTATAGATGAAATAAAAAACCCTAGCATGGTTGCGAATTAGGTGATATATTGAAATTTCTAATTATGCATAGATAGGTATTTCAACCAAAGAAAACAAAATATAAAGGGATAATAATAATAAAGAAATAGAGAAAAACCTAAAGTTGCCTAATAAAGTAAAGCAAAAATACCTAATTTAATTTTTTCTTTTCTTTTAAAAAAAAGAAAGAAAAGGGAAATCTTGGCCACTAGTTTTAGGGCTCCGGTGGGGGAAGATTGCCGGCTAGGGTTCCGGCAAGGGCTCTAGCAGAGGATGAAGACACGGGCTGGTATGGGGCTAACGTCGGATCCGGGTGCAAGCATTGCGGATCGACATGGGGCGGTGTCGGATCTGGGAGCAGGCGTTGTGGGCGGCACGGCGAGATCGGCGAGCAGTGTCGTGGGCGGAGCAGGAGGTTCGAATCTCCTGGCGTTGGTCACGAGCAAGGCGGAGAGCAACCCCAGGTCGTAGGTCACTGGATCCGTGGCGTCGGGTCACCGATGGGAGGTCAGGATGAGGTTGCAGGCGGAACGCAACGGAGTAGGAGCACGGATTGCGGAGCGTGGGTTGTCGGACCGTGGGTTTCGAACGATGGGGCGCTGCAGGGACGGCAAGGGGCCTCGGGTGGCTACGGCGAGGATCTCAGATCTGCAAGCGACGAGCGGAGGCGGTGTCGGGCGGGCGAGCTTCGGGTTGCACCTCCGGCAATAGATCGATAGGGTGGCGGCGCTGCTCGTGGGGGCTGGCGGACGCGGTGGAGGCGGATCGGTAGTGGTGCGGCTGCGGCGGAGACGTAGAGGTAGCCGGTGGAGGTGGTGCCGGCGCGAGCAGGGGCAACCCACGAGGAAGATGAACAGTCGCGCCCCCTTTTCTTTTTTTTTTTCTCTCTCACGTCGCTCACCGGTCTTGTCTCTCCCTCTTGCTTTTCGGACATGGGTTCACCCAACCGAAAAGATTTCTTTTGAATTTCAGCTTCAAACCTCAAAAACCCTAAAACTTCCTCACATATTTTCTCTCCAAAATTTCGAAAATCCTTCCCCCCAATTTACCATACGTGACCCCTTTTATATGCCAAAAAATTGTATCTTGGAGGTATATTTCATTTCTAATTTTTCTTGAGCACGATACCCCTAAATATATCGCTGAAATATTTTTCGCATATTCCATCAAGAAAATTCCCTTTCTGTGCAAAAGTGCATCTCCCAGTGTATATTACCTAAATATGTGAAAAATCTTAACAAATATAACAACAAATAAAATTTTCCTAAACTATATGCCATGCGATTTTTTTTATAGTAAAAATTAACCATAAAATTATGCAAAAATTTAGGTGTCAACAGACTATAACCACAATTGATCATATCCACTAATTCCACCCAACCTTTTCAAACTGAGATCATCACCTAAAATTAAAAGTTGACCACCATCTATTAAACTTATTATTCCGACATATAAACCACAAATAATTTCATGTCTCATATGACCACTCAAACTCATGACTTCTAAGATCAATCTATACATACTAAAAGCTTCCATGTAATACATCAAGACTTCCAATGAGATCCTCTAATAGGAAGTCACTACTTAGCTCAAATGATCATAACTTAATCCTTAAATTCATAACTTACTCTCTATAATTGACTTCTTAAGCCTTGTTTGCAGCACTACGCTTAGATGCTGCGCATATTCTTCGAGTCCTTTAGAATATATCAGGATATCATCAAATGAAGACAATCAAATAAAGCTTAAATATTCTATTCATTAAATCCATGAATACAGCTAAGGCATTCGTCAATCCAAATAGCATAACTAGGAACTCGTAGTATCCATAGTGAGTCCTAAATACAGTCTTAGGAATGTCTTCTTTCTTGATCCTTAATTGATGGTATCCTGACCTCAAATCAATTTTTTTTTTTTAAAGACCAAACTTCCTTGCAGTTGGTCAAATAGGTCATCAATTCTAGGTAATGAGTACTTACTCTTAATAATTACATGATTCAATTGCCTATTATCAATGCACAAACGCATCAACCCGTCCTTCTTTTTCACAAACAAGAGTTCTACAAGCTTAACCATGCTTCCAATGTGCCACTCTGATAAAATTATCCCAGAAACACTACATTCCCAGTTCAGTTCATAGTTCAGCTCATTCCTGCCTCCTTTTTGCCATCCTAGAAGCCTGCTGGGAGACGTTCCTTGTTTAGGTCCTTTGAGCTTGGCCTCCACTCCTCGCCCTCATCGGACCGGGTCGTTACAGGTACACCAACTTTCGCCTAGTTCGAACCTAAACTACACATCCACTAGAGAGTCTCATTTCGATAGGGACTAACTTACAGAGATATTATCCGCTTTGGCTTATCCCATTCTTAGCCTCACGGTTTTATCCTTAGCACACGGGTAAGTACTATCTCAGGAGATCATTCATCCTAGTCCATTGCTTATGGAGCTAGTTCATTCTTACGATGACGTCAAAGTCATACATAACTATCACTATCAAGTCCATTTCCAGATCTCATTCCCTTGGGTTATCTCACACATCTCACATGCTAACGTAGATAACAACATGTCTTTCAGTGATGTAGAAATACAAAGAGGCATATCTAAAGATTTGTTCCTATTTCTCACAATCATCTATATTTTTCAGACACAAATGAATGTGTGTCACTTATATCGAATAACGGATATGCCTTCTAATCCATCTATAGAAATCTTACTTGAGATAACATTTTCGGAAGCTTTCGCTTCCTCTTGAGTGACCGCATACATCCTTCCTTGTGCTGGTGGCCTCTGTGGATTCCTTGGTAGGTTTGGTCCACCAATACTTTGTTGTACCTGTCGCACCGAGCCAACACTCAGCGGCGACCTCTCTTGTGGACAATTTCTCTTAAAATGCCCCATCTGCCCATAGCCATAACATTTTGGTGGATTATTACAGAATCCCGGCCCATGCTGTCCACCACACCTCTGACAGTTATTACCTTGATAGGGTACTTTCCCTTGAATCAGGCCACTCTTGACTTTTCCAGAATTCCCAAAATTATTCCTCTTCTTATATTCCAGGGGCTGACCTTGATCAAGATAAGGTCTCTTACCCCTTCGAACATCATTAAAGGTCATCTGCCTCTTAGATTTCGATTGCTCTCTCACTAACTCTTGCTCCACCAACTGTGCCTTCTCATAAATCTCATTATAAGCCCTTATATTCAGAGGCACTAATTGTTTCCTAATATCAATCCTTAGTCCTTTCAAGAATCTCTTAACTTTTTCCTCACGATCCTCAATTAATCTGGGAGCATACCTACATAGTTCAGAAAATTTTGCCTCATATTGGTCCACTGTCAGCTCCCTTTGTTCTAACTGAACAAATTCAGTGATCTTCCTATTCTTGGCACAATCAAAGAAATGCTTCCTATTGAAAGTCCTAACAAACTCATTCCAATTGAAAGTCCTAACAAACTCATCCCAATTTATCTCAGTACCTAGTGGAAAGATTGTGTCTCTTGAAGCTCTCCACCAAAACTTTGCATTTCCCTCTAACTGGTACTCTGCCAAAACTATTTTCTCAGCATCACTGTAGTCCAACAACCAGAAATTTGTTCTATCCCATCAATCCAATGTTCCGCCTCCTCAGGACTTCCCATTCCACCAAACTTAAGTGGCTTTAGCTTTAGAAATTGCTTCACTAGTCCCTGAGGGTGACGATCCACTCCGGTTTGTTGTTGCACTTGTCTTTCTATCAGATTTCCAAGCTTTTGCCTCAAGAATAATTTGCAACTCGGTGTCACTAGTCAGATCATTAATTAAGGTTATTACTAAAGTCACATAAGTAACATAGAATGTTACTGACACATAAAAGTCATATCACATTAGTTACTAGGGATCTATGAGTGAATATCCATCACCCGTTGTTCAAAGTTGGTCAACCATTCAAGTTAGTATCCTATGGTGTGCATCATTCTATCCTCATTTTCATCTGAGGCCCTTTATCACTCCAAATAGACCCTAGATCTAATACCAATAAAGTATGCAGCACCCTTCGACGGCCCCCGAACCGTTAGGGTCACCACAGTTCGATTACCATTCTCTTACTTGACTTGAAGGTCTATCGATCTTGGGATTTATATATTTTAGATCGGTCACTGCGTAATTTATATGGCGGAAGCACATCCATCAACTCCCCTTTCATTGATTAAAACGATACACACCAACTCAACACATTTATAGGTAATAAGCCGAACACTTTTATCCACATAAAACTAGATGGACATCTTTAGTCGATACACCAAAATACCGTAGTCTTCTATACTCGGCTATACTTCAAAAGATGATCGACATCTTTTCCAATAGTCATATACTTAAAGTCCATCAATTAGTGTCGGTGTCCAAAAGTTCCTTCCTCTGTTGTTGTGGCATCCCAAAATTCTTGACAACTTCTAGTTACATTAAAGTCTATGAATAGGAAATGGAAGTACCATTAAGTTATTTTATAGCCATTTAATCCATAATTTGCAATAAGATTTATGGCCAAGCTTTTAATGGATAATTATTTGATAGGAAAGAAAATCCTATCATTGGCCATGTGTTTTATAAATTGGAATTTATGGATTTATGATTTCAAGTTTTATGTCCATATGAAATTGTAATTTAGTATTTATATAAGTGGGGATTTAAGGTAAATTATTAAAAGTAAAAATGGACTTATTTAAGAAAATTTTGGGCCATTTAAGCTTGGACTTTAGGCCCAAGTGTGTTGGCCTAAAGTGGGCCAAGAGGCCCAGCCCAAAGAGCCCATGAAGTGGTTGACCAAGTTGGCCCAAGATTGGCCCAAGAAGAAGGCCCATCAACCTTGCATGTAATCAGACAAGTGGCATGAAGGGTTATCCAAGTGTCTTTGGCAAAGGAGACACTTGTCTCCTCCTTGGGGACAACTGTCCCCCATGCAAAATGAGGATGCATGCAAGTATTTAAACAACAGAGAGAGAGAGAGAGAGAGAGAGAGAGAGAGAGAGAGAGGGAGTGGCTGGTTTTGAGAGAGTGAGAGAGAGAGAGAGAGTTGCGAGAGAGTGAGTAGCCGAGAGAGAGAGGGAGAAGCCGAGCGAGGGAGGTGGTCCGCTCGTCCGTCGCCGTCCATGTGCCGTTGTTTGCTCGATTTTGGAGGCAAGTTGGGATCCATATTCTGCTCTTGCATGTGTGTCTTGCATGTGTGATTGTTTCATGGTAGATCCCGGATGATTAGAGTATGAGAAACCGAACCTAGAGTGTGTTGTTCTTGAAATAGCTTGCTGTTTTCGAATGTGCCGCCTGACCCCGAACGTTGTAGAGGCTTGCATGTGGGTTTTGAGTTGGATTTTGACTTTGAATTTTCATGAAAGTTGTAGACAACATCTCAAAGTATAACATACTAAAATTTGAGACAAAATTGTTGAGTTTTAAGGGGTGAAACCCTTCTTCTACGAAAACGCTAGATCTGGAACTGTTTTGTCGACCTCTTGGTGGTTTTGTGTGTTGCATGTCACTTTTTACCGAGAATCTCACTTAGACTTCTTCACAAAAGTTGTAGAGAACATCCTGAATATTAACATACTCAAAGTTGAGGTAAAACGAGCAAGTGTAGCCTAGTGAAACGATTTTCTTTTGAAGACGGCAGATCTGGAAGTACGGTACTGGACTCCCAAGACTTTGTAGACTATATGGTGACTATTCTTTGAGAATCTCCCTTAGATTCCTTGATGAAAGTTGTAGTAGACTTTCTAAGGAAAAACATATCAAAATTTCAGAGGAAATGATGGAACATAAGTAGGTGAAACCTTGATTTTTTCGGAGGCAGCTAAACTGCACTATTCGGTACTAGGAACAGGAGCTTCGACCGTCTATAGTAACTTATATAGAGCGAATCTGGCCTAGATGTCTTCATGACAAATATACCTTAGGGTCTTGAATATAACCTGGTAAAATTTCATAATTTTTGGAGGTCATTCGGGTATTTTAATCGAAGTATTTCAAGAACTGCATAATCTGATTTTATCCGAATTTTGCATGCTGTATTATGTGAGCTATATCTTCTTGTGTGAAACTCTTTTGGGCATGTGTTCTTCATGGAATTGCTACCTATTTGTCTTTTCTATAACATGTTCTAATTTCATGATTTTTGAAGATCATATGGATATTTAATTTATATGTTTTCCGAAATTGTGCAAGCTGGAATTTGTTAAATCTCAAAAGTCATGATGTATGGATTTTTCTAAGTTGTATGGACCCCATGAATTGTATTGTCATGAGTGATTGTATCTTGCTGCATGTATGATGATGATTGGAAATGCATATATGAATCAAATGATGAAAATGATCTTGTTTTCCATCACATCATATACCATGTTAAAATTGAGCTATAATTGAAAATGCGAACTAAGATAAGTGAGAAGGCCATCGGAGGTGTGAGCCGACGATGCCCCGAGAGTGTTGGAATGCCTGGCTAGAAGGGTAAAGGCCGGATGCCCGGTTGTGTCATGATACATGCCCGGAGGTTTGTGACGGATGCCCGGTTGTATCATGATACATGCCCGGAGGGTCCTCGGGAGTTTCGAGATGCCGGTGGTACATGGTACGTAATTCCAGAGGAGAGGGGGATCCTAGTGGTATGTTGGTACGTAATTCCTAGAGGCCTAGCAGGTATTGTGTCGGGGGATGCCTCGTGATGCCAGTTGGGGTACAAGATGCCTAGTAGGTATTGTGCCGGATACCCGGTTGTATTTTGAATACATGCCCAGAGGGTTCTTGCGATGCCAAGATTGGGTGTAAGTGATAAATGTGGGATGCAAACATTGGTCTCGGGAAAGAGAAATATGGCGGCCCAAAATGAAAGAATAAAATTGGGAAATTGAAATTGAAATATGCATGATATGGTACATGTGACATGATGATGATGAGTGCATGGATGTATGTGCACCTATGGCATGATATGGTACATGTGACATGATGATGATGCGTGCATGGATGTATGTGCACCTATGGCATGATGGTACATGTGATATGATGATGATGAGTGCATGGATGCATGATGATGGTGAGTGCATGGATGTAGGTGCACCTATGGCATGATGGTACATGTGATATGATGATGGTGAGTGCATGGATGTATGTGTACCTATGGCACGATGGTATATGTGACATGATGATGGTAATTGTATGACATGATGGTGATGATTATATGAGGATGTATGTACATGCGGTATGATGACATGTGCATGATATCAAGGTAAATTGTGCATGGATGCTTGAATGACATATGTTATGCTATGATTGTGATGATTGTATTGTATGATGCATTGAGTGGTTTATTGGTCCTTTACATGCTGAGTGGCCGTACTCACCCCTTTCAGGGATCAATATTTCAGACTAGATAAGATGCCACTCCCTACCACTGCTACCAGTAGATGGATCAAGCGGTTGGATATGACCGTGAGGAGAAAGATAGCAAAGGAAGGAACTTTTGGACGCCGACACTGATCGATAGACTTTAAGTATACGACTGCTAGAGGAGATGTCGGTCATCTTTTGAAGTATAGCCGAGTATAGAAGACTACGGCATTTTGATGTCCCGATGAATGATGTCCATTTGGTTTAAGTAAATAAAAGTGTACAGCTTTTATCTATAAATGTTTAGTTGGTGTGTATCGTTTTCTGAATATAAGGAAGGGAGTTGTTGGATGTGCTTCCGTATATGAACTGCGCAAGGGACCGATCTAAAAGATGTAAACCCCCATGGTTGCATGGACCCGTTGCAACTGAAATGGTATCAAAGTAACATGTTATCAGGTCAAGCGAATGGTAATTGAACTATGGCGACCCTAACGATCCGAGGGCCGTTCGAGGGATGCCACAGTTGTCCTCCTCCTCGTGGTCATATTCAATCACGTGGTCCATCTACTGGTGCCGGTGGCAGCAGAGGTATCTTGACTTAGTCTGAAATGTTAGTCCCCAAATGGGGTGAGTACAACCACTCAGCAGCAAAAGATTCAACAAGCTATATCGAGCATAACAATCAGCCTCTAATTTCATACAAGATAGACAAGGCAAGAAGTCAAGGGATAAATGGATATCAATATCATGGAATTCTTCAATATTAAAGCAATTGCAATTCTATAAGAATCATATACTCCATAATCAGATCACCATCATGAAACCCTTCAATGTGATGACAACATATCCAAGATAAACAAATTTCAATAATAGGGCCAAACTGAAATATCATGTTTCGTTCATGCCATACACTCAGTCTTATATCCAGACCCCACACATTTATAGTCGAATCATTCATTTTATCATTCATGCATCTAAGCATAACTTGCCTTGCAGCCATGCATATGTCATCATACCATATGTGCATACACCATCATGCACTCATCATCAAGCATTCATGCATATACCATCATGCCATAGGTCCATATACAACCATGCACTCATCATCAAGCATCCATGCATATCCATGCCCTATGTGCACATACCACCATGCACTTATCCATATTATATCATACAGCCATGCATATAGGTCACTATACCATGCATGATTCAATTTCAACTTTTTATCTTTCAATTGGGTCACCACATTTTTCTTTCTCGGGACCAATAATTTGCATCTCAGATTTTATCGCTCACACCCAACCTGGCATCGCCAGGAACCTCCGGCACACACCTCTAGGCGTATAGTATCCCAACTAGCATCACAAGGTATCCCCCAGCACACACCTCTGAGGCTTCCGGCACCCCCACATTCCGAGCATCTCGAAACTCCTGAGGACATCCGACACACACCTCTGGGCATCCGGCACCCACCTTCGGGCATCCCGACACTCCCGGGACATCATCGGCTCACACCTCTGATGGCATCATTAACCCGAGGGTTCAATGGGTAACAAATCGCATTTTAATTCACAAATGCATCATCATATATCAAATATCTCAAGAACCTTTTATCAAACTCATTTTAACAAATGCATCATTTATCAAACAAGAAATGAACCTTTTATCATTTTAATTCACAAATGCATCATCATATGTCAAACAAGGTATCTCATGAACCTTTTATCAATCACAATATACCACCACCAGCATCATCAAGTCACTTAGCAATTCGAAACTACACTTCTTATAGAACAATCTCGTAGAAATTTCAAAGCAACAGTTTAATTTCTACAATTGTGCAGTTCTGGTAACAATTCCGAATCAATTACGAAACAGGCTCTGAAAATTATGAAATTTTGACACGTTATCAATAAGACCTAGAGGAAAAAATCTCAATCAGAACAACAAGTCAGATTCCTTGCGTACCGAGGAAAATATCTCGATTTTTCCTAACTATCATTTTGTAAAATTTCCAGATTTGATATTTTCATAGTAAAATTATTTCGATGGTCATAACTTGTTCTTTTTCTCTGAATCTTTTATATGTTGTTCACGAGAATGTTCCCTAAAACGTTCGTTAAGAAGTCAAAGTCGGATAATGGCTAGATAATTACAGACAATTAAAAAGTCCTCAGGGTCGCACTGTTTTTTTCACAAGGCAGTTCACAAACCAAGCAAGAACTCTTCCTATACCTTAAATTTCGACCTCCAACAATTATATCCATTGTATATACATACACTTCACCACACCACAGCATGATTATCACCGAAACTCCTCATGGTCAGATCTCAAATTCATTTGGTTTCACTTGCAAGTTCAAAAATCCAGCACTCACGCTTCATGAATTTCGAAATCCAGCACATGCACATCATCCGCAACCAGTTTTCTTGATCTAACACCCTCCTACATATCAAAGACTCCACATGCAGCTCAAGTACTCCATTCTCCTCACCTATTTCACTTCGCATGACAGCATGCAATGACATAGATGGAAGAACCTTTGCTTGCCTTAAACTCTCTCACGCGGTGGTTGTCTGAAAATGGAGGTTCAGGGGTCACGGCTTGGCCAGTCGGCGACGGGGTCTGGTGGTGTCAACGGTGGCTGCATGGACACGGCGAGAGGCGGCCCTTCCTTCTCTTTCCCTTGCTGCTCGCACACACGCACGAACTTTCCTTCTCTCTCTGCTCAATTTCACTGTCAAACTCTCTCTCGGTCTCCCTCCTCTCCGTGCGAAGCCCCCCTCCCCCTTTGTTTTGTTCTATTATTAATTAATTATCTCCATTTTGCATGTAGGAAATTGAACAAAGGACAAGTGGTCAAAGAGGAAGGACAAGTGTAGGTACAACAAGGACAAATGTTGGTGGTGAAAGGCATGCTCTCCCCCCTCCCCTTTTGGTTCGTGCAACACCCTTGGGGTGTTTTTTGGGCCTGCTTGGGCCTGAAATCTTGGGCCCAAGAGTCCTTAAAGCAAGGCCCTAATCCCTTTTATATAACTTAGCATTTTATTTTTATCAAATTTACTTAAATAACAAAAACTTAAATCGTCTTATATATACAAGTATATGTACACACATATATATACTCTAAATTCTTGCAGCCCGCTCAATATCCTCAAGTTCTAATTCTCTAACTTTTAGTCCATATAATTCATATGCAAGATCAAATCCCATCGTTTTGGTTCAAAGGATAAAACTGAAATGCTATTCCAAATGAACAAATACAAATCAATGCCTATAAAATAAAAGTAAAGCCACAGTTCAGTGACTGTCACCTATCTGAGAGTTGTCTAAAATTTTGGATGCCACATAAACAGCTGCATTAAAGAGGACACAAATGATCATTAAAGATGTCCATGCATCAAGAAGCCCCTGGTTACTAAAAGTTGCTATGTATTCTTTTGAAATTGCACACCAATACTTGCTTCAACAAGTGAATATAGCAAAATCTCTCTTATTTTACTGTTCTGACACAAGATGTATCCCCAATTCTCCCACTAGCTAACACATATTCTACCTACGTTATGCAAAAATAAGGAAAGACTAGAAGAGGACCATCCGTAGTATTTCTCTCGGCCCTTCCTTAACAACTTACTAGAAACTTCAAATAGAAACTGAAGTTGCGAGAGTGAAGATGGTCTTCTCAATGTAGATGTGGGAGAATGCAATCGCTCACCTGTGTAAGAGAAAAGGCAGACAATTAACTCATTCTACAGGTAAGTTCCATTGACGCTCATTTGTACTTTAATGAAGCTTACAATTTGATCAAAGGAAAACACCCATCACAGAAAAAGAGAGAAAAGCGAAATTACCTAGACGTTGGAGAGGAGGGCTAGGGACTCGACGAAGGAAGTCGGGTGAGCGACTGGCAAGATTGTGATGTAGGCGAAACTAGAGATCAATAGGGTGGTGGGTGTGAGGTGGTCGGGAGCGAATGTTCTAGATCTAGAGCTAGAGGGGGGAGGGCGTGGTGGTTCGCCAGTCATGCGCTTGTTTCCCGCAAAGAGAGAGAGGGTAGATAGAGATGCAAGGGGAGAGAAGAAGCAGGGGACGGACGAGTCAGGGCCAGATTTGGAGCCAGAGGGCCGGCGTGGTGCTTCACTGATCGAGAAGAGGGAGGGCAGAGAGAATGAGAGGGAATTCATCGAAGAGAGAGAGCGAGGATAGAGAGAGAGAGAGAGGAGGTTGCATGCCGGTTGGTTGCTCACAGTCGTCTCGCTGGTATCCTCTTGCTTCGTCGGTTGCTCGTGGTGGCTCACCAGTTGAAAAAAGCAAGCACAGAGAGAGAGATGGAGTTCGTCGGGGAGAGAGAGCGAGGGTAGAGAGAGAGCTCCAGATCGAGAACTGAAAACCTTCTCTCCAAAAATTTTCAAAAGGGCGCCTGACCTTGCGAGTCCCACGAGGACATGTGTCGTCCTTCCGCGTGCCTTTTTGTTTGCCATGCTGAAGCACAAGATAAACCTAATATTTTCTCATTCGCCACCTCCAAGCAAACCAGAGCACGGCCACTTCTCCTCTTCATGCGACAACACCTCACATTCCACCGTCTTCTTTGCGCCGCTCATGGCCACGTCTGCTCACCTGTCGAGTGCCTTGGATGGTAAGTCAACAAGCATCGTACCACTCTCCTTGTAGGCAATGACCATCATAAGTGGCAAAGGGACAAGACCAAATTTTAAAAGAAAAATCAGCCTCTCCCTCCATTCATTCTTCCTTGAGAACTCCACCCCGCATTGTTAATTTATGACTCGAGTTTGAGATTCATTGGACTTTTGACGGATTTACAAAAAGAGGAAATAATTAAAAGAGGAATTTTCCCTTTTGGAGTGAAGTTGCCGAGGTCTTTTTTTTCTTTGTGATAGACGCGGCTGCAAGTTTAATGGAAATAAAGAAGCCGCTGAAGCCCTGCACGTGAAGAATAAAAGTTGGTAGGACCCAAGGTCAAACTTTTGACCTTGGGCACACCCATGTATAAAAGCATAACTTTGCAGGTCTTCTTTCGGTGCTTCTGAAAATTGCCGCCGAACCCTACATACGTAGCCGCACGTTCAACGATCAGCGAGGCCACATATTGAAGGCCGCATGAGTGCTTGTTCCGCCGTTGTTGATGCAAGCAAACTTGAAGCACCAAATATCGAGTGCTTGAAAGTGGGTTTGTTCATGCAATTACATCCAAGAAGTTTAGTGTTTGTAGTCGATTAAATCTTGAGGTAAGATTTGCGTGTAATTCCTTCATGAGATTGAGAGATTATTTTCGAGGAATTTCAGGGCTAAACACTGGGTGTGTTATTGGGTGTAATTGGGGCTTGGGAAACACCGAGAGAGTGTTTGAGTAACTTGAGTGTGTAATCTCCTTGTATCGCTTGATCTATAGTGAAATTCGCTGCTGCTCTCCCGGTGGACGTAGGTCTTTACGACTGAACCACGTAAATCTGGTGTCCGATTTATTTTTCTTCTTCCATCTATATTTTGTTCGATCGCTTGCCCCATCGCAACACCACATCTCCTCCTTCACGACCGAAACTTCTCTCTTTCATTTTCGCTGTTTAAAGCATTACCATCCTAGTTTCAATGGCCCAACTCAACCAGTAAGAATGCCTTAAATTAGTCCTCACCGTCTCGCGTCGTTGCCTCAACGTGATGCGGACTGCTGGAGCACAGATTTCAGTTCAGGACTCTCCAACAATCATCCAAGTTACGATACCGTTTAGGACCTGAGGCAAGTGAATTACTGCCCTTTATGTTATGTAGGTTAATTTCTGTACATCGAGCTTCATTTTCTCGAGTTTTAGTCACCTCAATCGATTTCGTCCTTAATTATGTTCATCGACGGTTTCGAATATTCTTATTGCAAGTAGTGTTAATAATTTAATACGTTGAGTATATTAATTTGTTGTGAGAACGCTGGGTATTGAAGTGTGCGTTGGTTTGAGCTTAACTGACACAAGTCATGGACGAATCTGAGGTTATGACTATTTTTGGGTTAATTTACTATGAATCTAATTTTGCTAATTCTGTGTAGGTCCTTATGGTATAAATTTGATAGATTTTCTTCACAAAAGTTGTGTGTTATGGCTTATTTTATGACATATTTTAATTTCAGATTTTTTGGACTTTGTATGTGCAAAATATATATAAAAAACTATGCAGGTCTGAAATTGTTTTTATAAGCCATTTCTAAACCTTTGCTGGGTTTCCATTTTCTACAGGATTTTTGATAAACAATTTGGACTAGTGTCCTTCGTAAAATTTTTAGATGACATTTTAGACTATAACATGAAATTTTTCCATGAGTTTTGGACTTCATTTTACTGTCCAAAATGTGATTTCCTAAACCTGTTGCAATTTGGCTTTGTGCCCTTATTTTGATCCATATTTTAGAAAATTATCAGTGAGATAGCTAGTATAAGCACCTAAAGGGGGTGAATAGGTGCATAAACAATTTATCGAAATATGGAAGCAATTCTTGGCAAACGATAGAAAGGAAGTTCACTATTGATTAACAAAAATGAAGTATGATTAAAGTAAAGAGAGTAAGGAAGAGAGAATTGAACACAGGGTTTATAATTGTTCGGCTTATTCCAAGCCTACGTCCACTCTTCCACACTGACAGCCCACCGACTGGATTTCACTATGATCAAAAGAGTAATTACAGCACAGCTTTTCCTTGATTCCACAGTGTAGATGTTCTACCACACCTCCTCAAGGTTTCTCACAATATATACTCTCTTTTGAATACAATGTTTATCACTCAAAGTAATTGTCTAAACAACAAGGAGCTTTAGACTTTGAAATTCTTCTATCGCGCACACCTTGAACAACTAAGAATGTCTTCCTTATATACTCCTTTATGCCATTATACCCGTTGGCACTTACCAAATGAATTCCTCCAATCTACCCGTTGGACAGAATCAATTAGGAAGATTGTTCGAGCTATTAAAGGAACGTGTCAATAGCCCATCAATCATGTTCGCCCATACAATCAAGATCTCGGTTTCCATAAGTAGAACCTTCCAAGAATATTTAGGCAATTATCGAATCTTCAATCATCGAATCAATCTCGATCAATCAAACGATTCCGCTAAGTCTTTTCCAGCCACGAGATCTTCTCCAATTGATAAGGTTGAATCCTTAACGAAACATCCAGTTCTGGATAACCTTTCTTCAACATATTAGAGACTGTCAATGAGAATAGACTTTGAGTCTTGAGTCTGGCCATCCGGAGGTCTGACTTTAAGTAGCTGAGTCTGCAAACCTTCAAACTAGACTGATGGAAACATTTTGTTAACTTGAAAACACTTCAAGAAGATTTCTCCAACAATCTCCCCCTTTTTGATGGTGACAAAACTTTCCTGTAGATTTGGACAACTTTGACCTGCAAAACATTTCTCAAACACATATGCATATCTTATAGAGATAAATGACTAAATGAATAACACTAGAATCTGCAACCACATAAAATAGATTAGTCTAATATGTGATAAAGCCATCCATAAGATACCAATGATAGTTAATAAAAGCAGTCAAGTCCAAGTTTAGCTCAATTCTCATCCATACACAAACACAAAGTCAAACAGATCAAAACAATCCAACAAAATCGAACAAACTGTAACCACACAAACCACACAATTTAAAAGTCAAATTGTTCAAATCTTGCATCTCTCCCCCTTTTTGTTAGCATAAAAAAAAAGGTTGAGATGAAAATGGAATGAAGTCAAGATTGCTTGGGAATGCGGACAAGCTGGAAATCTCCCATAGACTGAACGATTCCTTCCAGCCTTTTCAAGTCGTCCTTCAATTGTGCGATTTCCTCACCCTTGGCATTGGCCTGAATTTGAACAGTGAGGGCTTGGATTTTATCATTCAATGAATATGAAGAAACTTGATCCGTAGTTTGCAAGTCATGAACCTCGCATCCCAAGGCATAAATTTGACCTCGCATCTCCAAGAGAATATCCATGATTCTCGCGAAAATCGGCGAGTTATCGACCGCGTACTAGCTTCAAAGCACGTTTTGCAGATGATGGCATATCGAATAATCTCGCAGGTTTGGCGATGAAACTTCATGACCTTATTCTGGAAATTGAGATGCATAAACATCCTCGGGTCTGCGGAGTGAGCGCCCGACTCCTTCACTTGCATCAAGATATGAGGACTTCTTTCCTTTCTCTTGATCTCCCCCGTTTCCATGCCTACGGGTGGAGAAGAGTGTTCCTCAGGTTCTCCTTCTTCTCTTCTTTCTTCTTCAGGTTGTTCCGCCTCTGCTTCTTTCTCACCAACTGCTCTTTCTGCTTCTTTCTCTTTTTCTTGACCTTCTCCTTCCTCTTGGCCTTCTCTTTCCTTTCCTTCTGTCTCGCGATGTTCCATTGACTTCGGAACAGTACGACTTAGCTTCTTCAAAGCTATGGCCGAAATGGTAAGGTCATCATCTTCTTCATCTTCCACAATAAGAGCTCTCCTTTTAGGTTTTGAAGCAACCAAAGGCTCCTTTCCTTTCCTTTTTTTGAAGAAGAGATTTGATGAGCTTTGACTGGAGTCTTCTCCTTGAATTTCTCCAACTCCTTGTTCAGTTCCTTCAGACGCATTTTGGTTACCATCTTCAATCCTACCACCATATGATCACACGATCGAACACAAAAGATTTACGGAGGCTGAATATTCAGATGTTTGAATAACTTCGTAACAAGGCTTGGGTAAGGGAGTTGACCTTTGTCCTTCATCATCGCTCTATACATGTGGAACATGATAGTGTGAGGGAGAGAAAACCTTTTCCCAGTAAGAATGGCATACATAAGCTTTGCCTCTGAACTTGAAACATCGGTCTTGGAAGTTGATTTTGGTCGGAGGCAATTGATCACAATCTTGTGAAGCAAGATGTTGAATGCACTCATCCTTAAGTAGGTAATCTTCTCCTCTGTTCTCCTATCCTTTACCAGTTCCAGTGTGGCCCGAGTAATGGAAACTTTGATCAGTTGATATCTTCCTCTTTCAACTCCTAACACATCTGCCAGCATATCCATATCCACAACATAGTCTTGATCTTTGACACTGAAAGAGAATCTATTCGCATCCAAAAAGCTAAGATTTGAATAGAAATATGCGGTTAATTCAGCATATGCCTCTGTAGTGTCGGAGCAGAATTTTTCAAGTTGAAGAAAACCAAACTTTTCCCTCAAGTTCACATTCACAACATCCAAAAAGTCAAAATCCACGCTTCAGCAATTTCGAGTACAAATCCTTTTGTTCCTTCGATCTGAACAAATCTCCTCTTTTTCCTCGACTTTCAATCACAACACCCATTCTCGGTTGAAATTGACTGTACAACTTGTCATCATCATTCCCATCTACGGGATTCGGTCCCCAATCACGAGGATCACTTGGGATATTCGTAAGGGTTTCCTCAGCCACCCCTTTACGAGCAATTCCCAAACTTTCCATTTTTCGCAGAAAGATATATTCGTTCCCATATCCTTTGTTTTTAAGAAAATCATCGACATAGTTCAAGGGAGTACGAGTTCCTTTTAAGGCACGATATAGCTTATAAATATAAGCAGGCTTTTGAACTCTTACCGGATCTGCATCCTCAATGATTTCTTCTTGTTGTTGATGATCAACGCCTTGAGGACTAGAAAGAGGAGAATGATGCTGCTAAGAATGTTGTGGGCTCAGTTGCTGTTCTAGAGACACTTCTTCTTCAGTGAGATCAAAGTGCGTAGGCTCCTCATTCATTCGCCGTGGTCCTCTACTTGCGATTCTCAAAGACTTTCTTGAAGATGACATCTTTCTCAGTTTTTGGAAGATTCCTTGCTTGACTTTCCCAATAAAGATGACAACTTTTTGAAGATTAAACAAGGGGAGAAAACGAGAATGGAGGATCGATACTTTCTAGGTTTTTTTTTTAGAGTAAAGTGAGGAGGAATTAACAGTGCACGATTGGTTAAAAAGAAAGATAAACGAACCGTCACAAAGGAAATACAAAGATGCTTTTTTAAAATAAGCGTCCTTTTTCCACGAAAATAGTCATTTCAAAAAATAACTTCTCTTTTGAGAAGGAAACGATGCAATAATTAAGCCGATTAAAGATAGCAATAAAACACGGTTCACAATCGTATCTTTTCAAGATAAGATTCAAGAGAGAGAAAGACTAAACGGTTGAACCAAGACTTACAGGTCGACGGTTGAACCAAGACTAACTTACAGTTATAGTCTTGTATGTCTGAGTCTGAGAGTCTTTAGACTTTGATCTCCTTATACCTTAAAATGTTGAGTCTGGAACGGATGGTTTCAAACTGATTTTTCTCCAAAGGCTTTGTGAATATATCCACCAGTTGGTTCTTTGAGTCAACAAATTGAATGGAGACATCTCCATTTTGAACATGGTCTCTAATAAAGTGATGTTGAATCTCTATATGCTTCACTCTTAAGTGGAGTATTGGATTCTTGGTGAGATTGATAGCGCTGGTATTGTCGCAATTAATCTCTATGCATGAGTCTTCAATTCCAAAGTGTCTTAGCTGTTGTTTTATCCACAGAATCTGAGAACAACAACTTCCGAGAGCTATGTACTCCGCTTCTGCTGTAGAGAGAGCTACCGTACTTTGCTTTCTTGAAAACCAAGATACTTGTCCCGCCTCCAAGTAGTTGACAGGTACCTGAGGTGCTCTTTCTGTCGACTTTGCATCCAGCAAGGTCTGCGCCTGAATATCCAAGAAGAGTAAAATCTCTCCTTTTTGGATACCAAAGACCAAAGCTTGAAGTTGATGAGATATATTTGATAATACACTTCGTAGCATTTAAATGAGATTATTTTGAGTCTGATTGAAATCTGGCACAAATGCAAACACTAAACAAAATGTCAGGTCTAGAAGCAATAAGATAAATAAGTGATCCGATGATACTCCTGTATAGCTTTTGATCGACTTTCTTTCCTTTTTCATCTTGTCTATCTTCAAGAAACTTGACATTGGTATGTCAGCCTTTTTGCAATTGTCCAGTCCAAACTTTTTGACAAGATCATTTGCATACTTTTCTTGATGAATGAAAGTTCCTTCCTCCAGTTGTTTTATTTGAAGTCCAAGAAAGAAAGTTAACTCACCCATCATGCTCATTTCAAATTCATCCTGCATAGTCTTAGAAAATTTCTTGCACAGACTTTCATTAGAGAATCCAAAGATAATATCATCGACATATATTTGAACAAGTAGAAAACTTTTGCTTTCTCTTTTAATAAAAAGAGTAGTGTCTACTTTACCTTTAACAAAACCATTTCGAATTAAAAACTTACTTAATCTGTCATACCAAGCTCGAGGTGCTTGTTTCAAGCCATATAGAGCCTTTTTGAGTCTGAATACTGAGTCTGGTTTCCTTGGGTCTTCAAACCCAGGTGGTTGTTCCACATAGACTTGCTACCGGTGCATAAGTCTCATCATAGTTGATCCCTTCTTCTTGTGTGTATCCCTTGGCCACGAGTCTAGCCTTGTTTCTTATGACTCTTCCTTTCTCATCCATCTTGTTCCTGAAAACCCATTTAGCTCCAATAATTGATTTGCCTTTTGGTTTAGGAGTCAGCTTCCAGGACATCATTAATTTTGAATTGTCTGAGTTCTTCTTGCATAACTTCAATCCAGCTTTCATTGGATAAAGCTTCTTCTATGCTCTTGGGTTCTATTTCAGAAATAAGTGCCACAAAGACTAGACTCTTCTCGCCTTTTGGATCTCGTGTGGATTCCTTCATTAATGTCGCTAATAATAAGATCTTTGGGATGACTGGACTTATGTTTCCAATTGCTTGTTAATTTGTCAGATTGATGGTCACTTCCTTCACTTGAATCTTCAACAGTCACTTGTTGCTAGTCCTTCAAAGTCTGAGCTGCTTCTTGAGATTTAGACTTTGTAGAGTCTGGTGCAGATTCAGTCTCTTCAATATGAGTCTGAATAGATTCATTTTGAATAGAGTCTTGAAATTTGACATTCATTGATTCTTCCACAGTTTGAGTCTTCTTGTTGTAGACTCGTACGCTTTGCTAGTGGTTGAATGTCCGACAAAGATGCCTTCATGACTTTTCTTCAAACTTACCAACTCGATCATTTGCATTTTTCAATATCAAACATTTACATCCGAATACATGAAAATATGAAACAATGGGCTTATTTTCTTTAAATAGTTCATAAGGGTTTTTTTTTAGAATAGGCCTTAGAAAAACTCTATTAATAATATAACATGATGTTGAAACCGCTTCAGCCCAAAATCATAAAAAGATATTGCTTTCAATTAAGAGAGTTCTAACCATTTCTTAAAGAGATCTATTCTTCCTTTCCACAACTCCATTTTGCTCTGGAGTATATGGAGAAGAGAACAAATGCTGAAAACCAAATTCTTCACAAAATTTGGCAAAATCTTGATTTTCAAATTCACCTCCATGGTCTGTTTTTATACTTGAAATAACATACCCTTTTTCATTTTGAACCTTCTTAGCAAATTTTTCAAAGTAAGAGAAGGTTTCAGACTTACTTGCCAAAAAATATACCCAAGTAAATCGTGAGTAGTCATCCATAATTACTAGGCAATATTTCTTACCTCCAATGCTCTGCGTTCTTGTTGGTCCGAAGAGATCCATATGCAAGAGCTGTAGTACACGGTTAGTGGAAACTTGATTTATTGGTTTAAAGGAATTTCTTACATGTTTTCCCAATATACATGGTGTACATAGATCAGACTTTTGGTATGATAAATTGGGTAGACTACGAACAAGCTTCTTTCTTTGAGATTTTGGCTATCTCGCTTTATGTTGATATGTCCAAGCTTTTTGTGCCATAAGTTCACTTCGTCTTGGATTGAGATTAGACATTGCGATTCATATGGTTTCACGTCCAAGAGGTAGATATTTCCATGTCTTCGACCCATGAATGACTGAGTAAAGTCTTTACTGGTTCCTGAACAAATACCCTCTTGAAAGTTGATTTTAAAACCGGCATCACACAGCTGACTAATACTGAGCAGATTGTAATTAAGCCTTCAACTAAAGAAACATTGCTTATTGTGGGATTCCCAATCTTTACAGTTCCAAATCCCACTATTTTTCCTTTGTTGTTTCCTCCAAATGAGACTTTTCCACCATTCACTTGAACAATCTTTATGAAGCAATTTGAGTCTCCTGTCATGTGTCTCGAGCATCCACTATCCAGATACCATTTCACCTTTTTCTTGATAATGACCTACATTCAAAAAGAAACTCAAGCTTTCTTTGGTACCCATATTTTCTTGGGTCCTTTTGAGTTAGTCTGATATACGGTTTTTGCCCAGACTTTATTGACAGGTCTCCAAACCATAGGACAATCTTTCTCAAAATGATCTATACTATTGTATTTTGAACATCTAAGTGCATTGCGACCTACTGGTTTTACAAAGTTCCTTTCAAAATGATTTTTGTAAGCATTTCTTGTGGGTCTTTGTTTAATTCTTTCTTTTACTTTAGGAAAATCAATTAAAGAAATGGTTTCAGCGGTCATTCCTAAACCAGATTTATTGAAATACGGTCTTTGAATAGAATGTATTTTCTCTAGTTTTTCCGATCCTAGAGAAAATCTTTTGGAAATATTTGAAATATCATTTTTCAAAAATGCATTTTCTTTTAAAAGTTTATCATTACTTTCTCTGAGAGAAGAAACATTCTGGTGTAAGCATTTCACTTTTTCTTCCAAAACACTCTCTTGTTGTTTTAAAACAGAATTTTCCTTTTTGAGTTCGGAAATTCTTTTAAGAGAAGTCTTAAGACTAAAACATAATTCATCAATGTATTTTGAAACTTAATAGGGATTTTGAAATTGCTTACCTCGAATTCGCTTTCCGAATCTGAATCAGTCTCGGAGTTTGATTCTGAGTCTGATTGTGCCATTAGACATATGTTGGCATAATCATCATCACTATCTTCGCACTCCGTATCACTCCAGGTTTCAGCTTTGAGAGCTTTTCGATATTTTTCAGTTTTTCCTTTCTTTTTTCTCAGAAGAGGACAATTGGGTCTAATGTGTCCCTTTTTCTTACATTCAAAGCAGACTACATCTTTGTTTGATTCATCATCTTCAGCAGACTTGGTCTTTGCTTTTGAAAACTTTGTTTCTTTGCATTGAATCTTCTTCCTTTTCTATTCAGCTTTCTGAATCTTCTTATCATGAGAGCAAGTTCTTCATCATCCATGTCATCTTTAGAATCTGTTACATCGAATCATCATTAGATTTTAATGCAATAGATTTCTTACCTTTAGGATCTTCGTCTTTATTGATTCGTTCCACTTCATAAGACGAAGGGTTCCAACCAACTCATCGACAGACAGTGGCATGATTCTTTGGGTCTCTCTGATTGAGGTCTTTATATGATTCCAATCCTTGGAGAATCCACGTAGTAGCTTGTTTACTTTCATGGGATCAGAAATTTGTTGACCTTGATTTTCAAGACCATTCACGATTTCGTAAAACGATTAAACATGTCAGTTATAGATTCTCCTGGTTTCATTCTGAAGGATTCGTATTGACCGAGAAGAATGTTGATTCTAGTATCTTTCACTCGATCGGTTCCTTCATAGGTAATGTGTAATCTATCCCAGACTTCTTTGACTGTATCACAAGAAGATATTCTATTATATTCAGTAGGTGATAAAGCACAATATAAAGAATAAATTGCTTTTGCATCAAGAGCTTGTCTCTTGATTGTCTCTTCCTGACTCAATTTGCTGGACTCAACAGTGTCCTTTCCTCTTTCTGAGACATATGCAGCTTTAGGAATAATTCCTTTTTCTACAACGTCCCATTCCAGAGGATCCTTTGATCTTAAGAATGCCTTCATTTTGTTCTTCCATATGTTGTAGTCCTTTCCATCAAAGTAAGGCGGTCTAGTGTTGCTTTGTCCTTCTACTAGCCCTGGAGCCAACATACTAGCCATGGATCTTTTACTCTGAAGTAAAACACTTCAAACAAAGTGAGCACACAAGCTCTGATACCAATTGAGATAGCTAGTATAAGCACCTAGAGGGGGATGAATAGGTGCATAAACAATTTATCGAAATACGGAAGTAATTCTTAGCAAACGATAGAAAGGAAGTTCACTATTGATTAACGAAAATGAAGTATGATTAAAGTAAAGAGAGTAAGGAAGAGAGAATTGAACATAGGGTTTATAGTGGTTCGGCTTATTCCAAGCCTACGTCCACTCTTCCGCACTGACAGCCCACCGGCTAGATTTCATTATGATCAAAAGAGTAATTACAGCACAGCTTTTCCTTGATTCCACAGTGTAGATGTTCTACCTCACCTCCTCAAGGTTTCTCACAAATATATACTCTCTTTTGAATACAATGTTTATTGCTCAAAGTAATTGTCTAAACAACAAGGAGCTTCAGACTTTAAAATTCTTCTATCGCGCACACCTTGAACAACTAAGAACGTCTTCCTTATATACTCTTTTATGCCATCATACCCGTTGGCACTTACCAAAGGAATTTCTCCAATCTACCCGTTGGACGGAATCAATTAGGAAGATTGTTTGAGCTATTAAAGGAACGTGTCGATAGCCCATCAATCCTATTCGCCCATACAATCAGGATCTCGGTTTCCATAAGTAGAACCTTCCAAGAATATTTAGGCAATTATCAAATCTTCAATCATCGAATCAATCTCGATCAATCAAAGGATTTCGCTAAGTCTTTTCCAGCCACGAGATCTTCTCCAGTTGATAAGGTTGAATCCTTAACGAAACATCCAGTTCTGGATAACCTTTCTTCAACGGATTAGAGACTGTCAATGAGGATAGACTTTGAGTCTTGAGTCTGGCTATCCGGAGGTCTTCAGACTTTAAGTAGCTGAGTCTGCAAACCTTCAGACTAAACTGATGGAAACGTTTTGTCAGCTTCAAAACACTTAAAGAAGATTTCTCCAACAATCAGGACTTATCCAAGCTAAATTTGACCTTGAGTTCTACACAAAAAAATGTTCCTCAGAGCCTCGTCCATGTCATGTTAAAGTTTCATAATTTTTTGAATTGATTTACTTGGCAAAAGCCCTTGATTTCTACAAGCGGGCGCGCCACCCTTTTTCTGCTGATTTTGACTAATCCCTTTTGTAAATCGTCTTTTTGGCCGGTATTGCTATCCAAATCTTTATATCATTTCTATGGCTTATAAAGGGTAGTTGATGGTAAACACTAAAATGTTCCTGTGCAATAACGCAATGGATGGCATATTTAAATTGAGTTATGCGATTGTTGCACTATGGGATGAGTGTGTGATTTGGCAATGCTGTCATCCTTGAGACGACAATGCCTCGGATGATAGTAGGGATACTTGGGGGGTAACTGAATTTCTTTGGATGCCTAGGGGGTGTGACACGATTCCCCCAAATGTCCTCACGATACCGAATAGGTGCAAGATGTGCGGATGGTAATGGGGGTTCCTCGGAAGATGGTGGTAGTCAATTCATAGTAAAGATAATCAAGTGCATTTCCAAATTTTATTCAAGTTTTATTGAGTTATTATTTTCAAAGGAAACGTTTTCTATTTGCTATCCTAATTTTGAGAAAGGTTCTCAAGTAAGTTGATATCATAATGATCTTTTGTCCTTTATATTTAAACTTCCTTGTATATGTTGTTATTGACTTATGTAGTATAAACAGGTTAATAGTTTGCTTGCTGAGCTTTTCTCACTCATGGTTGATTATTATTCCTCATATCAATAACATTTTGGAAAGATCAAGCCAAGATTTTGGATGTGTTGTGAATGGAAGGCAAATGACATAGTACATATATAGTCTCTAGGTTAGAAAAATGCAACCGTTGGAGTTTTTGGGCCTTAGTATATCTCGACCCTGTCACCTAGATATATAGAAATAAGAAATGAAATGAGATTGCCTGGATTTGCGTTTCTGCACATGTTCCTTTGAAATTTCTTATGTCCTAGGTGTTCTTTAACAGTACAAGCTTCCGTATGCTTAAAAAGTAAAAAAACTTTAGTAACTGTGTCAGTTGTGGTGTGCGGAGGGCATCACACAGCCCAAAATACAAAAAATATATAATTAAATTAAAATTAGAAAAACTATCTACATTAACATTAGTAGTTGCACATAAGAGGTTGATGTCCACGTTAGTGATTTCTGACCAAAATTGGTTGGAATGAATATATTGTCAAATCATCAAAAAGTTTAAGATTAAATTGACACAATTGAAAGGTTTATGGTTGAATTAGTTGCTACACAATAGGTTTAAGATTTTTTTAGTAATGTTCCCAAACTTTGGCTTACAGCAATAGCTAGTGAAGTTTGGTATATACTTGACTTCATTGACTCATTTACTTATCGAGCTTGTACTTATATTGATTGTTATAACAGAAAATAGGCTATAAGTCTCTAGATCACTTGTAATTTTCATATTATAGTTAAGTTTGTCTCTACTAAGGGGTCTTTTTTTCTCCATCCCTAATTGGATGAATATCACCCTCATATAGACTAAACTAAAATGCACTCCCTCCCTATCCCCAATAAAGGTCATGGAACAAAGGTCTTGGCTCTCTAGAGAGACTAGATTGAGGTTAACTTGGTGGGATTATTCATCTAAGTGATCGAACGTTTTCTTCAACATTTGTGATCCCTAATGGTCTTACTAACTGTTCATGCAACGCTTTTTGGAGTTTATTATGTCCTTAAAGGTTAACCTAACCATTCTAGAAAGAAAAAGGACAAACAATGTATTTAAAGTGTAGGAATCAAACATTCAATCATTGAAATCTCAAAGTAAAAGTGTAGAAATAAAAATCTGATATTAGTTGGGAAAAACTAATACATCTCCTTGTTATAAGCCCTGAAATGTGAATTCCTATAAGCTTGACTCAAAACCAAGTCGGGTAAGATATTACATCGCCATGTTCTAAGCCTTCGGACATGAACCCAAATAAGCTTAACATTAGAAATTAGTCCTAATCCCTAAAACTGAGCAACATAAGGCAAGCCTAAATTCTACTCATTTTATTAGTGGTGACAAGGCTAATCTAGGCTAAGCTAAGCATTTATTGGGAAAATGTTTCTAAATCTAATTGGTTTTTATTTTCTAGCTAGACTATACTAACTAAGGTCTAAACAAATTTGATTATTAATTCCTAAGTTCATTAACTTCACTGGCCTAATTAAAGCTAGGTAAGCTAATAAGACTAATTCTAATCCCCATGGATTGCCACCTCCTAGGCTTCTCATCACCGCCAATGGTCTCCAATGCGGATCTCATTCATACGTTCAATCATGCAATCACTCAGAGCAAGGCATTAGCAAGCTCACACAATCAATTAACAATTGAGAAGTTTGGATTTAGTTCGGTAATTTGATTCAATCACCCATCCACCTCATAGAACTAAGGACTATTTAATTAATGCCAAGTGATAATTAACCCCACTTGTATTTCACAAGGCGATGGGGTAACTCACTTGCACCTAATTAAAGTCTAATCCCCCCCTTTTCTTAAAGCATTTGCCGAAGAATCATGAGTTGCCAATCCGATTCAAAGTTAATCAATCATCATTTTAATCATGGCCAAGGTTGATTAAGAATACGATAGGCTAATAAGCCTTAGAAATCAAGAAATCAATTAGTTGCCCAAAATGGCAACTTATCTATTTTTCCCCTACTTTTGTAAATTTAACTTGACCACTCAGGATTCGACCCCGTTCTTACCCAACTTTTCTAAATTTCGAGAAAAATAACAAAAGGAGTGAAAATGATGCCAAATTTTACAGACAGCTGACTTTTTTTTTTGGTCAAAAAGGCAAATATATAGATTTAAGGAGGAGGTACATCGTTTGCGATTAAGTCAGTACAGATAATAAAAAGAGGAGGGGGAATAGAGGAGGCCCAGTTTGGAAGTAGGCGTCTAGACTCATGGGCTTTGGCAGCCCAATTGACGGCCTCGTTTTCTTTCCTGCTGCAATGGACTACACGCAGGTTTGGGAACCCTTTGAGGAGCGCCACAGCCTCAGCGATTAGAGCACACATCTCCCATGGCGTTGAGCAAGGATTGTTCACTGCGTCGACGAGGATCTGGCAATCTGATTCCAAGGTAAGAGATCGATTTGCTTGTCTTTTCTGTAGCAACTCTTGAAGAGTGTGAGTAAAAGCTTGAGTTTCCGTCTGCAGAGCCGAAGATGCATGGACATGGCTTGTAAATCCAGCAACAATTCGACCAGAATGATCTCGAGTGATGGATGCCACCGAGCCTTCATGAGACGCAGGGATGAAAGCGCCAGGAGCTAGAGTACGCCATACCCGATCTGTTGCTGAGGATCAAATCCGAGATGCCGGGCTCACTGCAGATAGTCGACAATCTCTCAGGGCATTCACAAGAGCCGTTTGAACCACCTGTGTTGGATATGGGTGAACCCTACGAAAGACGAAGTTATTCCCGGCTTTCCAAATCGGCCATAGTATGCGCAAGTGTTGCTAGATCAGGTAAGATTGTTCTATTAGCTAGTAGCTCTGTTAACCAAGTGTCCATACGTTGAAAATTATAAGTCTCCGGTCTAATGTTAATCTGCTAATGCGACCATATTTTCTGTGTCCATGGACATAATAAAAAGATGTGTTCAAATTATATGTCTGTGGTGGAGGTTCTCTCTAGTAAAGAGGGCATTGTAGCAAAGAGACCACATAAATATGCGGATTTTTAGGGATGTCTGTATCTGCCAAATCTTGCGCCAAAGGTGTCGAGGGGCTTGGTAGGAGGATGATGCAGTAGTTTGATCATTGGTGTGTGCTTTAGCTTTGAGGTAGTTATAGCCATTCTTGACTATATAGACATCGTTTTGAGTGCCTTTCCATATGACCTGATTTGTTGTGATTTGTGCACAAAGCTATGTAGCTAGGATCTTAGTCATTGTCTGGTCATCAAAAGAGTTACGCAGCATAGGTTCATTCCAAGTATACTGACCTGGTAAAATAAAAGCTGCAATCGTCTTTGGTTCACCTCGAGGTGCAGGGCCACCAATGGTACCTCTCAAAAGCCATCAATCTTCATGGATTGAAATGTGTTGCCCATCTCCAACAGACCATTGAATATTGTCCAATATCGAGTCTCTACCGATCAGTAGACTCTGCCAGCCCCATGATGGTCTTACGCCTTTGTTGGCATGCAAGAAATCCGTAGAATGATAGTAAAGACCTTGAAATAGTTTAGTCCATAGGGAAGTGGGGTTATGAATTAGACACCATGCCTGCTTGCCAAGTAAGGCTCTATTAAAGGTGATGAGGTCACAAAAACCCATTTCCACCAGTGTCCTTTCTAGTAGTAAGGGAATCCCATTGCTTCCAATAGATTCCTGTCTTGGTGTTATTGTTTTGCCACCAGAATCCAGCAATTTTATGCTAAATAGACTTGAATAGAGAAACAGGGTTCTTAAAAATAGGCATCACATATTGTGGGATTGCTTGGACAACAATTTTGATTAAAAGTTCCTTACCACATTTCAAAATGAACTACTCCTTTTAGCCTTCTAGTTTAGAATGAACTCGAGCTAATATCCAGGCAAACATATCCTTTTTTATCTTCCCCAGTGTGATGGTATGCCTAGGTATTTACCATTTTTGGTAATCACAGGAACTCGAAGTTCTTAGGCAAAATTCTCTTGTAGTTGGGTAGGACACTCCTTGCTGAAAAGAATACCAAATTTGTTCCAGTTCATAGTTTGGCCAGTCGCTAAGCAGTATTGGTTGAGCAAATTTGCTAGGTTCTGACATTCTTGTAATTTACCATCTAGGAAAAAAATTTGCATCATTAGCAAATAATAAATGAGATAGGGTTGGACACCACCTGTTTAATTTGATGCCTTTAAGATTTCCCATTTGTAGAGCTTATTGGATACGAATGGATAGGACATTCACTACTAGGATGAACAGATATGGAGATAGAGGGTCTCCTTGTCAGAGTCCTCTAGTAGGGTGAAAATATGGAAGAATATCTCCATTAAATCTAACACTGAGGGAAGAAGTTGTGATACATTGCATGACCCATCGGACCTATACTGGATTGAAACCCAATTTTAGCATATAATCCTATAGAAAATCCCATTCAACCTGGTCATAGGCCTTCTGCATGTCTAACTTTAGGACTGCTTGAAAATGTTTCTTTCTTTCTCAGATCTAATCTCGTGGATGACCTCTTGCACAACTAATAAATTATCTTGACTCTATCGACCACTAACAAAAGCAGATTGTTATAGGGAAATCAGTGCTGGTAGCCAAGGTTTGAGGCGGTTGGCTAAAACCTTTGAAATAATCTTATAGACATAGTTGCAAAGGCTAATTGGACGATACTGGTCAAGTCGTTCTGGGTTGGGGACTTTAGATATTAAAGTTATATTTGTCTGATTTATTCAAGGTTGGAAAACTCCAATGCAAAAGAAATCTTGTACCAAGCTAAATAGATCATCTTTCAGAATGTCCTAGTGATGCTGGTAGAAAAGCCCATTGAGTCCATCAGGTCCTGGCGCTTTGGTGTTACCCAACTGAAAGGCTACCTGTCGTATTTCCTCATGAGTTACAGCTTGTGTGAGTTTATTATTCATGTCCTCCGTGACCATCTGAGGGCACTACATCAAAATAGGTCTGTAATCACGTTGCCCCATAGATGTATACAAAGATGTAAAATGAGTTAGGGCCATGTCCTTTAGTTTTTGCTAATCACGCACCCAAATCTGATTTGTATCCTGTAGCATACTAATCCTATTTCTCTATCTACGTTGGATAGTTGAGGCGTGGAAGAATTTAGTGTTTTTATCACCCCATCTTAGCCAGTTAATACGGGATCTTAATGCCCAATATTGCTCTTCCTGTTGCCAGAGGTGCTGAATCTCCATCTGCAGGCAAGTCGTCTCCTCTTTATCATGATGGTTTTGGGGCTTATTCATAATATCATGGAGTTGTTGTTTCAAACAACAAAGTTTCTGATTGCCATTTGCAAATTTTCTGTGACTCCAAATAGCAAGGGCAGTTGAAACAGCTTGATTTTCTCTGAAATTGTAGGGTTGGACCGTGGATGGGAGAGCCAATTTTCAGCAATAATCTGACGGCATTCTTGATCCTAAAGCCAAAAAGCCTCAAAGCTGAATCTTCTTCTCCTTTTGATATTTTTGGCGTCTGTTGTGGGTAAAATTGGACTGTGATCTGAGGCCAGGGAGGGTGATACAAACACCTCAGCTACTGGAAAAGTTAAATGCCAGTCCATTGTCCAGAGAACATGATTCAATTTTTCCTTCATTAACTCCTCTCCCTCTCTATTGTTAATCCATGTGTATGCATAGCCTTTGCTTGCAACCTCCATAAAAGAACATAAATCTATAAAAGTGCGAAAAAAACCTCAAATAATAGGGATCCACTTGGCGTTTACCTATTTTCTCCCAATGGTAAAGGAGTTCATTGAAATCTTCAATACACGCCCAAGGTAAAGTATTATATGCACTAATTTGATGAAACTCTTCCTAAACGTATTGTCTTTGATTATACATCAAAGGGGCATGAACACAAGTAAGGCGCATCGTCAACTTAGTTGCCTTATCCGTGCAGATCATATCTAGGTAGTATGTTGATTGATGTTCGATAGATATGGAGAGTCCATCATTCCAAAACACTGCCAGTCCTCTTGCTCTCGATAGGTTCTTCAAGTAGACAGTTGGAAAATTTGATTCTCTTTTGGATTCTGAGCAGTACTGGATTTTGATTCTCTTTCGAACTATCAGGGGATTCCCCAAACCCCAACAGTCCCAGCTTAATATCTTCATTTGTCGTGGGGTGGCTAATTCGGGCTAGCCACCATAACCCATCTGTTTAGTTCTTCAGCCGCAAAGATTGGAGTATCTATCAGATGCGAGTCATCAAACGCCTCTGGTCTCAAAGGTTTTAGCTCATAAGGATTATATCGTTTAACTTTCTTTGTGAACTTGCTTTGGAGCTTGATCGAGTACTCTTAATTTTCTTTTGTTTAGGGCCACCAACTGCATCAAGTGACTGATCTTGGACATGTGCTGCTATAGGGGTGTGAGCAGGAGATGTTAAGATGCCTTTGGTAGAGCCTGACTGATATTGCCATTGAAGTGGTTCGGCTAAGGTAAGAATAGGTTGTTCTGGAGGCTCAACAGTTGCCTTTCCCTTGTCCTTGTTGTGCTGGTCCACAGGCAGTAATAGGCTTAATGGCAGAGGAGTTTTTGGTATAATTTTTATAGTGTCTTCTTCATTGCTATTCCGCTCATAAAAAACCACCCAAAAGGGGCATTGCTCCTTAACTTTAGCACGAAGCCATTGGCCACAATAGCGAGTTTCTCTGTTATCCATTTTTTCTTCATCATAAGGAAATCTTTTACAATGCATAGCATAATGACCAATGATACCACATGAATAGCAGAAATGGGATAGTTTTTGTGGCATCCCCTTGGCACGCTCTCCGATCCATTAGGGTCACCATAGGTACTTATCTCTTATCCTACTACATACCAGTCTAATAAATTTTTAATTAAAGTGGAACTATAGTTCATAGGCATTGATTAATAAAATTCTTCTCCCTTTTTTTTTTTTGTAAAGGTCCTAGTGCAGCTCATCAATTGAAGCATAAACGAGTCTCACCATCCCTTACTCCAATAACTATAATGCAATGCACACCCACTACGCACCAAATGAAAAGATAAAGCCGAGTCACTTTTATTTACATTTTCACGATGGACATCTCGGGTCGGTACAACAAACGGCCAAGATTTTTAACTATACTTGGCTATGATTCAAAAGAGAGCTCAACCCTATATCAAATATGTATACCCCTCCATCAACAAGCATTGGCTATCCGAAAAAGTGTCAGCTCCCACCAGTCATACGTTCCATCACACCCAACCTAGTGCATTGGGCGGCGGCGGCGGCAGCATCCCTAGCATCACCCCATTGCGTCGAACATGAACAGACAAAAACTCTTGGATAATAGGGCCATTGACAAAACCCACGTCGTACATCACCAAGACACGTACTCAGACAAACACCAGACCACGTACACTAATACAGAAATGCTCCATGCACTCCACATCAACGTCAGTAGGTATGCCATAGAAGGTACCACGCATGACTGATGACTGAGGCATCTTTCTAATCTAAAATGTTAATCCCCAAAGGAGTGAGTATAACACTTAGCAGTAAAGATCCACCAAACTATACAATGCGCCAAACAAATCAATCAAGGTATCATGAATAAAACACATATCATTCATGCATTTGAGCACACCTCACCTCACAGCCATGCATGTATCACCATACAACATGCATAAGCCATCATACACTTGTACATATGTCATCAAGCAGCCATGCACATTCCACCATGCAATGTGCATATACCACCATGCACTTTTACATATGTCATCAAGTAGCCATGCATATTCCACCATGCACTTGATTCAATTTTAAATTTTCACTTTCATAAGAGGATCTCATTTTCATCTCTCTTCCTGGGGATCAATGTTTGCATCCCTCATTTATCGCTCACACCCAACCTGGCATCGCAAGGAGCCTCCGGCACACACCACACCTCTAGGCATCTCATACCCCAACTGACATCACAAGGTATCCCCCCGGCACACACCTCCAGGCATCCCAACACTCCCGGGGCATCCGACACACACACTCTGGGCATTTAGCACCCACACTCTGAGCATCCAACACTCCCAGGGCATTGTTGGCTCACACCTCCGACGGTATCATCATTATCATAATTTATATTCACACATGTATCTCAATTTCAACATGGCATTTGATGCAACAATATCAAAGGTCTCAACCAGATTTTGATGTCATATAACATGCCATATGTCACCACATATGTAGCATAATCAACCACTCAGAGCAATTTCATTTATTTTTAAAAATACAGCAAAATTTCGGATAAAAACAGATTGCATACCTTTGGTCATAATTCTTGAAAAATTAGTAAACACCCTTAATAAATTCTACAAATTCGACATGTTATATAGAAGATCTAGAGAAAAATGTTTCATGAAGGACACCACCTCAAAAGAACATCATACATTTCAGTACAGTCCATGCATTATATTCTTTATAATTTCAGAATATTGCCACACACAGTTTCATTCACCAATTCAGTAAAAATCCTAAATCAACTCTAAAAATTCTGAAATTTTTATATGGTATAGAAAAAATCCAGAAGTAAATATTTCATGAAGAACTTGAAATTATATCTGTGATAGATTAAAAACTATAATAACCATAACCGTCCATAACCCTCGACATCAAGTTCCAGATCTAACCGTTTTTTATAAAATCATTTCACCCACCTAGACTCGTCCATTTCCTCTCAAATTTTAGTATATTACACTTCAAGAGTTTCTCCACAACTTTCATCAAGAAGCCAAAGTGAAATTCCAACTAAACACCCACCTAAAGTTCCCGAAACAGCAAGGAGATGGACTACCTTTCTAGAAAAAAACAGAATGCTAAACCACAACACTTCTCCTCAAAGCTCCGAAATTTCGTCACCTCTACTACATCCGAAGTTTACCATTTTCTACAAACACATCACAGCAAGAAAAGGGTAGATTGATGGACTCTACTTGCCTCTAGTCCAAGCAAATCGTAGTAAGCAAAACGGAGGGCAAGGCAGCTCAACGGCGGCGGCTAGACGGATGCACGAGGGGCTCGGTCCTCCTCTTCCTTCAGCTACCTCTCTTTCTCTCTTCCTCTCTTGTGCAATACCCCTCCCCCCTCTTTCGATTGCTCCTCACCTAATCCACCCCTTCCCCTCATTAATTTCTTCCCCTCAATGATTAACCATCATTAGCTTTGCATGCAATGTGACACTTGGAAGACCGCTCATGCCACTTGCCATTCTTCATGCAAGAGGGTGGCTTCATCTGGCTAGGCTTGGGCCAGCCTTGGTCGACGGCCATTGGGCCTCTTGGGCTAGGCCTTTGCTGATCGAGGGTGGGGGATTGTGGACTGGTTTTGGCCAAAAATCAGCCCACTCCCTCCTTTAATAATCCACTATTATTTTCCACTTAAATAAATACCTAATTACAAAAATAATATGGCCAAAAACTTGCAACATTAATCCATAAAAAATCAAGTCCATAAGGTGCATAGCCAAGAACAAAATTCTCATTATTAAATTATCCTATAGCACCAACTTTGATAACCCAAGAATATAAGATACATTTCCATTAAAGTGTTCGGCCTTAATCTATTACAATTCTTTGGTCTAAAGGCCACAACATACTTCAACAACACAACCATTAACTTTTCCATAGGTCGTAATGCCTCTAGAAATGGCCGTGAAATTTTGGGATGCCACAGTTTTTCATAGCAAAAATCTACCCATATTTTTTTCCCTTCTACTCGGATCAGCTGACTTAAAGTGTGCTCTTAAATTTTCGTTTTTTAAATTTCTGCACATTAGCCCTCCAACTATGATGAAATACCTGATTTTTCAAAGGACTCGCTCTGGAACAGTTTTGAAAGCTGTTCTTACCTTCTCCGAATTTATTTAAATAAACCAACTAGATCTAAGTAAAAATTTATGAAACTTGCGATTCAAGACTTCTTTTACAACTTTCATTTTTTTTAAGCTTTCGCAAGAAAGACCTCTAAGTACTTTTAAATTGCAAAACAAGTTTGGTCGACGTTAGAACAGTTTTCACAAATCAAACCCTTCTTTTCTTATAAAATATCGGATAGACCTTTCATGACTCAAATGATGTTCAAATTTTATGATCTTCATACCTCGTGATGCTAGTTGGGGTACGAGATGTCCGGAGTGTGCGTGCCGGATGCCCGGAGGTGTGTGCCAGAGATTCCTCGTGATGCCAGGTTAGATGAGAGCGATAAATTGAGGGATGCAAACACTGGTCCCTTGAAAGATAAAAAATTGAGATTGTATCATGTGCATGGATGTGTACATGTGGCATGGTGATATATGTATGACTGCTTGATGATAAGTGCATGGTGATATATGCATGTTGCATGGTGATACATGCATGGCTACAAGGTAAGGTATGCTTGAAAGCATAAATGATATGTGTTTTATTAATGATACCTTAATTGTTCTGTTTGATGCACTGTGTAATTTGGGGGATCTTTATTGCTGAGTGGTTGTACTCACCCCTTTTACGGATTAACATTTCAAATTAGAAAGATACCTCTTTCACCAGTTGTGCATGGTACCTTCTATGGCATACCTACTGACGTCGAGGTGGAGTGCACCGAGCATTCCTATATTAGTATACCTAGTCTGGAGTATGTCCGAGTTCGAGTATTGGTGATGTACGACGTGGGTTTAGCTGATGGCCCTATCATCCAAGAGTTTTTGTCTGTTCACGTTCGACACAATGGGGTGATGCTAGGGATGTTACCATCGCCACCACCCGACGCGCTGAGTTGGGTGTGATGGCACATAGGACTGGTGGGAGCTAACATTTTCTTTTTGAGGATAGCCGACACTTGTCGATGGAGGGATGTACATGTTTCATATAGGGTCAAGTTCTCTTTTGGGTATAGCCGAGTATAGTTAAAAGTCTTGGCCTTTTTGTTGTATCGACCCGAAATGTCCATCATGAAAATATAAATAAAAGTTAATCGACTTTATCTTTTCCTTTGGTGCGTAGTTGGTGTGTGTTGCATTATTATTATTGGAGGGAGAGATGGTGAAACTTGTTTATACTTCCGCCGATGAACTGCTCTGGGACCTTTACAAAAAAAAATAAAAATGGAAAAGCATTCTACCGATCAACCCCTATGAACCATGGTTTCATAAAAATTTAAAGGTTACCTTACTAGTATGAAGTAGGATGAGTGTCAAGAAATCTGTGGCGACCCTAACAAATTAGGGGCCATCAAGGGGTGTCACAGCGATTGGTATCAGAGCAAATGGTTGTAGGTGGAGTGATAAGGAGCCTCATTTGGAAATTGAGGAATATGATGACAATGCACACCATAGGGTATTAAATGGAATAATTGGTTAACCTCGAATAACGGGTGATGAGTATTCAGTCGTAGATCTCTAGTAGTTTATTTTGAGTTGTCTTTAGGTACCAGTAACATGTATATGTTAGTTATATAGTAGTAGTTGCTTTGAACGGAGACAGTAAGTCTTAGATTTTTTTTCTTGAGGCAAATGCTTGGAAATTGCAGGAAAGTCATGGTGCGAGCTGGAAGCGCTCATTGATCGAGGGCTGTAGCCTCTGCTGCAAGGGCTTAACCCCGAATGGAAGATAGTCTGCAAGCATTGGCCAATATTGGAAATCTGATGGATAGGCAAGCGCAGCACCAACTTGGAGTGGAACGTCGCTCTCAAGGACTGGTAGAGCAATTTCTGAAGTTGAAGCCACCTAAGTTTAGTGGAATGGGAAGTCCTAAGGAGGCGGAACATTGGATTGATGGGATAGAACAAATTTTTCAGTTGTTGGACTATAGTGATGCTAAGAAGATAGTTTTGGCAGAGTACCAATTAGAGGGAAATGAAAAGTTTTGGTGGAGAGCTTCGAGGGATATGATCTTTCCACCAAGTACTGATGTGAACTGGGTTGAATTTGTTAGAGCTTTTAATATGAAGCATTTCTCTAACTGTGCTAAGGATAGGAAGATCACTGAATTTGTTCAGTTGGAACAAAGGGAGCTGACAGTGGATCAATATGAGACAAAATTTTCTAAATTGTCTAGGTATCCTCCCAGATGATTGAGGATCGTGAGGAAAAAGCTAAGAGATTTCTGAAAGGGTTGAAGACTGATATTAGGAAACAATTGATGCCTTTGAATATAAGGGATTATCATGAGATTTATGAAAGGGCACAGTTAGTGGAGCAAGAGCTGGTGAGAGAGCAATCAGAGTTTAAGAGACGGCTGAACTTTAGTGATGTGAGAAGGGGTAAAAGACCCTATCCTAGTAAAGGTCATACTTGGGAAGCTAAGAAAAAGAGCAATTTTGGAAATTTTAGAAGAGCTAGGGATATCCTGAATATAGGGAAAGCACCCTATCAGTTTGATGTTTGTCGAAGGTGTGATGGGTGGCATGGCCCAGGACCTTGCAATGGATGGTTGAGATGTTATAATTGTGGATGAGTAGGCCACCTTAAGAGAGACTGTCCGCAAGAGAGGTCGCAAATGGGTGTTGGCTCGGGGCAACAAGCACAACAGAGTGCTATTAGACTAAACCTACCAAGGAATCCTTAGAGGCCACTAGCACAAGGAATGGTGTATGCAATCACCCAAGAGGAAGCGAAAGCTTCCAGAAATGTTATATCAGGTACGATTTTCATAAATGGCAAGAAAGCATATGTATTGTTTGACACGGGTGCTACACATTCATTTATATCTGAAAGATATAGGCAATTGAGTGAAATAGAAGGTACGCCTCTTGAGACGCCTCTTTGTGTTTCCATGCCTTTAAAGAATATGGTATTATCTACAATGATATATGCAAAATGTATGATAACGATAGGAGGAAGGGATACGGAAATAGACCTAGTCGTAATGGGTATGTATGATTTTGATATTATCATAGGAATGGATTGGCTTCGTGAGTATCGGGCCAAAATAGATTGTTATAGGAAAGTGATCCAATTTGTTTTACCAGACCAATCTAGTTGTGAATTTTTTGGAGGTGAAACCAATTTATCTATAGCACTTATTTCAGCAATAGAGGCTCGTGCATTACTTGATGAAGGATGTCAAGGGTACTTGGCAATGGCTAAGGATTTTGCTAGGGAATAACCTAAGCTCGATGAAATTCGAGTAGTCAATGAATTTCCAAATGTATTTCCTAAGGAGTTACCTGGTTTACCACCGAGCAAGAAATTGAGTTTGAAATAGAACTAATACCTAGAACAAGACCGATATCGAAAGCCCTGTATAGGATGGCCTTAGTGGAATTGAAGGAATTGAAGGTGCAACTACAAGAGTTGCTTGATAAAGGATTCATTAGGCCAAGTGCTTCTCCTTGGGGTGCACCAGTCTTGTTTGTGAAAAAGAAAGACGGGTCGATGCATCTATGTATTGACTATAGGCAACTGAATCAAGTGACCATTAAGAATAAATATCCTTTACCTAGAATTGATGATCTATTTGACCAACTACAAGGAAGTTCGGTCCTTTCTAAGATTGACCTGAGATCGGGATACCATCAGTTAAGGATAAAGAAAGAAGACATTCCTAAGATTGCATTTAGGACTCGTTATGGGCATTATGAGTTCTTAGTTATGCCTTTTGGATTGACGAATGCACCAGCCACATTCATGGATTTAATGAATAGGATTTTTAAGCCTTATTTGGATCAATTTGTGATTGTATTCATTGGTGATATCTTGGTATATTTTAGAGGACCTGAAGAGCACGAGCAACACTTGAGCATAGTTTTGCAAACTCTAAGAGATCATAAGTTGCATGCCAAATTCAGCAAGTGTGAATTTTGGCTGGACCGGATAATATTTTTGAGACACGTGATGTTAGAAGGAGGAATTGCAATGGACTTGACGAAAGTTGAGATGGTAATAAATTGGTCGAGACCAACAACACCCACTGAAATCCAAAGTTTTTTAAGGTAGCAGATGCCCTTAGTTGAAAGTCAGTTTTGGACATGGCTAGTCTAAGAATAACATAGTGGAATCTGTTAAAGTCTATTGTGGATTCAGACTTCAAGTTGGAAATGGACCACCTTACTGATATGCTTATTGCATTAAGGATTGAGCCTAAAATCATTCAGAAAGTTAAGATTTTACAAAAATCTGACCCCCGAAATTTTGAAAATACGAGATGCTGTGTCTTTAGGAAAAAGACCAGAATCTCAAGTTTTCGAAGATGGAGTGGTAAGATGCCAAGGACGACTTTGTGTTCCCGACAATGAAGAAGTGAAAAAGGAAATTCTATCGGAGGCACATAGGAGTAATTATAGTATTCATCCGGGTAGTACAAAAATGTACAGGAATTTGCGTCAGTAATTTTGGTGGAATGGCATGAAAGTAGATACGGCTAAACATGTTTCTCAATGTTTAAAGTGCCAACAAGTGAAGGTGGAACATCGCAAACCTGCAGGACTATTGAGACCGTTAGACATACTAGAGTGGAAATGGGAACATGTAACAATGGACTTTGTGCAAGGACTGCCAAGGACATCAAATGGTCACGATTCAATTTGGGTAATAGTGGATCCTTTGACTAAGTCTGCTCATTTCCTAGCTGTCCACATGAACTATTCAATGAATAAACTTGCTGAGATATATGTAAGCCAAGTAATACACTTACATGGTATTCCTGTAACGATCACCTCTGATCGAGACTCTAGGTTTACTTTGAATTTTTGGTGAAGTCTCCAAAATGCCTTAAGGACAAAGCTTCAATTTAGTACTGCTTTTCATCCTCAAATAGATGGACAAACAGAAAGAGTGATCCAAACTCTAGAAGATATGCTGAGAGCTTGTGTTATTGACTTTAGAGGAAGTTGGAATGAAAATTTGCACCTAATAGAGTTCGCCTATAACAATAGTTTTTAGAAAAGTATAGGCATGGTTCCATATGAAGCATTATATGGAAGTATGTGTAGGACTCTTGTTTGTTGGGATGAAGTAGATGAAGGAAAACTGATAGGACCTGAGCTAGTGCAAGTTACTACAGAAGTGGTCGAGATAATCAGGAAAAGACTTAAGATAGCCCAGAATAGATAGAGAGACTATGCTGATAGGTGTAGAAGGCCTTTGGAGTTTAGCGTGGGAGATCATGTATTCCTTAAAGTATCCCCTATGAAAGGAATATCTCGATTTAGAATGAAGGGTAAGTTAAGCCCTAGATTTGTTGGACCTTTTGAGATACTTGAAAGAATAGGAGATGTAGCTTATCGCTTGGTGCTACCTCCAAAATTGGGAAATTTACATGATGTGTTTCATGTGTCGATGTTGAAAAAGTACCAGCCGGATCCTGGTCACATACTCGATCATGAAGCCATCAAAGTGGACGAGAAAGTGAGGTACATCGAAGAGCCTATGCAAGTACTAGACCGAAAAGAGAAAATTCTTAGGACCAAGAAAATCCCATTGGTAGAGATATTATGGCGATATCATGATGTGGAGGAAGCCACATGGGAGAGTGAGGAATCGATGAAGGAAAAGTATCTCTACTTGTTTAAAGAGGAATAAGTGATGTATAATTTCAAGCACGAAATTCTCTAAGGAGGGGAGAATTGTGGCATCCAAAAAAAAAAAAAATTCATGGCAACCTCTAGATATCTTAAGACCTATGGAAATGTATCTTGTGTTCATGGGTAAATTAATGTTGGTGCTATAGGACAATTTGATAAGGAGGATTATGGTTCTTAACCATGCACCATATAGATTTGATTCTTATGATTTAATGTTGCAAGTTTTTGGCCATATTATTTTGTGATTAGGTATTTATTTAAGTGGAAGATATTAGTAGATTATTAAAGGGGAAGTGGGCCGAAATTCTTAGGCCAAGCCGGCCCAAAAACCCAGCCCACGATCACCCACCATTTGGCCATATGGGCCTGGCCCACGAAGCCCAAAGGAAGAGGAGGAGTTGCCGTCGACCAAGCTAGCCCAAGCCCAGCCAAATAGAGCCCATTTTGCATGGCAATTGCCAAGTGGTGCCGGCATGTAAGATCAATGATTGTTAATCATGAGGGGGAAGAAATTAGAGAGGATGAGGGGGGCGGACCAAGCAAGGAAAGGGAGAGAAAGAGAGGGAGTCGTCTGAGAGAAAGAGGAGAGAAAGAGACCGTGCATGCGAGAGAGAAGAAGGAGGTCTGTTCGTCGTTCATTCGCCGCCTTGCCCACCACCTTTGTTGTTGTTTGTGCTCAGATTAGAGGCAAGTAGAGTCCTAAAACCTACCCTTTGCTTTCTGTGATGTGTGTGTAGAAGATGGTGAATTTTGGTTATGGTGGATGTGATGAAAGGTCGAAGCTTTGGGGAGAAATTCGTTGGCCTAGCATGCTGTTTTCTGGAAAAATCAGTCCGACCCTTCACGGGTTTGTGATTTGCATGCGACTTTATAGTTGGAATCTCGCTTCGATCTCTGCATGAAAGTTGTAGAGAACATCTTGAGGGATAACATACTAAATGTTGAGACAAAACGGACAAGGATTGCCTGGTGAAATGATTTTCCTTTGAAGAGATTAGATCTGGAATTTGTTGTGTTGACCTCTAGTGATTTCATGGATTGTAAAGTAGCCTTTTTGCAACAATCTCAGTTTGAGTTCTTAATGAAATTTGTAATGTACTTCTTGAGGTAAAACATATCAAAAATTTAAAGGAAATGAACAAAAATAGGTCGGCGAAATCATTGTTCTTTGAAGAAACTAGATATGGGAAAATGCTACCTCGACCTGGTATGATTCTGTGATTTTTTTTAATTATACAGCTAAAATTTGATCGTGTGTCCTTAATGAAAGTTGTGGGTAATATTCTGAGGTTTAACATACTGAAACTTTAGAAGAAATAGACATATGTAGATCGGTGAAACGAGTTTCCTTTAAAAGAAGATAATATGGAAAAAACGACACTGAGAACAGGGGAAAGTGATCGTCTATATCTATTAATCTAGAACGATTTGGGGTTCAATTTCTTCACAAGATATTTACCGTCAGGATTTGTCTATAACATATCAAAATTTCATAATTTTTGGAGTTTATTTGGATATTTAATTTAAATTACTTTTGAAACTGTGCAAGCTGAATTGTTAAAATTTTGAAGACTATGATGCATGGACTATATTGTTTTGTGTGAGATTCTTTTGGTATGGTGTGTTTCATGAGATATTTGCCTTTAGGTCTAGTCTATAATGTGTCAAGTTTTCAGAATTTATTTATACCATGCACTAATTTTCCTAGAGTTTTAACCAAAGGAGTGTATTCTGTTTTATTTAAAAATTGATGTGTTTTCAAAAATAAATGAATTTTTCCATGTGATGCAATGTTTTGAGCAGTTGATTTTCTGCATATGTGATGACATATGGCATGTTATATGGCATCAAAAAGCTGGTTGAGACTCTTGATATTGATGCATCAAATGCCATGTTGAAATTGAGATACATGTATAAATACAAATTGAGATAATAACAAGACCATCGGAGGTGTGAGCTGATGATGTCTCAGGAGTTTCGAGATGCCCAGAGTGTGTGTGCCGGATGCCTCAGGAGTTTCAAGATGCCCGGAGGTATGTGTCGGAAGTCTCGGAGGTGTGTGCTAAGGGGGTACCTCATGATGCTAGTTGGGGTACGAGATGCCCAGAGTGTGTGTGCTAGATGCCCTGAGGTGTCTACCGGAGGTTCCTCGTGACGCTAGGTTGTATGCGAGCAATAATTGAGGGATGCAAACACTGGTCCCTGGAAAGATAAAAAATTGAGACCGTATCATGTGCATGGATGTGTACATATGGCATGGTGATATATGTATGACTACTTGATGATAAGTGCATGGTGATATATTCATGTTGCTTGGTGATACATGTATGTCTACAAGGTAAGGTACGCTTGAATGCATGAATGATATGTGTTTTATTCATGAGACCTTGATTATTATGTTTGATGCACTGTATAGTTTGGCAAATCTTTACTACTGAGTGGTTGTACTCACCCCTTTTAGGGATTAACATTTCATATTAGAAAGATGCCTCTTTCACCAGTTGTGTGTGGTACCTTCTATGGCATACCTACTAACGTCGAGGTAGAGTGCACTGAGCATTCCTGTATTAATATAGATGGTCTAGAGTATGTCCGAGTTCATGTATTGGTGATGTACGACATGGGTTTAGTTGATGGCCCTATCATCCAAGAGTTTTTGTCCATTCACGTTCGACGCAATGGGGTGATGCTAGGGATGTTGCCACCACCACCACCGCCCGATGCACCAGGTTGGGTGTGATGGCACGTAGGACTAGTGGGAGCTGACGTTTTCTTTTTGGGGATAGCCAATACTTGTCAATGGGGGATGTACATGTTTCATATAGGGTCGAGTTCTCTTTTGGGTATAGCCAAATATAGTTAAAAATCTTGGCCTTTTTGTTGTATCAACTTAAAATGTCTATCATGAAAATATAAATAAAAGTGAATCGGCTTTATCTTTTCTTCTGGTGCGTAGTTGGTGTGCGTTGCATTATTGTTATTGGAGGGAGAGATGGTGAAACTTATTTATGCTTCCGCTGATGAACTGCGCTGGGACCTTTACAAAAAAAAATGGAAAAGTATTCTACTAATCAACCCCTATGTACGATGGTTTCACAAAAATTTAAAGGTTACCTTACTAGTATGTAGTAGGATGAGTGTCAAGAAATCTTTGGTGACCCTAACGGATTGGGGGTCGTCGAGGGGTGCCACATTAAGAGCCTCCAGATCATATTTAGAAATGGACATTGATTGTAATTAATTATATTAATTTGATGAATTTTATCCCATAGGAATTTTCATTGTATTAATATGATTAATTAGGATGAAATATCTTATTATTTTTCTTAATTTACCCACAGGGATTAAGAAAGGGCATATAGTATGGTAGTTTCTTAATGACATAATTATGACTCTATTTAAATTAAAAACTTAGCCCACAGGTAGTTTTTATGTTATGTGATTCATATTGTGACATGTTTGCATTGGTGTAACATGATTTATTTATATTTGCCTCAAATTTTGTGACATAAGCATGATTATTTGATATGCAGTTTCGCAACCTGTGAATTTCTCTAAATTTAAGTTTGATGTTCCCATACTGAATGGTGAGAACTATAAAGTTTGGAAGAAATCAGTTATTCTTCAATTGGGGTGGATGGACATTGACTATGCTATAAGGAAGGACAAACCACTTGCTCCTACCGATTAGAGCACTTCAGCTAAGATAGGTCTTTATAACCAATGGGAGCGGTCCAACCGCATTTGTGTGATGTTTACAAGAGCTAAAATATCTCCAAATATTTATGATTCGGTTGCTCAACATAGCAATGCTAAGGCTTTATTGGAGGCCATAGATGTGCAGTTTGAGAGTTTTGAGAAGGCGCATGCCATGACCCTGATTATGAAGTTTTCATCATTGAAGCTCACTAGTGTTAGAGGTGTGCATGAGCACATCATGTAAATGAGGGATATTGCAGCTCAGCTTAAGAAACTTGAGGTTGAGATATCTGAATCTTTTCTTGTGTATTATATTTTGAACACTCTCCCACAACAGTATGCACCTTTCAAGATCTCTTACAACACACATAAGAATAAATGGTCAATTAATAAACTCATGACCATGTGTGTTCAAGAAGAAGAAAGACTGATTATGAAATTGGGAGAAAGTGCTCATTTGGCAATATAAGGAAAGAATAAGGGCCATGGCAAGCATAAAGGGAAAGGCAAAATACCTCCCCAAGCTGACATTAAGAAAGAATCCAAATGTTTCTTCAATAAACAGAAGGGGCATATAAAGAAGGATTGTGTCAGATTTAAGGCCTGGCTCAAAAAGAAATGTAATCCAATGTCTTGTGTTTATTATGAATCTAATATAACTAATGTAAGTCACAACACTTGGTGGATTGATTCTTGATCTACAATCCATATTTCAAATTCCTTGTAGGGTTTTCAAAACCACAGGAAGCTAATGGGAAGTGAACAAAGCATCCATTCAAGAAACAAGATGCGCTCGCACGTGGAAGCTAATGGGACATGTACACTAGTTCTCAATAGTAGCTTTGTTTTGAATTTGGGAATGACCTTTTATGTTCCTACTTTTTCTAGAAACTTAATTTCAATTTCAAGACTTGTACCTTTGGAATACTCTTCTAACTTTTCAGATTCAAACTTCTATTCATCATTTAAATTTGAAATTGTTGGGAGTGGTACCTTGTCTGATGGTCTTTTTCGAATTAATTTACAAGGCAATGCCTATTATGATACAATGCATGTTCATGATAAAGCTGGTATGAAACAATGTATTGTGAAAGAACATTCCTCTATGTTGTGGCATCGGTGATTGGGACATATCTCCATAGAACAAATTAAGCGATTAGTAAATGATGGAGTACTCAGTACTTTAGATTTTACTGATTATGATACTTGTGTGCACTGCATAAAGGGAAAGTAGACTAACAAGACAAAGAAAGGTGCCAAGAGAAGTATAGAAATATTAGAAATCATACATACGGATATTTGTAGTCCGAAAACGGACTCATGTGGTCAGAAATATTTCATCTCTTTCATTGATGATTACTCACAATACATGTATCTCTATTTGATTCATAATAAGTATGAAGCATTAGATGCCTTTAAGGTATTTGAGGCGGAAGTAGAGAAACAACAATACGGTAAGCAAATTAAGATCGAGAGATCAGATAGAGTTGGAGAATTCTATGGTAGATACATTGAAGATGGATAAGCACCTAATCCATTTGCAAGGTTTCTTCAAAAGCATGGGATAATTGCCCAATATACTATGCCTGGTTTTTCGTGGACCAAAACGGCGTAGCAGAAAGAAGAAACCGGACCTTATTGGACATGGTGCGTAGTATGCTTAGTAGCTCCAAACTTCTTAAATCCTTGTCAACTGAAGCATTTAAGACGGCACTATACATATTAAACCAAGTTCCGACAAAGGCTGTCCCAAAAACACCTTTTGAGTTATTTAAGGGTTGGAAACCGAGTTTGCATCATGTGCGTATTTGGAGATGCCCGTCTGAAGTGAGAGTTTATAATCCACAAGAAAAGAAGTTGGACCTAAGGACCATAAGTGGGTATTTCATTGGATATGTCGAAAGGTCTAAGGGATATAGGTTTTATTGTCCATCTCATACCACTAGGATTGTGGAATCAAGAAATGCTAAAATTCTTGAAAATGACTTAATTAGTGAGAGCGATCAATCGAAGGATGTCATGACCCAATTTTTTGAGTTCACCACCTAAAACTAGGTTAATGGATTACTAAGCCTTTAAGCTTAGCTCGGGCTCTCCCAAGCCCATACCAATTCGCAACTTATGTTCAAGTTCTTAACATACAAATAATTTTAATCAAGAGTCGCTACTAATCTATTTTTGGTGGATCGATTAGAAACCCAAGTAAAGTAACGGGAGATTTATTTTACTCCTATGAACCAGAGATTTATGAGTTCGGGGACTTGGTTACACCAGACTATCCTAGTGCCTTTTCAGTACCTTTTTATTTCATTTTCAAAAATGTTTGGCAATTGAATTGATTCTAATTTAACTTGCTAACATGTGAGGTGATCATACAAGTGCGCATACCACCAATTTAACACTCAAGAAAGCAATTAAATAATGCAGAACTTACCTCAAAGTAACGAAAGCATCTGCAGTGTTAAATTAAAATCCATATCAACAACCCTAAATATGGTTTCTAATTAACACGCAATTTCTTTTTTTTGTTTTCATTTTTTAACGAGACTATAATTCATATGCAATGCAATGCTTTTAATCTAATATGAAATGATATGACATGGCAACATGTCCTAAACTATATGAATAAAATTTTTATGATCTCTTAATGAACATGTAATTGTTAAATATGCAATCTAAATTAACCAAAATGACTTAATTATAATGACGTGCAATGCAATGCAATGACGAACAAAATTATTTCAACTAAAATGACATTCAGCATGCAATTTAATATGCGAATTATATGCCGCGCGATATTTATTAAATGACCTCATCTAATGACGGGCAATTTCTAATTAAATGGACCTAACAACAATCAATAAATGACGTGCATTTCATGAACGTAATTCTATATGATATGGACATTTTTATTTTCTTAACAAAACATGCAATTTATCTAGGAGAGATTATCTACCTATAATTGATAAACATGCAATCCTGACATGCAATGACGTGCAAAGAATGCCCTAATTCAACATGATATATGCATTATGATTTTTTGTTTTTTATATTAATTTCGAAATTAAAATTTCACATGCAATTTAAATAATGATAAAACTAACAACTTAAATGAATGCATTTTTTTTGTTTTTTATATTTTTCTAAATTCGGAATAAAATCCCTATTCTAGATATGCAAGATAACAAGAAATATTCCAAAACAAACTGAATCCTAATTCAAATATCTTTTACATTTTTAGTGGTTTTCAAAAACAAGCAATTATCAACTAAAAATTAAATCTAAACAATCAAGATATTCAATCAAATAAATGATTAAAATAATCGAAAAAATAACTTATTGCCTCACAGGCCAAATTAACGATTATCCTAGCCCTAATTATCACGACTAAAAGTTCAAAATAACTAAAAATCTGATCCGAATTCTCACGAATCAGATTAATAATTATATTGATTCAACACTTAAAATACAATTGACAAACCCCAAGAATTAATATAATTAAAAAAATGACCCAACATCTTACGGGTCAAATTAATAATTACAATAATCTTAGGGATAACTCTTGCGGATAATGCCTACAAGATTCATAAAGTGAACATTGGGATCCAATTAAATAACTAAACTAAAGAATATAAACAAAATAAAGTAAAGTAAATGAAAAATAAAAACAACCCAATTGATTTTACTTTTTCTGTTGGATTTTTTTTTCTTTTCCCCTTTTAGGCAAAGCTTGGCAGCTGGTTCGAGGCTCGGCGAGGGAGTCGCAAGCGTCCGCATGGCGAGAGGTGGAGGCACAGTCTCTCGGGCGTCCGACGCGGTTGGATCGGACAGCAGTGGAGCGCGCAAGCGTGGCGGCGTGGCAGCGTCACGGGCGATGGAGGTTTCCTGAACAGAGGTGTCGGAGTCGGGACTTCGGCGTCGGGTGCTGCTGGTGCGGGCACAGAGCAGGCAGTGGTAGGGACGATCTAGTGCCTGGGTCGTCAAACGGTGGGCTGTTGTAGGAAGCGAGGGGAAAATCGGCGTCGTGGCGAAGTTGGTGGTGTAGTGGCCGACTGGGTTGTGCTGTGGAGGCACGATGGAGGCCCGGATACAAACACCGATGGCAGGGCTGGTGCGAGTGCTCGCAAATGGAAACCGGCAGTCAAGCGACGCAGGGGCGCGGCGGCGTGGGCTGCAGCGGAACGGCATGGGTGTTCGTGGAGAAGAAACCCACAAAGAAGAACGGTGCACAATTTTTTTGTTTTTCACTCTCCCTCACATCACTTCACTCTCTCACGGCAATGCTCTCTCTGACTTTTCCTTTTCCCTGTAGTTTGTCAGGAAAAAGAAAAAAGAAAAAGCCCTCTTTTTGCTGAAGATGGACGAGGAAGAAAACCTTTCTCTCTCTCTTTTTACTTGACTTTTCTTCTTCGTTTTTCGAAAAGTGAGAGAGCCCCCCCTAATCTCAACGTACCCGATTGCTTTTTATAGGTAAAAAAAAATACAATCCTTATGTGAATATTTCATCGATGAAAAGATTGTCTATAACCTCCTAATCACCCCAAAATCCTCTTATTTTCTTTATCTCCTTAATTTTCCTAACGATCTTATCACCTAAAGACTAAAGATAAGATTGCAACCTAATTCTAAAAACCACCGCAATATCGCATAAAATCTCAATTTCCCACGAGATAATTAATTTAAAAAAAAATAATGTGCTTGGGCTAATTTGCTCTTTTCGTGGGCCTAGCCCAGCCTACCCAATTAGAGCTCATAAACATAAATTTGAACCCATTCACCACTGGTCCAATAAAATGCAAATAAAAACTAAATGAACCTACAACTAAATGCTATGCAGTTAATTAATTAATTAATTAATTAATTAATTTTTTAGGGGTTAAAATTAATCCCTAATTTTTTAATACGACAAATGACTAAACGGGTAGCCAAAATTTAGGTGTCAACAAAGGACTTTGTTCCTAAGGAAGATCATCCAAACACTTAACCTTTCACCTCAAGTTTAAGGTTAGTTGTTGCTTATAATGCCCCTTCAGTTCAGCTAGCTATTGAATAACCAATTATTGAAGTTCCACAACCTGCTGATATTGATCTAGTAGATCTAGTTGTTCAACAATTACTAGAAACTATTGAACAACCAGTTGAGCAACACGCTCCTCAAGAGAATGTTGATGCAACATTGAGAAGATCTGCTAGAATAAGGAAATCGGCTATTCCTAGTGATTATATTGTTTATTTACAAGAGTCTGACTATAATATTGGAGCTGAGAATGATCCTGAAACATTTTCATAAGATATGAATAGTGATAAATCTAATTTATGGTACAATGTCATGAAGGAAGAGATGAGTTCTATAGCATCTAACAAAGTCTAGGATTTGGTTGAGTTACTTGATGGTGCGAAGACCATTTATTGTAAATGGGTCTTCAAAACTAAGAAGGATTCATTGGGTAACATTGAAAGATATAAAATTAGACTTGTTGCCAAAGTATTCACTCAAAAGGAAGTAATCGATTACACGGAGACCTTTTCTCCTGTATCTAAGAAAGATTCTCTTTGTATTGTTTTGGCATTGGTTGTCCATTTTGATATGGAATTACATTAGATGGATGTGAAAATAGCGTTCCTCAATGGAGATCTAGAGGAAGAGGTTTACATGAAACAACCTGAATGATGCTCCTCTAGTAAAGGTGAGCATTTGGTGTGCAAGCTTAAGAAATTAATATATGACTTGAAACAAGCATCTTGCCAATGGTACTTAAGGTTTCATGATGTTATCTCTTCATTTGATTTTGTAGAGAATGTCATGGATCAATGTATATACCAAAAGGTCAGTGGGAGCAAAATTTGTTTCCTTGTGCTATATGTGGATGATATACTACTTGCAACCAATGATATGGGGTTGCTACATGAAGTGAAACAATTTCTCATTGAGAGTTTTGACATGAAGGATATGGGTGATGCATCTTATGTCATTGGCATTAAGATCCATAGAGATAGACCTTGAGACATTTTAGGACTATCTCAAGAAACCTATATCAGTAAGGTCCTAGAGAGATTTCGGATGAAAAATTGTTCACAAAGTATAACACCCATTGTGAAAGGTGACAGGTTCAATTTGAACCAATGCCCGAATAAGGATCTAGAAAGGGGTTAAATGTACAACATTCCATATGCTTCTACTGTTGGAAGCTTGATGTATGCTTAAGTTTGCACACGACCTGACATTGCTTTTGTTGTGGGAATGTTGGGAAGATATCAGAGTAATCCAAGTTTAGACCATTGAAGAGCTGCAAAGAAAGTGATGAGATACCTTTAAGGTACCAAAGACTACATGCTTATGTATAGACGGACTGACAACCTAGAAGTGGTCGGTTATTCATATGCAAATTTTGCGGGCTACGTTGATTCACGAAAATCAACATCTGAATACATTTTTATGTTAGCTGGCAGAGCCGTGTCATGGAAAAGTGCCGAGCAGACTTTGACTGCTACTTCCACTATGGAGGTTGAGTTCGTTTCCTGTTTTGAGGCTACCTCGCATGGTGTATGGTTGAAAAGTTTCATTGCTAGGCTTAGAATTGTTGATTATATTTCTAGGCCATTAAGAATATATTGTGACAATTCAACTATGGTTTTTATGGCTAAAAATGCCAAAAGTGGCAATCGAAGTAAGCATATCGACATTAAGTATTTAGCCATAGGGAACATGTTAAAGAGAATAAAGTGGTCACTAAACACGTTAGCACTGAATTGATGATAGCCGATCCTTTCACTAAAGGCATGCCACCAATGAAATATAATGATCATGTAACTAGTATGGGAATAGGTCTCATCATGTGATTTGTCGTCATATGAACGATTTTTTATGTATGAAACTTTTATTTAGTTGTAATGTTGATTCTCAATTTTGGTGTACACATTTTGTTGTTTATGATAATAACATTTATCCTTGGTTCTAGAATAAACATGGGGTCTATTCATTAAGATATGTTGTTACATATAGGCTGACATTAAAGAAATAAGATGCATTGTGGTACATGGAAGATATTACTCACTCTTAGAGCTTATGTCGCCATAATCCATGTGTTTTGTTTCTTGACTTTAAGCATAAAGTTTTTGTGGAATTAGTTGGATAATCCGTATGATGAAAATGATGGGATCAAGTGGGAGAATGTTATTTATTTTTGTGATCCCACATTTTGGACCCACATTTTCTCTTAAAGTTGCGACTATTCGACATGAAGTTTTTCCACGCTTCGTATCCTTTCGTGACAACCGCCCATTTGATAATCGTCTTGATGGGAGATGGTGTATAAAAATGAATGTACATTCATTTCTGATGAGTGATGACAACGTCTAACACAAATTCTCATAATTGGAATATACTATCAGTACATGAGGGAATTGGGTTAGTAGCGTGTTTCCAATTTTTCTTTGAATTTTCAGGTTTTTTCTAATGAACGTAAATAAGAACAATGGCTGGAGGTTTGTCTTTAATTGATCCTGGCTTTCGCATCATGAATTTTATGTCTTACAAAAGGAACTCAAGAAGGGAGAGAGAGAGAGAGGGGGGGAGGGAGGGATTTTGTTCGCTAGTGGTTCCTCCAAGTCACCTGAACCTTCGAAGGCTAGCTCCCCAGTCGTTGTCCACCATGAACTAGGCAAGCTCCCTCTTCCTCTGTACATACTCTATTTTGGGCATGCTAGGTGGGAGCTCGCGGCCATCCGGCTAACATGAACTCCGGTCTCGCTAGTTTCCCAATTGAGCTGCTGTGTGTTCTGGTACATTCGTTGAGAGTCTCGGTCAAACTAGAAATCCCTCATTTCGATAAAATGTTTCAATGAAAAACCGAACTCGAATCCTTAAAACCAAAGTTTAGATCTCCGTTACCCACGTGATTCATTGTGATATTGCTGTCCCGACACTAACATCGGCATTTTCTTTGATTTTGGTGGCATATCTCACATTGTCCGAGTCGGCCGTGAACCTCTCGCTGGAGGAGCCCGTGGTTTGGAGCCACCCTTGTTAGTCCATTCCCCTTCCTTTTAATATGCATACAAGTGTGTTTTTGTGATTGAATATGGTCATAAGGGTTTTGGAGCTTGAAAGGCTTCTCGGCCAGTGGCTAGCAGTGACCGGCACTGGTTGAACCAAACTACGGACGCTGGATGGTGGGCCGGCGGTTGCTTGAGCTTTAGTGCAGGCTCATCGGAGTATTGGTGTTGGTTCGAGTGCGGACGTCACGAAGGGAGAAGACGTTGGGAGGAAGAGATGGCTTCACTAGGAAGATGACCACGTGCAGGGAAGAGAAAAAGATAAAGATAAAAAGATAAAGATAAAAAATAGAAAATAGGAAAGAAAACAAAAGAAACAAAAAAAGAATAATAAGAAAGAAAGATAAAACAAAAATCCATGGGCTTAATAAAGAATGGGCTTGTTCAGGATTAGATATAGGTTAGGAATTGTGGCCTTAGTAAACAAAATAGAAATCAGTTAGATTCGAACTACGCCCAGAAGCCGGTCTGAATTCCAAACCAAGCCTGGACCATTAATGGGTCTAGGCCAGACTCATATCCGAACCGGGTTCCTTGACCGGGTCCAAAGTCTTTTTCCAGAATTAAAAATGTTTAAAATTAATAAAAAAATAAAAAATACTAAAAACATTTAAAAATAAAAAATTAGAATATTCATAAAATTAATTTCAAAATTCAGAAAATTTAGAAAAAAAATCATAAATTTTTGAAAAAAAAAGCTTAAAAGTTAGCAATTTGAGTAGTTTTCTCTTTAAAAAAAATGAAAAATCTTTAAAAAATTGAAACCCAATTGAACATGCCTTTAGGGATTCACCATAGGATTTTTGGATGTCTTTTTCATTTTACAGACGATGATAGGTTGGTGCTTGCACTTTTCAATTCAATGCAATTTGAATATATCAAGTGTTATTTTCTTGGAATGGTTAGGATGAATCTTAAAATCTTCAATGGGCTGCCCTCATAATTTAGTTAGCAAATAATCAATTTTAGTTACCGAAAGAGCTCTAGTTAAATAGCTAAGGTGTGGCACCCCTGAATGGCCCCCAATCTGTTAGGGTCACCATATTGTTTCCTCTACCTAGATATCCCTTTTCTTATCAATGGACTGCTGAGAAGTCATATGGGGGTTTTTTCATATACTTGATTGGTCCCTGCGCAAAAGTATGGCGGAAGCGTATCCAACAACTCCCTTCCTTATATTAAAAAACAATGCACACCAACTAAAACTTTTATAAGTTAAAGCCAAACACTTTTATTTACATAACTTGATGGACATCATTAGTCGGTACATCCAAATGCCAAGTTTTTCTATACTCAGATATATTTCAAAAGATGACCGACATCTTTTCCAATAGTTGTATACTTAAAGTTCATCGATCAGTGTTGGCGTCCAAAAGTTCATTCCTTTGCAATCCTCCTCCTCGCGGTCATATCCAACCATTCAGTCCATTTGCTGGTGCCGATGACAACAGAGACATCTTATCTAGTATGAAATGGGACGATCACAATCCAAGTCCATGCAACCAACTAGTAGTTGAAGATCTACCAAGCTATACTATACAAGCAATCACAATCCAAGTCCATGCAAGATAGATAAAATAGGTAATAAAAGAATGAGTGTGCATCAGATCGATAAGACTTTTGAAAAGCAATGTCAATGCAGTTTCAAAACCAGAATGTATCATTTCAATCACACAAGTCCCGATTATAGGCCAAACTATTATAACACATCCCATTCCATGCCATACAATTTAGTCCCATAACAAGACCACACACACACTTAATAGTGCCATCAGTTTTAATATTCAAAAGGTTTCATCCCCCCAAAGGACCAACGTTTGCATCCTTCTTGGATTTCGCACCCAACCTGGCGTCCTGAAAGCCTCTGGAACACACCTCTGGGCATCTCGCACCCCACCTGGCATCACGAGGAATCTCCGGGGCTCTCCATGAAATGGTTACCCCTACCATCCAGAATTACATACCAACATACCACCAGGCCTCCCCCGAAATTACGTACCGATATACCACCGGGCATCCCGAAACTCACGGGGACCCTCCGGGCATGTATTCAAAATACAACAAAACATCCAAAGGGCAGCGACTCATTCGAAACTTTAGGCATCCCGACTCCCGGGGCATTGTTGACCCGATGGTCAAACGGTAACATTAACATCTTAAATTATTTCAATACCAAAACACTTTCGATGCAAAGCCATTAGAAATCCCATGAGTTTTCATTGAAATCTCAGCCATGGTATATCAACCAAGTCATTTCAGTGCCAAACCATTTTCAAAACAACAATGACAGGTTTTGAAATCATATACCAAAGCATTTTCGAATTACCAATGAACGAAACTCAGCAATGAAAACAGAAAAGCCCGTAGGTCCACTTCCATGGCTAATCTCCAAACGCATTTCAAAATCATATGCAATTTCTTAAACCATGCTTGCAACTTTTGTCCAAAATTGAAAAGAGTTATCAAAACAAACAACTTGAATTCGCCACATTGGTAAGTTTAAACCCCACTCCTGACTTCATGATTTTATAATAAGTCCACATCAAAGTTCGAGATTTCGAGAGCTCCAAAACCTTTTCTTTTCTTTTGAAACGTTGATGAAAGGCACCTCGGTTTATACAAAACTTCCAGCGAGGGTCGGGAGGTTTTTCCACATTAATTCATTGCTAAACTTTGCTCAAAAGCGATAACTATGTTTAAAACTCGTATAGTAAATCGAAATATCAACCCGACCTTGAATGGTTTGGACAAATCAATACAAAACTCGAAAATTTGTAAAGCACCTTGCGATTTTGAAACACTTGAAACTGGTGCCATAGTAAATAGAGATTCTAAACACAAGTCAGGAGGTTTTCTTTTCCAAAACCGAAAACAATGGCTGAATTCCTCAAGATTTTATAGTCGCCAAAAAAAATCTGTTTTGGTTGAAATTCAAAGAAATCAAACACATGCATGCAAAATCCGAGCAATCCATCCAGTTTTCAACCTCAAAACAGTCTCGATTTCTTAATAAGCCATAAATCAAGCACATGCATGAGAAATCCAAACACTTCATCAATCGCTCAACCTCAAAACAGTCTTGGTTGCTCAATAAATCATCATTCAGCATTAAAATCCAACAATCCAACCTACCAATGCACTTTCTAGGACAGGAACAACACTACACAACATAGATTAGTAGACTTTAACTTGCCTCAAGTCCTACGGTGTTCACGGTGAAAGGTTTCGTGCGGTGGTGCGGTTCAACGGCGACGACGCATGAGCACGGGCAGAGAGCAGTCCTCTCTCTCCCCTTTCCTCGCTGCTCCCACTGGCACGTTCACTTCTCTCTCACTCGCTCACGAACTCCTCTCGTTCACTCTATTCTTTCGCTCGCTCGCTGCGCTCGTTCTCTCTCAGCTTATCCGCCCTTTTTATTCCTTCGTTGATTGACCTTATGGGTCAACAAAAGAGCCATCCTCGGTGGCTGCCGAAAGAACGGACAGCCCATCTACTTGTGTCCATGCGTGAGAGCCCCACTTGACTTGCTGACACCTTGCTTCTCCATGCAAGATACGTGTCCGGTTCCTTGCTCCTGCGCTCGGTACGCTGGCCAACCCATCCCCATGCAGCGAACGTAACTCTTCTTTTCGGTCAACTTCTCCATTTAGTTGACCCAGATGCTGCTGCCGCACGCCACCTCGCATGCTACATGCGAACATGGCCTTTGCTGGCTGCTCGAAGCAACTCACAGTTGCTTCCTTCGGTCAACAATTCTCTCAATTGTTAACCGTCCAAGGGGCGGACGTGGCTGCGGTGCGGTGCTTGTCAGTCAACATTTACTTTCTTCTGTTGACTACAAAAGAGACGTGGGCATGGGCTGCATGGTGGCCAATCTCTTCTATTATTATATGGCAAGAATTTGTGGCCGTTGATGGAATTGTTCGCATGGCCATTCAAGGAGAAATTTTCTCCGAAAGTTAATGCTTTGGGATGTCGAGTGGCGATGAAATGATAGCCTAATGCTATACCAATGATGATGATGAAATAGTGTCCATAAATGGTACCAATGACGCATTTTGACGATACTTCCGTCTATCTGTCACGGACAATCACATATTCGAGGTCTGGCAAAAATCCGGATGCCACAATTCTTCCCTCCTTAGAGAATTTCGTCCTCGAAATTGAATGTCACTTATATCTCCTTAAATAGATGAGGGTACATTTGCCTCATTTCTTTTTGTCACTTTCTCATGTAACTTCCTTCCACATCGTGACGTCGCCATAATATCTTAACTAGTGGAATTTTCTTTGTCCGAAAGACTTGTTCCTTTTGATCTAGTACTTGGATCGGCTCTTCCAAGTATCTTACTTTCTCATCCACTTTGATGGTTTCATGATTGAATATGTGTCCAGGGTCAAGCTAATACTTCCTCAGCATCAACACATGGAACACATTATGTAAATTTTCCAGCTTAGGAGGCAATGCTAGCTGATAAACTACGTCTCATATCCTTTCATGTATCTCAAAGGGTCCAACAAATCTAAGCTCAACTTGCCCTTCATCCCAAATCATGATCTTCCTTTCATCAGGGATACCTTAAGGAATACATGGTCTCCCATGTTAAATTCCAAGGGTCTTTTACTCTTAGCTGCGTATCATTTCTATCAACTTTGGGCCGTTTTAAGTCCTTTCCTGATGATCTCTACGGCCTCTGTGGTAACTTGTACCAATTCAAGTCCTGTCAATTTTCTTTCACCTACTTCATCCCGATAGATGGGGGTCCTATATCTACTCCCATACAATGCTTCATAGAGAGCCATGCCTATACTTTTTTGAAAACTATTGTTATAGGCCAATTCCACCAAGTTTAACTTTTCATCCCAACTTAGTTTAAAATCAACGACGCAAGCTCTCAACATGTCCTCTAGTGTTTGGATTACTCTCTTCGTTTGTCCATCCGTCTGTGGATGAAAGGTGGTACTAAACTAGAGCTTTAGTCCCTAAGGCGGTTTGAAGACTTCGCCAAAGGTTTTGAAGTAAATCTTGAATCTCGATCATACGTGATAGTTATAGGAACACCATGTAAACGTACCACTTAGCTATCATCAAATTTATCCATTAGATAGTATATGCGGACTGCTAGGAAATGGGCGGATTTAGTCAAGTGATCCACTATCACCCAGATAGAGTTGTGATCACTTGATGTCCTTGGTTATCCTTGCACAAAATCCATTGTCACATGATCCCATTTCCATTTTGGTATACCTAACAATCTTAATAGTCCTGTAGGTTTGCATTGTTCCACTTTTACTTGTTGGCATGTTAAACATTGAGACACATGTTTAGCTATATCTGCTTTCATGCCATTCCACCAATATTGTTAATGTAAATTTCTGTACATCTTTGTACTACCCAGATGAATACTATAATTACTCTTATGTGCTTCCGACAGAATTTCCGTTTTTACTTCTTTACTATCGGGAACACAGAATTGTCCTTGACATCTTACCACTCCATCCTTAGAGACTTGAAATTCTGGCCTTTTTCCTAAAGACACAACATTTCACACTTTCACTATTTCCGAGTCAGATTTTTGCAAAATTCTAACTTTTTGGATAATCTTCGGTTCAATCCTTAATGCAGTAAGCATACTAGTGAGATAATCTAGTTCCAACTTGAATTCTGAATCCGCCATCGATTCTAACAGATTCCATTATTTTATTCTCATACTAGCCATGTCTATAGTCGACTTACGAATAAGAGCATCTGTCACCTTATTTACCTTTTCTGGATGGTATCGTATTTCACAATCATAATCTTTTAACAACACCATCCACCTCCTCTGTCCCATGTTCAGTTCCCTTTGTGGAAACAAGTATTTCACGCTCTTATGATTTGTATAGATTTCAAATTTAAAGAATTCCACCTCTCGGCTCAATCGAACACACCATTTAGCCAGATTATTCCTATACCTTCGTCACCATCAATTCAATCCTAGAACCATCAAAATTGACACCACCAATAACTCATCTAGTACAATCCAATGGAGACATTCACTACACCTTCACTGCAACATGAATTCAAGCCTAAAATATAGCACCATTCATTTGGTTCAAATATCGATAGTTCACCAAGACTTATTCAATTCAAAGATCGACAATCCAACAAGATAAGAACTCGTCTAGTTTCCATCGAGTATATCTCATATCTCACCCTCAAGGATCATCACTTGGACTAATCACTCATCAAATCCACAACTTGAACTTCCACAATTTCACCTTGGAAAGGGTATCACCACAATCGATCATATCCACCAATTCCACATAACCTTTTTCAAACTGAGATCATCAAATTAAAAGTTGACCACCATCAATTAAACATATTATTCCAACATATAAACCACAAATAATTTCATGTCTCATATGACCACTCAAACTCATGACTTCCAAGATCAATCTATACATACTAAATGCCTCCATGTAATGCATCAAGACTTCTAATGAGATCCTTAAATAGGAGGTCACTACTTAGCTCAAATGATCATAACTTAATCCTCAAATTCATAACTCGCTCTCCATAATTCACTTCTTAAGCTTTGTTTGCGGCACTATGCTTAGATGTTGTGCATGTTCTTCAGGTCCTTCAGAATATATTAGGATATCATTAATGAAGACAATCACAAATTGATCCAAATAGGGCGTAAATATCTTATTCCTTAGATCCATGAATGCAACCAGGGCATTCGTCAATCCAAGTGGCATAATTAGGAACTCGTAATGTCCATAGCCAGTCCTAAAATGCAGTCTTAGGAATGTCTTCTTTCTTAATCCTTAATTGATGGTATCCTGACCTCAAGTCAATGTTAGGAAAGACCGAACTTCCTGGCAGTTGGTTAAATAAGTTATCAATTCTAGGTAATGGGTACTGATTCTTAATAGTCACATGATTCAATTGCCTATAATTAATGTACAAACACATCAATTTGTCCTTCTTTTTCACAAACAAGAGTTCCATAAGCTTAACCATGCTTTCACCGCGCCACTCTGATAAATTATCCCAGAAACACTACCCTCCCGTTCAGTTCATAGTTTGGTTCATTCTTGCCCCCTTTTGCCATCCTAGAAGCCTGCCAGGAGCCGCTCCTTGCTCAGGTTCTCTGACCTCGGCGTCCACTCCCCGCCCTCATCGAACCAGGTTGTTACAGATACACCAGCTTTCGCCTAGTTCAACCCAAACTACACATCTACTAGAGGGTCTCGTTTCGATAGGGACTAACTTGTAGAGATATTATCTACTTTGGCCTATCCCATACTAAGCCTCACGATTTTTATCCTTGGCGCATGGGTAGTCATTATTCCAGGAGATCATCCATCCTAGTCCGTTGCTTATGGAACCAGTCCAATCCCTATGATGACATCAAAGTCATACATAACTATCACAATAGCTCCAACCCTTAAGACTTTCCACCTTTGGAAAGATCAAATTCTCTTGCCCCATTTTCAGCATTAAAAGAATTTATAGACGATCACAATCGGTTTCGTCGTCTCCCTAAGTTCCCAAATCCTACAGATACTACCAAGTCCATTTCCAAATCTTGTCTCCTAATATCCGTCCTTAGGTCCTTCAGGAATTTCTTGACCTTGTCCTCCCAATTCTTTATCAATCTTGGGGCATACCTAGATAGCTCAGAAAATTTCGCTTTAGGAACAATTACAACTTAGTGTCACTAATTAGCTAAGAAAGAAAAGTAATGTTCACACGTTACTGAGGTCACATGAGTAACATAAAAGGTTGTTTGCATGCAAATGTAACTCACAACTGTTACCAATAGTCTACGAGTGAAAATCAATCACCCGTTGTTCATAGTTAGTCAACTACCTTTAGTTAGCATCCTATGGTGTGCACCTTTATACCCTCATTTCCAATTGAGTCACCTTATCACTCCACATAAACCATAGCTCTGATACCACTCACTACCCTAAACGGCAGGCCGTTCAGGGGTGCCACATAAGGTAAACAAGTCTTCGATTTTGAAATCTTTGGTTGTGCATGCATTAAGATGATACTTCCTCGTGTTGATTAGGGTTTTTAGCCAACCCTCAACAATAGCTAACGGTGACTCATTTTGAACATATAGATTAGGAGAACCAATTTTAGTATGGACTTCGAAAAGCTCATGCTTTACAAGTATCTCTAAATCTACGCCCCCAAAGGCGGTCCTTGAAAGGCAAGTCGCAAGAAACTTTAAATGGAATTAGTTTTCTTAAACCTACTTTCCACAAAAAGACAATTGGGACCAAGGATTTGAGTGTGACTAGCCAAGCCTTTGTGGGGTTGAATTTCAATTGTAACAGCGAGTTGAGGCCAAAATGCAATTTTCAAAAGTTGCAGGACCAATTTGAAAATTTAACGAAATTTGCCTAAGCTCTTAAATCATATTTTATCATTTGACCCCCAATTAGTTTGAAACCAAATGGGGGCTAGGTTAGGTTGATCAAATCAACCAAAAGGACTAAATGAACTCATAATAGGCATTCTCTAATAAGAAAATGGCCTACTTTGATGATTTTCTTGCAAAATTAAGTGAAGAAAATTGCAAATTTTGGTAATGGGCTTAAAATAATATACGTACACTTTTCAATTGATCAAAAACTCCAACAAAATTGATGGATTAAGGCACTTAAACCAATTGACAAAAAGTTAGTCCACAATTTGGCCATAATTCAAAGCTACCGAGTAAATAATTGTGTAGCCCCATCATATCCTACTCAACTACCCTTTTAGCCCAATCTTTGGGTGAGATGGGAGAAGACCACTTTATGTGCAAATAGAAAATAATTAGCCATGGATAATTTAAGAAGAGAGCGTGAAAATTTCATCTAAACTAGCCGATTCAGCAATAATACAAATTTGAAAATCTAATAGAGAGTTGGTGAAATGGCCCAATTGACAGCCTCTTTGTGTGGGCAAGGATTGACCAAAAGCTAGCTTGATTTAGCATATACATTCCATGAAGTACACTCTTCCGAAACTTAAAGAGCTGAAAACGAGGCGACTTAGAGAGTTCTCCACGACCTCCACAAACCACTCAAAAAACTAACGCCAATCCAAAAATTTTAAATAGACCTATTGAGAAAAAAAATGCAATCTTCATAAACTCCTTGCCAAAACTAGCTAAAATCTTGGGAGAAGTACAGCCCGAATGCCAAAATTTGGCACGGATGGACACTTATGTGCCAAAAGTTAGAAAAGTGACACTTAATTGCCAAAATCGGAACAAAATAGATCACTTAAGTGTCAGTCCGGCCAAAATGCTGATGTGACGATTCTCCAATGAAATAAGTGTAAAATGGTGTCATTTTGCATGCTGAAGTGACTAGACAATGCAAACACTATTTTTAGGCAGCCTTCATATGTTGAGGAAAATGACTATATGGGTAGTTCTATCTTTGGACAGCAACATTAACAGTAATTCTAACGGCTTTTTACTTTTCCAATCTACCTCCAGCGAATAGATTGAAGATGATTAAGAATGATAAATTCTCAAAAATTAAATGTTTAAGAGAGACACGTGTTAAAGTCTAAAATTTGCTACACATTGTGTTCTAAGCAAAATGCTCTCTTTCAATTATCTTTCTAAGAACTATGTTCATGCTATTTGATAATTGTGCTAAAAGTCAAATGTATAAGAGCAAAAGTTGCAGTTGAATCCTAATAGTGTGATCTATCAAGGGATGGGATCAGTCTCGTTGATTGTAACTTTTTAGGTAGATTACTAATGCAATTCGACCTAATTTGTGGTTATTACTCTAAAGAGTGAATGTAGGCTTGGGAATAAAAACAAATCACTATATATCATTATATGCTACTATTATTTTTATTACTTCCATGAGTACACATTATGCTCAGGAGATTTGAAACATCATCTTGATCAAATCTTTACGTAGCATCAGTTATTTTCCATGAAAGATAGTCAATTTTTTTAAAACAACCTATTCACCCCCTTACGTTGTTTTGTTAGCCCCCAACAAAAATAAGTACTAGGGCAATCACAAAATCACACAAGGTTGCTAAGGTTAGCACAAGCGAGTACTGGTACAGTATTGTGCTTAAATTAGATACAAAAATTAGGGGGAGAGAGCCGAATCCCAGAGGTGTCGTTAGAGATTCTTACCTGGAGTACTATAGTGGTCGGTCCTACAGTTGCTCCCCCAGGATTTGCTCGCCGGCTATTGGCTTACGGGGTTCCTTGGGTTACCAAAAAAAAGAAAATTAGTGCAAGTGCAAGCACAAAATTGTAGTGAGTTGATGATGTAAGCATAAACCAATACAAGCAAGTGTAGTCTTGTGCTTATATCAGCTGCAAAATAAGTGTTGGCACAAGCACAAAACTGCATCAAGGTAATAGTGCTTGCATTAATAGCACAAGACTAAACAAAATTTACTCAAAAAATAACAACCATAAAAGTAAAACCAAAATGGGAAAAGGCAAAAGCATAGAAAAAAACATTATTTATCTGAATATTCATCGATTAATCTGAATATGATAAAACATCTCAAAACCAAACATATAAAGCTATTGCAATAAACCCCAACAATTGATATTAACCTCCCATCAGGCAACTTCTCCTCTCACCAAACATCTCAAAACCAACCCAAACAAAATCATTTGCAACAACTCTAACAATCAATATAAACATCCATCAATCAAACTCCCATCCCAAAAAACAATAAAAAAATAAAAAAAATAGATCTAGCCCCCTCTCATCAATCAATATTCACAACCCTATAGTTCATTTTCCTTTTGATGTATTTTTGATTTAGTTCATAATCCTTTCACTCTTTCTAATTAGAGCTACACCTACAGGTACTTGTATTAACTTTCTTGTCCCAAGTATCTTCTTCTTAACGGCAGCCATTCTCCTTATAGGAGAACATAATGTCATTTGATGGAAGCTTTCCATAAATGAAATTGGTTTTATGGTAATAATGCTAGTATCATTATTGGTGCCAGCATCAATTGGTTTAGATGAAAGAAGTATAGAGGTTTTTGTTGGTAGCTGTTTTGAAACTACACCCGATATCACCTTCTTTGGAGCCACCTCTCTTGTGTTTGAACCTAACACTTGTATTGTCTGTTTTTGTGCAACATTTGATTGATTTTTACTAGATTATACTTTACTTGCTTTCGGTTGAGTTTCTTTGAGCTTGTTATTGGGTTCTTTTTATGGGTGTAGCCCACGACTCTTGACTAGGGCCACCTTAAAAGATTAACATCTTCGAACTGCTCTCAAACTATAAAAAACATACACATATTGTCAACAAATCAAATACTATAAATTAAATGCACAACAATTATAAAACTTATATTCAAAATTGTCATTTCAGTAGTGAAGTCTGTAAATAAGCCATGAATATATTGCCTTATCCTTTTACTAAAAGCCTATCTTATTCACTATGGTGCCTCACTTTCAAAAACCTATTTAAATGGTCTTCTTATCACATGAGAAAGACATAATGAACTTAATTTTGCCAACATATCGACATAAAACAACAAAAATGCAAATTGTACAACTTATGAGATATTTTCTCTCTGTCTATGTAATAGTCAACTCAAGGGTTGGCCTTGCACCTACAGCAAGCCTTTAGCTGGTCTTTCAAATAAACCTTTAATTGGGCCTTTAATCAACTTTGTGCTAAGCCTTACATCAGGCCCTACAAATGGCTATTATTGTTTCTTCAATTTTCGACCTGCCTTATTGTGCCCTTACTTACACACAAAACAAGACGTGCAACAGCTGAATCATAAGAACACTTACATTTCATTTTACCCACAACTTTATCATTATCTTTATTCTCATTCTTTGAACTCTTAGTCTCATTATCAATGCTACTTTCTTTATATTTAGTGTTATTTTTATCAACCACCAGTTGAGATCTATGTGATTCTCCAAGTGTTGCAACTTTATTTTTCTGAAATTCTCTATACTTTTGCCTTAACTGTGCAAGTTCCTCATCATCATCACTTGAGCAATTCATATTTGCAAAGTTTCATCATCTAACTTACTAGATAGAGCAACTTCCCAATTTAATCCAGTCATTTCTTCATCACCTGTGTCTTCAGTAGAGCCTTTGGGACATGTAACCCTTTATTGAACTTTCTCTAATACACAAGTTATATGCCTTGCCTCCTTCTCCTATTCTCCTTCATCTAAAATAGATCCATTTCTAGCTTGAATAGTTGGTTCAATATCATCTTTTACTTCTCCTATTTGAGTGTTCTCGTGATCTTCATCATCATCGTGACACTTAACATTCACTTGAGCTTCCTCACCATGAAGATAATGGGAAAAAAAAAACAAAAACAAAACAAAAGAGATATCCCTAACGCCATTACCATCATGGAAGTATCTCAAAGCATCCTTTGGCTCTTAGAATGCAAATTTTTATTTTGCATCCTAACTATTGCACTATATCCCTCTTAAAATTAATAAATGACAGCTTATTTATATTGACAAAGATAGTGTCAACATTTCCACCAACGCATTTCCACTAATTGCTACTAATAACAAAATCCCTAACATAGGAGTTGATGGGTGCAGTATTGTCTCCTATACCGACACTGCACCCAAGAAATAAAAATTAGCTTTTGTGACCACTATGAAGAAAAGATGATAACTTCAAGTGAGTAACCTATAATCACACCTTATGACCAAAAAAAAAAAAAAAAACCTATAATCACACCTTTGATTAAACAATGACTCGACAAATACAAAGCAACAAAGCTAGCATCAAAGTGATTAAACAAATTGAGGTCCCCTTGTGTGACTCCTCCTCTAGCACCAACATCCCCATAATTGCACAAAAAACCGAGCCCTAATTTTTTCCTATAAGCCCTAATTTCGTAACAATTGAGCGAGTGAAAGAGGATGACAAACCTTGGGTGAGTGATTGAGTGAGAGCGTCAAAGTTGGCACCGAGCGAGTGACAGTGACAAGGAGAGATGATAAAACACAAGTATTGAGTGACCGTGACCAACCAATACCTATTTTCAGAGTCAAGCGTGCAATGTCGTTTTTTAGGCAAGTCAACCATGTTGTCTCCTGCGACGTCATTGAGGATGCCCACATGGACTGGTTTTTTATATTAAAAAAAAATGCCAACTCATATTAAATTCTTATTATAAAAGCCACATGACTTTTTTGGTGGGATTTCTCTAAGTAATCGTTTTTTCCCCAATTTGACACTTAAGTGAGTTGGCAAAAAATTGACACTAAAATGAGCACCATATGAAACTTTCGGCACTTATAATGTTCTTATGCCAAAAAAACTAGTTAGGGCAAGAGCCACCACCATACACAATACAATACGGTTCATTTTGATGAGGTCAAATAGGATGCCCTATTCCCCCACCAAATGAAGGGTGCGTTTGGAGATATGTTGATACCTAAGTTACTTGCACTCTATCTCCTTATTATTCTACATTGATTTCTGGAGTTCACGTTTTGTTCTGGCTCTCTATCTCCAATAACTTTTGAAATGTTCAGTTGATTCCATGCGCTTGATTGCTCATTGATAGAAGCAGTCATTCTTTGACTATGTAGCTATTAATTTCCACGAGTTAGGAATACAAATGGTTGTGCAAACTCATGAAGCCATGTGCATTCATTGCGTGCCATGAGTCATGCCCATTTTTCGATACAAGAACAAGTACAGAGTCAACACCCAACTGCCCGAGTCTCGTCTGTTTTGCTTTCACACTATGACTCCTGAAGTCACTCTCAAGGGACTATTGTTACGAGTCCCCTGCCTAATAGTTATCTCTCACTAGGATCATGACAAACTTTCATTTGACTGAGTAATTGACTGTCGGGTTGGAATACAATGAATCTTGATTCGAATAGCAGTGTCTCCCGCTCATACTAACCTTGGAGACCATGTGAATGAAGCCTTATTCAATATATGTAGACATGATAGTTTACGTATATTTATAGGAATTTATCCATCCATGAGGTAAGGATAGCCCATGTCATAGGAAATTCGTGCATTTGACATATTGCTGATGCTTTGAGACGGACTACTAAATTCTGTAGTATCAATGAAAATTAGCTTTGCATTTTAATTTCAGCATGTGAACTAATGGTTTGCTACATGATGCGTACATCACACACGATGTGTAATGACGTGCAAGTTTCTTATCAATTAGAAAATATAATACTGTATTTTGATCGATCAAAGGCATTATTCAATACTTTCACTTAGTGAACAAAGTTGGGCATTCTTTGGTGGAGACAAAACGCTCAAATAAGAGCGTTTGGAGACCTGAGTAAGGTACTCAAACCTTATAAAATTCCTCAGGATCATTCTTTCACTCAACCTATCTACCTTTTTCTTTTTCGAAGAAAAGAGCGAAGTGCTCAAGAATTCTCAATGAAACTATCTGCGCTTTTCAGCCAGCAAGAAACCTATGAGAAGTCCTGACCGTAATGTCTGTTGACGCTTTCTTATGCAAAGAAGAAATTCGTTGACCCAACGACTGCCCTTTCTCTTCATTTCTTTTTCCAATTGCTAAATTGGTTCGTGAGTCATACAAGCAATTTTGATCCCTTAAAGACGCAGACCGGTAGCGTAAGTTGCTTAACAAACTCTGATTTAGCAATTCTAGAAGTCTTGACTAATCTTTTAAAGCTAGTGTATTTGGTTCTGTATATAAAAGAACTGTATCTTTTTACTATTTAGGCTTTGTATATATTATACTCTGGGTTTCGTTTTCATTCAATCATGTCCTTTAAGTCACACTTAAAGATCCAAAAATGACACGTGAGAGCGACGATATTCAATTTCGGAAATTCAAGAGATATATAGATATATATTAATGTATTCTGGTGCACTGTCCATTCTAGATATATAGCACTGTTTTTTTTTTTTCTTTTCTTTTCTTTTTTTTTGAACTTCAAATAGGGGTTCTATTATTTCATGGCATTATGTTCAGTAACAGCTTATGGTTTTTTCTCTTAATGTACGCTATATTATCTTTGTAAGATAGTGATAAGGATCTTGTTAACAAACGTGTAGCTGTTAAAAATAATTTTATAAAAATATTTCAATTTTCAAAATAATTCTTACACATTTCATCTAAACAGTCAATGTGTTCAAAATTATTATATTTCGTTAATTGGTTAACAAGTACCCCTGAGGTATTCTTTGACGAATTTAGAACCATCATTAAGGATAGCAAGCGTGATGCTTTGAGCTATTCAACATATCCATACATTATTATATGGATTTCGTGAAGAAACATCATTATGTACTTGGTAAGCAGTAAGAAAAAAGAAAGAAGAATATTACAACTTTTAAAGTATAGATTATTCTCATGCTATGTTCAATCAATATTTTAAAATTAAATTATTGTCCAAGAATATTTAGCAATTGAAACAATGCAAACAAGATCCATATTATAAAGGGATAATCACGTGAATGGTCTTTGAATTTTTAATTTCCATGAACTTTATTCTAATGTCAATGTGGTCCATAAACTTTTTGTTGGGTTTGTCGGATTCCCATAAAAGCGGATTCGACACTAAATCGAACCCCTAAACTTGTGTGGAAGATGAGCCCAGGAAAAGCACATGCATCACCGATCCTAAGGCACATCACAGAATCGAACGTACCTCGTTAGCCACAAATTAAACACCGACATTGATATGAGGAAGAGAATTTGGCCCTGTTCCATCCGATGATGCCAATTCGCCTTGAAGGGAAGATGGGTGTCGCCTTTTGCTTACTGTTTTTCCTTTTTTGAGCGTTTTTGAGGGAGAGAGGGAGGAGGGATGTACGTTATGCCAAAAGATACATTCCTCCCTCTTTATTTCCCCCTTATATACGTCCCCTCCAAAAGGAAACGTGTCCCTTCATCATATCCCTCCATCCATGGGCCCTAATATCCTGGGCCGAGCTTTTAGGCCCAACATGAGCGGACGAGCCAACTTATTCCCATCACATTAATAAAACCATCATCTCCCACTCGCACATGGTGGGCCGAACAGGATTTTTTTACCTCTCTTCAACATTCATACCGGTGAATAATCCGTGCGACTAGCATATTTTGAGAGCTCGTTGCCATACATCTGTTAGGAATATATAGCAGCTCATAATTGGCATCACACTCTGAGTAGATTTAGTATGCAGTACCCTAGATCGATCAATCACATTTATATCTTTCTTGATCTCTTTTAAACAACGATATATATATTGTATTCACAATTATGATTATCCTAAAGACAGTCATAATTGATCGATCAGTGAATACAAAAACTACAATGTGATTCTCCAAATTCGATCTTCCTCTTTCCTTCAAACTCTCAATTTCATTTCAGCTTGCTTTTCCCATTAGATCGAATCAACTCATGACCATTGGTAACATCCTAAGATAGCAAACACTAAATAGAAATCTTGATAATAAGTAAGAGTCATGAGGGCACTAAAAATTGAGGAACTCTTTTCCTCAAGAGTCTCACACGGCATAAAAGTTGAGATCAAACTTTTGCCACTCTTATTGGTCGTCTCATGCATACGTAGTATGAAATATGTATTACGGTATTAACTCCTTTCCCATAAAGCGTATGTCTACACCTTCAATGTCTAACTTGAGTTCACGTATCTACTCATTCACAAAATTTATCAGAACTCACATCTGGCATCATAGACAGATAAAGTAAAATATGTGGGTTATTTTACTTTCGGATATAGTAAGTATTATGTCATCATCTTAACACTCAATTTATGTGATATACGTATTTTAAGCTTGAGCTCTCCATTATCACTTAGATAATAAGCTTAAAAACAGTCTCATATCTATTTATCACATAGTAAATAAAGGCGATTACCCGTGTGAGTGGGCCAATCTTATATCTATCTGACATACTTTCTCAACTTAAAGTAATGCATTGAGCATTAAGATGCATAAAGACCAAACAAAGATTCATAGGCATTAACAATGAAAAAACATTAGTTCATAAATGTGAATAACTCAGGGAAATTACAATCCAGTACATCAGACTCTACGCAATCCTAGAGATTTTACATGACCACAAAATACATTCTAGGTATTGGCTTTGTCATAGGATCTACTACCATTCCATGTGTAGATATGTACTGTAAGTTCACATCCTTTCGTGCAACCATATCTTTGATAAAGTTATACTTGGTATCTATATGTTTGGTCTTGCCATGATATTTTGAATCTTTGGTGTACGCTATAGCCACTTGGCTATCACAGTTAACCAATAATGGATTTGCAACTTTCTCAATAATATCTAAATGATCCAAAAATCTCTTAAGCCAAACTCTTTCTTGTACCGCTGCTGATAATGCCATGAACTTAGCTTCCATCGTGGACAAGGCTATACACGTTTGCTTCTTACTGCTCCATGATATGGCGCCACTATTCAGTAAGAAAGCAAATCCAGAGGTAAATTTTCTTTCATTTAAATTTCCTCCCCAATCAGCATCTAAATAACCTTCAAATCGCAGATCCTTTCCTTGGTAATTCAACTTGTAATCAGCAGTTCCCTTTAGATACCTTAGTATTCTCTTAACGGCCTTCCAATGTGCTTAACTTGGGTTGGATTGGTATCTACTCACCATTCCAACTGTGAAACATATGTCAGGTCTTGTACACATCATAGTGTACATCAAGCTCCCAATAGCACTAGCATAAAAAACATATTTCATTTGTTCCTTCTCTTGTGGAGTCCTTAGACACAGTCTATGGCTCAATCCTTCACCTTTTGCAATAGGAGTGTCTATGGGTTTATAATATTGCATACGAAATCGTTCAAGAACCTTATTTATATATGTTTCTTACGAAAGAGATAATGATCTCTTCTTGAAATCTTAACTCCAAGAATGTATGCAGCCTCACCCATATCCTTCATCTCAAAGTTGGAAGACAACCAACTCTTGACAATATTAACAAACTTCATATTGCTTCCGGCAATTATTATATCATCAACATATAATGATATAATCACAAATTGATCATTGTATCTTTTGATATATACACAATGATCCTCATCAATCATTGTAAAGTCATATGCCATTATGGCATTATGAAAACGTATATACCATTGTCTCGATGACTGCTTGAGGCCGTATATCAATCTCAAAATTCGACATACCTTTTCTTCTTGGCCTTTTATAATGAAACCAGCAGGTTGTTCCATATATATTTCTTCCTCTAATTCTCCATTAAGGAAAGTAGTCTTTACATCCATTTAATGTAACTCAAGATCCGTACTAGCCACTATTACCAGAATAATGCGAATCGAGATAAATCTCACTATAGAATAAAATATTTCTACATAATCAATTCTTTCCTGTTGATTATACCCCTTCGCCACAAGGCGAGCCTTATGCCTTTCTATCGAGCCATCAGTTTTTCGCTTTATTTTGAGAACCCACTTGTTCCCAATAGCTTTGCGTCCTTTTGGAAGATCAACCAATTTCCAAACTTGGTTTGACTTCATTGACTCAATCTCCTCTTCCATTACATGAATCCATTTTTCCTTACTGGGCAATTTAGAGCCTCATTAATATTTCTTGGCTCATCCTCATCTTGTAGAGCAATCATAAAAGTTTCCCCTTCAATGTCAAAATGTCGACGGGGAATACTTTGGCGACTTGCTCGTTGCATGGGAGATTGTACACTTTGCACATCATTCCCCATTATACTCCCACTAGGATTAGATAATGATGACATCGTCTCATCATGTGATTGCAATTGAGAATGAGTTGAATTCAATTCATCACTTCTCATATTACTCCCACCTAGACGAACTCCACTAATATCATTATCTTGATCCAAGGTTTCAAATAGGAGTAATCTTTCCCTATTTTGCCCTTCTTAGGAAATCCATCCTCTAAAAATGTGACATCTCATGATTCAAATACAGTTATACTCCCACTTTCCTGCTCACCTATGAACAAATACCCTTTTGAGTGTTCGGAGTATCTTATGAAAATACTCTTCTTTCCTCTAGGACCCAATTTCTCAAACTTGTGAGGGGACTCATGAGTATAGGTAGCACAACCCCATGGCTTAAAAAAACTTAAGTTCGGTTTTTTACCTGTCCATAACTCATATGGAGTGGAAGTAACTAATTTGGAAGGCACTCGGTTAAGTATATAGGTAGCAGTTAACAACACATCACTCCAAAAAGTGATAGATAAGTTAGCATGTGCCATCATGGAACTAACCATTTCCAGTAGGTTCTATTTCTTATTTCCGCAATACCATTTTGTTGAGGAGTATATGGAATAGACAACTGTTTTTCTATTCCTTTTTCATCACATAATTTTCTGAACTCATTAGATAAATGTTCTTGACCTCGATCGGATCTCAAATCTTTTATTTTCTTGTCTAATTGATTTTCTACTAAGTTCATAAACCTTTTGAAAAAACTTAATGCTTCAGATTTATGAGAAATCAAATAGACATATCCGAATTGAGTATAATCATCTATAAAAGTGATGAAATAAACAGCCCCATGCCTTCCTCTTACATTCATTTGACCACAGACATCAGAATGGATTAAATGTAGAGGAAATTCAGCTCTTTTACCTTTTCCGAATGGTTTCCTTATCATTTTTCCTTCTAGGCAATGTTTACATATGGACAAATCGACTTTTTCAATGTTGCCCAACAAGCCTTCTCTGGCTAGTCTATTCATGCGTTGTTGGCCAATATGACCAAGTCTAGCATGCCACACATTCACATCATTATCATATGAATTAGGAGACGTGAGAAGGGAATAACAAACATTTGCATTAACATAGTCAATATCTAATACAATGAAATCATCTAGAAAATAACCACAACCATAGAAATTTGTATCCAAAAACAAATCCACACCTCTATTATGAAAGTTCATATTAAAACCTAATTTAACCAACACTAAAATAGACACTAAATTCCGATGAATCTCCGAAGCATACAATACATCATGTAGGAACAAAGTGCGTCCACCACGCATGTTCAGTTGGCAAGTGACAATTCCTTCCACTTCAGCTCTAGAGTTGTTTCCCATATAGATCCACTTAGTTCTAGTTGATACTCGTCGGAATTCCATGAAGGATTCTCTATCCTTCGCTACATGGTCTGTTGCTCTTAAATCTACAGTCCACAAATGATTAGACTCAGTTAAGAATACAGAACTCGACACAAAAGCAAAGTTCTAAAAAGTACAAGGGGTGTATACCTTCTTTGGCTCACGACAATTGCGAGTATAGTGACATTTCTTGTCACAATTGTAACACTTCACCCTTGTAAGCTTCTTCATTCGAGGACGCTTTTCTCTTTCATGTTGGTTAAGCTTAGGTTTCTTTCCTAAAGGACCTACTTCCTTACCTTTCCCTTTATCAAACCAATTAGGACGTTTGCGCTTGGAGCTCGAAGCTCCATGCGAGCTAGAACCAGCATGATAGATTTTAGCTTCCGGCTTAGCTGCCAAGAGGTGGTCCTCTTCCAGCTCAAGATGACGCACTGCATCCTCAAAGGTTTTGATATTTTCATTATGAATCAGGTGCACCTTCATATGCTCCCAACTCTAAGGCAAGAAACAAACCATTGCTTGCACTTGCTGCTCATCAGTCAGGACATGGCCAGCATTTTTCAGCTCTTTTATCATGTTTGACATCTTTCTAAGATGTTGTTTCATGGTCTGACCATGAGGCTTCTTATAAGAGTCAAACTTAATAGTGAGCTGCCTCAGTCTTGTCACCGAAGTATGACCAAATCTCGCTGCCAATGCTTCCCACATTTCCTTGGCATTCTCAAAATGCTTAAACTCTCGCATGACGTCATTTTCCATGCTACTCAACAACGTAATGCGAGCAAGAGAGTTCATTCTTTTCCATGAGCAAATGCTTCCTTATCTCTCTTGTGCTATGCAATGTTTCATTCTTCAAGTTTTACCATGGTCAGGTTAAGAGCTTCTAGTGCCTCTTGCTCTTCTAGCACATCTTAGATTTTCATGTGCCATATTTCATAGTTATCGCCATTGAGCTTTTCACCTTTGTTCAGCTCGGCAACTATGCTCTTTGTGTCTAAAGCCATTGATCTGAACACATCAGACATAATATGTACGAATTATTTTGCACAGACCCATCATATTAATGAACAATTTCAAGTAAGGTTTCAGAATCAAAAGGTCACTATGTTTCCAATCATCTTCCAAAAATCCTAACTTAAAACTATCATTAATATAATTGTCTTATGCAAAATAAATTATATGAAGCTACAAAAACTTCTATGAACTACCCACAGTAGTCAACACTAACAGAAAGCAAATAATATTTGACATCCAATAGAATAATAATGATTTCACATAATACAAATAACATATCAGTTGCTACATCAACAACAATCAGGTAGTAAACATTACATAAGACGTTCATTAAGCACACTTAACAAAGGCCATCCAATACATCTAACACAAAGTCAATACACGAACCGGGAAAGATCATCTTTTGTTCAATTTCTTAATCTTTTTCCTTGTAACAACCCAATAATATTCATCTATAAAATCCATCACAATTTTCCTATATGAAGCAGCTCTGTTGTCATCCCATATGCGACTGAACACTCCTTGCTATTCTGGTGGAAGGGTGTTCATGAAAAATCGCACCATCTCAGACTGTGGCAAAGGATGACCATTCCATATGACCTTTTGAATTTTCCCGTTAACTTCAAGAACGTGATCAATTAAGTCACCACTCTCCCATCGATGATTAGTCATCTCGGCTATCAACTTAGAAAGCATTTCCTTTTGTTCATTGGTAATTGCACGAATAGGTGTGCACAACCTAAGGAGAGGCATTGTTCCTGCAACAAATGTAGAACAAATAAGGGATCACATATAATCCATATAGACTTAATTGGAAAAAGAAACACATTCTTTTCCTCCATTTTTTTTTCAACGGTTAAAGTCAACGGTTAACGTTCATCAACGGTCAACGGTCAGCCGGGTCAGGTTGTCGGGTCGGGCGAACCGATCGGATCGGACGAACTAATTCGGACGGTCGGGCCGGGTCGGACGGATCGACCCAGCATGTGCGGCACGTGTGTAGCTGACGTCACGATGACGTCAACTGGCACGTGCCTCGCATGCGCTAGCGACCGTGCATGCGCATGTGCGTCGCACATGCGCGCATCGGTCGCGCGTGCGCGTGTGATGCACGCACCTTCCCCTGTGAATCGGCGCGTGCACACTAGTTCATTCCGGCTGTGCGTGGGGGCGCGTCCAACGGCCTTTGGCGGCGTTCTGCCACTCGTCGCACTCGTCTTGACGAGACCTTCCATCCAACGCCATCATAAATCGATTTTGAGTTACAGAAACTCGAAAAAATGGATGAACAGTGCACAAGTGTCAAGATTTTTGCCCCGATTGGTGTCGGCTGATTAATTTCACAAAAATTAATAAAAAATCATCCATAAACATGAAAGGGGTCGGGAAAAACATGGAAAGGGATTGGGAAACAAGAACTATGGCTCTGATACCAATGTTGGGTTTGTCGGATTCCCATAAAACCGGATTCAACACTAAATCGAACCCCTAAACTTGTGCGGAAGACGAGCCCGAGAAAAACACATGCATTGTCGCGACCAATTTTTTGCGGGGTGTGAACCACCTAGGGTTTGGCTAATGGATTGTTAAGCCTAGACTTAACTCGGGCTCTCCCAAGCCCATACCAATTCGCGACTTAGGTTCAAGTTTATAACATGCAAATGATTTTTCAATTGAGTCGCCACTAATCTATTTTTGGTGGGTCGATTAGAAACCCAAGTAAAGTAACGGGAGATTCACTTTACTCCTACGAACCAGAGACTATGGGTACGGGGACTTTGTTACACTAGATTCCTCTAATGCCCTTTCGGTACCTTTCTTTTTATTTTGAAAAATGTTTGGCAAGCAGTTTTGATTGATTTTAAATCTATTTTCCTAACATGCGAGGCGATCATGTGGGTGCGCAATTCATCAATTTAACACCCAAGAAAGCAAATAGAAAATGCAAGACTTACCTCGTAGCAACGAAAGCATCTGCAATGTTAATTCAAAATCCACATCAACAATCCTAGATATAGTTTCTAATTAACACGCAATTTCTCTTTTTGTTTTCACTTAATTAATGAAAATCATGCAATATGCAATGCAATATTAACTAAATGACCTAATTCTAATGACATGCAATTTCTAATTGACTAGACCTAGCAACAACCACTAAATGGCATGCATTTCATGAATCTAATCCTAATGACATGCGCATGACATCTTTTATTTTGTTTTTCCTTAAAAGAATGCAATCTATCCTAGAGATTGAAACTAATTTATTCTAAGACATTTTTTTGTGTTTTTTCATGAAATTTCGAAATTAGAATAATGCCAAAATTACCTAGCTAGATTAAGATTCTATCCACCCTATATTAAGGATTAGGCCAAGCTAAACCCTAATTTAAATCAAGATATTATCTTAACTTAGCAATTTCTAACCTAAGATGCAGTCTATCTAAATCAATCTAAACTCAAAATGAAATATGCAATTTTTTTCGGGATAAATAAAGCAATTAAAAGATAAACACCAAATCATTCGCAATCACCAAAGATACTATCCATCGCTTGAATTTGAAAACGATATCTAATCCAACTTGGTTATTTCGCTAATAAAATTGATAAATTGATCTTAAGCCTTAAAGATCAAGATATCAATTTTACTCCCGCGTGATTAATTATTCCATCTAAAGCCTTACAGATGGAATAAAAAATTAACGTGCGGTTGCGGATTAGGAAATAAATCCCAGAGATATGTCTATCACTCATAGATATGCACGTTAGATATTAATAGACATATATTAGGCGATAAAATATGCAAATATACTAGCAAACGTGCATCTTACCCAGTTTGAGGATATTCTTCCAAATTTGGACCAAGTGCAATCGAACCGGGATTGACCGGCTTCTCGACGGCGAACGGCGGCAAGCGTTATGTGCACGGCGACGATATACGTTGACACGAAGCACGGCTCCACGGTGCTTAGGTCGCTCAGAAACCTGCACAAAATAAGTTCTTTCTTTTTCTGTTTTAGCACAACTCTCCCGCGGACACAATGCTCAGGATTTTGCGGTGCGGATACACGCGACTGGATGTGGTGGTGCTCGTGATGATGGAAAATCAAACAATCAGCAAGTAAGAGCAAAAGTCACCAATCGTGGGGACTTCGAAATCTCTTTTTTATTGTCCCTTCTTTAGGCACGTTCTGTACATGGTCAATGTGAGTGGATCTCTATTCTCGATTCCACCCATCATGCATTGGATGTTGGTCAAGCGTGGGAATCACGTGAATGAGTGGAAGCCTACGACACCTTGAAGAACTCGGATGCTGCCATAAAATTCTTGGAAACGACTCAAAATTTCATCGCGGTGAGGGTACCGTGCAGCAAGGATCGAGTCTCCACGGCTTGTGGACAACCGCAGCAGGCATATGATCGGCGACAACGATATCGTCGTAAAGTGGCTAGCAGCTTCGTCGTCAATGCTCGCGGCTGGTCGTTGGGCTCCAGATGGCATAGAGCAGCAAGCTCAAGCAACAGATCGGGACGTGGATCAAGCAATAGTGCGTTGGGACAGGGGGCAGTGCGTCAGGAATCTCGGCACAGCTCGGCCAAGAGAACTCACGGTTCTCCTCTCCGATGGCATCTCTCTATCTGGTCTTTCGTTCTTGTGTTCTCCTCAATCGTCCCTTACGTGGTGTATTTCTATGCTATCAGAATTGTGGCCGTCTATGGAATTGTGTGTGGCCCCCTTTATGTTCTCCGTACGTGGCTCTTATATAGGTGAATAACTTTGATTTTCGTGAATTATTTCACTTCCTTTCTCAGCTCACGCATGAAATCTCCTTTGATTATGAAATATTTCTTGTCTTGAGACATAGAATATATCGCTCAAAATACCCCCACGTGTGATATTCTTCTTGATATTTCATGCTTAAACCTCCAATCTTCTGCAATATATCGCCTAATGTGAATATATGGAATAATTACTGAATATTGGAAGAATAATTTGAAAATACTGAATTGTCAACTCGTAAAGGTGAAGCTTGTCCGCCGCTGATCAAATGCAAAAAATGCAAATGCACCTAAATCTATATGTTATGCAATTAATTATTTTTTTAGGGATAAAATTAACCCCTAATTTTTTAATGCAGTAAATAACTAAACGGGTCGCCAAAATTTAGGTGTCAACATGCATCACCGATCCTAAGGCACAGCACAGAATCAAACGTACCTCGTTAGCCACAGATTAAACACCGACACCGATATGAGGAAGAGAATTTGGCCCTGTTCAATTCAATGAGGCCAATTCGCCTTGAAGGGAAGATAGGTGTCGCCTTTTGCTTACTATTTTTCCTTTTTGGAGCGTTTTTGAGGGAGAGAGGGAGGAGGGACGTACGTTATGTCAAAAGGTACGTTCCTCCCTCTTTATTTCCCCCTTATATACGTCCCCTCCAAAAGAAAACATGTCCCTTCATCATATCCCTCCATCCATGGGTCCTAATATTCTAGGCTGGATTTTTAGGCCCAACATGAGCGGACAGGCCAACTTAGGCCCATTACATTAATAAAACCATCACTTTTAATTTATTGAATGAATCTATGAACTTTTGGTACATGTTCAATTTTTGCTTAACTCTATTAAAATATTCAATGTTTTCTCATTAATTCAAATTCAGAGACAAAATTTGACATTTTTATATATTCTTAAGACTAAATTGAATAGGTACTAAATTTAAAAGTTTAAGAACGATATTGCATGTTGGGCTAAAGTATATGAACCACATTTAACAAATTAAAAACTCATGGACCACATTGCACATTACACATTAGAGTAAAGTTCAATGCTCAGGGACTATTCTTGTCATTTTCCCTATTATAAACTAGTTTCCTACCACTAGCAATTGTCATTTCTTAAATCTATGAATGTTTATACTGTTAATGTAGGTCAACTATTGTAATGTATGGACCTATCAACCGTTATTTCTACTTTTAGTAATTGCCATATCTATTACCTATTGATATCATTGATGAGGTTTTGTTACTGAGAGGACTCCAAAAAAATGAACCCTAATGACTAAAAAAGGGATCGGGAGAACCTTATTAAGTAGCCAATTTGGAAATTATGCAGCTTTTCAATGCACTAACTTTTCTTATGTTATGTGTAACCAATATTTTGAAATTAAAATTATGCATGCCATGATAACATTAAGTAACATTATATTATTTACTAAGAAACTTTTTTTCTTGTAAAAGCTAAATATATACGAACAGGCTAGGTTGGGAAAATAATGAGAATCTGTTCCACGTATAATGCTATCCCAATGACTTATTATTACTAGTATTAAAATTATGATTGATATTATTATTATTATGTAGAAACTAATACGAGGAATAACGACATCATATTCCATAATTAAAAGTTCCCAACATACCTACCCATCATTCATTCACAAGGATTTCACATGAATTCCAACAACTGTCATAGGAAACTCAATAGGTTTAACAGGGAGAAAATTACCTAATAGTTCCTAAATATATTGTAAGGATGTTAATCTAATGCTAAATTTTTAAATTTTTCCAATTTAGCATAAATTTTTTGTGAAATTTAATGTAGTTCTTTTGATCCACTTTTGCCGAAAATCGCTGATATAATGATCCAGTCATCACTAGCCTATATGGCACATTGCCACATCAATAGTTCCCAGTAAAATTGGTGGGAAGAATTACATTGAGAATTCCCACAGAAGTTTAAGACTATATTGGCTAAATTAGAAAGTTTGGAACTAAATTAACATAAGAATAATAGATTTTAGATTGACTGGACAATTTCCCTAACAATAGGAGAAACCACGATGGAAGAAGACAAGGTCAAGTTATGCCAAAACTCTGAAATTTTTCTCTGATCGCATTTCCACTTTCAAATTAATGTCCTTTACTATCAGCTTCAGTTTTAAGGTCAATTTTTTTGTTCGTAATGTTCAGTATGAATATCGGTGCTGTGTTTGGTACCCTTCGAGCGTAAATGTGTTTGTAACTTTCAAGTTATTTTAATTATAATGAAGCGAATTTTCGGTTTCTAGTGTTTCTCCTTCAAATCCTTTAAAAGTCATTGTGCGTAAGTTTAATTTCAGCGTCAATGTTTCAATTTCTTTTAAATTTTACATGTCTCGCTTTTGTCCAGTTTTAATTCTAGTGTTCTCCTTGAAGTACCGTCTAATTTCCAATTTTCTGCACTTTGGTTTTCCAACACTTTCATTTCTTCGGCATTCCAATCGAAAGAAACCGTTTGTAATCATATTTTGATCTCAAGAGCTGGCATGCCTCACGCCTTTTTCCTTTTTATCACTTTTATCGAGCTCGAACCAATTCCCCGTTTGTCAAATTATCCTAGATCGATTTTAGACCAACATACATCAAACCCAATTTCGCTTCTTCACAATTATTTGATATTTCGTAATGACTGTAGATTCTAATTTACCTTGTCATTTCCCTTTCTACAGTTCCATATCACTTTCTTGATTTGATCCTTTTGTTTCTTAATTTATTTTAGCCCTTTGGAGACTCCATTTTAGTCAATGATAGTCAAACAACCATCTCTGTGTCTCCATCAAGTGTCAAGGCAAAGTGCATATAGTCCACATTCATCGTCGCGTTGAGCTCGAATCTCTTACCAACCACTTCTTCAAAAATAAAAATAGTTGGTGATAATCTCAACTTTCGGCGTCTCTAAATAAAATATTTGAGAGACTTTACTTCTAAGAAAAGGTTTTAAAAAAACCAATTAGAAGTACTTGTCAATTATTCACCTAAACACAATATATAATCACGTTATAGGGGATTGTCTAATTGATTCCACGGTCTAAATGAGTTCCTGCACATAAGACGGCGTCTGCGGTTCGGACCTTTGGTTCACCCTTGATATTTTTTGTCCCATGTAATAAAACGACAGACGGTCGTCTAAAGAACCAAAGCAAATTGCCGTTTGACTTTAGGTTTCTAGGTTAGTTCTTGCATTGAAACAAGTAAGGATTCGAGAGGTATAATATCTAAAAGCCTTCATGGAATATAAAGTTCGAAGTCTCGATTTTACTATGCAATATAGGTGAACAGCACAATATTTTCTTCAGGTAATCCAGCCATAGAAAACATGCTTTGACCGGTCATATAGACAATTACAAAAGCTAAATGCACACTTCTTTCAGGAATCGATTCAGGCGAAGAAAAGTTAATCTCATGTAGGTCTAGAATAATGCTTGTGCAAGAACTCAAGGCAAAAGGATAATTAAGGGTCTATGTGTCCTTCAGAACCAATCTCGCCTATCTTGGCGAAATCCCGAACAATGCGCTTATTTCATGGTAGATCCAATGGACACCGCTTTTGGAACATGGACGGGGAACTCATGAATCTCGTCCATCCATGGATTCTTCTCCTTCGCTGGGTCGATGGTCCTCAGCACCCGCCAAACTGCGCTATTGCACTTAAATCCGGACCCAAAACCGATTTGCCATGTCCTATCACCTTTCCTAATCCTTCCTTTGGCCTCCAAATAGGCCAATTCGTACCACAGTGAGTTACTCGACGTGTTCCCAAATCGGTATAGAGTCATTCGTGATGGCTCCGAGTGCCAATCGGTGAGCTCAAGGTTCTTTTGTACCTCATCAAGAACAGCTCGACCTCCAGCGTGGATGCAAAACTGCTCGAAGGCCAGCTTGAAGTCAGGAATGTATAGCCTAATCTTCATCTTGAACACCTTCTTCGCGACCAAGGTGGCGAAGAACAAGAGCTGCTCCGCCATCGGGAGCACTAATGGACCAAGGGTCGTGATGTTGGTGTTCAAGGTTTCCCCAGCGACTGCCATCAAGTCCTTGGAGAGCGACACGCCGATCAGCTTCTTATCGTCCTCTCGTTGGAGTGCGCAATTGTAGCTCTTGTCATCTGCGCCTTTGTGGGTGCGCACAGTGTGGATGAGCTGGTACTTGGAGCGGCGGCGGTCAGAGGACCGATTGGAGAGGAGGATCGCTGCGCCGCCCATTCTGAAGAGGCAGTTCGAGACAAGCATCGATCGGTCGTCGCCAAAGTACCAGTTGAGGATGATGCTCTCGAGGCTGACCACTAGAGCATAAAAGTTACGATTTACCTGGTGATTGATTCATCAGAGAAGTATTACGATTAGGCCCAAGTTTCATTTTCATGAGACCAAAATTAAATTTCCCTAGTAAGAAAGTCTAGAAACTATTGTGCCTAGTAGATAGAATAGATAGTAATTTGAGAATGTACAAAGCTCATGTTCAATTCCATTGTCAATTATCGAATTCGTAAATGTGAAAAAGTCCTATTTCAACTCTAGCTATATTATGTGGCATAATGAATCTTGAATTGACTTATCAGTGGATCATTTTGTTTGATGACATCTAGGTTTTGAGTTCAAACCACTCATTAACTCCCACTACCCAACCAACCAAAGCATAAGCTAGGGAAATAAAATATGCGAAAATTTACTTTCTGCACCACCAAAATAAAGTTGGTTTTTTTATGTAAATGACCAGGTCACGGTCTTTAATTTACTACAAGAATGATAGTTTGTTTTAGATCACAAAAATCAAATAACAAATAATTATAAACTGTTATGGGGTCTACTCTTTTGAGAATTTGTGGTTCACAATTAGCCATTATTCTCATATTACTCAAAAACTGTTATGCCAACAATACTTTTTTTTTTTTTTTTGTACTCATTCTAATTTTTATGAAATGGTTTTAAAATTACATGACACACTATCAGCATAAAATGGCCTGCGGTAGTGAACCTAATACAATTTCTATTACCCAATTTATATTTAGCATTTCTTTCGTAAATGAAGGTTTTCATTCCTTGTCTGCTTGGATAGCACTAAGGTTGTTGTTCATAAAAATTCTTATTATGAAACCTATAATTTGAATAATCGAAAAAGAGAGGAAAACAGAAATGAAACCTGTAATAATTGCTTAGCGAGGTCGATCGAAATCAATCCAGCACTGCAACCCATCCCACCAATATTGTAGCTCAACACATTCCCTCTGAGCTTGTAGTGGTTCATGATCATCGCCGACAGCGATGGCGTCGGGTTGAACACACTACAGTTCACGACAAGGATCCCTATGTCCTTGGCCTTGACCCCAGTCTTGGCCAGCAGCTGGTCCACAGCCCCGAACATGATGGCCTCAGCCTCTGCCCGTGCTTCTGCCATGCACCGGTTCGGTGGAACCTGAAGCACAGCTTCAGGCACGTATGTCCGCTGCCCCAGCCCGGACCGCTCGAGGATCCGCTGCTGAAAAGCAAGATTCTCCTTGGTGAAGACATTCGTGAGCTCCGACCGCTCCATGAAGGTCTCATGGGTGCATATCCGAGCCGGGTCAGACTTGGGGTAGGCAGAGTCGTCAGGCTTGTAGCAAGCAAAGTCGACGAGGTAGACCTTTCTGGATAGGGTCATGAAGTAGAGAGTGACCAGAAATACCATGATGGTTGAGCAGAGCACGACGGTAATGAGATTGAACCTGAGTTGATCCCAAAGCTGGGCTAGGTCTTGGGCCGTGAGGGCGACAGGTGGGCCGAGGAGATGCCAAGGAGTGGCACGAGGAGTAAATATATGGCTTTGGAGATGAGGTAGTGGTAGCCGAGCTTCACGTACTTGAGCCTTACTGATAAGAGGAAATCTGACGGGTTGTGGTTCAATGGTCTGTCCGAGTATTGGTTTCGAGGTTCAACTGAGACGGGGACCGTTTGATCTGGGTTTCGTCGACTGGTCTGTTCTTGTTGGTTGGCCATTTCCGAAGGACCCTATTGCAGAAAAGACAAGATGTTTGCAGCTTCGGAGGTTTCTTGTGTCTCCTTCAGAGGAGTTCCCTGAAGAATATCAGAGGACGAGAACTTGGTGTTTCAAAAGCAAACGGAGGAAAATGGCGGAGAAAGAGAGAGAGAGAGGGAGAGAGAGAGAGAGTCTTGGCAATGCATGGGAAAGATTGGGGAATGTTTGGGCTGGATTTAAAGAGAGTGCGTGGAGAGTGTGGAGGAGAAATGAGAAGTTATACCATGTAAACGGTACATATGTCTAGTAGACCCGTTAAATGGGTGGGTCGGGTCGGGTTTGAGTCGGGTCATAAATGGTCCAACCCAAATCGACCCATTTAATCCATTTATGACCCATTTATTGCAATGTAAATTTTTTGACCCATACCGTCACGCCCCAATCCTCGAGCACGAACACATCCTTCTCAATTGGTCTATTTTATAATACGATATCCAGGATTTTATATCGCCGATCCTTTCATTTATTAAGCACATGCGGAAGCAGCTATAAATCCTTAGACAGTAAATCGATGGGATAGAATAGCAAGGCCATATTTTTCATATTTAAACTTATAACCAAACTTTTATACAAAATACAAACTAGAGTACTTCATAACTATTCACATCAAAATGGAGTTCACAAAAGAAGATGGAATCTCAGTCCATCCGGGCTGTACTTAAGGCCCCTCTCGGTATTAAGGCCCCTCTCAGTATTATCTTATTCTTCCAAAAATCCTTCTTCTTAGGTTTCACCTCAGAGTTCTCCTTCTTAGATATCTCCTCCTCAGCTCCTCATTGGGGTCCTGAAATGTTTTCTCCAAACCGGGATGAGACTACGTCTCAGCGAGTTCTACCCCACTAAGGCTCAATTAGGGAATCAATACACTACTCGATTGCCTAAGCATAGCACGAGTCAAAGGACTTACCTTGGCCTTAGTCTTAACCTGCAATTCAAAGTTATATACGAACGCTTCATAAATCATAATGAACAACCAATAAAATCACAACAATCTAATCAAATCATTGATCAATTGAACTAGTTTATTACATGTCAGACGGACCATTCTAGGTAATTGATTCCACACCATATACCTCCCATCGGGCACTTGATCACAAAGCCACATCAATGCTCTTGAGCGACAAGTTCGCCAAGGTGATGTATCCACTAGACAATTGCGTTCCGTTATTTAAAGCGCCGTTTTTGTCAGTGATATCTCAAATCACTAAACCACACATGCCTACAACGATTTGTTCATTAGACAATTGCATGCGTTTTTTAAGACGCCGTTTTCGCCAGTGATGTCCTTAATCACCGAACCACACATGCCTATAATCATGTACTCAATAGACAGCTATGTGCATTCTTTAAGGCGCCATTTTCACCAGTGATATCCCAAACCACCAAACCACGTATGTCCATGATGGGATATGTATTAGACTGGTACGCGCATTTTTTAAGGCGCCGTTTTCCCCAATGACATCCTTAGTCATCGAACCACGTAGGCCCATACACCGTACCTAATCGGTCCAAGCCCAAAGTACTTCTGATTCACTCTCACCATTCTACTCACCTTACAACTCAACAAAGCATTATAAATGTTGAATAAACATACTTGGTCATTTACCAATCAATAATTCGATCTCAATCAATTCCAATCAATTTAGGGTAAATCCCTAAATTTTCACAATTTATTTAATTTCATGCAACGTAGAGCTCAAATAAATAAATGGACTACGCCATGACAATCAACACAAGATTTCGGTCATCAACTATCTCAACCTTAATTTCTAAAAAATAAATAAATAATTAATTAATTTCAAAAATTAAATAATTAATATAAAAAATTCAATTTAGCTCAAAATAAAGCCCGATTAAATAAACAGACTTCACCACGGTCATCAGCATAATATTACGGTCACTGGCCATCCCAGTTGAATTTTTGGAAAATAAATAATTAATTAATTTAATTCCAAAAAATAATATTTAAATACCAAAAATTCCACTTAGGCCCGAATTGTCAAATTGAAGCCAGATTAGGTTCGAGAAAAATCTCGGGCTATCCTCAATAATTAGTAGACCACATCTACTTGCTAAATGCATACTCCATTTGTCTAATTCGCATCACAATTGACTAATAAACACTAATCCATACTAATCTAACCACCTAAACCTAATTAATTAAAACTAAACAACCCTTAAGTATAATAGCCCATTAAGCAAGAATTAATGAGATTACTTACCGAAATTGCGTGCAAGTCGGACCAATCCAATGGGGATGATGCGAGGAACAATAAACCTCAAAGCGAGTCTCAGGTTCAGGGCTCGGAAACGGCCTAGAAGCGGGCCCAAAGGGGCTAGAACCCACTCATGGGTTCACTGGTTTTGGCTGGTCGGAGCTAGTCTAGTGGCCAAAATGGCAAGGTGACACCGACGGAGGGTGAGGGAAGCTTCGGTAGGTCCAAAGGTGGTCGGACAGAGCTGGGCGGCGGCCGGAGGTGGTTGGACGGGCTGGGCAGAGGCGGAGCAGGGGCTGAGCAGAGGCCAAATCGCGCAGGGGACACCTGGGCTCGAGTGGACGGGGGCTGGTGGAGCGCACGCGAGTGGTGGACGCACGGGCGCAGGCGGTGGGACGGCGGTGAGCGGTGGGAGGCGACGGTCCTCGCGAGCTGCTACCGTCCGTTCTTCTTCAGCTTCTAGTTCTGTTTCTGTTTGCTGGTTGCACAAGCAGAGAGAGTACCAGAGAGAGAGAGAGAGAGAGAGAGAGAGAGAGAGAGAGAGAAGATAAGAGAGGTTGAAAAGTCAAAGAAGAAAAAGAAGAAGAGAGAAGAAGCCAATTTGAATTTGGCAAGGGGGTGTTCGGTGGGGTGCTAGCACGAAGTGGGGAGGGGAGAGGAGAGAGAGAGAGAGAAAAGAAGAGAGAGAAAAGGGAGAGAGAAAGAAAAAGGAAAAGAAAATAATACTTTAATAAGAAAACACAATTTTCTTATTACTTCTATTATTTTCCTTTTCTCATTCCATTTTTATTTTCTTCTGGTCTTTGATTTTTCCTCCGATAATTTCTTTCTTGAAATTTCGGACTCGTCAATAAATTGATAGACGATGAGACGGTCCTAAAATTAAATGTGACACGCTCAAATATTCAATTTTCGAAACCAATTTAAATTTCATGGTTAGAATTGATCAGATGCGATTTTAGTCCAATCCAACCAATTGAGTAGCTTTTAGGGATTTTATTGCAAATACATCCCTTAACGGCTTCACCCAATAGGTTTGTTAGCTCGTGAGTGATCAGCTCAGAGAAAAAGGGTCATAGGCACGTTGGTGACATGCCCATTTCACTTTATCGAAATGGGGTCGAATTTCAAGATGTCACACATACTTAACCCGATCTCTACTCAACCCATATCCGACCCGTTTAACTAAACTTAAGAAAGCTTATTTCTTATATATATATATATATATATATATATATATATATATATATATATATATATTGTGGTACCCCCAACATGGCACCCGATCCGCTAGGGTCGCCACAGATTATGATGTGGACATCGAGCCATATCGAGGAGGAGGTGCTAAGGACCCATTATCTATTCCTACTGGTTCGATCACTCGAGCGCGGGCCAAGCAATTTAGGCAAGCTGTTGGTGCCATGGTTCGCGATCTTTGGTGTGGAGATGACCTTGGATCAAATCTTGAAGAATCTTGGAAATCTTAGCGCAATTTAATTATCTGGTCACCAAATATTTGACCAATTCAAATAGGAATATTCTTCTTGTTTGAATATTCTAGAATAGGAATATTCTAGAATATGACGCATTAGTTTTTTTTTTTTAGGGTTGGTTTTAGGGTTTGTGTGGCAGTCCTATATATATAAGACTGACTGAATTTCTTTGGGGGAACAGAGATATATTTTATTTTAAGAACAAGAATTGAAAGATTTTCTTCTACTGCTCTTTTGAGGACTTGACCTTATCAAGATTCTCTTTGGCGGTCGATTTGACTTATCGAGCGAGATAGCGAATTCTTTCACTCGTGGCATCTATAACTTTGGTTGGTTGACACGCGTTCGTCAACAGGTCACGGTTATACCGAGGTTGCCAATCACAGGTTTGATTGGAGGTCGAGGTTTGCAATTCGCACCATCTGGGCCTTCGTAGAATGATCCTTCCACAATGATTCACATCAGTTTGGTATTAGAGCTTGCTTCTACAAGGTCTATTTATCTTTAATTTTCTGTTGATATTCAGAAATTTGAGATTTATTGAGCTAGGGTTTCGGTTCTAGCTAATTTAGGAATCCGATTGCTTTTGTGCTTCCATACGTAATTGTTTGCTATTAGTTTTAAATTTTCTTTTCTAGCATATTAAATTGTATCTGAGTTCGTCAAAAAAAAAGAAAAAAAGAAAAAAAAGAGAAAAAAAAGAAGAGAAAGAAAACGCACAAAAAAAAAGTGCGCAAGAGAAAAAAAAACAGCTTCGGCAGAAAAAGAAAAATTAGCCGAACAAAAAAAAAAATCAAGGAGGCGACTCGTTTGTTAGTAGAGCGAATTGAAACAAAATTAGTAGTGATTTGCGTTTCAATTAGAATTTCGAAGGTTGTACTTGTTGGTTTGAAATTGTTACCTGTTGAATCAAAATCAATAGTGATCTAATCTTGTTTGATTAGTTTGATTGATTGTCGTGAGAGGGTTGAGAGACAGGTTTTGGGTCCGATAAAGAGCTTGTGAAAAGAGAATACGAGAGAAAAAAGGCAAGAGTGTGTAAGCTTAATTGAGGATGAAAAAAAGCCTACACTTGAGTTAAACACGAGGGGAGTGACAAACACCGTGAGAGAAACACGTGAGGGAGTGATTGGTGAGGATTTTTGTGACTAACATTTACTTGCAGGTCTAAAATATGTCGCACGAAGAAAGTGTGAATCAAAAGGAGGTTGGCTCCATACGAAGGGATGAAGCGCTCATGGAAAGCATCCAGCAATTGAAGGCCGTAGTGGAGGAGCTTAGTGGCTGAATGATGGGGAATGACATGAGGATGATGGTGACCGAGAGCTACCCCAAGGAAGGCCGCAACATCAGTGAGACACCTCCAGAACACGACATAGAAGGCAGCAGCATTATGATGATGATGAGGCCGACATGGAGGATGATCGAGATGCTCGATTTGGAAGGTGGAATGGAGCTCGAGGGTTTAGACACCGAGAAGATAATGAACTTGGCAATATCAAGATGAAGATTCCTTCTTTCTAAGAAAAGAATGATCCCGATGCGTATCTAGAATAGGAGAAACGCATGGAGATGGTATTTGATTGCCAACGATACTCCAAGATCAAAAAGGTAAAAATTGAGGCTGTTGAATTTACTGATTATGCTATAATTTGGTGGGATCAACTTGTGACTAGTAGGAGGCGCAATGGTGAAAGACCGATAGAGACATGGGATGAGATGAAAGCGGTGATGAGAAGACGTTTTGTACCTAGTCATTACCATCGAGATTTATTTCAAAAGTTACAAAATCTCACGCAAGGCAATAAAAGTGTGGAAGAGTATCACAAGGAGATGGAGATTGTCATGATCCGTGCTAATGTGGAGGAGGATCGTGAGGCCACAATGTCAAGATTTTTGAGTGGTTTGAGCTAAGACATAGCAAGGGTGGTGGAGCTGCAACACTATGTTGAATTGGAGGAATTGGTGGACAAACCCATCAAAGTTGAGCGGCAATTGAAGTTGGATCGAAATCACAAGAGTGGAGGAGGTTCAAATCAGAATTGGAGATCCAATTGGAAAAGAGAGGAGAAGCCAAATTGGAGAGGAAACAACACTAAAACCGAAACCTCAAAGGAGAAGGAGAGGGACGGTAAAGTTGAAACGAATCCAGCTTTAGGTAAAACTAAAAAACCTAACACTAGAACTCATGAGATTAAATGTTTTAAGTGTTCGGGCAAGGGTCATATGGCGAATCAATGCCCTAATAGGAGGGTGATGATCATGACTGGACATGGTGTTATTGAGTCCGAAAGTGAAAGAGAAGAAGAGGATGATGAGATGCCACCATTAGAGGATTGTAGTGATGGAGAAGTGGCTATAAAAGGAGACTTATTGGTGGTTAGGCGTTCTCTGAGTGTGCAAGTAAAGGAGGAGGAGCATCACCAACAAAGAGATAATTTGTTTCATACAAGATGTGTGGTGAATGGTAAGATCTGTAGTATGATAATTGATGGAGGTAGTTGTGCAAATGTGGCAAGTTGTATTATGGTGGATAAGTTGGGTTTGAAGACGACAAAGCACCCTAGGCCTTATAGACTTCAATGGTTGAATGATAGTGGAGAGGTGAAAGTGTCAAAGCAAGTCCGAATCCCATTTGAGATAGGGAGATATAAGGACGAGGTAGAGTGTGATGTTGTACCTATGCAAGCGGGTCATATTTTGCTTGGAAGACCGTGGCAATATGATCAAAAGGTACATCATGATGGATATACTAATCGTTATTCATTGGTGATGAATCAAAAGACTTATACCTTGGTACCAATGACACCTAGTGAGGTGTATCAAGATCAGTTAAAGTTACAACATGAAGCCGAGAGAGAGAGAGAAAATGTGAGAAATCCGAGGGCTTGCGTGGTGTGTCTGAGATGCAAGGAAAAGGAGAGGCCGAGAGAAGAATTGTGGTAAAAATCGAGGGAAAAGAAGAGAGGAAAGAAAAGAGGCAAAATAATTTTTATGCAAAATCAAGTGAAGTAAGGAGAGCTTTAGTTCTAGATCGACCAATGCTTGTACTTGTGTACAAGGAGGTTTTATTTTCTACTAACGATCTTGACCCAAGTTTGCCTAGTCCTATTGTGTCTTTATTGCAGGAATTTGAAGATGTCTTTCTTGATGAACTTCCTCGAGAGATACCACCGATTCGAGGCATAGAACATCAAATTGACTTGATTCCTGGTGTGACATTACCTAATCGACCCGCATATCGAAGTAATCCCGAGGAGACAAAGGAACTTCAGTGGCAAGTTAGCGAACTTTTGGAACGGGGGTATGTGAGAGAGAGTCTTAGCCCGTGTGCCGTCCCTGTTTTGTTGGTGCCAAAGAAGGATGGAACTTGGCGAATGTGTGTTGATTGCCGAGCAATCAATAATATTACGGTAAAGTATCGACATCCTATTCCTAGGTTAGATGACATGTTGGATGAGTTGCATGGTTCTTGCATTTTCACTAAGATCGATTTGAAAAGTGGCTATCATCAAATTAGGATGAAAGAAGGTGATGAATGGAAAACTGCATTTAAGACCAAGTATGGATTATATGAGTGGTTAGTAATGCCGTTTGGATTAACTAATGCACCGAGCACGTTTATGCGACTTATGAATCATGTTTTGCGTGCTTTTATTGGTCGATTTGTGGTTGTCTATTTTGATGACATCTTGATTTATAGCCGAAGTCCTGATGACCATATTGAGCATGTGCGAGCTGTCTTGTAGGTTTTAAGGGCTGAGCAATTATACGCTAATCTAAAGAAGTGCTCTTTTGTTACCAACAAATTAGTATTTCTAGGATTTGTTATTAGTGTTGATGGTATACGGGTTGATGAAGAAAAGGTCAAAGCAATCCGTGAATGGCCAACGCCTAAGACCATAGGAGAAGTGCGTAGCTTTCATGGATTGGCGAGTTTTTATCGACGATTTGTGAGAAATTTCAGCACCATTGCTGCACCTTTAACTGAGGTTATCAAGAAGCACGTGGGTTTCACGTGGGGAGAAAAGCAAGATAAAGCATTTAATCTTTTAAAAGATAAGTTGACTAATGCTCCTTTGTTATCTTTGCCAAATTTCAATGCTACTTTTGAGATAGAGTGCGATGCTTCTGGTACAGGAATTGGAGCTGTGTTGATGCAAGGAGGGCGTCCCATAGCTTATTTCAGCGAAAAATTGAGTGGAGCAACATTGAATTATCCTACCTATGATAAAGAGATGTATGCTTTAGTGTGAGCTTTGGAGACTTGGCAACATTATCTATGGCCAAAGGAGTTTGTGATCCACACCGACCATGAGACCTTGAAGTACTTGAAAGGACAGCAAAAGTTGAATAAAAGACATGCCAAATGGATGGAGTTCATCGAGACTTTTCCATATGTGATCAAGTACAAGAAAGGTAAGGAGAATGTGGTAGCCGATGCACTTTCTCGAAGGTATGCAATTCTAACTATTTTAGAAGCAAAGTGTCTAGGTTTTGAGCATATTAAGGGCTTATATACTAATGATGATGACTTTGGGAGAGTGTATGAAGCATGTGAACACGCTACATTTGATAAATTTTATGGGCATGAAGGTTATCTTTTTCGTGAAAACAAACTATGTTTGCCTAAGTGTTCTTTGCGTGAATTGTTGGTGCGGGAAGCGCATAATGGTAGTTTAATGGGGCATTTTGGCATTAATAAGACTTATGAAGTGCTGCATGAACATTTTTATTGGCCACATATGAAGAGAGATGTCATACGTGTCTGTGAGAGATGCATTGTTTGTAAGCAATCTAAGTCTACAACTAAACCGCATGGCTTGTATACACCATTACCTATTCCAACGCATCCTTGAACTGATATTTCTATGGATTTTGTGTTAGGATTGCCTAAGTCTAAGAATGGTAGAGATTCCATTTATGTGGTTGTTGATCGGTTTTCAAAGATGGCTCATTTTATACCTTGTCATAAAACTGATGATGCATCTCATGTTGCTGATTTGTTCTTTAGGGAAGTTGTTCGCTTGCATGGCATGCCTAGATCGATTGTTTCAGATCAAGATTCTAAATTTCTTAGCTACTTTTGGAAAACATTGTGGAAAAAGTTAGGAACACGGTTGTTATTTTCTACTACTTGTCATCCACAAACCGATGGTCAAACCGAGGTAGTTAATAGAACTTTAGGGGTATTGTTACGTGCTATTATTAAAAAGAACATAAAATCTTGGGAAGATTGTTTGCCACATGTTGAATTTGCATATAACAGGGGCATGCATTCTGCTACTAAATTTACACCATTTGAGGCTGTCATGGTTTTAATCCGTTAACTCTGTTAGATTTAACCCCTTTACCTATTGATAAGCGTGTGGATTTAGATGGAGCAAAGAAAGCTGAATTTGTCAGGATGTTACACGAGAAGACGCGCGCAAATATTGAGCGCAAGACTGAGCAATATGCAAGGCAAGCCAACAAAGGGCGCAAGGAAGTGGTGTTTGAACCTGGCGATTGGGTTTGGGTTCATATGCACAAAGAGAGATTTCCTGAGCAACGACATTCTAAGTTATTACCACGAGGGGATGGACCATTCATGGTTTTGGAAAGAGTTAACAATAATGCCTACAAGCTCGATCTTCCAGGTAAGTATGATGTTAATGCCACATTTAATGTTTCTAACTTGACTCTTTTTGATGCCAGTGATGATTTGAGGGCAAATCCTTTGCACGGGGGAGGGAATGATGTGGACATCGAGCCATATCGAGGAGGAGGTGCTAAGGACCCATTATCTATTCCTACTGGTTCGATCACTCGAGCGCGGGCCAAGCAATTTAGGCAAGCTGTTGGTGCCATGGTTCGTGATCTTTGGCGTGGAGATGACCTTGGATCAAATCTTGAAGAATCTTGGAAATCTTGGCGCAATTTAATTATCTGGTCACCAAATATTTGACCAATTCAAATAGGAATATTCTTCTTGTTTAGGAATATTCTAGAATAGGAATATTCTAGAATATGACGCATTAGTTTTTTTTTTTTTTTAGGGTTGGTTTTAGGGTTTGTGTGGCAGTCCTATAGATATAAGACTGACTGAATTTCTTTTAGGGAACAGAGATATATTTTATTTTAAGAACAAGAATTGAGAGGTTTTCTTCTACTGCTCTTTTGAGGACTTGACCTTATCAAGATTCTCTTTGGCAGTCGATTTGACTTATCGAGCGAGATAGCGAATTCTTTCACTCGTGGTGTCTATAACGTTGGTTGGTTGACACACGTTCGTCAACAGGTCATGTTCATACCGAGGTTGCCAATCATAGGTTTGATTGGAGGTCGAGTTTTGCAATTCGCACCATCTGGGCCTTCGTAGAACGATCCTTCCACAACGATTCACATCAGATTACTTACCTTTCCTTTGTCCTAATAACATGTTATGCTAATACCATTGAATTATAGTGGGTCCATACATCCTGGAGGTTTGTATATATTTTTTAAATCGGTCCCAGCATAGTTCATATAATGGAAGCATAATCCAATCTCCCCGTCCTCTTACTCTAACAAAATAATGCAATGCACACCAACTACACATCATATATAACTTAAAGCCGAACCACTTTTATTTACATAACTAAGATGGATATCACGAGTCAGTACAACAAAAGGCCAAAGTTTTAACTAAGCTCGGCTATAACCTAAAAGAACCCAACTTTACATCAGACATGTACATCAATCCATCATCTAATGTCGGCCATCCAAAAAGTGTCAACCTCTACCAATCACACGCTCTAATCACAACTAGCCTGGTGCATCGGCTGGTGGCAAGCGGTAGCATCCCCATCATTATCTCATCGCGACGGACATGGATGGATAGGAACTCCTAGACTACGAGGCCATCAGGTAGACCCACATCATACATAACCAAAACACAAACACGGATAAACACCAGACCATGAACACTAACGCAAGGGTGCTCCGAGCACTGGATCTCAACATCAGATGGTAGGCCATAAAATGTACCACGCGTGACAGGTGATAGAGGCATCTCTCAATTTGAAATGTTAGTCCCAAAAAGGGGTGAATAACCACTCAGCATTAAAGATCCATCGAACTGCACAATGCAATAGGCAAGAAAACCACAATTTCATGTAAAATGCACATATCATCCGTATAATCATGCTTATATATCCACAAAATTTATTCATTAAGATAATTTATGTTCCATACCATATACACATACATGCGTGCGATCCATATCACCCATACAATCATATATATATATATATATATATATATATATATATTCTCATGAGATCCATTTAATGCCTTCATGATCGCATTCTCAATGCCATATAGTATCAACTCAATTTCATAGGCAATTATATCCCATGCCATGTACACACACACACACATGCATGATTCAATTCCCAATTTTAGTTTTCAAAAGGATCTCATCTTTCTTCCAGAGACAAATGTTTGCATCCCTCATATATTGCTTGCACCGAACCTGGGATCGCGAGGAACCTCCGACACACACCTCTGGGCATCCGGCACACATCTCCAGGCATCTCGAAACTCCCGAGGACATCCGGCACACACCTCCGGGCATCTGGCACACACACTTGAGGCATCCTGATACTCCTGAGGCATCGTCGGCTCACACCTCCAACGGTATCATCAAGCATCACAATGTATATTCACATATATGCCTTACTTTCAACATAGTATTTGATGCAATAATGTCAAAGGTCTAAACCAGCTTTTTGATGTTACATGACATGCTAAATGTCACCACATATGCAGTACACATAACTACCCAAGATATCATGTCTCCTAGAGCAATTCATTTGTTCTTGAAATAAAACAATTTTTGCACAAAACAGAATACACTCCTTTAATTAAAATTCTCGAAAAATTACTAAACGATCTCAATAAATTATAATAATTTAACATGTTATAAAAAAGATCTAGAGAAAAAGGTTTCATGAAGAACATTGTGTCAAAAGAGTTTCGTACGAGTTGCTACAGTCCATGCATTACAGCCTTAAAATCTCAAAGATCACACATTGCACAGTTTTATTCACAAATTCGATATAAACCATAAATCAATTCAGAAAATTCTGAAATTTTGATATGTCATATCTAAGACCTAGAGGTAAAATTTTTGTGAATAAGGCAAAGTCAGATTCGTTATAGATCATGAGCTACATTCACCAAAACACCCCCTAACCCTTGGTAACTATTTTCAGATTTAATACTTCAAAGAAAAATCATTTCACCAAACAATACTTGTCCCTTTCTTCTCAAATTTTAGTATGTTACTCATCAAGATGTCATCTACAACTTTCATCAAGGACACGAAGTCAAATTTTTGCTAGATAATTACAGAAAATTCACGAAGTCACCAAAGGTCAGTCTGTTTTTCCATGAAAGAGTTTGCTAGTTGAAGAACTACTCCAATACCTTCGAAATTCCAACATCCAGAATCATAACTCAAGCATCTCCAAAATCCTTTACACTTCACACACAACCATAGGAAGCAAAGTGTAGGCTAACGGACTCTACTTGCCTTAAATCCAACAAAATCAAGCAAGCAACGGCGACTTGGGGACTTTGAACACAGCATGATCGACGGCGAAGTTAGGAGCACACATGGCAGGACTGGTCTTCTTCTTCCCTTGCCGGAGCACCCACGCAAACAACCCTCTCTCTCTCGGCTTTTCTCTCTTCCTCTCAGCTTCCTCTCTTTCTCTCTTTCTCTCTTTCTCTCCCTCGCGCGACAACTCTCTCCCCTCGCTCACTCCGCCCCTCTTCTTTTCTTCCTCTTCATGATTAGTTATCATTAGCTTGCATGCAAGAACCACTTGGAGCACCCTTCACGCCACTTGTCATTTTTTTCATGCAAGTTGATGGGCCTCCTTTGGGCCGAGCTTGGGCCGGTCTTTTGGTTGACCAAACGGTGGGGAAAAAATGGTGGAGGCTATGGGCTAGTTTTTGGGCTGGTTCGGCCTTAAGAAAATCAGCCCACACCTTCCCAATTTTTCCATTAATCCCCACTTATATAAATACCTAATTACAATTTATATGGCGATAAAACTTTGTAACATAAATCAATAAAAATCCAACTTATAAAGCGCACGGCCATGAATAAAAATTTTCCTTATCAATTTGTCCCTTAGTACAATCCTTGATCACTCATGGACATGGAATATGTTTCCAAAAAAATAATTCTCCATTAAATGCTCGGCCTCAATCTATTGTAATTCATTGGTCTAATGGCTATAATATAATCCGGTGGTGCTCCCATTACCTATTCATGGTTCATGGTATATCCAGGAGTTGCTATGAAATTTTAGGATGCCACAATTCTCCCCTCCTTAGAGAATTTCGTCCTCGAAATTAGACATCACCTATGTCTCTTTAAACAAGTGAGGGTACCTTTCCCTTATCTCATTTTCACTCTCCCATGTGACTTCCTCCATATCATGATATCGCCATAACATCTTAACCAATGGTATCTTCTTGGTCCTAAAAATTTGTTCCTTTCGATCTAGTACTTGCACGGACACTATTAATGTACCTCACTCTCTCATCCACTTTGATGGCTTCATGATCGAGTATGTGACCAGGATTTAGCTGATACTTTCTCAGCATCGATATATGAAATACATCATGTAAGTTCTCTAGCTTGGGAGGTAAAGCTAATCGATAGGCTACATCCCATATTCTTTCAAGTAATACAAAAGGTTCAACAAATCTAGGGCTCAACTTACCCTTTATTCCGAATTGAGATATTCCTTTCATAGGGGATACTTTAAGGAACACATGATCTTCCACATTAAACTCTAAAGGTCTTCTACGCTTATCTGCATAGTCTTTCTACCTACTCTGAGCTGTTTCAAGTCTTTTTCTGATCATTTCAACAGCTTCAATAGTAATTTATACCAATTCAAGTCCTGTCAATTTTCTTTCACCTACTTCATTCCAACAAATAGGGATCCTGCACCTTCTTCCATATAATGCTTCATACGGAGCCATGCCTATACTTTTCTGAAAACTATTGTTATAGGCGAACTCTATCAAGTGCAATTTTTCATCCCAACTTCCCCTAAAATCAATAACACAAGCTCTCAGCATATCTTCCAAAATTTGGATCATTCTTTCCGTTTATCCATCTATTTGAGGATGAAAAGCAGTACTAAATTGAAGCTTTGTCCCTAAAGCATTTTGGAGACTTCGCCAAAAATTTGAAGTAAACCTAGAGTCTCGATCAGATGTGATTGTTACAAGAATACCATGTAAGCATATCACTTGGCTTACATATGTCTCAGCAAGTTTATTTATCGAATGGTCTACGCGGACCGCTAGGAAATGAACAGACTTAGTCAAATGCTCTACTATTACCCAAATAGAGTCGTGACCACTTGATGTCCTTGGCAGTCTTTGCACAAAGTCCATCATCACATGCTCCCATTTCAATTCTGATACGTCCAATGGTCTCAATAGTCTTGCGGGTTTGCAGTGTTCCGCTTTCACTTGCTGGCATGTTAAAGACTGAGAAACATGCTTAGCTATATCCTTCTTCATGCCATTCCACCAAAATTGCTGGCATAAATTTCTATACATTTTTGTACTCCCTGGATGAATACTATAATCACTCCTATGTGCTTCCAACAGAACTTCCCTTCTTACTTCTTCATTGTTAGGAACACAGAGTCGTCCTTGTTAGAACTTCCCTTGAAACTCTGGTCTTTTCCCTAAAGACACAGCTTCTCATATTTCCACAATCTCCGGGTTAGATTTCTAGAGAAACTTAACTTTCTGAATAATTTCAGGCTCAATACTTAATGCAATGAGCATACTAGTAAGGTAGTCTACTTCCAACTTGAAGTATGAATCCACAATTGACTTTAACAGATCCCACTCTGTTATTCTTAGACTAGCCATGTCCATAGCCGACTTTCGACTAAGGGCATCTACCACCTTATTTGCCTTTCCTGGATGGTATCGTATTTCACAGTCATATCTTTTAAAAATTCCATCCACCTTCTTTGTCTCATGTTCAACTCTTTTTGTGAAAACAAATACTTCAAATTCTTATGATCTGTATAGATTTCAAACTTCTCTCCATACAGATAATGTCTCCATATTTTCAAAGCAAATACTATAGCTGCCAATTTAAAATCATGGGTTGGGTAATTTAACTCATAAGGTTTCAGCTGCCTCGATGCATACGCTATGACCTTGCCATGGTGCATCAAAACACATCACAGTCTTTTATGAGAAGCATTACTATACACCGTGAATCCGCCAGATCCATATGGTATAGTTAGAATTAGGGCTATAGTTAACTTCCTTTTAAGTTCCTGAAAACTCCTTTCACATTCTCCACTCTTTCAAACCTCATATTCTTTCGAGTCAATTTCGTTAAAGGGACTGTCAAATGTGAAAATCCTTCTATAAACCTCCTATAATAGCCAGCCAACCTTAAGAAACTTCGTATCTCAGTCGACGTTGTCAGTCTCGGCCAATTCACTACCATCTCAACCTCTGCAGGGTCTACTACAATTCCATTACCTGACACCATGTGCCCTAGAAATATTATCTAGTCTAGCCAGAATTCACACTTATTGAATTTGGCGTATAACTTATCATTTCTTAGTGTTTGCAATGCTATCTTTAGGTGTCGTTCATGCTCTTCAGGTCCTTTAGAATATATCGGGATATCATCAATGAAGACAATTACAAACTGATCTAGATAAGGCTTAAATATCCTATTCATCAAATCCATGAATGCAGCCGGTACATTCGTTAATCCAAAAGGCATAACTAGGAACTCATAATATCCATAACAAGTCCTAAATGCAGTCTTAGGAATGTCTTCTTTCTTTATCCTTAGTTGATGGTATCCTGACCTTAAGTCAATTTTAGAAAAGACTGAGCTTCCTTGCAACTGATCAAATAAATCATCAATTCTAGGCAATGGATACTTATTCTTTACAGTCACTTGGTTCAACTGTCTATAGTCAATACATAGACGCATCGACACTTCCTTCTTTTTCACAAATGGAACTGGTGCACCCCAAGGTGAAGCACTTGGCCTAATAAATCCCTTATCGAGCAATTCATGAAGTTGCACCTTCAATTCCTTCAGCTCCACCAAGGCCATTCTATATGGGGCTTTCAATATTGGTCCTGTTCCAGGCATTAGTTCAATTTCAAATTCAATCTCTCGTTCTGGTGGTAATCTAGGTAATTCCTTAGGAAACACATCCTGAAAGTCCTTGACTATTCGAATCTCATCGATTTTAGCCTCTTTCTTAGTAAGATTTCTTACTACCGCTAGGTATTCTTGACATCCTTCGTCAAGTAGTTCACGAACTTCTACCATTGAGATGATGGCTATAGAGGTGTTTGTCTGACCTCCAAAAGATTCAAAACTAGACTGGTCTAGTAACATGAACTGGATCACTTTCCCATAGCAATCCACCTTAGCCTGATACTTATGGAGCCAATCCATTTCTATGATAACATCAAAGTCATACATAGCCATCACAACTAGATCTATTTACATATCTCGTTCTTCTATAGTTATCTTATATTTTGCACACATCATTGTAGATAATACCATATTCTTTAAAGGCATGGAAACACAAAGAGACATCTCAAGAGGCGTAGTTTCTATTTTACTCAATTGCCTATATCTTTCAGATATAAATGAATGCATAGCACCCATGTCAAACAATGCATATGCCTTCTTGCCGTTTATAAAAATAATGCTTGATATAACATTTTTGGAAGCTTCCACCTCCTCTTGGGTGACCGCATACACTCTTCCTTGTGTTGGTGGCCTCTGTGGATTCCTTGGTAGGTTTGGTCCACCAGTACTTTGTTGTACCTATCACACCGAGTCGACACTTAGTTGCGACCTCTCTTGTGGACAGTCTCTCTTAAGGTGACCTACTCCTACTCGTCCACAATCATAGCATTGCAGCCGTCCATTGCAAGGTCCTGGGCCCTATTGCCCATCACATCTTCGACAAACATCTTGCTAATAGGGTGCTTTCCCTATATTCAAGTCATCCCTAGCTTTTCCAAAGTTTCCAAATTTACTCTTTTTCTTAGCATTCTAGGTCTGACCTTGACTAGGATAGGGTCTCTTACCCCGTTTGATATCACTAAAGGTCAACTGTCTCTTAGACTCCGATCACTCTCTCACTAGCTCTTATTCCACTAACTGTGCCCTCTTTTAAATCTCATTATAATACCTCATATTTAGAGGCACCAGTTGTTTCCTAATATCAATTCTCAACCCTTTAAAAAATCTCTTAGTTTTTTCCTCTCGATCCTCAACCAATCTGGGAGCATACCTAAACAACTCAGAAAATTTCGTCTCATACTGATCTACTGTCAACTCCCTTTGTTCCAACTGAACAAATTCAGTGATCTTCTTATCCTTGGCATAATTAGAGAAATGCTTTTTATTGAAAGCTCTAACAAACTCATCCCTGTTTATATTAATACTTGGTGGAAAGGTCGTATCTCTTGAAGCTCTCCACCAAAACTTTACATTTCCCTCCAGCTGGTACTCTGCCAAAATTATTTTCTCAGCATCATTGCTGACCAACAACCAGAAAATTCGCTCCATTCCATCAATCCATTGTTCCGCCTCCTCAGGACTTCCTGTTCCACTAAACTTAGGTGGCTTCAGCTTCAGAAATTGTTCCACCAGTCCTTGAGAGCGACATTCCACTCCGGGTTGTTGTTGTGCTTGTCTTTTCATCAAATTTCTTATGTTGGCCAATGCCTACAGGATGTCTTCCATTTGGGATTTAGCCCTTGCAGCAGAGGCTTTAGTCCTCGATGGATGAACACTTCCAACTCGCACCATGATTTTCCTTCAGTTTCCAAGCATTTGCCTTAGGAATAATCTGTGACTCAATGTCTCCATTTAAAAGCAACTACAACTATATATAAGTAACATAAACATGTTATTGGCACCTAAAAGCAACTCATAATAAACTACTAGGGATCTACTAGTGAATACCCATCACCCGTTATTCAAAGTTAGTCAACAATTCCAATTAGTATCCTATGGTGTGCATCATTCTATCCTTATTTCCATCTAAGGCACCTTCTCACTCCAAACAGACCATAGCTCTGATACCAAACAAACAATGTGGCACCCCCGACATGGCCCCTGATCCGCTAGGGTCACCATAGATTACTTACCTTTCCTTTGTCCTAATAACATGTTACTCTGATACCATTGAATTATAGTGGGTCCATACATCCTAGGGGTTCATATATATATATATATATATATATATATATATTAAATCGGTGCCAACGCAGTTCATATAATGGAAGCATAATCCAGTCTCCTTATCCCTTACTCCAACAAAATAATGCGATGCACACCAACTACACATCATATATAAGTTGGAGACGAACCACTTTTATTTACATAACTAAGATGGACATCACGAGTCGGTACAACAAAAGGCCAAGGCTTTAACTAAGCTCGGCTATAACCCAAAAGAACCCGACTCTACATTAGACATGTACATCAATCCATCATCCAGTGTTGGCTATCCAAAAAGTGTCAACCTCGTGGCGGCAGCAACATCCTCATCATCATCCTATCGCGACGAACATGGACGGGCAGGAACTCCTGGACTACGGGGCCATCAAGTAGACCCACATCATACATAACCAAAACACGAACACGGAAAAACACCAAACCATGAACACCAACGTAAGGGTGCTCTGAGCACTCGACCTCAACATCAGACGGTACCATGCATGACAGGTGATAGAGGCATTTCTCAATCTGAAATGTTAGTCCTCAAAAGAGGTGAGTACAACCACTCAGTAGTAAAGATCCATCAAACTACACAATGCAACAAGCAAAACAACCATAATTTCATGTGAAATGTGCATATCATTCGTATAATTATGCTTGTATATCCGCATATATATATATATATGTATATGTATTCTCATGAGATCCACTCAATGCCTTCATAATCACATTCTCAATGCCATATAGTATCAACTCAATTTCATAGGGAATTATATCCCATGCCATATGCGCACACACACACATGCATGATTCAATTCCCAATTTTAGTTTTCAAAAGGATCTCATCTTTCTTCTAAGGACCAATGTTTGCATCCCTCATATATTGCTCGCACCCAACCTAGGATCGTGAGGAACCTCTGGCGTACACTTTCGGGCATCCGGCACACACCTCCGGGCATCTTGCACCCCAACTAGTGTCATGAGGACATCTAGCACACACCTCTGGGCATCCCGACACTCTCGGGGCATCGTCAGCTCACACCTATGACGGTATCATCAAGCAGCACAATGTATATTCACATATATGCCTTACTTTCAACATAGCATTTGATGCAATAATGTCAAAGGTCTAAACTAGCTTTTTGATGTTACATGACATGCTAAATGTCACCACATATGTAGTACACATAACCACCCAAGATATCACGTCTCCTAGAGCAATTCAGTTGTTCTTGAAATAAAACAATTTTTGGACAAAACAGAATGCACTTCTTTAATTAAAATTCTAGAAAAATTACTAAACCATCTCAATAAATTCTGAAAATTTAACATGTTATAAAAAAGATCTAGGGAAAAAGGTTTCATGAAGAACACTGTGTCAAAAGAGCTTCGTACAAGTCACTATAGTCCATGCATTACAGCCTTAAAATCTCAAACATCACCATTGCAAAGTTTTATTCACAAATTCCGTATAAACCATAAATCAACTCAGAAAATTCTGAAATTTTGATATGTCATATCCAAGAACTAGAGGTAAAAGTTTTGTGAAGAACTTGAAGTCAGATTTGTTATAGATCATGAGCTACATTCAACAAAACTCCCCCTAACCCTCGGTAACGATTTCCAGATTTAACACTTCAAAGAAAAGTCATTTCACCAACCAATACTTGTTATTTTCTTCTCAAATTTTAGTATGTTACTCCACAAGATGTCATCTACAACTTTCATCCAGGACATGAAGTCCAATTACGGCTAGATAATTACATAAAATTCACGGAGTCACCAAAGGTCAGTCTGTTTTTCCATGAAACAGTTTGCTAGTTGAAGAACTACTCCAATACCTTCGAAATTCCAACATCTAGAATCATAACTCAAGCATCTCCAAAATCCATTACACTTCACACACAACCACAGGAAGCAAAGTGTAGGCTAACGGACTCTACTTGCCTTAAATCCAACGAAATCAAGCAAGCAACGGTGACTCGAGGACTTTGAACACAGCACGATCGATGGCGAAGTTAGGCGCACACACGGCAGGGCTGGTCTTCTTCTTCCCTTGCCAGAGCACCCACGCGAACAACCCTCTCTCTCTCGGCTTTTCTCTCTTCCTCTCGCCTTACTCTCTTTCTCTCTCTCTCTTTCTCTTCCTCGTGTGATAGCTCTCTCCCCTCGCTCACTCCGCCCCTCCTCTTTTCTTCCTCTTCATGATTAGTAATCATTAGCTTGCATGCAAGAGCCACTTGGAGCACCCTTCACGCCACCTGTCATTTTTTTCATGCAAGTTGATGGGCCTCCTTTGGGCCACGCTTGGGCCAGCCTTTTGGTCGACCAAACGGTGGGGAAAAAACGGTGGGGGCTGTGGGATGGTTTTTGGGCTAGTTCGGCCTTAAGAAAATCAGCCCACACCTTCTCCAATTTATCTATTAATCCTCACTTATATAAATACCTAATTACAATTTATATGACCATAAAAATTTGTAACATAAATCAATAAAAATCCAACTTATAAAGCGCACGGCCAAGAATAAAACTTTTCCTTATCAATTTGTCCCTTAGTACAATCCTTGATCACTCATGGACATGGAATATATTTCCAACAAAATAACTGTCCATTAAATGCTCGGCCTCGATCTATTGTAATCCATTGGTCTAATTGCTATAATATAATCCGGTGGCGCTTCCATCACCAATTCATGGTTTATGGTATATTTAGGATGCTATAAAATTTTAGGATATATATATATATATATATATATATATATATATTAAAGATGGTATTGCTAAAATATTTTTATACAATACAAATTTAATGGACAATTTTTATAATTTTTAAAATAATTATCTTAAAAATTCGAATTTTTATTATTTTTATTTTCTTTAAAAATAAATTTTTAATTATTTTTTTTATTTTTTAAAAATATAGTTTTTAGTTTTCTTTTTCTTTTTTTCTTTTTTCTTTCATTTTTATTTTCTTTCTTCTTTGGTCGGTCGTCGGCCACAATGATAGCCAGCGATCGGCAACAAGCGAGCTTGAGCACGTCTGGCCTCTGCGAGCTTGAGCACGTCTGGCATTGGCAAGCTTGAGGCTCATTCGATTCGGTGAGCTCGAGCTCCCCTGACGCAGGCGAGCTCGAGCCTCACCTGATGCTGGCGAGTTCGAGTCTTGCAGATCAGCGAGGCTCGAGCCTCAATTGATGTTGGCAAGTTCGAGTCTTGCTAGATCAGCGAGGCTCGAGCCTCGCCGAACATTGGCAAGGCCTCCGCCTCACTAGATCTGGCGAGCTCAAGGCTCACAAGATCAGTGAGGCTCAAGCTTCGCCCAATGCTGGCGAGTTCGAGTCTCGCCAAATCGGTGAGGCTTGAGCTTGCCCTACCCCGCAAGTTTGAGTCTCGCCAGATCGGAGAGGTTCAAGCCTTGCTAGACGTCGCCAAGGCCTCCACCTCACTAGATCCGGCAAGCTCGAGGCTCGCTTGGCCGGTCGCCGGCCATCGCCGTGCCAACCACCAAAAGGAGGAAGAAGAAAGAAAAAACAGGAAAGAAAAAAATATAAAATAATTATAATTTCATTTTTATATATATATATATATATATATATATATATTTGTAAAGTTAAAGAGGGAAGGGAGAGATTGTGAGGTTTTGGTTAAAAGTGGGTTCTAAATCTAAACCATTTAAGACCCACCTACCTTAAGTCTTTAATTATTAAACTCCTTTAACTACTTTTTGTCAAAAAAAAACAAGTGACCCATATACAACCCATTTATGATTTAAATGGGTTGTATATGGGTCTAAGACCCATTTTGCCACCTCTAATGTCCAGCTAGTTTAAAGGGACCGTAGGATAACGAGGGCTGCAAGTCAATTGAATGGAATATAAATTATTTGAGATTACAGGAATAACCATTTGCTCCAAAAGTTTGAGTTGTCAAATTATGACGTGAAAGATAGTTCTATATGTCTTGACAGTTTCTCTCACGAGAGAATCGGTTTGTTGACATGGATTTGAATATATGCCAACAAGCTCCGTGAGGAAAGTTTTGTTGAGAAATAATACTTATAAAGAAGGAAATCAATAAATGAATGAAAGAAAGCGAGAGGAATCGGATTGAGAACTCTATGGATTGATGAGGTTGCCCGATGTCCCCATTCATCATAAACGGTAGGACTAGGAGGACCTTTCTAGAGGTAAACCACTAAGCCAAAGACTTAGTGCACACTCTCCCGAGTTCATATCCATCGCAACTTTAGGGTTTTGATTCAATCATTTCAACATGCAAATTAGTTCAATTCAATTATGTGTCATCACTGATCTATTCTGAGTCGACTAGTAACCCAAGTAAGATGTGGGAATTTACCTTACTTTTTATTAACCAAAGATTTATAGATTAATCTAACTCTTTTTCACTACCATTTCTCTTTATTTTCAGAAAAATTTAGCTTTTAGTCTTGGCAAGTTTTAATCCTAAACCACTAACGTGTAATGAGTGATCATACAAGGGCACAATAAATTAATGCAACACTAAATAAATCAAATAATAAATAAAATGCTAAAAACAAGGCAAATTTCAATACACTAAACAAAGCATAATCTCACGATGATTAATTTTCCAATATTTGCAAGATGTCAATTAAAAAAAATGCAAGCCCTAGACATTATTTTTAGTTGCAATGATGATTATTTCTTTTTGGATATTCTTGTTTAATAAAAGATTAAACTATATGCAATTCATGATATGCAAGTTGAATCTAGGTTATGTCTATGTGATGCTATTCTTACTAATGACATGTGACATGGATTATCTAGATGCAGTCTATATATAACATAATTCTAATATGACAATATAATTCATAAAACCATAAACATGCAATTACCAAATGACATTGATATCTTGACATGGGAATTATGACATGGCTATGATGCAACTAATTATGTATGATATATGCATGTTTTTTTTTTTTTTTGTTTTTTGGGATCTTCTTTTAAACTACAATATAAAACTACTTAAAATATGTAGTTACCTATTTTAAACGAGGAAATAATTTACTTTACATCCTAATCTAAATTATGTAATTTCCTAACTAACTACATGGTTACTAAATATGCAATTCCAAGTTAGAAACTATACAGAAGCAATCTATCCTAACATGCAATGCAATACTTTTTTTTTTTTGTATTTTTCAAAATAGGAAAGTTTCCTAAATTAGTGGTATGCAATATTTAAGCTCACATAATCAAATATTTTCCTAGATTCAAAATAGGAAATAAAAAAAATTCAAGGATCCAATCTTAAGTCTTAAAAATCGAAACCCCAATTATCATAATTATGCATGACTCAAAAAATATAAATTTCCTATTTTGGCAATGCCAATAATTTCATATCAAATCAAATGAGAACCAAATAATCCAAATTAGGTAATCAAATATTTAAATTGGATTTAGTTGAAGAAATTACCTAAATTGGACTTGATCCAAGATAATTGGCGAGGAAAGTTTGACGACAAAGGGCAAGCAGTGGTACCGCAGTGAGGCTACGACAGTAAAGGCGATGACAATGAGGAGACCACAGCGGCAGTTGGGCACATAGGAAGAGCTGACCACCAGAGTTGGTCTGAATCATGTCCAAGGATTGGGCTCGATGAGAGTTGGTTGCTCTTGGTCAAATCCCTAGGTCTCTAAATGTTTAATGCTCGATTCCTTTGGAGAGGATGAAGAAGTATGTGTAATCAAGATCTCCTTAAAATTTCAACGCCTTCTAACCTAGAACAAACACAAGCTCCCCGTTTTTGCGAGGCTCCACGTTGAGCTGTCTTGTCTTAATTCAGTAGTCTGACCGGTTCAGTTTTTTATGTCAAAGACGTACTTTCAGATATTTTCTCACCAATCCCGCCAAACAAATCTAAAAATAATGCCTACTCTCCATAAATTTTGAGCACAATTCAACAGCGCAGTTGTTGATCTCATGAAACTGCCTGCGGAAATTTTTTTACTGCCAAGGAAGAGAGCTTCGCCATTTTCTCAAAAAATTTCTGCACGTCACTCCTCTTTCTTGCTCTGCCAAGAGGGGATCTTTATAACCTCCATTTGGTCGAGTTTCACTTAAGATCAAGAATTATCCAATAAGAGTTTGATTGAATTAAAGAACCACTTCAAAGCTCAATCGATTTTGATCATTGTTGACACTTAAATTTTGGTGATTCAATTAGTTATTATTTGCACAGAAAATTAGGGACAAAATTTTAGCCCCTAGCAAAAATGTTAGTTAATTGCTTATAAATAATAGAAGCATAAACCACCGGCCGCGGTGGCTTCACTGGATAAGGCTCTATTGAGAGGTGAAGGGTTCAAAACCCAGGGGAGGCGCTAGGTGTATTAAATGTGACTCAGGGGTGGTGGGTCCTGCTTAAGTGTCATCTGGGGGTTTACGGCGCGACTGTCAGCTGCAAACCGATTTCTCTAGTACCAAAAAAAATAAAATAAATAAATAATTGGAGCATATGACATTGGTATTGAACCGGCAGCCAATGGGCTCATTGTAAGTGAAAATTTGAGCTTAATTAAATCTCTTGGACTGAGAGTGCACAAAAATTAGGCCAAACCCATTGAAATTTGTTTGGCGGTGTGTACACTCAGGCGCCGCCTACTGCTATCGCTGCTCCATCCCGACGACCTGCTGTGCTGACGAAAGCGCTGCTGCTACGAAGCCCCATCGGCAAGCCGCAACGCCTGCACTTTGCACCGTCACTGGTCCCTGCTGCACCGCGAGCCCTTGGTGATTCTCTGCTGCCCTCCTTGCACCGTTGCCGAACTTTTAATCACGACCAGTTGCTGCTGGACCTGCCACTGAGAGCTGCTCAGCCAAGACGTCCAGCGAATCCAGAAAGCATTAAAGCAGTCCTGGCGGGCTCCTGCATCTCCGACGTGTTTGTTGAAGATCTCTCTTACGACCAGCAAGTTTTTTGTCTTCTCTGGTGTCCACGAAACCTCGGTCCGTCCCACACCGCCGCACTGTCAGTGATCGAGAGTTGATAGAAGAGAAGAGGACAAAAGTTGGGTGGTGAAGTGAAGATTTAAATAAGAATGTCGGAGTGGGAGATCCTCAGGAGCATTCCATCGGCTGGACCTTCCCAGAGGAAGAAATAAACAGAAAAGTATAAAGAGTTGCAGCGGAAAGAGTGACTGGTCCCCGGCGTGCTGAACCGAGTTAATCATGATACTAGAAACTCAACAAAACAATTCCGTGCGTTTGGTGATTTTTCTTGCAGGTTCCCAGGTGCTTCCCGCCGTCTGACAGTCACTTGCATCGTCGCCACCTCTCACCCATAAGCCCATACCGCCGTGAGTCCATCGCTGTGATGCCGAGGCACCATCTCTGGTCACCGTCCCATCGTGATTCGCGAGCCACCATCTGTCGATCCAAATTTGAAAACAGATATTTATATTAGGTTAAAATATTGTCTAATTTGATTTTCAAATATTTTGCTTCCTTATTTGAAAGATTGTGGATGCATATATGATTGAAGTCCGAGATATATTATCATATCCGAAATCTTGAGCAACTAATTCCCAAATGTATTATAATCGTTAATCCGATCTCACACCCTAAATACAATTTGCGATTGCACGGAAAATTGCCAATTTAATCTCATGCCCATAATATAATTCATGATCATGAAATTGCTCGATCCGACCTCATTCCCAAAATAAGATTTTCTTTTCCTTAATTTAAATTGCCTGTTTAATTATTAGGCAATTTTAATTCCGAATTTTATTTAAAAAAGAAAACATAAAAAGCGTGTCACATATAATTAGTTCACCTATTGTTTAGAAATTGCATGTTTAGTTTAAGAAATTAAGAAGAATAACCAAAATTTAGGTATCAACAGTTGTCCCTCTTTAAAAATTTGCTCGTAAAGGTTTAATTTGAAGATAAATAATACGTAAATTCTGGTGGTGCAAATGCAATGTAATGACTATTTTTGTTGGAGAGATAAATTTCAATGAACCTACTCCCATCTTTGAAAATGCAATGATGTGTAATGAAAATGCAGATGCTAATATAAAGAGCATATGTTAATATTTTGGTTATTAACTGCCAAATTACTCCAAAATGAAAATTACAAAATAACTAATTCACAACACCTTAATCTCCTATGAATAAATGTGAGTTGTTGGATGTGAAAATCCTTGTTAAAGCGAGAGGCCGCTCGATATGATCCTATCAGCAACGAATTAGAATTAGGGTTTTTGATGTACTAGAGGAACACCCACATCAAGAAAAAGAAAAACCAATAGAAGTCTAGTCTAGAATCCTATGTGACAATATTTGAATAGTAGGATTGTCGAATCTGACTTTTCTAATAGTTAAACATCAAAAAGACACTCAAATGAAATTTTTAGAAGAAAGTCTGCGATCAAAATAGTTGTTCCTAGGGTTTTGTTACCAAAATTTATAAAACTAAAACAGTTTTAGCACTTCTAATGGCTAATCCTCATTATCTACTTACAATAATTTCATTCAGATGGTGTGAATTGCAAACGTGATGCAGGACAATGGATCCCACGCAACAGGTGTTTCTATTGCATTTATGAACTGCTGTCAGGCTATCAGCATCTCATATCCATTGTGCTACTTATACACATTGTAATCATAAAATCACTAGCCACAACATCAACACATTACCCTGGTAAATCATAAAGATGGAATTAAAGGACAACCCAAGAATTGGCCTCGCTCATGCTACCCAAAAAGACCACCTTTTTTTTTTTGGCTAACATGACCTAACCGTAATTGGCCTTTGCCACCCCACCTAGAATCCAAAACTCATGTAACTTTACATCATGAAGAGAATCTCCAAACCCTGAAAAAAACCATAAGACCATCACCACAACGAGAAAAACCATCACTAACGGTCTTCGATTCCCACAGAATCATCTGCTTCCATCTAGCTACAAACGCCTCACACAAAACTAGAACTACTCAAGAAGCCATCGTTCCGACTACTTTTCCCTACTGCTCAGCCAAAATGGAGATCCCATAAAGAATAATCAAATCATACACTCAATTCATACACAAATCAAAATCCCAGCAAGCATGCCACTTATTCTCATGCAAAACCACCTGAAGTAATAAAATCCCTAGTCCCAGCAGCGTTAAAGTGCCAAAGAAGAACAATACTCAAAAGTAAATCCACATCCGCACGCCATATTGCAAACGAAGAACCACCTCAACGAATCACATTCCAATTGAATCCGAACTCAAACCCTCCTCTAACTCCCTGACACCCGAAACAGAAGCCCTAGGGTTTCGCGAGGGGGCGCGGTCATCCTTCTCGCGCGGTGAATCGGATGTGCTCGTCGTCGGTGGGTTTCCGGTGTTTCGTGCATGAATCATTAGAAAATCTAATATTTCGATGTCCAATCTATTCAATGTGAATGCATTATTTTTATTCAATTAAACAAACACCGTCAGCTCCTCCCCGCCATAAACACGGCACCAGGGCATAAAAGAAGGAAGACCCTGTTAAGATATGAAATCTTTTTCTGATATTATTTTTTGAATATGAAATCTTTTTGATATCTTTTTTATTTTCATCTTAGCATACCAACTATAGATGAGTTGGTATTCCATGATTCTTGCTCTGTCAAAGATTGTATTTTTTTTTCTCTTTATAAGTGTGTACAATATGTAAATTATGTGATATGAAAAATCATCCACATATTGTGAGCTTCTTCATGGTATCAGAGCTATTTTGCTCCTAAGAGCTTTTTGATCCGACTATTCTGCATTTTTTTTGCAATCTTCTGCACCCTTTAGCCATGGAAGTCCCTTCAGAATTAGCTCGCACCACCTCGAATTCTAGTTCCGTTTCCATCGAAACAGCTGCACCTAATGGTCTGATCTCAATCTCAGCCGCCGTCCAATTGCCATTCAAGCTCTCTGCTGCCAATTATCCCTCTTGGCGTGCTCAATTCCAGGCGCTGCTCATTGGTTATGATTTAATGGGAATTGTTGACGGAACTTCTGTTTGTCCGCCTCTCACCCTTTCAACTAGAAATCAAACGGTGCCAAATCCAGCCGCAACAACTTGGATTTGCAAGGATCAGCTTTTGCTTCATGCAATTTTTGCATCTGTATCCGAAGCCGTGATTCCTCTCATTGCCTCTTGCAATTCGTCACACGTTGTCTGGACAAAACTCATGAATTTATATGCAAATAAATCCCGCTCAAGAGTTATGCATCTCAAGGATCAACTCTCTACCGCTCGCCGAAACTCACGTTCTGCTTCAGAATTTTTGCAGGAACTTAAAGCCCTTGCTGATGAATTGGCAATCATTGACACTGCTATCTCTGATGATGATTTAGTCATTCATGCACTTCGAGGACTTGGAACTGAATACAAAGAAATCGCAGCAGCGATTAGGGCTCGTGAAAACACAATTAGCTTTGAAGAAATGCATGACAAATTGGTAGCCTATGAAACCCAACTAAAACTGGAGGAAATTAGACTTGAAGCAGCACCAGTCATAGCCAACTACAGCAACAGAAGCCGTGGCTCAGGAAGCAACTCTCGCTGGCCCAATAATCGCAGCCGTCATCAAAATTATTCCAGATCTAACCAGTAACGTGGACCTTCTCATAGGAGGTATTCTGATCGGGACAATAGAGAGCCTCGTCTGACATGTCAGTTTTGCGATCAATATGGACACTCGGCCAAATCTTGTTTTCGCATTCGCAATAGTCTCCGCGAACCTACTGCTCATGTTGCAACAGCTCCACGTCCAGAAAATGGTTGGCTACTAGACTCAAGAGCATCACATCACGTCACAAGCAATCTCAACAATCTCACCACTCACTCAGAGTACGAAGGCCCCGACAAGATCGTCATTGGTGATGGCACAGGTTTGCATATCAGTCACGTTGGTTCTACTAATTTATCCTATCCAAACCAATCCTTTAAATTAACCAATGTTTTATGTGCACCTGATAGTACAAAAGACCTGATTTCCATTTCACAATTTTGTCGCAATAACCATTCATCTATCGAATTTTTTGCCAATTATTTTTTGGTGAAGGATCTTCGCACGGGAGCGACGTTACTTCGAGGAGGCTTAGCAATGGCGTGTATCGGATGTCTCTCCCAAACACTTATCCAAAATTCATAGCCTTTGTTAGTGAGCGGACAAAACCGATAGTTTAGCACAATCGACTAGGTCACCCTTCATTTCGTATTCTAAGTCATGTTCTTAATAATTTTCCAACTCATTTGTCTTCTGAGTCAATCGTAGGCTCTAAATTATCCTGTGATGCATGTCATTGCAATAAGAGTCACAAACTTTCATTTGGGGTATCAACTCTTGTAAGTCATTTTCCACTTGATATTATTTTTTCCGATGTTTGGGGTCCTGTGTCAACTGCTTCAATTGATGGTTTCCATTACTATCTTATATTTGTCGACCATTATATGAAATACACTTGGCTTTATCCTATAAGAAAAAAAATCAGATGTTACTCAAATTTTTGAACAATTCAAAAGCTTGGTTGAAAAACAATTTTTTATCGCTATTCGAAATTTATACTCGGATGGTGGTGGAGAATTTCAAAACTTGAAACCTTTTCTTGCAAAACATGGAATTTCCCATCTAACTACACCGCCACACACACCATAACACAATGGCATTGCAGAAAGAAAGCATCGACACATAGTTGAAACCGGACTTGCCCTATTACACAAAGCAAATCTACCACATTCTTTTTGGTCATATGCGTTTCAAACTGCTACATACCTCATTAATCGTTTGCCAACACCCGTTCTAAATATGCATTCACCATTTCAAACATTATTCCAAATAGCTCCCAATTATGAAAAACTTCGCACATTTGGTTGTCTTTGCTATCCGTGGTTACGTCCATACAACGCAAATAAACTTATGTCCCGCTCTCGACAATGTATATTTTTAGGGTATTCATTGTCACAAAGTGCATATAAATGTTTTGATCCACAAAATAATCTTCTTTATATCTCACATCATGTTGTGTTCGAAGAAAACACATTCCCGTACCAAACACTTCTCAATACTAAAAGTGTCTTGTCAGCCCCTCAAAGTTCATCTCCTCCACCTACTGTTTCACTTCCAGTTTTAGTGCCAAACATTAGACCATATGCACAGGTGCCCCCTCGAAGCAACATTCCATCTCGTGCTGCATCCTCATCGACTTTCCAACCCTCACATCAATCCCCACAAATGCCACCTCTTGAAAACCCAATTGCTACTATCAATAATGACCAAACATCAACCCCCACAAATCCACCTCCAAGAACTCACAACATGACCACTAGATCCCAAAATAATATTTTCAAGCCCAAACAACTCAACCACATCATCACCAAACATCCACTTCCACCGACTATAGAACCAACGGGAATTATACAAGCTATGTGCGATCCTCAATGGCGTGAAGCAATGTCGGCTGAGATCAATGCCCTTATTCGTAACAGGACTTGGGAACTAATACCTTTTGATCCATCTTTGAATGTTGTAGGTTGCAAATGGGTTTATCGGATAAAAAGACATGTGGACGGCAGTATTGAGAGGTACAAGGCACGTCTTGTGGCCAAAGGTTTTTACCAACGACCAGGCCTTGATTACACCGATACATTTAGCCCGGTCATCAAACCAAATACTATTCGGGTGGTTTTATCATTGGCTTTAATGCGTGCATGGACATTGAGACAAATGGACGTCAACAATGCCTTCCTCCAAGGCACTCTTCAGGATGAGGTTTATATGTCGCAATCACCTGGCTTTAAAGACCCAGAAAAACTAACACATATTTGCAAACTTCGCAAAGCCATATATGGGTTAAAGCAGGCTCCGTGGGCTTGGTATAATGAGTTAAGTTCACTCCTTCTTGCAAATTCATTTGTCAATTCAAAGAATGATAGTTTGCTGTTCATTTACAATCATGGTGGTGTTCAAGCCTATTTTTTAGTGTACGTGGATGATCTCATTATCACAAGAAGTAACCAAAAGTTTGTTTCGGACTTCATCAACGCTCTCTCTAATTGGTTCTCAATTAAAGACTTGGGGCCACTATATTTCTTTTTGGGAATTGAAGTCATTCCTACAAAGATTGGTTTACTTCTTTCTCAACATAAATACATAAGAGAGCTACTTGAGCGCTTCAAAATGGGAGATGCAAAAGAGGTAGTCACACCATTAGCCACGGGTCAATCTCTTTCGGTTCATGACAAACAATCACAAGCCAATGCTACAAAATTTCGAAGCCTTATTGGCGCACTTCAGTACCTCAACATCACTCGGCCGGATCTTGGTTTTGCAGTAAACAAGCTATCTCAATTCATGCATAAGCCAACCACAACCCATTGGACAGCTGCAAAAAGGCTTTTACGCTATCTTAAGGGAACATTATTCCATGGGTTGCATTTGCGACGCGACACACAACTTGTGCTTCATGCCTACACCGATGCAAATTGGGCAGGTAACATTGATGATCACACATCTACTTCGGGTTTTGTGATTTATATAGGAGCCAATCCTATCTCTTGGAGTTCTCGAAAGCAACGATCGGTTGCACGGTCGTCTACTGAAGCAGAATATCGAGCCATTGCCACAGCCTCGGCGGAACTCATTTGGGTAAAATCTTTGCTTCAAGAACTTGGCATTCACATGGACACGGCACCAAGCTTGTATTGCGACAACATAGGTGCTACTTATGTTTGTGCAAATCCCGTCTTCCATTCCCGCATGAAACACATTGAGATAGATTACCATTTCGTTCGGGAACTTGTTAAAGCCGGCAAGATGCGAGTCTCTCATATTTCCATCCATGATCAACTTGCCGACATTCTCACGAAACCGTTATCAAGGCTGCGGACACTACAATTACGAGACAAGATGGGCGTTTCCGATGGAACGTCCATCTTGCGGGGGCGTGTTAAGATATGAAATCTTTTTCTAATATTATTTTTTGAATATGAAATCTTTTTGATATCTTTTTTATTTTCATCTTAGCATACCAACTGTAGATGAGTTGGTATTTCATGATTCTTGCTCCGTCAAAGATTGTATTTTTCTTTCTCTTTATAAGTGTATACAATCTGTAAATTATGTGATATGAAAAATCATCCACATATTGTGAGCTTCTTCAGACCCTTCATTCCACAGTTTCTAGAACATTACTTAAAAAAAAAAAAAATTGATTCAAGGGATCAACTTAACCCTTGAACAGGCTCACAAAAAAAAAGAATCTCTGCAAACCCATCATCCAAAAATGCCGAATGTCAGCATCTAACAGGGTCATTGCACCAAAACAAGAATGCAAAACATGCGAATAAGAGGCCATCAATAGCAAAGCGATCCAAATCCATACTCGTACCCCTCCATATCAACCCATCCGAGAAAAAACGAAATCAATTATCAAACCGATCACGCCAAAACAATCATGTCACTGAAGTAATGAACATGAAGCAATGGTTTTCCAAATTAAGATTTTGAAATCTAGAGAATGAAGAGGAAGGTGGGGGCTTACTTAATGCAACAAAAGGATGCTAAAACACATATAACAATATTCATGCAACGATTTATAACGAACATCAATCAATTGTAAGTAATTTAAAAATTTTAGAACTTTTTCACTATCAAGCAAATCCCAACGAAAATCTGCATAGATGAAGCACATGTGACTCGAGAGGACTACTTAATATTGCTTAATCAATGGGAAACACATATATGTGGTCAGTGGACATAGGTCACATGATTTGGGTAAAACGCTATACACGCAATTAATGCAACCAAATCTTTTTATTGGAAGATTTCCCCCGTTATGTCGGTAGTGCAGAATGATCAACTGGCTACTAAACAACACAACCGTCAATCATCTTTCTCAATCAAATAAATTCCACCAAGTTGCCAAATTTCCCAACTCCATTATAACTCAAAAGTCAAACAGAAGGGCCAAGCCATCACATGACAAAAATAAAAAGAACCCATGATGTTAGCAATGTTACAAAATGAGAACACCACAAGGAACCATCAAACAAGATCAATTGTAAAGGAACGCAAGAACAAGAAAATCTCCCATGCGCAAAGCAATTTCTGCAATATTTACTATTGCTACCCAACATGTAGCGAATATTTCGGATATTGATGACAATATTTCACAATCCACGTAACCTAAAAACTGATTCTAACAAATAAGCCCCAAAACAACAAACGTGAACACGAGCAAATAACAAAACAGAAAGCGCGGATACGACTCGGGAGCAAAGAAACACTATACGAGAATTTTCCCAAAAAAAAAAAATTAGCTACAATAATCTCCAAATCAACCGTTGCTGCTGTTGAATTGAAGAGAAAAACAAAGGTAACACTTAAAATTTAAAATTCTAGGTCTTTTTTTATGTGTAAACCCTAGAATTTCAAATTTCAAATTCTCAATCAATTCTCAACGAAACCATACAAGTTATATATGGTTGGAAAGATCTTGACATGTAGAACAAAAGCCCTTAGGTTTCAACATCAATCGAGCAAAAAAATTCACATGAAAAAATAATGCCCATATTCGGCTCAAAAAGGAAAATTTCGAATTTTGTTTATTAAAAAAAAATTGGGTTCTACAATCATATATGACTAGCTCTGATACCACATGTAGAAAATTAATCACATAAACAACTAATCAATCAAGAAGAAACGGATCCATATATGATTATAAAACACCGAGATCAATAAACATAGTGGAATTAAAGCGTACCTATATGAGCCATTATTTCACTTGAAGGAAAATATATTACTCTGATAATCAAAGATCTATCGGAATGCCAAATCTTCCTTTCTATGACCGATTTCGATATAGCAACTTTCAATGGGATTAAAGCAACTGATAAGTATAACCTACCCTTTTATAGGCTAGAGAGGGGACCTACCAAACCCTAATCAACAGCATGTCAATTAAGCCCTTCCCATTACGGGCTTTAGTTAAACACAATTGCCTACACGCTCAACTAGCCTATTATTAATAGATGCCAATACCCAATTCAATCAGATCACTGTAGGGTTGAACAAATATTGGAATATCCATTAACCCGATTATTTAAAATAGAAAATCAATTAATTAATGTAAGCCCATATTATAGAAAATTTTCAACATGGGAAACACCCAGAAACAAAACCCAAAGCTTCAAACCCACTTCAAGCGATCAATCAGTCGTTCTGTCCTAGAGCTCCCCACATGAACGTTTGACAAAGAGAAAACTCATGGCGCATGCAAACATCACGTGCACGCTATTGATATACTAATATCTTCTCATTCATTGCTCTCTCTTTCTTTCTTTCTTTCTTCTCTCTGAATCATTGCTTGGTCTCGATGCAAATGAGACAAGGATGGGACGTTTCTTGCCATTTAGTATTTTCAAACTGGGTTGAAGACCATGGTCCCAAGATGAGCGGGCCACTCGTGCATGTGGACCATATCATGAAGTCCGAGCTGTGGCTGCAAATTGGCAGTCCATACGTAGGTTGGGAGCTGGAAGTTATGTGCAATAAATAGAGAATTATGGCAGAAATGCTTTTGCTTATTCAGCTGATCAAAAGATGATGCTGACAAGCACCCGCATCAGTTCAAAAGAGGGTCCATTTATTTATTTACTTATTTATTCAATTTTTTTTGGTCGGTCCTACTCTAATCCTACTCTAACACTCACTCTCAGACTTTTGCCCTTGCCTCATTGCAAGGCGTGGAAGTCGAAACCCACTCCTGAAATGAAATCATCCTCACCCCAATCCCCCCTAAGAAGGTGGGAATTTGAACCCCCAACCTCCCCCTTCCAAGTTGGAAGGGTGGCTACTGGGGCGAACCCCCAGTGGTTTATTTATTTGGTTGATTAGTTGTTTATTTAGATATTTATTTGTTTTGGGGAAAAAGGTCGATTCAGTTTGTTTATTTCATTAATTGTCCACTTGGTCAATGAGTGAGAAATGACTTTGCTGCGTGGTCAAAGCCAGCTGGGGTTGGCCTCCGTATTAAATTTCTCGTATCTGTCACCCGCCATCGCCCCAAGTGATACATCAAATTAATGGATGGACTCTTGCGTCTATAACCTAAGAAATTGGTCTTTTAGTCAGCTTATACATGTCCTGATTGTGTATTAATTTGCTTCCGAAAGTAGCTTATATCCTAACACTGAGAAATGCTAACAATGCTGAAACATCATCTCCAATGTTTAGCGGATGACTATCACTTATTTAAACGAATCTTGCTAAAGCACTAAAGTGAAATTTAGTAGAGAAGTTAATATTTCTAGCATTGCTCGTTGGAGTAGTCGACCTTACGGAGCGGATGCGGTTGGGGTTTATTTTGTGTATGTAATGCTGCAATCATTAATATATCATAAGATTATTAGGTTTGGAAAAGGTAAATGGGATGCTAACTTTGCAATTGATTGAGTTGTTCCTTCTGTATTTTCCAAATCTAAAGATTCATAGCCTTGATAATCATCGATATAAGTGCAAGCTCAACAAGTAAATGAGTCAAATATATGCCAGAGTCTAATAGCCTTTGTTGGGGGGACAAAGTTTAGAAAAATTACCAAAAAAAAAAAACATAAATCTATCATATAACAGTTAATTTAGTCATTAATTTTTTTATTGTACTAATTTAATTAGTCTTAAACCTTTTGACGATTTATTAATGTAGTCATCCATATCAATTTTGGCCTAAAATTATTGACATGGATAATGGCTATCCTATGTGCCATTGTCGGCGATGACAAAGATAAATTTTTATAATATTTTTTATTTTTCTGATTTTTTTAATTTCATAAAGTGAATTTTGTAAAGCACAAAATAAATATCCAGGATGGTCTGTGTAGTCCAAATTTTATACAAGCCAAAAAAAAAAAAAGAAAAAAAAAGAGAGAGAAGAGAGAAATACAAAGCAAAACCAAAATCCAATTACCATACACAACACAAAATTGATGGCTTGGAAATGTATACAATGCGAATGCGTAGTGCACATGGACCCATTTGCTGTGTTAGCAGCTGCGCACTAATCTGCTGGGGACGCTTATCGTGTCTAAGTAGTAAGTAGGCATTTGCCAGCCAGCTTTCCCATTGATGAGAAGTGGGGGAGGATCATGGCTGGTCCACATTGATCCTCCTCCTTTCTTGGGGTCAGAAACTAAAGATGGAGGGGGGCCTTTAGGCCTTTCATTACATTTGAGTGAATTTCTCTCTTTACCAAAGATAATAACTTGATTTCAATCCATAATTAAATTGTTCACTATAAACCAATCTAAGTGAATTCTTTAAATTTCAAAAAAAAAAAAAAAAGGATTTACATTTTAAGTTTACATCCTCGAGAGACACATTCTCTCTCTCTCAGCCTCAGGTTCGGGCTCATTGGCCTTGGGTTAGAGCTTGCAACGTCGGGTCATAAGCGGCAAGCTCAGCTCCAACGTCGTTGGCCTCGCCGCCATGAACTCCTTCGCCTCATTAGTGGAGGGAGCTCCAGAGAAACGGTACAACGGAGGTGGGGTGCAATGACAGAGAAGGAACGTGGGTGGAGAGAGAGAGAGAGAGGACATAATATTAAAGTTCGTGTGTAGAATTTTCTGCATGAACTCTGACAGAACGAGTGATTAGATGGTTCTTATGTAATTCCCAACTTTAAAGGATTTCATTTTCAACCATAATGATCCGAGTTAAATGCTCTTTTAATTTGGTTTAAGTCATGTTCATAAAGGAGGGAATTACATGAGATGCTTCAAGGGGAAAAGAAAAGACAATCCTTGAAAATCTCTTTTCTAATAAGCATTTTTTTTTTCACTTTTCGAGTACACTAGATACCCATTGCGGTGTGAGGAATTTTTTTGCATTAATTTTTTTTTTGTCAGTTCTACTCTATTCCTACTCTACACTCATTCTCAGACTTTTGCCCTATCTCTTGTAGGGCATGGGAATTGAAACCCACTTTTGAAACTTACGCGTCCCCACCTCATCCCCCTCTGAGAAGGTAGGGATTTGAACCCCTCACCTCCCCTCCCCCTTCCATGTTGGAAGGATGATCACTAGAGCGAATCCCAGTGGTTTTTTTGCATTAAATTTAAACAAATAACAACTCTGGTACATCAAAAACCCTAATTCTAATTCGTTGTTGATAGGATCATATCGAGCGGCCTCTCGTTTTAACAAGGATTTTCACATCCAACAATTCACTTTTATTCACAGGAGATTAAGGTGTTGCGAATTAGTTATTTTGTAATTTTCATTTTGGAGTAATTTGGCAGTTAATAACCTAAATATTGACATATGCTCTTTATATTAGCATATGCATTTTCATTACACATCATTGCATTTTCAAAGATGAGAGTAGGCTCATTAAAATTTATCTCTCCAATAAAAATAGTTATTACATTGCATTTGCACCACCAGAATTTACGTATTATTTATCTTCAAATTAAACCTTTACGAGCAAATTTTCAAAGAGGGACAACTGTTGATACCTAAATTTTGGTTATTCTTATTAGTCATTTCTTAAACTAAACATGCAATTTCTAAACAATAGGTGAACTAATTCTTTGTGACACGCTTTTTATGTTTTCTTTTTTAAATAAAATTCGGAATTAAAATTGCCTAATAATTAAACAGGCAATTTAAATTAAGGAAAAGAAAATCTTATCTTAGGAATGAGGTCGGATCGGGCAATTTCATGATCATGAATTATATTATGGGCATGAGATTAAATTGGCAATTTTCCGTGCAACCGCAAATTGTATTTAGGGCGTGAGATTGGACTAACGATTATAATACGTTCGGAAATTAGTTGCTTAAGATTTTGGATATGATAATATATCTAGGAATTCAATCATATATGCATCCACAATATTTCAAATAAGGAAGGGAAATATTTGAAAATCAAATTAGACAAGATTTTTACCTAATATGAATATTTGTTTTCAAATTTGGATCGACAGATGGTGGCTCGCGAATCACGATTGGGACGGTGACCAGCGATGGTGCCTCGGTATCACAGCGATGGACTCACGGCGGTATGGGCTTATGGGTGAGAGGTGGCGACGATGCAAGTGACTGTCAGACGGCGTGAAGCACCCGGGAACCTGCAAGAAAAATCACCAAACGCAAGGAATTGTTTTGTTGAGTTTCTAGTATCATGATTAACTCGGTTCAGCACGTCGGGGACCAGTCACTCTTTCCGCTGCAACTCTTTATACTTTTCTGTTTATTTCTTCCTCTGGGAAGGTCCAGCCGATGGAATGCTCCTGAGGATCTTCCACTCCGACATTCTTAGTTAAATCTTCAATTCACCACCCAACTTTTGTCCTCTTCTCTTCTATCAACTCTCGATCACTGACAGTGCAGCGGTGTGGGACGGACCGAAGTTTCGTGGACACCAGAGAAGACGAAAAACTTGCTGGTCGTAAGAGAGATCTTCAACAAAAACACGTCGGAGATGCAGGAGCCAGCCAGGACTGCTTTAATGCTTGCCGGATTCGCTGGACGTCTTGGCTGAGCAGCTCTCAGTGGCAGGTCCAGCAGCAACTGGTCGTGATTAAAAGTTCGGCAAAGGTGCAAGGAGGGCAGCAGAGAATCACCAAGGGCTCGCGGTGCAGCAGGGACCAGTGACGGTGCAAAGTGCAGGCGTTGCGGCTTGCCGATGGGGCTTCGTAGCAGCAGCGCTTTCGTCAGCACAGCAGTTCGTCGGGATGAAGCAGCGATAGCAGTAGGCGGCGCCTGAGCGTACACACCGCCAAACAAATTTCAATGGGTTTGGCCTAATTTTTGTGCACTCTCAGTCCAAGAGATTTAATTAAGCTCAAATTTCCACTTACGATGAGCCCATTGGCTGCCGGTTCAATACCAATGTGATATGCTCCTATTATTTATAAGCAATTAACTAACATTTTTGCTAGGGGCTAAAATTTTGTCCCTAATTTTCTGTGCAAATAATAACTAATTGAATCACCAAAATTTAAGTGTCAACAATGATCAAAATCGATTGAGCTTTGAAGTGGTTCTTTAATTCAATCAAACTCTTATTGGATAATTCTTGATCTTAAGTGAAACTCGACCAAATGCAGGTTATAAAGATCCCCTCTTGGCAGAGCAAGAAAGAGGAGTGACGTGCAGAAATTTTTTGAGAAAATGGCGAAGCTCTCTTCCTTGGCAGTAAAAAAATTTCAGCAGGCAGTTTCATGAAATCAACAACTGCGCTGTTGCATTGTGCTCAAAATTTATGGAGAGTATGTCAAGGCATTATTTTTAGATTTGTTTGGGGGGATTGGTGAGAAAATATCTGAAAGTACGTCTTTGACATAGAAAACTGAACCGGTTATACTACTGGATCAAGACAAGACAGCTCAACGTGCAGCCTCGCAAAAACGGGGAGCATGTGTTTGTTCTAGGTTAGCATGCCTTGAAATTTTAAGATCTTAATGACGCATACTTCTTCATCCTCTCCAAAGGAATCGAGCATTAAACATTTAGAGACCTAGGGATTTGACCAAGAGCTACCAACTCTCATCAAGCCCAATCCTTGGACATGATTCACACCAACTCTGGTGGTCAGCTCTTCCTATGTGCCCAACTGCAGCTATGGTCTCCTCATTGTCATCGCCTTTACTGTCGTAGCCTCACTGCGGTACCGCCGCTTGCCCTTTGTCGTCAAACTTTCCTCGCCGATTATCTTGGATCAAGTCCAATTTAGGTAATTCCTTCAACTAAATCCAATTTAAATATTTGATTACCTAAGTTGGATTATTTGGTTCTCATTTGATTTGGTATGAAATTATTGGCATCGCCAAAATAGGAAATTTATATTTTTTTAGGCATGCATAATTATGATATTTGGGGTTTCAATCTTTAAGACTTAAGATTGTCCTTGATTTTTTTTTTTTATTTCCTATTTTGAATCGTGGAAAATATTTGATTACGTGAGCTTAAATATTGCATACCACTAATTTAGGAAACTTTCCTATTTTGAAAAATACAACAAAATGTATTGCATTGCATGTTAGGATAAATTGTTTTTGTATAGTTTCTAACTTGGAATTGCATATTTAGCAACCATGTAGTTAGTTAGGAAATTACTTAATTTAGATTAGGATGTAAAGTAAATTATTTCCTCGTTTAAAATAGGTAACTACATATTTTAAGTAGTTTTCTATTGTAGTTTAAAAGATCACCAAAAAAAAAATGCATATATGCAAATGAATTTTATCTAGGAGTGAACCACCTAACGTTTGGTTAATGGATTGTTAAGCCTAGAGTTAACTCGGGCTCTCCCAAGCCCATATCAATTCGCGACTTAAGTTCAAATTTCTTAATATGCAAATAGATTTTATTTAGGAGTCTCCACTAATCTATTTTTGATGGGTCGATTAGAAACCCAAATAAAGTAATTGGAGTTTTTTTACTCCTATGAACCAGAGACTCTAGGTATGAGGACTTAACATGAAGTAATATGGCATGGCAAATAACCTAAACTACATGACATGAGTTAGGTAATGCAATAATTAAATATGCGATCTAAATCAACCAAAATGACCTAATCCTATGCCGGGTAATTTCTAATTAAATGAACTTAGCAACAATCACTAAATGACATGCACATGATTTTTTATTTTCTTAATAAGCATGCAATCTATCCTAGAGATTGAAACTAATTTATCCTAAGACATTTTTTGTATATTTTAATAAAAATTCGAAATTAAGACTATCAAATAATTAAATTGCAATTTAAATCAGTGAAATGAAAATCTAACATAACTAAATTTTTTTTTTTGGTATTTTTATTTAAGAAATTAGAAATAAATAAATTTTTTATCCTCGACATGCAAAATAACCCTAAAACAAGTAATATCCTAACATGCATCTAATCTAACTCAAATGTTTTTTTTTTCTTTCCTTTTACGAGAGCAAACAAATAAAGGCATCAAGAACAGCAAAGGAACAAGCAAAATATCATCCATGTCCATTTAATTTTGAAAATAAATTGACGAATCGCATCTTGTACACAAGATCGGATTGGCCAATTTTAGACAAAATCACGAATCGTATCTCGAGCGTGAGATCGAATTGGTGACTTTTCCATGCGATTGCAGGTCCTATTTTGAGCATGAATCAAACCATCAATCATATGCACATTGCGAAATTAGGAGATTTCCTAATTTAGAAGGCTACTCGAGTTGCGAGTATCATGGCATATTAGGAATTTCCATCATGTGCACCAATGAATATATCAAATAAGGAAACAAAATTTTCAGAAATTAAAATAGACAAAATTTTTACCTATCCCAAATATTTGCTTCCAAATTTGGTCTTTGAACGGCGGCCAATGACCAATTGTGCTTCAAAGCAAGCCGGCAAGGCATCTCAGCTTGGGATGCTCGAGCTGCTAAATTCACAGTGTGGTGCTCGGTTGACTGCCAAATCAAAACAAATGCGCGGCAAAGACCAACGCAATATATAGAAATAAAGAATTAGACCCCAAAACCTCGAATCTCCTTACCGCCGGCGTTTCGACTTGACAAGTATCCAGGATGGTCTGCGTAGTCCAAATTTTATTCAAACCAAAAAAAAAAAAAAAAAAAGGAGAAGAGAGAAATACAAAGCAAAACCGAAAACCAATTTCCATACACAACACAAAATTGATGGCTTGGAAATGTATACAATGTGAATGCGTAGTGCACATGGACCCATTTGCCGTGTTAGCAGCTGCGCACTAATCTGCTGGGGACACTTATTGTGTCTAAGTAGTAAGTAGGCATTTGCCAGCCAACTTTCCCATTGATGAGAAGTGGGGGAGGATCATGGCTGGTCCACATTGATCCTCCTCCTTTCTTGGGGTCAGAAACTAAAGATGGAGAGGGGCCTTTAGGCCTTTCATTACATTTGAGTGAATTTCTCTCTTTACCAGAGACAATGACTTGATTTTAATCCATAATTAAATTGTTTACTATGAACCAATCGAAGTGAATTCTCTAAATTTCAAAAAAAAAAAAGGAAAAAAAAAAAGATTTACATCGTAAGTTTACATCCTAGAGAGACACACATTCTCTCTCTCTCAGCCTCAGGTTCGGGCTCATTGGCCTTGCGTTAGAGCTCGCAACGTCGGGTCATAAGCGGCAAGCTCAGCTCCAACCTTGTTGGCCTCGCCGCCATGAACTCCTTCGCCTCATTAGTGGAGGGAGCTCCCGAGAAACGGTGACGAGTGCGACCCATTGGGGATAACTGATGGGGGATGAATGCTACAACGGTGGGAGGGATGTGAGGGCAAGTTGGCAGCGGAGGTGGGGTGCAATGACAGAGAAGGAATGTGGGTAGAGAGAGAGAGAGAGAGAGAGAGAGAGAGAGAGAGGACATAATATTAAAGTTCGTGTGTAGAATTTTCTGCATGCACTATGACATAACGAGTGATTAGATGGTTCTTATGTAATTCCCAACTTTAAAGGATTTCATTTTCAACCATAATGATCCGAGTTAAATACTATTTTAATTTGGTTAAAATCATGTTCATAAAGGAGGGAACTACATGAGATGCTTATCAAGGGGAAAAGAAAAGACAATCCTTGAAAAATCTCTTTTCTAATAATTTGGTTTCAAGTCTCTGAGGATGGAGTAGTAAGATTCCAAGGACGACTCTGTGTTCCTAATCATGAAGAAGTGAGAAGGAAACTTCTATCAGAAGCACATAAGAATAATTATAGTATTCATCCGGAGAGTACGAAAATGTATAAAAATTTACACCAGCAGTTTTGGTGGAATGGCATGAAAAATGATATAGCTAAACATGTTTCTCAGTGTTTAACATGCCAGCAAGTGAAAGCGGAACACTGCAGACCCGTAGGACTATTGAGACCATTGGACATATCAAAATGGAAATGGGAGCATGTGACGATGGACTTTGTGCAAGGACTGCCAATGACATCAAGTGGTCACAACTTTATTTGGGTGATAGTAGATCGCTTGATTAAGTATGCTCATTTCCTAGCGGTTCACATAGACTACCTGATGAATAAACTTGCTGAGATATATGTAAACCAAGTGATACGCTTACATGGTATTCCTATAACAATCACATTTGATCGAGACTCTAGGTTTACTTCAAATTTTTGGCGAAGTCTTCAAAATGCCTTAGGGACAAAGCTTCAATTTAGTATTGCATTTCATCCTTAAACAGATGGACAAACGGAAAGAGTGATCCTGACTTTGGAAGATATGCTGAGGGCTTGTATTATTGATTTTAAGGGAAGTTGGGATGAAAAGTTGCACTTGATAGAGTTTGCCTATAATGATAGTTTCTAGAAAAGTATAGGCATGACTCCGTATGAAGCATTATATGGAAGAAGGTGCAAGACCCCTATTTGTTGGAATGAAGTAGGTGAAAGGAAATTAACAGGACCTAAATTGATACAAATTACTATTGAGGCCATTGAAATTATCATGAAAAGATTTAAAACAGCCCAGAGTAGGCAGAAAAACTACGTAGATAAGCATAGAAGACCTTTCGAGTTTAATGTGGGAGATCACGTGTTCCTTAAAGTATCGCCTATGAAAGGAATATCTCGATTTGGAATAAAGGGTAAGTTGAGCCTTAGATTTGTTGGACCCTTCAAGGTACTTGAAAGAATAGGAGACGTAGCTTATTGTTTAGTGTTGCCTCCTAAATTGGGAAATTTACATGATGTGTTCCACATATCTATGCTGAGAAAGTATCAACCAAATCCTGGTCACATACTTGATCATGAAGCCATGAAAGGGGATGAGGAAGTGAGATACATTGAGGAGTATATGCAAGTACTGGATCGAAAAGAGCAAATTCTTAGGACCAAGAAAATTCCATTGGTTAAGATATTATGGTGACATCATAATGTGGAGGAAGCCAGGTGGGAAAGTGAAAATGAGATGAGGGAAAAGGTACCCTCACTTGTTTATAGAGACATATGCAATGTCTAATTTTGAGGACGAAATTCTCTAAGGAGAGGAGAATTGTGGCATCCTAAAATTTCATAGCAATCTCTAGATGCATTACAACCCATGAATAGGTGATGGAAGCGCCACCGAACTATATTTGTGGCACCCCTCGACATAGGCCCCGATCCGCTAAGGTTGCCATAGTTTACTTACCTTTCCTTTGTCTTAATAACATGTCACTCTAATACCATTTGAATTATAGTGGGTCCATATGTTCTGGGGGTTTATATTATATTAATCGGTCCCAACGCAGTTCATATAACAGAAGCATACTCGACATCTCCCTAACCCATACTTAAACTAAACAATACAATGCAATGCACACCAACTACACATTTCATATATAAGCTAATGGAGAACCACTTTTATTTACATAATTTGATTGGACATCAAGAGTCGGTACATCCAAAAGGCCAAGGCTTTACTAAGCTCGGCTATAACCTAAAAGAACCTGACTCCTCATAAGTCATGTACACCAATCCATCATCTAGTGTCGGCTATCCAAAAAGTGTCACCCGCTACCAGTCACACGCGCAATCACACCCAGCCCGGTGCATCGGCCGATGGCGGCGACAGCATCCCCATCATAACCCCATCGCGGCGGACATGCACGGACATGAACTCCTAGACTAGAGAGCCATCAAATAGACCCACATCATACATAACTAAAACTCGAACTCGGATGAACACTAGACCATGAACACCACCACAAGGATGCTCCGAACACTCAACCTCAACGTCGGATGGTAAGCCATAGAAAGTACCACGCGTGACCGGTAATAGAGGCATCTCTTAATCTGAAATGTTAGTCCCCAAAAGGGGTGAGTATAACCACTCAGCAGTGAAAGATCCATCAACCCACAAAATGCAACAAACAAGACAACCAAAATTTCATGCACATAACATCCATGCAATCATGCTTATGTCTCCATGAGATTCATTCATTAAGGTAATTTATGTTCCATTCGATATGCACATATATGCGCATGATTCATATCATCCATGCAATCATGTGTATATCCCCCTGAGATTCATTCAATGCCTTCATGAATGCATTCTCAATGCCAAATAGTACCAACTCAATTTCATAGGCAATTATATCCCATGCCATATGCACACACACATGCGCATGATTCAATTCCCATTTTAATTTTCAAAAGGATCTCATTTTTTTCTTTCTTCAAGGGACCAGTGTTTGCATCCCTCATGTCACTCGAACCCAACCTGGCATCGTGAGGTTCCTCCGACACACACCTCTGGGCATCCGGCACACACCTTCGGGCATCTCGCACCCCAACTGGCATCACGAGGAACCTCCGGTACACACCTTCGGGCATCTCAAAACTCCCGAGGACATCCAACACACACCTCCAGGCATCTCGACACTCCCGGGGCATTGTTGACTCAAGGGTCCCACGGTATCATCAACATCACAATGTATATTCACATATATATCTCATTTTCAAATTAGCATTTGATGCAATGATGTCAAAGGTTTAAACCAAATTTTTGATGTCATATGATATGCTAAATGTCACCACATATGCAGTATAAATAACCACCAAAGATATCACATCTCATAGAGCTATTCATTTGTTCTTGAAAATTAAACAATTTTCGGATAAAACTGAATGCATTTCTTTAATTAAAATTCTGGAAAAATTAGTAAACCATCTTAATAAATTCTTAAAATTTGATATGTTATAAATGAGATCTAGAGAAAAAATTTTCGTGAAGAAATTGAAGTTGAGTTCGTTCTGGGTTAAAAGCTATAATTATTATAACCCTCCCTAATTCTTGGTACAGTTTCCAGATCAATCCCTTTCCAAGAAAAATCATTTTCCCGACCAATACTTGTCTGTTTATTCTCAAATTTTAGTACGTTACTCCCCAAGATGTCATCTACAACTTTCATCAAGGACATGACATCATATTCTAACTGCATAATTTCACAAAATTTACGGAATTGGCAGAGGTCATGCTGTGTTTCCATAAAACAGTTTACCAATCTTAAAGAACTCCTACTAGTTCGAAACTTCAACATCCAGCATCAAATTTATGCATCCTCAAGTCCATTTACACTTCACACAACCACAGCAAACAAAATGTAGGCTAACGGACTTTACTTGCCTTAAGTTCATGCAAACACAGCAAGCAAATGGTGACTCGAGGCTTTGGCGGGCTCGATCGACGGCGGAGCTAGGTGGCGTTGACGGCGGCAACTAGCGCATGCATGGCAGGGCTGGTCTCCTTCCTCCCTCGCTGAAGCACCCTCACTTCTGCTCAAACTCTCCTCTCTTTCTGTCAAATTCTCTCTCTCACTCGCCCGCTCGGTCTCCCTCTCTCTCTCACACACACACACACACACACACACACTCTCTCTCTCTCTCTCTCTCTCTCTCTCTCTCTCTCTCTCTCTCAATTGCTGCCTCGTCCATTCCGCCCCCCTCTCTCTCTCTTTTTCTTCCTTTCACCCTCATGATTAGCTAGTAATCATGAGGTTTTGCATGGCAATGGACAGTTGGCTTCAAAGGAAGGACATGTGGCTTCATCGATGGGACAAATGGAGAGGGTGGCGTGGGCTTCTCCATCCGGTTTCGCCTCCCTTTTTTCGATAGCCTTATGGGCTTCTTGGGCCAGGCCTTGGTTGGCCGAATGGTAAGGGGTTGTGGGCTGGTTTTGGGCCTTAAGAAATCAGCGCACACCTTCTCCTAATAATCCACCTTAATCCCCACTTATATTTACTTAATTACAATTATTCACATGGCCATAAAATATTGCAATGTTAATCGATGGTTATCCAACTGATAGAGTACAAGGCCATGAATAAACAATTTCTCATCAATTCATCTTTTAGCACGACCTAGATCATTCTTGAGTATATGCTATATTCCAAATCAAAACAACAGTCCATTCAATGCTCAGCCTTGTTTAATTGAAACCGTTGGTCTAATGACTATAGGATAGTCAAATGGCACTTCCATCACCTATTCATGGGTCGCAGTGTATTTCGGCTGATATTTTCTCTACATCGATATATGGAATACATCATGCTAGTTCTCTAGCTTAGGAGGTAAAGCTAATCAATAGGCTACATCCCCTATTCTTTCTAGTATATCAAAGGGTCCAACAAATCTAGGGCTCAACTTACCCTTCATTTCGAATTGAGATATTCCTTTCATAGGGGATACTTTAAGGAACACATGATCCCCCACATTAAACTCTAAAGGTCTTTTACACTAGTCTGCATAGTCTTTCTGCCTACTCTGGGCTGTTTTAAGTCTTTTCCTAATAATTTCAATAGCCTCAGTAGTTACTTGTACCAATTCAAGTCCTGTCAATTTCCTTTCACCTACTTCATTCCAACAAATAGGGGTCCTACACCTTCTTCCTTATAATGCTTCATATGGAGCCAAGCCTATACTTTTATGAAAACTATTGTTATAGGCGAACTCTATCAAGTACAACTTTTCATTCCAACTTCCCTTAAAATCAATAATACAAGCCCTCAGCATATCTTCCAAAATTTGGATCACTCTTTTCATTTGTCCATCTGTTTGAGGATGAAAAACAGTACTAAATTGAAGCTTCGTCCCTAAGGCATTTTAGAGACTTCGCCAAAAATTTGATGTAAGCGTATCACTTGGCTTACATATATCTCAGCAAGTTTATTCATCATGTAGTCTATGCAGACCGCTAAGAAATGAGCAGACTTAGTCAAATGATCTACTATTACCCAAATGGAGTCGTGACTATTTGATGTCCTTGGTAGTCCTTGCACAAAGCCCATTGTCACATGCTCCCATTTTCATTCCGGTACTTCCAATGGTCTCAATAGTACTGCGGGTTTGTGGTGTTCCGCTTTCACTTGCTGGCATGTTAAACACTGAGAAATGTGTTTTGCTACATCCGTTTTCATACCATTCCACCAAAATTGCTGGCATAAATTTCTATACATTTTTGTACTCGGATGAATACTATAATTACTCTTATGTGCTCCCGACAGAACTTCCCTTCTCACTTTTTCATTGTCAGGAACACAGAGCCATCCTTGGCATCTTACTACTCCATCCTTAGAGACTTGAAACTTTGGTCTTTTCCCTAAAGACACAACATTTCGTATCTTCATAATCTCCGGGTCAGATTTTTGTAGAATCTTAACTTTCTTAATAATTTCAGGCTCAATCCTTAATGCAGTGAGCATACCAGTAAGGTGGTCTATTTCCAACTTGAAGTCTGAATCCACAATTGACTTTAACATATTTACTCTATTATTCTTAGACTAGCCATGTCCATAGCCGACTTTTGACTAAAGGAATCTGCCATTTTATTTGCCTTTCTTGAATGGTATCGTATTTCATAGTCATAATCTTTTAGTAGTTCCATCTACCTTCTCTGTCTCATGTTCAACTCTTTTTGTGAAAACAAATACTTCAAACTCTTATGATTTGTATAGATTTCAAACTTCTCTCGATACAAATAATGTATCCATATTTTCAAAGCAAATACTATAGCTGCCAATTCTAAATCATGGGTTGGGTAATTTAACTCATGAGGTTTCAATTGCCTCGATGCATAGACTATGACCTTGCCATGCTGCATCAAAACACATCCCAGTCCTTTATGAGAAGCATCACTAAACACAGTGAATCCATCAGATTTAGATGGTATAATTAAATTGGAGCTGTAGTTAACTTCCTTTTAAGTTCCTGAAAACTTCTTTCACATTCTCCACTCCATTCAAACCTCACATTTTTCCGAGTCAATTTCATTAAAAGGGCCTGTTAAGTGTGAAAATCCTTCGATAAACCTCCTATAATAGCCAGCCAACCCTAAGAAACTCTGTATCTCAGTTAGCGTTGTCGATCTCGGCCAATTCACTACCATCTCAACTTTTGCAAGGTCTACTGCAATTCCACTACCCGACACAAGGTGCCTTAAAAATATTATATGGTCTAGCTAGAATTCCCACTTACTGAATTTGGCGTATAACTTATGATCTCTTAGTGTTTGCAATGCTATTTTTAGGTTGTCGTTCATGCTCTTCAGGTCCTTTAGAATATATTGGGATATCATTAATGAAGGCAATTACAAATTGGTCTCGATAAGGCTTAAATATCCTATTCATTAAATCCATGAATGCGGCTAGTGCATTCGTTAATCCAAAAGGCATAACTAGGAACTCATAATGTCCATAACGAGTCTTAAATGTAGTCTTAGGAGTGTCTTCTTTCTTCATCCTAAACTGATGGTATCCTGACCTTAAGTCAATTTTAGAAAAGACTGAACTTCCTTGCAACTGATCAAATAAATCATCAATTCTAGGCAAGGGATACTTATTCTTTACAATCACATGGTTCAGCTGTCCAATTTAAATACATAAACGCATCAACCCGTCCTTCTTTTTCACAAATAGAACTGGTGCATCCCAAGGTGAAGCACTTGGCCTAATAAATCCCTTATCAAGCAATTCTTGTAGTTACACCTTCAATTCCTTCAGCTCCACCAAGGCCATTCTATACGGGGCCTTCGATATTGGTCCTGTTCTAGGCATTAGTTTAATTTCAAACTCAATCTATTGTTCCGGTGGTAATCGAGGTAACTCCTCAGGAAACACATCCTGAAATTCCTTGACTATTCGAATCTCATCGATTTTAGCCTCTTTCTTAGTAAGATCTCTTACTACTACTAGGTTGTGGCATCCGATAAGTAACGGCTCATCACGGATTGATGAATTTGCTGTTGGACTGTGTCATTGACACCATTTGCGAACGCCATTTCATTATCGTTATAGTCAGACCGAGTCGTCAAGTTATGCGATGATCTTAGGATATACCCTCATAGTCACGTCTTTGCTGCGACTAGACAATCCGATTTTCATATAACTTATAGTCTCATCAAAAATTCCCTTAGGTAAGGCCACTTGCAAGACCAACCTCACCCGCATTTGCACCTTGCTAAATGAGCCTTTCATGCCAGTCGTTTTTGACCTCTTTGTACATGGAAGTTGATAACAGAAATCATCGAGGACTCCCCTATTTTCATGCCAATTCTGAATCATGCCTGAGTTCCTAACACGCTGACCCGAATACGTTGGTGAAGGAGCACAAAAAAAATCGGCAGCCTCGAGCTGGCCGTTTCTTCTTACGCATGAAGAAAATGCCAACCCAAATATCCCATGCACGTACAAGACTTGTAGCCGTGCCTTTCTGTTGTTCAACCAGTCAACAAAACAAGATTGTTGACCCATGCAGCAACATGAAGCTCACGTATATGGCCCACGTCTACAGCCCATAATCATGTTGGAATGAAGAGCCCACAGCTCATGCCCACGCAGCCCATATGAACGTTGAGGAGTCAACCAAGGTGGGTGGTTGACCGAGGGCACCCAGCAGCAGCCATGTTGCTCTCCATTTCGGTGGCCAGCGGAGAGAGCGTCCGAGACAGCATGCAAGCCACATTCCCACCCAACTGTCCTCGCCTCCTCCACCTGTCCTCCATGCATGCATCCACCAAAACCCCTACATGCAAATATCATCATTAGTCTAATTAATTTTGAGGGAATTATTAGCTCGGTTTTGATGGTGAAGAAAGGGAGTGAACCGAATAGAATTTTGAGCAGAGAGAGACAGAGAGAGAGACCGAACGAGCAAGCGAGCAAGTGAGAGAGAGAGAGAGATACGAGCAGTGAGTGAGTTCATGGTGTGAGGAAGAAGAGACCACCCATGCCTATGCTCGAGTTGCCGTTGTCAACATCGCCTAGCTTCGCCATCAATCGAGCCGCGCCCGAAGTCCTCATGTCGCTGTTTTGCTTGCTGTGGTTGTGTTGGACTTAAGGCAAGTGAGAGTCCATTGATCTACACTTCGCTTGCTATGGTTGTGTGTGAAGTGTAATAGATTTTGGAGATGCTTGAGTTATGATGCTGGATGTTGGAATTTCAAAAGTATAGGAGTAGTTCTTCAAGCTAGTAAACTGTTTCATGGAAAAACAGACTGACCTTTGGCGACTCCGTGAATTTTCTGTAATCATCTAGCCAAAATTTGACTTCATGTCCTGGATGAAAGTTGTAGATGAAATCTTGAGTAACATGCTAAAATTTGAAAAGAAACAAACAAGTATTGGATGGTGAAACGATTTTTCTCTGAAATTGTTAAATTTGGAAATCACTACCCAGGGTTATGGAGAGTTATGGTGACTATAGATTTTGATATATCATGAATCTGACTTCGAGTTCTTCATAAAAATTTTACCTCTAGGTTTTATCTATAACATATCAAAATTTCATAATTTTCTGAGTTTATTTAGGGGTTATACCGAATTTGTGAATAAAACTGTGCAATGGTGATGTTTGAAATTTTAAGGCTGTGATGCATGGACCATAGCGACTCATACAAAGTTCTTTTGACATGGTGTTCTTCATAAAACCTTTTTCTCTACATCTCATTTATAACATGTTAAATTTTCATAATTTATTAAGATCTTTTACTAATTTTTCCAGAATTTTAATTAAAGGAGTGCATTATGTTTTATCCGAAGATTGTTTTATTTTCAAGAACAAACGAATTGCTCCATGAGATGTGATGTCTTGGGTAGTTATTTATACAGCATATGTGGTGACATTTAGCATCAATAGTTGATTGAAACCTATGACATTGTTGCATCAAATGCTATTTTGAAAGTGAGACATATATGTGAATATACATCGTGATGTTGATGATACCGTTGGACCCTCGAGTCAACGATGCCTTGGAAGTCGGGATGCCCAAAGGTTCAAATGAGTCGATGCCCTTTGGATGCCTAGTTGTATTATGAATACATGCCCAGAGGTTTTTCCCCGGGAGTGTTGGGATGCCCGGTGGTATATCGGTACGTAATTCTAGGGGATGCTCAGTGGTATGTTAGTACGTAATTCCGAAGGTAGGGGTAACCATTTTCATGGCGAGCCCGGCGATTCCTTGTGATGCTCGGAGCTATGTGCCGGATGCCTGGAGGTGTGTGCCAAAGGTCTCGCGATGCTAGGATTGGATGCAAAAGTCAGGAGGGATGCAAATATTGGTCCTTGGTAAAAATGAGATCCTTTTGAATACCAAAATGGGAAATGAATCATGCGCATGTATGTGCATATGGCATGGTGCATAAATTGTCTATGAATTGAGTTGGTACTATTTGGCATTGAAAATGTGGTCATTAAGGCATTGAATGGATCTTATGGAGATATATGCATGATTGCATAGATGATATGTGCATTTCACATGAAATCTTGGTTGTCTTGCTTGCTGCATTATGTAGTTTGATGGATCTTTTACTGCTGAGTGGTTGTACTCATCCTGTTTGGGGACTAACATTTCAAACTATATAAGATGCCTCTGCTGTCACCGCTACCAGCAAATGGATCGAATGGTTGGATATGACCATAGGAGGAGGACAGCAAAGGAAGGAACTTTTGGACGCCAACACTAATCGATGGACTTTAAGTATACGATTGTTGGAAAAGATGTCGGTAATCTTTTGATACGTAGCCGGGTATAGAAAACCACAGTGTTTTTGATGTACTGACTAAGAAGTCCATAAGGTTTATGTAAATAAAGGTGTTATTAAAATTTTAGTTGTTGTGCATCGTTTTAATTTGTGCAAGGGGAGTTGATGGATGTGCTTCCGCCATATAAATTGCGCAGGGACCTATGGAAAAGATAAAACCCCAGGACTTATAGACTTATTATAACTCTTTGGTATCAGAGTAATCGACTTTTAGGACAAAGTGAAAGGAAGGTATTTGTGGCAACCTTAACGGATCGGGGGCCGTTGGGGGTGCCACACCGGTGTCTTTGATATCCATCGTCAAGTAGTTCATGAGCTTCTACCATTGAGATGATGACTATAGAGGGGTTTGTCTGACCTCCAAAAGATTCAAAACTAGACTGGTCAGGTAACATGAATTGGATCACTTTTCTATAGTAATCCACCTTAGCTCGATATTTATGGAGCTAGTTCATTCCTATGATAACATTAAAGTCATACATAACCATTGTGACTAGATCTATTTCCATATCTCATCCTCCTATAGTTATCTTACATTTTGCACATATCATTGTAGATAATACCATATTCTTTAAAGGCGTGGAAACACAAAGAGGCGTCTCAAGAGATGTAGTTTCTATTTTACTCAATTGCCTATATCTTTTAGATATAAATGAATGCGTAGCACCCATGTCAAACAATGCATATGCCTTCTTGCCATTTATAAAAATCGTACCTGAGATAACATTTTTGGAAGCTTCCGCTTCCTCTTGGGTGACCGCATACACCATTCCTTGTGTCGGTGGCCTCTATTGATTACTTGGTAGATTTGGTCTAATTGTACTTTGTTGTACCTGTCACACCGAGCCGACACTCAGCTGCGACCTCTCTTGTGGACAGTCTCTCTTGAGGTGACCTATTTGTCCACAACCATAGCATTTCAGTTGTCCATTGCAAGGTCCTAGGCCATGTTGCCCATCACATCTTCGACAAGCATTATACTGATAAGGTGCTTTCTCTATATTCAGGCCATCCCTGGCTTTCCCAAAATTTCCAAAATTACTCTTTTTCTTAGAATCCCAAGTCTGACCTTGACCAAGATAGGGTCTCTTACCCGTCTGATATCACTAAAGGTCAACGGTCTCTTAGACTCTGATTGTTCTCTCACCAATTCCTGCTCTACCAATGGTGCCCTTTCATAAATCTCATTATAATCTCTTATATTCAAAGGCATCGGTTGTTTCTTGATATTAGTCCTCAACCCTTCAGAAATCTCTTAGCTTTTTACTCTCGATCCTCAATTAGCTTAGGAGCATACGTAGATAATTCAGAAAATTTTGCCTCATACTGGTCTACTGTTAGCTTCCTTTATTCCAACCCAACAAATTCAGTGATCTTCTTATCCCTGGCACAATCAGAGAAATGCTTTCTATTGAAAGCTCTAACAAATTCATCCCAATTTATATTAGTACCTAGTGGAAAGATTGTATCTCTTGAAGCTCTCCACCAAAATTTTGTATTTCCCTCTAGCTGGTACTCTGCCAAAGTTATTTTCTCAGCATCATTGTAGTCCAACAATCGGAAAATTTGTTCCATTCCATCTATCCATTGTTCCGCCTCCTTAGGACTTCCTATTCTACTAAACTTAGGTGGCTTCAACTTCAGAAATTGTTCCACCAGTCCTTGAGGGCGACGTTCCACTCTAGGTTGTTGCTACGCTTGTTTTTCCATCAGATTTCCTATATTGGTCAATGCCTGGAGGATATCTTCCATTTAGGGTTCAGCCTTGCAGCAGAGGCTTCAGCCCTCGATGGATGAGAACTTCCAGCTCGTACTATGATTTTCCTGCAGTTTTCAAGCATTTGCCTCGGGAATAATTTGTGACTCAATGTCTCCATTGAAAAGCAACTACAACTTTATATAAGTAACATAAACATGTTACTGGCACCTAAAAGCAACTCATAAAAATTACTAGGGATCTACAAGCGAATACCCATCACACATTGTTCAAAGTTAGTCAACTATCCTAGTTAGTATCCTATGGTGTGCATTGTCATGATATTCCTCAATTTCCAAATGAGGCTCGTTATCACTCCACCTATAATTATTGCTCGGATACCAACTGCTATGGCACCCCTTGACATGGCCATCGATCTGCTAGGGTCGCCACAGTTTGCTTACCTTTGCTTTATCCTAATAACATGTCACTATGATACCGTTTGAATTATAGTGGGTCCATATGTTCTGGAGGTTTATATTATCTTAGTCGGTGCCAGCGCAGCTCATATAACGGAAGCATACTCGACATCTCCCTAACCCATACTCAAACTAAATAATACAACGCAATGCACACCAACTACACATTTCATATATAAGCTAATGCCGAACCACTTTTATTTACATACTTTGATCGGACATAAAGAGTTAGTACATCCAAAAGGCCAAGGCTTTACTAAGCTCGGTTATAACCCAAAAGAACCCGATTCCTCATCAGTCATCTACACCGATCCATCATCCAGTGTTGGCTATCCAAAGTGTCACCCGCTACTAGTCACACACGTAATCATACCTAGCCCGGTGCATCGGCGGAGGCAGCATCCCATTCATAACCTCGTCGCAGTGGACATGCACAGATAGGAACTCTTGGACTACAAGGCCATTAGATAGACCCACATCATAAAACTCGAACTCAGATGAACACCTAACCATGAATACCAACACAAGTATGCTCCAAACACTTAACCTCAACGTTGGACGGTAAGCCATAGAAAGTACCACGCGTGACCGGTAACAGAGGCATCTCTTAATTTGAAATGTTAGTCCCCAAAAGGGATGAGTACAACCACTAAGCAATAAAAGATCCATCAACCCACAAAATGCAACAACCAAAACAACCAAAATTTCATGCACATAACATCCATGCAATCATGCTTATGTCTTCATGAGATTCATTCATTAAGGCAATTTATGTTCCATGCCATATGCACATAGATGCGCATGATTCATATCATCCACACAATCATGTGTATATCCCCATGAGATTCATTCAATGCCTTCATGAACGCATTCTCAATGCCAAATAGGACCAACTCAATTTCATAGGCATTTATATCCCATGCCATATGCACACACCCATGCGCATGATTCAATTCCCAATTTTAATTTTCAAAATAATCTCATTTTTTTCTTTCTTCCAAGGACTAGTATTTGCATCCCTCATATCACTTGCACCCAACCTGGCATTGTGAGGAACCTAGCACACACCTCCGGGCATCTCGAAACTCCCGAGGACATCCGCACACACTTCTGGGCATCCCGACACTCCCGGGGCATCGTCGACTCAAGGGTCCCACGGTATCATCAACATCACAATGTATATTCACATATATATCTCATTTTCAAATTAGCATTTGATGCAATAATATCAAAGGTTTAAACTAGCTTTTTGATGTCATATGATATGCTAAATTTCACCACATATGCAGTACAAATAACCATCCAAGATATCACATCTCATAGAGCAATTCATTTGTTCTTGAAAATGAAACAATTTTCGGATAAAACATAATGCACTTCTTTAATTAAAATTCTGGAAAAATTCGTAAATGATCTTAATAAATTCTGAAAATTTGATATGTTATAAAAAAGATTCAGAGAAAAAGGTTTCATGAAGAAATCCAAGTCGAATTTGTTCTAGATTAAAAGCTATAATTATTACAACCCTCCCTAATTCTCGGTACAGTGTCCAGATCAATCACTTTCAAAGAAAATTCATTTCCCTGATCAATACTTGTCCATTTATTCTCAAATTTTAGTATGTTACTCCTCAAGATGTCGTCTACAACTTGCATCAAGGACACAAGATCATATTCTGACTGGATAATTGCACAAAATTTAGGGAATCGGCAGAGGTCATGCTGTGTTTTTCCATAAAACAGTTTACCAATCCTAAAGAACTACTGCTACTAGTTCGAAACTTCAACATCCAGCATCAAATTTATGGATCCTCAAGTCTATTTACACTTCACACACCCACAGCAAGCAAAATGTAGGCTAACGGACTTTACTTGCCTTAAGTTCACACAAACACAGCAAGCAAACAATGACTCGAGGCTTCGGCGGGCTTGATCGACGGTGGAGCTAGGCGGCGTCGACAGCGGCAGCTGGCGCATGCGCGGAGGGGCTGGTCTCCTTCCTCCCTCGCTGAAGCACCCTCACTCCCGCTTGAACTCTCCTCTCTTTCTCTCGGATTCTCTCTTGCTCACCCGCTCAATTTCCCTCTCTCTTGTGAACACATTTCTCTCTCTCTCTCTCTCTCTCTCTCTCTCTCTCTCTCTTGGTTGCTGCCTCGTCCATCCGCCCCTCTCTCTCTCTTTTTCTTCCTTTCACCCTCATGATTAGCTAGTAATCATGAGGTTTTGCATGGAAATGGACACTTGGCTTCAAAGGAAGGACATGTGGCTTCATCCATGGGACAAATGGAGAGGGTGGCATGGGCTTCTCCATCTAGTTTCTCTTCCCTTCGGTCGACAGCCTTATGGGCTTTTGGGCTAGGCCTTGGTTGGCCGAACGGTGGTCGGTTTTGGGCCAGTTTTGGGCCTTAAGAAATCAGCCCACACCTTCTCCTAATAATCCACCTTAATCCCCACTTATATTTACTTAATTACAATTATTCACATGGCCATAAAATATTGCAATGTTAATCAATGGTAATCCAACTTATAGAGTACATAGCCATAAATAGAAAATTTCTCATCAATTTATCTTTTAGCACGACCTAGATCATTTATGAGTATATGCTATATTCCAAATCAAAACAATAGTCCATTCAATGCTTGGCCTTGTTTAATGGAAATCCGTTGGTCTAATGACTATAATATAGTCTGATGGCGCTTTCATCACCTATTCATGGGTCGCAGTGTATCTAGGGATTGTCATGAAATTTTAGGATGCCACAATATTATAGCCATTAGACCAATGGATTACAATTAAACAAGGCCAAGCATTTAATGGACAATTGTTTTGTTGGAAATGTATCCTATGTCCATGTGTGATCAAGGATTGTACTAAAGGATAAATTGATAGGAAATTTTATATACTTGGCCGTGTACACTATGAATCGTATTTCCCTTGACTAATGTTGCAATATTTTATGGCCATGTGAATATTTGTGATTATGTAATTATAAGTGGAGATTAAAGTGAGATATTAGGAGAAGGTGTGGGTTGATTTCTTAAGGCCCAAAACCGCCCAAAAATCAGCCCACGTTTCCTCTTGATCAGTCGACTAAGGCCCAGCCGAATGAGGCCCATCATCCTTGCATGAATATTGACAAGTGGCAAGGAGATTAAGCAAGTGTCGCTGCCCCCATTGCTTCACCGATCTCCATGCAAATCCAATGATTACTAGCTAATGATGAGAGAGAGAGAGAGAGAGAGAGAGAGAGAGAGACAAGTGGGCGAGCGAGTGAGAGAGAGAGGAGGAGAGTTCGAGCGAGAGAGAGGGGCAAGTGCGGGCCACGAGGGGGAAGAGGAAGGCCATCTTCTGCCGTGTCCCAGCTGCCACCGTTGCCTCTGCCTAGTTCCGCCGTCAATCGAGCCGCGTCCGGAGCCCCAAGTTGCCGATTTGCTTGTTGTGGTTGCTTTGGATTTGAGGCAAGTAGAAGTTCTTCAATCTATATGTGGCTTGCTATTTCATCTAGTGAGGAGTTAGTAGATGTGAGAAAGGTGAAATACTAGAGCTGCATGTTGGATTTGGACATGAAAGATGAAGCTAGATCAAGAAAACTAGGTAAAAACGGGGCATGCATTGTGGATTTCAAATTTTGTGATGGAACAAGAATTTAAATATCTGACCATGGAGGATTTTTGGAAGTGATAAGGCTGTGTTATAGTGTAATATACTTGTATACATTTGATTGTGGATGTTGGAGGTCGAAATTCAAGGAGTAGGAAAAAAAAAATTCTAGTTAGATAAGTAGACTGTTTTGTAAAGGACAGTGTGACCCTCGGTGACTTTTTGATTTTTCTGAAATTTTCTAGCAACAATTTGACTTCGAGTTCTGAACAAAAGTTGGAGAGAATATTTGTAGGAGTAACATATAAAAAATTTAGCATAAATGGATAAGATTTGGTCGACAAAATGATTTTTATATGGAAATGCTAAAACTGGAAATTTTACAGAAACTGTAGCAAGAAATACCGAAGTTTTTACTCTTGATGTGTATGGAATTTGACTTTGTGTTCTTCATGAAATTTGTTCCTTTTGGTCTCATTGATAACTTGTCAAAATTTCATAATTTTCTGAGTCCATTTAGTATTTATTTCAAAAATTTTACCCGAACTGTGCATTGTAAAAGTTGGGCTATTCTGTTCTCGAATTTTTACAAAATAATCCAAAAGTGAAGGTGTTTCGAATGGCTATGTGATATGATGGTATTGATTGTGGATATTTGTGCAATATTGAGATGTGATAGAGGGTCCATGAGACATCTTGTTTTAGCATTTGAAAATGTCTTGTAAATTAAAATGCTAAATTGTTACTGTTGAAACCTCGGGTCAACAATGCCTCGGGAGTTGGGATGCCCAAAGGATCGAGTGAGTCAATGCCTTGTGGATGCCCGGTGACCTTAAATGGCTGAATGCCGAAGGTTTTTCCTCGGGAGCTTCGGATGCCCGATGGTATGCTTGTCGGTACGTAATTCCAGATGGCCAGGGTAACCATTTTCATGGGAGGCCCTTGAGGTTCCTCGTGATGCTAGGTGGAGTACGAGATGCCTAGAGATGTGATTTGCTCCAAATGCTTGGTGGCCTTAAATGGCTGAATGCCGGAGGCTTTTGTGATGCTTGGAAGGGTGCGAATGTCGGAGGGATGCAAACATTAGTCCTCTAGGGATGAAACCTTTTGAAAAATAAAATGAATCATTCCATTATAAGTGTGTGTGGGTCTGGATATAATGCTGAGTGTGTGGCATGGAATGGAATGTGATGTTTCAGTTTGACCCTATGATTGAGATTTGTCTATCTTGGATATGTTGCACTACACATTAGGACTACATTGTTATTACATTGATGGTTTTCATGATTTTGATTCACATCTATTATTAAATTTCTTGTTTTGTCTACCATATTTGAATCTAGATATTAATGGTAATGCTTGGTATAGCTTGAGGAATCTTTTACTACTCAGTGGTTGTACTCACCCCTTTGGGGACTAACATTTCAGATTAAGAGATGCCTCTGTTACCAGTCACACGTGGTACTTTCTATGGCTTACCATCCGACATTGAGGTTGAGTGTGGTGTTCATGGACGGGTGTTCATCCGTGATCGAGTTTTAGTTATGTATGACGTGGGTCTACCTGATGGCCCTGTAGCTCAGGAGTTCCTGTCCATGCATGTTCCTCGCGACGGGATCATGATGGGGATGCTGCTGCCACCACCAGCCAATGCACCGGGTTGGGTGTGATTTGAGCATGTGACTAGTAGCAGATGACACTTTTTGGATAGCCGACACTGGATAATGGATCGGTGTACATGACTGATGTGGGGTTGGGTACTTTTGAGTTATAGCCAAGCTTGGTAAACCCTTGGCCTTTTGATGTACTGACTCTTGTTGTCCGATCAAGCTATGTAAATAAAAGTGTTGCATTGTATTATTTAGTTTGAGTATGGGTTAGGGAGAAGTAGAATATGAGTGACATGTTATTAGGATAAAGTGAAAGGTAAGCAAACTGTGGCGACCCTAACGGATTGGGGGCCATTTCAGGGGTACCACATCTAGGTGTTCATACTAGCACTAACATCATTTGTTGATTCCCTCTCTCTCTCTACTGACTCTAGTGAACAAACTAGCCACCTTTTCAAGCCTCTCTCTCTCTCTCTCTCTGCTGGCTTGAGCTACACTCTCTCCTCTCATGCTTCTCTAGTTTTCTTTTTGTTTCTCAACCAAGCTAGCCCCCTTTCCCTCTTGCTCTCTCTCTCACTTTTAAGGCCAACTAGCAAGCGGGCATGGCTCTTACCATTGCTAGCTTGTGGGTCAGCCTGACCTGGACTTGTGGATCACCTCGTCACCTGCTTCCCTCCTGCTCTGGCTTTGTCACTCTTCTTTCTCTCTTAAAGTGTGAATGGAGAGGACCATCATGCGGGCTAGGCTTGTGAGAAAGGATGATGGGCCAGCCCAAGCGAAGGAAAACAAAGGAGAGAAAGGGGTTGGGCCAAGCCTAGCCGGAAAAGAGATAGGGGTCCGGTTTACTTGACCTGGCCCGACTCCACCTCTCTCTCTCTCTCGACTCCTCTCTCTCTCTCTCTCTCTCTCTCTCTCTCTCTCTCTCTCTCTGAATAACAACCAATCTTATAAGTCTTAAATAAAGTTTCTTTCTTTCTTTTTTTTTTCCTTTTGTATTTCCTATAAATTCTGTTACTATTATTAGATGCTTCTAATGTCTCTACGCTATGCAATTTTCATAATTTTTTTTTAGGTTTAAAAATTAGTCTCTAATTTATATGCAATTAAATCCTAAAAAGATGGCCTAAATTTAGGTCTCAACAAAGTTATACTAAGGCCCTATTTGGTTAAGCATTTGCAATGGGTTTTGGGATTCTAAAGTCCCTTGGCCAAATGCAAATGCATTTGGTTCATTCTTTTACTCAACTTTGGAGAAATACAACTGCATTTCCAAAGAGCTCCCTTTAGGTTAAAGTAGGTCCGAGGTCTTTCAGGAAGTTACATTATTAGAATACAAGTCTTGATCCTTAGTTATTGTACATCTTCTCCAAAGGTCACAGCATGGAAAAGTTGATTGGAGGCCGATGATCGTTGGCCAAAAGGTTGTACATGCTGTCGACTATTGCCTGGGGGTCGCCTGACCTTTAGTAACCATTGCCTGGGGTTGTGCAAATTCAAGCGACCGTCACTAAGGTCGCACAACCTAAGACGAGGCCATCCAATAGCCAAAGCTTGCTTGAGGTCGCATGACCTCAAGTGAGGCTACTGATAGTTGAACTCCCAAAAAAAAAAAAAAAGCAAAAACATTGTTTCTTAATTTGGTCAAAGTTCTTTACAAATGCAATTTTTACCGAATGGTATTTAAGTCAAAGTTATTTCCCGATACACTATTACAATTCACGAAATGCTATTTGTATTTCGAAAAATCCCTTTATCCCAAAGGTATTTGTATTTTTCCAAAGACATTCCTAAAAGCCGAAGCAAACAGGGCCTAAATGTCAAGGAATCTATATGCAGGATTTTGACATTTAATAAAGATGAAGTATTCTTGTGGAATACCCACCCTTTGGTGGCCGAGTTAGTGGAATTGCACGTTGGCCACACGCAAGGCTGGGGTTCGATTCCCCAACTCGTCATGATGTGCAACTAAAGTGGGGAGCCGTGGGAGGTGGGTCCTTGCGCTAGCACCTTCCATGGTTTACGCGTAGCTACCATCAACCGCGAGGCAATTCATGGTCATAAAAAAAAAATAAAATATATATATTATTGTGGAAAAACAAATTTCTATTTTTTTAGAAATATGTAAACATCATTTTTGGGCAAAAATTTAGGTGTTGGTTGGAGATGTCTTGTGTGTCTCAAGGAGGGGAAATATTTTATACAGATGGTTTGTTTGTCTCTCTGTACAGCTTGTGGAACTTTTGTTGGGAGATGTCTTGGACTAGATTTCCACCCTTTTATGATGACTTTTCTGATACTATGATTTTCACTTTTTATCGCATACCCGGAATACTTCAATTTTGTGCCTGAGATGACCAATTAACGAGGAGTCTAATTCTATGATGGTTGAAAATGGAGCATACGCATGGTGTTCTATGAATGACATGAGCGTGCATCATTCTCTAATGAGATACAGTGTCAAAGAGGCTCAAACTCATCCTCCTGCTGATTCGTGTTCGCTTGATTAAGAAAGAATTTGATCTCTCTCGAGGTAAGGTTCTTACACTTTGGATATGAGGGTCTAAAGCTCAAGTTCATATGCTTTAATATGTCGTTGCTCTTTTGTAATTGCTGCTATTTGATGGTATGTTTGACTAAGACACTGATTCGTAGCTTAATCAGTAGGTCTTGGTTTGTTGGCCAATTTCATTTGGTAAATAGCTAAATCATGAAAAATGACGAGTGAGAAAAGTGTGCGGAGCCTGATTTGACCTTGCTGTGCTCTTCAAATCAGGCTCCATGAAGATGAAAACCCTCCTCCACACTTTCCTCCATGACCTCCGGAGGCTTGCCATCTCGAAGCCCTCGCTTCTTGAGATATTTCCAAGGAAAGAGCTTTATATGAACGTCGTGATGAAGATGCAAGCTTCACTCTCCAAAGCCTTAATCAATATCAACACCATCATGCACACTCACATCTTCCCATACGTGTTAGGATCCTCCTGCACAAGTAAAACACACCCATTAAATAAATAAATAAAAATGCGTGCACATTGTGAGTGTTTGAATGAAGGGGAAAAAATGTTTGAAAATAAGGTGTTTTTGAGCTCGAAATCAAAACCGGGTGAAGAAAAGTGGAAAGGAAACAGAGTATTTGTACAGTGTCAAGAGAAATGAACTTCAACAAAGAATAAAACACCAAGAGAATTTTGAGCTTAACGACGACAAATGAGCTTTTCAAATGGTGGTGTCAAAACAGGGATACGGGTTGGGCGAAAACAAGAAGAAATGTCTCCAAGAAAAAGTAGAAAAAATGGAGAAGCTTCTTCTTCATCGCTTGATTTCCCCAAACTCAGGTGAGAGAGAGGAGCGAAGCACACGCAAGGTTCAACTCAAACTCATTGGAGCCACCGGTGGAGCTTCGAGAGGCAACGGCGGAGGCGAAGGCAGGAACCAGCCGTGACCAGCAGAACAACTCTGAAAGAAAGAGGAGAAGTGTCTTGGCTATTCTTCTCCAAGAAAGAACGTAAAGAACTCTGAAAATTGAAATTAGGGACGAGAAAAAGAAAACTCACCTTTTAAACTTTTCCATTTTGTGACTGGTCCAGATCAGAGGCCACGTGTTGACCCTTCAATGGAGCCACTTCAGCTCACACGCACCACGTGGGACGATGACTTGGTAGTTAGCAACCACTGAATATTTTCTCCTTGTAGTGAGATCGTGTGGAATGAAAAATGACTAAGACAACCTTAATACTCCAAGATTGAACAATTTAGTTATTCAAAAGAATCCACATAAGTAGCGTTACTAGAAAGTAAGGCTGCTTAGTTAGATTAGATAATCTATTGTCCAAAAAGCTTAATCAAAGTAAAAAAAAAAAAAAAAAGAAAAGAAATCTTTCAAAACTAAGAAGGACAGTTCATAAATTTTGAAAGAACCTTTAGTAAAATACAAATCTAGAAGATTTCACTTCAAAATAAAGAAATCCTTAAAAGCAATAAAATAATTCCAAAAATCATGAGTTTAAAGAATGGATCATCAATGACAAGAAATTGGAGAAAACACATCTCATAGAGTTAACCATAACAAAATCTTTATGCTCAGAAATACAAGAACCTAAAATAACAAGTAACAAGGCCCTCATATCAATTATTGAGGCTCACAATACAATTTAAAGGGGGTAAAGAGGTTGAACGAGAAACTATGAAGGACTTTTGTCGATTATAACAAATTAAACTTCACCAGTATTGAAAATAGTTTGACATAATCAGGAATGGTGATTATAAATAGATACATTACAAGGAGTAGTTATGATAATAAAGCGATAAATTATAGCACATTAAAATTTATTTTCCCTCTTTTCACTTCTGCTCCCATCCCCTTCCCCCTTTTTCCCCCCTTCCCCCCAAAACCAATCTCTCTCTCTCTCTCTTCCTTAGGTTTGGGCTCACTGGCCTCCGGTTGGGGCTCACCGCGTTGAGCCTCAATCTGCAAGCTCAGATCCAACGATCGATTGTAGCGGTCGAATCAACCATAAAGCTCCTTTGCCTCGTTAATAGAGGGAGCGACGGCAAAAAAAGATGTGCTATCTATCGAAACGACTCGTGAGGCTGAATGGCGTGACAGTTGGAGAGATGTGACTACAAGTTGGCAACAGAGATGGATTGCAATGAATAAGGCGGATGGGAATTAATGTTCATGTTTGGAATTTTCGGCGTGAATTCTGGAAAACAAATGAGTGGTTTTAATAATTTTTAAGTGTAAAGGATTTCAACCCAATATGAACGCAGTTAAATGCCATATAATTTGGTATCAGTCACATTCACAAAGGTAGAGAGTACACAAAATGCTCATCAAGTTTTTTTTTTTTTTTTTTTTTTTCAAAAAATGCTCATCAAGTAGACATATAAATTTTTATGAGTAGTACGATAACAAGTTTGGCACAAGAGGAGCCATCAAATTTTGACCGTAAAATAAAGGTAACATATATATATATATATATATATATATATATATCCCAATATATCCTAAAACTATTTTGTCTGAACTTTGGGACATAACATATTTAGGGTATTCTTTCCTAAATGCGAAAGAAAAAACTACACTAAAAAATTAGATGGCCCTTTAAGTGAAGAGTGTAGACTCCATTGCATCTCATAAAGAGTATTTGAGGAATTGATAGGTTGGTACAGTAGCTGTCCGCAACGGTCAAAGTTGAGAGATTGGTGAAACATCCACTGCAAGATTAACTTATGTTTTGCACAGTATTTCTCAACTGGGAGTACAAGATGAGTTTAATGCCTACATTATTTGGTATCAGTCACATTCATAAAGGGGGAGTGTTGGAGAAAACTTCCTTGAGTGTTTTGAAGTTGACAAAACGTTTCCATCAGTCTAGTCTGAAGACTTGCAGACTCTTCTATCAAAGTCTGAAGACCTCCGAACTATCAAACTCAAGACTCAAAGTCTATCCTCATTGACAGTTTCTAGACCATCGAAGAAGGCTTATCCAAAACGAAGTATTTCATTAAGGATTTGATTTTGTCGACTGAGGAAGATCTCTTAGCTGGATATAGCATGTCGGAATCCATTATTCAAATCAAGATTGATTCAAGGATTTTGGATTTGTTGATTGATGAAGTATACTTGGAAGGTTCTACTTATGGAAACCAAGATCCTGATTGTATGGGCGAGCAGGATTAGTGGGCTATTGTCATGTTCCTTAAATAGCTTGAAGATCTTCCTAATTGATTCTGTCCAGTGGGTAGATTGGAAGAATTCCATTAGTAAGTGCCAACGGGTGTGATGGCATGAAGGAGTATATAAGGAAGATGTTCAAGTTGTTTGAGTGTGTGTGCAATAAAAGAATTCTAAAGTCTGAAGCTCCTTGTTTTTAGTCAATTAAACTGTTGAGCGAAATCTTGTATGTAAAAAAGAGTCTATATCTTTGAGAGACCTTGAGGAAGTGTAGCAGAGTCTCTACACTGTGGAATCAAGAAAGAGCCTTACTGTAACAACTCTTTTGTTTCATAATGAAATCTAGCCGGTGGGCTGTCAGTGTGGAAGACTGGACGTAGGCTTGGATTAAGCTGAACCACTATAAACTCTATGTTTATATTCTCTTCCCTATGCTCTTTTACTTTGATCGTAACTCACTTTGTTTACAAGAGTTGAATTTCTTTTTCATAATCTATTATTGAGCTGTGCTGCACACTTATCTCAAAAATTTGTTTTTATACATATTCACCCTCCTATAGGTGTTCGTACTAGCTTTCACAATTGGTATCAAAGCCTGTGTACTCATTTAAGTTGAAGTGTTTTACTTCAGAGTTAAAGATCCATGGCTAGTATGTTGGCTCCTAGACTAGTTGAAGGGCAAAGCAATACCAGACCACCTTATTTTGATAGAAATGAATACAACATATGAAAAATAAGATGAAAGCATTCCTAGGATCAAAGGATCATCTGGAATGGGATGTGGTAGAAAAAGGAATCATTGCAAAAGCTACACCTATCTCAAAAAGAGGAAAAGAAGCCGTTGAGTCTAGTGAAATGACTCAAGAAGAGATAATCAAAAGACAAGCTCTTGATGCAAAAGTAATTTATTCTTTATATTGTGCATTATCACCTACTGAATATAACATAATATCTTGTGATACAGCTAAAGAAGTTTGGGATAGATTACACATCACCTATGAAGGAACTGATTGAGTGAAACAAACTAGAATCAACATTTTGCTTAGTCAATACGAAGCATTCAAAATGAAATCAGGAGAATCTATCACTAACATGTTTAGTTGTTTTACAGAAATCGTAAATGGTTTTGAAAATCAAGGTTAACCAATTTCTGATTTCATGAAAGTAAACAAGCTACTGCGTGGACTCTCCAAGGATTGGAATCACATAAAGACTTCAATAAGGGAGACACAATGAATTATACCACTCTTTGTTGATAAATTGGTTAGGACTCTTTAGTCTTATGAAGTGGAGCGAATCAACGAAGATGAAGATCCTAAAGGTAAGAAATCCATTGCATTAAAATCTAATGATGATTCTAATGTCACAGATTCTGAAGACGATATGGATGATGAAGAGCTTGCTCTCATGATAAGAAGATTCATAAAGCTAAACAGAAATGAGAGAAGATTCAATCCAAAGAAACAGGGTTTTCAAGGGCAACAGTTCTAAGTCAGTTGAGGATGATGAATCCAATAAAGATGTAGTCTACTTTGAATATAAGGAATAGGGACACATAAGACTTAACTGTCCCATTATGAGGAAAAAGAATGGAAAAGCTGAGAAATATCGAAAGACATTTAAAGCAGAAACTTGGAGTGATACAGAATGTGAGAAAAGCGATGATGATTATGCCAATATTTGTCTCATGGCACAATCAGACTCAAATTCAAACTCCGAGACAGACTTAGATTCAGACAGTGAATTCAAGGTAAGTAATTTGAATATCCTTACTAGAGTCTCTAGATACATTGACAAATTGTGTCTTAGTCTCAAAACTTCTCTCAAAAGGATTTCCTACCTTAAAAAAGAAAATTCTACACTAAAACAATAGGAAAATGTTTAGGAAGAAAAGGTCAAAAGTCTAGACAAAAATGTTACTACTTTGAAAGAAAATGCAGATAATCTTTCAAAAGAAAATGCATTATTGAAAAATGATATTTCAAGTATTTCTTAAAGATTTTCTATAGGATCTGAGAAACTTGAAAAAATTCTTTCAACACAAAGACCTTACTTCAACAAATCAGGTTTAGGAATGACTGCTGAAACCATTCCTCTAATTGATTTTCCTAAAGTAAAGGAAAGAATTAAGCAAAGACCTACAAGAAATGCTTACAAAAATCATTTCCAAAAAGTTTTTGTAAAACCAGCAAGTCGCAGTGCTCTTAAAGGTTCTAAGTGCAATAACTCAGATCATTTTGAGAAAGAATGTCCTATGGTTTGGAATATGTTTAAAAGGTATGGGCAAAGACCGTATATTGCACTAACACCAATGAACCCAAGAAAATATGGGTACCAAAGAAAGCTTGAGTCTCTTTTTTAATGTAGGTCACTATCAAGAAAAATGTTAAATGGTACTTGGATAATGGATGCTTAAGGCATATGCCAGGAGATTCAAATTGTTTCATAAAGCTTGTTCAAGTTAATGGTGGAAAAGTTTCTTTTGGAGGAAATAGCAAAAGAAGAATTGTAGGATACGGAACTGTAAAGATTGGAAGCCTCACGATCAGTAATGTTTCCTTAGTGGAAGGACTCAACTACAATTTGCTAGGTATCAGTCAGCTATGGGACATCAGTTTCAAAATCAACTTTCAAGAAGGAATATGTTCAGAAATCAGTAAAGACTCCTCTCAGTCTTTCACAAGTCGAAGACATGGAAATATCTACCTCTTGGATATCATACTAGATGAAACCAAATGTCTAATCTCAGTTCAAGAAGAAGCAAACTTATGGCACAGAAAACTTATGCACATCAACATGAAGCAAATAGCCAAAATCTCAGCAAAGAAGCTTGTTCGTGGACTGCCTAATCTATCATACCAAAAGTCTGATCTGTGCACTCCATGTATGCTCTTGCATATGGATCTCCTTGGACCAACCAGAACTCAGAGCATTAGAGATAAGAAATACTGTTTAGTGATTGTGGATGATTATTCACGATCACTTGGGTATATTTCCTAGCAAGTAAGTCTGAAACCTTTTCTTATTTTACAAAGTTAAGGTCCAAAATGAGAAAGGGTATGTTATTTCAAGTATACGGACATACCATGGAGGTGAATTTGAAAATCAAGATTTTACAAAATTCTATGATGAATCTGGTTTTCAGCTTGTGTTTTCCTCACCATATACTCCAGAGCAAAATGGAGTCGTGGAAAGAAAGAATAGGTCACTTTAAGAAATGGCTAGAACTCTTTTAATTGAAAGTAACATCTCTTCTCGTTTTTAGACTGAAGCAGTTTCTACAACATGTTATATTATTAATAGAGTCTTTCTAAGGCCTATTCTAGAGAAAACTTCCTATAAGTTATTTAAAGGAAAGAAGCCTATTGTTTCATATTTTCATATGTTTGGATGTAAATGTTTTATATTGAAAAATGCAAATGATCGAGTTAGTAAGTTTGAAGAAAAATTAGATGAAGGTATTTTCCTTGGATATTCTATCACGAGTAAAGCTTACTGAGTTTACAATAAGAAGACTCAATCTGTAGAGGAATCGATGAATGTTAAATTTCAAGACTTTATGCAAATCCAATCGATTCACACTCATCTTGAAGAATCTGAACCTACTCTAGACTCTACAAAGTCTAAATCTTCAGAAGCAGTTCAACCTTCAGAAGACGAGCAACAAATGATCAACAAAGATTCAAATGAGGAGAAAGATCAACAGTCTGAGAAATCAACCAGCAATTGGAAGCACAAATCCAGTCATCCCAAAGATCTCATTATTGGCGATATTAATGAAGGAATTCGCACAAGATCCAAAAGGCATGAAAAGTCTAGTGCTGTGGCTCTTATTTCTGAAATAGAACCCAAGAGTATAGAAGAAGTTTTAACTGATGAAAGATGGATTGAAACTATGCAAGAAGAATTCAGGCAATTCAGCATCAATGATGTATGGTGTGACATCCAGTTTTTCGGGTTTTAATTGGACTGGATAATTAAGATCCCGTCTCATCGCTCGTCAATTTATTGACGAGTCCGAAATTTCAATAAAGAAATTATCGGAGGAAAAATCGAAGACCGGAAGGCATTACAAAGGGAAATGGAAAGAGAAAAAGAAAATTTAGAATATTATTGTTCTTTTTCTTTTTCTCTCTCTCCCCCTTTTCTCTCTTTCTTTTCTCTCTCTTCTTCTCCTCCCCTCCCCCTCGTGCGAAAACCCTCCCCAGCCGACCGCCCCTTGCTGTCTTCCACTTTGCTTTCTTTTATTTTATTCTTTTACTTTTGACCGGTCAAAATCTCTCTCTCATCTCTCATCCCTCTCTCTCTCGCAGTCTCTCTTCTTCCCCTTCTTTCTTCTCTCTTCTTCGCGGAACCCAGAAACGGAGGAAGGACAGTAGCTCATCGCACCGTCGCAGCTCGCCACCGCACCGCCGCCCGTGCACGCCGCGCACACCCCGCGTCCGCGGCCGCCCCTTCGCACCTCGTCGTCTCCGCCGTGCGCCGTTCAGGCCGTTTGGCCTCGCTCGCCTTCGTTCCACCCGTCCGGCCACCTCCGCCGCCGTTTAAGCCGCCGGAGCCGCCGTTTGGCCTCCCCGGAGTTCCGCACGCTCCCCCGAACCCTTCTCTGCCCCTAACCGTCCCTGTTTTCCTCTGTTTCGCAGCAAACCAGCAACCCACGAAATGGGTTTCCAGCTGGTTCGGGCTCGTTTTGGGCCGTTTCCAGGCCCCGGATCCGTGAGTCGCTTTGGGAAGAATCGTTCCTCGCGTTGCTGCCGTCGGATTGATCCGATTTGTGCGCGATTTGGTGAGTAATCTCACTAATCCTGGATTAGTTGGCTAATTATGCTTTAGGTTGGTTTAGTTTTAATTAATTATGTTTAGGTTGTTAGATTAGAAGTAATTAGCAATTATTAGCCAATTGTTATGCGATTTAGATAAATTGATTGTGCAATTAACAAGTAGACGTGGTCTACTATTTATTGGAAGCATCTCGGAATTTTTCGACGCCTAATCGGGCTTTAATTTGGCGATTCGGGCCTAAGTGAGATTTTTGGGCATTTAAATATTAATTTTAGGAATTAATTAAATAATTATTTATTTTCCGAAAATTCAAGGGAGATGGTCTGGAACCGGAATATAATGTTGATGATCGTGGTGAAGTCCGTTTATTTAATCGGACTTTATTTTAAGCTAAATTGAATTTTTAATATTAATTAATTTTCGAAATTAATTAAATAATTATTTATTTTCCGAAAATTCAATGGGATGGCCGTGACCGGAAAATTATGCTGATGACTGTGGTGAAGTTCGTTTATTTAATTGGACCTTATTTTGAGCTAAACGGAATTTTTAATATTTAATAATTAATTTTCGAAATTAATAAATAAATTAATTATTTTTCGGAAATTAAGATTTTGATGGCCAACGACCGAAATCTCGTGCTGATTGTCGTGCCGCAGCCCGTTTATTTATTTGAGCTCCACGTTGTATGGAATTGAATAAATTGAGATATTTTAGGGTTTACCTAATTTGATTGGAATTGATTGAGATTGAATTGGCCAAGTATGTTATCTAGCATTGATAATGCTTCGTTGAGTTGATTTAATTAATTGATTGAGAAATCGTTGGGCTCGGTGAATTGGAATATTACCTGGAAAATGCACGTGAGTTTAGTGGTTGACCATATTGAATTGTTTACGTTGGCTACGTGATCAGTGTATCACCTTGGCGAAAAAAGCGCGAGAGCATATTGAATTGTTTAAGTTGGCTCGTGATCAGTGTATCACCTTGGCGAAAAAAGACGCCCGAGAGCATATTGAATTGTTTACGTTGGCTCGTGATCAGTGTATCACCTTGGCAAAAAAGACGCCCCGAGAGCATAGTGAATTGTTTATATTGGCTCTGTGATGAATATATCACCTTGGCGAAAAAGACGCCCGAGAGCATAGTAAAGTGTTAATTGGTACGTCACCTTGGCGAAAAAGACGCCCGAGAGCATTCATCCGGCTCTGTGACTAAGTACCCGAATGGAGATTTTAAAGTATGGTGTTGATGTGACCGAGAGGTGGTCCGAATGACATGTAATCGACTAGATCGATTGATCATTGTTTTGATATGATGTGGTGGATTGATTGATTGATTAGAAATGACCGTGAGTGGTCTTGTTGACATGTAATCGACTAGGTCGATTTGATCGATGCTTCGATCGGTGATATGATTGCTTGAGTGCCTATTGTGAATTGTCGATTTGCAGGTGGAATCTGATGCTAAGGTACGTCTTCTACCCTATGCGTGTATAGGCAGCCTATAGTATAATAGTTTACTAATCGGGCTTAGTGGGGTAGAACTCGCTGAGACGTAGTCTCATCCCAGTTTGGGGAAAAACATTTCAGGACCCCGCTAAGGAGCTGAGGAGGAAGAGTCGGAGAAGGATTTTTAGGAAAAGAAGATAATCCTGAGATGGGCCTTGAGTACGGCCCAGATGGACTGAGATTGTATCTTCTTTGATATCTCCATTTTGATGTGAATAGAGTTTAGAATAAAAAGTTTGTGAAGTGTTCTGGTTTGTGGTTTGTATAAAAGTTTGGTTATAAATTTCAATATGAAAAATATGGCCCTGCTTTTCTATCCCATCGTTTTATTGTCTGGGGATTTTAACTACTTCCGCATGTGCTTAATAAAATGAAAGGGTCGGCGATATATTGTCCGGGATATCGCATTATAAAATCGACCAAGTGAGACGGATGTGTGCGTGCCTGAGGATCGGGGCGTGACATATGGGAATTGACTCCTAAACCAAAAGGTAAATCCATCATTGAAGCTAAATGGGTTTTCAAGAACAAGATGAATGAGAAAGGAAAATTCATAAGAAACAAAGCAAGACTCGTGGCCAAGGGATATACGCAAAAAGAATGGACAGACTATGATGAGACTTACGCACTAGTAGCAAGGTTAGAAGTAATTAGATTATTACTTGCTTTTGTTTATCATAAGAATTTCAAGTTATTCTAAATGGACGTCAAAAGTGCTTTCCTAAATGGATTTATCCAAGAGGAAGTCTATGTGGAACAACCACCCGGTTTTAAAGACCCAAGGAGAAACCAGACTCTGTATTCAAATTGAAAAGGGCTTTATATAGTTTAAAGCAAGCACCTCGAGCTTGATATGACAAACTAAGTAAGTTTTTAATTCAAAATGGTTTTGTCATAGGTAAAGTAGATACTACATTATTTATCAAAAAGAAAGCAAAAGTTTTCTACTTGTTCAAATTTATATTGATGATATTATCTTTGGATCTTCTAATGAAAGTTTGTGCAATAAATTCTCTAAGTCTATGCAGGATGAGTTTGAAATAAGCATGATGGGTGAACTAACCTTCTTTCTCGAGCTTCAAGTGAAACAACTAAAGGAGGGAATCTTTATTCATCAAGAAAAAATATGCTAAAGAACTTATCAAAAAGTTTGGACTAAAAAATTGTAAAAGGACTGATATACCAATGTCAAGTTCGTTGAAGCTAGACAAGGATGAAGAAGGAAAGATAGTTGACCAGAAGCTATACAGGAATATCATTGGTTCACTTCTTTATCTAACTACTTCTAAACCTGACATTTTGTTTAGCATTTGTATTTGTGCCAAATTTCAATCAGACCCTAAAGAATCTCATTTAAGTGTTGCAAAGCGTGTTATCAAATACATTGCCACAATTTCAAATTTGGGCCTCTGGTATCCTAAAATATGAGACTTTACTCTTCTTGGATATTCAGATGCAGACCTAGCTGAATGTAGAGTTGATAGAAAGAGCACCTCGGGCACCTGTCAACTACTTGGAAGCAGGACAATATCTTGGTTTTCAAGGAAGCAAAGTACAGTAGTTCTTTCTATGGTAGAAGCAGAGTATGTAGCTCTTGGAAGTTGTTGTTCATAAATTTTGTGGATAAAACAACAGGTGAGAGACTTTGGAATTGAAGATCATGCACCGAGATCAAATGTGACAATACCAACACAATCAATCTCACTAAGAATTTGATTCTTCACTCAAGATCAAAACATATAGAGATTCAACATCATTTCATTAGAGATCATGTTCAAAATGGAGAAGTTTTTATTTAGTTTATTGATCCAAAGAATCAACTGATGGATATATTTATGAAGCCTTTGGAGAAAAATCAATTTGAAGTTATTCGTTTCAGACTCAATATCTTAAAGTCTAAAGAAGTTTAGACTGAGGACTGAAAGGCACTCATTCTTAGACAATCAAGATCTACGACTGTAAGTTATTTCTATTTTAGAAATTTATCTCTCGGACCAAATCTTGAAAATGTATGATCATCTATCCGAAATTAATTGGTGTTATTTCCTAATTTTCGTGATTAGTGCAATCCTTTCTTTTCAAAAAAGAAGTTATTTTTGAAAAGATAGTTATCTATTTTTTGAAAAAGGTAGTTATTTTTAAAAAAGCATTTTTATATTTCCTTTTTACGGCGTTTCGTATGCCTCGCTTCGACTGCCTTATATACTGTTGGTTCTTCTTCGTTTTACTCACAAAAACCCTAAGCGAGCACAGATCTCCCACTTCTATCTTGTTCTCTTCTTTAATCCTCGAAAAGTTTTCATCTTTCTTGGAAAACAAGCTTGGAATCTCTCAAAGGCTGTGAAAGATATCGTCTCAAAGAAAGTCTTCGAGGATCGCGAACAGGGGACCACAGCAAATGTGTGAGGGGCCTACACACTTTGATCTCACCGAGGAAGAAGAATCTCCTAGATAGCAGCAGAGCCCACAACATTCTTAGCAGCGTCCATATCCTCCATCTAGACCTTAAGATGTTGCACATCAAGAAGAGAAAGAAATCATCAAAGATACAGAACCCGTAAGTACTTATAAGCCCACCTTTACCTACAAGCTTTACCGTGCTTTGAAGAGAAGTGGTACTCGTTGAACTACATAAATGAATTTCTTAATGACAAAGGGTATAGGAACGAAACTTTCTTTTTATGCACGATGGAACGATTGGGAATTGCCCCTGCATGGTCGGCGAAAGAAGCTTTGGCGAATATCCCAAGCGATCCATGTGTTGGAGGGCTAAGTCAACCATATGGGAATGATGATGATAGGATGTACAGTCAGTTTAGACCTAGAATGGGTGTTGCAGCAAAAATCCAAAGTAAAATGACAGACTTGTTTCGCTCGAAGGAACATAAGCAACTGTACTCTATGTTGCTAAAGTGTGGGGTGATAAACCCTAGAAGTGTGGACTTTGATTTTCTTGACTTTGTGAATGCCAATATGTGGAAAAATTCAGTCTTCTTTAACTCGAACAATTTTGTTTTGAATCGACAAAAGCTCATGCTGAACTTACTGCTTATTTCTATTCGAATCTCAGTTTCTTGGATGCGAATAGATTCTCTTTCAGTGTTCGAGATCAGGACTATGTGGTTGACATGAATACATTGATTGATGTGATTGGGGTTGAAAGAGGGAGATATCAACCTATTAGTGTGTCTATTGCTCATGCAACGATTGAGCTTGTTCAAGATAGAACAACGGAAGGAAAGATTTCCTATTTGAGGATGAATGTGTCCAACATTTTGCTTCACAAGATTGTGATTAACTACCTTAGAGCAAAATCTACTTCAAAGACTGACGTTTCAAACTCGGAGGCAAAACTGATGTATGCCATCAACGTGGCATCCTAGAATTCCTTGCCAATCATTAGGGGTGCTCAAATTAATGTCTTGTATTAAGGAATATAGCCGAGTTTTTGTGGATAAATCTTAGAAAAGGGTGACCTATCTTTGGCCATATGTATTTTGGATTAGAATTTATGGATTTGTGATATCAAGTGTATAGTTATTTAATTTTTACACTATAGTACTTTGGTTCAATAAAGATCTAATTAGTATAAAAAAATGGTTAAAATTTGATTTAATTAGGCTTGGGTCTTAGGCCCAAGAGTGTGGACCTATGATGGGCCAAAAGGTCGGCCCATGAAGCCATGAAAGGCTGTCGTCGACCACAAAGGGGGAAGGAGCCGGCCCACCTCTAAGCCCATCATGCATGGGTTTTGCCAAGTGGCAAAAAGGGGACTTCACCTATTGGCCATTGTGGGTGGCTTCTAATGATGGCTAATGATGGTTTTGACGGGGAAATAAAAAGAAGAATGGCCAGTTTAAGGGGCTGTCATCCAAGCCGAGAGAGAGAGAGAGAGAGAGAGAGAGCCACCGAGAGAGTGAGGAACCAAGAGAGAGGAGGAAGAAGCCATGCGTCCATCCGTCCACTCGTCCTTCGCCCATCACCATACGTCCGTCGTCGCGTCGTCCACCGTGTTGCTTGTGCTTGCTCGGTACAAAGGCAAGTTGGGATCCATATTCTGCTCTTGCATGTTGTATCTTGCATGTGTTTGAATGGTGATGAATCTCGGACGTTTAGGGTATGAGAAACTGAAGCTTGAGTGTGTTGTTTTTGAAACAGCATTCTGTTTTCGAGTATACCGCCTGACCCCGAACGTTGTAGAGGCTTGCATGCATGGTTTGAGTCGGATTTTGGCTTCGACTTCTTCACAAAAGTTGTAGACAACATCTCAAAGTACAACATACTAAAATTTGAGATAAGTTGGTTGAGTTTTGAGGGGTAAAACCCTTCCTTTACAAAAACGCTAGATCTAGAATTATTTTGTTGACCTCTTGGTGGTTTTGTGTGTTACATGTCACTTTTTACATAAAATTTTGTTGGAGAAATCTTCGTGGAGTGTTTTGAAGCTGACAAAACATTTCCATCAGTCTAGTTTGAAGATTTGCAAACTCTTCTATTTAAAGTCTGAAGACCTCTGGACTGCCAGGCTCAAGACTCAAAGTCTATTCTCATTAATAGTTTCTAGTCCGTCGAAGAAGGGTTATCCAAGACTGGATGTTTCGTTAAGGATTTGACTTTATCAACTGAAGAAGATCTCTTGGTTGGATATGACATAACGGAATCCTTTATTTGGATCAAGATTGATTCAGAGATTGAGGATCCGATGATTGGTGAAGTATCCAGGACTGGATGTTTCGTTAAGAAACCGAGATCCTGATTGTATGGGCGAGTAGAATTGATGGGCTATCATCATGTTTCTTAACTAGCTCGAACAATCTTCCTAATTGATTCTGTCCAACGGGAAGATTGGAAGAATTCCTTTAGTAAGTGCCAACGGGTATGATGGCATAAAGGAGTATATAAAGAAGACGTTCCAGTTGTTCGAGTGTGTCCGCAATAGAAGAATTCTAAAATCTAAAACTCTTTGTTCTTAGTCAATTCATTTACTGAGTGAAATCTTGTACGCAAAAGTGAGTCTATATTCTTGAGAAACCTTGAGGAAGTGTGGTAAAGTATCTACACTGTGGAATCAAGGGAGAGCTTTGCTGCAACAACTCTTTTGTTCATAATGAAATCTAGCCGGTGGGCTGTCAATGCGAAAGAGTGGACGTAGGCTTGGAATAAGCCAAACCACTATAATTTCTATGTTCAATTTCTCTTCCCTACTCTCAGCTTTACTTTGATCATAATTCATTTTGTTAACAAAATTAGAACTTCTTTTCTATTGTCTGTTTAGTATTGCTCACTTATCACGAGAAACTATTTTTATACCTATTCATCTCTCTCTAGGTGCTTATACTAGCTATCTCAATTGGTATCAGAGCTTATGTACTCACTTTGTTTGAAGTGTTTTACTTCAGAGTTAAAGATCCATGGCTAGTATGTTGGCTTCAAGGCTAGTAAAAGGGCAAAACAATACCAGACCGCCTTACTTTGATGGAAAGGAATACAACATATGAAAAAACAAGATGAAGGCGTTCCTAAGATCAAAGGATCCTCTGGAATGGGACGTGGTAGACAAAGGAATCATTCCTAAAGCTGCACCTATCTCAAAGAGAGGAAAAAAAGCTGTTGAGTCTAGTGAAATGACTCAGGAAGAGATAACCAAGAGACAAGCTCGTGATGCAAAAGCAATTTATTCTTTATATTGTGTTTTGTCACCTACTGAATATAACAGAATATCTTCTTGTGTTACAGCCAAAAAAGTTTGGGATAGATTACATATCACCTATGAAGGAACTGATCAAATGAAAGAAACCAAAATCAACATTCTCCTCGGTCAATACAAAGCCTAAAAATGAAATCAGGAGAATTTATAACTAACATGTTTAGTTGTTTTATAGAAATCGTGAATGGTCTTGAAAATCAAGGTCAACCACTTTCTGATCCCATGAAAGTAAACAAGCTACTACGTGGACTCTCCAAGATTGAAATCACATAAAGACCTCAATAAGGGAGACACAAAGAATTATGCCATTATTTGTCAATGAGTTGGTTTGGACCACTATCACATAAAGACCTCAATAAGTGGAGCAAATCAATGAACACGAAGATCCTAAAGGTAAGAAATCCATTGCATTAAAATCCAATGATGATTCTGATGTTATAGATTCTAAAAGACGATATAGATGATGAGGATCTTGCTCTCATGATAAGAAGATTTAGAAAGCTGAACAAAAAATCAAGAAGATTCAATCCAAAGAAACAGAGTTTTCAAAAGCAACAGATTAAGTCAGTTGAGGATAATGAATCCAATAGAGATGTAGTTTGCTTTGAATGTAAGAAAAAGGGACACATCAGTCCCAACTGTCCCCTTTTGAGGAAGAAGAAAGGAAAAGCTGAAAAGTATTGAAAGGCTCTCAAAGCAGAAATCTAGAGTGATACAGAATGTGAAGAAAATGATGATGATTATGCCAATATATGTCTAATGGCACAATTGGATTCAGATTCAAATTCTGAGTCAGACTCAGATTCAGACAGTGAATTTGAGGTGAGTAACTTTAAAATCCCTATTAAAGTTTCTAAATACATTGATGAGTTGTGTTTTAGTATGAAGACTTCTCTTAAAATGACTTCCAAACTTAAAAAAGAAAATTCTGCACTAAAACAACAAGAAAATGTTTTGAAAGAAAAGGTTAATTGTTTAGATATTAATGTTTCTACTCTTAAAGAAAGTGAAGACAACCTTTCGAAAGAAAAGGCATTTTTAAAAAATGACATATCAAATATTTTCAAAAGATTTTCTATAGGATCTGAGAAACTTGAGAAAATTCTTTTAGCACAAAGACCTTATTTCAATAAATCTGATTTGGGAATGACTATGGAAACTATTCCTTTAATTGATTTTCCTAAAATGAAGGAAAGAATTAAGTTAAGATCCACAAGAGATGCTTACAAAAATCATTTCAAAAAGGTTTTTGTAAAACCAGTAGGTTGCAATGCTCTCAGATGTTCTTAGTACAATAGTTCAAATTATTTTGAGAAAGAATGTCCTATGGTTTGGAAATCTGTTAAGAAAGTATGGGCAAAGACCGCATATCATACTAACACCAATGGACCCAAGAAAATATGGGTACCAAAAAAAGTTTGAGTCTCTCTTTTAAATGTAGGTCACTATCAAGAAGAAGGTAAAATGGTATCTGGATAGTGGTTGCTCAAGACATATGACAGGAGATTCAAATTGTTTCATAAAGTTCGTTCAAGTAAATGGTGGAAAAGTTTTATTTGGAGGAAACAACAAAGGAAGAATTGTGGGATTCAGAACTGTAAAGATTGGAAACATAACAATCGGTAATGTTTTCTTAGTGGAAGGACTCAACTACAATTTGTTTAGTATCAGTCAGCTGTGCGATACCTCTTCAAAATCAGTTTTCAAGAGGGAATATGTTAAGGAACTAGTAAAGATTTTACTCGGTCATTCATGAGTCGAAGACATGGAAATATCTACCTCTTGGATGTCAAACCAGATGAATCGCAATGTCTAATCTCAATTCAAAACGAAGCAAACTTATGGCACAGAAAACTTGGGCACATCAATATGAAGCAAATAGCCAAAATTTCAGCAAAGAAACTTGTTCTAGTCTACCCAATCTTTCCTAGTACATCATGTGTATTGGGAAAGCATGTAAGAAACTCCTTTAAACCAATAAATCAAGTTTCTACTAATCGTGTACTGCAGCTTCTACACATGGATCTCTTTGGACCAACTAGAACTCAGAACATTGGAGGTAAGAAATATTGCCTAGTAATTGTGGATGACTACTCACGATTTACTTGGGTATATTTCTTGGCAAGTAAGTCTGAAACCTTTTCTTACTTTGAAAAGTTTGCTAAAAATGTCCAAAATGAGAAAGGGTATATTATTTCAAGTATACGAATATACCATGGAGGTGAATTTGAAAATCAAGATTTTACAAAATTCTATGATAAATCTAGTTTTCAGCAAGTGTTCTCCTCTCCATATACTCCAGAGCAAACGGAGTTGTGGAAAGAAAGATTAGGTCACTTCAAGAAATGGCTAGAACTCTTTTAATTGGAAATAATATATCTTCACGTTTTTGGGCTGAAGCAGTTTCTACAGTATGTTATATCATTAATAGATTTTTTCTAAGGCCTATTCTAGAGAAAACCCCCAATGAGTTATTAAAAGAAAAGAAGCCTATTATTTCATATTTTCATGTGTTTGGATGTAAATGCTTTATATTGAAAAATGCAAATGATTGAGTTGGCAAGTTTGAAGAAAAATCAGACGAAGGCATCTTCCTTGGATATTCAACCACAAGCAAAGCCTATAGAGTCTACAACAAGAAGACTCGATCTGTGGAGGAATCAATAAATGTCAAATTCTAAGATTCTATGCAAAATGAATCTATTCAGACTCATCTTGAAGAATCTGAACTTGCTCCAGACTCTACAAAGTCTAAATCTCAAGAAGTAGCTCGGACTTTGAAAGACCAGCAACAAATGATTGTTGAAGATTCAAATGAAGAAAAAAATCAACAACCTGACAAATTAACCAGCAACTGGAAGCATAAGTCCAATCATCCCAAAGATCTCATTATTGGCAACATTAATGAAGGAATTCACACAAGATCCAAAAGGCGCGAAAAGTTTAGTGTTGTGGCTCTTATTTCTAAAATAGAACCTAAAAGCATAGAAGAAGCTTTATCTGATGAAAGCTGTATTGAAGCTATGCAAGAAGAACTTAGGCAATTCAGTATTAATGATGTATGGGAATTGACTCATAAACCGAAAAGTAAATTTATTATTGGAGCTAAATGGGTTTTCAAGAACAAAATGGGCGAGAAAGGAAAGGTTGTGAGAAACAAAGCAAGACTTGTGGCTAAGGGATATACACAAGAAGAAGAGATAGATTATGATGAGACTTATGCACCAGTAGCAAGATTAGAAGCAATTAGATTATTACTTGCCTTTGCTTGTTATAAGAATATCAAGTTATTCCAAATGGACATCAAATGTGCTTTCCTAAATGGATTTATCCATGAGTGAGATAGTTAATATAAGCACCTAGAGGGGGGTTAATAGGTGTATAATAATTTCTCGTGATAAGTGAGCAATACGAGATAAACAATGGAAAGGAAGTTATCCTTTCGTTAACAAAAACGTATTATGATCAAAATAAAGCAGAGAGTAGGGAAGAGAAAATTGAACACAAGGTTTATAGTGGTTCGGCTTATTCCAAGCCTACGTCCACTCTTCCGCACTAACAGCCCACCGACTGGATTTCACTATGAACAAAAGAGTTGTTACAGCAAAGTTCTCTCTTGATTCCACAATGTAGATACTCTACCACACTTCCTCAAGGTTTCTTAGAATATATACTCTCTTTTGCATACAAGATTTCGCTCAGCAAATGAATTGACTAAGAATAAGGAGCTTCAGACTTTGGAATTCTTCCATCGCGCACACTCGAACAACTGGAACGTTTTCCTTATATACTCCTTTATGCCATCATACCTGTTAGCACTTACCAAAGGAATTCCTCCAATCTACCGGTTGGACAGAATCAATTAGGAAGATCATTCGAGCTATTAAAGAAACATGTCGATAGCCCATCAATCCTGCTCGCCCATACAATCAGGATCTCGGTTTCCATAAGTAGAACCTTCTAAGTATACTTCGCTAATCATCGGATCCTTAACCTTTGAATCAATTATGATCAAATAAAGGATTCCATTATGTCATATCTAGCCAAGAGATCTTCTCCAGTTGATAAGGTCACATCCTTAATGAAACATCCAGTTTTGGATAGCCCTTCTTCAACGAATTAGAAACTATCAATGAGAATAGACTTTGAGTCTTGAGTCTGGTAGTCTGAAGGTCTTCAGACTTTAAATAGTAGAGTCTACAAATCTTCAGACTAGACTAATGGAAACATTTTGTCAGCTTCAAAATATTTCACGAAGATTTCTCAATAATCTCCCCCTTTTTGATGGTGACAAAACTTTCCTGCAGATTTGGATAACTTTCACCTGTAAAACATTACTCAAACAAATATGGGTATCTTATAAAGATAAATGGCTTGATGATAACACTAGAATCTGCAACCGCAGAAAATATGTTAGTTTTGCATGTGAGTAAAGCCATCCATAAGATATCAATAGTACTTAATATAAGCAGTCAAATCCAAATCCCAAATTTAGTCCACATCCAAACACAAAAGTCAAGTCAAACATCAAAACAATCCAAAAGTTCAAAAATTTTAAGGTTCAAAGTTTCAAATCTTGCATCTCTCCCCCTTTTTGTTAGCATAAAAAAGGTTGAGATGGAAATGGAATAGAGTCAAGATTGCTTGGGAACACGAACAAGCTGGAAATCTCCCATTGACTGAACAATGCCTTCCAACTTTTTCAATTCCTCCTTCAATTGAGCTACATCTTCACCCTTAGCATTTGCTTGAATCTGAAAAGCAAGGGCTTGGATCTGATCATTCAAAGAAACTGAAGAAGCTTGACCTGCATTCTACAAATTCTGAACTTCGCATCCCAGAGCATATATCTGACCCCGCATTTCCAAGAAAACATCAAGAAATCTGTTGAATTATCGGTCAGCGTACTGGCTTCTGCACGATCAGATGGAGTAAAGGCAGACGATGGCAAATCAGCATAGTCACGTAGATTGGGCGATAAAACATCATGTCCTTCCTCGAGAAATTGAGAGGCATAAATGTCCTTTGGATCTGCTGGAGAGCGACTGACTCCCTCACTGATAGCAGGATATGAGGACATTCCTCTTTTCTCATGGTCTCCCCCTGTTTCCATGCCTCCAGGTGGAGAAGAGTGTTCGTCATGTTCTTCTTCCTCTTAATCTCTTTTCTCTTCTTCTTCTTTTTCAATTCTTTCCTCCTCAGCATCTCTTCCTTCTTCTTCTTCTCTCTCCTCTGTTTCTTTCTCCTCTACTTCTTTCTCTTCTGCTTCAAAATCTTCTCTTTCTCCAATCCTCTGTTCTGAGTCTTTCTCTTGTTGTTCCTTTGATTTTGGAATAGAACGGCTCAGGTTCTTTAATGCCATTGCAGAAATGGTGATGTCTTCCTCATCATCTTCATCCTCAACAATGAGAGCTCTTCTTTTCTTGGATGGAGCAACCATGGGCTCCTTCCTTTTTTCTTTTTGCTGCCGAAGAGATTTGATGAGTTTTGACAGGGGTTTTCTCATTGAATTTCTCCAATGCCTTGCTGAGTTCCTTCAGATGCATTTTAGTCACCATTTTTAGTCCTACCATCATATGATCACAAGATCGAGTACAGAGAATTCGTGGAGGCTGAACATTCAAATGTCTGAATAACTTTGTCACAAGACCTGGATAAGGAAGTTGACATTTGTCCTTCACCACTGCTCTATACATGTGGAACATAATAGTGTGAGGAAGAGAAAACTTTTTCCCAGCAATGATGGCATACATCGGCTTTGTCTCTAAGTTTGAAACATCAGTCTTTGAAGTAGATTTTGGTCTGAAGCAATTAATGACAATCTTGTAAAGCAGAATGTTAAATGCACTCATCCTCAAGTAGGAAATCTTTTCCTCTGTCCTTCTATCCTTAACAAGTTCCAACGTAGCAATTGAGACATTGATAGGTTGATATCTCCGTCTCTCAACCTCAATGACATCAGCCAACATATCTACATCCACCACATAATCCTGATCTTGGACACTAAAAGAGAATCTATTCGCAACTAAGAAACTGAGATTCGAATAAAAATATGCAGTGAGTTCAGCATAAGCTTCTGTAGAGTCAGAACAGAACTATTCAAGTTGAAGAAGATTGAATTTTTCCCTCAAATTAACATTCACAGCATCAAGGAAATCAAAATCCACACTTCTAAGGTTTATCACCCCACGCTTCAACAACTTAGAGTATAAAAGCTTTTGTTCCTCTGATCAAAACAAGTCAGTCCTTTTCCCCGAACTTTTGCCGCAACACCTATTCTCGGTTGGCGATCGTACAACTTATCATCATCATTCCCATCCGGCTGATTCAGCCCTCCAACACGCGGATCACTTGGAATATTAGTAAGGGTTTCTCCTGCCAACCCCACAGGGCAATTCCCAAACGCTCCATATTTCACAAAAAGATGTACTCATTTCCATACCCTTTGTCCTTAAGAAACTCATCAATGTAGTTCAATGAAGTTCCACTTCTTTTCAAAGCACGATAAATCTTGTAAATAAAAGAGGGCTTTTGAATTTTTACAGGATCTGCGCCTTCGATGATTTCTTCATTTTCTTGATGAGCAACATCTTGTGGACTAGATGGAGGAGAATGACACTGCTGAGAATGTTGTGGGCTCTGCTGCTGACTGGGAGACTCTTCTTCCTCGGTGAGATCAAAGTGCCTAGGCCCCTCACACATTTGCGGTCCCCTGCTTGCAATCCTTGAAGACTTCCTTTGAGATGACATCTTTCACAGTCTTTGAAAGATTCCAAACTTGACTTTCCCAAGAAAGATGACAACTTTTTTGAAGATTAAACAAGAGAACAAAACATAGATGGAAGATCGGTGCTTTCTTAGGGTTTTTTAGAGAGTAAAGCGTAGAAGAAACAACAGTGTATAAACAGTCGAAGAGAGGCATACGGAAGGTCATAAAAAATGCCTTTTTAAAAATTAACTGCCTTTTTTGAGAAATTAGATAATAGTCATTTAAAAAATAACTCATTTTTCAAAAAGGAAACATTGCAATAATCACTTCAATTAAAGATAGCAATAATCAAACACGGTTGATAATCGTACCATTTCAAGATGAGATTCGAGATATAAAATAAAATAACTTACGAAAGAAAATCTTGATCGTTTGAGATTGGGTATCTTTAGACTTTCAGTCCTGAATCTGAATTTCCTCAGACTTTAAGATTTTGAGTCTGGAACGAATAGCTTCAAATTGATTTCTCCAAAGGCTTTGTGAATATATCCGCCAGTTGGTTATTTGAGTCAACAAACTGAATTGAAACTTCTCCATTTTGAACATGATCTCTAATGAAGTGATATCGAATCTTTATATGCTTTGCTCTTGAGTGAAGAATTGGATTTTTGATGAGATTTATTGCGCTAGTGTTGTCACATTTAATCTTCATGCATGAATCTTCAATTCAAAGTCTCTTAGATGTCGTTTTATCCACAGAATTTGTGAACAACAACTTTTAAGAGCTACATATTATGTTTCTGCTGTAGAGAGAGCTACTATATTTTACTTCCTTGAAAACCAAGACACTGTCCTACTTCCAAGTAGTTGATAGGTACTCGAGGTGCTGTTTCTATCAACTCTGCATTCGGCTAGGTCTACGTCTGAGTATCCAAGAAGAGTAAAGTCTCCCTTTTTATGATACCAAAGACCAAAGTTTGAAGTTAAAGCAATGTATTTGATAATATGCTTTGCAGCACTTAGATGAGATTCCTTAGGGTCTGCGTGAAATCTGGCACAAATGCAAACACTAAACAAAATGTCAGGTTTAGAAGCAGTAAGATAAAGAAGTGAGCCAATGATACTCCTGTATAGCTTCTGATCGACTTTCTTTCCTCCTTCATCTTTGTCTATCTTCAAGGAACTTGACATTAGTATATCAGCATTTTTGCAATAATCCAGTCCAAACTTTTTGACAAGATCATTAGCATATTTTTCTTGATGAATAAAAGTTCCTTTCTTCAGTTGTTTCACTTGAAGCCCGAGAAAGAAGGTTAACTCACCCATCATGCTCATTTCAAATTCATCACGCATAGTCTTAGAGAATTTCTTGCACAGACTTTCATTAGGGGATCCAAAAATAATATCATCGACATATATTTGAACAAGTACAAAAATTTTGCTTTCTCTTTTGATAAACAGAGTAGTGTCTGCTTTACCTTTTACAAAGCCGTTTTGAATTAAAAACTTACTCAGCTTGTCGTGCCAAGCTCAAGGTGCTTGCTTTAGATCATATAAAGCCTTTTTGAGTCTAAATACTAACTCTGGTTTCCTTGGGTCTTCATACCTAGGTGGTTGTTCCACATAGACTTCCTCATGGATAAATCCATTCAGGATTATTGAAGAGCAAGTAAAAGCAAGTAATAATCGAATTGCTTCTAACCTTGCTACTGGTGCGTAAGTCTCGTCACAGTCTATCCCTTTTTCTTGCGTATATCCCTTGGCCACGAGTCTTGCTTTGTTTCTGACGACCTTTCCTTTCTTATTCATCTTGTTCCTGAAAACCCATTTAGCTCCAATAATAGATTTACCTTTTCGTTTAAGAGTCAACTCCCAGACATCATTAATGCTGAATTGCCTGAGTTCTTCTTGCATAGCTTCAATCTAGCTTTCATCAGATAAAGCTTCTTCTATGCTTTTGGATTCTATTTCAGAAATAAGAGCTATAGCACTAGACTCTTCTTGCCTTTTGGATCTTGTGTGAATTCCTTCATTAATGTCGTCAATAATAAGATCTTTGGGATGACTGGACTTATGCTTCCAGTTGCTGGTTAATTTGTCAAGTTGATGATCACTTCCTTCATTTGAATCTTCAATAATCATTTGTTGCTGGTCTTTCAAAGTTTGAGCTGCTTCCTAAGATTTAGACTTTGTGGAGTCTGGAGCAGGTTCAGGTTCTTCAAGATGAGTTTGAATAGATTCATTTTGCATAGAATCTTGGAATTTGACATTCATTGATTCCTCCATAGATTGAGTCTTCTTGTTGTAGACTCTGTACGCTTTGCTTGTGGTTGAATATCCAAGAAATATGCCTTCGTCGATTTTTCTATTTTCCCAATATGCATGGTGTACATAGATCAAACTTTTGGTATGATAGATTGGGTAAACCACGAATGAGCTTCTTTGCTGAAATTTTGGCTATCTGCTTCATATTGATGTGCCCAAGCTTTCTATGCCATAAGTTTGCTTTGTCTTGAATTGAGATTAGACATTACGATTCAGCTAGTTTCACATCCAAGAGGTAGATATTTCCATGTCTTTGACCCATGAATGATTGAGTAGAATCTTTACTGGTTCCTGAACATATTCCCTCTTGAAAGTTGATTTTGAAACCGGTATCATACCTGATCGACATGCGAGCAGATTGTAGTTGAGTCCTTCAACTAAAGAAACATTGCCTATTATGAGGTTTCCAATCTTTACAGTTCCAAATCCCATAATTCTTCCTTTGCTGTTTCCTCCAAATGAGACTTTTCCACCATTTACTTGAACAAGTTTTATGAAGCAATTTGAATCTCCTATCATGGGTCTTGAGCATCCACTATCCAGATACGATTTTATCTTTTTCTTGATAGTGACCTGCATTTAAAAAAGAAAGTCAAACTTTCTTTGGTACTTATATTTTCTTGGGTCCATTGTTGTTAGTATGATATGCGATTTTTGCCCATACTTTCTTAATAGGTTTCCAAACCATAAGACATTCTTTTTCAATATGATCTGCACTATCTAAGAGCATTGCGACCTACTGGTTTTACAAATATCTTTTTAAAATGATTTTTGTAAGCATCTCTTATGGGTATTTGCTTAATTTTTTCTTTCACTTTAGGAAAATCAATTAAAGGAATGGTTTCAGCAATCATTCCCAAACCAAATTTATTGAAATAAGATATTTGAACAGAAAGAATTTTTTTCAGTTTCTTTGATCCTATAGAAAATCTTTTAGAAATATTTGAGATATCATTTTTCAAGAATGCATTTTCTTTTAAAAGATTATTTTCACTTTCTTTAAGAGAAGAAACATTCATGTCTAATCATTTCACTTTTTCTTTCAAAACATTTTCCTATTGTTTTAGAGCATAATTTTCTCTTTTGAGTTCGGAAATCCTTTTAAGAGAAGTCTTAAGACTAGAACATAACTCATCAATGTATTTAGAAACTTTAATAGGGATTTTGAAGTTACTCACCGAGTCTGTCTCGGAGTTTGAATCTGAATCCGATTATGCCATCAGACATATATTGGCATAATCATCATCACTTTCTTCACACTCTATATCACTCCAGGTTTTTGCTTTAAGAGCTTTCGATACTTTTCAGCTTTTCCTTTCTTCTTCCCTAGAATAGGACAGTTGGGTTTGATGTATCCCTTTTTCTTACATTCAAAGTAGCCTACATCTTTGTTTGATTCATCATTCTCAACAGACTTAATCTGTTGCTTTTGAAAACTCTGTTTCTTAGAATTGAATCTTCTTCCTTTTCTGTTCAGCTTTCTGAATCTTCTTATCATGAGAGCAAGCTCCTCATCATCCAAATCGTCTTTAGAATCTGTAATATCATAATCATCATTGGATTTTAATGCGATAGATTTCTTACCTTTAGGATCTTCGTCTTCATTGATTCGTTCCACTTCATAAGATTGAAGAGTCCCAACCAACTCATTGACAGATAGTGGCATAATTCTTTACGTCTCTCTTATTGAGGTCTTTATGTGATTCCAATCCTTGGAGAGTCCACGCAGTAGCTTGTTTACCTTCATGGGATCAGAAATTGGTTGACCTTGATTTTCAAGACCATTCACGATTTCTGTAAAACGACTAAACATGTCAGTTATAGATTCTCTTGATTTCATTTTGAAGGTTTCATATTGACTGAGGAGAATGTTGATTCTAGTCTCTTTCACTCGATCGATTCCTTCATATGTAATATGTAATCTATCCCAGACTTCTTTCGCTGTAACACAAGAAGATATTCTGTTATATTTAGTAGGTGACAAAGCACAATATAAAAAATAAATTGCTTTTGCATCAAGAGCTTGTCTCTTGGTTATCTCTTCCTGAGTCATTTCACTAGATTCAACAGTATGTTTTCCTCTCTTTGAGACAGGTGCGGTTTTAGGAATGATTCCTTTTTCTACAACTTCCCATTCCAGAGGATTCTTTAATCTTAGGAACGCCTTCATCTTATTTTTTCATATGTTGTAATCATTTTCATCAAAGTAAGGTGGTCTGGTATTGCTTTGCCCTTCTACCAGCTTTGGAGCCAATATACTAGCCATGGATCTTTAACTTGAAGTAAAACACTTCAAACAAAGTGAGTACACAGGCTCTGATACCAATTGAGATAGCTAGTATAAGCACCTAGAGGGGGTGAATAGGTGTATTATAATTTCTTGTGATAAGTGAGCAATATGAGATAAACAATAGAAAGGAAGTTATCCTTTTATTAACAAAAATGTGTTATGATCAAAGTAAAGCAGAGAGTAGGGAAGAGAAAATTAAACACAAGGTTTATAGTGATTCGGCTTATTCCAAGTCTACGTCCACTCTTCCACACTGACAGCCCACAGTGTAGATACTCTACCACACTTCCTCAAGGTTTCTCAAAATATACTCTCTTTTGTGTACAAGATTTCGCTCAGCAAATTAATTGACTAAGAATAAGGAGTTTCAAACTTTGGAATTCTTCTATTGCGCACACACTCGAACAACTAGAACGTCTTCCTTATATTCTCCTTTATGCCATCATACCCGTTGGCACTTACCAAAGGAATTCCTCTAATATACCCGTTGGACGGAATCAATTAGGAAGATCAGTCGAGCTATTAAAGGAACATGTCGATAGCCCATCAATCCTGCTCGCCCATACAATCAAGATCTCGGTTTCCATAAGTAGAACCTTCCAAGTATACTTCACCAATCATCGGATCCTTAACCTTTGAATCAATCATGATCAAATAAAGAATTCCATTATGTCATATCGAGCCAAGAGATCTTCTCCAATCGATAAGGTCATATCCTTAATGAAACACCCAGTTCTGGATAGCTCTTCTTCAACGGATTAGAAACTGTCAATGAGAATAGACTTTGAGTCTTGAGTATGGCAGTCCGAAGGTCTTCAGACTTTAAATAGTAGAGTCTGCAAATCATCAGACTAGACTGATGGAAACGTTTTGTCAGCTTCAAAATACTTCACGAAGATTTCTCCAACAATGAGGAAGTCTATGTGGAACAACCACCTGGGTTTGAAGACCCAAGGAATCCAAACTCAGTATTTAGATTGAAAAAGATTTTATATGGTTTAAAGTAAGCATCTCGAACTTTGTACAATAGGCTGAGTAAGTTTTTAATTCAAAACGACTTTGTTAAAGGTAAAGTAAACACTACACTATTTAGCAAAAGAGAAAGCAAAAGTTTTTTACTTGTTCAAATATATGTTGATGATATTATTTTGGGATCCTCTAATGAAAGTCCGTGCAATAAATTCTCTAAGTTTATGCAGGATGAATTTGAAATAAGCATGATGGGTGAACTAACCTTCTTTCTCGGGCTTCAAGTGAAACAATTGAAGGAACTTTTATTCATCAAGAAAAATTTGTTAAACATCTTGTCAAAAAGTTTGGACTGAAAAATTGCAAAAAGACTGATATACCAATGTCAAGTTCCTTGAAGATAGACAAAGATTAAGGAGGAAAGAAGGTTGATCAGAAGCTATACAGAAGTATCATTAGTTAGACCTGACAGTTTGTTTAGTATTTGCATATGTGTCAGATTTCAAGCAGGCCCTAAAGAATCTCATTTAAGTGCTGCAAAGCGTATTATCAAATACATTGCATCTACTTCAAACTTTGATCTTTGGTATCCTAAAAAGGAAGACTTTACTCTTTTTGGATACTCAAACGCAGACCTAGCCGAACGCAGAGTTGATAGAAAGAGCACCTCGGGTACCTATCAACTACTTGGAAGCAGGACAGTGTCTTGGTTTTCAAGAAAGCAAAATACAGTAGCTCTTTCTACAACAGAAGCAGAGTATGTAGCTCTTGAAAGTTGTTGTTCACAAATTCTATGGATAAAATAACAGCTAAGAGACTTTGGAATTGAAGATTAATGCACGGAGATTAAATGTGACAACACCAGCACAATTAATCTTACCAAGAATCCAATTCTTCACTCAAGTACAAAACATATAGAGATTCGACATCACTTCATTGGAGATCATATTCAAAATGGAGAAGTTTCGATTCAGTTTGTTGACTCGAAGAGTCAACTAACAGATATATTTACAAAGCCTTTGGAGAAAAATCAATTTGAAGTTATTCATTCCAGACTTAACATCTTGAAGTTTGAAGAAGTAAAAGTCTAGAGACTCTCAAACTCAGACAATCAAGGTTTTTGACTGTAAGTTATTTTATTCTCTCTCAGATTAAATCTCGAAAAGGTACGATCATCTATCCATATTTGATTTTTGCTATTTTCAATTTTCGTGATTATTGCAATCTCTCTTTTTTGAAAATGGAGTTAATTTTAAATGACAGTTATCTAATTTTTAAAAAAGGAAGTTATTTTTTAAAAGGCATATTTTTACTTTTCTTTACAACATTTTGTATGCCTCTCTTCGACTATCCGATATTCTATCGGTTTCTCTTCGTTTTACTTCAAAAACCCTAAAAAGCATCGACCTTCCACTTCTGTCTTCTTCTCTTGTTTAATCTTTGAAAAGTTGTCATCTTTCTTGAAAAAAAAACAAGTTTGGAATCTTTCAAAGACTGTGAAAGATGTCGTCTCAAAGGAAGTCTTCGAGGATCGCGAATAGGGGACCGCAACAAATGCGTGAGGGGCCTCACCAAGGAAGAAGAGTCTCCTAGTTAGCAGCAGAGCCCACAACATTCTCAGCGGCATCCATCTCCTCCATCTAGACCACAAGATATTGCTCATCGAGAAGAGGAAGAAATAATCGAAGATGCAGAACCCGTAAGAACTTTTAAGCCCTCTTTTACCTACAAGCTTTATCGTGCTTTGAAAAGGGGTGGAACTCCTTTGAACTACATTGATGAATTTCTGAAAGACAAATGGTATAAAAATGAAACCTTCTTTTTACGCACAATGGAGCGGTTGGGAATTGCCCCTGCTGGGTCGGGGAAGAGGCAATGGTAAATATCCCAAGCGATCCACGTGTTGTGTTAGGGAAATCCCTTATGATGTTTTGAAGATGACAAAATAAATCAAAGGCTACTAACATGTTTAATGGTTAAGTAATAGACCATGCAGATAATAGAACATGTAAAGGATATTATCAAAGTCAGAAGACAGCCAGAAGACTTAACGTAACTAATGTCCAAAGTATATTTTGAAGATTTCCAGACTTCTGTGTCAAAGTCTAAAGACTGCCAGACTTTAGTATCAAAGTCTGTTCTACATCAGAAGTCTGTCAACTCTGACAAATTCTAGACTGAACGTGAAGGAAGAACCAGAAAATAGACTATATGCTGAAACTGAACTAGAAGACAGATTCTATACTGAAGCTGAACTTATTCAGACGGTGTTAAGAGCTTAAAGCTAAATCTGTTCAGAAGCAGAATATGTTCAGACTCAGATTGCAAAGTCTATCGCTTTCATACTCAGATTATAAAGTCTATTGCTCTCAGACTTTACATCCAGATTCGATGAATCGTAACTCAAGCCCAATCATATAACGGCTAGTGATCTGGTTTGGATTCCACATCAAGATTGATTTGATTGACTCAATCTATTTGATTGACGATTGGATCTTGAAGACAAGAACTTTCTATACGAAGAAGCTTTACTTATGGAAACCAAGATTCCGTTTGTATGGGCGATCGAAATCAATTTGGGATTCTACCTTTGTCACTCAACAGCTACCAAATCTTCTAGATACAGAGCTGTCCAATGGGTATATTGAAAGACGATTCTCCGGGATACTGTCCAACGGCTAGTTTGGAAGTGGAGGAGTATTTAAGGAGATCATGGACCGATGAGCAAATAAAAGATAGCGTAGAATTTATAATTCCAAAGTCTGAGTGATCTTCGATCATACACTTGTCTTTGGAAGAGCTTAAACGTTTGTGATCGTGAGAGAAATACCAAAAGAGTGACTTAGTGAGATAGTGTGATCTACTAAGTGTTTGCACTTGAAGTTGTAATCTCTTGTTGATTGCATAGTGGAATCCAGCCAAGAAGGCTGTTAGCGTGGGAGAGTGGATGTAGGCTTGGATTAAGCCGAACCACTATAAATCTTGTATTCTTATTCTCTTCCCTAACTCCTTTGTTTTATTTGAAGTTTATTTTATTCCGCATACATTTGCCAAGATTTATTTTAAACACCTATTCACCCCCCTCTAGGTGTTCGTACTAGCTTTCACAATTGGTATCAGAGCCAAGTGCTCGGTTTATAAAAGTATTTTTACTTTTGAGCTAAAGATCTTTTATGGCTAGTATCTTGGCACCAGGACTTATGGAGGGACAAAGCAACACAAGGCCACCATATTTTGATGGAAAGGAATACGACGTATGGAAGAACAAAATGAAAGCATTCCTATGATCCAAAGATCTCTTACAATGGGATGTTGTGGAAAGAGGAATCAACCCCATCGCTGCATCTACATCAAATAAGAATGGCAAAGACAAAGAAAGCAAACCCCCCGCTCCTATGTCTCGGATGGAGATGTCCAAAAGAGAAGCGCTTGATGCAAAAGCTATTTATTCTTTATATTGCGCATTGTCTCCTGTTGAATATAATAGAATCTCTTCATGTGAAACAGCAAAAGAAGTTTGGGATAGACTTCATGTTACATATGAAGGGACCGATCGTGTAAAAGAGACAAAAGTAAACTTCCTGCTCGGCCAATATGAATCATTCAAGATGAAGCAATGAGAGTCAATTGGAGATATGTTCAGCCATTTTACAGAAATTGTAAATGGTTTGGCGTATCAAGATCAGCCTATTTCTTCTCCAATGAAGGTCAACAAACTCTTGCGAGGTCTTTCAAAAGATTGGAATCATGTCAAGACCTCAATCCGGGAAACTCAAAGGATTATGCCACTCACCGTTGATGAATTGATCGGCACTCTTTAATCCTATGAAGTGGAACAAATCAACGACGAAGATCCCGAAGGTAAGAAGTCCATTGCTTTAATATCTAATGCTGTTTTTGATGAAACAGACTCAGAAAATGACATGGACGATGAAGAACTTGCCTTTATGGTCAAGAAATTCAAAAAGCTGAATATAAAAGGAAGGAAATTTGATGGAAGAAATCAATACAAACAGAATAGCCAGAAAAGAATCATGAAAGAAGATGATGAGCAAGAAAATATATGCTTGACGGCACATTCAAAATTTGAGTCTGACTCAGACACAGACTCAGAATCAAAGTCTGACTTAGACACAGACTTAGAATCTGATGAGGAAATCGAGGTAAGTCATTCAAAAATTCCTCTCAAAGTTTCAAAATATATAAATGAGCTTTGTTCAAATCTCAAATCTTCTCTTAAAAGGATCTCCGAACTTAAAAATGAAAATTTTCAGCTTAGGCAACATGATCTTTCTCAAAAAGAAAATTTTGAAATTTTGCAAAAAGATTTTCTACAAACAAAAGAAAGTCGAGATTTACTTGTCAAAGAAAATGATTCTTTGAAGAAAGAATTTTCAAATATTTCGACAAGATTTTCAAATGGATCAAAAACATTAGAGCATATCCTTTCTATACAAGTTCCTTACTATAATAAGTCGGGACTTGGTTTCATTAAGGAAAATGATTCTCTAATTGATTTTCCTAAAGTCAAGGAAAGACTTAAACAAAAACCTCCAAAGACATTTTACAAAAATCATTTTCAAAAAGTGTTTGTAAAACCTGTTGGTCGAAATGCCCTCAAATGTTCAAATTGTGGAGATTCAAAACACTTTGAGAAAGAATATCCTAAAGTCTGGAAACCTATTAAGAAAGATTGGATAAAAGCAACATATTCTACTAACTCTCATGGACCCAAGAAAAAATGGGTACCAAAGAAAAGATGAGTTATTTTTGCAGGAAATAAAGGAAGAGAAGAATGAGAGTTTGGTAAGGAATGTATATGTTTTTATTCTCAATTTGGTTTGAGTACAGAATTTAAAATTTCTCATTATGCTTGATATTCGATATATCCTTGGTTGGTCGAGATTTTTTTTTTTATAATGATCATATTCCTTGATTTGTTTTATTGAAGAAAGAATCGCATGATTTGTTTTTGTGATTCGAGATTTAATTTGATACGTGTGATCATTTTTGATATCATGCTTAAAGACAAAAGAATTTATTTGGTTTGATTTTATACTCTCAAATTTGGTTTAATATGTGTGATTATTTGAGATAATTCAAATTATTTTGTCTAACTTTATGCTCTCAAATTGTCATATTTTGCAAAGTAAAAATCTGATTCTATGTGATACTAATTTTGCAAGATATTTTTTTCTGAGACGCTCAAGGATTTTATTCTCTCTGTTTTTATCGTACTATGACCAAGTGAGAATTTATTTTTCAAAATATCATTGTGCATAATATTCTTTCTTTGAGTACTCTGTTATGATGAATTAAGAAAGAATATTTGGAGATTATATATTTTGCGCTAACATCATGGAAGGATCCAAATTGATGGATACCAAAAAGGGAAATGAGTTGATTGCAGGAAATTTTTTAAGGGATGAATGATCACAAATCTATGCAAATCATGATGCAATCAAAAATGCATCTCATGTAAAGATTGGTAATGATTTTTTTTATCAATGGTATATTTGAAATATATACTTGGGTAAGAGAAATTTTTCATCCCACCTTGTAAATTTCTACGTGCATTTATCATGATTTTGGATGATTGTTTATTATATTGCGAATATCTTTTTTTTTTTATAAATATAAGGTATTGCAATTTTGGCACGTGACAGAAATATCTATTTTCCTTTTGCAACATGCATATCTGAAATTTATGCTCAAGGAAATCTCTTTGATCTCAAAAGATAATATTGCATATTCATGGATATTCTTGCTATATTCTTAGAAGATATATTCTATCTAGCAAGTTTGATCTGCAAATCAAAGGAAGATATTACGTGACATTTTTGCAAAGATTATTATCTATTATATAAGAATTTGCAGGTCACAAAAGAATCTTCCATATGGATTTTGGAAAACTCAATCAGAAAATCATGGAGATTCTATACTATCTTTTGAAGGTTTAAAAATTCCCTTCCTTGTGCAAAATTTTTGCTTATTGAGGAAATCCCTTATGTGTTGTACAAAAGGTTGAGTAGTTCTGAATTTTAATTTTACATATGCTATTCAATTTATTTATTTGAAGAAAGGGTATTATATATTATGTGGATATTATTACAGTTTAATTGTGGAAAAAGTTTGTTAAGTTTATGCAGGTTGAATTCGAGATGAGCTTGGTTAAAGAGAATAAATTTTTGCCTCGAATTTCAAAATGCAAGTGATCGTTGTGGATGTTGCTACAAAGGAAATACTAGAAAAATATTCTGCTTAATGTGCACAAGCAACAATTGTTTCTATCCGCAAATATTGTCATGATCACAGGGGGAGAAAGCAAATCCAAAAGAAAAGGAAAAGAATCGTGATCATCTCAAAAAGGCAACAAATTGAGGGGGAGCTTTAATTAATTATGGAAAAATCTTTTTGGATTGATCGTGATCTTATTATGAATGGAAGGAAAGGTAAATGTGTCAGAATTTATTCAAAAAATCCGGTTAGTGCATCTTTTATTACATTTTGTCATTAACAAATCTCTTATTGATATTATCATTTTCTTATGACAAAAATGGTATGTGAATTTCATGATGCATCTGTGATTTTTATTGGATATTTGTTGATATATATGATCGAAGTGAGCTATATTATATATCTTTAATATTCGACTTGCTTTATAAAAGCTGATTTTTTGGAAATTGTGTTTCATGCAAGATATTTGTTATTATAATTCTCTACGTGATACTTTTTCCATTATTATCACTTTTTGATTATGACAAAAAGGGGGAGAAGATATGAATATGCATATGTGTTGATTGGTTGATATTATCTATTGCATAATATTGAGCTGCGATTATTTTTCTATATATTGTTATGCTCAATCTATTTGTTATCTTCTGATATCCTTTGATTTAAATTAATACTTTTAAAAGCATGTTTACAAATCTGCATATTCAGAGATTGTTTTGTCATCATCAAAAAGGGGGAGATTGTTAGGGAAATCCCTTATGATGTTTTGAAGATGACAAAATGAATCAAAGGCTACTAACATGTTTAATGGTTAAGTAATAGACCATGTAGATAATAGAACATGTAAAGGATATTATCAAAGTCAGAAGACGACCAGAAGACTGAATGTAACTCATGCTCAAAGTATATTCTGAAGATTTCCAGACTTCTGTGTCAAAGTCTGAAGACTGCCAGACTTTAATGTCAAAGTCTGTTCTACATCATAAGTCTATCAACTCTGACAAATTCCAGACTGAACGTGAAGGAAGAACCAGAAAACAGACTATATGCTAAAACTGAACTAGAAGACAGACTCTATACTGAAGCTGAACTTATTTAGACAGTGTTAAGACATTAAAGCTAAATCTATTCAAAAGCAGAATATGTTCAGACTCAGATTGCAAAATCTATCACTTTCAGACTCAGATTGTAAAGTCTATTGCTCTCAGACTTTACATCCAGATTCGATGAATCGTAACTCAAGCCCAATCGTATAACGGCTAGTAATCTGGTTTGGATTCCACATCAAGATTGATTTGATTGACTCAATCTATTTGATTGACGATTGGATCTTGAAGACAAGAACTTTCTATACGAAGAAGCTTTACTTATGGAAACCAAGATTCCATTTGTATGGGCGATCGGAATCAATTTGGGATTCTACATTTGTCACTCAACGGCTACCAAATCTTCTAGATACAGAGCTGTCCAATGGGTATATTGGAAGACGATTCTCCGGGATACTGTCCAACGGCTAGTTTGGAAGTGGAGGAGTATTTAAGGAGATCATGGACCGATGAGCAAATAAGAGATAGAGCGTAGAATTTATAATTCCAAAGTCTGAGCGATCTTCGATCATACACTTGTCTTTGGAAGAGTTTAAACGTTTGTGATCGTGAGAGAAATACCAAAAGAGTGACTTAGTGAGATAGTGTGATCTACTAAGTGTTTGCACTCAAAGTTGTAATCTCTTGTTGATTGCATAGTGGAATCCAGCCAAGAAGGCTGTTAGCGTGGGAGAGTGGATGTAGGCTTGGATTAAGCCAAACCACTATAAACCTTGTATTCTTATTCTCTTCCCTAACTCCTTTGTTTTATTTGAAGTTTATTTTATTCCGCATATATTTGCCAAGATTTATTTTAAACACCTATTCACCCCCCTCTAGGTGTTCGTACTAGCTTTCACATGTTGGAGGGCTGAATCAACCAAATGGGAATGATGATGACAAGTTGTACAATCAGTTTCAACCGAGAATGGGTATTGCGGCAAAAATTTGGAGCAAAAGGACAGACTTGTTTCGATCGTAGGAACACAAGCATCTATACTCTAAGTTGTTGAAGCATGGGGTGATAAACCCTAGAAGTGTGGATTTTGATTTCCTTGACTCTGTGAACATTAATTTGAGGGAAAAATTTAGTCTTCTTCAACTTGAACAGTTTTGTTCTGAATCTACAAAAGCCTATGTTGAACTCACTACATATTTCTATTCGAAACTTAGTTTCTTGGATGAGAATAGATTCTCTTTTAGTGTCTGAGATTAGGACTATGTGGTGAATGTAGATATGTTGGCTGATGTGATTGGGGTTGAAAGAGGGAGATATCAACCTATCAATGTGTCTATTGCTCGTGCTACGTTGGAACTTGTTAAGGATAGAAGAACAGAGGGAAAGATTTCCTACTTGAGGATGAGTGTGTTCAACATTCTGCTTCACAAGATTGTGATTAATTGCCTTAGACCAAAATCTACTTCAAAGACTAATGTTTCAAACTCAGAGGCAAAGCTGATGTATGCCATCAATGCTAGGAAAAAGTTCTTTCTTCCTCACACTATTATGTTCCACATATACAGAGCCGTGGTGAAGGACAAGGGTCAACTTTCTTATCCAGCTCTTGTGACCAAGTTATTCCAACATTAGAATGTTCAGCCTCCCCGAATTCTCTGTGTTAGAACTTGTGATCAAATGGTAGTAGGACTGAAAATGGTGTCTAAAATGCGTTTGAAGGAACTCAACAAGGCGTTGGAGAAATTCAAGGAGAAAACCCCTGCTAAGACTCATCAAATCTCTTCGGTAGTAAAAAGAAAATAGAAGGAGCCCATGGTTACTCCATCCAAGAAAAGAAGAGCTCTCATCGTTGAGGATGAAGAAGATGAGGATGACGTCACCATTTCTGCAATGGCATTGAAGAACTTGAGTCGTTCTATTCCAGAATCAACGGAATGACAAGAGAAAGATACAGATGAGACAGAATAGAGGACTGGAGAAAGAGAAAATTTAGAAGCAGAGGACAAAGGAATGGAGATGGGAGAGAAGCAGAAGAAAGAGATGCAGAGGAGGAAAGAATTGAAGAAGAAGAAGAAGAGGAGAGAGGAGATCAAGAGGAAGCAGAGCATGAGGAACACTCTTCTCCACCTAAAGGCATGGAAACAGGGGGAGATCGTGAGAAAAGAGGAATGTCCTCATATCCTGTCACCAGTGAAGGAGTATGCCGCTCTCCAGTAGATCCAGAGAACATCTATACCTCTCAATTTCTTGAGGAGGGACATGATGTTTCATCGCCGAATCTGCGTGACTATGTTGATTTGCCATCGTATGCCTTTACTCCATCTGATCATGCGGCTTGACGCGAGACCGATAATTCAGCAGATTTTCGCAGAATTCTTGATGTTCTCTTAGAGATGCGAGGTCAGATATATGCTCTGGGATGCGAAGTACAGAATTTGCAAACTGCATGCCAAGCTTCTTTAGTTTCTTTGAATGATCAAATCTAAGCCCTTGCTCTTCAGATTCAAGCAAATGCTAAAGGTGAAGATGTGGTTCAACTGAAGGAAGAGTTGAAAAAGCTAGAAGGCATTGTCCAGTCAATGGGAGATTTCCAACTTGATTCCATTTTCTTTCCATCTCTACCTTTTTAATGATGACAAAAAGGGGGAGAGATGTGATGCAGATTTGAACTTTGAACTTTTTGAACTTGAACTCTTGATTTGTTTTGATGTTTGTTTTGACTTGACTTTTGTGTCTGGCTGTGGACTGGATTTGGCATTGACTGTTTATCTTAAGTACTATTGATATCTTATGGCTTTACTCATCTACAAGACTAACCTATTTTTTGTGGTTGCAGATTCTAGTGTTATCCTTATTTGCTTGAGTAATGTTTTGCAGGTCATAGTTATCCAAATCTATAGGAAAGTTTTGTCACCATCAAAAAGGGGGAGATTGTTGGAGAAATCTTTGTGAAGTGTTTTGAAGCTGACAAAACGTTTCCATCAGTCTAGTTTGAAGATTTGCAGACTCTTCTATTTAAAGTCTGAAGACCTCCGGGCTACTAGACTCAAGACTCAAAGTCTATTCTCATTGACAATTTCTAGTCCGTCGAAGAAGGCCTATCTAGGACTAGATGTTTCGTTAAGGATTTGACCTTATCGACTGAAGAAGATCTCTTGGCTAGATATGACATAACGAAATCCTTTATTCGAATCAAGATTGATTCAGAGATTGAGGATCCGATGATTGGCGAAGTATACTTGGAAGGTTCTACTTATGGAAATCGAGATCCTGATTGTATGGGCGAGCAGGATTGATGGACTATCGTCATGTTCCTTAAATAGTTCGAATGATCTTCCTAATTGATTCTGTCCAATGGGAAGATTGAAAGAATTCCTTTGGTAAGTGCCAACAGGTATGATGGCATAATGGAGTATATAAGGAAGACGCTCCAGTTGTTCGAGTGTGTGCGCGATAGAAGAATTCCAAAGTCTGAAGCTCTTTGTTCTTAGTCAAGTCATTTACTGAGCGAAATCTTGTACGCAAAAGAGAGTCTATATTCTTGAGAAACCTTAAGGAAGTGTGGTAGAGTATCTATACTATGGAATCAAGGGAGAGCTTTGCTGTAACAACTCTTTTGTTCATAGTGAAATCCAGCCGGTGGGCTGTCAGTGCGGAAGGGTGGACGTAGGCTTGGAATAAGCCGAACCACTATAATTTCTGTGTTCATTTTCTCTTCCCTACTCCCTGCTTTACTTTGATCATAATTCGTTTTGTTAACAAAAGCAGAACTTCATTTCTATTGTCTGTTTAATATTGCTCACTTATCACGAGAAACTATTTTAACACCTATTCACCCCCTCTAGGTGTTTATACTAGCTATCTCAAATTTCTCTTCGATTTCTGCACAAAATTTATAGAGAACATCCTAAATACTAACGTACTCAAATTTGAGGTAAAATGAAGTGAAACGATTGTCCCTTTGAAGATGATAGATCTGGAAATATTGTACTGGACTCCAGCGACTTCGTGAACTGTAAAGTGACTATCCTTTGAAAATCTCACTTAGATTCCTTAATGAAAGTTGTAGTGGACCTTTTGAGGCAAAACATATCAAGAATTCAGAGGAAATGAAGGAAGATAAGTAGGTGAAACCTTGATTTTTTGGAGACAACTAAACTGGACTATTCGATACTAGGAATAGGGGCTTCGACCATCCATAGTTAATTATCTAAGACAAATCTAGCCTTGATGTCTTCATAAAAATCTATATTAGGGTCTCGACTATAACCTGGTAAAATTTCATAATTTTTGAAGGTCATTCAGGTATTTAAATTGAAATATTTCAAGAATCGCACAATCTGATGTGTCTGAATTTTGCAAGCTGTAATGTATGAGCTATATCGTTTTGTGTGAAGTTCTTTTAGGCATGTTCTTCATGGAGTTGCTACCTTTGTGTCTTGACTATCACATGTTCTAATTTTATAATTTTTGAAGGTCATATGTGAGATAGCTAGTATAAGCACCTAGAGGGGGTGAATAGGTGAACAAACAATTTATCGAGATACGGAAGCGATTCTTAGGCAAGCGATTGAAAGGAGTTTACTTTTGATTAACAAAATGAATTACGATCAAAGTAAAGAGAGTAAGGAAGAGAAAATTGAACACAAGGTTTATAGTGGTTCGGCTTATTCCAAGCCTACGTCCACTCTTCCGCACTGACAGCCCACCGGCTGGATTTCACTATGAACAAAAGAGTAGTTACAGCACAGCTCTTCCTTGATTCTATAGTGTAGATGTTCTACCACACCTCCTCAAGGTTTCTCACAAGTATAGACTCTCTTTTGTATACAAGGTTTCGCTCAAATGAATTGTCTAAACAACAAGGAGCTTCAGACTTGGGAATTCTTCTATCGTGCAGACCTTGAACAACTTAGAACGCCTTCCTTATATACTCCTTTATGCCATCATACCCGATGACACTTACCAAAGGAATTCCTCCAATCTACCTGTTGGACGGAATCAATTAGGAAGATTATTCGAGCTATTAAAGGAACGTGTCGATAGCCCATCAATCATGTTCGCCCATACAATCAGGATCTTAGTTTCCATAAGTAGAACATTCCAAGAATATTTAGGCAATCATCGGTTCCTTAATCTTTGAGTCAATCTCGATCAATCAAAGCATTCCATTGTGTCTTTTCCAGCCAAGAGATCTTCTCCAGTTGATAAGGTTATATCCTTAATGAAACATCCAGTTCTTGATAACCTTTCTTCAACGGATTAGAGACTGTCAATGAGGATAGACTTTGAATCTTGAGTCGGCTGTCCGGAGGTCTTCGGACTTCAAATAGCAGTAGTCGCAAGCCTTCGAGACTAGATTGATGGAAACGTTTTGTCAGCTTCAAAACACTTCAAGAAGATTTCTCCAATAATCTCCCCCTTTTTGATGGTGACAAAACTTTTCTGTAGATTTGGACAACTTTGACCTGCAAAACATTTCTTAAACACATATGTATATCTTATAGAGATAAATGGCTAAATGAATAACACTAGAATCTGCAACCACAGAAAATAGGTTAGTCTAATATGCGATAAATCCATCCATAAGATATCAATAGTAGTTAATATAAGCAGTCAAGTCCAAGTCTAGTTCAATTCTCATCTAGACACAAAAACAACAAAGTCAAATAGATCAAAACAAATCAACAAACAGTACGATTAAAAGTCAAATTGTTCAAATCTTGCATCTCTTCCCCTTTTTGTCAGCATTAAAAAGGTTGAGATGAAAATGGAATAAAGTCAAGATTGCTTGGGAATGCAGACAAGCTGGAAATCTCCTATGGACTAAACGATGCCTTCCAGCCTTTTCAAGTCTTCCTTCAGTTGTGCAATCTCCTCACCCTTGGCATTGGCCTAAATCTGAACAGTGAGGGCTTGGATTTTATCATTCAATGAACATAAAGAAACTTGACCCACATTTTGCAAGTTTTGAACCTCGCATCCCAAGGCATAATTTTGACCTTGCATCTCTAAGAGAATATCCATGTTTCTGCGAAAAATCTGCTGCATTATCAGTCTGAGTACTTGCTTCGGCTCGATCTGATGGAGTAAATGCAGACGATGGTAGATCAGCAAAATCTCGCAGGTTTGGCGATGAAATTTCATGACCTTCTTCTGGAAATTGAGAGGCATAAACGTCATCTGGGTCTGCAGGTGAGCAACTGACTCCTTCACTTGCATCAGGATATGAGGACTTCCCTCCTTTCTCTTGATCTCCCCCTATTTCCATGCCTACAGGTGGAGAAGAGTGTTCATCAGGTTCTCCTTCTTCTCTTCTTTCTTCTTCTTCTTTCTCAACTCTTTCCTTCTCAGCTTGTCTTTCTTCTTCTTCCTTCTCCTCTGCTTCCTTCTCATTTGTTTCTTTCGTCTCTGCTTCTTTTGTCCCTTGTTCCGATTCTTTCTCTAGAACAAAACGACTCAAATTCTTCAAAGCCATTGCAGAAACAGTGAGATTTTCATCGTCATCTTCATCTTTAACAATAAGAGCTCTTCCTTTCGGTTTTGAAACAACCAAGGGCTTCTTTCCTTTCCTTTTTGATGAAGAAGAGGGTTGATGAGCTTTGACTGGAGTCTTCTCCTTAAATTTCTCCAACGCCTTGTTCAATTCCTTCAGACGCATCTTGGTCACCATTTTCAGTCCTACCACCATATGATCACACGATCGAACACAAAAGATTTGCGAAGGCTGAATATTCAGATGTCTGAATAACTTCGTCACAAGACTTGGGTAAGGGAGTTGACCTCTGTCCTTCATCATGGCTCTATACATGTGAAACATAACAATGTGAGGAAGAGAAAACCTTTTCCCAGTGAGGATGTCATACATCAGTTTTGCCTCTGAACTTGAAACATCGGTCTTGGAAGTTGATTTTGATCGGAGGCAATTGATCACAATCTTGTGAAGAAAGACGTTGAGCGCACTCATCCTTGAGTAGGAAATCTTCTCCTCTGTTCTCCTGTCCTTAACAATTTCCAATGTAGCACTAGCAATAGAAACTTTGATCGGTTGATATCTTCCTCTCTCGACTCTTAACACATCTGCCAGCATATCCATATCCACAACATAGTCTTTATCTTTGACACTGAAGGAGAATCTATTCGCGTCCAAAAAGCTAATATTTGAATAGAAATATGCAATTAGTTCAGCATAGGCCTCGTAGTGTCGGAGCGCAGAACTTTTCAAGTTAAAGATAACCGAACTTTTCCCTCAAGTTCACATTCACAAGCATCCAGAAAATCAAAATCCACACTCCTAGGGTTTATTACCCTACGCTTCAGCAATTTTGAGTACAAATCCTTTTGTTCCTTCGATCTGAACAAATCTCCTCTTATTCCTCAATTTTCAGCCGCAACACCCATTCTCGATTGAAATTAGCTGTACAATTTGTCATCATCATTCCCATCTACAGGATTCAGTCCCCAATCACGAGGATCACTTGGGATATTTGCAAGGGTTTCTTCGGCCACCCTTTTACGAGCGATTCCCAAACTTTCCATTTTTCTGAAAAAGATATATTCATTTCCATACCCTTTTTCTTTAAGAAAATCATCGACATAGTTCAGTGGAGTATGAGTTCCTTTTAAAGCACGATACAGTTGATAAATAAAAGCGGGCTTTTGAACTCTTACAGGGCCTGTATCCTCAATGATTTCTTCCTCTTGTTGATGATCAACGCCTTGAGGACTAGATGGAGGAGAATGATGCTGCTGAGAATGTTGTGGGCTCTGTCGTTTTTCTGGAGACACTTCTTCTTCAGTAAAATCGAAGTGCGTAGGCCCCTCACTCATTTGCCATGGTCCCCTGCTTGCGATTCTCGAAGACTTTCTTGAAGATGACATCTTTCTCAGTTTTTGGAAGATTCCTTGCTTGACTTTCCCAAGAAAGATGACAACTTTTTCGAAGATCAAACAAGGGAGAAAAACGGGAATGGAGGATCGATACTTTCTAGGGTTTTTGAGAGTAAAGTGAAGAACAATCAACAGTGCACGATCGATTAAAAAGGGAGATAAACGAACCGTCACACAGGAAAATAAAAAGATGCCTTTTTAAAATAACTGTCCTTTTTCCGTGAAAATAGTCTTTTCAAAAATAACTTCCTTTTTAAAAAGGAAACGATACAATAATTACGCCGATTAAATATAGCAGTAATTTAAACACAGTCTGACGATCGTACCTCTTCAAGATAAGATTTTAGAGAGAAAGAGAGAGAGAGAGAGTAACTTACAGTCTGATGGTCTTACCAAGACTAACTTATAGTTAAAGTCTTGTATGTCTGAGTCTGAGAGTCTTTAGACTTTGATTTCCTCATACCTCAAAATGTTGAGTCCGGAACGGATAGTTTCAAATTGATTTTTCTCCAAAGGCTTTGTGAATATATCGCAGTTGGTTCTTTGAGTCAACAAATTGAATTGAAACATCTCCATTTTGAACATGGTCTCTAATAAAGTGATGTCGAATCTCTATATGCTTTGCTCTTAAGTGGAGAATTGAATTTTTGGTGAGATTGATAGTGCTGGTGTTGTCGCAGTTAATCTCTGTGCATGAGTCTTCAATTCCAAAGTCTCTTAGCTATTGTTTTATCCACAGAATTTGTGAACAACAACTTCCGAGAGCTATATACTCTGCTTCTGCTGTAGAGAGAGCTATTGTACTTTGCTTTCTTGAAAACCAAGATACTATCCTGCCTCCAAGTAGTTGACAAGTACCCGAAGTGCTCTTTCTATCGACTCTACATCCAGCAAGGTCCGCGTCTAAATATCCAAGAAGAGTAAAGTTTCCCCTTTTTAGATACCAGAGACCAAAGCTCAAAGTTGATGAAATATATTTGATAATACGCTTCGCAGCATTTAAATGAGATTCTTTTGGGTCTGATTGAAATCTGGCACAAATGCAAATACTAAACAATATGTCAGGTCTAGAAGCAGTAAGATAAAGAAGTGATCCGATGATACTCCTGTATAGCTTTTGGTCGACTTTCTTTCCTTCTTCATCTTTGTCTATCTTCAAGGAGCTTGACATTGGTATGTCAGCCTTTTTGCAATTGTCCAATCCAAACTTTTTGACAAGATCATTTGCATACTTTTCTTGATGAATGAAAGTTCCTTCCTCCAATTGTTTTATTTGAAGTCCAAGAAAGAAGGTTAACTCACCCATCATGCTCATTTCAAATTCATCCTGCATAGTTTTAAAAAATTTCTTGCACAGACTTTCATTAGAGGATCCAAAGATAATATCATCGACATATATTTGAACAAGTAGAAAACTTTTGCTTTCTCTTTTAATAAAAAGAGTAGTGTCTACTTTACCTTTAAAAAATCCATTTCGAATTAAAATCTTACTTAATCTTTCGTACCAAGCTCAAGGTGCTTGCTTTAAGCCATATAAGGCCTTTTTGAGTCTGAATACTAAGTCTGGTTTCCTTGGGTCTTCAAACCCAAGTGGTTGTTCTACATAAACTTCCTCATGGATGAATCCATTTAGGAATGCACTTTTGACATCCATTTGGAATAACATGAAATTCTTATAACAAGCAAATGCAAGTAATAAACAAATTGCTTCTAACCTTGCTACCGGTGCATAAGTCTCGTCATAGTCGATCCCTTCTTCTTGTGTGTATCCCTTGGCCACGAGTCTTGCCTTGTTTCTTATGACTTTTCCTTTCCCGTCCATCTTATTCTTGAAAACCCATTTAGCTCCAATAATTGATTTACCTTTTGGTTTAGGAGTCAGCTCCCAGACATCATTAATTCTGAATTGTCTGAATTCTTCTTGCATAACTTCAATCCAGCTTTCATCAGATAAAGCTTCTTCTATGCTCTTGGGTTCTATTTCAGAAATAAGAGCCACAGCACTAGACTCTTCTCGCCTTTTGGATCTTGTGCGAATTCCTTCATTGATGTCACCAATAATAAGATCTTTAGGATGACTGAACTTATGTTTCCAGTTGTTGGTTAATTTATCAGGTTGATGGTCACTTCCTTCACTTGAATCTTCAACAGTCACTTGTTGCTGGTCTTTCAAAGTCTGAGCTGCTTCTTGAGATTTAGACTTTGTAGAGTCTGGAGCAGATTCAATCTCTTCAAGATGAGTCTGAATAGATTCATTTGTATAGAATCTTGGAATTTGACATTCATTAATTCTTCAACAGTTTGAGTCTTCTTGTTGTAGACTCTGTACGCTTTGCTTGTGGTTGAATATCCAAGGAAGATGCCTTCATCTGACTTTTCTTCAAACTTACCAATTCGATCATTTGGATTTTTCAATATGAAACATTTGCATCCGAATACATGAAAATATAAAACAATGAGGTTCTTTTCTTTGTATAGTTCATAAGGGGTTTTTTCTAGAATAGGCCTTAGAAAAACTTTATTAATAATATAGCATGATGTTGAAACTACTTCAACCCAAAATCGTAAAGAGATATTGCTTTCAATCAAAAGAGTTCTAGCCATTTCTTGAAGAGATCTATTCTTCCTTTCCACAACTCCGTTTTGCTCTGGAGTATATGGAGAATAGAATAAATGCTGAAAACCAGATTCTTCACAAAATTTTGCAAAATCTTGATTTTCAAATTCACCTCCATGGTCTGTTTTTATACTTGAAATGACATATCCATTTTCATTTTGAACCTTCTTAGCAAAATTTTCAAAGTAAGAAAAAGTTTCAAACTTACTTACCAAGAAATATATCCAAGTAAATCGTGAATAATCATCCACAATTACTAGGCAATATTTCTTACCTCCAATGCTCTGTGTTCTTGTTGGTCCGAAGAGATCCATATGCAAGAGCTGCAGTACACGGTTAGTGGAAACTTGATTTATTGGCTTAAAGAAATTTCTTACCTGTTTTCCCAATATACATGGTGTACATAGATCAGGCTTTTCATATGATAATTTGGGTAAACCACGAACAAGCTTCTTTGCTGAGATTTTGGCTATCTGCTTCTTATTGATATGCCTAAGCTTTTTGTGCCATAAGTTTGCTTCGTCTTGGATTGAGATTAGACATTGCAATTCATCTGGTTTCACGTCCAAGAGATAGATATTTCCATGTCTTCGGCCCCTGAATGAATGAGTTGAGTCTTTACTGGTTCCTGAACAAATACCCTCTTGAAAGTTGGCTTTAAAACCGGCATTACACAGCTGACTGATACTGAGCAGATTGTAGTTTAGCCCTTCAACTAAAGAAACATTGCTTATTGTGAGGTTCCCAATCTTTACAGCTCCAAATCCCACAATTTTTCCTTTACTGTTTCCTCCAAATGAGATTTTTCCACCATTCACTTGAACAAACTTTATGAAGCAATTTGAATCTCCTGTCATGTGTCTCAAGCATCCACTATCCAGGTACCATTTCACTTTTTTCTTGATAGTGACTTGCCTTTAAAAAGAAACTCAAGCTTTCTTTGGTACCCATATTTTCTCGAATCCTTTTGAGTTAGTCTGATATACGGTTTTTGCCCAGACTTTATTGATAGGTCTCCAAACCATAGGATATTCTTTCTCAAAATGATCTGCGCTATTGCATTTTGAATATCTAAGAGCATTGCGACCTACTGGTTTTACAAAGGTAATGATTTTTGTAAGCATTTCTTGTGGGTCTTTGTTTAATTCTTTCTTTTACTTTAGGAAAATCGATTAAAGGAATGGTTTCAGCAGTCATTCCTAAACCAGATTTATTGAAATAAGGTCTTTGGAAAGAAAGTATTTTCTCCAGTCTTTCAGATCCTAGAGAAAATCTTTTGGAAATATTTGAAATATCATTTTTCAAGAATGCATTTTCTTTTAAAATATTATCTTCACTTTCTTTGAGAGAAGAAACATCCCGGTCTAAGCATTTCACTTTTTCTTCCAAAACATTCTCTTGTTGTTTTAAAGCAGAATTTTCTTTTTTGAGTTTGGAAATTCTTTTAAGAGAAGTCTTAAGACTGAAACATAATTCATCAATGTATTCTGAAACTTTAATAGGGATTTTGAAGTTCTTACCTTGAATTCACTTGCTGAATCTGAATTAGTCTCGGAGTTTGATTTTGAGTCTGATTGTGTCATTAAACATATGTTGGCATAATCATCATCACTATCTTCGCACTCCGTATCAATCCAGGTTTTAGCTTTGAGAGCTTTTCGATATCTTTCAGTCTTTCCTTTCTTCTTCCTTAGAAGAGGACAGTTGGGTCTGATGTGTCCCCTTTTTTTACATTCAAAGCAGGCTACATCTTTGTTTGATTCATCATCTTCAGCAAACTTGGTCTGTTGCTTTTGAAAATTTTGTTTCTTTGCATTGAATCTTCTTCTTTTTCTATTCAGCTTTCTAAATCTTCTTATCATGAGAGCAAGTTCTTCATCATCCATGTCGTCTTCAGAATCTGTTACATCATAATCATCATTAGATTTTAATGCAATAGATTTCTTACCTTTAGGATCTTCGTCTTCATTGATTCGTTCCACTTCATAAGACTGAAGGGTCCCAACCAACTCATCGACAGAGACAAAGTGGCATGATTCTTTGGGTCTCTCTGATTGAGGTCTTTATATGATTCCAATCCTTGGAGAGTCCACGCAGTAGCTTGTTTACTTTCATGGGATCAGAAATTGGTTGACCTTGATTTTTAAGACCATTCACGATTTCTGTAAAACGACTAAACATGTCAGTTATAGATTCTCTTGATTTCATTGTGAAGGTTTCATATTGACTGAGGAGAATGTTGATTCTAGTCTCTTTCACTCGATCGATTTCTTCATAGGTAATGTGTAATCTATCCTAGACTTCTTTGGCTGTATCACAAGAAGATATTATGTTATATTTAGTAGGTGATAAAGCACAATATAAGGAATAAATTGATTTTTCATCGAGACCTTGTCTCTTGATTATCTCTTCTTGAGTCATTTCGCTAGACTCAACATGTCTTTTCCTCTTTCTAAGACAGATGCAGCTTTAGGAACGATTCCTTTTTCTACAACGTCCCATTCTAGAAGATCCTTTGATCTTAAGAATGCCTTCATCTTGTTTTTCCATATGTTGTAGTCCTTTCCATCAAAGTAAGGCGGTCTGGTGTTGCTTTGCCCTTCTACTAGCCTTGGAGCCAACATACTAGCCATGGATCTTTAACTCTGAAGTAAAACACTTCAAACAAAGTGAGTACATGAGCTCTGATACCAATTGAGATAGCTAGTATAAGCACCTAGAGGGGGTGAATAGGTGCACAAATAATTTATTGAGATACGAAAGCGATTCTTAGGCAAGCAATTGAAAGGAGTTTACTTTTGATTAACAAAATGAAGTACGATCAAAGTAAAGAGAGTAAGGAAGAGAAAATTGAACACAAGGTTTATAGTGGTTCGGCTTATTCCAAGCCTACGTCCACTCTTCCGCACTGACAGCCCACCGGCTGTATTTCACTATGAACAAAAGAGTAGTTACAGCACAGCTCTTCCTTGATTCCACAAGGTAGATGTTCTACCACACCTCCTCAAGGTTTTTCACAAGTATAGACACTCTTTTGTATACAAGGTTTCGCTCAAATGAATTGTCTAAATAACAACATGGAATTCTTCTTGCCCACACCTCGAACAACTTAGAACGTCTTCCTTATATACTTCTTTATACCATCATACCCGTTGGCACTTACCAAAGGAATTCCTCCAATCTACCTGTTGGACGGAATCAATTAGGAAGATTATTCAAGCTATTAAAGGAACGTGTCGATAGCCCATCAATCATGTTCGCCCATACAATCAGGATCTCGGTTTCCATAAGTAGAACCTTCCAAGAATATTTAGGCAATCATCGGTTCCTTAATCTTCGAGTCAATCTCGATCAATCAAAGGATTCCGTTGTGTCTTTTCTAGCCAAGAGATCTTCTCCAGTTGATAAGGTCATATCCTTAATGAAACATCCAGTTCTGGATAACCTTTCTTTAACGGATTAGAGACTGTCAATGTGGATAGACTTTGAGTCTTAAGTCTGGCTGTCCGAAGGTCTTCAGACTTTAAATAGCAAAGTCTGCAAGCCTTCAGACTAGATTGATGGAAACGTTTTGTCAGCTTCAAAACACTTCAAGAAGATTTCTCAAACAATATGGATATTTAATTTATATGTCTTCTGAAATTGTGCAAGCTGGAATTTGGTAAATTTCAAAAAGTCATGATGTATGGATTATTCTAAGTTGTATGGACCCCATGGATTGTGTTGTCATAAGAGATTGGATCTTTTATGCATATATGATGATGATTGGAACACACATAAGAATCAAAGGCTGAAAATGATCTTGTTTGCCATCATATTAGATGCCATGTTGAAATTGAGCTATAACCGTGAATGTGAACTATGATAAATGAGAAGGCCGTTAGAGGTGTGAGCTGACGATACCCCGGGAGTGTCAGGATGCCTGGCTAGGGAGTGTAAATGCCGGATGCCTGGTGGCCTTAAATGGCTGAATGCCGGAGGGTCCTCGGGATTTTCGAGATGCCCAGAGAGTGGGGGTGCCAAAAGCCCGGAGGTGTGAGCCGGGGGATACCTCGTAATGCTAGTTGGGGTACGAGATGCCCGGAGGTGGGTGCCGGATGCTTGGAAGTTTGTATCGGAGGTTCCTCGCGATGCCAGGTTGGGTGTGAGCGATAAATGTGGGATGCAAATATTAGTCCCGGGAAAGAGAAATGTGGCAGCCCAAAATAAAAGAATAAAATTGAGAAATTGAAATTGAATTATGCATAATATGGTAACATGCATGCAAGAATGCATGATGATGAGTGCATGGATGTATGTGCACCTATGGCATGATGACATATGTGACATGATGATGGTGAGTGCATGGATGTATGTGTACCTATAGCATGATGGTATACGTGACATGATGATGGTGAGTGCATGGATGTATGTGCACCTATAGCATGATGGTATACGTGACATGATGATGGTGAGTGCATGGATGTATGTGCACCTACGACATGATGGTATATGTAAAATGATGATGGTGAGTGCATGGATGTATGTACACCTATGGCATGATGGTATACGTGACATGATGATGGTGAGTGCATGGATGTATGTGCACCTCTGGTATGATGACATATGTGACATGATGATTGTGAGTGCATGGATGCATGTGCACCTATGGCATGATGATATATGACATGATGATGAGTGCATGGATGTATGTGCACCTATGGCATGATGACATATGGATGATGATGTAGTACATGGATGATGGTATGGCATGATGACATGATGTGACATGATGGTGATGATTACATGAGGATGTATGTACATGCGGTATGGTGACATGTGCATGGTTTCAAGATAAGTTATGCATGGATGCATGAATGACATGTGTTATGCTATGATTGTTATGATGTATGTGCCGAAGCAAGTACTCAGATTGATAATGCAGCAGATTTTCACAAAATCATGGATATTCTCTTGGAGATGCGAGGTCAAATTTATGCATTGAGATGCGAGGTTCAAAACTTGCAAAATGCGGGTCAAGTTTCTTCATGTTCATTGAATGATAAAATCCAAGCCCTCACTGTTCATATTCAGGCCAATGCCAAGGGTGAGGAGATTGCACAACTGAAGGAAGACTTGAAAAGGCTGGAAGGCATTCGTTCGATCTATGGGAGATTTCCAGCTTGTCCGCATTCCCAAGCAATCTTGACTTTATTCCATTTTCATCTCAACCTTTTTAATGCTGACAAAAAGGGGAGAGATGCAAGATTTGAACAATTTGACTTTTAATCGTCTTGTTTGTTGGTTTGTTTTGATCTATTTGACTTTGTTGTTTTTGTGTCTCGGATGAGAACTGAACTAGACTTGGACTTGACTGCTTCTATTAACTACTATTAATATCTTATAGATGGCTTTATCGCATATTAGACTAACCTATTTTCTATGGTTGCAGATTCTAGTGTTATTCATTTAGCCATTTATCTCTATAAGATATGCATATGTGTTTGAAAAATGTTTTGCAGGTCAAAGTTGTCCAAATCTACAGGAAAGTTTTGTCACCAACAAAAAGGGGGAAATTGTTGGAGAAATCTTCTTGAAGTGTTTTAAAGCTGACAAAACGTTTCCATCAGTCTAGTGCGAAGGCTTGCGACTCGCTATTTAAAGTGTGAAGACCTCCGGACAGCCAGACTCAAGACTCAAAGTCTATCCTCATTGACAGTCTCTAATCCGTTGAAGAAAGATTATCCAGAACTGGATGTTTCATTAAGGATATGACCTTATCAACTGGAGAAGATCTCTTGGCTGGAAAAGACACAGCGGAATCCTTTGATTGATCGAGATTGACTTGAAGATTAAGAAACCGATGATTGCCTAAATATTCTTGGAAGGTTCTACTTATGGAAACCGAGATCCTGATTGTATGGGTGAACAGAATTGGTGGGCTATCGACACGTTCCTTTAATAGCTCGATTAATCTTCCTAATTGATTCCGTCCAACGGGTAGATTGGAGGAATTCCTTTGGTAAGTGCCAACGGGTATGATGGCATAAAGGAGTATATAAGGAGACTATCTAAGTTGCTCGAGGTGTGCGCGATAGAAGAATTCCAAAGTCTGAAGCTCCTTGTTGTTTAGACAATTCATTTGAGCGAAACCTTGTATACAAAAGAGAGTTTATACTTGTGAGAAACCTCGAGGAGGTGTGGTAGAACATCTACACTGTGGAATCAAGGAAGAGCTGTGCTGTAACTACTCTTTTGTTCATAGTGAAATCCAGCCGGTAGGCTGTCAGTGCGGAAGAGTGGACGTAGGCTTGGAATAAGCCAAACCACTATAAACCTTGTGTTCAATTTTCTCTTCCTTACTCTCTTTACTTTGATCGTACTTCATTTTGTTAATCAAAAGTAAACTCCTTTCAATCGCTTGCCTAAGAATCGCTTCCGTATCTCGATAAATTGTTTGTGCACCTATTCACCCCCTCTAGGTGCTTATACTAGCTATCTCAAATAAAAGTGATCCGAGAAAACCCATCATGAAAATATGTAAATAAAAGTGTCTTGGCTTTATCGTTTCTTATGGTGTTTAGTGGTGTGCATTGTATCATGATTGTTGGAGGGAGAATTAGTAAGACTTGATTATACTTCCACAGATAAGATGCACTGGGATTGTTATAATATATATATATATATATATATATATATATGCCTAGGAACTAAGGTTCTTCTTTGGTATCTGTGGTGACCTTAGGTGTTTCGAAATGCCACAATCAATGCTAGCAAAAAGTTCTCTCTTCCACACACTATTATGTTCCACATGTATAGAATAATGGTGAAGGACAAGGGTCAACTTCCGTACGCAACTCTTGTGACTAAGTTATTCAAACATTTGAACGTTTAGCCTTCACGGATTTTTTGTGTTTGAACATGCAATCAAATGGTGGTGGGACTGAAAATGGTCTCTAAAATGCGTCTGAAGGAACTCAACAAGGCTTTGGAGCAGTTCAAGGTGAAAACCCCTATCAAGACTTGTTTAGTCTTTTTGGTGGGAAAAGGGAAGGAGTCCATGGTTGCTCCATCCAAGAAAGGAAGAGCTCTCTTCATTGAGGATGAAGAGGATGAGGATGATGTCACCATTTCTGTGATGGCATTGAAGAACTTAAGTTGTTCTGTTCCAGAGACAAAGGATAGACAGGAAGAAGACAAGGATGAGACAGAATAGAGGATTGGAGAGAAAGAAGATTTGGAGAAAGAAGCAGAGGAGAGAGATGCAGAGGAAGAAAGAATTGAGGAAGAAGAAGAAGAGGAGAGAGGAGATCAAGTAGAAGCAGAGCATGAGGAACAATTTTCTCCACTTGAAGGCATGGAAACAGGGGGAGATCCTGAGGAAAGAGGAACGTCCTCATTCCCTACCACCAGTGAAGGAGTAAGTCGTTCTCCAGTAGATCCAGAGGGCATCTTTGCCTCTCAATTTCTTGAGGAGGGACATGAGGTTTCATCACCCAATCTGCGTGATCGTGCTGAAATGCTATCATCTACCAATACTCCATCTGATCGTAGAAGCCAGTACTCAGACAGATAATTCGACAGACTTTCGCAGAACACTTGATGTTCTTTTGGAGATGCAAGGTCAAATATATGATATGGGATACGAAATTTAGAACATGCAGAATGCAGGACAAGCCTCTTCAGTGTCTTTGCATGATCAGATCAATACCCTTGCTCTTCAAGTTCAAGCAAATGCTAAGGGTGAAAATGTAGCACAACTGAAGGAGGATTTGAAAAATCTGGAAGGGATTGTCTAGTTAATGGGAGATTTTCAGCTTGTTCGTGTTCCAAAGTAATCTTAAAGCCATTCTCTTTTCATCTCTAACTTTTTAATAATGACAAAAAAGGGGGAGAGATGTGGTGTAGATTTGATTTTGAACTCTTGACTTTTTTAACTTTTGTGACGATTATGTTTGATTGACTTGACTTTTGTGTTTGGCTATTTGGATTTGGACTGGATTTGAATTTGATTGTTTAAACGTTTTTTATCTTAAGTACCATTGATATCTCATGGCTTTGCTCATTTACAGAACTAACATATTTTATGAAGATGTGGTAGGATTGGTGGGCTATCGTCATGTTCCTTAAATAGCTCAAAGATCTTCCTAATTGATTCTATCCAATGGGTACATTGGAAGAATTCTTTTGGTAAATGCCAATGGGTGTGATGGCATGAAGGAGTATATAAGGAAGATGTTCCTATTGTTTGAGTGTGTGCACGATGGAAGAATTCTAAAGTTTGAAGCTCCTTGTTCTTAGTCAATTAAACTGTTGAGCAAAATCTTGTATGCAAAAAAGAGTCTATATCTTTTAGAGACTTTAAGGAAATGTAGCAAAGTCTCTACATTGTGGAATCAAGGAAGAGCCTTATTGTAACAACTCTTTTGTTTCATAGTGAAATCCAGCCGGTAGGCTGTCAGTGTGGAAGAGTGGATGTATGCTTGGATTAAGCCAAACCACTATAAACTTTGTGTTCATATTCTCTTCCCTACGCTCTTTTACTTTGATCGTAACTCGTTTTGTTTACAAGAGTTGAATTTCCTTGTCATAATCTATTGTTGATTAGTGCTACACACTTATCTCGGAAATTTGTTTTTACAACTATTCACCCCCTCTAAGTGCTTGTACTAGCTTTCACAGGGAGAGTGCACGAAATGTTCATCAAGTTTTTCCTTTTCACTTGACACCACTTAAATCAATTCAATCAAACCCGTATCGGCATTTCTAGGCCAAACCAATATGTTGATTGTTCCAAAGTTGGAACCACTAAAGCAAAAAGAAGTGCTTATCTATCACCTTCTAAAGTTGAGATAAATGCGTAACCAATCCATGACATTTTGCCATTGATTGATCTAGTTCTTAACATCTTATTTTGATTAATTGAGTCCTTAATGTTTGAAAAACGTCGTAATCAACTCCTAAATTTTCTATTAACGGGATTTGTGAGTCTTAAATGCTAGAAATCCTTTACGCCTCTCACATGGCCTTTCTCTAATGTTGCCTAGCCAAGGACTGTAGAATTATACGTTGTTTTCAACGTTAGAAATCTAGTATGAGACTCGATTGAACATCTTTTTGCAAAATATTAAAGGTTGAATCCATCAAAATAATATTTTAGGCATGAATTGACCAATGGCCAAAAGTTAAGAGCCCATTCTATACTTTTCCCTAGAGGAGCATGATTTTACGATATGACTAGGAATTAGATAATTGGACTGTCGCGACCTATCCCTCGGGGGGAGGGAACAGGTTTAGGGGTATTGCCTAAAGGATAAATTTATAGCCCTTGATTAGGCACGGGCTCTCCCAAGCCCATACCCTGCGTGACATTGGGATATTCTAAAGAATTTTGCAAAAAGCAGTCGCCACTAGCCTATTGGGGTTAGCTAGAAACTAAGTGAGGTATGGGAGTATACCTCACTTCCTACGCAACCAAAGAATCTAGAGTCAGGGGTTTGATTACACTAATTAACCAATTAGTGTCCTTTCGGTACCAAATCTTGTTCATTTTAAAGGAAATAATTTTTGTCAAGCAATTTGGATTGATTCTATACATATCCACTAATGTGTGAGGTGATCATGCAAATGTGAAATCATTAAAGTAACATTCATAGCTACCAAGATCCTAATTGTAGCAAAATTAAACACATGCAATTAAACATAATTAGATACGCAAATTAAACATACGATATAATCAATATACAAGCAAATAAAGGCCTAATTACACTAAAAATGGCAAAACATAGCAATTCCTAATCAAACCCTATATTTTTTGGATTTTCGAAAAAATTTTAAATATATTTTTCAATTTTTTATTTTTTCAATTTTTTTGATATTATAGTAATATAATATATTTAAAACGAACCAGGTTGGATCCCCGGGTTAGGTCCAACTCGGTTCAGTGAACAGGGCCCGAGATTTGGCCAGACGGCCCAAACCCGAACCAAATTGGGCCAAGCGACCTGAAATAGCAGAAACCAGCTAGGCTGGGCTTGATGTGTAGGCCCAGTCTTGTCTAATTTTTTTTTTAAAAACAAAGCCCACATTAAACCAACCCAAACCCAGCCCGAATTGCCCAAAAACCTTATTCGTTTCGTTAGGGGTGATTGGTTCCCGATTTGGTCTAGTTCTAAGGTGGAACTGGGAATCGGATCGGGAAAATGGTTCCTAAATTTGGGAACCATGGACCAGACCGTTTGGTCCTAGGATTAGGAACCAGACCGAACCATCGATTCTGGTCCAATCCAATAGAATTAGCACTTTCTTTTTTCACTAAAGAATGACCATTCACTAAAGAACGATCATGCTCTGGACCGATCAATCCAATTTGGATCCCGAGCAATCTAATAAAACTACTCACCGATCAATCCAATTCAATTCTCGGGCAATCTAATAAAACTACTCACGTGTTTCCACATGCAAAATATTCAAACTTCACTTGCATGAAAATAAATCATAGTTTATGTGTTTCACGATTAATTTTAAGCATAAAAACCATGAACAATGTGATTAAAGGTTGTGCTTGGCTTAGGTTTTATAGACAATCTCTCTTCTATGCTTTGAATGTTTAATTGATATGGGACTTTTTTAGGCTTGAAGTGCCTTGTTGTTTGCAAGTGAGGGGAGCAAGAGACAGACTCTGAGCATGAGGAACTCCTAGAGGCTTGTCTCACATCGAGTAGAAGATGAAACTAACAAGTAAGTTTTCTCTATAAATAAAGAGTAATAACAAGAGTTTTGGTGGTCTCTTGGCCACATAAGAGGTTGTTACCTCAATTGCAAAAAGTTTCATATATAATATTCATATATTATATGTGTTTATATATTATATGTATATAAATTATATATAAAAAAATTGGTCCGGTTGGTCCGGTTCCCACCTTGGAATCGGGAATCGGACCAACCCACTGCCGGTTCCGAGTTAAGAACGGGGAACTAGACCACCAACTGTGGGAACCACCCAAAACCGACCAGTCCGGTCCGATCTAGTCCGGTCCCGGTTCGAGCAGTTTCCGTTGCACACCCCTACGTTTTGCGACTCGCGCCTAACCCGATTTTTGGCTGAAACCCTAGGGCTTCTTGGCAACGATGATGACAACAGCGACAGGCTTGACGGCAACGACACGGCGAGTGGTAGCGATGACGTCGGGGCCTGCGAGGATGGGTGGCGGCTGCGTCGAAGGCGAGCGAGAGCGTCAAGTTGCACAGGCAAAAGCGAGCAATGCTCAAGTGCGGTGGCTTTTAGCTTTGGGTTCTAGTAGCGTCAAGTGTTGCGATGAGGGGGGCGGCGGGTAGACTAGCAGTCGTTGGTGTTCAGAGCCCAAGCGGCGATAGAGATAAGCTCCTACAGCGTCGAGTAGAGGCGTGGGTTGCTGGTGGAGCGATAGTGATAGGCGAGCGGTTTCGTGGCGATGTCAAAGGTCGAATGGCGGCAGCGCTGCGCTGGTGTTGCGACGGCGGTGGAGAGATTGGGTTGCTGGCACGGCGATCGTCGGGCCTGTTAGTGCTACAGTGGCATCATGGCTTAAAGCTATTAGTGGTCGCTACGGCGTCGGTGACGTTGAGGTAGCGAGCTCGAATAGCAATGGGCAGGAGGGCGGCAACTCAACTCAAACGGCATCGGGTTGAGGTGGCAAGGAGGACAGCGGCTCAGATGGCGTCGAGCAGCGCCACCGCTGCCCTACTCCCCTCCGTTCCTTCTCTTTATTCTCTTTTGCTGCATTGCTTCTTCACACCGATGCCTCTGCTCCAGATCTGGGTTCTGGTGTGGCATCCTAAAATTTCATGATAACTCCTGAATATACCATGAACCATGAATAGGTGATGGAAGTGCCATCAAATTATATTGTAGCTATTAGACCAATGAATTACACTAGATTAAGGCCGATCATTTTAATGGACAATTATTTGGTTGGAAATATATTTTATGTCCATAATGATTAAGGATTGTATTAAAGGGATAAATTGATAGGGAAAATTTTATTCTTGGCCGTGCGCTTTATAAGTTGGATTTTTATTGATTTTTTTTTACAAAGTTTTATGGCCATATAAATTGTAATTAGATATTTTTATAAGTGAGGATTAAATGAAAATTGGAGAAGGAGTGGGCTGATTTTCTTAAGGCCGAACCAGCCCACAGCCCCAACAAATCCCCCACCATTTCTCCCCATTTGGTTGGCCAAAAAGTTGACCCAAATCCGGCCCAAAGAAAGCCCATCATCTTGCATGAGAAAAATGACAAGTGGCAAGAGGGAGCAACCAAGTGGCCATTGCATGGAATCTAATGATTGCTAATCATGGGTGAGAAAAGAAAAAAGAGGAGAGAGGGGGCCGATTGCTCGAGGGATTGAACCAAGAGAGAGGAGCGTCGCACCAGGGAGAGAAAGAGAGAAAGAGAGGAAGAGAGAAAGAGAGAAAGAGAGGGAGAGAGAGAGAGGGTTCGTGGGTGCTTCGGTGAGGGAGGAGGAAGACCAAGCCCTGCCGTGTGTGCGCCTAGCTTCGTCATCAACCGTGCTGTGTTTGAAGTCCCTGAGTCACCGTCATTTGCTTGATTTCGTCGGATCTAAGGCAAGTAGAGTTTGATAGTCTACATTTTGCTTGCTATGGTTGTGTGTGAAGTGTAATGGGTGTTGGAGATGCTTGAGTTGTGATGGTGGATACTAAAAAATCAAGTAAATGGTGGTAGGTTTTCCAAGTAAACTGTTGCATGTAGGAACAATCTGACCCCTTGTGATTCCGTGAATTTTATAAAATTATCCAGTTATAATTTGATCTTGTGTTCTTGATGAAAGTTTCAGATGATATCTTGAGGAGTGACATACTAAAATTTGAGAAGAAATGGACAAGTATTGGATGGTAAAATGTTTGTTGCTTTGAAAAGTTAAATCTGGAAATCGTTACCGAGGGTTAAGGGGAGTTTTGGTGAATGTAACTCATGATCTATAATGAATCGAACTTTGAGTTCTTATAAATATTTACCTCTAGGTCTTTGATATAACATATCAAAATTTCAGAATTTTCTGAGTTGATTTATGGTTTATACCGAATTTATGGATAAAACTGTGCAATGGTGATGTTCCTCTTTTGACACGGTGTGATGAATGGACCGTAGCGACTCGTATGAACCTCTTTTGACACAGTGTTCTCTATGAAACCTTTTTTTTCTAGATCATGTTTATAACATGTTAAATTTTCATAATTAAGTGAGATTGTTTACTAATTTTTCCAGAATTTTTATTTAAGGAGTGCATTCTGCTTTGTCTGAAAGTTTGCTCCATTTTCAAGAACAAATGAATTGCTTTATGAAGTGTGATATCTTGGTGTTATTTGTATTGCACATATGGTGACATTTGGCATATCATATGACATAAAAAAGGCCAGTTTAAACCTCTAACATTGTTGCATCAAATGTTAAATTGAAAATGAGATATATATGGGAATATGCATTGTGATGATGATAATACCGTTGGAGGTGTGAACCGATGATGCCCGAAGAGTGTCGGGATGCCCAGAGTGCGTGTGCCGGATGTCCTCGGGAGTTTCGAGATGCTCGGAGGTGTGTGCCGGATGGCCTTGTGATGCCAATTGGGGTGCGAGATGCCCCGGAGGTGTGTGCCGGATGCCCAGAGGTGTGTACCGAAGGTTCCTCGCGATGCCAGGTCGGGTGCGAGTGATATATGAGGGATGCAAACACTGGTACCTGGAAGAAAAAAATGAGATCCCTTTGAAAGTTAAAATGGAAATTGAATCATGCACGCGTGTGTGTGCATATAGCATGGGATATAATTGCCTATGAAATTGAGTTGATACTCTATGGCATTGAGAATGCGATCATGATGGTATTGAATGGATCTCATGGAGATAGATACATGAGGGTATGAATGATATGAATCATGTGCATGTATGTGTATGTGGCATGGTACATGAATTGCTTTAATGAATTAATCTCATGGAAATGCAAGCATGATTTTATGAATGATATGTGCATTTCACACGAAATTGTGGTTGTCTTGCTTGTTGCATTGTGTAGTTTGATGGATCTTTATTGCTGTGCAGTTGTACTCATCCCTTTTGGGGACTAACATTTCAGATTGAGAGATGCCTCTATCACCTATCACGCGTGGTACATTTTATGGCTTATCGTCTGATGTTGAGGTTGAGTGTTCGGAGCACCCCTGTGTTGGTGTTCATGGTCTGGTGTTTATCCACATCCGTGTTTTGCTTATGCATGATGTGGGCCTACCTGATGGCCTCGTAGTCCAGGAGTTATTGTCCATCCATGTTCGTCAAGATGGGAGGTTGATGGGGATGCTATCGCCGCCACTGGCCGATGCACTGGGCTGGGTGTGATAGGAGCATATGACTGGTAAAGGTTGACACTTTTTTGATGCTCAACACTGGGATGATGGATTGATGTACACGTTTGATGTAAAGTCGGGTTCTTTTGGGTTATAGCCGAGCTTAGTTAAAGCCTTGGCCTTTTGTTGTACCGACTTGTGATGTCCATCAAAGTATGTAAATAAAAGTGGTTTGGCATTAGCTTTTATATATATATATGAAAAGTGTAGTTGGTATGTATTGCATTGTATTATTTAGTTTGTGTACGGGTTAGGAGATGTCGAGTATGCTCCCGTTATATGAACTGCACTGTGACCGATTGAGATGATAAGAAGCCCCAGGATTTATGGACCCACTACAATTCAAATGGTATCAGAGTGACATATTATTAGGACAAGTGATAAGTGAGCGAGCTATGGCGACCCTAGCAGATCGAGGGCCGTGTTAAAGGGTGCCACATTGCCTTTTTAGTATAAGAGCAATGGTTATAGGTGGAGTGATAAGGAACCTCATTTGGAAATTGAGGAATATGATGACAATGCACACCATAGGATACTAATCGCAATAGTTGACTAACTTTGAACAACGGGTGATAGGTATTCACTCATAGATCTCTAGTAGTTTATGAGTTGCTTTTAGGTGCCAGTAACATGTATATGTTACTTATATATAGTTGCAGTTGCTTTTAAATGGAGATATTGAGTCTTAGATTATTCCTGGGGCAAATGCTTGGAAACTGTAGGAAAATCATGGTACGAGGTGGTAGTTCTCATCCATCGAGGGTCGAAGCCTCTACTACAAGGGTTGAACCCTGAATGGAAGATATCCTGTAGGCATTGGCCAATATAGGAAATCTGATGGAAAGACAAGCGCAGCAACAACCCGAAGTGGAACGTCGCCCTCAAGGACTGGTGGAACAATTTCTGAAGTTGAAGCCAACTAAGTTTAGTGGAACAAGAAGTCCTGAGGAGGCGAAACAATGGATTTATGGAATTGAGCGAATTTTTCAGTTGTTGGACTGTAATGATGCTGAGAAAATAACTTTGGCAGAGTACTAGCTGGAGGGAAATGCAAAGTTTTGATGGAGAGCTTCAAGAGACACGATCTTTTCACCAGGTACTGATATAAATTAGGATGAATTTGTTAGAGCCTTCAATAGGAAGTATTTTTCTAATTGTGCAAGGATCGAAAGATCATTGAATTTGTTCAATTGGAACAAAGGGAGCTGGCAGTAGACCAGTATGAGGAAAAATTTTCTGAATTATCTAGGTATGCTCCCAAGCTAATTGAGGATCGTGAGGAAAAGGCTAAGAGATTTCTAAAATGGTTGAGGACTGATATCGTGAAACCAACTAGTGCCTATGAATATAAGAGATTACAATGAGATTTATGAAAAGGCACAGTTGGTAAAGTAGGAATTGGTGAGAGAGCAATCAGAGTTTAAGAGACAGTTGACCTTTAGTGATATTAAATGGCGTAAAAGACCCTATCCTAGTCAAGGTCAAACCTGGGATTCTAAGAAAAAGAGTAATTTTGGAAATTTTGGAAAAGCCAGGGATGGCCTAAATATAGGGAAAGCAACCTATCAGCATGATGTTTGTCGAAGATGTCATGGGCAACATAGCCTAGGACCATGCAAAGGACGGCTGAAATGCTATGGTTATGGATAAATAGGTCACCTCAAGAGAGACTGACCACAAGAGAGGTCATAGCTGAGTGTCGGCTTAGTGCGACAGGTACGACAAAGTACTGGTGGATCAAATCTACCAAGGAATCCATAGAGGCCACCATCACAAGGAAGGGTCTATGCGGTCACCCAAGAGGAGGCAAAAGCTTCCAAAAATGTTATCTCAGATACCATTTTCATTAATAGCAAGAAGTTATATGCATTGTTTGACATGATAGGCAATTGAGTAAAATAGAAACTACACCTCTTGAGACGCCTCTTTGTGTTTCCATGCCTTTAAAGAATATGGTATTATCTACAATGATGTGTGCAAAATGTAAGATAACTATAGAAGAACGAGATATAGAAATAGATCTAGTTGTGATGGCTATGTGTGACTTTAATGTTATCACAAGAATGGACTAGCTCCATAAGTATAGGGCTAAGGTGGATTGCTATAGGAAAGTGATCCAATTCATGTTACCTAATCACTCTAGTTTTGAATATTTTGGAGGTCAGACAAACCCCTGTATAGCCATCATCTCAATGGTAGAAGCTCATGAACTCCTTGATGAAGGATGTCATGGATACCTAGTAGTAGTAAGAGATCTTACTAAGAAAGAGGCTAAAATCAATGAGATTCGAATAGTCAATGAATTTCAGGATGTGTTTCTTGAGGAGTTGCCTGGATTACCACTAGAACGAGAGATTGAATTTGAAATTGAACTAATGCCTGGAACAGGACCAATATTGAAAGCCTTATATAGAAGGGCCTTGGTGGAGGTGAAGGAGTTGAAGGTACAACTACAAGAATTGCTTGATAAGGCATTTATTAGGCCAAGTGCTTCACCTTGGGGTGCATCAGTTCTATTTGTGAAAAAGAAGGATGGGTCAATGCATCTATGTATTGATTATAGACAGCTGAACCAAGTGACTGTAAAGAATAAGTATCCCTTGCCTAGAATTGATGATTTATTTGATTAGTTGCAAGGAAGTTCAGCCTTTTCTAAAATTAACTTAAGGTCAAGATACCATCAGTTAAGGATAAAGAAAGAAGACATTCCTAAGACTACATTTATGACTCATTATGGACATTATGAGTTCCTAGTTATGCCTTTTAGATTAACAAATGCACCAGCCACATTCATGGATTTAATGAATAGGATATTTAAGCCTTATTTGGATCAGTTTGTAATTTTCTTCATTGATGACATCTTGATATATTCTAAAGGACTTGAATAACATGAACGACACCTAAGGATAGCATTGCAAACGCTAAGAGATTATAGTTATTCGCCAAATTCAGTAAGTGTGAATTCTGGCTAGACCAGATAATATTTTTAAGACACGTGGTTTTGGGTAATGGAATTGCAGTAGACCCTACAAAAGTTGATATGGTAGTGAATTGGCCGAGGTCGACAACGCTAACTGAGATACGGAGTTTCTTAGGGTTGGCTGGCTACTATAGGAGGTTTATTGAGAATTTTCACACCTGGCAGGCCCTTTAATGAAATTGACTCGAAAGAATATGAGGTTTAAATGGAGTGGAGAATGTGAAAGAAGTTTTCAGGAACTTAAAAGGAAGTTTACTACAACTCCAATTCTAACTATACCATCTGGATCTGATGGATTCGCAGTATATAGTGATGCATCTCATAAAGGACTGCAATATGTTTTGATGCAGCATGGCAAGGTCATAACCTATGCATCAAGGAAGTTGAAACCTCATGAGTTAAATTATCCAACCCATGATTTAGAATTGGCAGCTATAGTATTTGCTTTGAAAATATGGAGACACTATTTATATGGAGAAAAGTTTGAAATCTATATAGATCATAAGAGTTTGAAGTATCTGTTTTCACAAAAAGAGTTGAACATGAGATAGAGAAGGTTGATGGAATTATTAAAAGATTATAACTGTGAAATATGATACCATCCAAGAAAGGCAAATAAGGTGGCAGATGCACTTAATCAAAAGTTGGCTATGGACATGGCTAGTCTAAGAATAACATAGTGTAATTTGTTAAAGTCAATTGTGGATTTAGACTTCAAGTTGGAAATAGACCACCTTACTGGTATGCTCACTGCATTGAAGATTGAGCCCAAAATTATTCAGAAAGTTAAGATTATACAGAAATCTAACTTGGAGATTATGGAAATACGAAACGCTGTGTCTTTAGGGAAAAGACCAAACTTTTAAGTTTCTGAAGATGGAGTAGTAAGATGCCAAGGATGGCTCTGTGTCCCAAATAATGAAGAAGTAAGAAGGGAGATCCTATCAGAAGTTCATAAGAGTAATTATAGTATTCATTCGGGGAGTACAAAAATGTATAGGAATTTACACCAACAATTTTGGTGGAATGGCTTTGAAGAAGGATCTAGCTAAGCATGTTTCTCAGTGTTTAACATGCCAGCAAGTGAAAGCAGAACACCGCAAACTCACAAGACTATGAGACCATTAGATGTACCAGAATGGAAATGGGAGCATGTAATGATGGACTTTGTGGAAGGACTGCCAAGGACATCATGTGGTCACAACTCTATTTGGGTAATAGTAGATCATTTGACTAAGTCTGCTCATTTCCTAGTGGTCCACGTAGACTACTCGATGGATAAACTTTCTGAGATATATGTAAGCCAAGTGATATGCTTACATGGGTATTCCTGTAACGATCACATCTGATCGAGACTATAGGTTTACTTCAGATTTTTGGCGAAATCTCCAAAATGCTTTAGGGACGAAGCTTCAATTTGGAACTGCTTTTCATCCCCAAACAGATGGACAAATAGAAAGAGTGATTCAAATTTTGGAAGATATACTGAGAGCATGTATTATTGATTTTAAGGGAAGTTGGGATAAAAAATTGCACTTGATAGAGTTCGCTTATAACAATAGGTTTGAGAAAAGCATAAGCATGGCTCCATATGAAGCATTATATGGAAGAAGGTGCAAAACCCCTATTTGTGGAATGAAATAGGTGAAAGGAAATTAACAGGACTTGAATTGGTATAAATTACTACTGAGGCTATTGAAATTATTAGGAAAAGACTTAGAACAGCCCAGAGTAGGCAGAAAGACTATGCAGATAAGCGTAGAAGACTTTTAGAGTTTAATGTGGGGGATCATGTGTTCCTTAAAGTATCCCCTATGAAAGGAATATCTCGATTTGGAATGAAGGGTAAGCTGAGCCCCAGATTTATTGGACCTTTTGAGATACTCGAAAATATAGGAGATGTAGCTTATCGTTTGGTGCTGCCTCCTAAATTGGGAAATTTGCATGGTGTATTCCATGTATTGATGCTAAGAAAGTATCGGCCAGATCCTGGTCACATACTCGATCATGAAGCCATCAAAGTGGATGAGAAAGTGAGGTACATTGAGAAGCTTGTGCAAGTGTTGGATTGAAAGGAACAAATTCTCAAGACCAAAAAAATTCCATTAGTTAAGATATTATGGCAACATCATGAAATGGAGCTAGCCACATGGCAAAAGTGAATGAAATGAGGGAAATGTACCCTCACTTGTTTAAAGAGACATAGGTGATGTCTAATTTCGATGACGAAATTCTCTAAGGACGGGAGAATTATGGCATCCTAAAATTTCATGATAACTCTTGAATATACCATGAACCATGAATAGGTGATGGAAGCGCCATCAAATTATATTGTAGCCATTAGACCAATGAATTACAATAGATTAAGACCGAGCATTTTAATGGACAATTATTTGGTTTGAAATATATTTTATGTCCATAAGCGATTAAGGATTGTATTAAAAGGACAAATTGATAGGGAAAATTTTATTCTTGGTCGTGCGCTTTATAAGTTGGATTTTTATTGATTTTCGTTACAAAGTTTTATGGCCATATAAATGGTAAATAGGTATTTTTATAAGTGAGGATTAAATGAAAAAAATTGGAGAAGGAGTGGGCTGATTTTCTTAAGGCCGAACCAGCCCAAAAACTAGCCCACAGCCCCACCGAATCCCCCACCGTTTCTCCCCATTTGGTTGGCCAAAAAGCTAGCCAAAATCCAGCCCAAAGAAAGCCCATCATCTTGCATGAGAAAAATGACAAGTGGCAAGAGGGAGCAACCAAGTGGCCATTGCATGCAATCTAATGATTGCTAATCATGGGTGAGAAAAGAAAAAAAGAGGAGAGAGGGAGCGGATTACTCGAGGGATTGAACCGAGAGAGAGGAGCGTTGCGCGAGGGAGAGAAAGAGAAAGAAAGAAAGAAAGAGAGGAAGAGAGGAAGAGAGAAAGAGAGAAAGCTGAGGGAGAGAGAGAGGGTTCCTGGGTGCTTCAGTGAGGGAGGAGGAAGACCAAGCCCCGCCGTGCGCATGCCTAGCTTTGCTGTCAACTGTGTTGTGTTCGAAGTCCCCTAGTCGCCATTGTTTGCTTGATTTCGTCATATCTAAGGCAAGTAGAGTCTGTTAGCCTACATTTTGCTTGCTATGTTTGTATGTGAAGTGTAATGGGTGTTGGAGATGCATGAGATGTGATGGTGGATGCTAAAAATTCAAGTGAATGGTGGTAGTTTTTCCAAGTAAACTGCTGCATGTAGGAACAGTCCGACCCCTTGTGATTCCGTGATTTTATAGAATTATCCAGTTAGAATTTGATCTTGTGTTCTTGATGAAAGTTTCAGTTGACATCTTGAGGAGTGACATACTAAAATTTGAAAAGAAACGGACAAGTATGGATTGGTGAAATGTTTTTTTTCTTTGAAAAGTTAAATCTGGAAATCGTCACCAAGGGTTAGGGGGAGTTTTGGTGAATGTAGCTCATGATCTACAACGAATATGACTTTGAGTTATTCACAAAACTTTTACCTATAGATCTTGGCTATAACATATCAAAATTCAGAATTTTATGAGTTGATTTATGGTTTATACCGATTTTATGGATAAAACTGTGCAACAGTGATGTTCCGAAACTTTGAGCTGTGATGAATGGACCATAGCGACTCGTATGAACCTCTTTTGACATGGTGTTCTCTATGAAAACTTTTTCTCTAGATCCTGTTTATAACATGTTAAATTTTCCAAATTAATTAAGATCGTTTACTAATTTTTCCAGAATTTTTCTTTAAGGAGTGCATTCTACTTTGTCCGAAAATTTGTTCCATTTTCAAGAACAAATGAATTGCTTTATGAAGTGTGATATCTTGGGTGTTATTTGTATTGCATATATGGTGACATTTGGCATATCATATGACATCAAAAAGGCCGGTTTAAACCTCTGACATTGTTGCATCGAATGTTAAATTGAAAATGAGATATATATATATATATATGTGGGAATATACATTGTGATGATGATAATACCGTCGGAGGTGTGAGCCAATGATGCCTGGGGAGTGTCAAGATGCCCGGAGTGTGTGTGTCAGATGTCCTCGGGAGTTTCAAGATGCCCGAAGGTGCGTGTCGGATGGCCTCATGATGCCAGTTGGGGTGCGAGATGCCTGAAGGTGTGTGCCGAAAGTTCCTCGCGATGCTAGATTGGGTGTGAACGATATATGAGGGATGCAAACACTGGTACCAGGAAGAAAAAAATGAGATCCTTTTGAAAGTTAAAATGGAAATTGAATCATCCACGCGTGTGTGCATATGGCATGGGATATAATTGCCTATGAAATTGAGTTGATACTCTATGGCATTGAGAATGCGATCATGATGGTATTGAATGGATCTCATGGAGATAGATACATGAGGGTATGAATGATATGAATCATGCGCATGTATGTGTATATGACATGGTACATGAATTGCTTTAATGAATTAATCTCATGGAAATGCAAGCATGATTATATGAATGATATATGCATTTCACACAAAATTGTTGTTGTCTTGCTTCTTGCATTGTGTAGTTTGATGGATCTTTATTGCTGAGCGGTTGTACTCATCCCTTTTGGGGACTAACATTTCAGATTGAGAGATGCCTTTATCACCTGTCACATGTGGTACATTTTATGGCTTACCGTCTGATGTTGAGGTCGAGTGCTTGGAGCACCCCTGCGTTGGTGTTAATGGTCTTATGTTTATCCACATTCGTGTTTTGGTTATGTATGATGTGGGCCTACCTAATGGCCTTGTAGTCCAAGAGTTCCTATCCGTCCATGTTCATCGAGATGGGAGGATGATGGGGATGCTGTCGCCACCACCGACCGATGCACCGGGCTGGGTGTGATAGGAGCATGTTGACTGGTAGAGATTTACACTTTCTAGATGGCCGACATTGGGATGATGGATTGATGTACATGTCTGATGTAGACTCGGGTTCTTTTGGGTTATAGCCGAGCTTAGTTAAAGCCTTGGCCTTTTGTTGTACCGACTCGTGATGTGTGGTATCCTAGAATTTCATGACAACCTCTAGATGTGCTATGAGCCATGGATAGGTGATGGAAGTACCATCAATTTATATTGTAGCCATTTCATCCATGATTTGCAATAAGTTTAAGGCCACGCTTTTAATGGATAATTATTTGATGGAAAAATTTCCATTCTTCGCCATATGATTTATAGGCTGGAATTTATTAAATTATGTTGCAAGTTTTATGGTTTATAAAATTCAATTAGGTATTTATATGAGTGGGGGTTTAGAGTAGATTATTAAAAGAGGAAGTGGGCCAAAATTCTTAGGCCAAGACCAGCCCACAAGACCCCACCATTCGGCCCGTTAGGCCTAGCCTGCGAAATCCAAAGGAGGAGGGGCTACCATCGACCAAGGGAAGAGAGGGATGGACGGAGAAGCACGGCCTAAAAGAAAGGTCCATCAACCTGCATGTAAATCCCCAAGTGGCAAGAGAAGCTTGCCAAGTGTTGCCCCTTTGTAGCCAAGTGTAAGAAGCCATGCAAAATCAAATGATTTCTAATGATGAAGGGAAGAAAAGAGAGGGAGAGTGGGCAGATTGATGAGAGGGTTACCGTCCGAGAGAGAGAGAGAGAGAGAGAGAGAGAGAGAGAGAGAGAGAGAGAAAGAGAGAAAGAGGGAGACGTCGCACGAGAGAAAGAGAAGAAGAGAGAAAGCGGGTGTGCGAGAGAGGAAGAGAGAAAGGAAGGAGGAGGAGGTTCGTCACCGCCATCGAGCCACCGAGTCTTGCCGTCGACCTCGCCATTTGCTTGCTGTGTTTTGCTTGGATTAGAGGCAAGTAGAGTCCATTGATCTACCCTTTGCTTGCTATGTTTTGTGTGTGATGACTGGTGAGTTTCGAATGTGGATGAAGTGTGAAATTTCAAAGTTATAGGAGCTATGTTCAAATCTAGTATTCTGTTTCTGGAAAAATAGTCTGACCTTTGATGATTTCCTGAGTTGCATGCAATGTTCTAGTTGGAATTTGACTTTGACTTCTTGATGAAAGTTGTAAAGGACTTTTTGGAAAATAAGATATCAAACTTTGAGAAGAAACGAACAAGTATAGGTTGGTGAAACCATTTTTCTTTGATGAAGCTAGATCTGGAAACTGTTATGATGATCTATTATGATTTTGTGAATTTTGTGCAAGTATCCAGTCCGAATTTGATCTCATGTTCTTGATAAGAGCTGTAGAGGACATTTTGAGGAGCAACATACTAAAATTTGAACATAAATAGACAAGTAATGATTGAGGCAAATGATTTTCTTTGAAAAGGATGAATCTGGATAGTGAATTGAGAGTTAGGGAGAATTACAAAAATTATATCTTTTAATCCATAAGAAATTTAACTTCTATTTCTTCATGAGACTTTTGCATCTATATCTCAGCTATAACATATTAAAATCTCAGAATTTTTGGAGTTTCTTTAAGGGCTTAATCGAAATTATTTCTGAAACTATGCAAAAGTGGTGCTGGAATTTCTTTTGATGTGATGTGTGGATTTATGTGATTGATATGAAACTTTCTTGACATGGTGTTCTTCATGAAATATATTCCTCTGGATTTTTTTTTACATCGTGTTAAATTTTCAGAATTTATTGATATCATTTACTAATTTTTCCGGAATTTTTATTAAAGAAGTGCATTCTGCTTTATCTGAAATTTGTTGTATTTTCAAGAATAAATGGACTGCTCTACGAAATATGATGTTTTGAGTGGTTATATATGCTACATATATGGTGATGCTTGGCATATCATGTGGCATCAAAAGATGGTTTAGACCTTTGATATTGTTGCATCAAATGCCATGATGAAAATGAGACATATATGAGATTATACGTATTGTGATAATAACGAGACTGTCGGAGGTGTGAGCCGACGATGCCTCGAGAGTTTCGAGATGCCCAGAGGTTTGTGCCGAATGCCCAAAGGTTTGTGCCGGAGGTCCTCGAGAGTTTTGGGATGCCCGGAGGTTTGTGCCAGAAGCCCTGGAGGTTTGTGCCGAGGGGATTCCTTGTGATGCTAGTTGGGATGCGAGATGCCCGGAGGTTTGTGCCAGAGGCTCCTCACTACGCTAGGTTGGGTATGAGCAATAAGTTGAGGGATGCAAACATTGGTCCCTGGAAGAAAAACAATGAGATCATTATGAAAGATAAATATTGAAATTGAATCATGTGCATGGGTATGTGCATATGGCATGATGCATGATCTGCTTATGAAAGTGAATTGATGTTATTTAACATTAAGAATGCGATCATGAAGGCTTGAATGGATCTCATGGGGATGATTACATGATTTATGAATGATGTGAATCATGTGTATGTATGTGCATATGGCATGGGATAAACCTCATGGAAATACAAGTATGATTGCATGGTGATATATACACGACCACATGGTGATGTATGCTCGATAGCATAGATGATATGTGCACAACCACATGGTGATGTATGCTCGATAGCATAGATGATAAGTGCACCACCGCATGGTGATGTATGCTCGATAGCATGGATGATATGTGCTTTACTCGTGATATCTTGATTGTTTTGTCTGATACACTGTGTAGTTTGATGGATCATTACTATTGAATGCTTGTACTCACCTCTCTGGGAACCATCATTTTAGATTGAGCTATGCCTCTAACACCTGTCACGCGCTGTATGTTTTATGGATTACCGTCTGATGTCGAGGTCGAGTGCACGGAGCACCCTTGCTTCGGTGTTCATGGTTTGGTGTTTATCCGCCTCCATGTTTTGGTCATGTACAACGTGGGCTTGCTTAATGGCCTTGTAGTACAAGAGTTTTTATCTGTCCATGTTCACCAAGATGGGAGGATGAAGGGGATGCTACCGTCGCCACCGGCCGATGCATTAGGATGGGTGTGATAGGAGCGTGTGACTAGTGGAGGTTGTCACTTTTTGGGATGGCCAACACTAGCTAATGGATAGATGTACATGTTTGATGTATAGTCGGGTTCTTGTTGAGTTTAACCGAGCTTAGTTATAGTCTTAGCCCTTTTGTCATACCGACTTGTGAAATCCATCTTAGTATGTAAATAATAGTGATCCGGCTCTAAGATGCATACATATATATATATATATATATATATATATATATATATAAAGTTTGTAGTTTGTGTGTATTGCATTGTATTGTTTGGATGTGTATGGGTTAGGGAGATAATAAGTATGCTTCTATTATATGATCTGCGCTGGGACCAATTGAGATGGTATGGAACCCCAGGATTTATGGACCTGCTGCAATTGAAATGGTATCAAAGTGGAATGTTATTAAGACAAGTAAAAAAAAAAAAAAAAAAAGGTAAGTAGGTAAGTGGACTGTGGCAACCCTAGCGGATCGGGGGCCGTGTCGAGGGGTGCCACATGATGTCCATCAAAGTATGTAAATAAAAGTTGTTCAGCATTAGCTTTTATATATATATGAAAGATGTAGTTGGTGTGCATTGCATTGTATTATTTAGTTTGTGTACAAGTTAGGGAGATGTCGAGTATGCTTCCGTTATATGAATTGCGCTAGGACTAATTGAGATGATGTGAACCCCCAGGATTTATGGACCCACTAAAATTCAAATGGTATCAGAGTGACATGTTATTAGGACAGGTGATAGGTGAGTGAGCTGTGGCGACCCTAGCGAATCGGGGGCCGTGTCAAGGGGTGCCACATCTAGGGAGACAACGGCAATCCCGGTTGGTCAGGTGGCAGCAGTAATAGGAACAGTGATGGTGAGTCTTCTCCAGCTCCCTCTCTCCCTCTCTCTCTCTCTCTCTCTCTCTCTCTCTCTCTCTCTCTCTCTCTCGCTCTTGCTCTCTCTACCGAGCTCTCTCTCCACTTCCCTGTGTTTCTTCATTTGCCTTTGCCGTTCCCCTTTCTCTAGGGTTTCCTGCGCGAAGATGTGCAGAGGAGGAAGAGGCTAGAATGGGCTAGGCCCAAGAGGAAATGGCTTGGGTCGTGTAGGGACAAAAATAAAAGAAGTGGGTCGAGCCAAAGTTTGATCCAGCCCGACCCAACCTCTCTCAATTTCAATTTCTTTTTTTTTCTTTTTTCTTTTTATATGTTTTTAAATTAATAATTTTTAATTTTTAATTAATTTATATATTTTTTAAGTTATGCATTTGAGGAAAAGTTAGGTGTTAATAGCTGCCCCTTTTTGAATGTAGTCTCGAAGAGGTTGCATTCAAAGATAGAAGATACCTAAATTATTTTGGCGGTAGAGAGACCCTAGGTGCATAAGCACGTGTCAAGTCGACGGAAATGACTCATAACTATAGAAACATGCCGCGTCATAAGAAGAAAAAGAAAGACTTCGGGCTACAAAAGCTCACCATGTCATAAGAAGAAGGAGAGGGAGTCTAGGCTACAGAAGCCCACCGGGTCATAAGAAGAAGGAAAAGACTCTAGGCTACAAAGCCCACTGAGTCATAAGAAAAAGAAGAGGGACCCAGGCTATAGAAGCCCACCAAGCCATAAGAAGAAGAGAGGAAGACTCCGGGCTACAGAAGCCCACCGAATCATAAGAAGAAGGAGAGGGACTTTGGGTTACAGAAGCCCACCAGATCATAAGAAGAAGAAGGGAAGACTCTAGGCTATAGAAGCCCATTAGGTCATAAGAAGAAGAAGAGGGATTTCGGGTTATAGAAGCCTATCGGGTCATAAGAAGAAAGGAAAGACTCCGGGCTACAAAAGCCTACCAGGTCATAAGAAAAAGGAGAAAGACTCCGAGCTACAAAAGGCTAACAAGTCATAAGAAGGAGAGAGACTCCGGGTTACAGAAGTCCATCGGGTCATAAGAAGAGAGGAATACTCCAAGCTACAGAAGTCTATCGGGTCATAAGAAGAATGGGAAGACTTCAGGATACAGAAATCCATCGGGTCATAAGAAAAAGGAGAGGGATTTGGGGCTATAGAAGCCCGCCGGGTCATAAGAAGAAGGAGAGGGAGACTCCAGGTTACAAAAGTCCATTGAGTCATAAGAAGAAGGAGAGGGATTCCGAGCTATAGAAGCCCACCAGGTCATAAGAAGAATGAGAGGGAGACTCCAGGCTACAGAAGCCCATCGGGTCATAAGAAGAAAGAGAGAGACTCCGGGCTACAGAAGCCCACCGAGTCATAAGAAGAAGGAGAAGACTTTGGGCTACAGAAGCCCACCGAGTCATAAAAAGAAAGAGAGAGACTTCAAGCTAAAGAAGCCCACCGGATCATAAGAAGAATGAGAAGATTCCGCCGCTATAGAAGCCCACCAGGTCATAAGAAGAAGGAGAGAGACTTCGGGCTACAAAAGCCCACCGGGTCATAAGAAGAATGAGAGAGACTCCGGGCTACAAAAGCCCACCGATTCATAAGAAGAAGGAGAGGGACTCCAGGCTATAGAATCCCACTGGGTCATAAGAAGAAGGAGAAGTGAGGTCTCACCGTGTAACAACGAGTTTCGACTAGGTTGGAAATACATGATTTAAGTAAAACCATTTAACCTTTGTAGATGACATGATTTAAGGTTAACCATGAACCTTTGGAAAGGGCATGGTTTAAGGCTGACCATGAACCTTTGGAGATGGCATGATTTAAGGCTGACCACGAACCTTTATTGTTTTTAGAGAAGCATCCACTAATCCCTTGAAAGCTGCATGGCATTATTGGGAATTCCTGTCAAACTCAACTTGAGCAAATATCATTAGGGACGCCATCAAGAGATGTATTGGCAATATTGCAGCATTAATTGAACAAGCTAATCAAGCTAATTCCGACTTCTTTTAAAAAAACATTTGATGTCAATCAACATCATGTGGTCAAAACTGTCATCTTGCTTGGGGATGTATCATTAATCATCAAATTCTCTAGGAGTCAAGCTCTAATTAGAATGGCTACAACATGTGAAAAAGGCTTATTAGGCATGCTAAACTAGAGCTTCTTAGTCAGAAAGGGTTTCTCACACACTCTTAATAAAATGGCTATTTGATCCCATCCATTTGCATGGGAAGTAACTGATTGCTGAGCGTATCTCTCATAACTCACGTCAAAGGCTTTCAAAAACATTCGCGATGAACACAATCTGATCAATCAAAAAGGTATTTTGAAAGGACCACAATGTAGATTTGGTCATGGGCTTACACAAATGGATTATTGCTTTGAGGTCAATAAAGGAACATTTGTTGTTATCTTCATTGAGTTTTACAAGTCGAGAACTTGGAAGACAAGACAAGATAGAATTACTTCCACATCTTCAAGCAATAGCTTCTTTGTTGTGGCATCCCAAAATTCATGGCAATCTCCAAATACATTAAGGTCTATGAATAGATGATGGAAATACCATCAAGATGTATTGTAGCCATTTGATGCATAATTTGCAATGAGATTTGTGGCCAAGCTTTTAATGGATAATTATTTGATAGGAAAGAAAATCCTATCATTGGCCATGTGTTTTATAAATTGGAATTTATGCATTTATGATTTCAATTTTTATGGCCATATGAAATTGTAATTAGTATTTATATAAGTGGGGATTTAAGGTAAATTATTAAAAGTTAAAAAAAAAGGACTTATTTAAGAAAATTTTGGGCCACTTAAGTTTGGACTTTAGGCCCAAGAATGTTGAGCCTAAAGTGGGCCAAAAGGCCAGCTCATGAAGCCCATTGGGCTTTCGACGCATGGAGGGGGGAGGAGGAGCCGCATGGCCTCCTCCAAGTGTCTTCAACAAGGGAGACACTTGTCTCCTTCTTGGGGACAAGTGTCACTCAATGCAAAAAGGGAAGCATGCAAGTATTTAAACAACCAAAAAGAAAGAGAGAGAGGGATGGCCGGTTTTGAGAGAGTGAGAGAGAGAAAGAGAGTTGTCGAGTGAGAGAGGGAAACCAAGAGAGAGGAGGAGGAGGCCGCGCAAGGAAGAAGTCCACCCATTCATCACCGTTTTGCCTTTGTTTGTTGCTGATTTGTGCTTGAATCTAAGGCAAGTGAAGTCCTAAAACCTACTCTTTGCATTGCTGTGTGTATGTGTAGTAGATGGTAAGTCTTGGTTGTGGCAGATGGGATGAGATTTCGAAGCTTTGAAGGGAGATTCGTTGGTCATGCATGCTGATTTTGGAAAGACCAGTCCGACCGTCCGCGAGTTTGTGTGTTGTATGTGAAATTTTAGTTGGAATCTTGTTTTTATTTCTTCATGAAAGTTGTAGAGAACATCTTGAAGTATAACATACTAAAATTTGAGACAAATTGGACAAGTATTGAGGGGTGAAACCCTTTTTCTACGAAAACATTAGATCTGGAAACTGTTTTGTTGACCTCTTGGTGATTTCGTGTGTTGCATTTGACTTTTTATTTGGAATTTCACTTCGACCTCTTCATGAAAGTTGTATAAAACATCTTGAAGTAGAACATAATAAAATTTGAGATAAAACGAACAAGTATTTCTTGGTGAAACGATTTTCCTTTGGAAAGACTAGATCTGGAATTCGTCGTGATGACCTTCAGTGGTTTCTTGGTCTGTAAAGTAACTTTATTGTTGAAATCTCACTTTGATCTCTTAAAAAAAGTTGTAGTATCAAAAATTTAGAGGAAATGAACAAAAATAAGTCGGTGAAATCGTTGTCTTTTGAAGAAACTGGATCTTGGAAAAACGCTGCTTCAACCTAGTATGATTTCAGGATTTTTATAAAATCATACAGTTAAAATTTGGTAGTGTATCCTTAATGAAAGTTGTATTTAATATTTTTAGGAACAACATACTTAAATTTCAGAGTAAATAGACCAGTAATGACCAAGGAGACGATTTTTCTTCAACACAGGTAGATCTGGAAAACGATACCGAGAATAGGAGAAGTAAATCGATTTTATCTTTTAATCCAGAAGGAATTGAACTACGATTTCTTCATGAAACATGTACCTATAGGTCTTAAGTACAGTTTTTCTAAATTTCAGAATTTTCTGAGTTTATTTAAGGGTTTAAACGAAATTTTTTTCAAAACTATGCATGGATGATGTTAAGATCCTTTTTCGGTGATGCATGAACCTGTACGTATTTTATGAAGCCTTGTTTGATATGATGTTCTTCACAAAATATGTTTTCTTAGATCTTATCTACATTGTGGTAAATTTTCAGAATTTATTTCCATCGTTTGATAATTTTCTAGAATTTTTCATGAATAGCACGCATTCTGTTTAAGCTGGAAATTGTCTTATTTACTGTTTATTGGATTTATTATGTAAATCATGATATCCTGGATTATTATTCATGCAATGACATGATGACATTCATACATTTTGTATGACATCAAAGGATTGATGGATTTTCGTGAACTCAATGAAGTTTTCAAAACCATTGCATCATATGATACTTTTCCCAAGGCATATTATATGATTTTAAAAGGGCTGCTGTCAAATCATTGGCATTGTTGCATCAAATGTGAAATTGAAAATGAGATGCATGGGAATATGCATTGTGATGAAGAGAAGGCCGTCGGAGGTGTGAGCCGACGATGCCCCGGAAGTGTCGAGATGCCCGGAATGTGGGAGTGCCGGATGCCCGGTGGCCTAGTGGCATAATTCCATAAGGTCCTCGGGAGTTTCGAGATGCTCGGTGGTATACGGTACGTAATTCCAGAGGGGGGAATCCTGGTGGTATGTCAGTACGTAATTCCGGAAGCCCCGGAGGTGTGTGCTGGAGGAATTCCTCCTAATACTAGTTGGGATGCGAGATGCCTAGAGGTGTGTGCCGGAGGTTCCTCGCGATGCTAGGATTGGGTGCGAGTGATAAATTGTGGGATGCAAACATTGATCCTTGGAAAGAAAAACTGATGAGATTCTTGTGAAAGATAATAATTGAAAATGAATTATGTGCATGGTTGTATGCATATGGCATGATGCATGATCTACTTATGAAAATAAATTGATTCTATTTGACATTGAGAATGCGATCATGAGGACTTGAATGGATCTCATGGTGATGCATGCTCAATAGCATGGATGATACGAATCATAATGACATATGCACGATGGCATGGCAAGATATGCATGACTGCATGGCAATATATCCATGTGTGCTTGATAGTATGGATGATATGAGTGCATTATGGTATATGCACGTTGCATGGTGATATATGCATGAATGCTTGATGATGACGACATGATGATATATGTATGGTTGCGAGGTGAGGTATGCTTGATATGCATGAATGATATGTGTTTTGTTATGATGTCTTGATTGTTCTAGTTGACGTAGCAAGTAGTTTGGTGGATCTTTACTGTTAAGTGATTGTACTCATCCCTTTTGGGGAATAACATTTGAGACTAGATAAGATACTTTTGCTGGCATTACCACCAGTAGATGGATCAAGTGGTTGGATATGACCGCGAGGAGGAGGATAGCAAAGGAAGGAACTTTTGGACGGCGACACTAATCGATGGACCTTAAGTATATGACTGTTGGAGGAGATGTCGGTCATCTTTTGAAGTATAGCCGAATATAGGAGACTACGGCATTTTGATGTACCGATGAATGATCTCCATCTGATTTAAGTAAATAGAGTGTTTGGCTTTTACTTATAAATGTTTAGTTAGTGTGCATCATTTTCTGAATATAGGGGAGGGAGTTGTTGGATGTGCTTCCGTATATGAACTGCACAAGGGACCGATCTAAAAGATGTAAACCCCCATGGTTGTATGGACCCACTGCAATTGAAATGGTATCAAAGTGACATGTTATTAGGGAAAGCGAATGGTAAGCGAACTGTGGCAACCCTAACGAATCGAGGGCCGTTGAGGGGTGCCACATTTGTGGTATTATCATTTTCACTCAAATCATCCCAATCAAAAAAATTCAAAAGAGAGTTGTAATGTTGGCTCGGGAGAGGCTCGAAGGCTTAAAATTTTCAAGAGGATTTTTAAGAGCTGGTGATCATCATGGCATCATGACCAGGTCACTCGACCTTTCGAAAGCATTTGGCTTTTGAAACACAACACATATCGAAAGTCTCTTGACTAATCATTTCAACATAAGAGCCTTGCTCATCTCTCTAATTTCCTTTGCTCTTGCGATGATTTTTTTATGCAAGCACTTGGACTTTGAATATTTTTTTTCTCACAAAAGATGCAGCCTTTTGGCTTCTTTTTTCTTGATGGGCATTAGCCTTACTTTTATCAGGCACATTACTTTTTCATGCCCCATAATTTTGTCAAACTTTTTGTTCTTTGAACTTTTACAGCTCTTGTGACTTTCGAGATGCTTTTCATGTTTTCTCGTAAATGTCGATTGTATGTGGTCAATCTATATGCCTTGCCCCCAGTGAAGGGAGATGATCACCGTTTGAGGTTCAAAAATGAATAATCACGCCCAAATTGGTTAAAGCAATGGGTATCTGTGTTTGGGTAAAGAAGGAAATGCTTTTCTTCACCTTGGGATAAGTCAAGCTCTAATGAGAATTCCTTTAAAGCTACCACTAGAAGATTGATGTAAGTGAAAGTAATAGAATCTTTCTCAATTTTTCGCTCTACAACACGATCGTAACTTACTATGCTACCCCTAACGTCGGGTTGTTCTCAACAAGGTTACTTTGAATGATCATCTTTATTTGGCTCAAAAGGGTAGCAAGATGTGAGCTCAGTGCTTGGGATTGATGAAGAAAACACCTTTATCATTTCAAATCTTTACACTCAATGCGAATGAATCATCCGTCCTAAGAGAATGTTAGTCTTCACTCAACTCTCAAAAGTGTGGGCTCATGGACGTGTTTGCAAAAATTCTTAGGGATTGAAATATTGGAAACGATACATTATTACCCTACACTCGCTTTTATCCTTTAAGGGCTAACATCTATTGGATTCACCCTCATGGATATTTGGTAACTTGGCATTACCTTTCACTTACATTTGTCTTTAAGTGTTTGATGTCTTCATCATTTTACGCCAAATGCATGGTCAAGTCTTATCTTATTGGAGAGAGATATCGCCCTTATAATAATACTCTTTCGCTTTTATTGGAAAGGTATATAACTTGGCACCCAGGATGTATCATTGACAATGGAAAAGAAAATCATGTCAGAAACGGTATCAGAAATTGATAATTGGAATCGATACAGTTTACTCTTCCTTCAAATTCTCCTTTTTGGATGCTAGGCAACTCCCTTCATTTGTCTTATCATGCAAAGTGTGTGGCACCCCTCGACAGCCCCCGATACGTTAGGGTCGCCAAAGTCCGCTGACTTTTTTTTTTCTTTACTTTCCCTAATAACATGCCACTCTGATACCATTTCAATTGCTGCGGGTCCATACAACCATGGGGGTTTACATCTTTTATTATCGGTCCCTTGCGCAGTTCATATGGGGAAAGCACATCCATAACTCCCTTCCCTACATGCAGAAAATGATGCACACCTGCTAAACTTTTATAGGTAAAAGCCGTACACTTTTATTTACTTAAACCAAATGGACATCATTCATCGGTACATCAAAATGTCGTAGTCTTCTATACTCGACTATACTTCAAAAGATGACCGACATCTCCTCCAACAGTCGTATACTTAAAGTCCATCAATCAGTGTCGGCATCCAAAAGTTCTTTCCTCTGCTATCCTCCTCCTCGCGGTCATATCCAACCACTTGATCCATGTACTAGTAGCAGTGACAGCAGAGGTATCTTATCTAATATGAAATGTTGGTCCCCAAAGGGATGAGTACAGCCACTCAACAGGTAAAAGACCCAATAAACCACTCAATGCATCACACAATACAATCATAACAATCATAGCAAAACACAGGTCATTCATGCATCCATGCATAACTTACCTTGAAGCCATGCATATGTTATCACACCACATGTACATACATCCTCATATAACCTTCACCATCATGTCATACATTTACCATTATGCCATAGGTGCACATACATCTATGCACTTACCATCATCATGTCACACATGTACCATCATGCCATAAGTGCACATACATCCATGCACTCATCATCATGCACTCATGCATACATGTTGCCATATCATGCATAATTCAATTTCAATTTCCCAATTTTATTCTTTCATTTTGGGTCACCACATTTCTCTTTCCCGGGACCAATGTTTGCATCCCACATTTTTCGCTCGCACCTAACCTGACATCCCAAGGAACCTCCGGGCATGTATTCAAAATACAACCGAGCATCCGCCCCCTACATTCTGGGCATCTCACATCCCAACTAGCATCACGAGGCATCCCCCCGAGCACAAACCTCCGGGGCTTCCGGAGTTACGTACCGACATACCACTATGATTCCCCCCCTCTGGAATTACGTACCGTATACCACCGCGCATCTTGAAACACCCAAGGACCCTTTGGGCATGCATCATGATACAACCGAGCATCTGGCACAAACCTCCGGGCATGTATCATAACACAATTGGGCATCCGGCGCTCCCTAGCCAGGCATCCCGACACTCCTGGGGCATCGTTGGCTCACACTTCCAACGGCATTCTCATTTATCATAGTTCGTATTTTTCAATTACAGCTCAATTTCAACATGGCATATGATGTGATGGCAAACAAGATCATTTTCATCATTTGATTCTTATATGCATTTCCAATCATCATCATACATGCAGCAAGATACAATCCATGGGGTCCATGCAACTTAAAATGATCCATACATCATGACTTTTGAGAGTTAGCAAATTCCAGCTTGCACAATTTCGGAAAACATGTAAATTAAATATCCATATGATCTTCAAAAATCATAAAATCAGAACATGTGATAGAAAAGAAATAAAGATAGCAATTCCATGAGAACACATGCTCAAAAGAGCTTCACACAAGAAGATATAGCTCACACAGTACAGCATGCAAGATTCGGATAAAGTCAGATTGTGCAGTTCTTGAAATATTTCAATTTAAATAGCCGAACAGCCTCCAAAAATTATGAAATTTTACCAGATGATAGTCAAGACCCTAAGGTATATTTTTCATGAAGACATCGAGGCCAAATTCTCTCTGGATAATTTACTATAGTTGGGCGAAGCTACTGTCCCTAATACCGAACTGTCCAGTTTAGCTGTCTCTGAAAAATCAAGGTTTCGCCTACTTATCTTCCTTCATTTCCTCTGAATTTTTGATATGTTTTACCTCAAGAGGTCCACTAAAACTTTCATTAAGGGATCTAGGTGATATTCTCAAAGGATAGTCACCATTTAGTCCATGAAATCTTGGGAGTCCAGTATCATACTTCCAGATCTGTCGTCTTCAAAGAAAAATCGTTTCACTAGGCTACACTTGTTCGTTTTACCTCAAATTTGAGTATGTTAATCATCAGGATGTTATCTACAACTTTAGTGAAAAATTTGAAGTGAATTTCTTAGTAAAAGGTGACATGAAACACACAAAACCACCAAGAGGTCGACGAAACAGTTTCAGATCTAGCCTTTTCGTAGAGGGAGGGTTTCACCCCTTAAAACTCAGCCATTTTGTCCCAAATTTTAGTATGTCATACTTTGAGATGTTTTCTACAACTTTGGTGAAGAAATGAAAGCCAAAATACGACTCAAAACCCACATGCAAGCCTCTACAACGTTCGGGGTCAGGCTGTATAGTCGAGAACAGAATACATTTTCAAGAACAACACACTCAAGCTTCGGTTTCTCACAACCTAAACGACCGAGATTCATCACCATTTCAAACACACATGCAAGACACACATGCAAGAGCAGAATATGGATCCCAACTTGCCTTTATACCGAGCAAGCACAAGCAATCACGGCGGACGATAGACGCATGGCGATGGGTGACGGACAAGCGGACGGACGGACACACCGCTTCTTCCTCCTCTCTCTCGGTTCCTCACCCTCTCAGCAACCCCCTCTCTCTCTCTCTCTCTCACTCTCTCAAAACCAGCCACTCCCTCTCTCTCTTTCTTTTTGGTGGTTTATATACTTGCATGCATCCTTATTTTGCATGGGGGACCCTTGTCCCCAAGAAGGAGACAAGTGTCTCCTTTGCCGAAGAAACTTGGAGGAAGCCATGCGGCTCCTCCTTCCCCCTCCATGCGTCGACAGCCCAATGGGCTTCATGGGCTAGCCTTTTGGCCCACTTTAGGCTCAACATTCTTGAGCCTAAAGTCAAAACTTAAATGACCCAAGATTTTCTTAAATAAGTCCATTTTTACTTTTAATAATTTACCTTAAATCCTCACTTATATAAATACTAAATTACAATTTCATATGGCCATAAAACTTGAAATCATAAATCCATATATTCCAATTTATAAAACACATGGTCAATGATAGGATTTTCTTTCCTATCAAATAATTATCCATTAAAAACTTGGCCACAAATCTCATTGCAAATTATGGATCAAATGGCTACAATACATCTTGATGGTACTTCCATCACCTATTCGTAGTTCATGGTATATCCAAGGGTTGTCATGAAATTTTGGGATGCCAAAATTCTCCCCTCCTTAGAGAATTTCGTCCTCGAAATTAGACATTTCCTATGTCTCTTAAAATAAGTGAGAGTACCTTTTTCTCATCTCATTTTCACTTTCTCATGTGGCTTCCTCCACATCATGATATCACCATAATATCTAAACCAATGGAATTTTCTTGGTCCTGAGAATTTATTCCTTTCGATCCAGTACTTGCACAGGCTCCTCAATGTACCTCACTTCCTCATCCATTTTGATGGCTTCATGATTGAGTATGTGACTAGGGTCTAGCTGATACTTTTTCAGCATCGACACATGAAACACATCATGTAAATTTTCCAATTTAGGAGTCAGCGCCAAATGATAAGCTACATCTTTTATTCTTTCAAGTATCTCAAAAGATCCAACAAATATAAGGCTTAACTTACCCTTCAGATAGTCTTTGTGAACTGCTAGGAAATGGGTAGACTTAGTCAAGCGATCTACTATCACCTAGATAGAGTCATGACCACTTAATGTCCTTGGTAATCCTTGCACTAAATCCATCATCACATGATCCCATTTCCATTTTTAGTATATCTAATGGTTTCAATCTAACACACCATTTAGCCAAATTATTCCTATACCTTTGTCACCATCAATTCAAGCCTAGAACCATCAAAATCGACACCATTAACAACTCATCCGGTTCAGTCCAATAAAGACATTCACTACGCTTTCACTGCAACATGAATTCAAGCCTAAAATATAGCATCATTCCTTCGATTCAAATATTGATAGTCCACCAGGACTCATTCAATTGAAAGATCGACAATCCACCAAAATAAGAACTTGTCTAGTTTCCATCGAATATATTTCATGTCTCACCTAAAAGATCATCACTTAGACTAATCACTCATCAAATCCACAACATGAACTTTTACCTTTTTCACCTTGGAAAGACTATAACCACAATTGATCATATCCACTAGTTCCACAAAACCTTCTCAAACTAAGATCTTCACCTAAAATTAAAATTTGACCACTATCGATTAAACCTATTATTCTGACATATAAACCACAAGTAATTTCATGTTTCATATGACCACTCAAACTCATGACTTCCAAGATCAATCTATACAGACTAAATGCCTCTATGTAATGCATCAAGACTTCCAATGAGATCCTCTAATAGGAAGTCACCACTTAGCTCAAATGATCATAACTTAATCCTCAAATTCATAATTCACTCTCCATAATTCATTTCTTAAGCTTTGCTTGTAGCACTCCGCTTAGATGTTGGGCATGTTCTTCAGGTCCTTTAGAATATATCAAGATATCATCAAACAAAGACAATCACAATTTAATCCAAATAAGGCTTAAATATCCTATTCATTAAATCCATGAATGCAGCTAAGGCATTCGTCAATCCAAATAGCATAACTAGGAACTCATAGTATCCATAGCGAGTCCTAAATGTGGTATTAGAAATGTCTTCTTTTTTAATCCTTAGTTGATGGTATCCTGACCTCAAGTCAATTTTAGAAAAGACTGAACTTCCTTGCAACTAATCAAATAAATTATCAATTCTAGGTAATTAGTACTTACTCTTAACAATTACATGATTCAATTGCCTATTATCAATGCACAAACACATCGACCCATCCTTCTTTTTCACAAACAAGAGTTCTATAGGCTTAACCATGCTTCCACTGTGCCACTCTGATAAAATTATCCTAGAGACACTACCTTCCCAATTTAGTTCATAATTTGGTTCATTCCTGCCCCCTTTTGCCATCCTAGAAGCTTGCCAGGAGCTGCTCCTTGTTCAGGTCCTCTGACCTCGTCATCCACTCCCTGCCCTCATCAAATCGAGTCGTTACAGGTACACCAGCTTTCGCCTAGTTCGAACCCAAACCACACATCCATTGGAGGGTCTCGTTTCGATAGGGACTAACTTACAGAGATATTATCCGCTTTGGCCTATCCCATTCTTAGCCTCACGGTTTTATCCTTAGCGCATGGGTAAGTACTATCTTAGGAGATCATTCATCCTAGTCCATTGCTTACGGAGCTAGTTCATTCCTACGATGACATCAAAGTCATACATAACTATCACTATCAAGTCCATTTCCAGATCTCATTCCCCTAGGGTTATCTTACACTTCTCATATGTTAACGTAGATAACAACATGTCTTTCAGTGATGTGGAGATACAAAGAGGCATATCTAAAGATTTGGTTCCTATTTCTCACAATCATCTATATTTTTCGGACACAAATGAATGCGTGCCACTCATATCAAATAACGCATATGCCTTCTTATCCATCTATCAAAATTGTACCTGAGATAACACTTTCGGAAGCTTTCGCTTCCTCTTGGGTGACCGCATACACCTGTCCTTGTGCTGGTGGCCTCTGTGGATTCCTTGGTAGGTTTGGTCCACTAGTACTTTGTTGTACCTATCGCATCGAGTTGACATTCGGCTACGACCTCTCTTGTGGACAATCTTTCTTAAAGTGACCTCTCTGCCCACAGCCAAAACATTTCAATCGATCATTACAAGGTCCTGGTCCATGTTGTCCACCACATCTCTAGCAAAAATTACCCTAGGAGGGTACTCTCCCAAAAATCGAGGCATTCCAAGTTCTTCTAAAATTTACAAAGTTATTCTTTTTCTTAGGTTCCCTAGGATTGACCTTGATCAGGATAAGGTCTCTTACCCCTTCAAACATCATTAAAGGTCATCTGCCTCTTAGATTCTGATTGCTCTCTCACTAACTCTTGCTCCACCAATTGTGCCCTCTCATAGATCTCATTATAATCTCTTATATTCAAAGGCACTAGTTGTTTTCTAATATCAGTCCTTAATCCTTTTAGAAATCTCTTAGCTTTTTCCTCTCGATCGTCAACCAATCTAGGAGCATACCTAGACAATTCAGAAAATTTTGCCTCATATTGGTCTACTGTCAGCTCCCTTTGTTCCAACTAAACAAATTCAGTGATCTTCCTATCCTTGGCACAATCAAAGAAATGCTTCCTATTGAAAGCCCTAACAAACTCATCCTAGTTTATATCAGTACCTGGTGGAAAGATTGTATCTTTTGAAGCTCTCCACCAAAACTTTGCATTCCCCTCCAGCTGGTACTTTGCCAAAGTTATTTTCTCAACATCATTGCAGTCCAACAATCGGAAAGTTCGTTCTATTCCATCAATCCATTGTTCCGCCTCCTCAGGACTTCTTGTTCCACTAAACTTAAGTGGCTTCAACTTCAAAAATTATTCCACCAATCCTTGAGGGTGACATTCCACTCCAAGTTGTTGCTGCGCTTATCTATCCATCAGATTTCCAATATTGGCCAATGCTTGCAGGATATCTTCCATTCGGGGTTCAACCCTTGCAGCAGAGGCTTCAGCCCTCGATGGATGAGCACTTCCAGCTCGCACCATGACTTTCCTACAATTTCCAAGCATTGCCTCAGGAATAATTTGAGACTCACTGTCTCCATTTGAAGCAACTACTACTACTACATAAGTAACATATATATATATATATATATATATTACTGGTACCTAAAGACAACCCAAAATAAACTACTAAGGATCTACAAGTGAATACTTATCACCGATTATTCAAAGTTAGTTAACCATTCCAGTTAGTATCCTATGGTATGCATCATTCTATCCTCAATTCCATCTGAGGCACCTTATCACTCCAAATAGACCATCGCTCTAATACCAATACCGGGATGTGGCACCCCTCGACGACCCCCGATCCGTTAGGGTCGCCACAGTCCGCTTACTTTTTTTTTTCTTTACTTTCCCTAATAACATGTCACTCTGATACCATTTCAATTGCAGCGGGTCCATACAACCATAGGGTTTTACATCTTTTATTATCGGTCCCTTGCGCAGTTCATATGGCGGAAGCACATCCATCAACTCCCTTCCCTACATTCAGAAAATGATGCACACCTGCAAAACTTTTATAGATAAAAGCCGTACACTTTTATTTACTTAAACCAGATGGACATCATTCATCGGTACATCAAAATGCCGTAGTCTTCTATACTCGACTATACTTCAAAAGATGACCGACATCTCCTCCAACAGTCGTATACTTAAAGTCCATCGATCAGTGTCGGCATCCAAAAGTTCCTTCCTCTGCTATCCTCCTCCTCGCTGTCATATTCAACCACTTGATTCATCTACTGGTAGCAGTGGCAGCAAAGGTATCTTATCTAGTCTGAAATATTGGTCCCCAAAAGGGTGAGTATAGCCACTCAACAGGTAAAGGACCCAATAAACCACTCAATGCATCACAAAATACAATCATAACAATCATAGCATAACACATGTCATTCATGCATCCATGCATAACTTACCTTGAAGCCATGCATATGTCATCACACCACATGTACATACATCCTTATATAACCTTCATCAACATCATGTCATACATTTACCATTATACCATAGGTGCACATACATCCATGCACTCACCATTATCATGTCACACATGTACCATCATGCCATAGGTGCACATACATCCATGCACTCATCATCATGCACTCATGCATACATGTTGCCATACCATCCATAATTCAATTTCAATTTCCCCATTTTATTCTTTCATTTTGGGCCACCACATTTCTCTTTCCCGGGACCAATGTTTGCATCCCACATTTATCGCTCGCACCCAACCTGGCATCGCGAGGAACCTCCGAGCATGTATTCAAAATACAACCAAGCATCTGGCCCCCCACATTCTGGGCATCTCGCATCCCAACTAGCATCACGAGGCATCCCCCTAGGCACAAACCTCCGGGCCTTCCGGAATTACGTACCGACATACCACCAAGATTCCCCCCCTCTGGAATTACATACCGTATACCACCGCGCATCTCGAAACTCCCGAGGACCCTCCGGGCATGCATCATGATACAACCGGGCATCCGGCACAAACCTCCGAGAATGTATCATGACACAACCGGGCATCCGGCACTCCCAAGCCAGGCATCCCGACATTCCCGGGGCATCGTCGGCTCACACCTCCGACGGCATTCTCATTTATCATAGTTCATATTTTTCAATTACAGCTCAATTTCAACATGGCATATGATGTGATGGCAAACAAGATCATTTTCATCATCATTTGATTCTTATATGCATTTACAATCATCATCATACATGCATTTACAATCATCATCATACATGCAGCAAGATACAATCCATGGGGTCCATACAACTTAAAATGATCCATACATCATGACTTTTGAGATTTAGCAAATTCCAGCTTGCACAATTTCGGAAAACATGTAAATTAAATATCCATATGATCTTCAAAAATCATAAAATCAGAACATGTGATATAAAAGAAATAAAGATAGCAATTCCATGAGAACACATGCCCAAAAGAGCTTCACACAAGAAGATATAGCTCACACACTACAGTATGCAAAATTCGGATAAAGTCAAATTGTGCAGTTCTTGAAATATTTCAATTTAAATACCCAAACAGCCTCCAAAAATTATGAAATTTTACCAGTTGATATTCAAGACCCGAAGGTAGATTTTTTGTGAAGAATTGAGGCCAAATTCGCTCTGGATAATTTACTATGGGTGGATGAACCTACTGTTCCTAATACCAAACTGTCCAGTTTAGCTGTCTCCGAAAAATCGAGGTTTCCTCTACTTATCTTCCTTCATTTCCTCTGAATTTTTTATATGTTTTACCTTAAGAGGTCCAATACAACTTTCATTCAGGGATCTAGGTGAGATTCTCAAAGGATAGTCACCATTTAGTCCATGAAGTTTCGGGAGTCCAGTATCATACTTCCAGATCTGTCGTCTTCAAAGAAAAATCGTTTCACTAGGCTACACTTGTTCGTTTTACCTCAAATTTGAGTATGTTAATCATCAGGATGTTCTCTACAACTTTCTTGAAGAAGTTAAAGTGAATTTCTTAGTAAAAAGTGACATGAAACACACGAAACCACCAAGAGGTCGACAAATCAGTTTCAGATCTAGCCTTTTCGTAGAGGGAGGTTTTCACCCCTTAAAACTCAGCCATTTTGTCCAAAATTTTAGTATGTCATACTTTGAGATGTTTTCTACAACTCTGGTAAAGAATTAGAAGCCAAAATCTGACTCAAAACTCACATTCAAGCCTCTACAATGTTCGGGTTCAGGCGGTATAGTCGAGAACAGAATACATTTTCAAGAATAACACACTCAAGCTTCGGTTTCTCACACCCTAAACGACCGAGATTCATCACCATTTCAAACACACATGCAAGACACACATGCAAGAGCAGAATATGGACCCAACTTGCCTTTATACGGAGCAAGCACAAGCAATCACGGCGGACAACGGACGCACAGCAACGGGCGACGGATGAGCGGATGGATGGACACACTGCTTCTTCCTCCTCTCTCTCGGCAACCCTCTCTCTCTCTCTCTCTCTCACTCTCTCAAAATCAACCACTCCCTCTCTCTCTTTCTTTTTGGTGGTTTATATACTTGCATGCATCCTTATTTTGCATGGGGGACACTTGTCCCCAAGAATGAGACAAGTGTCTCCTTTGCCGAAGACACTTGGAGGAAGCCATGCGGCTCCTCCTTCCCCCTCCATGCGTCGACAGCCCAATGGGCTTCATGGGCCGGCCTTTTGGCCCACTTTAGGCTCAACATTCTTGAGCCTAAAGTCCAAACTTAAATGGCCCAAGATTTTCTTAAATAAGTCCATTTTTACTTTTAATAATTTACTTTAAATCCCCACTAATATAAATACTAAATTACAATTTCATATGGCCATAAAACTTAAAATCATAAATCCATAAATTCCAATTTATAAAACACATGGCCAATGATAGGATTTTCTTTCCTATCAAATAATTATCCATTAAAAGCTTGGCCACAAATCTCATTGCAAATTATGGATCAAATGGCTACAATATATCTTGATGATACTTCCGTCACCTATTCATAGTTTATGGTATATCCAGGGGTTGTCATGAAATTTTAGGATGCCACAAAGTGAACGAGATCGAATGGGCTATTTTGGCATCTAAGGCATTTGCGAATAACGAAACTTCCTAGAACGGATTCAACTTCATTCTGTCTCTATGGAAAATTGGCGCTGATGAAGCCTCGACGCATGCTTGCTCCTCGAGTTCCATAAGCCCACACGTTTATCATTTAGAAGGGGCTGAATTCGATCTCAAATAAATTCCTCATTCTACCTGAGAAAGCGACCACACGAAGAAAGGGCCTTAAGTAAAGCTTTCTCAAAATTTATTTTTAAAACATTTTGAAGGTAGATGTAAATGTTCATTTGAAACACTTCTGAGTTTTTTTTTTTTTTTTTCAGAAGGTTGATTTTCACAAAATTGAATTTCCATCATTAAAAAAAATGTGTCGCATGATTTACAAAAGCATCAATTAGATTCGCAATCAAAACCCAAAATGGAAAACATGGTTCTTAACATGAATAAAGACAATGATAAAATACAGGAAACTCTTGCGCAAATGAAAATAAAAATCAACTCTTATCCTAGCCCTAGAATTCACTTCTTTATGTGGTCACCACAAGAATGTCAAGGAGCATCGCACATAACCTGCAAAAAGACGGTAATGTTAGAACGTGAATGAGAGAAAATTATATCTCAATGAGGTCACTTCTTACAATAAAATCAAGGCGACGGTACATGCCCCATAGTCATTATTATGGGGTTTTGGTATTTCACCAATATTTTATCATAAGAGAAGACATCATTTAAAGAAATTGATCTGCGGCTATAAGTCAAACTTCCACTCTATTCCAAAAGTTTCCCGCAAAAGTGGCATTGATTTTTGAAAGATTAATTTGTGATTTTTACTCATAGAAAAATGAGGTAACTTTTGTATTGAGAAACCTATACACAAAATGGATTTACATTTTAGTCCCAAAATGTGAGAATGAGAGAAGTTGATAAAAAAAAAAAAAAAAAAGCAATTTCAATTTTTGTGCCCCAATATAAAATCACAACTTGAAAGTTTTTTTTTTTCAAAATGATTTTGAGCCCATAATTAGAAATTTAAACACAACCATGTGTTCAACACGGCCAAATCAAAGTGTTTGGAACTTGCATTCAATGTTCACTTGTCAAATATGATTGCCAATTTTTTCAATTATAAGCCTACAATATCGAGGGCAACCAATTGATGTTCACAAATTTCAAGATGGAGATTCAATACAAAATGAGCAAATAAAAAGGAAAATGATACTTATTATGGGTGTCGACCTTTGTCTCTGTTTTTTTCTTTTTTTAATAATTACATAAACATGCACATGGGATTTGGTTCGATTTCTACTTTATATGGCTCAAAATGGAGTCATAGGATCACCGAACTTAACCAACAAGTTCGCGGTTAGGTTGTGTTACCCATGACTCTAGCTTTGATAAAGAACTGACCCGTGTCGCACGGTTGCAGACCGGGGTGGCTACCTTCGACATGAAGAAAGAAATTTTAGGTTAGAGATGGGTGACTCGTACTACATGGATTGTAGTTGGAGTGGTATCCACCTCAACACTATCCTAAGTGATCCTATACGGCCCAGGTCTAGCGGCAGGTAATGTGTACCATGGTGTAGTGCAATGCAGGAAACACAAGCATGAGAATTTATAGGCAAGCAGCACTCCATAAATTCAAAATATAAACATCCAATCCCAACTTCACACCTACATGACAAAGGGTTAACAATCACTCATCCCCTTATAACTTCCAACTGCAAAAACATTTAACACCTAACACGTTAGGGGCGTACCTGGAATCCTCGCTACCAAACAAAAATATTTTTGAACAAAATTAATTTTGGTTTAAGTCCTCTAAGGTTTAAAACCAAGTCTCCAGCGGAGTCACCAAGCTACTGCGACCTACCCCTCGGGGGAGGGAATAGATTTAGGGATATTGCCTAAAGGATGAATTTATAGCCCTTGATTAGGCACAGGCTCTCCCAAGCCCATACCTCGTGTGACATTGGGATATTCTAAAGAATTTCGCAAAAAGGAGTTGCCACTAGCCTATTGGGGTCGGCTAGAAACTAAGTGAGATATGGGAGTATACCTCATTTCCTATGCAACCAGAGAATCTAGGGTCGGAGACTTGATTACACTAATTAATCAATTAGTGCCCTTTCAATACCTAATCTTGTTCATTTTAAAGGAAATGATTTTTGTCAGGCAGTTTGGATTGATTTTATACCTATTTCACTAACACGTGAGGTGATCATGCAAATGCACAATCATTAAAGTAACAATCATAGCTATCAAGATCCTAATTGTAGCAAAATTAAACTTGTGCAATTAAACATAATTAGATATGCTAATTAAACATACGATATAATCAATATACCAGCAAATAAAGGCCTAATTACACTAAAAATGGCAAAACATAGCAATTCTTAATCAAACCCTATATTTTTTGGATTCGAAATTTTTTAAAAATTATTTTAAAAATTTTAATTTTTTTAAAAATTATTTTAATATTATAATGATATAATTTATTTAAAATAAAACCATGTTGGATCCCAAGGTTGGGTCCGACCTAGTTGGGCCAGACGGCTTGAACTTGGATCGAATTGGACCAAGCAACCCAAAATAGCAAAAACCAGTCAAGCTAGGCCTGATGTGTAGGCCCAGTCTAGTCTAATTTTTATAAAAACAAAGCCCACACTAACTAGCCCAAACTTGGCCCGAATTGCCCAAAAACCGTACCCATTTCATAACCCACGCTCAACCCAATTTTTGGCTGAAACCCTAGGGCTTATTGGCGGCAATGATGATGACGGCAATGGGCTTGACGGCAGTGGTGACGTGGCGGGCAGCAACGGCGATATCGGGGCCTATGAGGATGGACGACAGCTACGTTGGATGCAAGCAAGAGCATCAGCACTTAGGCGCTATGGCTTTTGGCGTAGGGTTCCAGCGGTCGTCAAGTGTGGGCGACAAGCATTGGCATTTAGAGCCCTAGCGCGCTAAATTTTAAGTGCTATGGCTTTTAGCGTAGGGTTCCATTTGATCGGCGGGCTTCACCTTTACGAGTTGACAATTCAGTATTTTCAAATTAGTGTTGCGGCGAGGGGGGCATGGGTAGACCGACAAGCATTGGCATTTAGAGCCCTAGCGACGTACGGAGAAGATAAAGGAGGCCACAGATATTGAATAAACGGTCGTCGAAGCCCACCGACGCTGCGGTGCCTCTGTCCCGCGAAGCCATCGCCGATTCACCTCCTCGTCGCTCGCTTTGCTACTATTTTCCTCTCGCCGGAGCTCCGACGATCTTCCTCGCAGGCCGGCCACAAGATTTTTTTTTCTTTTTCAGAGAAAAGAAAAAAAAAGGAGAAAAGTAAAAGAAAATTTAGGTATTTTCTTTATATTATTTTTTATTATTTTTGCTATTTTATTTTGTCTTTTTAGTGTAATTATTCCTTTAATGTGAAATTGAAATTCCATGATATGAAATTGCCTTGAAATTAGTGATTGTCAGTCCGATTTCCAAGCTCGAAATCCGACTCGCAATTTTGTAATTGCTAATCCGATCTCCCGCTCGAGATCCGATTCGTGATTTATGTGAAATTGGCCAACCCGATCTCATGCGCGAGATATGGTTTGTCAATTTTTGGATATCAATCTTATCTTGTTTGATTTGCTGTCGTTAAGTTGGTTGAGTCAATCTTATTTTTGTAAAGAAAAATCCAAAAAATATTTGAGTTAGGATTAGATTTGCTGTGTTAGGGTTAAAATTGCAATCTTATTTCGAATTTTAAATAAGAAAATCCAAAAAATGTTGAATTAGGATTACGTTTGTTTTGGTTATTATCTTTTATATTTAGAATAAGAATTTTATTTCGAATCATGGAAAAGAAAACCAAAAGAAAAAGCACATTCATTTAGGGTGTTAGTTTTATCATTATTTAAATTGCATGTGAAATTTTAATTTCGAAATTAATAAAAAAACACAAAAAATCATCATGCATATATCATGTTGAATTAAGACATTCTTTGCATGTCATTGCATATTATGATAGATTGCATGCTTATTAAGAAAAAAAATCATATGCATGACATATAGCGTTAGGTTCATGAAATGCACGTCATTTAGTGATTGTTGCTAGATTCACCTAATTAGGAATTGCATGTCATTAGAACTAGGTCATATAGCTAAACCATGTTGCCATGTCATATCATTTTATATTAGATTAGTGGCATGCATTGCATAAAGCATGATTCTCATTAATTAAGTGAAAACAAAACAAACTTGCGTGTTAATTAGAAACCATATCTAGGGTTGTTGATGTGGATTTTAATTTAACATTGCAGATGCTTTCGTTGCTATGAGGTAAGTCTCGCATTTTATTTATTGCTTTACTTGGGTGTTAAATTGGTGGATTGTGCACCCGTATGAGCACCTCACATGTTAGGAAAATAGATTTAAAATCAATCCAAACTGCTTGCCAAACATTTTCTCAAAATAAAAAGAAATGTACCGAAAGGGCGTTAGAGAATTCTAGCGTAATCAAGTCCCCATACCCATAGTCTCTGGTTCGTAGGAGTAAAATAATTCTCCCATTATTTTACTTGGGTTTCTAATCGACCCACCAAAAATAGATTAGTGGCGACTCCTAATTGAAAATCAATTGCGTGTTAAGAACTTGAACCTAAGTCGTGAATTGGTATGGGCTCGGGAGAGCCCGAGTTAAGTCTAGGCTTAACAATCCATTAGCCAAACCCTAGGTGGTTCAAACCCCGAAAAATTGGTCGCGACAAGTTGTTGTGGCATCAGGTAGAGGCATGGGTTGCTGGTGCAGTGGCGGTGACAAGTGAGCGGTTTCTTGGCAATGTCGGAGGCCGAATGGCAGCGGTGCTAGGCTGGTGCTACAATGGCAGCAAAGAGATTGAGCTGCTAGCACGGTGGTCATTGTGGCTACTGGTGCTACATCAGCGTCACGGCTTAAAGCTACTAGTGGTCGCTGCGGCATCGGCGACGTTGACGCAACAAGCTTGGACAGCGATGGGTAGGAGGGCGGCGACTCAGCTTGGACGATGTCGAGCAGCGTCGCCGCTACCCTCCTCCCCTCCATTTCTTCTCCCTATTCTCTTTTGCTGCCATTGCTTCTTCACGTTGCCGCATCTGCTCCAGATCTGGGTTCTGAGGAGACAGCAGCAGTTGCGATTGGTTGAGTAGCGGCGGCGGCAGGAATAGCGATGGCGAGTTTTCTCCAACTCCCTCTCTCTCTCTCTCTCTCTCTCTCTCTCTCTCTCGCTCCTGCTCTCTCTACCGAGCTATCTCTCCACCTCCCTATGTTTCTCCGTTTGCCTTTGTTGTTCCCCTTTCTCTAAGGTTTTCTTACATGAAGATGGGCAGAGGAGGAAGAGGCTAACGTGAGCCGAGCCCAAGAGGAAACGGCTTGGGCCGTGTGGGGAGAAAAAGAAAAGAGGCTGGTTGAGCCAAAGTTTCATCCGGCCCGACCCGACCTCTCTCAATTTCAATTTCTTTTTTCTTCTTTTTTTCTTTTTTAAATTAATAATTAATAAATTTAAATTAATATATATTTTAAATTATGTATTTGAGAAAAGGTTAGGTGTCAACATGGACTAATGAGAACCAATCTAGTTTCGGATTCTAAGGAGATTTGGTCCAATTACTAGTTTCTTAGGAATGTGGGAAAGCCGAACCAAGAACCTAAGTAGTATTGACACTGGCACATAACATGCCACACGACATAACATGACATGTCGACATGTTATTTCTTAAAAAACAGATAATTCTAATACGTTGTAACATATTATATATTAAATATATATTTTTATATACATAATAATTTATCATTTTTAATTATTTCTATTAAATTAATTTGATTCAAATTCATAAATAAATAAATAAATAAATAATAAAAAATATATAGAATGAATTTGATACTAAAAACATTAATCCACCATTTATTGATATCATTTGTTGTTTCAATTTAACAAATTCAATTCCATTCTAATAATCCATAATACTTGGAAAGAAAAAAAAATAAGTAATTCATATTCTAAAATTGCTTGTCAGGCGTATTGGAAGAGAAGGGAAAAAAAACTTGAGAAATGAATTGTGTATCACTGGAAATGTGAGTCAAAAGAGAAAAGAAGAGAATATTAGTTTTTTTTCCAATTTATTATTTTTTATTTTTTTTCACATTTTATACATTTTGACCCCTCATTTATTTAAAATTTTTAAAATTGATTTCATATATTAAAATCATGTGTGAAAACTTGCATATGAGAAGAGTGTCAAGAAAGTTGACCAAGGATCGAATTTTCAAACATGCATTAACCAAGTATTGGAGAGCATTTGAAAGTATTAGACACATATCAGAATATCCAACACAACATGAAGGTGAAAAGTGTTTCTTAAATGGGAACCTATAAAACCCTTATATAGAAATTGACTTATACACTTTGGATTAAACCCCTAATTTTCCTCTTCAAGAGCGACTCCTTGGCTTTCTTCCTTTATGAGAAAATTTCTTCTGCTTGAAAGTCTTGCTCTTCGTTGATGTCACCACCACCAGCTATGGGGAGGCACCGATGATGAGCTCCACTAGTGACAAGCTCTTGCACAATTTGTTCATCCTTAAGTGACCGAGGACAATAGAGGGAAGAGAATGAAAGTGGTCATTGTAGTGTCAGTCACAAGGCCTAGTTCCTTGAAGACTTTAGGATCGTCAACTTAATATGTGTTTGGTAACCATTCTATTTCTGAGAATAATTTTTAGTTAAAAATGATTCCATTTTATTCTGGTCCATAAACGAGTTTATAAGCATTTTAAGGTATTTGATAATTGCTCAAATTTTCTATTCTCATAATACAAATGCATTTGATATGTCCCTTAACTTTTTTGAAGCTTAGAATTTTTTAAAGTTTTCAAATAATTTTACTATATTTTTCTGTCTTTTTCAATCTTTTTTCATCCATTTTCTTCTTCTCTAGCTAGTTGCCAGCCATAGCAATGGCCGATGACTAGATGGGCACGGTCCGACAACCTCGCTAGAGCCTCTCCAGGTTAGGACATGGTTCAACAAGCTCGTCGGAGCCTTGCCAGGGTTGTTGGGTGAGCTCACTTGAGCACTAGGAAGGTTGAGTCTCACGGCAGTTGACCGTGGGGCCTAGCAACGCTTCAGTGAGCTCGTCGGCCCTCACCCAATTGGTCATTGGGCCACGATAATGAGAAAGAAGAAGAGCAAACTAAAGAAAGAAAAAAAAAAGAAATTTGGCTTGATTTTTGAATTATTTTTAAGAATAGATAAGTAACTATTTTCTATCTTTTTATTCTGTTTCTTTTTCTGAGAATAAAAAAGTTATTAAATGGATTTTTATTTTTTATTAAGAAAAATAAAAAATAGATACTATTTTATTAGTTAATAAATAGACTCTTACTAATCAATTCGGATAAATATTTGTTGGGAAAAGTTGATTGAATTTTTGGATTAAAGCAATTCTCCATCCGCTGCTTCATCTCTGGGATATTAACTCTCTCATCTCTCCACATGTTTAGCGAGTTTGTCGGAATGTTAAAGTAACGACAGAGCTATGCTGCCGCGTGTGGTATTGTTGTGGCTGTGTGTGAGCCATGTGGCTTTCTCGTTTTGTGCTCTCTCCACTCAAGGCTCTATCTTTTTTCGGTTTACGTAAATTGGATTTTTTTTCTTTTACGAAATTAGGTCATCATAATCTCATGGACTTTCCTCTTTAGCTTCCACTCTATTGTTGCTATCTCAGGGTGGTTATCTCGGAAGCATCAACACTCTTCAGAAGCTTTCATGTCGTGTTGAACACTTAAATATATGTTGGACATTCTCAGATACTTTTTGACATTCAATCAATATATATCAAAAAATTTGACACCTGATTAACTTTTTCGATACTCTTTGACACTCGAATTGGAATTCTTATATGCAATTTTTCAACACATGATTCCGACATGCAATGTCATCTTTAAAAAACTTCCATAAATGAGGGATCAAAACGTATATATGTGAAATATATATATATATATATATATATATATATATATAATGAATGAGGAAAGAAGAAAAACTTAATTTTTTTTTCTTTTGACTCTCACTTCCCGTAATTTCATGATACACAATTCACCTCTCAAGTTTTCTTTTTTCACTTCTCTTCTAATATGTTTGATCCACAAGTCTAGAATATGAATTGCTCGTTTTTTCCCCAAATTTTATAAATTATTGGAATGAAGTTGAATTTACCAAATTTAAATAATGAATGATATGAATAAAATGTAGATTAATGTTTTTAGTGTAAATTTATTCTAGACTTTTTATTATTTATTTATTTGTGTATCAAATTAATTTATTGAAATGATCATAATATATATATACATTAACGTGTTTTAGTGTGTTAGAATTTTTTATTTTTTTATAAAAAAAAAACACATTATCCCATCATTGAGTTCCCACCAGCACTGATGTGACCGTGCGCTAGCTGTCCCTCCTGCAAAAAATTATTACGCATGGCTCACGTGTTGCATGTCAAACCGGTGACGACGTGGCTACATGCTGATTAGACCCGCTGTTTCCCAGCTTTCACAATTCAATGCGTCCCGACCAGAACTATTTAAAAACTATTCAATGGCCACTTCTTAACTAACCAAATGAATGGTCGGTCGGAGTAGTTGATTTCTCTTTAATGCAACGTTCAAGCACAACACAATTATCAAGCATAAATCCTATAAAGGGTAAGGGTCACCTATCACCGATGCATTTACTACCCCCATCAACCAATCAATGCCATCGAAACTAAGGCAACCATCGAAACTCCTAATGGTCTAACAAACTGTATCCTTAGGGTTCATCTTTTTGCATTAAAGCATTTTCTCAAAAAACATTTGCCTCATTTTTCAGTAGTTAATTCGCTTAAAAAAATGAATCAGTGAAAATATTTTTTTATTAAAGCTTAAATTTCAAAAATAATTTTCTCTTTAAAAGAATCAAAAAATATTTTCAAAAATATAACTAGTTATTGGCATTTGAACTCGAAATTTTACGTTTGGACACAAAACTCCCAATGTTGGATGGGCATGGGCCCACAACACCCACATTCAATTCTAGCTAGGATAGGCTCGAACCCCCCGATGCCCATACCTCATGCTCTGGTACCCGAACTTGGGTTTAGAAAGGTTGTGCTCATGTCTCCAACACTTGAGTTCTAGTCCCGAACCTTAGGCTCGGGTCCACAAGAATGTTTATTCTTATAAATTTATTTTTTTAATACAATTTGAATTTTAAATTATTTTTATTTTTAAATAATCAAATTATTTTTTTAAAAAAATTATTTTATTTTCTTTCTTCTTTCTTTTTTTTTTTTTTTTTTCTTTATTTTCCTTCCTCCTTCTTCCTTTGTCGGTTGTGCGCCTTGGTAATGGCCAATAGCCCAACGACTAGCTAAGATGCGACCAGTGAGCTTGAGGCTCAATCAATTCAAGATAGCCCAAGCTTTGCCAAGACCAGCAAGCTCGTGCCTCACCGGATCTAGGTGAGTTCAAGCTTTGCCGAGGTGGGCAAGCTTGTGGATCGATTGATCATGGTGAGCTCATAACTTGCCAGATCCAAGCAATGTCACACCTTGACCTCACCTTAACCTCACACACCTTGTAACATGGCCCTCGAACTCGTACCTCGACCTGACTCTCGAGCTCGAGGTCTCTTGAGCTTGCCTTAACCTCAACCTTTGACCTTGAGCTCGGGCCTCACCATATTCGATGAGCTCGAGCTCACCTATGGCCATCGTCAGCCAATCGCGATGGACCAAGGAGAAAAAGAAAAGAAAAGAAAAGAAAAGAAAAGAAAAAGTAAAAGAAAATAAAAATAATTAGAAATTAAACTTTTTAAAAAAAATTTAAAAAATTGGTTGAGATGAAGTCATGAGATTGAAATCATTTTCCAATAGGTCCAAACATCAGAAAATATTTTCAATCATACATTACAAAAAAAAAAAAAAACCATTTTCTTGGAAAACTTTTAGAAATTTTCATTTATCATTGAATTTTCCGCAAAATAAACATACCTAGTATATATTCAGGTATAAGCACATCTTGGTACAATCAAAATGAAAAGGAACTCCAAATCGTCGTGGCGGAAGGTGATCTATCCTACAAGACTAAAAAATAAGTGATAAGCTAAAAAATTGGTGGTGAGCCGAAACTTATTAAATGAAATCTCTGAGTCTAAGGTAGAAGATTATCATATTACTCAACCTAGTATATATACAAAAAACATGAGTCCAAGGCAATAACCATGCATGACAAATGCATAAGCAAGTGTTTTTTTTTAGATCATGACATGCCAATGAAAACCATTAAAAATATGCAAGTTCATTCACTCAAAAACAAACCAATGACATATTATTTTATGATACACCAGCATCACCTAGTAGCTCACATTTATACATAGGGAATGTGTATTCCCCACTAGTCATGAAGCTCACTAGTGTACATAAACAAGTTCATATTTGTCATGAAGCTCACAAACATATACAGATGAGTTCATATTGATCATGAAGATATCTAATATATATAGATGAGTTCATACTTATAATTGGCTAGGACCCATCTCTACTTATGAGGCATTTTGAATACTCCTAGAGCATTCCTCTGCTCCCGTTCGGTGTGCAATTTGGTTCATTTCCACTCCCTTCACCATCTCAAAAGTTTGCCATGAGTCACTTCTTGTTCATGCCTTCTAGCCTGATGATCACTTCCTTCCCTATTTAGACCTGGTCATTCTAGGCCTATCAACTTTAGTCTGGTTCATCTCAAAACCACACACCTACTAAAGAAGGTCCCACTTTGGCATCCCTCGATTGTCTTATATAATTGACAATGTGACATTGGCAACTCATATTATTGACAACATGAACATCGACAACTCAAATAATTGGCAAAGGGAACACCAACAACACTTAGCTAGTAAATTGGTAGCTTAGTTGAATTACAAAGATATCACTTTAAGGTTTAATATTCATCGTTTTCATGTTCCTATTACTAAAAGGTTGCCATCACATCTTAGAAAAACTATCGAAGACCCCTAAGAAATCTATCAAACACATCTTAGACATGTAACAAACTTAATGATCCAATTCAAGTGAATACAAAAATCTCACATACCATTATTGTAGCTTAATTACACTTGACAACAAAAGCCAAATAGATCCTGACAATCAATGATCATCCAAGTTAAGAGTACTAAGTAAATCAATCTAACTTAGCCTTTAGAGTCTTCACTTGCCTCAAATAGAAGGTTGGAATAAAATCAAAGCTTTCATCACCCTCAAAGCAAAATAATCAAGAACAAAGATTAACATCTCTCAAACCTTTTAAAAGATAATAAAACCCACAATTTCACCTTGTAAGCTCTTGAAAAATGGAATTTTGAAGATTTGACAACAAAAGAATAAAATCTTTCGTTTCACATGATAGATAGGAACATGAAAATATAAAAGGAATATCTCTTTTTATTTCTTTGCAAAAATAAGTTGTAATTCCTTTTTAAAGTTTAAGACATATGGAGACTTATTTATAGGTTAAGGGAGGTGAGCGCTAGTAACTTAAGTTAACATAAATGATGAATTAAGGTTAAAAAAAGTGCTAAGTGGAAATGCAAGAGAGGTGGTCAAGTTAGAAAACCAGAAGTGACATAATCATATCATCCAATGTGGATAAACCAAGTAATAATGATCTTAAGTAAAAAAGCTAGGTGTAAAGAGAGGAATGGTGCTTTACTCCAAAGGATACAAGTGGCCTCAAAAGTGGCTTAATAAAAGTAGCCAAAATGAGATATTTTGATTGAAAAGTGAGAGAACTCCTTGTTGTCCAAGTAAAAGAAATGAGTAATTGAGAGCATTAACGGGCTAAAGTTGAAAGAGATGATGTAATGCATGATATCAAGGTTAAACTAAGTTCAATGTCACAAACTAAGGATGTGGGGCTTAAATACCTAGTGGAAAAATGAAGAAAGAGTATATAAATTAAAAATGGACAAATGGTCACCTGTATGGTTTCCAAATTAGATATTTTGTTAAGTTATTAAAGAATCTTGAAAATCAATACATAAATAAGGAAATCAATGTCCATTTCAAGCATGGATAAATTAGAAAAATATTTTGAACCTTAATAAAAACATTAGTGAAAAATAACAGATGCTAACAAAATCTCAATTTGGTAAATTTAAAACTTGAATATTGTCAAAACTGCAATTTGAGGACTACAACTAATATGGTGGTAAATTAATTATTGCCACTCAACATCGTTGACATACATGTCAACACCTATCAATTTAATCTCAAAAAATAGCACTTCAGTGACTACGACCTTGGAAAATCATCCTAAATACTATTACTGAAAGTTGAAAATTATGGACAGCACATATGCATTTTTATCATTTGCAATAGTCTTAACCGGTGCACTTAAAGAACTTGTTGACTAAACCTATTAAGATTTTTTTTAATGGGACTATTAAAATATAATTTTAATATGTAGCATATACGGTTGCAATATAAAGATAATTTCATGCCATACTTTAATAAATACTAAGTATCAAGTTGGTATATTCAACTTACGTTGTGTTTAGTAATCTGATTAAAATTCATAATATGATAAAATTATCCTATCCTATGTTTGATGTCTATTTAAGATAGGATAAATGGAGATATCAAGGGATATAGATGAGATAAAATTATGCATTGGGGGAAGTGGGATAATGATAAATAGGATTTCTAACATCTATAATGGGGAAGTTATTTTTCTCAAATGACGGATTTTTTAAATTAACAAAATTAAAATTATATCTCAATATAAAAAATATTTAAATTCTAACATAAGAAATTCAAAATAACAAAAAATAACAATTTAGTTATTTTATTTTAATCTTATTTTCATTTGTATATATTTGAATTTAATTATATTTTAAAATTATTTCAATATATATATATATAAATATATTTATATTTATTATATATTTTAGGTATTTTAGTATTTTATGTATATTAGTAAAAATGACTATTTAATAAAATTTTATTAGAGAACAATGGGAGGGGAAAAATAAAAAATAAAATAATTAAAAAAAGAGGAAAATAAAATAAAGTAAGCAAGAGTGTCACAAGAGATAGTTATTTTTCTTGAGGACAAGTATTTTTAAATTAACAAAATTAAAATTTTATCTCAATATAAATAAAGGATGCCTTAAGCTCCACTCATTCTCTTTAGTCTTATGTGCCGAGCCAAGTTGCTTGCAAGGCTTTGCTTAGTTGACTTAGCGTCGAGCTTTCAGATCTTAGCACCACCAACCTAAACTCTTTTCTTCGACACCTAGTTTAGCAATTAAGTCTCGTTTGAGTTTGTTTTCAGCCACTCTATTTATCCTCCTAATGATAGGCTTCCTCTCCTTTCCCTTGCCCTTGTTGTCATGACATTCTATAAACTTAAAGTTCCCCGCTCGTGCTCTCGTCAAGTGAAGCCCATAGCAAAAAAATAACAATTTAGTTATCTTAATTTAATTTTATATAACAATTTCAATATATAAATATAGATATATTTATTATATATTTTAGGTATTTCAGTATTTTGGTTATATTAGTACAATCTACTATGTAACAAAATTTTATTAGAGAATGATGGGAGGGGAAATATATAAAAGAAATTAATTAATAAAAGAGAGGAAAATAGAATAAAAAACCAAATAAAATAAATTAAGTAAGAGTATCGCAAGAGATTTTTCCCATCTTATTTTATAAAATTTTTGGTTCATTTTTACTAATGTGTCATTTATACTAAACAATGTTCATGATATGATATTCATATATCCAACTTTATTATTGCAATGATTAAACAGTGGATATGATTTATCAAAATCCCATAGATTTCATATTTTATCTTATTTGATTCTTTCATGATTAGAAATTCAGATGACCAAATGAGTCTTAAAGGTTTTGAATTGGATTTCTTGGGTTTCCTTTTTAATCATCTTGAGTTTCATTCTTTAATACAGCTTAACACCTTCATCATTAAATTGATTTTCTCATGAAAATAAACATTTTTAGATATCTATATATTATGATGCAGATGCGACTACCTAGGAATTTTCTATAACGTTCAGATAAGTCAAAACGTGGTCAACGAGCCAAGAACAAGAGATTTGATGATGATTTACGCCAGAATTTTCAAGAAGATATCAAGATGCAATGGATATTTTATAAGAGGAATTTTATATATAGTTTTGATATCTTCTTTGTCAAGATTTAGTTAAAAAAAAAAAAAAGGATATTGATTTGCTGCTAATTTGAAATAGAGATTCAATATTTTCTCCTTCTCTTGTCTTTGAAAATTTACTTTTCTTCTAAGTTAGTATTTACCACATTTTCACCGCATCATATTTTTATTGTCGTTTTTTGATAGCAAGTACACAACAATTTCAGGAGGCACATCCTCTATGAGGGTGATTGATTCTCCGTCCGGTCCGGTTTGGTCCAGTCCATTGGAACCAGCCACTTAGCAAATGAAAATTAAAATATTAAAATATTTTTTGGAGTTATTACAATTATAGCGTTATTGCCATTGATAAGAAATTGAAAAATATATTTTTTAAAAAAGTGTCGGTCTAGTTCCCGCTCAGAACTAGGAATCGGCCCAAAAATTGTTGGATCTATTTTTATGGAACCGGGAATTGAACTGATGCCCTCCAGGAATTAAACCAAACCGGCTGATCCAATCCAATTTGAGTGATCTGATATGCTTACCGCTATCCTCTACGCTGTCGCTCTTCACTCACTTCCCTGTCTTCCCCATGCATTTGCTAAGACTATCTCTCTTTGCCATTTCCCTCCGTGTGGTCTTGGAACTCCAAGTTCCGGTCCTCCATTAGTTTTTCAGTAAACCACACTTAAGAAGACACAAGAAACCTCCGAAGCTGCAAAAATCTTGTCTTTTCTGCAGAAATAGCCGAGCGACAAGAACAGATAAGTATACAAAACCCAGCCCAAACAGTCCCCCTCTCAGTCGAACCTCGAAGCCAGGACTTGGACAGACCATCGAACCACAACCCTCCCAAACTTCCTCATGTCAGTGGGGCTCAAGTACGTGAAGCTCGGCTTCCACTACCTCATCTCCTACCCCATGTATTTACTCCTCGTGCCAGTCCTTTAAATCTCCTTGCCCCAACTGTGGGAACAACTCAGGTTCAACCACGTCACCATCATAATCTAATCTTTTCGACCCTCGTCACCATCGTAATCTTTTCGACCCTCGTCATATTTCTGGTCACTCTCAACTTCATGAACCAGCCCAGAAAAAGTCTACCTTGTCGACTTCGCCTGCTACAGGCCCGACCCAGCCCAGATATGTACCAGCGAGACCTTCTTGGAGTGATCGGAGCTCACGACCGCCTTCACCAAGGAGAGCCTTGCTTTCCAGCAGCAGATCCTCAAGAAGTCCGGGCTCGGGCAGAGGACACACGTGCCTAAGGCCGTGCTCCAGGTCCCACCGAACCAGTGCACAAGAGACATACCAATTAAAGAAAAACATGGATTCAAGAGATACATAAACTAAAGAGACATATCTAATTTTGCTAATTTTCATTAATCCATTAACGCACTATAATTACAACACAGAGAAGAATCCATCCATAGGAACCTGTATAAATCTAGGCTTGTTGTCCAAACCAACGAGAGCTTGTTCGAGGACAAATTAGAGTTTAGGCTTTGAGGATGAGTGAGGGGAGGGCGATGAGCTAATGGCTTACACCTCGGAGCTTTGTCTTCCACCGTTGCCATGCTTGACCACGAGCACGAGATCTATGTCTCAAATCAAGCATAAGCGTCAAATCTTAGATTGCTTGAGCTTGATCAAGGGCTCAAATCGATCTCCATCTGATGACGAAGGTGTTGGAGTTGCGGTCAAGGACACTGATGAACGAGCTTGAGGGCGTCAATGGGCAGTTTGGCGGGGAGAGAATAAAGGACTTTAGAGGAGGAGAGAGTAAGATGGAGGTGTGAGGAATTACGATGAAAATAATAAAAAAAAAAAAAAAAAGAGGGAAAGAAAGAAAGAAACCAAAAGGAAAAGGAGAAAAAATAAGAAAACTTTTAAAATACCAGGACGAAAATACCCCTGACTATATATAAGATTTGACCATATAACTACATATCCTTATTTGAGATTAAATAGGTCACTTTATATTCTTATATAAGATAAAGTGCAACATATGACCTCTTTTAAGAAAATGACTCACTTTAAATCTTTATATGCAATTTTCTCCTAATCTTAGCAATAACCGTATAATAACTCCTCCACGCTCTCCACGCACTCTCTATAAATCCACCCCAAACACTCCCCAATGTTCCTCATGTGCTAAGACCCCCGCCCTCTCTCTCTCTTCTCTCTCTGCCATTTCCACCCGTTTGCTTTTGGAACTCCAAGTTCTCGTCCTTTGTTATTCCTAGGAAACGCCTTTGAAGAAGAGGCACAAGAAACCTCCGAAGCTGCAAAAATCTTCGTTTTTTTGGCAGAAATGGCCGAGCAACAAGAACAGATAAGTCTGCAAAACCTAAGCCAAGCTTTCCCTATCTCAGTCGAACCTCAAAGCCAAGAATCGGACAGACCATCGAACCCCAACCTCCCAAGCTTCCTGTCGTCAGTGAGGCTCAAGTACGTGAAGCTCGGCTTCCACTACCTCATCTCCAACGCCATTTATTTACTGCTCGTGCCACTCCTCTGCATCTCCTCAGCCCACATCTTGACCCTTACGGCCCGAGACCTGGCCCAACTCTCGGACCAACTGAGGTTCAACCTCGTCACCGTCGTCCTCTTCCCTGCCGTCATGGTGTTTCTGGTAACTCCCTACTTCATGACCCGACCAAGCAAAGTCTACCTTGTTGACTTCGCCTGTTACAAGCCCAATCCTGCCCAGATATGCACCGGCGAGAAATTCATGGAGATCTCGGAGCTCACGGGCGCCTTCACCGAGGAGAACCTTGCTTTCCAGCGGAGGATATATGAGAAGTCCGGGCTCGGGCAGCGGACTTGCTTGCCCGAGGCCGTGCTCCAGGACCCACCAAACCTCTGCATGGCAGAAGCACGGGCAGAGGCTGAGGCCGTGATGTTCGGGGCCATCGACCAGCTGCTGCCCAAGACCGGGGTCAAGGCTAAGGACATAGGGATCCTGGTTGTGAACTGTAGCTTGTTCAACCCGACACCGTCCCTGTCGTCAATGATCGTGAATCACTACAAGCTCAGAGGGAACGTGTTGAGCTACAATCTTGGTGGGATGGGTTGCAGCGCTGGGTTGATTTCTATCGACCTTGCTAAGCAATTGCTACAGGTTTGGCTTCTTCTCTCCCCTCTCTTATTCTATTCTTCAAAGTATAAGTTTGATAATAGGAACTTTTTATGAATAACACCCTTAATGATTTCGAAGCAAACAAAGAATGAAAACTTCCACTGACCAATGAAATGCTAAATATAAGTTGGGTAGTAGGAATTTTTTTCTTAGGTTCACCAGCAAATAGCATCCATTTTGGCTGCGTTTGGTAATTAAGATACGATTTAGGATATGATAAAATTTATTCTATCCTACATGTGATGCATAAGATAAAGTCAGATATAAGAGAAAAATAGATTGAATAAATAAAACTATCCTATGGGAGAGGTGGGATAAATGTAGATAGGATTTGTAACATTCATAATAGGAAAGTTATTTTTTTTAAATAACAAATTTCTTAAATTAACAAAAATTAAAATTATATTTCAATATAAATAATATTTGAATTCTAGTATAATAAATTCAGAATAAAAATAAAAAATTAGTTATTTTCATTTAATCTTATTTATATTTATATATTGAAATTAATTATATTTCACAACATAAATTAAATATATAAATATAAAATATATTTATATTATTACATATTTTAGGTATTTTATTATTTTAGGTATGTTTGTACAATTTACTATTTAACAAAATTTCATTAGAGAATGATGGAAGGGGAAGAAAGAAATAAAAAGAAATTAATTAAAAAAGAGAGGAAAATAAAATAAGAAAAACAAATAAAAATAAAGTAGGTAGAGTGTTGTGAGAGATTTTTACCTGCTTGTAAAATTTTTTATTCATTTAAACTAATATGCTATTTATACCAAACAATATACATGATATAATATAAATGCATTTGACTTTATTACTGCGATCATCAAACAATGGATATGATATAACAAATTTTTTAGATTTTATATCTTATACTATCTAGTCTCATCCTCTTTAGAAATCTGAAAAATCAAACATAGTCTTTATGTTGATAATGTGTCATGTGATTTAAAAGGAAAATGCTTAGCTAGCCATATTGTTAAGCTTGGAAAATGGATGGCCAATCCTGAGCCACACATTTTAAATGAGAGAGAGGGAGAACTATGTCTTGCTTGGAAATTTCCATGTATTGTGTTTGAGAAAGGAAATTTTTGTGGACATCCTTTAAATGTTACATCGTGAGACGGTGATGCTACTACCATTCAATTTTAAAATATTACATAAAATTAGAATCATTACAAAAAGAAAAAAGAGAGATGATTAAGTGACAGTTTTTAATCTATTGTGAAAATAACAGCATGTTCTAAACAACAAAAATCCATTCAACAAATAATTATAAATTATTTTGGGATCAAATCCTTTAAAAATGTGTGGCTCAAAATGAATTATTATTTACATAGTAGCCCCAAGACTGTTATGTTCATAAAGTCATAAAAAAAAAAAAACCATTTTATTTAGGTTGTGTCAACAGTAAAATTTTAGGTAATTACTTTCCTTAGTTTACACTTTGGTTGGTAGAGAAGTAGGAGCTAGTGACTGGTTTGAACTCGAACCCTCGAAACCTAGATGTCATTGAACAAAATGATCCACTAATAAGTCAACCCAAGATTTATTATGCCACAAAATATAGCTAGATATGAAATAGGACTTTTTGCATTTATGAATTCGATATATGACAACGAAATTGAACAATTTAAGCTTTGTATATTCCCAATTTACTATATGCTTTATCTACTAGGTACTTAAAATTCTAAGTTTTCTTACTAGGGAGATTTGCCAAAATTAAAGTTCAGCCAATGTTATTACTTCTCTTATGGGTTAATCACTAGGTACATCGTAATTCTTATGCCCTAGTGGTGAGCCTCGAGAGCGTCACCCTCAACTGGTATCTCGGTAATGACCGGTCGATGCTCATCTCAAATTGCCTCTTCCGAATGGGTGGGGCAGCCATCCTCCTCTCCAATCGGTCCTCCGACCGCCGCCGCTCCAAGTACCAGCTCATCCACACCGTGCGCACCCACACAGGCTCGGATGACAAAAGCTATGGTTGCTTATTCCAGCGAGAGGACAAGAAGAAGAAGATCGGCTTGTCGGTATCCATGGAGTTGGTGGCGGTCATCAAGGAAGCCATAAAGACCAACATCACGACCCTTGGCCCGGCAGTGCTCCCAATGTCAGAACAGCTCTGGTTCTTCATGACCTTGGTCGCAAGGAAGGTGTTCAAGATGAAGATTAGGCCATACATTCCCGACTTCAAGTTGGCCTTTAAGCATTTTTGCATCCACGTTGGAGGCCGACCTGTTCTTGATGAGATGGAGAAGAGCCTCGAGCTCACCAAGTGGCACATGGAGCCATCACGAATGACTTTATACCAATTCGGGAACACCTCGAGTAGCTCAGTGTGGTATGAATTGGCCTATTTGGAGGCCAAAGGAAGGATGAGGAAAGGCGATAGGACATGGCAAATTGCATTCGGGGCCGGATTCAAGTGCAACAGCGTAGTTTGGCAAGCGTTGAGGACTGTCGACCCGGCGAAGGCGAACAACCCATGGATGGACGATATTCACGAGTTCCCCGTCTATGTTCCATAAGTGTTGTCCATCGATCTAACACGAAATAAGCACTTCGGTTGGGATTTTGCCAATATAGGCAAAGTTGATTCCGAAGGATACGCAAATCCTTAATTATTTTGTTGCCTTGTGCTCATAAGCAAGCATCATTCCAAATCTTATGGTTATGTAGGTATTTAAATATGTCGATAATTTTCTGATGCTCGTGGTTGTCTAAATATTTGAATATGTCAAGTATTTGCGATTATCCAAGTGCTTCCTCTCCAAGCCCTGTCGCTTGTGTAAGTGCATGTTTACACATTTTCAAATACTTATGGTTATCTAGGTATTTGAATGTTTTATGTATTTGTGATGTTGATATTTGAATTTTAATTGACAAGTTAAGCATTGTTTTAAAGAAAAAAAAGGAAAAAAAAAGGTTAATTAGTTTTTTACCCTATCGGCGACCAACCTGGTGGGATACATGACTTGATTGACTTGCAGTACCTTCTCCTCCCATGGTTAAGTCAAGATCCTTCTCCACTCAAGGCTTTGTTGCTATCCCTAGCAATTTCGATGGGGCATGACAATTATGCATCGTTCAACATGTTACGTCCAATCATTAAATTCCGACCGGTACTGATGTGGTAGGAGCGCCTGCTGTCCCTCTCGCGCTTTATATTAAATTGGTGACGACGTGGCTATACCTTATCAAACCTGCTGTTTTCCCAGCTGAGTAAACGATTCAACGCCTCCCGACCCAGAAAAGGGGATCCATTTAATGCAGTCGCTCATCTAAGGAATTAATTGTCCTGTGAATTAGACGCTGCTTGCTCTCTCTCAAATATACTCTGCTTTTGCACGACATTTTACTATGAAATTGGAAAATGTTAATAAGGTTCCCCAAAGCAATTGCTAACGATCTTTAATTGTACTTTTGAATTGTACATTTTTTATATTTGAAGTAGGTGATTTCTGGAAATGTTCACCATTTCAAATTTTAAAAAATGCATGGATACACCTTTTTATCATTTGCAGTACTCTTAACTAGTGCACCTAAAGAACTTGTTGACAAAACATATTATTATTTTTTATGGGACTATTAAAATATAACTTAATATGTAGTGGATACGGCCATAATTAGAATTAATTTTGTACCATACTTTTTTGACTAAAATTTTGTACCATACTTTACTAAATACTAAGTTTCAAGTCGGTACATCTGACTTAGAGGTTTTAAATTTAAATTCATGGTTATCCTTTTTACCCACCTATGAGCTTCATTCTTTATATACACCTTAACACCTTCATCATTGAATTGATTTCCTCATGATAAGAAGCATTTTAGATATCAATATATTTTGATGTGGATGCGATTGCTGAGAAATTTTCTGGAACGTTTAAATAAGTTTAACATAGTCAATGAGCTGAGACAAGCAATTCAATGAAGATTTATGTGATTTTTCAACAAGATATCGAGATGTGATGGATATTTTGTAGTAGAAATTCATATATAGTTTTATATCTTCTTTGTCTTGATTATTTAGTTTAGTTTTTTTTTTTTTGTTTTTTAAAGGGATATTGATTTGCTGCTATTTTGAATTAGGGATTCGATATTTTTTCCTTTTTACGGGTTACACTTTTTTCTACTACAAATAAGTGCTATGTATCGAGAATAGATAACTTCTTCATCGTTAATCAGTATAAATTAGAGAGAGAACATTTTTTCTTGTGTTTGGAGATTCAGTTTTCTCTAAATTATTATTAACCACATTTTCACTTCACCGTATACTTCTCGTCGTATTGTGATAGCAAGTACGCAAGTACACAGCAATTTAGGACGTACATAGGTTTTCAACCCATGGCAATGGTAGCCACTCCACATTTAGGGTCCTCCTGGAATGAGAATACATCTCAACCCCATTTATAAATAAGAGTTCTCAGTCTGATTTCCCACACCTTTTTTCACCCATTTCGTTCTTTCATATAGATTGTTTCTCAACAACACTTTATCTATAGAGCTCGCTTTGCATATATTCAAACCTACGTCATCAAATCGATTCCCTCTCGAGAGGAAACATGAAGGTCATCATATGATAACTCAAACTTTGGGAGTAGATTATTATTCTTATAATCCCAAAACGTGTACTTTCCACTTAATCTATGTGAGGCCCTCATCATCCAATGATTGCCACAAACTAGTTCGACACTTGTAACACTCCACAGGTGTTTGACCTAAATTAATCTTAGAGAAAATTCTAAATAAAAACTTATACAAAACCATTTTTCAAAAGATGGTTTATAGTGGACCTCGAGGGCCAACTTAGTTTCACATAAAGATTTAAGCTCATCGGCCGATCAAATCTTATATAATGCCAGGGGTATTTTTGTTGATAGTTATATTTTAAAATTTTCTTTCATTTTTTCTTCTTCTCTCCTTTTCTTTTCAAATTATTTTCTTTTCTTTCTTTTCTTTCTTTCATCTTCCGCACACCTCCTTCTTGGCCCTACATCACGTCCATCTTAATTTACAACCGCTTAGTGGATGATACATAAGTGGAGATCCAACGACTGAAAACTTATAAAATTTTCTAATCACCAAAGACACTGAAATTACAAACACTCAAAACCTGAGTAAAAAAATTCTCAATCTCTCTCTCATCTCCACAAACCAGCTGCTATCACCTTCAGCCGCTCTTCAATTTATAGTTTCTTAGGAATGCTCTGATGGTCTGGGTTATTCGATTCATGACATTCATAAATGCAGTTTGCATTAAGGTGGAATATGTGGCTTCTTGAGAGGGTCCCAATTATGCTGTGCATGCTTGTTGTCTACTCATAGAACCAATCAACACACATCAAACTTGTAATGTGATCAAAATCTTAGAAAGCCCATAAATTTAGAATTATAAACATGAATAAATAACGCAATTGTTGATATTTAGAGGTGATTTATCAATTTTTGAAAAGAATCAAAATGGAGAAATGGCGGAAATAACAATTCTGGTGGCAAAGGAGTGGGAGAGGAGGATGAAGCTGAAGGTTGAAGGAGGAGGTGTAAATGATTGAAGGGAATGAAGATGAAAATCCGGCCACAAAAATCTCAAATAAATCCAGTCTCGTTGACGAGATTGACGAGAGCTTGCTCGTGGACGAATCTGAGTTTGAAGGGATCGAAGAGAAAAATCCGACCACAAAAACCTCTAATAAATCTAATCTCATTGTCGAGATCAGGGAGAGCTTGCTCGAGGACGAATATAAGTTTAATCATTGAGGACGACGAGCTAATGGCTTACACCTTTGAGCTTCATCTTTCACCGCTGCCATGCTTGACCATGAGCGTTAGCTCTCAGATTACTCATGCTCGATCTAGGGTTATGATTAGTTTGAAGGGATCGAAGTGTTGGAATATAGTATATTGGAGGAAATGTATGTAACACTATCTGTAATAACCAGGAAAATAGAAACTTAGAGAAATCAGTAACAACTTTAATCATGACCAATTGAATGAGGACACAAATGCAAGTGAAGATTACATCAACGCAAACCCGACAGAGACTAGCAAAATTACTATAAAATTATAATAAAATTGAATAGGAGGTAGATATGGCCAACAAAATTTCTTTAAGGTGATTAGTTTCTATCAACGGTCCTAAGCAGCTCCATGAAAGCATCTCTATGAACTATGCCTCGTAAGATAAAACACCTTGAGCCCGTTTGAATTAGTATTGTACAACTAGAACTCTATTGAACACTTTTCAAAAATCAACACACTTAGAGAAAATTGAAGTAAAGAGATGAGAGTTTTTGTTGTTGTATGAATAAAGAATAGTTCAAGTTAATTTATAGAGTTTGAGAAGTCGTGTACTAAAAAGATACATAAACTCAAGAGATGTGAATTCAGCACACTTAGAGAAAATTGAAGTGAAGATACAAGAGTTTTTGTTTTTGAATGAATAAAGAATAGTTCAAATCAATTTATAGAGTTTGAGAAATCATGTATTGAAAAGATACATAAATTCAAGAGATATAAAATTCAAGAGAGATATGGACTCAAAAGATATATGAATAAAAGAGATATATAAATTCAAGAGTTGTATCAATTGAAGAGATGTATCTTGTTTTGATCATTTTCATTGATCTATAAACCCACCATAATTACAACACAAAGAGAACAATCCGGCCACAAGAACCTTTAATAAAGCCAGTGTCATTGTCAAGACCAACAAGAGCTTGTTCAAGGACAAATTAAAGTTTGAGCATTGAGGACAATAGAGGGGAGGGAGACGAGCTAATGGCTTATACCTCTAAGCTTTGTCTTCCATCGTCACCATGCTCGACCATGAGCATCAAGAGATCAAGGTCTCAAATTGAGCATGAGTATCAGATCCCGAATTGCTTGTGCTCGATTTAGGGCCCAAATTGGCTCCATCTGATGAAGAAGGTGCTAGAGTTGCTGTCGAGGGCAATGGTGGATGAGGTTGAGGGCATCATGGGGGGAGACAGTAAGGGACTTTGGAGGAGGAGAGAGTAAGATGGAGACATGAGGAAGACGATGAAAAAAAAGGAGAAATAAAGAAAAAATAACAAAAAGAAAAAGAGAAAAAGAAATAATTTTATTTCTTAAAAAAGCATTTGGCCGAAAAATATCCTTGACTATATATAAGATTTGACTTTTAATATACCTTTACTTGAGATTAAGTTGATCATTTCATATACTCATATGAGACAAAATCCATTGTATGACCTCTTTTTTAAAAAATTACCTTTAGGCTCTTATTTAGAATTTTCCCTTAATCTCAGTAATAAGTGTATAATAACTCCTTAACGCTATCCATGGCTCTTATTTAAATCCACCCCTAGACACTCCCCAATCTTCCTCATGCATTGCTAAGACCCTATCTTTCTGCCTTTTCCCTCCGTTTGCTTTTGGAACTCCAAGTTCTCGTCCTTTTTTATTCTTCAGGAAACCCCCTAACCTGAAGAAGACACGCAGGAAACCTCCAAAGCTGTAAAAATCTCATCTTTTCTGCAAGAAATGGCTGACCAACAAGAACAATTAAGTCCACAAAACCGATATCAAATAGTCCCGTCTCAGTCAAACCTCGAAGCCAAGACTCGGACAGAACATGAAACCACAACCTCCCAAACTTTGCACTTGTCAGTGAGACTCAAGTATGTGAAGCTCAGCTTTCACTGCCTCATCTCCAGCGCTGCGTATTTACTTCTCGTGTCACTCCTTGGCATCTCCTCGGCCCACCTCTCCACCCTCGCGGCCCGAGACCTGGCCCAAATCTGGGACCAACTCAGGTATAGCCTTATCACCATCATGCTCTGCTCGACCTTCGTGATGTTTCTTGTCACACTCTACTTCACGACCCGACCCAGAAATGTCTACCTTGTTGACTTTGCCAGCTATAGCCCCGACTCGGCCCAGATATGCACCAGTGAGACCTTCATGGAGCTATCAGAGCTCATGACCCCCTTCACCGAGGAGAACCTCGCTTTACAGTGGCGGATCCTTGAGCGGTCTGGGCTCGGTTAGCAGACATATCTTCTTGAGGCCCTGCTTTGGTTCCCCCCGTCCCCGTGCATGGCAGAAGCATGGGCGGAGGCTGAGGCCATCATGTTTGGGCTGCCGACCAGCTGCTGGCCAAGACTAGGTTAAGGCTAGGGGTGTGTAAAAGAACCACAGCCTGCATGAACTGCCCGGAACTTGTGGTTCTTAGGGAAACCGATTTGGTCCTCGTTCTAATTTATGGGGGCCGGTAGGTACCAATCCGGTTCCCGATTCCATGGGCGGATCCACCCATCTGCCCACCCAGATCGGACCGATTTTATTATAATAATATATTAATTTTTAATAGTATTTTTTTTAAATACCAAATTTGAAATTTAGGGCTCCAATCTCTCGGTTCACTGCTCTCCTGCTGGGTTACTCCATCTCGTCTCTCTCAGTTTGAACTCTCCCCTTGCTCCCTCTTCCTCTCTGATTTACTGAATCTACTCATCTCCCTTTGAGTCATAGTCCGGAAGCAGCTAGCTTGGCAAAATGGTGATCGATTCTCTTTTCCTTCTTCGAACTTGAACTCTCTCTCCATGTCATAGCCATCCTCGTTGCCACCTCCACATTCATTGTCACCGTCATCCTCGTCATTGCTGGGCTCATCCACTTACTTCTATGTTGCCGCTAGTGGGTGACAAGCTTCATTTCAGCTTGGAGGTCATCTACCTTTCCCTTTCGCTAGTGGTTTTGTTGCTTGGGGTTTGGCAACCTGGCAATGTTTCCTCGCTCCTATTGCGGGGCTTCTTTTGTCAAACCATTCGCTTATGCTTTTGTGTTTGTTCAAGTTCATGCGAACATTGTTTTGTGTGGAGCTTGACTTTGGCTCAAATTTGATGTGTGAAGATCTAGTTTCTCTATCGTTTCATGGGCAATTTGTCACTCGAGTTTAATGACTTTTCCTCTGAGGGTAAATTAATGGTGGGTTTTTATCTTCAGCAGTTTTGGGATGTAAATAGTACATAAGAGAGAGAGAGAGAGAGAGAGAGAGAGAGAGAGAGAGAGAGAGAGACTCATTTTCCTTTTTGAGTTGGTCTCTGTTGTTTCGTATGGAGCTTGACTTTGGCTCAAATTTGATGTGTGAAGAGCTGGTTTCTCCGTCATTTCATGGGTGATTTGGTACTTGTCTTTTGCCGAGACTAGTTCCAAGTATCCACCCGAGAATCGAACCGAACTGGTGGTTCGGTTCCTGGGTGGATCCATGCAACTAACTAGTAGTTCCCAATTCTAAATTTTCGAAACTAATTCTTAACGAGCGGTTCCTAATTCTAGGTTGAGAATCGCCACCTGGACCATGCATACCTCTAGTCAAAGCCAAGGACAAAGGGATCCTCATTGTGAACTATGGCTTATTCAACCCGACTCCACTATCGGCAATGATCATGAACCACTACAAGCTTCAAGTGAATTTCTTAGGCTACAATCTTTGTGGCTTGGGTTGTGGTGCTAGTTTGATTTCTATCAACCTTGCTAAGCAGTTATAACAAGTTTGATCCTTTTTTTTTCCTCTCTTTTTCTATTCTTCAAAGTATAAATTTGATGATAAGAACTTTTTATGAACAGCACCCTCAGCGTTATCCAAGCAAACATGGAATGAGAACTTTCATCGTTGAAGGAATTTCTAAATATAAATTGGGCAATGTTGACACCTAAATTTTAATTAGATTTTTAGGCCTTAATCTCTCTTTTAATCCTTATAATAAATTTTTAAAAAAAAGAACAAAAAATAAATAAAAAAAAAAAAATAGCAATAAGCTGTTAGGGGCTGGGCCTTTGCACCCAGCCCCATTTTCTTTCCCTTTTTCCCCCTTTTCTTAGGCCAAGCCCTTTTTTTCCCTAGATCTAGCCCGGCTTCTTTCTTCCTTCTTCTTCTTCTTCTTCTTCTTCTTCTTCTTCCTCACTCCTTCCTTCTCCACCTCTATAGGCCATGTGTAACGATGACGAAATGCTCAAGGACAGCCTACGATGAAGAGGGGAAGAGTAGATTGGTAGTAGACAAGATGTTTAAGTAGGGCAGCCAAAGTGACACTGGTTTGGCTGCACCTAGGGCCGGTCGGCATGTGAGGGTTAGCGATCAAACCTCTATCGACTGGCCTCCTCCTCCCTTATAAATAGGGGGGCATTGCCTCCATCGATGAACACACAGAAGCCAATGAGCTCAGAGAGATCCCCGAGAGACTTCAAGGGAACTTAAAGAGCGAGCAAGGCAAAGGGGGGTCGTGAGCTTAAACGACCTCCCATCGAGAGACATCAGGGGAGGCCAGTGGCAAGCGAACCCGAAGAGAGAAGGGAGATCAGAGGAAGGCTAGAGCGAGATTTGGGTTAGTAGTCTAGATCCAAAGACCAAATTTAAAGATTCAAAAGCGAGGTGCGGCAGTAAGGCCATATTTGACCTTGCTAGATCAGATCTGGGAGTCACCGTCGCTTGCTGTTACAATTCTGCCAACCCCGACAACCTCCAACTGGCATCCCCGAAGACGGTGAGCATCCCCCGACCTCCTACTTGATGTCCCACTGCCAAGTAGGCCAAGCTTGTGAACACTTAGCTTACACAAGCTTCGCTTGCCCACTGCCCTCACAGCCTTGAGTCACCGTGGGATCCATCTCCATTGTAGCATAGCCCAACGCCACCGACGTTGTTATGGTAAGCCTAATGTTGACGTTGTTCGACCCCTATGCTGACCCTAGTAACATCGAGCCAATGTTGCTCACCTCAACACCCCCTTGGTCACCAACGCCATGCCACCATTACCGTTCCTATAGACCCCGACCACGCCCCCTACTTGGAAACCCTAGCAACTGCCACTACCTATCACGTCATCGCCGTCAACCCTTTCAGCGCCTGCCACGTCATCATCGTTAGGTCTACAACGATCCAACCGTCCCTCCTTAGCACCGCAAAGAAGCATTGGAGGAGATAGTTGCAAAATCGGCTCGAGCCGAGTCGGACACAGGTCATCATTCGGGTAGGGATCCGTTCGGGCATGGACCAAGTAGGGTTTCGGTTGGTCCGGGCCAACTGAGCCTGCTCGCACATGGGCTGCTTGCATGGGCTTAGGAGTGGGCGGCTTTTTTTTTTTTAATTTCGTGGGCCTTGATTAAAACATCCAAAAGAAAAGGAATCCGGGATGGGCCCACATTTCAAGCCCGCCCAGGACCATTGCCGCCAATCCAGTTCAGACCCAACTCGGGATCCGACCCTGTTTGCTTTTTATATTATAATAAAAATATTTTTTAATAAAAAATAAAAAAATTATTTTCCAGAAAATAAAATATATCTTATATTTTCCCAAAAAAGGCCAAAAAAGTTAGAAAATGCCAAAAATGACCAAAGAAAAATCCAAAAATGTTTTCACAAATGTATGGAAAACCCTATAAAAAAAAAGGAGCCTTAGGTTTAAACAACATTAGGTATCGGAAAGGCATTAGTGATTAACTAGTGTAATCAAGTAATTGAACCTAGTTTCTCTGGTTGTGCAGGAGCAACTATTTCTCCCAATATTTCACTTAGGTTTCTAATCGACCCACCCCAAGTTAATTAGTAGCAACTCCATTTTAAAATTAATTTACAGGTTAAAAACTTGAATTATTAAATCATGAATTGGTGGACTTGGGAGAGTTCAGATTAAGCTTAATAGACTTAGCCAAACCATTAGCCTCCACCGACGCCCGCCCTAATCGGGCACTGAAAAAAGAGGTCGCAACAGTTTGGCAACTCCGCTAAGGACATTTTGAGGACTTAAGCCGTTTTATCTTGTTTAAGCAACCTTACTAACTTATTTTTGTTTTTTTGTTTTTTTTATGCAAGGTTAGTAGCTTATAGTTTTTTTTTTAATTCCATTAAAATAAAATGTGGTCTGAGCATAAACTACTATGCATGCTTTACTGTTTTATCACTACACATGGCACACATAACCCAGCCGCCGGACCTAGGCTATCACAGGATATTTAGGATGGTGTTAAGAAAGATACGGCCTCGAATGCGAGACTGCGATGTAGAGGTTGCCTTTTTTTTTTTCCCCTTAAATTTCTTTAGTCGAGATTAAAGGGGTATGATGTTAATGCAAGACTGTGACAGGTAAAATCCCCCTTAATTTCTCTAAACCTTCTTAGTTAGAAATCAAGCCACACATATCATGCATATGTGGCACCCCTTGACACGGCCCCCGATCCGCTAGGGTCACCACAATCCACTTTTCTACTTACCTTTTATTTTATTTATTTATTTTTGTCCTAATAACATTCCACTCTAATACCATTTCAATTGTAGTGGGTCCATAAATCCTGGGGCTTCGTACCATCTCAATCGGTCCCAGCGCAGATCATATAACGGAAGCATACTTATCATCTCCCTAACCCATACACAACCAAACAATACAATGCAATACACACCAACTACAAACTTATATATATATATGCATCTTAGGGCCGGATCACTTTTATTTACATACTAAGATGGATTTCACAAGTCGGTATGACAAAAGGGCCAAGACTATAACTAAGCTTGGCTAAACTAAAAAAGAACCCGACTATACATCAAACATGTACATCTATCCATCAGCTAGTGTCGGCCATCCCAAAAAGTGGCAACCTCCACCAGTCACATGCTCCTATCACACCCATCCTGGTCCATTGGCCAGTGGCGGCGGCAGCATCCCCATCATCCTCCCATCTTGATGAACATGGACAGACAAAAACTCTTATACTATAGGACCATCAGGCAAGCCCACGTCGTACATGACCAAAACACGGAGGCAGATAAACACCAAACCATGAACATCGAAGCAAGGGTGCTTCATGCACTTGACCTTGACATCAGACGGTAATCCATAAAACGTACCACGCGTGACAGGTGCTAGAGGTATAGTTCAATCTGAAATGTTGGTCCCCAAAGGGATGAGTACAACCACTCAATAGTAAAGATCCATCAAACTACACAGTGCATCAGGCAAAACAATCAAGATATCACGACCAAAGCACATATCATCCATGCTATCGGGCATACATCACCATGCAGTCATACTTGTATTTCCATGAGGTTCATCCCATGCCATAAGCACATACATACGCATGATTCACATCATTCATACAATCATGTATACATCCCCATGAGATCCATTCAAGCCTTCATGATCGCATTCTTAATGTTAAATAACATCAATTCACTTTCATAAGTAGATCATGCATCATGCCATATGCATATACCCATGCACATGATTCAATTTCAATATTTATCTTTCACAATGATCTCATTGTTTTTCTTCCAGGGACCAATGTTTGCATCCCTCAATTTATCGCTCGCACCCAACTTGGCATCGCGAGGAGCCTCTGGCACAAATCTCCGGGCATCTCGCATCCCAACTAGCATCACGAGAAATCCCCTTGGCATAAACCTCCAACGCTTCGGCACAAACCTCCCGGCATCCCGAAACTCTCGAGGACTTCCGACACAACCTCCGAGCATCTCGAAACTCTTGAGACATTGTCAGCTCACACCTCCAACAGTGTCATTATTATCACAATATATATATATATATATATATATATATATATAATCTCATATATGTCTCATTTTCATCATGACATTTGATGCAACAATATCAAAGGTCTAAACCATCTTTTGATGTCACATAATATGCCAAACATCACCATATATGCAGTATATATAACCACTCAAGACATCATATTTCGTAGAGCAGTCCATTTATTCTTGAAAATACCGCAAATTTCGGATAAAGCAGAATGCACTTCTTTAATAAAAATTCTGGAAAAATTAGTAAATGATATCAATAAATTCTGAAAATTTAACACGATGTAGACAAGATCCAGAGGAAGATATTTGATGAAGAACACCATGTCAAGAAAGTTTCACATCAATCACATAAATCCACACATCACAGCAAAAGAAATTCCAGCACCACTTTTGCACAGTTTCGGAAATAATTTTGATTAAGCCCTTAAATGAACTCTGAAAATTCTGAGATTTTTAATATTGTATAGATGAGATCTAGAGGTAAAAGTCTCATGAAGAAATCGAGGTTAAATTCCTTCTGGATTAAAAGATATAATTTTTGTAATTCTCCCTAACTATCGGTTCACTGTCCAGATTCATCATTTTCAAAGAAAATCATTTTCCCCGATCATTACTTGTCCGTTTATCCTCAAATTGTAGTATGTTGCTCCTCAAGATGTTGTCTACAACTCTTATCAAGAACACGATCAAATTCGGACTTGATACTTGCACGAAATTCATAGAATCACAATAGATCACAACAGTTTCTAGATCTAGCTTAATCAAAGAAAAATGGTTTCACCAATCTAACTTGTTCGTTTCCTCACAAATTTTGATATGTTATTCTCCAAGAAGTCCTTTACAACTTTGATCAAGAAGTCAAAGTCAAATTCCAACTATAACATTGCATGCAACTCATGAAATCATCAAAGGTTGGACTGTTTTTCCAAAAACATAATACTAGATTTGAACATAGCTCCTATAACTTCGAAATTTCACACATCATCTACATCCAAAACTCACCATTCATCACACACAAAACATAGCAAGCAATTGGTAGATCAATGGATTCTACTTGCCTCTAATCCAAACAAAACACAGCAAGCAAATGGCGAGCTCGACGGCAGGACTCGACGGCTCGATGGTGGCAACGAACCTCCTCCTTCCTTTCTCTCTTCCTCTCTCGCATGCCCGCTTTCTCTCTTTCTCTCTTTCTCTCGTGTGACATCTCTCTCTGTCTCTCTCTCTCTCTCTCTCTCTCTCTCTCTCTCTCTCTCTCTTCGGATGGTAACCCTCTTATCAATCCGCCCACTCTCCCTCTCTTTTCTTCCCTTCATCATTAGTAATCATTTGATTTTGCATGGCTTTTTACACTTGGCTACAAAGAGGTAACACTTGGCATGCTTCTCTTACCACTTGGGGATTTACATGCAAGTTGATGAGCCTTCCTTTTAGGCCGGGCCTCTCCGTTTATCCCTCTCTTCCCTTGGTCGACAGCAGCCCCTCCTCCTTTGGGCTTCGCGAGCTAGGCCTAAATGGCCAAATGGTGTGGTCTTGTGGGCTGGTCTTGGCCTAAAAATTTAGCCTACTTCCTTTTTTAATAATCTATTCTAAACCCCCACTCATATAATTTAATAAATTCCAGCCTATAAATCACATAGCCAAGAATGGAATTTTTCCATCAAATAATTATCCATTAAAAGCTTGGCCTTAAACTTATTGCAAATCATGGATCAAATGGCTGCAATATAAATTGATGGTACTTCCATCACCTATCCATGGCTCATAGCACATCTAGAGGTTGTCATGAAATTCTAGGATGCCACAACGTATGTCTATGTGACTGTCATCAATTTTCTCGTGTAAAGTAAGTTTTTTTTTTTTGTGTACTTTGCCATTTACTTTGCCATTCACTTACCTTCTTGTATATATTAAGCGGTCCATGATTAGTCTAGGATTTCATACAATGGTCATTTAAATTTGGAAGTAATTGTCATAAAGTCTTTAAAAAAAAAAAAAAAAACAAAACAAAACTTTGGCCAAGGAAATTACTTTCAGTTGGTGTTTTTTCCTCAAGCATGTTACAAACTTCTATTCCATAAGAATTTTCATTTGCTTCAAAAAGGGATAGAAGTCTTTTTGAAAATTTGTTGCAATTCTTGCTTTCTTCACCTTTCAAATTGAATATCTTTTTAGTCTATATTAACATGTCACATGCCTTTTTTCAACACATGCTTAGGAAATCCTCTACATGTACAAACTTTTCATAAATAAACAAAAGGGTAGCATTGGGTTGTCATCATGGACCGACTCCCTATTTATGCCTTGTATTTACACATGCTTGTTTATTCATAGCCAGGGTAATCATGGAACGTCAATGTTCGCCGAGCCAGACTCATTCAAAAGTAAGAACAAGAATGGCCGAAGAGAATATACCAAGCCGTGTCATGGTCATGGAAAGCGAAATGAAGCAAGTTTTCAATGTACTTCAACAACTCTCGAAGCATATAGACTCCATCTAGGGCAAACTCACTCCCACTTTGGCCTCATCCGAGGTATTGTTATAATCATCCACCAGAGGTGATCAAGATAGAGATACCGATGATAACATGCTCAAATCAGATGATGATCCGCCCCAAAACGTGATTGATAAAGCTAAACCAGACAGTTTGTCTAAAACTGAGCATGACAAACATCTCGAAAAGCTTAAGGAGAGGCTGAAACAACTGCAAGGTCTCCGAGATCTTACTTTGATGGACCTCTCGATTTATTCTAAGGTCAAAATGTCAGAAAAATTCAAAGTGCCTGAGTTTGAGAAATACGATGGCATGACTTGCCCGAGGGCTCATTTGCAAATGTACTTGGTTCGAATGACCCAATACGTTAATAATGCACCATTAATGATCCAGTTGGTCCATTCAAGTCTAGTAGGCCCTACCCTGAGGAGGTACATAACGAAGAACATGAACCTTCTCAAAACATGAAGTGAAGTAAGTGAGGCATTCCTCAAACAATATAAGTTCATAATGGACATTACCCCTTCTTGTGAGGATCTTGAGTGTACTGAAAATAAAAAGCATGAATCGTTCAAATAATATGCTATTGGATGGAGGAATCTGGCTGCCCAAATCAGTCCTAAACCAACCAATTTCGAGCGGAGAAATATGTTTATCGAAACCCTCCCTTACGAATACTGCAATTGAATGGTAACCACGATCGTCAAATCATTTAATAAACTCATTTTAGTAAGGGAGCAAATCGAGATAGGGTTGAGGGATGGTTCTTTCACTAAACCTGTACTTGCAAGCAAGAGACTCAACATGAAGAAAGAACCCCTGGTAGATGTTAATGCGACTTACATTGCAAGCGCCAGTCATCCCCCGTCCATTCAGATAAGCACAGGACAACAACCAACCACCAACCATTAACCGTTCTAGCGTTACAATAATAGAAGACAATTTACTCCACTTCCTGGATCTACATGACAGGTACTAGCAATCCTCTAGAAGAAGAACCTCCCTTCGATCAAGCCAAAGAGACCCAACGTCGAAAGCTTTTCCAACTATGGCCCATCAAAGATATGCAACTATCACATGGGATAAGTGGGGCACTCAACTGATGAGTGCTTTGCCTTTAAGAATCGAATTTAGAACCTATTAGACACTAAAGCCTTCTCATTCCAAAGCATCGAACCAAATGTCTAGAGCAATCCGCTCCTTGACCACACCGACAAAGTAAAATGGTATTCAGTTCTGAAGTCAGTCAGATAAGAAATGTCAAGGCACATACCATTGACATTTATCAAGGGCTGGTAGAGGCCGAGTATTGTTCATGCAATGAAGTATCACCCTTAGCAACAAAGAAAGAAGGGCCACATGACATGACCACCATGTTTGGAGACCTTTTCGTAGGTGCCATTGAGGAGGAACAACTAGAAGAAACAAGTGATAACTTCTCGTTCACCTAGCTTTAATGTTAAGTTGATGAACTAAGTAGAACAATACACCACTTAACAGAAAATTCCGCTCAAGCTACTCGTGCATTCCGCTCTCGTTGCAATGAAGAGTTAGCAGCCGAAATAAATGAAGAAGACCTCGTTGACACGATCTAGCAAGAGGATCAGCTACCCCAGTCCTCAAGCAACATGTGGTCATATTCACCTCCTCCTAAATTGATGGCCACTATTTTCCCCATCCTCCTAGAGTAGGGAATGATCTCTAAGGAACTGAGACGCCCTGCCTCCGAGTACTTCCCCAATTATGATCCATCCAAGTATTGTGACTACCATTCGGGGGAGTTGAGGCACTCATTAAATGACTATATTGTTCTTAAAAACAAGGTTCATGATCTTTTGAATGTTGGGATATTCATGTTTCGATTTCCATGGCTATGTTATGGCAAAGATGACCTCCTCGTGGTACTGAGCACCCGTACCATGTTCCATTAACATGCTAAGGAAACGCATAGAGGAAAGGCAATCATGGACACTTTGGGCCAATCGAGTGGTAAATTCAACTACTATGTCAACTATTCAATCCCCCAAGGTTTCTATGTCCATCATCAAAGCATTGTCCTTGATGGATGGAGAGGCTTGGATGATATGAAATTCACAAAGCTAGGAGCACAAGGAGGCGTGATTGGTGACTGGTATGAAGATTTCTTTGTGAGCGCCATCGAGGAAGGACCGTTAGGGGAAGTGGGTGTAGGCCCACTCAAGTAGAACCATTTTTAATTTCCTTACATATTCCCTTACGTGGGAACCTATACATCATTCTAGCTTGCTTTGTTTTCAACATTAGTTCTGCTTGAGGAACTAACTTTTGAAATCACTCTTCCAAAATGTAAATCCACCTATTACTAAATAAAGTTGAAAACATTTTGAGGGCACGAAAAGACATACCATACCAACCTATGGATGATATCCAGTCGGGAAATGAAAGAAGAAATCTGAGGCATGGGTTTCCTCATGCTTCCTCCCCCAAAGAAATATACTTTTCAAAACAAAAAATATTTTACTACCAAAAGTTTTGTCAAAACATGATGTTAAATGTAATCTTGTTTATTTACTTCGTGTCTCAGAACCCCTTTGACTTAATACGATAGGGGCATTTGAAAATGGCATGTTATGACACCCATTCAAGAAAGCAGGGGCAAACAAAAAGGATTATCCCCCTTCTCGTTTGGCGAGCCACCCCCGGCAGCTCTATGCACTCTACCTCGCTCCTGCACAACTTCGTCTCAAGCCAAAGCAATATCATCTTCACACAACGTGCCTTAACAACTAGATGTTGCAATTTCATTAATGGGATTTCCAGCTTCGACAAGCCATGAAACACAGAGAAGAAATTTCCTCTCTTCCTTTGAATTAACTATTGTCAACAAGCAAAAAATCCAGACAGTTGAGAAGTGATTGCCATCAGAAAATTAGAGGCTTTGATTGTTCATCTCAAATTTCATGGAAGCTTGAGATACATAACTTTACCCAATATTGCTAATGTTCATATAAGATAGAAGAAAAAATTCATAGAAGGAAGGCGTTGGAGATGAATCAACAACCATCAATCTTGCACACATAGCTACAAATGAGGAAGGCCCATCAAAGGAGACGTTGAACTGTGTTGAGACAAAGAGGCCATCATCGACATTCAAATATCCCTAAGAGTTAGTAAATACAAACTCTAGAGAAGGGCAATTCCATATCGTTTCCAATACTCCCTCTCTTTGAACTCACTTTTGACATATTTTCCCTATCGGTAGGAAGCATCGGGATTCAAGAGCCAAACTTGATGGTTAAGTTTGGCAAATCAATACTGGGCAAGCTAGTACATGGAAATGACCTATATCGAATTCACCTGACTTCGTGTAAAAGGGCGTGTCATCTAGGAGCCAATTCAAAGAATAATTGACCTAACGAAGTAAGGGATGTATGACTTCGTGTCTCTCTCTCACTTCAAGTCCATCCAATCATCTGCAAACTAGTGAAGGGTAAAGTTGTATCACTTCAAGTTATTTGACTCCTGAAAGAGTTCATGGCTAACACATTCCCTCTTTTCTGTTGCAGGATCACCTAATTGTCCAAGATGTGGAAAACAAATCAATGAGAGGCATGTCGGACCCTAATGAGCTCTCCCAAGCAAAATGGCTTCTCAAGTATGGCCAAAGCAAATGATAGAAACCCTTCTGGCCTCAATTCATACTTAATTTTGGCCTTGTTGATTGATCCATTTTCATCTTTTCTCCTACAGGGGCAAAAGCAAAATCACTCATTAGATCAATGATCAAATTCCTAACCTTGGCTAATCCTTCTTGTGTCATTTCCCTACTTAATAAGGACAACCCATCTACACCCATTTGTGAATAACCCTTTGTGAATAACTCCTTTGATGGTCAAAACTTAACATATTTGTAAATACAATTCTCTTGATAAAGCATTTTGAGCAAATTCAATCATTTGTACAAAATCTTTCATATTTAAAATGCTCCATGCCTTTTCCAAATTGATTTTGCATGATGATTTTGTCTGCCTAAATCACTGATTCCACTAAGGATTATCATAATAGACAGCTAAGTGAAGAATACAAGACCGATCGAACATGCTGGATGAGGCGCGTTGGGACAATGAAAGGGAAGCCATATCCTACACATAGTCCCCCATCTATACACTTGTGAGATGAGTGCAGAAGATTCCATGGCTACAGGGTAAAGAGTTCTCTCGTGAATGGTACACTTCTAAAAATAGTGAAAGGCATTTCATTGCTCACCCTTTTGAGCCCTTACATTGGTGAAGTTTCTGTCCTACCCCCCGTCAAGAACCACCCTCACACTGGGGCAAATCAGAGGCAAGACAACATCGCAAAGTGAGAAGAGGGATATAAATTTTCTTGCTCGCACTTGCATCAATCTTTGGGTGTCTTTATTGCGTATGAACACTCACGTTAATTTAAGTGCCCTAGAATGACAAAGAGCAATTCATTCTCTATACACTTGTATTCATTGTACAACCCAAATGAGTTCGTAATTGTTACCCTCACATTGAGACAAAACAAGAGTATTGCCATTCAAGTAGCATAACCCCAAGCGCCAAAGCACCAACTAAAGATGAAGACTCAAGAGTCTAACAATAGTGTTTTGCTAGAACTTGCCTAGGCTAGTTCCTCAAACAACAAAAAAGCAGGGGCATAAAAAAACAGTGTACCTAGTAAAAGTAAGGTCAATACTTATAAATGAAAAATTGGAATAAAAACTAAGGGCATGAAAAAGCAGTGTGCCTAGCAAAAGCAAGGCTGATGCCCCTCAGACAAAAAATACAGCCAAGAAAAGTTGATGTATGGTTCAATTAATAAAGCCTCCATTTGACAGTGCGAAGAAAGACTAGTGACAAATGCCAAGGCATTTATCAACTCTCACCCTATTACACATAAGTCAAGCCTAAATTGAGTCCCATTGTAAAGCCTCTTCAGACTAGGGCACTTCAATTAACATCCGATTTCATATGTTTAGAAGCATCACTTGAAGAAGTACAAGCAAGATTATTCTATCTCTTTTCGCAATATTCATGACTTACAAACTTGGAAATGATCGTGCGGCATCTTTTTCACAAAGCCATGACCTTGATGGCCTCCTTGGATAAGCTGTTGACCAAGCCTACATTACAGTCCCAACAAAGGCCTCTCACATTAGTAAAATCGTATTGCTTGCAAGAATACTCAGATCCTTGCTAACATGATAACAGTGAGATAGTGTGGTCCGTATAAATCCTGCATCAATGGTCAAGATAGCCTTTTTCCATGAGAATGAGCGAAAAGTGCTTTCAGATTGAAAGTCCCTCGTTTGGCATGCTCAAGACATCTACATTCTAAATGAAGGTTGTCTTTCAAAATCTTCCCCAATGGAATTCGGATGATGCGAGACTGACAAATTGTCATACATGAATCACATTAAAATTCATGAATTTATAGCACATATAATCATGTGTACATACTATGCTGCAAAAGAATGCTTCAAGTATCATAACTTTGCCCAAAGGGACACTTAAGTGTCGTAACTTACGAAAGATACACTTAAGTGCCACATTTTAAGAAAAGTGGGACACCCGAGTGCCATCTTCAGCAAATCATACATGGCATTAAAATATTAATATCTCTCGCTAATGTGTCTCACCGGAGAGCTGAGTTAGCTCGACTTCACCCCAAATGACGTCGTTTCGGGTGTTCGCCCAAAATAGAGCTCTTAAATCAACAAAAACGCCGTCGTCTTATGTGGCATTCGAGTTTTCATCAGACCTTGAATAAATAATGGCTCGTCATGGGTCGATGGGAGTGTCGATAGACTGTATCATTGCCACCATTTGCAGATACTATTTCGTCATTGTTATCATTGGTATAGTGTAAGGCCATCCTTCCATCAACACCCGTCGTTCCGAAACATCAACTTTCGGAGAGAAATTCCCATGCACAGCCATGCGTACGTTCGCAAGATTTTCTCCATGCAAGACTACACAAGCAATAAAGGCCACGCTCACACCTATGGAGTCAACAAAAGAAGAGTTGAAGACCTTATTCATGCATAACCATGCACGTATCCTTTGATGGTCAACAAATAAGGGACCTTTGAACAAGAGGAAGCCCACGCACATGGCCCACACGAATGAGGACAAGCCCATGCGTGGCGTGAAGGCCATGACCGTCGAAGAACAACTCCATTTAATTCCCGTCTCCATTCCATGGGTCAATGATTAGAAAAGAATTTACCAAGCCGCCACGTATATTTCATGAAGGGATGAGCTGGTGTGTGCCTCGTTCGAAACTTGGTTTTTCGGTGGGACACCAACGCCAAGAAGACAGCCCAGCCGGAAGACACGCCACCCCTTCGACAGTCAACAACAAGAAAAGGAAATTGTTGACCAAGGCCTAGCTAATGACGTCCACGTGGCTGGAAATGGGACTGCCAGCAGATGCCAAGGGGTCTTCAACGGAGGACACGCCATCCCCACCTGTTTCTCTTTGCTGCTTCCACCGAAACTCCTGCATGCAGAAGGAAATCATTAGCTTAGTTAATAATTTAGAAGAAACAAGTGCTCGTGTGTTTGGAGAAAAGGGAAGGAGGATTTTGAGCGACAAAGCAGTGAATGAGCAACAAGTGAAAGAGAGTCCGTGAGAGAACGACGAGCAAGTGCAAGGAGAAGGACCATCCCTCACCGTGCGTGTATTGTTGCCGTCGACACCACCGGTCTTTGCCGCTGTTGAGTCGAAACCCGAGACCCACGAGCCCCTATTTTTGGCCAGTAATTGAGTAGAGAGGTTTAAGGCAAGTAGAAGTTCTTCAACCTATGTTTTGCTGCTGTTTTATCTAGTGAAGGGTGGGTAGATGTAAGGAAATGTGAGATTTGGAGCTGCATGTTGTTTGTGATGAATGAGATGAAGCTGGCCGAGGTATTAGATCACGTTTCTAGTGGATTTCGCTTTTAAATTGAAATGAGAACTCAAGGATTAGCTATGGTGAATTTTTGAGAAGTAAAGAGGCTGTATTGTGGTGTAATATGCTTCTAAATCTTGGCTGTGGAAGTTGGATACTGAAACTCAAAGTATAGGAAGAGTCCTCTTTAGGTAGTAAACTCTTTTGCAAGAACAACATGACCACCAGTGATTCCTTGATTTTTCTGGAAATTTCTAGCCAAAATTTGATTTCAAAGTCTGAACGAAAGTTGGAGAGCACATCTGTGAGAGTAACATATAAAAAATTTAGCATAAATGGACAAGATTTGGCCGATGAAATGATTTTCATACGGAAATGCTAAATCTGGAAATTTTACAGAAACTGTAGCAAGAAATACTGAAGTTTCTGCTCTCGATGTGTATGGAATTTGACTTGGTATTCTTCATGAAATTTGTTCCTTTAGGTCTCATTGATAATGTGTCAAAAGTTCGTAATTTTTTGAGCCCATTTAGTTTTATTTCAAAATTTCTATCAGAACTGTGCATTGTAAAAATTGGGCTATTCTGTTCTTGAATTTTACAAAAGTATCCGAAAGTGAAGGTATTTCGAATGGCTATGTGATATGATGGTAATGGCTGTGGATATTTGTGCAATATTGAGATGTGATAGAGGGTCCATGAGACGTCTTGTTTTAGCATTTGAGAATATTTTGAGAATTAAAATGCTAAGTTGTTACCGTTGAACCCTCGGGTCAACAATACCCCATAAGTCGGGATGCCCAGAGGATCGGGTGAGTCGATGCCTTGTGGATGTCCGGAGACCTTAAATGGCTGAATGCCGGAGGTTTTTCCTCAGGAGTTTCGGGATGCCTGGTGGTATGCTAGTCGGTATGTAATTCTGGATGGCCAGGGTAACCATTTTCATGGGAGGCCCTCGAGGTTCCTCATGATGCCAGGTGGGGTACGAGATGCCTGGAGGTGTGATTTGCTCCAAATGCCCAGTGGCCCTAAGTGGCTGAATGCCGGAGGCTTTTCGCGATGCCTAGAGGGATGCGAATGCCGGAGGGATGCAAACATTGGTTCTCCGGGGATGAAACTCTTTTGAAAGATAAAATGAATGATTCTACTATAAATGTGTGGGGTATGGATATAAGACTGAGTGTATGGCATGGAACAGAATATGATATTTCAATTTGGCCCTATGATTGAAATTTGTCTATCTTGGATATGTTGTCATCACATGGAAGGATTTTATGATTTTGGTGCATACCGATCCTGTATTTCTTGTCTTGTCTACTAAACTAGAATTTGGATATTAATAGTAATGCTTGATATAGCTTGATGAATCTTTACTGCTGAGTGGTTGTACTCACCCCATTTGGGGACTAACATTTCAGACTAAGTGAAGATACCTCTGCTACCACCGCCACCAGTAGATGGACCGAGTGATGGAATATGACCATGAGGAGGAAGACAACAGAGGAAGGAACTTTTGGACGCCGACACTGATCAATGGACTTTAAGTATACGATTGTTGGAAAATATATTGGTCATCTTTTGAAGTATATCCGAGTATAAAAGACTACGGCATTTTGGTGTATCGACTAAAGATGTCCATCTAGTTTTATGTGAATAAAAGTGTTCGGCTTATTACCTATAAATGTGTTTTGTTGGTGTGCATCGTTTTAATTTGTGAAAGGGGAGTTGATGGATGTGCTTCCGCTATATAAACTACGCGAGGACCGATTGAGTGATATAAACCCCCAGGACTCATGGACCCACTATAATTTTATGGTACCATAGTGACATATTATCAGGACAACTGAAAGGAAATCAAACTGTGGCGACCCCGACGGATCGGGGGCCGTTCGGGGGGGGGGGGAGCACATCTTCCCCATTTGCCCTAAATCTAAAACCCTAAATCGGGCAAAATGCCATTGAAGCGTTGGAGCCTTAATCCTGCACCCTAGTTTGATTTGCCCAAATTCTACCACCGAATATTGGAAATGAAGAGCGGGACTTTTAGTAGCGGCTCAAATTTCTCTCACCAAAGCGAAGGAGAAGGCGAGCATTTTTGTTTTTGTGGGTTACCAAGTCCAAGAAGAACATCGTGGACTCGAACGAATCTCGGGAGAATATTCTATAGATGTGCCCTATACAGAGAAGGCTCGAAGTACAAATACTTCAAATGGGTCGATACAAAATTCGCTCACCGAGCCACAAAGGTGATATTGGACTTACTTGATGGATGCCATCAACCTCCATGTATGCTTGTGGATGACTTGGACAATGTTGACTCAATGCAAGCTCAAGCTCAAGCATCTTCTATTAACCATTTGAAGAACAAAGTTTCAAAAATGAAAATTGAACGGAAGTGTTACCAAGCGTTTATTGTGTTGCTATTTTTTTTGTCTATCCTACTTTATGATGAAATGTAAAGTACTGGAAGATGAGAAGAAGTTTCTCCAACTGTCACAGTTGTAAATGTGTGCAGAAATGTACTTGTTTTGAATGAATGAATGAATGATTTCGACAATTTTTGCTTATTTTCAAATATAAATCAGTGATGATGGAATGTATATTAGGTCGATGTGTTGTGATGACTATTTTACTTAAATTGAATGTAAACCGGCAGCAAATGTGTAAACCAACAACTTCTCTGTTTTGCTGCAAACTACCATATACATAGAATAGACATGAGTGATTACTTGAGTGCTATTAGTTATATATAGTGATCACTTAAGTGCCAGTCATGATAGAAAATAGTCATTTAAGTGTCAAGTTATTATTAAAAGGATCACTTAAGTACCACTTGTTGTTAAAAGTGAACACTTAAGTGCTATGTTTTTTAGAATATTATTAGTTAAGTGCCTTTTTTTTATACACATCGGCTACTACCAACCACCACCACCGCCCACCACTGGCCACCATCGGCCTCCAGCCATCATCACCACCAGGCATCCCAAGCGTCCTTTTAAGCCACCACCAGCCACCACTATGCTGGTGGTATGTTGCTGCATAAGTTGCAAGTGTAAGGTGTCTTACACCAACTTGCACCAGCACTACCTGGTGCAAGCTGTGCATATTGGACACTTACATCTTGCACCAAGTGTAGCAAAAACCTCCAACCCAACCCATCACCATTAGGCTTTTCACCAACAGCCACCACCAGCCACATGAGCACCCCAGTCATCACCACATATCCACCATCAGGCTTCACCAGCCGCTACCACCAGCCACACAAGCACCCCAGTCACCACCACATATCCACCACCAGAAGTAGCAATAAGTAAAAGAAAAAAAAATGAAAAGGGCATGCCAAAAATGATAAGCAAAAACCGTTCCAATTATTTTGAACATCTGTCTCACAAACTCAATGACAAATGAAGTCTTACAAACTCAACTAACTCAATGACAAATTATTATTAAAAAAAAAATACTAACATCCACAGATGTTTACAATTGACTCCTTAGCCCCACAAACCATATCACATCCCATTTCATCAATCAATATGCACAATGCCTCATGTTCGTGCTCGTTTTGATGGACATCGCACTTGATTCATAATCCTTACACTGTTTCTAATTGGACATGAGACTTCTTCTTCAATTGTCTTGGGATGCGTTGAGTCTGATGGAGCTGCAATTGTCCTAGGCTGAATTGATTCAGAAGGAGCTGCAACTATGATAAGGCTGAACTAATTTGGATGGACCTACAATTGGGTTTTTCTTATTCTTCTTTCTTGTTGGCGCAGGCAATGTTTTCTTCTTTGTTGGCGTAGCCGTTGATTCTTGAGTTCGGCCTTGAGATATAAGAACCTCTGAACTTCTCCCAAGCTTCAAAAAGAAAACTCAATTATCAACAAAATTTGCACTATAAATTAAATTAAATGCAGCCTATAAAACTTATATTAAGAATAACTGTTCCAAAATAGTCATCTGTATAAAGGCCATAACCATATTGTTTTAGCCTCTTCCTAAGAGCCCCTCTTGTTTGAAGGGGAGTGTTACTTTCAGGTACTTGTGATTGGTTGCCTCTTCTTCTTGCATGTGATTTATTCGGGTCTTGTGACTGTTCAACTACATTGGGGGCTTCTTTAGCCAATTCTTTAGCTAGGCATCTTGTAGATGGCCTTCTTGTAGGTGGCTCTTGATTTGGCTTTCTTCTGGTTGTTTTTCTAGTTACGCCTTCAGCTTTAGTGACACATTCGGTAGGCTTTGGTGGTGGCCCTTGTGATGACCCTTCTAGTGGCCTTTCTGATAACCTTGGTGATGGATTTTGTGGTGGCCCTTCAGTTGGGCTCTCTATTAGCAACTAAGCTCTAGCTTGCCTTCTTTGAAAGGACATCATAAATATAACATCAGGCCATATTAGAATGTAAATGAAAAGTAAACTCAAATTATTTAATTGATTGGGTATTTTTTTCTCTGTTGCTGTTGAAGAACAGTCAACTTAACTGGCTCTCTAGTTGCTTTAGCCAATCCTGCAACTGGCTATCTTCCACCTTCCCTTCTTTGAACAGGCCCTTTATTTTCAGGTATAGTAGGGATTTCGGCCAATTCCTCACGTGTCACCATGACCTGACAAAGACAAAAACATTACATACATGTCACTTATATCTATGTACATATTCATAACAAACCATAAAGCAACATAAATATAATTGTCATGACTTATTGGGTTTATTGTTGTCGACTGAAGAACAGTCAACTCACTTTGCCTTTCTGTTTTTCCTTCTCCAATTGTCCCTTCACTAGGCCCTTTGACTGGCCTCAATTGATCCTGCTACTTCTTTAATTGACAACCCTTAATATTGTGCCCTGCTATGTGGCAAAAAGAGCACTTTATTGGTACACCCATCCTATTCATCCTACGATGACATGAGTCCTCTCCGTCCATCATTTTTCTTTTTTTTCTTTGGTCTTCCCATGCTCTTCTTTAGTGGCAAAGGTTAAGGTGCTTCGCGATTTGTTGGCTCCCAAAACTTGCTACTTCTAATTGGCTGCAACATGAATTGATACAACGCAAGATATTTTGATTTCTTGTACCAATCATCAAGGTAGTCTTCTGTGTTGTGGCCCTTCAATTGAATTGCACATATGGCATGTGCACAAGGAATTCCACTGAGTTGCCATGCTCTACATGAACACTTCATCATACCTAAATGGACAACATACTTATCGGAACCCTTCATTATCTCATATCCTTCATCCCCATTCTAAATTGGATGACAATACCTACTTGCAGCAAAGTTGTCATCCAATTTCTTAGCAATCCTAGGACCATATTGCTTAGTCTACTTTGTAGTGTCATCTCTTTGTCTGTGCAGCTGAGTCATGACCAAAACCCGTATGTCTTCAAGCATCGAGATAATTGGTTTACATCCGGCATCTATTATCCTCCCATTGAATGCTTCGCAGATGTTGTTATCAATGTTATCGCACTTGAATTCCTCGCTGAAGAATGCCCTACACCAATGCTTCGAGTCTGTTTGGAATAATGCATCATAACCATTCTTTGTCAATTGAAGCATCTCTTCTTTGGCCATCCTAAAGTTAGCCATATTCGTGCTCTTTGCTAGCTGCCAAAATTACGACTGCAACTTGTCCCATTTATAGGTCTTTGCCTAATTTGTGTATATGTGCCGCGCATACATTCGATATTCAGCATAAGGCAACAACTCAGCTATTGCTGGAACAAGTCCCTGCAATAATTCAAAATATAAAAAATGTAAGCAAATGACATTTTGATATCAAAAAGCAAACAAGTGACCAAATTTTTTAAAAAGCAAACATTACCTTTTGTTGGTCACTCATGAATGTCCACCCTATCCCATTTGTTATCTCCAAATCAGTCATCAATTTTTTTAGGAAACAGGACCAATTGTCCTTGTTCTCTATCTTCACAACAGCCCAAGCCAGGGGAAACATTTGGTTGTTTGCATCTCTTCCAATTGCGCCAGCAATTCTCCCTTGCACAAGCCCTTCAAAAAACACCCGTCCAATCCTATAATAAGTCTACAACCAGATAAAAATCCTCATTTGCATACATCGAAACAAACATAGAATTTATCGAACTTCGTCCCACTATCAAGAAGTGGTCTCTCCACGACCTCTATATACACTTTACTTCCAGGATTTTGCAGCCTACACTCCTAAGCATAGTCCCACAACTGTCCATATTCACCGCTATACTAACCAATGAGTATCTTCATCACCTTTTGCTTCAATCTTTTACATTGATTCATGAATATATTGATGCCTACCTGCTCCTTCACCAGCATCCTGAACTGAGTAGTATTCATCTGAGGCATCAGCTTAATCAATTCAAAGAAGTGCTTTGATAACCATGCACTTGTTACCCTTTTATTCTCAAAATTAATGGAACAAGTATGTTCCACTTAGTAGGCTCTAATCTGTAAAAATCTACTTCTCCTAACAAATGTGCCATAGATCTTCCATGGACAATTTTGCTATGAACACCTAGCTCTTACAAAGGTCTTAGTTTTTCTAATGAAGTTAATGTTCCTTTGTGCAATAATGGAGTTCTTCAGTATAGCTTCTCTAAATTGTTTCGCATCATGAAATTTCATGCCTACAGACAAAGTAGGAGAGACAACGGATGGATCATAAGAAGGAAACTTACTTTTCCTTTTCCTTCTATGCACGGGTCCTTCATCTTCTTCAAGCTCATCTTGGGAAGTAGCATTCTCGATGCTTTCTTCATAGTCAGTCTCCTCGCCAGCATTACTAGCATATGTAGGGCCTTTGGGTCTGTTTGGAACTTCATTGGCTACTTGCAAAGCTGCAGACTTATCTGTCAAAAAATCTATTCGCTGTATTCTTGACTGTACAAGCTCCTCATCATCATCATCACTTATAAAATTTTCAGTTGGCAACCCTCCATCATCATCATCAGTTGATTTAGCTACTTCCCAATCTAATCTAGAGATTGTGACATCACCTATGTCATCATCACTTTGGTGAACTGCATCTGTGCTTCTCTCATGTCCATCATATCTATCCCGCCCTTCTTCAACCCTAACTTCAATACTACCTTGAATACCATCTCCTTCTTGTCCTACTTCGGCGCTCTCTCCATCATCATCTTCATCCTCACTTTCATTATTGTACTCAACAAATATTTTTACCTCTTCACCATGAAGATAATGGTATAGAATATCCCTAAGACCATTATCATCTTCTAAGCATCTCAAACCATCTCTTAAGTCTTTTCCAGTAATACAATACAGCAGCTTCTGAACTTTACAAGACAAATAAGTCTTTATATCCCTAAGAAATCCTACATAAGATGTCTTCTTTATATCTACAAAGATGGTGCCCTAATTTCCACCCTCATACTCCCACTCATCCTCCCCAATCACAAATTCCCCATTGTAGCAAACTATGACAGCGACATAATCCTTGTCATGCGCCATTACTGCACCAAGAACAAGAAAAAGAATCATTAATTTTTGGGATCACTAGACAATTGCACATGAGAGTCCCCCCACTCTCATGGACTTTAGTAAATAGAGGTCCCCGCATTGACAATATGCCCCTACATGACAGCCAAAAAAGAGGTCGGTACTTTAATTATTTGCCTTCCCTTCCCTTAAAATATTAACCAAAAACAGAGGTCCCCATAGCAATCATAGCCCAAGCAATTTTGTCTACTGCATTAAACGTGCGATGTGAGAGAATGTACATCAACTTAAGCAAATCAAAGCATACTCTAACATCAACTTAATCAAATCACAGCCGCTGACTCCTACAAATTCCTTTAAAAGTTTAAACTAAAATTAGAACAACTAAACTTGGAAGCATTTTATGTCACTAAAGCTAAAGAAAAACAAAGAGAAAATGAAACACAAATAGATCACTCCAAATTCTTAGACTATCATAACCCATAACAAATTTGGACAAGTAGGCAATACCTTTCTCAAAAAAGACTAACGCAAGCTGCAGAGCCAATTCCAAGAAATAGCTTCACCACAATATGCTTCTGTCAAGTTATTATTCTTTCTGCTTGAAACTTTTTCTTAGTTTGTAACTTTATCAATAAAATTCTAACTATAGTTATTATGTTCTCATTCAGGATTTTGAATTAATAAACATACCCTATACAGCAATCACAGCAGGGTGGTTCAAGGACATACCCTATACACTACACAAGCAGGGTGGTTCAAGAACTTAATTTTCTTCTAGAATGGCATTGGTCACCTGCTTTACTAGGATGCTCTTAAGGAGATGCATAGACAGTGGTCCAACAATCAAAACATACTCTAACATTGGCTTGAAAGACAAATTCACCAAAATAATGAGAAATATGGTCTCTTTGTGTAATGTTAGCAAGTTTCAGTTGAAGTGTATCAACACAAATTCCATCGGAGCTGTAATAAAATAATTGAGCAAGCCCTAATTAAATAATCGAGCCCTAGTTTCATTATAGGGAGGGGGAGAAGGGGCCGAACCTAGACGAGCGATGATGGTGAGCGGTGACGACGACCAACGATGGTGAGCAGTGAGCAGCGATGACGACCAACAACGGTGACTGACGATGGTGACCGATGACCAGTTCTGGGCATGAATGGCGACGAAGAGATGGGCCTGAGATCTATTGTGAACGCGGACGGGGAGGAACGGCGTTTAGGTCAGCGAGCCCTAATTAAATAATCGAGCCCTAATTTCATCACAAGGGACGGGAAGAAGGGGTCGAACCTGGACGAGCGATGATGGTGAGTGGTGACGACGACCAACGATGGTGAGCGGTGAGCAGCGATGGCGACCAAGAATGGCAACTGACGACGGTGATCGATGACTAGCTATGGGCGTGAACGAAGATGGAGAAAAGGGCCTGAGATCTACTGTGAATGTGGATGGGGAGGAATGGCGTTTAGGTCAGTGCACAATGACTTAAACGACATCATTTAGGTTAGTGTACTCAATGTGGATAGACAACATCGTTTTTGTCGTCCACGTTGTTTTTTTTTTTTTTTTAAAATTTGCCACATCAGTAAAAGAAGTCACCGAAAATCGCCGAAAAATGCCACGTATGCAATTTGGTCGGATTTTGGCCGGATTGGCACTCAAGTGATTCATTTTACTTCGATTTTGGCACTTAAGTGTACCTTTCATAAGTTATGGCACTTAAGTGTTCCTTTGGGTAAAGTTAAGGCACTTGAGGGGTCCACACGTCCATACTATGCAAATAGCAGACATACTCTCAGAGATCAAATATATCACCAGATAAGCATATCCCTATCCCCATTTGTCTTTGGGCATTTACCACTATCTAGGTATTCTCTTATCAACAATCGACTTGTTCAAGCTTTCTTTAGAGTTTAGATACTTATGACTGTCCAGGTACCCCTTGTCTTTGAGTATCGGCCCCGTTCGGATACTCCCTCTTCTTGACACTCGACCTGTTCGAGTTGTCCTTATAGCTTAGATGCCTGCAACTGACCAAGTATCCCATTACCTTTGAGTGCCTTCCACTGTCTAGTACCTACCGCCGTCCAGGTACTTCATTTTCATGCCACTCAACTTGCCTGAGTTGTCCTCAAAATTGTATCCTTGAATACTAGTAGCCGTTCAAGTATTCCACTGCTTCGTGTGCCTGCGGTTACCTAGGTATGTTTCTTATCATCATGACACTTGGACTTGCCCGAATGGTCCCAAATCGTATCATTTAATACTTGTGTTCATCCAAGTATTTCAGTACTTTGTACACCTATAGCTACCTAAGTGTTCTAGCCCTTTTGAGTGCCTGTAACCATCCAAATAAGTCTTGTGCCACATTTAAGTTTATAATACTAAGAGGTGGGAGACCTTCACGAATATGCGAGGCATGTCCTCGATATTCCCTTTACTAAGAGGTGAGAGACCTTCACAAATATCCTCGGTACCTCCTCAATATTCCCATTACCAAGAGGTGAGAAACCTTCACGAATATCCCAAGTACATCCTCGATATTCCCATTACCAGAAGGTGAGAAACTTTCATAAATATCCCAAGTACGTCCTCGATATTTCATCTACTAGGAGACCTTTAAAAATGACCAAGTATTCTCTAGAGTCTGTATTTGTGATCATCTAGGTACCCCTTGATACTTGTAAATGTCCAGGTATCCTCCAAGAGTCCGCAATTATGATCATCCAAGTACCCCTTTGATGCTAGCGATTGTCCACGCACCCTTCAGATTTAGTACTTGTGATCATCCAAGTACCCATTCGATACTTGTAACAACCAGGTGTCCTCTAGGTTAGTATTTGTTAATATCTAGGTACTCTTTTAATGCCTGTGAATGTCCAAGTATCTCTCAAAGAAATAGATGCCTTGAGAAAGGTTGGTGTATCCCCTAAGAAAAGTCGACTACCATTTGGTGTCCTTGATGAAGATTAGGCACCAACAAACAAATGTACTGAGAAAGGTCAACACATCTCCCGAGATAGATCGGGTTCCAACCGGTGTCTTTGACAAAGGATTAGGTACCCCACAACTGGTGTCTTTGATAGAGGATCAGGCACCTAACAACCGGTGTCCTTGACAAAGGATCAGGCACCCCCTAACCAGTGTCCTTGATAGAGGATCAGACACCCCCTAACCGGTGTCCTTGATAGAGGATCAAATACCCCATAAACAGATGCCTTGAGAAAAGTTGCGTGACCAACCAGTGGCCCTGACAGAGATCAAGCACCCAACAAAAATATGCCCTAAGAAAGGTTGGCTGTGGCATCCCAAAATTCAAGACAACCTCTAGATGTATTAAAGTCTATGATTAGGTAATGAATTTGCCTTTGGTTTATGCCTTAGCTATTGATTTTCTTTTAAGACCGAGTGTTATGTGGATGGAAATGTAATCTTATGTTCATGGGTTATTACAATTAGTATTATAGGATAAGTTGATAAGAAGAATTTGTTCTTGGCTATGCACCTCATAGATTTGATTCTTATAGTTTAATGTTACAAGTTTTATGGCCATATGAAATTGTAAATTTGGAATTTATAAAAGAGGGAATTAAGATGAATTATTGAAAGAAAAATTGGATTTAATTATGCATTGGGTCTTAGGCCCAAGAGGGGTGAGCCTAAGATGGGCCAAAAGGCCGGCCCATGAAGCCATGAAGGGCTGCTGTCGACCACAAGGAGGGGAGAGGCCGGCCCATCTTCAAGGCCATCATGTGCATGGGGTTTGCCAAGTGGCAAAAGGAGAGTTACACCCATTGGCCACCTTGGGCAGCTCCTAATCATTTCAAATGATTGAGTAAAAGGGAAATGGGGAGAAGGAGTGGCTGGTTTTCCGAAGAGAGAGAGAAAGCTATCGAGAGAGTGAGAGAAACCAAGAGAGAGGAGGAGAAGGCCGTGCGAGGAAGAAGAAGCCGCTCGTCCGTCACTTGTCGCCGCCGTGTCCCGCCGCTGTTGTGCTCGTCGTAGCCCAATTTAGAGGCAAGTTAGATCCTTTGATCTACTCTTGCATGTTGTGTCTAGAATGTGTTATTGAATGGTGATGAATTTCAGATGTCTAGGGCGTGAAAAATCGAAATTTTATAGGTGTTGTTTTGAAGCAGTAATCTGTTCTCAAGTAAACAGTTTGACCTAGAATGTTGTAGTGGCTTGCATGCGATGTTTGAGTCAAATTGTGGCTTTGGCTTTTCATGAAATTTGTTGATAACATCTTAAAGTATAACATACTAAAATTTGAGGCAGAATAGTTGAGTTTTGAGGGGTGAAAACCTCCCTCTACGAAAATGTTAGATCTGAAGCTGTTTTGTTGACCTCTTGGTGATTTTGGGTGTTGCATGTAACTTTTTACTGAAAATTTCACTTTGACTCCTTCATGAAAGTTGTAGTGAACATCTTGAAGGCTAACATACTCAAATTTGAGATAAAATGAACAAGTATAGCCTAGTGAAATAATTTTTATTTTGAAGTTCATTTGCCTATTTAACAAAAATTGTTTCGAAAACTATGCAAGTTAAGTGATTATGATAATGGTGCTGTGATGTTCAGTCTATACCGTATGATATGAGGATCTTTTGGTGCAGTGTTCTTTATGAAATATCTGCCATTATGTCTTGACTATCACATGTTCGAATTTCATAATTTTTAAAGGCCATTTAGGTATTTAATGGAAATATTTTCTAAAACTGTGCAAACTGGATTGTGCGAATTTCAAAATCTGAAGTTTATGATTATTCTGTTTTGGATGAGCCCTATTAATTATATTGATTGAGGTGATTGAATCTTGCTGAGCATGTGATGATATTTGGCATTGCATATAGAATCAAATGTTGAATTTGACTTTGTTGCCATTACATCATGTGCCATGTTGATTGTGAGACATAAATTGGTGAATATGAATTATGATGAATGAGAAGACTATTGGAGGTGGGCCGATAATGCTTTGAGAGTGTCAGGATGCCTAGGATGGGGGGTGCTAGATGCCCGGTTGTATTGTGATACATGCCCGGATGTCCTCGAGAGTTTCGAGATGCCCGAAATGGTTGGGTGCCGAAAGCCGCGGAGGTTTGTGCCCGGGGAATGCCTCGTAATGTCAGTTGGGATGCGAGATGCTTGGAATATGGGGATGCCAGATGCCTGGTGGTGTGTGCCGGAGGTTTTCTCGTGATGCCTGGATTGGGGTGCGAGTGATAAAGTGTGGGATGAAATTACCGATCCCAAGAAAGAAAGAGGTGGTGATCAAATTGAAAGGTAAAAAGTGGAAATTGAATCATGCACATATGGTATGGTTGCATATGCATGGCTATGATATGATGATGATGAGTGCATGGTTGTATGGGCACCTATGGCATGGTAGATGTATGATATGATGGTGATGAGTACATGAGGATGTATGGTATGATGACATATGCATGGCTGCAAGGTAAGTCATGCTAGGATGCATAAATGGCATGTACTATGCTATGATGTGGTGATTGTATTGTGTGATGCATTGAGTAGTTTATTGGATCTTTTACCTGCTGAGTGGCTATACTCACCCCTTCGGGGACCAACATTTCAAATTAGAAAGATGCCGCTCCCTACTTTCACGCGGGGTACCTTCTATGGCCTCCCATCTGACGTGGAGATAGAGTGTTCAGAGGTAGATTGCATTACCATCCCTAGTCTGATGTTTGTGTGAGTTTGCGTGCTGGTCATGTACAATGTGGGCCTTGCTGGGGGCCTGGTCATTCTGGAGTTTTTGTCGGTTCACGTCCACCGAGATGGAGCGATTCGGGGGATGTTGCCGCCACCACCGCCCGACGCGCCAAGATGGGTGTGATAGCCACGTGAGGGGTAGAGAGCTTACGTTTTTTTAGAGCAGCTGACATTTGTAGATGGGGGATGATACACAATCGATATAGGGGTTGAGATACCTTTTGGGTTATGGCCAAGCATAGTCAAGAGTCTTGGCTTTTCTTTTTGGATGCACCGACCCGAGAAACCCATCATGAAAATATGTAAATAAAAAGTGGTTCGACCTTATCTTTTCATATGATGTGTAGTTGGTGTGCATTGCATTATGGTTATTGGGGGGAGAGATGGTGAGACTTAATTATGCTTTTGCTAATAAGTTGCGCTGAGACCATTTTCAAAAAAAAAAAATGCCTATGAACTGCGATGCTTCTACTAAGAGATGTAACTAGTGGAGCGATAGGTACCTATGGCGACCTAAGGTGTTTCGGGGTGCCACAACCGCCCTTTTGGTATTAGAGCAATGGATTATAGGTTGGAGTGATAAGGAGCCTCATTTGGAAATTGAGGAACATGATAACAAAGCACACCATAGGATATTGACTGGAATAGTTGGGTAACTCTGAATAACGGGTGATGAGTAATCACTCGTAGATCCCTAATAGTTATTATGAATTGCTTTTAGGTACCAATAACATGTTTATGTTACTTATGTAGTAGTAGTTGTTTTGAATAGAGACATTGAGTCACAGATATTTCCTGAGGCAAATGCTTGGAAATTGCAGGGAAATCATGGCACGAGCTGGAAGTGCTCATCCATCGAGGGCTGAAGCCTCTGCAACAAGGGCTGAACCCCGGATGGAAGATATCCTGCAGGCATTAGCCAATATTGGAAATCTGAGGAAAAGACAAGTGTAGCAATAGCTCGGAGCAGAACGCCGTACTCAAGGATTGGTGGAGCAATTTCTGAAGCTGAAACCACCTAAGTTCAATGGAATGGGAAGTCCTGAGGAGGTGGAGCATTGGATTGATGGGATGGAACGAATTTTCTAGCTGTTGGACTGTAATGATGCTGAGAAAATAACTTTGGCAGAGTACCAGCTGGAGGGAAATGCAAAGTTTTGGTGGAGAGCTTCAAAGGACATAATGTTTCCACCAAGTACTAATGTTAACTAGGAGGAGTTTGTGAGGGCCTTCAATAGAAAGCATTTTTCTGATTGTGCTAAGGACAGGAAAATTTCAGAATTTGTTCAGTTAGAACAAAAGGAGCTGACAGTGGACCAATATGAGGCTAGATTTTTTGAACTGTCTAGATATGCTCCTAGACTAATTGAAGATCAGGAAGAAAAGGCTAAGAGATTTCTGAAAGGGTTGAGAACTGATATCAGGAAATAACTAGTGCCTTTGAACATAAGGGATTATCATGAGATTTATGAAAGGGCACAGTTAGTGGAGCAGGAGCTGATGAGAGAGCGATCAAAGTTTAAGAAACAGCTGAACTTTAATGATGTGAGAAGGGGTAAGAGACCCTATACTAGTCAAGGTCAGACTTGGAATGCGAAGAAAAAGCGCAATTTTGGAAATTTTAGGGGAGCAAGAAATGGCCTTAATATAGGGAAAGCACCTTACCAACCTGATGTTTGTCAAAGGTGTAATGGGCGACATGGCCCAAGACCTTGCAATGAGCAATTGAAATGTTTCGGTTGTGGACAAGTGGGCCACCTTAGGAGAAGTTGCCCACAAGAAAGGTTGCAAATGAGTGCTGGCTCGATGCGACAGGGATATCAGAGTGCTATTAGATCAAACTTATCAAGGAATCCTCAAAGGCCACCAGCACAAGGAAGGGTGTATGCGGTCACCTAAGAGGAAGCGGAAGCTTCCAAAAATGTTATCTCAGGTACGATCCTTATCACTGGTAAAATGGCATATGCATTGTTTGATACGGGTGCAATGCATTCATTTGTGTCTGAAAGATATAGGCATTTGAGTAAAATAGAAGTTACGCCTCTTGAGACGCCTCTTTGTGTTTCTACGCCTTTAAAGAACATGGTATTGTCAATGCTGGTATGTGGAAATTGTAAGATATCAATGGGAGGAAAGGATATGGAAATAGACTTGGTTGTGATGGCTATGTATGATTTTGATGTTATCATAGGAATGGATTGGCTTCGTAAGTATCGGGCCAAAATGGATTGTTATAGAAAAGTGATCCAATTTGTTTTACTTGATCAGTCTAGTTGTGAATTTTTAGGAGGTCAGACCCACCTACCTATAGCACTTATTTCCGCAATAAAAGCCTGTGCATTACTTGACAAGGGATGTCAAGGGTACTTGGCCATGGTTAAAGATTATACTAAGGAAGAGCCTAACCTTGATGAAACTCGAGTGGTTAATGAATTTCAAGATGTATTTCCTAAGAAATTGAGTTTGAAATTGAATTAATGCCTGGAATAGAACCAATAGCTAAAGCCCCGTATAGGATGGCCTTAGTCGAGTTAAAGGAATTAAAGGTGCAACTACAAGAGTTGCTTGACAAAGGTTCATTAAGCCAAGTGCTTCACTTTGGGTTGCACCAGTCTTGTTTGTGAAAAAGAAAGATGGGTCGATGCTCTTGTGGATTAACTATAGGCAACTGAATCAAGTGACCATTAAAAATAAATATCCTTTGCCTAGAATTGATGACCTATTTGATCAACTCCAAGGAAGTTCGGTCTTCTCTAAGATTGACTTAAGGTCGGGATACCACCAGTTAAGAATTAAGAAAGAGGACATTCCTAAGACTGCGTTCAGGACTCGTTATGGACATTATGAGTTCCTGGATATGCCATTTGGATTGACAAATGCGCCGGCTGCATTTATGGATCTAATGAATAAGGTATTGTGGCACCCTGAAACACCTAAGGTCACCACAGATGCCAAAGAAGAACCTTAGTTCCTAGGTTTTTTTTTTTTTTTTATAACGGTCCAAATGCATCTTATTTGCGGAAGCATAATCAAGTCTTACTAATTCTCCCTCCAACTACCATGATACAATGCACACCACTAAACACCATAAGAATAGATAAAGCCAAGACACTTTTATTTACATATTTTCATGATGGATTTTCTTAGGTTGGTACAACAAAAGAAAGGTCAAGACTTTTAACTACACTCGGCCATAACCCCAAAAGGAGACAACTCGACCCTCTATGTCGATCATGTGAAATCCTCCATCTACTAGTGTTGGCTATTGTCCAAAAAGTAGCAGCTGCTACTCCTCACGCGCGGGCCATCACACCCATCCTGGTGCGTCAGGCGGTGGCAGTGGCAATATCCCCTGCATCGCTTTGTCTCGACGAACATGAACAGATATGAACTCTTGTATGACCGGGCCCTCAGTCAGGCCCACGTCATACATCACTAATGCACAAACCTGAATGAACGTCAGACCAGGGATGGTGGGACAGTCGATCTCCATACACTCGACCTCCACGTCTGATGGAAGGCTGTAAAAGACGCCCCGCGTGACAGCAAGGAGTGGCATCTTTCTAATATGAAATGTTGGTCCCCGAAGGGGTGAGTACAGCCACTCAGCAGATAAAAAATCCAATAAATCACTCAATGCATCACACAATACAATCATAACAATCATAGCATAACACATGTCATTCATGCATCCATGCATAACTTACCTTGAAGCCATGAATAAGTCATCGTACATCCTCATATAATCATCACCATCATGTCATACATTTACTATCATGCCATAGGTGCACATACATCCATGCACTCACCATCATCATGTCATTCATGTACCATCATGCCATAGGTGCACATTCATCCATGCACTCACCATTATCATGCCATACATGTACCATCATGCCATAGGTGCACATACATCCATGCACTCACCATCATCATGTCACATATACCATCATGCCATAGGTGCACATACATTCATGCACTCACCATCATCATGTCACATTTACCATCATGCCATAGGTGCACATACATCCATGCATTCATCATCATCATGTCACATATACCATCAAGCCATAGGTGCACATACATCCATGCACTCATCATCATGCATTCATGCATACATGTTGCCATACCATGCATAAATCAATTTCAATTTCCCAATTTTATTCTTTCATTTTGGGCTGCCACATTTCTCTTTCCGGGGACTAATATTTGCATCCCACATTTATCGCTCGCACCCAACCTGGCATCACGAGGAACCTCCAACACACACCTCCGGGCATCCGGTACACACACTCTCAGGCATCTCGTACCTCAACTGGCATCACGAGATATCCCCGGCTCACACCTCCGGGCTTCCGGCTCCCCCACACTCCAGGCATCTTGAAACTCCCGAGGACCCTCTGGAATTACGCCACTAGGCCACCGGGCATTAGGCATTTACACTCCTAGTCGGGCATCCCGACACTCCCGGGGTATCGTCGACTCACACCTCCGATGGCCTTCTCATTTATCATAGTTCACATTCACAATTATAGCTCAATTTCAACATGGCATATAATATGATGGCAACAAGATCATTTTCAGCATTTGATTCTTATATGCATTTCCAATCATCATCATATATGCAGTAAGATCCAATCACTTATGACAACACAATCCATGGGGTCCATACAACTTAGGACAATCCATACATCATGACTTTTTGAAATTTACCAAATTCCAGCTTGCACAATTTCGGAAAACATATAAATTAAATATCCATATGGTCTTCAAAAATTATAAAATCTGAACATGTGATAGTCAAGACACAAAGGTAGCAACTCCATGAAGAACACATGCCCAAAAGAACTTCACACAAAAAGATATAGCTCACACATTACAGCTTGCAAAATTCGGACACATCATATTGCGCAATTCTTGAAATATTTCAATTTAAATACCCGAATGTCCTTAAAAAATTATGAACTTTTACCAGGTGATATTTGAGACCCTAAGATATAATTTTTCATGAAGACATCAAGGCCAAATTCGTCCTAGATAATTAACTATGGACGGTCAAAGCCCCTGTTCCTAGTACCGAACATTCCAGTTTAGCTGTCTCCAAAAAATCAAGGTTTCACCTACTTATCCTCCTTCATTTCCTCTGAAGTTTTGATATGTTTTGCCTCAAAATATCCACTACAACTTCCATTAAGGGATCTAAGTGAGATTCTCAAAGGATAGTCACTTTACAGTTCACGAAGTCGCTAGAGTCCAGTACAATACTTCCAGATCTATCATCTTCAAAGGAAAATCGTTTCACTAGGCTATACTTGTTTGTTTTACCTTAAATTTGAGTATGTTAGTATTCAGTATGTTCTCTAAAACTTTCGTGGAGAAGTCAAAGTGAAATTCTCGGTGAAAAGTGACATGCAACACACAAAACCACCAAGAGATCAACAAAACAGTTTCAGATCTAGCGTTTTCGTAGAGTAAGGGTTTTACCCTCAAAACTCAGCAATTTTGTCTCAAATTTTAGTATGTTATACTTTGAGATGTTTACTACAACTTTTGTGAAGAAGTTGAAGCCAAAATCAGACTCAAACCCTGCATACAAGCCTCTACAACATTCTGGGTCAGGCGGTATACTCGAAAACAGAATGCTATTTCAAAAACAACACACTTAAAGCTTCAGTTCTCACGCCCTAAACGTCCGAGATTCATCACCATTCAAACACACATGCAAGATACAACATGCAAGAGCAGAATATGGATCCCAACTTGCCTTTGTACCTAGCAAGCACAAGCAACACGGCGGATGACGGACGCACGGCGACGGGCAATAGACGAGCGGACTGACGGACACACGGCTTCTTCCTCCTCTCTCTTGGTTCCTCACTCTCTCAGCAACCTTTTCTCTCTCTCTCCCTTATGGTTGATAGCCCCCTCTAAACCGGTCACTCCTTCCTTTTATCCCCCCCTCAATACAATTATTAGCCATCATTAGGAGCCACCCAAGATGACCAATAGATGAAGCATTCTTTTTGCCACTTGGCAACTCCCATGCATGATGGGCTTGAAGGTTGGGCCGGCTTTTCCCCCCTTGTGGTGACAGCAGCCCTCTTCATGGGTTTCATGGGCCAAGCCAATTTGGCCCACTTTAGGTCCAATACCCTCAGGCCTAAAGTTCAATCCTAATAAATCTCAATTTCACTTTTAATAATTCATTTTCAATTCCTTCTTTTATAGATTTCAAATTCTCAATTTCATATGGCCATAAATCTTGTAACATTTAAACTATAGGGATTAAATTTATGAGGTGCATAGCTAAGAATAAATTTTTCTTATTAACTTATCCTATAATACTAATTTTAATGACTCATGGACACAAGATACATAACACTTGGTCTTAAAAGAAAACCAATGGCTAAAGCATAAACCAAAGGTAATTTCATTACCTAATCATAGGCTTTAATACATCAAGAGGTTGCCTTAGGATTTTGGGATGCCACTGGTATTTAAGCCTTATTTAGACTAGTTTGTGATTGTCTTTTTTGATGATATTCTAATATATGCGAGAGGGCTTAGAGAGCATGAACAACACCTGAGAATAGTTTTGCAAACTTTGAGAGATCATAAGCTGTATGCCAAGTTTAGTAAGTGTGAATTTTGGCTGGACCAGATAATATTTCTAGAACATGTGGTATCAGAAGGAGGAATTGTAGTAGACCCAACAAAAGTTGAGATGGTAATAAATTGGCCAAGACCGATGACACCTACTGAAATACGGAGTTTCTTAGGACTGGTTAGTTACTATAGGAGGTTTATTGAAGGATTTTCACGATTGGCAAGTCCTTTAACAAAATTGACTCGAAAGAATGTGCGGTTTGAAGGGAATGGGGAATGTGAAAGGAGTTTCCAGGAGCCTAAAAGAAAATTGACCTCGGCTCCAATCTTGACTATACCGACAGGATCGGATGGTTTTACAATGTATAGTGATGCATCTCACAAAGGACTGGGATGTGTTTTGATGCAACATGGCAAGGTCATAGTCTATGCGTCTAGACAATTGAAACCCCATGAACTAAACTACCCCACACATGATTTAGAGTTAGTAGCTATACTGTTTGCTTTGAAGATATGGAGACACTATTTATATGGGGAAAAGTTTGAGATTTATACTAATCATAATAGCTTGAAGTATCTGTTCTCACAAAAGGAATTGAACATGAGACAAAGGAGGTGGATGGAGTTGTTAAAAGATTATGATTGTGAGATACGATACCATCCAGGGAAAGCAAATAAGGTAGCAAATGCTCTTAGTCATAAGTCAGCTATGGAGATGGCTAGTTTAAGAATGGCGGAATGGAGTTTGTTAAAGTCCGTAGCGAACTCAGAGTTTAAATTGAAAATGGATTGTCTTACAAATATGCTTAGTGCATTAAGAATTGAACTTGAAATTATTCAGAAAGTTAAGATCTTACAAGAGTCTGACCCAAAAAATTTGAAAGTGAAAGGGGCAGTGTCTTTAGGAAAACGATCGGAATTTCAAGTCTCTAAAGATGGAGTAGTAAGATGCCAAGGGCGACTTTGTGTTCCCGATAAATAAGAAGTAAAGAAGGAAATTTTGTTAGAGCCACATAGGAGTAATTACAGTATTCATCCAGGTAGTACAAAGATGTATAGGAATTTGCATAAGCAATTTTGGTGGAATGGTATGAAAGTAGATACGGCTAAGCATGTTTCCCAATGTTTGACATGCCAGCAAGTAAAGGCGGAACATTGCAAACCCACAGGACTCTTGAGACCGTTAGACATACCAGAATGGAAATGGGAACATATAACAAGGGACTTTGTGCAAGGATTGCCAAGGACATGTAGGACTTATGAAGTATTATATGGAAGGAGATGTAGGACTCTTATCTGTTGGAATGAAGTAGGTGAAAGGAAATTGACAAGACCTGAACTGGTACAAGTTACCACTAAAGCTACTCAGAGTAGACAGAAAGACTATGCGGATAGGCATAGAAGGCCTTTGGAATTTAATGTGGGAGATCATGTATTTCTTAAAGTATCTCTAATGAAAGGAATATCTCAATTTGGAATGAAGGGTAAGTTAAGCCATAGATTTGTCAGACTTTTTGAGATACTTGAAAGAATAGGAGATGTAGCCTATCGTTTGACGCTGCCTCCTAAATTGCGTAATTTACATGATGTGTTTCATGTGTCGATGCTGAGAAAGTATTAGCTGGATCTTGGTCACATACTCGATCATGAAGCCATCAAAGTGGATGAGAAAGTGAGGTACATCGAAGAGCCTGTGTAGATATTGGATCGAAAGGAACAAATTCTTAGGACTAAGAAGATTCCTCTGGTTAAGATATTATGGCGACATCATGATATGGAAGAAGCCACATGGGAGAGTGAAGATCAGATGAAGGAAAAGTACCCCTACTTGTTTCAAACGGACATGAGTGATGTTTAATTTCGAGAACGAAATTCTCTAAGGAGGAGAGAATTGTGGCATCCTAAAATTCAAGGCAACCTCTAGATGTATTAAAGTCTATGATTAGGTAATGAATTTGCCCTTGGTTTATGCCTTAGCTATTGATTTTCTATTAAGACCGAGTGTTATGTGGATGGAAATGTAATCTTGTGTTCATGGGTTATTAAAATTAGTATTATAGGATAAGTTGATAAGAAGAATTTGTTCTTGGCTATGCACCTCATAGATTTGATTCTTATAGTTTAATATTACAAGTTTTATGGCCATATGAAATTGTAAATTTGGAATTTATAAAAGAGGGAATTAAGATGAATTATTGAAAGTAAAATTGGATTTAATTAAGCATTGGGTCTTAGGCCCAAGAGGGATGAGCCTAAGATGGGCCAAAAGGCCAGCCCATGAAGCCATGAAGGGCTGCCATCAACCATAAGGGGGGGAGAGGCCAGCCCATCTTTAAGCCCATCTTGTGCATGGGGTTTGCCAAGTGGCAAAAGGAGAGTTACACCCATTGGCCACCTTGGGCAGCTCCTAATCATTTGAAATGATTGAGTAAAAGGGAAATGGGGAGAAGGAGTGGCTGGTTTTGCCCAGAGAGAGAGAGAGAGAGAGAGAGAGAGAGAGAGAGAGAGAGAGAGAGAGAGAGAAAGCTGTCGAGAGAGAGAGAGAGAGAAACCGAGAGAGAGGAGGAGAAAGCCGCGCGAGGAAGAAGAAGCCGCTCGTCCATCACTCGCCACCGCCGTGTGCCACCACTGTTGTGCTTGCAATGGCCCGATTTAGAGGCACGTTAGATCCTTTGATCTACTCTTGCATGTTGTGTCTAGAATGTATTATTGAATGGTGATGAATTTCGGATGGGCGTGAAAAACCGAAGTTTTATGGGTTTTGTTTTGAAGCGGTAATCTGTTCTCGAGTAAACAGTCTGACCCAGAATGTTGTAGTGCCTTGCATGCGATGTTTGTGCCGAATTTTGACTTGGACTTCTTCACTAAAGTTGTATATAACATCTTAAAGTATAACATATTAAAATTTGAGGCAGAATGGTTGAGTTTTGAGGGGTGAAACCCTCCCTCTACGAAAATGTTAGATCTGAAGCTGTTTTGTTGACCTCTTGGTGATTTTGGGTGTTGCATGTAACTTTTTACTGAAAATTTCACTTTGACTCCTTCACAAAAGTTCTAGAGAACATCTTGAAGGCTAACATACTCAAATTTGAGATAAAATGAACAAGTATAGCCTAGTGAAACGATTTTTATTTTGAAGACATTAGATTTGCAAATGATGTACTGAGCTCCAGTGACTTCGTAGACTATAAAGTGACTTTATTTTGAAAATCTCACCTTGATCTCTTAAATAAAGTTGTAAAGGTCATCTGGAGGATTAACATATCAAAAATTTAGAGAAAACCAACAAGAATAGGTAGGTGAATTCATGGTTTTTCGGAGGGTGTTGAATCTGGAAATTCCGGTATTGAAACAGAAATTTCAACCGTTTATATTATATCATCCTGAACAAATTTGACTTTGGTTTCTTCATGAAAATACCTTAGGATCTTTTCTACAACATATTCAAATTTCATGAATTTTGAAGGTTATTAGAGTATTTAATCGGAAATATTTCTAAAGCCCTGTAATCTGACGCGTTCGAATTTAATCAGTTTCAATGCATGGGTCCTATCATTTTATATGAAGCTCTTTTGGCAAAGTGTTCTGCATGAAGTATTTTTCTTTATGTCTTCCCTGAAACATATTCAAATTTCATAATTTTTGAAGTTCATTTGCCTATTTAAAAGAAAAATTGAAAACTGTGCAAGTTAAGTGATTATGATAATGGTGCTGTGATGTTCGGTCTATACTGCATGATATGAGGATCTTGTGGTGCAGTGTTCTGTATGAAATATCTGTCATTATGTCTTGACTATCACATGTTCGAATTTCATAATTTTTAAAGGCCATTTAGGTATTTAATGGAAATATTTTCTAAAACTGTGTAAGTTGGATTGTGCGAATTTCAAAAGCTGAAGTTTATGATTACTCTGTTTTGGATGAGCCCTATTAATTATATTGATTGAGGTGATTGAATCTTGCTAAGCATGTGATTATATTTGGCATTGCATATAGAATCAGATGCTAAATTTGACTTTGTTGCCATTACATCATGTGCTATGTTGATTGTGAGACATAAATTGGTGAATATGAATTATGATGAATAAGAAGACTGTTGGAGGTGGGCCGATAATGCCTTGGGAGTGTCAAGATGCTAGGAATGGGGGGTGCCGGATGCCCGGTTGTATTGTGATACATGCCCGGATGTCCTCGGAAGTTTCGAGATGCCCGAAATGGTTGGGTGCCGGAAGCCTCGGAGGTTTGTGCCCAGGGAATGCCTCTTGATGCCAGTTGGGATGCAAGATGCTCGGAATGTGGGGGTGCCGGATGCCTGGTGGTGTGTGCCGGAGGTTTTCTCGCGATGCCAGGATTGGGGTGCAAGTGATAAAATGTGGGATGAAATTACTGATCCCAAGAAAGAAAGAGGTGGTGATCAAATTGAAAGATAAAAAGTGGAAATTGAATCGTGCACATATGGTATGGTTGCATATGTATGGCTATGATATGATGATGATGAGTGCATAGTTGTATGTGCACCTATGGCATGGTAGATGTTTGATATGATGGTGATGAGTACATGAGGATGTATGGTATGATGACATATGCATGGCTGCAAGGTAAGTTATGCTTGGATGCATGAATGACATGTACTATATTATGATGTGGTGATTGTATTGTGTGATGCATTGAGTAGTTTATTGGATCTTTTACCTGCTGAGTGGCTGTACTCACCTCTTCGGGGACCAACATTTCAGATTATAAAGATGCCGCTCCCTATTGTCACGCGGGGTACCTTCTATGGCCTCCCATGACGTGGAGGTAGAGTGTTCGGAGGTTGATTGCATTACCATCCCTGGTCTGACGTTTGTGCAAGTTCGCGTGCTGGTCAAGTACAATGCGGGCCTAGCTGGGGGCTCGGTCATTGAGGAGTTTTTGTCGGTTCACGTCCGCCGAGATGGAGTGATTTGGGGATGTTACCGCCACCACCGCTCGACGCGCCAGGATGGGTGTGATAGCCGCGTGAGGGGTAGAGAGCTGACGTTTTTTTAGAGTAGCCGACCCTTGTAGATGGGGATGATACACGATTGATATAGGGGTTGAGATACCTTTTGGGTTATGGCCAAGCGCAGTTAAGAGTCTTGGCTTTTCTTTTTGGATGTACCGACCCGAGAAACCATCATGAAAATATGTAAATAAAAAGTGGTTCGGCCTTATCTTTTCATATGATGTGTAGTTGGTGTGCATTGCATTATGGTTATTGGAGGGAGAGATTGTGAGACTTAATTATGCTTTCGCTAATAAGTTGCTCTGGGACCATTTTCAAAAAAAAAAAAATGCCTATGAACTGCAATGCTCCTACTAAGAGATGTAACTAGTGGAGCTATACGTACCTGTGGCGACCTAAGGTGTTTTGGGGAGCCACATTGGCCCATCTCCTGAGAAAAGTCAGGTATCAACCAGTGTCCTTGACAGAGATCAAACACCCAACGAACAAATGCCTTGAGAAAAGTCGGCACATCTCCCGAGAAAGGTCGGGTACCAACTATTGTCCTTGATAGAAATCGGGCACCAACAAATAGATGCCTTGAGAAAGGTTGGCGCATCCCCTGAGAAAGCTCAGGTACCATCCGGTGTCCTTGACAGAGGATTAGGCACCCCCCAACCAATGTCCTTGACAAAGGATCAGGCACCCCCTAAAAGGTGTCCTTGACAAAGGATGAGGCACCTCACAACCAGTGTCTTTGATAGAGGATCAGGCACCCCACAAACAGATGCACTGAGAAAGGTCGGTGCATCTCCCGAGAAAAGTCGAGTAAACACTTATTGCTTTAACAGGTGACCAAATAATGGTTCGGATCTTGCAAAGGCAATTTCTCGTCAAGGTGATCGAAGAAAGGTTCTAGTCTTAGACAAACCACTTATTGCTCTAACAGGCAACCGAAGAATGGTTCGGGTCCTGAAAAAAGTAATTTCCCATCAAGGCGATTGAAGAAAAGTTCCGGTCTTGGAAAAGTAACCTCCTTACGTCACTAGGTAAGATGATACCCTGATACTTGCCAAACTTGGGATTCACACCCTATCTCACTCATTCCCAGTAACTAACTACAAGTATATATTTATCTACCTTAGTATGTGTATTGTTATATTCCTCATTTTCTACATAGGACACTAGGTTCCAAATGAGCTATAATCTATTGCATATGCATGGACAAAAATGGGCAACTTGGGATTCACACCCTATCTCACTCATTCCCGGTAAGTAACTACAGGCATATTCTTATCTGCCTTTGTCTTTGAATGCAACTTTTGCGAGCTCACTACATCATTTGCAAATCTAACGTTTTCAAAATAAAAATCATTTCACTAGGCTATACTTGTTCATTTTATCTCAAATTTGAGTATATTAGCCTTCAAAATTTTCTCTACAACTTTCATGAAGGATTCAAAGTGAAATTTTCTGTAAAAAGTTACATGCAACACCCAAAATCATGAAGAGGTCAACAAAACAGATTCAAATCTAACATTTTCGTAGAGGGAGGGTTTCACCCCTCAAACCTCAACTATTCTGACTCAAATTTTAGTATGTTATACTTTAAGATGTTATCTACAACTTTTGTGAAGAATTCCAAGCTAAAATCTGACTCAAACATCGCATACAAGCCACTCCAACATTCTGGGTGAGACTGTTTACTCGAGAACAGATTACTGCTTCAAAACAACACCCATAAAACTTCGGTTTTTCACGTCCTAGACATCCGAAATTCATTACCATTCAATAACACATTCTAGACACAACATGCAAGAGTAGATCAAAGGATCTAACTTGCCTCTAAATGGGGCTATGACGAGCACAACAACGGCGGGACACGGCGGCGACGAGCAACGGACAAGCGGCTTCTTCTTCCTTGCGCGGCCTTCTCCTCCTCTCTCTCGGTTTCTCTCACTCTCTTGACAGCTCTCTCTCTCTCTCTCTCTCTCTCTCTCTCTCTCTCTCTCGCAAAACTAGCCACTCCTTCTCCCCATTTCCCTTTTACTCAATCATTTGAAATGATTAGGAGCTGCCCAAGGTGGCCAATGGGTGTAACTCATCTTTTTGCCACTTGGCAAACCCCATGCACATGATGGGCTTAAAGATGGGCCGGCCTCTCCCCTCCTTGTGGTCGATGGTAGCCCTTCATGGCTTCATGGGCCGGCCTTTTGGCCCATCTTAGGCTCATCCCTCTTGGGCCTAAGACTCAATGCTTAATTAAATCCAATTTTACTTTCAATAATTCATCTTAGTTCCCTCTTTTATAAATTCCAAATTTACAATTTCATATGGCCATAAAACTTGTAACATTAAACTATACGAATCAAATCTATGAGGTGCATAGCCAAGAACAAATTCTTCTCATCAACTTATCCTATAATACTAATTTTAATAACCCATGAACACAAGATTACATTTCCATCCACATAACACTCGGTCTTAAAAGAAAATCAATAGCTAATGCATAAACCAAAGGCAAATTCATTACCTAATCATAGACTTTAATACATCTAGAAGTTGCCTTGAATTTTGGGATGCCACAATTCTCTCCTCCTTAGAGAATTTCGTTCTCGAAATTAAACATCACTCATGTCCTTTTGAAACAAGTAGGGGTACTTTTCCCTCTTCTGATCTTCACTCTTCCATGTGGCTTCTTCCATATCATGATGTCGCCATAATATCTTAACCAGAGGAATCTTCTTAGTCCTAAGAATTTGTTCCTTTCGATCCAATATCTGCACAGGCTCTTCGATGTACCTCACTTTCTCATCCACTTTGATGGCTTCATGATCGAGTATGTGACCAGGATCTGGCTGATACTTTCTCAACATCAACACATGAAACACATCAGGTAAATTACCCAATTTAGGAGGCAGCACCAAACAATAGGCTACATCTCCTATTCTTTCAAGTATCTCAAAAGGTCCGACAAATCTAGGGCTTAACTTACCCTTCATTCCAAATCAAGATATTCCTTTCATTGGAGATACTTTAAGGAATACATGATCTCCCACATTAAATTCCAAAGGCCTTCTACACCTATCTGCGTAGTCTTTCTGTCTACTTTGAGCTGTTTTAAGTCTTTTCCTGATAATCTCAATAGCTTCAATGGTAACTTGTACCAGTTCAAGTCCTATCAATTTCCTTTCACTTACTTCATTCCAACATATAGGAGTCCTACATCTCCTTCCATATAATGCTTCATAGGGAGCCATGTCTATACTTTTCTGAACTATTATTCTAAGTAAATTCCGCCAAATGCAATCTTTCATCCCAATTTCCCTTAAAGTCAATCACACAAGGCATCAACATATCCTCTAATGTCTGGATCACTCTTTCTGTTTGTCCATCTGTCTTAGGGTGAAAAGCAGTACTAAACTGGAGTTTAGTTCCTAAGGCAATTTGAAGACTTTGCCATAAGTTCAAAGTAAATCTTGAATCCCGATATGAGGTAATAGTTACAGGAACACCATGTAAACGTACTATTTGACTTACATATATATCCACATATTTGTCCATCGGGTAATCTATGCGAACTACTAAGAAATGAGCAGACTTAGTCAAACGGTCCACTATTACCCAGATAGAGTCATGGCCACTCAATGTCCTTGGCAATCCTTGCACAAAGTCCATTGTTATATGTTCCCATTTCCATTATGGTATGTCTAATGGTCTCAAGAGTCCTGCGGGTTTGCAATGTTCCGCCTTTACTTACTGGCACGTCAAACATTGGGAAACATGCTTAGCCGTATCTGCTTTCATACCATTCCACCAAAATTGTTGACGCAAATTCTTGTACATCTTTGTACTACTTAGATGAACACTGTAATTACTCCTATGTGCCTCCGACAAAATTTCCTTCTTTACTTCTTCATTATTGAGAACACAAAGTTGCCCTTGGCATCTTACCACTCCATTTTTATAGACTTGAAATTCCGATCGTTTTCCTAAAGACACTGCATCTTTCACTTTCAAAATTTCTAGGTTAGAATCTTGTAAGATCTTAACTTTCTGAATAATCTCAGGTTTAATTCTTAATGCACTAAGCATATTTGTAAGACAATCCATTTTCAATTTAAACTCTAAGTCCGCTACGGACTTTAACAAACTCCATTCCGCCATGCTTAAACTAGCCATCTCCATTGTTGACTTACGACTAAGAGCATCTGCTACCTTATTTACTTTCCCTGGATGGTATCGTATCTTACAATCATAATCATTTAACAACTCCATCCACCTCCGTTGTCTCATGTTCAATTCCTTTTGTGAGAATAGATGCTTCAAGCTCTTATGATCAGTATAAATCTCAAACTTGTCCCCATATAAATAGTGTCTCCATATCTTCAAAGCAAACAATATAGCTGCTAATTCTAAATCATGTGTGAGGTAGTTTAGTTCATGGGGTTTCAATTGTCTAGACACATAGGCTATGACCTTGTCATGCTGCATCAAAACACATCCCAGTCCTTTGTGAGATGCATCACTATACACTATAAAACCATCCGATCCTGTCGGTATAGTCAAGATTGGACCGAGGTCGATTTTCTGTTAAGGTCTTAGAAACCCCTTTTACATTCCCCATTCCATTCAAACCTCACATTCTTTTGAGTCAATTTTGTTAAAGGACCTACCAATCGTGAAAATCCTTCAATAAACCTCCTATAGTAACTAGCCAGTCCTAAGAAACTCCATATTTCAGTAGGTGTCGTCCGATCTCGACCAATTTATTACCATATCCACTTTCACCCGGTCTACTACAATTCCTCCTCCTGATACCACAGGCCCTAGAGATATTATTTGGTCCAGCCAAAATTCACACTTGATAAACTTGGCATACAGCTTATGATCTCTCAGAGTTTGCAAAATTATTCTCAGGTGTTGTTCATGCTCTTTAAGCCCTCTCGAATATATCATCAATAAAGACAATCACAAACTAGTCTAAATAAGGCTTAAATTACCCTATTCATTAGATCCATAAATGCAGTCGGCGCATTTGTCAATCCAAATGGCATAACCAAGAACTCATAATGTTTGTAACGAGTCCTAAACGCAATCTTAGAAATGTCCTCTTTCTTAATTCCTAACTAGTGGTATCCCGATCTTAAGTCAATCTTAGAGAAGACCGAACTTCCTTGGAGTTGATCAAATAGGTCATCAATTCTAGGCAAATGATATTTATTTTTAATAGTCACTTGATTCAGTTGCCTATAATCAATGCACAAGCACATCGACCCATCTTTCTTTTTCACAAACAAGACTGGTGCACCCCAAGGTGAAGCACTTGGCCTAATGAATCCTTTGTCAAGCAACTCTTGTAGTTGCACCTTTAATTCCTTTAACTCGACTAAGGCCAGCCTATACGAGGCTTTAGATATTGGTCCTGTTCTAGGCATTAATTCAATTTCAAACTTAATTTCTCGTCTGGTGGTAATCCAGGCAATTCCTCAGAAATACATCTTCAAATTCATTAACCACACAAATTTCATCAAGGTTAGGCTCTTGCTTAGTATAATCTTTAACCATGGCCAGGTACCCTTGACATCCCTTGTCAAGTAATGCATAGGCTTCTATTGCGGAAATAAGTGCTATAGGTAGGTGGGTTTGACCTCCTAAAAATTCACAACTAGACTGATCAGGTAAAACAAATTGGATCACTTTTCTATAACAATCCATTTTGGCCTGATACTTACGAAGCCAATCCATTCCTATGATATCATCAAAATCATACATAGCCATCACAACCAAGTCTATTTCCATATCCTTTCCTCCCATTAATATCTTACAATTTCCACACACCAGCGTAGACAATACCATGTTCTTTAAAGGCATAGAAACACAAAGAGGCGTATCAAGAGGCGTAACTTCTATTTTACTCAAATGCCTATATCTTTCAGACACAAATGAATGCGTTGCACCCGTATCAAACAATGCATATGCCTTTTTACCATTGATAAGGATCATGCTTGAGATAATATTTTTGGAAGCTTCTGCTTCCTCTTGGGTGACCGCATACACCCTTCCTTGTGTTGGTGGCCTATGAGGATTCCTTGATAAGTTTGATCTAATAGCACTCTGATATGCCTGTCGCACCGAGCCAACACTCATTTGCGACCTTTCTTGTGGGCAACTTCTCCTAAGGTGGCCCACTTGTCCACAACCAAAACATTTCAGTCGTCCATTGCAAGGTCTTGGGCCACGTCGCCCATACACCTTTGACAAACATCAGGTTGATAGGGTGCTTTCCCTATATTCAGGCCATTTCTTGCTCCCCCAAAATTTCCAAAATTGCTCTTTTTCTTCGCATTCCAAGTCTGACCTTGACCAGTATAGGGTCTCTTACCCCTTCTCACATCATTAAAGTTCAGCTGTTTCTTAAACTCTGATCACTCTTTCATCAACTCCTGCTCCACTAACTGTGCCCTTTCATAAATCTCATGATAATCCCTTATGTTCAAAGGCACTAGTTGTTTCCTGATATCAGTTCTCAACCCTTTCAGAAATCTCTTAGTCTTTTCTTCCTGATCCTCAATTAGTCTAGAAGCATATCTAGACAGTTCAGAAAATCTAGCCTCATATTGGTCAATTGTCAGCTCCTTTTGTTCTAATTGAACAAATTCTGAAATTTTCCTGTCCTTAGCACAATCAAGAAAATGCTTTCTATTAAAGGCCCTCACAAACTCCTCCAAATTAATATCAGTACCTGGTGGAAAGATTATGTCATTTGAAGCTCTCCACCAAAACTTTGCATTTCCCTCCAGGTGGTACTCTGTCAAAGTTATTTTCTCTGCATCATTATAGTCCAACAGCTGGAAAATTCGTTCCATCCCATCAATCCAATGCTCCGCCTCCTCAGGACTTCCCATTCCATTGAACTTAGGTGGTTTCAACTTCATAAATTGCTCCACTAGTCCTTGAGTACGGCGTTCTGCTCCGGCTATTGCTACACTTGTCTTTCCATCAGACTTCCAATATTGACTAATGCTTGTAGGATATCTTCCATCCAGGGTTTAGCCCCTGTTGCAGAGGCTTCAGCCCTCGATGGATGAGCACTTCCAGCTCGTACCATGATTTCCCTGCAATTTCCAAGCATTTGCCTCAGGAAATATCTATGACTCAATGTCTCTATTCAAAACAACTACTACTACATAAGTAACGTAAACATGTTATTGGTACCTAAAAGCAATTCATAATAACAACTAGGGATCTACGAATGATTACTCGTCACACGTTATTCAAAGTTACCCAACTATTCCAGTCAATATCTTATGGTGTGCATTGTCATCATGTTCCTCAATTTCCAAATGAGTCTCCTTATCACTCCAACCTATAATCCATTGCTCTAATACAAAAAAAGGCGGCTGTGGCACCCTAAAACACCTTAGGTTCGCCACAGGTACCTATTCGCTCCAATAGTTACATCTCTTAGTAGAAGCATCGCAGTTCATAGGCTTTTTTTTTTTTTTTGAAAATGGTCCCAACGCAACTTATTAGCGGAAGCATAATTAAGTCTCACCATCTCTCCCTCCAATAACCATAATGCAATGCACACCAACTACACATCATATGAAAAGATAAGGCCGAACCACTTTTTATTTACATATTTTCATGATGGGTTTCTCTGGTCGGTACATCCAAAAAGAAAAGCCAAGACTCTTAACTACGCTTGGCCATAACCCAAAAGGTATCTCAACCCCTATATCAATCGTGTATCATCCCCCATCTACAAGTGTCGGCTACTTTCAAAAACCATCAGCTCTCTACCCCTCACGCGGCTATCACACCCATCCTGGCGTGTCGGGCGGTGGTGGCGGCGGCAATATCCCCGAATCACTCCATCTCGGCGGACATGAACCGATAACAACTCTGAATGACTGGGCCCCCAGCCAGGCCCACATCGTACATGACCAACACACGAACTCGCACAAACGCCAAACTAGGGATGGTAATGCAATCTACCTCCGAACACTCTACCTCCACGTCAGATGGGAGGCTATAGAAGGTACCTCGCGTGACAATAGGGAGCGGCATCTTTCTAATATGAAATGTTGGTCCCCAAAGGGGTGAGTACAGCCACTCAGTAGGTAAAAGATCCAATAAACTACTCATTGCATCACACAATACAATCATCACATCATGGCATAGTACATGTCATTCATGCATCCAAGCATAACTTACCTTGCAGCCATGCATATGTCATCATACTATACATCCTCATGACTCATCACCATCATATCATACATCTACCATGCCATAGGTGCACATACAACCATGCACTCATCATCACCATGTCACACATATACCATCATGCCATATGTGCACATACAACCATGCACTCATCATCATCATATGATAGCCACGCATATGCAACCATACCATATGTGCACGATTCAATTTCCACTTTTTATCTTTCAATTTTATCACCACCTTTTTCTTTCTCGGGATCAGTAATTTCATCCCACATTTTATCACTCGCACCCCAATCCAGGCATCGTGAGAAAACCTCCGGCACACACCACCGGGCATCCGACACCCCCACATTCCGGGCATCTCACATCCCAACTAGCATCACGAGTCATTCCCCAGGCACAAACCTCCGAGGCTTCTAGCACCCAACCATTTGGGGCATCTCAAAACTCCCAAGGACATCCGGGCATGTATCACAATACAACCGGGCATCCGGCACCCCCCATCCCGGCATCCTAACACTCCTAGGGCATTATCGGCCCACCTCCAACAGTTTCTCATTCATCATAATTCATATTCACTAATTTATGTCTCACAATCAACATGGCACATGATGTAATGGCAACAAAGTCAAATTCAGCATTTGATTCTATATGCAATGCCAAATATCATCACATGCTCAGCAAGATTCAATCACCTCAATCAATATAATTAATAGGGCTCATCCAAAACAGAATAATCATAAACTTCAGCTTTTGAAATTCGCACAATCCAGCTTGCACAGTTTTAGAAAATATTTCCATTAAATACCTAAATAGCCTTTATATAAAATTTGAACATGTGATAATCAAGACATAATGGCAGATATTTCATAAAGAACACTGTACCACAAGATCCTCATATCATGCGGTATAGACCGAACATCACAGCACCATTATCATAATCACATAACTTGCACAGTTTTCGAAACATTTTTTGTTAAATAGGCAAATGAACTTCAAAATTTATGAAGTTTGAATATGTTTCAGGAAAGACATAAAGAAAAATACTTCATGAAGAACACTTTGCCAAAAGAGCTTCATATAAAATGATATGACCCATGCATTGAAACTGATTAAATCCGAAAGCGTCAGATTACAGGGCTTTACAAATATTTCCGATTAAATACTCTAACAACCTTCAAAATTCATGAAATTTGAATATGTTGTAGACAAGGTTATAAGGTAGATTTTTCATGCAGAAACCAAAGTCAAATTTGTTCTGGATGATTTAATATAAACAGTTGAAATTTCTGTTTCAATACCGAAATTTCCAGATTCAACACCCTCTGAAAAACCACGAATTCACCTACCTATTCTGGTTGGTTTTCTCTAAATTTTTAATATGTTAATCCTCCAGATGACCTTTACAACTTTTGTTAAGAGATCAAGGTGAGATTTTCAAAGGAAAGTCACTTTGTAGTCCAGGAAATCACTGGAGCTCAGTACATCATTTCCAGATCTAACGTCTTCAAAATAAAAATCGTTTCACTAAGCTATACCTGTTAATTTTATCTCAAATTTGAGTATGTTAGCCTTCAATATGTTCTCAAAAACTTTCATGAAGGAGTCAAAGTGAAATTTTCAGTAAAAATTTACATGCAACACCCAAAATCACCAAGATGTCAACAAAACAGTTTCGGATCTAACATTTTCGTAGAGGGAGGGTTTCACCCCTCAAAACTCAACCATTATGCCTCAAAGTTTAGTATGTTATACTTTAATATGTTATCTACAACTTTCATGAAGAAGTACAAGCCAAAATATGACTCAAACATCACATGCAAGCCACTACAACATTCTGGGTCAGACTGACACTCGAGAACAGATTACCACTTCAAAACAACACCCATAAAACTTCGGTTTTTCATGCCCTAGACATCCGAAATTCATCACCATTCAATAACACATTCTAGACACAGCATGCAAGAGTAGATCAAAGGATCTAACTTGCCTGTAAATCGGGCTATGGCAAGCACAATAGCGGCGGAACATGGTGGCGACGAGCGATGGACGAGCGGCTTCTTCTTCCTCGCGCGGCCTTCTCCTCCTCTCTCTCGGTTTCTCTCACTCTCTCGACAGCTTTCTCTCTCTGTCTCGCAAAACCGGCCACTCCTTCTCCCCATTTCCCTTTTACTCAATCATTTGAAATGATTAGGAGCTGCCGAGGTGGCCAATGGGTGTAACTCTTCTTTTGCCACTTGGCAAACCCCATGCACATGATGGGCTTGAAGATGGGCTGGCCTCTCCCCTCCTTGTGGTTGACAGCAGCCCTTCATGGCTTCATGGGCTGGCCTTTTGGCCCATCTTAGGCTCATTCCTCTTGGGCCTAAGACCCAATGCTTAATTAAATCCAATTTTACTTTCAATAATTCATCTTAATTCCCTCTTTTATAATTTCCAAATTTACAATTTCATATGGCCATAAAACTTGTAACATTAAACTATAAGAATCAAATCTATGAGGTGCATAGCCAAGAACAAATTCTTCTCATCAACTTATCCTATAATACTAAATTTAATAACCCATGAACACAAGATTACATTTCCGTCCACATAACACTCGGTCTTAAAAGAAAATCAATAGCTAAGGCATAAACCAAAGGCAAATTCATTACCTAATCATAGACTTTAATACATCTAGAGGTTGCCTTGAATTTTGGGATGACACAGTCATGTAATTTAAAAACATTTCATTAAAAAGAAAAAACCAACTTTACTTAGGTGGTGCCCCCATTAAAAAGAAAAAACCAACTTTACACTTAGGTTGGTGTGAAAGCAGGAATTTGTGAGTGGTTTGAACTCGGAATCCTCGAAACCTGGATGACATTGAACAAGGATTTAGCTTTGCACATTCTCAATTTACTATCAGTTCTATCTACTAGGTACAAAAGTTTCTATGCTTTCTTATTGGGAAATTAAATGTTGGTTTGATGAAAATGAAACTTTCGTCTAATCTTATTACTTCTTTCATGAATCAATCACCAGGTACACCATAATTCTTATGCCTTAGTAGTGAGCATCGAGAACATCACCCTCAACTAGTACTTTGGCAATGACTGGTCAATGCTCGTGTCGATGCTAATCTCAAACTGCCTCTTCCGGATGGGTGGTGCAGTGATCCTCCTCTCCAACCAATCTTCCGACCATCGCTGCTCCAAGTACCAAGTCATCCACACCATATGCACTCACAAAGGCTCGGATGACAAAAGCTATAACTGCGTATTCCAGTGAGATGATAAGAAGAAGAAGATCGGCTTGTCACTCTCCTAGGACTTGATGGTAGTCACCAAAGAAGCCCTGAAGACCAACATCACGACCCCTGGCCCATTAGTGCTCCAGATCTCAGAGCAGCTCTTGTTCTTCACCACCTCGATTGTGAATGTTCAAGATGAAGATTAGGTTGTACACTCCTGACTTTAAGATGGCCTTCAAGCATTTTTGCATCCATGCTACAGGCCAAGCTGTTCTCGATGAGGTACAGAAGAACCTTGAGCTCACTGATTGGCACATGGAGCCATCAAGAATGTGTGGCACCCCTGAACACCTGAGGTCGCCACAGCCAACCAATCCCTTTATCTCAATAAGATATCCATTACTTAACTTTTATATAAAGGGTTTTAAAGAAGGACCAAGGTCCTTAGGCTTTTTTTTTTTTTTGAAAAAGGTCCCAGCGCAACTTATTAGCGAAAGTATAATCGAGTCTCACCATCTCTCCCTCCAATAACCATAATGCAATGTACACCAACTACACACCATAAGAAAAGATAAGGCCAAACCACTTTTATTTACATAAATTCATGATGGGTTTCTCAAGTCGATACATCCAAAAAGAAAAGCCAAGACTCTTAAAAAAAAGGTATCTCGACCCCTATATCAATCGTGTGTCATCCCCCATCTACAAGTGTCGGCTACTCTAAAAAAAAAAAACGTCAACTCTCACTCCTCACACAACCATCACACCCATCCTGGCGAGTCGGGCAGTGGTGGCGGCAACATCCCCTGAATCACTCCATCTTGGCAAATGTGGATCAACAAAAACTCCTGAATGACCGGGCCCCTAGCCAGGCCCACATCGTACATGACTAGCACGCGAACTCGCATAAACATTAGACCAGGGATGGTAACGCAATCAATCTCCGAACACTCTACCTCCACGTCATATGGGAGGCCATAAAAGGTACCCCGCATGACTGGAGAGAGCGGCATCTTCCTAATCTGAAATGTTGGTTCCCGAAGGGGTGAGTACAGCCACTCAACAGGTAAAAGATCCAATAAACTACTCAATGCATCACACAATACAATCATAACATCATAACATAGTACATGTCATCCATACATCCAAGCATAACTTACCTTGTAGCCATGCATATGTCATCATACCATATGTGCATACAACCATGCACTCATCCTCAAGCATCCACACATATACCATGCCTCATGTACGCATACCATCATGCCATAGGTGCACATACAACTCTGCACTCATACACATCATATCATACAGCCATGCATACATATCACTATGCTATGCATGATTTAATTTCCACTTTTTATCTTTCAATTTAATCACCACATCTTTTTCCCGGATCAGTAATTGCATCCCACATTTTATCACTCGCACCCCAACCTGGCATCGTGAGAAACCTTTGGCACACACCACCAGGCATCCGGCACCCCCACATCCAGGCATCTCGCATCCCAACCAGCATCACGAGGCATTCCCCCCGGGCACAAACCTCTGAGGCTTCCAGCACCCAACCATTCCGGGCATCTCGAAACTCCCGAAGACATTCGAGCATGTATCACAATACAACCGGGCATCCAGCACCCCTCATCCCAGGCATCTTGACACTCCCAGGGCATTATCGGCCCACCTCCAATAGTCTCATTCATCATAATTCATATTCACCAATTTATGTCTCACAATCAACATGGCACATGATGTAATGGCAACAAAGTCAAATTCAGCATTTGATTCTATATGCAATGCCAAATATCATCATGAGCTCAGCAAGATTCAATCACCTCAATCAATATAATTCATGGGGATCATCCAAAATAGATTAATTATAAATTACAGCATTTGAAATTAGCACAATCCACCTTGCACAGTTTTAGAAAATATTTCCATTAAATAACCAAATGACCTTTAAAAATTATGAAATTTGAACATGTGATAGTCAAGATATAATGGCAAGTATTTCATAAAGAACACTGCACCAAAAGACCCTCATATCATGCGGTATAGACGGAACATCACAGCACCATTATCATAACCATTTAACTTGCACAGTTTTTGAAAAAATTTCAGTTAAATAGGCAAATGAACTTCAAAAATTATGAAATTTGAATATGTTGCAGGGAAGACATAAATAAAAATACTTCATCAAGTACACTTTTCCAAAAGAGCTTCATATAAAATGATATGACCCATGCATTGAAACTAATTAAGTCCGAACGCGTCAGATTACAGGGCTTTAGAAATATTTCCGATTAAATACCCTAATAACCTTCAAAATTCATGAAATTTGACTATGTTCTAGTCAAGGTCCTAAGATAAGTTTTTAATGAAGAAACCAAAGTCAAATTCGTTCCAGGGATTAAATATAGACGGTTAAAACTTCTGTTTCAATACCGAAGTTTCCAGATCTGACTACTTCCGAAAAAATACGATTTCACCTATCTATTCTTGTTAAATTTTCGATATGTTAAACCTCAGGATGGCCTTTAAATCTTTTGTTAATAAATCAAAGTGAAATTTCAACAAAAAGATAACCTTACAGTCCATGCATTCATCAAAGGTAGTTACCGAAATCTCCATATTCAGTCTCTCCGAAAAATACAGATTTCACCCACTTATACTTGTTCGTTTTATCCCAAATTTTAGTATGTTTTATTTCAAGAAGTCCTTAACAACTTTTATTTAGAAGTCACGGCCAAAATCCAACTCAAGTAACACATGCAAGCCAAAAGAACATCCAAGGTCGAACTAAGAACAGTTTATTAGTCTCAAACATTTCTCTTAGAACTTCAAATTTTAACACCCTAAACATCCGAATTCTATCACCATTGAAGCACACATATTAGACACAATATGCAAGAGCAGATTAAGGATCTGAATTGCCTCTAAGCCGAGCAAACAGTGGGCACACGGCAACTGGACACGGCGACGAACAACGGATGCACGGCGGACGGTCGACGGGCAGCTCTCCTCCTTTCCTCTCTTCCTTTCTCTCTTGATTTCTCTTGGTAACTCTCTCTCTCTCTCCCTTCGGATGAACCCCTCACTCTCTCCCTTAAGCCAGCCATCATCCCCTAATTTCTTCCCCTCAATCATTAGCTATGATTAGGCATGCATGAAGGACACTTGGCACACTTCAATGGACAAGTGGAGGAGGGCATGCGGTCTCTTCCCCTCCCCTCTTCGTGTGGTCGACGGCACACTTCAATGGACAAGTGGAGGAGGGCATGCAACCGGTCTCTTCCCCTTCCCTCTTCGTGTGGTCGACAGCCCTTCGTGGGCTCTATGGGCCGGCCAACTTGGCCCATCTTAGGCCCATCTCTCTTGGGCCCTAAGACCCAAGTTTAATTAACCTAAAATTAACCATTTTTAAAACTAATTAAATCCCTATTTAATTAAAATATTAAATTGCAAATTAAGATAACTATACACTTGAAATTATAAATCCATAAGTTCCCATTTATCATACATATGGCCAAAAATAAAACTTCATTTCCCAAAATCCATCCATTAAAACTTGACCAGACATCTCATTCACGAATCATGGATTAGAAGGCTACAAAATACAATATCAGCACTTCCATTGCCTATCCATGGCTCATGGCATATTTAGGGATTTTTATGAAATTCTAGGATGCCACAGAATGACTCTATTTTGATTTGGAAGCACGTCAAATAGCCCATTGTGGTACAAATTGGCCTATTAGGAGGCCAAAGGAAGGATTAGGAAAGGCGATAGGACATGGCAGATCATTTTCAGGTCTTGATTTGAGTGCAAAGGTGTAGTTTGTTAGGCATTGAGGACCGTCGACCGAGCGAAGGAGAAGAATCCATGGATGGACAAGATTCACGATTTCCCCGTCCATGTTCCAAAAGCGGCATCCATTGGATCTACCAAGAAATAGGTGCATCGTTCAAGATTTTGCCGATATAGGTGAGGTTGATTCTAAAGGACACACAAAACCTTAATTACTCTTTTGCTTTGGGTTCATGCACAAGCATAATTCCAAATCTACTCAATACTAAATTTTTCTTTGCCTGAAATTGATTCCTGGAAGAAGTGTGCATTTGGCTTTGTAATCGTCCATATGACCGGTCAAAGTAGGTTTTCTATAGCTGGATTGCTAGAAGAAACTATTGTGTTGTTCACCTATTTGCAAAGTTACATCGAGACTTCGAACTTCATATTCCACGAAGGCTTTTAGATGTTATTGCCTCTTGAATCATTACTGGTTTCAATGCAAGAGCTAACCTAGAAACCTAATTTAAGTCGAAAATCCAGAAGTTCAAAAGTCGAACGTTAATTTATATTGGTTGGTTAGACGACTGTCTATCGTTTTATTACCAGGGACAAAAATGTCAATGGTGAACAAAAGGTCTAAACTGCACCCATTGTTTTACTGCTGGAACTCATTTAGATAGTGAAATAAATTAGATAATCAGCTCTAACGTGATTACATATTGTGTTTAGGTGAATAATCGACAATTTCTTCTAATCAACTTTTAAAACCTTTTCTCAGAAGTAAAGTTTCTCAAATATTTGTATTTAGAGTAACCGAAACTTGTGATTCTTGTTAGATGTTGCAATACTATTACCAACTATTCTATGAGCTTAAACTATTAGATAAATGCGTAATTTAATATTTACCACTCTAACACTCCTCCTCACGCTAAGTTTGATCTTTTTTTTTTTTTTTTTTTTTTGCTTAATACTAAGCATGGAAATTTAATTGTGGCTTCAGCTCTAATATCATGTGAAATTTTGTGAAACCATTATCAATTTTTTCAAAAGCTTATGGTTTATTAAAGTAAATAAATATTAAATCATGCCTTCATTAAATAGTTTCGATTTTTGGAATAGTTGATAATGATACTACAAAAATTACACAATTTTCATCAGCTACTCTTATTTTTGAAGAAGTGGTTGGTAAAAGATCCTAGCATAAGGCAACGATAAACCTAAACTATATGCACTTTCCGTTTCATTGGTACTATTGAAGTTTGACACTTGATGGAGACACGAATATTGGTTAGTTGACTACCACTTTGAAAGTGCTAGTTTGAAATTTTGACACTTGAGGGGGGTGAATAGGTGTAAAGACAAATTTAACCAATAAAAGCAATAAAAGTTACTTTCTCAAGTAAGGTCTGATTAACATTAGACTTCTAAGTTCAATTTTGACTCAAATAAGATAATCTAGAATTTAGCAAGACACAGAAAGATATTGCAACAACCAAATTAAAGAAGTTAATGAAAGAAAAAATTGAATACAGAATTTATAGTGGTTCGGCTTAAATCCAGCCCACATCCACTCTCCCACATTGATAGCCTTCTAGCTGGATTCACTATGAAATCAAAAGAGAATTACAGCAATTTGAGTATGATCATTTAGTGAAGAGCTTCTTTCTCTTTCACTAAGTCACTCCTTTGTGTTTTTCTCTCTTTGAGTACAGTTGTAAATGCAATCAAGAAGAACAAGTGATTTGGTAACTTCAACCTTTGGAATTTTAATCCTCACACACACACTCAAATGAACTACATGACCTCTTTAAATACTCCTCCATTCCTTTCTATCCGTTGGCAATTTCTAAAGGAATTTTGTTCAATCAATTCGTTGCAACAGAATAAATTAAGGAAATCTTGCAGCCGTTTGAAGATTGAGGTGAGGATTCGATGATTCTGGTCACCCATACAATCAGAATTTAGGTTTCTATAAGTAGATGCTTCCCAAAAAGGAACTTGTCTTCGAAAATGATTTTATCAATCCATGATTAATTTCATCAATATATTTAGAAAAGATATGTGAGAATCTTTGTTAGAAAGCCAGATATGTCTTGATCATACTAAATCCTAGTTGGAAGATCAAAAAACCTGAGTCTGATTATGTCTTCATTCTAGACTTGGTTCAATATGGATCTTCATTAGAATGGGAAAGACTTCTGATGTAAAATAGACTTTGACCACATTTCATGATGTAACATAGAATAAGAATAAGAATAAGAATAAGAGAAGGAAAATTTTGTCAACTTCAAAACCAAATAGGAGTTTTCTTAACAATCTTCCCATTTTTGATGGTGACAAAACTTTCATGCAGATTTAATAAAAAATTATAAATTGCAAAACAACACTTTAGAAGCACATGATAAAGAACAGATGAATAATATAGTAGTCTTCATCCACAAAAAAATCAGTCTCACCACCGGTTGTGGTGGCTCTATTGGGTAGGCTCCAGACCTCTAAACGGGAGATCCAGAGTTCGAAGCGTTGAAGGGAGGCTGGCAGGCCATCTGGTGTCTTAAGTGTGACGCCAAGGCGGTGAGTCCTCCACTAACGTCACCCAAGGTTTACCTCGCTGGCTGCCGGCTGTACAGGGGTTCTTGGGTCATCAAAAAAATAAAAACACATCAGTCTCATCAAAACTACAAAACACTTGCCAATACCAATTAAAATTCAAACACAAGTTCAAGCACCACAAGTTTAAGTTCAAAAAGATTCAAGTTCAAAACACAACCACAAAAGATTGAAGTTTTAAATCTGCATAAGGTCTCCCCTTTTTTGTCAGCAGCAAAAAGATAAAGTTGGTGAGTTGCAAAAAGAGGTTGATTTGAAAATGATTAGAGATGTTTGGGAACATGAACAAGTTGGAAATCCTCTAAAGACTGCACGGTATCCTCAAGCTTATCTTAGCACTGATGATGAACAACCTCCATGTTTGCCACAGTCTGGGAAGCCTACTTATTCAAAGTTTGAACCTGAGTGTCAAGAGATTGTGCCTTGCTTGTAAGGAATTCTGAGGTAGATCTGAGAGCAACATGTAACTTATGAATTTCAAACTCCATAGCATATTCTTGTGCCTTAATCTCCAAAAACAATTCTATTATCCGAGGATAGTTGGCTTACGGTTTTGTTTGGGCACTAGCCTCAACATATTGTACCTGTGGAGTATCTAGAAGTGAAGAACATCAACTTGAATGTGTGTAGTTTGTTGCTCCCCCTAAATAGTAGTTCCTTTTGCTAGACCTTTAGGTGAGACTTTAGGAAAATGAGATGTGAATACATCTTCAGCATCTGGCGGGGATCAATTGATGCCATCACTAGCAATATGTTCAACAATGGGAGTTTTCTCACTTACTCCCCCTGTTTTGATACCTTCAAGTTGAGAGGTAACTTCTTCCTCTTGAACCTTTCATGTTCCAAAACGAATTTCCTATCAGTTACAGTCTCATCAATTTCTAGCGCATCAACTTCCCTAGTATATTCTCCTTCCTTCTCAGTCTCATCCTATTCTAGGTTCATACCAGCATCTCCATCTGAGTCATCACCATCAGTCTCATTCACTATAGTTTCTTCAACATCACTCTCTTCTTCTGGTTCTTTCTCACTTTCATCTTCTTCTTTTGACTGAGTAAAACCTTGAGGATTATGTAAGGCCATAGCAGAGATTGTCAAATCATCATCTTCCTCCTCTTCATCCTGTAGAAAGATAGATCTTTTCCTATTTGGTGACTATAAAACAACAATATTTCCCTTATGTTTCTTCTTACCTGCAGCTCCTTTCCTGATTTTGCTAGTAAATTCTTTCTTTAAACTATCCAGTGCTCCAAAGAGATCTTTCAATCGCATTTTTGAGATAATCTTTAGTCCAATTTGCATTGGAGCAAGAGTTCTGGAGCAAAGTTGAGATGGTAGTTATATCAGGAAGTGTCTGAAGAGTCTAGTTATCAATGCAGAGTATGACAATTGTCCTTTTTCTTTCATGATTGTTCAATACATATGCCAAATGATGGTGTGAGGGAGTGAAAAAGAGACACAATTGCAAATCGCCCACATCTTCTTTGATTGAAATTTGGATATATTAGTTTTTGAGGCTTCCTTGGGTCTGATACAGTTGATAACTATTTTATGTAGCAAGATATTCGAAGCAAGCATTTTAGAGTAAGTAATATTGCCACTAGAAATCCTATCACATACTAGAGACCTTATGGCCTAAACATTTGACACATCAATAGGCAGAAATCCACGTCTTTCTACACCCAACAAGTTAGCCAAGATATTGACATCCACATCAAAAACTTTGTCACACATAGTAAACTAAATATGAGTGGGATCCAAAACAGACAGATTAGAGTAAAAGTATGCCGTTAATTTAGGGTATGCCTCCAACATTTCTACACAGAACTTCTCCAATTGAAGTTTAGCAAACTTTCCCCTCAAGTTAACCCTGATGGAATCCAATAAGTCAAAATCCATAGTTCGAGGGTTGATAATTCCTCTGTTCAGCATTTGAGCAAAAATTTTCTTATGCTCTTTCGAATGAAATAGTTTCGTTCTTTCTCTAGGGATTTGAGCAGTAACTCCAATCTTTTGTTGGAAATTTTAAAGATCTCTTCATCATCATCTTTGTTTTCTGGTTGATTTTATGACCCAAAATGTGGATCTGAAAGAAAGTTTGCAAACTCCTTCTCTGTAGTTCTAGGTTCTACTAATCCTAATTGTTCCATGGCTTGCAAAAATACAGTTTCATTTTCATAGCCATTTTCTTTCAGAAAGTTACTTATGAAGTTCATAAGGCTTCCTCCCTTCTTCAAAAAGTTATAGTATTTAAGAAGTACCTCAGTGTGACATCCAGATTTTCGGATTCTAATTTTGACTGGATAAATAGGGCCATTTTTGTTCAGTTGAAGCCAGGGATTGTGAATTCGGGATACAAGTGGGCTATATTGATAAGAAAAAGTACCAATTTGATCGATGAAATATTGAATGAAATTATAGGGTCAAATGATTTGATTCAAGTGGGATTAAGGTTCAATTTGAAAAGAAACCCTAGCAAAATTCGTATGCTCCACTAACCCCACACTTTGGCCTACCTAAATGCTTCTAGAAGGGGGCATATTTGTAAAAAAATGAAAGTGGTGGACAGCTGGTGGTGGCCCACGTGTGGCTGACCTAAGAGAGAGAGAGAGAGTGAGAGAAAAGAAAGAAAAAATTGGTTTTCTCTTCCTCCCCTCTCTCCTCCGTCGACCGAACTCATCCCCCATCTTCTTCTTCGGTTGAGCGACGCCATGGAAGCCGAAGACTAGAGGAAGCAGCAACCATCATCGCTCGGACCAAGGCCGCCACCGCCGTCACATCGGAGTCACCGCCGCTGCCCAAAGCAACCGCCCGCGTTGCCCTTCGCCCTTCTTTCTTCCCCATCCCCTTTCTGTTGTTCGACGCCTGCAAGTTGAAGATCAGAACGGAAGTAGCTCGCCTGGGTTTGGAGCAGCAGCCGACGTCGCCGGGAGCTGCCGCACACCACCTCGCCACCGTTCGTCTCCCTCTAGCCCGCTTGAACGCCGTCCGCCTCGTCCAGTCGAGCAACCGCCTCTGTCCAGCCCCTGTTTTGCCTCTACTCGGTCCCGTTCGGCCACCTCAAGCCGCCGGCCGACCACCTCCGGCCACCATCGACCCCGCCGGAGCTCCGCCTCGCCCTTAGCCGCCCTTGGCCGCCTCAATCGGCCCCGAAACGGTCCCCAACCAGCAACGCACAGAGAGTGCAGAAAATGGGTATCGCAGAGGGTTTTGGCCCATTTTAGCCGTTTTCCCGAGCCCGGATGCTCGGCCCGCTTTGAGGAAAGTCAATCCTCGCATCGAGCCCGTCGTTTTGAGTGAGTTTTACTCACTAAAGCCTTCTTAGTGCACTAATTATACTTAAAGGTTGATTAGTGTTAATTAAATATAATTAGGTTGTTAGATTAGAATTGATTAGTGATTATTAGTTAATTGCTTTGCATATTAGTTGTGTGATTAGTGTAATTAGATAGAGAATTGCTTATAGTATTTATTGGATGCTTCTTGGGATTTTTCCCGTCCCTTATCGGGTGTTAATTAAGCAAATCGGGCATAGGTGGAATTTTTAGGAATTAAATATTAATTTTCGAAATTAAATTAATTAATTATTTGTTGCCCGAAAATTCAATTGGGATGGCTAGTGACCGGGATTTTATGCTGATGATCGTGGCGCAGTCCGTTTATTTAATCGAGCTTTATATTGTGCTAAATTGAATTTATTGTATTTATTTATTTAATTTTCGAAATTAATTATTTAATTATTTTTTTTCGAAAATTCAACCGGGATGATCGGTGACTGGAATTTCGTGCTGATTGTCGTGGAGGGGTCTGTTTATTTAATTGAGCTTTACTTCGTGTCGAATTGATTTAATGGTGCATTTTTGAGTTATGTTATTAAATAATGCAATTTTTGCCTTATGATTGAGAATTGGTCGGGTATCAGTTGTCAGTATTGAAAATGAGTTGGTAAATCACCTGGAGAATGCACGTGGCCCAGTGAATTGGAATGTCACTTGGGAAAGACACGTGGCTCGGTGGTTGAATATGTCATCTTGGCGAAAAGGTAGCCTTAGAGAATGCACGTGGCTCGGAGACTTGGTATGTCTTCCTGGAGAATGCACGTGGCTCGATGACAGAGTATGACATCGTAAAAAGGGTTGGGTGGGACCGTAAAGCCACTAAATCTTGAGAGGATCGGGTGGGACCGTAAAGCCACTAAATTTTGAGAGGGTCGGGTGGGACCATAAAGCCACTAGATCTTGAAAGGGTCGGGTGGGACCGTAAAGCCACTAAATCTTGGAAAGGTCGGGTGGGACCATAAAGCCACTAGATATTGATAAGGTCGGGTGGGACCGTAAAGCCACTAGATATTGATAAGGTCGGGTGGGACCGTAAAGCCACTAAATCTAAGGAATTGCTTGGTGTTGGATGAATGACCTAGAAATGGTCCGACTGACTTGCAATCGACTAGGTCGATTGATCGATGATTCGATCTAAGTGTGACTTGATGTGATTCATTGCCTTGATTTGATGTTGTGAATTGAATGATTGAATAGAGATGACCATGAGTGGTCTTCTTAGTGTGTAATTGACTAGGTCGATTAGATCGATGCTTCGATCTATAATATGATTGCTTGGGTGCCAATTTGATTTGTGCTAATATGCAAGTGGAATCTGAGGCCAAGGTAAGTCCTCTGACTCATGTTGTGCATAGGTAGCCCTAAGGTATATTAGTTTACTAATCGAGTCTTAGGGGGTAGAACTTGCTGAGACGTTGTCTCAGTGGTTATTGAATAACCATTTCAGGACCCGGATGAGGAGCCTAAGGAGCATGAATCTGATGAGGAGATCCCTGTTGAGGAACCTGAAAAGGAGTACGTGAAGGAGAACCCCGAGGATGATCCAGAGTAGGATCCTGATGACGATTGTTATAGAATCAATTTGAGTAGAAACAAATCGTTTTAGTATGGCCTGCTTTTCTATCCCATTGCTTTATTGTTTGGGGAATTATAACCGCTTCCGCATGTGCATATATAAATGAAAAGGGTCGGCGATACATAGTCCTGGGATATCGCATTTTAAAATCGACCAAAAGTTAAGGGATGTGTGCGTGCCTGAGGATCGGGGCGTGACACTTAGGCTTTCTCACTGAAATGGGGTTTGCATCCTGAGTAACTTCTTCATCTACAGAATGGCGAGGAGAAGGTGAATCTTCTCCGGTCAAATCAAAATGTGTTGGTCCTTTAGGAATATTCCGAGGCTTGTGACTAGCAATGTGAGAGGATTTTCTTTGGAACGACATTGAAGCAGATTTGGAAAACTTTGACGACATGCTCGTGTAGAGAAAAGTAAAAAAAAAAAAAATTGTACAGAGTTTGCAAGAGAAATCAAGAATGATGAGGGTTTGAGAGTTAGGCTTTGAAAAACAACTGCAATCATAAGAGAGATTTAAAGAAATTGAAATAAGGCAACTGAATCTTCATAAAGGAAAATGCCTTTTCAAAAAATTTAAAAAGATAACTGCCAATTATAAATTCAAAAAATCAGCAAGGAAATTGTAATTTCCAAAAATAAAAAAGGCAAGTGATGATTTAGAGATAAACATACCCGTTGAGTACTTACACAACAAAAATAAAATAAACTACCCAAGTCTAGAGGATTTTCAGATATATGCAAATACCTCATGCTAATATGTTGAGTCTGCATGATCATAGACTTTAGTCATATGAAAGAATGATGTTCAGCTTTTCACGAGTGGACTCAAATAAGCTCTTCTCCAATGGTTTGGTAAAAATATTCGCTAGTTGGTTCTTCGAATTTATAAATTGAACATTAAACTTGCCATTATAAACATGATCTCTAATGAAGTGATGACGAATTTCGATGTGCTTTGCTATTGAGTGAAGAATTGGATTTCTAGTAAGATTAATAGCATCTGTGTTGTCACATCTAATTTCATTGCATGATTCTTCTATTCCAAAATCTCTTAGTTGTTGTCTGATCCACAGAATTTTTGAACAGCAACTTTCAAGAACAACATACTCTGCTTTTTCTATTGAAATAGCCATAGTATTCTGCTTTCTTGAAAACTAGGACACTAACATTTGTCCCAGTAGTTGACATGTCCCTGAGGTACCTTTCCTGTCAACTCTACAACCAGCTAGATCAGCATCAAAGTAACCAAGTAAATTAAAGTCTCTTCTTTTTGAATACCATAAACCTAGCTTTGGATAAGTCACAATATATTTTATGATATGTTTAACAACACTAATGTGGCATCCCAAAGATTCAAGACAGTCCTAGAGGAATTAAAGCCCGTAATTAGGTAATGAAAATTACCTATGGTATATGTTTTAGTTATTAGATTTCTTTTAAGACTAAGTGATTTATGCTTGTGTTTATGAAATTTTAAATTAGATAAATTATTAAGAATAACCTATGATTGGCTATGCACTTTATAGACTAAGTTCCTATAAATAAAATGTTACAAGATTTTAGCCATGTGGAATTTAGTAATTAAATTCCTAAAAGAAAGAATAAGAAAGGGTAAAATTTGATTTTATTTAGGTTTGGGCCTTAGGCCCAAAAGGGGGATTTTGGTGGGCCAAGCTGGTCGGCCCAATTGAAGCCCACAAGATGGCTGTCGCCGGCCCAAGGGAGGCCCAAGAGGAGTGGCTGGCCCATATACCCCAAGACCTTGCATGTGTCATGACAAGTGGCAAAGAGGTCTTCATGCATTGGTCAATTTGAGAGGCAATCTAATGATTGCAAATGATGGAAAATTTGGGGAAATAAAAGGGAAAGAGAGAGAGAGAGAGAGGTGGCCGGTTGAGTTATTCGGCCAAGTGAGAGGGAGAACCGTGCGAGAGAGGGAGAGAGTGAGGCCGAGAGAGGAGAAGCCGAGAGGGAGAGGAAGGTGTCACCGCCGCTCGTCCGCCGTGTGCCGGCTGTTCGCCGCTGTGTGCCGTCGTTCGTTCAGTCTAGAGGCAAGTTGGGAATCCACTTCCTACTCTTGCTTGCATGTTTGGTGTAGTGTCAAATTTTGAGTGATTAGAAGGGAGAAACCGAAGCTATAATGACTTGTTCTTGAGTGATGTTGCTGTTTTCGCACGAATCCGCCTGAATCCGCCTGAATCAGAACTTTGTGAGAGCTTCCATTCATGTTTTGAGTTCGATTTTGACTCTGATTCCTTCATTAAAGTTGTATCCAAGATCTTAAAATATAACATACTAAAATTTGGTGTAAAATGATGGAGATTTAAGGGTTGAAACTCTCATCTTACGGAGACACTAGATCTGGAACCGTTTTACTGACCTTTTTGGTAGATCTGTGGTTGCATGTTGATTTTTATCAAGAATCTCTCTTTGACTTCTTCACGAAACTTGTAGAGAACATCTTAAGGATTAACATACTCAAATTTGAAGTGAAATGAACAAGTATAGCCTAGTGAATCGACTTACTCTTGAAGACGGTAAATCTGGAGACACGGTACAGGACACCGAGACTTCATGGACCTATATGGTGACTATTCTCTGGAATTTTGGCTTAGATCCCTTAATGAAAGTTGTAGGGGATCTCTTTAAGTAAAACATATCCAAATTTCAGAGGAAACGAAGGAGAATAAGTGGGTAAACACTCGATTTTTCGGAGATACATACACTGGACGTTTCGGTGCTAGATCCAGGAGCTTCGTACGACTATAGAAAAATATATAAAACGAATATGGCTTAGAAGTCTGCATAAAAAATATACCTTAGTGTCTTAAATATAACCTGGTAAAATTTCATAATTTTTGGAGGTCGTTCGGGTATTTTAATCGAATTATTTCGAAAACTGCGCATTCTGTTTTTATTCGAATTTGCAAGCTGGAATCGTGTGGATTATATCTTGTGTGGAACTCTATTGGGCATGTGTTTTCCATGGAATTGTTATTTTATTGTCTTGTCTATCACATGGTTTAATTCCATGATTTTTGAGAAGCACGTGGATATTTAATTTGAATATTTTCTAAAAATGGTACATGCTGGAAATTTTGTAAAAGGCATGAAATATGGACCATTTTAAATTTGCATGGACTCCATGAATTGCATTGTTATGGATGGTGGTGTCTTGTTGCATGCATGATAATGATTTGAAATACATGTATGAATTCAGTGATAAATATGATCTTGACTTGCCATCACATCGCATGCCATGGTTAAAAATTGAACTATAATTGAGGATGAGAATTGAGATAAAATGAGAAGACCGTCGGAGGTGTGAGCCGACGATGCCTCGGGAGTGTCGGGATGCCTGGCTAGAAGGGTACGGCCAGTTGGTCATGAATGGCCGGATACTAGAGGGTCTTCGGGAGACCGAGTGGTATCGAGATGCCCGGAGAGTGGGGGAGCCGGAAGCTCGGCATGGTAACTATGCCGAGGGATACCTCGATATGCCGGATTGGATGCGAGATGCCTGGCTTGAAGGGTGTGGCCGGTTGCCCGGTGGCCTTAAATGGCTAGATGCCAGAGGGTCCTCGTGATGCCAGTTGGGGTACGAGATGCCCGGAGAGTGGGGGAGCCGGATGGTCTGAATTGTATCTTGGATACATGTGAGACGCAAACATTGGTCCCGAGAATGAGAAATGTGGCGGTCTAAGATGAAAATCGAAATTTAAATGATGCATGGTAATATATGCATGACATGATGCATGGTGATATATGCATGACATGATGTATGATGATATATGATGATGATGTTACATGCATGGATGCATGGTAATGATGATGGTACATGTGATATGATGATGATGTTACATGCATGGATGCATGGTAATGATGATGGTACATGTGATATGATGATGATGTCATATGCGTGGATGCATGATAAGGATGATGCCATATGTGACATGATGATGGTAAGTGTATGATATGATAGTGATGTCTATATGATGATGATGGTATATGAGGTATAATGACATGTGCATGATGCCATGGTATGTTGTGCATGGATGCTTGTATGACATGTGATGTTATGATTGTGGTGATTGCATGGCATGATGCATTAAGTGGTGATTGGATTCCTTTACCTGCTGAGTGATTGTACTCACCCCTTCGGGGATCAACTTTCTTTCCATCTTCATCTTTGTCAAGCTTTGAAGAACTTGACATGGGAGTTTATGTTTTCTTGCAATTTTCCATTCCAAACTTCTTGATAACATCTCTGGCATATTTCTCTTGATGAATGAATGTTCATTTCTGCGATTGTCTAACTTGTAGACCTAGAAAGAAAGTTAATTCTCCCATCATACTTATTTCAAATTCTTCCAGCATAGACTTTGAAAACTTCTTGCATAAATTTTCGTTAGAGGATCCAAAGATTATATCATCTACATATATTTGAACAAATAGGAAATCTTTTTCTTCTTTTTTGATAAAAAGGATGTGTCAACTTTTGCTTTCTCAAAACCATTATTAATCAAAAACTTACTTAGCCTCTCATACCAAGCTCGAGGTGCCTGTTTCAAATCATACAACACCTTATTCAGTCTGCAGTCCAAGTTTGGTTTTCTGGAATCTTCAAATCTAGGTGGTTATTCCACATAGACTTCTTCTTGTATAAAACCATTAAGGAAAGTACTATTGTTGTCCATCTGAAATAACCTAAAATTATGAAAACACGCATATGCAAGTAGTAGTCTAATTACTTCTAACCTGGCTACGGGTGCATAAGTCTCATCATAGTCTATTCCTTCCTCCTGTCTGTACCCATTTGCAACAAGCCATGCTTTATTTATGGTTACTTTGACATTTTCATCCATCTTGTTTCTGAAAACCCACTTCGTTCCAATCACAAATTTACCTTTTAATTTAGGAACCAGCTCCCAGACATTGTTGATACTGAATTGTTCGAGTTCTTCCTGCATAGCTTCTATCCAACTTTCATCAAACAATGCTTCCTCTACTCCTTTTGGTTCTATTTTTAAAATAAGTGCTATTGCACTGGAATCTTATGTTACCTTGGATCTGGTGTGGATTCCTTCTTCTATATTTCCAATAAAGAGCTCTTTAGGGATGACTTAATTTGTGCTTCTAGTTGCTATTCAATCCGTCATGTCCTGTTGAAATTTGTTGATCATTTGTTTCCTTCCAATCTTCTGACTCCTATTCTACTTGACCTCGATCTTCAGAAGATTGATGTTCTCTTGGGGAATTAGACTTTATTCGGTTTGAAACTAGTTCAAACTCTTCAAGTTGAGTCTGATCTAGCTGAATTTGAATATCTTCCTGGAATCTGACATTCATCAATTCTTCGACAGATTGAGTATTCTTGTTCTATAAGCTTTACTTGTTGTAGAGTACCCAAGTTCTTCAAATTTTCCAGCTTGATCATTTGCATTCTTCAAGATGAAACACTTACAGCCAAATACATGAAAGTATGAAATGTTTGGCTTCTTTCATATATATACTTTATAGGGAGTCTTTTCTAAGATTGTCCTTAAAAATACCTTGTTAATTATATAACAAGCAGTGGAAACTGCTTTCACCCAAAAACAAGATGAGATTTTACTTTCTATAAGTAGAGTTCTAGCCATATTTTGTAACAACTTATTTTTCCTTCCCCAACTCTATTTTGTTCTGGAGTATATAGAGAGGAGAAAACATGTTGAAGACCAGACTCATCACAAAACTTTGCAAAATCTTGATTTTCAAATTCTCCTCCATGATCAATCTTTATGCTTGAGGTAACATAACCTTTCTCGTTCTAAACTTTCTTCGTAAAATTTCAAAAGTAAGTAAAAGTTTTAAAATTACTTGCTAAGAAGAAGACCCAAGTGAATCTTGAATAATTATCCATAATTACTAAACAGTATTTCTTTCCACCAATAATCTAAGTTCTTGTTGGTCAAAAATGATCCATATGAAGAAGTTACAAAACACAATTGGTAGAAATTTGATTTATTGGTTAAAGAAACTTCTAAATTGTTTTCCCAAAATACACGGAGTACACAATTCAGACTTTTGATAAGCCATTTTGGGAAGATCTCGAACCAGCTTCTTAGAAGAAAGTTTGACAATCTGTTTCATATTCACATGTCCAAGCTTACAATGCTAGAGATTTGCTTCATCTTGAATAGACAAGAGGCATCGAGAGTTCTCTGGACTTATGTCCAAATGATAAATGTTGCCATGCCTTCTCTTAGTAAAGGATTGTGACAGATCTTGACTAACTCTAGAGCAAATATCTTCTTGAAAATTGATTCTGAAACCTGTATCACACAGCTGACTTATGCTCAAAAGATTATAATTTAAGCCTTTTACTAGTGAAACGTTGTTGATGATTAGACTCTCCCAAATCCTATAATCTTTCCTTTGTTGTTTCCACCAAAAGGGACATTTCCTCCTTTTTGTCTTTCTAGTTTTATGAAGCTGCTTGAGTCTCCTTTCATATGCTTAGAACAGCAACTATCCAAGTACCATTTGCCTTTTCTTCTAATAATGACCTACAGTCAAAAAGAGATCTCAAGCTTTCTTTGATACTCAAATTTTCTTGGGTCCAAAGGAGTTAGTGTTAAAAACAGCCTTTCCCCAATTCTTCTTAACAAGTCTCCAAACTTTAGGATATTCATTCTCAAAATGCTTTGAGCTATTACACCTAGAACATCCAAGAGCACTTAGGAAACAGATTTTACAAAAAATAAAAAAAAATGATTTTTGTAAAAGGATTTTGGAGGTCTTTGTCCGAGTCTTTCTTTCACTTTAGGAAAATCAATTCGAGAAGCCATTTCGTTATTTATTCCCAAACCCGATTTATTAAAATAGGGTATTTGAGCTGAAAGAATTTTCTCTAAACTTTTTTGATCCATTGGAAAACCTTTTTGAAATATTTGAAATTTCATTTTTCAAACAGATGTTTTCCCTTGAGAGAGAGTCGACATTTTCTTCCAAACTATCAAAATCACTTTCTAGGTTTTCAAACTTTCCTTTTCAAAAATCATCCCCTTGGCTAAACTTACAATTTTCCTTTTTCAGTTCGGAAATCCTTTTAAGAGAATATTTGAGGTTGAGGCAAAGTTCATCTATATACTTAGAAACCTTAACAGGAATTTTGAGAGACTTATCTTGATTTCCTTGTCAAAATCTAAATCTGAGGCTATTGAGTGAGCCATCAGATAGATATTTGCAAGTCTCTCTTTACTTTCCTCACATTTAGTGTCACTCAATGTTTCTACTTTGAGAGCTTTCTTATACTTCTCATACTTCCCTTCATTCTTTTTCAACAAGGGACAGTTAGGCTTGATGTGTCCATTTTTCTTACACTCGAAGTATATTACATCTTTGCTAGTTTCAACATCTTCCATTGGTCTTTTCTGGAAACTTTGCTTGCTTTGCTTCTTCCAATTCAGCCTTCTTCCTTTTCTATTCAGTTTTCTAAATTTCTTTATCATTAGGGCCAATTCTTTGTCATCCATGTAAGTCAAGTGGTACGCTTACAAGGTTGACGAGCTTTCATCACAATCTTCAAATAGCTCAAGATCTCCTTGATTAATTTTGTCCAACGGGTAGAATTGAAGAATTCCCTTGAAAAGTGTCAATGGTCGAGAATGCATGAATGAGTACTTAAGGTGGACTTTCTAGTTGTTCGATAGAGTGTGTGAAAGAAAAATTTCAAAATCTGAATCTTACTATTTTCTTGTCATTCGATATTCTAAGCTCAAAGTTGTACTCAAAAGAGATAGAAACTTAGTGTGACTCCGTGAAAGAGTAGTAGAAACTCTTCACTAAAAAAGTTGAGATCATAAACCTATAAAATTTCTTTTGATTCTTAGTGGAATCCAGCCAGAAAGCTGTTAGCGTGGAGAGTATACGTAGGCTTAATCTAAACCAAACCACTATAAATTATGTATTCTTATTTTCTTCCCTGAACTCCTTTATTTTATTCATAGTTCTATTTAACTGTTAAAGTCTGAACTCTCTCAAAGTCTGTTATTCTTCAAACTCAATTTTAAAGGCGAAATACTTCTACTATTCCTTGCAAAAAATTGTCTTCACACTTATTCACTCCCTCTAAGTGTTTATACTAGCACTTACATAAAGTTCAAACAAAACTTTTAAAGACATGCTCAGGTCCATATAAACACATGGTCTTAAGTCTACATTTCATCATTTGTTGAGACTGCATCTGAATCTCTTCCTTCTTGTCATGTTTTACTTCATCCTTTGAAATGTCCCCAAGATGATTCATGGTAATTGCCAATGAGGAACATCCACAATGACAGCTATGAATCAGTGGCTCGAATGTTAAACTCCTTGCCCATCCACAATGGTTTGTCTATCATGTCTCAGATGGTCTGCTTGTTGTGGGTGTGGTGTGGTTGCTAGCATAGGCTTTGAACATATAATAATGGAGATGGACATCGATGGACGCTTGTCTGGTGACTGGAAGTAGCCTGCGATGGAGGTATGGTCATGGACATATTTTGATTCACTGTGAAGTGTGGCACTCATGTTATCATGTCTTAGCTTTGAGTATAGATTAAGTTTCGGGTGCCCTCGATAATAAATGATGATGGAGAGAGCGTGAAAGAAGAAATGTGGCATCCTAGAATTTCATGACAACCTCTAGATGTGCTATGAGCCATGGATAGGTGATGAAAGTACCATCAATTTATATTGTGGCCATTTGATCCATGATTTGCAATAAGTTTAAGGCCAAGCTTTTAATGGATAATTATATGATGGAAAAATTTCATTCTTGGCTATGTGATTTATAGGCTGGAAATTATTAAATTATGTTGCAAGTTTTATGGTTTTATAAAATTCAATTAGGTATTTATATGATTGGGGGTTTAGAGTAGATTATTACAAGAGGAAGTGGGCCAAAATTCTTAGGCAAAGACCAGCCCACAAGACCCCACCATTCGACCATTTAGGCCTGGCCCATGAAGCCTAAAGGAGGAGGGGCTACCGTCGACCAAGGGAAGAGAGGGATGGACGGAGAGGCCCAGCCCAAAAAGAAGGCCCATTAACCTGCATGTAAATCCCCAAGTGGCAAGAGAAGCTTGCCAAGTGTTGCCCCTTTGTAGCCAAGTGTAAGAAGCCATGTAAAATCAAATGATTGCTAATGATGAAGGGAAGAAAAGAGAGGGAGAGTGGGCGGATTAATGAGAGGGTTACCATCTGAGAGAGAGAGAGAGAGAGAGAGAGAGAGAGAGAGAGGGAGAGTGGGCGGATTAATGAGAGGGTTACCGTCTGAGAGAGAGAGAGGAAGAGAGAAAGTGGGTGTGCGAGAGAGGAAGAGAGAAAGGAAGGAGGAGGAGGTTCGTCGCCGCCGTCGAGCCACCGAGTTCCGCCATCTACTTGCTGTGTTTTGCTTGGATTAGAGGCAAGTAGAGTCCATTGATCTACCCTTTGCTTGCTTTGTTTTTTGTGTGATGAATGGTGAGTTTCGGATGTGGATGATGTGTGAAATTTCTAAGTTATAGGAGCTATGTTCAAATCTAGTATTCTGTTTCTGGAAAAACAGTCCGACCTTTGATGATTTCATGAGTTTTATGCAATGTTCTAGTTGGAATTTGACTTTGACTTCATGATGAAAGTTGTAAAGGACTTCTTGGAGAATAACATATCAAAATTTGAGAGGAAACAAACAAGTATAGGTTGGTGAAACTATTTTTCTTTGATGAAGTTATATAACTGTTATGATGATCTATTGTGATTCTGTGAATTTCATGCAAGTATCCAATCCGAATTTGATCTCATATTCTTGATAAGAGTAGCAGATGAAATCTTTAGGAGAAACATACTAAAATTTGAGGATAAACAAACAAGTAATGATCGAGGAAAATGATTTTCTTTGAAATGGATGAATCTGGATAGTGAACCTAGAGTTAGGGAGAACTAAACAAATTATAGCTTTTCATCCAGAAGGAATTTAACTTTTACATCTACATGAGACTTTTACCTCTAATCTCAGCTATAACATATTAAAATCTCATAATTTTCTGAGTTCATCTAAGGGCTTAATCAAAATTATTTCCAAAACTGTGCAAAAGTGGTGCTGGAATTTCTTTTGCTGTGATGTGTGGATTTATGTGATTGATGTGAAACTTTCTTGACATGGTGTTCTTCATGAAATATCTTCCTCTAGATCTTGTTTACATCGTGTTAAATTTTCAAAATTTATTAATATCGTTTACTAATTTTTCCAGAATTTTTATTAAAGAAGTACATTCTGCTTTATCTGAAATTTGCTGTATTTTCTAGAATAAATGGACTGCTCTACGAAATATGATGTCTTGAGTGGTTATATATGCTCCATATGTGGTGATGTTTAACATATCATGTGACATCAAAAGATGATTTAGACCTTTGATATTGTTGCATCAAATGCCATGATGAAAATTAGACATATATCAGATTATATATATATATATATATATATATATATATTGTGATAATAACGAGACCATTGGAGGTTTGTGCCGGAGGTCCTCGGGAGTTTCGGGATGCCCGGAGGTTTGTGTCGGAAGCCCTAGAGGTTTGTACCGGGGGGATTCCTCGTGATGCTAGTTGGGATGCGAGATGCCCAAAGGTTTATGCCGGATGCCAGGAGGTTTGTGCCGGAGGCTCCTCGCAACGCCAAGTTGGATGCGAGCGATAAATTGATGGATGCAAACATTGGTCCATGGAAGAAAAATAATGAGATATTTGTGAAAGATAAATATTGAAATTGAATCATGTGCATGGATATATGCATATGGCATGATGCATGATCTACTTATGAAAGTGAATTGATGTTATTTGACATTAAGAACGCAATCATGAAGACTTGCATGGATCTCATGGGGATTTATACATGATTGTATGAATGATGTGAATCATGCATATATATGTGCATATGGCATGAGATGAACCTCATGAAAATACAAGTATGACTACATGGTGATATGTGCACGACCACATGGTGATGTATGCTCGATAGCATGGATGATATGTGCTTTACTCGTGATATCTTGATTGTTTTGTCTGATGCACTGTGTAATTTGATGGATGTTTACTGTTGAGTGGTTGTACTCACCCCTTTGGGGACCAACATTTCAGATTAAGCTATGCCTCTAGCACTTGTCACGCATGGTACGTTTTATGGATTACCATCTGATGTCAAGGTCGAGTGCACAGAGCACCCTTGCTTCGGTGTTCATGGTTTAGTGTTTATCCGCCTCCGTGTTTTGGTCATGTACGACGTGGGCTTGCCTAATGGCCCGGTAGGACAAGGTTTGGTGTCTATCCATGTTCGCCGAGATGGGAGGATGATGGGGATGCTGCCACTGCCACCGGCCGATGCACCAGGATGGGTGTGATAGAAGTGTGTGACTAGTGGAGGTTGCCACTTTTTGGGATGGCCGACACTAGCTGATGAATAGATGTACATGTTTGATGTATAGTCGGGTTCTTTTTTAGGTTAGCCGCATACCAACTTGTGAAATCCATCTTAGTATGTAAATAAAAGTGATCCAGCCCTAAGATGCATTTATATATATATATATGTGTGTGTGTGTGTGTGTGTGTGTGTGAAAGTTTGTAGTTGGTGTGTATTACATTGTATTGTTTGGTTGTGTATGGGTTAGGGAGATGATAAATATGCTTCCATTATATGATTTGCACTAGGACCGATTGAGATGGTACGAACCCCAGGATTTATGGACCCGCTGCAATTGAAATGGTATCAGAGTGGAATGTTATTAGGACAAGAAAAAAAAATAAAAGGTAAGTGGGAAAGTGGACTGTGGCAACCCTAGCGGATCGGGGGCCGTGTCGAGAGGTGCCACAAGAAAAAGATAAAAGGCTGGAGAGAGACTTTAGTTAATGTGGGCTAGTTATGGCCTTAAGCCAGTCGGGGCGTGATTTGGTCTTGGTAGATGTGCGCTTGAAATTAGCTCAGTAGGTTTGGGCTTTGCTCTAGTTATAATTGAGTGTCGCAAGCTACCTGATCGAGAGAGTAATTCTTGATAAAATGGTCCAAATTGGCATCTTAAAAGGCAGGTTGAACACATCATCTAGTGATGATCCAACTCGATCCGTTTTATAGCAATCTCTCCCTAGATTAAACCTCACGTGACACGGAATTGTTTTCAAGTTCTTTTAGCCAAAGTATCGTTAAGAGTCACCATTAGCCATTATTAATGGATCGACTAGTAGCATTATTAGGAGTCGCCATAACCCCAAAAGTGATTAACTAATGCTAGATTTTTGGAACAGATATTAGTCTCTTGCCACGATTTTTATGGTTTTTGGCTACCTCCTCCATGGACTGCCTCGCGTAGCATCATTAGTGGTGTCGGTTTCCATATGACCCATTCATCCATTCACATAACATGAACTCAAGCAATCAAGTAGATTAGCAACATTCACACATCAAACAAAAAATGGCCTCAAATCGGCCTTTGCTTTTCATGCATTTTGACCACCCCTAACCTCTTAATGACTAGGGTTCATTAATTAATGGTTAATGATGATTGGCCATCATTTACATTTGCATAATAATGGTTAATATTAACTAATCCCTAATTCAATTATAATCAATTCCTAATAGGCTACCTATCGAGCATTCATCTAGCAAACTGATGTGGACATCGAGCCATATCAAGGAGGTAGTGCTAGGGACCTATTGTCTATTTCTACTGGTTCAATTACTCAAGTGCGAACCAAGCAATTCAGGCAAGCTATTGGCGTCATGGTTTGTGATCTTCGGCATGGAGATGACCTTGGATCAAATCTTGAAGAATCTTTGAAATCTTTGTGCAATTTGATTATTTGGTCACCAAATATCTAACAAAGTCAATATATATATATATATATATATATTCTTGTTTAGGTATATTCTAGAATATGACACAGTAGATTTCTAGGGTTGGTTTTAGAGTTTGTGTGGCGGCTAGAAGGCCTATATTAAAGACTAACTGAATTTCTTTGGGGATTTTTTTTTTTTTGGAGGAAAGAAGTTAAGAGATTTTCTTCTACTGTTCTTTTGAGGACTTGACCTTATCAAGGTTCCCTTGTGATAGTCGATTCGACTTATTGAGCAAGATAGTGTATTCTTTCGCTTGTGGCATCTATAACGTTGGTTGGTTGATACATGTTCATCAATAGATCATGTTCATACCGAGGTTGCCAATCACAGATTTGATTGGAGGTCGAGGTTCGCAATTCGCATCATCTGAGCTTTCATAGAATGATCTTTCCCCAACAATTTACATCATTTGGTATCAGAGCTTGCTTCTATAAGGTCTATTTATCTTTAATTTTCTATTTATATTAAGCAATTTGAGATTTATTGAGCTAGGGTTTCGATTCTAGCCAATTTAGGGATCCGATTGCTTTTATGCTTCCATAAGTAGTTGTTTGCTATTAGTTTAAATTTTTTTTCCCTAGCATCTTAAATTGTATCTGAGTTTGTCCAAAAAAGAAAAAAGAAAAAAAAGAGAAAGTTCATCAAGAAAAAAAAAATAAGAGAAAGAAAACACACACAAAAAAAAAAAGTGCGCAAGAGAAAAAAAAGATTTGCTAGAAAAAAGATAGTTAAACAAAAAAATAATAATAAGGTGACTCATTTTTTAGTGGACCGAATGGAAACAAAATTAGTAGTGATTTGCGTTTCAATTGGAATTTCGAAAGTTGTACTTGTTAGTTTGAAATTCTTACTTCTTGAAATAAAATCAGTAGTGATCTAATCTTATTTGATTAGTTTGATTAATTTTCATGAGGGGGTTGAGAGATGGGTTTTGAGTCCAAGAAAGAGCTTGCGAAAAGAGAATACGAGAGGGAAAAGACAAGAGTGTGTAAGCTTAATTGAGAGTGGAAAAAGTCTAGACTTGAGGTAAACACGAGGGGAGTGACAAACACTTTGAGAAAAACACATGAGGGAGTGATTGGTGAGAATTTTTGTGACCAACATTTACTTACAGGTCTAAAATATGTTGGTGAAGAAAGCGTGAATCAAAGGGAGATTAACTCCATATAGAGGAATGAAGCGCTTGTGGAAAGCATCTAGCAATTGAGAACCGTAGTGGAGGAGATTAGTGGCCGAATGATGAAAAATGGCATGAGGGTTGATTGGGACCGAGAGCTATCCCAGGGAAGGCCACAACATCAGTAAGACACCTTTAGAACACGACATAGAAGGCAACGGCATTATGATGATGATGAGGCCGACATGGATGATGATCGAGATGCTCGATTTGAAAGGTGAAATGGAGCCCGAGGGTTTAGATATCGAGAAGATAATGAATTTAGCGATATCAAGATGAAGATTCCTTCTTTCCAAGGGAAGAATTATCCCGATACGTATCTAGAATGAGAGCAACGCATGGAGATGGTATTTGATTGCCAACGATACTCCGAGCTCAAAAAGGTAAAGGTTGTAGCTATTGAATTTATTGATTATGCAATAATTTGGTGGGATCAACTTATGACTAGTATGAGGCACAATGGTGAAAGACGAATAGAGACATGGGATGAGATGAAAAATATGATGAGGAGGCATTTTGTATCAATTCATTACCATTGAGATTTGTTTCAAAAGTTACAAAATCTCACACAAGGCAATAAGAGCACAAAAGAGTATCACAAAGAGATGGAGATTGCCGTAATCCGTGCTAATGTGGATGGAGGATCATGAGGCCACAATGTCACAAATTTTAAGTGGTTTGAGCCGAGACATAGCAAGGATGGGGAGCTACAACACGATCTTGAATTGGAGGAATTAGTGGATAAAGCCATTAAAGTTGAGCGGCAATTGAAATTGGACCAAAATCACAATAGTGGAGGAGGTTTAAATTAGAATTTGAGATCCAATTGGAAGAAAGATGAGAAGCCAAATTGGAGAGGAAACAACACCAAAACCGTAACATCAAAAGAGAAGGAGAGGGACGGTAAAGTTGGAATTAATTCGGCTTTAGGTAAAATCAAAAACCCTAACACTGGAACTCGTAAGATTAAATGTTTTAAGTGTTTGGGCGGGGGTCATATGGCGAATCAATGCCTTAATTAAAAGGGTGATGATCATGACTGGACATGGTGTTATTGAGTTCGAAAGTGAAATGGAAGAAAATGATGATGAGATGCCATCGTTGGAGGATTATAGTAATGGAGAAATAGCTATATAAGATGTGTGGTGAATGGTAGGATCTGTAGTTTGATAATTGATGGAGGTAATTGTGCAAATGTGGCAAGTTGTATTATGGTGGATAAGTTGGGTTTGAAGACAATAAAGCACCCTAGGCCTTATAGACTTCAATGGTTAAATGATAGTGGAGAGTGTTGGAGAAATCTTCGTGGAGTGTTTTGAAGCTAACAAAACATTGTCATCAGTCTAATCTGAAGATTTGCAGACTTTTCTATTTAAAGTCTGAAGACCTCCGGACTGCTAGACTTAAGACTCAAAGTCTATTCTCATTGACAGTTTCTAGTCCGTCGTAGAAGGCCTATCTAGGACTGGATGTTTCATTAAGGATTTGACATTATCGACTAAAGAAGATCTCTTGATTGGATATGACATAACAGAATCCTTTATTCGGATCAAGATTGATTCAGAGATTGAGGATCCAATGATTGGCAAAGTATACTTGGAAGGTTCTACTTATGGAAACCGAGATCCTGATTATATGGGCAAGCAGGATTGATAGGCTATCATCATGTTCCTTAAATAGCTCGAATGATCTTTCTAATTGATTATGTCCAACGGAAAGATTGTAAGAATTCCTTTGGTAAGTGCCAATGAGTATGATGGCATAAAGGAGTATATAAGAAAGACGTTCCAGTTGTTTGAGTGTGTGTGTGATAGAAGAATTCCAAAGTCTGAAGCTCTTTGTTCTTAGTCAATTCATTTACTGAGCGAAATCTTGTACGCAAAAGAGAGTCTATATTCTTGAGAAACCTTGAGGAAGTGTGGTAAAGTATCTATATCGTGGGATCAATGGAGAGCTTTGCTGTAACAATTCTTTTGTTTATAGTGAAATCTAGCCGGTGGCTATCAGTGCGGAAGAGTGGACGTAGACTTGGAATAAGCCGAACCACTATAATTTTTGTGTTCATTTTCTCTTCCCTACTCTCTACTTTACTTTGATCATAATTCGTTTTGTTAACAAAAGGAAAACTTCCTTTCTATTGTCTATTTAGCATTGCTCACTTATCACGATAAACTATTTTTACACCTATTCAACCCCCCTCTAGGTGCTTATACTAGCTATCTCAATTGGTATCAGAGCATGTGTAATCACTTTGTTTGAAGTGTTTTAAAACTATTTTTACACCTATTCAACCCCCCTATATGGCTAGTATGTTGGCTCTAGGGCTGGTAGAAGGGCAAAGCAATACCAGACCGCCTTACTTTAATGGAAAGGAATACAACATATGGAAAAACAAGATGAATGCGTTCCTAAGATCAAAGGATCCTCTAGAATGGGATGTGGTAGACAAAGGAATCATTCCTAAAGCTGCACCTATCTCAGAGAGAGGAAAAGAAGCTGTTGAGTCTAGTAAATGACTCGGGAAGAGATAACCAAGAAACAAGCTCTTGATGCAAAAGCAATTTATTCTTTATATTGTGATTTGTCGTCTACTAAATATAACAGAATATCTTCTTGTGTTACAGCCAAAGAAGTTTGGGATAGATTACATATCACCTATGAAGGAACTGATCGAATGAAAGAAACCATAATCAATATTCTCCTCGATCAATACGAAGTCTTCAAAATGAAATCAGGAGAATCTATAACTGTCATGTTTAGTCATTTTACAGAAATTGTAAATGGCCTTGAAAATCAAGGTCAACCAATTTTCGATCCCATGAAAGTAAAGAAACTACTGCATGGACTTTCCAAGGATTGGAATCATATAAAGACCTCAATGGGAGACACAAAGAATTATGCCACTATTTGTAGATAAGTTGGTTGGGACTCTTCAGTCTTATGAAGTGGAGCGAATCAATGAAGATAAAGATCTTAAAGGTAAGAAATCTATTGCATTAAAATCCAATGATGATTCTGATATTACAGATTCTAAAGACGATATGGATGATGAGGAGCTTGCTCTCATGATAAGACGATTCAGAAAGCTTAACAAAAAAGGAAAAAGATTCAATCCAAAGAAACAGAGTTTTCAAAAGCAACAGACTAAATCTGTTGAGGATGATGAATCCAATAGAGATGTAGTCTGCTTTGAATGTAAGAAAAAGTGACACATTATACCCAACTGTCCCCTTTTGAGGAAGAAGAAAGGAAAAGCTGAAAAGTATCGAAAGGCTCTCAAAGCAGAAACCTGGAGTGATACAATATGTGAAGAAAGTGATGATGATTATGCCAATATATGTCTAATGGCACAATCAGATTCAAATTCAAACTCCGAAACAGACTCAGATTCAAACAGTGAATTTGAGGTGAGTAACTTTAAAATCCCTATTAAAGTTTCTAAATACATTGATGAGTTGTGTTTTAGTCTCAAGACTTCCCTTAAAAGAATTTCCGAACTTAAAAAAGAAAATTTTGCACTAAAATAACAGGAAAATTTTTGAAAGAAAAGGTTAAATGTTTAGACATGAATGTTTCTACTCTTAAAGAAAGTGAAGACAACCTTTCGAAAGAAAATGCATTTTTAAAAAATGACATATCAAATATTTCCAAAAGATTTTCTATAGGATTTGAGAAATTTGAGAAAATTCTTTCAACACAAAGACCTTATTTCAATAAATCTGGTTTGGGAATAACTGTGGAAACCATTCCTTTAATTGATTTCCTAAAGTGAAGGAAAGAATTAAGCTAAGACCCATAAGAGATGCTTACAAAAATCATTTCAAAAAGGTTTTTGTAAAACAAGTAGGTCGCAATGCTCTCAGATGTTCTAAGTGTAATAGTTAGATCATTTTGAGAAAGAATGTCCTATGGTTTGAAACTATTTTAAGAAAGTATGGACAAAGACCGTATATCATACTAACACCAATGGACCCAAGTGTGGCACCACTCAACGGCCCCTCAATCCGATTAGGGTCGCCACAGTTCGCTTACCATTCACTTTTCCTAATAACATGTCACTCTAATATCATTTCAATTGCAGCGGGTCCATACCACCTGGGGGTTTACATCTTTTAGATCGATCCCTTGCGCAATTTATATATGGAAGCACATCCAAAAACTCCCTTCCTTATATTCAGAAAATGATGCACACCTACTAAATATTTATAAGTAAAAGTCCTACACTTTTATTTACTTAAACCAGATGGACATCATTCATCGGTACATCAAAATGCCATAGTTTTCTATACTAGGCTATATTTCAAAAGATGACCGACATCTCTTCCAACAGTTGTATACTTAAAGTGCATCGATCAGTGTCGACGTCCAAAAGTTCCTTCCTTTGCTATCCTCCTCCTCGCGGTCATATCCAACCACTCGATCCATCTACCGGTGGCAGTGGCAGCAGATGTATCTTATCTAGTCTGAAATGTTGGTCCCTAAAAGGGGTGAGTACAACCACTTAGCAGGTAAAGGATCAATAAGCCACTCAATACATCATGCCATGCAGTCATCACAATCATAGCATCTCATGTCATACAAGCATCCATGCACAACATACCATGGCATCATGCACATGTCATCATACCTCATGTACCATCATCATCTTATAGACATCACCATCATATCATACACTTACCATCCTCATGTCGCATATGGCATCATCCTTACCATGCATCCATACGTATAACATCATCATCATATCACCATATCACATGTACCATCATCATTACCATGCATTCATGCATGTAACATCATCATCATATCACCTATACCATCATCATTACCATGCATCCATGCATGTAACATCATCATCATATCATCATATCACATGTACCATCATCATTACCATGCATCCATGCACATCTCATCATCATGCATATATCATCATGCATAATTCAATTTCAATTTCATTTTGGACCGCCACATTTCTCTTTCTCGGGACAAATGTTTGCATCCCACATTCATCACTCACGCCCAATCCTGGCATTGCGAGGAACCTCCGGGCATGTATCCAAGATACAACCGGGCATCCGGCACCCCCACATTCCGGGCATCTCGTATCCCAACTGGCATCACGAGAAACCTCCGGGCATGCATTCAAAATATAACCGGGCATCCAAAGGGCATCGACTCATTCGAACCTCTAGGCATCTCGCATCCCACCTGGCATCATGAGGAATCTCCGGGGCTCGCCATGAAAATGGTTACCCCTTTCCCTCCGGGCATGCATCATGATACAACCCCTCACCCTCCGGCATGTATCATAATACAACCGGGCATCCCGACACTCCCGGGGAAAACCTTTGGGCATGTATTCATAATACAACTAGGCATCCAAAGGGCATCGACTCATTCGAACCTTTGGGCATCCCGACTCCCGGGGCATCGTCGGCTCACACCCTCGACGGTCTTCTCATCACCACGATGCATATTCTCATACATCTCATCTTCAATTATAGTTCAATTTTAACATGGCATGTGATGATGGCAATCAAGATCATATTCATCATTGAATTCATACATGCATCTCAAATCATTATCATGCATGCAGCAAGACACCATCATCCATAACAATACGATTCATGGAGTCCATGCAATATAAAATGGTCCATATTTCATGCCTTTTCAAAGTTTACAAAATTTCAGCATGTACCGTTTTTAGAAAATATTTAAATTAAATATCCATATGCTTCTCAAAAATCATGAAATCAAGGCACGTGATAGACAAGACAATAAGATAGTAATTTCATGAAAACGCATGCCCAATAGAGTTCCATGCAAGAAGATACAATTCACACAAATACAGCATGCAATTTCAGATAGAAACAGAATGTGCAGTTTTCGAAATAATTCGATTAAAATACCTGAACGACCTCAAAAAATTACGAAATTTTACCAGGTTATAGTTAAGACACTAAAGTAGATTTTTAATGAGACATATAGGCCAGATTCCCTCTAGATAATTTTCTATAGTCATCCGAAGCTTCTGGTTCTAGCACCAAAACGTCCAGAATAGCTATCTCCGAAAGATCGAGCTTTCACCCACTTATTCTTCTTCGTTTCCTCTGAAATTTGGATGTGTTTTACTTCAAGAGGTCCCCTAAAACTTTAATTAAGGGATATAAGTGAAATTTCCAAAGAATAGTCATCATATGGGTCCATGAGGTCTCGGGTGTCCAGTACCATGTTTCCAGATTTACTGTCTTCAAGAGTAAGTTGATTCTCTAGGCTACATTGCTCATTTTACTTCAAATTTGAGTATGTTAGTCTTGAGGATGCTGTCTACAAGTTTCATGAAGAAGTAGAAGATATATTCTTGATAAAAATCGACATGCAACCACAAATCTACCAAAAGGTCAGCAAAACTGTTCCAGATCTAGTGTCTTCGTAGGATGAGGGTTTGACCCCTTAAATCTCCACCATTTTGTCCCAAATTTTAGTATGTTGTATTTTAAGATGTTGGCTACAATTTCATGAAGAAATAAAGGTCAAAATCCAACTCGAAACATGCATGCAAGCCTTCACAAGATTCTGGGTCAGGCGGTATTCACGAAATCAGCAAGCATATTCAAGAACAAGTCACATTCTAGCTTCGGTTTTGCCTACCCTAACATCCGAAATCTACCACCAACAAATCACACATGCAAGACACACATGCAAGAGTGGAAATCGATCCCAACTTGCCTTAAAGACCGGACGAACAGCAGCAAAGAGACGGCACACTAGCGACGGATGGACGGCGTGCGGCGGCGACGGGCGACTCCTCCTCCTCTCGGCCTCACTCTCTCTCGCGACTCACTCTCTCTCTTTCTCACTTGGATGGTGGCCCTCAACCGGCCACTCTCTCTCTTCCTCTCCCCTTTTATTCCCCCAAATCCTCATCATTTGCAATGATGAGCTTGCCTCTCCAATGGCCAATGCATGCCATCTTCCTTTGTGCCACTTGTCATGACACATGCATAATGGGCTTTGGGCTTGGGCTTGGATTGGAAGAAGTGGGCCGGCCACTCCTTCCCCCCTCATGGTCGACGGCCACTCCTCCTTGTGGCCTAATTGGGCTGGCCATTCGGCCCACCAAAGGCTCAAGCTATTGGGCCTAAGGCCTAACCTAATTAAAAATCAATTTTACCCCTTTCTTATTCTTTCTTTTAAGAATTAAATTACTAAATTCCACATGGCCAAAATCTTGTAATATTTTATTTATAGGAACTTAGTCTATAAAGTGCATAGCCAAGTATAGATTATTCTTATTGATTTATCTAATTTAAAATCTCATGAACACAAGCATAAATCACTTAGTCTTAAGAGAAAAACTAATGGCTAAACCTTAGGAAATTTCATTACCTAATTAGGAGCTTTAATACACCTTAGAGCTTGTCTTGAATTTTTGGGATGCCACACTAAGAAAATATGGGTACCAAAGAAAGTTTGAGTCTCTCTTTTAAATGCAAGTCACTATCAAGAAGAAGGTAAAATGGCATCTGGATAGTGGATACTCAAGACATATGATAGGAGATTCAAATTGCTTCATAAAGCTCGTTCAAGTAAATGGTGGAAAAGTTTCATTTGGAGGAAACAGCAAATGAAGAATTGTGGGATTCGGAACTGTAAAGATTGGAAACCTCACAATCAGTAATGTTTCCTTAGTGGAATGACTCAACTATAATTTGCTTAGTATCAGTCAGCTGTGCGATATCGGTTTCAAAATCAGCTTTCAAGAGGGAATATGTTCAGGAACCAGTAAAGATTCTACTCAGTCATTCATGGGTCGAAGACATGGAAATATCTACCTCTTAGATGTCAAACCAGATGAATCACAATGTCTAATCTCAATTCAAGACGAAGCAAACTGATGGCACAGAAAACTTGGGCATATCAATATGAAGCAAATAGCCAAAATTTCAGCAAAGAAGCTTGTTTGTGGTCTACCCAATCTGTCATACCAAAAGACTGATCTGTGTACACCATGTATATTGGGAAAGCAAGTAAGAAACTCCTTTAAACCAATAAATCAAGTTTCCACTAATCGTGTATTGCAGCTTCTGCACATGGATCTCTTTGGACCAACTAGAACTCAGAACATTTGAGGTAAGAAATATTGCCTAGTAATTATGGATGACTACTCACGATTTACTTAGGTATATTTCTTGGCAAGTAAGTTTGAAACATTTTCTTACTTTAAAAATTTTGCTAAAAATGTCCAAAATGATAAAGGGTATGTTATTTCAAGTATATGAACATATCATAGAGGTGAATTTGAAAATCAAGATTTTACAAAATTCTGTGATGAATGTGGTTTTTAGCATGTGCTCTATGATGAATTTGGTTTTTAGCATGTGCTCTCCTCTCCATATACTCCAGAGCAAAACGGGGTTGTGGAAAGAAAGAATAGGTCACTTCAAGAAATAACTAGAACTCCTTTAATTGAAAATAATATCTCTTCACGTTTTTGGGCTGAAGCAATTTCTACAGCATGTTATATCATTAATAAAGTTTTTCTAAGGCCTATTCTGGAGAAAACCCCCTATGAGTTATTCAAAGAAAAGAAGCCTATTGTTTCATATTTTCATGTGTTTTGATGTAAATGCTTTATATTGAAAAATACAAATGATCGAGTTGGCAAGTTTGAAGAAAAATCAGACAAAAGCATCTTCCTTGGATATTCAACCACAAGCAAAGCCTACAGAGTCTACAACAAGAAAACTCAATCTATGGAGGAATCAGTGAATGTCAAATTCCAAGATTCTATACAAAATGAATCTATTTAGACTCATCTTAAAGAATCTAAAGCTGCTCCAAACTCTACAAAGTCTAAATCTCAAGAAGGAGCTCAGACTTCGAAAGACCAGCAACAAATGATTGTTGAAGATTCAAATGAAGAAAAAGATCAACAACCTGACAAATCAACCAACAACTGAAAGCATAAGTCCAATCATCCCAAAGATCTCATTATTGGCGACATTAATGAAGGAATTCACACAAGATCCAAAAGGCGCGAAGAGTCTAGTACTATGGCTCTTATTTCTGAAATAGAATCCAAAAGCATAGAAAAAGTTTTATCTGATGAAAGTTGGATTGAAGTTATGCAAGAAGAACTCAGGCAATTCAGTATTAATGATGTCTGGGAATAGACTTCTAAATCGAAAGGTAAATCTATTATTGGAGCTAAATGGGTTTTCAGGAACAAGATGGACGAGAAAGGAAAAGTCGTAAGAAACAAAGCAAGACTCGTGGCCAAGGGATATATGCAAGAAGAAGGGATAGATTATGATGAGACTTATGCACCAGTAGTGAAGTTAAAAGCAATTAGATTATTACTTGCTTTTGCTTGTTATAAGAATTTCAGGTTATTCCAAATGGATGTCAAAAGTGCTTTTCTAAATGGATTTATTCATGAGGAAGTCTATGTGGAACAACCACTTGGGTTTGAAGACCCAAGGAAACCAAACTCAGTATTCAGAATGAAAAAGGCTTTATATGATTTAAAGCAAACACCTCGAGCTTGGTACGACAGGCTGAGTAAGTTTTTAATTCAAAACGACGTTGTTAAAGGTAAAGTAGACACTGCAATGTTTATCAAAAGAGAAAGCAAAAGTTTTCTGCTTGTTCAAATATATGTTGATGATATTATTTTTGGATCCTCTAATGAAAGTCTGTGCAAGAAATTCTCTAAGTCCATGCAGGATGAATTTGAAATGAGCATGATGGGTGAACTAACCTTCTTTATCTGGCTTCAAGTGAAACAATTGAAAGAAGGAACTTTTATTCATCAAGAAAACTATGCTAATGATCTTGTCAAAAAGTTTGGACTGGAAAATTGCAAGAAGACTGATATACCAATGTCAAGTTCCTTGAAAATAGACAAAGATGAAGGAGGAAATAAAGTTGACCAGAAGCTATACAGAAGTATCATTGGTTCACTTCTTTATCCTACTACTTCTAGACCTGACATTTTGTTTAATATTTGCATTTGTGCCAGATTTCAAGCAGACCCTAAAGAATCTCATCTAAGTGCTACAAAGCATATTATCAAATACATTGCATCTACTTCAAACTTTGGTCTTTGGTATCCTAAAAATGGAGACTTTACTCTTCTTGGATACTCAGACGTAGACCTAGTCGGATGTAGAGTTGATAGAAAGAGCACCTTGGGTACCTGTCAACTACTTGGAAGCAGGACAGTGTCTTGGTTTTCAAGGAAGCAAAATACAGTAGCTCTTTCTACAGTAGAAGCAGAGTATGTAGCTCTTGGAAGTTGTTGTTCACAAATTCTGTGGATAAAACAACAGCTAAGAGACTTTGGAATTGAAGATTCATGCACGGAGATTAAATATGACAACACCAGCGCAATCAATCTCACCAAGAATCCAATTCTTCACTCAAGAGCAAAACATATAGAGATTCGACATCACTTCATTAGAGATCATGTTCAAAATGGAGAAGTTTCGATTTAGTTTGTTGACACAAAGAATCAATTAGCGGATATATTTACAAAGCCTTTGGGAAAAATCAATTTGAATTTATTCGTTCCAGACTCAACATCTTGAAGTTTAAAGAATTAAAAGTCTAGAGACTCTCAGACTCAGACAATCAAGATTTTTGACTATAAGTTATTTTATTCATAATTAATTTTTGCTATTTTCAATTTCTATGATTATTGCAATCTTTCTTTTTCGAAAATGGAGTTAATTTTAGATGACAGTGATCTAATTTTTTAAAAAGGTAGTTATTTTTTAAAAAGACATCTTTTTACTTTCCTTTACGACGTTTTGTATGCCTCTCTTCGACTGTCCTATATACTCTCGGTTTCTCTTCGTTTTACTTCAAAAACCCTAAAAAGCATCGATCTTCCACTTCTGTCTTCTTCTCTTGTTTAATCTTTGAAAAATTGTCATCTTTCTTGGGAAAAACAAGTTTGGAATCTTTCAAAGACTGTGAAAGATGTCATCTCAAAGGAAGTCTTTGAGGATCGCGAACAGGGGGCCGCAGCAAATGCGTGAAGGGCCTACGCACTTTGATCTCACCGAGGAAGAAGAGTCTCCTAATTAGTAGCAGAGCCCACAACATTCTCAGCAGCGTCCATCTCCTCCATCTAGACCATAGGATGTTGCTCATCGAGAAGAGGAAGAAATAATCGAAGATGTAGAACCCGTAAGAACTTTTAAGCCATCTTTTACCTACAAGCTTTATCATGCTTTGAAAAGGGGTAGAACTCCTTTGAACTACATTGACGAATTTCTGAAAGACAAAGGGTATAAAAATGAAACCTTCTTTTTACACACAATGGAACGGTTGGGAATTGCCCCTACTGGGTCGGCGGAAGAGACAATGGCAAATATTCTAAGTGATCCACATGTTGGAGAGCTAAATCAGCAAGATAGGAATGATGATGACAAGTTGTACAGTCAATTTCAACCGAGAATGGGTGTTGCGGCAAAAATTCGGAGCAAAAGGACAGACTTGTTTCAATCGGAGGAACACAAGCATCTATACTCTAAGTTGTTGAAGCGGGGGGTGATAAACCCTAGAAGTGTGGATTTTGATTTCTTTGACTCTGTGAATGTTAATTTGAGGGAAAAATTTAGTCTTCTTCAACTTGAACAGTTTTGTTCTAAATCTATAGAAGCCTATGCTGAACTCACTGCATATTTCTATTCGAATCTCAGTTTCTTGGATGCGAATAGATTCTCTTTTAGTGTCCGAGATCGGGACTATGTGGTGAATGTAGATATGTTGGCTGATGTGATTGGGGTTGAAAGAGAAAGATATCAACATATCAATGTGTCTATTGCTCGTGCTACGTTGGAACTTGTTAAGGATAGAAGAATAGAAGGAAAGATTTTCTACTTAAGGATGAGTGCGTTCAACATTCTGCTTCACAAGATTGTGATTAACTACCTCAGACCGAAATCTACTTCAAAGACTGATGTTTCAAGCTCAAAGGCAAAGCTAATTTATGCCATCAATACTGGGAAAAAGTTATCTTTTCCTCACACTATTATGTTCCACATGTACAGAGCAGTGGTGAAGGACAAGGGTCAACTTCCTTATCCAACTCTTGTGACCAAGTTATTCAGACATTTGAATGTTCAGCCTCCCCGGATTCTCTGTGTTAGAACTTGTGATCAAATGGTAGTGTGACTGAAAATGGTGTCTAAAATGCATCTGAAGGAACTCAACAAGGCATTGGAGAAATTCAATGAGAAAACCCCTGCTAAGACTCATCAAATCTCTTCGGCAACAAAAAGACAAGGGAATGAGCCCATAGTTGCTCCATCCAAGAAAAGAAGAGCTCTCATCGTTGAGGATGAAGTAGATGAGGATGACGTCACCATTTCTGCAATGGCATTAAAGAATCTGAGTCGTTCTATTCCAGAATCAACGGAACGACAAGAGAAAGACACAGATGAGTCAGAACAGAGGACTGGAGGAAGGGAAAATTTAGAAGTAGAGGAGAAAGAAATAGAGAAGAGAGAAGCAGAAGAAAGAGATGCAGAGGAGGAAAGAATTGAAGAAGAAGAAGAAGAAGAAGAAGAAGAAGAGAGAGGAGATCAAGAGGAAGCAGAGCATGAGGAACACTCTTCTCCACCTGAAGGCATGGAAACAAGGGGAGATCGTGAGAAAAGAGGAATGTCCTCATATCCTGCCACCAGTGAAGGAGTAAGCCGCTCTCCAGCAGATCCAGAGGACATCTATGCCTCTCAATTTCCTAAGAAGGGACATGATGTTTTATCGCCCAATCTGCATGACTATGCTGATTTGCCATCGTCTGGCTTTACTCCATCCGATTGTGCGAAGCCGGTATGCAAGCGATAATTCAGCAGATTTTAGCAGAATTCTTGATGTTCTCTTAGAGATGCGGGGTTAGATATATGCTATGGGATGCGAAGTATAGAATTTGCAGAATGCAGGCCAAGCTTCTTCAATTTCTTTGAATGATCAAATCTATTGATATCTTATGGCTTTACTCATCTACAAGACTAACCTATTTTTCAATGGGAGTGGTTGCATATTCTAGTGTTATCATTAAGCCATTTATCTTTATGAGATATCCATATTTGTTTTGAGTAATATTTTGCAGGTCAAAGTTATCTAAATATGCTTTACTCATCTACAAGACTAAATTTTTTGTCACCATCAAAAAGGGATTTATCTTTGGAGAAATATTTGCTTGGAGTGTTTTGAAGTCAAAGTTATCTAAAATGTTTCCAAAGTCTAGTCTGAAGATTTGTAGACTCTTCTATTTAAAGTCCAAAGACCTCCGGACTGCTAGACTCAAGACTCAAAGTCTATTCTCATTGACAATTTTTAGTCCGTCGTAGAAGGCCTATCCAGGACTGGATGTTTCATTAAGGATTTGACCTTATCGACTGAAGAAGATCTCTTGGCTGGATATGACATAACAGAATCCTTTATTCGGATCAAGATTGATTCAAAGATTGAGGATCCGATGATTGGCGAAGTATACTTGGAAGGTTCTACTTATGGAAATCGAGATCCTGATTGTATGGGCGAGCAAGATTGATGGGCTATCGTCATATTCCTTAAATAGCTCTAATGATCTTCCTAATTGATTCCGTCCAATAGAAAAATTGGAAGAATTCCTCTGGTAAGTGCCATCGAGTATGATGGCATAAAGGAGTATATAAGGAAGACGTTCCAGTTGTTCAAGTGTGTGCGCAATAGAAGAATTCCAAAGTCTGAAGCTCTTTGTTCTTAGTCAATTCATTTACTAAGCGAAATCTTATATGCAAAAGAGAGTCTATATTCTTGAGAAACCTTGAGGAAGTGTGGTAGAGTACCTACACTGTGGAATCAAGGGAGAGCTTTGCTATAACAACTCTTTTATTAATAGTGAAATCTAGCCGGTGGGCTGTCAGTGCGAAAGAGTGGGTGTAGGCTTGGAATAAGCCGAACCACTACAATTTCTGTGTTCATTTTCTCTTCCTTACTCTATGTTTTACTTTGATCATAATTCGTTTTGTTAACAAAAGGAGAACTTCCTTTCCATTGTCGGTTTTGTATTGCTCACTTATCACGAGAAACTATTTTTACACCTATTCATCCCCCTCTAGGTGCTTATACTATCTATCTCAGAGAGGTGAAAGTGTCGAAGCAAGTTCGAATCCCATTTGAGATAAGGAGATACAAGGACGAGGTAGGATGTAATGTTGTACCTATGCAAGCGGGTCATATCTTACTTGAAAGACCATGACAATATGATCGAAAGGTACATCATGATGGGTATACTAATCGTTATTCATTGGTGATGAATCAAGAGACTTACACTTTGGTACCAATGACACCTAGTGAGGTGTATCAAGATCAGTTAAAGTTACAATGAAAAGTCGAGAGAGAGAGAGAGAGAAAAGGTGAGAAATCCGAGGGCTTGCGTGGTGTGTCTGAGGCGTAAGGAAAAGGAGAGGCTGAGAGAAGGATTGTGGTAAAAATCGAGGGAAAAGAAGAGAGGAAAGAAAATAGGCAAAAGACTTTTTATGCAAAGTCAAGTAAGATGAGGAGAGCTTTAGTTCAAGACCGACCAATGCTTGTTCTTTTGTACAAGGAGATTTTGTTTTCTACTAATGATTTTGACCTAAGTTTGCCTAGTCCTATTGTGTCTTTATTTCGGGAATTTGAATGTCTTTCCTAATGAACTTCTTGGAGGGATACCACTTGATTCTTGGTGTGTCATTACCTAACCGATCCGCATATCAAAGCAATTATGAGAAGATAAAGGAACTTCAACGGCAAGTTAGTGAACTATTGGAACGGAGGTATGTGAGAGAGAGTCTTAGCTCATGCACTGTCCCTATTTTGTTGGTGTCGAAGAAGGATGGAACTTGGCTAATGTGTGTCGATTGATGAGCAATTAATAACATTACGGTAAAGTATCGACATTCTATTCCTAGGTTAGATGACATGTTGGATGAGTTACATGGTTCTTGCATTTTCATTAAGATCGATTTGAAAAGTGGCTATTATCAAATTAGGATGAAAGAATGTGATGAATGGAAAACTACATTTAAGATCAAGTATGAATTATATGAGTGGTTAGTCATTCCATTTGGGTTAATTAATGCACCCAGCACGTTTATGCGACTAATGAATTATGTTTTGCGTGCTTTTATTGGTCGATTTGTGGTTGTCTATTTTGATGACATCTTGATATATAGCCAAAGCCTTGATGACCATATTGAGCATGTGCAAGCTATCTTGCAAGTTTTAAGCGCCGAGCAATTATACGCTAATCTAAAGAAGTGCTCTCTTGTTACCAACAAATTAGTATTTCTAAGATTTGTTGTTAGTACTGATGGTATATAGGTTGATGAAGAAAAGGTCAAAGTAATCCGTGAATGGTCAACGCCTAAGACCATAGGAGACATGCATAGCTTTCATGGATTGGCGAGTTTTTATCGGCGATTTGTGAGAAATTTCAGCACCATTGCCACACCTTTAATTGAGGTTATCAAGAAGTAAGTGAGTTTCACGTGGGAAGAAGAGCAAGAGAAAGCATTTAATCTACTAAAAGATAAGTTGACTAATGCTCATTTGTTATCTTTGCTGAATTTCAATGCTACTTTTGAGATAGAGTGCGATGCTTTACAGGAATTGGAGCCATGTTGATGTAAGGAGGGCATCCCATAGCTTATTTTAGTGATAAATTGAGTGGAGCAACATTGAATTATCCTACCTATGATAAGGAGATGTATGCTTTAGTGCGAGCTTTGGAGACTTGGCAACATTGTTTATGGCCAAAGGAGTTTGTGATCCACACCAACCACGAGACCTTAAAGTACTTGAAAAGGCAGCAGAAGTTGAATAAAAGACATGCCAAATGGATGGAGTTCATTAAGACTTTTCCATATGTGATCAAGTACAAGAAAAGTAAGGAGAATGTGGTAGCCGATGCACTTTCTCGAAGGTATGCGATTCTAACTACTTTAGAAGCACAGTGTCTTGGTTTTGAGCATATCAAGGGCTTATTTATTGATGATGATGACTTTGGGAGAGTGTTTAAAGCATGTGAGCATGTTGCATTTGATAAATTCTATAGGCGTGAAGGTTATCTTTTCTGTGAAAACAAACTATGTTTGCCTAAGTGTTATTTGCGTGAATTGTTGGTACGAGAAGCGCATAGCGGTGGTTTAATGGGACATTTTGGCATTAATAAGACTTATGAAGTGTTACATGAACATTTTTATTGGCCACATATGAAAAGAAATATCGCACATGTTTGTGAGAAATGCATTGCTTGTAAGCAATCTAAGTCTACAACTAAACCGCATGGCTTATATACACCATTAACTATTCCAACGCATCCTTGGACTAATATTTCTACGGATTTTGTGTTATGATTGCCTAGGTTTAAGTATGGTAGAGATTCTATTTATATGATTGTTGATCGGTTTTCAAAGATGGCTCATTTTATACCTTGTCATAAAACTAATGATGCATCTCATGTTGCTGATTTGTTCTTTAAGAAGGTTGTACGTTTGCATGGCATGCCTAGATCGATTGTTTTAGATCGAGATTCTAAATTTCTTAACTACTTTTGGAAAACATTGTGGAAAAGACTAGGAACACGATTGTTATTTTCTACTACTTATCATCCACATACCGATGGTCAAACCGAGGTAGTTAATAGAACTTTAGGGGTATTGTTACGTGCTATTATTAAAAGAACATAAAATCTTGGGAAAATTGTGTACCACATGTTAAGTTTGTATATAATAGGAGTATGCATTCTACTACTAAATTTACATCATTTAAGATTGTCTATGGTTTTAATACATTAACTCCGTTAGATTTAACCCCTTTACCTGTTGATGAGCATATGGATTTAGATGGAGCAAAGAAAGCTGAATTTGTCAAGACGTTGCATGAGAAGACGCGTGCAAATATTGAGTGCAAGAATGAGCAATATGCAAAACAAGCCAACAAAGGGTGCAAGGTGTTAGAGAAATCTTCTTGAAGTGTTTTGAAGCTGACAAAACGTTTCCATCAGTATAGTCTGAAGGCTTGCAGACTCTGTTATTTAAAGTCTAAAGACCTCCAGACAGCCAGACTCAAGACTCAAAGTCTGTCCTCATTGACAGTCTCTAATCCGTTGAAGAAAGATTATCCAGAACTGGATGTTTCATTAAGGATATGACCTTATCAACTGGAGAAGATCTCTTGGCTGGAAAAGACACAACGGAATACTTTGATTGATTGAGATTGACTCAAAGATTAAGGAACCGATGATTGCCTAAATATTTTTGGAAGGTTCTACTTATGGAAACTGAGATCCTGATTGTATGGGCGAACGGGATTGATGGGCTATCGACATGTTCCTTTAATAGCTCGAATAATTGATTCCGTCTCAACAGGTAGATTGGAGGAATTTCTTTGGTAAGTGCCAACGGGTATGATGGCATAAAGAAGTATATAAGGAAGACGTTCTAAGTTGTTCGAGGTGTGCGCGATAGAAGAATTCTAAAGTCTAAAGCTCCTTGTTGTTTAGACAATTCATTTGAGCGAAACCTTGTATACAAAAGAGAGTCTATACTTGTGAGAAACCTTGAGGAGGTGTGGTAGAACATCTACACTGTGGAATCAAGGAAGAGCTGTGCTGTAACTACTCTTTTGTTCATAGTGAAATCTAGTCGGTGGGCTGTCAGTGCGGAAGAGTGGACGTAGGCTTGGAATAAGCCGAACCACTATAAACCTTGTGTTCAATTTTCTCTTCCTTACTCTATTTACTTTGATTGTACTTCATTTTGTTAATCAAAAGTAAACTCCTTTTAATCGCTTGCCTAAGAATCACTTCCGTATCTCGATAAATTGTTTGTGCACCTATTCACCCCCCTCTAGGTGCTTATACTAGCTATCTCAATTGGTATCAGAGCTCGTATACTTATTTTGTTTGAAGTGTTTTACTTGAGTTAAAGATCCATGGCTAGTATGTTGGCTCCAGGGCTGGTAGAAGGGCAAAGCAACACCAGACCGCCTTACTTTGATGGAAAGGACTACAACATATGGAAAAACAAGATGAAGGCATTCTTAAGATCAAAGGATCCTCTGGAATGGGACGTTGTAGAAAAAGAAATCATTCCTAAAGCTACATCTATCTCAGAAAGAGGAAAAGACACTGTTGAGTCTAGCAAAATGACTCAGGAAGAGATAATCAAGAGACAAGCTCTTGATGCAAAAGCAATTTATTCCTTATATTGTGCTTTATCACCTTGTGAATATAACAGAATATCTTCTTGTGATACAGCCAAAGAAGTCTAGGATAGATTACACATTACCTATGAAGGAACCGATCGAGTGAAAGAGACTAGAATCAACATTCTTCTCGGTCAATACGAAGCCTTTAGAATGAAACTAGGAGAATCTATAACTGACATGTTTAGTCGTTTTACAGAAATCTTGAATGGTCTTGAAATTCAAGCTCAACCAATTTATGATCCCATGAAAGTAAACAAGCTACTGCGTGGACTCTCCAAGGATTGGAATCATATAAAGACCTCAATCAGAGAGACCCAAAGAATCATGCCACTGTCTGTCGATGAGTTGGTTGGGACCCTTCAGTCTTATGAAGTGGAACGAATCAATGAAGACGAAGATCCTAAAGGTAAGAAATCTATTGCATTAAAATCTAATGATGATTTCGATGTAACAGATTTCGAAGACGACATGGATGATGAAGAACTTGCTCTCATGATAAGAAGATTCAGAAAGCTGAATAGAAAAGGAAGAAGATTCAATGCAAAGAAACAAAGTTTTCAAAAGCAACAAACCAAGTCTTCTGAAGATAATGAATCAAACAAAGATGTAGTCTGCTTTGAATGTAAAAAAAGGGGACACATCAGACCCAACTGTCCTCTTCTAAGGAAGAAGAAAGGAAAGACTGAAAGACATCGAAAAGCTCTCAAAGCTGAAACCTGGAGTGATATGGAGTGCGAAGATAGTGATGATGATTATGCCAACATATGTCTAATGGCACAATCAGACTCAGAATCAAACTCCGAGACTAATTCAGATTCAAAAAAGCGAATTCGAGGTAAGAAACTTCAAAATCCCTATTAAAGTTTCAAAATACATTGATGAATTATGTTTTAGTCTTAAAAGAATTTCCAAACTCAAAAAAGAAAATTCTGCTTTAAAATAACAAGAGAATGTTTTGGAAGAAAAAGTGAAATGCTTAGACCGGGATGTTTCTTCTCTCAAAGAAAGTGAAGATAATCTTTTAAAAGAAAATGCATTCTTGAAAAATGATATTTCAAATATTTCCAAAAGATTTTCTCTAGGATCTGAAAAACTGGAGAAAATACTTTCTGTCCAAAGACCTTATTTCAATAAATCTGGTTTAGGAATGACTGCTGAAACCATTCCTTTAATCGATTTTCCTAAAGTAATAGAAAGAATTAAACAAAGACCCACAAGAAATGCTTACAAAAATCATTTTGAAAGGACCTTTGTAAAACCAGTAGGTCGCAATGCTCTTAGATGTTCAAAATGCAATAGTGTAGGTCATTTTAAGAAAGAATGTCCTATGGTTTGGAGACTTGTCAATAAAGTCTGGGCAAAAACCGTATATCAGACAAACTCAAAAGGACCCAAGAAAATATGGGTACCAAAGAAAGATTGAGATTCTTTTTAAATGCAGGTCACTATCAAGAAAAAGGTGAAATGGTACCTGGATAGTGGATGCTCGAGACACATGATAGGAGATTCAAATTGCTTCATAAAGCTTGTTCAAGTGAATGGTGGAAAAGTCTCATTTGGAGGAAAGAAAGGAAAAATTGTGGGATTTGGAACTGTAAAGATTGGGAACCTCACAATAAGCAATGTTTCTTTAATTGAAGGGCTAAACTACAATCTACTCAGTATCAGTCAACTATGTGATGCCGGTTTTAAAATCAACTTTCAAGAGGGTATTTGTTCAGGAACCAATAAAGACTCAACTCAGTCATTCATGGGTCGAAGACATGAAAATATCTACCTCTTGGATGTGAAACCAGATGAATCGCAATGTCTAATCTCAATCCAAGACGAAGCGAACTTATGGCACAAAAAGCTTGGGCACATCAACATGAAGCAGATAGCCAAAATCTCAGCAAAGAAGCTTGTTCGTGGTCTACCCAATTTATCATACCAAAAGTCTGATCTATGTACACCATGTATATTGGGAAAACGGGTAAGAAATTCCTTTAAGCCAATAAATCAAGTTTCCACTAACCGTGTACTGCAGCTCTTGCATATGGATCTCTTCGAACCAACAAGAACGCAGAGCATTGGAGGTAAGAAATATTGCCTAGTAATTGTGGATGATTATTTACGATTTACTTGGGTATATTTCTTGGCAAGTAAGTCTGAAACTTTCTCTTACTTTGAAAAATTTGCTAAGAAGGTTCAAAATGAAAAGGGATATGTCATTTCAAGTATAAAAACAGACCATGGAGGTGAATTTGAAAATCAAGATTTTGCAAAATTTTGTGAAGAATCTGGTTTTCAGCATTTGTTCTCTTCTCCATATACTCCAGAGCAAAACGGAGTTGTGGAAAGGAAGAATAGATCTCTTCAAGAAATGGCTAGAACTCTTTTGATTGAAAGCAATATCTCTTTACGATTTTGGGCTGAAGCAGTTTCAACATCATGCTATATTATTAATAGAGTTTTTCTAAGGCCTATTCTAGAAAAAACCCCCTATGAACTATTCAAAGAAAAGAAGCCCATTGTTTCATATTTTCATGTATTCGGATGCAAATGTTTCATATTGAAAAATCCAAATGATCGAATTGATAAGTTTGAAGAAAAGTTAGATGAAGGCATCTTCCTTGGATATTCAACCACAAGCAAAGCGTACAGAGTCTACAACAAGAAGACTCAAAGTATTGAAGAATCAATGAATGTCAAATTCCAAGATTCTATACAAAATGAATCTATTCAGACTCATCTTGAAAAGACTAAATCTGCTCCAGACTCTACAAAGTCTAAATCTCAAGAAGCAGCTCAGACTTTGAAGGACCAGCAACAAGTGACTGTTGAAGATTCAAGTGACCATCAACCTGATAAATTAACCAGCAACTGGAAACATAAGTCTAGTCATCCCAAAGATCTTATTATTGGTGACATCAATGAAGGAATTCACACAAGATCCAAAAGGCGAGAAGAGTCTAGTGCTGTGGCTCTTATTTCTAAAATAGAACCCAAGAGCATAGAATAAGCTTTATCTGATGAAAGCTAGATTGAAGCTATGCAAGAAGAACTCAGACAATTCAGAATTAATGATGTCTGGGAGCTGACTCTTAAACCAAAAGGCAAATCAATTATTGGAGCTAAATGGGTTTTCAGGAATAAGATGGATGAGAAAGGAAAAGTGATAAGAAACAAGGCAAGACTCGTGGTCAAGGGATACACACAAGAAGAAGGGATCGACTATGAGGAGACTTATGCACCGGTAGCAAGGTTAGAAGCAATTCGTTTATTACTTGCATTTGCTTGTTATAATAATTTCAGGTTATTCCAAATGGATGTCAAAAGTGCCTTCCTAAATGGATTCATCCATGAGGAAGTTTATGTGGAACAACCACCTGGGTTTGAAGACCCAAGGAAACCAGACTTAGTATTCAGACTCAAAAAGGCATTATGTGGCTTAAAGCAAGCACCTCGAGCTTGATACGATAGATTAAGTAAGTTTTTCATTCGAAATTGATTTGTTAAAAGTAAAATAGACACTACTCTTTTTATTAAAAGAGAAAGCAAAAGTTTTCTGCTTGTTCAAATATATGTCGATGATATTATCTTTGGATCATCTAATAAAAGTCTGTGCAAGAAATTTTCTAAGACTATGCAGGATGAATTTGAAATGAGCATGATGGATGAGTTAACCTTCTTTCTTGGACTTCAAATAAAACAATTGGAGGAAGGAACTTTCATTCATCAAGAAAAGTATGCAAATGATCTTGTCAAAAAGTTTAGACTGGACAATTGTAAAAAAGCTGACATACCAATGTCAAGCTCCTTGAAGATAGACAAAGATGAAGAAGGAAAGAAAGTCGACCAAAAACTATACAGGAGTATCATCGGATCACTTCTTTATCTTACTGCTTCTAGACCTGACATTTTGTTTAGTGTTTACATTTGTGCCAGATTTTAATCAGACCCAAAAAAATCTCATTTAAATGCTGCGAAGCATATTATCAAATATATTTCATCAACTTCGAGCTTTAGTCTCTGGTATCCAAAAAGGGGAGACTTTACTCTTCTTGGATATTCAGACGTAGACCTTGCTGGATGCAGAGTCAATAGAAAGAGCATTTCGGGTACTTGTCAACTACTTGGAGGGGGACAAGTATCTTAGCTTTCAAGAAAGCAAAGTACGGTAGCTCTCTCTACAAGTAGAAGCAGAGTATATAGCTCTCGGAAGTTGTTGTTCACAAATTTTATGGATAAAACAATAGCTAAGAGACTTTGGAATTAAAGACTCATGCACAGAGATTAACTGTGACAACACCAGCGCTACCAATCTCACCAAAAATCCAATTCTCCACTCAAGAGCAAAGCATATAGAGATTCGACATCACTTTATTAGAGACCATGTTCAAAATGGAGATGTTTCAATTCAATTTGTTGACTCAAAGAACCAACCGGCGGATATATTCATAAAGCCTTTGGAGAAAAATCAATTTGAAACTATCCGTTCCAAACTCAACATTTTGAGGTATGAGGAAATCAAAGTCTAAAGACTCTTAGACTCAGACATACAAGACTTTAACTGTAATTTAGTCTTGGTACGACCATCAGATTGTAAGTTACTTTCTCTCTCTCTCTCTCTCTCTCTCTCTTGAATCTTATCTTGAAGAGGTACGATCGTCAAACTGTGTTTAAATTACTGCTATATTTAATCGGCGTAATTATTGTATCGTTTCATTTTCAAAAAGGAAGTTATTTTTTAAAAGACTATTTTCGCGAAAAAAGGACAGTTATTTTAAAAAGGCATCTTTTTATTTTCCTTTGTGACGGGTCGTTTATCTCCCTTTTTAATCGATCGTGCACTATTAATTGCTCTTCACTTTACTCTCAAAAACCCTAGAAAGCATCGATCCTCCATTCCCGTTTTTCTCCCTTGTTTAATCTTTGAAAAAGTTGTCATCTTTCTTGGAAAAGTCAAGCAAGGAATCTTCCAAAAACTGAGAAAGATGTCATCTTCAAGAAAGTCTTCGAGAATCGCAAGCAGGGGACTACGGCGAATGAGTGAGGGGCCTACGCACTTCGATCTTACTAAAGAAGAAGTGTCTCCAAAACAGCGACAAAGCCCACAACATTCTTAGCAATGTCATTCTCCTCCATCTAGTCCTCAAGGCGTTGATCATCAACAAGAGGAAGAAATCATTGAGGATGTAGACCCTGTAAGAGTTCAAAAGCCCACTTTTATTTATCAATTGTATCGTCCTTTAAAAGGAACTCATACTCCACTGAACTATGTCGATGATTTTCTTAAAGACAAAGGGTATGGAAATGAATATATTATTTTGAGAAAAATGGAAAGTTTGGGAATCGCTCGTAAAGGGGTGGCCGAAGAAACTCTTGCAAATATCCCAAGTGATTCTCGTGATTGAGGACCAAATCCTGTAGATGGGAATGATGATGACAAATTGTATAGCCAATTTCAACCGAGAATGGGTGTTGCGGCTGAAAATCGAGGAAAAAGAGGAGATTTGTTCAGATCGAAGGAACAAAAGGATTTGTACTCAAAATTGCTGAAGCGTGGGGTAATAAACCCTAGGAATGTGGATTTTGATTTTCTCGGATCTTTGTGAATGTGAACTTGAGGGAAAAGTTCGGTTATCTTCAACTTGAAAAGTTCTGCTCCGACACTACAGAGGCCTATGCTGAGCTAACCGCATATTTCTATTCAAATCTTAGCTTTTTGGATGCGAATTGATTCTCCTTTAGTGTCAAAGATTAAGACTATGTTGTGGATATGGATATGTTGGCAGATGTGTTAGGAGTCGAGAGAGGAAGATATCAACAGATCAAAGTTTTTATTGCTGGTGCTACATTGGAAATTGTTAAGGACATGAGAATAGAGGAAAAGATTTCCTACTCAAGGATGAGTGCGCTCAACGTCTTGCTTCACAAGATTGTGATCACTTGCCTCCGACCAAAATCAACTTCCAAGACCGATGTTTCAAGTTCAGAGGCAAAGCTGATGTATGCCATCCTCACTGGGAAAAGGTTTTCTCTTCCTCACACTATTATGTTTCACATGTATAGAGTCATGATGAAGGACAGAAGTCAACTCCCTTACCTAAGTCTTGTGACGAAGTTATTCAGACATCTGAATATTTAGCCTCCGCAAATCTTTTGTGTTCGATCGTGCGATCATATGGTGGTGGGACTGAAAATGGTGACCAAGATGCGTCTGAAGGAACTAAACAAGGCGTTGGAGAAATTTAAGGAGAAGACTCCAGTCAAAGCTCATCAACCCTCTTCTTCATCAAAAAGGAAAGGAAGGAGCCCTTGGTTGCTTCAAAACCAAAAAGAAGAGCTCTTATTGTTGAAGATGAAGATGATGATGAAAATCTCACTGTTTTCGCAATGGCTTTGAAGAATTTGAGTCGTTCTGTTCCAGAGAAAGAATCGGAACAAGGGATAAAAGAAGCAGAGACGAAAGAAACAAAGGAGAAGGAAGCAGAGGAGAAGGAAGAAGAAGAAAGATAAGCTGAGAAGGAAAGAGTTGAGAAAGAAGAAGAAGAAAGAACAGAAAAAGGAGAACTTAAGGAACACTTTTCTCCACCTGTAGGCATGGAAACAGGGGGAGATCAAGAGAAAGGAGGGAAGTCCTCATATCCGGATGCAAGTGAAGGAGTCAGTCGCTCACCTGCAAACCCAAAGGACGTTTATGCCTCTCAATTTCCAGAAGAAGGTCATGAAGTTTCATTGCCAAACCTGCGAGATTATGCTGATCTACCATCGTTTGCATTTACTCCATCAGGTCGAGCCGAAGCAAGTACTCAGACTGATAATGTAGCAGATTTTCGCAGAATTATGGATATTCTCTTGGAGATGCGAGGTCAAATTTATGCCTTGGGATGCGAGGTTCAAAACTTGCAAAATGTGGGTCAAGTTTCTTCATATTCATTAAATGATAAAATCCAAGCCCTCACTATTCAGATTCAGGCCAATACCAAGGGTGAGGAGATTGCACAACTGAAGAAAGACTTGAAAAGGCTAGAAGGCATCGTTCAGTCTATGGGAGATTTCCAGCTTGTCCGCGTTCCCAAGCAATCTTGACTTTATTCCATTTTCATCTCAACCTTTTTAATGCTGACAAAAAGGGGGAGAGATGCAAGATTTGAACAATTTGACTTTTAATCGTACTGTTTGTTGGATTTTGTTGGTTAGTTTTGATCTGTTTGACTTTGTTGTTTTTGTGTCTGGATGAGAACTGAACTAGACTTGGACTTGACTGCTTCTATTAACTACTATTGATATCTTATGGATGGCTTTATCGCATATTAGACTAACCTATTTTCTATGGTTGCAGATTCTAGTGTTATTCATTTAGCCATTTATCTCTATAAGATATGCATATGTGTTTGAGAAATGTTTTGCAGGTCAAAGTTGTCCAAATCTACAGGAAAGTTTTGTCACCATCAAAAAGGGGGAGATTGTTGGAGAAATCTTCTTGAAGTGTTTTGAAGCGACAAAAAGTTTCCATCGTCTAGTCGAAGGCTTGCGAGACTCTACTATTTAAAGTCGAAGACCTCTCTGGACAGCCGAGTCAAGACTCAAAGTCTATCTTCATTGACAGTCTCTAATCCATTGAAGAAAGGTTATCCAAAACTGGATGTTTCATTAAGAATATGATCTTATCAACTGGAGAAGATCTCTTAGCTGGAAAAGACACAACGGAATCCTTTGATTGATCGAGATTGACTCGAAGATTAAGGAACCGATGATTGCCTAAATATTCTTAGAAGGTTCTACTTATGGAAACCGAGATCCTGATTGTATGGGCGAACAGGATTGATGGGCTATCGATACGTTCCTTTAATAGCTCGAATAATTGATTCCGTCTCAACGGGTAGATTGGAGGAATTCATTTGGTAAGTGCCAACGGGTATGATGGCATAAAGGAGCATATAAGGAAGACGTTCTAAGTTGTTCAAGGTGTGCGCGATAGAAGAATTCCAAAGTCTGAAGCTCCTTGTTATTTAGACAATTCATTTGAGCGAAACCTTATATACAAAAGAGAGTCTATACTTGTGAGAAACCTTGAGGAGGTGTGGTAGAACATCTACACTGTGGAATCAAGGAAGAGCTGTGCTGTAACTACTCTTTTGTTCATAGTAAAATCCAGCTGGTGGGCTATTAGTGCGGAAGAGTGGACGTAGGCTTGGAATAAGCCGAACCACTATAAACCTTGTGTTCAATTTTCTCTTCCTTACTCTCTTTACTTTGATCATACTTCATTTTGTTAATCAAAAGTAAACTCCTTTCAATCGCTTGCCTAAGAATCACTTCCGTATCTCGATAAATTGTTTGTGCACCTATTCACCCCCTCTAGGTGCTTATACTAGCTATCTCACAAGGAAGTCGTGTTTGAACTTGGCGATTGGGTTTGGTTCATATGTGTAAGAAGCGATTTCCTATGTAGCAACATTCTAAGTTATTATCATGAGAGGAGGAACTATTCATGGTGTTAAAAAGAGTTAACAATAACGTCTATAAGCTTGATCTTCCAGGTAAGTATGACGTTAGTGCTACATTTAATATTTCTGACTTTACTCTTTTCGATGCAAGTGATGATTTGAGGGCAAATCCTTTGCACGAGGGAGGGAATGATGTGAACATTGAGCCATATCGAGGAGGTGGTGCTAGGGACCCATTGTCTATTCCTACTGGTTCGATTACTGGAGCGCGGGCCAAGCATATCAAGAAGAGCTGTTGGATGTCATGGTTTGTGATCTTCGGCGTTGATATGACCTTAGATCAAATCTTGAAGAATCTTAAAAATCTTGGCGCAATTTGATTATCCAGTCACCAAATATTTGACAAAGTCAATATATATATATATATATATATATATATATCTATCTTATTATTTAGGTATATTCTATAATATGACGCATTAGATTTCTAGGATTGGTTTAAGGGTTTGTGTGGCGGCTAGAAAGCCTATATTAAAGACTAACTGAATTTCTTTGGGGGATATATATCTTTTTTTTAAGGAAAAAGTTGAGAGATTCTCTTCTACTATTCTTTTGAAGACTTGACTTTATCAAGTTTCTCTTGTGACGGTCGATTCAACTTATCAAGCGAGATAACTTATTCTTTCGCTCGTGGCGTCTATAACGTTGGTTGGTTAATACGCATTTGTCAACATGTCACATTCATACCAAGGTTGCCAATCACGGGTTTGATTGAAGGTCGAGGTTTACAATTCACAACATTCGGGCCTTTGTAAAATGATCTTTCCGCAATGATTCACATCACGAACACATGCACAAGCATCAAATTAAGCATGCACTCAAGTTGTTTGACATTGATTCACAATATATCACACAAGAGGAAGTGACCACTTATTCATTTATATCTTAAATTCATATTGATTATATGAAGTCATATATATCCCACTTAATCAATCTGGGGCCCTCATCATCAAACAATTGCCACAAACTAGCTAGACACATGTACCAAATTACATATTATAACTATTGGTAATTTGTTTATAAAACAAATGAAAGGTGCCTTGTCCCACATCGAAAAGATGTGATTGCACACGTGGACGAGATTTGGTACTAACCGATGATCATTATTTTTATTTATTGAAAATTCAGATTTATTTCTATAAAACCATAAAGTCTTGATTGAAATAGTGCGACTATTCATGAAAGGTTACAATTATTTTTTATTTATTATTTATTTAATTCATAATTTTTTTATATCTTTTCAACATAACTTTTGAGACGTGCTTGTTCATTTTACAACATTTCACAAAAGGTTACCTTTATTCTTTTTTGAAACATTTTGAAGAGTTGTTTCTAATTCAAAAGACAAAAATAAGTAACATTGTTTTAAGATCAAACAATTTTCTTCTTCCATTTTTTGTCTTCTTTCAAAAGAATATACAGCCATTGTTTTTAATCATTTTCCATGAGAGACACTGGAGAAATACTAGAATTGCTATTGTTGAGAATACCTGAATCCTTAAAAATGGATTCGACACTAAATCGAACTCCTAAAACGAATGCGGAAGACGAGCCCAAGAACAAACATGTATCACCGATCAAAGGCACACCACGGAATCGAGCATACCTTATTATCCACAGATTAAACACCAACGTTGGAGTTTGAGGAAGAATCTTGATCCCATTCTATCAAGAAGCGTGCTATTACTATTAGGGAGAGAAAAACAAAATGTACTGTTGTTTTCTGTTTTCTTCTTTTTGAGGGAGAGAGAGAGACTGACGTATGTTGAAAAAGTACATTCCTTTCTTTTCTTTTCTCTCTAAAATACGTCTCCTCCAAGAAACGTGACTCTTCAACGTAATACGTTCCCCCAAAAGTCATAACCCTCATATCTAAATAACACAACCTTTCACATCGCAGCCGTTCCTCTAGGGACCCTTATCTTGCGGGCCGAGCTTTTAGGCCCAACATGGGCGGACGGGCCCTCTAAGGCCCATCAATATAAATAAATAAAATCATCATCTCCCACTCGCACATGGTGGGCCAAACAGGATCCTCTTTACCTCTCTGCAACATTCATACCGGTGAATAATCCGTGCGACTAGCATACTTTAAGGGTTCGTTGCCATACATTTGTTATGAATATATAGCAGCTCATAATGGGCATTAAACTTTGAGTAGATTTAGTATGCAGTACCATAAATCGATCGACCTCATTTATATCTCTCTCTTGATCTCCTTTTAATCATTGATATATTGTATTCACAATTATGATTATCCCAAAGACAGTCATAATTGGTCAACCAATGAATACAAAACTAATATGTGATTCTCCAAATTCGATCTTCCTCTTTTCTTCAAACTCTCAATTTCAGTTCAGCTTGCTTTTCTAGAAATGTCCCATTAGATCGAATCAATTCATAATCATTAGCAACATCCTAAGATAGTAAACACTAAATAGAAATCTTGAGAATAAGTAAGAGTTATGAGAGCACTAAATTGAGGAACTCTTTTCCTCAAGAGTCTCACACGGCATAAAAGTTGATATCAAACTTTTGCCACTTTTATTGGTCGTCTCTTGCGTATGTAGTATGAAATACGTATTACGGTATTAACTCCTTTCCCATGGAGCGTATGTCTACACCATCAATATCGTACATATGATAGTTTAGACATACATAATGTCTAACTTGGGTTCATTATCTATTTATTCACAAAATTTATCAGAACTCACACCTGGCATCATAGACAGATAAAGTAAAATATGTTGATTATTTTACTTTCGGACATAGTAAATATTATGTCATCATCTTAGTTAATGTGACATATATATTTTTAAGCTTGAGCTCTCGATTATCACCTAGATAATAAGCTTAAAAAACTGTCTCATCTCTATTTATCACATAGTAAATAGAGGCAATTACCCGTGTAAGTGGGCTAATCTCTTATTTATCCGACATACTTTTTCAACTTAATATAAAATGCACTAAGCATTAAGATGCATAAATATCAAACAAAGATTCATAAGCATTAATAATGAAAAAATACAAATTCATTAAATGTGAACATTTCAAGGAAATTACAATATTCAATACATCAGCCTCTATGTAGTCCTAGAGATTTTACATGACCACAAAACACATCTCTAGGTATTGACTTTGTCATAGGATGTGCTACCATTCTATGCGTAGATATGTACTGTAAGTTCACATCTTTTCGTTTAACCATATCCTTGACAAAATTATACTTGATATCTATATATTTGGTCTTGTCATGATATTTTGGATCTTTGGTGTACGCTATAGCCACTTGACTATCACAGTTAACCAATAATGGATTTGCAGCATACCCAATAACACCTAAATAATCTAAAAATCTCTTAAGCCAAACACCTTCTTGTACTGCTGCTGATAATACCACAAACTCAGCTTCCATCGTGGACAAGGCTATACATGTTTGTTTCTTACTGCTCCAACATATGGCACCATTATTCAATAAGAAAACAAACCCAGAGGTAGATTTCCTTTCATCTAAATCTCCTCTCCAATCAGCATCAGAATAGCGTTCAAGTCGCATCATTTCCTTGATAACTCAGCGTATAATCAGCAGTTCCCTTTAAATACCTCAGTATTCTCTTAACTGCTTTTCAATGTGCTTGACCTGGATTGGATTGGTATCTACTCATCATTCCTACTGTAAAACATATGTCAGGTCTTGTACACATCATAATGTACATCAATTTCCCAACAACACTAGCATAAAAAACATGTTGCATTGGTTCCTTCTCTTGTGAAGTCCTTAGACACAATCTATGGCTTAATCATTCGCCTTTTGCAATAGGAGTATCTATGGGTTTACAGTCTTGCATACAAAATCGTTCAAGAACCCTATTTATGTATGTTTCTTGTGAAAGAGACAATGATCTCTTCGAACGATTTCTTGAAATCTTAACTCCAAGAATGTATGCAGCCTCACCCATGTCTTTCATCTCAAAAAGTTGGAAGATGGCCAACTTTTGATAATATTAACAAACTTCTTATTACTTCCGCAACTGGTATATCATCAACATATAATAATGTGATTACAAATTGATCATTGGATCTTTTGATATATACACAATGATCATCATCAATCATTATAAAATCATATCCCATTATTGCATTATGAAAATATATATATCATTGTCTCGACGACTGCTTAGGCCATATATCGATCTCAAAAGTCGACATACATTTTGTTCTTGGCCTTTCATAATGAAACCAATAGGTTGTTCCATATAAATTTCTTCATATAATTCTCCATTGAGAAAAGCAGTCTTTACATCCATTTGATGTAACTTAAGATTCATACTTGCCACTATTGCCAGAATAATGTGAATCGAGGTAAATCTCATGACAGGAGAAAATGTTTCCTCACAATAAATTCCTTCCTGTTGATTATATCCCTTCGCCACAAGGCGAGCCTTATGCCTTTCTATCAAGCCATCAGTTTTACGCTTAATTTTTTAGAACCTATTTGTTCCCAATGGCTTTGTGTCCTTTTGGATGATGAACCAATTCCCAAACATGGTTTGACTTCATTGACTACATTTCCTCTTTCATTGCATGAATCTATTTTTCCTTATTAGGACAATTTAGAGCCTCATTAACATTTCTTGGCTCATCTTTATCTTGTGGAGCAACCATGAAAGTTTCCCCTTCAATGTCAAAACGTCAACGGGGAATACTTTTGCGACTTGTTCGCCCTATGGGAGATGGTATACTTTGCACATCATTCCCCATCATGCTCCCACTCGGATTAGATAATGACGATATCATCTCATCATATGGTTATAATTGAGAGTGAGTTGAATTAAATTCATCACTTCTCATGTTACTCCCACTTGAACAAACATTATTAAATTCATTATCTTGATCTAAGGTTTCAAATAGAGAGTAATCCTTACCTATTTCTCCCTTATTAGGAAAATGATTTTCTAAGAATGTGACATCACATGATTCAAACTCAGTTATACTCTCACTTTCCTTCTCACCTATAAACACATACTCTTTTGAGTGTTCACGATATCTTATGAAAATACTCTTATTTCCTCTAAGACCCAGTTTCCCAAATTTGTGAGAGGGTTCATGAGTATAAGCGGCACAACCTAAGGCTTAAGAAAACTTAAATCTGGTTTTCTACTTGTCCATAACTCATATGAAGTGGAAGTAACTGATTTGAAAGGCACACGGTTAAGTATATAGGCAGCAGTTAACAAAGCATCACTCCAAAAAGTAATAGATAAGTTAGCATGCGCCATCATAGATCTAACCATTTCCAGAAAGGTTTTGTTTCTTCTTTCTGCAACACCATTTTGTTAAGGAGTATATGGAATAGACAACTGTCTTTCTATTCCTTTTTCATCACATAATTTTTTGAACTCACCAGATAAATATTCTTGACCTCAATCGGATCTCAATACTTTTATTTTCCTGTCTAATTGATTTTCTACCAAGTTCATAAACCTTTTGAAACAACTAAATGTTTTATATTTATGAGAAATCAAATAGACATATCTGAATCGAGTATAATAATCTATAAAAGTGATAAAATAAACAGCCCCATACCTTCCTCTTACATTCATCGGACCACAGACGTTAGAATGTATTAAAGGTAAAAGAAATTCAGCTTTTTTACCTTTTTCAAATGGTTTTATTGTCATTTTCCCTACTAGGCAATGCTCACATATGGATAAACCGACTTTTTCAATGTTGCCCAACAAACCCTCTTTGGCTAGTCTATTCATACGTTGTTGGCCAATATGACCAAGTCTAGCATGCCACACATTCACATCATTGTCATATGAATTAGGAGACATGAAAAGGGAATGACAAACATTGGCATTACCATAATTAATATTTAACACAATGAAACCACCTAGAAAATAACCACAACCATAGTAATTTGTATCCAAATACAAATCCACACCACTATTATGAAAGTTCATATTAAAACCAAACTTAACCAACACTAAAATAGATACTAAATTCCGATGAATCTCCGGAGCATACAATACATCATGTAGGAACAAAATGCATCAACCACGCATGTTCAGTTGGCATGTGCCAATTCCTTTTACTTCTGCTTTGGAGTCATTTCATACATAGATCCACTTAGTTCTAGTTGGTACTCGTCGGAATTCCATGTAGGATTCTCTATCCTTCGCTACATGATCTGTTGCTCCCGAATCTATAGTCCATAAAGGATTAGATTCGGCTAAGAATATACAACTTGACACATTAGCAAAGTTCTTAAGAGTACAAGAGATGAGTACCTTCTTTCACTCGCGACAATCGCGAGCATAGTGACCCTTCTGGTCATAGTTGTAACACTTCATCCTTGAAATACTCTTCACTTGAGGACGTTTTCATCTATTATGTTGGTTAGCTCTTAGTTTCTTGCAAAGAAGGACTTGATCCCTTACATTACCACATATTGAACGAATCAATGCGCTTGCGCTTAGAGCTCGAAGCTCCTTCTAAGCTGGAAGCAATATAGCAAATATGCGTTTCCTTCTCAAATGCCTTGAGGCAGTCCTCTGCTAGCTCAAGGTAGTGCACAGCATCCTCAATTACTTCCATAACATGGTCAAGAGCTTCTAGTGCTTTTTGCTTTTCAAGCACACATTAAATTTTCATATTCAATATTTCACAATTCTCGCTATTCATTTTATCTTCTTTGTTCATTATATTCTTAGTTGCTGAAGTTATCGATCTGAATATATCAGACACATATACACAAATTATTAATGCCTATCATTTATGCATCCATTTTGCATAGACCCATCATATTAATGAATAATTTTAAGTATGATTTCAAAATCAAAAGGTCACTATGTTTCCAATCATCATCCAAAAAATCATAACTTAAAACTATCATTAATATAATCTTCTATGCAAAATAAGTTCAGCAAAGTCACTAAAACTTTCTTGAACTTCTCACTATGAATTGTAAATTAACATATTAATTTATAGCAATAAATAACATTGAACTTTCAATAATCAAACATGTCCATTACACTAAGTAATATATTCAGAGGAAAAAATATCAACTTGAAAAGAGATATCTACACCTAAAAATATCTCAAACTAATCTAAGAAATAAATAGGGAAAGTCTTTTCTAATCTATCGGTAAAATTCTTTAAGAAATCCGAAGGCACATTGGCCAACTAAGGAAATACTTTTGGAGAGCTCTCATGCCACCTCTAAGATGCATTCACTCTGCGCCATGTGGCACTCATCCCAAGGGTTGAAGTTTTAGTTAACTCTATCCTATAGTATTCTCTTACAAAAGCTACCGTAAGCCTCCTATAATCCGGGACCACATTGACCTCTCATAGGCGATCTAACACTGCTTGTCATTCAGGTGAAAGAGTGTTTATTAAAGCCGACACATTTTCAAAATCCGGCATAGAATAACCATTCTAGATGATTTCTTGTATCATCTGATTGACCCTAACCATGTGTGATACTACGTCACCGTCGTTCCACCGATAATTAGCTAACTCTATCATTAGCCCTTTAAGTCTTGCATTTTCTTCGTCCATTCTCGGAAATGCAAGTATGCATGCATAACGCATCATAGTTTCTACAACAAATACAACACAAAAATGAATTACTTATAATCCACAATGAACAAAAGGGAAAATACAGAATTTTCCATGGTTCATGCAACAAATGTAGAATAAAAAAAGGGATTACTTATAATCCATAATAAACAAAATTGGAAAATACAAAATTTTACCCCTTTTTTGGGCCGGTCAATAGTGGTCAACGGTGGTCAACTCTAGTCAATGGTCAACGAATGATCGGGTCAAGTCAACGGATCAATGGGTCGGGTCAAACGGGTCAGGTCAACAGGTCAAAGGTCAAAGGTCAACGGTCAACGGTTCGAGTCAACAGCCATCGGGTCGAGTCGAACCGATCGAGTCGATTGGACTGGTTCAGATCGGTCCGACCAGACGGGCCGAGTCGGATGAACCAACCGACACATGCCGCGAGTGTGCGTTGGCTGACGTCACATGCCAAGCTTCCGCACGTGCATCGTATGCACCTAGGAAACGAATTGGCGCGTGCATTGCACGCACCCAGTAAAGACCGAATCGGCACGTGCAACGCGACACCAGTTCCTTGCAGCTGCGCGTGACGGTGTATCCGGCGGCCTCCGGTGGCTATCCGCCACTCGTTTTTTTCGTATCGATGAGAGCTTCGACCTGTGCTATCAAAAACTAATTTTGACTTGCAAAAAATCACAAAATAGGGCAAACAGCGGGTGTCGGGTTTTTTCATCCCCGATACAACGGATTTTCTCGAATTTCGACCACAAAAATTATTCAATAACATAAAAGGGTATCAGGAAACATGAACTAGGGCTCTGATACCAATGTTGGGAATACTTGAATCCCTAAAAACGGATTCGACACTAAATTGAACTCCTAAAACGAATGCGGAAGACAAGCTCAAGAACAAACATATATCACCAATCAAAGGCACACCATGAAATCGAGCGTACCTTATTATACACATATTAAACACCAACGTTGGAGTTTGAGAAAGAATCTTGATCCCGTTCTACCAAGGAGCATGCTGTTACTATTAGGGGGAGAAAAATATAGCATATTGTTTCTTTCTATTTTCTTCTTTTTGAGGGAGAGAGAGAGACTAACGTATGTTGAGAAGGTACATTCCTTTCTTTTCTTTTATCTCTTAATTACATCTCCTCCAAGAGACGTAACTCTTCAATGTAATGCGTTTCCCCAAAAGTCATAACCCCTCATATCTAAATAACGCAACCTTTCACATCGCAACCGTTCCTCCAGGGGCCCTTATCTTGCGCGTTGGGCTTTTAGGCCCAACATGGGCGGATGGGCCCTCTAAGGCCCATCAACATAAATAAATAAAACCATCAGCTATCTAGTATTCTCATTTGAGACTTTTTGTAACCTAGAAGAAATTTGCCAGTAACCATTAGCAACTTTGCGGGGCAAATAAATTCTTAAAGAAAGTGATATCACGCCTGAAAATCCAACTTGATTACTCTAAAGATCTAACTTCATTGTTCTACCCAATTCGAAGCCATATTTTCCCAATAATTTTAAGGATTTATTTTTGCAACAATGGAGTCAAGAGTCCAATTCATTTATGAGGAGAAGACTAAGAAGAAGAAGAAGAAGAAGAAGAAGAAGAAGAAGAAGAAGAAGAAGATGGCAAATGTTTCCCCTCTTGCCAAGTACAAAGGTTCCCTACCACACCCTTGGGCATCCAAGAGACCAAGAGTACGTGAAAATGAAGGATCTTGGAGTTCCAGGAGGCCACATCCTTATTCAGCATCAAGCCGAGGTCATGACATTCCATGTGACAGGATTCTTGCGAAGGCTCAAATCATCAAAAAAAAAAAAAATCGCCTAGCAGCAGCCAAGCGTCCATATTTGGCGTCCATGTCGTGGAACGTTGTCTTGACGAAGCAGTTGAAATGAGTCCCTTGCCAATGCCGATTAGTAAATCTCGAGGCAACGTGTGGTCGTGGATAAAGATGCAAGAGGCCAGGTTCACCATTGCGCGATGCGAGCACCAGACACATGCAAGTGGACAGGTTCTTTCACTTCCCAACAGGTCTTTTCCTCGATGGCTTCTAGTCGACGCCAACAATCATCACTCATCACCGTTGGCCAGAGTTTCAAAGAAGATCTACAGGCTCTCTCTCTTTTCTCTTGAATTTTCTCTCTCTCTATTTTTTTTTTATCTGTCCATTTTGGTTCTGTCATAAGGGTGTGTTTTATGTCTTTTGTGCGCCCAATGCTATGCCATGTCTTGTCTCTGTATTTGATGTTCGGTTTGGGACTCAACACTCACTAATCTTGACGGCATCTATCGTGGAGAAGACAAGAATGGTGGAATATTGAATTACGACGTTAATTTCCTGGAGCAAAAGGTGATGAATGAGGCTCTTACTCACGATGCAAAATCCATCATGGAAATATCAAGCAAGACGGCATCTCATCTTGTAAAAACAACGTCAAGGATGCCGAGACTTTGATCATGAGATCGAGTGCAAGATCTTTGTTTGGGAGGAGATTTAGCGATCCTTCGGTCCAAAGTAACATGAGGCATTAGCCGTCAAGGGTCATTGCTGGTCCCGGCCCCAAGCCCATTATTGTCGTCAATTTCAAGGTCGTAAAGAAGCAGTTTGCTGTGGAGGAAATTTCATCCACGCTCCTCACAAAGATGCGTGAGACCGCTGAGGCTTACCTTGATATAACTATCAAGAATGTGTTGTCCGGGTCCCTGCACACTTCAATAACTCGGTCTCGTCAAGGAGCAGACACATGATGGATTCATTTTTTTTTTTTAAAGATGCCTTTTAATCTCTTTCGCTGATTGGTATTTTGGATCCATATCAAGTAGGAGGTATTTTCGCAGTGAATGCAAGTACCGAAGACTGGATGGTCTCACTCCTGTAATACAAAGAATGGCTTTGATAGATGAGCTCAACAATTCGAATGACGTGTTCATATTTATTCTGATGACAAACGTTGGTGGTTCAAGGACAAATCTGAGGCTAACAGGGTGATTGTAGTTGACCGAGACTAAAACCGAAGAAGCTTTTGCGTGTGTGGTTCTTTGTTCTGAGACGCGAGTTGTGGTTCTCTTTAGGTATTCGGATGGGTGTCTTGTGTTGCGTGTGTCATTGGCTGTATCGATTTGATCTTTACTGGCCATGGCGTTGGATTTGCTCTGTACTGAGTCGATTATCATGACACTAGTCATTCACGCAAGGTTCTGAGTTGAACGAAATGAGAAATCCATATTCTTCTATCAAGGCACTTCAGAAACATATGCTTTCATCCTGGGCATTCAGATAGAAGGGCAGTTGCAACGAATGATCTGTTCTGGGTTCTGCAGTCTCATAACAGCAGATTCGACCTTCGGTATAAAGAGATTGAAGCACCGGTTGTGCACGTTATTCATCTTTGATTCTAGACAGCATCCACTTCCTGTCACTTGAGTAATTACTCGTAGCTTTTTGAAGCCAGATGTCTCCAAGTGAATGAAAGCACTTCTTGATTGAGGAAGAAGTGTAGAGCCTTGGGGGGGGGGGGGGGAAGGTTAGTAGTTCTCTTATTGAATATATGATTTTTTATTTTTATTTTTTTGGAACTAATATGATTGGAGTCCTTGAGACTTAGAAGTGTCTAACTTTCAATTACAAAATGAAAGATTTTGGTGAAGTAGATACTTTATTGGGTGTTAAAATTTTAAAAATAAAATAGTGGGGGTTATTCTTTAAGTCAAAGTGATGACATCGAAAGAAATGTATACTCCTTTTGATTCAGTATTAAATTAAATTATAATACTAGTAGAGCAGTAACACAATTTAAATATATTAGTGCTATAAGGTCTTTAATGTATGCGATGCATTATACTAAACCTAATATTACTTTTTGTATATGCAAGTTGAGTAAATACTAGTAATCCAATATAGAACATTGGAGGGTTATCTTATTGTTCTATAATAATCCGGCTATATTAAAAGGATATGCTTATGCTACTTGGATTACAAGTGTGAGAGATAAACAATCCGCTATCGGATGAAGTTTCACATTAGGGGAATGTGTTGTTTCTTGGACGAGCAAGAAACAAATATACATAACTTAATCAATGATAGAATCTGAATTCGTTGCTTTAGCGGCAGCTAGGAAAGAGGCTCAATGAATTATGAATTTGTTGTTTTATGATAGTCAAGCCACTTTAGCAAAAACTTATAATAGCATCTATAATGGTAAGTCTAGACATATTGGTCTAAGACATGAGTATGTAAGACAATTGATTAAATATGGTAGTATAACAATTGTCTACGTGAGATCAAATAATAATCTGGTCAATCCCTTGACAAAGGCTTCACCAAGAGACATGGTAATAATGACCTCATAAGAAACGGAACTAAAATCCTTTAATTAAAATCACCAATAATGGTAACTTGACATTTTTCTAGAACATCACTAGTTACAAGGTTTAATAAATAATAACAAGTTACTAAATGTGATTGTTTGATACTGACATAGTCCCGATATGAGAAGTCAGTATCGTCTATTATATTTTTTTAGGTTGAATTAAATTCTTAATAAAGTATAGTACACATTTTTAATGTGTTGATAGTAATAGAAACATATGGTAGATACTTCATCTATATGAGCTCAGAAGTGGTGTCGCTTCTTACGAAAGTTAGGGTTGCTTTCTAAAGAACTCATGAAATAGGATCAAGCACAAGGCCATAATGGTGCAGAGTAATATAGAATTTCTTGCTAAAACAAGAGGTTAGTGTATGTGCGGTATGTTCGGTTCTATATAGAGCTTTAAAATACTTGTACTAAGTAAAGGTTTAACTTGAAAGAGACATTTATGTATGTATATTAATCTCACGGAAATTTTGACTGTATATTTCTAACATTTTATTTCTTGTTTTTTGTTTTACAAACAAAAGTGGGGGATTATTGATAATTTGTTTATAAAACAAATGAAGAAGTGTCTTGTTTCACATCGAAAAGATGTGAGTACGCACTTGGACGAGATTTGACACTAACCGATGATCATTATTTTTATTTATTGAAAATTCGGATTTATTTCTATAAAATTAACCATAAAGTCTTGATTGAAATAGTGTGATTGTTCACGAAAAGTTATAATTATTTTTTATTTTTTATTTATTTAATTCTGAATTTTTTATATATTTTCAACGTAACCTTTGAGACATACTTGTTCATTTTGCAACCTTTTCTGAAAGATTGCCTTTGTTCTTTTTTGAAACCTTTTGAAGAGTTGCTTTTATTTAAAAGACAAAGATAAGTAACATTGTTTTGAGATTAAACAATTATCTTCTTCCATTTTTCGTCTTCTTTCGAAAGATTATACAGCCATTGTTTCCAATTTTTTTTTCAAGAAAGACCCTGGAAAAATACTAGAATTACTATATAGTATTCTCATTTGAAACTTTGTTGTATTCTAGAGGAAATTTTCCGGTAACCATTAGCAACTTTGTGGGACAAATAAATTCTTAAAGAAATTGATATCACACATCAAAGTCCAACTTGATTACTCTAAAGATCCAACTTCATTGTTTTACCAAATTCAAAACCATATTTTCCCAACAATAACTTCTCATCTCTTGATAAGTATTTGATATAAATTAATGAAAAATGATTGGGTGACCGTTTTTAATTTAATTTAAGAATAATAGTTTATTGTGGATTACACAAAATTAAATAATAAATAATTATAAATTGTTGTAAGATCTATTCCTTTAAGAATTTGCAACCCACAACAAACTGATATTTTCATAATAATTCAAAGATAATTATGCTATCAAAGCTCTCGATTAATCTCAGCAATAGAAGAATTAATTACTCTATGCACTCCAGGCCCTTTATTAATTATACCCCAATCACTCGCCATCTTCCCCATGCATTGCTAAGACTCTCTCTCTCTCTCTCTCTCTCTCTCTCTCTGTCATTTTCCTCTATTTGCTTGTGAAACTCCAAGTTCTCGTCCTTTATATTCTTCAGGAGATCTTCAGGAAACCGCTCTAAAGAAGACATGCAAGAAACCCCCCGAAGCTACAAGAATCTTGTCTTATCTACAGAAATGGCTGATCAACATATCAGTCGACAAAACCAAGGTCAAACAGTCCCCGTCTTAGTCAAACCTCGAAGCCAGGATTCGGACAGACCATCGAACCACAACCTCCCGAACTTTCTCTTGTCAGTGCTCAAGTATGTGAAGCTCGGTTATCACCACCTCATCTCTAGCGCAAAGTATTTCCTCCTCGTGCCACTTATCGGCATCTCTTCGGCCCACCTCTTGACCCCCACAGCCCGAGACCTGGCCCAGCTCTGGAGCCAACTCAAGCTCGATCTCATCACCACCGTGCTCTGCTTGATCGTCATGGTGTTTCTGATCACTCTCTACTTCATGACCCGACCCAGAAAAGTCTACCTCGTGGACTTCGCTTGCTACAAGCCCAACCTGGCCCAGATATGCGCCCTCGAGACCTTCATGGAGTGGTCGAGGCTCACAACCGCCTTCACCAAGGATAACCTTGCTTTCTAGTGGCCTTTGAGTGGTGCGGGCTGGGGTAGTGGACATACTTGCCTGAGGCTGTGCTCAATGTCACACTGAACTTGTGCATGGCAGAAGAGCGGGTGGCGGCTGAGGCTGTCATGTTCGGGACCATCGACCAGCTGCTGGCCATGACCATTGTTCAAGGCTATGGACATAGGAATCCTAGTTGTGAGCAACAGGTTATTCAACCGGATGCCGATGCTGTAGGCGAAGATTATGAACCATGACAAGTTTAGAGGGAATGTGTGAGCTACAATCTTGTTGGGATGGGCGTCGTCACTTACATTTTTTTTTTAACATTCAATGATAAATTACATTGAAAATTAGAGATTGAAATTTTCTATGTAGGGCCGGGCCCTTTCTTTTTCTCTCCTTCTTGGCCCGGCCCTCACCCCACGTCGTTCTCTCTCCCCCTCGCATGAACAGAAGCGACAAAGCAGAAGAAGGATCTGCAACGAGAGGGCGGCAGCTACGATTTCAGAAAAGGGGAAGCGATGACACATGGCAGCAGCGTGGCAGCACCTATGGTTGACAAAACCCAAGAGCACCTGCTGCTGTCTTAGCCGAAAATGCCACCAACTTACCCCAAGAACCGAAATCGCTACAGGCACATACACGGGCTGGGGGAGTAGGCTGATCAACGGCAGTTTGTGAGCTAGAGATGGAAGGGAAAGGAGGCTGATGTTAGAGGAAAGGAAACAGCGTCGGGCTTCCTTCCTTGCCACCGTCGCCGAGCTTGGTAGTGCCTCTTCGCCCGAGCGCACAAACGCACTCTGTTGTGCCCTGTTTTGGGCACACCGATCTGGATCCTTCAGTTCTCCAGTTCCCGTGAGTCCCAACCCAACTACATCATGCTTTGCTGCTGGACAGTCCTTTGTAGTCCTTTGCTGTTTGTCTCAGTCCTCGCCTGAGACCTTGGCTTGTTCGTTCCTCAAACGGTGCATGCCACCTACTTGACAAAATGCCTCAAATAGATGCTCGTTTGTGTTCTTCATTTATGGCTGAGACTTGCTGTCTTTCATTCATGCCAGTACTGAGTGCAAATGAGTCATCCCTGTGCAGAAGCTGAGTATTGCTTGTTCATTGTTTGCGCATTTTGGTCTGAGTTTGAGCCTCGGATATCTCTACGTTCTCCTTACTTCATGTCCACCACATGCTTGATGAAATGCTTAAACCAAGCTCACGTGAACCTATCTCCGTGCTTTGCACCCGAGCTGATTACCATGTGTTAGTGATAACTCTTTTGAATCAAAACATATGGATTTTTTTTTTCAGAAAATCAAAACTTTCGACTTTAGTTCATTCTTTATGCTGAAGGAAAATGATTTCATTACTAGCCCATAAAAGGGGCACCATTAGATGTAAAGTCTAAACATAAGATAGAAATTAAAGGCGGAGGAGGAAATGAAACCCAATTAGTTGGAAGAGAGTTGGCTCAGTGGGCTTTAACGACCCAATCCACAGCCTTGTTGATTTCCCTTGGTTTGTAGAGGACTGAAACTTCACTAAGCTGGGCCAAAATTCTTATGCAATCATCTACTATTAATTGGGCCTTCCAAGGCAGCCTGATAAGCACTCCACCAAAGATAAGTTGTCGAACGATATGCGCACCTGCAGATCACTTCTCTTGAAGACTTGTAGTTGGAGTTCCGATTGTGCAGATCTTCTTTCTCTTACCCACAACAAAGCCTCTCTCACAGCTAGGGTTTCAGCCATCTGTTGACACCTAATTTTTAGAAAATTTAGGAAAATAAAGAAAATAAAAATTGCATTGGAACAAATAAAAGGAAAAAAAATGAAAAAAAAATGGGCGAAATTGATTTGATTGATTATGCACGGAAATTTGAAATTCTGATGAATATTCAGATTTTGTTAAATGCAGAAGTAATTTAAAGATCAAGTGAATAAATGGCAAGAATTTTTATAAAATGGAAAAAATTAGAGCAAAATCAAGTTAATTGCGAAATCACGCTCTGATTTGCAGCTTTGATTTAATGCGACAGAAGATGGAAACTCGGAAAATACCATACAAAGCAGCCGTTCGGAATCAGTATAAAAGAGAGCTTCATTTTTCGTAACGTGAGGGAAGTGATTTTCGAAAAAATTGAGAGAATTGGTGCGAAGAGGGGATCCAGAAAAAAAAAAAAAAAAAATCGAGAGAAAACTCATGCAAGAAATATAGTCTTCGTCCATCTTAGTCAAAGAGAAAACCCTTTCTCTCTCTTTTCTCTTTCTCTGACAAGAAAAAGAAAAAGTCAACAGCAGAGAGGAGACAGAGGAGTACATGCGACCGGTGAAAAAAAAAAGAAAAGAAAAAGACGTGCACTGTGCTTCTTCTTCGTGTGTTCCTTCTCCATGAAGCTACACGCCGCTCTGCTGTTGCTGACTGTGCCCACACTGCCTCACGCCAGCCACCGCACCTCTATCACCACCGCTCGACCTCCCCTGCGACGCTGACAGCAGCCAGCCCCACGAGCAAGCCCCCTTCGCTACTCGACCCGATGCCCGTACCTACACCTCCACCACAAAGCACCGTTGCCAATGTCGCAGTTGCTCCCTCAATGCTTGGCTGCTGCTGAATCCGATCTCGCCGCTTGAGTGTCGACACTTGCAGATCTGAGCTCGCCTCCACTCGACGCCGCGCCTCGGCGACTCGCGAGCATCACACCCGCAGCAACCCACTCGCCGGTCATAGTGCCTTTGCCCGTGCCTCCGCTTCTACGCAGACGTCGCTCGCCTCCGCCTGTACCTTCATCCGAGCCGCACTCAATCGTTGCGCCACCTCTACCACGCCTACACCAGTGAAACCGAACGTCCTTGAATTCCGACAACGATGTCTCCACAGCCGCGAGCACCCGAGCGCCTCTGCCACCACTGAACGTCGCCCCTGCCCCTGCTCGTCTGGCAGCCGAAGCCCATTGCTCTTGACCTCGCTGACGCCATGCCACCGCACCGCCTCTGCTTGCAATCCGCTTCCCCGTCGACACTGCAGTCTTCTTTGAGCCCCCCTTAGGTAGTTTAATTTTTTTTCTTTTTATTTTATTTCATTTTATCTCATTGTTTTATTCTTTTTTAGTTAATTTATTTAAGTTGTAATATTTGATGTCAATAAATATTGTAGGCATTACCCGCAGGGTTTTGTCCGGAATTATTGTAATTATTAATTTAATTCGAGAGATATCGGATTTTTTTAATTATATTAATTTTTAGGCTTTTTGGTAGAATTTTAATTGTTAAATCATTATAATTATTAATTTGATCCGTGAGACTTCGGATCAGATCTTTAATTATTTTGATCTTTTTGTCGTGATAATTAGGGTTAAGATAATCGTTAATTTGACCTATGAGACAACATATTATTTTTTCGATTATTTTAATCCTTTATTTTGTTGATAGCTTAGATTTAATATTTATTTAATAATTACTTAACTTTTAAAAAAAACTATAAAAAATCAAAATTCTGTATGAGCATATAGGTTTAGTAAATCAGACATGTAGGTTCAGTAAAGTAGAATTTTCTTAGGATTACATTTTTAGGGTTGCATTTTTAGAAATAAGTTAGGGTTGGACCTAAATTAATATTTTTAGATAATGCTCGCACATTTAATTATCTCGTTTTTCAAAAAATAGTTTTCTAAGATAAGATAGGGTTTAAGTCAAATTAATCCCTAGAATAAATTAGAAAATTATCCCTTTTTAGATGAATTAATTAGGGTTTTCATAAATTCTAAACTTCAATTAAAAAAAAAAAAGATGCAAAAACACTAGGTGCATGTTAACTAGTTTGCATAATAGGATCATTTAATCAGAATTTGTTCATTAGTGAAATTAGGTCATGAGGTGCAGGTTAATTAGTTTGCATAATAAGCCCATTTAATTAGAATTTTCATATTAATAGGATTAAGTCATTTAGTTAAGAAATGCATTTTCATAAAAGAATTCTAATTTTCAAGAAAACCCAAAAAAAAATTGTTTGCTTCGTGTGGTGCAATTTATTTATTGAATGTTTGAATATCCGTGTGGTCATCTTTGCATGGTAGTAATTTAGGTTAAAATAAATCCAAGTTGTTTGCAAAAATATTTTTTTGAAAATAAAAGAAATGGTATCGAAAGGGCATTAGAAAATTCTAGTGTAACCAAGTCCCCGTATCCTTAATCTCTAGTTCGTAGGAGTAAAATAAATCTCCCTTTATTTTACTTAGGTGTCTAATCGACCTACCATAAATCGATTAGTGACAAATCCTAGATAATAATCTTTTGCATGTTAAATATTTGAACATTAAGTCGTGAATTGGTATTGGCTTGGGAGAGCCTGAGCTAAGTTTAAAGACTTAGTAGTCCATTAACCTAATTTTAAGTGGTGCACCTAAAAATCAGGTCACGACACCATCGAAGCCATCGAAGCATGAATTTATCTGGTGAAGCCATTGATGAGGATGCCAGCAGCATTTCTGCATGCTCCCGCCACCGCTCCAGCAAGTGACGACTGCACCAGGAAGCGTCGATATTCAACTTCAACTCCTGTGGACCAGGTAAGGCCCAATTCGTCGGGATTTCTTAATTGACTTTCTTTCGTCTGCTTCGGCTTAGCCCCTTGTATGCCCATTTTGTGTAGAGATTGGCAGCTGTTCAAGCTTCGGCTCGGGTGTTGAGTTGGTTAGGCTTCCTTCCTTGGAAGATCGTTGAGTTGCGAGCCTTCCAGATCTGCCATAATATACTAAAGAAGAGGGTCTTTGCATGTGGATCAACTCTTGAGGTAAGATTTTCGAAAATCCATTTGTCCATGCGAGTGATTCTTGCTGGAGAAGTGTCAACTTTGAGCTTAGGGTCTGACCATAATATTTTTGTCCAGTCGCATAGGAGGAATAGGTGCTCAATTTTCTCAGGTGCTTGGCCACAGATTTGGCAGGTTGGATCAAGTATCATTTGCATTTTGTACATGTTTTCTTTTGATGGGAGAGAGTTGTTGCAAATCTTCCATAGAAGGAACTAGATTTTTAGGGAAGTCAGGAGTTTCTATATCTCATTCCATAGCGCTTTTAAAACCTAGGAGGAGGAGGATGGATTTTGTTTGATGGATAGGCCATCTCTGTTGTGTAGTCGGTTATAGCTGCTCTTGACAGTATTGGAACCCGATCTGTTTGTTGTCCAAACAAGCTTATTTGAGCAGGGGTGCAGGCTAAGAAGCTACTCGAGAATCTCTTTCACAACATTTTCATCAAACAGTTCATTTACTATGCTTATATCCTAAGCCTTTGCTTCATGATCAATTAAATCAGCCATCATTCTTGGATCATGCCTATTTGCTGGGCCTATAAGTCTTCCAGAAGGAAGCCAAACATCTTCTCTAATTCTTATTGACCATCCATCACCAACCTCCCATTTAGTGGTTGGTTCGATTGTGTCTCTCCCCACCAATAAGCATCCCCACAAGGGACAGATACCTTTCTTTGCTGTCCAAAGATCACCTTTAGGGTAGTAGATACTTTTAAGAACTTTATACCATAAGGCGTTCAGTTGTTGGACTATTATCCAAGCCTGCTTCCCCAAGATAGCTTTGTTAAACTCCACTAAGTCTTTAAAGCCTAGGCCAGCACAGTTCTTCCTCATTTTCAAGTCTTCCCATTTTTTCCAATGAATTCCTCTTCTAGGAACATTTTGTTTCCATTAAAAGGAGGCTATTCGCTTCTCAATAATGTGACAAATAGAAGTTGGAATTTTGAAAATGGACATAGCATATTGGGGTATGACTTGAATGACAGTTTTAATGAGGACTTCTTTGCCCGCCTTGGAGATCAACCTTTCTTTCCACCCTTCAAATTTCGTTTCAACTCTAGCAAGTATCCAAGCAAACACTTGTTTTTTTGTTTGGCCTCAATTAGATGGAATCTCATATATTTTCCTAAATTTTCAAAAATAGGGACTCTCGATTCAGCAGCTAAATTCCTTTTAAGGTTCTGAGGACAATCTCTCCCAAAGAAAAGACCCGATTTATTGAGGTTTATGGCTTGTCCTGACACAAAACAATATTGGTTCAAGATATTTGCAACATTTTGAGCTTCTAGTATCGTTCAATCTATGAAAAATATTGCATCATTAGCAAAGAGGAGATGTGAGAGGGTTGGGCATGTAGGATTTAGGCGAATACTTTTGATACTTCTATCTTGTATAGCTTTTCTCATAAGAGTCGAGAGGGAGTTGGCCATAATTATGAATAGATAGGGGGAAAGGGGATCCCCTTGCAGATACCTCCAATAGACCTAAAGTTAGGTGAAGGTTCACCATTAATTAGTATGCTGAAAGACACCGATGAAATGCAATGTTTAATCCATTTGACCCATATCTCATGGAAGCCCAACCTCAGCATGTAATCACATAGAAAGTCTCATTCAACTCTATCATACGCTTTTTGCATATCTAATTTTAAAATGGCTTGAAATTTGCGTTTCCTCCTTCTCACCTTTAGTTGATGAATCACCTCTTGGATGATAAAGATATTATCTTGGATCTGCTGGTTACTTATAAAAGCAGTTTGCTCCTCATAGACTATATTTGGCAGTCATGGTTTCAACCTATTAGCCATCACCTTTGTAATAATATTATAATTGAATTTGGTGATGTTCTCTGAGTTTGTTACTTTAGGGATGAGAGTTATGTGTGTTCTATTAAGCTCTGGATCAAACGTACCTTGGCTGTAAAGAATTGCACCATGATAAATATGTCATCACTGATGATAGGCCAATGATTTTGATCAAATAAGCCATTTAATCCATCCGGTCTCGATGCCTTTATTGCCCTCAATTGAAATACAACTGCTTTAACTTCCTCTTTTGTGATTGGTTTGATCAGGTTTGCATTCATCTCCTCATTAACCACTGCTATACATTGCTCTAATATAGGTTTATAGTTTCGGGCTCCCACTGAGGTGATAAAGATTGATAGAAGCTACAAATATGATGATTGAGAGTCTAGGGATCCCTACACCTGGTTTGATCATCAATTCGCAGCATAGATATTTTATTTTGTTGTCTTCTTTGAACTATTGTTGCATGAAAATACTTTGTGTTTTGATCGCCCCATTTCAACCAATCAATTGTGGACTTCATACACCAATACAACTCTTCTTACCTCCACACCTCTTCGATTTTCCCGACAATGTTGCTGATTTTCTCTCTATTTTGCTTTGTGACATCCCAAATTTCTGATTCCATTTTCAATTAAATGAGACGGACTTTTCATCGACACGCTTATAGTTCAAATATTCAAGCTGATCACTCACGAGATAACTAGTCTATTAGGTAAAGCCGTTAAGGAATTTAAATGCAATAGACTTGAGAATCTGACCGATTGCTCGACCATATTAATTTACAAGGATTATTACAATACTGTCAGAATCGAACAAAGATTAGTAATAGGTCGATTCGACTAAAATATGCGATTAGAGTGTGGGTGGTTCCACCTGATTTCAATATCCTCATCAATCGGCACTAAACCGATTCTTCTGTCGTTTTGGGTACCCTATGTCTGTAATTAAAATCTCTAAATTTTTACGACAATCGAGAGTTACCAATGTGTCGAAGATTATGTCGTGGCTTGAAAATGATCAACCACGGGTCAATTGTATTGAAAATTCCTAAAAGCACCCGGTAGATTAGGATGTGCTCAAATCGCGCCAGATTCAAATTAACCGTGATTTTAAACCCAAATTCAGAAATTAAAAGTTCTATCATGTCACAATTCATTTTAGGAACATCGACTTATCTTCAGAAGATTTTTCTACAAACCGAGATTTTTGGCGGAAAAGCAAAGTAAGGCTGTTTTTTTTCGGGATAATCATAGGGCCATTTTTAATCGAATCTTCAGGATGCAAGTTGGATCATTTGATGGGGAAAAGTCATAAGAAGGTCAAGGACACATGGACTAATTTTATTGAGCTTCAATTGGATGGAATTGAGAGAGAATTGATTGGAATTGAAGTATAAATGTCCAAAATTCGTAGCTCCCTTGGCACACAACATTTTGGACACTTAGACAAGCTTGTTCAGGAAGCTAAGGAGAGGAAATGGCTAAGGGGGTGGGCCGGCCAAGGTGGGGGCAAGAGAGAGGAGAGATGGGCAAGTGTTGAGCCTAGAGAAGCCACCAAGGGGACCCCTCTCTTTAGCCACTTCATCTTCTTCATTGGACTTCACTTTCTCCATTGTTGTCCTCCTTTGAGCTCCCAAGAACCAACAAAACTGACCAGCTTCGTCCCCTCCTTCACTGCTTGCCGTCTGTCCATTGTAAAGGCCACTAGAGCAGCCATCGCCGTTGTCGCAAACTCGCACGTCCAGCCGCACATTATGCCGCCGTTCCTACTGTTCCGCGACTCTAGCTCGCTGCCCCAAGCCGTTGAGCCCCCGTTCATGATCGCCCAACAGCCGTGAGCCACCGTTTCGCCACCACCGTCATCCCTCCTAGCCGCAACAACCCGCCGATCTCTTCTCACTGTTTTAGCCAAGCCAAAGCAGCCCTTTCCGTTCCAAATCAGTAGTTGAAGACAACAAGGCCTTGGAGGCTTGAGGCTTGTTTTTAGTGTCTTCCCAGCCTCCGTTGGTGTCGCCACTTCGAGGTTTATCAACCGCCTTGGCATCATGGTCACTAGAGGTGTGCATAATTTGGGCGGGCGGTTCTGAACCTAGAACCGGGAACCGCCAACTAAGGACCGATTCTGAAAAATTGGAACCGGAATCCACCCGTTTGTCGCATAGATCCACCCGGGAACCCGACCGGACCGATAGTCCGGTTTCTAGGTGGATCCATGGAACCGATCTTGACGCGAAACAATTTTAGTTTTCAACATAGAACGACTATGTGACATCAAGGCAAGCCAAAGAAAGAAACACCAAATTTAAGTACGTGGAGATGTGAACGGCGGGAGAAGTAAACACAAGGAAATGGTGATAGGATTAGGAGCCAAAGACGAAGGGAGTGAGATGAGATCTAGGGTTTCTTTTAGTAATTTTTTTTAATATTAAAAAGGTTCCGGTCTGATTTGGGTGGGCGGGCGAGCAGATCCACCCATGGAACCGGGAACCGAACTGGTACCCACTGGTTCCCATAAATTGGAACCGGGAACCGGACCAGTTCCTTCAAGAACTGCCGGTTCCGAGCAGTTCTAGTCTAGTTCTAGGCAGTCCGGGCGGTTCCCGGGTATTTTGCACACCCCTAGTGGTCACCGTGGACTCACCGGCTCGCAAAACCGATGAGTTTATCCTCTAAACCTTACTTAGTAAGTTAATTATGCTTAAGGGGTGTTTAGATTAGTCTAAGTAGATTTAGATGGTTAGATTCAATTATTTGAATGTTAATTAGATTAGTTGTATGATTAGTTTAGAGGTTGTTTAATTAGGGCTAATTGTATGTTTAAATTAGTATAATCTAGTTTAAGCCCTAATTAATTTTTTAATTAATTAATTATTTCGAATTTTATAAATATTATTTTATTAAATTATATTATTGTAATATAATATTTAATTCTTTAAATTTCGGAATTAAATTTAATTATTTAATATTTTCGAAAATTTTGCTGGGATGGCCAATTGTTAGAATTTCGCACTAATCGTAGCAGTGCAGTCAGTTTGTGCTAATTGTATGTTTAATTGAGAAATTGAGTGAAAATGATGATTGTGGTTAATAATTCCAAAAGTGTGGAATTGAGTGAAATTGGAAAAGTTTTGGTATTTAACTTGAAAATACCCGGTGTCGGCTTTTGGCACCGTAAATTGGTTTGTAGAACTAATTTGAATCGATTGATTGATTGGATTGAGGAATGGATTGGTTTATTATTGAATTGATAGCTTTGGCGAGCAAGTACAATAGAGATCTTTATCAGCTTGTGTGAGAATTGGTATGTTAGCTTGTGAGAGCCATGATCATTTATCAGATTGTGCGAGCTATCATCTATCTATCAGCTTGTGTGAGCTACCATATATATATATTAGCTTGTGCGAGCTACCATCTATATCAGCTTGTGAGAGCATTGCATCCATTTCAGCTTGTATGAGCTGTGATTGTATTAATGGATGAGTAGATGGTATGATATAATAGATGGTATGAATTGATAGATGTATGAATTGTACTAACTTGTAGGAAGGACTGAGGCAAGATAAGTCCTTTGTCTTCTTTGTGTGGCTAGAGCGCCCTAAGGCGTATTTTCTTCCTAATCGAGTTTTAGAGGATAGGATTTGCTGAGACATTATCTCACCCCGTCATGGGCTCAACTTTTCAAATCCCTAGATGGAGGATCTTCTGAAGCTTTTTGGTAGACCAGTGAGGGTCACTGAGAGGATTTTTGACTATGCCGATCCCATAAATCATTGGATCTATGAACTTGCGATGACTACTATCTAGGTCGATGAGAACCTTCCTCATAGGGTCTCTAATCGATTCAGAGTGTGGTACCGTTACAGACTCGATGGATTCCTAGATGGCCCTCTTAGGTGTTTTGATATCCCTCCTAGTATTATAGACTCGATGGATTCCTAGATGGCCCTCTTAGGTGTTTTGATATCCCTCCTAGTATTATAGATGCCGCTCTAGGTGAGAGTGCATTAAAATGAATGGATTGATCCTCATTTTTATCGACCTTAGTGGGATGGGTTGGTGGAGGACCCAACATTTTGTGTTGATCTTCTTTATTAATACGCTACCTTTTGTGTTATTTGACTAGGTATAAGCGCAGCCCTTACTTTCAATATCCATCAAAGAGTAGGGATAGAGTCATCTATAAACCACCAAAGGCCATTACATTTGGGTAAGCTGCAATTGCAAAGTGCCCTATTTAATCTCTTCTTTATTAAGCGGTCCACCTCTCTACACCCCACATTTTCCCAATGGTATAATATTTCATTGAAATCCCCTATGCATAACCATGGGAGTGGATTATGACAGTTGTTGTCTTTTACATCCCGTCATAACCTCAGTCTCTCTTGAAAGTTTGTTGATGCATGCAAGTGTTGGAGAAATCTTCTTGAAGTATTTTGAAGCTGACAAAATGTTTCCATCAGTCTAGTTGAAGGTTTGTAGACTCAGCTACTTAAAGTCTGAAGACCTCCGGATAGCCAGACTCAAGACTCAAAGTGTATCCTCATTGACAGTCTCTAATCCGTTGAAGAAAGGTTATCCAGAACTTGATGTTTTGTTAAGGATTCAACCTTATCAACTGGAGAAGATCTCGTGGCTGAAAAAGACTTAGCGGAATCCTTTGATTGATCGAGATTGATTCGATGATTGAAGATTCGATAATTGCCTAAATATTCTTGGAAGGTTCTACTTATGGAAGCTGAGATCCTGATTGTATGGGCGAACATGATTGATAGGTTATCGACACGTTCCTTTAATAGCTCGAACAATCTTCCTAATTGATTCCGTCCAACGAGTAGATTGGAGGAATTCCTTTGGTAAGTGCCAACGGGTATGATGGCATAAAGGAGTATATAAGGAAGATGTTCTTAGTTGTTCAAGGTGTGCGCGATAGAAGAATTTCAAAGTCTGAAGCTCCTTGTTGTTTAGACAATTACTTTGAGCGATAAACATTATATTCAAAAGAGAGTATATATTTGTGAGAAAACTTGAGGAGGTGTGGTAGAACATCTACACTGTGGAATCAAGGAAAAGCTGTGCTGTAATTACTCTTTTGATCATAGTGAAATTCAGCCGGTGGGCTGTCAGTGCAGAAGAGTGGATGTAGGCTTGGAATAAGCTGAACCACTATAAACCCTGTGTTCAACTCTCTCTTCCTTACTCTCTTTACTTTAATCATACTTCATTTTCGTTAATCAATAGTGAACTTCCTTTCTATCGTTTGCCAAGAATTGCTTCCGTATTTCGATAAATTGTTTATGCACCTATTCACCCCCCTCTAGGTGCTTATACTAGCTATCTCAATTGGTATCAGAGCTCGTGTACTCACTTTGTTTGAAGTGTTTTACTTCGGAGTAAAAGATCCATGGCTAGTATGTTGGCTCCAGGGCTGGTAAAAGGACAAAGCAACACCAGACTGCCTTACTTTGATGGAAAGGACTACAACATATGGAAGAACAAAATGAAGGCATTCTTAAGATCAAAGGATCCTCTGGAATGGGACGTTGTAGAAAAAGGAATCATTCCTAAAGCTGCATCTGTCTCAGAAAGAGGAAAGGACACTGTTGAGTCCAGCAAATTAAGTCAGGAAGAGATAATCAAGAGACAAGCTCTTGATGCAAAAGCAATTTATTCTTTATATTGTGCTTTATCACCTACTGAATATAATAGAATATCTTCTTGTGACACAGCCAAAGAAGTCTGGGATAGATTACACATTACCTATGAAGGAACCAATCGAGTGAAAGAGACTAGAATCAACATTCTTCTCGGTCAATACGAAGCCTTCAGAATGAAACCAGGAGAATCTATAACTAACATGTTTAGTCGTTTTACAGAAATCGTGAATGGTCTTGAAAATCAAGGTCAACCAATTTCTGATCCCATGAAAGTAAACAAGCTACTGCGTGAACTCTCCAAGGATTGGAATCATATAAAGACCTCAATCAGAGAGACCCAAAGAATCATGCCACTGTCTATCGATGAGTTGGTTGGAACCCTTCAGTCTTATAAAGTGGAACGAATCAATGAAGACGAAGATCCAAAAGGTAAGAAATCTATTGCATTAAAATCTAATGATAATTCTGATGTAACAGATTCTGAAGACGACATGGATGATGAAGAACTTGCTCTCATGATAAGAAGATTCAAAAAGCTGAATAGAAAAGGAAGAAGATTCAATGCAAAGAAACAAAGTTTTCAAAAGCAACAAACCAAGTCTGCTAAAGATGATGAATCAAACAAAGATGTAGTCTGCTTTGAATGCAAGAAAAATGGACACATCAGACCCAACTATCCTCTTTTGAGAAAGAAGAAACGAAAAACTGAAAAATATCGAAAAGCTCTCAAAGCTGAAACCTGGAGTGATACGGAGTGCGAAGATAGTGATGATGATTATGCCAACATATGTCTAATGGCACAATCAAACTCAGAATCAAACTCCGAGACTGATTTAGATTCGAAAAGTGAATTTGAGGTAAGTAATTTCAAAATCCCTATTAAAGTTTCAAAATACATTGATGAATTATGTTTTAGTCTTAAGACTTCTCTTAAAAGAATTTCCGAACTCAAAAAGGAAAATTCTATTTTAAAACAACAAGAGAGTGTTTTGGAAGAAAAAGTGAAATGCTTAGACCAGAATGTTTCTTCTCTCAGAGAAAGTAAAGATAAACTTTTAAAAGAAAATGCATTTTTGAAAAATGATATTTCAAATATTTCCAAAAGATTTTCTCTAGGATCTGAAAAACTAAAGAAAATACTTTCTGTTCAAAGACCATATTTCAATAAATCTGGTTTAGGAATGACCGCCGAAACCATTTCTTTAATTGATTTTCCTAAAGTAAAAGAAAGAATTAAACAAAGACCCACAAAAAATGCTTACAAAAATCATTTTGAAAGGAACTTTGTAAAACCAGTAGGTCGCAATGCTCCTAGATGTTCAAAATGCAATAGTACATATCATTTTGAGAAAGATTGTCCTATGGTTTGGAGACATGTTAATAAAGTCTGGGCAAAAACCGTATATTAGACTAACTCAAAAGGACCCAAGAAAATATGGGCACCAAAGAAAGCTTGAGTTTCTTTTTAAATGCAGGTCACTATCAAGAAAAAGGTGAAATGGTATCTGGATAGTGGATGCTCGAGACACATGACAGGAGACTCAAATTGCTTCATAAAGATTGTTCAAGTGAATGGTGGAAAAGTCTCATTTGGAGGAAATAGCAAAGGAAAAATAGTGAAATTTGGAATTGTAAAGATTGGGAACACAATAAGCAATGTTTCTTTAGTTGAAGGGCTCAATTACAATCTGCCCAAGTATTAGTCGGAATTTGTGTGATGCCGGTTTTAAAATCAACTTTCAAGAGGGTATTTGTTCAGGAACCAATAAAGACTCTACTCAGTCATTCATGGGTCGAAGACATGGAAATATCTACCTCTTGGACGTGAAACCAAATGAATCGCAATGTCTAATCTCAATCCAAGACGAAGCGAACTTATGGCACAAAAAGCTTGGGCATATCAACATGAAGCAGATAGCCAAAATCTCAGCAAAGAAGCTTGTTCGTGGTCTACCCAATTTATCATACCAAAAGTCTGATCTATGTACACCATGTATATTGGGAAAACAGGTAAGAAATTCCTTTAAACCAATAAATCAAGTTTCCACTAACCGTGTACTGCAGCTCTTGCATATGGATCTCTTCGGACCAACAAGAACACAGAGCATTGGAGGTAAGAAATATTGCCTAGTAATTGTGGATGACTACTCACGATTTACTTGGGTATATTTTTTGGCAAGTAAGTCTAAAACCTTCTCTTACTTTGAAAAATTTGCTAAGAAGGTTCAAAATGAAAAAGGGTATGTTATTTCAAGTATAAAAACAGACCATGGAGGTGAATTTGAAAATCAAGATTTTGCCAAATTTTGTGAAGAATCTGGTTTTCAACATTTGTTCTCTTCTCCATATACTCCAGAGCAAAACGGAGTTGTGGAAAGGAATAATAGATCTCTTCAAGAAATGGCTAGAACTCTCTTAATTGAAAGCAATATCTCTTTACGATTTTGGGTTGAAGCAGTTTCAACATCATGTTATATTATCAATAGAGTTTTTCTAAGGCTTATTGTAGAAAAAACCCCTTATGAACTATTTAAAGAAAAGAAGCCCATTGTTTCATATTTTCATGTATTCGGATGTAAATGTTTCATATTGAAAAATGCAAATGATCGAGTTGGTAAGTTTGAAAAAAGTCAGATGAAGGCATCTTCCTTGGATATTCAACCACTAGCAAAGCGTACAGAGTCTACAACAAGAAGACTCAAACTGTGGAAGAATCAATGAATGTCAAATTTCAAAACTCTATTCAAAATGAATCTATTCAGACTCATCTTGAAGAGACTGAATCTGCACCAGACTCTACAAAGACTAAATCTCAAGAAGCAGCTAAGACTTTGAAGGACCAGCAACAAATGACTGTTGAAGATTCAAGTGAAGGAAGTGGCCATCAATCTGACAAATTAACAAGCAATTGGAAACATAAGTCCAGTCATCCCAAAGATCTTATTATTGGCGACATTAATGAAGGAATCCGCACGAGATCCAAAAGGCGAGAAGAGTCTAGTGTTGTGGCACTTATTTCTGAAATAGAACTCAAGAGCATAGAAGAAGCTTTATCCGATGAAAGCTGGATTGAAGCTATGCAAGAAGAACTCAAACAATTCAGAATTAATGATGTCTGGGAGCTGACTCCTAAACCAAAAGGCAAATCAATTATTAGAGCTAAATGGGTTTTCAGGAACAAGATGGATAAGAAAGGAAGAGTCATAAGAGACAAGGCTAGACTCATGGCCAAGGGATACACACAAGAAGAAGGGATCGACTATGACGAGACTTATGCGCCGGTAGCAAGGTTAGAAGCAATTCGTTTATTACTTGCATTTGCTTGTCATAAAAATTTCAGGTTATTCCAAATGGACGTCAAAAGTACTTTCCTAAATGGGTTTATCCATGAGGAAGTCTATGTGGAATAACCACCTGGGTTTGAAGACCTAAGAAAACCAGACTCAGTATTCAGACTCAAAAAGGCTCTATATGGCTTGAAACAAGCACCTCAAGCTTGGTACGACAGATTAAGTAAGTTTTTAATTCGAAATGGTTTTGTTAAAGGTAAAGTAGACACTACTCTTTTTATTAAAAGAGAAAGCAAAAGTTTTCTACTTGTTCAAATATATGTCGATGATATTATCTTTGGATCCTCTAATGAAAGTCTGTGCAAGAAATTTTCTAAAACTATGCTAGATGAATTTGAAATGAGTATGAGGGGTGAGTTAACCTTCTTTCTTGGACTTCAAATAAAACAACTGGAGGAAGAAACTTTCATTCATCAAGAAAAGTATGCAAATGATCTTGTCAAAAAGTTTGGACTGGACAATTGCAAAAAGGCTAACATACCAATGTCAAGTTCCTTGAAGATAGACAAAGATGAAGAAGGAAAGAAAGTCGATCAAAAGCTGTACAGGAGTATCATCGGATCACTTCTTTATCTTACGCTTCTAGACCTGACATTTTGTTTAGTGTTTGCATTTGTGCCAGATTTCAATCAGACCTAAAAGAATCTCATTTAAATGCTGCGAAGTGTATTATCAAATATATCTCATCAAGTTCAAGCTTTGGTCTCTAGTATCCAAAAAGGGGAGACTTTACTCTTCTTGGATATTCAGACGCAGACCTTACTGGATGCAGAGTCGATAGAAAGAGCACCTCGGGTACCTGTCAACTACTTGGAGACAGGATAGTATCTTGGTTTTCAAGAAAGCAAAGTACAGTAGCTCTCTCTACAGCAGAAGCGGAGTACATAGCTCTCTGAATTTGTTGTTCTCAGATTCTGTGGATAAAACAACAACTAAGAGACTTTGGAATTGAAGACTCATGCACAGAGATTAATTGCGATAACACCAGCGCTATCAATCTCACCAAGAATCCAATACTCCACTCAAGAGCGAAGCATATAGAGATTCGACATCACTTTATTAGAGACCATGTTCAAAATGGAGATGTCTCAATTCAATTTGTTGACTCAAAGAACCAACTGGCGGATATATTCACAAAGCCTTGGGAGAAAAATTAGTTTGAAACCATCCGTTCCAGACTCAACATTTTAAGGTATGAGGAGATCAAAGTCTAAAGACTCTCAGACTCAGACATACAAGACTATAATTGTAAGTTAGTCTTGGTACGACCGTCAGACTGTAAGTTAGTCTTTCTCTCTCTCAAATCTTATCTTGAAAAGGTACGATTGTGAACCGTGTTTTATTGCTATCTTTAATCGGCTTAATTATTGCATCGTTTCTTTTTTAAAAGAGAAGTTATTTTTTGAAATGACTATTTTCGCGGAAAAAGGACGATTATTTTAAAAATGCATCTTTTTATTTCCTTTGTGACGGTTCGTTTATCTTTCTTTTTAGCCAATCGTGCAATGTTGATTCCTCCTCACTTTACTCTCAAAAAAAAAAAAAACCTTAGAAAGCATCGATCCGCCATCCTCGTTTTCTCCCCTTGTTTAATCTTCAAAAAGTTGTCATCTTTCTCGGGAAAGTCAAGCAAGGAATATTCCAAAAACTGATAAAGATGTCATCTTCAAGAAAGTCTTCGAGAATCGCAAGTAGGGGACCACGGCGAATGAATGAGGGGCCTACGCACTTCGATCTCACTGAAGAAGAAGTGTCTCTTGAACAGCAACCAAGCCCACAACATTCTCAGCAGCGTCATTCTCCTCCTTCTAGTCCTCAAGGCATTGATCATCAACAGCAAGAAGAAATCATTAAGGATGCGAGATCGGTAAGAGTTCAAAAGCCACGTTTATATTTATAAGCTATATCGTGCCTTAAAAGGAACTCGTATTCCCTTGAACTATGTCGATGATTTTCTTAAAAACAAAGGATATGGGAACAAATATATCTTTCTGCGAAAAATGGAAAGTTGGGGAATTGCTCGTAAAGGGGTGGCTGAGGAAACCCTTGCGAATATCCCAAGTGATCCTCGTAATTGGGGACCGAATCCTGTAGATGAGAATGATGATGACAAGTTGTACAGTCAATTTCAACCAAGAATGGGTGTTGCGGTTGAAAGTCGAGGAAAAAAAGGAGATTTGTTCAGATCAAAGGAACAAAAGGATTTGTACTCGAAATTGCTGAAGCGTGGGGTGATAAACCCTAGAAATCTGGATTTTGACTTTTTGGATGCTGTGAATGTGAACTTGAGGGAAAAGTTCGGTTTTATTCAACTTGAAAAATTTTGCTCTGACACTACAGAGGCATATGCTGAATTAACCGCATATTTCTATTCAAATCTTAGCTTTTTGGATGCAAATAGATTCTCTTTCAGTGTCAAAGATCAAGACTATGTTGTGGATATGGATATGCTGGCAGATGTGTTAGAAGTTGAAAGAGGAAGATATCAACCGATCAAAGTTTCCATTGCTCGGGCCACATTGGAACTGGTAAAGGATAGGAGAACAGAGGAGAAGATTACCTACTTAAGGATGAGTGCATTCAACATCTTGCTTCACAAGATTGTGATCAATTGCCTCCGACCAAAATCAACTTCCAAGACCGATGTTTCAAGTTCAGAGGCAAAGTTGATGTATGCCATTCTCCTTTGGGAAAAGGTTTTCTCTCCCTCACACTATCATGTTCCACATGTATAGAGCGATGATGAAGGACAAAGGTCAACTCCCTTACCCAAGCCTTGTTACGAAGTTATTCAGACATCTGAATATTCAGCCTCCGCAAATCTTTTGTGTTCGATCGTGCGATCATATGGTGGTAGGACTGAAGATGGTAACCAAAATGCGTCTGAAGGAACTGAACAAGGAGTTGGAGAAATTCAAGGAGAAGACTCCAGTCAAAGCTCATCAAATCTCTTCTTCAAAAAAGGGAAAGGAAATGAGCCTTTGATTGCTTCAAAACCTAAAAGGAGAGCTCTTATTGTGGAAGATGAAGAAGATGATGACCTTACCATTTCGGCCATAGCTTTGAAGAAGCTAAGTTGTACTTGTTCGAGTCAATGGAACATCGTGAGACAGAAGGAAAGGAAAGAGAAGGCCAAGAGGAAAGAGAATGTCAAGAAAAAGAGAAAGAAGAAGAAGAAAGAGAAGAACAAGAGAAAGAAGCAGAAAGAGCAGTTGGCGAGAAAGAAGCAGAGGCGGAACGACCTGAAGAAGAAAGAAGAGAAGAAGGAGAACCTGAGGAACACTCTTCTCCACCTGTAGGCATGGAAATAGGGGGAGATCAAGAGAAAGGAGAGAAGTCCTCATATCCTGATGCAAGTGAAGAAGTCAGTCACTCACCTGCAGACTCAAAGGATGGTTATGCATCTCAATTTCCAGAAGAAGGTCATGAAGTTTCATCGCCAAACCTATGAGATTATTCTGATATGTCATCATCTGCAGAACGTGCTGAAGCTAGTACGTAGACTGATAACTCAGCCGATTTTCGCAGAATCATGGATATTCTCTTGGAGATGCGAGGTCAAATTTATGCCTTGGGATGCGAGGTTCAGAACTTGCAAACTGCGGGTCAAGTTTCTTCATGTTAATTGAATGATAAAATCCAAACCCTCACTATTCAGATTCAGGCCAATGCCAAGGGTGAGGAGATCGCACAACTAAAGGAAGACTTGAAAAGGCTGGAAGGGATCGTTCAGTCTATGGGAGATTTCCAGCTTGTCCGCGTTCCCAAGCAATCTTGACTTCATTCCATTTTCATCTCAACCTTTTTTTAATGCTGACAAAAAGGGGGGGAGATGCAAGATTTGAACAATTTGACTTTTAAATCATGTGGTTTGTGTGGTTACAGTTTGTTGGATTTTGTTGGATTGTTTTCATCTATTTGACTTTGTTTTTGTGTCTAGATGAGAACTGAACTAGACTTGGACTTGACTGCTTTTATTAACTATCATTGGTATCTTATGGATGGCTTTATCACATATTAGACTAACCTATTTTCTCGTGGTTGCAGATTCTAGTGTTATTCATTTAGCCATTTATCTCTATAAGATATGCATATGTGTTTGAGAAATGTTTTGCAGGTCAAAGTTGTCCAAATCTGCAGGAAAATTTTGTCACCATCAAAAAGGGGGAGATTGTTGGAGAAATCTTCTTGAAGTGTTTTGAAGCTGATAAAACGTTTCCATCAGTCTAGTCTAAAGGTTTGCAGACTCAGCTACTTAAAGTCTGAAGACCTCCGGATAGCTAGACTCAAGACTCAAAGTCTATCCTCATTGATAGTCTCTAATCCGTTGAAGAAAGGTTATCCAGAACTTGATGTTTCGTTAAGGATTCAACCTTATCAACTAGAGAAGATCTCGTGGCTGGAAAAGACTTAGCTGAATCCTTTGATTGATCAAGATTGATTCGATGATTGAAGATTCGATAATTGCCTAAATATTCTTGGAAGGTTCTACTTATGGAAACCGAGATCCTGATTGTATGGGCGAACAGGATTGATGGGCTATCGACACGTTCCTTTAATAGCTCGAACAATCTTCCTAATTGATTCCGTCCAACGGGTAGATTGGAGGAATTCCTTTGGTAAGTGGCAATGGCTATGATGGCATAAAGGAGTATATAAGGAAGACGTTTTTAGTTGTTCAAGGTGTGCGCGATAGAAGAATTTCAAAGTCTAAAGCTCCTTGTTGTTTAGACAATTACTTTGAGCGATAAACATTGTATTCAAAAGAGAGTATATATTTGTGAGAAACCTTGAGGAGGTGTGGTAGAACATCTACACTTTGTGGAATCAAGGAAAAGCTGTCTGTAATTACTCTTTTGATCATAGTGAAATCCAGCCGGTGGGCTGTCAGTGCAGAAGAGTGGACGTAGGCTTGGACTAAGCCGAACCACTATAAACCCTGTGTTCAACTCTCTCTTCCTTACTCTCTTTACTTTAATCATACTTCATTTTCGTTAATCAATAGTGAACTTCCTTTTTATCGTTTGCCAAGAATTGCTTCCGTATTTCGATAAATTGTTTATGCACCTATTCACTCCCCTCTAGGTGCTTATACTAGCTATCTCAGCAAGAAGGATATCCGCATTAGGTCTTCTCTAGTAAGGTCCTTGCATTTTATATTGATGAGTTCCCCAGAGCTACCCTCCACTTCCACCTTAACCTCCTCATCCCACATTATTGCCAAACCTCCTGCTATACTAACTGGCTCGATAGTAAACAACAATTTCAAGCGAGTCATTTTTGTTTTTTGTCTCCATGAGGAAAACTAGGTTGGGCCTCTCTCGGCCACTAAGGCTCTAAGGTGCTGGACTATCAAAGGGGTACCCAACCCTTGACAGTTCCAGCTCAATATGTTCATCTATCCTTTGTTGGCTTATAAGGGCCAGCCACCACAGCCCATGTGCTCACCCCTTCCCAAGACTGAATTGGGGCATCCAAAACTTGGTTCTCATCCATCCACTGCACACTCCTTTGGAGTTTTCTTCTCGTAGGGACTGACCCACTTTTATTTTTTTGCCACGGGAGTTTTATAGATTGCCTTGCCTTTCTTGATTTTCTGTGATTGTATCTCGTTCCCTGTCGAAGAAGGAAGTAGTAATAGGTGTTGGTTTGAGTTTTGCCCCCTGATTTTACTCATTTGCTTTGTTTCTCCATGCTTGATAGGAACAATTGCCATTGCATTTGGTTCATCTTCAGCTGTTCTCAGTGGAGTTTCAGTCGCCTCTGTTTGAGTTTCCATCACCACTTCTTCATCAAAGTTAGATAGTTCAAGTTTGCCATAAAATGTCTTCCAATAAGGACTGACTTCGCGGACTTCTGCCTTTAGCCACGAGCCAAACCAACCCAATTTATCCTCAGCAAGTCTAGTTTCTTCATAAGGTATTTTAGTACAAAATTTGGCGTAATACCCAATGCGACCACAAGAGTAGTAGAAGTGAGGAAGCCTTTCATACTTATAATCTATCCACCACTTTTTCTCTCCACAATTAATCACAGATCATGTTTTGAGTAGGCTGAATAGGTTGAGTAATACTCTGGCCTTTCCATTTTTTCGGGAGTTGTTGCTTCTTGCCTCAATTTTGATCTCCTAAACTTTCCCCAATCTAGAGGCTAAAAGGAGAATGGCACCTTCAGTAACTCGGGCTCGTGGAAGGCCTATAAAATGTACCAAAAACGCATAGTGTATGAATTCATAATAGTGCTCAGGTATGTTTGGGTCTCCTTCTCTGAGTACTAGTAGATTGCTTGCAAAGGACCACGGTCCCAATTCTAGTATCCTCTGTTTCTCTTCACTTGATTGGAATATGAACGAGGAAAAACATGGTTTGATTAGCTCACACTTAACAGAATTTGCTTTCCAAGCTCTTTTCATAATGTTAGTGAAAGCTTGGAAATTGACATTGGGCTTTAAAACAGCTTACCATAAAGAGTTAATTCATTTTTCTTTTTTTCTTCTTCTGGTATATCGTCCCCTAGGTCCGTGATGTCCTCTTCAGACCACAAATCTCTCATGTGTCAACAAAGTGCTGCCAATCGAAGTTGAATGTTCTCCCTCTCATCCATTTTCTTCCCCCAGTTTATGTGTTGGCCAGGTACTACAGATATTTGATTATGGAATGAAGGGAGCTCTGGTTTTGGTAGGCAAGACAAGGGTTTTGTGTTGCAATATACGTCGGGAATTCGCTTCCAGATAAAACTAGGGGAGGGCTCCGAAAGAAAGCATCGACACAGGAGCAAGGGACAGTATTACCTTAGCTTGAAGCTTCTTGGCCATTGAAACCCAAAGGTGCGACGGTATTACCTTGGGTTGGAGAAAGTCGAAGGGATCAATGAAGCTTAGGTCTAGAGAAAGCGAAGTTGACCAGCAGAGCTACAACTCCTTTAGCAAGGGGCGCCATGTAGATAGGAAATTAGGAATAGGGTGTTTAATCGGTTGGGACAAGCCTGAATTCTATCACTATTTGGAGATTAGGCTACAAAAACCCTAAGGTGCAACTGGGTACCTTGGGTCTGAAGAAAACAAAGAAATCCATCGGAGCCGCAATACCTTTAGCCATGGAGATGGGAAATTAGGAATGAGGTGTCTAATCGGGTGGGAAAAGCTTGTAATCTGCCATGAGTTACAAATTTGGGGATTTGTTTGATAGAATCCGCTATCACCAAGAAGGATAGAGAGAGAACTCAACCCAAGTTAAGAGTTTTTGAAACTTTTGGCTTCAGTTCATTCAGTTTGCGTTTGTTTTTCGAGGATTTTTTTATTTTTGTCGTTTGAAGATCAAAATGTGCTAGTTTGTAAATCCGCGAGCGTTCTCCATTTACAAGGAAAAGAGAGTGCTTGTGGTCGTGAGTAATGGGCTTGGTGGGGTCTAAAGACATTTAAGTAGTGGGTTGGTTTGGGCTCAAACAGAATCCGGGCCTAAGTTTTAGACGTAGGGGTAGTTTAGTCGAATTGGGCTCTTTTTAGAGCCCAGTTCGATCGAAGATTCAAAATGGGGGGTCAGGGTGGTGGGCCCTAATCAGCGACCCCCGGTTGGGTATGAGCCGATCGGGCTTTATGGCCCGACGTCCATGTTACTTTCGTAATATTTCTTATTCTTCTTCTTTTAAAAAAAATTATAATAAATTTTTATTAATAAATAAAAAATACATAAGAAAGGTATAAAATTGCAACAAAAAGTTCATTTTTAAAAAATTAAGAAAAAGCTTAAAAAATAGATTTTATGTAGTTTCCTTTTAAAAAATGTGCAAAAATCTTTGATCAATTTTTTTTTTTTTTGGCCCAAAGATTGATAAACTCTCAGGACTTTACAATAGGATTTGAAATGTTCTTAAAGACAAATGCTATATTGTTGTTTGCACATCTCTATTTCGATTATTACTTGGTTGCGCACTTTTAATACATTGATTGTTCTCCCTTATGTCTGAATGGTAATAGAATCTGAGAAGGTTGAACGATATTAAGTATAAAGGGCATTAGTTGGATAGTTAGTGTAATCATGTCCATGACTCAACCATAATTCTTCCGTTACTTTATTTAGATATTTAATTGATGGCAATTTTTAATGAAAATTATTTACATGTTTAATGACTTGAACCTCAAGTTTTCAAATTTGTATGGACTTGATAGAGTTCGAGCTAAGTTTAGACTTTGTAGTCCATTAGTCGAATCTTACATAAGGATAGACAATGGGTAGTATCGCTAGATTGATTTCTATCGACCTTACTAATCGATGCTTAGTTCTATGAGGTGGATGGGTGATTGAGTCACTTATTGACATCAGATTACCAAACTGAATCCTAACTTCTCAATTGTTAATTGATTGTGTGAGCTTGCTAATGCCTTGAGTTGAATGATTGCATGATTAAATGCATGAATGAGATAGGCATTAGAGAACGTCAGTGGTGACAAGAAGTCTAGGAGGTGGCGATTGATGGTGAGTAGAATTAGGCTCATTAGCTTACCTTAGTTTTGATAAGTTAATGAACTTAGGAATTAATAATCAAATTTGTTTAGACCTTATAGTCTAGCTATAAAATAGAAACCAATTAGACTTAGAAACATTTTCCCAATAAGTGGTTAGCTTAGCCTAGATTAGCCTTGTCACCACTAATAAAATGAGTAGAATTTAGGCTTGCCCTAATGTCGCTCGATTTTCAGGGATTAGGATTAGTTTCTATTGTCAAACTTATTGGGGTTCATATTTCAAGGCTCAGAATAAATGTAATATTTTACCCAACTTGGTATTTGGTCAAGCTTATGGAGGTTCATATCCCAGGGTTTATAACACATGGTTTAATATTCTTTTCCGACTAGTATTGGATATTCATTTCTGCACTTTTACTTTGAGCTTTTATTAATTGAGTGTTTTATTTCCGCATTTTAAATACATTACAAATGGTTAGGTTAACCCTTAAGAACATTAAAAAAAAAAAAACCTAAAAAAATATTGCATGAATGCTTAGCAACATTAATACCTTTAGGACTCATAATTGTAAAAAAGCCATTTAATTACTTAGATGAATATTCGGCAGGAGGGGAGGGGGAGAGAGAGAAGGGGGAGGGGGATGAGGGGCGCCGGGAGGTTTGGGGGAAGGGGAGAAGGAGCGTGGGAGATTAGATTTTTGTGTGTGCTCTTTAGATTAATCCATATGAGGGTGATGTTTATCCAATTAAGAATGGAGAAGGGAGAGAGAGGGAGAGAGAGAAGGGTGGAGGGGGAGATCAAGCTTTTGTGTGTGCTTTTGGATTAGCCTAAATGAGGTTGATGTTCATCCAATTAAAATGGAGAAAAATTGGCCCCTTAGTGGAGACAAACCTAACTACATTATGAAAATTGCAAGTCATTTAGAGATTTATAGTCTATTTTCTTTTATTACAATCGATATAAGTACAAACTCGATAAGTAAAAGAGTCAATGAAGTGGACTATATGCTAGACTTCGCTAGCTATTGCTGTAGGATAAAGTTTGGGAAAATTACCAAAAATACCTTGAACCTATTGTATGATAATCAATTCAATTCTAAACTTTTCGATTGTATCAAGTTAGTATTAAACTTTTTGACAATTTATTGATGTAGTCATTTCTATCAATTTGGTTGGAAATCACTGATATGAACGCAACATCTTATGTGATACTGTCGGTGTCGATATAGACAATTTTTTGTAATTTATTTATTTATTTGAATTTCTATTATTTTTCTTCAATTTTTTTTTCATTTCTTTTCTTTCTTATTCTTTTTCCAATTTTGGGCTAGCATATGAAACAAAAATTAAAAATATATGAGAATTATCCACGTTAGTGTCAATCATGCCATGTGGGATGGTTGACTTACAACTTTTCCTTTTCTTTTTGAGTTTCTGGTGCACAATAATCTTATCCTAGGATTTCTTCTTCTTTTCAAGAACATGTGAAGTTCTTAAATGAACAACGCCTTATCCTCATTATCATTATTGTTGTCATTGGAGGATGATTATTCAATATATATATACATATATATATATATATATATATATATATGAAAAGTGTTAACTATATATTCAATGGCCTTTTAGCTTTGGATCATGGCTCGTTGTTTGATTAATTTTATAAAGCACGAGAATTCTATTAGGCTTGTCCAATGTCAAAGGTTGAGAATTCTAATTTTATAAGGCACGAGAACATTTTTAGGTAGAATTGAAAATTGAAAAATCAAATTGATGGGAATGGTCCGGCTCTTAGTTCCATATCTCAAGGAACCTACGATATGAGGTTTGGTTCTTGGGAGAGCCAGATCGGGAACTTACAAAACCCTAAAATAGAAATTGTCTTATACAATTTGGCTTTCTCTTTCTACAAAAGGCCTAATCTTCCTCTCCAAGAGCAACTCCTTGGCTGTCTTCCTCTCCAAGAAAATCTCTTCCTCTTGAAAGTCCAGACACCGCCTTTCGTTGCTGTCACCGCCGCTGGCCGTCGAAGGCCATAAGCGACGAGCTCTCACATGGTTCTACTCATACTTGAGTGGGCCCTCACGACGTGGACGGAAGAGAACGAAAGTGGTCGCTGTAGCATTAGTCGTCAGGCCTTCTGCCTTCACGAGTTCGGCATCGTCGACTTAGTGATCGATTCGGAGAAATATCCGTCGTGGAAGTTCGATTGAATTTTTGGTTTAAGCAACTCTCCGTCTGCCGCTTCATCTTGGGGACATTAGCTTTCTCATCAGTCCACGTGTTTGACGAATTGTCAGAATGTCGGAGTCTCCATCTTTTTTTCTCGGTTAGTGGGGCTAAAAGTTAGGTCAGGGTTTCTTTGCCGTGTGGGGATATTTTTGTGGCTGGGAGCCGTGTCGCTTTCTCATTTTGTGCTTTCTCCGCTCAAGGCTGTCTTTTTTGGATTTTTGGAAATTGGATGTGTATTTTTTTTTTAATATATTTTTTTCCGAATCTAGGTCATCGTAATTTTGTGGAGCTCCCAATAATAGCCTACAATTCTTGTTATTGAGTGACATTATCGTTAGGTAGTTGATGCTCTTCTGCTTCCACGCTATTGTTGCTACCTCAAGCAATTTCAACGGGGATGGTACAGATGCATCGTTCAACAACATAATAACTGAGTTTTGACTAATATTGAATCGGACTACCAATGTGATACATGCGCCGACCAATACCGATCGTAAGTAATAATAACGCACTTGCCCATTCGTTACATGTCAAACTGGTGATGGCGTGGCTTTACACTAATCAAACCCACCATGTAACCATTCAATGCCTCCCAACCAAAAGAAGAGAAAATTTATTCAATGCCCACACTCATCTAACCAATTAATGGTCCGCTGGAGTAGTTGCATCTCGCTCTCTCTCAACTACTCTGCTTTTGTATGAGAGTTTACTATGAAATTCAAAGATGTTAATGGGTGCCCCAAGGCATGTGCTAACGATCTTTTATTGTACTTTTGAAATGTACATCTTTTTATAATCAAAGTAGGTGATGTCTTGATATGTGACCCTTTCAGATTTTCAGAATGCATGGATATGCATTTTTATCAGTTGTAATAGTCTTAACCGGTGCACTTAAAGAACTTGTTGACAAAACCCTATTGAAGATTTTTTTGTGGGACTATTAAATTTAATCTGTAGTGGATACGGTTATGATATAAAGTTAATTTCGTGCTATACTTTAATAAATATTCAGTTGCAAGTTGGTATATTTGACTTAAAGGTTTCAAATTGGATTTCTTGAGCAACCTTTTTACCCACCTGTGAGCTTCATTCTTTATATAGAACACATCCATTATTAAATCGATTTTCTCATGAAAAGAAGTATTTTTAGATATCTGTACACTCTAACGTGGATGCGATTGCCTAGAATTTTTTTGGAAACATAGTCAAAGGAAGCTTGGGACAAGGAACTTGACAAGATTTATGTGAGAGTTTTCAAGAAGATATCGAGATGTGATAAATATTTTATAATAGGAATTTACATATAGTTTTGATATCTTCTTTGTGTTGATTATGTTTAGGGACTTTTTTTTTTTTTATAGGAAAAAGGGATATTGATTTGCTGCTATTTTGAAATAGGGATTCGATATTTTGTCCTGTTTAGGAGTTACGCTTTACTCTACTATAAAAAAGTGCTACGTATCAAGAATGGACTCATCATCATTAATCAGTATACATTCGAGAGACAACTTTTTCTCGTGCTTGCAAATTTAGTTTTCTTCTAAATTATTATTTGCCACATTTTCACCGCATCATAATTCTTCTCGTCGTGTTTTGATAGCAAGTACATGAGTACTCAATAATTTCGGGACGTACATAGGTTTTCACCCCACTCCACATTTTAGGGTCCTCCTAGAGTGGGGACAGATCGCAGCCTCATCCATAGATAGAGTTCTCAATCCGATTTCCCACGTCTTCTTTCACTCATTTCTCGGTTTCCTTCTCCATACAAATTGTTTCTCGACAACACTTTAACTACGGAGCTCGCTTTGTATATATTCGAATCTACATCATCATATCGATTTCTTCGCAAGATGAAATACCAAGATATAAAACCATTTTTCATTTTATCATCTGATAACTAAAACTTTTGAAGTAGATGATTATTCTTATAATCTCAATCATATGCTTTATACCTAATCAACATGTGAGGAAAAGTGCCAAAAAAGTCCTAAACATTTTGGCTTTGTGCCGATTTAGTCCTAAACCTTTTTTTGGTGCCGATTTAGTCCTAAACATTTTTACGTTGTGCCAATTCAGTCCTTTCCGGCAAATTTTAGCCGGATTTTGCTGACTGGACGCCGGCCAGCTGACGTGACCTGATCGGCGTTGACGTGTACAATTTTTAATAATATTTTAATATTTTTGAATATTTTTGAATATTTTTTATTTTATTTTTCTTTTTTACTTTTTATTTTAATTTTTATTCTTTTCTTTTATTCTTTTTCTTTTTTCTTCTCATCTTCTTCCTCCCGGCCGGTCGCGAACTCGGCGACCGGCCAGAGGCGACGACCGTCGAGGTCAACCTCGTTGGCCACCTCGCCGTGGCCGCGTGAGGGTGGCCTCGCGCCGGGTGGTTGAGGCTCGCCCTTGCGGCCTGGGTGGCGGGGCTCGCCCTCGCCGGATCTGGTGAGGATCAAGCCTCGTCCATGGCCGGCGAGGGCGAGCCCCACCAGCTCGGCGCGAGGCCAGCTACCTCGCAGAACCCCGGGAATCACAAAACCCCCACCCCGACGAATCGCCGCCGCGGGAGAAACGGGCGAAAATCCGGGGCCGGAGTCGCAATACCGAAGACACCCCGAGCTCCCGTAAACCTAGAGACGACGACGACGATGAGCGGAGGAGGGAGGAAATTTTTAGGGCGAGATTGGGATCAGAGAACGGAGCCGGGGAGGAGTCAGGCGGCCTCACACGAGTTGGCGGGGCTCGCCCTCGCCGGCCATGGGCGAGGCTCGACCCTTGCCGGATCCGGTGAGGGCGAGCCTCACCACCAAGGCCGCGAGGCGGCCTCAAGCCGGGCATGGGTGAGGCTCGATCCTCGCCAGATCCGGCGAGGGCGACCTCACCCGCCGGCACGAGGCCGCCCTCACGGCCACGGCAAGGTGGCCGGCGAGGTCAACCTCGCCGGCCGTCGCCCGGCCGATCGGCGATCTCCGTGACCGGCGGAGGAAGAAGATGAGAAGAAAAAAGAAAAAGAATAAAAAAATAAAAAGAGAAAAAATAAAATAAAAAATAAAAACATATTCAAAAATATTAAAATATTATTAAAAATTGTACACGCGTCGATCAGGTAACGTCAGGCAGCGTCCATCAGCAAAATCTAACCAAAATTGATCGGAATGACTGAATTTGCACAACGTAAAAAGGTTTAGGACTAAATCGGCAAAAAAAAAAAAGGTTTAGGACTAAATCGGCACAAAACCAAAAGGTTTAGAACTTTTTTGGCACTTTTCCCTCAACATGTGGCACTCGTCATTCAACAATTGCGAAAGACTAGTTGGACATGTGTACCAACTTTTCATCTCTTAACAAGTGTTTGACCTAAATTTATTTAAGGGAAAATTCCAAATAACAACTTAAAGTGAATGTGTTTTCTCAATGGTTGGTCTATAATGGACCTCATGTCAAATAAAGACATGAAGCTGCCAACTTAATCTCAATTAAAGGTCAGAAGTACAAATTTAGTTTCAAATGAGGATTGGAGCTCTTTGACCAATCAAATCTTATATAATGCGAGGGATATTTTTGTCCAGGGATTTTTGTGTTTTCTTTCAATTTTCTTCTTTTCTCTCCTTTTCTTTTTATATTCTTTTCTTTTCTTTCCTCGTTTTCTTTCATCTTCCTTATTCTTTCTTGGCTCCGCATCACCTCCGTCTTAATTTGTAATTGCTAAATGGTTGATACATAAGCAGAGAACCAATGAGTAAAAATTTATAAAACACACTAAGCACCAAAAACATAGAAATTACAAACACTCAAACCCCAAGTGAAAAAAAAAAAAAAATTCTCAATTTCTCTCCCATCTCCACAAACCAGCTGCTATCACCTTTAGTTGGTCTTCAATTTATAGTTTCTAAGGAATGCTTTGATTGGTTTGGCTTATATGATTCATGACATTCATAGATGCAGTTGGCACTAAGGTGGAATATGTGGCTTCTTCAGAGGGTGCAATTGTGTAACACACACCTATTGTCTACTCACAGAACGAATCAACACATACCAACTTGTCATGTGATCAAAATCATCAGAAATCCCATAAATTGAGAAGTATGAACATGAGTAAATAAGGCAATTGTTGATATATAGGGGTGATTTATCTCACCTTAAGTTGAGATAATATAGAGCTAGTCAAGGGACGAAACTCATATTTTATTAAACTAGAACATAAAAACTTTGACGTCAAGTGTTTTAGTTCAACACTCTCTCATTTCTTTCAAAAGCTCACTCTTTTCTTGGCTTTGGGACCAACCCTCCAACACTAAAAAAGGGTGTTGCCTCTTGTCTTCAGACTTCTTTCCCTGCCTGCCAAAGGGTATTTTTCGCCTAAGGGACAGGGGATTAGAGGTCTTTCCGACCTCCATTTGGGACATGCAACCTATGGTTGGAAATATCTTTGAGTGCACTTTCACTCTTTAGTTGAAGATTTTAGCTAGTTTTGGCAGGGAGTTTATGAAGATTGCATTTTCTCTCAATGGGGCTGTCTAAAATTTTTAGATTAACATAAGTTTTTTTAGTGGTTTGTGGAGGTTGTGGAGAACTCTCTAAGTTGCCTCTTGTCTTTAGCTCTTTATACTTCAGAAGAGTGTGCTTCATGGAATGTATCTACTAAATCAAGCTAGCTTTTGGTCAATCCTTGCCCACACAAAAAGGCTGTCAATTGAGCCGTTTCACCAACTCTATATTAGATTTTCAAATTTGTATTGTTGTTGAATTGGCTAGTTTAAATTAAATTTTCATGCTCTCTTCTCAGATTATCCATGGCTAATTATTTTCTATTTGCACATAAAGTGGTCTTCTTTCATCTCACCCAAAGATTGGGCTAATAGGGTAGTTGAGTAGGATACAATGGGGCTACACAATTACTTACTCAGTAACTTTGAATTATGGCCAAATTGTGGACTAACTTTTGTCAATTGGTTTAAGTGCTTTAATCCATCAATTTTGTTGGAGTTTTTGATCAATTGAAAAGTCTATGTATATTATTTTAAGCCCATTACCAAAAATTGCAATTTTCTTCCCTTAACTTTGCAAGAAAAATCCATCAAAGTAGGCCATTTTCTTGTTAGAGAATGCCTAATATGATTTCATTTAGTCCTTTTGGCTTGATTTGATAAATCTAACCTAGCCCCCATTCAATTTCAAACTAATTGGGGGTCAAATGATAAAAATGATGATTTAAGAGCTTAGGCAAATTTCGTTAAATTTGTGAATTGGTCCCACAACTTTTGAAAATTGTATTTTGGCCCAACTCACTGTTACAATTGAAATTCAACCCCCCAAAGGCTTGGCTAGTCACACTCAAATCCTTGGTCCCAATTGTCTTTTTGTGGAAAGTAGGTTTAAGAAAACTAATTCCATTTAAAAGTTTGTTGCGACTTGCCTTCAGGGGACTACCTTTGGGGGAGTAGATTTAGAGATATTCGTAAAGCATGAGCTTTTCGAAGTCCATACCAACATTGGTTCTCCTAATCTATATGTTCAATAGGAGTCACCATTAGCCATTGTTGAGGGTTGGCTAAAAACCCTAATCAAGACAAGGAAGTGTCATCTTAATACATGCGCAACCAAAGATTTCAAAATTGAAGACTTGATTACCTTAGCTATTTAACTAGAGCTCTGTCAATAACTAAAATTGATTATTTGCTAACTAAATTATTAGGGCAGCCCATTGAAGATTTTAAGATTCATCCTAACCATTCCAAGAAAATAACAATTGATATATTGAAATTGCATAATCAAGTATAATCGAATTGAAAAGTGCAAGCACCAACCTATCATCATTTGTAAAATGAAAAAGACATCCAAAAATCCTATGGTAAATCCCTAAAGGCATGTTCGATTGGGTTTCAATTTTTTAAGGATTTTTCATTTTTTTTTTTAAAGAGAAAACTACTCAAATTGCTAACTTTTAAGCTTTTTTTTCCAAAATTTTCTGATTTTTTCTCAATTTTCTGAATTTTTAATTGATTTTATGAATATTCTAATTTTTTTATGTTTTTTAGTATTTTTGATTTTTTATTAATTTTAAATATTTTTAATTCTGGAAAATAGACTCTGGACCCGGTCAGGGAACCCGGTCCGGATATGAGTCTGGCCCGGACCCATTAATGGTCCATGCTTGGTTTGGAATTCGGACCGGCCTCTGGGCGTAGTCCGAATATAACCGATTTCTAATTTGTTTACTAAGCCCACAATTCCTGACCTATATCTAATCCTGGACAAGCCCATTCTCTATTAAGCCCATGGATTTTTGTTATCTTTCTTTCTCATTATTCTTTTTCTGTTTCTTTTGTTTTCTTCCCTACTTTCTATTTTTTATCTTTATCTTTTTCTCTTCCCTGCACGTGGTCATCTTCCTAGTGAAGCCATCTCTTCCTCCCGACGTCTTCCCCCTTCGTGACGTCCGCACCCGAACCAGCACCAATACTTCGATGAGCCCTCACCGAAGCTCAAGCCACCGCCGGTCCACCATCCAGCGTCCGTAGTTCGGTTCAACAGGCGCCAGTCACCGCTGGCCACCGGCCGAGAAGCCTTTCAAGCTCCGAAACCCTTACAACCATATTCAATCACAAAAACACACTTGTATGCATATTAAAACGAAGGGGAATGGAATAACAAGGGCGGCTCCAAAACCGCGGGCTCCTCCGGCGAGAGGTTCACGGCCGACTCGGACGATGTGAGATATGCCACCAAAAATCAAAGAAAATGCCGATGTCAGTGTCAGGAGAGCAATATCAAAACGAATCACGTAGGTAACGGAGATCTAAACTTTGGTTTTAAGGATTCGAGTTCGGTTTTTCATTGGAAACATTTTATCGAAACGAGAGATTTCCAGGTTGACCGAGACTCTCAACGAAGGTACCCAAACACGCAGCAACTCAACTGGGAAACCGGGGGGGCCGGAATTCATGTTAGCCGGACGGCCGCGAGCTCCCACCGGGCGTGCCCAAAATAGAGTATGTATGGAGGAAGAGGGAGCTTGCCTGGTTCCTGGCGGACGACGACTGGGGAGCTGGCCTCCGAAGGTTCAGGCGACTTGGAGGAACCACTACCGAACGGAATCTCTCTCTCTCTCTCTCTCTCTCTCTCTCTCTCTCTCTCTCTCTCTCTCTCTCTCTCTCTTCCCGAGTTCGTTTTTCTCTTAACTTTCAGCCGAGCAAGACCTCTCTACTCTCATTCGCTGGTTCCCTCTCTCTGCTGACTCTAGCGAACGAACTAGCCACCCTTTCGGGCCTCTCTCCGTTTCGTCTCTCTCTCTCTCTCTCTCTCTCTCTCTCTCTGTGCTGGCTCGAGCTGCACTCTCTCCTCTCACGCTTCTCTGGTTTTCTTTTCGTTTCTCAGCTGAGCCAGCCCCCTTTCGCTCTTGCTTCCTCTCTCGCTTTTAAGGCCAACTGGCAAGCGCGCATGGCTCCTGTCATTGCCAGCTTGCCGGTCGGCCTGACCTGGACGCGTGGATCACCCCGTCACCTGCTCCCCTCCTGCTCTGGCTCTGTCGCTCCTTTCTCTCTTGAAGCGTGAATGGCGTGAAGGGGAGAAGACCATCACCCGGGCTAGGCCTGCGAGAAAGGATGACGGGCCGGCCCGAGCGGAGGAAAAGAAAGGAGAAAGGGGTGGGCCAGGCCTAGAGGGAAAAGAGATAGGGGTCCGGTTTACTCAACCCGGCCTGACTCCACCTCTCTCTCTCTCTCTCTCTCTCTCTCTCTCTCTCTCTTAATAACAACCAATCTTCTAAGTCTTAAATCAATTTTCTTTCTTTCTTTCTTTCCTTTTGTATTTCCTATCAAATATGTTGCTATTAATAGATGCTCCTAATGTCTATACGCTACGCAATTTTAATAATTTTTTTAGGTTTAAAAATTAGTCTCTAATTTATATGCAATTAAATCCTAAAAAGATGGCCAAAATTTAGGTCTCAGCAAAGTTATACTAAGGCCCTATTTGGTTTAGCATTTGCAATGAGTTTTGGGATTCTAAAAAAGTCCCTTGGCCAAATGCAAATGCATTTGGTTCATTCTTTTACTTAATTTTGGAGAAATACAATTGCATTTCCAAGGAGCTCCCTTTAGCCTAAAGTAGGTCCGAGGTCCTTCGGGAAGTTACATTCTTGGAATACAAGTCTTGATCCTTAGTTACTATTCGTCTTCTCCAAAGGCCACAGCACGGAAAAGTTTATTGAAGGTCGACGATCATTGACCAAGGGGTCGCGCATGCTAGCAACCGTTGCCTAGGATCGCTTGACCCAGGCAACCATTGCCCATGGTCTCGTGAATTCAAGCAATCGTTGCACGAGGTCACGACCTAAGACGAGGCCGTCCAATAGCCAGATCTTGCCTGAGGTCGCATGACCTCAAGCGAGGCTACTGGTGGTTGAACTCCCCCAAAAAAAAAAAAAAAGCAAAAACATTTTTTCTTCATTTAGTGAAAGTCCTTTATAAATGCAATTTTTACCGAATGATATTTAAGCCAAAGTTGTTTCTCAATACACTATTATAATTCATGAAATCTTATTTGTATTTTGAAAAACTCCTTTAGCCTCAAAGGTATTTGGATTTTCCCAAAGACATTCCCCAAAACTGAATCAAACGAGGCCTAAATGTCAAGGAATCTATATGCAAGATTTTAATATTTAATAAAGATGAAATATTCTTGTGGAAAAACAAGTTTCTACTATTTTAGAAATATGTAAATATAATTTTTGGGCAAAAATTTAGGTGTTGGCTGGAGATGTCTTGTGTGTGTCAAGGAGGGGAAATATTTTATATGGATGGCTTGTGTGTCTCTCTGTACAGCTTTGTGGACTTTTTGTTGGGAGATGTCTTGGACTAGGTTTCAACCCTTTTATGATGACTTTTCTGATACTATGATTTTCACTTTTTATCTCATACCCGGAATACTTTAATTCTGTGCCCGAGATGACCGTTTAACGAGGAGTCTAATTCTATGATGGTTGAAAATGGAGCATACGCATGGTGTTCTATGAATGACATGAGCGTGCATCATTCTCTAATGAGATATAGTGCCAAAGAGGCTCAAACTCATCCTCCTGCTGATTCGTGTTCGCTTGATTAAGAAGGAATTTGATCTCTCTCGAGGTAAGGTTCTTACACTTTGTTTGAATATGAGGGTCTAAAGCTCAAGTTCATATGCTTTAATATATTGTTATCTTTCGTGATTGCTGCTACTTGATGGTATGTTTGACTAAGATACTGATTCGTAGCTTAATGAGTAGGTCTCGGTTTGTTGGCCAATTTCATTTGGTAAATGGCTAAATCATGAAAAATGACGAGTGAGAAAAGTGTGCGGAGCCTGATTTGACCTTGCTGTGCTCTTCAATTTTTTGGAAAAATCTATAAAGAATTAAGAAAACTAATCTGAGATCCTTAGCTTTAAATTGATATGAAGATCATAAAATTTGAACATCATTTGAGTCATGAAAAGTCTGTCCGATATTTTTGAAGAAAAGAAGGGTTTGATCTGTGAAAACTGTTCCAACGTCGACCAAACTTGTTTTGCAATTTAAAAGTACTTAGAGGTCTTTCTTGCGAAAACTTTAAAAATGAAAGTTGTAAAAGAAGTCCTGAATCGCAAGTTTCATAAATTTTTACTTAGATCTAGGCGGTCGATTTAAATAAATTCGGAGAAGGTAAGAACGGCCTTCAAAACTGTTCCAGAGCGAGTTTTTTTAAAAATCAGATATTTCATCATAGTTGGAGGGCTAATGTGCAGAAATTTCAAAAGCGAAAATTTAAGAGCGAACTTTAAGTCAGCTGTCTGTAAAATTTGGCATCATTTTCACTCCGTTTGTTATTTTTCTCGAAATTTACAAAAGTCGGGTTAGAACGGGGTCGAATCCTGAGTGGTCAGGTTAAATTTACAAAAGTAGGGGAAAAATAGATAAGTTGCCATTTTGGGCAACTAATCGATTTCTTGATTTCTAAGGCTTATTAGCCTATCGTATTCTTAATCAACCTTGGCCATGATTAAAATGATGATTGATTAACTTTGAATCGGATTGGCAACGCATGATTCTTCAGCAAATGCTTTAAGAAAAGGGGGGATTAGACTTTAATTAGGTGCAAGTGAGTTACCCCACCGCCTTGTGAAATACAAGTGGGGTTAATTATCACCTGGCATTAATTAAATAGTCCTTAGTTCTATGAGGTGGATGGATGATCGAATCAAATTACCAAACTAAATCCAACCTTCTCAATTGTTAATTGATTGTGTGAAGCTTGCTAATGCCTTGAGCTGAGTGATTGCATGATTGAACGTATGAATGAGATCCGCATTGGAGACCATTGGCGGTGATGAGAAGCCTAGGAGGTGGCAATCCATGGTGATTAGAATTAGTCTTATTAGCTTACCTAGCTTTAATTAGGCTAGTGTAATTAATGAACTTAGGAATTAATAATCAAATTTGTTTAGACCTTAGTTAGTATAGTCTAGCTAGAAAATAAAAACCAATTAGATTTAGAAACATTTTCCCAATAAATGCTTAGCTTAGCCTAGATTAGCCTTGTCACCACTAATAAAATGAGTAGACTTTAGGCTTGCCCTAATGTAGCTCAATTTTTAGGGATTAGGATTAGTTTCTAATGTTAAGCTTATTTGGGTTCATGTCCCAAGGCTTAGAACATGGCAGGGTAATATTTTACCCAACTTGGTATTGAGTCAAGCTTACAGGAATTTACGTTTCAGGGCTTATAACAAGGTGATGTAATAGTTTTTCCCAACTAATATCAGATTTTTATTTCTGCACTTTTACTTTGAGCTTTCAATGATTGAATGTTTGATTCCTACACTTTAAATACATTGTTTGTCCTTTTTTCTTTCTAGAATGGTTATGTTAACTTTTAGGGACATAATAAACTACAAAGAGCATTGCATGAACAGTTAGTAAGACCATTAGGGATCACAATTGTCGAAAAAAATGTTCGATTACTCAGATGAATAATCTCACCAAGTTAACCTCAATCTTGGCTCTCTAGAGAGCCAAGACCTTTGTTCCATGACCTTTATTGGGGATAGGGAGGGAGTGCATTTTATTTTAGTCTATATGAGGGTGATATTCATCCAATTAGGGATGGAGAAAAAATGACCCCTTAGTAGAGACAAACTTAACTATAATATGAAAATTAACTGTAATATGAAAATTACAGGTGATCTAGAGACTCATAGCCTATTTTCTCTTATAACAATCAATATAAGTACAAGCTGGATAAGTAAATGAGTCAATGAAGTCAAGTATATACCCAACTTTGCTAGCTATTGCTTTGCTGTAGGACAAAGTTTGGGAACATTACCAAAAACAATCTTAAACCTATTGTGTAGTAGCTAATTCAGCTATAAACCTTTCGATTGTATCAATTTATCCTAAACTTTTTGACAATTTGACAATGTATTCATTTCAACCAATTTTGATCTTATGTGCAAATCATGTTAATGTAGACAGTTTTTTTTTTTAACTTTTATTTTTTGAATTTTTATTTTATTTTATTTTATTTTCTTTCATATTTTTCAGATTTCGCTGTGTGACACCCTTAGCATGCCACAATAGTTACTAAAATCTTTTTACTTTTTAAGCATGCAGAAGCTTGTATGATTAAAGAACACCTAGGACATATAAAATTTCAAAGGAACACACAGAAATGCAAGCCAAGCGATCTCATTTCATTTCTTATTTCTATGTATCGTAGGTGATAGGGTCAAGATACACTAGGGCCCAAAAACTCCAACGGTTGCATTATTCTAACCTGGAGACTATATATGTATTGTGTCATTTGCCTCCCAATCACAACACATTCAAAATCTTGGCTTGATCTTTCTAAAATGCTATTGATATGAGAAATAATAATCAACCATGAGTGAGCAAAGCTCAGCAAGCGAACTATTAACCTGTCTATACTACATAAGTCAATAACAGCATATACGAGGAAGTTTAAATATAAAGGACAGAAGATCATTATGATATCAACTTACTTGAGAACCTTTCTCAAAATCAAGATAGCAAACAGAAAATGTTTCCTAAAAATAGTAACCCGGTAAAACTTGAATAAAATTTGGAAATGCACTTGATTATCTTTACTATGAATTGACTACCACCATCTTCCGAGGAACCCTATTACCTTCCGCACATCTTGCATCCATTCAGTGTCATGAAGACATCTGGGGGAACCATGTCACACCCCCCCGATAAAACTTGAATAAAATTTGGAAATGCTGTTGATTATCTTTACTATGAATTGACTGCCACCATCTTCCGAGGAACCCTATTACCTTCCGTGCATCTACATCCATTCGGTATTGTGAAGACATATGGGGGAACCATGCCACACCCCCTAGGCATCCGAAGAAATTCAGTTACCCCTCTAGGCATCTCTACTATCATCCAAGGCATTGTCATCTCAAAGACGATGGCATTCCCAAATCACACTCTCATCCCAAGGTGCAGCAATCACATATTTCAATTTAAATATGCCATCCACTGAGTTATTGCACAAGAACAGTTTAGTGTCTACCATCAACTACCCTTTACAAACCATAGAAATGATATAAACATTTAGTTAGCACTACCAGCCAAAAAGACAATTTACAAAAGGGAGTGTAGTCAAAATCAGTAGAAAAAGGGCAGCGCGCCCGCTTATAGAAATCAAGGGCTTTTGCCAAGTAAATCAATTTGAAAAATTATGAAACTTTAACATGACATGGATGAGGCTCTGAGGAACATTTTTTGTGTAGAACTCGAGGTCCAATTTAGCTTGTATGGGTAATGATAATTTTCTGAAATATGGATCAAAATAGGGCACAAAGCCAAATTGCAACAGGTTCAAGAAATCCACATTTTGGACAGTTAAATGAACTCCAAAACTCATGGAAAAATTTCACGTTATAATCTAAGATGTCATCTAAAACTTTTATGAAGGACAGTAGTCCAAATCGTTTATCAAAAGTCCTGTAAAAAATGGAAACCGAGCAAAGGTTTAGAAACGGCTTATAAAAATAATTTCAGACCTGCATAGTTTTTTATACATATTTTACACATACAAAGTCCGAAAAATCTGAAATTAAAATATGTCATAAAATAAGCCATAACACACACTCTTTGTGAAGAAAGTCTATCAAATTTATACCATAAGGACCTACACAGAATTAGCAAAATTAGGTCTGTAGTAAATTAACCCAAAAATCATCGTAACCTCAGATTTGTCCATGACTTGCGTCAATTAAGCTCAAACCAACACACACTTCAATACCCAGCATTCTCACAACAAATTAATATACTTAACATACTAAATTATTAACACTACCTGCAACAAGAATATTCCAAAACCATTGATGAACATAATTAAGGATAAAATTGATCGAGGTGACTAAAACTCGAGGAAATCAAGTTCAACATGACATAAAGGGCAGTAATTCACTTGCCTCAGGTCCTAAGCGGTATCATATCTTGGACGATTGCCGGAGAGTCCTGAACTGAAATCTGTGCTCCGGTAGTCTGCATCACGTTGAGGCGATGACACGAGACAGCGAGGATTGAGCTAAGGCATTCTTACTGGTTGAGTTGGGCCATTGAAACTAGGATGGTAATGGCTTAAACAGAGAAAACGAAAGAGAGAAGTTTCGGTCGTGAAGGAGGAGATGCAGGGGTGGAGTTCTCAAGGAAGAATGAATGGAGGGAGAGGCTGATTTTTCTTTTAAAATTTGGTCTTGTCTTTTTGACAATTATGATGGTCATTGCCTACAAGGAGAGTTGTACGATGCTTGTTGACTTAGCATCCAGGGCACTCGATACGTGAGCGGACATGACCATGAGCGGCGCAAAGAGGACGGTGGAATGTGAGGTGTTGTTGCGTGAAGAGGACAAGTGGCCGTGCACTGGTTTGCTTCGAGGTGGCGGAGGCGTTCAATGGTGATATCGTGGCCGACGTGGCGTTGAGTTGGCATTGCAGGGATGCGGTGGTGACGCAAGTGAAGCTGAGGTGGCTCGGTGATGATGGGGACGAGTTGAAGAGGCACGTCCTTGCAATGATGCGATGAGAGCGCAAATGGTGTCATCCGGTGACAAGTTCGATGATGTGACATAGACCGTCAAGCATTCAAGGCTCGTTAGCCGGATGTCACGAGAAAATATTAGGTGTAGCTCTGATTCCAACATATACTCGTCCGAGTCCACTCACCGGGTGACATGTGTCACCCGATGCCACGCTGGAATCAGAGTCGATTTTGGAAAATTGATATATTAGTTTCTCTCTCTTGCTGGCCCACCAGTCCCTCCGTCGAATTTGAAAAAGCGAAGCGCGAAGCGCTCTCTCTCCTCTGCACAATGCATTTATTATGGGAAACTTTTTTCTTTCCTTCTCAGGAAAGAGAAGCAGTCGTTCCTCTCCATTCTCATTTCCATTTCTTTCTCCACATGAAGGTTCCGAATCCGAAATTTTGAATCTGAAATTCTCTCTCCGCTCATTGCTGCTCCGGCGTTCGTCAAGCGACCGTTCCCCCGCTGTCTCCGACGAAGCACATTACGACCGCCCCTACTCTGGCGCTCGCTAGCTTCTGTCTCCATGCTCGTTGCTGCTCCGGCCAAGGAGGAGGAGATCTAGAAGATCGGGAAGCTCAACTCGGTACTGGAGGAGCGGGTGAAGTCACCATGCGTGGAAAACCAGATTTGGAGGACCTTGCCCAAGCCAACAAGGCCACCGCCAACGCCCTCTACACCAACCTCAAGTAGGTCCTAGTGTAGGTCAACAACGACGACCGCCCCCGCAGCGGGGCCTCCCCGGAGGATGAAGCGGACGATACTGCGTTGTGCTGCGGGAGCAATTACGAAGTCAGGGAGGAGAGCGGGAGGTGGGGGGGAGGGAGGCGCAGGTTGATAAGAGAAGAGGGAGGGCGATGACAACATGGTCCTGGAAGTGCGAGAAGGAGGAGGCGAGTGTGCCGTTGTTGCTATGCAGGCACCTGTGTTTGTGAGCGGTGTGTGGGTCTTCCCTCTGTTTTATCAATGGAATTGTATCCTGATGGCCATTCCTTTTTTCTTTTCTTGGTCAGATGGCCATACCCATTTTGCGAAGCAATGAAGTTGGTTCTCATAAGATGGTTCTCATAAGAGAACTTTAATGCTCAACTAGCGGACTTGAAGATAGACCGGAAAGAACTCACACACGTCCATGACACCATTCAATTCCTTTTTTCCACCGTGCGAAAACTTGACATTAAAACCGATGAAAGAGATTAAACAAAAAAGACAGCTAACTCGAACCTTGATCGACAATTTCAAGTTTTCACTTTCAAGTGTCCATCTCTTTGGCATCCCCATTGTAATTGTTCTAAGTCGAGTATCATCGAACGAGACAGTCGATCAAAACAAGCTGTAGAAGGACCCTTTTGGGTGCCAATGGCTTAGCCATTGTTCATTTTCTACGTTGGCGTGAATGCATGAGGCACGCTAGCAGGCGAGGAGTGAAGAACGGGACAACTCCGACAAGTTCAAAAGAAAGAAAATTTCATCGTATCACTGCAGCAGACAATGTGGAAAAAGAAGGTACGAGACTACCTAGGTGATTGCTCTACGTGATCAAGAAGCACAAATATACAAGAACCATGCTACGCTCCTCGAACTGGGAAAAATGAAAAACTTAGACACACTGCCTTACAGTGACAGATCTCGACAATTGCAAACCCTAGACATCTCCCTATCTTATTTCCTACATTTTAACTCAGCTCCTGGTTCTGAACTTGAAATCATCTATCGGGATGCCCTCGCAAGCCGTCCTTTCTTCGCCGGACTCATCAGTGGTGCTCAGTCCGCCCTTGCGGCCTATCTCTTGGTACCTTTCTTGCCCTATCCGCTGTTTCCTCGTCTCCCCTCCTTTGTGCCTCCCTTCTTGCCCTATCTGCTCCACCAACATCCTCCTCGTCCTCCAAGAAGGCCTCGCCGCAGGGGCGGTCGTCCTTGCTAACCTACACCAGGACCTGCTCGAGGTTGGTGTGGAGGGAGTTGGCAGTGGCCTAGCCGACATCCTCCAAATCTGGTTTTTCATGCACGGCAACTTCACCCGCTCCTCCAGCGCCAAGTTAAGCTTCCCGATCTTCTAGATCTCCTCCTCCTTGGCCAGAGCAGCAACAAGCACAGAGAAAGAAGCGAGCGTCGGAGCAAGGGCGGCCGTAATGTGCTTCGTCGGAGACGGCAGGGGAACGGTCGCTTGAGGAACGCCGGAGCAGCAATGAGCGGAGAGAGAGAATTTTGGATTCAAAATTTCGGATTCGGAACCTTCATGTGGAGGAAGAAATGGAAATGAGAATGGAGAGGAATGATAAGAAAATATTAGGTACGTCTCACGTTCTAGCGCGGCAAACGAGAGGGCAGTGGAAGCGCAACACGTGTCCTCATGGGACCCATGTTCTGGGGAGAAAAAGAAGCGCCAATTTAAAAAAATTTCAGGCTTTCTTTCTTCATGCCTCTCTCTCTCTACCCTCACTCTCTGTGTCCGACGAACTCCCTATCTCTCTCTCCACCCTTCCTCTTTCCAACTGGTGAACAACCACGAGCAATCGACGAACCAGGAGGATAACAGCGAGACGACCGCGAGCAACCGACAAAGGTGCAACCTTCCTCTCTCTGCCCTTCCATTTTCCGACCGACCGGCATGCGACTCCCTCTCTCTCTGCCCTCCCTCTTTCCGACCGGCAAACCACCGCGAGCAACCGATGAACCAGGAGGATACCAGCGGGACGACCGTGAGCAACCGACCGGCGTGCGACCTCCCCTTCTCTCTCTGCCCTCTTGAGTTTGAGTTCGCGGATAAACTGTCTACTGATTTGTTCTTTTCTCTGCAACATTCTTTCGAGCGAATGCTCCCAAAATCCAAACACTTTCTTAGTTCTTGTTAAGCTCTACAAGCAACATTCTTTCAGCAAGTGAACACCCCCAAAATTCCGACACTTTCTCAGTTCTTGTCAAACTCTATAAAAGAAAAGAAAAATTATGTCCATGTGAAAGAGAGCTTCGGATTCCACTTTTTTGGGTGAACCAAGTGGATCCAAGAGGCCATGCTTGGATCAAAACATGTAGGCTCACTCTTTCCGCCTGAATGTTTCAATGCTTGATTAATTGTTTGATGATCGTGCTGGTTTCAGCTTTGCTCTAGCTCTTGAGTTGAAGATGCGAAGCCTGAAGTTCTTTTTTTTTTTTTTTTGGTCAGATCGAAGCCTACGTCGAAGTATAGCATTTTGTTAGCATTTGTTTATGGGGTTGTGCTACGGCTTTAATGTGAAAACTTACATATATCAAATGTTGTCGTCTTGAATCTGCCATGCGATTTCGCATTACGCCAATTGCAGGACTTTCTTCTTATTGGAGTTAAACCCTGTTAGATTTTTTTACCTAGCAAGTGATCTGTTATCATTCCCTTTGCTCTCCTGCTTGCTAAATTATCCTATCTTGCCCTTTTTTGTTCTTTCTTTTGCTGATCTCCACACAGTTAAGAATGGAAAGGGTCTAAGAGGGGTTTCATGCCAAGTAGTTGTTTTATGTTGGAGGATGGCCAAAGAGAGGTAAGACAAGTAAGGGCGCGTTTGGTAACGTTTCTATTCAAAAATTGTTTCAGGGAATAGAAATATAAAAAATTATTTATGCTCCGGAGAACAATTTTTGAACAGAAGAAGGCGTTTGGTAAACTTGTTCCGAGAATAAAAAATGAACAGAAATACGTTTGGTAAATTTATGTTCTTTTTTTGTTTCTTTTAATTTTTTAATATTTTCTTTTTCTTTTTCTTTTTTCTTTCTTTTTTCTTTTTTCTTTTTTTCGTTTTTTCTTCTTTTGGCCGATCGTCGGCCTCGGCCATTGCCGACGACCGGTCGATGAGGGTTGGCGGCCTCACCCAGCCACGGCGAGGCTCGCCGGCCCCCGGCGAGGCCAAGTCTCGCCATGGTTAGGCAAGGCTCAACCTGCCTTGGCTGGGCGAGCTCAAGCTTGCCAAGATCCGGCGAGCTCTTGCCCTGCGCCGGCGAGCCTCGCCGGTGGCTGGGTGAGCTCAGGCTCGCCGAGGGCCGGCGACGCTCCGGCGAGGTCGCCGGCCCTCGACGGCCGGTCGCCATGCAACCGGCCAAAGAAAAAAGAAAAAGAAAAGAAGAAAAAAAAAGAGAAGAAAAAGATAGGAGAGAGAAAATTTGTTCTTAAAAATTGTTCCAGAAACAAGAAACATGTTTTTCTTATTTCTCATTTCTGTTCCAAATGTGTTCCTAGAAACAAAAAAAAATATATTTGAAACAAAAACGCAAACAAACGCATTTATGTTCTTTTTTTGTTCCCTGAAACAAAGAAACAAAAAATTTGTTCATAAAAAAAAAAAAGAACGTTAACAAATAGGGCCTATGTAGCCTACTTGGACATACAAATACTGTTGTCGTTGTATATCGATTGCTGATCTCTTCGATTAGAAGTCCAATCAGTTTCTAGATAGAAATCCGCATGAGTAACTTGCTGCAAGATATATAGAGAACTATCGTTTGAGTGGTAAAAATGACCTGCTGACAATTCTAGGGTTTTCCTGTGAAAAGTTTCTGCTGAGAACATGATTTAGGCTTTTCATTTTGTTATGGAGAGTATGGATCTAAAGAAGATACAAAATTTCAAAGAAGTGCCTTGGACATAATTATCTGCTTGAATCTTGGAATATGTGGTCAATGACAGTTTGCACGTAGTAGGACAAAAAGATATCAGTGATGTGAAACTAGAATGTGATGGATACGTGACAGATGATTTTTGCTTATGTTCTTCTATTGCTCTTTGCTAGACAGATCGGAAAAGTGGTGGAGCTTCTTATATCTCGTTGGCTAACAATCTTCAAAGGTGAATATAGTTCAATTGGTTTGTTGGCCGTATCTTATATGCATCAAGTGATTCCTCTAGTAGAATTGTGATCCATATTGTCTCTCCAACTAAAAAAATCATCAAGTATCATGTGCCATCAATCCATGATTCTGTGATTCTGTTCGGCAAAGTGTCATGCCTGCGCATAGCTTTTCTTTTTTTTTTTTCCTCTTTTTATTGCTGAAAGTGGTGCATTTAGAGATAGGCTCTAATTAACTTTACTTGCTTCTGCTATCTATGAACTGGATTAATATGTATTCCAGCTTTACATTGACTTTTCCATGTCCCGTTAGATCAAGGGAATGCATTTGATTAGTCTGGTAATTGATTCTGACATTCATATGCACTAGTACCTAAAGTGTTACGAATGGATATTTGTCTATTTGTTATGAATAAGTCCACAAGACAGCAATTGTTCACGGTGTCAATTTCCATGTTGTAGCTCGGTGGAGAATATGGAGAGTGCTCTCAAAGCAATGCATCAACGGATAAGCTCATTGGAGAATGGTTTTCGGAAACTGGTAAGATGAATAGAGTTTATAAAATTTCCACGTGTCATTGACTGTTTGAACGGCATTCATTGAGCACAAGCTTTACACAATATCTTTTTTTATTGAGTAAAGTCTTCATTTTATTGGACAACCTGTAGAAAAAAAAAAAAAAAAACAAGGGAGGTCACATCCCGTACAAGTCCATTGCAGCATACTGTCCCACATATACAGCTGGATCATGGTGCCAAACCTTCCTGTATTTGGGAACTTTTGGATAAGATTAGTCTGCTATCCCTAAAGTAACATTTATCTGTTGAGCAACGCCCTTCTACTCGGCACTGTCGATCACTGAGGGGAACTTTCGTCCCTGCTCGATGTAAAGGATGGGAGATCCCTTTGAGCAATCTATCATAATAGGAATCCTTGATAACTTGAGCATAATTCATCAGGTTGACTTGCAATTTGATGACCCCACGCGCCGAATGACAACATGACATAATAGTCTTCCCCATCTACACTACCAGTAGCAACAGCAAAATACTACCCAGAAAAACAAGATGCAAACTCAAATACCATGCCACTGGATTACAGCAAAGCTAGCCAACAAGAACTCGCCAATTTCTCCACAAACACTTAACATCAGCGGTAAGAGTCTTGCTTCCAAAATCTGCTTTAAGAATAAACACTTAAAGAGCAAGTACATTCGAGATTCTTCATGTTTTCCGCATAGCACACAGGTGCTATCAATGTTAGACCAAGTTTTCACCCTGTCCAATGTGTGCAACCAACCTATTATATTGGTTCTTTGGAAACGGTGACTTGTCAGATTAAGAAAGCGGTGACTGTGGGAAATCCTAGTAAATGTGAAGCAAATTGAGATGTAGAAGAAATTTATTGAACTACGAGTTTGGTTCATTGACTGATTTTTCTTCGTTAGAAATGCATTCAAATAGCAGGTAACAGAATAATCTCCTTATGAGAGGAATGGTTAGAATAGCAGTTGGGACATCCCTTACAAGCTATTGGTGATTGGATGTAAGCTGCCTTGTTCTTCTTTAGCTTCAATGAAAGATGGAAAAGGATGGAAAAATGAAGAATATATTCTAGGATCAACATCAACATATTTAGGCCTAATGTGGGAAAGTCCTAACTATGATATCGCAGATGTGGATCGAACCATTTCTAGTTCTTCAAATAGTATCTTCTTGTATGGAGCTTGCACATGCGATCTTGGAGAAGATAGTGCTTGAAAGTAATTTGATCAAGAGGAATGCTGGATTAAAACTTGTGTAGTATAGCTGTTATTGTAATTTTAGCCTCATGTTAATAGTATATTGGTTCTTTGGAAACGAGGTTGCAAAATCTCAATGTTTTGTCCTTATGCTAGGAGGGTTAATACCTTTTCTTGTTCAGTGACCTAGAGTTAAAGCCTGTTGGAATGTTGGAAGCGAAACTTGTCCAAGCAAAGGAGTTAACAAACAAGGACCTCGTTGGGAAATCAGATCCTTACGCTGTGTTGTATGTCAGGCCTCTTTGTGATAGAATGAAAAAGAGTAAAACAATTGTGAGTTCCTTAGCAGTTGCTTGGTCCTTGAACTCTTTAATTTTTTAAACTAACAGTGGAAGAATTATTTTTTCAGAACAATGACTTGAATCCAGTCTGGAATGAACACTTTGAATTTATTATCGAGGATGCATCTACTCAGCACTTGGTGGTTAAAATAAATGATGATGAGGGATTCCAGGCGGCTGAGTTGATTGGGTGTGCTCAGGTATAGCTAAAGGACCTTGAACCAGGTAAAGTGAAGGATGTGTGGTTGAAGCTGGTCAAAGACTTGGAAATCCAAAGAGATAATAAATATAGGGGGCAGGTGAGTATACGGGTTTTTTGTTAAATGTTTCATAGTCCTTTCTTTTTTCTTTAATCTACTCTTCGACCTTTGTAGACCCCTATCTATTTTTTGTTCCTTCCGCCTTTTCTACCATCCAAACCATAATATAAGGAGAAAATGGTATAGTGCAAATGAAGGAACTTCCTCTGGATCTCCAGACCCCTACTAGAATTGCATACATTTTGGCTGCCTAGCACACTTATTGGTTTCTTCATCTTCATTTCTCAAATAGGCCTGGCTGTTTTCTGAATTTCGTAGTGCTGGAAAACTTGTATAAATGCCCATCTCTCGAGCAATTTTCTGAATGTTGAAGAAATAGCAAATTCCACTGGCTAAGAAATCAATGTGATGCTATTTGTGGGAAGTGCTATCCATGTCATTAGTACTAATTTCTATGTATTGCCATCATGACTTCACTCTTCTCTTTTCTGTATCACGGGTTAAACATATTTCTTGCAGAAATGAATTATTTATCCCCTCTGCTATGCTCAAAATCAAGGTGCATTTGGAGTTGCTGTACTGTCCCAACGAGATGGACAGTGGTTTTACCAATCCGTTCAAGCGTGATTTTTCAATGACCTCTTTGGAGAGGGTTCTAAAAGGTGGAGTGAATGGTCTTGAAGTTACTGAAAATGGAAATGGAAATATGCCGAAAAAGAGGGATGTAATTGTCAGAGGAGTACTTTCTGTCACTGTGATATCCGCCGAAAATTTACCATCCTCAGATCTGATGGGCAAAGCAGATCCGTATGTCGTAGTGAGCATGAAAAAAATCCGGATTGAGAAATAAAACCAGGGTCAGTTTTTTGTTGTGCATGCCTTTGATTGTAAAAATTTCCTGTTTGCTTTTAACCTTCAATAAATATCTTTGCATTGTCGCTTAAAAAATCTGTTGACTTTTCTACTTGCATATGGCATCCCTTATTCTTTTAATGAATAGCTGAGACTGGTTCGATGAAGAATTTATGCTTTAATCTTCGTGTTCTGCCATATAAATACAAATAAACAGTATGACCTTCATCAAGTTAGAAAATCCATGCCAATAGGGTAATTTCGGACATAAGAGATTGTCTTGTTTTGCTTTCTATTATTTCCAAGCTTCTAACAAGGACTCTTTGTTTTTCAGGTTGTGAATGACAGTTTAAACCCTATTTGGAATTAGACATTTGACTTTGTTGTAGAAGATGGCTTACATGATATGCTGATTATCGAAATCTGGGATCACGACACATTTGGGAAGGTAACATTGCTCTCCTGTCCGAGTATTTAGTTATGCAACTGACATCAAAGGGGTCGTTTGCTTTTAGTTTTTCAGCGAGCAAACACAATCAAGAAGCTAGCAAGCATTTTTGGAATAAACAGTGTGTATGCAAGCAATTCTGGCACATATAGGCTTTGCAGGAGAGAAGTTACTTGAAAGAGAAATAGAGATGAAAGTGGCTTTGAGTGTCCGCTACGCAGTAGTGTGTAATTGGAGTACTGTGAGCACAGATGCTTCATGTTTCTTTATAAAAAAATTTCAGCTTATGGTTTCATTGCACATCTTCATTTCAAGTAGAACATGCCCTCTAACAAATGGAAATTCCCATGGCACCACAATCATATAGTTTGGTTGACACCACATTACCACATTTGAGCTGTGGAGGATGTAAGATCTTTTGTGTGTTGAGGTTGGTACTCGTTAGAACTATTAGGCTCAAAGGTTGTCCATAGCGAAAATGCATCCATGCATTATCATCCCTTTTTCAGGAACCGTTTCATCTAGTTTCTGGCTTGTGTTAACTTGTGCATCTCTAGTGCTGTTTCACAGGTACTCAATGCATAAATTTCTTTTTGGTTATTTGCATTCTCATTTGACTTACAATTCACTTGTGGCCCATTGTTCCCTAGGGAGAAAGAATTGGCTGCTGTGAAGATCAATGCAGCTGACGTTGATATAATCGCTAATGAACTTGAGGTCAATCAGCTTATGCCATGTGCTTGAACGCATTTATTCTCACTGGCCTGAGCTTTCTAATATTGTATGGTAAATTCTGAAAACAGCTGGATCGGAAGGTGACTGAAAGGACCTTACGTGAGCATAAAGGTGATGTTGTTGCTGCAATTCGTTCCTTGCTTCGATAAAGAATTGGTGGCACGAAAAATGAGATTTGTGATTTTTCTGAGGACATATCGACTTGCCCATAACATTGTCCAAATAGGATCAAAAAGCTATATGAGTCGTGCTTCTTTTGGGGATACATGACTTGCTTTTTGGGAGATTGTTTGTACTCTCGCCGATTTTGGTTGCTAATGTTCAGCCGTGCATTTTTGCCCTTCCATGTTGTTCATGCCAGGAATTTTGGACGGTACGAAAAGCATGTACAATTTCGACGAACAAAAAATCATAAATCCACAAGCCTATGCTCAATAATGTGAGGTCAATTTCTGATACAAAGCTTGGAAGAGTTGTTGGGTTGATGCCTGGTTGGATGGTGACCCTAAGTCCGAGTTCATTAGACTGAATTTAATTCGAGAAACTAAATCATCTAACTTTTTGGAAAACTGAAGACTTTTGATCGCATGTAAAATTTTGTTGAAGCAGCCCCTGGCACAATCGGCTAACTAACGACTGTAGAAAAGGCATGGATATCTTCATTGATGGACTTCCATGGGGTGAACAACTTGGGCTAACGGCGATTTAGAAGCAGAATCTGCCTTGAGCTTTAGTAGTGCGCAACCCCTGTTACCATTGCAAATCTCTCTGTTTCACCACTAAGGGTCGTCAAAGTCAATTTGATTTGTACAGCTTTAAGATGAGAATCAAATGTTCCCCTATAAATGTATCACATAATGTGCTCAGCCTCTGATCTCCACGACACTTTGCAACATATCTACAAGATCCTTTGACTTTTCCAGTAACTGCACAAAAGCGACATACAATCATCCTAGATCCACCCGCAATTGGATTGCTCAAACGAAGGACAAACATTCTATCCTCTTGAAATGGTCCCAAAAATCTGGTCGCCAAATTTCATGGTCCAGAAGCGGCAAAGCAAGTCGAGATTGGTTGGCAACATCAACTTGTTGGCGAATAGCCAGGTTTGCTTGGACTGTTCGCCAATGTAATGAATAGACAAATCCTCTTGATGCACCGGATGGTTCACGTTTCCCTTGGAGTGCTGTCGCCACCAGCAAAGCGGGAAGCCTGAAATTGAAGTGCGTTCTGTCTCTGCAAATCTTTGAATCTTTCCAGTATTTCTTGGAACATCGGTCGGCACTTTGGATCACTGGTTAGGAGAAAATGCAGTTCCCACATCAGTATCGAATTGTAACAAAATGACAAATTTTTGTCCTCACAAAAAGCAAAAAAAAAAAAAAAAAAAAAAAAAAAAAAAAGCTTCTGAATGACATCAACTTATGCCAGAAGAAGAAAAGGTCATGAAACTGCCTAAGAGATTCAAGGACTTCAAATCACGATGAATGATAGGTGGATTGTAATGATGCAGATAATTCATGCCCCTAGCCTGAAAAGTACCCAATTCAATAATTACATGTTAAAAGCAGCAAGATAACATACAAGAGATAGTAGAATTCAAATAACTGAAAAACTCTGGAGGCCAAAAGTTCACTCCAAGCAGTCTCAGGAAGTTAGGAATGCTAAGGTTCAAGACACCCGTCTCAAATTTTTATCAGCATGGAAGTAAAATGTACATTTAAAAGATATCAACAAGAACAAAAATAGGGCAATATAAAAACGAGCAAAACAAACGCTGACAGGGAAACAGATGAAAAAAACACATTTAGGTGACCAAAATGTAAAACACTGCACCTACAAGAGAATGAATTTGGGTACATCCTGAATGTACATGTAAAAGATATCAACAAGAACAAAATGAGGGCAGTATAAAAAGGAGCAAAACAAATGCTCACTGAGAAACAGATGAAAAAAAAACATTCAGGTGACCGAAATGTAAAATACTGCACTTAGAAAACAATGGATTAAGTTACACGATTAAGAAGCAGATACTTACCACATCCAAAGCCATATGAACACGGCATCTCCAATCCAACTTGGCTGTGTTCCTCTGCAGTAAGCGAAACAAACTTCCACTGAATCAACACATGTAACAACTGTTAGTTCCATAGAGACGGGATATCGACAGAAATTACAATCACTGAAAACCAACAAACCAGACATTACAACAAACTTTAACATGATGCACCATATAATCAAAAAGCCTGCTTTTCAAAAGCATTGAGAAAGTACCGTGGAAGAAAATCTGTGACTATGCAGAGGCGCTGAGGTGAAGTTACTGCTCCCATGAAAAGCCAAACATTGGGGTGCCGAAGTCTTTTCATAAGAGACGCCTGCAAGGACAAAAAAACTGTCATATTAATGGTACTTTATGAAAAGTGAGAAAAATTGTGGCAACATCAAAAGAGGTTCTCAGAAAATGCATGGTACTACGCATGCTGAGGGGGAGAGCACGGACATATAACAATCGCAAAGTCCTATGAGAAAGTTCCTCATTTTGAGTAAAACGAGAAGGTATAATCCTTTCGTAGACCCACATGCTATTACATCTATCCAACACAACACAATTAATCATAATGCAATGGATCAAGGCATGGAAAATATAAGGAAAAATATCCATAATCCTTTGGCAAAAAAAAAAAAAAAGATCAAAACCTGCTATCACCACATGTACTGGAAATGTTGCGTTGCTGTATTAGTGGAACAACACTTGAATTAAAATTGCCAATGCCATCACTAATAGAGCTGACACCAATAAACTATATCCGTGCTTTGGGGGAAAAAATCCCAGTTGCTACAGAATAAGCACCAAAAATTCTATTCATTAAAAGGCTTCAGAATTTCATAAAATAATAAAATATAGGCTAGTCATACAAGTGCAGAGAGACAGAGATAAATGCATGCAGTTCGAACATATTGGTCAATCTTACTTCATCTCTTTATCACACTGGTTTTCAGAATGTTCTTCCTAAACGATCTGACTATGTAGTTCTTATCAGGAAAAGAAAAAAGAAAAAACAGAACAATCAGAAGATGTAGGGCAAGTGACACCATAAATGGAGTCATTTGGCACCTCGATGTTGACTCGTCACATCCTGGGATAATATAGATCACTTGTTGGGCTCATTATCAACTAAAAGGCCAACCCATTATCCCTCACTTCCTCAGTCTGAATATAGATTATCAACTGCAATTACAACCTGTCAAGGAAGGCCCTTATCAAAATTAAACCAGCCAGGTCGCATCCAGCAATCACTAAACACTATCATTACAATGTTTTCACGATTTCAATTAACAAGTCAAGGACAGACCAACAGGCTTAGAGCAAGACATAGCCTGCAAATCATGTCCTACGAGAGATGCCTTGTTCAAATTAAAAAGTCTAGCGACCCTCAGCATGTCCTGGCTGAATAATATTAGAAACAAAGAGAACTCATGAGACATAGTAAAACAAAAAAGAAAACAAACCTCTTGTCTAAAGGAATTTATCAATTCTTCTGAATATTCTTGCATCGAGAATACCTTCACCGCCACATCCTGCAACTGGATTAAATGCAGAGAAAGTTAAAATCCAAAAAAAAAAAAAAAATCATCATCAGGAGATCACATAGGTCTATACCAAACAGTGAGATAAAGTAAGAAGCCAAATGCATTTCACTAAATCTCTTCATTCATTTAGCAAAATAAGTAAAACATAGCAGAACGCACCAACTAAAGTTACCCACATCATTTAGTTATATATGGGGACAACGCAATATCGCAAAGTCAATTACAACACTACTCTCCTTTCTTTCCACTTCTCCACAACAAGTATTTGTGCCACATTTATCGTGCCACTTATAGCAAAACACAGAATAATGCCTACTGTCCAGACAAAGGACACATTTCTCCTGTGTTTCATGTCGGCAACATGAGCAAAATTCACTCCACCACCATGCATTACATATTATAAAGAGAACTTGAAGTCCGTAAGTGAATAGCATAAGAGATAGCCAAACGCTATTAGAGGAGTGAGATAAGTAGTACGTATACCATGAAGTGAGGTACGCGCATTTTACATCATGACAGCATGCATCACTCTGTTAAACTAAATTCAAGGGGAGTAGAAGAACATACCGATCCGTACCACAGAGCGTGATAGACAGTTCCACAAGAACCTGAGAGAGGAGGAACGGCAGACTAAATATCAGAATGAACACTAAGAGAGTACAGTATTACCATAAGCATCGCAAACACACGGAAACAAATATGACCAAATGATCTCAGAAGCAAGAAAAATCTACACTGCATGACAATAATCAATTGAGACTGGATGCATTTGCAGTCCATCTCAGCAAAGTTATTGGGGAATATACATATAAACATCAATATGGAAGAATAACAGACCTGGCTTTTCAAGGACTATCCATGATTTGCAACAATAGCACTCATTTTAGAGCCTTTTCGGAGTATGTCCTCCTGGCATAATGAATAGCCAGACCCAAGATTAAAGAAAAACTATAGGCGAAAAGCATACTACTAATGACTTTTCAGGCATCGCTGAACTCCTATAAAATCCCTTCTGTCACCCCGTCAGACAGAGAAAGAGAGAAAAGAGAAAGCGAGAAATTACCTGGACAAGCCGGTGCCGGATCTGGAGCCGGAGGGGGGGCGCGGTGGTTTGCCGGTCACGCGGCGGTTCGCTGTCGAAGAGAGGGAGGGCAGACAGAGACGCGAGGAGAGACAAAGAGTAAGGGACGGACGAGTCGGGGCCGGAAGCGGAGCCAGAGGGGCGGCGCGGTGGTTCGCCGGTCGGAAAGAGGGAGGGCAGAGAGAGAGGGAGGTCGCACGCCGGTCGGTCGGAAAGAGGGAGGTCGCACGCCGGAGTGCGAGAGAGAGGGGAGGTCGCACGCTGGTCGGTCGGAAAGAGGGAGGGCAGAGAGAGAGAGGGAGGTCACACGCCGGTCGGTTACTCACGGTCGTCTCGCCGGTATTCTCCTGGTTCGCCGGTTGCTCGCGGTGGTTCGCCGGTCGGAAAAAGCGAGGGCGGGGGAGAGAGGGAGTTCGTCGGGGAGAGAGAGCGACAGTAGAAAGAGAGGCGCAAAGAAGAACCGCGCGACGGAAAAGCCTCTCTCCATAAGCTACAGTAGAGGAAAATTTTCAAAATGGGCGCCCGAAATTGTGAGTCCCACGAGACACGTGTTGCGCTCCCACCGCCTTTTTGTTTGCCACGCTGGAGCGTCTTACGAACCTAATATTTTCTCGAGGAACGACTGCTTCTCTTTCTTGAAAAGGAAAGAAAAATGTTTCCCGTTATAAATGCACTGTGTAGAGGAGAGAGAGCGCTTCGCGCTTCACTTTTTCAAATTCGACGGAGGGACTAGGGGGCCAGCAAGAGAGAGAAACTAATATATCAATTTTCCAAAATCAACGCTGATTCCAACATGGCGTAGGGCGACACATGTCACCCGGTGAGTGGACTCAGACGAGTACACGCCGGAATCGGAGCTACACCTATATTTTCTCCGGATGTCACAAATTGGCATACAAAATAATAATAAAATTTTGAAAAACTTATAAAAATGCAAAAATTATTTATACCAATGTCGATCGTGTCATGTAATATGGTTGACATCTAACTTTTCTTCCTCTTTTTGACTTTGCAATAATTTTATTGTTTAATTTCTTTTCTTTTCAAGAACCTTTGGATTTCTTAAATCAATGATGCTATATCCCCATCATCATTGCTGTTGTTGCTATTAGCTACATCTGTAATGGACTTTTTACCTTTGGATTTTCTCGGCTTATTGTTGGATTGATTTCATAAGTCAAGGGAATTCTAATAAGCTTGTCCAATGTCAAGAGTTGAGATATTTTAGCTTTGTGAATTGACAAACTTTCCATGAACTCATTCTTGTTGGAGTGCACCAAGAAACTTGCTTGAAGATTCCTCATTGTGTAGATCTTTTCATTTTCAGCAAGTTCATTCATGATGCCCGTGTAGCACGTGAGCATTTCGTTGATAACTTCATTTGGCTTCATCTTGAATGTCTTAGAATGTTCAGTTTCATTTCCTTAGTCTATCAATTTCTTCAAATGTAATTTTGGAGTTGATCCCAAATATATTTATCTATCACGCAAGAAGAAATACTCAAAATTTAGATAAGACAATACATAATGTGCAAAGTGAATAGTTTTAAGAAATTAATGCAAGTCCTCTCTAGATATCACGATTAATGGGCATGGGTGGAGCTAGAGATTGCTCCACTCTATCTTGTAGTGAGATCACGCAGGATGAAAAACGAATAACACCAACTTAATAATCCAAGATTGAACAAATTTAGTTGTTTAAAAGAATCCACATAAGTAGTGTTACTAGAAAGTAAGGCTGCTTAGTTAGATTAGATAATCTTTTGTCCAAAAAGCTTAATCAAAGTTAATAAAGAAAAATCTTTCAAAACTAAGAAGGACGGTTCATAAATTTTGAAAGAACCTTTAGTAAAATACAAATCTGGAAGATTTCACTTCAAAATAAAGAAATCCTTAAAAGCAACAAAGTAATTCCAGAAATCATGAGTTTAAAGAATGGATCATCAATGACAAGAAATTTGAGAAAACACATCTCATGGAGTTAACCATAACAAAATCTTTATGCTCAGAAATAAAAGAACCTATAATAACAAGTAACAAGGCCCTAGTATCAATTATTAAGGCTCACAATACAATTTAAAGGGGGTAAAGAGGTTGAACGAGAAACTATGAAGGACTTTTGTCGAATATAACATGTTAAACTCCACCAGTATCAGAAATAGTTTAACATAATCAGGAATGGTGATTATAAATAGATACATAATAAGGAGTAGTTATGATAATAAAGAGATGAACGGTAGCACATTAAAATTGATTTTCCCTCTTTCCACTTCTGCCCCCATCCCCTTTCCCCATTTTCCCCCCAAAACCAATCTCTCTCTCTCTCTCTCTCTCTCTCTCTCTCTCTCTCTCTCTCTCTTCCTTAGGTTGGGACTCACTGGCCTCCGGTTAGAGGTCATAACGTTGAGCCTCAAGCTGCAAGCTCAGATCCAACGACGATTGTGGCGGTCGCAACAACCACAAGCTCCTTTGCCTCGTTAATAGAGGGAGCGACGGCCAAAAAAGACGTGCTATCTATCGGAAATGACTCGTGAGGCTGAATGCTGTGACAGTTGGAGAGATGTGACCGCAAGTTGGCAACAGAGATGGAGTGCAATGAATGAGGCAGATGGGAATTAATGTTCATGTTTAAAATTTTCAGCGTGAATTCCAGAAAACAAATGAGTGGTTCTAATAATTTTTACGTGTAAAGGATTTCAACCCAGTACGAACGGAGTTAAGTGCCTATATAATTTGGGATCAGTCACATTCATAAAGGCGGAGAGTACATGAAATGCTCATAAAGTTGACATACAAACTTTTATGAGTAATACCATAACAGTTTTTTTTTTTTTTGGTCGAATATGCGATAACAGGTTTGGCACAAGAGGAGCCATCAAATTTGACCATGCAAATAAAGGCAATATATATATATATATATATATATATATATATATATATATTAATAAAGGCAATATATATATATATATATATATGAATCCAAATATATCCTAAAACTATATGAATTTTGGGATGTAACATATTTAGCATATTCTCTCCTAAATGCGAAAGAAAAAACTACACTAAAAAATTAGAGGGCTCTTTAGGTGAAGAGCATAGACTCTACCGCACCTCGTAGGGAGTATTTGGGAAATTGATAGGTTGGTATAGTAGCTGTCCGTGCCAGTAAAAGTGGAGAGGTTGGTGAAACACTCATTGCAAGATTAGCTTGTGTTTTGCACAGTATTTCTTGATCGAGAGGACAAGATGAGTTAAATGCCTACATAATTTGGTATTAGTCACATTCATAAAGGGGGAGGGTGCACGAAATGGCCATCAAGTTTTTCCTTTTTTCGAAAAAATGCTTATCAAGTTGGCATACAAACTTTCACGAGTTGTACGATAACTGGCTTGGCTCAGGATGAGCCATCAAATTTGACCGTACAAATAAATGTAGCATATATATATATATATATATATGTATATATATTATATATTTATAAAATATACATACACTCCCTCCTTTTTCTTTTCCCCTATCTAAGAATTCAAGGTTTTCGCACTAAAAACAAGAATGTAAATCGATATGGGCATATCTAAACAAAATTATTTATATTTATTATCTTCCATTAGTCTGATTACCCGATTCCTTACCTCTTTATGCGAAAATCAAATATATCTTCTTTCCTTTTCGATTCAATCAAATATGTACCGGCCTTTCTAAACAAAACTAATATATGGATTGTTCCAAAGTTGGAACCACTAAAGTAAAAAGAAGTGCTTATCTATCACCTTCTAAACTCGAGATAAGTGCGTAATCAATCCACGATATTTTGCCGTTGATTGATCTAGTTCTTAATATCTTATTTTGATTAATTGAGTCCTTAATGTTTGAAAAACGCCGTTATCAACTCCTGAATTTTCTATTAACGGGTTTTGCGAGTCTTAAATGCTAGGAATCCTTCACGTCTCTCACATGGCCTTTCTCTGATGTTGCGTAGCCATGGACCGTAGAATTATACGTTGTTTTCAACGTTGGAAATCTAGTATGAGACTTGATTGAACATCTTTTTGCAAAATATTAAAGGCTTAATCCATCAAAATAATATTTCAGGCATGAATTGACCAATGGCCAAAAGTTAAGAGCCCAGTTTATACTTTTCCCTAGAGGAGCATGATTTTACAATAGGACAGGGAATTGGATAATTGGACTAATGAGAACCAGTTTGGTTTCAGATTGTAACGAGACTTGGTCCAATTCTTAGTTTCTCGGGAATATGGGAGAGCTGAACCAAGAACTTACTTAAGTAGTACCGACACCGGCACACAACAAGCCACACGACATAACATGACATATCGACATGTCATTTCTAAAAAATAGAAAATTCTAATACGTTGTAACAAATTATATATTAAATATATATTTATATATATTATCATTTTTATGTTTATTTCGATTAAATTAATTTGATTCAAATTCACAAGTAAATAAATAATAATAAAATCTAAAATTAATTTTATACTAAAAACATTAATCCACCATTTATTGATATCATTCGTTGTTTCAATTTAACAAATTCAACTCCATTCCAATAATCCATAAAACTTGGAAGTAAAAAAATAAGTAATTCATATTCTGGACTTGTTTGTCAAGCATATTGGAAGAGAAGAGAAAAAAAATTGAGAAGCAAATTGTGTATAACAGGAAGTGAGAGTTATAAAAGAAAAGAAGAGAAAATTAATTTTTTCTCCATTTATTATTTTTATTTTTTTACATATAATATATTTTGACCCCTCATTTATTTAAAATTTTTAAAATTGATCTCGTGTACTCGAATCACGTGTCGGAAACTCGCATGTCGGAGAAGTGTCGAGAAAATTGACCAAGCATCGGATTTTCCAACACGTATTGACCAAGTATTGAAAAAGTATTTGAAAGTGTCAGACACGTATTGGAGTGTCCAACATAACATAAAGGCGAAAAGTGATTCTTAACTGGGAAACTACAAAACCCTATTATAGAAATTGACCCTATTATAGAAATTGACTTATGCACTTTGGATTAAAGCCCTAATTTTCCTCTTCAAGAGCAACTTCGTGGCTTTCTTCCTTTCGGAGAAAATTACTTCCCCCTGAAAGTCTTACTCTTCATTGCTGTCACCACCACCGGCCGAGGGAAGGCACAAGTGATGAGCTCCACTAGCGACAAGCTCTTGCGCGGTTTGTTCATTCTTAAGTGACCTAGGACAATAGAGGGAAGAGAATGAAAGTCGTCGTTGTAGCATCAGTCACAAGGCCTAGTTCCCTGAAGACTTTAGGATCGTCGACTTAGAATGCCTCTGGTAACCATTCTATTTCTAAGAACAATTTCTATTAAAAATGATTTAATTTTGTTTTGCTTTCTAAATGAGTTTATAAGCAATTGAAGGTATTTGGTAATTATTCAAAATTTCTATTTCCAAAATACAAACACATTTGGTGTGTTCCCTAAATTTTTTGTAGCTTGGAATTTTTTAAAATTTTTTAATAATTTTACTATGTTTTTCTTTTTCTTTTCTTTTTTCATCCCTTTTCTTCTTCTTTGGTGGGTTGCCAGCCATAGCAATGGCCGATGACTAGCTGGGCACGGTTCGACAACTTGCTGGAGCCTCTCCAGGTTAGGACAAGGTTTGACAAGCTCATTGGATCCTTGCTAGGGTTGTTGGGTGAGCTTGCTTGGCCACTAGCAAGGTTGAGTCTTGCAACAGATGATGATAGGGCCTGGCGAGGCTTTAGCGAGCTTGGGTTTATAAAGGCTGTGTTCATGTCTCCAGCGCTTGAGTTCTAGTCCCGACCCTTAGGCTTGGGTCCACAAGAATGTTTATTCTTATAAATTTAATATTTAATAAAAATTGAATTTTAAATTATTTTTATTTTTAAATAATCGAATTATTTTAAAAAAAAATGTTTTCTTTTCTTTCTTCTTTCTTTTCTTCTTTTCTTTTTTTCTTTCTTTTCCTTCGTCCTTCTTCCTTTGTTGGTCGTGTGCCTCGGTGATGACTAGTAGCCCAACAACTGGCCAAGACACGACCAGTGAGCTCGAGGCTCGATCAATTTAGGGTAGCCCAAGCGTTGCCAAGATCAACAAGCTTGTGCCTCACAAAATCCAGGTGAGTTCAAGCTTTGCCAAGGTGGGCGAGCTTGTGGATTGGTTGATCATGGCAAGCTCGCGACTTGCCAGATCCAGGCAAGCTCTCACTTCGACCTCACCTCAACCTCGCACGCCTCGTGACGTGGCCCTTAAACTCGTACCTCAACCTAGCTCTCAAGCTCGAGCTCTCTTGAGCTTGCCTTAACCTTGAGCTTTGACCTTGATAACCTTGAGCTTTGACCTTGAGCTCGGGCCTCGCCATATTTGATCAGAAAATGTTTTTGATCATATATTGCCAAGCAAAAAAAAATAACCGTTTTCTTGGAAAATGGTTTGGAAATTTTCTTTTATCATTGAATTTTCTGTGAAATAAACATACATAGTATATATTCAAGTATAAGCACATCTTGGTACAATCAAAATAAAAAGGAACTCCAAATCATAGTGGTGGAAGGTGGTCTATCCTACAAGACTAAAAAATAAGTGATAAGATAAAAAAATAGGTGCTGAGCCAAAACTTATTAAATGAAATCTCTGAGTATAAAGTAGGAGATTATCATATTACTCAACCTAGTATATATACAAACAACATGAGTCCAAGGCAATAACCATGCATGACAAATGCATAAACAAGTGTTTTTTTTTTCCTTTTTTAAATCATGACATGCCAATGAAAACCATTAAAAATATGCAAGTTCATTCACTCAAAAACAAGCAAATGACATATTATTTTATGATACACTAGCATTACCTAGTAGCTCACAATTATACGTAGGGAATGTGTATTCCCCACTGGTCATGAAGCTCACCAGTATACATAAACAAGTTCATATTTGTCATTATAAGTATGAACTCATTTATATATATTAGATATCTTCATCAGACAATGTTTTTGACCATACATTACCAAAAAAAAAAAAACCGTTTTCTTGGAAAATGTTTTTGAAATTTTCATTTATAATTGAATTTTCCGCGAAATAAACACACCAAGTATATATCCAAGTATAAGCACATCTTGGTACAATCAAAATAAAAAGGACCTCCAAATCGTAGTGGCAGAAAGTGATCTATCCTACAAGACTAAAAAATAAGTGACGAGCTAAAAAATACGTGGAGAGCCAAAAGTTATTAAATGAAATCCCTGAGTCTAAGGTAGAAGATTATCATATTACTCAACCCAGTATATATACAAACAACGTGAGTCCATGGCAATAACCATGCATGACAAATGCATAAACAAGTGTTTTATTTTTATTTTTAAATCATGACATGCCAATGAAAACCATTTAAAATATGCAAGTTCATTCACTCAAAAACAAGCAAATGACATATTACTTTATGATACACCGACATCACCTAGTAGCTCACAATTATACATAGGGAATGTGTATTCCTCACTGGTCATGAAGCTAACCAATATACATAAATAAGTTCATATTTGTCATGAAGCTCACCAACATACACATGTGAGTTCATATTGATCATGAAGATATCTAATATATATAGATGAGTTCCAACTTATGATTGGCTACTCATGAGGCATTTTGAACACTCCTAGAGCATTCCAAACATATTCTGCTCCTGTTCGGTGTGCAATTTGGTTCATTCCTACTCCCTTCGCCATCTCAAAAGTTTTCCATGAGCCACTTCTTGTTCGAGCCTTCTAGCCTAGATGATTACTCCCTTCCCTACTTAGACTTGGTCATTATAAGCTTTAGTCTGGTTCATCCCCAAACCACACACCTACTAGAGAAGGTCCCACTTGGGCATCCCTCGATTATCTTATATAATTGACAATGTGACACTGGCAACTCATATTATTGACAACATGAACATCAACTACTCAAATAATCAGCAAACTGAACATTAGCAACTCTTAGCTAGTAAATTGGTAGTTTAGTTAAATTACAAAGATATCACTTTCAGGTTTAATATTCATCGTTTTCACATTCTTGTCACTAAAAGATTGCCATCACATCTTAGAAAAACAATCGAAGACCCCCTAAGAAATCTATCAAACACATCTTAGACATGTAACAAACTTGATGATCCTATTCAAGTGAACATAAAAATCTCACATACCATTATTGTAGCTTAACTACACTTGACAACAAAAGCCAAATATATGTTGACAATCAACAGTCATCCAAGTTAAGAGTACTAAGTAGATCAATCTAACTTAGCCTTTAGAGTTTTCACTTACCTCAAATAGAAGGTTAGAATAAAATCAAAGCTTTCATCACACTCAAAGCAAAATCATCAAGAACAAATATTAACATCTCTCAACCTTTTAAAAGATAATAAAACCCACAAGTTCACCTTGTAATCTCTTGAAAAAAAGGAATTTTGAAGATTTGACAACAAAAGAATAAAATCTTTCCTTTCACATGAAAGATAGGAAGATGAAAATATAAAAGGAAGATCTCTTTTTTCTTTCTTTGCAAAAATAAGTTGTAATTCTTTTTTAAAGTTGAAGACATATGGAGACTTATTTATAGGCCAAGGGAGGTGAGAACTAGTAACTTAACTTAATAGAAATAATGAATTAAGGTTAAAAAAATATGGTAGGTGGAAATGCAAGATAGGTGGTCAAGTTAGAAAACCAGAAGTGACATAATCACATCATCCAATGTGGATAAACCAAGTAATGATGATCTTAAGTAAAAACGCTAGGTGTAAAGAGAGGAATGGCGCTTTACTCCAAAGGATACAAGTGGCCTCAAAAGTGGCTTAATAAAAGTAGCCAAAATGAGATATTTTGATTGAAATGTCAGAGAACTCCTTGTTGGCCAAGTAAAAGAAATGAGTAATTGAGAGCATTAATAGGCTAAAGTTGAAAGAGATGATGTAATGCATGATATCAAGGTTAAACTAAGTTCAATGTCACAAACTAAGGATGTGGGGCTTAAAATACCTGGTGGAAAAATGAAGAAAGAGTATATAAATTAAAAATGGACAAATGGCTCACCTATATGGTTTCCAAATTATATATTTTTGTTAAGTTATTAAAGAATCTTGAAAATCAATACATAAATAAGGAAATCAATGTCTGTTTCAAGCAGGGATAAATTAGAAAAATATTTTGAACTTACTAAAAACATTAGTGAAAAAAAAAACGGATGCCAAGAAAATCTCAATTTAGTAAGTTTAAAAGTTGAATATTGTCAAAACTGCAATTTGAAGACTACAACTAATATGGTGGTAAATTAATTGTTGCCACTTAACATCATCGACATACATGTCAACACCTATCAATTTAATCTCAAAAAATAGCACTTCGGTGACTATGACCTAGGAAATTCATCCAAATACTAATACTGAAAGTTGAAAATTATGGACGGCACATATGCATTTTTATCATTAGTCTTAATTGGTGCACTTAAAGAACTTGCTGACTAAACCTATTAAGATTGTTTTTATGGGACTATTAAAATATAATTTTAATATGTAGTATATACTGTTGCAATTTAAAGATAATTTCGCACCATACTTTAATAAATACTAGGTATCAAGTTGGTATATCCAACTTACGCTGTGTTTGACAATCAAGATAAAATTCAGAATATAATAAAATTATCATATCCTATGTTTGATGTCTATTTAAGATAGGATAAATGGAGATATTAGGGGATATAGACCAGATAAAATTATGCATTGGGGGAAGTGGAATAAATGTGAATATGATTTCTAACATCTATAATGGGAAAGTTATTTTTCTTGAATGACAAATTTTTTAAATTAACAAAATTAAAATTATATCTCAATATAAAAAGTATTTAAATTCTAACATGAGAAATTCAAAATAACAAAAAATAACAATTTAGTTATTGTAATTTAATCTTATTTTCAATTGTATATATTTGAATTTAATTATATTTTTTATTTCAATATATAAATATATTTATATTTATTATATATTTTAGGAATTTTAGTATTTTACGTATATTAGTAAAAATTACTATTTAATAAAATTTTATTAGAGAACAATGGGAGGAGAAAAATAAAAAATAAAAAAATTTAAAAGAGAGGAAAATAAAATAAAGTAAGCAAGAGTGTCACCAGAGATAGTTATTTTTCTTGATGGACAAGTTTTTTCAAATTAATAAAATTAAAATTATATCTCAATATAAATAAAGGATGCCTTAAGCTCCACTCGTTCTCTTGTGTCTTATGTGCTGGGCCAAGTTGCTTGCAAGGCTTTGCTTAGTTGACTAAGCGTCGGGCTTTCAAATCTTAGCACCACCAACCTAAACTCTTTTCTTCGACACCTAGTTTAGCAATTAAGTCTTGTTTGAGTTTGTTTTCAGCCACTCTATTTATCCTCATGACGATGGGCTCCCTCTCCTTTCCCTCACCCTTGTTGTCACGGCATTCTAATAACTTAAAGTTCCCGCTTGTGCTCTCGTCAAGTGAAGCCCATAGCAAAAAATAATAATTTAGTTATCTTAATTTATTATTTTTTTTATATATTCGAATTTAATATAATTTTATATAATAATTTCAATATATAAATATAGAAATATTTATTATATATTTTAGTTATTTCAGTATATTGGTTATATTAGTACAATCTACTATTTAACAAAATTTTATTAGAGAATGATGGGAGGGGAAAAACAAAAAAAGAAATTATTAAATAAAAGAGAGGAAAATAGAATAAAAAACCAAATAAAATAAATTAAGTAAGAGTATCGCGAGAGATTTTTACCATCTTATTTTATAAAATTTTTGGTTCATTTTTACTAGTGTGTCATTTATACCAAATAATGTGCATGATATGATATGAATATATCCAACTTTATTACTGCAATCATCAAACAATAGATATGATTTATCAAAATCCCATAGATTTCATATTTGATCTTATTCAGTTCTTTTATGATTACAAATTCGGATGACCAAACGTAGCCTTAGAAGTTTTGAATTGGATTTCTTGGGTTTCCTTTTTAATCATCTATGAGTTTCATTCTTTAATACAGCTTAACACCTTCATCATTAAATTGATTTTCTCATGAAAAGAAGCGTTTTTAGATATCAATATATTATGATGCAGATGCGATTGCTTGGGAATTTTCTATAATGTTTAGATAAGTCAAAACGTGGTCAACGAGGCAAGAACAAGAGATTTGATGATGATTTACGCCAAAATTTTCAAGAAGATATCAAGATGCAATGGATATTTTGTATTAGGAATTTATATATAGTTTTCATATCTTCTTTGTCTAGATTTAGTTAAAAAAAAAAAGGGATATTGATTTGCTGCTAATTTGAAATAGAGATTCAATATTTTCTCCTTCTCTCGTCTTTGAAAATTTAGTTTCTTCTAAGTTAGTACTTACCACATTTTCACCACATCATATTTTTATTGTCCTTTTTTGATAGCAAGTACACAACAATTTCGGGAGGCACATCCTCTATGAGGGTGATCGATTCCCGGTCTAGTCCGATCCATTGGAACTAGCCACTTAGCAAATGAAAATTAAAAAAAAAAAAATTATTTTGGAGTTATAACAGTTTTAGCTATTGATAAGAAATTAAAAAATATATATATTTTTAAAAAGTGTTGGTCCAGTTCCCCCTCAAAACTAGGAACATGCCCAAAAATTGTTGGATCTATTTTTATGGAACCGGGAATCGGACTAATGGTCCTAGGAATCAGACCAAACTGGCCGATCCAATCCAATCTGAGTGATCCGATATTATGCTTACCGCTATCCTCTACACTGTTGCTCTTCACGCACTCTTTAAATCCACCCGAAACACTCCCCCGTCTTCCCCATGAATTTGCTAAGACTATCTCTCTTTGCCATTTCCCTCCGTGTGGTGTTGGAACTCCAAGTTCCGGTCCTTCATTATTTTTTCAGTAAACCACACTGAAGAAGACACAAGAAACCTCCGAAGCTGCAAAAATCTTGTCTTTTCGGCAGAAATAGCCGAGCGACAAGATCAGATAAGTATACAAAACCCAGCCCAAACAGTCCCCCTCTCAGTCGAACCTCGAAGCCAAGACTTGGATAGACCATCGAACCACAACCTCCCAAACTTCCTCATGTCAGTGAGGCTCAAGTACGTGAAGCTCTGCTTCCACTACCTCATCTCCTACACCATGTATTTACTCCTTATGCCAGTCCTTGGAATCTCCTTGGCCCACCTCTCGATCCTTACGGCCCCAGACCTGGCCCTACTGTGGGAACAACTCAGGTTCAACCTCGTCACCATCGTAATCTTTTCGACCCTCGTAGGAACAACTCAGGTTCAATCTCGTCACCATCGTAATCTTTTCGACCCTCGTCACTATCGTAATCTAATCTTTTCGACCCTCGTCACCATCGTAATCTAATCTTTTTGACCCTCGTCATATTTCTGGTCACTCTCAACTTCATGAACCAGCCCAGAAAAAGTCTACCTTGTCGACTTCGCCTGCTACAGGCCCGACCCAGCCCAGATATGTACCAGCGAGACCTTCATGGAGTGGTCAGAGCTCACGAACGCCTTCACCAAGGAGAGCTTTGCTTTCCAGCGGCAGATCCTCAAGAAGTCCGGGCTCGGGCAGAGGACACACCTGCCTGAGGCCGTGCTCCAGGTCCCACTGAACCAGTGTGCAAGAGACATACGAATTAAAGAAATACATGGATTCAAGAGATACATAAACTAAAGAGACGTATCTCATTTTGCTAATTTTCATTGATCCATTAATGCACTATAATTACAACACAGAGAAGAATCCATCCACAGGAACCTATAATAAATCTAGGCTTGTTGTCCAAACCAACGAGAGCTTGTTCGAGGACAAATTAGAGTTTAGGCATTGAGGATGAGTGAGGGGAGGGCGATGAGCTAATGGCTTACACCTCGGAGCTTTGTCTTCCACCGTTGCCATGCTTGACCACGAGCACGAGATCTAGGTCTCAAATCAAGCATGAGCGTCAAACCTTAGATTGCTTGTGCTTGATCAAGGGCTCAAATCGATCTCCATCTGATGACGAAGGTGCTGGAGTTGTGGTCAAGGATAGTGGTGAACGAGCTTGAGGGCGTCAATGGGCAATTTGGCGGGGAGAGAATAAAGGACTTTAGAGGAGGAGAGAGTAAGATGGAGGCGTGAGGAATTACGATGGAAAAAAAAAGGGGGAAAGAAAGAAAGAAAACAAAAGGAGAAGGAGAAAAAATAATAAAATTTTTAAAATACCAGGACGAAAATATTCATGACTATATATAAGATTTGACCATTATAACTACATATTTTTATTTGAGATTAAATATGTCACTTTATATTCTTATATGAGATAAAGTGCACCATATGATCTCTTTTAAGAAAATGACTCACTTTAAATCATTATATGCAATTTTCTCCTAATCTTAGCTATAACAGGTATAATAACTCCTCTACGCTGCCCACGCACTATCTATAAATCCACCCCAAACACTCCCCAATGTTCCTCATGCATTGCTAAGATCCTCTCTCTCTCTCTCTCTCTCTCTCTCTCTCTCTCTCTCTGCCATTTCCCCCCGTTTGCTTTTGGAACTCCAAGTTCTCGTCCTTTGTTATTGTTAGGAAACGCCTCTGAAGAAGAGGCACAAGAAACCTCCGAAGCTGCAAAAATCTTGGTTTTTGTGCAGAAATGGCTGCAGAAATGGCCGAGCAACAAGAACAGATAAGTCTGCAAAACCTAAGCCAAGCTTTCCCTATCTCAGTCGAACCTCAAAACCAAGACTCGGACAGACCATCGAACCCCAACCTCCCAAGCGTCCTGTCGTCAATGAGGCTCGAGTACGTGAAGCTCGGCTACCACTACCTCATCTCCAATGCCATGTACTTACTGCTCGTGCCTCTCCTCGGCATCTCCTCAGCCCACATCTTGACCCTCGCGGCCCGAGACCTGGCCCAACTCTCGGACCAACTGAGGTTCAACCTCATCACCATCGTCCTCTTCCCTGCCGTCATGGTCTTTCTGGTAACTCCCTTGTTGACACCTAAATTTTGACTAATCATTTAGTAATTAATTGCATAAAAATTAGGGATTAATCTTTAACCCCTAAGAAAAAATAGTAAAATTACATTTCATGTAGTCGCATTGGCATCGGTACTAAAAGCGCGATAAGAAGCAGGGGCTTGCGGTCGATTGCACGCATAAAAGGATGATCCTCTTTCGTTGGTCGGAACACGCAAAAAAAAAAATGAGGAAAGAAGCTCTCGCATGTCCATTGTCTATTCCTCATCAATGCATGCACATGCATACACAAATTCGGTGGACGTGCGGATTCGGGAGAAATCTTCAAAGAAGCAAAAGCAGCTCACAACATATTATATAATATGCCCATAATATTATATAATATGTCAGCTTTGATGGCGCAATGAAAATTCACCGTAGAAGAAACCTCCTCATTAATGCATGTACATACATGCACGAAATGAGGGATGTAAAAAAATCCTACAGGTGCCTGCGAGAAGATTTCCTTGCTGAAGAGCGGAGTGGTGGCCGAAAGAAAGGTCTGGAGAAGAAGATAAAAAATGGCAAAGTTCAGCTTAAATTCAGGAAAAGTTGCGGCTGCATCTTGTCACAATAAAGTTGGCAATGGAGGGCCTATAAATAAGACCACACGAAGCCGCGTCAGGAGGGGGGGGAAAGGAAAAATTCATTCGAGAGGTCTGTGAGGGGGTGAAACGAGAAAAAAAAAAATTCCATTGCGAGGGGCTTCTCGTTCGGTCAGACAAGGGGGAAAGAGAAAACAAAAGAAAAATTACATCGGGAGGAGAGCTTCTCCTTCGTTCAAAAGAAGAGAGAGAGAAAGAGTCTGTCAGAGGGAGACAAAGTGAAGTCAGAAAAGGGGGTGTGCGGCAGAACAAAAAAGGAAAAGAAAGAAAACACTGTTCATCTTCTTCTTTGCGAGTTCTTCTTCTGTTTTTGACCCCTGCTACCCTAGCTTCCGCGCCGCGCACTACCGCACCCGCACCTCCGCGCCGCGCTTCCATCGCCCGCGAACTCACGCCTCCGCCAGCATCGGCCCCGTCTAAAAAAAACTGCGGAGCCGCCGACCACCGCAGCGCCCAGCCTCGCCGGCGGCCCGCGTCGGTTACCCCATCGACCTCCGCCCCGGCGTCCACTGCAGCCCGCACCACCGCGCCAGTTCCGAGCCCGTTGCCGCCTCTCTGCCCTGCTCGTCACCGTCTCCGACGCCTGGACCAGCAACCACGACGCTGTAAACCAAGCCGCTCTGTCCACCGCAGCCCGCTATTGCAGCCGACCACCGCCCGAGATCCAGCCACCGCACCCCTACACGAGCACCCTCCAGCCCACACCCACGGTCGCGCCTCCGACCGCCCGCACCAGCAACCCCCGCGCTCCACCCTCCACGAGCCGCCGTCGCAACCCTCCGCCCGAGCACCGGTGCCAGCGGCTCGCCGTGCTCTTCCCCGCAACCTCGTGCCGCACCACCGAGCCCGGTCGTCGCTCCACCGTCGAGCTAGCCCCCGCACCGGCCCGCATCTCCTGCCGTTGCTCGTGTCGCGCCACCACCGGGGTTCCCCTCGCCCGCGAGCAGCTACGCCGACCGCCACTTGACTCCTCGCGACGATCGACGCTGCGCCATCGCCATTCTCCGACGCCCGCCGCCTCTCACCGGAACGCCGGCGACCACCACCCTCGGCTGCGCACCTCCACGAAGCTGCCAAGCCATGCGTGGAAAAGAAAAAGGAGACAACAAAAAAAAAAAAAAAGAAGAAAAACAAGAGGGGAACATTAGGTAGCTTTTGTATTATTATTGTTTTATCTTTATTTTTTATGTAGTTTATAGTTTGTTTTTATATTTTTTTTAGTGTGATTATTCATTAACGCATGATTGAAATTCCAATGTAAAATAAACCCTCAATTTAGGGATTATGAGTTCAATTTTCACGCCCGAAATCCGACTCATGATCTCGTATAAAAATCAACAATCCAATCTCATGCCCGAGATTCGATTCGCGATTTAATTTAAAATTGACCAACCCGATCTCATGCGCGAGATATGGTTTGTCAATTTTGGGTATTAATCTTATCTTGATTGGATTGGATATCGGGTTATTTGAATTAACTTCTGTTTTTGCATAAAAAAGTTCAAAAAAAATGCGAGTTAGATTAGGGCTACGGTTAGCATATTTAGTTATTTCTTTTTTTTAAAAAAATCCAAAAAAATGCATTTAGGATATTAGTTTTTAGAATTGCACGTGTCAATCTAGAATTAGACTTTTACTTCAAATTTTTATAAAAAAATCCAAAAAAATTAATTAATTTAGGTTGCTAGTTTTTTTTTTTGGTAGGTTGCATAATAGGTTTTTTTTAAAATGCATGCTTTAGAAGAGATAATGTGTCCCTTTAATTTTCACTCTAATAGTTTTTTTTAGTGTTTTTTAATTACGAATTTCCATAAAAAATCATCATGCATTTTAGAATAGAATTACATGTCTCATTTTAAGATTAGATCAATTTGCATCTTAGGTTAGAAATTGCTAGATTAAAATAACGTCATAGTTTAAATTAGGATTTAGCATGACTTAATCCTAAGTTTAAATTGGATGGAATTTTAATTTAGCTAGGTAATTTTTGCATTTTTCTTAATTTCGAATATCATGAAAAATACAAAAATTTGTCTTCAGATAAACTAGTTTCAATTTTTAGGATGAATTGCATTTTTAGGAATAGAAATATCATGTGCACGTCATGTGGGATTAGGTTCATAAAATGTACGTCATGTAGAATTAATTTAATTAGAAATTACCCGTCATTAGATTTTGGTCATTAGATTAATTTAGATTGCATATTTAAGTGTTACATGTCTTTAATTTCGAATCTCATGGAAAATACAAAAAATTATCTTTTAGAATAAATCCATCTCATGCTTAGGATAGGCTACACGCTTATTTATGTCATATTGCTTAGGTCATATAGCTAAGTCATGTTGCCATGTCATATCATTTTATGTTAAATAGTGGCATGCATTGCATAAAGTATAATTCTCATTAATTAAGTGAAAACAAAAAAGAAATTGCGTGTTAATTAGAAATCATATCTAGGATTGTTGATGTGAATTCTGATCTAACAACGCAGATGCTTTCATTGCTATGAGGTAAGTCCTGCAATTTATTCATTGTTTCCTTGGATGTTAAATTGGTGGTTTGCGCAACCGCATAATCACCTCACATGTTAGGAAAGTGAATTAAAATCAATCCAAGCTGCTTGCAAAGCATGTTTTTTAAAAAAGAGAAAGGTACCGAAAGGGCGTTAGAGAAATTTAGCGTAACCAAGTCCCCGAACTCATTTAATCTCTGGTTCGTAGAAGTGAAATAATTCTTCCATTACTTTACTTAGGTTTCTAATCGACCCACCAAAAATAGATTAGTGGCGACTCCATGATAAAAATCATTTGCATATTAAGAACTTAAACCCTAAGTCGCAAATTGGTATGGGCTTGGGAGAGCTCGAGCTAAGTCTAGACTTAGCAATCCATTAGCCGAACCCTTAGGTGGTCCAACCCGCTTCGGGGAGGTCGCGACAGCTTGGCGACTCCGCTGGGGACTTGAGTTGAAACTCTTAGTGGACTTAGGCCAATTTTCTTTTTAAAAAAATATTTTTGTTTGGCAGCAAGGATTCAGTGCGTCCCTAACATTTAAGGTGTTAAATGTTCTTGCGGAATGGGAGGTATAAGGGGAAGTGTTTGCTGACATTTGTTTTGCAGGGAGGTGTAGGAATGTATGGTTTACTTTCACTTATGAAGTGTTGCTTGATATATATTGTCGTGCATGCCTTGCATCTAGCACTACACTATTGCACACACAACCCGCCGCCGGACCTGGGCCGCATAGGATCATCTAGGATGGTATTGAGATGGATACCACTTCGACCGCATGCTTGCGGTATGAGTCACCCATCTCAATCCCGAAGTTTCTTTTCTGGCGTCAGGAGTACCTACCTCGGTTCGCATGCCCGCAACCCGGGTCGGCTCTTTGACCAAGCCGAAGTCATAAGGACCCGACTTAGTTCGCACGCCCGCGGCTAGTCTGATCATTCTTGTGGCTTAACTTTGTTAAGCCCGATAGACTAAAAATCGAGCCACTTAAATTGCGCATGTCTATGTGATTGCCTTTTGTTTATTGGTAAAGTAAGTCTTCTAAATTCGCACTCTTGCAATCTACTTACTTTATTATATCATTTTATCGGTCCATGGCATTAGGATTGTCCTGAATCTTGATCAATATACAATGGGAATACCGGACATTTGAATTATTCTCCTTCCAACGGAAGAGCTTAGCGCATGGTGGGACAAGTTAGACCAAGCTGGCCGTCAGTTTGTAGAGTCACACATTAGTCGACTACTTCCATTGCTGCGTATCAACATCCATGGCGGCCTCATCCAAGCACTTGCTCATCTTCGGCGGTAAGCATGAACTCACGCCCACCTTGGAAGAGTATAGCATTGCCATAGGAAAATCTTTGAAAGCTGAATTAATTAGTCCACCTATCGGAATAGACCCCGTTGTGGCCTTATCCGATTTTCTGAGAATTAAGGAGGATAATGTAAGAAAGGTTTTAAAAGCTCACCGCAATACATGTCATTTATCTTTTCTAAAAGAATGTTTTGAAAATGGCAATTCATTTCAAATGAGAAGGGTTTTCCTTTTAGCTTTCTTTGGGTTTATACTTTTTCCTCATTGCAAGAATGCTATTAACCCTTTGATGGCTCACTTAGTTGAACAAGTGTTGGGAGGAAAAAATTTCGTAAACACTATTTTGGCTGAAACCTTTCTTTCCCTCACTCGATTTAAAGGAAGCGGTGATAAAACCTTCCATTCCTCTCCTGAGCTTTTACAAATTTGGTTCCTTTCTCATATAAAAGGGTTTGGTGGTTCAATGACTATACTTGATGTTAATAACTCTAATCACCCTATTATGAGATTTGAGAACAACCAAAAACATGCACCGGATTACCATTATTCTAGGTGGCTAGCTTTCGTGAAAAAACCAACTTCCAAGGGTTTCCTATGGCATGCTAAGTGGTTCCAAGTTCGTGTGGCGAGACTTTCATGTGGAGGTGTTGGCCCAGTCCCTCTACTAGGATTCACTGGAGCAACGGAATACTATCCAACTAGAGTGACCCGTCAGTATCAAGTTGTGCAAGAGCTTCCCCCGGCATTGCAAGCAGATCCACTCCAAGCCAACTTCGTTGATGGAGACCAAGACCATGAAGATTCCATTCTCACAATTAAATCAATGTGGGATATGTGCCAGCCACGAAAACTTAAATGGCCCGAGGAGGAGCTGAAGGGCAAAGAAATGAAGTATTATGCCTCAATTAAGTACATTCAACAACACAAGATTCCAAAGGAGTTACTTCCAAAGATACCAGAGGTGCTGCTGAAGATCACCAACTGCGCTGAGAATAAACGCCTCAAAAGGGTTGCTGAAAAAGCTCAAGAGGAGAATAAGCGATTGCGCCGAGTGGTGTCCCGAGTGTATATTGATCAAGCTAGATGAAGTGTTTGAGTCAATCTTGTTGTTTCATTTCTAGATTAATGTTTAGGAAGTTGAGTCATTTACTTGGTTTAGGGCATTTTAAGCTTCTATTTCATTAATGAAGTGCTTGAATCAATCTTGCTTCTATTTTGTTAGGATTGTCAAAAACTCCATTAGTGAATAAAAGTTTTAGACCTTTGCCATGGACCGGTGTATTTCATATGAGATACTTATTTTTGTCCGTTTCTTCAAATTAGGTGATAATGGATCCTCCACGTTCGCCCATCATTACACGATCAAGAGCAAAAATGGCCGACCAAATCGAAATGCGTGATCGTATGACCGCTGTGGAAAATCAACTCCAGCAGTTGCTCACCTCTATGCAACTTATGACAGATCAAATGCAATCCTTCCAAGTGAATCGAGACTCTTGCATCCGCTCTCCCGAGATAGTAGTCCCAAAGCGAGACAAACAAGGCCCAAATAGGTGATGATGACATGCCGGGGCGGAGGATGACCCACTGTTCATCACAGCTGAAAAGGCTAAGCTCGACAATGTCCCTAAGGCGGAGCAAGATGAACGCTTCGCCAAACTTGAAGAGAAACTGAAACAATTGCAAGAATCGCAGAATTCACTCCCGTTCGACTTGTCAGTTTATGAGAAAGTCAAAGTGCCGAAAAAGTTTAAGATGCCGGAATTCGAGAAATACGATGGTACTTCTTGCCCAAAAGCTCATTTGCAAATGTACCACGTACGCATGGCCCAATACGTCAAGAACGAGCCTCTCATGATCCAATCGTTCCATGCAAGCTTGACGGGGCCCGCACTCAACTGGTACATAATGAAGAATGTAAACCTTCTCGACACCTGGAATGAAGTGGCTGACGCTTTCTTAAAACAGTATAAGTTCAACATGGACATTGCACCTTCCCGAGAGGATCTTGAGCGGATGGAGAAGAAGAAAAGTGAGTCATTTAAGGAGTACGCTGTAAGGTGGCGAAACTTGGCAGCTCAAATCACTCCTGAGCCTACAAATAAGGAGTTGATGAAGTTGTTCGTCAAGACTCTCCCATATGAGTTCCGTAACCGGATGGCTAGCACATACGTTGAGAACTTCAACCAGCTTATCCCAGTGGGTGAACAGATCGAGATGGGTCTAAGGGATGGATGGTTCAATGAACCAACTCATCAGGGCAAAAGGTTCACCATGAAGAAAGATAAAGAACTAACAATTGAAGTCAATGTTGCATATGTGCAACCAGCCCCTAGTAAGCCTCCGATGGTTCGTGTCCCCGGGAATCAGCAAGATGGAGGCCGAGTGCTTGCACAGCGGCAATTCACCAAAAGGCAGTTCTCGCCTCTTCCTGGCCCTCTATCTCAGGTCTTACCGATACTCCGAAACAAGGGATTGATCTCCCACGAACCAAAGCGGCCCAATGCTGAAAAATTCTCCAACTATGACCCCTCCAAAAAATGTGAGTATCATACGGGAGAGGTCGGCCATTCAACTGATGAATGTTTGACTTTGAAACACAAGATCCAAAATTTGTTGGATACTAAGGCATTTTCTTTCCGTACCACCCAACCGAATGTCAAGAAGAATCCGTTGCCGGAACATCGGAAACGTGAATGCAATCTTCGAGTTCAATGCGGCAAAAAGATGAACTTGAAGGTGTCTGTCAAAGATATCTATACCGAATTAGTTAGAGTTGGTCATTATCCGACAGATGAGAATCCTCCCTTGCCTACCATGAAGGAAAGGGTTCAAGAAATGGTTAAGGCTGGCATGATCATATATGCTGACCAAGCTGGAATAGTGTCAACTATCTCCGAAGTCATCATTGATTGGGAGAAGGAATTTGCTAAGCTAAGTGCTGAAAAGAGTGAACCAGATCCATTGATCAAGGACATGCCCCCACTTAAGGACGCCTCCGACCATGAAGGACTCGATAGTGGAAGTGCCTTCAAGCGATGAAGAAATAATTATTGAGATGCCCCAGTTTGTATGAGTACAAGAATAACAAAGCGGTCCCTTGGTCATACGAGCTAGATGTTGACCTGATTACAAGGTCTGGTCCAACCTATGCTCAAGTTAATGCCCAACCTGCAAAGCCAATTATTGACGAAGAGGCCAAGGAATTTCTGGCTATAATCAAAGCAAGTGAGTATAACGTGGTCGACCAGTTGCGGAAATTGCCTGCTCAGATCTCTTTACTTGAACTCTTGCAAACATCTCCTACACATCAAAAGTCTCTAATGAAGGTTCTAAGCAAAGTTCGTGTAAAGAGACGATCGAGGTAGACAGGTTGGAGGAATTCGTAGGATCGATTCTTCTTAAGGATTTAATAGCCTTTTCTGATGAAGAATTCCCTCTTGAGGGGGGGGGACATACTAAGGCATTATATATATCCGTCAAGTGCAAGGCTTCCCATGTGGCTCGAGTACTCATTGATAATGGGTCTGCCTTGAATATCTGTCCATTGGCAACTCTTCACCGCCTGAAAATAGACCCTTCAAGAATAAGTGCTGCAAAGACCTCCGTCCGAGCTTTTGATGGTACGAGAAAGGAGGTGATAGGGGAGACCCACCTTGATATGCAAATAGGGCCGGTGATGTTTAACGTCCTTTTCCAGGTGATGGACATTCCTACCGCATTCAATTTCCTATTAGGGCATCCTTGGATTCATACTGCTGGAGCTGTGCCATCAAGTCTCCACCAAAGCGTGAAATTTGTTGTCAAAGGAAAGCTAGTCATTGTTCACGGCGAGGAGGATCATCGGATCTATCATGAGACGGCTATCCCCTATGTCGAGCCGGAACGTAGGGAGGAGTCGAGCTACCAATCGTTTGAGCTCGTATCCACTATTCATGCATCTCGAGGATCAACAGCACCCATCCCTGATGTGTCAAATGCAGCAGTTATGGTAGCAAGAGTGATGGTTGGAAATGGCTTTGTTCTTGGCCGTGGACTTGGTAAAAAGAACGGGGTATCCGGAACCCTATTGAAGCCCCTCGAAGGTCTCGTTCCGCCGGATTAGGGTACCATGGAAAAGGTGGAGGACATGAACAAGAGAGGAAAAACTCATTACTCCTCGATATCCGCGAGACATTCCCCGACCCTGCTAGAATGATGCATGATGAGGGAGGAATGATCGACACCCGAGGTATCGTGCTCGATGGATGGAGTGGCATGGACGACCCGACAACTTCAAAGACAGAGGATCCAGATGATGGGATGAAAGGGATCACGACTCTATTCGATGATCTCCTCATAGGAGTCATTGATGAAGAACCATCGGAGGAAATGGGTGCTAGCCCACAAGTGTAACATGTTTACTTTTCTGTACTCCCCTGCGCGGGAATCTTATCGCTTTTAGGATTTGATGCTTTTTAGGGTTTGCTTATCGTATTTTGCATATCGTTTGTCAGGAATGGTTGTTTGCTATGGTTTGATTGTTAGGGTTTCATTTCACTTTGATTGCAATACTTTTCAATCCAATAAATGTAATTTGGTTGATGAATATCAATTATAATTACAAGTTTTATTTTGAGGGCATGATGGGGTATACCAAACCAGCCCGTTGATGATATCCAACCGATGAAAGAAAAGAAAAATCCAAGGAGAATTCCGAGGCACGGGCTTCATCATGCTTCCTCATGTCAAAAAGTTTTTCCAAAATATTTTACCAAAATTCTTTAAATAAAATAAAAATTCGAAAAAATCAATCAAAAAAATTCAAAAGGGAGGAAAATTAAAAAAAAATAGAAAAGAAATTCATGCCTTTTAGCCCTGTTTGTCTTTTTGAACTATCCATTTTATGTTTCAGGAGCAGCGTTATGATAGGCAAAGAGGTGAAAATGGTCCAATCCAATGTCATGAGCGATGACGGTGATGACCCTGATGATCCAAATGGTGACTCCATTGGAGTACAACAAAGTTGGGAGCAACATGAAAAACCCAAAGTTCTCACCTCTGAGCAAACCGTCACTATTAATCTGAGTGATGCCGAGGAGCCCAAAGAGATAAAGATTGGGGCAAATCTTCCCAAAGATGAGGCTGAGCACCTGACTCAATTGCTAAAAGAATATCAAGATATCTTTGCTTGGACATACGCTGATATGCCGGGTTTAGATCCGTCGATTGTGGAACATTTATCCGCCCACTAATCCAGACGTGCATCCTAAGAAGCAGAAGCTTCGGAGGACTAAACTGGAGCTCTCAAAAAAGATAAAAGAGGAAGTAATGAAACTTCTCAAAGTGGGGTTCATCGAAGTCTCGCAATACCCTAAATGGGTGGCCAACATAGTACCGGTCATGAAGAAAGACGGTCGAGTCCAAGTGCGTGTTGATTACCGGGATTTGAACAAGGCCAGCCCAAAGGACGACTTCCCATTGCCACATATCGATGTTCTCGTGGATAGTACTGCCGGATTTGAATTATTCTCTTTCATGGATGGTTTTTCTGGCTACAACCAGATAAGAATGAAGGAGGAAGACAAAGAGAAGACGACATTTATCACCCCGTGGGGAACCTTTCATTATAAGGTCATGCCCTTCGAACTCAAAAATGCGGGGCAACTTACCAACGAGCCATGGTTACGTTGTTCCATGATATGATGCATGAAGAAATCGAGGTCTATGTTGACGATATGATTGCAAAAACCCGGCCTGCGAAAAGTCATGTTGAAACCCTCAAGAAGTTATTTGATCGGCTTCGTGAATTCAAACTCCGTTTAAACCCTGCCAAGTGCTTGTTTGGGGCAGCATCAGGAAAATTACTTGGGTTTATGGTGAGTAGCAAAGGGATCGAAATTGACCCATCTAAAGCCAAGCCAATATGTGAGCTGCAACCTCCGTCGACAGTGAAGGAGGTTTGGAGTCTCCTGGGAGACTGAATTACATTGCACGATTCATTTCCCAACTCTCGGAGACTGCTAAGCCATTCTTCAAACTCTTGAGGAAAAACGTACGAGTTGAGTGGAATGATGAATGTCGAGAGGCATTCGATAAGCTGAAGAAATATTTGATGAATCCACCGGTTCTTGTCCCACCAATATCGGGGCATCCTTTGATTTTGTACCTCACAATCCATAGTGAGTCACTTGGCGCGATGTTAGCTCTGAAAAGTCCCGTGGATCAGAAGGAACGAGCCATTTATTATCTCAGTAAAAAGTTCACTGTCTCGGAACTAAAATATTCTGATGCTGAAAAAAATTGTGCTGCGTTAGTATGGGTATTGCATAGATTGCGACAGTATACCTTGCATTACTAGATGTTTCTCGTGACTGAGAACGATCCCATCAAGTATTTATTTAATCAACCAGCTTTGGTGGGGAAGCTAGCCAAATGGCAGGTCTTGATTTCGGAATTCGACGTGCAGTTCATGCCACAAAAATCAGTTGAAGGCCGAGTAATTGCTGATATATTGGCTGAGAATCCTAGAATCTTCAATGATGATGATTGTCCTTTGGATGATCGAATTTTGGCCATAAACGAAGATGCATGGTCTATGTTCTTTGATGGAGCTGTGAACTTATCCAGTTCTGGTACTGGGGCAGTACTAATATCCCCAGACGGACAACACCACCCAGTTGCTGCGAAATTAATATTCCCATGCACTAACAATATAGCTGAATATGAAGCTTGTATTCTCGGACTTCAAGCCGCAATTGAAATGGGAGTGGCCAAATTGAAAGTATATGGAGATTCCGCACTAATCATACTCCAGACTGTAGGTGAATGGAAGACCAGGAATGCCAAATTACTTCCGTATCATAAGTACCTCTAAGAGTTGGTGAAGGAGTTTGATGAAATCTCGTTTGACTATTTGGGTAGATCTCATAATCAGTTTGCCGATGCCCTGGCAACGTTGTCATCTATGTTGCAAGTTACTGATGGTTTAGAAGTTGAGCCTTTGAAAATTGAGGTTCTAGCCAAACCTTCTTATTGCATGGCCGTGAATGAAGAGCTTGATGAGAAGCCATGGTATTATGACATCATGAACTATATTCAAAAGCAAGAATTTCCTGAAGGGAGCACTCTAGCTGATAGAAAATACATAATGAAGATGGCCTCAAAGTTCTTCGTCAGTGGTAAGAATTTATACAAGAGATCTTATGATTCGGTTTTATTGAGATGCGTAGATGAAGCGAAGCTACCCAAATCATGCAAGAGGTGCATGAAGGAGTTTGTGGCCCACACATGAATGGGCACATGTTGGCCGAGAAGATCATGAGACTAGGTTACTATTGGCTTGCGCTAGAAAGTGACTGCATACAGCATGTTAGAAGTTGCCATCGTTGCCAAATTCATGGAGATAAAATAAATGTTCCTCCAACGGAGTTGCACCAGCTATCTGAGCCATGGCCTTTCTCAATGTGGGGGATCGATGTGATTGGCCCAATAAATCCCAAAGCTTCAAATGGACACCGATTCATATTGGTGGCAATAGATTATTTTTCAAAGTGGATTGAAGCCACATCATATGCTAATGTCACGGCCCGAAATGTTGTGAAGTTTATTAGGCGTGACATAATTGCCCGTTATGGTGTCCCCGAAGCAATTGTCACTGACAATGGGACAAATCTGAATAACAAGTTCGTTGATGAGTTGTTCAGTGAGTTCAAAATCAAGCATTTGAATTCATTACCTTACCGCCCGCAAATGAATGGAGCTGTTGAGGCAGCTAATAAGAACATTAAGAAGATCCTGGCTAAGATCGCTGAGAATTATCAAGATTGGCATGACAGGTTACCTTTTGCTCTAATGGCGTATCGGACATCGATCCGAACATCTACCGAGGCAACCCCTTTCTCGTTAGTTTATGGCATGGAGGCAGTCTTGCCTGTGGAAGTAGAAATCCCCTCTTTGAGAGTCTTATCCCAAGTGGAATTGTCCGAAGCAGAATGGACACAACAAAGGTTCGAGTAGTTGAACCTGATTGATGAGAAAAGATTAAAAGCTCTTTGCCATGGTCAGACGTATCAACAAAGAGTAGCCAGGTCTTTCAATCGGAAGGTACAGCCGAGACACTTCGAAGTGAATGATCTAGTTCTAAGAAAGGTGTTGCCGATTTTTCCTGATCCTGGAGGCAAATTTGCTCCAAATTATAGCGGCCCGTATATGGTGAAGAGGGTACTCCCTGGAGGTGCCTTAATCCTTACAGAAATGGATGGTCGTGAGTTTTCTAATCCTGTTAACTCTAATGCTGTGAAGAAGTATTACCCTTGAAAGAATTTGTTGTGAATTGAAGGTACTCATTTCTTCATTGTGGGAATGGATTGAATGAGATGAGAAGTAGGCCCTGTTCCATATACATAACGAATTCATTTGATTCGGTATATCAGACATGTTGACCCAGAGTCAGTTTAATTAAATAAAAAAATAAATGCCCTGAGGACACCACCAGCGCCTCGGCCTGGTGGCACGGGGAATGAAAAGGTCCGAAAGCGACCAGGGTTCGATCCCTGGAAATGGCAACAAGTTTGCCACCACCAAAAAAAAAACAAAAAAAAACAAAAAAAACATTTTTTTTACCCAATCCTTTTCCTTTCTTTTTGAGCTACAAACTTTTTGTGTTCAAAGCTGATGAGTTCATGAAGTACTTGTGACCTTTCAAAGGAGAATTTTGCATTGATAGTTTTACCTGTTTAATTACCAATTCCACTGAAGATTATCGTCGCAAATCAAGTTAATGAATGATGTGGAATGAATTGAGCATGCTAAATGAGACATGTCAGGATGATGAAAGGCAAGCCTTATCCTATACATAGTCCCTTGCTCATATACTGGTGAGATGAGTGTAGGAAGTTCCATATTTCTAAGGAAAAGAGTTTTCTCGCGAAAGGTATGATGATCGAAATGATGAAAGGCGGTTCATTCTCTATCCCAAATACTATGTGATCATCCATTGTTTAAACCCTTTTGAGCCCACACACGTGAATAATTTTTTAAATTATCCCTGTCAAGAACCACCCCACATTGGGGCAAGCTAGAGGTAAGACGACAGCATGATGTGAGGAAATTGATAGGAATATTCTTGCTCTCACTTGCATCAGTCTTCAGGTATTGCTATTACATTCAATTCATACGGTAATTTAAGTGCCTTAAGATGATGAAGAGCAGTTCTTTCTCTATCCTACACATTTTATCCATTGTGTAGCCCCTTTGAGCCTGTAAATTCATTTCATTTAAACCCAATTGGTGATCATCCCCCACACTGGGCCAAGGCAAAAGGCAAATGTCCAAGCAGCAAAATCCCGAGTGCTGACAAAAAATGAAAACTCTTCAAGAACCCAAAATGTTAAAGCATTATGTGGTTATTCAAAAAAAAAACAAACAAAACAAAACGAAGGGGGCATGAAAAAGCAGTGTGCCTGGTAAAAGCAAGGCCAATGCCCATAGAAAATGAAAGAAAGAGTCAAGATAAATGACTATCAATTGTAAAAGGGTGTGTTCCCAATGGAGTGGTACTCAAAGAACTCAAATGCCAAGTTTTTATAGTACCTATGAGGAAAATCCCAATGGTGAAAAAAAGAAGTCCGGTGACAATGCCAAGATGATCACCAATTCTCATCCCCCTATACACATTTTGAGCCTAATGATTCATTCACTTCTCAACCCATGAACTTAACCTACGTTACGTCCCTTGCAAAGTCTCTTCAGATTAGGGCACCGAAATTAACGTAGGAATTCATATGCTTAAAAGCATCGCTCGAAGAAGTGCGAGCAAGACCATTTCTATCTCATTTCGCAGGTTCCTTGACTTGTAAACCCGAAGATGATTGCGAAGTATTGTTCTTTCATTAGCCTTGACTCGAAGAGTCCCTCTTTGTTGAGCCATTGACCGAGCCTACATTACAGTCCTGATAAAGACCTCTCAGATTGATAAGGTTGTACCGCTTGCGAGAATACTCGAACCCTTATTGACATAATGAAAGTAAGATGGAGTGATTCCTGTGATCCCACATTAATGGTTGGGACAAAATGGCCTTCTTAATGAAAGTGAGTGAAAGTCCTTTCTAACTGAAAGTCTCTCATTTGGTATTCTTGAAAATCCATGTCATAAGTGAAAATTGGCTTAAACGATGATTCTCCCCAGTGGAAATTTGGTGGTGCAAATATGGTAAAACCATCATGCATAAATCTTGATGGAATGGATAAAAGCTTCAGTGGATTTTGGAGTGTGCTGAATTGCTTACTTCTTTGGCAAATGCATGTATTTTTGCTCTAATCATGTCTGACAGGTAATGTTTCCTTGAAGACCCAAGAGCTCCTGACATTTATGTTGCCTTTCAGAAGCCTCGAGGTGAGAAACCTCCATGAATGGTACGGGTCCTGGGAAAGCAGTCCTTTTGTAAAGTCATGTTACTATTCTAGGCGACCGTAGAATGGTACGGGTCCTGGACATGTAACACCAATTATCTCGAGTTACTCTACCCTCCCCGAAGGTAAGTTATTCTAGGTAAGTTCCTTTTATCACTGGCATTAGCATTTCCATGCATCATATAAATTGCATTTCCAAAAAAAAAAAAAAGGGATCCATAGTCCCGCCAAAATATCATCCATTGCATGTGCATGGTCAAAATTTAGGTATCATATTGTCTTTGAATGTAACCTCTGCGAGCTCACCTTCAAAGAGGGGCAGCTGTTGACATCTAAATTTTGACTAATCATTTAGTAATTAATTGCATAAAAATTAGGGATTAATCTTTAACCCCTAAGAAAAAATAGTAAAATTACATTTCATGTAGTCGCATTGGCATCGGTACTAAAAGCGCGATAAGAAGCAGGGGCTTGCGGTCGATTGCACGCATAAAAGGATGATCCTTTTTCGTTGGTCGGAACATGCAAAAAAAAAAAATGAGGAAAGAAGCTCTCGCACGTCCATTGTCTATTCCTCATCAATGCATGCACATGCATACACAAATTCGGTGGACGTGCGGATTCGGGAGAAATCTTCAAAGAAGCAAAAGCAGCTCACAACATATTATATAATATGCCCATATTGTGTTATTATAATATGCCCATAATATTATATAATATGTCAGCTTTGATGGCGCAATGAAAATTCACCGTAGAAGAAACCTCCTCATTAATGCATGTACATACATGCACGAAATGAGGATGTAAAAAAATCCTACGGCGCTGCGAGAAGATTTCCTTGCTGAAGAGCGGAGTGGTGGCCGAAAGAAAGGTCTGGAGAAGAAGATAAAAAATGGCAAAGTTCAGCTTAAATTCAGGAAAAGTTGTGGCTGCATCTTGTCACAATAAAGTTGGCAATGGAGGGCCTATAAATAAGACCACACGAAGCCGCGTCAGGAGGGGGGGGGGAAGGAAAAATTCATTCGAGAGGTCTGTGAGGGGGTGAAACGAGAAAAAAAAAATTCCATTGCGAGGGGCTTCTCGTTCGGTCAGACAAGGGGGAAAGAGAAAATAAAAGAAAAATTACATCGGGAGGAGAGCTTCTCCTTCGTTCAAAAGAAGAGAGAGAGAGAGAGAGTCGTCGAGAGGAGACAAAGTGAAGTTAGAAAGGGGGGTGTGTGGCGGAACAAAAAAGGAAAAGAAAGAAAACACTGTTCATCTTCTTCTTTGCGAGTTCTTCTTCTGTTGTTGACCCCTGCTGCCCTAGCTTCCGCGCCGCGCACTACCGCACCCGCACCTCCACGCCGCGCTTCCATTGCCCGCGAACTCATGCCTCCGCCAGCATCGGCCCCGTCTAAAAAAAACCGCGGAGCCGCCGACCACCGCAGCACCCGGCCTCGTCGGCGGCCCGTGTCGGTTCCCCATCGACCTCGCCCGGCGTCCCACCGCAGCCCGCACCACCGCGCCAGTTCCGAGCCCGTCGCCGCCTCTCGCCCTACTCGTCACCGTCTCCGACGCCTGGACCAGCAACCACGACGCTGTAAACCAAGCTGCTCCGTCCACCGCAGCCCGCTATTGCAGCCGACCACCGCCCGAGATCCAGCCATCGCACCCCTACGCGAGCACCCTCCAGCCCACACCCACGGTCGCGCCTCGACCGCCTGCACCAGCAACCCCCGCGCTCCACCCTCCACAAGCCGCCGTCGTAACCCTCCGCCCGACCACCGGTGCCACAGCAGCTCGCCGTGCTCTTCCCGCAACCTCCGTGCCGCACCACCGAGCCCGGTCGTCGCTCCACCGCCGAGCTAGCCCCCCGCACCGGCCCGCATCTCCTCGGTTGCTCGTGTCGCGCCACCACCAGGGTTCCCCTCGCCCGCGAGCAGCTACGCCGACCGCCACTTGACTCCTCGCGACGAATCGACGCTTGCGCCATCGCCATTCTCCGACGCCCGCCGCCCCTCACCGGAACGCCGGCGACCACCACCCTCGGCTGCGCACCTCCACGAAGCTGCCAAGCCATGCGTGGAAAAGAAAAAGGAGACAACAAAAAAAAAAAAAAAGAAGAAAAAACAAAAGGGGAACATTAGGTAGCTTTTGTATTATTATTGTTTTATCTTTATTTTTTATGTAGTTTATAGTTTGTTTTTATATTTTTTTAGTATGATTATTCATTAACGCATGATTGAAATTCCAATGTAAAATAAACCCTCAATTTAGGGATTATGAGTTCGATTTTCGCGCCGAAATCCGACTCACGATCTCGTATAAAATCAACAATCCAATCTCATGCCCGAGATTCGATTCGCGATTTAATTTAAAATTGACCAACCCGATCTCATGCGCGAGATATGGTTTGTCAATTTTTGGTATTAATCTTATCTTGATTGGATTGGATATCGGGTTATTTGAATTAACTTATGTTTTTGCATAAAAAAGTTCAAAAAAAATGCGAGTTAGATTAGGGCTAGGGTTAGCATATTTAGTTATTTCTTTTTTTTAAAAAAAATCCAAAAAAATGCATTTAGGATATTAGTTTTTAGAATTGCACGTGTCAATCTCGAATTAGACTTTTACTTCAAATTTTTATAAAAAAATCCAAAAAAAAATTAATTAATTTAGGTTGCTAGTTTTTTTTTGTAGGTTGCATAATAGGTTTTTTTTTTTTTTTTTTAAAATGCATGCTTTAGAAGAGATAATGTGTCCCTTTAATTTTCACTCTAATAGTTTTTTTTAGTGTTTTTTAATTACGAATTTCCATAAAAAATCATCATGCATTTTAGAATAGAATTACATGTCTCATTTTAAGATTAGATCAATTTGCATCTTAGGTTAGAAATTGCTAGATTAAAATAACGTCATAGTTTAAATTAGGATTTAGCATGACTTGATCCTAAGTTTAAATTGGATGGAATTTTAATTTAGCTAGGTAATTTTTGCATTTTTCTTAATTTCGAATATCATGAAAAATACAATAATTTGTCTTTAGATAAACTAGTTTCAATTTTTAGGATGAATTGCATTTTTAGGAATAGAAATATCATGTGCACATCATGTGGGATTAGGTTCATAAAATGTACGTCATGTAGAATTAATTTAATTAGAAATTACCTGTCATTAGATTTTGGTCATTAGATTAATTTAGATTGCATATTTAAGTGTTACATGTCTTTAATTTCGAATCTCATGGGAAATACAAAAAATTATCTTTTAGAATAAATCCATCTCATGCTTAGGATAGGCTACGCGCTTATTTATGTCATATTGCTTAGGTCATATAGCTAAGTCATGTTGCCATGTCATATCATTTTATATTAAATAGTGGCATGCATTGCATAAAGTATAATTCTCATTAATTAAGTGAAAACAAAAAAGAAATTGCGTGTTAATTAGAAATCATATCTAGGATTGTTGATGTGAATTCTGATCTAACAACGCAGATGCTTTCGTTGCTATGAGGTAAGTCCTGCAATTTATTCATTGTTTCCTTGGATGTTAAATTGGTGGTTTGCGCACCCGCATAATCACCTCACATGTTAGGAAAGTGAATTAAAATCAATCCAAGCTGCCTGCAAAGCATGTTTTTTAAAAAAGAGAAAGGTACCGAAAGGCGTTAGAGAAATTTAGCGTAACCAAGTCCCCGAACTCATTTAATCTCTGGTTCGTAGAAGTGAAGTAATTCTCCCATTACTTTACTTGGGTTTCTAATTGACCCACCAAAAATAGATTAGTGGCGACTCCATGATAAAAATCATTTGCATATTAAGAACTTAAACCCTAAGTCGCGAATTGGTATGGGCTTGGGAGAACTCGAGCTAAGTCTAGGCTTAGCAATCCATTAGCCGAACCCTTAGGTGGTCCAACCCGCTTCGGGGAGGTCGCGACATCCCTACTTCATGACCCTCTGAGCTTGTAGTGATTCACGATCATTGACAACAAGGACGGTGTCGGGTTGAACAAGCTACAGTTCACAACGAGGATCCCTATGTCCTTAGCCTTGACCCCGGTCTTGGGCAGCAGCTGGTCGATGGCCCCGAACATCACGGCCTCAGCCTCTGCCCGTGCTTCTGCCATGCATAGGTTTGGTGGGAGCTGGAGGATTGCCTCGTGCAAGTAAGGCCGCTGCCCGAGCCCGGACTTCTCAAATATCTTCTGCTGGAAAGCAAGGTTCTCCTCGGTAAAGGCGGTCGTGAGCTCCGAGATCTTCATGAAGGTCTCGCTGGTGCAAATCTGGGCTGAATTGGGCTTGTAATAGGTGAAGTCAACAAGGTAGACTTTGCACACATTTTCACCACATCATATTTCTATTGTCGTTTTTTGATAGCAAGTACACAACAATTTCGGGAGGCACTTCCTCTATGAGGGTGATCGATTCCCAGTCCAGTCCGTCTGTTGGAACCAGCCACTTAGAAAATGAAAATTAAAAAATTAAAATTTTTTTGGAGTTATTACAACTTTAGCGTTATTGCTATTGATAAGAAATTAAAAAATATATTTTTTAAAAAAGTGTCGGTCCGGTTCTCCCTCAGAATTAGGAACCGGCCCAAAAATTGTTGGATATATTTTTATGGAACCAGGCTGATGCCCCCAGGAATCAGACCAAATCGGCTGATCCAATCCGATCTGAGTGATCCGATATGCTTACTGCTATCCTCTTCACTGTCGCTCTTCACGCACTCTTTAAATCCATCCCAAACACTCCCCCGTCTTCTCCATGCATTTGCTAAGACTATCTCTCTTTGCCATTTCCCTCCGTGTGGTCTTGGAACTCCAAGTTCCGGTCCTTCATTATTTTTTCAGTAAACCACACTGAAGAAGACAAAAGAAACCTCCGAAGCTGCAAAAATCTTGTCTTTTCTGCAGAAATAGCCGAGCGACAAGAACAGATAAGTATACAAAACCCAGCCCAAACAGTCCCCCTCTCAGTCGAACCTCGAAGCCAGGACTTGGACAGACCATCGAACCACAACCTCCCAAACTTCCTCATGTCAGTGAGGCTCAAGTACGTGAAGCTCGGCTTCCACTACCTCATCTCCTACACCATGTATTTACTCCTCGTACCAGTCCTTTAAATCTCCTTGGCCCACCTCTCGATCCTTACGGCCCCAGACCTGGCCCAACTGTGGGAACAACTCAGGTTCAACCTCGTCACCATCGTAATCTTTTCGACCCTCGTCACTATCGTAATCTAATCTCGTAATCTTTTCGACCCTCCTACACCATGCATTTACTCCTCGTGCTAGTCTAAATTGTTGACTTCGCCTGTTACAAGCCCAATCCGGCCCAGATATGCACCAGCGAGACCTTCATGAAGATCTCGGAGCTCACGACCGCCTTCACCGAGGAGAACCTTGCTTTCCAGCAGAAGATATTTGAGAAGTCTGGGCTCGGGCAGCGAACTTACTTGTCCGAGGCAATCCTCCAGCTCCCACCAAACCTATGCATGGCAGAAGCACGGGCAGAGGCTGAGGCCGTGATGTTCGGGGCCATCGACCAGCTGCTGCCCAAGATCGAGGTCAAGGCTAAGGACATAGGGATCCTCGTTGTGAACTGTAGCTCGTCCCTGTCGTCAATGATCGTGAATCACTACAAGCTCAGGGGGAACGTGTTGAGCTACAATCTTGGTGGGATGGGTTGCAGCGCTGGGTTGATTTCTATCGACCTTGCTAAGCAATTGCTACAGGTTTGGCTTCTTCTCTCCCCTCTCTTCTTCTATTCTTCAAAGTATAAGTTTGATAATAGGAACTTTTTATGAATAACACCCTCAATGATATCGAAGCAAACAAAGGATGAAAACTTCCATTGACCAATGAAATGCTAAATATAAGTTGGGTAGTAGGAAAACTTTTCTTAGGTTCACTAGCAAATAGCAGCCATTTTGGCTGCATTTGGTAATTAAGATACATTTTAGGATATGATAAAATTTATTCTATCCTACGTTTGATGCATAAGATAAAGTCGGATATAAGGGAAAAATAGATTGGATAAAACTATCCTATGGGAAAAGTGGGATAAATGTAGATAGGATTTGTAACATCCATAATAGGAAAGTTATTTTTCTTGAATAACAAATTTCTTAAATTAACAAAATTAAAATGATATTTCAATATAAATAATATTTGGATTCTAATATAATAAATTCATAATAAAAAATAACAATTTTGTTATTTTCATTTAATCTTATTTATATTTTATATTCAAATTAATTCTATTTCACAACATAAATTAAATATATAAATATAAAATCTATTTATATTATTACATATTTTAGGTATTTTATTATTTTAGGTATGTTTGTACAATTTACTATTTAACAAAATTTCATTATAGAATGATGAAAGGGGAAGAAAGAAATAAAAAAGAAATTCATAAAAAAAGAGAGGAAAATAAAATAAGAAAAAAAAATAAAAATAAAGTAGGAGAATGTTGTGAGAGATTTTTACCATCTCTGCTTGTAAAATTTTTTGTTCATTTAAACTAATATGTTGTTTATACCAAATAACATACATGATATAATATAAATATATTCGACTTTATTACTGCGATCATCAAACAATGGATATAATATAACAAAATTTTTGAATTTCATATCTTATACTATCTAGTCTCATCCTCTTTAGAAATCTAAATGATCAAACATAGTCTTTATGTTGATAATGTGTCATGTGATTTAAAAGGAAAATGCTTAGCTAGCCATATTGTCAAGCTTGGAAAACTGACGGCCAATCTTGAGCCACACATTTTAAATGAGAGAGAGGGAGAACTATGTCTTGCTTGGAAATTTCCACGTATTGTTTTTGAGAAAGGAAATTTTTGTGGACATCCTTTGACTGTTACACCGTGAGACGGTGATGCTAGCACCATTCAATTTAAAAATATTTCATAAAATTAGAATCATGAAAAAAAAAAAAAGAGATGATTAAATGACAGTTTTTAATCTAATGTGAAAATAACAGCCTGTTCTAAACCACAAAAATCCATTCAACAAATATTATAAATTATTTTAGGATCAAATCCTTTAAAAATTTATGGCTCAAAACAAATTATTATTTACATAGTAGCCCCCAGACTGTTATGTTAATGAAGTGATAAAAAAAAAAAAAACAACAACAACTTTATTTAGGTTGAGTCGACAGTAAAATTTTAGGTAATTACTTTCCTTAGCTTACGCTTTGGTTGGTAGAGAAGTAGGAGCTAGTGAGTGGTTTGAACTCGGAACCCTCGAAACCTAGATGTTGTTGAGCAAAATGATCCATTGATAAGTCAACCCAAGATTTATTATGCCACAAAATATAGCTAGATTTGAAATAGGACTTTTTGCATTTATGAATTTGATATGTGATAACGAAATTGAACAATTTAAGCTCTGTACATTCTCAATTTACTATATGCTTATCTACTAGGTACTCAAAATTCTAAGTTTTCTTACTAGGGAGATTCAATTTATGTCTCAACAAAATTAAAGTTCAGCCGATGTTATTACTTCTCTTATTGGTTAATCACTAGGTACATCATAACTCTTACGCCCTAGTGGTGAGCATCGAGAGCCTCACCCTCAATTGGTATCTCAGCAATGACCGGTCGATGCTCATCTCAAATTGCGTCTTCTGAATGGGTGGGGCAGCCATCCTCCTCTCCAACCGGTCCTTCGACCGTTGCCGCTCCAAGTACCAGCTCATCCACATTGTGCGCACCCACAAAGGCTCGGATGACAAAAGCTATGGTTGCTTGTTCCAGTGAGAGGACAAGAAGAAGAAGATCGGCTTGTCACTACCCATGGACTTGGTGGCGGTCATCAAGGAAGCCATAAAGACCAACATCACAACCCTTGGCCCGGCAGTGCTCCTGATGTCAGAACAGCTCTGGTTCTTCATGACCTTGGTCGCAAGGACGGTGTTCAAGATGAAGATTAGGCCATACATTCCAGACTTCAAGTTGGCCTTTAAGCATTTTTGCATCCACGTTGGAGGCCGACCTGTTCTTGATGAGATGGAGAAGAGCCTCGAGCTCACCAAGTGGCACATGGAGCCATCACGAATGACTCTATACCGATTCAGGAACACCTAGAGTAGCTCATTGTGGTATGAATTGGCCTATTTGGGGGCCAAAGGAAGGATTAGGAAAGGCGATAGGACATGGCAAATCGCATTCGGGGCCAGATTCAACTACAACAGCGCAATTTGGCAGGCGTTGAGGACCGTCAACCCGGCGAAGGAGAACAACCCATGGATGGACGATATTCACGAGTTCCCCGTCTATGTTCCATAAGCGTTGTCCATCGATCTAACGCGAAATAAGCGCTTCAGTTGGGATTTTGCCAATATAGGAAAGGTTGATTCCGAAGGATATGCAAATCCTTAATTATTATGTTGCCTTGTGCTCATAAGCAAGCATCATTCCAAATCTTATGGTTACGTAGGTACTTAAATATGTCGAGAATTTTCTGATGCTTGTGGTTATCTAAATATTTGAATATGTCAAGTATTTGCGATTATCCAAGTGCTTCCTCTCCAAAAGCCCTGTCGCTTGTGTAAGTGCATGTTTACACAATTTTTCAAATACTTATGGTTATCTAGGTATTTGAATGTTTTATGTATTTGTGATAATCTAGATGTTGATATTTGAATTTTAGTCGACAAGTTAAGCATTGCTTTAAAAGAAAAAAAATAAAAAAAAAGTAAAAAAAAGGGTTAATTAGTTTTTTACCCTATCGGCAACCAACTTGGTGTGATACGTGTCTTGATTGACTCGCAGTACCTTCTTAGGTGTTAAATTGGTGGTTTGCGCACCCACATGATTACTTCACATGTTAGGGAAGTAAATTAAAATAAATCCAAGCTGCTTGTGATATTTTTTTCGAAATAAAAGAGAAAAGTACCGACAGGACGTTAAAAAAATCTAGTGTAATTAAGTCCCTAAACTCACAATCTCGGTTCACGGGAGTAAAGTAAATCTTCCGTTACTTTACTTGGGTTTCTAATTGACCTACCAAAAATAGATTAGTGGTGACTCCTAGCTAATAATAATTTGCACGCTAAATGCTTAAACCTAAGTCACGAATTGGTATGGGCTTGGGAGAGTCCGAGTTAGGTTTAGACTTAATAGTCCATTAGCCAAACCCTAGGTGGTGCACCTGAGGTTAGGTCGTGACCGCGAGTTATTGCACAGGAACGGTTTAGTGTCTACCATCAACTACCCTTCGTAAGCCATAGAATTGATATAAACATTTAGTTAGCAATACCAATCAAAAAGACGATTTACAAAAGGGAGTGTAGTCAAAATCAGCAGAAAAGGGGCAGCGCGCCTGCTTGTAGAATTCAAGGGCTTTTGCCAAGTAAATCAATTTGAAAAATTATAAAACTTTAACATGACATGGATGAGGCTCTGAGGGACATTTTTTGTGTAGAACTCGAGGTCGGATTTAGCTTGTATGGGTCCTGATAATTTTCTGAAATATGGATCAAAATAGGGCACAAAGCTAAATTACAACAGGTTCAAGAAATGACATTTTGGACAGTTAAATGAACTCCAAAACTCATGGAAAAATTTCACGTTACAGTCTAAAATGTCATCAAAAACTTTTATGAATGACACTAGTCCAAGTTATTTATAAAAAATCCTGTAGAAATTGGAAACCTAGGAAAGGTTCAGAAACGCTTATAAAAACAATTTCGGACCTGCATAGTTTTTCATACATATTTTGCACATACAAAGTCCGAAAAATCTGAAATTAAAATATGTCGTAAAATAAGCCATAACACACAACTTTCGTGAAGAAAGTCTATCAATTTTATACCCTAAGGACCTACACAGAATTAGCAAAATTAGGTCCATAGTAAATTAATTCAAAAATCGTCTTAACCTCATATTTGTCCATGACTTGTGTCAATTAAGCTCAAACCAACATACACCAATACCCAGCATTCTCACAACAAATTAATATACTCAATGTACTAAATTATTAACACTACCTGCAACAAGAATATTCTGAAACTGTCGATGAACATAATTAAGGACAAAATCGATCGAGGTGACTAAAACTCGAGGAAATCAAGCTCAACGTAACATAAAAGGGCAGTAATTTACTTGTCTCAGATCCCAAGCGGTATCGTAACTTAGATGATTGCCAGAGAGTCCTGAACTGAAATCTGTGCTCCGGCAGTCCGCATCACGTTGAGGCGACGACGCGAGACAGTGAGGACTGAGCTAAGGCATTCTTATTGGTTGAGTTGGGCCATTGAAACTAGGATGGTAATGGCTTAAACAGAGAAAACGAAAGAGGGAAGTTTCGGTCGTGAAGGAGGAGATGCAGGGGTGGAGTTCTCAAGGAAGAATGAATGGAGGGAGAGGCTGATTTTTCTTTTAAAATTTGGTCTTGTCCCTTTGACAATTATGATGGTCATTGCCTCCAAGGAGAGTGGTATTGTTGACTTAGCATCCAGGGCACTCGATACGTGAGCGGACATGACCATGAGCGGCGCAAAGAAGACGGTGGAATGTGAGGTGTTGTTGCGTGAAGAGGACAAGTGGCCGTGCACTGGCTTGCTTCGAGGTGGCGGAGGCGTTCAATGGTGATATCGCGGCCGACGTGGCGTTGAGTTGGCCTTGCAGGGATGCGGTGGTGACGCAAGTGAAGCTGAGGTGGCTCGGTGATGATGGGGACGAGTTGAAGAGGCACGTCCTTGCAATGATGCGATGAGGGCGCAAATGGTGTCATCCGGTGACAAGTCCGATGACGTTACATAGACCGTCAAGCATTCAAGGCTCGTTAGCCGGATGTCACGAGAAAATATTAGGTGCAGCTCTGATTCCAACGTGTACTCGTCCAAGTCCACTCACCGGGCGACACGTGTCGCCCGACGCCACGCTGGAATCAGAGTCAATTTTGGAAAATTGATATATTAGTTTCTCTCTCTTGCTGGCCCACCTGTCCCTCCGTCGAATTTGAAAAAGCGCGAAGCGCTCTCTCTCCTCTGCACACGCTCTCTCTCCTTTGCACAATGCATTTAGAAAGAGAAGCAGTCGTTCCTCTCCATTCTCATTTCCATTTCTTTCTTCACATGAAGGTTGAATCCGAAATTCTCTCTCCGCTCGTTGCTACTCCGGCGTTCCTCAAGCGACCATTCCCCCGCCGTCGCCGACGAAGCACATTACGGCCGCCCCTGCTCTGGCGCTCGCTCGCTTCTGTCTCCGTGCTCGTTGCTGCTCCAGCCAAGGAGGAGGAGATCCAGAAGATCGGGAAGCTCAACTCGGTGCTGGAGGAGCCGGTGAAGTCACCATGCGTGGAAAACCAGATTTGGAGGACCTTGCCCAAGCCAACAAGGCCATCACCAACGCCCTCTGCACCAACCTCAAGCAGGTCCTAGTGTAGGTCAGCAACGATGACCGCCCCCGCGGCGGGGCCTCCCCGAAGGATGAAGCGGACGATACTGCGTTGTGTGCGGGAGCAATTACGAAGTCGGGGAGGAGAGCGGGAGGTGGGCGGGAGGGAGGCGCAGGTTGATAAGAGGAGAGGGAGGGCGATGACGACATGCTCAACTAGCGGACTTGAAGACAGACTGGAAAGAACTCACACACGTACATGACACCATTCAATTCCTTTTTTCCACCGTGCGAAAACTTGACGTTAAAACCGATGAAAGAGATTAAACAAAAAAGACAGCTAACTTGAACCTTGATCGACAATTTCAAGTTTTCACTTTCAAGTGTCCATCTCTTTCGCATCCCCATTGTAATTGTTCTAAGTCGAGTATCATCGAACGAGACAGTCGATCAAAACAAGCTGTAGAAGGACCCTTTTGGGTGCCAATGGCTTAGCCGTTGTTCATTTTCTACGTTGGTGTGAATGCATGAGGCACGCAAGCAGGCGAGGAGTGAAGAACGGGACAACTCCGACAAGTTCGAAAGAAAGAAAATTTCATTATATCACTGCAGCCGACAAGGTGGAAAAAGAAGGTACGAGAGTACCTACGGTGATTGCTCTACGTGATCAAGAAGCACAAATATACAAGAACCATGCTACGCTCCTCGAACTGGGAAAAATGTAAAACTTAGACACGCTGCCTTACAGTGACAGATCTCGACAGTCGCAAACCCTAGACATCTCCCTATCTTATTTCCTACATTTTAACTCAGCTCCTGATTCTGAACTTGAAATCATCTATCGGGATGCCCTCGCAAGCCGTCCTTTCTTTGCCGGACTCGTTAGTGGTGCTCAGTCCGCCCTTGCGGCCGATCTCTTGGTACCTTTCTTGCCCTATCTACTGTTTCCTCGTCTCCCTTCCTTTGTGCCTCCCTTCTTGCCCTATCTGCTCCACCACATCCACCTCGTCCTCCAAGAAGGCCTCGCCGCGGGGCGGTCGTCCTTGCTAACCTACACCAGGACCTGCTCGAGGTTGGTGCGGAGGACATTGGCAGTGGCCTGGGCGACATCCTCCAAATCTGGTTTTTCACGCACGGCGACTTCACCCACTCCTCCAACGCCGAGTTAAGCTTCCCGATCTTCTGGATCTCCTCCTCCTTGGCCAGAGCAGCAACTAGCATAGAGACCGAAGCGAGCGCCGAAGCAAGGGCGGCCGTAATGTGCTTTGTCGGAGACAGCAGGGGAACGGTCGCTTGACGAACGCTGGAGCAGCAACGAGCGGAGAGAGAGAATTTCGGATTCAAAATTTCGGATTCGGAACCTTCATGTGGAGAAAGAAATGGAAATGAGAATGGAGAGGAACGACAAGAAAATATTAGGTACGTCTCACATTTCAGCGTGGCAAACGAGAAGGCGGTGGAAGCGCGACACGTGTCCTCATGGGACTCACGTTCTGGGGAGAAAAAGAAGCCCCAATTTTAAAAAATTTCAGGCTTTCTTTCTTCATGCCTCTCTCTCTCTACCCTCGCTCTCTATGTCCGACGAACTCCCTCTCTCACTCTCCACCCTCCCTCTTTCCGACCGGCAAACCATTGCGAGCAACCGATGAACTAGGAGGATAACGGCGAGACGATCGCAAGCAACTGACCGGCGTGCGACCTTCCTCTCTCTGCCCTTCCTCTTTCCGACTGACCGGCAAACCACCGCGAGCAACCGACGAACCAGGAGGATACCGTCGAGACGACCGCGAGCAACCAACCGGCGTGCAACCTCCCCTTCTCTCTTTGCCCTCTTGAGTTTGAGTTCGCAGATAAACTGTCTACTGATTTGTTCTTTTCTCTGCAACATTCTTTCGAGCGAATGCTCCCAAAATCCAGACACTTTCCTAGTTCTTGTTAAGCTCTACAAGCAACATTCTTTCAGCGAGTGAACACCCCCAAAATTTCGACACTTTCTCAGTTCTTGTCAAATGCTACAAAAGAAAAGAAAAATTATGTCCACGCAAAAGAGAGCTTCGGATTCCACTTTTTAGGGTGAATCAAGTGGATCCAAGAGGCCATGCTTGGATCAAAACATGTAGGCTCACTCTTTCCGTCTTAATGTTTCAATGCTTGATTAATTGTTTGATGATCGTGCTGGTTTCAGCTTTGCTCGAGCTCTTGAGTTGAAGATGTGAAGCCTGAAGTTTTTTTTTTTTTTTTTTTGTCAGATTGAAGCTTGCGTCGAAGTATAGCATTTTGTTAGCATTTGTTAGTGGGGTTGTGCTGCCGCTTTAATGTGAAAATTCACATATATCAAATGTTGTCATCTTGAATCTGCCATGCGATTTCGCATTACGCCAATTGCAGGACTTTCTCCTTATTGGAATTGAACCCTGTTAGATTTTTTTACCTAGCAAGTGATCTGTTATCATTCCCTTTGCTCTCCTGCTTGCTAAATTATCCTATCTTGCCTTTTTTTGTTCTTTCTTTTGCTGATCTCCACACAGTCAAGAACGTACAGGGTCTGAGAGGGGTTTCGTGCCAAGTAGTTGTTTTATGTTGGAGGATGGCCAGAGAGAAGTAAGACAAGTAAAGGCGCGTTTGGTAACATTTCTGTTCAAAAATTGTTCGAAGGAACAGAAATAGAAAAAACTATTTCTGCTCTAGGGAACAATTTTTTAACAGGAGAAGGCGTTTGGTAAACTTGTTCCGGGAATAAAAAATGAACAGAAACACGTTTGGTAAATTTGTATTCTTTTTTTGTTTCTTTTAATTTTTTAATATTTTTATTTTCTTTTTCTTTTTTCTTTCTTTTTTTTTTTTTTTCTTTTTTTTTTTCTTCTTTTGGCCGGTTGTTGGCCTCGGCCATGGCTAGCAACCGGCCGACGAGGGCTAGCGGCCTCGCCCAGCCACGACGAGGCTCGCCGGCCCTCGGGGAGGCTAAGCCTCGCCGTGGTTAGGCGAGGCTCGGCGAGCTCGAGCTCGCCCGGCCTTGCCCCGCGCCGGCGAGGCTTGGCCTCGCCGGGCCACCGCCAAGCGGGCAAGCCTCGCCAGTGGCTAGGCGAGCTCGAGCTCACCCAACCAAGGCAAGGCCAAGCCTCGCCGGGGCCAGCGACACTCGGCCTCATCGGGGCCGGCGATGCTCCGGCGAGGTCACCGGCCCTCGACGGCCAGTCGCCAGCCATGGCTGAGGCCGGCGACCAGCCAAAGAAAAAACAAAAAGAAAAGAAGAAAAAAAAGAGAAAAAAAAAGAGAAGAAAAAGAGAGGAGAGAGAAAATTTGTTCATAAAAATTGTTCCAAAAACAAGAAACATGTTTTTCCTATTTCTCGTTTCTGTTCCAAATATGTTCCGGAAACAAAAAAAATAGATTTGGAACAAAAATGCAAACAAACGCATTTATGTTCTTTTTTTGTTCCTTGGACCAAAAAAACAGAAAATTTGTTCATAAAAAAAAAAAAAAAAAAAAAAAAAAAAAGAACGTTAACAAACAGGGCCTAAGTAGCCTACTTGGACATACAAATACTGTTGTCATTGTATATCGATTGTTGATCTCTTTGATTAGAAGTCCAGTCAGTCTCTGGATAGAAATCCGCATGAGTAACTTGCTGCAAGATATATAGAGAACTATCGTTTGAGTAATGACCTACTGACAATTCTAGGGTTTTCCTGTGAAAAGTTTTTGCTGAGAACATGATTTAGGCTTTTCATGTTGTTATGGAGAGTATGGATCTAAAGAAGATACAAAATTTCAAAGAAGTGCACTGGACATAATTATCTGCTTGAATCCTGGAATATGTGGTCAATGACAGTTTGCACATAGTAGGACAAAAAGATATCTGTGATGTGAAACTAGAATGTGATGGATACATGACAGATGATTTTTGCTTATGTTCTTCTATTGCTCTTTGCTGGACAGATAGGAAAAGTTGTGGAGCTTCTTATATCTCGCTGGGCTAACAATCTTCAAAGGTGAATATAGTTCAATTGGTTTGTTGGCCGTATCTTATATGCATCAAGTGATTCATCTAGTAGAATTGTGATCCATATTGTCTCTCCAACTAAAAAGATCATCAAGTATCATGTGCCATCAATCCATGATTCTGTTCGGCAAAGTTTCATACCTGCGCATAATTTTTTTTTTTTCCTCTTTTTATCGCTGAAAGTGGTGCATTTAGAGATAGGCTCTAATTAACTTTACTTGCTTCTGCTATCTATGAACTGGATTAATATGTATTCCAGCTTTACGTTGACTTCCATGTCGCGTTAGATCAAGGGAATGCATCTGATTAGTCTGGTAATTGATTTTGACATTCATATGCACTAGTACCTAAAGTGTTACGAATGGATATTTGTCTATTTGTTATGAATAAGTCCACAAGACAGCAGTTGTTCACGGTGTCAATTTCCATGGTGTAGCTTGGTGGAGAATATGGAGAGTGCTCTCAAAGCAATGCAGCGACGGATAAGTTCATTGGAGAATGGTTTTCGAAAACTGGTAAGATGAATAGAGTTTATAAAATATCCACGTGTCGTTGACTATTTGAACCGCATTCATTGAGCACAAGCTTTACACAATATCTTTTTTTATTAAGTCTTCATTTCATTGGACAACCTGTAGAAAAAAAAAAAACAAGGGAGGTCACATCCCCTACATGTCCATTGTAGCATAGGGCGCGTTTGGTAACGTTTTTGTTCAAAAATTGTTCCAAAGAATGGAAATAGAAAAAACTATTTATGTTCTAGGGAACAATTTTTGAATAGAAGAAGGCATTTGGTAAACTTGTTCTAGGAAAAAAAATGAACTGAAATACGTTTGGTAAATTTGTGTTCTTTTTTTGTTTCTTTTAATTTTTTAATTTTTTTAATTTTTTTCTTTTTTTTCTTCTTTCGGCCGGTCGTCGGCCTCGGCCATGGCCGGCGACCGGCCAACGAGGGCTGGTGGCCTCACCTAGCCACGAGGCTCGTTGGCCCCGGCGAGGCCGCGCCTCGCCGTGTTTGGGCGAGGCTCGGCCTCACCTTGGCCGGGCGAGCTTGGGCTCCCCAAATCCGATGAGCCCGGGCTCACCCAGCCTTGCCCCGTGCCGGCAAGGCTCGGCCTCATCAAGCCACCGCCAGGCCAGCGAGCCTCACCGGTGGTTGGGCGAGCTCGCCGAACCAAGGCGAGGCCGAGCCTTGCCAAGGGCCGGCGACACTTGGCCTCGCCGAGGCCCAAGCAATGCTCTGGCAAGGTCACCGGCCCTTGACAGCGTCGCCGACCATGGCCGAGGCCAACGACCGGCCAAAGAAAAAAGAAAAAGAAAAGAAGAAAAAAAAGAAGAAAAAGAGAGGAGAGAGAAAATTTATTCTTAAAAATTGTTCCAGAAACAAGAAACATGTTTTTCTTATTTCTCGTTTCTGTTCCAAATATGTTCCTGGGAACAAAAAAATAAATTTGGAACAAAAACGCAAACAAACGCATTTATGTTCTTTTTTTTGTTCCTTAGAACAAAAAAACAGAAAATTTGTTCATAAACAAAAAAAAAAAAAGAATGTTAACAAACAGGGCCATACTATCCCACATATACAGCTGGATCATGGTGCCAAACCTTCCTGTATTTGTGAACTTTTGGATAAGATTAGTCTGCTATCCCTAAAGTAACATTTATCTGTTGAGCAACGGCCTTCTACTTGGCACTTTCGATCACTAAGGGGAACTTTCGTCCCTGCTCGATGTAAAGGATGGGAGATCCCTTTGAGCAATCTATCATAATAGGAATCCTTGATAACTTGAGAATAATTCATCAGGTTGACTTTCAATCTGATGACCCCACGCACCGAATGACAACATGACATAATAGTCTTCCCCATCTACACTACCAATAGCAACAGCAAAATACTACCCAGAAAAACAAGATGCAAACTCAAATACCATGCCACTGGATTACAGCAAAGCTAGCCAACAAGAACTCGCCAATTTCTCCACAACCACTTAACATCAGCGGTAAGAGTCTTGCTTCCAAAGTCTACTTTAAGAATACACACTTAAAGAGCAAGTACATTCGAGATTCTTCATGTTTTCCGCATAGCACACAGGTGCTATCAATGTTAGACCAAGTTTTCACCCTGTCCAATGTGTGCAACCAACCTATTATATTGGTTCTTTGGAAACGGTGACTTGTCAGATTAAGAAAGCGGTGAATATGGGAAATCCCAGTAAATGTGAAGCAAATTGAGATGTAGAAGAAATTTATTGAACTACAAGTTTGGTTCATTGACTCATTTTTCTTCGTTAGAAATGCATTCAAATAGCAGGTAACAGAATAATCTCCTTACGAGAGGAATGGTTAGAATAGTAGTTGGGACATCCCTTACAAGCTATTGGTGATTGGATCTGAGCTGCCTTGTTCTTCTTTAGCTTCAATGAAAGATGGAAAAGGATGGAAAAATGAAGAATATATTCTAGGATCAACATCAATATATTTAGGCCTAATGGGAAAGTCCTAACTATGATATCGCAGATGTGGATCGAACCATTTCTAGTTCTTCAAATAGTATCTTCTTGTATGGAGCTTGCACATGCGATCTTGGAGAAGATAGTGCTTGAAAGTAATTTGATCAAGAGGAATGCTGGATTACAACTTGTGTAGTATAGCTGTTATTGTAATTTTAGCCTCATGTTAATAGTATATTGGTTCTTTGGAAACGAGGTTGCAAAATCTCAATGTTTTGTCCTTATTCTAGGAGGGTTAATACCTTTTCTTGTTCAGTGACCTAGAGTTAAAGCCTGTTGGAATGTTGGAAGCGAAACTTGTTCAAGCAAAGGACTTAACAAACAAGGACCTCATTGGGAAATCAGATCCTTACGCTGTGCTGTATGTCAGGCCTCTTTGTGATAGAATGAAAAAGAGCAAAACAATTGTGAGTTCCTTAGCAGTTGCTTGGTCCTTGAACTCTTTAATTTTTTAAACTAACAGTGGAAGAACTATTTTTTCAGAACAATGACTTGAATCCAGTCTGGAATGAACACCTCGAATTTATTATCGAGGATGCATCTACTCAGCACTTGGTGGTTAAAATATATGATGATGAGGGATTCCAGGCGGCTGAGTTGATTGGGTGTGCTCAAGTATAGCTAAAGGACCTTGAACCAGGTAAAGTGAAGGATGTGTGGTTGAAGCTGGTCAAAGACTTGGAAATCCAAAGAGATAATAAATACAGGAGGCAGGTGAGAATACGGGTTTTTTGTTAATTGTTTCATAGTCCTTTCTTTTTTCTTTAATCTACTCTTCGACCTTTGTAGACCCCTGTATATTTTTTGTTCCTTCCTCCGTTTCTACCATCCAAACCATAATATAAGGAGAAAATGGTATAGTGCAAATAAAGGAACTTCCTCTGGATCTCCAGACCCCTAGTAGAATTGCATACATTTTGGCTGCCTGGCACACTTATTGGTTTCTTCATCTTCGTTTCTCAAATTGGCCTGGCTGTTTTCTGAATTTCGTAGTGCTGGAAAACTTGTATAAATGTCCATCTCTCGAGCAATTTTCTGAATGTTGAAGAAATAGATCAATGTGATGCTATTTGTGGGAAGTGCTATCCATGTCATTAGTACTAATTTCTATGTATCGCCATCATGACTTCACTCTTCTCTTTTCTGTATCACGGGTTAAACATATTTCTTGCAGAAATGAATTATTTATCCCCTCTACTATGCTCAAAACCTAGGTGCATTTGGAGTTGCTGTACTGTCCCAACGAGATGGAGAGTGGTTTTACCAATCCGTTCAAGCGTGATTTTTCAATGACCTCTTTGGAGAGGGGGTGGAGTGAATGGCCTTGAAGTTACTGAAAATGGAAATGGAAATATGCCGAAAAAGAGGGATGTAATTGTCAGAGGAGTACTTTCTGTCACTGTGATATTCGCCGAAGATTTACCACCCTCAGATCTGATGGGCAAAGCAGATCCGTATGTCGTAGTGAGCATGAAAAAATCCGGATTGAGAAATAAAACCAGGGTCATTTTTTTTGTTGTGCAAGCCTTTGATTGTAAAAGTTTCCTGTTTGCTTTTAACCTTCAATAAATATCTTTGCATCGTCGCTTAAAAAATCTGTTGACTTTTCTACTTGTATATGGCATCCCTTATTCTTTTAATGAATAGCTTAGACTGGTTCTATGAAGAATTTATGCTTTAATCTTCGTGTTCTGCCGTATAAATACAAATAAACAGTATGACCTTCATCAAGTTAGAAAATCCATGCCAATAGGGTAATTTCGGACATAAGAGATTGTCTTGTTTTGCTTTCTATTATTTCCAAGCTTCTAACGAGGACTCTTTGTTTTTCAGGTTGTGAATGACAGTTTAAACCCTGTTTGGAATCAGACATTTGACTTTGTTGTAGAAGATGGCTTACATGATATGCTGATTATCGAAATCTAGGATCACGACACATTTGGGAAGGTAACATTGCTCTCCTGTCCGAGTATTTAGTTATGCAACTGACATCAAAGGGGTCGTTTGCTTTTAGTTTTTCAGCGAGCAAACACAATCAAGAAGCTAGCAAGCATTTTTGGAATAAACAGTGTGTATGCAAGCAATTCTGGCACATATAGGCTTTGCAGCAGAGAAGTTACTTGAAAGAGAAATAGAGATGAAAGTGGCTTTGAGTGTCCGTTACGCAGTGGAGTGTGTAATTGGAGTACTGTGTGCACAGATGCTTCAAGTTTCTTTATAAAAAAATTTCAGCTTATGGTTTCATTGCACACCTTCATTTCAAGTAGAACATGCCCTCTAACAAATGGAAATTCCCATGGCACCACAATCATATAGTTTGGTTGACACCACATTACCACATTTGAGCTGTGGAGGATGTAAGATCTTCTGTGTGTTGAGGTTGGTACTCGTTACAACTATTAGGCTCAAAGGTTGTCCAAATGCATCCATGCATTATCATCCCTTTTTCAGGGAACCGTTTCATCTAGTTTCTGGCTTGTGTTAACTTGTGCATCTCTGGTGCTGTTTCATAGGTACTCAATGCATAAATTTCGTTTTGGTTATTTGTCATCTCATTTGACTTACAATTTGCTTGTGGCCCATTGTTCCCTAGGGAGAAAGAATTGGCTGCTGTGAAGATCAATGCAGCTGACGTTGATATAATCGCTAATGAACTTGAGGTCAGTTAGCTTATGCCATCTTGAACGCATTTATTCTCACTGGCCTGAGCTTTCTAATATTGTATGGTAAATTCTGAAAACAACTGGACCGGAAGGTGGCTGAAAGGACCTTACGTGAGCATAATGGTGATGCTGTTGCTGCAATTCGTTCCTTGCTTCGATAAAGAATTGGTGGCACGAAAAATGGGATTTGTGATTTTTCTAAGGACATACCGACTTGCCCATAACATTGTCCAAGTAGGACCAAAAAGCTATATGAGTCGTGCTTCTTTTGGGGATACATGACTTGCTTTCTGGGAGATTGTTTGTACTCTCGCCGATTTTGGTTGCTAATGTTCAGCCCTGCATTTTTGCCTTTTCATGTAGTTCATGCCAGGAATTTTGGACGGTACGAAAATCATGTACAATTACGACGAACGAAAAATCATAAATCCACGGGCCTATGCTCAATAATGTGAAGTCAATTTCCGATACAAAGCTTGGAAGAGTTGTTGGGTTGATGCCTGGTTGGATGGCGACCCTAAGTCCGAGTTCATTAGAATGAATTTAATTCGAGAAACTAAATCATCAAACTTTTTGGAAAACTGAAGACTTTTGATTGCATGTAAAATTTTGTTGAAGTAGCCGCTGGCACAATCGGCTAACTAACGACTGTAGAAAAGGCATGGATATCTTCATTGATGGACTTCCATGGGGTGAACAACTTGGGCCAACGGCGATTTAGAAGCAGAATCTGCCTTGAGCTTTAGTAGTGCGCACCCCCTGTTACCATTGCAAATCTCTCTGTTTCACCACTAAGAGTCGTCAAAGTCAATTTGATTTGTACAGCTTTATGATGAGAATCTAATGTTCCCCTTTAAATGTATCACATAATGTGCTCAGCCTCCGATCTCCACAACACTTTGCAACATATCTACAAGATCCTTTGTGACTTTTCCAGTAAATGCACAAAAGCGACATACAATCATCCTAGATCCACCCGCAATTGGATTGCTCAAACGAACGACAAACATTCTATCCTCTCGAAATGGTCCCAAAAATCTGGTCGCCAAATTTCATGGTCCAGAAGCAGCAAAGCGAGTTGAGATTGGTTGGCAACATCAACTTCCTGGCGAATAGCCAGGTTTGCTTGGGCTGTTCACCAATGTAATGAATAGACAAATCCTCTTGATGCACCGGATGGTTCACGTTTCCTTTGGAGTGCTGTCGCCACCAGCAAAGCGGGAAGCCTGAAATTGAAGTGCGTTCTGTCTCTGCAAATCTTTGAATCTTTCCAGTATTTCTTGGAACATCGGTCGGCACTTTGGATCACTGGTTAGGAGAAAATGCAGTTCCCACATCAGTATCGAATTGTAACAAATTGACAAATTTTTGTCCTCACAAAAAGGAAAAAAAAAAAAAAAAAAAAAGCTCCTGAATGACATCAACTTATGCCAGAAAAAAAAAGGTCATGGAACTGCCTAAGAGATTCGAGGACTTCAAATCACGATGAATGATAGGTGGGTTGTAATGATGCAGATAATTCATGCCCCTAGCCTGAAAAGTACCCAATTCAATAATTACATGTTAAAAGCAGCAAGATAACATACAAGAGATAGTAGAATTCAAATAACTGAAAAACTCTGGAGGCCAAAAGTTCACGGGCCAAGCAGTCTCAGGAAGTTAGGAATGCTAAGACTCAAGACACCCGTCTCAAATTTTTATCAGCATGGAAGTAAAATGTACATTTAAAAGATATCAACAAGAACAAAAATAAGGCAATATAAAAACGAGCAACACAAACGCTGACAGAGAAACAGATGAAAAAAACACATTTGGGTAACCAAAATGTAAAACACTGCACCTACAAGAGGATGAATTTGGTTACATGCTGAATGTACATGTAAAAGATATCAACAAGAACAAAATGAGGGCAGTATAAAAAGGAGCAAAACAAATGCTCACTGGGAAACAGATGAAAAAAAAAAAAAACATTCAGGTGACCGAAATGTAAAATACTGCACTTAGAAAACAATGGATTAAGTTACACTATTAAGAAGCAGATACTTACCACATCCAAAGCCATATGAACACGGCGTCTCCAATCCAACTTGGCTGTGTTCCTCTGCAGTAAGCGAAACAAACTTCCACTGCATCAACACATGTAACAACTGTTAGTTCCATAGAGACGGGATATCGACAGAAATTACAATCACTGAAAACCAACAAACCAGACATTACAACAAACTTTAACATGATGCACCATATAATCAAAAAGCCTGCTTTTCAAAAGCATTGAGGAAGAAAATCTGTGACTATGTAGAGGCGCTGAGGTGAAGTTACTGCTCCCATGAAAAGCAAAACATTGGGGTGCCGAAGTCTTTTCATAAGAGACGCCTGCAAGGACAAAAAAAACTGTCATAATAATGGTACTTTATGAAAAGTGAGAAAAATTGTGGCAACATCAAAAGAGGTTCTCAGAAAATGCATGGTACTACGCATGCTGAGGGGGAGAGCACGGACATATAACAATCGCAAAGTCCTATGAGAAAGTTCCTCATTTTGAGTAAAACGAGAAGGTATAATCCTTTCGTAGACCCACATGCTATTACATCTATCCAACACAACACAATTAATCATAATGCAATGGATCAAGGCATGGAAAATATAAGGAAAAATATCCATAATCCTTTGGCAAAAAAAAAAAAAAAAAAAAAGATCAAAACCTGCTATCACCACATGTACTTGAAATGTTGCGTTGCTGTATTGGTGGAACAACACTTGAATTAAAATTGCCAATGCCATCACTAATAGAGCTGACACCAATAAACTATATCCGTGCTTTGGGGAAAAAATCCCAGTTGCTACAGAATAAGCACCAAAAATTCTATTCATTAAAAGGCTTCAGAATTTTATAAAATAATAAAATACAGGCTAGTCATACAAGTGCAGAGAGACAGAGATAAATGCATGCAGTTCGAACATATTGGTCAATCTTACTTCATCTCTTTATCACACTGGTTTTCAGAATGTTCTTCCTAAACCATCTGACTATGTAGTTCTTATTAGGAAAAGGAAAAAGAAAAAACAGAACAATCAGAAGATGTAGGGGCAAGTGACACCATAAATGGAGTCATTTGGCACCTCGATGTTGACTCGTCACATCCTGGGATAATATAGATCACTTTTTGGGCTCATTATCAACTAAAAGGCCAACCCATTATTCCTCACTTCCTCAGTCTGAATCTAGATTTTCAACTGCAATTACAACCTGTCAAGGAAGGCCCTTATCAAAATTAAACCAGCCAGGTCACATCCAGCAATCACTAAACACTATCATAACAATGTTTTGATGATTTCAATTAACAAGTCAAGGACAGACCAACAGGCTTAGAGCAAGACATAGCCTGCAAATCATGTCCTACGAGAGATGCCTTATTCAAATTAAAAAGTCTAAGCGACCCTCAGCATGTCCTGGCTGAATAATATTAGAAACAAAGAGAACTCATGAGACATAGTAAAACAAAAAAGAAAACAAACCTCTTGTCTAAAGGAATTTATCAATTCTTCTGAATATTCTTGCATCGAGAATACCTTCACCGCCACATCCTGCAACTGGATTAAATGCAGAGAAAGTTAAAATCCAAAAAAAAAAAAATCATCACCAGGAGATCGCATAGGTCTATACCAAACAGTGAGATAAAGTAAAAAGCCAAATGCATTGCACTAAATCTCCTCTTTCGTTTAGCAAAATAAGTAAAACATAGCAGAACGCACCAACAAAAGTTACCCACATCATTTAGTTATATATGGGAACAACACGATATCGCAAAGTCAATTACAACACTACTCTCCTTTCTTTCCACTTCTCCACAACAGGTATTTGTGCCACATTTATCGTGCCACTTATAGCAAAACACAGAATAATACCTACTGTCCAGACAGAGGACACATTTCTCCTGTGTTTCATGTCGGCAACATGAGTAAAATTCACTCCACCACCATGCATTACATATTATAAAGAGAACTTGAAGTCCGTAAGTGAATAGCATAAGAGATAGCCAAACGCTATTAGAGGAGTGAGATAAGTAGTACGTATACCATGAAGGGAGGTACGCGCATTTTACATCATGACAGCATGCATCACTCTATTAAACTAAATTCAAGGGGAGTAGAAGAACATACCGATCCGTACCACAGAGCGTGATAGACAGTTCCACAAGAACCTGAGAGAGGAGGAACGGCAGACTAAATATCAGAAGGTCATGCGGTGGTTCGCTGTCGAAGAGGGGGAGGGCAGACAGAGACGCGAGGAGAGACAAAGAGTAAGAGACGACGAGTCGGGGCCGGAAGCGGAGCCAGAGGGGCGGCGCGGTGGTTCGCCGGTCGGAAAGAGGGAGGGCAGAGAGAGAGGGAGGTCGCACGCTGATCGGTCGGAAAGAGGGAGGTCGCACGTCGGAGGGCAGAGAGAGGGGGTGGTCGCACGCCGGTCGGTCGGAAAGAGGGAGGGTAGAGAGAGAGAGGGAGGTTGCACGCCGGTCGGTTGCTCACGGTCGTCTCGCCGGTATCCTCCTGGTTCGTCGGTTGCTCACGGTGGTTCGCCGGTCGGAAAAAGTGAGGGCAGGGAGAGAGAGGGAGTTCGTCGGGGAGAGAGAGCGAGGGTAGAGAGAGAGGCACAAAGAAGAACCCGCGCGACAAAAACCCTCTCTCCATAAGCTACAGTAGCGGAAAATTTTCAAAATGGGCGCCTGAAAAGCTTCCCGTTATAAATGCATTGTGTAGAGGAGAGCGAGCGCTTCGCGCTTCGTTTTTTCAAATTCGACGGAGGGACTAGTGGGCCAGCAAGAGAGAAAAACTAAGGCTGCGTTTGTTTGTATTTCTTTTTTGTGTTTTTAAACACTTTTTCTTTTTTTTGTTCCTGGGAACAAAAAAGGAATAGAAACGCGTTTGGGTGCGTTTCTGTTCCTTTTTTGTTCTTTTGTTCCCAGGAACAAAAAAGAAACAGAAACAAGAAACACAAATTTTGTGTTTCTTGTTTCTGAAACAAAACTTAGAAACACTTTTTTATTTTTTCTTCTTTTTCTTCTTATTTTCTTTCTTTTTTCTTTCGCCGGTCGCCGGCCTCGGCCATGGCCGGTGACCGGCCGACGAGGGCCGGCGGCCTCGCCTAGGCACGGCGAGGCTCGCCGGCCCCCGGCGAGGCCGAGCCTCACCGTAGCGGGCGAGGGTCGGCCTCGCCTTGGCTGGGCGAGCTCGAGCTCGCTCGATCCCGAGGCCGATCCGGCGAGGCCGAGGCTCGCCCGAAATCGGTGAGATGTCGGCGCGCTCGGGCCGGGCGCCGGCGCGGCGATCTCGCCGCCCGAGATCGAGCTCGCCGAGGCCGATGTCGGCGCGTCGGGCTGGGTGAGCTCAACTCGCCGGATCCGGCGAGGCTCGGCGAGGGGCAAGCTTGGCCTCGCCGGATCTGGGTGTGACATCTTGAAATTCGACCCCGTTTCGATAAAGTGAAATGGGCATTTTGTCGGCGTGCCTATGGCCTTTTTCTCTTAGCTGGTCACTCACGAGTTAACTAACTTATTGGGTGAAGCCGTTAAGGGATGTAGCGGCCGTAAAATCCCTAAAAGCTACCTAATTGGTTGGATTGAGCTAAAATCACGTCTGATCGATTTTTAACCACGAAATTGAACTCGATTTCGGGAATCGAATTTTAAGCGCGTCATAATTCTTATTTTTTGGATGCTATCTCATCGCTCGTCAATTTATTGACGGGTCCGAAATTTCAATAAAGAAATTATCGGAAGAAATTTGAAGACCAAAAGGGAAATAGAAAGGAAAAGGAAAAGAGAAAAGGAAAATTGCATAAAGGCATTATGCATATTTTATTTTCCCTTTTTCTCTCTCCCCCTTTTTCTCTCTCTCCCTTTTTCCTTTCCTTTTTCTCTTTTTCTTTCTTTTCTTCTTCTCTCTCCTCTCCCCTCTCTCTCGTGTGATTTCCTCCCCCCACCGACTTCTCTCTTCTCTCTCCTCACTTTGACTGGTCAAGACTTACCCCTCCCTTCTCTCTCTCCTCTCTCTCTCTCTTTCTCTTTCTTCTTCTTCTTCTTTCTTCTTCCGCATGTCCAGCAAGCGAACTAGGAGCCCGAACCAGAACTGGCTCGCCGCTCGTCCCACCGCCGCACCGCCGCACCACCGCCCGCGCCCGCGCCGCGCCCGAGCACCCGCCGCTCGCCGTCGTCCCGCCGTTCCGCGCGATCCAGCCGCGAATCAGCCTTGTTTCGCCCCTATCCGCACCGACCGGCCACCGTCCAGCCACCTCAGGCCACCGCCCAACCCCGCCGGACCACCCCCGCGACCCCCTCGCCCTCCGCCGGCCTCCCCTCGCCGCCCTAGCCGCCGGAGCGGCTCCGTTCAGCCCCGACCAGCAAGACCCACGGAGTGGGTTTCAGCACCTTTCGGGCCCGCTTTTGGGCCGTTTCCCGGCCCCGAACCCGAGCCATGCTTTGGGAAGTTTCGTTCCTCGCGTCGCCGCCGTCGGATTGATCCGATTTGCGCGCGATTTGGTGAGTAATCTCACTAATCCAGGATTAGTTGGCTAATTATGCTTAAGGTTGGTTTATATTTAATTAATTATGTTTAGGTTGTTAGATTAGAATAAATTAGCAATTATTAGTCAATTGATTTTAAATAAATTAGCAAGTAGACGTGGTCTACTAATTATTGGAAGTGCCTCGGGATTTTTCCCGACCCTTAGTGGGCTCCAATTAGGCTTTTCGGGCCTAAGTGGAATTTTTAGTATTTAATTATTAAATTTCGGAATTAAATTAATTAATTATTTATTTTCCGAAAATTCAACTGAGATGGTCCGGAACTGGAAAATTATGCTGACGACCATGGTGAAGTCCGTTTATTTAATCGGGCTTTAATTTGAGCTAAATTGAATTTTAATATTAATTATTTAATTTTTGAAATTAATAAATTAATTATTTATTTTTCGGAAATTGAGATTTTGATGGCCGACGACCGAAATCTCGTGCTGATCGTCGTGGCGCAGTCCGTTTATTTATTTGAGCTCTACGTTGTATGGAATTGAATAAATTGTGATATTTTAGGGATTTACCCTAAATTGATTGGAATCGATTGAGATTGAATTGTTGATTGGTAAATGGCCAAGTATGTTATTCAGCATTTTAATGCTATGTTGAGTTGATTTAATTATTTGATTGAGAAATCGTTGGGCAGTGGTTATTGGTGTTGAAAGTAGATTGGTGACCACTTGAAAGAGGACACGTGGGCCCGGTGAATTGGAATGTCACCTGGAGAATGCACGTGAGTTCAGTGGTTGAATATGTCACTTTGGCGAAAAGGTCGCCTGAGAGGATGCACGTGGCTCGGAGACTCGGTATGTCACCTGAGAGAATGTGCATGGCTCGGTGACAGAGGCTGGCATCTAAAAGGGCACGTGGGCTCGGCGAATTGATGCATCGTTTTGGTGAGATGCACCTGAGAGAATGCACGTGGCTCGGAGACTCGATATGTCGCCTGAGAGAATGTGCGTGGCTCGGTGACAGAGGCTGGCATCTAAAAGGGCACATGGGCTCGGTGACTTGATGCATCACTTTGGCGAAAAGGTCGCCTGAGAGAATGCACGTGGGCCCAAGGTTCGAGGCATGTGAACTCGGAGACTTGGAAGGTCGTCCTGGAGAATGCACGTGGCCTAGTTTTTAAACATCCCACAGTGGGGATTGATTCGTATGACATGTAATCGACTGGTTCGATTTGTTTGAAGTGAATGGATGTTTATTGTGAATTATACTGACTTGCGGGTGGGATCTCGAGGCCAAGGTAAGTCCTCGTCCCGTGCGTGTTTAGGCAGCCTTTAGTATAATGGTTTATTAATCGGGCTTAGTGGGGTAGAACTCGCCGTCTCATCCCAGTTTGGGGAAAACCATTTCAGGACCCCGCTGAAGAGCTGAGGAGGAGGAATCCGAGAAGGAGAACTCGGAGGTGAGATCCGAAGAGAAGGATTTTGGAAGAAGAAGACAATCCTAAGAGGGGTCTTGAGTACGACCCAGTTCGTCTAAGTTTCTGTCTTCTTTTGAGATCTCCTTTTTGATGTGAATAGTTATGAAGTGATTTGTGGTTTGTGCAAAAGTTTGGTTATAAATTTCAATATAAAAAATATGGCACTGCTTTTTTATCCCATCGTTTTATTGTCTGGGGATTTTAACTGCTTCCGCATGTGCATAATAATGAAAGGGTCGGTGATACATTGTCCTGGGATATCGTATTATAAAATCGACCAAGTGACAAGGATGTGTGCGTGCCCGAGGATCGGGGCGTGACACTGGGCGAGCTCGAGCTCGCCCAGCCAAGGCGAGGGCGACCCTCGCCCAGCTATGGCGAGGCTCGGCCTCGCCGCCGGGGGCCGGCGAGCCTCGCCGTGCACGGGCAAGGCCGCCGGCCAAAAGAAAAAAAAAGAAAAAAGAAAAAAAGAAAAAAAGGAAAAAAAGGAAAAATAAGAAAAAAAAAAAAAAAATAAAAGAAATAAAAAAAATTATACAAATTTACCAAACGTGTTTTTATTTATTTTTTGTTCCCGGAACAAGTTTACCAAACGCGTTTTTTTGTTCAGAAATTGTTCCAAGGAATAGAAATACTTTTTTCTATTTCTGTTCTCTGGAACAATTTTTAAATAGAAACGCAAACAAACGCACTCTAATATATCAATTTTCCAAAATCGACGCTGATTCCAGCATGACGTAGGGCGACACATGTGACCCGGTGAGTGGACTCGGACGAGTACACGCTGGAATCGGAGCTACACCTAATATTTTCTTCGGATGTCACAAATTGACGTACAAAATAATAATAAAATTTTGAAAAACTTATAAAAATACGAAAATTATTTATACCAATGTTGATCGTGTCATGTAATATGGTTGACGTCTAACTTTTCTTCCTCTTTTTGACTTTGCAATAATTTTATTGTTTAATTTCTTTTCTTTTTAAGAACCTTTGGATTTCTTAAATCAATGATGCTATATCCCCATCATCATTGTTGTTGTTGCTATTGGCTACATCTGTAATGGACTTTTTACCTTTGGATTTTCTCGGCTTATAGTTGGATTGATTTCATAAGTCAAGGGAATTCTAATAAGCTTGTCCAATGTCAAGAGTTGAGATATTTTAGCTTTGTGAATTGACAATCTTTCCATGAACTCATTCTTGTTGGAGTGCACCAAGAAACTTGCTTGATGATTCCTCATTGTGTAGATCTTTTCATTTTCAGCAAGTTCATTCATGATGCCCTTATAGCACGTGAGCATTTCGTTGATATCTTCATGTGGCTTCATCTTGAATGAATTAGAATGTTCAGCTTCATTTCTTTAGTCTATCAATTTCTTCAAATGTAATTTAGGAGTTGATCCCAAATATATTTATCTATTACGCAAGAAGAAATACTCAAAATTTAGATAAGACAATACATAATGTGCGAAGTGAATAGTTTTAAGAAATTAATGCAAGTCCTCTCTAGATATCACGATGAATAGGCATGGTTGGAGCTAGAGATTGCTCCACTCTATCTTGTAGTGAGATCACGTGGGATGAAAAACGAATAACACCAACTTAATACTCCAAGATTGAACAAATTTAGTTGTTCAAAAGAATCCACATAAGTAGCATTACTAGAAAGCAAGGCTGCTCAGTTAGATTAGATAATCTTTTGTCCAAAAAGCTTAATCAAAGTTAATAAAGAAAAATCTTTCAAAACTAAGAAGGACAGTTACATAAATTTTGAAAGAACCTTTAGTAAAATACAAATGTGGAAGATTTCACTTCAAAATAAAGAAATCCTTAAAAGCAACAAAGTAATTCCAGAAATCATGAGTTTAAAGAATGGATCATCAATGACAAGAAATTTGAGAAAACACATCTCATGGAGTTAACCATAACAAAATCTCTATGCTCAGAAATAAAAGAACCTATAATAACAAGTAAAAAGAACCTAGTATCAATTATTAAGGCTCACAATACAATTTAAAGGGGGTAAGAGGTTGAATGAGAAACTATGAAGGACTTTTGTAGAATATAACATGTTAAACTCCACCAGTATCAGAAATAGTTTAACATAATCAGGAATGGTGATTATAAATAGATACATAATAAGGAGTAGTTATGATAATAAAGAGATGAACGGTAGCACATTAAAATTGATTTTCCCTCTTTCCACTTCTGCCCCCATCCCCCTTCCCCTTTTTCCCCCCAAAACCAATCTCTCTCTCTCTCTCTCTCTCTCTCTTCCTTAGGTTGGGACTCACTGGCCTCCGGTTAGAGGTCATAACGTTGAGCCTCAAGCTGCAAAGCTCAGGTCCAACGACGATTGTGGCGGTCGCAACAACCATAAGCTCCTTTGCCTCGTTAATAGAGGGAGCGACGGCCCAAAAAGACGTGCTATCTATCGGAAATGACTCGTGAGGCTGAATGCTGTGACAGTTGGAGAGATGTGACCGCAAGTTGGCAACAGAGATGGAGTGCAATGAATGAGGCAGATGGGAATTTTAAAATTTTCAGCGTGAATTCCAGAAAACAAATGAGTGGTTCTAATAATTTTTACGTGTAAAGGATTTCGACCCAGTACGAACGGAGTTACATGCCTATATAATTTGGTATCAGTCACATTCATAAAGGGTTAGAGTACACGAAATGCTCATTAAGTTGTCATCCAAACTTTTATGAGTAGTACTAGGGGTGTGCAACGGAAACCGCCCAAACCGAAACCAGACCGAACCGGACCGCACCGGCTGATTTTGGGCGGTTCCCATGGTCGGCGGTCCGGTTCCCGGTTCCTAATCTTGGAACCGGCGGCCGGTTGGTCTGGTTCCCGGTTCCAAGGAGGGAACCGAACCGACCAAATCGGACCAAATTTTTTTATATATAATTTATATTCATATAATATATAAACACATATAATATGTTAATATTATATATGAAACTTATTGTAATTGGAATTGCAATTTAGGTAACAACCTTTTATGTGGCCAAGAGACCACCAAAACTCTTGTTACTCTTTATTTATAGAAAAAACTCTCATCATGCTCACACTCTCTCTCTTGCTCCCCTCACTTGCAAACGACAAGGTACTTCAAGCCTTAAAAAGTTTCATATCGACTAAATATTCAAAGTATAGAAGAGAGATTGTCTATAAAACCTAAGCCAAGCACAACCTTTAATCACGTTGTTCATGGGTTTTATGCTTAAAATTAAGCATGAAACACATAAACTATGATTGATATTCACACAAGTGAAGTTTGAATATTTTGCACGTGGAAACATGTGTGAGTAGTTTTATTAGATTGCTCGGAAACCGAATTTGATTGATTGGTCCGGAGCATGATTATTCTTTAGTGAATGGTCATTCTTTAGTGAAAAAATAAAGTGCTAATTCTTTTGAACCGGATCGGACCGGACCGGAACCGATGGTCCGGTCCGGTTCTCGGTCCTAAGACCAACGGTCCGGTCCACGGTTCCCAAAATTGGGAACCGATTCTCCCGGTCCGGTTCCCGGTTCCACCTTGGAACCGGACCGAACTGGGAACCGATCATCCCTAAGTAGTACCATAATAGGTTTGGCACAATAGGAGCCATCAAACTTGACCATGCAAATAAAGGAAACATATACATATATATATATATATATATATATATATATATATATATATGAATCCAAATATATCTTAAAACTGTATGAATTTTGGAACGTAATATATTTAGGATATTGCGGGTTCCTTGGGTCATCAAAAAAAAATATATATTTAGGGTATTCTCTCCTAAATGCGAAAGAAAAAACTACACAAAAAATTTAGAGGGCTCTTTAGATGAAGAGTATAGACTCCACCGCACCTCATAAGAAATATTTAGAAAATTGATGGATTGGTATGGTAACTGTCCGCGCCGATAAAAGTGGAGAGATTGGCGAAACACTCACCGCAGGAATAACTTATGTTTCGCACAGTTTTTCTCAACCAGGAGTACAAGAGGAGTTAAATGCCTACATAATTTGGTATCAGTCACATTTATAAAGGGGGAGAGTGCACGAAATATCCATCAAGTTTTTCCTTTTATCGAAAAATGCTTGTCAAGTTGGCATACAAACTTTCGTGAGTTGTACGATAACAGGCTTGGCTCAGGATAAGCCATCAATTTTGACCGTACAAATAAATGCAGCATATATGTACATATATATATATATATATATATATATATATATATATATATATAAAATATACATACACTCCCTCCTTTTTCTTTCCCCTGATCTAAGAATTCAAGGTTTTCGCACTAAAAACAAGAACGTAAATTGATACGGGCATATCTAAACAAAATTATTTATATCCATTATCTCCCATTAGTCCGATTCCCCGATTCCTTACCCCTCTATGCGGAAATCAAATCTATCTTCTTTTCTTTTTATCTAACACTACTTAAATCGATTCAATCAAATTTAGACCGGTATTTCCAAACTAAACCAATATGCCGATTGTTCCAAAGATGGAACCATTAAAGCAAAAAGAAGTGCTTATCTATCACCTTTTAAACTTGAGATGAGTGCGCAACCAATCCACGATATTTTGCCGTTGATTGATCTAGTTCTTAATATCTTATTTTGATTAATTGAGTCCTAAATGTTTGAAAAACGCGGTAATCAACTCCTGAATTTTCTATTAACGGGTTTTGCGAGTCTTAAATGCTAGAAATCCTTTACGTGTCTCACATGCCCTTTCTCTAATGTTGCGTAGTCATGGACAGTAAAATTATACGTTGTTTTCAACGTTGGAAGTCTAGTATGAGACTTGATTGAACATCTTTTTGCAAAACATTAAAGGCTCAATCCATCAAAATAATATTTCAGGCATGAATTGACCAATGGCCAAAAGTTAGGAGCCCATTCTATACTTTTCCGTAGAGGAGCATGATTTTACAATAGGACTGGGAATTGGATAATTGGACTAATGAGAACTAATCTAGTTTCAGATTTTAAGGAGACTTGGTCCAATTCCTAGTTTCTCGGGAATATGGGAGAGCCGAACCAAGAATCTAAGTAGTATCAACACCGGCACACAACATGCCACACGACATAATATGACATGCCAATACATCATTTCTAAAAAAATTGAGAATTTTAACATGTTGTAACACATTATATATTAAAAATATATTTATATATTATTATTTTTATGATTATTTCGATTAAATTAATTTGATTCAAATTCACAAATAAATAAATATTAAAAAATGTAAAATGAATTTTATACTAAAAACATTAATCCACAATTTATTAATATCATTCATTGTTTCAAATTGATAAATTTAACTCCATTCCAATAATCCATAAAACTTGGAAATAGAAAAAGAAGTAACTCATATTCTAGATTTGTTTGTCAGGCATATTGAAAGAGAAGAGAAGAAAATTTGAGAAGTGAATTATGTCTCACATAAAGTCAAAATCAAAAAAGAAAAAAAGAGAAGATTAGTTTTTTTCTCCATTTATTATTTTTATTATTGTTTTTTTCACATATTATTGACCCATCATTTATTTAAAATTTTTAAAATTGATCTTGTATATTGGAATCACATATCGGAAACTTGCATATTGGAGGAGTGTCAAGAAAGTTGACTAAGTATCGGATTTTCTAATAAATACTGACCAAATATTGGAGAGTGTCTAAAAGTGTCAAATACATATTAGAGTGTCCAACACAACATAAAGGTGAAAAGTGCTTCTTAACCGGGAACCTACAAAACCCCTAATTTTCCTCTTAAAGAGCGACTCCATGGCTTTCTTCCTTTCCGAGAAAATTTTTTCCTCTTGAAAGTTTTACTCTTCGTTGCTGTCACCAGCACCGGCTGTGGGAAGGCACGGCTAATGAGCTCCACTAGCGACAAGCTCTTGCGCAGTTTGTTCATTCTTAAGTGACCTAGGACAATAGAGGGAACATAATGAAAGTGGGTGTTGTAGCATCAGTCACAAGGCCTAATTCCCTGAAGACTTTAGGATCGTCGACTTAGGCTCTATTTGGTAACTTGCCAAATAGTAATAATTTCTATTCTTTGGTTTCTAGGGTTGTTGGGTGAGCTTGTTTGGCCACTGGCAAGGTTGAGTCTCACAATAGTTGATAGTGGGGCCTGGTGAGGCTTTAGCGAGCTCATTAAATCTCACCCAATTAGTCATTAGGCTACGGTAATGAGGAAGAAGAAGAGAAAATAAAAGAAAAGAAAAAAAAGAAAATCTGACTTGATTTTGGAATTATTTTTAAGAATAGATAAGTAACTTTTTTTAAAATTTTTTTATTTTGTTCCAAATCTATTTCTGAAAATAAAAAAGTTATCAAATGGATTTTTATTTTTTATTTAGAAAAGTAAAAAAATAAAATTAGATACTATTTAATCAGTTGATAAATAGACCCTTACCAATCGATTCGGATAAATATTTGTTGGGGAAATTTGATTGAATTTTTGACTTAAAGCAATTCTCCATCCGTTGCTTCATCTTTGGGATATTAGCTTATTTCATCACTCCGCGTGTTTAGCGAATTGCCCGAATGTTGGAGTAACGATAGAGCTTTGCTGCCGTGTGTGGTATTCTTGTGGCTGTGTATGAGCCATGTGGCTTTCTCGTTTTGTGCTCTCTCCACTCAAGCCTCTGTATTTTTTCGGTTTATGTAAATTGGATTTTTTTTTTCTTTTACGAATCTAGGTCATCGTAATCTTATGAACTTTCCTGTTCTGCTTCCACTCTGCTGTTGCTATCTCGGGGTGGTAATTGTGCATTGTTTAACAACAGATTACCCCATCATTGAGTTCCGACCAGCACCAATGCGACCGTGCGCCAGCTGTCCCTCCTGCAAAAAATTATTACGCATTGGCTCACGCGTTGCATGTCAAACCGGTGACGACGTGGCTACATGCTGATCAGACCCGCCGTTTCCCCGGTTTTCACAATTCAATGCCTCCCGACCAAAACTATTTAAAAACTATTCACTGCCCATTGCTTAACTAACCAAATTAATTGTCCGTCGGAGTAGTCGATTTCTCTTTAATACAATGTTCTAGCACAACGCAATTACAAAGCATAAATCCTAAGGAAAATTTAAATAAGAACCCGAAGTTGACTAATTTTTTCAAATAAAGATCATAAATAAACTTTGGTCAGATAAAGACCTAAATTGAACCAATTATCTCAAATAAGGACCTGGAGTGGTTGAATTAATTCCGAATAAGGACCTAAGTTTGCTGGTCAGCCAAATATTCGCCAGCTATCAAGCCTATGACATTTCCGTGGCAATTTTGTCCAAAAAAAATCTAGGGAAAATTAACAAATCCTAAAACATAAACAAAAAAAAAACCCTAGGTTTTCTACAGTCTCCCATCATTTGCAAAGTTAAAGACCGAAGTTCTTCCAATTCCTTGTGTCCATCCTCTGCAAAGTCAAAGACCCAAATTCTCTGCTAGTTGAGGCATAAATTCAAAAACAAGAACAAAACTAAATTCTTTTTTCTTTGTTTGCGGAGACGCAAATTCTCTGCCGGTCAAGCAAGGTGAGGAGCGACAAGAATCAAGTCATGACAATGACTAGGCAACGATTTGGTTGAGGAGTAGCGGGGGAGAAGAAAGAAGAAAACATAAACATCTAAATGGATAACCTAAACTTAATTAATTTTGAATTTTCCCTTTTTTTCCAATCACAAATTTTTGACAAAATTGCCTATTTTAATCTTAGGAAAATGTTTGCTGGTGAGATAAGGTCGTCAATAGAGATTAACTTAATCACTTTGAGTCTTTATTTGACACAAAATTCACTTCGAGTCCTTATTTGAAACAATGGATCCACTTCGAGTTCTTATTTGACACAAAGTTCACTTTGGGTCTTTATTTGAGAAAATAGATTCACTTCAGGTTCTTAATTGAAATTTTCTCTAAATCCTACAAAGGGTAAGGGTCACCAGTCACCAACGCATTTACTACCCCCATCAACTAGTCAATGCCATCGAAACCCCTAATGGTCTAACAAACTATATCCCTAACTATATCCCCTGGGTCCATCTTTTTGCAGAACACATTTTCTTGAAAAATATTTTTCTCATTTTTCAGCAATTTATTTACTTAAAAAAAGAGTCAATGAATTTTTTTATTAAAGCTTAAATTTAGAAAAAATAATTTTCTCTTTAAAAGAACCAATTTTCTAAAATATAACTAGTTATTGGCATTTGAACTCAAAATTTTACGTTTGGACATAAAAATCCCAACGTTGGTTCTCGGGTCCAAGCATTCAAAACCAAGTTTCCTGTGGACGGGCATGGGCCCTCAACACCCACATCCAATTCTAGTGAGGCAAGGCTCGAACTCTTGATGCCCATACCTCATGCTCCGATACCCAAACTTGGGTTTATAAAGGCTGTGTTCATGTCTCCAACGCTTGAGTTCTAGTCCTGACCCTTAGGTTGGGGTCCACAAGAATGTTTATTCTTATAAATTTATTTTTTAATACAAAATTGAATTTCAAATTATTTTTTAATCGAATTATTTTTTTAAAAAAATTATTTTCTTTTATTTTTTTCTTTCTTTTCCTTCCTCCTTCTTCCTTTGTTGGTTGTGTGCCTCGGTGACGACCAACAGCCCAATGACTAGCTAAGACACAACCAGTGAGCTTGAGGCTCGATCAATTCAAGGTAGCCCAAGCTTTGCCAAGACCAGCAAGCTTGTGCCTCACTAGATCCAGGTGAGTTCAAGCTTTACCGAGGTGGGCGAGCTTGTGGATTGGTTGATCATGGCGAGCTCGCGACTTGCCAAATCCAGGCAAGCTCGCACCTTGACCTCACCTCAACTTCACACACCTTGTGACGTGGCCCTTGAACTCATACCTCGACCTAGCTCTCGAGCTCGAGGTCTCTTGAGCTTGCCTTAACCTTGAGCTTTGACCTTGAGCTTGGGCCTCGCCATATTCGACAAGCTCGAGCTTGCCTATGGCCATCACCAGCCACCCACAATGGAGCAAGGAGAAAAAAGAAAAGAAAATAAAATAAAAAATAAAAAGAAGATAAACAATAATTAGACATTCAACTTTTTTAAAAAATAAAAATTATTTAAAAATTTTAAAAATTTGGTTGAGATGAAGTCATGAGATTGAAATCATTTTCCAATAAGATCCAAACATCATAAAATGTTTTTGATCATACATTACTAAACAAAAAAAAATTAATCATTTTCTTGGAAAATGTTTTGGAAATTTTCATTTATCATTGAACTTTCCGCGAAATAAACACACATAGTATATATTCAGGTATAAGCACATCTTGGTACAATCAAAATAAAAAGGAACTCCAAATTGTAGTGGCAAAAGGTGATCTATCCTACAAGACTAAAAAATAAGTGATAAGCTAAAAAATAGGTGGTGAGCCGAAACTTATTAAATGAAATCTCTAAGTTTAAGGTAGGAGATTATCATATTACTCAACCAAGTATATATACAAACAACGTGAGTCCATGGCAATAACCATGGATGACAAATGCATAAACAAGTGGTTTTTTTTTAAATCATGACATGCCAATGAAAACCATTAAAAATATGCAAGTTCGTTCACTCAAAAACAAGCAAATGACATATTACTTTATGATACACCGACATCACCTAGTAGCTCACAATTATACATAGGGAATGTGTATTTCTCACCGGTCATGAAGCTAACCAGTATACATAAACAAATTCATATTTCATGAAGCTCACCAACATACACAGGTGAGTTCATATTAATCATGAAGATATCTAATATATATAGATGAGTTCATACTTATAATTGGCTAGGATCCATCTCTACTCATGAGGTATTTTGAACACTCCTAGAGCATTCCAAACACACTCTGCTCCCATTCGGTGTGCAATTTGGTTCATTTCTACTCCCTTCGCCATCTCAAAAGTTTGCCATGAGCCACTTCTTGTTTGAGCCTTCTGGCTTTGACAATCACTCCCTTCCCTACTTAGACTTGGTCATTATAGGCTTATCAACTTTAGTCTGATTCATCCCCAAACCACACACCTACTAGAGAAGGTCCTGCTTTGGCATCCCTCAATTATCTTCTATAATTGACAATGTGACATTGGCAACTCATATTATTGACAACATGAACATCAACTACTCAAATAATTGGCAAAGGGAACATCGGCAACACTTAGCTAGTAAATTGGTAGCTTAGTTGAATTACAAAGATATCACTTTAAGGTTTAATATTCGTCGTTTTCACATTCTTATCACTAAAAGATTGCCATCACATCTTGGAAAAACAATCGAAGACCCCCTAAGAAATCTATTAAACACATCTTAGACATGTAACAAACTTAATGATCCAATTCAAGTGAACATAAAAATCTCACATACCATTATTGTAGCTTAACTACACTTGACAACAAAAGCCAAATACATGTTGACAATCAACGATCATCCAAGTTAAGAGTACTAAGTAGATCAATCTAACTTAGCCTTTAGAGTTTTCACTTACCTCAAATAGAAGGTTAGAATAAGATCAAAGCTTTCATCACCCTCAAAGCAAAATCATCAAGAACAAAGATTAACATCTCTCAACCTTTTAAAAGATAATAAAACCCACAAGTTCACCTTGTAAGCTCTTGAAAAATGGAATTTTGAAGATTTGACAACAAAAGAATAAAATATTTCCTTTCACATGAAAGATAGGAACATGAAAATATAAAAGGAAGATCTCTTTTTTCTTTCTTTGCAAAAATAAGTTGTAATTCTTTTTTAAAGTTGAAGACATATGGAGACTTATTTATAGGCCAAGGGAGGTGAGAACTAGTAACTTAAGTTAATAGAAATGATGAATTAAGGTTAAAAAAATATGGTAGGTGGAAATGCAAGAGAGGTGGTCAAATTCGAAAACCAGAAGTGACATAATCACATCATCCAATGTGGATAAACCAAGTAATAGTGATCTTAAGTAAAAATGCTAGGTGTAAAGAGAGGAATGGTGCTTTACTCCAAGGGATACAAGTGGCCTCAACAGTGGCCAAATGACCAAGTGGCCTCAAAAGTGGCCAAGTAAAAGAAAAGAGTAATTGAGAGCATTAACATGCTAAAGTTGAAAGAGATGATGTAATCAATGATATCAAGGTTAAACTAAGTTCAATGTCACAAACTAAGGATGTGGGGCTTAAAATACCTGGTGGAAAAATGAAGAAACAGTACATAAATTAAAAATGGACAAATGGCCACCTATATGGTTTCCAAATTAGATATTTTGTTAAGTTATTAAAGAATCTTGAAAATCAATAGATAGATAAGGAAATCTATGTCCGTTTCAAGCATGGATAAATTAGAAAAATATGTTAAACTTACTAAAAATTTTAGTGAAAAATAACGGATGCCCAGAAAATCTCAATTTAGTAAATTTAAAACTTGAATATTGTCAAAACTGCAATTTGAGGACTACAACTAATATGGTGGTAAATTAATTATTGCCACTTAACATCGTCGACAAACATGTCAACACCTATCAATTTAATCTCAAAAAGTAGCACTTCGGTGACAATGACCTAGGAAAATCATCCTAAATACTATTAATAAAGTCGAAAATTATGGACGGCACATATGCATTTTTATCATTTGCAATAGTCTTAACTGGTGCACTTAAAGAACTTGTTGACTAAACCTATTAAGATTATTTTATGGGAATATTAAAATAAAATTTTAATATGTAGCATATACGGTTGCAATATAAAGTTAATTTTGCGCCATACTTTAATAAATACTAAGTATCAAGTTGGTATATCCAACTCACGTTGTGTTTGGTAATCAAGATAAAATTCAGAATATGATAAAATTATCTTATCCTACGTTTGAAGTCTATTTAAGATAGGATAAATGGAGATATCATGGGATATAGACTAGATAAAATTATGCATTGGGGGAAGTGGGATAAATGTGGATATGATTTCTAGCATCTATAATGGGGAAGTTATTTTTTTCGAATGACATACTTTTTAAATTAACAAAATTAAAATTATATCTTAATATAAAAATATTTAAATTCTAACATAAGAAATTCAAAATAACAAAAAATAACAATTTAGTTATTTTAATATAATCTTATCTTCATTTGTATATATTCGAATTTAATTATATTTTATAAAATAATTTCAATATATAAATATGAATATATTTATATTTATTATATATTTTAGGTATTTTAGTATTTTACTTATATTAGTAAAAATTACTATTTAAAAAATTTTATTAGAGAACAATGGGAGGGGAAAAATAAAAAATAAAATTAAAAGAGAGGAAAATAAAATAAAAAAGCAAATAAAATAAAGTAAGCAAAAGTGTCACAAGAGATGCCTTAAGCTCCACTTGTTGGACAAGTTTTTTTTCTTGATGGACAAGTTTTTTTAAATTAACAAAATTAAAATTATATCTCAATATAAATAAAGGATGCCTTAAGCTCCACTTGTTCTCTTGTATCTTACGTGCCGGGCCAAGTTGCTTGCAAGGCTTTGCTTAGTTGACTAAGTGTCGGGCTTTCAGATCTTAGCCCCACCGACCTAAACTCTTTTCTTGACACCTAGTTTAGCAATTAAGTCTCGTTTGAGTTTATTTTCAGCCACTCTATTTATCCTCATGACGATGGGCTCCCTCTCCTTTCCCTTGCCCTTGTTGTCATGGCATTCTAATAACTTAAAGTTCTTTGCTCGTGCTCCCGTCCAGGGAAGCCCATAGCAAAAAGATAACAATTTAGTTATCTTAATTTATTCTTTTTATTTTATTTTTATATATTCGAATTTAATTTAATTTTATATAATGATTTCAATATATTAATATAGATATATTTATTATATATTTTGGGTATTTCAGTATTTTGGTTATATTAGTATAGTCTACTATTTAACAAAATTTTATTAGAGAATGATGGGAGGGGAAAAATAAAAAGGAAATTAATTAATAAAAGAGAGGAAAATAAAATAAAAAACCAAATAAAATAAATTAAGTAAGAGTATCACGAGAGATTTTTACCATCTCATTTTATAAAATTTTTGGTTCATTTTTACTAATGTGTCATTTATACCAAACAATATACATGATATTATATGAATATATCCAACTTTATTACTGCAATCATCAAATAGTGGTTATGATATATCAAAATCTCATAGATTTCATATTTTATCTTATTTAGTTCTTTCATGATTTAAAATTCGGACGACTAAACGTAGTCTTGGAGGTTTCGAATTAGATTTCTTGGGTTTCCTTTATAATCATCTATGAGTTTCATTCTTTAATACATCTTAACACCTTCATCATTAAATTGATTTTCTCATGAAAAGAAGCATTTTTAGATATCAATATATTCCGATGCGGATGCGATTGCCTAGGAATTTTCTATAACGTTCAGATAAGTCAAAATGTGGTCAACGAGCCAGGAACAAGAGATTTGATGATGATTTACGCCAAAGTTTTCAAGAAGATATCAAGATGCAATGGATATTTTATAATAGGAATTTATATATAGTTTTGATATCTTCTTCGTCTAGATTTAGTTAAAAAAAAGGGATATTGATTTGCTGCTAATTTGAAATAGAGAATCAATATTTTCTCCTTCTCTCATCTTTGAAAATTTAGTTTTCTTCTAAGTTAGTATTTACCACATTTTCACCACGTAATATTTTTATTGTCGTTTTTTGATAGCAAGTACACAATAATTTCAAAAGGCACATCTGAGGGTGATCGTTTCTTGATCCGGTTCGGTCCATTGGAACTAGCCACTTAGCAAATTAAAATTAAAATATTAAATTATTTTTGGAGTTATTACAATTTTAGCATTATTGTTATTAATAAGAAATTAAAAATATATATTTTTTAAAAAAGTGTCGGTCGGTTCCCCCTTGGAACTAGGAACTGGCCCGAAAATTGGTGGATCTATTTTTATGGAATTGAGAATTGGACTGATGCCCCCAAAAATTGGACCAAACCGGCCGATCTAATCTGATCTAAGTGGTCCAATATGCTTACCCCTATCCTATACACTGTTGCTCTCCACGCACTCTTTAAATCCACCGGAAACACTCCCCCGTCTTCCCCACGCATTTAATAAGACTATCTCTCTTTGCCATTTCCCAGGGAAATTTTCCCTCCGTGTGCTCTTGGAACTCCAAGTTCCGGTCCTTCATTATTTATTCAGTAAACCATACTGAAGAAGACACAAGAAACCTCCGAAGCTGCAAAAATCTGGTCTTTTCTGCAGAAATAGCCGAGCGACAAGAACAGATAAGTATACAAAACCCAGCCCAAACAGTCCCCCTTTCAGTCGAACCTCGAAGCCAAGATTCGGACAGACCATCGAACCACAACCTCCCAAACTTCCCCATGTCAGTGAGGCTCATGTACGTGAAGCTCGGTTTCCACTACTTCATCTCCTACACCATGTATTTACTCCTCGTGCCAGTCCTTGGAATCTCCTTGGCCCACCTCTCGATCCTTACGGCCCCAGACCTGGCCCAACTCTGGGAACAACTCAGGTTCAACCTTGTCACCATTGTAATCTTTTCGACCCTCGTCATATTTCTGGTCACTCTCAACTTCATGAACCAGCCCAGAAAAGTCTACCTTGTCGACTTTGCCTGCTACAGGCCCGACCCAGCCCAGATATGTACCAGCGAGACCTTCGTGGAGCGGTCGGAGCTCACGACCGCCTTCACCGAGGAGAGCCTTGCTTTCCAGCGGCAGATCCTCAAGAAGTCCGGGCTCGGGCAGAGGACATACGTGCCAGAGGCCGTGCTCCAGGTCCCACCGAACCAATGCGTGGCAGAAGCACGGGCAGAGGCTGAGGCAGAGGCCCTGATGTTCGGGGCCATCGGCCAGCTGCTGGCCAAGGCCAGGGTCAAGGCTAAGGACATAGATATCCTCATCGTGAACTGTAGCTTGTTCAACCCAACACCATGCCTGTCAGCGGTAATCGTGAACCACTACAAGCTAAGAGAGAATGTGTTGAGCTACAATCATTGATTTCTATCGACCTTGCCAAGCGGTTACGATAGGTTTGATTTCTTTATTGGAGTATGTGCTCTCAAAGTCCTAAAACTTATGAAAAAAGTGCAATTAAGTTTTAAAACTTATAAAAGATGCAATCAAATCTTAAAATTTGTTAAATTGATATAATTGAGTCAATTCTTTAACTTCGTCCATTTAGGCTAATGAAAAATGCTGATGTGATTTTTTTTTATAAATATTTTCTCTCGCTCATGGCGATGGCATGGCCAAAACATGGAACACAAGGCTAAAACAACTTTGTTTTTGATTAAATTCTAATTTTTAAACCAAAAACTTAATTAAATAAAATAAAAAATATTTTAAAAGACACAATAAAAGGCGCCAAGAACTCATCATCAAAAAGGGCTTAACGAGGGCTTAGCGAAGGCTGGTGACCCTCCACCCAAATTTGGTGAGGGTCACTGGCCCTCGCGTAGCTATGGTGGCCCTTACCAAAGGTTGATGGTGCCAAGTTAGCCCTTTCCGGCAATGGGGGCGGTAGTGGCAACTGGCAAGAGCCTATTGCCCTTGTCTTTGGATTTCTTTTGTGCGTGTGTGTATGTGTGTTTTTCTTTTCAAATAGTTTTATTTATTTAATTTTATTAACATTTGGGTTTAAATATTAGAATTTAATCTATAGTCATTGCCACGTTAGGAGAAAAAATATTAAAAAAAGTTAGGTCAACATTTTTCGTTAGTCTAAATGGATAAAGTTAATGAACAGACTCGATTGTATTAATTTGATAAGTTTTAGAACTTGATTGTACTTTTTATAAATTTTAAAATATAATTGTACTTTTGTGACAAGTTCGAAAAGTTCCTATGAACATATCCCTTCTTTTATCCTTCTCTCTCTTTTTTTTTTTTTCCTATTTTTCAAAATATATGTTTAACGATAGGAACTTTTTATGAATGACACCCTTAGTATTATCCAAGCAGACAAGGAATGAAAACTTGCATCGATGAATGAAATACCAAATATAAGTTGGGTAATAGGAATTTTATTAGGTTCGGCCATTTTATGTTGATAGTGTGTGATGTAATTTAAAGCATTTTGTAAAAATTAGAATCATGACAAAAGGAAAAAAGAACAATTTTATTTAGGATGTGCTATTTTCTTTTCCTAGTTTACACTTTGGTTGGTAGTGAGTGGTTTGAAATCGGAACCCTCGAAACCCTCGAAACCTAGATGATAGATGACGTTGATCAAAATGATCCACAGATGAGTCAATCCAAGATTTATTATGCCACATAATATAGCTAGAGTTGAAATAGGACTTCTCGCATTTATGAATTCGATATATGACAGCAGAATTGAATAGAAGCTTTGTATATTCTCAAGTTACTATGGGTGCGCATGACAACCATTCTGTTCCAGAAATAATTTCTGGAACAGAAATAGATTTTTCTATTTCTATTTCTAGAAGAGTTTAAGCGAAAAAATAACCGTTTGATAAAAAAAACTACTCTAAAAATAGAAATTTGATAACGACACAAAATTTCTACTCTAAAAATAGAAATTCGTTTGATAACGACACAAAATTTCTTCCTTTCGACGACGACGGTGACAACCGACGACCTTTAATATAAAAATAAAAATAAAAATGATTTAGTAAAAAAAATAATGAATAAAATAAAATAAAATAAATCATAAAAAATAAAATAAAAATATTCTTAAGAAATTTATTTATTTTATTTATTCTATTTTATTTTATTTTACGAATAATTTTATTTTAAAATGAATAAAAATAAAAAATAAAAAAATTATTTGGCAAAACACTCAAGGCAAATAAAAATAAATTTAATAAATTTATATTTATTTATCATAAATAAATTATTTTAAATAAATTAAATAAATTTATTTTTAATAAAATAAAAATAAAATGATAAATAAAAAATAATTTATTTATTTTAATAAATTTATTTTTATTTTTTTAAAATGAATATATTTATATTTATTTATTTTTATTTTTAATAAAATGAGGAGAGGCAGAGGAGGAGGAGGAGGTAGAGACATAGAGGAGATAAGGGAGGACTTACCGAAATTAGGGTTTAGTGAGAGAAATTATTTCTGATTTCTCTTCTAGAAATCAGAAGTAGAAAATTTTAGTTTCTGATTTCTCTTCTAAACCTATTTGTGGAATAGAAATCTATTCCAGAAATAGAAAAACTGAATAGGTTTATCAAACGGATTTCTCTTCCAGAAACAGGTCTGGAACAGAAAAACTATTTCTGGAACAGAAATTTTGGGTTGTCATGCACCCCCTATATGTTCCATCTACTAGGAATAAAATTTTCTTGGTTTTTCTACCAGGGAAATTAAATTTTGGTCTCGAGAAAATGAAACTTCCATCCAATCTTATTACTTCTCTTATGAATCAATCACTAGGTACACCGTAACTCTTATTCCCTAGTGGTGAGTATTGAGAACGTCACCCTCAATTGGTACTTTGGCAATGACCAGTCGATGCTCGTCACAAACTGCCTCTTCCGGTTAGGCAGTGCAACTATCCTCCTCTCCAACCGGTCCTCCGACCGCTGCCACTCCAAGTACCAACTCATCCACACCGTCCGCACCCACAAAGGCTCGGATGACAAGAGCTACAATTGCGTGTTCCAGCGAGAGGACGAGATGAAGAAGATTGGCGTGTCTCTCCAAGGACTTGATGACTGTTGCTGGGGAAGCCCTGAAGACCAACATCATGACCCTTGGCCCGTTAGTGCTCCCAATGTCAGAGCAGCTCTTGTTCTTCATGAACTTGGTCGTGAGGAAGGTGTTGAAGATGAAGATTAGGCCGTACACTCCTGACTTCAAGCTGGCCTTTGAGCATTTTTGCATCCACGCTGGAGGCCGAGCTGTTCTCAACGAGATAAAGAAGAACCTCGAGCTCACTGAGTGGCACATGGAGCCATCACGAATGGCTCTATACCGATTCGGGAACACGTTGAGTAGCTTGTTGTGGTATGAATTGGCCTACTCGGATTCCAAATGAAGAATTAGGAAAGGCGATAGGATATGGCAGATCGCTTTAGGTCCGGATTCAAATGCAACAGCGCAGTTTGGCGGGCGTTGAGGACCATTGACCCGGCTAAGGAGAAGAACCCATGGATGGATGATATTCACAAGTTCCCTGTCTATGTTCCATAAGTGGTGTCCTTTAGATCTATTGCAAAATAAGCGCTTTGGTTGGGGTTTTGCCAATATAGGCAAGGTTGATTCCCATGCGCAAATCCTTAATTATCCTTTTGCCTTGTATTCATAAGCAAGCATTATTCCAAATCTACTAAAGAATAAACTTTTCTTTGCCTGTAATCGATTCCTGAAAGAAGTGTGCATGCAGCTCTGTAATTGTCCATATTACTGGTCAAAATAGGTTTTTAATAGCTAGATTATTTGAAGATGCTATTTTTAAGATGCTATTGTGTAGTTCACCTATATTACTTCCAAGTTCACCTATATTACTTCGAACTTTATATTTCATAAAGGCTTTTAGATGATGTTACCTCTCAAACGGGAAAATTATCAAAAAAGTCATTAGATCATCAAATAGTGGTCAGTCACTTAAAAGCATTAAGCCAAATAATATATAAGTCACATGAATGAAATCACTTGAAAATATAAAAATTATGAAATTCATATCATCATGATCAAGCTGCATTATAACCTTAACAAAAGAAAATTAGAACATAATAGAAGAAGAAACGAAAATATAAATTAAACTCAACATTTTGAATCAAAAACAAAGATTAGTCTTCACTTCAAAATACTTGAAATACTCTCAAAACAATAAAAAAAACTATCTAAAAAGAAAAACCAAAATGTCTCTCCAAGCTCTCAATGTTACCCTATTTATAGGATATATCCAAAACTCCTATCATGGCGCAATTGCTTATTTTTTGCAATAAATTAGGGAATAAATCATAAAATCCCTCGTTTGGCATCTACTTTCAATGCTTCTAATTTGAAGTCCTAAATCACAAAATTCTTGCTTTCTGCCTTTCTCATATTTTTTCCTTATTTTATTCATGCCTCATTATTTTGCATAAATAAGGCAAATTTGAGTAAATAGAAGAGAATCTAAATATTTTCTCACAAATATTACATTATTTATTGCTCCCAAGTTTAAAGAAGTGGATGTTTTTAACTTTTTTTTTTTTTTTCCAAATCTATTCTCTGATCACTATTCTATTTTGAAGAATAAAAAATTAGCTAATGCTATCAAACTTATTTCTATTCTTTTTATGTTCTTGAGAACAAAAAATAGAAAATTAGAAAAACAAGAGATATACCAAATAAGCCGGAAGTGGCAGCTCAAAAAAAATAAAAAGGTGGCACTTTTTTTTTTTTGGGAAAAGACCACCAAAAATCCAAACTTTGCTCAAAATGACAAATTTACCCTAAACTTTTTTTGTGACATGAAAAATCCTCAACTTTGTAAATTGTGACACATTTACCCCATTAAGGGCATTTTCGTCTTATTCTTTTTTTTTTTTCATTTATTTTTCATTTTTTTTTTTCTCTTCCCTTTGTTGGCCATGGCGGAGCCGGCGAAGGGATGCCAACGTTCGGCAAGGGTTGCCCTCGCCAGCATTGGGCTGCCCTCGTCGGTGTTAGGTGAGGGCTGCCCTCGCCGGCGTTGGGCGAGGGTTGCCCTCGCCTGGGCCGACTAGGGCCCTCACTAGATCCGGCGAGGGAGGCCCTCACTCGATGCCGACAAAGGGCCACCCTCGCCCAACGTCGGTGAGGGCAGCTCTCTGCTGGCTCCACCATGGCCGGTGGAGGGAAGAAAGAAGAAAAAAAGAAATAAATTTTAAAAAGTAAAAAGACCAAAATGCCTTATAATTTAGGGTAAATGTGTCACAAATGAAAATTCAGGGTTTTTTGTGTCACAAAAAAAAGTTTGGGGTAAATGTGTTATAGTTAGCAAACTTTGGGGTTTTTCATGTCATAAAAAAAAGTTTGAGGTAAATTTGTCACTTTGGATAAAGTTTAGAGTTTTTGGTGGTTTTTTTTTTTTTTTTTTTTTATCTAGTAAGGATTTTGTGGAGAAAAAAAAAAAGAGGATCCTTTATTCTAGAAAAGGAAAAACACGTTCACGGAAGGGGGCGACGTAGAGGAGAAGAAGAATGCCCCGGCGAAATTTCTCAAGAAAATCCTCTCGTCATTGGGGTTTATAGTTCTCTCCCTCCTTCCTCTGTCGTGGCAACTTCATAAGCCTCGATCATAGCTAAAGAGTGCGAGTTCTGTCTTGTTCTCTCAGATTCGTCTTTCGGGAACTTTGGGACCATTCGAGCAAAAGAACTCCGAGACGCTCAACGCACCGAGTTCGCAGAAGCTTGAGATCTTCCCGACTGCTATTGTGCCCCCTCTCTCGCTGCTGATAGTCACTTCATCATCGGGCAAGAGATACTTGGTTTCGCTCTATTATTTGGTCATGAAGTTCGACAAGTCCTGTTCTAGGCCAAAACTTCATTATCAACACTCATAATCGCCGGTGAAGAGTTCCACAACATTTCTTTGCTCGTGCGATCATCGGTTGTGATTTGAAGTCCATTTTTGTCAAGGTACGAACCCATCGGTCTGTCTCAGTTTATGAAAGAAAGAATAGAGACTTCGAACTTGATTTCTGATTGAACAGAAAAATCCAGTCAGTTTTGATGGCTGCTCAGCGATCTCGTTGTGTTAATGCTTTTCTTCAGGCAACCAGCCGCTTCAATTATAAGACCAGATTTAATACTCTCACTGCACTCACATTGTTCGTTTCTTGAAATGTCTCTAAAACACAACTCTAAAATAACACAGTCTTGAGTCCTTTTACATTTATCATTTGTTGAGACAGAATCTGAATCTCTTCCTTCGTCTTGTTTTGCCTTACCCTTTGAAATGTCCTCGAATGTTAATCTCCCCCCTCATCTGCAACGGTTTGTTTATCACGTCTCTTATGGTCTGCTGCTTGTTGTGGTCGTGGTGTGGCTGCTAGCATTGGTTTTGAATGGATAATGATGGAGATGGATGACGATGGACGGTTGTCCGGTGACCGGAAGTAGCCTGTGATGGAGGTCTGGTCATGCACGTTTTTGGATTCACTATGAAGTGTGGCGTTCATGTCATAGTGTTTCAGGTTTGAATTTTGATTAAAGTTTCGTGCGCCCTCGGTAAAAGATGATGGAGAGAGCGTGAAAGAAGAAAATGATAAAAGGCTTGAGCGAGACTCCAGTAAATGTGGGCTAGTTATGGGTTTTGGTAGATGTGGGCTTGAATTTGGCTTGTTAGGTTCGAGCTTAGCTCTATTTATAATTGAGCATCGCAACCTACTTGATCAAAAAAGGTATTTGTTCATAAGTTGGTCTGAATTGACGTCTTAAAAGATGGATCGAACACATCATCTAAATGATGATCCGACTCAGTTCATCTTAATAAACACGATCTCTTCCAAGACTACACCTCGTATGACAAGGGATTGTTTTTAAGTTCTTTTAGCAACAATATTATTAAGAGTCACCACTAGCCATTATTAAAGGGGTCAGCTAGAACTACATCAAGATATGGGAGGCCAAATCCTTTTCTACATAACTAGAGATTCTAAGTTCGAGGATTTGCTTACACTAATATTTCTATTAGCTTCATTTCAGTACCTGACAAACTAGTTATTTTCTTAAGTGATCATGCAATCTTGATTTACCATTTTTAGCCAAAAAACCATGAAATTTCCGTGCAAATATCTTTGTAAGTGGGTTCATTTGAAGGTCCATGGTAATTCTAATTCTAACCTGGAAAGAAAAATTAAAAGACTCAATGAATTAAAAGACGAGCAAAAGAAAAAAACCCACAACTTGTCAAGTGTTGCGAAAAATGAAAACCCAATGCAACGTGAGGCAAAATATAAACATGTCTTTGTTAATGAGCCTTGAGACATGAGCCCTTGAAATCTTGCTAATGAAAACTAAGGCCAACCTAATTCTATTTAATTGATTAGAACTAGGTCTAAGCCATTTATGTAAAAGTGAGGTTAAGTCTAAATTGATTTTATTTTTGAGAATTGAACTTGCAATTTAAAATTAATCCTAAAAGTGATTAACCAATGCTAAACTTACCTATTACAAAATGAGACCAGAACGGAAATCGGTCTTTTGCCACTGTTTTCAGGGTTATCGACCACCTCCTCCATGGATTGCCTCGCATAGTCACCGCTGGTGGTGTCCATTTCCATATAACCATTCATCCATTCGCATAACATGCACTCAGATCAAGTAGATTAGCAACATTCACACATCAAACAAAAAATGGCCTCGGATCAGCCTTTGCTTTTCTTGCATTTTGACTACCCCCAACCTCTTAATGACTAGGCTTCGTTAATTAATGATTAATGATGATTGGCCACCATTTGTTTTCACATAATGATGTCAATATTAATGAACCCCTAATTTGGTTCTAATCAATTCCCAATAGGCTAGCCATCGAGTATGCATCGCACATATACATTCATCTTTTGTAACCATATGCACAAGCATCAAATTAAGCATGCACTTAGGTCGTTTGATCTTAATTCACAATCAATCACACAAGAGGAAGTGAACCGAGTAGGGTTACTTATTCATTTATATCCTAAATTCAGACTGATTATGTTTTAACTAAGTTAATCTATCAAATGAGATCCAATTGGGATGGTTCAGGAATCACTGGAAATCTTAGGATGTGTAGTTCAAAACTTGTCTAGACTACATGACCTAGTTCTCACCTGAAAAACCCGACAATGAGCAAAATAACCTAGCAATCCAAATTCCCTCACGAGAGACTGTCGAGATATTTTAAATTATTTTCTACTTCATAATTTGAAAACTCAAACTTTCGGAGCAAAAGATTATTGAAGTAATCTCAAATTATATATTTCCCACTTAATCAACGTGGGGCCCTCATCATCCAACGGTTGCAAAAAACTGGGTGGACACATGTATTGAATTACATAATATAACTTCTCATCTCTTGAAAAGTATTTGACCTAAATTAATCGTAAACGATTTGGTGGCGTTTTTAATTACTATAAAAATAACAGATAATTATAAAAGTGGGTTCACTCCTTCAAGAGTTTACTATTCACAACAATATGTTATTCTTATGGTAATCCAGAGATCGTTAAACTAGCAAAACCTTAAATTAATCCTAGCAATATGCGTATTAATTACTTCTCTATGCTCTCCACGCACTCTCTTTAAATCCACCCCAAACACTCGCCGATCTTCCCCATGCATTGCTAAGATCTATCCTTCTCTCTCTTTGCCATTTCCCTCCGTTTGCTTTTGAAACACCAAGCTCTCGTCCTTTCTTACTCTTTCGGAAACTCCTCTGAAGAAGACACAAAAGAAACCCCCGAAGCTGCAACAATCTTGTCTCTTCTGCAGAAATGGCCTATCAACAGATCAGTCGACAAAACCGAGATCAAACGGTCCCCGTCTTAGTCGAACCTCGAAGCCAAGATTCGGCAGACCATCGAACCACAACCTCCCAAACTTCCTCTTGTCAGTGAGGCTCAAGTACGTGAAGCTCGGCTATCACTATCTCATCTTCAACGCCATGTATTTACTCCTCGTGCCACTCATCGGCATCTCCTTTGCCGACTTCTTGGCCCTCACAGCCCGGGACCTGGCCCAGCTCTGGGACCAACTCAGGTTCAATCTCATCGCCACCATGCTCTGCTCGACGCTCGTGGTGTTTCTGGTCACTCTCCACTTCATGACCCAACCCAGAAAAGTCTGCCTCTTCGACTTCGCCTGCTACAAGCCCGGCCCGGCCTAGATATGCAACCTCGAGACCTTCATGGAGTACTTGGAGCTCACAACCGCCTTCACCGAGGAGAATCTCGCTTTCTAGCGGCGGATCCTCGAGCGGTCTGGGCTAGGGGTGAGCAGTGGTCTAGGGTTGACCTGGACCGACCCTGGATCGGCGTAACCCTGTCGGTCCTGGTCCAATTCCCAAGGGGACCGGGTCGGTCCTTGGTCCTAAAATTCTAGGACCAACACTGTGCGGATTGGTCCTCGGTCCTGAAAGTTTTGGGTTGGTCAAACCCCGAACCAACCCTGTATATTATATTATTTATAATTCTTTTATATATTCAAACCTAAGTAAAATATCTATTATATTATATTATATTATTTATAATTCTTTTATTTATTTAAACCTAAGTAAAATGATCTTAAAGCTGTTGACTCCTCAAGCTCATAGTCATGGATAGATGGCATCTAATTCTAAAAGGCGTGAAGTTTACGCCATAAAGGTCTTCACGGCATCCTTCACAGTCCAGAGTATGTTCTTCAATCTTCACCGTGAGGACCAAGGAGTCCTCACAGTCATGGACTTGTGACGTCCAAAACGGCGCGAAGTTTACGTCGTAAATCTCCTCATGGCTTCCTTCCCCAAAGTACATTCTCTTCCATTTTGTCTTCCTTGTTCTTCAATTTGCCAAAATCAAAAGTAGCAACATCCCGCTCGCCTTTGGTTGCCCATGCCGCTCACCTTTGACCATGCATGCCACTTGCGCCGCTCATCGCTTGCTGCTCACCACTTGCCCTTTGCCGTTGTCACTAGCCTCGCTCAATGCTCGCCACTCACCACTCGCTGCTAACCTTGCTCAATGCTCAACGCTCGCCGTTTGCTGCCGGCCTCGCTCAACGCTTGCCGCTCGCCAGTTGACACTTGTCCCACTCGACGCTTGACACTTGCGCTCGCCACTAGCACCGGTCGCCTTGCTTATCGCCGAGTAAATCAGAAGGAAAAAAGAGAGAGCCCTAACTAGAAACCTTAACTCTCGTCTCACCCTTGCTTTTCGAGCACAACTTGGCTAGTGAGTGCTACTTTGTGCTTCATTTGAGATCTTCAATGCTCTTGATTTGTATTGAATTTTTATTTTTCTACGTTTGCTTCGCGTACGTGATCAATTTGGCTGGGTATTAGTCCCCGTGACCTCCCCTTTTGGACCCTTGATTGACGGGGGCGATTGCATCTGATGTGTTCTTTCTAGGCTTTTCTTTCCTTTTTTGGAGATGAGTTTTAGCTTTGATTGGAGAACCGAATCGTGCTCATCATCCATCGTGATTTTAACTAAAGTAGCAATCAAACCGTATTGATGTCATGTTTTTAAAATCTAGATCATTGCATGTTGGAACAACAAGCTCGATAAAGACATGAGCTTGTAATTTATGAGCTGAAATTAGGTAAAAAATGCCAAAGTTTTGCTGGGAAAAGAAAAGAAATTTTGGTGAATATGTATTTGTATTTATAGTTAAGTCACACAATGCCACATTGTCGATGGATGTGTAATTTGAATTTGTAGATTTGCTTTTTTAGGGAGTATAAAAAACAAGACTAAAAAAATTATCGATCGATCTTGGGTTAACTTTAGAACCGGACCGAACCCATTGGGTCGGTCCGGTCCTTGATCCTAGGCTCAATAGGGTTAGTCCTTGATCCTAAAAATTGAGGATCGACACTGTACGGGTTGGTCCTAAGGTTAGGGGGTGGCTTAGACCAACCCGGACTCATCGCCACCGTGCTCTGCTCGACGCTCGTGGTGTTTCTGGTCACTCTCCACTTCATGACCCAACCCAGAAAAGTCTGCCTCGTCGACTTCGCCTGCTACAAGCCTGGCCCGGCCCAGATATGCAACCTTGAGACCTTCATGGAGCAGTCGGAGCTCACAACCGCCTTCACCGAGGAGAATCTCGCTTTCCAGCGGCGGATCCTCGAGCGGTCTGGGCTTGGGCAGCGGACATATGTTGGAGAAATCTTTCCAGAATATTCTGAAGCTGACAAAACGTTTCTATCAATCTAGTCTGGATATTTGCAGACCGACAGTTTAAAGTCTAAAGACTTTCTGATCACTAGACTCAGCACTCAAGACTCAAGACTTAAGACTCAAGACTATTCTCATTGACAGTCTTTCTGATCTAGTGACGAAGGAAATCCAGAGCCGAAGTATATGGTTGAGGATTTAATCTTATTCTCTGGAGAAGATCTCTTGGTTGGATAAATATAACGGATTCTTTTATTCGTATCTAGATCGATTGAAGATCCGATGGTCGACGAAATATTCTTGGAATGTTCTATTCTTGGAAACCAAGATCCTGATTGTATGGGCGAACGAGATTGATGGGCTATCATCGGAGTTCCTTTTATAGCTCGAATGATCTTCTTAATTGATTCCGTCCAACGGGTAGATTGGAGGAATTCCTTTGGAAAGTGCCAAGCGGTTATGATGGCATAAAGGAGTATAAAAAGAAGACGTTCTAGTTGTTTTTAGTAATGTGATCGATAGAGAAATTCCAGTGCGAAGCACCTTGATTATTAGTCGATACGGTTTGAGCGAAATTGTATACACGAGAGAGTGTCTATACTTGGTGATACCTTGAGCGAGTGTGGTAGATCATCTACACCTAGAAATCAAGGAAGATCAATGCTGTAACATCTCTTTGTTCATAGTGGAATCCAGCCAATTGGCTATCAGTGCAGAAGAGTGGACGTAGGCTTGAATCAAGCCGAACTACTTTAAACCGCGTGTTCAATTCTCTCTTTCCTTTACTCAGTCTCACGTTGATTATTATTTGTTGCAAAGCCTTCAATTGTCTAAGTACTGTGCAATTATCTAGAAAAATCTTTTATGTACCCATTCACCCCCCTCTAGGTACTCGTACTAGCTATATCAACATACCTTCCCGAGGCCCTGCTTCGAGTCTGACCAACGCCGTGCATGGAAGGAGCACGGGCGGAGGCTGAGGCAGTCATGTTCAGGGCCATCGACCAACTGCTGGCCAAGACTGGGGTCAAGGCCAAGGACGTAGTGATCCTCGTTGTGAACTACAGCTTGTTCAACCCAGCCGTCACTGTCAGCGATGATCGTGAACCACTACAAGCTCCGAGGGAATTTGTCAAGTTGCAATCTTGATGGGATGGGTTGCAGCGCTGAATTGATTTCTATCGACCTTGCTAAGCAGTTATTACAGGTTTGGTTTCTTTTTTCCTCTCTTTTTCTATTCTTCAAAGTACAAGTTGGATAATTAGAACCTTCTATGAACAACACCCTCAGTGCTATCCAATCAAACGTGGAATGAAAACTTTCGTTGACGAACGAATTGCTAAATATAAGTTGGGTAACAGGAATTTTATCAGGTTCATTATTGAATAGTAGGCCACTTTATGTTGATTGTGTGTTATGTAACTTAAAAACATTTCATAAAAATTAGAATCAGGACAAAAAAAAAAAAACTTTATTTAGGTTGTGCCAACGGTAAAACTTCAAGTATCTTTTCTCCCTAGTTTACTTTTTGGTTGGTTGGAACGTGGGAGGTAGTGAGTGCTTTGAACTTGGAACCCTCGAAACCTAGATGACGTCAAACAAGAATATAGCTTTGTACATTACCAATTGGTACTTCGGCAATGACCGATCAATGCTCCTCTCGAATTGCCTCTTTCAAATCACTAGGTTCATCGTAACTCTTATTCCCTAGTGGTGAGCATCAAGAACATCACCCTCAACTGGTACTTTGGCAAGGACCGATCAATGCTCTTCTCGAATTGACTCTTTCAAATGGGTGGTGCAGCAATCCTCCTCTCCAATCGGTCCTCCGACCGCTGCCACTCCAAAAACCAACTCATCAACACTGTACGCACCCCCAAAGGGTTGTGTTGCAAAAAAAGTGAGCGATCAAACAATAATATAGACAGAGAAAAATAATCGGACACCAGATTTATGAGGTTCATTCGTAAAGACCTACGTCCACGAGGAGAGTAGCGACGGATTTCATTATAGATCAAGCAATAAAATGAGATTATATACTCGAGTCACTCAAACACTCTTTCGGTGTTTCCTAAGCCCCAATTACACTGAATAACGCACGCAGTATTTAGCCTCAAAATTCCTCAAGAAATAATCTCTTGATCTCACAAAAGAATTACACGCAAATCTTATCTCAAATTTATATCGGCTACAAATACTAATCTTTCTTGGATGTAATTCACATATAAGAAGGACAAAGAAAATCCCTCCCAAGCACTCGACAACGAGACGGCGCTTCAAGACCAATTCTTCATGATCAATCTCCTACCACCCACGGCCACAAATATATAAATATATATATAAGTGAAACCCTTATTCTTTTGCTGACTTTTCTTTTCATAGGATTTTGTTTTCTATCTTGCCTGACACGTTAAGGTGTAAATCAAAGTCAACACCAAACTTTCTTATTTTGTTGTTATCTTGAATGATTTTATCCAAAACATATGTCTGTATGTTTTAAACAAAATCTAAATCTAAGTGAAAGTTGGACTTTCCTATTCTAGCGGTCAAATTTTCCAATGTAGATTTGAATTTTGGGAAGTTGATCTTCGAATCTTCTTTGCTCAATTTCAAACGTTCGCAACATATCCAATTCGAAATATTCAAAACTTTTACATTGGACTTAAACTCAAGACATATCTTAACAATCTCCACATTGGCTCGACGTTTGAGCTAGATCGCAATCGCTTTGCAAAAATTCAAACTCTGCTGCTACTCTTTCATAGCCCTCGATGGGCTCAACCGCCACAGATATTATTTAAGTTCAAGCTTCACTTGAACTTCACCATAACTGATGACCTCATCAGAATACCAACTCCACATGCACCTTTAACTGTTCCGCAATGATTTTCTGATGCAACTTTCTCAATTGCAAATAAAGCAAAATCATTGTTGCATCCATATCTATCAAGAGATTGAATACGTACATTGTTAATTTCAGCAATTATGACAACCATTGACTCTATAGGCTCAACTTTGCTACAAGCACCATCCGTGTCGATTATTTTGTTAGTACTTGTACTCGCTACCTTAGGAGTTTCTAGTCACAACTCCACCTCAAGTTGAACACCGCTCAGATCTGTTTGAACACTACTATAATCACTCCTAACCAAAAGTACTGGAGACTCATCAAACGTAACTTCTCTGCTGATAATAGGTGAATTTAACGTTGGGCACCATAATGGATAACCCCTTTCATCTCGTGCATAACCTAAGAATATACACTTTCTTACCCTTCCAACGAGCTTACCATCACTCTCTCGAACATCACATGGGCAACCAAATATTTTAAGAACAAAATAATTAGTAACGTTACCTGACCACACTTCTTCGGGAGTCTCATATCCAATAGCAGTCGGTGGGGATCTATTCATCAAGTAGCACGCCGTACTTAGCGCATCCGCTAGGAATCTCCTAGCCATACCAGCACTAGAGAGCATTTTATGGGCCATCTCTCGCAATGTTTTGCTCATCAATTCCGCAACATATTGTGGTTTATCAACATTTGTGCGGTGTTTCACTATGCATTCTTTCATGCAGAATTCATTTAACAACTTCGAGCAAAACTCCATGCTATTGTCAATCTGTACATCCTTGATCGTCTTACTAGTCTCCTTTTCGATCAAAGCTATCAACTGCTTGATCCTGACAACAGCATCAAATTTGTGCCTAAGCACAAATATCCACGTCTTCATCGAGTAGTTATCAACAACTGTTAGCATATATCTAGCACTCTTCCTCGAAGGAAACCGCGACAACTTGCGAACATTCAAGTGAATTAACTCTGCAATTTCCATGGTTTCTTTGACAATTGTACTAAACTGCACTTTTCGCCGTTGATCTAAATCATAGCACCTGCATATATTCAATTTGTTAGAAACATAACTACATAACATATTTCTTTCACTTAAAACATTCAAGCTTCTCTCACTAATGTGCCTCAAATGCATATGCCACAATTCAAACTCTTGAATAGATACATCCGATGTCTCCACAGCAAAATTTGTCACTATCTCACCTTAAAGCTCATATATGCCATTGTGCTTGATTTATTTCATTACTATCAAAGCACATTAAACAATTTTCAGAATTTCACATTCTGAAATATATCGATACCCAACTGAATCTAGGGCACTCAAGGAAATTAAGTTCTTCTTCAACTTAGGAACGTGCCTCACTTAGTCAATGTCCTCACGATACCATCATGCATTATGATTCTAACATTGCCAACACCAACAACCTTGCATTCATCATTGTTCCCCAACTGCATATTATTATTATCCATGCATTAAACCCGTTTCTATTTGGTGTAGTATGAAAAGAACAATCAGAATCCATAATCTATCCATCAAACGATGAATTATTAGTGATAGACAAGACATAATCGACACTATCAACTACAACTGCAACATTATTTGCAGAATCAACTATAATTCCCTTACCCTTATCATTCTTCAGCTTAAGACAATTCCTTCTAAGATGCCCCCTCTTGCCACAGCTCCAACAGACAACATCACCAGTCTTAGACTAACTACGCATGTTTATATTAGTACTACTCTTACCCACATGTATTCTAGATCTTCCTCTATTTTCATCTACTAAAGTAGCAAATATAGGTGCCGAATTCTCTTCTATAGATGTCTTCACTTAGAATCAAATTTCGAACTCCATCAAATGTCAAACTTGTTGACCAAGAGGAATTACTAATAGCAGTAACAGTAGTATTCCAACTATCAGGCAATGAGAATAATAGAATCAAAATAGATACCTCATCTTCAATGTCAATCTCAATTGAACTCAATTGACTAACAATCACATTGAATTCATTGATATGATTTGCAACTGACGCACCTTCACTAATCTTCAAATTAAATAGATGTCGCATCAAATAGACTTTGTTGATCACAAAGGACTTCTCATACATATGTGATAAGGCTTGCATTAAATTAGCAGTGGTCTACTCCTTCAAGATGTTAAATGCGAAGTTGTATTTTGTTTGCACCAGAAATTAATGAGAAACAATGGTCATAATGAAATATCAAATTTATTGTAACAAAAAGAACTCGAGTTCGATATATGTTAGGTCTTGTTTGCACCAAAAATTAACTAGGTTCTAGGTGTAAGCAGATAGGTGATTTAAGGATTAATGGCTATCAATACTCACTTGAACTATTGTTGATGGTCGTAAGAATTGTTGGAGAAATCTTCTTGAAGTGTTTTGAAGTTGACAAAACGTTTCCATCAGTCTAGTCTGAAGGTTTGCAGACTCTGCTATTTAAAGTTTGGAGACCTCCGGATAGCCAGACTCAAGACTCAAAGTCTATCCTCATTGACAGTTTCTAATCCGTTGAAGAAAGGTTATTCAAAACTGGATGTTTTATTAAGGATATGACCTTATCGACTGGAGAAGATCTCTTGGCTAGAAAAGACATAACGGAATCCTTTGATTGATCGAGATTGATTCGAAGATTAAGGATCTGATGATTGTCTAAATATTCTTGGAAGGTTCTACTTATGAAAATCGAGATCCTGATTGTATGGGCAAACAGGATTGATGGGCTATCGACATGTTCCTTTAATAGCTCGAATGATCTTCCTAATTGATTCCGTCCAACGGGTAGATTGGAGGAATTCCTTTGGTAAGTGCCAACGAGTATGATGGCATGAAGGAGTATATAAGGAAGACGTTCTAAATTGTTCGAGTGTGCACGATAGAAGAATTCCAAAGTCTGAAGCTTCTTGTTGTTTAGACAATTCCTTTGAGCAAAATCTTGTATGCAAAAGAGAGTCTATATTTGTGAGAAACCTTGAGAAGGTGTGGTAGAACATCTACACTGTGGAATCAAGGAAAAGCTGTGCTGTAACTTCTCTTTTGTTCATAGTGAAATCCAGCCGGTGGGTTATCAGTGCGGAAGAGTGGACGTAGGCTTGGAATAAGCCGAACTACTATAAACCTTGTGTTTAATTTTCTCTTCCCTACTCTCTTTACCGTGATCGTATTTCATTTTGTTAATCAAAAGAGAACTTCATTTCTATCGTTTGCCTAGAATCGCTTCCGTATCTCGAGAAATTATTTGTGCACCTATTCACCCCCTCTAAGTGCTTATACTAGCTATCTCAATTGGTATTAAAGCTCGTGTACTCACTTTATTTGAAGTGTTTTACTTCAGAGTTAAAGATCCATGACTAGTATGTTGGCTCCAGGGCTGGTAGAAGGGCAAAGCAATACCAGACCGCCTTACTTTGATGGAAAGGACTACAACATATGGAAAAACAAGATGAAGGCGTTCCTAAGATCAAATGATCCTCTAGAATGGGACGTTGTAGAAAAAGGAATCATTCCTAAAGCTGCACCTGTCTCAGAAAGAGGAAAAGATACTGTTGAGTCTAGCGGAATGACTCAGGAAGAGATAATCAAGAGACAAGCTCTTGACGCAAAAATAATTTATTCTTTATATTGTGCTTTATCATCTACTGAATATAATAGAATATTTTCTTGTGATACATCCAAAGAAGTCTAGGATAGATTACATATTACCTATGAAGGAACCGATCGAGTGAAAGAGACTAGAATCAACATTCTTCTCGGTCAATATGAAGCTTTCAGAATGAAATCGAGAGAATCTATAATTGACATGTTTAGTCGGTTTACAGAAATCGTGAATGGTCTTGAAAATCAAGGTCAACCAATTTTTGATCCCATGAAAGTAAACAAGCTACTGCGTGGACTCTCCAATGATTTGAATCATATAAAGACGTCAATCAGAGAGACCTAAAGAATCATGCCACTGTCTGTTGATGAGTTGGTTGGGACTCTTCAGTCTTATGAAGTGGAACGAATCAATGAAGACGAAGACCCTAAAGGTAAGAAATCTATTGCATTAAAATCTAATGATGATTCTGATGTAATAGATTCTGAAGACGATATTGATGATGAGGAGCTTGCTCTCATGATAAGAAGATTCAGAAAGCTAAACAGAAAAGGAAGAAGATTCAATTCAAAGAAACAAAGTTTTCAAAAGCAACAAACCAAGTCTGCTGAAGATGATGAATCAAACAAAGATGTAGTTTGCTTTGAATGTAAGAAAAAAGGACACATCAAACCTAACTGTCCTCTTCTAAGGAAGAAGAAAGGAAAAACTGAAAAGTATCGAAAGGCTCTCAAAGCAGAAACCTGGAGTGATACAGAGTGCGAAGATAATGATGATGATTATGCCAACATATGTCTGATGGCTCAATCGGATTCGAATCAAACTCCGAGACAGATTCAGATTCAAAAAGTGAATTCGAGGTAAGTAACTTCAAAATCCCTATTAAAGTTTCAAATACATTGATGAATTATGTTTTAGTCTTAAGACTTCTCTTAAAAGAATTTCCAAACTCAAAAATGAAAATTCTGCCCTAAAACAACAGGAAAATGTTTTGGAAGAAAAAGTGAAATGCTTAGACCAGAATGTTTCTTCTCTCAAAGAAAGTGAAGATAAACTTTTAAAAGAAAATGCATTCTTGACAAATGATATTTCAAATATTTCCAAAAGATTTTCTCTATGATATGAAAAACTAGAAAAAATACTTTCTATTCAAAGACCTTATTTCAATAAGTCCGGTTTGGGAATGATTTCTTGAAACCATTCCTTTAATTGATTTTCCTAAAGTGAAAGAAAGAATCAAACAAAGACCCACAAGAGATGCTTACAAAAATCATTTTAAAAGGACCTTTGTAAAACCAGTAGGTTGGAATGCTCTTAGATGTTCAAAGTGCAATAGTGCAGATCATTTTGAAAAAGAATGTCCTATGGTTTGGAAACCTGTCAATAAAGTTTGGGCAAAAACCGCATATCATACTAACTCAAAAGGACCCAAGAAAATATGGGTACCAAAGAAAGCTTAAGTATCTTTTTAAATGCAGGTCACTATCAAGAAAAAGGTAAAATGGATAGTGGATGCTCGAGACAAATGATAGGAGATTCAAATTGCTTCATAAAGCTTATTCAAGTGAATGGTGGAAAAGTCTCATTTGGAGGAAACAGCAAAGGAAAAATTGTGGGATTTGGAATTGTAAAAATAGGGAACCTCACAATAAATAATGTTTCTTTAGTTGAAGGGCTTAACTACAATCTGCTCAGTGTCAGTCAGCTGTGTGATACCGGTTTCAGAATCTACTTCCAAGAGGGTATTTGTTCAGGGACGAGTAAAGACTCTACTCAGTCATTCATGGGTCGAAGACATGGAAATATATACCTCTTGGATGTGAAACCAAATGAATCACAATGTCTAATCTCAATCCAAGATGAAGCGACCTTATGGCACAAGAAGCTTGGGCATATTAACATGAAGCAGATAGCCAAAATCTCAGCAAAGAAGCTTGTTCGTGGTCTACCCAATTTATCATACCAAAAGTCTGATCTATGTACACCATGTATATTGGGGAAACAAGTAAGAAATTCCTTTAAACCAATAAATCAAGTTTCCATTAACCGTGTACTATAGCTTTTGCATATGGATCTCTTTGGATCAACAAGAACACAAAGCATTGGAGGTAAGAAATATTGCCTAGTAATTGTGGATGACTACTCACGATTTACTTGAGTATATTTCTTGGTAAGTAAGTCTGAAACTTTCTTTTACTTTGAAAAATTTACTAAGAAGATTCAAAATGAAAAGGGGTAAGTTATTTCAAGTATAAAAACAGACCATGGAGGTGAATTTGAAAATCAAGATTTTACAAAATTTTATGATGAATCTGGTTTTTAGCATTTGTTCTCTTCTCCATATACTCTAGAGCAGAACGGAGTTGTGGAAAGGAAGAATAGATCTCTTCAAGAAATGGCTAGAACTCTTTTAATTGAAAGCAATATCTCTTTATGATTTTGGGCTGAAGCAGTTTCAACATCATGTTATATTATCAATAGAGTTTTTCTAAGGCTTATTCTTGAAAAAACCCCTATGAACTATTCAAAGAAAAGAAGACTATTGTTTCATATTTTCATGCATTCGAATGCAAATGTTTCATACTGACAAATGCAAATGGTCAAGTTGGTAAGTTTGAAGAGAAGTTAGATGAAGGCATCTTCCTTGGATATTCAACCACAAGCAAAGCATACATAGTCTACAACAAGAAGACTCAAACTGTGGAGGAATCAATGAATGTCAAATTCCAAGATTCTATACAAAATGAATCTATTCAGACTCATCTTGAAGAGACTGAACCTGCTCCAAACTCTACAAAGTCTAAATCTCAAGAAGCAGCTCAGACTTTAAAAGACTAGCAACAAGTGACTGTTGAAGATTCAAGTGAAGGAAGTGATCATCAATCTGACAAATTAACCAGCAACTGGAAACATAAGTCTAGTCATCTCAAAGATCTTATTATTGGCGACATCAATGAAGGAATTCATTAAAAATTCAGAAGGCGAGAAGAGTGTAGTGCTGTGGCTCTTATTTCTGAAATAGAACCCAAAAGCATAGATGAAGCTTTATCCGATGAAAGCTGGATTGAAGCTATGCAAGAAGAACTCAGACAATTCAGAATTAATGATGTCTGGGAGTTGACTTCTAAACCAAAAGGTAAATCAATTGTTGGAGCTAAATGGGTTTCAGGAACAAGATGGATGAAAAAGGAGAAGTCATAAGAAACAAGGCTAGACTCGTGGCTAAGGGATACACACAAGAAGAAGGGATAGACTATGATGAGACTTACGCACCGGTAGCAAGGTTAGAAGCAATTCGTTTATTACTTGCATTTGGTTGTTATAAGAATTTCAAGTTATTCCAAATGGATGTCAAAAGTGCATTTCTAAATGGATTCATCCATGAGGAAGTTTATGTGGAACAACTACCTAGGTTTGAAGACCCAAGGAAACCAGATTCAGTATTAAGACTCAAAAAGGCCTTATATGGCTTAAAACAAGCACCTCGAGCCTGGTACGACAGACTGAGTAAGTTTTTAATTCGAAATGATTTTGTTAAAGGTAAAGTAGATACTACTATTTTTATTAAAAGAGAAAGCAAAAGTTTTCTGCTTGTTCAAATATATGTCGATGATATTATCTTTGGATCCTCTAATGAAAGTCTGTGCAAGAAATTCTCTAAGACTATGCAGGATGAATTTGAAATGAGCATGATGGGTGAGTTAACCTTCTTTCTCGGGCTTCAAATTAAACAATTGAAGGAATGAACTTTCATTCATCAAGAAAAGTATGCAAATGATATTGTCAAAAAGTTTGGATTGGACAATTGCAAAAAGGTTGATATACCAATGTCAAGTTCCTTGAAGATAGACAAAGATGAAAGGAGGAAAGAAAGTCGACCAAAAGTTATACAGGAGTATCATCGGATCACTTCTTTATCTTACTGCTTCTAGACCTGATATTTTGTTTAGTGTTTGCATTTGTACCAGATTTCAAGCAGACCCTAAAGAATCTCATTTAAATGCTGCAAAGCGTATTATCAAATATATTTCATCAACTTCAAGCTTTGGTCTCGGTATCCAAAAAGGGGAGACTTTACTCTTCTTGGATATTCGACGCTTGAGACTTTGTCGGATGCGAGTTAATAGAAAGAGCAACTCGGGTACTGTCAACTACTTGGAGGCGGGATAGTGTCTTGGTTTTCAAGGAAAACGTAGCTCTCTCTACAAAGCAGAGCGAGTATATAGCTCTCGGAAGTTATTGTTCACAAATTCTGTGGATAAAACAACAGCTAAGAGACTTTGGAATTGAAAATTCATGCACGGAGATTAATTGCGATAACACCAGTGCAATCAATCTTACCAAAAATCCAATTATTCACTCAAGAGCAAAGCATATAGAGATTCGACATCACTTCATTAGAGACCATGTTCAAAATGGAGAAGTCTCAATTCAATTTGTTGATTTAAAGAATCAACTAGCGGATATATTCACAAAACCTTTGGATAAAAATCAATTTAAAACCATCCGTTTCAGACTCAACATTTTGAGGTATGAGGAAATCAAAGTTTAGAGACTCTCAGACTCAGACATACAAGACCTTGACTGTAAGTTATTCTCTCTCTTGAATCTTATCTTGAAAAGGTACGATCGTCAAACTGTGGTTAATTATTGCTATATTTAATTGACGTAATTATTGCAACGTTTCCTTTTCGAAAAAGGAGTTATTTTTTGAAATGACTATTTTCACGGAAAAATGACAGTTATTTTGAAAAGGCATCTTTTTATTTTCCTTTATGACGATTCGTATACTTCTCTTTTAACCGATTATGCACTATTGATTCTTCTTCCCTTTACTCTCAAAAAACCCTAGAAAGCATCGATCTTCCATTCCTATTTTCTTCCCTTGTTTAATCTTCGAAAAAGTTGTCATCTTTCTTGGGAAAGTCAAGCAAGGAATCTTCCAAAAAATGAGAAAGATGTCGTCTTCAAGAAAGTCTTCGAGAATCGCAAGCAGGGGACCACGGCGGATGAGTGAGGGGCCTACGCACTTCGATCTCACCGAAGAAGAAGTGTCTCCAAATCAGTAGCAGAGCCCACAATATTCTCAGCAGCGTCATTCTCCTCCATCTAGTCCTCAAGGCGTTGATCACCAACAAGAGGAAGAAATCATTGAGGATGTAGATCCTGTAAGAGTTCAAAAGCCCGCTTTTATTCATAAGCTGTATCGTGCTTTAAAAGGGACTCATACTCCATTGAACTATGTCGATGATTTTCTTCAAGACAAAGGGTATGGAAATGAATATATCTTTTTGCGAAAAATGGAAAGTTTGGGAATTACTCGTAAAGGGGTGGCAGAAGAAACCCTTGCAAATATCCTAAGTGATTCTCATAATTGGGGAGTTAATCCTATAGATGGGAATGATGATGACAAATTGTACAGTCAATTTCAACCGAGAATGGGTGTTGCGGTTGAAAATCGAGGAAAAATGGGAGAGTTGTTCAGATCGAAGGAACAAAAGGATCTATACTCAAAATTGCTGAAGCGTGGGGTAATAAACCCTAGGAGTGTGGATTTTGATTTTCTGGATGCTGTGAATGTGAACTTGAGGGAAAAGTTCGGTTATCTTCAACTTGAAAAGTTCTGTTCCGACACTATAGAGGCCATGCTGAACTAACTGCATATTTCTATTCAAATCTCAGCTTCTTGGATGCAAATAGATTCTCTTTTAGCGTCAAAGATCAAGACTTTGTTGTGGATATGGATATGCTGGCAGATGTGTTAGGAGTTGAGAGAGGAAGATATCAACCGATCAAAGTTTCTATTACTTGTGCTACATTGGAACTTGTTAAGGACAGGAGAATAGAGGAAAAGATATCCTACTTAAGGATGAGTACGTTCAACATTTTGCTTCACAAGATTGTGATCAATTGCCTCAGGCCAAAATCAACTTCCAAGACTGATGTTTCAAGTTCAAAGGCAAAGCTGATGTATGCCATCATCACCGGGAAAAGGTTTTCTCTTCCTCACACTGTTATGTTCCACATGTATAAAGCAATGGTGAAAACATAAGGTCAACTTCCTTATCCAAGTCTTGTGACGAAGTTATTTAGACATCTGAATATTCAGCCTCCGCAAATTCTTTGTGCTCAATCATGCGATCATATGGTGGTATGACTGAAAATGGTGACAAAGATGCGTTTGAAAGAACTACGCAAGGCATTGGAGAAATTCAAGGAGAAGACTCTAGTCAAAACTCATCAGACCTCTTCTTCGTCAAAAAGGAAAGGGAAGGAGCCCTTGGTTGCTCCATCCAAGAAAAGAAGAGCTCTCATCGTTGAAGATGAAGATGATGAGGAAAACATCACCATTTCTACAATGGCTTTGAAGAATCTGAGTCGTTCTGTTCCAGAGAAAGAATCGGAACAAAGGACGAAAGAAGCAGATGAGAAAGAAGAAGAGGAGAAGGGAGAAGAAGAAAGAGAAGCTAAGAAGGAAAGAGTTGAGAAAGAAGAAGAAGAGAAAAGAGAAGAAGGAGAACCTGAAGAACACTTTTCTCCACCTGAAGGCATGAAAACAGGGGGAGATCAAAAGAAAAGAGGAAAGTCCTCATATCCTGCTACGAGTGAGGGAGTCAGTCGCTCTCCAGCAGATCCAGAGGACATTTATGCCTCTTAATTCCCTGAGGAAGGTCATGATGTTTCATCGCCAAATCTACGTGATTATGCTGATCTACCATCGTCTGCATTTAGTCCATCAGATCGTGCCGAAGCAAGTACTTAGACTGATAATGCAGCAGATTTTCATAGAATTATGGATATTCTCTTAGAGATGTGAGGTCAAATTTATGCTTTGGGATACGAGGTTCAAAACTTGCAGAACGCATGTCAAGCTTCTTCGGGTTCATTGAATGATCATATCCAAGCCCTCTCTGTTCAAATTCAGGCCAATGCCAAGGGTGAGGAGATTGCACAATTGAAGGAAGACTTGAAAAGGCTGGAAGGCATCGTTCGATCTATGGGAGATTTCCAGCTTGTTCGTGTTCCCAAGCAATCTTGACTTTATTCCATTTTCATCTCAACCCTTTTAATGCTGACAAAAAGGGGGAGAGATGCAAGATTTGAAACTTTGACTTTTAATTATTTGGATTGGATTGTTTTGATGTTTAACTCTGTTTGACTTTATTTTTTGTTTCTGGATGAGAACTGAACTTAACTTGGACTTAACTGCTTATGTTAACTACTATTGATATATTATGGATGGCTATATCGCATATTAGACTAATTTATTTTCTGTGGTTGCAGGTTCTAGTGTTATTCATTTAGCCATTTGTCTCTATAAGATATGCATGTGTTTGAATAATGTTTTGCAGGTCAAAGTTGTCCAAATCTGCAGGAAAGTTTTGTCACCATCAAAAATGAGGAGATTGTTGGAGAAATCTTCTTGAAGTATTTTGAAGTTGACAAAATGTTTCCATCGTCTAGTCTCGAAGGTTTGCAGACTCTGCTATTTAAAGTCTGAAGACCTCCGGACAGCCAGACTCAAGACTCAAAGTCTATCCTCATTGACAGTTTCTAATCCGTTGAAGAAAGGTTATCTAGAACTAGATGTTTCATTAAGGTTATGACCTTATCGACTGGAGAAGATCTCTTGACTGGAAAAGACATAATGGAATCCTTTGATTGATCGAGATTAATTCGAAGATTAAGGATCTGATGATTGCCTAAATATTCTTGGAAGGTTCTACTTATGGAAACCGATATCCTAATTGTATAGGCGAACAGGATTGATGGGCTATTGACACGTTCCTTTAATAGCTCGAATGATCTTCTTAATTGATTCCGTCCAACGGGTAGATTTGAGAAATTCCTTTGGTAAGTGCCAACGGGTATGATAGCATGAAGGAGTATATAAGGAAGACGTTCTAAGTTGTTCGAGGTGTGCGCGATAGAAGAATTCCAAAATCTGAAGCTTCTTGTTGTTTAGACAATTCCTTTTATCAAAATCTTGTATGCAAAAGAGAGTCTATATTTGTGAGAAACCTTGAGGAGGTGTGGTGGAACATTTACACTGTGGAATCAAGAAAAAGCTATGCTGTAACTTCTCTTTTGTTCATAGTGAAATCCAGCCGGTGGGCTGTCAGTGCGGAAGAGTGGACGTAGGCTTGGAATAAGCCGAACCACTATAAACCTTGTGTTTAATTTTCTCTTCCCTACTCTCTTTACCATGATCGTACTTCATTTTGTTAATCAAAAGAGAACTTTCTTTTTACCGTTTGCCTAGAATCGCTTCCATATCTCGAGAAATTATTTGTGCACCTATTCACCCCCCTCTAGGTGCTTATACTAGCTATCTCAAGAATGACGGTCAATATTGATATATATATCAATGGCCATGGACCAACTGTCGATACAAGATAGCATCTAGTTGCAGATTATCATGACAGAGTTGTTCGACAAGGATACCAATTAAAAGAGACTTATGAGTTACCGATTGAGAAACCAAATGAAAACTAAAAGTTTGAAGGTCGTTACACTTAGTTATAGTATTTAAATTTGGAATCACTACTGGATAGGGCAATGAGGTCCATAAATCATGGTATTCAAAAAAAAAAAAAGTGTTATAAATAGGGGTAAACATCGGTTCAAGGTCGATCCTAGCCCAACCTTGGACCGGTCCAATCCTACTGGTCCTAGTTCAATTCCCAAGGGAACTAAGTTGGTTCTTGGTATTGGGATCCCTAGACCTTGTATTGTGTAGGTTAGTCCTCAATCTTGTGAGTTTAGGATTGATCCAACCCGGACCATCTCTGTAGATATTGACGTATTACATATAATATATACTTATATAATATATATTATATATATTATATTTTTAATATGTTATATATGATATTATTTTACCTATCCAACATTATATTCCATCATCTTCCTTCTTTTCTATCTTCTTCTTTTTTTTCTTTTTTTCTTTTTTGTTTATCTTTGCCAAGTAAATTAGAAAGGACAAAGCCCTAATTAGAAATTTGAAAACCCTTTTCGTGAGCACGCTCGACGCTCGCCTTGCAACTCGCCGCTCGCCCCTCACCTCATAGCTCACTACTTGCCCCTCGCCTCGTGTGGGACTAGTCCAACTTGTACCATGCCCACTCCTAATTAACAAGACATGAAGTTGTATATTCATGATTTATATCAAGTATTTTAAACTTCTTATGGTTTAATTATATTCCACTGGTAAGTTTCACTTGCATTGTAGCCTAGAATTCTCTTCTCTTAAACTTCCCATCTCATCCCATTTTTCAAGTAGAAAAATGATTCAAAGACAAATCAAAAGTGAGGGAATTTTAATAGGCTCCAGTGATAGAAACAATTTGGGGCTGTTTGGTAACGTTTCTGTTTTTTTTTGTTCTAGGGAACAGAAAAAAAAAAAAGTGTTTGTTCGGGGAATAATTTTTGAACAAAAAGATGCGTTTGGTAAATTTGTTCTGGAAATAAAAAATGAATAGAAACACATTTGGTAAATTTTTGTTCTTTTAATTTTTTAATATTTTTATTTTATTTTTCATTTTTTCCTTTCTTTTTATTTTTTCTTCTTTCGGCCCCCGGCCGGCCGCCTCGCCCGGCCATGGCGAGGCAACCTTGCCCGGCCCACGGCAAGCTCGAGCTCGCCCAGCCGGAAGGCGAGGCTCGAGCTCGCCCGCTAAGGCGAGGCTCGGCGCGCCGGCACCGGGGCCTCGCCTTGCCTTGGCTGGGCGAGCTCGGGCTCACCCAAATCCGATGATCGCCATGGCTAGGCGAGCTCGAGGATCAAGGCGAGGCTCGGGCTCGCCGCGCGGCGACGTTCGCCTCGCCGAGGGCCGGTGACGCTCCGGTGAGGTCACCAACCCTCGACGGCGTCGCCGGCCCTCGATGGCCGGCCATGGCCGAGGCCGAGGCCGGCGACCGGCCAAAGAGAAAGAAGAAGAAGAAAAGAGGAAGAGAAGAGAAAAGAGAGAAGAAGAAACAAGAAACAAAAAATTGTTTCTTCAAAATTGTTTCTGGAATGAGAAACAATTTTTTTTGTTTATCGTTTCTGTTCTTTTTGAGTTCCGGAACAACAAAAAAAAAAAAAAAAACGCAACCAAATGCGTTTTTTTTTTTTTTTGTTCCCGGGAACAAAAGAACAGAATTTCTATTTATAAACAAAAAAAAAAAGAGTGAAAACATGCAGGGCCTTTATCTCCATGGGCAGTCTTGGTCATTTTTATGCTTTGTTTCTTTTAGCAATTGCTAAATTTCTATTGTTACACTATCTTAAATTTATGTTGGATATATACTAACGTTTATAGTTTAGTTTAGCAATGCTGCATTGGTATTGGATATGTAATTTCAAATAGTAAGTTTGTCTTTTCAAGGAATAAAAAAATGAAACAAAAAAAATTATTGATTGGTTCTAGGTTGACCTCGGAACCAGACCGGTCCTTGATCCTAGGCTCAACAAGGTCCATCCTCACTCTAAAAAATGGAAGACCAACACTGTGCGGATTAGTTCCTAAATTAGGTATTGGACCAGCCCAGCCCAAATCATGCTCACCCCTAGTTATAAATCTAGGATGGATAGTGTACTAGAATACATTAATATATAAATCACTTGAATATTCGAAAGTGTATATATTCCTTCACTCTCAAGTGTCATTTTTGGATATTCAAGTGATACTCAGAGGACATCACTGAATGGAAATGAAACAGAGAGTATAATATACAAACAAAGCCTAAGCCCTGGCTTCTTGTGCATGATACACACTTGCTAAAAATAGAAAATTAGAGGATCCATAATGTTTATAGTGGTGAAGAAACTCAAAGCTTTGAAGCAACACCTAAAGCACATGAACAAATCTCAATTTGGTGACTTACATTTGAAGGTCAATGAGGCTATGGAAAGCCTTTAGCGGAGTCAATGAGAGCTTGCTGTAGACACCTACAACCCAACACTTAGTACAAAGAAAAAGCACAACTAGAATAGCTCCTTGCTCTCAACAAACATGAAGAAGTCCTTCTCATATAGAAATCTAGAAATCTATGTCTTAAAGAGGGTGATAGCAACAACAAGATTTTATTCACCTCCATGATGTGTGGAAGTGCTCAAAACAAGATTAATCAACTTTTACTTGACGATGGTTCTATTATTATTGATAAGAGGGCTCTCAAGGATACAATAATATCCTATTACTGCTACTTATTCGGAAACTCCAGTCATAGTCGCATCTCGTATGACAGACTTGCTTCTTTATTCCATGAAGATGTTAGTGCTCTTAGTCACTACGTCGTTTATTGGAAGAGCATATATTCGCAAAGTCATTAGGGGTTTCAACAATTTCAAAGGTCCCAATCCGGATGAGTATAAGAATTTGTTCTACAAAAAAGCTTAGCCCACCATAGGACATGACATTGAATATACTATCATGGAATTCTTCTCTTCAATGAGAATACTGAAATTGATAAATTCTACACCGAACTCTCTTGTGCTTAAGGTTTCAAATCCATGCTGCCTTAAGGAGTACATACCCATTTCATACTACAATATCATATATAAAATCATATCAAAGCTACTTGCAAATAGAATAACTTGTTTTCTCCCTTCGGTTGTTGGCCTCAACCAAATTGCTATCATCACGGGAAGATAGATTGCAGAGAATATTCTATTGTGCCAAGAACTCTTGCATGACTACCATAAGGGCAATATAGGAAAACGGGTGGCAATCAAAATTGATCACGTGAAGGCTTATGATATGGTAAAATGAGATGCTATTCTCGAGGTTCTAAAAGCTATTAATACCCTTCAATACTGGATTGATCTGATAAATCAATGCATTACTGCCCCAAGGTTCTCGGTTAATTTCAATGATGAATAGGTTGGGTACTTTGCAAGCACAAATGGGCTCCAACAAGGTGACCCTTTGTCTCTCTACCTCTTTATTCTGGTTATTGAAATCCTTAATAGAATTATCATAGGGAAAATTGCTATCCCGTCTTTTAAGTTTTATTGGCATTGTGAATCGCAAAGGATTACTCATTTATGCTTTGCTAATGACCTATTCATATTTCCTCATGGGGATGTGAACTTTGTCCTTTGTCGTGTTGATGCACTTGATGATTCTGCGGCTTTTACTAGGCTTAGGCTTAACGCAAACAAATGCCATATCCTTTTCTTTGGGTTGTTTGAGGATGAAAAACTCCTTATATTGGATCACACGCCTTTATCCATAGGCACCCTTCCCATTATATACCTCAATGTCTCACTTGTTACACGAAGGCCCATGCATGTGGATAGTAGGTCCTAATGGAAAAGATATTCCAAAAAATAGATGGATAGGGCAAGAATCTTATTAGCTATGTAGGAAGATTTCAATTAGCCTAATTGGTCCTTTTATCTATTTGTAGTTATTGGATGCAAATGTCTCTCCTCCCAAAGCAAACTATCTACGAGATTGAAAAGAAAATTAGGCAATTCTTATGGGTAGGAAATGCTAAAACGCATGAATTCCACAAAGTTGCATGGAATGTAGTATGCTCACCTAAAAAGGAGGGAGGACTAGTATAACTTGATCTGAAAATCTGGAATAAAGTGTTGATGGGTCACATGCTTTAGAGCCTCATCAATCTTCCGTCCACTTCCCTGTGAAGTTTGGGCTTATCATATTATATGCAAAGGTACTCCTATTATGCAACTCAACATAAAGGGCAATATGGCTTGGAGTTGGCAAGATATTATCAAAGTAAGACTTACCTTGACACGTATTATCTTTAGTCAAACATATTGTTGCCAAGAGATGTACAAAAGAATTTAGACAATAGGGAGTGGCCGTGGACTAGTATCAATTAATTTGGATTGGCAATATTAGCAAGCATAATATTATCAGCTGGTTTCTTTATAGAGATAGACTATTGACATCAACAGCCATATCACAATGGTTGTCTTCAATAGATACTAAGTGTAATTTTTGTATGACTGGTATAGAAGATAGAAATCACTTATTCTTTGAGCACACTTGGACAAGTAGTGTATAGCATAGTATTTGGGCACAAAATGGAATTTGGCATTAGGTAAGAGGATGGAACTTAGAACTTCAATGGATGATTAGGCCACCAAGGGCAAAAGCTTGGCGGTGAGACTCCTTAACCTGCCTTTCTTAGTGACAATCTATTGCATTTGGAAATAATGCAACCATAGACAGTTTCAAAACAAGGCAATTGAGCCTCGTCTTCTATTGGTTAGGATTCAAAAGGTCATTAGAGGTAAGGTATCACCTTACCAAAAGTGTAGGCCTTCCTAGATAAATATTTTATTGGCTACTATATGGAGGCTTCCTTCCTTCATCTTCTCAAATAATTAGTCTCTTTGAAATGCTAGGGGATTCCCCTAAGCTTTTGTACCTCATCTAATTAATGATTTTCACATATTTACACAAAAAAGGGTTCTTTTATATATAGAAAAAATACGATAGCTCCAAAGATTAGACAAGGCTTATAGAACTGCTAAATCGGAGTTTAATGAACAAGTTACGCTACCTGTTTGTGTCTCTGAGTGATCAAAATCGCTTGTGTGACTTCTAAACCAAATCATGAACTGGAAAAATAAATAAAAATCAAAGAGTCAACAGGCATTAAGATCAGGACATGTTATAGGTTTCTTGCTAGCTGATATGCGTAGATGAATTTAGTGAGAATTCTTGAGCACTTCGCCCTTTCCAAAAAAAAAAAAGAAAAGAAAAAAAAAAGCTAGATAGTTTAAGTGAGAAAATAATATTGGGGAATTTATAAGGTATTAGTGCCGCACTCAAGTCTTCAAACCCTCTTAATTAAGTGTTTGTCTCTACCAGATAATGCCCAGAATCGTTCGCTAAGTTGGTGACTGTATTGATTAATGCCTCCAATGGAAAAAAATAAAATAAAATACAGTATTATATTTCCTAGTTGATAAAACTTGCATGTCAATGCACATCATGTGTGATGTACACATTTCGCATGTCAAAAGTAAAACACAAAGTTAATTATCATAGATAACGTAGAAGTTAAGATTAATACCACGAATAACCTCAAACTAATATGTCTATAACAAATTTACTCTAAATTAATTTTTGGGTTATCGAAAGCCCCAAATTGATACATCTATCATAAAAAAATTCTAAAAATAACACTTGTGATTATCCCAAACTGATATGGATTTTCATGTGAATTGAGTTATTATCGCGTGTTATCTAACTCAACATTTCATGGTAAATTTTTTACATAAACTGACAAAAGATAAATATGCCACTAGCGTACTAGTTTGGCATTTCTATCAATCCAAAAATTATCACAAATACACCAATTAAAAGTTTTTTGTAGTATTAACCCTAAAAGTTATTAGTTTGCCTCATAGCATCAGCAATGTATCAAATGTATGAATTTCTTTGAACACGAACTATCCTTAGCTCGCAGGTGGATTAATAATCCCCACAAATAGAGGCAAACTACCCACTTCCACATGTATCAATTAAGGTTTCATCCATAGGATGATATGCATGGTCCACAAGTTTAATATGAGAGGAAGACAATCCTATTCAGATTAGGATTCGCTATATTCCAAACCAACAGTCAATTACTCGAGTCAAATAAAGGGTTATCATGATGCTGATGATAGAAAACTTCAGGAGTTTTCCTGTGAATGCAAAACAGACATGACTGGTACAGCTTGATGTTGACCTTGTAGCACGTGATGAATGATCATTGCCGCACGGGTTTGTATAACAACTTCGTATGCCCAACTTTGGAAAACAACATCTCCAAAGTCCATGAATGTCCGCTTCTGTCAATGAGCAATCAAGCGCATGGAATCAACTGAACATTGCCAGTTGTTGGAGATAGAGAACGCGAGAGCAAAACGTGAACTACATAAATCAATGCCGAATAATAAGGAGATAGAGTGCAAGTAACTTTGGTAGTTGACATATCTCCAAACGCACCCTTCACGCAGTGGGGGATTGGTGCATCCTATTGGCCCTCACCAAAATGAATCGTGTTGCGTATGGCAGAGCTCTTGCTCTCACTCGTTCTTTTCTACAACTTTGAAGTAGGTCAAGGCTTCTCTGTTATGCAATGTTCTTTAGGCCAAAAACTAGAGGTTGCCCCCTATCGGATCTCTCCAAAGATAATACAATCAAGCAAAATTGGAAGGGTTCATACTTCATTTTGACCCCACAAATTGATAAAGCTTAAAAATTAGAATCGTGAAAAGGTGGTTGCTTTACACAAACCAAATCAACATATAACACTAATAAAAAAAACCAAAAAAAAAAAAAACAATCATGGACTATTTAAGAAAACACTCAAACATTTCTAGATCCCTATGTGTGGCAAGCCCATCATCGTGCACTTCCCTGCATACATAAGTTTAAGCGAGAAACCCATTGTCTAAGCCCATGATAAACCTTGCCTCTCCTGGACATCGTAGACATTAATTTTTAAGTTTTTCTTGGCTGTGCTTGTTTTATGTTTTTTTCCCACCAGTTGTCCTGTCAGAGTTAGGAGCATGCACTACTTGCTGTTGATGATCGTGTATTCCCATATGGTCATGCTTTGTCTCGGCTAGCCGATTTTGCGAGCTTGTGTGCTTAAGGTAAAGTTCCAAGTTCAGTTCAACCGTACAAGTTAGTTAAGTAACCAATAATATCTGCCTACAGGCCATCTGCATCAGCTGACGACTTTAAGCGTCATAAAAGACCCTAACCTAGTGATTAAAAAATGGTGACAGCAGTTTGCTCGATAACCTTTCCTATATCACATAGTGGAATGCAAACACGAAGAGAAAAAAGGGATGATCGGACTCCGTTTCAAACACTTGCAGCCTCCGCTACAGAGATTTCTCAGCGTGTTACTACTTCCTATAGCATTAGAGTCTAGTCTGGTCCGAAGGACGTTTGGATCTTCCTCGAGTTCTCTTCTCAGCTATGGTTCACATAAAAGATTCAAACCCACCACTAACACAACACTATTCCATGCTCTCGAAACCTCATATTGCATCTACAAGTCTACAACCGTATCGCCATAATAGGTTCATTTATAGCAGATAGCAATGCTTAGATTAGGATCCCTCGGCACAGTATTCAATAATCAAGCGAAAAAGAGTCTTACATTGTCCGGTATTATCAAACCAGGGAAAATAATGGAAACAATAGCTCCAACTTCGTGCGCAAACTTTGGAATCAGGACAGATACCTTATCACGATCTCTATTGAGCATTGTCAGCAGCTCAAAGCCAAGCAGGAGATTGCAGAACCAGCCGCAGGCTCAAATGCATACCAATCTGAAGCAGGATGATCCAAAATCTGAAAAAGGAACTTCTTGACCGCGACACCATTGTTGAAACTCTGATAATCATCATAATCCAGAATTACCACTTAACACAATTTACTCACATGGAAAATGAGTACTCCTCAGGGTACGTTCATGACTTGAATAGACTGCAACATGTCGGAAACAGCAATGACAAGATCACCCGATTTGATCATCCCCCTGGCCTTGAGAAGAGCGAATGTTTTATTGAGGTTGCTTTCCATGTCATCAGAGAAGCTTAATCTGAACGGTATCAGACCCCACTGAAGGTTCAGACGCCTCCTCACTGATGTTGTAGTTGTGAAAGCAAAAATTGGGCAGTCAGGTCGGCATCGCGAGAGGAGAGATGCCATGTGACCGGATTTTGTGTAGACAAAAAGTGCATCCACCCCCAAATTGTTAGCTGCACATCAAATAATAAAATATATCAGACATGAAGAACCAGAAAAGCGTCTCTTTGCAACTGCGGAAAAGACATAGGTATAGTTTCAAGGGTCACAACACTACAATTGTCAACTATGTCCCAGAACAAAACAGATAATGGCACAACAGAATTTGTGACAACATGAAGTATCACAGAATGCCAAAAGAGTAATGCAACAAATTAGACCAACATCTGATGACATGGAACAGTTATCCCCTCCAAGTTATATTTGGGCAGAGTTTTCACTTAAGCTTCATGGGAATTTCAGCAATCAGAAGCAAGGCAGAGTTATAAATGTCCTATCTTTCAATGGAGAACAGCAATGACATTTGATATTAATTTAAGACACGAAGAATAATTATATGCCATAAACATGACATCTGCCAAAAGTCTGCTGTCATGGATGTCTCTTCGGAGTCAAGTCCTACAGCCTTCATTTTTTTCCCAAGAATGTATGCCCTCATTTGCCAAGCTTTGAAAGTAATTGTAAAGAAGAGCTAAGCCACATTTACTCACCCATCTTGGCAGCAGAAATGCATATCTCTTCCGAAATGTTGTCTGCAAATGAAGATCCTATATGTGGAAGTTCCATAGCTTCATGGCGTTTCTCTTCCCTCCACCACTTCTCTATTCTCACACTGACACTCCTCAAGACTGTCAATGCCTTCTCTGGGTACTGACCCATGGCTGACTCACCAGAGAGCATCAGAGCATCGGCTCTCTGTCTAACTGCTTCTGAAACATCGGCAACTTCGGCTCTAGTTGGTGTAGGGAACTCAATCATAGATTCAAGCAATTGAGAAGCAACAATAACTGGTCTATTAAGCTGCCTGCAGACCTGAACAATTTTTTGTTGAGCTGATGGGACCTGCTCAAGTGGTATCTGAGCACCCAAATCGCCTCTGGCAACCATAGCTCCATCTGATGCTAGAATGATCTCTTCTAAGTTCTTCAATGAGTCAATACTCTCTATCTTTGCAATGACAGAAATGTCCCTGCATATTTGAGTGAACAAGACACACAATTGGCCCTTCACAATACAAATTACATAAAACTAATACACTATAAATGAGTGGCAAGGTACATGTTCTTACGCATCACGAGAGCGAGCAGCAATGTAACTCTTAAGATGAGTTATAACATCAGCAGACTTGACAAATGATATTGCGATAAAATCAACACCCTCGGCAATTCCAAAATCAATGTCCAGCCAGTCCTAAACACAAGTTCAACATAGGTTCATAAAAAAAAAAAAAAAAGGATCAACATTTTGTTTGGCATAAATATTTGGATGGTAACTTATTCTTTTTCAGTTTTCAACATTATAAGTCAGCATGTAACAAATACATAAAGACAGAGGTAAACCTTTGAAGAAATTGTCGGAAGCATTGCATTACGTTCCCGAACTAGACTACCATTTCTCCAGAAAGTCAAATTAGCACGCGGAAGCAAAAGTCCGGGATCAGTACATTGGCATTTAACATCTGGACCAATTTTCTCAATCACTTCAAACCTCACCATTCCACCATCCACAAGGAGTTCATCCCCAACCTTCACATCTGTGAATTTCAGCAGATTGACAAAACAAAGATACAGTAAGCAGTGCACGATCTCATAGAAATAACTACTGTTTCTTTAATTAACGGGATTTTTTATAAGTCATTACCTTCAGCAAAACCATCATAATTCACAATGATGGTTCGTTCAGGGAGAGTGGAATCAAAAGCCCTCACGCTAAAAGTCCATATTTCACCATCCTGACAAAAGCACAATCAGTTAAAGAAAATTTTCTTTACAAGCAATGCCATCTGCCACAAAAACTGCAACAGGAAAAGATTATAATGGTTCTCTGCAGAACTATTTCAATCCAACTGTTATCTCATGGGATCACATTTCAAGTTTAATTCTTTCCTCTAGGTATACAAGCAATCACTTACATCCAGGCAGAATCTCTTGCACTAGCGACTGTAAAAGGTCTAATTGTGCTCCACTACATAAAAGATGCAATTTTGACCGGCTAGAAGGGCATGGAAAACACAGTAGTGCCACAGTTTGGATTAATATATCAGAAGATAACTGCTCTTGGCCATGTTATTGGTTAGACTGCTTTCTAGTTTGGCTTTTTCCTTTTGATATTTATCTCAGTTGTCCTGTTTTTTCCATATACTTCCTCTACTACTTCGTAATGTATACTTTCTTTGCGAGTATTTAACTTGGTTCTATTTCAATAAAGCGATCTTCATTACCCCCAAAAAGCCCTGTACACAGGATAAGTAGCTTGCCCAAGGAAAAAGATAAGAACTATCAATCAAAAAAGAGACCACCATTCGCCATAAAATTTCATTCCACATATACAAGCAGTTACCATTGAAAGAACAACAGAACCTAACATAAGAAAGCAAAAACAATCACATCGTTCCTACAAAGCACGCACCCAAGACAAGCACAAAAGCACACATAAGCAAAACTCAGTTTCCTAGTCAGTCTGTACTAAATCCTATTAAGTAAAAAAGAAAAAAAAATCCCTAGCATTGAATCAGCACCAATGCAATTTCAAGTACGATGCGCACAAATTGGGTGTAATTTACGATAGAGGACGGCGTAGCTCCCATCTTCCCCTTGACTCGGCATTTAATTGGAGAAATGTTATCTATCATCAGATAGCTATCGAGTGATGTGCATTAACTGGTAGGGTTCCATGATTGAATGATAAATCAAGCATGAGCTATAATAACCAGTTCCAGTTCACTTAGACACATTGGTAAAGGCCTTTGCATCATGCAATTTAATATTTCTCACAAATTTTTCTGCAATTGAGTTGCACTATACGGAGAACAATGAAAATTAACAAAAATAGAAACGTAGTTTTCATCGAGTCCCTTCCTTTTTCTTCTGGAACCGGAGGCATCACAATCTTCCGCGAATGCGAATTCGGCCGGAACGAAAGAACAAACGAACCTCGGCTTTCGCAGAAGCAGCCCCGCCGAGATCGCCCATGTGGATCTCGCTCCCTTCCGTGTCCATCATTATGGCGACGGCGTAGCCCTTCTCCTCGTTGAGCCGCCGGACCAGCTCGATGACGCGGCGGTGCCACTCCCGCGTGCCGTGGCACATGTTGATCCGCGCCACGTTCATCCCGCCCACCGCGAGCGCCTCCAGCTGCTCCGACCCGCACGTCGCGGGGCCGATGGTGCACACGAGCTTCGTGCGCCGCGTGCTCCGGAACCCGTTCTCCTTCAGCTCGGCCTCCGTCACCGCGTCCACCTCGATGGCCGCCGCGTCGCCGGCGGACGCGGGCCGCGAAATCACGGCCCCGGCCCCATTGTCGGACACCAGGACGCGCGGGGCCGACGGGGACTGCGGGTTGGCGTCGGAGGCGGAGGCTCTGATGGAGAGGCCGGAGAAGGCGGCGGCGGCGGCGGGGGGGCAAGGGGCGGAGTGTGGCGGGGAAGGAAGGCCTGGTGTGGTGGTTGGATTTGCTCAGGAAAGCCACGCTCGGCGAGCCGGTGAAGAAGTGGAGGGACTGCGCCGACATGGCTCGATCTCCGGCGGAGGCGAGGGCGGCGGCGGGGGGTCGGAAGCGGTGGTGATTGCCGCGGAGGAGGAGGAGAGTGGAGAGGACGGGAGCAAAGGCGGAGTTTTTAATGGGTTTTTGGGGACAGTGGCGGAGTTTCCGAAGAGGGGGGAATGAGAACGGAGAAGCGCTTTCTCGGCCGTTTTGGGTGTTTGCGAGTGTCGTTTTGGAAGGAAGCGTGCGTTCGGAGGGCGCGCCGTTTCGCTCCAAAACGAAAACTCCCCCCCCCCCCCCCCCCCCCCCCCCCCCGCGACGAGGGGAGCGGAAAGAGCAAAACGAGCGTGCGGCAGGATCCCGCGGGGCTCAAGCCACGGGGCCCATGGCTATTGGACTGATTCGCAGGGGATCGAGCCAGGGGGAGCGTGGGGCCCCGAACGATGGGGGCGGTCGGATCAACCCCCGCTTTTTCTTTTCGAGACTTTAGGACTTGCGTGAGATTTTTCGCTTTTCCTTTCCTTTTTTTTTTTTGATCCTTTCTAGGTTTCCTTTTTCTGTTTATTTTGGGCGAACCTTAAATTGGAAACTATTGACGAGGATATGCCTCTTAAGATCCGGAAGCGGATCCAGGCTTCTCCCGCCTGGCTCGGTGGGTGAACAGATTTTCATGGACTTTAATGAACTAACGAGATTATGCTAATTAAAAAAAAATCCTAAACTTATTATACTATTAATATTTAATTCTAACTATTTTCATATTTCATATCATTAATTAATCCAGTGCTCGGAAATTTCAGATATACCGACTCCAAATCAAAGCCTCGGGCTTACACATGAACTCGATGGCTCACGAAATACCCACGAGCCGACGTGGCGCGCCACCTCATCTCCACGCGCAGGGGGTGGGGCCCAGTCAACTCCCCGTCACGCCTCCGCCGATCTCCAAGTCATCATCACCGCCACAGCATCGTCAAAACTTACGACGGTCTCAAAGCCTCTCTTTCCTCTCTCCTCTCTCCTTCCATTTTGCCCTTTTTGCCAGAACAAAAGCAGACCGATCGCGATCCAAAACTAAAACTTAGCTAAAAATTCCACGGATCAATTGCCGAATACCTCCCTAAAGAAGCGATTTTTCCCCTCCGCTACCCGACGAAACGACCGCCTTCCTGACCTAATTCTTCCCCATCTCAGGTTCGGTTTCGTGGATTCTGCCTCCTCGTCTTGTCGATTTCTTGCTTCCCTTCTTGTTGGCGCCAGCTGATCGAAATTCGTTTGCTGGGTCTTTTGAATCCCTTCGCGGTTCGAGTGAATTTCTGATTCTTGGGTTTGGACGGTTGCAGGTGCTTTGCGGGCGAGGGGGGATGGGGGCGTTCATATCGAGGTTCTGGTTCATGATGTTCCCGGCGAAGGAGTACAAGATTGTGGTCGTGGGGTTGGACAACGCCGGGAAGACGACCACCCTTTACAAGTTGCACCTCGGGGAGGTCGTCACGACGCACCCGACCGTCGGGAGCAACGTCGAGGAGGTGGTTTACAAGAATATCCGATTCGAGGTGCGGTAACGACGACCCTCCTGTTTTCGTGCGTTTGTTTTGTTGTGTGCGAGTTCTGGTAATTAGTGGTTGGAAAATGTGATCTGCTGCCATCGGTGCTTAGGGTTTGGGATTCAGAGTTCCGTATGATTTAGATGATTTAAGCTTATGGGCTGCCATTTGGATCGGTTGCTGTGATAAGGGGGGTCTACTTTTGTTGGAGTTGTGATTATCCTTGAACACAAGGGCAACTTTGCCTAGTTTAGCTAATTGGGTGGTTGAACTTTGTGATTTCAGTTCTGATCTTGACCCTCTGAATATGGATGTATATGTTTATCTGTGGTGATGGCTTCATTTAATGGGCCGTGGAGCGTGGATTTTTTTGTTGATCATATCACTTAAATTAAAGATTTCAAGCTAACAAGAACTTCTCTTGCTTTTTCTTCTTAGAGATTTGGATGTTGTGTTAGTAATTGCAGACTATCATAGCTTGTCTTGCCTCCAGGACAACTCTTTTGTTTAAGGTTCTTGATTAAAAGAGTTCTTTCTACCATATGGTCAAAAGAATGTAAGCTCTGGCAATAGGGTTTTGTTGCTGACATATGACTTCATTTGCAAATTGATGTTCTATCTAATCAGATGGTTTTGAATTTCCTGTGTTAGTTAGTTCTCAAACTCCTGATGATTGTTCATCTTAGGTACTCGCAACACATGCTGCCTTCATTGTGTTGTATGCTGCATTTCTGTTTCGATGCATCATTTTTAAGTTGCTTGGATGATGGCGTACTTGGATACTTTGAATTGTGATGATTTGCTTTTGTCCCTCAATACGTTGTCTCAGCAATTTCAGATAGTCCTCTGTATGTTTTGGTTATATTACTTTAGCATCATTGGTAGAGCCAATTCAAGCCAACAATTTCACACGAGAGTCAATCATGCCATTCTGTTATATATTTGTTTCTCTGTCATTTTGCATTTTCACTAATCAAAACTGGTCTGATTATGAAGAAATAATTCATGGATTAGTCATTAAGATTTTTCAAACAAAATGGTGCTGGAATATATCTCAGTTTGTTAGTGAGAAATATGTTGGAGGGTAGATGAATCATGAGTATAAAGGAAGGTTGACTGGGAATCAATAGGTACTCTTAACATATGCAAGTGATTTTGGTCTCATGGCGCATCCGTCAGATTTAGCTGGACATGCAAGTTACTAGACAGCTCATGTACTAAGAAGATCTTATGGTGGCCAATGTTCTTGAATTAGTAGAAAAGTGTTGGTTTAACCAATTTGGTCCGTCAATGAACTGATCTTGCTATCCTTGTGGTTATGCTTGTTATCAGGTCTGGGATCTTGGCGGGCAAGAAAGATTAAGGACATCGTGGGCCACATACTATCGGGGAACTAATGCTGTTATTGTAGTGATAGACAGCACTGACAGAGCACGGATTTCCATTATGAAGGATGAACTATTCAGGTTGCTAGCAAGTGAGGACCTTCAGCAGACCGTGGTGTTGGTGTTTGCAAACAAGCAAGACCTGAAAGATGCCATGACCCCGGCAGAAATAACGGATGCACTCTCTCTTCACAGCATCAAGAACCATGATTGGCACATTCAAGCTTGTTCTGCCCTCACAGGCGATGGGCTTTTCGACGGTCTTGGATGGATTGCTCAGAGGGTCACCGGTAAGGTGGCTAGTTGAAAAACAGAGAAAATTCCAGTTTTCTTATGTATTTGCTGGAGTTGGATGGGTCTCCTCTGTAACCAAACAAATTTGTAGATTGATCCTTTTTGATTTGCCTTCTGTACCTTGAAATGACAAATCTGTTTCATCAAATACTTGTCATGGAGAAAATTTGCTGAATGAAACTCACGTTCCAATATGAGGTTACATTTGCCATTAGCTATCCATAGCTGTAATGATGTATGGTCTGTATGTATCTTAATTTACTATAATTTTTGCCTATATAGTTCCTTTTTGATTCCGACATTACTGGCAGTCCTGTTTTCAAGAAATAATGAGTTTAGTTTGTGTGAAAATCAGCCTTTTTTCTCATTTTTAAGCGGATGAACAAATCGTGTTCTCTGTATGTACATGGCCGCTAATTTTTCAAAACTACTATCTATATATCCACACGAATAATTTGCTGGAAGATCATCCTTTATTGATCATCCAGATTCACCGAAGGGCCAGAAATATCATAGTACTTGGAGCACATTCACGGTGTAAACTCAGCATCTCCGTTCAAATGTACGTGAACTGTGCCATGTACGTTGTTTTTAGCTGGTTCGCTGGCCGAGTTGCCAGTTCGAAGTGAAGGCTTCAACGGGAAGGACGGTATAACTATTATTTATTGCCGCAATGTCATTGTGCAAGATTCCGACAGCCAAAGAAAGAATTGCTCTCGGTTGGGCTACATGAAAGCTCGAGCTCAAATTTCGAAGACAACATGCAAATGCTTCCTGTTGTGTCCGAAGCAGGTCCTCCCTGAATCAGATTGAGTACGTGCGGATGGGCAGAGCAATTAGTGTCTGCCGAGTAAAATTGGATAAGCCAAAACTACATTATCTTCGTAATGTCCAGCATCGGTTTGCCTCCTCTGTCCCTGCAACTGGTGATGACCGAGCTCATGATCTGACCGGAGGATAGATTCCTCAGCATCCCCGTAGCAAGCATCATTCTCTTCAGCTCATAAGTGAGAATGAACAAGAGAAATTCCGGCTGAATGAACAAGAGAAATTCCAGCTGAATGAACAAGAGACATTCCAGCAGGCCTTAAGTGGCACTAGCAAACGTAGCTTTGCCATTGCTGTGGCAAGCCTCCTGAACGACAAACGTAAGACATTACCAGAAGTTATATCGCTGTGGGTAAGGGCTGCGTTGCCATTCTCACCTTGTCTACTTCCTGTGAAATAGTGTATCAATGAACTGGGAAAAATTACCTGAACAGCTGCCACGCCAACTTTTCCTAGTGAAGAGATGAGCCTGCTCAACTAAGCTGTAGAGGTGTTTCCTCACTTCTGTGATGACTACATGAGCTTGTCAGTGCTCCCCATTTTGAGGTCACACCGACAGATGTTACTAGCATCCTGGCCAAAACTTGTCACCGACTTTTGTGCCAGAGAGCAAGAAAGGGTGCCATTCTAGTAACAGTCCGTCTGCTGGAACTCATTGTCCTGTATTCAGACAGATGATATCTCCCACAACGATATTTTAAATTGACAAACCAAAGGACATTGACTCTTACGTCATTTTCTATATGAAACCAATCATACTGCTTGCATGACAAGATATTATACCCCGCAGAGACCATGATTACAGGAGGTAGAACAAAAGATATGCTTACAGCTTCATGCCATCCTTCTGTGACTCCATGTCTTTTTATGCCATTACCAAAACCAATGGAAATTGGCACACTTTCAGAAGAAAAAATAAGGTTTCATCTTACAAGTTCCCATATAAAACGAAAAAAGCTCCTATTGGGTAGCTCCTAGTACGTGTTTGATCCAAATGACTTCAGCCAACGGTCCATGTCTTCCATATTGCTGCTGATTCCTGGCTCCAGAATTGTTCCAAGAGCAGAGTCAACAAAACGGGAACCACCAATCATGCGAAGCCAATCTAAATCTCTATTTAGATGGTAGTTTGATCAATCTTGAAGCTTCCCTCTCTCGAAAATTGTATATAACACGCTGGTGCTAGGATGTTCACGTGAGGAAGTATCTTTAGGGCAACTGCAGAAGAAAGATTTACGCCACTGTTTGGCTTTGCTAAGGGTGGCAGCTGGGAGTCTGAGAGTATTCCGAGGCTGAATCCCATTTTGAAAGCAAGTGCCTTCGTCAGTTTGTACTCTGCTCGTGCTCTCTTCATTGGCTTCAGGGCAGATCATCCCTTCATCGATCTTATAGTGAGGTGATGACAATATAAAAATGGAAGGACCAACACTCCACTGCCCTTTTCATACTCTACAGTTTTGGTGAGATTAAGCTTGATCTTGACAATAAGGATGATCCCAATTGCCGATCGCCAGCCTTCATTGAACTTTTCGAACATTGTCCCTGAAGATGCCAAACACCCTCAAAGTAGGAAACAGTGAAGATGATTAAAGAATCAAAGAAGCTTTCACAAAGAAAGGATGCTATGTAGTCCACCAATTGCAGGAATTAGTTCCCAATGCAGGAATCCTCGAAGAAATGGAGTTTTATACTGAGAGTGATATAATGGAGCGATAACATCGGTCTTGTTAATGGAAAGCATGTCCATAAGATAAGACAACACTAGCAATTCCATGGGATTGACAGGTAACTTCTTTATAGAACTCCTGATCAATGAGGATTAGAAAACATGGAGTAACTGATAAGCAAGAGCCCGGAAATTGTTGCTGTGAAGGAGGAAGGATGAATTCTGACATGACACACGGGCGCGCACCCTAAGAGCAGTCTTTTGTAATTGGATTGGTGCCCCAGTTAGATTCTCAAATGACATTGACTAACGTAAATAATGTTTGTCTTGTGAAGAGCAATGAACGTGTCTCTGTTTCAAAAACAGGTCCAGGAACCACTCCATGGATTTCTTCGTTCATGGAAAAAGGCTTCTCCCCTCTCGCTTTGGCGTGGCTTGCCCACCAATCGGCAATAGAGCTGATCCAACTAGAGATTACGTACTCGTTCAGTAAGCATTACTTGACCATGTTTCTTGGCTGATAAGTGGAATCTGTCAACTGTTGATGATCGCAGATGGGTTTTTTCGTGATTGCTCTGCATCAACGCATGCTGATTACACGTGCAAGTATGCTTTCAACTGGAAATGTCTCGGTTATAGATTTTCTCTTTCCTTGCCTTGACAGAATAAAGATGATGATGAGGATGTTGGATAACGTTATGTTGCGAGGACACATTGGAATGTGGTAATGGTGTCTTGCTTTGGCTTGTGACAAAGATCACATCCAACCAAGTAGTTGGGCTGAGTTTGATAATGAAGACCGAAAGTGAATACGAATTTATAGATTTCGCGGCTTTTATGGCTTTTTTAAGCACTCGAACCATACAGATTTCTATTAATAAATCCAATTACCCTCATATCCTTCTCTTTTCTTCACTGTAATTATCAATCAGTCGTGATATAGAAGTGTCTTATAAAGTGTTGATAGCTTGAGATCTTATTATTGGGTTTGTAGAAATTCTTGATATAAACATTACCCACATTTATCTTTACCAAAAAAAAAAAAAAACAAACACATTTCCCACGTTTATGATATTTTGTCATCTATTTTTTCACATATCATATCTTTGGTTAAATTTGTTAGTCAAACTTTCGATCAATTTTGATTGCATGGTGCCGTTTGGCCAAAAATGGAGGTACCAATAGCTGGTCTTTTATGTTCAAATTTAGCACAAATGACTATGAAGTGTCACATTAAATATTGCTGGCCTTTAACCATTAATTCATCGCACGTTTCATTCGTAGATTATCCTTAATTTGTAACTTGGGTCAATTCAATGCAATAATTGAGTTTGAAATCAAAGGAGTATCGCTCAATCAATTCTGACTGCATCTAGATTGATTGGATATCCAGAACCTTAAATAATATTTGGGGCCAAAAGTGCATGTGTTCAATGTGTTAACAGTCTTTTTGTGGGAAACCTAGAAATTTAGGAGCTTCTTCCTAAAACGAATATAAGCCACGTCATCATTGGGGGGCAGGGCAATGACACTTTCTCCATTAGTGGTGACACGTCATAGATGACATAGCGTAGCGTGTGATGTGTCATGGGGCATTGTATGACGTGGCGTGAGTGCAAACGAACAAGTGTCTCCCCACCGCCTGCTCGGTTTCCTACTTTAGTCCTTCCCGGAAATCACCACCATTCCGCCGCCCACAAAATTGCTCGCCGGCGGCGCCATGAAAAAGATGCCTCCTCCCTCAGCACCAACATCATCCGACTCACTCAGAAAATTAATTGCCTCGAGAAAACTAATTGCCACGAGATCAATTGGGTTGCTGCTCCACGACCCGTCCGACCCGCCAGACTCCCCCGGCAAAGCTCCGTCTCGGTTTCCTTCGATGCCAGATGTTCCAATCGCTCCGGTGCCATCACCACCAACTCCCCATGTGCCTCCGCCGGAGCCTGAAGTGCCACCGCCTCGACCAAACGAGGACGCAGGAATCCATCGACCACCGACAAAGCCGCCAGACTATGTGCCTCCACCAGTGATACCGCCGGATATTCCGCCGCGGAGAGGTCCGGCCGTAGAGTAGAATTTGCAAGAGGCACTGACGGTGTGAGATGGCAGTGTATTGCGTCTAAATTTGGAATTTAGGCGCTCGGCGTTGCTCTTAACCGCTAGCAGTATTAATAGTAAATAATAGTAGATTCTTGCTTAGTGTCACCTTTTGATGGTATCGATAGCTTTTGGCGCTTTGTAGTGCAAATTGTTCATTGCTGCTTTTGAGTCCTACACGAGAATCGATTGGCTTGCTGATAAATCATGCGGTGATAATGTATTAAGACTTGTTATATAAACAAGGTTGTGCCGAAGGACAATCCCGGAACACCTAATGGCTCCGGCCCACGTCGGAGTAGCCGCCGGACCTCCTCCGGCCCAATGCGTCTCGTAGCTGTATACGAGCTTCCGGAATTCATCAGTTGCTTAAATCTCTCTCGCGTCTGGTTTCTACGGGTGGTTGGCTCTTCAAGACCTTCCGGAGCCTGGTCGTTTCAACTTTCTAGAAGAGCACGAACCTTAATGAAGACAGCCTTGGACTCTTCTTGTCCGTCTTCTCTCGTTCCCAGTCTTCACTTCATCGCAGACCGTCTGTAATTATTACTTGCCCTTTCGGAAGTTCCGATCTTTATCGCTGAACACGACCGAAGCCACGAACGAAGACCGTTGACTCATTCAACCGTCCGACCCCCAATCTCCATGGACCGAGGTCGTCGTTGCAGTCTGATCGCGTGTGGGTCGACGGTTGATCGCGTGGTTCCCGCGTGTGGAACCCGCGTAATCAAGGGTCGTAGTCATTTTGAGTAAGTCAAGGAAAGAGGTTAATTGGGCTTGTTCTCTCGTGATACGATTTGAATACCAAATACAGATGTCTTAGACAGAGGGATTTTTTTTTTTTTTTATTCTTTCTGTTGTTGTTGCTGTTGTAATACAGAGTATTTTCATTCATAAATCTCAAGTTTGATCGTACATTAGAAAAGCTTTTGAACATATTAGAGTTCAAGTTTGACCGAAAAATTAAGAGTTCAAAGGGCTTTGGGGATTTGGGTAGTCCAACTTGAATAGACTTGTGAAAATTGGTCATAGACCTATTTCCTAACCCATCTTTAATGGGTTAAGTCGTTATAAAGATTAGTATATTCACTAAATGGTTCATAAATGAATTTAGAATGGTAAATTCAATAATAATATAAATGTTAAATGACTTCACAACTTATTTAGGTCAAAATTCATTTTGAAGAATCTCTTTAATCTTCATTTAATCTCGCGCTTGCTCACTCCTTGCTTTCACCTTAGTTTAAGTATGAATTTTCCTATTTTTGATTAAATATTGAAGTATGTTATCAATGACAATGGGGTTGAATATGTGTTGGGTATGAGTTGGATAGGTTATAGATCATTAAATTTACATTGCATGAAAATGAATCAAAATGGATTAAACTAGTCAATTTGGGTTGGGTCACTTTCCATTTGACCTAACTACGATTTGACTAGTCTAAATTAAAAGGAATGACATTTTGACAACCCAATCCGTTACTTGATTCATTTTATAGTTGTAATGGACTACACTAAGATAAAAAAAAAAAAAAAAATAGTCTTATTCAGGCTCGAGCATCATTGATAAGAGCACTTATGTTACATCTTGGTTGATCTACACTTAACACCTCTCTTATTTATCAGATCGATATGCTTTCAACTCCAAACACTCCTCATATCGCGGTTGAAAATGGATTAGGTTTCTAGGAGAGCAGTTGCTTCAAAAGAAACCGAGGTATGGTTGTATTCGACCAGCCATTCCTCTACTTTTGAAAGCCCAGTGTTTGAGATGTCGATTTTTGGGGATGGGTAAACCACACTTTTTTGTTCCAGGGACATAGCAAAAAGACATGTCTAATCGTCTCAGTTTACTGGTTACACAAATTGCACATAGGATCAGGTACAGTTCTCCTCTTGCATAAATTATCCTTGTTAGAAATAGCATTTTGACAAATACTCGAAAGGAAAAATCTAATTTTGGGTACTGCCGGGGTTTGCCGTACTCTGGTCCAAAGAGCACGCGGTACTTGAAAGGCGGAGGAGGCCATGTTAACATCCGGTTTCGCTTGTTTCTGTTTGTCCTCGTCTTACACACTTTTCACAGTGAAATTCCCAGAGTCTGACTGCATCAACTTATCCTCTGTAAATTGAGAATCTAGAGGAACAGCAAGAATTTCCTATGTAGTCTCTTTAAAAAATTGCCCGTAAGATCTGCTCTTCCCATTTAAACGCCTCCTTATCTATAAGATCAGGAGCCACACTAGGCTCCCCTTGGTTAGCAGTTCGCCCGGTCAATCTCCTTTCGAACAGTCGTCCTCTCTTATCTCGATGCTCTCTCCATTACCCACAGCCCACATAATCGAGGGTCATATTGCTTCACACCCCATAATCAAGCTCTACAACCCTCGAGATGGGCGAATGCCTTTCCCTGCATGGTAGAAGTCGCATTGAGGATAATATAGACTCTTTATAAGTTGACCCCATAGAGCTGTGGGCTTTTGTATATCCTCCAAGCTTTGTTTCCCCAGCATGGCTCTATTGAAGGTTATCATATCCCTAAACCCCAAATGGCCATTGTTCATTTTTTGGATGTCAGCAAATGGGATTTTCGAGTAGGAGTAATTCAAAGTGTTAACCCAAGCTAACGCAGAATTTTGAACAGCTTGCATTTTTAGTCGAAAGGTTACGTTTTAAGTTTAGCAATATAACTCCGACCAAAAAATAAAAAGCTTAGTCGGACCAAAAAAATATAAAATATAAACGTTTAGCAATATAACAAAACTTGAATACGAGTAATACAGTGATCACTCAATTCAAAGTCAAAATCTCGCCAAACATTTCTTGTGCATTGGTATCAAGAAAATTATTCATAAAAACTTAAATCAATTATACAATGACAATTCGGTTTTAAACTTTTTAATTTGACCAATTTTTCTTAAACTAATTAACAATTTGCTAATGGTCTTTTTCGCCAATTTTGATTAGAAATTATTGACATGGATGATTTTGCAAATTTTAAATTTTTTTGAATTATTATATTCCATTTATTTTCCTATCTTTATTTTTTTCCTATTTCCCTCCACCGATTGCCAAGCCTCAACGATGCCCAATGGAGGTCGTTTGCCACAAGCAAGGGTTGCCATGCCATTGTCGGCCACAAAACCTCTTGTGACACGAGGGCGTGACCTCGCTAGGCCGACCATTCCGCCAACCCCCAATGATCAGTGGAGGGAAATAGAAATAAAGAAAATGGCAAAAATAAAGGAAAGAAAATTATGAGTAAAGAAAAAAATTCAAGAAATTTAAAAGATTTGCAAAAATCGTCCACGCCATTGCCCATCTTGCCATATAGGATTACCAGGATCCACATTAATAATTTCTAGCTAAAATTGATTCAAAGAGCTACATTGGCGAATCATCAAATGATTTAGGACTAAATTTATGAAATTGAAACATTTATGATTAAATTTTGACAGCAAAAATATAAACATACGGAGAGTTTTTGTGTGAAAAGTTGTTTGAGACTCACTTGTAATGCATGTGAGCCCAACTTGGATGCACACTCCAGATGAGATGGATGCCACCTCTCATGTACCGAAAGCATGCAGTAGACTGGCTTCGTACTTGTGATAAACTTTCAGGTGGATCAATGAACATGTGATAGCCGAGTTCATTAGTTAAACGGTCATGAACAGGTATAGTGTTGAGATTTGAATGAATGAAACAAAAAGATAACCTCTTAAAGTATATACAAAATTCTTTCTTGCATTATATCAAATTAGACTTAACCTTCACTAAAAAACTAAAACTAATAAAATATGAGCTAGCTAGAACATATTAACTATTTCAGACCATATAAATTCTTCAATAGAAGACTTTTCTAATACGACTCATATTCACATCTTAACATTAAGTTAAAGGGAAATGGTACAAAAAGAAAAAAGAACTATAGACCACGATTTTATCTATCCTACGAAAAAGAAATGGCATGGAAATAGTAGCTACGCTGTCCACATGAATTCAGCAAAATCTTGGGTGGCAGTGGCACACCGAATGGATCGAAACTCGCTCTGAAAACATCTCTTCCCGTTGTCGCGTCGGTGTCCATGTTGCCGAAATTCAAGAAAACGCGTTCGACAGCCATGCGAGTCGCGCATCCCCCCACCGACCATCGGCCCTCATTTATGGAAAAACGTACAGGTTACAGGGCGACCAATTCTGATTGCGCGGATGACCTCCCACGCATCTTGGTTCCTTATAACATGAACTATAATACCTATGAGGAAAACAAAATCAATTTCTCAAATTTGCCTCGAAAATAAAGTCGTTGGACGCATAAAATTTACTTTTGAATTGTCAGCTTTTGTCTCTTTAAGTTTTAGAGCTTGGAATGAGATTCTTGTTTAATTTAATATTAGAAACTTAAAAATGTTCAAATCTTCGGAAGCATTACAAAAAATCACATTTGAAGTCATCGTGAATTTGTGAATCATTAAATTTTTGAAAGCTAGAATAATTTTTTTTGTTAAATTTGTTGGGAAATTTAAAGGGAGCTTATTTAGTTTCTTTATTATTATTATTATTTTCCGGGTGTCTCCTGGTCAAGATCCACTTGCTACCAAACCAAACAATATTTTCTAGAGAGAGAGAGAGAGAGAGAGAGAGAGAGTCCTCGCCAAAGGGTAAATGCCATTGTGGTCCTTTTGGTTTCCTATTTTTCTTGTATTCATTTTTGGTTCATCTATCTTTTCTGAGGCCCACTCGTCGTTTGATGTTTATGCTAGCTTCAACCCATATGTTGATGCTGAAAATAAAATTTTTTTAATTTTTTTGACGTTTCCTAAACAGCAGTTTTTATCAACTCCCGATCAATAAATGAAAGAAAAACAAAAAGATGAGCCAAGGAGGAAGTGGCTTTTGGGAACCACAAAATTTTGGCCAATTCCAAGGGCAAGGCAAATTTTAATGTACATATCATGGTGCACACCTGAGTTGGATTCAACTTAGGAACTAGACCGAACCCAACTAATTTGGATCGATCGGTCCAAGTATGGTTCTTAGGAGAATTGGTACAATAGCCGATTTTACAATCATATAACTAGCCTACAATCCCTTTGATTCTCGGTTCCAAGGCCACAACCACTCATTTTATTGGGAAACCGTTTCAGCCCCAACCCCTTTATTTGGTTGAATCGGTTTGAAATGTCTCCTAGGAAAATAAAATAATACTCCTGCACACATCAAGAGTAGACTTATGGTCTCTAACTTGAACAAACAACAATGAATCACTTGATAATCAAACATAAATCAATTCTGTTTTTACAATAGTTCCATCATGGTCGGCGAAAGGCGATCTTGACTTGACAGGAACGAGCTCAAATCTGAAACCCCCTTCCATGTTTTCTCGTGATAAAGAGATGATCATATTCATCATGGCAACGTGAAAGGAAAAGGCCAAAGACAAAGACTAAAAGAGAGAAAAGCCTTTTGATTTTGACTGGTCGCCTACTTTCTTGGTGGAGATGTGAACGCTATTAGTTTTTCCAACACGAGGAATTCCATCCCTACTTTCAAGTAAGACACCAGTCAAAACTTCTGAAGATTCCAACTCCCCGCGTACGAAAGGCCCAAACCTCTTTTACATGCATCATCGACGTTCCCGCTTTTTACTCTTTTATGTTCATAATTACATCCACCATATCTCGCTAGTATGTTACAAGAAAATAAATGTTGCTGGTAGATTTTCTCTTTCCCTTTTTGACTCAGCCCGCCTAGATAGAAAAATTCCCCAATTCATAGGGTACACCTCAATGACTTTGTCAATCAAGAAGATGCATGATATTTTGGAGAGATGATATCTTGAGCATTGATGGATGTACACGCCATCCTAGAGCTCATTATCACAAGCAAACTCCTATTTTCCTAGGCATTTGAGTTCACTATAATTTCATGGGAAAATTCCTAAGGTCATATGAGTTTTCATTACGACCAACCCCGTATATATATTGTATTATATTATTTATAATTCTTTTATATATTTAAACCTAAGTAAAATGTATGTTATATTATATTATATTATATTGAGATGTTCTATCAATAGCACTAACAGTAATTTTAATTTAAAACTTTTGTTGAATATTAATCATGTATCGTTTGTTTTGTTTTCAGGTGTTTAGAAGTTCAAGTGAATTAACAAGATGTGAAGTTATATATTCATGATTTATATTAAGTATTTTGAATTTTTTATGGTTTAATTATATTTTACTACTGAATTTCAGCTGCACTTTGCTTTTCAATTTGTGTCAAATGGTAGAAGTTTTTGAAGAGTAAAGTAGTATTGCAGTTGTTACGGTAATTTGCTAGTCAAGTGGTATAAAGCTCATTTTTTGGTTGAGTGGACTCTACATGATCAAATGCTAGTTAAGTGGTGTGAAGCTCATTTTTTGGTTGAGTGAACTCAACGTGATCAAATGCAGGAAAACGCTTTTGCATATGGTGTTATGAATATTAAAGATAGATGATTATAAGAACTTTCCATCTTATCCCATATCTTGATGAGCGGTTAGCAAGTATCTATTATTGTGTCATTTTAAATTTGGTAAATATGTATTGGTATTTATAGTTTAGTTGCACAATGCCACATTGTCGATAGATGTGTAATTTGAATTTGTAGGTTTGCTTTTTTAAGAAGTATAAAAAATAAGATGAAAAAAATTATCGATCGGTCCCGGGTTGACCCTAGAACCGGACTGAACCCATTGGGTCGGTCCGGTCCTTGGTCCTGTGCTCAATAGGGTTGGTCATCGGTCCTAAAAAAGGACCGACACCGCACGGGTTGGTCCTAGGGTTAGGGGGTGGCCCGGACCAACCCGGACCATGCTCACCCCTAATTACTTTGCATCCTCCATTTTCAAGAACATTTATTTTTATTCTTACTTTTGTACTAAGCACCAAATTTCATTTGACAATTACCAATCACGAGTGATGTTGAGTCTTGGGGAGATTAATGCTTTGTAAATGGCTAAGGGATTGGGGATCGTGAGTGATTTTGGAAAATTTTGAGATTTTTCACATGAGGCAAGTCATGGTATTTTGATCCATTGAAGATTTGTATCAAATTTGAGCGCAAAACAGAATTTATTTATTTTTTATTTCAAGTGAGTTTCCTAGCTAAAGTAGGATTCCTAAAAGTGATTTGCTAATTTGAATAAACTCTTATCTGTATATAAGAAGTGCCTTGTGAAGAGTATTCAAAAGACGGCTCCTTCATGAATTACACCCTAGAGCAATTTGATAGTGTTTTTTTTTTTTTTTTTTGTCGACATCCGAAAGTGTTGAAGATGATAAATGTTGTATTAAATTTGTGAATTCCTTTGTGAGATTAGGAAATTATTTGGTGAGGAATTGTGAATGTTAAGTATTGTGTTAGTTTTTGGGTGTAATTGGAGTTGGGAAATACTCATATTGTTTAAGTGACTCGAGCGTAATTCTAATCTTTGTAATATTTATATACAAAATAATTTTGTAATGCTTTCCTTGACTTAAATTGCACATATTGAACCATGTAAATTTGGTGCTCAATTTATTTATTTGTTCTATTTATTTTATTGTTTGATCATTTGTTCTCCGCAATAATTGGTATTAGAGTTAGGCTTGGCTTACTTAAAGCGAATTGATAATGATAGAAGAAGGAAAAGTGAAAATTTATAGACTTGATAGAAGGAGGAAAAGTCAAAATCAAAAAGTTTGATAAGAAGTATTTTGCCTCTTGGAAAATGTTGATTGAGCATTATCTATACCTAAGAAATTTGCACTTACCCCTATTTAGGAAGAAACTAGAGTCAATAAACTAAGCTAATTAGAAGTTACTGAATAGACAAGAGTTGGACTGATGTTGTCTTGTAACATTACATTTAACATCATGAAAGAGATGACTATTATAGGACTGATGAATGTTGTGTCAAACATGCATGAGAAGCCCTCTATGATCAATAATGTCTACTTGATGCGAGGTCTATTTCACTTAAAGATGGGTGAAGGCATGTCGGTTGAGCTTATCAATAAATTTAGTGGGTCATTAGTGAATTGAATTCAATCGAGATTGACTTTAAGGATGAGGTACATGCTTTGATTTTATTATCTTCATAGCTTGATTATTGGAGCACCACTATTACTACTATTAGTAATTCCTCTGGGTTAAGAATTGATGAGGTTTGCGATTTGATCCTAAGTAAAGAGCCCTAGAAAAGAATCTAGTGAATGTGTTCTTATTATTTTTGTAGGTGGAGAAAGAATTAATACTTGTTTAGTAATAATAGTGCTAACTTGAATAGACGAAGTCAGAGAGTTGTAACAAGAGGGGCATTTTAGATGGGATTACCTAAGCTAAAGAATGAGAAGTGTGAGGGAATTAGTGTTAAGTCTACTAATGATATTTACTACGATTGTTATAAATTCTAGTTATTCATTTCTTGCCACTCCAAATAGAAACTAGTTTACTACTTATTCATGCATGGATAGTGATGAAGTGTAGTAGAGGAACAAGAATGAGTGTGATGTTGTGAGTATTGACAATGTTAGAATTATAATGCATGATGATCTCGTGAGAATATTGACTAGAGTGAGGCACAATCCAAAGATGAAGAAGAACTTGATTTCCTTGAATACTCTAAGTTCAACTACATGTTGATATGCTTTAGAAGATGGAGTTCGAAGTCATTTGAGGTGCCTTGGTAATAACAAGAAGAATCAAGCATAATGACCTATATGAACTTTAAGGGGAGATGGAGAAGAATTTTGTTGCTTAGACGTTGGATACATCTATTTGGGAATCTAAGATTGTGAGATATACATGTGGGATACATTGGTGTGGGAAGACTAAAGGTTACTAGTAAAAGAAATATGCTATGTGGTTATGTGGTTGAGAAATTGAATGTACGCAAGTGTTGTGACTTAGAACAACTCCGAAAAGTACAATTTAGAATGACTGTCAAAGAAAATATAGATATTACAAAATTAATTTACTTGAATATTCGTAGATTGTCACGATTTTCTTCAGGTAAAAGTGCCAGATTTATGCTACTAATTGCAGATGATCACTTAGGGAAGACATGGGTGCTTGTGTCAAGGTACAAGTTTGATGTTGTTGTTGGAATTGGATAGTTGAGACCTTTGATCTAAACAGAGATTTGTAGAACGATCAAGCATGTCCGGAGTGATAGCAACATGGAATTATGCTCGAAGCTATTAGATGAATTCTATATAACATAAGGTGGTACACTGAGACATCATGTTAGTGCCAATGACCCATAACAAAATGTATAGTTGATGAGTAGGACATCAGTAGAGACAACCCATAGGATACTCTCTAATGTCAATATGGTTAGCTAGCGAATAGATCCCCATCAATCACGATTAGATGTTGGACTTTTGAAGAAGTATAGTTAGACAACATTGCTAATTTTATCATAGATATTTTATTGTTCATGTCATGTGTTGAGTGAGTGATGTTAAGGTTGATGGGAGGACAATAAAATGTATATTCCTAGATTATGAACAAGGTGAGCAAAGCTATCAGTTATGATGCCTAGTATTGAATTCATATGTTTTGAATTTGAGCTCAAAAAAGACTTTTCCCATTTCAAGTAGGTTTTCTACATGAGTGCTTTCCTAGGTAGAGCAAGATTCCTAAAACGGGCTTCCTATCTTGGTTCTAACTTTTGTTTATATATAAGAAGTGTCTTGTTGTGAAGAAAATCCAAGAGGTCATAGAAGTAGGTTTTCGGCAATATGTTCAAGGACACAAACGAGACAAATCTGAAACTAGAGTCTATGCATCGCGATATACAAAAACCAGAGACATAAAAGCACTTTTTCTTAATTACTTCCCGAATTATATGCTTTTCACTAGCCTTGCCATGAAAAATTTTGAGGTGCCCCATTGCACACGAGCTTCTGAATTTTGGGACGGTCCTAAATTACGTGAGATGAAGTTTAAGGCAATGTCTTGAAAGTGAACATCGTTCGGGAGTCGTTCAACGGCAAAATCCAAATCCCCTTTTGGCTAAAGAACACGTACACACCTTCGTGTGCAACGACTAATCTGCACAAAGACATGGTCCGACTTCAAAACTACAGTGGACGCGACGGATCTCGGCCAAGTTGCTTAAACAAAAGAAACCCTCGTGCAAGCAACGCAGCGTGCCAACTGGGGGTTGGGTCGAAGTTGTAGAAAAAGAAAAGTCATATTGTGGAAACAATGGACACGCCTCCCAATGCCTTCTCTCTCTCTTACTTTCTCTCTCTACCATTTACTTCTCTTCTCTCTCTCTCTCTCTCTCTCTCGTTTTGAATGCTCTCAAGTCTCCACTTCTTGTACTGTCCCCTGGACATCGAACCCTAACAGCTGTCATTTTGCTTAGTCTAATGGTTTTTCTTTTCACACCTCCGAGCAGAAAACAATAGGAAGGAAATTACAGAAAAGGGCGAGACTTTGTTTATGTTATTTCACCTGCATCTTCCTCAAAAGTCCATGTCTATCTAGAGAAACATGAACGGTCATGGTCTGAGACGGCTCAACAGAGAGAGAGAGAGAGAGAGGGCATTTGATTTGATTCTTCTCTGCAAAAAAAAAAAAAAATTGACCATGAGAACCCAAAAGTTTAGTAATAACTTTAATTTGACTATTATTAAATTAGTTTTTTGCAGAAACTTAATGCTCCCCCCAACTTTCACATTCTTGGAAGCCTACATAAGCCCAGCTAAGCTTGAGCTACACATTACGCATACTCAAACACCAAACCCTCCCTGCCTCTCCATCCCTCCCCCTCCCTCCCTCCCTCCCTCCTCTCTCTCTCTCTCTAAAAAACCAAGAAGAAGGCATGGCAGATATGCTTACTCAAGAACAGATAGTTGAGTTCAAGGAAGCTTTCACTCTATTTGACAAAGATGGCGATGGTTAGTCTCTTTTTCTTGCTTTCTTGTTCATTCTTTCGTGAAGAATCTCACTCGTTCTCCAAGAAAAGCTACGATCCAATTTCATGCCTTCTTTGCGGCTTACACTTCGCAGGTTGCATTACTCTTGAAGAACTAGCGACGGTCATACGGTCGTTGGATCAGAACCCCACAGAGAAAGAGCTTCAGGACATGATCAACGAAGTCGATGCCGATGGGAACGGCACGATCGAATTCGCTGAGTTCTTGAACTTGATGGCCAACAAAATGAAGGTAACCAGATTGTCTCCTCCTTCTCTTTTTGGGTTCTCTCAGCTTTTTTTAATTGCTCTGTTCAAATGACACTGCATGATTCGTGACCAGGAAACGGATGCAGAGGAGGAACTGAAAGAGGCTTTCAAAGTGTTCGACAAGGACCAGAATGGATACATATCCGCGAGCGAGGTACGCAATAATCGATTCATCATCCCCATATTCGGGTCACGCGAAAAATTGAATGAGTTATTAACATTACAACATGACTATCCGATGCCCGGGTCATTTGACTGGTCTGCGATAGCAAGCAAAGATTAATTACAAAAGCACGTAACGAGTGAGGGGCTTCATGTTAATTGATTAGTTGCAAGAATTGACATGCTGTAGTGGGTGGATGCATGAAATACTTTCTTGTACAGGGAAGAAAATTTAATCACTGCAGCATGCCAATAGGGAGAATTTCTCCAGAAAAATAACAAAAACAGGGTTCCTCTTTAGTTTCCATGTTGATAGCAACTTTCCCAATTGACCAACTACTAGGTAGACGGATATAGATTCCCTAAATTCACACTAATTATTGATTTGAGGGGTCTCCTGGAAGATGATGAATAAAACCAAATGAAACAGTTCTTATGTATCCTTCAGAATTGGACAGGCATGAACTTTAGATCTACTATATATATGAGCAAACCCCATGATGTCCTATGTTTAATCGCTAATTTGTTAGTATTCTTCTACTCAAAATGAATACAGAAAATGACAAATATCACCCTAAACTTTGCTATCCATATCAAATACTCTCCTTACTTTACCAGCTACAATTTCCACCCCCAATTCTTTCGTTGGATTTCAAATTGCTCATGAGTTTGGGAACCTTGTATATGGACATGTCAATGAGGACAGCTTCCAATATCCTTTTTGTTAACTTTAGGGAGAGGTCCATGCATAAACTAAGGATAAAAGCCCACATCAATTTCCTGCCCCTTTGTCCCGGTGCAATGAACATACATTGTACGGAAGGAAAATACCACTAAAGTAGTGCTCTCTGACTTCTGATTTCCCCAAACTCTTAGTTGACATTCGAATTTTAATTAGTTTCCTCGATTTTCACTTAAACAAATCATAAAAAACTAATTAGTTAATTAAAAAAAAAGTAGAGGAGTATATTGAAAATGATGAGCTTTTTGTTCGTTGTGCAGCTTCGGCATGTAATGATAAATCTGGGGGAGAAGCTGACGGACGAGGAGGTGGAGCAGATGATAAGAGAGGCCGACCTGGACGGCGATGGGCAGGTCAACTACGATGAATTCGTCAAGATGATGATGACCATTGGATGATGAAAAGAAGAAAAAGAAAAGGAGCTTCTTTCGGGTCAACGTGGTTGAACCAGAGAAGATCGGAAAGCCTCGATCCCTATTCATATTCATTCGTTGATTATTCCTTCGTCCTGTCGCAATCCCTCCCCCCAAAAAGGACCTTGTTCTTCTGTATCTTTATTTAGCTAAATTCATCTTTTGAATTTGCAGCTTCTTCTCTTTTTCCCTCTTTTTTTCTCAGGCATTGAGTTGTTGACTTTTCCTTGCCCTCAAATTGGACCCCAGTTCACGTTCTTAGATCTTTCTTATCCTTAGGAGATTGGAACTTTGTGGACTCGGGATAAGTGGCGCGCCTTAACATTAGTATTGTGTCGCTGCTCTGTATTTCATGCGGTCTTTAGTAATATGAATATGTCATGATTTATGAAAATCGTATGTGAAAATTTAAAGTTGTACATTGTGTGTTTTGTCACATCTTGGAGACCTGCTTCGATGGATCACCAAATGTCAACCCGATTATCACTAAAGTTGAAATGCCAACATTAAAAAAACTAAGAACTTTTCTTTATATTTCACTTGTAAAATGACTTGGCAAGATTTCATTGGATGTTTAAACAAATGAAGCCTGTTACATGGGATTATTATCTCATTTAAATGCCCAATCAGATGATGCTTATTCACTTAGTAAATAAATTGCAGTCGCAAACTTGTAGTCATTTTGAGGTTCCAAATTCATTATTGCCCATCAAAAGGCTGTTCTCTTGACTTAAGCTAGATTAAGGCTGATCTACAAAACCGGCATTTGAACTAACATGACACATTATAAATCGGGCTTTAAATAAGTTGTCCGCGATTACCGTATCCAGCAATAGTCTATCACATTGCTTAATGCCAACATTGATTCTGTGCATCAGTTTTTAAATCATAATATTCCTAACGAAGTTCCTTTTTTAACTTTCATGTTCTTCTTTTGCTTTCGGCCCCGCTGGTGGGCAGATGGGTTGAAGTGCATGGAAGAGGTTCAATGGGCCTGTTCAAGCTTCATTAACAGTCCAAAGTGGCCCCTGAAAAAAGCCCATAAGTCTTTCAAAACGGAGCCCAACACGCTGGTTTCATGGGCAAGCCCTGACCGTTGCTGCTATGCAATTTAGATCGCCAATGATCCAAAGCTTGTCCAAGTCCAGCTCACATGGCATCCTGCCATGTGAGCCAGCCTGGGGGGTACCGAGGGAAGAAGGATTGCAGGTCATGGAAATCAAGAAGCTCGATTCTTTTCTTTTTTTGAAATGGTGTTTGATGCTGTGAATTGCTTGAACTTGAACAATCATTTCTTTGATGGCAATTTTTTTTTTCTTTTTGAATGAAAAGGAATCATCCATTGAAACAGCAACACTTTCAAGGCCAATTTTTTTTTTAATTTTTTTTTCTCATTTTTCTATCTACGTACAGTGGCATCATCCACACCTTCTATCATTTTCATAATTACACACACTATTTTTTTTTTCTGTTTTTCTTTTTTGGGATGGATCCACTCATGGTTATTGGCCTAAGGTATAGGGACATTTGGACTTGTGTTATTTAAAAAGTGGCTTATTTGTGGATCAGCAAGATTAGAAATCTTGAAAACGCATGTTTAGACGAACCTGGGAGTGGATTCCATCTTTGCGGTAGAAGGTTCAAATCTTTCGTGAGTAACTGTAGGCTCATGCTGGTTCTTAGGTAGAACCACTCGATCCAAAGCTTTGCACGGATAACTTATCTAGACTAGACTAGTTATTGAGTTAAAAAATGAGAACCAGACTGATTTATTGCGGAACTGAACCAATCAAGCTGGTTCTAACTGGTTTTTAGAGGATTGAACCAGCTATAAGACTCATCCCCAAATTCAAGATCCAATCGCAGCAAGCCAATGCCAAGCACAAGATGGAATTGTGAAGTCTGATAGGGAAGTGTACTGTTAAAGCTGAAGTCTAAATAACTCATGGATCCAACTCCGCAATAAGTTAGTGGAGGGTGCGTATGCAGCACCTCCGCCGGCAAAATGGGTTGCAAATGCCCCCTGGTGAACTTTTTTTATTATGAAATAGCATACACTTACTTTCTCCATAATTTTATATGCTCCAAACATCTGATTAAAGTGTTAAAATTACTTAGTGCAGTATCGTAATTCTATCATTTTGGTTTTGAAGGGTTTGTTTTAAGTAAAAAATTTGTCAATTTTCTTTTCTAATTTTTTTCTCTTTTGCGTTTCTCGTTACCAACAAAACATGTATAAAAGAAAGATGGAGATAAAGTTATACATAAAGCCCAAAATAATCTGGACCGAAGACTATATAATCTTTGATCGGAAATATAGAAGTAAGTAGGAGTCTAGGAGATAGAAAATCCTGAACTTTAACAATGGGAAAAAGAGTCCTCTTATGGCTGCTTCTTTTCCCATCCTTCGTCTTTTTTCGGTTGTTTTCCTTCCGATGGAAGGCACATTTCACTATTTCAGGCCATAACCCTACCAGTAACTGGGTCGATGTGTAGCACGGGAAAATTAATGATTTGAATTTTTTTTTTCTAAATCGTTCATTTTCTGCAAAATGGACAAAGCCTTAGTTTCCTAAATCTTAATCAACTTGATTTGTGCAGGTTTTGACGAATAGGAATTGTTGCTCAACTTAAAATATCAATCTTGGTTTGTCATGCCCCAATTCTCGAGCGTGTGCTCATCCCTCTCTAGTCGATAAAATTTTGCGACTTCTCAAGACGAGTCGCCGACTCTTTCATTTTTATTACACATGCCGAAGCGAATAATAAATCCCCTAATAATAACCATTTCGGAATAGAATAGCAGAACAACAATTTCACAAACAAAACACACATTTATATTCACACTGAGTTATATACAAAAGTCTATAACCAAAGACTTCAAAAGACGGTTCTCCAAAAAGAAGCTGACCTAACCAACTTACTCCTCAGGTCCCCTCAGCTAGGCTCCGGATCCACCACTCTACAATCTTGAAAATTTAAGCTGGGTGAGATATAAATCTCAGTGAATTCATGTTCTAAAACTCGATTAGTAGGGTAATATGCCAAGATGCGTCCTAATCACACAATCACAGAGACTTACCTCGTCTTAGATCCATCCTATAGGTCAGTACAGTTTATATTACAAGCAGCATAAAAGCATGAGCAATAACCAAGCTTAATTAACTGGAATGCCATACTCAAATTGCAAACAAGCACAGAGGTCTTGATTATAGGGCCAAATCTTTATGACACGTCCCATACCGTGCCACATAATTTTGTCCCATAATTCGATACATTCAACTCAATTAATCATGCATTCCTAATTTTTTATCTCAGTATGTAGCATGACTTGCTCTCTATTCGGTGGTCTTCTAGCGTAGTTAGGCATCATCTCACTCCATTGAGCACGGCAATATATTTCCTGGACGATTTTCCCGAAGGAGCATAGGTCTAGAATCTACTGCGACCGGCATCCCATTGTCTAGGGGCGTCCCATATAGGGGTGATGTCCAGCTTAACAGTCGGGGACGATTTCTCTTAACCAACACACGATCGTTCAATCATGGCCCAAGGCACTGTGCATTGCACTCAAATGCCTTAATTAAAATGGTAAACCTGGTATCTTTCTTTGTATTAGAAATACACTGTAAAATAATTGTGTGTGAGTATACGATCAACTCAATCTAGAAAAATTGATATCTTTCAATTTAAAATCCTACTGTTTTTTATAGTATATAAAACCATTTTTAGTGTTAAAATCCAACACTCGAAATTTTCTAAATAAATATTGAAATTTCATAAATTTTGGAATTAAATACTCAAATTCCCAATCAAGACTCAATTTGCACAATTCAACATTCAATTGCAAAAATTAACCACACCATTGCAATTAGCACGAACTTCTAGTCACCGGCTATCCCGGTCTAATTTCCGAAGAAATATTTAATAATTAAATAATTACCAAAATTAATTAAATAATTAAATTTAAATACTAAAAATACCACCCTAGGCCAAAATCACTAAATTAACCGCCTAAATGAGCCAAGAAAATTCTTGAACCTGTCTAGATAAATAGCACACCCTATCTAGGACTTGATTAATTTAATCTAACCACCTAACATGGATAATTAACTAATTAAATCATTAATCTAATCTAACTAACCATGTAAATCCTAATTAAATTAAACTAAACACCCCTCAAATGTCATTAGCCTACTAAGGAGATTTTAGTGCATAAACTCACTAGTTTAATGCGAAAACCGGATCAACGCGACGGCGGCGCGACGGCTGCTGAAACTTGGGCTTTCAGCGACACCAACGGGCTTGAACCGGGCCTAAAACTGACCCAACAAATCTCAGCCCAAGCTTAGACTTGTTGCTGAATTGGGCTGGGCCGAAGTTGTGCTGGCTTCAAGGTTGAACTGAATGGGCCTGCTGCAGCTGAAGTTCACGGCTGAAGATGGGCTTAACTGCGGGCTTCAAATGGCGTGGGCCGATGCTGAAGATTTGGGCCGGTCAAAGAAGCAGCAAAGGCCGTTGTTGGGCCGAAAAGCAAGCGGTTGAATTGAAGAATCGATCGCTGCTGGAAGAACTTGATCCGCTGAAGACATGCGATGATGAAGCTGCTTCACTGGCGTGCGGTCGAAGATGAAGCAGGGAGTTGGGAATTTCTGTGGAGACGTGCAGCTGAGTCGGTGGAGCTTCAAAGGTCAACTTCGTGCAGGGCTTGTAGCTGGTGGTTGACTACGGAGACGTGTGGACGGTGAGCTAGGCCGCGACGCTGAAGAAACCTGCCGAGGAGTTAGTGTCCACGGCTTCTTGCTGGGGCTTTGACTTCGTGCCGCTCAAATGAAGACACGAAGAAGGTGGGGGCAGCCAATTCGATGGGGGTGGCAGCGAAATGGGAGGGAAGAAGCAGCTAGATTCATGGAATGCTCGATGAAGAATTCGCAGAGACATAAAGCAAAGATGCAGAGGAAACAAAATTGAAAATGAAAGCAGAAGCAGATGCGCGAAGGGGATTAGGCAGCTGGTGGTGTGCTCGGCAAGCTTGGAAGGCTTGAAGTCCATCATCTTTATCCATCCAATTAAATGCAATATCCCCCTAATACTTTCTAACCAGATAAGTACATAATAAATCAATTTTGATGCAAATAATTCACCCCCCAACCAAAGCTCCGAATTTCACCACATAAGCTTCAATTCCTTCTCTAATTTCTCCAAATTGACGTCCGATTTCGCTTGAAGAAAAAAATCCCAAACAATTTTCTACAAGTCCCCAACACCCAAAGGCTCGGTAAGGAGGCCAAAATTTCCTTCAATTTGACCCATCCAAATTTCTGCTAATTTTTTTCAAATTGTCCAAAATGATTTTTCGTAAAAATTTTGAAATCTCTAAAAACTCTTCGGAGGATGCGTTGACGTTCCTAAAATACATCGTGGCACGATAGAATTTTCAATTTCTGAAATCGGGTTCAAATTTGTGGTTAATTTCAATCTGGCACGACTTTAGTGTGATCTAGTCTACCTGGTAGCTTTTAGGAATTTTTAGTGCAATTGACCCGTGATCGATTTATCTCGAGTCACAACGTACATTTCCGACACATTAGTGACTCTCAATTGTCATGAAAATTTTGAGGTTTCAAACACAAACACCAGATACAGAAATAACAGAAAAATTGATCTAGTGCCATTCGACAAGAATTTTGTAATTAGGTAGAATTATCCACGCTAATCACATACCTCTATCAAATCAATTTATCTCCGGTCTCTGATCGATTTTTTACGGTGATCATTGCAGATTAGCAGGGTTGAGTAGTCGATTCCTGGTCGAATTCTCAAGTCTATTACATTAAAATCCCTTAATGGCTTCTCCAGATAGTCTAGTTATCTTGTGAGTGATCAGCTCAGAGAATAGCACTATCGGTGCATTGATGAAATATCAAATTTATTTAATCAAAAACGAAATCTGAAAATTCAGGCTGTCACATAATTTGTACACTTTAAATAAAAAAGGTAAATGCCACAAAAAATTTCAAATAAACATATTCATGTCACAATTTTATTAATTTGATGTCTCGAGTATGAATCGGGTATGGGACTCGACCCGATTGAAAAAGGAAACTGATCCGTTTTAGATGAAGCGTAAAAGACAGGGTCCTAATTAGACTTTGATTTGGTAGCCTTTTCTTATCAATGATAATCTCGTATTTATTTGGGCGGTGGAGATTCAAAAACAGAAGTGAATATAATAAGGAAAGCTGTTGCTGGCTCGTGGCGCAAGGGTTTCATTGGAGAGGTCGGGACAATGCCAGGGAGGAAGTTGTCCTTGAGGCCGAGGACGCGAAGCTGGACTCAAGGACAAGAAAATATTTTCTCAGGAGAAGATTCGGGACACGGCCTTTCATGAAGAGACCCCTCACTTGACTTGAAGAGAGAGAAGACTTGCCAAATTAGGTCATTTTCGGAGAAGGTGAGTTTGCGCTAATCATCTCCTCTCTTTTAAAAATTAATTTTTGAAAGAGAGATAGATTTTTCTATTTCTATTCCACGATGAGTTTCTAAGTAAAAATATACATTTAATAATGACACAAAATTTATATTTTTAGAGTAGAAATTCGTTTAATAATGACATAAAATTTCTCATTTTTAAAGCGGCGGCGACTAGCGAACGACACCCACAAGGGTCGACGGTAGGTGATTGGCGGATCGATGTGTGTAATTGGTGGCGATCGGTGGGTGATGACCGGCAAATGGTGCTGGCGGCAAGTGATCGGCGATGGCCAACAAGCAGCAATCAACAACGGCCCACGGGCGACGACCGACAAATGGTGCCAATGGCTAGCAATTGGTGGTAGCAGCAATGATTGGCGAGTCGGCAAGCGAGGCAATTGGCGATTGCCAATGGGTGCCGATCGCTATCGCCTGCATTGATAGTCAAATGTCGTCGCCAACTAGCAACCGGTGCAATGATAGCGATCGGTGGTGGCGATGGCGACGGCCAGCGGTTCGATAGTAGGCAACTTGATGGCGACGGTGGGTGATGATTGGCAAATGACACTGGCGGCCAGCGATTGACGGATAGTAGCGATCGACGATGTCTGACGGCAAGCGATCAGTGGCAACAAGCGATCGGTGGCGATCGATGGGCAACAACTGATAAATAGTGTCGGTAGCGAGCGATCAGTGATGACCGATAGACAATGCTAGCAACCGCGGCGCGCGGCGACGAGAGATCGGCGGGCAGCGTGTCGGTAGACGAGCATTGGTGGCATGTGATCATCAATGGTCAGTGGGCAACGACCAACAAATGGCGTCGGCGGCCGCGACAATGTAGTTGCGGTGATTGGCAACGACCGGTGGCGACGATTAGCGAGATGGTAGCAAAGAAGCGGTGATCAACGGCTAGGAGTGGCGGCAACAAACGGTGAACGAAAGTTTGTGACGACAGATGAATAACCGACTAATAAATAGGATAAATATTGATAAAAGTTTTTATTTCTCTTTTTTGTTTTAAAAATAGAAAAGTAAAAAAAATTACTTGTGATTTCTATTCCAAGCCTATTTCGGAATAAAAATCTATTATAGAAATAGAAAGATAAAATAATTTTATTAAACCGATTTTTATTCTAAAAACAAGTTTGATTTGAAAAAAAAAATATTTTTGAAACAAAAATAAAATTGTTATCATTCGTGTTCTAAACGACAAGGCGTGAAAAGGGAAGGAGTGCATCTACTCACGCTGTAGCAGCACCAATGGTGTGAATGCGACTACATAGCCCCCAATATTACCTAGCCCTAAATAAAAGAAAAGATGATAGGAGTAAAAAGCCATAAAGAAAAAGAAACCCGAAGAGGGTTCTGCGAGATTTCTCAGGGAAATCGGACAAGCAAGATTGTCGTTTTCTCCTTGTGATATATTAGGGTTTGGAAATGGCGCCATGTGATATGTCCTAAAAGGAGCATAGAAGGGGCTTTTAATTTCCCTCTGACAAGGCAAGAAGCAGAATGAGGCGGACGTAGACTCCGAAATTCGAGCTTGGCTAAAAGTGGGCACGGATGCGCTTCGGCAGATACTTACCCTTGTTCTCTCCTTTTCAGTTATCCCTGAAAACTTTTTATTGCCTTATTTTCATGTAAATTCATGAACTCATGATTTATGTGAATTGCTTCTAACTCAAGAGCGCTCGTCAATAAGTGTGATTTCTCACCCGGTCGTACCTTAGTTGTAGGGAAAAGTCTCATGAAAAATCTAAACCTTTAAATTTTATGATAAATTTTAAACACACACCGGACTTACTAATCCACACCCTAAATCTTCAATAAGTCTTGTGTGTGTGTGTATATGTATATTTGGTGATGCTGGAATTCTCATTCTTAACAATACCTACTATCAGTATCATGTCTAGCCCACGACATCATGACCACATTGTTATCGCCTCTAAGAGAATGATTCAAAATGCTAAAAGTATTTTATTCACTAAGAAGTAAGGACGATTAATGCACATGCAATGCAATCTTGCAAACCGAGTAAACAGGTCATTTGGGTTTCGAATAAAATTACGAGAGGTAGATGGTTATGTCTCTTTCATCATAATAAATGGAGTCCTCATCTAAGCATTTCTTTACTCACTATTAAATATATCCTTGTTAGCCAAAATCGCTTTTTAATGGCATTTTCAATATATGCATGTTCCCTATGGTTATGTCTCTTTCATCAAAATAAATGGAGTCGTCATCTAAGCATTTCCTTACTCACTATTAGATATATCCTTGTTAGCCAAAAGCGCTTTTTAATGGCATTTTCAATATATGCATGTTCCCTTTTTTTATTTTTTTTTTTTTGTTTTTGGGGGGGGGGGGGGTTTAATAATATAGACATGCCCAAACATTGAAAAGTACAGCAAAATTTTATTTTCGTTATCGTTTTCCCTATAGTGAAATAACAAGAAGTTCCTCCGAACCAACTTCTCTTCAGATTCCATCTCGGTCAAATTTAATTTTGGCATCACTCACTGATTCCTTTTCAAGATTCCATCTCTTCTGGAGTAAAATACTTTGATTTGGCGACATTGCTTTGTTCCCGCCTCTTCCCATTTCATTTCGTCTTTACAAAGAGGGCGAGGAAAGTTCTAGCAAATCCCCGGAATTTTCGGAGTCATCTATTTTTAAAAATTATAAATTGTTATGAAAATTACTTCTTTAATAATTTATGATTTATAATAAATTGTTTTCCTCATAATATCAAAGGATTATTATGCTAGGAAAACCATTTAAAAAGCAAGGGAACAACCCAAAAATCTTCACCCCATTCTCACGCTCACTGTCTTTCTCAGTGGACCACTCTCTTCTTATTTCTTCTCACTAGGGCCATCTTCCTCTGCGTTCTTTCTGGCAAAACCTCCGGTTGTTGCCTCGGTCATCCCCTCTGTTTTCTTCTTCTCCGCAAACCATGTTTGAGAAACTCAGCGAAGGGTGGCAATTGGCCATAATTATGATCTTTACCATGAAGGCCGTGCTTGATATTGCCGGAGCCGTTGCATATGAAAAGGGGAGTGAAGCTCTGGCCATTCCATGTCATACTGTGGTCCGTTCCTTCAACTATAACGAGAGCATGGACTTCCCCAAATCCTACTTAGAGAGCGGAACAGTAGACAAGGAAGGCGATATTTTTGCAAAGCTGGTCTGGATCGAGTGCGTTCTTGACCTCCCATCTGCAACTCTTAGTAAGGCTAAGCAGCTTTGGAGATTCGCCTTTCCCACCCTTCCAGAAGATGCATCCATTCATGACCGTGCGAGCTCGAATCAGGGCATCTTCAGAGTTGATCAAACTCGCCGCAGGGAGCTCTTTCAGATTAGAGATGGTAACCAGCTTCAGAGGACGGGTGGAGTTGCCGGCGTCACCTCTGCTTTAGGAACCGACATGGAGAAAGGGATCAACGGTGATGCAGAAGATGTGCATCGCTGGGTGAAGGATTTCGGGTCTAATGTGTATATGAAGCGACCCAAGAGGCGGTTCTTAAGTTTTTTGTGGGATGCTTTCAAAGATGTCGTCTTGGTGACCCTTTTAGTTTGTGCTGCATTTTTTCTGGTTTTGGTATAAAGAAGCGTGGATTCAGAAAAGGTTGGTACGATGGTGGAAGCATATTTTTGGCAGTCTTTGCAGTGATCACGTTATTGCCGCGTACAACTTCTGGCAGTACGAGCAACTTGACTGGTTGTGCGGACAAACTTACTTAATGTCGTTAGAACCGGAAGGCGCCAAGAAATTGACATATCCGAGATCGTCGGTGGAGATGTTGTCTGTCTGAGTATTGGAGATGAAGTTCCGGCGGATGGACTATTCCTAGATGGGCATTTGGTGCAAGTCGATGAGCCTGGCATGGCAGGAGAGAGCAAACGTGGAAGTCGATCGAGACCACCCTTTCCTGTTATCTGGTTCGACTGTGGCTGATGGGTATGGTCGGATGCTGGTCATTTTGGCGGGGATGAACACGACATGGGGCAAGATGATGAGCTCGATCAACGGCAACAACAGTGAGCAGACCCTGTTACAGGCTCGGCTCAACAAACTCAACCCGTCCATCAGCAAAGTAGGCTTGGTGGTCGCTTTCCTGGTTCTCGTGGTCCTGCCGATTCACCTGCTGATTCACTATTTCATTGGAAACACACAGGATGAGAACAGGAACCGGGAATTCGTGGCAGGCCAAACAACAGGTGACAATATCATAAACTCTGTGGCGGGAATCATTGCAGCCGTAATGACGATCGTGATGGTTGTGTTTCCCAAAAGCTTGCCGCTCGCGTTAACACTCACTCTTGCTTATTCGATATAGAGGATGATGGCGGACAAGATGATGGTTAGGAAGCTGTCGGCCTGCAAGACGATGGTTTTAGTCACCACTATTTGCACCGACAAGACCGGCTGTCTGACACTGAACCAGATGTGCGTGGTGAAATACTGGGTTGGCCGGTACTATGAGCAAGAAGAGTGCTTGGCCTCCAAGTATGCTCTGGATTTGAATCGGGACGGGGTTGCTTCAAATACCACCGGCAATGTCTATGGGCCATCTTCGGCATACGAGTACGAGATCTCAGGTAGTCCCACTGAGAAAGCGATTCTTTCTTGGGCAGTTGCACGGTTCAAAAAGGACATGGAGAAGACAAAAAAGAGCTGTGAAGTCATCCAAGTTGAGGCCTTCAACTCGCAGAAGAAGAGAAGCGGTGTCCTAATAAGGAAGAGTGTGGACGACACATTCCATGCGCACTGGAAAGGGGCGGCAGAAATGGTCTTGGTTATGTGCTCGAGCTTCTACGACCAGCGGGGGATAGGGAGAGATTTGGACGAAGATGAAAGGATCAGATTCGAGCAGATCATCCAGGAGATGGCAGAAAGCAGCCTCAGGTGCATCGCTCTCGCTCATAAACAAGTCTCATATTTGGACAAAGATGAAAGGATCGGATTAGAGTATATAAGAAGGCGGAGTGATAACTCTATAAAAATAGAGTTATTTTACTTATTTTAGGCAACAATTAATGCAATATCTATGAGAAAATGTTTAGATTTCCTTCTGATTATTTGAATTTTCCTTATTTATGCAGAATAATAAGATATGGAGAGGATAAGGAAAATAATGGCAACTATCAGGAATTCAACTAAAAGCAGTAGTGGAAGATGGATATCAAATCAGGAAATTCTTGATTTTGTTCCCTAATGTTATCTGCAAGCATTAGGAGATAGATATTTTGGATATATCCTATAAATAGGAGAACATGAGAGAGAAGCTAGGTTTTTTGGGTTAGATCGTTTTTTATTCTTCTGAGAGTTTTTCAAGTATTTTGAAGAGAAGACAAAAGTGGTGATAGAATTCTTGTCCTTTGATTCAAGATGTTGGGTTTGATCTATATTTTTATTTTTTCTTCTACTATGTTCTAATTTTCTTTTTTTAGGGCTACGCTGTAGCCTAACCATGATGATGTGAATTTCATGATTTTTATGTTTTATAATTAATTTCATTCATGTGTGTTATATATTATTGTATTTAATGCTTTTGAGTGATTGGCCACCACTTAAATGATCTGAAGTGCATGTTTGAGATTGAGAAGTGATAATATGCAATTGCTTATTATAATATATAATCATGAATTAAATGTGGATAGAGATATACCGTGTTATTTGTGTAGCTTTTGGTGATAATGTGATCTAAAAGACTCATTGTAAGCCAGGAATATTAATAGTTTTTAATGCCTTATGTTTATTTTAATTCACATAGAGATATAGTGGATTAATAAGCTGAGTATGTTTGTTATACCTAGAGATATGATAGTAAATAAATTAGGAAATTCCGCTATCACATGTTTGATATCGTTCTTGTATTTACAATAATCTGAAATTCATATCTAGTGGTTATGATGAAATCAGATGCTCTAACATATTTATCCCGATTGATTTATTGCATTTAGTCTACAAATTTCGTTTTTAATTTATTCTTAATTATATTTTGATATGTTAGATAAATTTCAGAATTAATCTATTTTAGTATTTAATTGGTTTATTAATCATTGATCTCCGTGGGACTATACTTTTTCTCATTATTATATTACTTGTTTGACACGTGCACATGCGTTTAGAATTTTATGAACACGGAGAGCAGTGGCAAGTGCACTGATTTCACTCATGAAGAAGTCTCAGAGGTAGCGAACAAAAATAGATAAGACGGGAAGAGGATCTGGGAGGACGGCCTGACATTACTAGGACTTGTTGGTATTAAGGATCCGTGCCTTCCTAGTGTGAAGGACGCCGTCTGGATTTGTCACTCTGCATGAGTGAACATCAAGATGATAACGGGAGACAACATCTTCAATGCTAACGCCATCACCAAGGACTGTGGGATTCTCAAACCGAGGAAGGATACTTGGAACAGAGCCATTTTGGAAGGAGCTGACTTCCGTAGCTACACGCCCGAGGAGAGGCTTCAAAGAGTTGAAAAAATCCAAGTCATGGCGAGATCCTCCCTTTTTGATAAGCTTCCCATGGTTCAGTGCCTGAAGCAGAAAGGCCACGCCATCACCATCACAGGGGATAGCATGAACGATGCACCGGCCCTCAAGGAAGCCAACGTTGGACTTTCCATGGGGATTTCCGACAATGAAGCAGCCAAGGAGTGCTTCGATATCGTCATCTTGGACAATAACTTTGCTTCCATCGTGAAAGCTCAGAGATGGGGAAGATGCATTCGGTACAATGTCTCAAAGTTCTGTGAAAGCGAGTACGAGTACCTAGAGAGGGTGAATAGGTGCGAAAACAAATTTTGCAGAGTAAATAGTATAATTTTACTTTTAAACCAACTATGTTTAGCAATAGATTATGAAAAGGAAATTAGACTATAATAATCAAATATAATTACGATCAAAGTAAAAGAGTTTAGGGAAGAGAATATGAACACAAGGTTTATAGTGGTTCGGCTTAATTCAAGCCTATGTTCACTCTTCCGCACTGACAGCCCACCGGCTGGATTTCACTAAGAAACAAAAGAGTTGTTACAGTATAGCTCTTCCTTGATTCTATAGTATAGAAACTCTGTTACACTTTCTCAAGGTCTCACAGAAGTATAAACTCTCTTTTGAGTACAAGTTTATGCTCAACAATTGAATTGACAAAGAACAAAGAGCTTCAGACTTTGGAATTCTTTTATCGCGCACACACTCGAACAACTGGAATGTCTTCCTTATATACTCCTTCATACCTTCATACCCATTGGCACTTACCAAAAGAGCTTTTCCAATCTACTCGTTGGACAAAATCAATTAGGGAGATTTCGAGTTATTAAAGGAATATGACGATAGCCCACCAAACCTGCTCGCCCATATAATCAGGATCTAGGTTTCTATAAGTAGAACTTTCTAAGTATGCTTCGCCAATCAACGAATCTAAATTACCCAAATTGAAATTAAAACGAATAATAGATTCTAAGATGTTATCTCCAGCCAAGAGATTTTCTTTAGTCGATAGAATTAAATTCTTAACGAAATACTCAGCTCTAGATAAATCTTCTTTGACGGTCTACAAACTGTCAATGATGATAGATTTTGAATCTTGAGTTTAGCGGTTCGGTGATCTTCAGACTTTGACTAAAGAATCTGCAAGTCTTCAGATTAAACTGATGGAAATATTTTCTCAGCTTTAAAACACACAAGGAAATTTTCTCCAACAATCTCCCCATTTTTTATGGTAACAAAACTTTCCTGCAGATTTAGATATTTTTGACTTGCAAAATAGTATCAAGCAAACATGGATATCTCACAAAGATAATTGACTTAGTAAAGATAGCATTAAATTTACATCCACAGGAAATAGGTTAGTCCTATAAATAAATAACTATCTTTGCCATGAAATATCAATAGTGCTTAAAATAAATAAACGATCAAACAATCCAAATCCAGTTACAACCAAACAACCAAACAAAAGTAAAAAGTCATTCAAAAAGTAAGGTCAAACATTCAAAAAGTAAGGTCAAATGAGAGTTAAGTCTCAAATCTGCACCATCTCTCCCCTTTTTATTAGCATTAAAAAAGGTAGAGATAAAAAGATAATGGAATTAAGGTTGCCTAGGAACACAAACGAGCTGGAAATCTCCCATTGATATGACAATCCCTTCCAGCTTCTTCAAATCCTCCTTCAGTTGAACCACATCTTCACCCTTGGCATTTGCTTGAACTTGAAGAGTAAGGGCATGAATTTGATCATGCAAGGAAACTGAAGAGGCTTGACCTGTATTCTGCAAGTTCTAAACTTCACATCCTAGGGCATAAATCTGGCCTCGCATCTCCATAAGAACATTAAGCACTTTGCAAAAGTCTGCTGAATTATCAGTCTGAGTATTGGCCTCTGCATGATCAGCAGGAGTATTTATAGATGATGGCAAGCTAGCATGATCACTCACATTTGGCAATGAAATCTCATGATCTTCCTTTGGAAATTAAGAGGCATAGATGTCTTCTAGATCTGCAGGTGAGCGACTAACACCTTCACTAGGAACATCAAATGAAGATGTACATCTTTTCTTAGCAACTGCCCCTATTTCAATGCCCTTAGGAGGTGAGAAGTATGCTTCATGCTTTGTTTCTACCTGTTCACCTCTGCCTTCTTCTTCTTCTGCAATCCTTTCTTCATATGCTTTTTTTCGCATTGATTCTCTCTCTCCACTCCTTTCCTCTTCTTCGTCTCTATCTTGATCCTCTCTCTCCACTCCTTTCCTCTTCTTCGTCTCTATCTTGATCCTCTCTCTCCTCAATCTTTGGAATAGCACTTTGAAGATTTCTCAGTGCAAGAGCAGAAATGGTAATATCATCCTTATCCTCTTCATCCTCCAAAACGAGTGCTCTTCTTTTCTCGGATGAAGCTGTCATGGGCTCATTCTCTTTCCGTTTTGTAAGCGAAGAACCTTGGTGTGACTTGACAGGGGTTTTCTCTTTCAATCGCTCTAAAGCTTTGTCCAGCTCTTTCAAACGCATTTTAGAAACCATTTTCAGTCCCACTACCATTTGATCACATGATCAAACACATAAAATCCTAGGAGGCTGAATATTGAAACGTCTGAAAAGCTTTGTAACAAGCCCTGAGTAAGGAAGTTGCCCTCTGTCTTTTGCCATCGTTCTGTACATGTAAAACATGATTGTGTGAAGTGGAGATAATTTCTTGCTAGCGTTGATGGCATACATCAACTTTGTTTCTAAGTTAGAGACGTCTGTCTTCGAGGTTGACTTGGGTCTGAGGTAATTGATCACAATCTTGTGAAGCAAAATGTTAGGGGCATTCATCCTCAAGTACGAAATTCTTTCTTCAGCCATTCCATCCCGAACAAGCTCTACTATCGCACGATCAACAAACACACTAATCAATTGGAATGCGCCTCGCTCTACTCCAATCACATCCGCCAATATGTCCATGTCAACAACATAGTCTTGGTCTTGAACACTAAACGAAAATCTATTTGCATTCAAGAAACTGAGATTAGAATAGAAGTAAGCAGTAAGTTCCGGATATGCCTCAGTCGTCTCAGAACAAAATCGCTCAAGCTAAAGTTAAGTGAATTTCTCTTGTAGCTTCACATTCACAGAATCAAGAAAATCAAAGTCTACACTTCTCGGATTAATCACCCCTCTTTTTAGCAATTTAGAGTAAAGTCGCTTGTGTTCATCTAAGTGAAACAAATCTGTCATTTTGCTTCGAATATTCGCCCCAACACCTATTCTATGCTTGAAATGAGTGTACATTTTGTTATCATCATTCCCATCAGGTTGACTAATACCTCCAACAAGTGGATCACTAAGAATATTTGCAAATGCTCGATCTGCTGACCCCGTAAGGCAATCTCCATTAGGTCCCTTGTTCGCAAAAAGTGGGTTTCATTTCGATACCCTTTCTCTTTCAAAAATTCATCGATATATTTCAAGGGAGTCCCTTCCCTCTTTAAAGCAAAGTAAAGCTTAAAAATAAAAGCGGGCTTTTGAGATCTTACGGGTTATGCGCCTTTAATGATTTCTTCCTCCACTCTACGATCACTACCTTGAGGTCTAGCTTGAGGAGATTGACACTGTTGAGAATGTCATGGGCTCTGCTTCTGTCTTGGGGATTCTTCTTCCTCGATGAGGTCAAAATGTGTAGGACCCTCACGCATGTGTTGTGGTCCCCTGTTCGTGATCCTTGAAGATTTTCTTTGGGATGCCATTCTCACAGTTTTTGAGAGATTCCAAACTCGATTCGCAAAAAAAAAGGTGAGAACTTTGAAGATTAAACTAGAGAGTAAAAGTAAGAAAATGAAGGTTTGTGCTTTTTAGAGTTTGTGAAAAAGACGATCAGTATATAAAGCAATCGAAAAGAGGCATACGGAATGATGTAAAAAGGAAAAAAAAATAGAAAATGTCTTTTAAAAAATAACTGCATTTTTGAAAAAATAGATAACTGTCTTTTCAAAAATAACTCATTTTTTGAAAAAGAATGATTGCAATAATCACGAAAACTGGGGAAGATGATCGTACTTTTTCGAGATCAATCAAGTACAGATTAATAAATAATCGTACATGTTCGAGATTTTATCCAAGAAATAAATTTCTAAATAACGAAAATAACTTACAGTCGTTGATCTTCATTTTCTGAGTCTGAGTATCATTACACTTTTACCCCTGAGTCTGAACTTCTTCAGATTTTAAGATATTGAGTCTAGAACGAATAAACTCAAATTGACTTTTCTCCAAAGGCTTTGTGAAGATGTCCGCTAGTTGATTCTTTAAGTCGATGAATTGAATTGAGATTTTTTCATTTTGAACATGATCTCTAATGAAATAATGTCGAATTTCTATATGTTTTGCTCTTGAATGAAGAATTGGATTCTTGGTAAGATTGATTGCGCTGGTGTTGTCACATTTGATCTCAGTGCATGAATCTTCAATTCTAAAGTCTCTTAGCTGTTGTTTTATCCACAGAATTTGTGAACAACAACTTCTAAGAGCCATATATTCTGCTTCTGCTGTAGAAAGAGCTATGGTACTTTGCTTCCTTGAAAACCAAGATAATGTCCTGTTACCAAGTAATTAACAAGTGCCCGAGGTGCTCTTCCTACCAACTCTACATCCTGCAAAATCTGCGTCTGAATATCCAAGAAGAGTAAAATCTCATTATTTAGGATACCAAAGACCGAGATTAGGATTAGATGCAACATATTTAATGATGCGTTTTGCAGCACTTAAGTGAGATTCTTTGGGATCTGATTGAAATATAGCACAAATACAAACACTAAATAGAATGTCAGGTCTAGAAGTAGTAAGATAAAGAAGTGAACCAATGATACTCCTGTATAGCTTTTGGTCAACTTTTCTTCCTCCTTCATCTTTGTCTAGCTTCGAAGAACTTGACATTGGTATCTCTGTCTTTTTGCAATTCTCCAAGCCAAACTTTTTAACAAGTTTAGCATATTTTTCTTGGTGAATGAAAATATCTTCTTTCAATTGTTTTACTTGAAGTCCGAGAAAGAAGGATAGTTCACTCATCATGCTCATTTCAAATTCATCCTGCATAGTCTTAGAGAATTTATTGCACAGATTTTCATTAGATAATCAAAAAATAATATCATCAACATAAATTTGAATAAGTAAGAAGTTTTTACTTTCTCTTTTGATAAACAGTGTAATATCTACTTTATCTTTAACAAAGCCATTTTGAATTAAAAACTTAATTAGTTTGTCGTACCAAGCTCGAGGTGCTTACTTTAAACCATATAGCGCCTTTTTTAGTCTGAATACAAAGTTTGGTTTCCTTGGATCTTCTAAACTGGGAGGTTATTCCACATAGATTTTCTCTTGGATAAATCCATTTAGGAAAATGCTTTTGACGTCTATTTGGAATAACCTAAAATTCTTATAACAAGCAAAAGTAAATAATAATCTAATTGCTTCTAACCTTGCTACTGGAGCGTAAGTCTTATCATAATCTATTACTTTTTCTTGCGTATATTCTTTGGCCACGAGTCTTGCTTTGTTCCTTACGCTTTTCCTTTCTTATTCATCTTGTTCCTAAAAACCCATTTAGCTCCAATGATAGATTTTCCTTTCGGTTTAGGAGTTAATTCTCAGACATCATTGATACTGAATTGCTTGAGTTCTTCTTGCATAACTTCAATCCAGCTTTCATCAGTTAAAGCTTCTTCTATGATCTTGAGTTCTATTTCAGAAATAAGAGCCACAACACTAAACTCTTCAAGCCGTTTGGATCTTGTACGAATTTCCTCATTAACGTCACCAATAATAAGATCTTTAGGATGACTAGATTTGTGCTTCCAGTTGCTGGTTGATTTGTCACACTATTGGTCTTTTTCTTCATTTGATTCTTCAACGATCATTTGTTACTGGTTTTCTGAAATCTAAACCGCTTTTGGAGATTTATACTTTGTAAAGTCTAGAGTAGGTTCAGAATCTTCAGGTTGAATCTGAACCGATTGATTTTGCATAAAGTCTTGAAATTTGACATTTATCGATTCCTCCACAGATTGTGACTTTTTGTTGTATACTCTGTAAGCTTTGCTGGTGGTTGAATATCCAAGGAAGATACCTTCATCTGATTTTTCTTCAAACTTACTAATTCGATCATTTGCATTTTTCAATATAAAACATTTGCAACCAAACATATGAAAATATGAAACAATTGGCTTCTTTCCTTTGAATAACTCATAGGGAGTTTTCTCCAGAATAGGCCTTAAGAAGACTCTATTAATAATATAGCACACTATAGAAACTATTTCAGCCCAAAAATGAGAAGAAATGTTACTTTCAATTAAAAGAGTTCTAGCCATTTCTTGCAATGATCTATTCTTCCTTTCCACAACTCCATTCTGCTCTAGAGTGTAAGGAGATGAGAATACATGCTGAAAGACAGATTCATCATAGAATTTAGCAAAATCTTGATTTTCAAATTCACCTCCATAGTCTGTTCGTGTACTTGAAATAACATACCCTTCCTCATTTTAAACTTTCTTAGCAAATTTTAAAATAAGAAAAGGTTCCAGACTTACTTACCAGAAAATATACCCAAGTGAATCGTGAATAATCATCCACAATTACTAGGCAATATTTCTTACATCCAATGCTCTGAGTTCTGCTTAGTCCAAAGAGATCCATATGCAAGAGCTGCAAAACACGATTAGTAGACATTTGATTTATTGATTTGAATGAATTTCTTACCCGTTTTCCTAATACGCATGGTGTGCATAGATCGGACTTTTGGTATGTTAAATTGGGTAGTCCATAAACAAGCTTCTTTGTAGAGATCTTGGCTATTTGCTTCATGTTGATGTGCCCAAGTTTTCCATACCATAGATTCACTTCCTCTTGAATTGAGATTAGACATTGGGATTTTTTTGGTTTGATATCCAAGAGATAGATATTCCTATGCCTTCGCCCCGTGAAAGTTTGAGAGGAGTCTTTACTGGTTCTTGAACATATTCCTTCTTGAAAGTTGATTTTGAAACCGGTGTCGCACAGTTGGCTGATGCTCAGCAAGTTGTAGTTGAGTCTTTTTACTAAGGAAACATTACTGATTGTGAGACTTCCAATCTTTACAGTTCCGTATCCCACAATTCTTCCTTTGTTATTTCTTGCAAAAGAAACTTTTCCACCATTAACTTGCACAAGCTTTATGAAGCAGTTTGAGTCTCCTATCATATGTCTCAAGCATCCACTATCCAAGTATCATTTAACCTTTTTCTTGATAGTGACCTACATTTAAAAAGAAACTCAAGCTTTCTTTAGTACCCATATTTTTTCGGGTCCAGTGGAGTTAGTGTGATATATAGTCTTTGTCCAAACCTTCCTCACAAGTTTCCAAACCATAGGACATTCTTTCTCAAAGTGTTCTGAGCTGTTACACTTAGAACATTTAAGAGTACTGTAGCCTACAGGTTTTACAAAAAAAAAAAAATTGGAAATGATTTTTGTAAGAATTTTTTGTAGGTCTTTGTTTAATTCTTTCCTTTACCTTAGAAAAATCAATTAGAGGAATGGTTTTAGCAGTTATTCCCAAACTTGATTTGTTGAAGTAAGGTCTTTGCACTGAAATAATCTTTCTATAGAAAACCTTTCAGAAATACATGAGATATCATTTTTCAAGAATGCATTTTCTTTTGAAAGATTGTCTGCATTTTCTTTCAAAGTAATAATACCTTCGTCTAAACTTTCGACCTTTTCTTTCAAAACAATTTCCTGTTGCTTCAGTGCAGAATTTTCCCTTTAAAGTTCGGAAATCCTCTTGAGAGAGGTTTTGAGACTAAAACACAATTCATCAATATATTTGGAGACTTTAATATGAATTTTTAAATTAATTATCTTGATTTCACTATCCGAGTCGAGTCTATCACAAAGTCTAAATTTGATTCCGAATGTGCCATGAGACAAATATTGACATAATCATCATCACTTTCTTCACACTCGTATCACTTCAAGTTTCTGCTTTAAGTGCTTTTCAATATTTCTTAGCTTTTCCTTTCTTTCTCTTTAGCAAAGGACAGTTAGGTCTAATGTGTTCCTTTTTCTTGCATTCAAAGTAGATCACATCCTTAATGGATTCATCATTCTCAGCTGATTTATTTTGTAGCTTTTGAGAACTTTGTTTCTTCGGATTAAATTTTTTTCCCTTTCTGTTTAGTTTTCTGAACCTTCTTATCATGAGAGCAAGCTCTTAATCGTCCATATCGTCTTCAGAATCTGTGACATCGGAATCATCATTAGATTTTAATGCAATGGCTTTCTTACCTTTGGGATCTTCATCTTCATTGATTTGCTCCACTTCATAAGACTGAAGAGTGCCAACCAATTCATCAACAGAGAGTGGCATAATTCTTTGTGTCTCCCTTATTGAGGTCTTTATGTGGTTCCAATATTTGGAAAGCCTATGCAGTAACTTGTTGACCTTCATGGGTCTAGAAATTGATTGACCTTAATACTCAAGACCATTAATGATTTCTGTAAAATAACTAAACATGTCAGTGATAGATTCTCCTGGTTTCATCTTAAATACTTCATATTGACCAAGTAGAATATTGATTATGGTTTCTTTCACTCGATCAGTTGCTTCATAGGTGATGTGCAATTTATCCTAGACTTCTTTAGCTGTTACACAAGAAGATATTATGTTATATTCAGTTGGAGATAATGCACAATATAATGAATAAATTGCTTTTGCATCAAGAGCTTGTCTCTTGGTTATCTCTTCTTGAGTCATTTCGCTGGGCTCAATAGCTTATTTTCCTCTTTTTGAGACTGTTGCAGTTTTAGGAATGATTAATTTATTTACCACATCCCATTCCAGAGGATTTTTTGATCTTAGGAATGCCTTCATCTTATTTTTCCATATACTGTATTCATTTTCATCAAAATAAGGCGGTCTGGTGTTGTTTTACCCTTCAACCAGACCTGGAGCCAACATACTAGCCATGGATCGTTAACTCTGAAATAAAAAACACTTTAACTTAAATGAGTACACAGGCTCTGATACCAATTGTGAAAGCTAGTACGAGCACCTAGAGGGGGTGAATAGGTGCGAAAATAAATTTTGCAGAGTAAATAGTATAATTTTACTTTTAAACCAACTCTATTTAGCAATAGATTATGAATAGGAAATTAGACTCTAATAATCAAATAGAATTACGATCAAAGTAAAAGAGCTTAGGGAAGAGAATAAGAATACAAGGTTTATAGTGGTTCGGCTTAATCTAAGTCTACGTCCACTCTTCCGCACTGATAGCCCATCGGTTGGATTTCACTAAGAAACAAAATAGTTGTTACAGTATATCTCTTCCTTGATTCCACAGTGTAGAAACTCTGCTACACTTCCTCAAGGTCTCACAGAAGTATAAACTCTCTTTTGAGTACAATTTTACGCTCAACAATTGAATTGACAAAGAACAAGGAGCTTCAGACTTTAGAATTCTTTTATCGCGCACACACTCGAACAATTGGAATGTCTTCCTTATATACTCCTCCATGCCTTCATACCCGTTGGCACTTACCAAAGGAGTTCTTCCAATCTACCAGTTTGACAGAATCAATTAGGGAGATTTCGAGTTATTAAAGGAATATGACGATAGCCCACCAATCCGCTCGCCCATACAATCAAGATCTAGGTTTCCATAAGTAGAACCTTCCAAGTATGCTTCGCCAAACAACGAATCTAAATTACCCGAATTGAAATTAAAACGAATAATAGATTCCAAGATGCTATCTCCAGCTGAGAGATTTTCTTCAATCGATAGAATCTAATCCTTAACAAAATACTCGTTCTGGATAAGTCTTCTTCGACGGTCTAGAAACAGTAAATGAGGATAGACTTTGAATCTTGAGTTTGGCGATTTGACGATCTTTAGACTTTGACTAAAGAGTCTACAAGTCTTCAGATTAGACTGATGGAAACGTTTTGTCAGCTTTAAAACGCACAAGGAAGTTTTCTCCAACAAGTTCATCCAATTCCAGCTTACGGCGCTCACCTCAGCTCTAGCAATTACCATGGTAGCTGCACTTTCATTAGGCAGCTTACCGCTAACAGCAGTCTAGTTATTATGAGTGAGTCTAATCGTGCATATATAAGGCGCCTTGGCCCTTGATGGTCTACCGACTGATTACCTCATGCATAAGCATCCTGTGGCTGGGGATGATCCGCTTGTAACCAACATTATGTGGAGAAAACTGGTAGCTCAAGCATCATATGAGGTAACAGTCCTTTTGATACTACAGTTCAAGGGGGAACTTCTCCACGTGAATCAACAGGTCAAGAACGCATCGATCTTTAACGCTCTCATCCTCTGTCAAGTTTTCAACCTATTCAATTGCAGGAAGCTTGAAGAGATCACATCTTCAAGGGGACGTTCAGATGCGACAAATGGGTTTGGGCTGCTTCAGGAGGGATAGTCATCACTCAAGTGGTGATGATGGAACTCTTGGCGAGTGCATCGCAATGGGAGCCATTTCATGGCCTCTTAGTTGGGTTGTTAAGTGCAACCCAGTACTTGAGAGACCCTTCAAAAGCTACATGAAGTGGAAGAAGTAGATGCAGGCTAAGCACATCCTGAATGAGAACATAATGTTCAGTCTATTCCTACTAATTAGATTTGGGCTCAAGTCCAAAAAAGAGCAGCGAGTCTACTCCTGTCCTGACCGTGTTGACTCCAACAAAGAGCACCTGGTGTCTTCAAGTAGCGACATGTTTCTGAAGACGTGATGCCCCAATGTAATGCCCTCTGTTTTCATCTTCCTTTTAAGTTTCTTGCAGATACTACTATGATCAGATCTCAAACAATTGAAGATTTCTATGACCAGAACTGAATTCCATATAGTATTGCAGGATAATAGTTGAGGTGAACACTATATATTTGGCATTGAATGTAGTAATAGCTACTCAACAAGAGCTCTTCTCAGATGATAGGATCAAAATTGCAAGTCATTTTCACCAAAATCAGAGTAAATTTTGATGTTATATACATTTTGGTATTACTTATTGACAATGGCAACAACCAAGTGTAATCAAAGATACTCCCATCATGTGGGATGGTGAGTCTCACGGAACTATTTACCGGTGGCCGCTGATTGCTCTCGCCGAGCCCCGTGAGTGTTCCACGATCCACGCCAAGCCCGCAAGGACCACCTCCCTCTATCTCTTCCTCTGGTCCGAAGGGGAGAGGGGAGTAAGCAAGTCATCGAAAGAGCAACACATTAAAGAGTGAAAATCAACTAAAAACTCAATCGTTCAGGGAAATTGCACTCATCAAAATTTCCTACATCGAGTAGCCTTAACTGCCTCGACGTTCCAACAAGAAACTGGAAAATATTTCAGATCTGCTCATTTCAAAACAAATCGTTACCTAAATTTCCGAATCTCATGCTTGTGGCCAAAGTTCTGTACATAATTGTGCACCTCGAATCCTATTGGAATAGGGGTAATAACACTGCCATTCTTTTGCCCGAAGGATGCAGACTCAAGCTATACCCAAAAGTCTAGCTCCCAAAAGTCTTCGTCAATAAGGCTCTCACTCAAATGGCCATTACCTGAGGGTCTTGATGAAACGAAAGATGAAAGGAACGAGCAACCATGGCCTAATGAGTAATGTATATCTCTTCTAAACAAATCGAGTATATACTATGCATGTTTATAGAGCTATACCAAAACTCAAGATCCTAAATCCAATGTATAACAACTTACAAGATCAAATTACAGCATAATTATACTGGTAGCAAAAATACCATTTTCATCAATAATATCAAAATAAATAATCAATGATCTAGTCCACTGACTAATGTTATCAAATCATATATTAATGGTTTTCATTCCATGGACTAATCTCAAATCATGTATCAATAGTCTATTTTATTGACCAAGCTCGTATCACATAATACCTTAGGTTACGTTTGGTCATTCGAATTTCTAATCAAGATAAGATTGGATAGAATAGAATATGAAATCCTATGGTTTTTTTTTTTTTATATATTATGTCCATTGTTTGGTATATCACGGTATTAAAGTCAGATATATTCACATCATATCATGTAATGGCATATCATTGTAAATAGAGATGGTGAAAATATCTCGTAATACTATTCCTTAATTTATTTTTATTTTATTTTTCCTCTTTTTTATATTATTTTCTTTATTATTTATTTAATCCCCTTTCCAGCTTGTTCGTGTTCCAAGCAATCCTAATTCCATTCTCTTTTCGTATCTACCTTTTTAATGCTAACAAAAAGGGGGAGAGATGTTGTGCGAATTTGAGATTTGAGATTTAACTCTTGACTCTTTTGATTGACTTTACTTTTGTTTGGCTGTCTGGTTGTGACTGGATTTGGATTTGGATTGTTTGATCGTTTGTTTATTTTAAGCATTATTGGTATTTCATGGCAAAGATAGTTGCTCATTTACAGGACTGACTTATTTCTTGTGGATGCAGATTTTAATGTTATCTTTACTAAGCTAATTATCTTTTGTGAGATATCCATGTTTGCTTGAGTATTGTTTTGCAGGTCAAAGATATCCAAATCTATAGGAAACTTTTGTCACCATCAAAAGGGGGGAGATTGTTGGAGAAAACTTCATTGAGTATTTTGAAGCTAACAAAACGTTTCCATCAGTCTAGTCTGAAGACTTGCAGACTCTTTCATCAAAGTCTGAAGACCGCCAAACCGCCAGACTCAAGACTTAAAGTCTATCCTCATTGACAATTTCTAGACTGTTGAAGAAGACTTATCAAGAACTGAATATTTTGTTAAGGATTTGATTCTACCGATTGAAGAAGATCTCTTGGCTGGATATAACATCTCGGAATCCATTATTCAAATTAAGATTGATTCAGGGATTTTGGATATGTTGATTGACGAAGTATACTTGAAAGGTTCTACTTATGGAAACCTAGATCCTGATTGTATAGGAGAGCATGATTGGTGGGCTATCGTCATATTCCTTAAATAACTCGAAATCTCCCTAATTGATTCTGTCTAACGGGTAGATTGGAAGAACTTCTTTGGAAAGTGTCAACGGGTGTGATGGCATGAAGGAGTATATAAGGAAGACGTTCCAGTTATTTGAGTGTGTGCGCGATAGAGAAATTCAAAAGTTTGAAGCTCCTTGTTCTTTGTCAATTTGATTGTTGAGCGTGAACTTGTACTCAAGAGAAAGTTTATACTTCTGAGAGACCTTGAGGAAATGTAGTAGAGTCTCTACACTGTGAATCAAGAAAGAGTTATACTGTAGCAACTTTTTTGATTCTTAGTGAAATCCAGCCGGTGGGCTGTCAATGTGGAAGAGTGGACATAGGCTTGGACTAAGCCGGACCACTATAAACCTTGTGTTCTTATTCTCTTCCTACTTTCTTCTACTTTGATCGTAATTCTATTTGATTATTAGAGTCTAATTTCCTTTTGATCATTAAGCAGCATTGATTTAAAAGCAAAATTATATACTTTACTCTGCAAAATTTGTTTTCGCACCTATTCACCCTCCTCTAGGTGCTCGTACTAACTTTCACAATTGGTATAAGTGCTTGTGTACTCACTTAAGTTGAAGTGTTTTTACTTCAAAGTTAATGATCTATGGCTAGTATGTTGGCTCCAGGTTTGGTTGAAGGGCAAAGTAATACCAGACCGCCTTATTTTGATGGAAAGGAATACAACATATGGAAAAACATGATGAAGGCATTCCTAAGATCAAAGGATCCTCCGGAATGGGACGTGGTAGACAAAGGAATCATTTCTAAAGCTGCAACAGTCTCAGAAAGAAGAAAAGAAGTTGTTGAGTCTAGGGAAATGACTCAAGAAGAGATAACCAAGAGATAAGCTCTTGATGCAAAAGCAATTTATTCTTTATATTGTGCATTATCTCCAATTGAATATAACAGAATATCTTCTTGTGAATCAGCTAAAGAAGTTTGTGATAGATTGCACATCACCTATGAAGGAATCGATCGAGTGAAAGAAACCAGAATCAATATTCTACTCAGTCAATATGAAGCATTCAAGATGAAACTAGGAGAATCTATCACTGACATGTTTAGTCGTTTTATAGAAATTGTGAACGGTCTTGAGTATCAAGGTCAACCAATCTCTAGACCCATGAAGGTTAACAAGTTACTGCGTGGACTGTCCAAAAATTAGAATCACATAATGACCTCAATAAGGGAGATACAAAGAATCATGCCACTCTCTGTTGACGAATTGGTTGGCACTCTTCAATCTTATGAAGTAGAGCAAATCAATGAATATGAAGATCCTAAAGGTAAGAAATACATTGCATTAAAATCTAATGATGATTCTGATGTCACATATTCTAAAGATGATATGGACGATGAAAAGCTTGCTTTCATGATAAGAAGGTTCAGAAAACTGAATAGAAAGGGAAGAAGATTCAATCCAAAGAAACAAAGCTCTCAAAAGCTACAAAATAAATTAGTTGAGGATGATGAATCCAACAAGGACGTAGTCTGCTTTGAATGTAAGAAAAATAGCCACATCAGACCCAACTGTCCCCTGCTGAAGAGAAAGAAAGGAAAAGCTGAGAAAGATCGAAAGACACTTAAAGTGGAAACTTGAAGTGATACCGAATGTGAGGAAAGTGATGATGATTATGACAATATTTGTCTCATGGTACAATCAAACTCAAATTCAGACTCTGAGACAAATTCAGACTCAGATAGTGAAATCGAGGTAAGTAATTTAAAAATTCCTACTAAAGTCTCTAAATACATTGATGAATTGTGTCTCAGTCTCAAAACCTCTCTCAAAAGGATTTCTGAACTTAAAATGGAAAATTTTGCACTGAAGCAACAGGAGATTATTTGGAAAAAAAAGGTCGAAAGTTTAGATAAAAATGTTATTACTTTGAAAGAAAATGCAGACAATCTTTCAAAATAAAATTTTTTTTTGAAAAATGATATCTCGAGTATTTCTAAAAGGTTCTTTATAGGGTTTGAGAAATTAGAAAAGATTCTTTCAGCATAAAGACCTTACTTCAACAAATCAGGTTTGGGAATGACTGCTGAAACCATTCCTCTAATTGATTTTCCTAAGGTAAATGAAAGAATTAAACAAAGACTTACAAAAGATTCTTACAAAAATCATTTTCAAAATTTTTTTGTAAAACCTGTAGGCCGCAGTACTCTAAAATGTTCTAAGTGCAATAGCTCAGATCATTTTGAGAAAGAATGTTCTATAGTTTGGAAACCTGTTAAGAAGGTTTGGGCAAAGACCGTATATTACACTAACACCAATTGACCTAAGAAAATATAGATACCAAAGAAAGCTTGAGTTTCTTTTTTTAAATGCAGGTCACTATCAAGAAAAATGTTAAATGGTACTTCAATAGTGGATGCTTGAGACAAATGACATCACACTCAAATTGTTTCATAAAACTTGTGCAAGTTAATGGTGAAAAAGTCTCTTTTAGAGGAAATAGCAAATGCAGAATTGTAGGATACGGAACCGTAAAGATTGGAAACCTTACGATCAGTAATGTTTCCTTAGCGGAAGGACTCAACTACAACTTGCTGAGTATCAGTCAACTGTGCAACATAGGTTTCAAAATCAATTTTCAAGAAGGAATATGTTCAGGAACTAGTAAAGACTCCTCTCAAACTTTCACAGGGCGAAGACATGGGAATATCTACCTCTTGGATATCAAACTAGATAAAGCCCAATGTATAATCTCAACTCAAGAGGAAGTAAATTTATGACACGGAAAACTTGGGCATATCAAGATGAAATAAATAGCCAAAATTTCAGCAAAGAAGCTTGTTTGTAGACTACCTAAATTGACATATCAAAAGTCTGATCTATGCACACCATGCATGTTGGGAAAACGAGTAAGAAATTCATTCAAACCAATAAATCAAGTATCTACTAATTGTGTACTACAGCTCTTACATATGGATCTCTTTGGACCAACCAGAACTCAGAGCATTGGAGGTAAGAAATATTGCCTAGTAATTGTGGATGATTATTCATGATTCACTTGGGTATATTTCCTGGCAAGTAAGTTTGAAACATTTTCTTATTTTATAAAATTTGCTAAGAAATTCCAAAATGAGAAATGGTATGTTATTTCAAGTATACGAACAGACCATGTAGGTGAATTTGAAAATCAAGACTTTGCTAAATTTTATGATGAATCTGGCTTTCAGCATGTGTTCTCTTCACCATATACTCCAGAGCAAAATGGAGTTATGGAAAGGAAGAATAGATCACTGCAGGAAATGACTAGAACTCTTTTAATTGAAAGTAACATTTTCTCTCATTTTTGGGCTGAAGCAGTTTCTACAGCGTGCTATATTATTAATAGTCTTTATAAGGCCTATTATGGAGAACACTCCATATGAGTTATTCAAAGGAAAGAAACCAATTGTTTCGTATTTTCATGTGTTTGGATGCAAATGTTTTATATTGAAAAGTGCAAATGATCGAGTTGATAAGTTTGAAGAAAAATCAGACGAAAGCATATTCCTTGGATATTCAACCATCAGCAAAGCTTACAGAGTATTCAACAAAAAGACTCAATCTATGGAGGAATTGATGAATGTCAAATTTCAAGACTTTATGCAAAATCAATCGATTTCGACTCAACCTGAAGAATCTGAACCTACTCTAGACTCTACAAAGTCTAAATCTCCAGAAGCAACTCAGACTTCAGAAGACCAGCAACAAATGATCATTGAAGAACGAAATAAAAAAATAAAAATAAAAGATCAACAGTCTAACAAATCGACTAGCAACTGGAAGCACAAGTCTAGGCATCCCAAAGATCTCATTATTGGTGATATTAATGAAAGAATTTGCACAAGATCCAAAAGGCGTGAAGAGTCTAGTGCTATGACTCTTATTTCTGAAATAGAACCCAAGAGCATAGAAGAAGCTTTATCTGATGAAAGCTGGATTGAAGTTATGCAAAAAGAACTCAGACAATTCAATATCAATGACGTCTGGGAATTGACTCCTAAATCAAAAGGCAAATCTATCATTGGAGCTAAATGAATTTTTAGGAATAAGATGAACGAGAAAGGAAAAGTCGTAAGGAACAAAGCAAGACTCGTGGCTAAATGATATACGCGGGAAAAATGGACAGACTATGGTGAGACTTACACACTAGTAGCAAGGTTAAAAGCAATTAGATTATTACTTGCTTTTGCTTATTATAAGAATTTAAGGTTATTCCAAATGGACGTCAAAAGCACTTTCCTAAATGGATTTATCCAAGAAGAAGTCTATGTGGAACAGCCTCCTAGTTTTAAAGACCCAAGGAAACTAGACTTTGTATTCAAACTAAAAAATGCTCTATATGATTTAAAGCAAGCACCTCGAGCTTGGTATGACAGACTAAGTAAGTTTTTAATCTAAAATGGCTTTATTAAAGGTAAAGTAGATACTACATTGTTTATCAAAAGAGAAAACAAAAGCTTTTTACTTGTTCAAATTTATGTTGATGATATTATTTTTAGATAATCTAATGAAAATCTGTGCAAGAAATTCTCTAAGTCTATGCAGGATGAATTTGAAATGAGCATGATGGGTGAACTAACATTTTTTCTCGAGCTTCAAGTGAAACAATTGGAGGATGGAACTTTTATTCATCAAGAAAAATATGCTAAAGAACTTGTCAAAAAGTTTGGACTGGAGAATTGCAAAAAGACTAATATACTAATGTCAAGTTGCTTGAAGCTGGACAAAGATGAAGGTGGAAAGAAAGTTTACAAGAAGCTATACAGGAGTATCATTGATTCACTTCTTTATCTTACTGCTTCTAGACCTGACATTCTGTTTAGTGTTTGTATCTGTGCCAAATTTCAATCAGACTCTAAAGAATCTCATTTAAGTGCTACAAAACATATTATCAAATACATTGCCATTCAACCTCAAATTTAGGTCTTTGGTATCCTAAAGAATGAGACTTTACTCTTCTTGGATATTCAGACGCAGACCTAGCAGAATGTAAAATTGATAGAAAGAGCACCTCGGGCACCTGTCAATTGCTTGGTAACATGACAGTATCTTGGTTTTCAAAGAAGTAAAGTATTGTAGCTCTTTCTACAGCAGAAGCAGAGTATGTAGCTCTTGAAAGTTGTTGTTCACAAATTTTGTGGATAAAACAACAGTTAAGAGACTTTGAAATTGAAGATTCGTGCACTGAAATCAAATGTGACAACACCAGCGCCATCAATCTCACCAAAAATCCAATTCTTTATTCAAGAGCAAAGCATATAGAGATTCGACATCATTTCATTAGAGATCATGTTCAAAATGGAGAAGTATCAATTCAGTTTATTGATTCAAAGAATCAATTGGCATACATTTTTACAAAGCCTTTGGAGAAAAATCAATTTGAAGTTATTCGTTCCAAACTCAATATCTTAAAGTCTGAAGAAGTTCAAACCTAGGGGTAAAAGTCTAAAGACACTCGGTTTCTGCCGATCAAGATTCATGACTCTTGGAATCTCTCAAAGATTGTGAAGAATGTCGTCCCAAAGAAAGTCTTCGAGGATTGCAAATGGGGGACCACAACAAATGCGTGAGGGTCTTATGCATTTTGACCTCACCGAGGAAGAGGAATCTCTTAGACAGCGGCAGAGCCCACAACATTCTTAACAGCGTCCATCTCCTCCATCTAGACCTTAGAATATTGATCATCGAACAAAGGAAGAAGTCATCGAAGATGCAGAACTTGTAAGATCTCAAAAGCCCGCTTTTATTTTTAAGCTTTACTGTGCTTTGAAGAAGGGTGGTACTCCCTTGAATTATATTGATGAATTCTTGAAAGAGAAAATGTATCAAAATGAAACCCACTTTTTACGCACAATAAAACGATTAAGAATTGCTCTTGCGGGGTCAGCAGAAGAAGCATTTGCAAAATATCTCAAGCGATCGACGTGTTGGAGGGTTGAGTCAACCTGATGGGAATGATGATGATAAGATGTATACTCATTTTAAGCTTAGAATGGATGTTGCGGCAAAAATCCGAAGCAAAAGGATAGATTTGTTTCGCTCGGAGGAAGACAAGCGACTATACTTTAAGTTGCTAAAAGCATGGTGTGATTAACTTTAGAAGTGTGGACTTTGAGTTTCTTGATTCTCTAAATGTTAAGCTGCGAGAGAAATTCAATCTTCTTCAACTAGAACGGTTTTATCTGAAACGACAAAGGCTCATGCTGAACTCATTGCTTACTTCTATTCTAATCTAAGTTTTTTGGATGCGAATAGATTCTCTTTCAATGTTCGAGATCAGGACTATGTATTTGACATGGATATATTGGCTGATGTGATTGGGGTTGAAAGAGGGAAATTCCAACCAATTAGTGTGTCTATTGGACGTGCGACGGTAGAGCTTGTTTGGGATAGAATGGCGGAAGGAAAGATTTCATATTTGAGGATGAATGCCTCAAATATTTTGCTTCACAAGATAGTGATCAACTGCCTTAGACCCAAATCGAGTTTGAAGACCGATGTTTCAAACTCGAAGGCAAAGCTGATGTATGCCATTAATGCTATCAAAAAGTTCTCTCTTCCATACACTATCATGTTCCACATGTACAGAACTATGGTGAAAGACAAGGGACAACTTCCTTACTCAGCACTTGTCACTAAGTTATTCAGACATTTGAACATTTAGCTTCCCAGGATTTTATGTGTTCGAACATGCGATCAAATGGTGGTGGGACTGAAAATGGTCTCCAAAATGCATCTAAAGGAACTTAACAAGGCTTTGGAGCGATTCAAGGAGAAAACCCCTATCAAGACTCACCTAGTCTCTTTGGCTGCAAAACGGAAAGGGAAGGAGCCCATGGTTGCTCCATTCAAGAAAAGCAGAGCACTCATCTTGGAGGATGAAGAGGATGAGGATGATATCATAGTTTCTACTCTTGCATTGAAAAACTTAAGTCATTTTGTTCCAGAGACAGAGGAGAGACAAGATCAAGATAGAGAAGAGATTGAACAAAGGAGTGGAGAGAGAGAATCAATGGAGAAAGAAGCATAGGAAGAAAGGATTGCAGAAGAAGAAGAGGGCAGAGGTGAACAAGAGGAAACAGAGCATGAAGAATATTTCTCACCGCTTGTAAGCAATGAAACAGGGGGAGATGCTGAGAAAAGAGGTACATCTTCAATTGTTGCTACTAGTGAATGAGTTAGTCGTTCACCTATAGATCCGAGAAGATATCTATACCTCTCAATTCCATGAGGAAGGCCATGAGGTTTCATCACCAAATCTGAGTGATCGTGCTGACTTACCACCATCTGTCAATACACCTAATGATCGTGCAGAAGCTAGTACTCAGACTGATAATTTCGTAGACTTTCGCAGAGTGCTTGATGTTCTTATGGAGATGCGATGCCAAATTTATGCTTTGGGATGCGAAGTTCAGAACTTGCAGAATGCAGGTCCAGCCTCTTCAGTTTTTTTGCATGATCAAATTCATGCCCTTGCTCTTCAAGTAAAAGCAAATGCCAAGGGTGAAGATGTGGCTCAACTGAAGGAGGATTTGAAAAAGCTAGAAGGGATTGTCTAGTCAATGGGAGATTTCCAGCTTGTTCGTGTTCCAAAGGAATCCTAATTCCATTCTCTTTTCGTATCTACCTTTTTAATGTTGACAAAAAAAGGGGGAGAGATGTGCGAATTTGAGATTTGAGATTTAACTCTTAACTCTTTTGATTGACTTTACTTTTGTTTGGCTGTTTGGTTGTATTTTGGATTTGGATTTGGATTGTTTGATCATTTGTTTATTTTAAGCACTATTGGTATTTCATGGCAAAAATAGTTGCTCATTTACAGGACTAACTTATTTCCTGTGGATGTAGATTTTAATGTTATCTTTACTAAGCTAATTATCTTTTGTGAGATATCCACGTTTGCTTGAGTATTGTTTTGCAGGTCAAAAATATCCAAATCTGCAGGAAAGTTTTGTGACCATCAAAAGGGGGAGATTGTTGGAGAAAACTTCCTTGAGTGTTTTGAAGCTGACAAAACGTTTCCATCAGTCTAGATTGAAGACTTGCAGACTCTTTCATCAAAGTTTGAAGACCGCCGGACCGCCAGACTCAAGACTTAAAGTCTATCCTCATTGGCAGTTTCTAGATCGTCGAAGAAGACTTATCAAGAACTGAGTATTTCGTTAAGGATTTGATTCTATCGACTAAAGAAGATCTCTTGGCTGGATATAGCATCTCGGAATCTATTATTTAAATTTAGATTGATTCAGGGATTTTGGATTTGTTGATTGGCGAAGTATACTTGGAAGGTTCTACTTATGGAAACCTAGACCCTGATTGTATGGGCGAGCAGGATTAGTGGGCTATCGTCATATTCCTTAAATAACTTGAAATCTCTCTAATTGATTATGTCCAATGGGTAAATTGGAAGAACTTCTTTGAAAAGTGCCAATGGGTGTGATGACATGAAGGAGTATATAAGGAAGACGTTCCAGTTATTCGAGTGTGTGCGTGATAAAGAAATTCCAAAGTTTGAAACTTCTTGTTCTTTGTCAATTTGATTGTTGAGCGTGAACTTGTATTCAAAAGAGAGTTTGTACTTCTGAGAGACTTTGAGGAAGTGTAGCAGAGTCTCTACACTATGAATCAAGGAAGAGCTATACTGTAACAACTCTTTTGATTCTTAGTGAAATCCAGCTGATGGGCTGTCAGTGCGGAAGAGTGGGCGTAGGCTTGGACTAAGTCGAACCACTATAAACCTTGTGTTCTTATTCTCTTCCTAATCTCTTATATTTTGATCGTAATTCTATTTGATTATTATAGTCTAATTTTCTTTTCATAATCCATTATTAAGCAGTGTTGATTTAAAAGCAAAATTATATACTTTACTTTGCAAAATTTGTTTTCGTACCTATTCACCCCCCTCTAGGTGCTTGTACTAATTTTCACACCATACATGTACATCACTTATATTACCCACATATGCACCATTTACTTCCCAAATTCATGATACATAATCCATATATCATGTTTAACCACTAATTCACATGGCACATATTCTAATTATCATTTTTAACCATTAATCTACATGGCACATCATCCAAATATCATGTTTAACCCCTAAATCACATGGCACATAACCTAAATAACATAGCTAACCACTAATCCACATGGCACATTATCCAAATGACATAGATAATCACTAATCCACATGGCACATCATCCAAACAACATGTTTAACCCCTAAACCACATGGCACATGACCTACATGAAATGTTTAACCACTAAACCACATGGCACTTCATCCAAACAACATGTTTAACCCCTAAACCAAATGGCACATAACCTAAATAACATGTTTAACCACTAAACCACATGACACATCACTTAAATAACATAGATTACCACTAATCCGCCCTAAAATACTTCATAAATGCAACGAAAGCCCTAATCAAAGGCTAGAAAGCTACTCACTGATGACTTGGGCCACGAAACACATTGGAGGAGAAGACTACGAGGCCAGATAGCAGCTGGATGGCGGTCCGATGGTTGCATGATGGTGATCCGGCGGTGGTATGATGGAGCAAGAGGGTAGTTTGGCATCGGGGGTTCGATGGGTGGTTGCTGACGAGTAAAACAAGAGGAAAAATGGAAGAAACAAGCTTGAAAAAGAGAGAAATTGAAGGGTGGGGTTTGGTGGTGGTGAGGAGAGAGAGAAAGTAAGCTTAAGAACAAAAAAGTGAGGAAAAATGAGAGAGAATGAGGGAGAGAGAGAGGTATTGTCTCTCATTAATACCCCATCACTTCCCTTGTCTCTTGTCCATCAAGGTTGCCCAATCTAGAATCAAAATCTAGTATTAAATGGGACGATTTGTACTCAAGTGGTTATGTTAGGTTTAGGTTAGGCTAGGTAGCCTTTTTCCCTTCCTCTTGGTCGCCCAATTCAAGTGCTGCCCCTTCCTTGCCCTTCTTCCATTTTTATCATTTTGTCTTTAGTCCATTGGAAGGGCACTTTGGTCATTTCACCAAAATCTCGTACTATTCATGCATTATTAATGTCCTTTAGTGTATTTAATGCCAAAATTGTGTCAAAAAGAGCTTGATGGGCTTTGGGAGGCCCATGGTCCTCCCTTGGCCGCCCATCTCTTAGGTGTGTGGGCCTCGGGCCACCCACTTGGGCTCGGGCCCAATGGGTTCTCGTCCGTGGCCCGTTTTCATTTTTCCGCACTCATATGCCCTTACCAATGAAAATCAAGTTTTCACCCCTAAATGTTTTTTTTTTTTTTCCTGATGTCCTTGTGGCCTATCAATCCTCAAGACACTCTCGTCTAACGATCACTTGTCAGAATAATTTCGTTCTGAAAAATCGAGTCGGAATGAGGATGTCACATGACCAATACATATCAACGGTACAAGGCCCTAGAGGTCACAACCACAAAATTATGTTATCATATAACACTTGGCCCTTGACCGATTATACCAATATTACAATGCCTTAAAGGTGGCTCTAACTAACTTTTGTTCTTGCGTTACACTTAGTCCTTTATCAATCCATATCACAATTAGTTTCATAAATCAAAACATGACCTTTCACAAATCAATTATTTTCACAAAAACCAATCCAGAATTTGTATCATAAATTGATTTCATATATCAAACCAAATCATCTTTCATAAACCATACTTTTGCAAAACGGTTTTGCAAACCCATAATATATTATCTTTCCCAACTTAATTCATCATACATAATATATTTCCCAAGACATTTCTCACACTATTTCAGAATTCATTAATAAACCAATATCATCTAGAAAGGTCTTTCATTAAATGTTTTCCAAATCATTTTAAAACTTATTTCATAAATCATTTCACAATGTAATACATATTTATAAACTTTCACAACACCTTCCATAATATATTTCTCAAACCATTCTCAAATAATAAAAAAGGAGTAAATGCCTAATCTAGATTTTTATGCAATAAAAATGTTATTTCATAACTTATTCACTTAAATTGACAACACGCAACTAAACTAACTGACGATTTCGTAGGAATTGATGTCAAAACTTAATAAAACATTACCTTAACAACGAAATGGCTATATTAAGCTTAAATGCTTAGCGACTCCTATATGCTAACAAAATGACTCGAACATGTCCAAAAATTGCTTGTCTAATGTCGTTAGTCAAAACCATTCACAATGCAAGCTTAAGCACGGAGCTTGGTCGTGCCATAACTCTCTCCACCGAACTCCATTTTCAAATGATTTCATAGTCAAACAAAAGCCCTTTTGAAACACTAGAAGACCCACAAATCGGCTACTCAAAATTGTGCTGAATTGCCAAAATTCGGCTTGAAAGTCATTGGATGTGCTCTGTTCTTCACTCATAATCTACTTTAAAATTTTGTTTTGGGCAAATCGTATGTCTAAATTAAGTTACGTAAAATTCTACGGCTCCACAATAGCTTAAACTATCATTTATGTATTATATGTAATCCAACAACTTCTCAATCAAAACTTGTAGCTTCAAATCGACCTAACTTCGAATTTGTGCCCTAACTTTGAATATTATTTTGATTAGACGAAAAAAAATGGCGGGATCACTTACCAGACGTGCGAATAGGAGTTAAATTGACTTATCGAGGTTTCCTTTGTGACGAGGGGCGAAACCCTCTTCTTTCTTTTCCTTTCTTTTTCCACCCTTTCCTCTCCTTCCTTTTGCGAGCTCTCGGTCTTCCTTCTCTGCGTTGCTTTTCCTTGTAATTGATACGAAGTCCGCGTTTTTCTTTTTGTTTTGACTTTTCAACGATTTTTTCTTTCTCCCTTTTGACCTGGTCAAAACCCATATTTACATAATAATTAATATCTCTATCTAAAATTTCTGTCACGCCCCGAACCCCGAGACACGTGGAACAACCCGCCATGGTCATGCAAACGCGACATTCCCAGGTAGTGTCGCCGACCCCAATATTTAATTATTAAAGCGCATGCGGAACGTTTTAAGAACCCCTGACAGAAACTCGCGGGATAGGACAGTAGGAAGAATTAATTCAAAATCAAACGAGCATAATTCCATACATCATCGACAATCCAAGTCTTAATTACATCAACAGGATCCGGAGGCTATATGCACCAAAAATGGGTTAGAGTTTATGTGCATCAAAAGAAAGGAGTCAGCCTACATAGCAAGGATCAGTCCGCCAAAAGAAAGTCAACCACCCTAGAAACTGTGTCAGCCCCATTGGACGATCCTACGTCCTCGGATCGACACCCAAGATTGCGGGGCGAGGCATTGATCACTCCACCGGTAGGAAGGTCCGCCACGCCTTCGCCCAGATGGCATTCAAGACGCCCGATGGAATATCCATGCTATCTAGTGGGCCGACCCTAACACCATCTCGTCCGTACGATACCAAGCTCTAAACAAGTATGGAATTTGTCATGCACGTTCACCCGGACCCGGATGAGGGTCCTAATCAACAGATAGACCCAAGGACTCCGGGGTCGGGAGCACTCTCCGTCCACCGGTCGATCTCTCGTCGGTAGGCCACTCATCTCCGGGGTCTCGCCATCTATGGTCCCGTAATATTTTTCCCCAAACCGGGATGAGACTTTGTCTCAGCAAGTTCACCCTCCTAAACCCCTATTAGAAAGTAAATACACCCCAAAGTAGTTCAGCCACGACATCAAGAAGACTTACCTCGTCTTAGCCCTCATCTCAGTGTTAGCACAGCTTTATATAATTCAACCACGTGCAATTATGATAACCAAACAACCATGGCACAATCACATTATCAAACAATTCAACCACTTGGATCGTCTCAGCGATCAATCGACTCGGTCGATTACATGTCATTCTAGCAAATCAAGCATTGCTCTTAATTACGGCCCTACAGGAAGGTACAACAACCAGTGGCAATCACGGCCCCACTCGGCACGACCTCTAATTAGGTGGTCAATCACGGCCTCACTGGGCACGACCTCTCATAGGTGGTCCATCCCGGCCTCACTCGGCACGACCTCTCATAGGTGGTCCATCACGGCCCTATTAGGCACGACCTCTAGTAGGTGGTCAATCACGGCCCCATTAGGCACGACCTCTCTTAGGTGGTTCATCGCGGCCCTATTAGGCACGACCTCTCATAGGTGGTTCATCACGGCCTCACTAGGCACGACCTCCAATCGGTGGTTAATCACGGCCTCACTAGGCACGACCTCTAATAGGTGGTCAATCATGGCCAATCTCCCATAAACTCCTACACTTAGGGTTTTCTAAAGAATCCTCATAAATCACAATCACACTCAATTCGCCACAACCAATCATCAATTTCAATTTCTATATGCACAGTTGAAACGATCGGCACGACATTCGAGCAACTAGGGTAAAAATAAATTTTTCGAGTTTTTTTTTTTATAAAAAATTATTTTTATGAATTTCGGAATAAATATATTATTAAATAATCCATCAATTTCGAAGTATTTATTTAAATCATAAATAAACTCCTTTAAGTCACATCAAGGTTATTTAAAAATAAACATACCTAACCATTAAACCAAACACCATTTATCTTAATAAATCCTCTTAATATAATCCATACAAATTAAACCAATCTATCCACCTAATCACAATCAACCTAAGCTAAACCTACTTAGGGCATCATTAACTCGCTAATCGCGGATTAGTGAGGTAAACTCACCAGAATCGCTTTCCGATGGGTCTCCGCGAAGAGCACGACGACGCCGACGACAAACCTACACGGATCAAGACCAAACAAGCATCAAAAGGGGACCAAAATGAGCCCGGAAGATCCTAGATCTTGCTGGTTTTTCTTTCCAGCACTAACCGAGCTTGAGGGGATGGCGGAACGGCGACGGAACGGTGGAGAAACGGTGGCGGCGTGCGGCGGCGAGACGGCGACGGTGGGCGAGGCGGTGACGAACGGCGACCAGCAGCTCGGCGAGGGGACGGAGGCGACGAAGGCGCGACTTGCTCGCACCCGGGGCCTCACACGCGAGGCTTCGCACGCGGACGAGCGGCGACGGAGCGCGTGCGCGACGGCGACGACGGAGGCGCGGCGGCGTGCGGACGGCGAAGAAGCGGACGGCTCGGGCGAGGGAGGATCCGGCGATGGCTTCTCCTTCGTTTTTCTTTCTTTCCCTCCCAATCTCTCTCCTCTCAAGGTTGAAGATGAAGTGGATGGGACACCCCCACTTTTGGTGGGCCAATCGGCGGCGACACTTGTCAAGCTCTCCTCAATTTCGGCCTCCACCATGACATCACCTCCGTGATGTCATTATCCACTAACTCAATTCCTCACAACATCTTTCAATAGGTCCAATTCATTTTCCGCCTGGGTCCAAGCTCTTGCACATTTAATTATTTCAATTTCCATCAATTCTCTTCCAATTGAGTCCAAATTAAAGTCCATAAATTAATCCAATGTTCCTAATAGGATTAGCGACACCCTTTGACTTTCAAATTTCATAATTCAATTTCAATTTCACGGTTAATTTCACTCTTCTGTGCGATTTTAGCGCGCCTAGTCCACCGAGTAGCTTTTGGGGAAATTTTCTTGCATCCGACCCGAGGGTGATCAGTCCCCAAGTCTCGATGCGGTAAAATTCCTTAATTACTTTACTCGATAGACTAGTTCTAAGTGGAGTGGCCAACTCGAGAAACGAACTATATGCAGATGAATTGCCCGACTCAATTGACTGAAAAATAAACTTGAGGAAAAATCGGGATGTCACAATTTCAGTTTAATTTCTTCGTAGACAATGGGAAGGTAACGGGTCCGTCACTGTCCCAAATATGACGGAGCCGTCCTCACCTTTAAAATTTCTCAGGAAACCAGCTAAATTGTGTATCCAATTTCCGGAGAAAACATCCCCTAAATTTTAAAAGAAAGTTAAAAGTTCCACGTGGTGAGATGTTCAAGGTGGCCAATTTTTAAAAGAAAGAAGACACATAGGTGGCCACAAGAAAAGGTTACAGAATAACAACAGAAAAAAGGAAGACGAAATTAGTAATCAAAACTTGGATATAATTACGGGATGCAGTTTCTGGGATTTAGAAAATATCCCAATTTTACAGATGATCTGGGACATTTTTTTTCAATTTGGATGTCGTAAGAACATTTTCTAAGCCATCAAAAAGAATTTGTAAAGGAATTTCTAAGTTTGAGATTTGAAAAAAAAAAAAAAAAAGAAGATATACATCTTTGTTGCTTCAAGACAATTCAATGTTCCGCGGTCTTTTCTTTTCCCGCAAAAAAAATTTCTTTTCAGTATTTCTTTGGTTTTGGACCAATGATAATCAATATCTCTCTGATTTCGCAGGGTTTCGACTGCCAATTCCTCACAAATGGAAATTTGTGGTACCGTGGCACCGTTTGTCATGTTAGTGGGCTTAACACCTTAAAAAATCTTTTTTTAACGAATTTGTTGCAATTGTGTCCTGAATTCTTTTTTTCCCCCTAAAATAAAAGTCACAGACTTTCCTTTATGTCTCTGTCCGCCGTTGTCTTTTCCAATTCAGCAAAAAATCCACGTCAGCTGGATTTTAGCACTGTTCATGCTTACTTTTCATCTTCTTCGGTCTTCGGATTAACAGTAAACATTGGGCCTGCTTCGATTATTATTATTATTTTTTTTCCGAGGGTATCTCCTTCGGTCTTCGGATTAACAGTAAACATTGGGCCTGCTTCGATTATTATTATTATTTTTTTTCCGAGGGTATCCTTTACATTTGTGATCTGGGAACGGCTTGAGGGAGTGGTTTGAGGCCAACAAGCCCCATGTAACTCGACGAAGAGAGCTTCGCTCGGGTTTTCAGAATTCCCTCTCTCCCGAGCGGGAGAGCGGTCTTGAGACGTTAGAAAGGAGAATTTATGGCAAAGCCGAAGGCGATGGTGAGCAATTGAGTGGTCTTCTGTGCAGGAGAGGCTTGCAAAGACGTTCGATGGTTGCATGAATTTTTAGGAACTTGGCGAAGATCTCGCGCCTGAAGAAAGAGGAAGAAAGAGGAAGAAAAGGGAGGATAGCGAGAACGGAGATGGACGCAGGGAAGGTGTTCTTAAGAGAGAACAAGTTTTGCTGCGGGGGAGGTGATTGGAGATGAATGAAGAGGAGGAGAGGATTCCTAGTCAAGTTTTGCTGCGGTGCTCTTATCCGTCGGGATCTGAGGTGAGAGTCCACGTAACATATTCTGTTTTAGCTAAATATTCTCCGGCTTTCCCCATGGTTGGAGCATGTTAGTCTTGACGACATAAGCATTATGAAAGAGAGCAACCTTCATGCATCCCTCTCAAGTCCCACGTTCTCATTCATTAATAAATGATACATAGGACTTTACTAGTATAATACTATTTGGATTACTATGAGAATAATAATTTATTGTGAGTTACAAAATTTTAAAGTAAATCTCACAATAATTCATAATTATTATTTATTTGATTTTTTGTGATCCGGAATAGATTATTATTCTTATAGTAGATTAAAAACTATTTATCCAATCAATTTTTTAATACATATGTTTCTGTATGAAAGGGGAGAAAATCAAGAAAGAGAAATGATTGGGTGATGATATTTAATTCATGTGGGAATAACAATATATTTTGATCATAAAAAATTAAATAATAAAAATTTATAAATTATAAATTATTACGGAGTCTTTTTTTAAGAATATATGACTCACAGTAAATTAATTGGGCAAGCTGTCGTTCCAATCGTGGAATTCAAACAAAAAAGAAGAAACTTATGTGGAAAGAGAAGAGAGAGTTCCCATGAAAATGTAGGCAGACGTGTCGGCCCAAACGCGGCCCAAGACCCGGACGCGTTGGTCTTCAACCAATCGACCAATTAAAGGAGCAGCGATGGAGAGATGCTCTGACAATGCCTTTCATTCGAGACGGTGGGAATAAAGCAGGAACATCGGATTCCATTACTTAAACGAACGATATAAAGATGTCCAGTATTGGATTACCATAATGAGGTCGGTAACCACCTGCAGAAGTCAAAAGAAACAGCCCGGCATCAGCATTTGTCCCTCATTTCTGCACGTCCTTTACAGACTTTTCGTCCACTCCACGTCCCGGGCCCGCCGGATGAATGCAAGTAAGCGCGGGTTTGCCACCTTCGTTCCGGGAAACTAACAAGAGATGAGAACGGAAAACTAAATTTGGGTACCGCCATGATTGTCAAAACAACAAAAGGGAAAGAGGAAGACACAGAGCAAAAAGGGTGCGCAGCCAAAGGAATTTTCTTACGCGCAACCCAAACGGTTCCCCATTGTATATAAATACAATGCTAGTGTTGTCTCAAACATCATTCCACATATTACAAAATTGCCCTTTTCGTTGCTAAACTAAACAGCAAACATTGAGTTTTTCTCTTGTCTTGCAATTTGCATTGTGTGGCCCCACCTTATTTGAGGATCACCAAAGCCTGTGTGTCTCTTTCAAGCGATGACGAGCATTCTCCGTCGCAACTTTGTCTGCTATGAGGTCTCTCTCAACTTGCCCGCCATGCACAAGTTTGCCCAGCAATGGCGCTTGGCCTTCGCGACCATATATTGCTCCCGAGCCATTACTAACTCCCCAAAGAAAGCCAGGAAGTTGTCCCCACGAAAATCTCCTTCCTACGCTTTGATTTCGATCCACGTTCCGGTCCTGAGCACCAGCTCTGATCATCCCAGCTACTTCGACATTGATCAGTCACAGCTCACCAAGCTGGTCAAGGACAAGGACCTCAGCCACCTCCAGGAATTCGGTGGGGTCCAGAAAGTTTCCTCAACACTCAAAACTGATGTTTTGGCCGGAATAAACGGCGACCCAGACGACGTCTCTCGCCGGCAAAATGCGTTTGGCATCAACTCATACAAGAAGCCGTCTGCCAAGAGCTTCTTCCACTTCGTGGTCGAGGCTTTCAAGGACCTCACAATCATGATTCTTCTTGTTTGCGCTGGGCTTTCACTTGGGTTTGGGATCAAGGAGGATGGGGTCAAGGAAGGATGGTATGACGGTGGCAGCATATTCGTCGCAGTGTTCCTTGTGATCGCTGTGTCCGCTGGGAGCAATTACCGCCAGAACCGGCAGTTCGAAAAATTGTCTCAGGTGAGCGGTAATATTCTCATTGATGTGATAAGGAAGGGTCGGCGGCAGCAGGTTTCCATATTTGAGATCGTCGTTGGAGATGTCGTTTGTTTGAAGATCGGCGATCAAGTTCCAGCAGACGGGCTGTTCCTGGACGGGCATTCCTTGCAGGTATGGACGACAATTTGTACTGGTTTGACGCATTATTTGCATGTTAACTCATGCTCGTTTCCTCCAGAAACATACGTAGTATTAATATTACCAAGTTCGAGTGCAGTTTCCGTAATTAGTTGACTGATTAGTCCAAGAAATTGTAGAAGTGTATCATTTTTATAATCTTGATTCTATGAGAAAAAGGATAAGCAATGGTTTTTATTCGTAGTTCTAGTTACGGGTGTGCAACGGAAACTGTCTGAACCAGGACCGAACCGGATCAAATTTTTTTATATGTAATTTATATACATATAATATATAAACACATATAATATATGAATATTATACATGAAACTTATTACAATCAGAATTGCCATTGAGATAACAACATCTTATGTGGCCAAGAGACCACCAAAGCTCTTGTTGTTACTCTTTATTTATAGAGAAAACTTACTTGTTAGTTTCATAGAGATTGTCTATAAAACCTAAGCCAAGCACAATCTTTAATCACATTGTTTATGGCTTTTATGCTTAAAATTAAGCGTGAAACACATAAACTGTGATTGATATTCATGCAAGTGAAGTTTAAATATTTTGCACGTAAAAACATGTGTGAGTAGTTTTATTAGATTGCCCGGGAATCGAATTGAATTGATATGTTCGAAGCATGATCATTCTTTAGTGAATGGTCGTTTTTTAGTGAAAAAGAAAGTGCCAATTCTGTTGGACCGGACTGGACCGGAACCGATGGTCCGGTCTAGTTCCCGGTCCTAGGACCAAACGGTCCAGTCCACGGTTCCCAAAATTGGGAACCGATTCTCCCAGTCCGGTTCCTGGTTCCACCTTGGAACCGGACCGAACCGGAACCGATCACCCCTAGTTCTAGTTATAGTAGAACAAACTCTATTAAAAAACTTCTACCGTTAAAACGTGATCCATTTGTTCTTGTTTCCTGTTTGTTCATGCTTCATTTTCTTTGCTTCAAGTTAAGACCAGAACGCTTCGTATCGTGTCATCCTAGCGTCACTAAACATGTGCAACGTTTGTGCTGTGAATCTAGATTGATGAATCGAGCATGACTGGGGAGAGTGATCACGTAGAAGTGAACCACAAGGAGAATCCGTTCCTGTTCTCGGGAACAAAGGTTGCTGATGGGTATGGTCAGATGCTGGTTACATCCGTGGGCATGAACACGACGTGGGGTGAGATGATGAGCTTGATCAGCCGTGACAACAGCGAACAGACCCCTTTACAGGCTCGGCTCAACAAGTTCACCTCGTCAATTGGCAAAGTAGGCTTGGCGGTCGCTTTCCTGGTTCTTGTGGTCTTGCTGATACGCTATTTCACGGGAAACACACAGGATGAATATGGGAACCGGGAATTCATTGCAGGCCAAACCACAGGTGACGATATCATAAACTCTGTGGTGAGCATCATTGCAGCTGCAGTGACCATCGTGGTGGTCGCAATTCCTGAAGGCTTGCCGCTTGCGGTAACCCTCACTCTTGCTTATTCGATGAAGAGGATGATGGCAGATCAGGCGATGGTGAGGAAGCTTTCGGCCTGTGAAACGATGGGGTCAGCCACCACTATTTGCACCGACAAGACCGGCACTCTCACAACGAACCAGATGAAGGTGACGAAATTCTGGGTCAGCCAGGACTCTGCGGCGGAAGACACCTATTCCTCTGTCTCCAAGTTCATCCTGGATTTGATTCAGGATGGGGCTGCTTTGAACACCACGGGCAGTGTCTATAGGTCGTCTTTGGGATCGGAGTACGAGTTCTCTGGTAGTCCCACCGAGAAAGCAATTCTTTCCTGGGCTACTTCGCAATTGAGCATGGACATGGAGGACACAAAGAAGAGCTGTGAAGTCATCCAAGTCGAAGCCTTCAACTCGCAGAAGAAGAGAAGCGGTGTCCTAATAAGGAAGAGCTCGGATGACACATTCCATGTGCACTGGAAAGGAGCGGCAGAGATGTTATTGGCAAAGTGCTCGAGCTTCTATGACGAGTCGGGGGTAGTGAAAGATTTGGACACAGATGAAAGGATGAGATTCGAGCAAATTATTCAGGGGATGGCAGCGAGCAGCCTCAGATGCATCGCTTTTGCTCATAAACAAGTCTCTGAGGAAGCGATCAAAGAAAGAGAAGACGGGAAGAAGATCCAAGAGGACGGCCTGACATTACTAGGACTTGTCGGTATTAAGGATCCATGCCGTCCGGGTGTGAAGAGTGCGGTCCAAGCTTGTCAGGATGCGGGAGTGAACGTCAAGATGATAACGGGAGACAACATCTTCACCGCCAAGGCCATCGCCACGGAGTGCGGGATTCTCAGGCTCGAGGATGATGCCTCCAGTGGAGCCATCGTGGAAGGAGCTGAGTTTCGTAACTACACACCTGAGGAGAGGCTTTGGAGAGTCAAGAAAATCCGGGTCATGGCGAGATCCTCGCCTGTCGATAAGCTCCTCATGGTTCAATGCCTGAAGCAGAAAGGCCATGTGGTCGCTGTCACTGGGGATGGCACGAACGATGCACCAGCCCTCAAGGAAGCCGACATAGGGCTTTCGATGGGCATCCAAGGCACCGAGGTCGCCAAAGAGAGCTCGGACATTGTAATCCTCGACGACAACTTCGCCTCTGTGGCCACAGTGCTGCGGTGGGGTCGATGCGTCTACAATAACATCCAGAAGTTCATCCAGTTCCAACTCACCGTGAATGTTGCCGCCCTCGTGATCAACTTCGTGGCCGCGGTCTCTTCTGGTGACGTCCCCTTGACGGCCGTCCAGCTATTGTGGGTTAACCTGATCATGGACACACTCGGTGCCCTCGCCCTGGCCACGGAGCGACCCACCAGGGAGCTCATGGAGAAGCCCCCCGTGGGACGGACCGAGCCGCTCATAACAAACGTCATGTGGAGGAACATTGTGGCCCAAGCAACATACCAAATGGCCATCCTACTCACTCTCCAGTTCAAGGGCGAATCAATCTTCGGCGTGGACGAGGCGGTGAAGCAGACATTGATATTCAACGCTTTCGTCTTGTGCCAGGTCTTCAATGAGTTCAACGCGAGGAAACCCGAGAAGAGGAATGTGTTCAAGGGCATTCATAAGAACAAGCTGTTCCTTGGGATCATCTTCATGACAGTGGTCCTCCAGGTGGTGATGGTTGAGTTCCTAAAGCGGTTCGCTGGCACGGAGCGGTTGAGCTGGGGGCAATGGGGTGCATGTGTCGGGATCGCGGCCATGTCTTGGCCTATCGGTTGGGTCATCAAGTGCATCCCCGTCCCTGATATACCAATCTTCATCTACTTGGGATTGAAAAGCAAGAAGCTCGCGAGGAAAATCGTGCACAGAGAACAGTAGCAACTGTTGGAGACTGGATTTGATTTGATCCATTTCGATTCTTTCGACTGATTCAGATTGATTTTCGATTGTGATTTCATTTTGTAATTGATACAGTAAATCATAGATATAGGATATTGTGTATATTCTTTCCGCTTCATTTCTTGTACTATAGATATGGATACATTCTAGTACATAGAGTATGATGAAATATATGGGAAACTCTTTTCCTCCATGGTTCTACATTTCTTGTTATGGTATCGGAGCAGTGTCTCTAACCCCTTGTCAATGTATCACAGCATCACAGCATCACAGCAGTGTCTCTAACCCCGTTTCCGCAAAAGTTCTTCTGAATTACCTTCAATTGTTTCTGAGTTATTGTTGTTGCACCTGCAAAACAAAACCAGCACAACAGGTACGTATTCGACTCTGAATATGCAGAATCCACACAGCACCCGACCCAATTTCGGGACAATCCACCGCCCCTACTCCAATTGCTCCAGTCGCTCTAGCGGCCCCCTAGTCTCCTCCAGTTCAATGGCCATACATACCACGGGTCCCGATTCAGGGCCCATGGGCCACTGAACCGAATTGGAGGAACCATTGGGTCCAGCCAGCAATGGGCCAATTTCGGCCCACCTGGATAACACCCGAATGGAGAGTTGGATCCATTGTCTTCGGGTCAGAGAACCGAATTGAATCTGGGCGGGGCAGCGACAATTCCTTATGTGATATCCGGATCTTCGCTTGACGAAATGGTGAGCCTCAAGTGACTAGTAGCTATTGCCCCGTCATCAAGCTCGCCGTCGGATCACGCCACCGTGTTTTGTCATGCCTCGCCACCGTAAGGACTTGCCACTTCAGTTCCTCCCGTCACCAACCGTGACACCCCAGCTGGCCACTCGACACCACCACCGAGTCACCTCAGCCTCACTCGACGACACGTCCACATCACCGAGGCATGGACGCCGTCCCCCAGCTGGCATCACCTTCTGCAGCCACCGCGTCAGCCGCGACGACCGCTTGGGCCGTTCTCCTCTCTTCGTCGCACTCATATCGGTCACCGAGCCAATCAACATCGAGCTACACCTCTGCTGAATCAACCCCAGCAACGCCACAACTTCAACAGCTGGCGTTCCCCCTCGGTTGCTAGCACCTTGCGGTGCTAACATGGTAAACAAATAGACCGCAAGAAGACTGGACTTACAATGCAGGAGGTGGGAGAGAAGAAATTGAAGATTAAAATAAGCCAAACCACCATTTTTCCTCCTTAGTTTCCCCCCGGCTGGCGTCTTCTTGTGTTGCCACAATTTGTGGTAATGTGGCATTTAATCAACTGTCAAGACCATGTAGGCGGTGGTGAAGGGGGAAACAAAAATATAAATTCAGCAAACTCTTTTCTTTTCCATCTCTTCTGCCACTCCACTACCCCACCGTTCCCTTCCGTCCATCCTCTTCTTCATCCGCGCATCATCCCTCCTTGCTGCTCGACGCCGCACGACCCTCACCCTCCCTCGTTTCTTCTCTGTTTCCGTGCAACAACCGTGGCTTCCTCGCCGCCACATTTGCCAGTGACGCGCCCCTCATTCAGCCTACACTCACGCCGCCCCACCATCCTCAAGCCGCCCCATCGACTAACAAACAGCCAAAACCGGGCTTCCAAGACCTCACCAGAACCGACACTTGCCCTGTTTATGCTACGTAGGTTAATTCCGTGCGTCGAGGTTGATTTCCTCAAGTTTTAGTTGCCTTGATCAAATGTGTGCTTGATTATGTTCATTGACAGTTTCGGAATATTTGTGTTGCAAGGAGTGTTAATAATTTAGTACCCTGAGTATATTAATATGTTGTTGAAATACCAGTTGTTGAGATTTAAGTGCATTTGAGTTTGAATATCACGAATTGTGGAAGGAATCCAGGAATGAGATCATGTTGAAATTCGGTTTATTGTGGATTTTGCCAATTTTATCCCGATTTCTACGGTACAACTTTAATGGGGCTTTCTTCACAAGTTGTGTGTTTTGGCTTGTTCTACAACATACTTAAATTTCAGATTCTCGAACTTCGTATGTGCAAAATATATTTCAAAAATTGTTCGAGTCCAAAATTGTTTTTATAAGCTATTTCCAAACCTCATTTGGGAAAAGTGTCGAAAAAAGTCCTAAAGCTTTTGTCTTTGTGCCGATTAAGTCATAAACCTTTTTTTGGTGCCAATTTAGTCCTAAATCTTTTTACGTTGTGCCAATTTAGTCTTTTCTGGCCAATTTTGGCTTGATTTTGTTGACTGGACATCGGCTGGCTGACATGACCTCATCGGCGCTGACGTGGACAAATTTTAATAATATTTTAATATATTTGAATTTTTTTTTTCCTTTCCTCCTCCTTCCTCCAACTAGTAAGGTCGAGGTCAACCTCGTCAGCCACCTTGCTAGTGGCCATGAGGGTGGCCTCAAGTAGGGCGGCAAGGCGCACCCTCGCCAAATCTGGCGAGGGTCAAGCCTCGCCCATGGCCGCGGGGCTCGCTTGCTTAGTGCCGCCATGGGCAAGGCTCGACCCTCATAAGATCCGGCAAGGCGGGCGAGCCTCGCCACCCCGAGGCTTGGGTGGCGAGGCCGAGCCTCGAGCCGGCCTCGCATTGGGCCGGGCGGGGCTTGCCCTTGCCGGCCATGGGTGAGGCTCGACCCTTGTTAGATTCGGCGAGGGCAAGCCTTGCCGCCCCGCGCGAGGCCGCCCTCATGACCACCGGTGAGGTGGTCGGCGAGGTCGACCTTGACCTCGTCGGTCGTCGCCTCCGGCCGATCACCGAGATCCGACGACCGAAATTTGGAGGAAGGAGGAGGAGAAAGAAAAAAAATAAAAATAATAAAAATAAAAATAAAATTCTAAAATATTATTAAAAGTTGTCAACGTCGCATCGATTAGGCCACATCAGCCGGTCGATGTCCATAAGCAAAATTCGGCCAAAATTGGCCGAAAAAGGACTAAATTGGCAACATAAAAAGGTTTAAGACTTTTTCGACACTTTTTTCGTTTTCATTATCTACTGAACTTTTGACAAATAATTTGGACTAGTGTCCTTCACAAAATTTTTGACCACATCTTAAACTATAACATGAAAATTTTTCATTATTTTATGGAATTCATTTAGGGTGCGCATGACAACATTTATGTTTATCTATTTCTCTGTTTTTTTATTCCTCATAATAAATTTGGAACAAAAATCCGTTTAGTAATGCAATTTCATTTTTCTTTTTTTGGAACAAATTTCTATTTCAAAATTAAATTTGGAGTAGAAATTAGAAGTTAAAATTTTTAGTTTTTCTATTTTTGGAACAAAAATGAGAAATTAAAATTTTTCTCATCGTTCTCTCGTCACCACTCGTCATCCACTTGTTGCTAGTGGGATGCCGACGCCTACCAGCCACCGGCTGCCGGCCATCGAACATCGGCCACTGGCCACCAAACTCCGGCCACTCGTCGCCAACTGCTAGTCACCAGATGCCGAACGCCCACAGGTCATTGGCCGCTCATCACCAATTGTTGGATGCCGGAGGCTCACCACCAACCATCGGATGTCCACGCCGATCGTCCGTTTGCTCACCACCGGCCATCGGATGTCGGCTGCCTTCGCCGGACTTCGGCCACTAGCCACTTGCCGCCGGCCTCGGGTCGCTGGACTCCGGATGTCAAATGTTGGACGTCGAACTCCGAACGTTGGACATCGATTGTTGGTTGCCAGATTTCGGACTTCAGCCTCTTGCCATCGATCATTGGACTCCGGTGCCAAACATCGGACTCCGGTGCCAGACGCCCAATGCCAGACTCCGAACTCCGGGTGCCCGCTACCAATCACCGGATGCCGAACACCGAATGTCGAACTCCAGCTACCGGACACCGGTCATTGCTATTCCTAGAAATAAGAATTTTATTATGTTATCAAACAAATTTTTATTTCAAAAATAGAAATTTTGAATCGTTATCATACGCATTTCTTTGCTCGAAACTCGTTCATGAAACAAAAATTGAGAAATCAATTTCTAGCCAAAGATTGATTTTCGTTCCAAAAATTTTGTCATGCGCATCTTTAGATGTCCAAAATGCAATTTCCTAACCTAGTTGCAAGCTGGAATTGTGCTATGTATTGATCCGAACTTCAGAAAATTATTGGGGCTCATACAAGCTAAACTGTACCTCGAGTCCTTCATAAAAGATGTTCCTCATAGTCTCGTCCACAGCATGTTAAAGTTTTGCAATTTTCCGAATGGATTTACTTGGTAAATGCCTCTGATTTCTAAGGATGGGCGAATTGCCTTTTTTTTTTTTTTAATTGAAATTGGGACTTTGGAATTTCCTTTTTTGTGCTTGTCTTTTGGAGGATACTGATAAGCAACCATCCTCTATCATTTTTGGGGTTTTCAAACGGACAAAGGATTATGGAATTGCGAGGACCTTGTGATTTAACTCATTGGACAACGTATTTAAATTGAATTATGGAATTATTGCACCGAGGGATGAGTGACTGGTTTGGGAATGTTGTCGGTCATTGAAACAACGATATCTCGGGTGTTAGAAGGGATACCTGTAGAGGTATTTGGGTTCCTTTGGATGCCTACATGGTTCCTCTAAATGTTCTCGCAATGCTGAATGGGTATGAGATGCCGAAGAGGTAATGGGATTTCCCGGAAGATAGTGGCAGTCAATTCATAGTAAAGATGATCAATTGCAATTTTAGATTTTATTCAAGTTTTATTCGGTAACTGTTTTCAGAGGAAACATTTTTTATTTGCTATCCTAATTTGAGAAAGTTTCTTAGGCAAGTTGATATCATAATGATCTTTTGACCTTTATATTTAAACTTCATCATATATGATGTTATTGACTTACGTGGTATAAAGAAGTTAGTAGTTTGCTTGTTGAGCTTTGTGCTCACTTGTGATTAATCATTATTTCTCCGATCATAGCATTTTAGGAAGAACAAGCTAAAATTTTGAATGTACTATGAGTGGGAGGCAAATGACATAGTACATATGTAGTATCCAGGTTGGGATAATGCACCTGCTGGAGTTTTTGGGTATAGTGCAGTGGTACTTTTTGCTTATCTCCCAGTGTACCTCGATATTGTTACCTAAATTATATAAAAATGAGAAATGAAATGAGATTGTTTGATTTACAATTCCATTTGTGATCCTTTGAAATTTTATATGTCTTGTGCATTCTTTAACTATACATGCTTTCACATACTTAAAAAGTGAAAAGATTTTAGTATTTGTGTTAGCCATGGCGTGCTAGGGGCATCACACCCTACCTGAGTTTTCCACATGGATTTGTGTCTTTTTTAACTGTTGTCGGCTATCCATAGCCAAGCAAGCCTCTTTATACCTTGCTAGTTGACAAGATGAAACTTCGGTTGATAACTCTCTAGCTCACCGAACCGGACCACTCCTCAACTTGGATGACAGACTTTCAGCGGGTGCTCATTATGAAAGACAAAAATAGATTTCTTGATGGTTCCATTCCCTTTTCGATTGACAACCGTATGTAGCGACACTAGCGCCGTTGCAATCAACTCGTCTGCATCTAGATAAGGAAATATGTGACACCTGAGGTCGTGGCCGAGCTTCCTCTGGCTGAGGACGCAAGGACTATGTGGGACAACATCAAAGAGATGTATAGGAAATTGGATAGGCTCAAAGTGTTTTTGCTCGCACGAGAACTTTTTAAGTTGAAGTAAGAGAACCTCTCGGTTATCATTTGCTTAACCAGCTGTCGGTTGACCCTCTAAAATGAAATCGAAGCCGTTGACGAACAGCTCGAGGGGCTGAAAACAACCCTGAAATAGTACAAGGAAATTGGGGAGAGGGAGAAGGTAACCCAATTTCTTTTAGCCTTAAATGACAAGTACATACTTTTTTGCTTGCAAATCTTGGCCATGAAGCCCATTCCACCTCTCGGGTGGATTTTTCAGTTAGCTATTCAAGAGGAAAACTAGTGACTCGCGAGCTTTGGGCATGAAAAGGGAGGAGAGAGTGTGGCCCAGGCTATGCTATGCTAGCGAGGCTCTCGAATGCGTCGACGAGATTCTCCAACCACACCACAGTAGTCCTTGAGCACAGTAGCAAAACTAGGGAGGAAGTCTTTGTTGGCTTAAAGAAGAAGATGGGACCCTAGAACAGATTGGACGGCTACTATTCTTTCCGAACCGACGGTGCAGATTGGAGGAGTGGGCGTGGATCTAACGACCCATATCCACTCCGATCCGACTGCCGAGATCACAGGCGAGGGCATGGACCTAAGGGTCCTTATTCGATGACCTATGGGGCCGAATCCAATGGCCCTCTTAATGCCACATCATCACAAAAAGGGGGGAGCAAAATTCCAAGATCCATATGATGCTCCTGCGTGGGCCACCGTCCGCTATCTCGCACACAAGCGGTGCCACCTTATTCTAACACCAATCCTAAACGACATGTGTCGTATTTGAGCCCATCTGTAAGAAACATAGGCTAACTGGACAGATTTAAGAAAGAACAGCCTTTTCTTTTTTTGTCGTTATTTGGCCCAGAAAGGACCTTCTCCTCTCCCCTCTCTCTCTCTCTCTCTCTCTCTCTCTCTCTCCCCACCACCTCCTCAGCCGTCGACCCCTGTCCACCTTTCACATGCCCATCGCACTCCTTCCCTCTCTCGTCCCACCCCAGGCCACTCAGGCCTGCGGGGCCACCAGATTCCAAGCTCCCTCTCCAGGCACTCCCCCTTCCCTCTCCGTCGTTCTCGTCGCGGCCCAATCCATGATCAAGTCCGTCTTTGCCTCATCCTCTGACCACCGCCAGCCTCAACCTCATCGTCCACTCCAAAGAACTGCCTCCGGATCCTCCCCTCGTCGCAGCACCGGATGAGTTCAACGGTGTAATCGAAGCTTCTTTGTTTTTTGTTTCCCCTTTCCCTTCTTTTGCTGGGCTCGATTCGTAACAACGTCTTTTTCAGCTACTTTTCCCAGCCGTTCATCGTCACCTCTTGCGTTGCGTTGCGTTGCGATGGAGTGCTTTTCTAGGAAATTAAGCCCTCGCGAGCAAGAGAATTTTCCCATCGTTTCCTTCGAAACAAACGGTCCCCTCTTTATTTTCCATCGCCACCACCACCCCAAAGGCCCGTCGAAGTCAAAAGAGCCGCGGAGAGAACATGATGGGCTTGAGGCGTTTTCAAAGTTCTTACGGTGGGCTCAAATTTGACACATGTTGCTCACTGAATGGATTTGTGTAAAAATGACGTCACATCGTCTGTGTGCACAATATTTCCTCTGCCCGAGTTAGTTGATAATATGTCATATGATGAAACAATCATCATCTCATGTTATTTTAATTGAACGAATCATAATGAAAGAAGCTACTAAATAATTTAGTGCTATGGAAATAAGTAATCGAAGTATAAAATAGATAGAACAAGAAAATGAATTAGACACTTAATTTATATGATTCAATTGGAGTGATTTTTGTCCACGAAAATAGCAGGAAATAGTCTTATTATAAATTAAATGATATAATGAATATTATTACACTGTTAGTATTTCTTGACTCTCAATTACACCTAACGGCTTACATTGTGTTTAGCCTCATAATTTTTCACGAAATAATTTAACCTTATAAAAGAATTAACAAAAATCTTAACCCACGTAATTTAATGGCAGCTTCCAACACTTGTTCCCCACGATAAAGTTCCTTAGGCGATAGCTCCAATTGGGATGCGAAAGGAAGAACCCGGAATTTCCCTCCGTGCGCGTATCAACCGCTGGTCAAAGAGCTCCAACAGCCAGACAACATATGTGAGTCGACCGCATCATGGTCACATTCAAAAGTCCGCGCCGGACTTTCCGCTTTCAGCGAAAGGCTCCTCCGGCGCGCGTTAAGGAATATTGATTTTGTGTGCATTTCCCCATTTCTGCTTTGCTTGGCGACCACGCACAAGCAAGGAAACCGTCCTCCAAAATTTGGAAAACGGCACCGGAAAGAAGTCTTGGATTTCCACTACCTGTGCGTCCACAAATGATAATTTGTCTTAGGTCAAATTTCTGTTCACGAATTTAAACTCGAGACATAATGTCAACGTTTAGCTGTCCATTGCAAGCAAAAATTAAAACGGTGCGTCTCATCTTATCCCTAAACATGTGTACGTGGAATTTGATAACAACCGATGTTTCTCTCTGAAAGGGGGGAAATGTCAAGTGTATGTGTGGATAAGAATCCAAGTAAATGTACGTTGACATGTGGGTATAAACACAAGGAGCAAGACATATTGGTCAACCACGCAACTCTTACGTGGAGACTGGAGTATCCAAAGCTCCTTACGCAAGAAGGAAGAACCAAGGAATTAGCAATATTGAGGGTGTCGCGTAATCCTCGACCTTCGATCCCTATCTGATTGAATTGACTTGATCTAATCCATTTAATACTTTTTAATGACTTCATGTTAATCCGTGCTCTTATGATACATAAGAATCCCCATTCACCTCGCATTTTAGTCTATATCCTCATGATACATGATTCTTCCATGGCGATATCCTTTTCATTAATTGCCTTAATCGTCTCATTGTTTGTACCATCTTAGTTCGATGGATCATTTGACTTTTGGAGGATGGGCCTTGCCATTGAGAGCTCTGACAGCTTGATTACTATCACCATATATGGGTCATCCTCGTGCAAACGTAATCGAATCTGTGTAAAAAATCAAACCAAAACTAAGCCGAAAAATTCTTTTTATTTTGGTTCAATTCTTATTTGATTCGATTCTCATTAAAAAGCGAAACTTTTTTAACTAGTTCAGTTTATATCAGATTCGATTAACCGAATCAAAGAGATAAAAATTAAAATTTTTATTTATTATTTATTATTTTATTTTTTAAAATCATTTATTTATTTATTTTTCTTTTTTTTCTTCACTGGCCGGTTGCCGGCCCGATGGCAGCTAACAATCCGCTAGAGGCAGCGGAGGCTCAAGCTCACTAGCTTCAAGCGAGGCTCTGCCTCGCCTAATTTGGCGAGGTTGAGCTTGCCCAATGCCATTGCAAGGTGAGTTGGGTGAGGCTTGACCTCGCTGGGGAGGCTCGAGCTCGCCACCGTGGTCGGCGATTGGTCAATGAAGGAGAAAAAAAAAAGAAAAGGAATAAAAGAATAAAAAATAATTAAAAATTTGATTTTTAAAAAAATGAATAATTCATAGAAAGTGGTGTACGTAGGGAAAAAAAATACAAACACAAAACTAAAAACTAAAAAATCGAAATTGAACCTGGGATTTTAGTTCGATTCGATTTTTGTTTGGATTGGATTTTGATTCGGTTCAATAAATTTCCTTATTAGTTTGGTTTGGTTCCATTTTTCAAAAAAATCGAACCGCACCGAACCATTTACATCCCTACCTCAAACGCGTCATTGGCCACTTGGCATTCAAATCTACTATAATCGTGTATTACTCCTTCACGTCCTCACTATTTCTTCTCGGATTTTCCGGCCTTGCTCATGCTCGATGCTAACCCTTGCTCGCACTAGAGAAACTCATACTAGCCTCGTAGGCAAAGCCTTCCGGTTGCGCTATTTCCCTATGCTTCTCAAGTGACTGTTCCGAGCATGGGTCCACAATATGGCTTGCTGAAATAATTTTCCTCTATTTACTATCTAATTTGATATTGTTTTATAAAATCTGATGGTTTCCACAAAATTATGAAACTGTATTATTAGTAAACACTATTAAAATTGTGACATCATTTAGGAAACTGTGCAGAATATTGGCTATTTCATTATACCATTGCCCGAATAAACACATTACCATATCCGTTTTGTCATGACTATAATATCTCATACATGGTTGCATTAACTTATACATTAACCAAATGTGCAATAAGAATTGATGTCTATAAGGCAAGTATTAGTGGGGCCCAATGTACCGCGCTCACTTTAAGACGTGTGCATCACATAGTCGTACTTTCCTCCACCCCGGATTGGAGAGAGGAAGAGTTCATCTAGCCAATTCTTTAATCGGCACATTAAAAACACGGCCATCATCCAAGATCAAATTCAACAAAAAGAAAATGAAAGCGAATGATATTTATATTTATAATCTACCGATCACATGATTGAACGAGAGATAAAGGAAGATACAGCGATACCGCGTATTTCAAGACGGTGGGCCTAAAAGGGTGAATATGGGCTTTTTTCCCTCGAACGAATGAGAATAACTCGATGTCTAAAAGCCTCGGAATATTGGGCCCCTTTCTCGTATCTCCATACCTTTTGAGTTCTCGTTGACTTCCACGTCATCAGCATGGAACGCGCTCAACCACGCGGGATTTCCACTTTCGGGGAAACCCGACAGCACAAATCTGAATCTAATACTTCGTGTCTCGTCATGTTCAAGGAACGGGAAGATGCGGCGCGCTGTGGAAACCAAATAAAAGTCGCTCTAATCCATCGCGCGACCGACTTCAACCCTAGGGACGTTATATAATGCCATCCGTGGGTATTGTCTCCCAACATCACTTCTGCCACAAATTCGAGAATTGCTACATTTCAGAGCCTAAACCAAACACCAACAACGTCAGAGCTTTTCCTCTTTCTCTTGTCATTTGCATTGTGCGACCCCACCTCACTGGAGGATCACTAGAGCCCTTGCGTCTCTTCCCAGCGATGACCAGCATTCTCCGTGGCGACTATGTCCACTACGAGGTCTCTCTCGACTTGCCCGCCGCTATGCGCAAGTTTGCCAAGCGATGGCATCTAGCCTTCGTGACCATATATTGCTCCCGAGCCATCACTACCTTCGCGAAGAAAACCAAGAAGTTGTCCCCACGAAAATCTCCTTCCTACACTTCTATTCCCATCCACGATCTCTCTGATCACCCCAGCTCCTTCGACATTGATCAGTCACAGCTCACCAAGCTGGTCAAGGACAAGGACCTCGGCCACCTCCAGAAATTTGGCGGGGTCCAGAAAGTCATCTCAGCACTCGAAACTGATGTCTCAACCGGAATAAGTGGTGACCCAGACGACGTCTCTCGCCGGCAAAATGCGTTTGGCATCAACTCATACAAGAAGCCGCCTGCCAAGGGCTTCTTCCACTTCGTGGTCGAGGCTTTCGAGGACCTCACAATCATGATTCTTCTTGTTTGCGCCGGGCTTTCGCTTGGGTTCGGGATCAAGGAGGACGGGGTCAAAGAAGGGTGGTATGATGGTGGCAGCATATTCGTTGCGGTGTTCCTGGTGATCGCCGTGTCCGCTGGGAGCAATTACCGCCAAAACCGGCAGTTTGAAAAATTATCTCAAGTGAGCGATAATATTCTCATTGATGTGATAAGGAAGGGTCGGCGGCAGCAGATTTCCATATTTGAGATCGTCGTCGGAGATGTCGTTTGTTTGAAGACGGGTGATCAAGTTCCGGCAGATGGGCTTTTCCTGGACGGGCATTCCTTGCAGGTATGGCTGACAATTTGCACTGGTTTGACGCATTAGATTTGCATATTTAACTCAAGTTCAGAAACATACGTGAGCATGAGTAATTAGTCCAAAAAATTGTAGAAGTGTATCATATTCTGCTTGACTGGGCAGCCTGTCATTTTCAAAATCTTGATTCTTTGACAATAAGGATAAGGAATGGTTTTTATTCGTAGTTCTAGTTATAGTAGAAAAATTTTGTTAAAAAATTCTACTTTTAAAACGTGATCCATTTGTTCTTATTTCCTATTTGTTCTCATTTCATTTTCTTTGCCTCAAGTGAAGACCAGAACGCTTCGTACCGTGTCATCCTAGCGTCCCTAAACCATGAGCGACGTTTGTGTTGTCAATTTAGGTTGATGAATCGAGCATGACTGGGGAGAGTGATCACGTAGAAGTGAACTGCAAGGAAAATCCATTCCTGTTCTCAGGAACAAAGGTTGCTGATGGGTATGCTCAGATGCTGGTTACATCTGTCGGCATGAGCACGACATGGGGCGAGATGATGAGCTTGATCAGCCGCGACAATAGCGAGCAGACCCCTTTACAGGCTCGGCTCAACAAGCTCACCTCGTCGATTGGCAAAGTAGGCTTGGCGGTTGCTTTCCTGGTTCTCGTGGTTCTGCTGATTCGCTATTTCACGGGAAACACACAGGACGAGAATGGGAAACAGGAATTCATTGCAGGCCAAACCACAGGTAACGACATCATAAATTCTGTGGTGAGCATCATCGCAGCTGCAGTGACCATCGTGGTGGTCGCGATTCCGGAAGGCTTGCCGCTTGCAGTAACCCTCACTCTCGCTTATTCAATGAAGAGGATGATGGTGGATCAGGCAATGGTGAGGAAGCTTTCGGCCTGTGAGACGATGGGGTCTGCCACCACTATTTGCACTGACAAGACCGGCACTCTCACTATGAACCAGATGAAGGTGACGAAATTCTGGGTCGGCCAAGACTTTGTGGTGGAAAACACCTGCTCCTCTGTCTCCAAGTTTGTCCTGGATTTAATTAAGGATGGGGTTGCTTTGAACACCACGGGCAGTGTCTACAGGCCATCTTTGGGATCGGAGTATGAGTTCTCGGGTAGTCCCACTGAGAAAGCGATTCTTTCCTGGGCGGTTTCGCTATTGAGCATGGACATGGAGGAGACAAAGAAGAGCTGTGAAGTCATCCGAGTTGAAGCCTTCAACTCGCAGAAGAAGAGAAGCGGTGTCCTAATAAGGAAGAGCATGGACGACACATTCCATGGGCACTGGAAAGGAGCGGCAGAGATGGTCTTGGCAAAGTGCTCGAGCTTCTACGAGGGGTCGGGGATAGTGAAAGATTTGGATGAAGCTGAGAGGGCGAGATTTGAGCAAATTATTCAGGGGATGGCAGCGAGCAGCCTCAGGTGCATCGCCTTCGCTCAAAAACAAGTCTCCGAGGAAGCGATCAAAGAAAGAGATGGGAAGAAGATCCAAGAGGATGGCCTGACATTACTAGGACTTGTCGGTATTAAGGATCCGTGCCGTCCAGGTGTGAAGAAAGCGGTCCAAGCTTGTCAGGACGCGGGAGTGAACATAAGATGATAACGGGAGACAACATCTTCACCGCTAAGGCCATCGCCACAGAGTGCGGGATTCTCAGGCCCGGGGACGATGTCTCCAACGAAGCCATTGTGGAAGGAGCTGACTTTTACAATTACACGCATGAGGAGAGGCTTCGGAGAGTTGAGAAAATCCGGGTCATGGCGAGATCCTCGCCTTTTGATAAGCTCCCGATGGTTCAATGCCTGAAGCAGAAAGGCCACGTCGTTGCTGTCACTGGGGATGGCACGAACGACGCACCAGCCCTCAAGGAAGCAGACATAGGGCTTTCGATGGGCATCCAAGGCACGGAGGTCGCCAAGGAGAGCTCGGACATCGTAATCCTCGACGACAACTTCGCCTCTGTGGCAACGGTGCTGCAATGGGGTCGATGCGTCTACAATAACATCCAGAAGTTCATCCAATTCCAGCTCACGGTGAACGTCGCTGCCCTCGTGATCAACTTTGTGGCCGCTGTCTCTTCGGGCGATGTCCCCCTGACAGCTGTCCAGCTCTTGTGGGTGAACCTGATCATGGATACACTTGGCGCCCTCGCCCTGGCCACGGAGAGGCCCACCAGGGAGCTCATGATGAAGCCCCCCGTGGGACGGACTGAGCCACTCATAACCAATGTCATGTGGAGGAACATTGTTGCCCAAGCAACGTATCAAATGGCCGTCCTCCTCACTCTACAGTTCAAGGGTGAATCAATCTTCGGTGTGGATGAGGCGGTGAAGCGGACGCTCATATTCAACGCGTTTGTCCTGTGCCAGCTCTTCAACGAGTTCAACGCGAGGAAGCTTGAGAAGAGGAACGTGTTCAAGGGCATACACAAGAACAAGCTGTTCCTTGGGATCATTTTCGTGACGGTGGTCCTCCAGGTGGTGATGGTCAAGTTCCTAAAGCGGTTCGCCAACACAGAGCAGTTGAGCTGGGGACAATGGGGCGCATGTGTCTGGATTGCGGCCGCGTCTTGGCCTATTGGTTGGGTCGTCAAGTGCATCCCTGTCCCTGATACACCAATCTTCAGCTACTTGGGATTGAAAAGCAAGAAGCTCATGAGGAAAATTGGGCACATAGAACAATAGCAACACTGACTTTAACTCGATTATTTTTGTTGTTCAGGTATATCGAATCCATTATTGATGCAGCGTGATTTTTTTGTTTTTGTTGGAGATATGCGAGGATCGATTTGTATCAGTCTTTATTCTTTCATTGGTTGTATATCCATTGTATTATAAATAGGAGCATTCCCTCAATTTCTTCCTTAGTTGTATATCCATTATATTATAAATAGGAGCATTCTCTTAATTTCTTCCCTCGTTTCTTTTTGTGAACGAACCTTATCGTTGAATACCTTCGGCTTGTACAATCTTTAGCCCCACCACTGTCCGAGGTAAGCATGCAACTTCTGATAAGAGAAGAAGAAGGACGACTTCCAGGAGACGCGTGACCTTATTACATCCAAGAATGTGAAGAACAAAATCATGAGAAAAATTTGCAGCACAAGAGGGCTCAATCAGTATGAATTTTTAGAATTTATTTTCGATTAAATAAATCAGGCCTTTCGTCAATGCGCCGATAGTGCTATTCTCTGAGCTTATCACTAACGAGATAACTGGACTATCTGGAGAAGCAATTAAGGAATCTAAATGCAAAAGACTTGATAATTCGACTAGGAATCGACTACTCGACAATGTTGGTCTGCAAGGGTTATTACGGTACTATCAAAATCGATCATAGATCAAAGATATGTCGATTCGATTGAGATATGTGATCAAAATGTGGGTGATTCCACCTGATTGCAAAATTCTCATCAATCGACACTAAATTGATTTTTGTCGTTTTGATACCCAATGCCGATAATTGAAACCTCGAGATTTTCACGACAACCGAGGGTCGCCAATAAGTCGAAGATGTACATTGTAACTCGAGATAAATCGATCACGGGTCAATTGTACCAAAAATTCCTAAAAGTTACCCGGTAAACTACGTCACACTAAAAGTGCGCGGATTGAAAATAACCACGAATTTGAACTCGATTTTAGAAATTGAAATTTCTGTAGTGTCATGACCTATTTTAGGAACGTCAACTCAATCTCCGAAGATTTTTCAAAGATTCCGGGATTTTTGTGGAAAACCGTTTCGGACGTTGCGGAAAATTAGCGGAAATTCAAATGGGCTAAATCGATGGAAATTGGGACTTCCAAGCCGAGTCTTTGAGTGTTGGGGACTTGTAGAAAATTGCACAGGATTTTTCTTCATCGAAATTGGACCTCAATTTGGGAATTGAGTGAAGAAATTAATCCTAAAGTTGTGAAATTCGGATCTTAAGATGGGGTGTGTAACATTGGTATTAATTTGGATATTTTTGTGGGAAATTAGAGCAAGAAAGTATTAGAGGGGACAAGAGTTTAATGGTAGGGATAAGATTGAAGACTTCTTAGACCAATTCATAATGAAATTTGAAGATATTTCCCTTTTGACTTTCTTCCCTCTGTCTCCTCCTCCTTTCCGATCATGCGAGCCATCCCCTTCGCGGCCGACCTCCCTCTCTTTTCTATTCTTCGTGTCCTTTTTATGAGTTCTATCTGTCGCAAGCCTCACCCCATTTCTTCTCAATTTATTATTCCTCTGCCCATTCCCCACGTCTCTTTCTACCCCCACCAGCGAATAAGAAAAAAAAAAAAAAACCCATCCATTCTTCTTTTATTTCTTCTCTGCAGCAGCCTCGAAGATCCACCGCTCCATCTCCCTCTGCCACCGAATTCAGTCCCTCCATCCCTTCCGTTGATTGCCACAATTCCACGCATCAACGACGCTCATCGAGTCAACCATGCAACGGTTTGTTGACTCTGCCATCCACTGAAATTCTGCTGTCCACGCGCCTGTCTTCACTGCTCCATCTTCGGCCAGCAAACCCAGCAGCTGCTTCACTTCGGCTTCAGTGAAATTTTGGCCGCCCACGCGTCTTCGTAGTCAACCGAGCCGCCCACGTTCCAGCAAATCTCGAAGACCCAACATGCTGCTCCCTTCGTCCACGATCTCTCCTCCAGCTGCCAGCATCCACCGAGCTTCCATCTTCACGCAAGGCCCCCCGGCCAGTCCACGCTCGAGGAAGCAGCTCAGTCCAGCAATCTGCTACGGCCCAGACTTGAAGCCCACGTGAATTTCCAGCAGCCCAAGCAAGTCCAGCAGTGAATCTCAGCCCATCTACTTCAGCAGCCCAAGTGAACTTCAGTCCAGCAGCCCAGTTTTTGAGGCCCGCTTCAGCTTGGTCCATTTAAGTTATAGCCCATTTTCAGTCTTGAAGTTCAGCCCAACATCGGTCCAAGAATTCAGCAGTCCAAGCCCGTGGTTTTGGGGCCCAAGCCCAGCGTTTGCAGCAAGCCCGTTCCCGCAACAAATCTCAGTTTGGGCTGAGATTTGTTGGGCCAAGTTTAGGCCCGGTCCAAGTCCACCGATGCCACCGAAAATTTAGATTTCAACCACCGTTGCGCCGTCGTCGTGGTGAACCGGTTTCCACAATTAACCGGTGAGTTTTTGCACTAAACCCTTCTTAGTAGGCTAATGACGTCTAAGATGTGTTTAGATTTATTTAATTAGGAATTAAGTAGTTAGTTAGATTAAATTAGAAATTTAACTATTTAATCGAGCATGTTAGGTAGTTAGCATGGTTGAGCTAAGGCCTAAATAAATTGTACTGTTTATCTAGAAGGGTTCGGGAATTTTCCGGATCCGTATTGGTATTTAATTTAATAATTTTGGCCTAGGTTAGTATTTTTAGAAATTAAATTGATTTATTAATTAATTTTCAAAATTAATTAATTATTAATTATTTTTCCGAGAATTAGGTCGGGATAGGCTGTGACCGGAATTTCATGCTGATTATAATAGTGTGGTTAATTTATGCAATTGAGTGCTAAATTATACAATTTTGAATTTAAGTTGTGATTCTGGGAATTTATCCCAAAAATTGTATAATTTCTTTCATTAATTTTAAATTACCGGGGAGTCATTTTTTAACACCGAAAAATTTTTTAGACACTATATAAATAGTGAGATTTTCTAAAAGAAAAATATTGCATTTTTGGCTCACGCCAATCGTGTACCCACACACGATTATTTCTATCGGATATTTTTAATAAGAAGAAATTAGACCAAGACATTACTTTAATTGAAAAATTTAAGTGCGAAACACAATGTCCTTGGCCAGGAGTGAATAATTGTGTGATGGCTTATAGTCAAGGCATGTTGACTATGGGAAATTAATGTGATATGTGTCAAGTTAAGAACCAATGGGTCATGAGCAAGTAAATGACTAAGTACTACACGAGTAAGGAACTTTGTGTGAGTCATCTCTAGTGCCTTATATTTTTTCTTATTGTAGTTAAGGGTTAAGTGTTACATAACGATCCGAGTCACATGAAAATTACCTTTAGTGCCTTACAATATTGTCAGGTATAGTAAAGGGCTAAGTACTACACGAGAATAAGCTTTCGTGTGAGTAGCCTCTAGTGCCTTATATTATTGCCTAGTGCAATAATGAATTAAGTACTACACGATAATGAAATTTCGTGTGAGTTATCTCTAGTGCCTTATACTATTGTTATTTATGGCTAAGGATTAAGTACTATACAATGACAAGACTTCGTGTAGGGTCACCTTTAGAGCCTTGAGTCTGGTATTGAGTTGAAATGTGGAGTCCGGTATTAAGTTGAAATGTGGAGTCCGGTTTTGAGTTGGGGAATATTGAATTGAGATGTCGAGAGTACATATCGAGTGTAGATGGAACTATCGATATGATTTACCGCGGCTGATTATAAGATAAAATTGTGTGACATGGAATTGGACGTGTCATAACTATTAGCCTTATAATTGGGACTCTTATGGATTGTTTGATTGAATGATGGATTAATGATGTTGACTCAATTGATTGATTGATTGATTGACTATGATTGAATGAGATATTCCAAATGCTCAAGTGTTGTTACTGCACGTATGTGATATATGAATTGTGCTAATATGCAGGAGGGAACTAAGGTGAGATAAGTCATTTGTCCTTATTTTGTAGTTGTGTGATTAAGACACTTTTGGCGTATTTCCCTCTTAATCGGGTTTAGCGTGCGAACTCGCTTAGATTTATATCTTACATTGTCGTTGGCTTAAATTTTTTAGGGTTCTTTGAGTGAAGGACGGGAGCTGAGAAGAGGTGATCGAAAGCGTATATTAGTTAAGACCACTTCTTTTTGGAATCTAGCCTTTTGTAGTCTTTTGGTCATAGACTTTTGTACATGGCTCAATATATATATAAAAGCATGTTTGTTGTGAATTTGTTGTCCTGTTTTTTCTATCCCGAGATGATTACTGTCAGGGGATTTATTTTCGCTTTTACATGTGTAATAAAATGAAAGGGTTGGTGACTTGTCCTGGGAAGTCGCAAAAATTTTATTGACTAGAGAGGGATGGGCACGTGCTCAAGGTTCAGGGCGTGACATCGACTATGTCAAGGCAAGGAACAATTCCCTCTTCGGTCATATTTCTAACTAACTTGAATCAAGTCGGGCTTTATTCTTATTTCGTCCTTCATTCGAGGACTTTTTGGAGGATGGATATTGCCATCGAGAGCTCTGGTAGCTTGGATAATACCTACATCAATGGTTCATCCTTCGACTTCATCCAGCCTAAAACGTGCCATAAGCCACGAGGCATTCTAGTTCGTAATAGTCGCCTACTCCTTGTCCTCTCTATTTCACGAACCCCTACATCTTCAAATTTTAAGACACACTTTGAACATGCCGGACTTTTCAATACACAACGCTAAATCTTCAATAACTTTGCAACTACAAAAGGTGACGTTGGAATTCTCGTCTTAAACTCAATTGCATGACGTCGCTATTAGGCCCTCTAAATGACGGTGACTTTATTATCGCAGATTCTCAATCTTAGCTAATTGGCAACCGGAACATAAGACCAAGACACAACCTGTCAAATATTAGTATATGTTGCCAAAAATGCCCTCAGAGCAATTCTCGATTATCTAAAAGGAATGACTAGAAGAGTTTAAATTCATTGAGATAGATTTTTTCTCTTATAATAGTTGACATATAATTTTGTTTGTTATTCATTGGGATATTTTGATGCATTTGGTTCAATTTTCCCAAAAACTTTCGGCCAAATATTGACTTTGGGGAAGTTGAAAATTAGCATTAGACTTTTAGCATTTGGCCAAATGTTAAAATTAGATTTTTTCCCAAAACTATCCTCACCAATTTGTTAGTTCTCTGATTTTGCCACTTATTTTATTGTTCATCTTCTTTGTGCGACGGTGGCCAATGAAGCCAAATCTAGCTAGCGAGGGGCCAATGAAAGGTTGTTCAACCTAGGCGAACACTGCCAAAGGTCGCATGGCTTGAGTCTTGCGACCTTCGACAACCTCGCTAGTGGTTGTGCGACCCACGCGGGGGCTACTTAAGGTCATGTGACCTTAGTCGATGGCCGCTAGTGCCAAATCTAGCTTGTCGACAACCGTTGCCCTTCGCTGGCTCCGGCAAAGTGTTTAGTTTTTTTTTTTTAAATAAAAAAATATAAAAGTTATAGCTAAAGCTCATTGTAAAATGTTTTTTTGCCAAACATTCATTGAATTCAAAGTCCATTTGCAAAGAGTTTTACCAAACATAATTTGCATTACCTCAAAGGGCTTTGGCTTTCAGCATTTGCATTACAGTCAAAGCCCATTTGCAAAGTTGAATCAAACGTACTCTTAGTAGTGGAACAAATTTATCATATGCTAAAGACAATAGTTGGATTAATCAACTCTTCGAGTAAAAAGTAATTTTTGTGGGTCTCCTTTTTAGAATAGATAACATCATTGGTGAACTTTACGGGTGACATGTTTCATTGGAGTAAAATAGATATAAATGATTCATAATGCTAAAAATTTAAAAGTATTTACCTTATTAATTAAGAAATTAATTTAATTCTGCTCATTATAGTGTGTGTGTGTGTGTGTTTTTTTTTTTTTTTGGCACTGGGGGTGGGCACTGTGGGTGTGTTCACACCAAAAATGAATTTATTAATGCTGAAGATATCCGTGGATGGAATAGAAATTATTATAAGTCGAGTTTGTATTTAAAGAAATACTCACGAATTACCGATATTGCTCAACATCTTTTTTTGTGATTGATCACTAGTGCATACGCAATTCAAGCTTTTACCTTGAAACCGGATAAACGAGTCATCCACTTTTCAAGTAAATATGCGTGGGCCACATGGATGGCTCTGTCTCTTTCAACAAAATAATGGAGCATTCTCCTCTTCGCAGAGATCGCAAGGAAAGTTCCTGGCAAGTTCCTGGAATTACCAAAACAACATAGCCATTGCCTCTTTCCATTATAGCCGTAATAGCTCCAACATGGCTGCTTTGACCATTACCATAACCACACGTGTCGTGAGAATGGATATTTAAACAGCAGTTTTCAGCGGGACATAACAATCACTTCGCTCACTCTATAAGAATAACGTTCCCGCTCCATTGGCGCATTATAGACATGGACATCGCCTGCGAACATGCTTCATAAGATATATACGTGAGCAGTATTTGTATTTATTATCTACGGGCTGATCAATTGAAGGAGAAATGGAAGACTGATCGATTGAAGGAGAAATGGCCTTCAATCGAAGAAAATACGATGGTAGACCATGTGTTCGAGATGGTGGACTAAAATGTCCAAACATAGGATTCCTTTTTCTTAGAGGAATGGCATTGACGATGTCAAGTTTGGACTATGTTGATGATGTCGTGATAGCTTAATTGTGTATAATAAACAACATCTCATTGGGTCTCTAACAGGTTCTCTCAAATTTTGAGTTCAAAATCGGAAACCTCCAAATAGTGTAGAAAGAACAAGAGATGTTGATGCAATTCCCAAAATATTACCAACCACCTGAATCGCACCAATTATTTATATTTTCAAATTTTAATTTTATTTCTAAAAATCTTTTAAGAAATCATTTAAACTAATGGAATGAAAGTGCCTCAATTCAATGCCTTTCTTAGTGCTGTTGTGCTACCAACATCACCCTTGATATAGCCAAGAGAGCAACAACGCTTTGTCTCGTTCCTGGCTGCTTATAGTTACACAGGCAACCTGCCTGTTAACCTCTCTTAACAGCCGATGTGGGACTAAGCTCTCTATGGCTGTCACACACTTAGTTTCCCCCTCTCTCTCTCTCTCTCTCTCTCTCTCTCTTCCTCTTGCAGATCCAAGGCAAATTACTATATATGCCCCGCTGGAAAATGATGGTAGTGAATAAAACCTAGTAGAGACAAAGCCACTCCAAAAGTCCCACATCAAACAAGCACACAGAGAGCAAGAGAGATTGTGAACAAAATCCAAGCCAGGCAACTTCATTATCATGCTTTCTTTTGCCTTTTAGCTAAGATCAAGTGCGCTACTTGTAAAGTGTGGTTGATGTTCACACAAAAGCTGAAGTTGTCTGATTTTTTGGCCCGTGCGAACATGTGTCTTCCATCGGTTCCTTTGAACCGATTTACCTGGGAACAGAAATGGACCGATCGATCCGATCCTATTCGGTTCTAGGTTCCTTCAGTGCAATGGGTGGGAACCGGGTGGGAACTTGGATTCTATTCGGTTCTAGGCTCCTCCGGTCCAGTGGGTGAGAATTGGTCTGCGCAGGAATTGATCACTCCCGCCAAATAAGAAGCACAATTGAAACTTTCTCACGACATTCACCAAATTCGGACCATGACACCGAAAAGAAGTTTGGATTTCCATGACATATATTTGGGCATTCAAAAATAACAATTTATCGCAAGTCGAATTTCTGTTCATGGGCTTAAACTCAAGATAAAATTTTGATATTTGGGGTGCGCATGACAATCATTCTATTTCTAGTTAGATTTATTTTTTTGTTATAGGGAACAAGTTTGAAACATAAATCTATTTGATAATGCGATTTCATTATTCTATTTATAGAAAAAAAATAGTCCAAAAATCGGTCTATTCCAAAAATAGAAAAGTAAAAAGTTTTTACTTTTCAACTCACCCTGACTACTAGCCGCTCGCCCATCTACCTCCCCTCACCAAGCGCCGAGTGCCAATCACTGTCTACCATCCTCCACCATCCTTTGCCACACACTGCCCAACTAGAAGGGAGAAATTTTTGTGAAATTCTATTTAAGAACATAAAATTTGTGTTGTTATCACATGTATTTTCACTTAAAAACTCATTCGGAGAATCAAAATAGAAAACCTGTATTTTTTACCAGAAATTGTGTCAAAAAACAGAATAGTTATTATTCACTTTCTTAATTGTCCATTCGCGAGCAAAATTTAAATGATGTGTCTGATCCTATTCCTAAAAATGGGTCGGTGGAATTTGATCTATACGCTATTTTTTTTTTATTGTAATCTATACGCTGATTGGTAGGGGGAAAATGACTAAAAACCCTTAGCTAAAATGTTCCCGGGCTCTCCCCCAAAGTTGTACCATTATGAAAGAGACTAATAGTATGCACATCTTTCAACCCTAGCGTCCTCATTGATGAACATAGATGTTTCTGTATGAAAGAAGGAAAATGTCAGAAGTACGTGTGGACAGAAAAATCTAAGAAAATGCACGTGTTGATTAAACCAAATCTAGATTATCTATCGTAGCGATATCCTATTCATCAACTGCCTTCATGGTCTCGTTATCTTAGTTCGAACAATCATTTGACTTTTGGAGGATGGGTCTTACTGTTGAGAGCCCTGATAACTTGGTTACTACCTCTATATATATGGTTCACCTTCATGTGACATGATCAACTAAGACGCATCATCTATCTTTTGGTATTCAAATTCACTATAATCACATATTACTCTTTTAAGTCCTCTCTATTTCAACCCAATCTCTTTGGCATTGCTCGTGCATAGTGCTAACTGATAACTCTATAAAAACAGAGTTATTTTGCCTATTTTAGGTAACAATTAATGTATTATCTATGAGAAAATATTTAGATTTCCTTCTGATTATTTGAATTTTCCTTGTTTATGCAGAATAATGAGATATGAAGAGGATAAGGAAAATAATGGCAACTATCAGGAATTCAAATAAAAGCAGCAGTGGAAGATGGCTATCAAATCAGAAAATTATTGATTTTGTTCTCTAATGTTTGGAAGAACAATATAGACCCACTATCTAACCTCAGAGGCGTTTGAAACTCTACTTTGAAGGTGGTTACAATAAGTAGAAGACCACCATTGAACTTCATCCTTTAGAATAACAACATCCGAGATAGTTTGGCTAAAAACTATAAAGCAAGCGCTTCTTGGGAGGCAATCCAAGCATTTTAATTATGTTTTTATTTATTTTTAAGTTCATGATCCACTTACTAAGCACTAAAAGTCCTTAATTTTTTAATTATGTGTAAATCTAGAGAACATTCATGTGAAGTATGTGATTTTCTTAAATTTCACCAAAATCTTAGAATTTGTTTGATTTTCTCTTGAAGCGAAATTCTAAGCTAAATCTAACTGAGAAAATGATTTAGGCAATTTTTGGATCGATTGAGCCTTTCAAGCCAACCCTGTTTATTTATCCCTAGTTACCCCTTTGAGCCTTAATTATTACCCAATTTTTCATTGGCACCCATATATATTTTTCATTGTGCGTGCCTTATGAACACGTTGATTTTCTTTTGGGATAAAAAATTATTTGAGCTTGATAGAAATTTGGAAGGAATACTATGAGATTTGGTCATAATTATTGAGAATTTTTTAGAGGTTACATGTCAATGTGAATTTATCTGGATTGCATATAGTTTGAAAAAGATGAGGACTCTCACACACACTTGGATCATATAGTTATAATTGGTCTTAACTTATAAATCGATTTCAATGTTTGGATGGAATTTGTGTTTTTCTTTGAATTGTGAATTTGAGCAATTATGGAAAGATGTCATGGAGAAGGTTGTTAGATTGAGTATGTGTTATGTCTTGCTTTTGCTCGAGGACTAGCAAAATGTTAAGTTTGGAGGTTTGATAATTCTATAAAAATAGAGTTATTTTATCTATATCTATGAGAAAATATTTAGATTTTCTTCTGATTATTTGAATTTTCCTTGTTTATGCAGAATAATGAGATATGGAGAGGATAAAGAAAAAAATGGCAACTATCGAATTCAAATAAAAGCAAAGTGGAAGATGGATATCAAATTTTAGTGTTGGGAGATAGATATTTTGAATATCCTATAAATAGGAGAACATGAGAGAGAAGCTAGAGTTTTTTTTTTTTTTTTTTTTAGGTTAGATCGTTTTTTCATTCTTCTAAGAGTTTTTCAAGTATTTTGAAGATAAGACAAAAGTTGTGACAGAATTCTTGTCATTTGATTCAAGATGCTGTGTTTGATCTATATTTTTATTTTTTTTCTTCTATTATGTTTTAATTTTCTTTTGTTGCTATGATGTAGCCTAACCATGATGATATGAATTTGCATTGCTTGTGCATAGTGCTAACCCTCGCATTATAATGTATCGCACCAAATGATCACGTACTAACCTCAAGATAAGGCCTTCCAGTCACAATATTTGCCTATGCATATCAAGTGACTATTCCGAATGTGGGTCCAACAATATGGCTCGCCAAAACAATTTCCGTCTAATTACTATCTAATTTAATATTATTTCATAAAATTTGATAGTTTGTATGAAATTATGAAACTTATTTGTTAATAAAAACTATTAGAATCATAACATCATTTATGAAGTAATAAATTTTTGCTATTTCATTATACTAAAGCCTAAACAAACACATTACCATTGTCTATTTAGATGTGACCACATTATCTCATGCATGGCTGCTTTAACCAAACGCGCAATGAAAATTGACATCTATAGAGGAAGTTTTAGGTGGGCTTGATATATCACCCTCACTTTAACAAGTGTACTTTGTACGGTGGTGAGAGGAAAAGTTCCTCTAGCTAAATCTTTAATCGGCGCATTTTAAATACAACCATCATTGGCAATCAAATTGAAAAAAAAAAATGAATATGAGTAGTATTTATATTTGTAATTTACCAATCATATGATTGAACGAGGAATAAAGGAAAAAATATAAAGATACCGCGTATTCAAAGTCGGTGGGGGCTAAAAGGGACAACATAGCCTTCCTTTCCTCAAACGAATGAGAGTAACACCGTGTCTAAAAAGAAACACCGCAGCATTGCGCTTCTCTTGTATCTCCATATCTTTTTGACTTTTCGTTGACTCCACGTCACCAGCTCGAAAAATATTACATAGAGCTCGTGTAGCCACCTCAGTAATACACAAGAAGTCCATTCGGAGAAACCCGTGAGCAGCTGGCCCATCTCTCGTCCCTCAATTTCTCTGTAAATCTGACGACGACTTAAGATATAATAACACGAAAAAAAAGCATGAAGTCAATTCGCGTACCGCCGTCATCGTCAAGAAACGCGAAGATACAAAAGCGAAAAAAAAAAAAAAACGACGCGCCGCGTAAGGAAAGAAAAGTCGCTTAATCCCTTGCGCAAGTGACGTCAACGTCTAGTCCTAGTCCTATAATCTGTTTTGGTCGGAAAACAATTACAAAATTCAGTGGACACAGTTTTTCGAGGAATAAAATTTTTTAGCTAAATATTTCCAATCTATCCCCAAAAGTTGAAGCATCATTGAAAGAGAGTAATACTCTTGCACATCCCTCAACTTGAACGTTCTCATTGATCAATAAATTGCCGAAAATTAAATTCATTGAGACACAATCTGCAAATGTTAAAATGAATTACCAAAAATACTCTCAAAGGGATTCTCGGTTATCAATAAGGAATAACTAAAAGAAATAAATGCATTGAGATGACCAAGATTTTTCTATTACTCAAAATTTCAGTTTTTATGTATTTGCATATTAGCTATTATGATAAGACAATAGTTGTAATAATTGACTATTCGAGTACAAAGTAATTTGTGGGTCTCCTTTTTTAAAAAAAAAATAGTATCATTACTTAATTTACTTGTGACACGCTTCATGTGAGTAATATAAAAATAGAATGATTCACATTGGTAAAACTATAAAGTAATCGTCCTTATGTTCATGTCAAATATGTATCATTGTTAGGGGATTTTCCAAGTAATAACTAATGTAACATAACAAGTCCGATATTATTTGGTGCAATCAATTGAGAACTTGAAGAGAAATTGTGATGAACAATTACTCAAAATGAGTAAACTCTTTAGGCATCACACTTGAAGCTTCCTAAACATCACTTCTATGGTTTCTTAATCATCACACTTAAGAAAAAATTATCATACAATCTCTTTTGTAGAACAACACAAAAAGATGCTTCAATTGAAGTGCAAGTAGCAAAAAATGAAAGTAAAATCGAAACCACATGAGACATAAAGATATATGTGAAAATCCAAATTAGGTAAAAGCCATAGGAGATAAAAGACTTTCATTATCTTCGACGACAATGGATATAAGAGTAAAATCCAAAAACTCAGAAAAGCCACTTGGTAAAACACAAGATCTAAAGAGCTAGTAAAAAGATAGAAAGAACAAAGAATGGAGATAATGTGGAGACTAGGGTTAGAGATGTGTTGTTCAAAAAAACCTTAAAATAAATGTGCATTGTTCAAAATGCCCTTAACACTAATTTGAAAGTCAAAACTTAACAATCCCCGAAATTGTCATCTCCAACTAGTCACTAATTTTATAGAGGAAAAAAATTACAACGATATATATTGACTCCCTAAGAGTTGTTCTTTGAAATAGGAAACCTCCAAACAAGAAGCACAATTGAAACTTTCTTATAATGTTTAATGAAGCCATAAAAATAAGTTATCGGGTATGGATTTGATTAAATTCCTTGGAGGGCGAAAAGGCATTTATTGCACGAAATTTTTAAGTGGAATCTGTATTTAAAGGTAAAACTTGCGAATTATCAATCTTGCTCAGCTTTTTTTTTTTTTTTTTGGCAATCGATTTGTAGTGTACATGCAATGTAGAGCTCTTACCTTGAAACTGGATAAACGAGTCATCTAGATTTTATGTAAAATTGCGTGGCTTGGATTGTTTTCTATCTTTCATCAAAATAATAGAGCGTCATCTAAATATATCCCCACTTGCAAGAAGAGATGTAAATGGTTCAAAAAAGTTCGATTCAATTTTTCAAAAAAACCAAACGAAACCGAAATTCTAGTTTACTTTAGTTTTGATTTTTACTTTTATTTTTGTTTTTTTTTGTTTTTTTTTTCCTTACATGCATTCCTTTTGATAAATATTTTCTCTTTTAAAAAATCAAAATTTAAAATTATTTTTATTCCTTTTCTTTTATTTTCTTCTTCTTCTTCTTCATTGGCCAGTCATTAGCCACAGTGGCAGCCAGCAACTAGCTAGTCGCTTGAGGCGATCTAGCCAAAGCGAGCTTGAGCCTTGCCTAATCGGCAAGGCGAGCTTGCCCATCTCCGATCGGCAAGCTAGGCGAGGCTCAAGCTCACCGGCGTCAAGCAAGCTTGGTCTTGCTTGATCAAGCGAGACTCGAGCTTGCCTCTAGCTTGTCGCTAATCGCCATCGTGACTGGTGATTGGCCATGAAGAAGAAAAAGGAAAAGAAAGAAAAATGAAAAAAACAAAGAAGGGAAAAAAATCAAAAATCAAAAAGAATTTTAAAAAATGAAATGAAATTTTTTTAGATTTTATCCGTTTGGTTCGATTAAATCGAACGATAAAAACTGAACTAGTTAAAAAGTTTCAATTTTTAATGAAAACTAAACCGAATGAGAGCCAAAAAAAAAAAAAAACCGAACTTTTCGATTCAGTTCGGTTTTTGACACCCCTACTTGCAAGTAACACCTTGTGGATAATCGAATGTGCTTTCTAAATGCATATTCAATATGCGGACGTAAATATTGAAAACAACAGACTTTTTATTTTCATCTTCCATTTTCATCAAAACGAGAGAGTAAGAAATTGCCCACGAACCAAAGGGCCCTAATTTGTCTTTAGTTTCCATCTGAATTTCTCACACACTACTTTTTAAGATTCCATCTCCTTTGGAGGGAATCACTTTTGCCTAGCCAATCTGTCCATTTCACGCCTCTTTCCATTTCACTTTGTCTTTCGCAGAGCCTAAGGAAAGATCCTGGCAAGTACGTGGCGATTCCCGGAACCATTGCCCCAATGCTTCGAAGTAAGAACCGATGCCTGCAGAGTAAGTTTCAGTAGTGGAGAAAAAATTTGGTGACAGTTTTTAATTTATGATGAGAATAATAATTTGTTTTAAATCACAAAAAAATTAAATAACAAATAATTATAAATTTTTGTGAGATCCATTTTTTCAAGAAACAAATGGGAGCAATGTTTATATTCATCATCTAACCATTAATTGATTGAAGGAGATATGGGAGAAAATATGACGTTAACCATGTTTTTGGGACGGTGGGACTTAAAGGCCAGGGTATAGGATTCCTCTTTGGCAAAAGAATGATAACGATGATATCTGGCGTCGGATGCTCCCGATGGCGTCGATAAAATAATTGCAGAGCGCCTACGAGAAACTATGCGGCGTTGGGGGTTCGTTTTGGGGAAACCCATCAGCGAGATAAACACCTTCCTCCATTGTCCCTCGATTTCGAAGACCAGAAGGCAGACGGAGCTGTAGGTCCCCGCGTCAGGTAAAAGAAAAAAGCATAACTTTCAACCTCGCACAAATGACGATGCCCTCTTTTTCAGCTCCCGGGTGTGTATAAAAAAGCATAACTTTGTTTCTTTGAATTGAATCTTCTTCATTTTCTGTTCAGTTTTCTGAATCTTTTTATCATGAGAGCAAGCTCCTCATCATCCATACCGTCTTTAGAATCTGTTACATCGGAATCATCATTTGATTTTAATGCAATGGATTTCTTACCTTTAGGATATTCGTCTTCATTGATTCGTTCCACTTCATAAGACTGAAAAGTCCCAACCAACTCATCAACAGATAGTGGCATGATTTTTTGGGTCTCTCTGATTGAGGTCTTTATGTGATTCCAATCTTTGGAGAGTCCACGCAGTAGCTTGTTTATTTTCATGGGATCAGAAATTGGTTGACCTTGATTTTCACGACCATTCACGATTTCTGTAAAACGACTAAACCTGTCAGTTATAGATTCCCCCGATTTCATTCTGAAAGCTTCGTATTGACCAAGGAGAATGTCGATTCTAGTCTCTTTCACTCGATCGGTTCCTTCATAGATAATATGTAATCTATCCTAGACTTCTTTAGCTGTAACACAAGAAGATATTCTATTATATTTAATAGGTGATAAAGCACAATATAAAGAATAAATTGCTTTTGCATCAAGAGCTTGTCTCTTGATTATCTCTTTCTGAGTCATTTCGCTAGACTCAATAGTATCTTTTCCTCTTTCTGAGACAGGTGCAGCTTTAGGAATGATTCATTTTTCTACAATATCCCATTCTAGAGGATCCTTTGATCTTAGGAACGCCTTCATCTTGTTTTTCCATACGTTGTAGTCTTTTCCATCAAAGTAAGGCGGTCTGGTATTGCTTTGCCCTTCTACCAGCCCTGGAGCAAACATACTAGCTATGGATCTTTAACTTTGAAGTAAAACACTTCAAACAAAGTGAGTACACGAGCTCTGATACCAATTGAGATAGCTAGTATAAGCACCTAGAGGGGGGTGAATGGGTGCACAAATAACTTCTCGAGATACGAGCGATTGAACCAAACCACGTAAATATCCGATATCATATTATTCATCATTTATTTCTCTAATATTTTCGCATTGGGTTATTTATAAGATGATGTTATTTTCTAATATTTTGCATTGACTTAATATTATGTTGTTTCTGTGTTAATATTACATTATTGTCTAGACCCATCAAAATGGGTCATAAATTTATTTCTTAATCCATATAACTATGTTTGGCCGTCTGAATTTCTAATCAAAATAGAATTTGGTCAACTAAACAATAATTTGTGGATCTCTTTTTTTAAAACAAATAGCATCATTGATGAAATTACTTTTGACATGTTTTTTGTGATCAATATAAATAATTTACTTCCTGAGCAAAAAAAAAAAAAGAATTTACTTTATTATTTAAGAAAAAAAGACAACGTAATTCCACTCGTTGTAGTGTGTTTTTGAGCACCGTGCGTCACGTTCACATCGATCAAGATGAGAAAAGATATCGTTAGACGGGGTGAAATTTCTTTGGCTGAAAATATTTGTTAGCTGAATTTGTATTTGAAGAAAATACTCGCTATTTACCAATGTTGCTCAACATCGTTTTTTTTTTTTTTTTTTTTTTGGCAATTGATGGCTGGTGCATTCAATATAGATCTTTTAGAATGGAAAGATAAGAACTCAAGACCTATATTTCCGACATTATGAAAAATTTCATGTGACCGCCACTAATTATTTGAACAATTAAAGTCATTAAATTTAGGTGTGGTTTAATATTGAAATATTTTAAGAAGGGGAATTTAAGAAAAGCTATCGACCACATCAAATCAGACTGGTGGGTAGTTGATAAAAGGCCAAATGATAATGAGACGTGAATGACGAATAATTTAGAACTATTTCTGAGGCGAAACTTCCCTCAGCCTTTCCATCTTGTATCTCCTTGGCAAAGAACATTTTGAATGGCCCACCCGCACGCAATTCTGGATTCTTTGCCCAATCTTTTAGCAAACAACCGTCACTGTTCAGCCGCCGACGAGGTTCCTTCGTCGTTATTACTCATAGGTTTGCCGGGGTCGTACCTTTGATCTTGAATCATGAAGGGTAACTTTCCATGTGCTTCGTCCCTGACCGTCCTCCATTGGTTTCATTTGGAAATGATATCGTTTAGGATAACCAAATATCATTTCTAAACGCTTTTTCAGGTATTGAATTAGAGTTTCGCTTTTCCCTAAAATGAAAAAAAAAAAAAAAAAAAAAATCCCTCGAACCGAAGGGACTCCCAATTTAAAGATTTCATAGATTTCCCTAGGCTAGTCATTCTTTTCTTCACGCCATTTTTCCATTTTAACTCGTCTTTATACCCATGATTCCCAAAATGATTCGTCCAAGATATCAACTATTTCATCACTTTGAAGTATCATCTCACATATCGACAAAAAAAGAAAAAACCATCTCTCATCACTTGATAACGCGATTCAAAATGTTCTTTATATTCACATTGTCTCCATCCATTTATTAATTTAAGTTTTTGAGTTAGGCTTTTTAATATAGTATCAGAGTCTATGTTGTCCATTACGTGAAAGTGCGTTGATCCCCATTAATAAAAGAAAAAAAAATGACGTGGCATCAAGAGCGACCTCAGCGTACTTTCACAATGGAAAGCATCTCATCAACTGTGTCTTCTTATCACAAAGGGAAAAAGGGGGCGTCTATAGCAGAAAAAGGTTCCGGAATATTGACTAGGATGATCTAGACGTGCGGTAATTCTTTCATAAACCATACTTAAAGTTAACGTAATTCTTTTGCAAAATGGTTTCACAAACCCATAATATATCATCTTTCCTAGCTCCATTCATAAGACAAAATATATTTCACAAGACATTTCTGACACTATTTCAGAATTCATTTGATAAACTAGTAACATTTCGAAACATCTTTCATTAAACGTTTCTCAAATCATTTTAAAACTCATTCCATAAATCAGTTCCAACATAATACATATTTATAAATTTTCACAACACCTTCCATAACATATTTCTCAAATCAATCTCAAATAATCAAATAGTAGTAAATGCCCAATGCAGATTTTTAAGCAATGAAAATGTTATTTCATAACTTATTCACTTAAACCAACAATGCGCAACTATACAAGTTAATGATCTCGTAATTCTAAAATTAAATGAGAATCAACGTCAAAGTCAATAAAATATTACCTCAACAACAAAATGGCTATACTAAGCTTAAATACTAACAAAGCGATCGTATACGCTAACAAAACAACTCAAACGTGTCCAAAAATTGCTCGTCTAAAGTCATCATTTAAAACTATTCGCAATGCCGAGCTTGAGCACGGAGATTGGTCATGCCATAACTCTTTCTACTAAACTCTGTTTTCAAACGAATTTATAGTCAAACCGAAGCCCTTTCAAAACACTAGAAGACCCACAACTCAGGTAACTCAAAATTGTGCTGAAAACTGCCAAAATTCGGCTTGAAAGTCACTGGATGTGCACTGTTCATCACTTGCAGCCAACTTCAAAACTTTCTTTTGGGCAAATCGTACGTCTAAATTGAGTTGTAAAATTTTATGACTCCGTGGTAGCCTAAACTGTCATTTATGTATACACAATCCAACAACTCCTCAATTAAAACTTGCAGCTAATAATTGACCTAATTTCGAATCTGTACCCTAACTTTGAATATTATTTTGATTAACGAAAAAATAGTGGGATCACTTACCAGACGTGCGAATAGGAGTTAAATTGGCTTATCGAGGTTTCCGTGGTGAGGAGGGGCGAAACCCTCTTCTTTCTTTTCCTTTCTTTTTCCCCCGTTTCCTCTCTTTCCTTTTGGGAGCTCTCGGTCTTCTTTCTCTGCGTTGCTTTTTCCTTGTAATTGAGCCGAAGTCCACACTTTTCTTTTTCTGTTGACTTTTCAACGTTTTTTTTTTCTTCTCCCTTTTGACCTGGTCAAAACCCACATTTTACAATAATAATTAATATCTCTCTCTAACATTTCAGTTTAGTTTCTTTGTAGAAGATGGGAAGGTAACGGGTCCGTCACTGTCCCAAATATGACCGAGCCGTCTCCACCTTCAACATTTCTCAGGAAACCGGCTAACTTGTGTATCCAATTTCCGGGGAAAACATCCCTTAAGTTTTAAAGGAAAGTTAAAAGTTCCCACGTGGTGAGAACAAAGTGGGCCACAAGAAAAAGTAAGAGAATAACAACAGAAAAATGATAGACGAAATTAGTAATCAAAACTTGGATATAATTACAGGATGCACTTTTTGGGATTTAGAAAATATCCCGATTTTTCAGATGATCTCGGGACATTTTTTTTTAATTTGGATGTCGTAAGAACATTTTCAATGCCATTGAAAAGAATTTGTGAAGGAATTTATTAATTTGAGATTTGAATATATATATCCGTCGCTTTAAGGCAATTCAATGTTCCACGGTCTTTTCTTTTCCCTCTAAAACAATTTGCTTTTCAATATTTTTTTGGTTATGGACCTATGATAATCAATGTCTCTCTGATATAGCAAAGCTTTGATTGCCAAATGGGAATTTGTGGTAACATGGCTCCGTTTGTCATGTTAGCATGCCTAATACCTTAAAAAATCTTGAATTATAGATTTTATTGCAATTATGTCCTGAGTTCTTCCCCCCACCCCCGGCCCAAAAATAAAAGCCACAAACTTATGTCTCATATTTGTCCGCCGTTGTCATTTCCAATTCAGCAATAAATCCACATCAGCTGGATTTTAGCACTGTTCATTATTACTGTTCATCTTCTTCAATATTCGCATTAACAGTAAACTTTGGGCCTGCTTTGATGAAAAGATAATTTGTTATTTTTTCGTGGGTGTCCTTTGCATATGTGATCTGGGAACGGCTTGAGGGAGTGATTTGCGGCCAACAAGACCCATGTAACTCGACGAAGAGAGCCTCGCTCAAGTTTTCAGAATTCCCGCTCTCGAGCGGGAGAGCGGTCTTGAGACGTTAGGAAGGAGAATTTATGGGAAAAAGCCAAGGGTGATGGCGAGCAATCGAGCGGTCTTCTGTGCAGGGAGAGGCTTGCGAAGACGTTCGATTCGCAAGGTTGCATGAATTTCTAGGAACTTGGCCAAGAACTCGCGCCCGAAGAACGAGGAAGAGAAGGGAGGATAATGAGAACGGAGACGGACACAGGGAAGGTGTTCCTTTTTTTGTTTTTTTGGGTCATGGAAGGTGTTCTTAAGAGGGAGTAAATTTGCAGGAGGCGATTGGAGATGAATGAAGAGGAGGAGAGGATTCCAAGTCAGCTGCTTATCCGTCGGAAGCTGACGTGACAGTCTACACGTAACATATTCTCTTTTATCTAAAACGCTTTGACCGGTCAAAAAGAGAAAAGGGGAAGTGCTGAGGTCTTGTGAAGGAAAGAGCCCCGCATCAAAGGGGAGAAAAGAAGAAGAAGGAAAAAGAATGGGAAGGGAGAGGATGAGAGAGCGCATACCCGTCACAAGTAAGTTGAGTTGGTACATATATTTATTTGTTAATGTAATTTCATTATTCTATTTTTCTGTTCTAAGGAACAGATTTGGAATATAAATTTATTTGGTAATATAATTTCATTATTCTATCAATGAAAAAATTTTAATCCAAAAATAGGTCTATTCCAAAAATAGAAAAGTAAAACATTTTTACTTTTCAACTTACCCTTGCCATTAGCTGCTCACCTATCTGCCTACACCTCGCTGGTCGTCAGCCGCTGTTTGCTATCCTCCACCATCCGTCCCCATCCACTTCCCACTTAGAAGGGAGAAATTTTGTGAATTCCCGTTTAGGGAATAAAAATTTTATAATTGTTATTAAACGCGTATTTTTACTTGAAAACTCATTCGGAGAATAAAAATAGAAAAATCTATATCTAACTAGAAATTATGTCAGAATATAGAAATTATGTTAAAAAACAGAGTAGTTATTATTCACGTATTTAATTATCCCTTTGCAAACAAAATTTAAATGGTGCTTCTAATCCTATTTCTAAAAATGTGTCTGTGGAATTTGATCTTTACGTTAACTTTCTTTTTGATCATAATCTATACCCTAATTGATAGGGGGAAAATGAATGAAAACCCTTAGCTAAAGTATTCCAGGGCTCTCCCCTAAAGTCGTACCATTATGAAAGAGACTAATAGTAAGTGTGGACAGAAAAATCCAAAAAAATGCACCTGTTGATTTAACTTAATCTACATTCTCTCTCGTGGCCATATCCTATTCATTAACTGCCCTTATCATCTCGTTATCCTAGTTCGATAGATCATTTGACTTTTGGAGAATGGGTCTTGCCATCGAGAGCTCCAATAGCTTGATTACTGCCTCTATATACATGGTTACACTCGTGTGACTTGATTAATTGAGACGTGTCATCTACCGCTTGGTACTCAAATTCGCTATAATTACGTATTACTCCTTTACGTCCTCTCTATTTCATCCCGGCCTCTTTGGCATTGCTTGTGCATAATGCTAACCCTTGCTCGCACCAAATGATCACTTAATAACCTTGAGATAAGGCTTCCGGTCACGATATTTGCCCATGCTTATCAAGTATCTATTCTGAGTGTGGGTCCCGCAGCATTGCTTGCCTGAAAAAGTTTTGTCTGATTACTATCTAATTTGATATTAATTCATAAAATTTAATAATTTGTATAAAATTATGAAACTGTTTAATTAATAAATACTATTAGAATCGTAACATTATCTATGAAAATAATTGGCCATTTCATCGTACCAAAGCCCAAACAAACACATTACCATCATTTGTTTCGTTATGACCACATCATATCATAGCTTAATCCTATCCTTTAACCAAATGTACAATAAGAATTAAAAATCTATGAAGCAAATTTCAGCCAGGCTCAATATACTGCGCTCACTTTCAGATGCATGCATCACACGGCCGTGCTTTCCTCCACCCCAAATTGGAGAGAGGAAAGTTCTCCTACCTAAATCTTCAATTGGCGCATTATAAGTACAGACATCATCCACCATCAAATTGAATTAAAAAAAAAAAAAAAAAAAAAGATTGAGTGCGGGTGATATTTATATTTATAATCTACATGTGGAACAAGGAATAAAGGAAAATGAAATGAGTAACAAAGGAAAGTTCCTCGAACGAATGAGAGAACGATGTCTGAAGTTTCGGAGAACAAGATGACGTCGGAAGACTTGATTGCAAACCGACTAAAAGGAGCGAACACAGCAATTGGCGTATCCCGTACCAGCGTATCTTTGACCCTGGTCGACTCCCCGTCACCAGACGCGCTCTCCACTTTCGCGGAAACCCGTCAGCATCGGCCACGTTCGACGCCACCCAATTTCGCCGTAAATCTGACGGTGGCTCGCAGGATATAATAAGACGAAAAAGCAAGAAGTAAAATTCGTGTTTCGTTTCGAACAAAAAAAAAAAAGCTTTTTTCGTCATCGTCAAAAAACGCGAAGATACAAAAGCCAAAAAAGACACAAAAAAAAAAAAAAAAACGCTTCGCCGCGTAGGGAAAGAAAAGTCGCTTAATCCCTCCCACTAATGACGTCAGCCTCTCCCTTCGGCTCCGGATGTTGTATAAAGATGATCCACGGGTATAGCCTCCCAACATCACTCCACAAAAATTCCAAAATTGCTACTTTTGAGCGGCTAAACCAAACACCAACAACATCAGATTTTTTCCTCTCCTCTTGTCATTTGCATTGTGCGACCGTACATCGTTGGAAAATCACTAGAGCCAGTGTGTCTCTTCCCAGCGATGACGAGCATCCTCCGTGGTGACCACGTCTGCTATAAGTTCTCTCTCGACTTGCCCGCCGCTATGCGCAAGTTTGCCAAGCAATGGCATCTGGCCTTCGTGACCATATATTGCTCCCGAGCCATCACTACCTTCGCAAAGAAAAACAAGAAGTTGTCCCCACGAAAATCTCCTTCCTACACTTCGATTCCGATCCACGATCACCCCAGCTCCTTCAACATTGACCAGTCACAGCTCACCAAGCTGGTCAAGGACAAGGACCTCTGCCACCTCCAGGAATTCGGTGGGGTCCAGAAAGTCGCCTCAGCACTCAAAACTGATGTCTCAATTGGAATAAGCGGGGACCCAGACGACGTCTCTCGCCGGCAACATGCGTTTGGCATCAACTCATACAAGAAGCCGCCTGCCAAGGGCTTCTTCCACTTCGTGGTCGAAGCTTTCAAGGACCTCACAATCATGATTCTTCTTGTTTGTGCCGGGCTTTCGCTCGGGTTTGGTATCAAGGAGAATGGGGTCAAGGAAGGCTGGTATGATGGTGGCAGCATATTCGTGGCGGTGTTCCTTGTGATCGCCGTGTCCGCTGGGAGCAATTACCGCCAAAACCGGCAGTTTGAAAAATTATCTCGTGTGAGCGATAATATTCTCATTGATGTGATAAGGAAGGGTCGGCGGCAGCAAATTTCCATATTTGAGATTGTCGTTGGAGACGTCGTTTGTTTGAAGACCGGCGATCAAGTTCCGGCAGATGGGCTGTTCCTGGACGGGCATTCCTTGCAGGTATTGCTGACAATTTGTACTGGTTTGACGCATTAAATTTGCATATTAACTCATGTTCAGAAACATACGTAGTATTATTATTACCATTTTTGAGCATGAGTAATTAGTCCAAAAAATTGTAGAAGTGTATCATATTCTGCTTGACTGGGCAGTCTGTCATTTTCAAAATCTTGATTCTATGACAAAAATGATAAGGAATGGTTTTTATTCGTAGTTCTACTTATAGTAGAAAAACTCTGTTAAAAAATTCTACTGTTAAAACGTAATTCATTTGTTCTTATTACCTATTTGTTCACTTTTCATTTTCTTTGCCTCAAGTGAAGAGCAGAACGCTTTGTATCGTGTCATCCTAGCGTCCCTAAACCATGTGCGACGTTTGTGTTGTCAATTTAGGTTGATGAATCGAGCATGACTGGGGAGAGTGATCACGTAGAAGTGAACCGCAAGGAGAATCCATTCCTGTTCTCGGGAACAAAGATTGCTGATGGGTTTGCTCGGATGCTGGTTACATCCGTGGGCATGAGCACGACATGGGGCGAGATGATGAGCTCAATCAGCCGCGACAACAGTGAGCAGACCCCTTTACAGGCTCGGCTCAACAAGCTTACCTCGTCGATTGGCAAAGTAGGCTTGGCAGTCGCTTTCCTGGTTCTCGTGGTCCTGCTGATTCGCTATTTCACGGGAAACACACAGGACGAGAATGGGAACCGGGAATTCATTGCAGGCCAAACTACAGGTAATGATATCATAAACTCCATGGTGGGCATCATTGCAGCTGCAGTGACAATCGTGGTGGTCGCGATTCCCGAAGGCTTGCCACTTGCGGTAACCCTCACTCTTGCTTATTCAATGAAGAGGATGATGGTGGATCAGGCGATGGTGAGGAAGCTTTCAGCCTGCGAGACGATGGGGTCAGCCACCACTATTTGCACTGACAAGACCGGCACTCTAACAATGAACCAGATGAAGGTGACAAAATTCTGGGTAGGCCAAGACTCTGTGGCAGAAAAGACCTGCTCCTCTGTCTCCAGGTTTGTCTTGGATTTGATTCAGGATGGGGTTGCTCTGAACACCACGGGCAGTGTCTACAGGTCGTCTTTGGGATCGGAGTACGAGTTCTCTGGTAGTCCCACTGAGAAAGCGATTCTCTCTTGGGCGGTTTCGCAATTGAGCATGGACATGGAGGAGACGAAGAAGAGCTGTGAAGTCATCCAAGTCAAAGCCTTCAACTCCCAGAAGAAGAGAAGTGGTGTCCTAATAAGGAAGAGCTTGGACAACACATTCCATGTGCACTGGAAAGGTGCGGCAGAGATGGTATTGGCAAAATGCTCAAGCTTCTATGACGGGTTGGGGATAGTGAAAGATTTGGATGAAGATGAAAGGGCGAGATTCGAGCAGATTATTCAGGGGATGGCAGCGAGTAGCCTTAGGTGCATCGCTCTCGCTCATAGACAAGTCTCCGAGGAAGCCATCCTGGAAAGAGAAGACGGGAAGAAGATTGAAGAGGACAGCCTGACATTACTGGGACTTGTCGGTATTAAGGACCCATGCCGTCCCGGTGTGAAGAGTGCGGTCCAAGCTTGTCAGGACGCAGGAGTGAACATCAAGATGATAACGGGAGACAACATCTTCACCGCAAAGGCCATAGCCACGGAGTGTGGGATTCTCAGGCCCGGGGACGATGACTTCCAGTGGAGCCATCGTGGAAGGAGCTGATTTTCAAAGCTACACACCTGAGGAGAGGCTTCGGAGAGTTGAGAAAATCCGGGTCATGGATAGATCCTCGCCTTTTGATAAGTTCCTGATGGTTCAATGCCTGAAGCAGAAAGGCCACGTGGTTGCTGTCACAGGGGATGGCACAAACGATGCACCAGCCCTCAAGGAAGCTGACATCGGGCTTTCAATGGGCATCCAAGGCACCGAGGTCGCCAAAGAGAGCTCTGACATCGCAATCCTCGATGACAACTTCGCCTCTGTGGCGACGGTGCTGCGATGGGGTCGATGCGTCTACAATAACATCCAGAAGTTCATCCAGTTCCAGCTCACCGTAAACGTCGCAGCCCTCGTGATCAACTTTGTGGCTGCGGTGTCTTCTGGCGACGTCCCCCTGACGGCTGTCCAGCTCTTGTGGGTGAACCTGATCATGGATACACTTGGTGCCCTTGCGCTGGCCACGGAACGGCCCACTAGGGAGCTCATGGAGAAGCCCCCAGTGGGACGGATTGAGCCGCTCATAACCAATGTCATGTGGAGGAACATTGTGGCCCAAGCAACATACCAAATGGCCGTCCTCCTCACTCTACAATTCACGGGCGAATCGATCTTCGGCGTGGATGAGGCGGTGAAGCGGATGCTGATATTCAACGCGTTCGTCCTGTGCCAGGTCTTCAACGAGTTCAATGCGAGGAAACTCGAGAAGAGGAACGTATTCGAGGGCATTCATAAGAACAAGCTGTTCCTAGGGATCATCTTGGTGACAGTGGTCCTCCAGGTGGTGATGGTTGAGTTCCTAAAGCGGTTCGCCAACACGGAGCGGTTGAGCTGGGGACAATGGGGTGCGTGTGTCGGGATTGCGGCTGCATCTTGGCCTATCGGTTGGGTCGTTAAGTGCATCCCAGTCCCTGATATACCAATCTTCATCTACTTGGGATTGAAAAGCAAGAAGCTAGTGGGGAAATTCATGCACAGAGAACAGTAGCAACTGTTGAAGAGTGGATTTGATTTGATCCATTCCGATTCTTTTGATTGATTTAGATTGAATCTCAATTGGGATTTGATTTTTTAATTGATACAGTAAACTGTAGATATAGATATTGTGTATATTCTTTCCGATTTATTTCTTGTATTATAAATAGGAGTACATTCTTGTACATAGAATAGGATGAAATATATGGAGAACTCTTTTCCTCCACCATTCCACATTTCTTATCATGGTATCAGAGCAGTGTCTCTAACCCTCTGTCAATGTATCACAGTATCACAGCAGTGTCTCTTACCCCACTTCCGCAAAAATCCTTCTGAATTACCTTCAATTGTTTCTGAGTTATTGTTGTTGCACCTGCAAAACAAAACCAGCACAACAGGTACGTATTCGACTCTCTGACTATGAAGAATCCACAAAGTAGTGAAATCCAAGGTCCGACCCTAACTACAATGGAGGAATCACCCGACCAAATTTCGGGACAATCCTCCGTCCCTGCTCCAATTGCTCCAGTCGCTCCAGCGCCCCAGTTTCCTCCAGTTCAATGGCCATACATACCATGGTTTCCGATTCAGGGCCCATGGGCCACTGAACCGAATCAGTGGACCACTGGGTCCAGTTAGCAATGGGCCAATTTCGGCCCACCTGGACAGTACCCGAATGGAGATCTGGATCCATTGTCTTCGGGTCAGAGACCTGAATTGAATCTGGGTGGGGCAAGGACAATTCCCTATGTGATATTTAGGTGTTCGCTGGACAGAATTGTGAGCCTCAAGTGACTAGTAGCTATTGCCACGTTATCAAGCTTGCTATCGGATCACGCCACCGTGTCTTGTCATGCCTCGCCACCATAAGGACTTGCCACTTCAGTTCGTCCCTGTCACCAACCGTGACACCCCAGCTGGCCACTCGACACCACCACCGAGTCACCTCAGCCTCACTCGACGACACTTCCACATCACCAAGGCATGGACGCAGTCCCCCAGTTGGCATCACCTTCTGAAGCCACCGGGTCAGCCGCGAAGACCGCACGAAGACCAACTCAAGCGGCCGTTGCCCTCTCTTCGTCGCACTCATATCGGTCTCCGAGGCAATCAACACCGAGCTACACCTCTGTCGAATCAACCCCAGCAACGCCACAGCTTCAACAGCTGGCGTTCCCCCTCCTTTGCCAGCACCATGCGGTGCTGACATGATCAACAAACGGACCACAAGAAGACCGGACTTACAAAGCAGGCGGTGGAGGGGGAGAAATTGAAGATTAAAATAAGCCGAACCACCGTTTTTCTTCCTTAGTTTCCCCCGGCTGGCGTCTTTTTGTGTTGCCACAATTTGTGGTAATGTGGCATTTAATCAACTGTCCATGTAGGCGGTGGTGAAGGGGGAAACAAAAATATAAATTCAGCAAACTCCATTCATTTCCATCTCTTCTGCCACTCCACTACCCCACCGTTCCCTTCCGTCCATCCTCTTCTTCATCCGCGCATCACCCCTCCTTGCTGCTCGACGCCGCATGACCCTCATCCTCTCTCGTTTCTTCTCTGTTTCCGCGCAACAACCGTGGCTTCCTTGCCGCCACCTTTGCCAGTAACGCGCCCCTCATTCAGCCTACACTCACGCCGCCCCACCGCCCTCAAGCCGCCCCATCGACTAACAAACAACTGAACACAGGGCTTCTGAGACCTCGCCAGAACGGACACTTGCCCTGTTTATGCTACGTAGGCTAATTCCATACATCAAGGTTGATTTCGTAAATTTTAGTTGCCTTGATTAAATTCTTGCTTGATTATGTTCATTGACGGTTTTGGAATACTCGTGTTGCAAGTAGTGTTAATAATTTAGTACCCTGAGTATATTAACATGTTATTGAAATACTGGTCATTGAGATTTAAGTGCATTTGAGTTTGAATATCACAAATTGTGGACGGAATCTGAGAATGCGATCATGTTGAAATTCGGTTTATTGTGGATTTTGTCAATTTTATCCCAATTTCTATGGTATAACCTTGATGGGGCTTTCTTCATCAGTTGTGTGTTTTGGCTTGTTCTACAACATACTTAAATTTCAAATCTTTCAGACTTTGTATATGTAAAATATATTTCAAAAACTGTTCGGGTCTGAAATTGTTTTCATAAGCCGTTTCCGAACCTTTGTTCAGTTTTCATTATCTATTGAATTTTGACAGTGTCCTTCACAAAAGTTTAGACCACATCTTAAACTATAACATGGAAATTTTCCATGATTTTCTAGAGTTCATTTAGATGTCCAAAATGCAATTTTCTAACCCAGTTGCAATCTAGAATTGTGCTCTATTTTGAGCCGATCTTCAGAAAATTATTGGGGCCCGTACAAGTTAAATTGTACCTCGAGTCCTTCATGAAAGATATTCCTCAGAGTCCTTCATGAAAGATGTTCCTCAGAGTCTCGTCCACGTCGTCTTAAAGTTTTGCAATTTTCCGAATGGATTTACTTGGTAAATGCTGCTGATTTCTAAGGATGAGCGAATTGCCCTTTTTATTGAAATTGGGACTTTGGAATTTCCCTTTTTGTGCTTGTCTTTTGGAGGATACTGATAAGCAACTATCCTCTTATCATTTTTTGGGTTTTCAAACGGACAAAGGATACATATTCAATCAATACAAATACAGCATTCTCTCCATTTCTTCCCTCCTTTTTTGTGAACGAACCTAATCGTGGAGTACCGTCGGCTTGTACAATCTTTAGCCCAATCACTGTCCGAGGTAAGCATGCAACTTCTGATAAGAGGAAGAAGAAAAACGAATTCCCGGAGACGCGTGACCTTATTACATCCAAGAATGTGACGAACAAAATCATGAGAAAAATATGCAGCACAAGAGGGCTTAATCGGTATGAATCACGTCGATCGACTATGTCAAGGCAAGGAACAATTCCCGCTTTGGTCGTATTTGTAACTAACTCGAATCAAGTTGGGCCTTATTTTTATTTCGTCGATTATTCGAGGACTTTTTCGAGGATAGATATTGCCATCGAGAGCTCTAAAAGCTTGGATAATACCTATATTAATGACTCATCCTTCGACTTCATCCGGCCTAAAACGTGCCATATGCCACGAGGCATTCAAGTTCGTAATAATCACCTACTCCTCCTTTCATGTCCTCTCTATTTCACCAACCCCTACATCTTCAAAATTTAAGATACACTTGAAACATACCGGACTTGCTAATACAGAAGTCTAAGGGTGTGTTTGTTTCACTGAAAGTGTTTTACCGGAAAGTATTTTTCGGATTTTCAGCTGTTTGGATCTCTAAAATAGATTTGATCAATAGAAATGACTTTCTGGTCAACACAAAAATCGTGTGTTATTTTAGGAAAACGAATTCCTCCGCGTGAGGAGATGAAAACACTTTCCCTTTTTAATTTTTCTCTGTCCTGTCACTTTTTCTTTCCAAATTTTTCTGAGGTACGCCGCTCTCACCCTTCGCTCTTTCCCTCATCTTTCTTCTTCGGCTCTTCTTCGAAGACACGCATCTCCTTCGCCATTGGAGGTCCGGATCTTCTTCTTCATCATTGAAGGTCTGGCTCTTCTTCAACAACGCTCAACACGATTCCAGGTTCTTTCGCTTTTTCCACGTCGTAGTGGAGAGAGGTGCTTGGAGACGAAGGCTAGCCGGGGCTCCGCGACCTCGCCCTTCCGGTCGTTGCGGAAGGAGAGCTTGACCTTGGCGAGGCCGTCGAGGAGCTTGCACAAGACCTTTTGGAGGAAGACGGAGCTGTCGCTGTCGTACTCGGAGGTGACCGGAGGGCCGGCCGCTTCGGGAACGAGAAGAGGATCCGCGGCTGCTGCTACGACGGCGGCGGCGGCGGCGGCGGTGGCGGCTGCTCCGGGCCGAGAGGCGGAGGCAGCGGCGAGTATGGCGGGAGGAGGAGGCTAGGGATCGGAGGAGGGGCAGCGAGGAGGACGGGTCGGCCATCGGTGTCGTCGGGCTAGAGAGAGAAAGAGACAGAGGGAGTTTGGTGTGGGTACAGCCCATTTTTTTTAATTTTTTATTTGGGTTTTATTTTTTGGTAATTTTGAGCGGAAAATGAATTTGATTTTTGGATGGTTGTGCGCGAGCCGGGGTTCAAATTTGGGGGATCGGTTTTGTAGGAAAAGGACTGTTTCTTCTAAATTTTTTTTTCTTTTTAGATGTATTTCTTTTGTTTATTTTCCAAATTTCTTGCCTCTTATTTAAAAAGAAGCACAACCTTTGGAAACATTAAAATCTATAATAAGAAAAGGAAAGAAAGAGATTTTAGCTTGCTAGTGCCGATTATATGGACAAATGGTGATGTTTTCCTCCTTTCTCTCTCTTTTATTTTTATTTTTTTATTTTCGCTTCCTTTACTTCCTACGTAATATCACGAAAAAATATAAATTAATATTATGTTATATAAAAGATCTCAAATCAATATAATTATTATAAATTTATTATAAATTAAAATTATAAATTAATTTTTTTATCATAAAGAACCTCTAAACTAGTACATTCATAATGGATTTATCTTTCATTAATTTTTGTCAAATTAATTAATATTACACATGAAAGGCGCATCCATTTAGCGCATCCATTTAAAGAGAGCCAAATGCATTGAAGCGTTTAGTGATATCGTTTTGACTTGCTCTTGTAACCGGAAATCATGTCCATTTTCAAGAAAAAAAATACATGTATGAATTCAAGTTTCCTTTTCATTTTGTAGGTTCAAATTCTAGATTTACTAAACTGATCGAGAAAAATCCGTTTATAAAGTAACATTGACTCAACAAATTAATTTGGAAGTAAGAGGCATACTATTATCAATTGTTAGATCATTTTTCAAATGCGATCCAAACATCAGAAAATACTTTCGGTCACATATCACCAAACAAAAGAAAACTAACCATTTTCCTGGAAAATAGTTTCCCAGAAAACATTTTCCAAAAACATTACATTTTCCGTGAAACAAACACACCCTAAATCTTCAATAACTTTGCAACTATAAAAGGTCACGTTGGTATTCTCAATCTTAAACTCAGTGGCATGACGTCACTGTTATGCCCTTTAAATGACGGTGACTTTATGATCTCAGATTCTCAATCTTAGCTAATTGGCAAACGGAACATAAGATCAAGACGCAACCTGTCAAATATTAGTACATGTTGCCAAAAATACCCTTGGAGGAATTCTCCATCATCGAAAAGGAATGACTAGAAGAGTCGAAAAGGAATAACTAGAAGAGTTGAAATTCGTTGAGATGACTAAAAATTTTTCTCTTATAACACATGACTTGTAATTTCGTTTTTATTTATTGAGATATTTTGGATAGGTTTGGTTCAATTTTCCTAAGGAAGTTTCGATCAAATGCTGATCTTAGAAAAATTGAAAGTCCAATACTAGTCTTTAATGTTAGTATTGGGCTTTTAGCATTTGGCCAAATGTTGAAAATAGAATTTTTTTTTTCCAAAATTACTCTCACCAATTTGGTAGTTTTTTGATATTGGTCCTTGAGTAACTGTTCATCTTCTTAGTGCGACGATCGTTGACAAAGCCAGATCTAGCTAGCGAAGGGGCAGCGAGGCCAAATCTAGTAGGCAAAGGGCCATCAAGTGGCCGATGAAGAGTTGGTGAGGATCACTTGACCTAGGTGACCTTCGCCAGAGGTTGCATGATCTCGGCAACCATCGCTTGGGTCTTGCGACTTTTGGCGACCTCACTCAAGGTCGCATGACCCATGCGAAGGTCGCTGAGGTCACAAAACCTCAATTGATAGCCATCGGTGCCGAGATCTAGCTCATCGGCAGTCGTAGCCCTTCGCTAGCTTTGGCTAAGGGTTTATTTTTTTTTTTAATAAAAAATATAAAAACTATAGCTAAAGCCCATTGTAAAAGGTTTTTGTCAAACACTCATTGAATCTAAAGCTCATTTACAAGACGTTTTTACCAAATACAATTTGTATTTCCTCAAGGGGTTTTGGTTTTCAGCATTTGCATTACAGTTAAGCTCATTTGCAAAGTTAAATCAAGCATACTCTTAGTAGTAGAACAAATTTATCATATGCTAAAGACAATAGTTGGATTAATCAACTCTTCAAGTAGAAATTAATTTTTGCCGGTCTCCTTTTAAGAACAGATAACATCATGGGTGAACTTTACGGGTAACATGTTTCATGGGAGTAGAATAGATAATGCTAAAAATTTAAAAGTATCTACTTTATTAATTAAGAAATTAAGACAATTTAATGCTGCTCATTAAAGTGTGTGTGTGTTTTTCTTTTTTGGCACTGTGGGTGTGTTCACACTAATAAAAATTATTATTATTAATGCTGAAGATATCCTTCGTGGAATGGAAATTATTATAAGTCGAATTTGTATTTAAAGAAATACTCGCGAATTACCAACGTTGCTCAACATCTTTTCTGTTGATTGCTAGTGCATGCGCAATTCAAAGCTTTTAGCTTGAAACGGGATGAACGAGTCATCCAGTTTTCAAGTAAATGTGCATGGGCCGGATAGATGTCTCTGTCCCTCTCATCAAAATAATGGGGCATTCTCCTCTTCAGAGATCGCAAGGAAAGTTCCTAGGTGGTTTCTGGAATTAGCGAAACAACATAGCCTTTGCCTGTTTCCGTTATAGCCGCAATAGCTCCAACATGGCTGCTTTGACCATTACCATAACGACCCGTGAAGTGAGAATCGATATCTACAGAGCAGTTTCCAGCGGGACATAACAAGCACATCATCTCACTCTTCAAGTATAACGTTCCCGCTCCATTGGCGCATGATAAACAGGGACATCGCCTGCGAACATACTTCATAAGAAATAAACGAGAGCGGTATTAATGTTAGTTATCTACGGGCCGATCGATTGAAGGAGAGATGAAGAAAATACGAGGGTGGACCATGTGTTTGAGACGGTCGACTAAAATTTCCAAATTAGGATTCATTTTCTTATAAAATGGCATTGACGATGTCAAATTTGGACTATCTTGATGATGTCGCGGTAGCTTAATTGTGTCAGATAAACAACATCCCACTGGGTCTCCGATAGGCTCTCAGAAAATTCTAGTTCGAAATAGGAAACTGCCAAATAATAGGAGTGAGCTCATCGAATCAGGAACCACTTGGCTCAAACCGCCCAATTTGGTCTAGTCCTCAAAGAAGCTGGTCCGGTTCTCAAGATGGAATCGCCCAATTTGGTCTAGTCCTCAAAGAAGCCAGTTCTCAAGATATTACCAACCACCCAGACCGGATCAATTATTTACTTTTTTAAATTTTAACTTTTTTTGTAAAAATTCTACTGAGAAATCATTTAAATTTAAATATTCATGGAATGAAAGTGCCTCGATTCAAGGCCTTTCTCAATGCTGTTGTGCTACCAACATCACACTTGATCATAGCCAAGAGACCAAACGACGCTTTGCCTTGTTCCTTGCTACCTAAACAGGCAACATGCTTGTTAACCTCTCCTACTAGTCGATGTGGGACTAAGCTCTCTATAGCCACTGAACAGTCAATCTCTCTCTCTCTCTCTTCCCCTCACCTGCATGAGATCCAAGGCAAATTACTATACTTGCCCCCCTGGAAAGTGATGGTAGTGAATAAAACCTAAAAGAGACATGTTACTAGGGGTGTGCAACTAGACCAGGTATACTCGGGAATCGGATCGACCCACTCAGAAAACAGGGTCGGAAACCGGTTCCTAAAATTTGGAACCGGTTTAAATTAGTCTCGGGAATAGGTTCCGAGTGATTACCCACTTGAAAACTGGTTTTGGAACCGATTCCGGATCGTTTTTGTAAGTAGAGGTCCAAAACCCTTTTTTCCCCCGATTTCTATTCTTACTCCCACAATCATACGACATTTTTTCTCTTGGCTTTCTCAAACACGCATGGCACTCCTCCTTTGTTGTTCCTCTTCCTCACTTACTTCCCTCCCTCACTGGCTCCCTCTCGTACCGTCCGATGGACGGACGGTGTTCGTTGCCACCAAATTCTCGTGTATCACATGGATTGGCTTGCCTAATTTCTCTTTTGTAGGATGAGTTATGCTTGCATAGATGAGTAGCTTCATGTAGTAGTTGTGAGAATCTAAGTAGCACCAACACCGACATGTGACACGCGACACGACATGACACGTCAACATGCCGTTTCTCAAAAAAAGAGAACTCTGACATGTTGGGACATGTTGTATATTAAATATATATTTTTACATATACATAATAAATTATCATTTTTATGATTATTTCAATCAAATTAATTTGAATCAAATTCATAAATAAATAAATAAATAAATAAATAAATAAAGCCCGAGAATGAATTTACACTAATTAATCTGCCATTTATTAATATCATTCATTATTTTAATTTGACAAATTCAACTCTATTTCAATAATTCATAAAACTTGGAGAAAAAACAAGTGATCCATATTCTGAACTCGCATGTTAGATATGTTGGAAGAGGAGAAAAAAAACTTAAGAGATGAATTGTGTATCATAGGAAGTGGGAGTCAAAAAAGAATACTAAGTTTTTCTTCTTTCTCAATTTATTAGTTTTATTATTGTGTTTCATTTTTTCACATATATACATACATATATATATATATATATATATATATATATATATATATATTGACCTCTCATTTTTTTAAAATTTTTAAAATTGACTTTGATATTGAAAACTCGTATGTCAGAATTCCGACTTGAATATTAGGAAAGTTGACTAAGTGTCGGATTTTCCGAAGTGTTGACCAAGTGTTCGAGAGTGTCGGAGAATGTCGACACGACACAAAGCTCTTGGAGAGTGTCGATGCTTCATAGGTGAGAATAAGACTAGTATTATACCCATGTTTGTTGCTAATTTTTTGCCTTATGATTTTATTTATTATAATTAGCCCTGCGAATTCTTAATTTTTTGTTTAGTCAAAAAAGTTAATATATTTATTTATTACAAGTGCTTATGTTTCAATACAAATTAGGAGAATTACGTTATTTTCTCGCGTATTAATATAAATTTCGACGTTCTATAGGATATCGGGAGATTGCAAAACAAGTTCTAGTGAAAACAAGGTTGACTCTGGAACCGAACCGAAAAAACAGGATGGGTCGAGTACAGGGTCCAATATAGATAGGGTCGGGTATAGGATCCAAAAAAATGGAACAGGTTATAACAGGGTCGAGTACAGGGTCCAGGTCTAGACCCTACCCACCCTGGACCTGATCACCCCTACATGCTACCCCAAGAGTCCCACATCAAACAAGCACACAAAGAGAGCAAGAGAGATTATGAATTAAAGCCAAGCCAGGCGACACCATTAATCATGTTTTCTTCTACCTTTTTAAGAAAGATCAAGCATTCTACTTGTAAAGTGTGGTTGATGTTCACACAAATGCTAAAGTTGGTTGATTCTTTGCACGATCTTATCCACTTCTAGGCTCCTTCAGTCCAGGCTCCTTCCATCCAGGCTGAATAGTCCAGGCTCCTTCAGTCCAGACTAAATGAACCAATGGGTGGGAAGTCCAAACTAAAAAGTCCAGGCTTCTTCAGTTCAAACTAAATGAATAGGTGAGTGGGAATCGGACTGCTTGGGAACTGATCGCCCCTATCAAATAAGAAGCACCATTGAAACTTTCTTATAACATTTACCAAATTCGGACTATGACACCAAAAAGAAGTTTCGATTTCCATGACATACATTTGGACATTCACAAATAGCAATTTATTGTGAGTCAAATTTTTGCTCATAAGCTTAAACTCGAGACATAATTTCGATATTTAGGCCATGCATGATAACCATTTTATTTCTAGTTATATTTATTCTTTTGTTATAGGGAACATGTTTGTAATATAAATCCGTCTAGTAATGCCATTTCATTATTTTGTTTATGGAAAAAAAAATTTAGTCCAAAAATTGGTCTATTCCAAAAATAAAAAAATAAAAAGTTTTTACTTTTCAATTCGCCCTTGCTACTAGTCGCTTGCCTACCCACCTTCCCTTGTCGGGCGCAAAGCGCTGTCTACCATCTTTCACCATCCTTTGCCGTCCACCACCCATCAGAAGGGAGAAAGTTTGTCAGTTCGTGTTCAACAAACGTAAAATTTGTATTATTATCAAACACGTATTTTTACATAAAAACCCGTTCAGAGAATAAAAATAGAAAAATCTATTCCCAACTAGAAGTTCTGTCCAAAAATAGAATCGTTATCATTCGTGTTCTTAATTATCCATTGGCGAGCAAAATTTAAATGATGCATCTAATCCTATTCCTAAAAATGTGTCCGTAAGTCATTAAATTTAGGTGTGATTTACTATTGAAATATTTTTAGAAGGGGAATCTAAGAAAAGCTATCGACCACATCAAATCAGACTGGTGGGTAGTTGATAAAAGGCCAAATGATAATGAGACGTGAATGAACGAATAATTTAGAAGAATTTCTGAGGCGAAACTTCCCTCAGCCTTTCCATCTTTTACACTCTTATGCTGTATCTCCTTGGCAAAGAACATTTTGAATGGCCCACCCGCACGCAATTCTGGATTCTTTGCCCAATCTTTAGCAAACACCGGTCACTGTTCAGCCGCCGCCGACGTTCCTTCGTTGTTATTACTCATAGGTTTTGCCGGGGTTGTACCTTTGATCTTGAATCATGAAGGGTAACTTTCCATGTGCTTCATCCCCGACCGTCCTCCATTGGTTTCATTTGGAAATGATATCGTTTAGGATAACCAAATATAATTTCTAAACGCTTTTTCAGGTATTGAATTAGAGTTTCGCTTTTCCCTAAAATGAAAAAAAAAAAAAAAAAAATCCCTCGAACCGAAGGGACTCCCAACTTTAAAGATTTCATAGATTTGCCTAGGCTAGTCATTCTTTTTATCACACCATTTTTCCATTTTAACTTGTCTTTACACCCATGATTCCCAAAATGATTCGTCCAAGATATCAACCATTTCATCACTTTGAAGTATCATCTCACATATCGTCAAAAAAAAAAAAATACTATCTCACATCACTTGATAATGTGATTCAAAATGCTCTTTATATTTACGCCGTCTCCCTCCATTTATTAATTTAAGCTTTTGAGTAAGGCTTTTAAGATAGTATTAGAGTCTGTGTTATCCATGATGTGAAAGTGCATCCATCCCCATTAATAAAAGAAAAAAAAAATCATGTGGCATCAAGAGCGACCTTAGCGTACTTTCACAATGGAAGCATCTCATCAGCCGTGTCTTCTTTATCACAAAGGGAAAAAGGGGGACGTCTATAGCAGAAAAAGGTTTCGGAATATTGACTAGGATGATCTAGATGTGCGGTATCACATATCGGATCAAATCATCTTTCATAAACCATACTTAAAGTTAACGTAATTCTTTCGCAAAGTGGTTTCACAAACCTGTAATATATCATCTTTCCTAACTCCATTTATAAGACAAAATATATTTCACAAGACATTTCTGACACTAATTCAGAATTCATTTGATAAACTAGTAATATTTCGAAACATATTTCATTAAACGTTTCTCAAATCATTTTAAAACTAATTCCATGAATCAGTTCACAACGTAATACATATTTATAAATTTTCACAACACCTTCCATAACATATTTCTCAAACCATTCTCAAATAATTGAATAGTAGTAAATGCCTAATGCAGATTTTTAAGCAATGAAAATGTTATTTCATAACTTATTCACTTAAACCAACAACGCACGACTAAACGAGTTAACAATCTCGTAATTCTAACAATTAAATAAGAATCGACGTCAAAACTCAATAAAATATTACCTCAACAACAAAATGGCTATACTAAGCTTAAATACTAACAGAGCGACTTGTATACACTAACAAAACAACTCAAACGTGTCCAAAAATCGCTTGTCTGAAGTCATCATTCAAAACCATTCGCAATGCCGAGCTTGAGCATGAAGATTGGTCGTGCCACTCTTTCTACCAAACTCTGTTTTCAAATAAATTTATAGTCAAACAGAAGCCCTTTCAAAACACTAGAAGACCCACAACTCGGCTAACTCAAAATTGTGCTGAAAACTGCCAAAATTCAGCTTGAAAGTCACTGGATATGCACTGTTCATCGTCCGCAGCCAACTTCAAAATTTTCTTTTGGGCAAATCATATGTCCAAATTGAGTTATGTGAAATTTTATAACTCCACAATAGTCTAAACTGTCATTTATGTATATATACGTAATCCAACAACTCCTCAATTGAAACTTGCAGCTCAGAATTGACCTAATTTCGAATTTGTGCACTAACTTTGAATATTATTTTGATTAACGAAAAAATGGTGGGATCACTTACCAGACGTGCGAATAGGAGTTAAATTGGCTTATCGAGGATTCCGTGGTGAGGAGGGGCGAAACCCTCTTCTTTCTTTTCCTTTCTTTTTCCCCCGTTTCCTCTCTTTCCTTTTGCGAGCGCTCGGTCTTCTTCCTCTGCGTTGCTTTTCCTTGTAATTGAGCCGAAGTTCCCGTTTTTCTTTTTCTGTTGACTTTTCAACGTTTTTTTCTTTCTCCCTTTTGATCTGGTCAAAACCCACATTTTACAATAATAATTAATATCTCTCTCTAACATTTCAGTTTAGTTTCTTTGTAGAAAATGGGAAGGTAACGGGGCCGTCACTGTCCCAAATATGACCGAGCCGTCTCCACCTTCAATATTTCTCAGGAAACCGGCTAACTTGTGTATCCAATTTCCGAGGAAAACATCCCTTGAGTTTCAAAGGAAAGTTAAAATTCCACTCGGTTAGATGTTCAAGGTGGCCAAATTTTAAAAAAAGAAGACACATAGTTGGCCACAAGACGAAAAAAGGAAGACGAAGTTCGTAATCAAAACTTGGAAATAATTACGGGATGCACTTTTTGGGATTCAGAAAATATCCCAATTTTTCAGTTGATCTCGAAACATTTTTTAATTTGGATGTCGTAAGAACATTTTCAATGCCATTGAAAAGAATCTGGAAAGGAATTTCTAAGTTCGAGATTTGAAATATATATATATGTCGCTTCAAGGCGATTCAATGTCCTATAGTCTCTTATTTTCCCTGCTAAAACAATTTGCTTTTCAATATTTCTTTGGTTATGCACCTATGATGATCAATATCTCTCCGATGTCATAGAGCTTCGGTTGCCAATTCTGCACCAATGGGAATTTGTTGTACCATGGCATCATTTGACATGTTAACGGACCTAATACCTTAAAAAAAATTAAAATTGTAGATTTTATTGCAACTACGTCCTAAATTCTCCCCCTCTCCCACCCAAAAAATAAAAGCTACAAACTTTCACTTATATCTCAAATCTGTCCGCCGTTGTCATTTACATTTGTGATCTAGGGACGGCTTGAGAGAGTGGTTTGCGGCCGACAAGACCGGTGTAACTCGACGAAGAGTGTTGAAGTAGTTAACTTTCAGTTTTTACGTGTCTTCAATAATGTAATAGTGGAGTCCTAGTCAATAGGAAGTGGCTTGTTTTTAGGAGTTAGTTTCTGCACATGTTCTGTTAGTGGGATATGTTAGTAGGTCTTTGTTGTTGTTGTTCTGTAGCTATTTTCTTGCAAAGTGGTCTGGATGTTCTGCCTATTTTATAGGCTTTGTTCTATTGAATATTGTGACGAGAGTTACAGCAACCACTCTCTGGTGTGTTTTTCTTCTCTGAGTCTATTCAAGTAACTTTCAATAGTGGCATTAGAGCCACAACAAGGAAGAAAAAAAAGAGTGTTCAAAAGGAGAGTCTTGAGTGATCAAACAGGAGAGCAGTAGTGGTTCTTCTTTGCAGCAACAATGATGGCCACAGAGAACTTTGTACAGCCTGCCATACCTCGCTTTGATGGTCATTATGACCATTGGAGCATGTTGATGGAGAATTTCCTCAAGTCCAAGGAGTATTGGGATGTTGTTACTTCTGGTGTTGCCGAACCAGAGGAAGGAGCTCAGTTGACAGCAGCACAATTGACAACTCTTGAAGCAGCAAAATTGAAGGATCTTAAAGCCAAAACTATTTGTTTCAGGCTATTGACAGATCCATCTTGGAGACAATTCTCTGCAAGGACACCTCTAAATATATATGATATTCCATGAAAAAGAAATATCAAGGCTCCGCAAGGGCAAAAAGGCAACAACTTCCAAATGCTTCATGGGGAGTTTGAATTGCTAAGAATGAAATTGGGAGAAACAATCATGGATTTCTTCTCCCAGACAATGGCGATTGTCAATAAGATGCAAATCCATGGAGATAAGATAGAAGACATCACAATAGTTGAGAAGATTCTTCGATCTTTGACACCAAAGTTTAACTTTGTTGTCTGTTCTATTCAAGACGCCAAGGATGTTGAAGAACTCTCAATTGATGAGTTGCAAGGATCGTTGTTTGTCCATGAACAAAATTTCTTACAGCAAGAACTAGAAGAGAAGGCATTGAATGCCCCAACTGCAGATCATTTTTCATCAACAATAAGAACTAATAGTAGCAAAAGCAGACGAAGGGGAACCAATGATTGCTGCAATTTCAATCAAAAATCTGATGGCTATTTTTCTTGTGATTCTCAAGGCAGAGGACGAGGACGTGGAGGTTGACACTCAACAGATTTCAGACCAAGGTCAGTAGACAAATCCAAAGTGGAGTGCTTTAGATTCCACAGGTATGGGCATTACAAATCTGAATGTCGAACCAATTTAAATACACAAAGTATGAAAAGGACTAGCTTTGTAGCATAAAAGGAAGAAGCAGAAATTCTCCTATTGGTGTGTCAAGAAAAGGAGAAAACTTCTTCAAACTTATGGTATCTTCACACTGGCTATAGCAACCACATGTGTGGAGACAAGAAAGCATTCTTTGCATTAGACGAGTCATTTTGCACCACAATAAAATTCGAAGACGACTCTACCACGTCAATCATGGGGAAAGGGACGGTTACAATTGTTCCTAAAGGGACTTCAGTACATACCATCAAAGAAGTGTTTTATGTTCCAAAATTAAAAACCAACCTCCTAAGTGTTGGTCAATTACAAGAGAAGGGGTATGAAATTACACTCAAATGAGGTGTTTGTAGAATCCATGATGAGAAATTGGGTCTAATTGCTCAAGTTACAATGACTGCCAATCGGATGTTCCCACTACATCTCCATAGCACTTCCCACTTATGCTTCGCTGCAAGATTAAAAGAGGAAGCTTGGGTATGGCATTTCAGATACAGTCATCTCAGCTTTGGTGGACTACGGACATTACATCAAAAGAAGATGGTGGAGGGACTGCCCCTAATCATTGCTCCGTTTGAAATATGTGAAGACTGTGTTGTTAGCAAACAACACCGTGCTCAATTTCCACAAGGAAAAGCATGGAGAGCAAAGAAACTGTTGGCGCTAGTCCATTTAGATATTTGTGGGCCAATATTTCCAGTTTCCAATGGAGGTTAATGGTATATCATTACTTTCATTGATGATTATAGCTAGAAGATTTGGGTTTATTTTTTGCATGAAAAATCTGAAGCTTTTGAAGCATTCAAGAGCTTCAAAACACTTGCTGAAAAAGATAGTGCGAATCCAATAAAAGTCCTTCGCATAGATCGCAGTGGCGAATACAACTCGGGTGCATTTACAGATTGTTGTAGGAAGCATGGCATTATGAGACAACTCACTTTAGCTTATTCACCACAGCAAAATGGAGTTTGTGAACGGAAGAACCACACTATTTTGAATATGGTGCAATGTTTATTGACAGCAAGTGGAATTCCAAAGAGTTTTTGTCCCGAAGCTGTTAATTGGAGCATTCATCTTTTGAACAGAAGCCCGACTCTTGCTGTTTTAAATATGACACCTGAAGAAGCTTGGAGCAGACAAAAACCGGCAGTAGATCACTTCAGAATTTTTGGGTGTATAGCCTATGCTCATGTTCCAAATCAGAAGAGAAAAAAGCTAGATGACAATGGAGTCAAATGTTCTTTTCTTGGCATTACAAAAGCCTACAAGCTTTATGATCTTGTAACCAAGAAAATCATCATCAATCGTGATGTGATATTTGATGAAGAACAATTCTGGCCATGGAGTGAGAAAGGTGTTGAAGGAAAAATTCCAATGAATTTTGAAGACGATGAAGAGCCCACAACCAGTCGAACCATCACAGATAGTTCACAAAGTCAAAACGCTTCTGCAGAAATTGACGAACGGCCACATCGAGTTTGAAAAAGACCCACTTGGATGAGTGATTATGAAGTAACAGGGGTTGATCAATCTGAAGGTCCACTTACCTATTTTGCTTTGTTTTTAGATTGTGATCCTACAACCTATGATGAAGCGCTATGCAAAAAGAAAATTGGAGAATTGCTATGGATGCATAAATCGTAGCCATTGAGAAGAATAATACTTGGGAGTTGACAGAACTTCCAAGAGGACATAAATCAATCGGGGTCAAGTGGGTGTACAAGACAAAGTTGAATAAAGATGGCGAAGTTGACAAGTATAAGGCACGCTTGGTCACAAAATGTTATAAGCAAGAATTTGGAGTGGATTACAAAGAGGTGTTTGCTCCTATGGCAAAACTTGACACAATCAGATTGGTAATTGCATTAGCAGCATAGAATTCATGGCCTATCTTCCAATTGGATGTGAAGTCAGCGTTTTTGCATGGCGACATCCAAGAAAAGGTATTTGTTGATCAACCTTCTGGTTATGTGAAGCATGGTAGTGAACATAAATTTTATAGATTGAAAAAGGCACTATATGGGTTAAAACAAGCTCCCCGAGCTTAGTATAATCGCATTGATGCCTATTTTTTGAAGGAAGGATTTAGAAAATGTCCATATGAGCATACATTATTTATTAAAGTTGGTGATGGTGAAAAATTGCTTTTGGTATGTTTGTATGTGGATGATCTCATCTTCACAGGGAATAATAGTGTCTTGATCAACACATTTCAGAAGTCTATGATGGGTGAATTTGAGATGACTGATCTTGGATTGATGCATTATTTTTTGGGCATAGAAGTAATCCAATCTGCAGCTGGAATCTTTCTTTCCCAAAAGAAATATGTTCAAGAGATTTTAGACAAATTTCAAATGAAGAATTGCAACTCTGTGACCACACCAACTGAGGTTGGATTGAAGCTATTGAAAGATTTTGATGGGAAAAAGGTGAATAGCACTCTTTACAAGCAAATTGTTGGAAGTTTAATGTATGTGATAGCAACGAGGCCAGAATCATGCATGGTGTCAGCCTCATATGTAGGTATATGGAACACCCAGCAGAAATACACTTGCAAGCTGTAAAGAGAATTTTTCGCTACTTGCAAGGGACTGCAACTTTTGGGCTGTTTTACGAAAAAGGAGAAAAATCAGATCTGTTTGGCTTCACTGATAGTGATTTTGCCGGAGATATGGATGATCGAAAAAGCACTTTTGGCTATGTGTTTATGTTTGGGTCAGGGGCTGTCTCATGGTCTTCAAAGAAGCAGCCAATTGTTACTCTATCATCAACTAATTTTGAGTTTGTAGCTGCCACCTCAAGTGCTTGTCATGCTATTTGGTTAAGAAAGATTATTGAAGAACTTCAGTTTAAACAACAAAAAGCTACAACAATATATTGTGACAACAACTCAGCCATTAAACTTTCAAAGAATCCAGTTCTACGTGGAAGGAGCAAACATATAGATGTGAAATATCATTTCTTGAGGGATCTCACAAAAGATGAAGTGATAGATCTTGTTTTCTGCAGAAGTGAAGATCAACTTGCTAATTTATTCACCAAGCCTCTCAAATTGTCTACATTTCAGAAGCTGAGAAAGCTTCTTGGTGTAAGTTTGTTGGATGTTCCAAATTAAGGGAGGTTTTGTTTTATTCTTTCAAACTGATTGTCTGCAACATCAGGTTAAGGGAGGGTGTTGAAGTAGTTAACTTTCAGTTTTTACGTGTCTTCAATAATGTAATAGTGGAGTCCTAGTCAATAGAAAGTGGCTTGTTTTTAGGAGTTTTTAGGAGTTAGTTTCTGCACATATTCTGTTAGTGGGATATGTTAGTGGGTCTTTGTTGTTGTTGTTCTATAGCTATTTTCTTGCAAAGTGGTTTGGATGATCTGCCTATTTTATAGGTTTTGTTCTGTTGAATATTGTGACGGGAGTTATAGCAACAACTCTCTGGTGTGTTTTTCTTCTCTGAGTCTATTCAAGTAAATTTCAACAAAGAGAGTTTAGCTCGGGTTTTCAGAATTCCCGCTCTCGAGTGAGAGAGCGGTCTTGAGACGTTAAGAAGGAGAATATATGGAAAAAAGCCGAGGGTGATGGCGGCCAATCGAGCAGTCTTCTGTGCAGGGAGAGGCTTGCGAAGACGTTCGATTCGCAAGGTTGCATGAATTTCTAGGAACTTGGCGAAGATCTCGCGCCCGAAGAAAGAGGAAGAGAAGGAAGGATAACGAGAACGGAGATGGACACAGGGAAGGTGTTCCTTTTTTGTTTTTTTCGGTCACAAGGGAAGGCGTTCTTGAGAGGGAATAAATTTGCTGGAGGCGATTGGAGATGAACGAAGAGGAGGAGAGGACTCCAAGTCAGCTGCTCATCTGTCGGAAGCTGACGAGACAGTCTGCACGTAACCTATTCTCTTTTATCTAAAAAGCTTTGACCGGTCAAAAAGAGAAAAGGGGAAGTGCTGAGATCTTGTGAAGGAAAGAGCCCCACATCAAAGGGAAGAAAAGAAGAAGAAAAAAGAATGGGAAGGGAAAGGATGAGAGAGCGCTTGCCCGTCACAAGTTAGTTGAGTTGGTACATACATCTGTTTGTTAATGTAATTTTATTATTTTATTTTTCTATTTTAAGGAATGGTTTGGAAGATAAATTTATTTGGTAATACAATTTCATTGTTCTATTTATGAAAAAAAAAATTAATCCAAAAAAAGGTCTCTTCCAGAAATAAGAAAGTAAAATGTTTTTACTTTTCAACTCGCCCTTGCTAGTTGCCACTAGCTGCTCATCTACCTGCCTACACCTCTCCAACTGTCGGTCCACCCCATGTCGCCGTCCACTTTCCACTTGGAAGTGAGAAATTTTGTGAATTCTCATTCAGGGAATAAAAAGTTTATGTTGTTATCGAAACGTGTATTTTTACTTAAAAATTCCTTCGGAGAATAAAAATAGAAAAATCCATTTCTAGCTAGAAATTATGTCTAGAAACAAAATAGTCATCATTCACGTATTTAATTGTCCATTCGCGAACAAAATTTAAATGATGCATCTAATCCTATTCCTAAAAACGTGTCTGTGGAATTTGATCTTTATGCTAATTTTCTTTTTGATCGTAATCTATACCCTAATTGGTAGGGGGAAAATTAAAATGAAAACCCTTAGCTAAAGTCTTCCAGGGCTCTCCCCCAAAGTCGTACCATTATGAAAGAGACTAATAGTAAGTGTGGATAGAAAAATCCAATAAAATGCACCTGTTGAATTAACTTAATCTACATTCTCTCTCGTGGCAATATGTTATTCATTAACTGCCTTTATTATCGTCTCGTTATCCTAGTTCGATGGATCATTTGACTTCTGGAGGATGGGTCTTGCCATCGAGAGCTCTAACAGCTTGATCACTACCTCTATATACATGGTTCACCATTGTGCGACTTGATTAATTGAGACGTGTCATTTGCCGCTTGGTACTCAAATTCGCTATAATTGCATATTCCTCCTTTACGTACTCAAAGTTCATCCAATTCCAGCTTGCGGCGCTCGCCTCAACTCCAGCAATTACCATGGTAGCTGCAGTTTCATCAGGCAGCTTACCGCTAACGGTTGTCCACTTATTATGGGTGAGCCCAATCGTGCATATATTAGGCGCTGTGGCCCTTAACACTGGTCTACCGACTGATGACCTCTTGTGTAAGCATCCTGTAGGTTGGAATGGTCCGCCTGTAACCAACATTATGTGGAGAAACCTGGTAGCTCAAGCGTCATGCCAGGGAACAGTCCTTTTGATACTGAGTTCAAGGGTGAACTTCACTACGTAAATCAACAGGTCAAGAACGCATCGATCTTCAGCACTCTCATCCCCTGTCAAGTTTTCAACCTATTCAATTGCAGGAAGCTTGAAGAGATCAATGTCTTTAAGGGGACGATCAGACACAACAGATTGCTTTGTGCTGTTTTAGGAGGAATAGTCCTCGCTCGGTCGCGATGATGGAGCTCTCGGCAAGGTTGCCAGGCACTAAGAGGTTGAATTGGAAGCAATGGGGCGTGTGCATCCCATTGGAAGCCATTTCGTGGCCTATTTGTTGGGTTGTGAAGTGCATAGCAGTGCCTGAGAGACCATTCAAAAGCTACGTGAAGTGGAATTGGTAGAAGCAGGCTTAGCACATGGGGACCGTATTGTAGTAAATAAGATTTGGGATCAAAGAGCACCTAGTCTATTCCTTCCTTGACCGTATTGTACGATTTACACGTGGGCTCAAGTCCAACAAAAAGCACCTCGCGTTTTGTTCAGGGAGAGATGTTCTTGAAGAGGTAACGCCTTCTGGTTTTTCTTTCCCTTTAGTTCTTCTCCAGATACTCCAATGACGAGATCTCGAACATCTGAAGTTTTTTATTACTAGAATTGAATTCCGTATTGCAGGTAAATAGTTTAGGCAAGTCCTGCGTAATTGGCATTGAGTATGGCTTCTATAAGTAGAGCTCCTTTCAAACGATGGGATCAACATTGCAACTCGTTTTCACCATAATTAGAGATAATTCTGATGGTATAAACATTCGGCATCTGTTATCAACGATAGCAACCGACCATGCATGAACAGAGGCGGCGATTGTCGCGGAAAAAAAATTGACCGACGAGACACGGCTACTCTCGCCGAGCCCTGCGAGTATCCCGAGATCCATATGAAGCTCCTGCGAGGGCCACCGCCCGCTACTTGCTCCTCTACCCCACAGCCCGAGCAAATATTTCGCCACGTCATTTTTGTATAAATGCACTCGGTGAACGGCACGTGTCGTTTCTGGGCCCACCTGTCGGAAACACCGGCTAAGTGGACAAATTTAAAAAAGAATAGCCTTTTCTTTTTCTTTTTCGCTATTTGGCCCAAAAAGGACCTCCTTCTCTCCCTCTCCACCACCTCGGCAGCCGTCGACTACCCTCCACCCCAGGTCACCCAGGCCTGCGGGGCCACCAGATCATAAGCTCCCCCTCTCCAAGCACTCCTCCCCTTCCCTCTCTGTCATCCTCGCCGCCGTCGCCGCCTCCTCCGATGGCCTCAACGCCGCCCAGTCCATGATCAAGTCCGTCTTCGCCTCGTCCGCCGGCCGCCGCTGTCCACTCCAAAGAACTGCCTCCAGATCCTCCCCCTGTCGCGGCACCGGATGAGATCAACGGTGGAGTCGATGCTTTTCCTTTTTTCTTCCTTTCCCTTCTTTTGCTGGGCTCGATTAGTAACAATGTCTTTTCCGGCTGCTCATCATCACCTCTTGCGTCGCGTCGCGTTGCGATGGAGTGCTTTTCCAGGAAATTAAGCCCAGAATTTTCCCATCGTTTCCTTTCGAAACAAACAGTCCTTCATTTTCCTTTGCCCACCACCCCAAAGGCCCGCCGAAGTGAATAGCCACGGAGAGAGAATATGATGGGCTTGAATTGTTTTCGAAATTTCTTACAGGTGAGCCCAAATTTGACGCGTGGATTTGTGTAAAAATGACATAACACCGTTTGTGTACACAATATTTCTCCGCCCAACTTAGCTGATGATATGTCGTATGATGACTTGGCGGTCTACATAAACAAACATATTCTCATTTTATTTTAATTGAACCAACCATCACGAGAAACTGCTAAATAATTTGGTATTGTGAAAATAAGTGATCGAATGATAAAATAGACTAACCTAACCACACGTAAGGAACAATAAAGAGTCCTACTTTAAATTAAACGATACAATGAATATTATATTGTTAGTGTTTCTCGACTCTTGATTACGCATAATAATTTATATAGTGTTTAATTTCATGATTTTTCACGAAATAATCTTTCAATCACATAAAAGAATTACCAAAATCTTAAACCCACGTGATTTAATGGTGGCTTTCGGATAAAAGTCCTCAGCCATGGATGGCTCGAATTGGATGCGAAAGGAAGAACCCGGAAGTTCCTTCTGTGCGCGTATCAACCGTTGGTCAGAGAGCTCCAACAACTAATCAACATATGTGAGTCGGCCGCATCGTGATCGCATCCAAAGTCAACGCTCTTGCACAAGCACACGTTAGGAATATTGATTTTGCATGCCTTTCCCATTTCCACCTTGCTTGGCGACCGCTCTCGCACAAACAAGGAAACCCCCTTCCAAATTCGGTCAGCGACGCTGGAAAGAAGTCTTAAATTTCCATTACACATGCCTGCGCGTCCACAAACAACGATTCATCTTGGGTCGAATTTCTATTCACTGGCTTAATCTCGAGAGCGGTGATGACTGATGATGAAGGAGTTTTTCGTCTCGGATCTGCCCTTGCTTAATGAGTTTGGCGAGGGAGCCTCATCTGTCTAACGCTCTTTTCTTGACATCTTTGGGAGTGGGTTGGTTAAGAAATGAGATGCCCCATTTTGAGCTTTTCCCTGAATAAATCATAAAGCCAAGAGAAACCATACGATCATCCATTGACAAAAGGATCACCCGTGACCATTGAGAATCAAGCAAATAAGATGGTTCTAATTCTCAATCTTTCTGACTTGCTTCTATGGCAAGTCTTAAGCAACTAGAGCTCTTGGGGGACATTTTATAACTCGCCATGATTATTATGCAATTTCCCAAGCAATCTCAAATATCCTTTATCATGATACATGTTGGAATATAATATGCGAAAACGATAGGATCTTGCAATTTACGTTAACGTAAAAATCACCAGAGAAATAAACGAGAAATAATAAGGACACTAGAAATTTATGCGATTCGGTATCCATATCCACGAAGAGAGCTAGTAGCAAATAATCCACTATGATCGAAGAATCAGAGTTTACAATTACTCACATTGCTCACACGCTCGAGTGTTTCCTACACCTAAATTTAACTTCAAACTCAAAGTGTTTATAAATAAACAACTCACTTAGACATTGTTGGGAATGTCGAATTCCCAGAAACCGGATTCGATACTAAATCGAACCCCTAAAACGAATGCGGAAGACATGCTTGGGAAAAACATGTATCACCGATCCTAAAGCACACCACAGAATCGAGCGTACCTTGTTAGCCACGAATTAAACACCAATGCCGATAAGAGGAAGAGAAAACCGATCCCGTTCGATCCGATGATGTCGATTGGCCTTGAAGGGAAGACGGCGTCGCCTTAAGCTTTTGGCTTTCTTTTGGAGGGAGAGAGGAGAGACGAACATACGTTAAAAAATGCCAAAATGTGTCTTCGTCTCTCTCTTTCCTCCCTTATATACGTTCCCTCCAAAATAGAAACGTACCCCTTCATCGTATCCCTCAATTCATGAGCCATAATCCTGTGGGCCGGGTTTTCAGGCCCAACATGGGCGGACGGGCCTTAAGCCCATCACATAAAACCATCAGACATGAACTCACTACACAAAATTATCACGCGTTCAAGCTCAAGTTAAAATACTTTACGTACTCCAGTGTTCGCTTTTGTTCCACATACATACGGCTTCGCATTCTTGTTCAAGGCTTCACGCGGCTTCTTGGGGCTCTCAAGTCTTGTGGCTCCACACGTTTTTTTCTTCGCGCGGTTTCTGAAAACTTGCGGCTACTCTTACGCGCAACTCCTTACGTCGATAAAAGAAACCTAGCCTTTTTTTATATTGTGTACCCAAAGTCAAAACTTTGACTTTGGCCCCACCATGGGTTCTTTTCCTCAACATGGATTTGCTCCTTCGGTAGATAAGTGGAATAAAACCTTGATTTTTCTTCCTTTTTGTTTTATCTCATATATTTCCTCTTTTATTTTGTAGTGATATTTTGCACGTCCAAAAGTATGTCCAATAAGAAGAAAGATTTCTTCATCCGATTTGTAATTCACTTGGAAAAATCTTTCTCAACAAAATTCGGTTTAATAAATCGTTATCCGTATTCAAACTCGAAACATTAATTTAACAATACATATATAAAAGAACCAAAAATTCCGGCCCACCAAGCGAAATAGGTGGTTTCTTGGTCGCTTTCTATACCTGTTTCATAACTCAAAAAATTTCTCTGGCCCTTTGTGGTACTAATAAAAAAAGACAGTTGTCATTACTGGAAGCTTTCTCTAACCCCTTCTCATCAATGGATCCCCGAAGTACATGAATGAGTCACGGCCGGCCAAAGGAACCACCCAGGGCGAAGTTCTATTCACTTGCTTCTCATAACTTCAACGTTTAGCTGTCCATTTCGGGAACAAAATTAAATGATGCATCTTATCCTGTTCCTAAACATGTGTAGGTGGAATTTGATCTATCCATAAGCTAATGGTAGGGGAGGAAAAGAATGAAAATCCTCTAGCTAAATCTCCCCGGGCTCTCCCCAAAGTCGTACCATTATGGAAAAAGAATAATTATAGTATTCACATCTCTCCACTGTCTCGTTCTCATTGATCAATGCCGATGATCCTGTATGAAAGGGCGGAAATGTCAAAAGTACATGTAGCAAGAAATACCCAAGAAAATGCACGTGTTGATTTGATTAAATGTGGAGTCTCCCATGCCGATATCCTGTTCGTCAACCGCCTTTATCGTGTCGTTGTGTGTACCATCTTAGCTTGATGGATCATTTGACTTTTGGAGGATAGGTCTTGCCAACGGGAGCTGTAATAGCGTCGTTACTACCTACATATATGTTCAGCTTCGTGCAACTTGATCATAACTAAAACGCGTCATCTCTCACTTGGCATTTGAATCCGCTATAATCATGTATTACTCCTTATTGAGATCGAAACTAAGAAGAATGGTTGGGCTAACAAACATCCATCTCTTTTGTATTTTCGATACCCATATAACCATCAAAGATTGTTAAAGTGATGAATTTCTGGAATATAAGGGGCATGGGGGACAAATAAATTGTTGAAGGTACCATTTTTTTTTATCTGGTGTCAATCCATTTAATAGTAAAAAAGATCTTTTGTTGGAAGGCTGGCTAGAGAATTCTTGTAAAAACACTAGCATCGCTCGGTCAATAATGAGAATATGTTGATCTTTTTTGATTCTATGTATTATCATCATTATGCACATAAGGAAGGAGTTGTATGAAGTGAAAATCTCACGTACAGTTTTGGAATGGGATTCTTTCAATCGAACAAGAACTGTAACAAATGTTGGCTCAATCCAAAGAAAATTATGTAGAAGCTTTGAATTATGCGAAGCTATGTGACTAGAAATTGATCCCTATGATCGAAGCTATATACTCTACAACATAGGCCTTATCTACACAAGTAACGGAGAACATATGAAAGCTCTATTTCATCCCTGTCTCTTCGGCTCTTCAGCAATGCTTATGCACAATGCTAAACCTTGCTCACACCAAATGATTATGTACTAACCTCAAGATAAGGCCTTCCGGTTGCACTATTTGCCTATGTTCGTCAAGTGACTATTCCAAGTGCGGGTCTGCAGCCTGGCTTGCTAAAATAATTTTCCTCTAATTACTAACTAATTTGATTTTGTTCTTAAAATTTGATAGTTTGTACAAAATTATGGAACTTTTTTTTTAATAGACAATATTAGAATCAGAACATCATTTGTGAAACTGTACAAAATTTTTGCTATTTCATTATACCAAGGCCCAACAATCACATTACCATCGCTTGTTTTGTTATGACCACATTATCTTGTGCGACCGCATGGCTACTTTAACCAAATGTGCAATGAGAATTGATATCTATAGAGCAAGTTTTTAGGCCGGCCTGATATATTGCCCTCATTGGACATCGTACAGCTGTGCTCTCCTCCATTCCTGAATGGAGAGGGGAAAGTTCCTCTAGCTAAATCTTTAATAGGCGCACGGATATCATCCGCAATCGAATTGAAATAATATATATATATCAATGGGAGTGATTTATATTTATACCAGTCACATGATTGAACGAGCAATAAAAGAAAATATAACGACGCCGAGTATTTCAAGACGGGGGTGCTAGAATGGGTGAACATGGGCTTTATTTCTTCAAACAAATCGGGATGACATGACGTCTTAAAGTTTGGGATGTCTTTGATTATGTCGGCGGAATTAGCGGCAAACCGCCTAAAAGAAACAGCGCGGCATTGGGTCTCTCTCGTATCTCCGTATCTTTTTTGACTTTTCCTGGACTCCATGTCACCACGCGGGCTCTCCACTTTCGAGAAAACACGTCCCACCCCCTTCTTTGCCCACGGGGAGTATGGCGATCCGTATTTCGCCATCAAGAAGACGCGGCGCCCCGCGTTAGGCATTTGTATAAAGGATCCATGGTTAAGGCCTCCCAACATCATTCCACAAAATTCCAAAATTCCAAAATTCCACTTTTGGGCGGCTAAACCAAACACTAACAGCATCAGAGCTTTCCTCTTTGTCTTGCCATTTGCACTGTGCGATACCTCACTGGAGGCCTGGCCATGACCAGCATTCTCCGTGGGGACTACGTCCACCGCGACGTCTCTCTCGACTTGCCGACCGCTATGAGCAAGTTTGCCAGGCGATGGCATCTAGCCTTCGTGACCATATATTGCTCCCGAGCCATCACTACCTTCGCGAAGAAAACCAAGAAGTTGTCCCCGCGAAAATCTCCTTCCTACACTTCTATTCCCATCCTAGATCTCTCTGATCACCCCAGCTCCTTCAACATTGATCAGTCCCAGCTCACCAAGCTGGTCAAGGACAAGGACCTCGGCCACCTCCAGGAATTCGGTGGGGTCCAGAAAGTCATCTCAGCACTCGAAACTGATGTCTCGACCGGAATAAGTGGTGACCCAGACGACATCTCTCGCCGGAAAAATGCGTTTGGCATCAACTCATACAAGAAGCCGCCTGCCAAGGGCTTCTTCCACTTCGTGGTCGAAGCTTTCAAGGACCTCACAATCATGATTCTTCTTGTTTGCGCTGGGCTTTCGCTCGGGTTCGGGATCAAGGAGAACGGGGTCAAGGAAGGCTGGTATGATGGTGGCAGCATATTCGTTGCAGTGTTCCTGGTGATCGCCGTGTCCGCTGGGAGCAATTACCGCCAAAACAGGCAGTTTGAAAAATTATCTCAGGTGAGTGACAATATTCTCATTGATGTGATAAGGAAGGGTCGGCAGCAGCAGATTTCCATATTTGAGATCGTCGTCGGAGATGTTGTTTGTTTGAAGACGGGCGATCAAGTTCCGGCAGATGGGCTGTTCCTGGACGGGCATTCCTTGCAGGTATGGCTGACAATTTGTACTGGTTTGACGCATTAGATTTGCATATTTAACTCAAGTTCAGAAACATACAAAGTATTATTATTACCATTTTCGAGCATGAGTAATTAGTCCAAAAAAATTGTACAAGTGTATCATATTCTGCTTGACTGGGCAGCCTGTCATTTTCAAAATCTTGATTCTTTGACAATAAGGATAAGGAATGGTTTTTATTCGTAGTTCTAGTAATAGAAGGAAAACTTTGTTAAAAAAATTCTACTTTTAAAACGTAATCCATTTGTTTTTATTTCCTATTTGTTCACGTTTCATTTTCTTTGCCTCAAGTGAAGACCAGAACGCTTCTTACCGTGTCATCCTAGCGTCCCTAAACCATGAGCGACGTTTGTGTTGTCAATTTAGGTTGATGAATCGAGCATGACTGGGGAGAGTGATCACGTAGAAGTGAACCGCAAGGAAAATCCATTCCTGTTCTCAGGAACAAAGGTTGCTGATGGGTATGCTCAGATGCTGGTTACATCTGTCGGCATGAGCACGACGTGGGGCGAGATGATGAGCTTGATCAGCCGCGACAACAGCGAGCAGACCCCTTTACAGGCTCGGCTCAACAAGCTCACCTCGTCGATTGGCAAAGTAGGCTTGGCGGTTGCTTTCCTGGTTCTCGTGGTTCTGCTGATTCGCTATTTCACGGGAAATACACAGGACGAGAATGGGAACCGGGAATTCATTGCAGGCCAAACCACAGGTAACGATATCATAAATTCTGTGGTGAGCATCATCGCAGCTGCAGTGACCATCGTGGTGGTCGCAATTCCGGAAGGCTTGCCGCTTGCGGTAACCCTCACTCTCGCTTATTCAATGAAGAGGATGATGGCGGATCAGGCAATGGTGAGGAAGCTTTCGGCCTGTGAAACGATGGGGTCTGCCACCACTATTTGCACCGACAAGACCGGCACTCTCACTATGAACCAGATGAAGGTGACGAAATTCTGGGTCGGCCAAGACTCTGTGGTGGAAAACACCTGCTCCTCTGTCTCCAAGTTTGTCCTGGATTTAATTAAGGATGGGGTTGCTTTGAACACCACGGGCAGTGTCTACAGGCCATCTTTGGGATCGGAGTACGAGTTCTCGGGTAGTCCCACTGAGAAAGCGATTCTTTCCTGGGCGGTTTCGCTATTGAGCATGGACATGGAGGAGACAAAGAAGAGCTGTGAAGTCATCCGAGTTGAAGCCTTCAACTCGCAGAAGAAGAGAAGCGGTGTCCTAATAAGGAAGAGCATGGACGACACATTCCATGTGCACTGGAAAGGAGCGGCAGAGATGGTCTTGGCAAAGTGCTCGAGCTTCTACGAGGGGTCGGGGATAGTGAAAGATTTGGATGAAGATGAGAGGGCGAGATTTGAGCAAATTATTCAGGGGATGGCAGCGAGCAGCCTCAGGTGCATCGCTTTCGCTCAAAAACAAGTCTCCAAGGAAGCGATCAAAGAAAGAGAAGATGGAAAGGAGATCCAAGAGGATGGCCTGACATTACTCGGACTTGTCGGTATTAAGGACCCGTGCCGTCCACGTGTGAAGAAAGCGGTCCAAGCTTGTCAGGACGCTGGAGTGAACATCAAGATGATAACGGGAGACAACATCTTCACCGCTAAGGCCATCGCCACAGAGTGCGGGATTCTCAGGCCCGGGGACGATGCCTCCAACGAAGCCATTGTGGAAGGAGCTGATTTTTACAATTACACGCATGAGGAGAGGCTTCGGAGAGTTGAGAGAATCCGGGTCATGGCGAGATCCTCGCCTTTTGATAAGCTCCTGATGGTTCAATGCCTGAAGCAGAAAGGCCACGTGGTTGCTGTCACTGGGGATGGCACGAACGATGCACCAGCCCTCGAGGAAGCAGACATAGGGCTTTCGATGGGCATCCAAGGCACTGAGGTCGCCAAGGAGAGCTCGGACATCGTAATCCTCGACGACAACTTCGCCTCCATGGCAACGGTGCTGCAATGGGGTCGATGCGTCTACAATAACATCCAGAAGTTCATCCAATTCCAGCTCACGGTGAACGTCGCTGGCCTCGTGATCAACTTTGTGGCCGCTGTCTCTTCGGGCGATGTCCCCCTGTCGGCTGTCCAGCTCTTGTGGGTGAACCTGATCATGGATACACTCGGTGCCCTCGCCCTGGCCACGGAGAGGCCCGCCAGGGAGCTCATGATGAAGCCCCCCGTGGGACGGACTGAGCCGCTCATAACCAATGTCATGTGGAGGAACATTGTTGCCCAAGCAACGTACCAAATGGCCGTCCTCCTCACTCTACAGTTCAAGGGCGAATCGATCTTCGGCGTGGATGAGGCGGTGAAGCGGACGCTCATATTCAACGCGTTTGTCCTGTGCCAGGTCTTCAACGAGTTCAACGCGAGGAAGCTTGAGAAGAGGAACGTGTTCAAGGGCATACACAAGAACAAGCTGTTCCTTGGGATCATTTTCGTGACGGTGGTCCTCCAGGTGGTGATGGTCGAGTTCCTAAAGCGGTTCGCCGACACGGAGCGGTTGAGCTGGGGACAATGGGGCGCATGTGTCTGGATTGCGGCCGCGTCTTGGCCTATTGGTTGGGTCGTCAAGTGCATCCCTGTCCCTGATACACCAATCTTCAGCTACTTGGGATTGAAAAGCAAGAAGCTCGTGAGGAAAATTGGGCACAGAGAACAATAGCAACACTGAGTTTAACTCGATTATTTTTGTTGTTCAGGCATACCGAATCCATTATTGATGCAGCGTGATTTTTTTGTTTTTATTGGAGATATGCGAGGATCGATTTGTATCAGTCTTTATTCTTTCATTGGTTGTATCTCCATTGTATTATAAATAGGAGCATTCTCTCAGTTTCTTCCTTAGTTGTATATTCATTATATTATAAATAGGTGCATTCTCTCAATTTCTTCCCTCCTTTCTTTTTGTGAACGAACCTTATCGTGGAGTACCTTCGGCTTGTACAATCTTTAGCCCCATCACTGTCCGAGGTAAGCATGCAACTTCTGATAAGAGGAAGAAGGACGAATTCCAGGAGATGCATGACCTTATTACATCCAAGAATGTGAAGAACAAAATCATAAAAAAAAATGTGCAACGCAAGAGGGCTCAATCGGTATGAATCACGTAAATCAACTATGTCAAGGCAAGGAACAATTCCCTCTTGGGTCATATTTCTAACTAACTTGAATCAAGTTGGGCCTCATTCTTATTTCGTCCTTCATTCGAGGACTTTTTGGACGATGGATATTGCCATCAAGAGCTCTGGTAGCTTGGATAATACCTACATCAATGGTTCATCCTTCGACTTCATCCAGCCTAAAACGTGCCATATGCCACGAGGCATTCTAGTTCGTTCGTAATAGTCGCCTACTCCTCCTTTCTTGTCCTCTCTATTTCACGAACCCCTACATCTTCAAATTTTAAGACACACTTTAAACATACCGGACTTGTCAATGCACAACGCTAACTCTTCAATAACTTTGCAACTACAAAAGGTGACGTTGGAATTCTCAGTCTTAAACTCAATAGCATGACGTCACTATTAGGCCCTCTAAATGACGGTGACTTTATGATCGCAGATTCTCAATCTTAGCTAATTGACAACCGGAACTTAAGACCAAGACACAACCTGTCAAATATTAGTATATGTTGCCAAAAATGCCCTCAGAGCGATGCTCGATTATCGAAAAGGAATGACTAGAAGAGTTTAAATTCATTGAGATAGTTTTTTTCTCTTATAATAATAGTTGACTTATAATTTCGTTTTTTTATTCATTGGGATATTTTGATGCGTTTGGTTCAGTTTTCCCAAAAGACTTTCGGCCAAATACCTGACTTTGGGAAAGCTGAAAATTAGCGTTAGACTTTCAACATTTGGCCAAACATTGAAATTAGATTTGTTTTTTTCCAAAACTATCATCACCAATTTGTTAGTTCTCTAATTTTTCCCCTTGCATAATTGTTCATCTTCTTTGTGCAACGGTGGCCGACGAAGCCAGATCTAAGCTAGCGAGGGGCCAGCGAAGGTTGTTCGACCTAGGTGACCTCCGCCAGAGGTCGAGTGGCTTGAGTCTTGCGACCTTCAACAACCTTGCCTGAGGTTGTGTGACCCACGTGAGGGCTGCTTAAGGTCACATGACCTTAGTCGATTCGTTGGTGCCAAATCTAGCTTGCCGGCAACCATTGCCCTTCGCTGGCTCCAGCGAAGTGTTTAGCGTTTATATTTTTTTTATTAAAAAAATAAAAGCTATAGCTAAAACCCATTGTAAAAGGTTTTTTTGCCAAACATTTCTTGAATTCAAAGTCCATTTGCAAAAAGTTTTTACCAAACATAATTTGTATTACCTCAGAGGGCTTTGGCTTTTAGCATTTGCATTACAGTCAAAGCCCATTTGCAAAGTTGAATCAAACGTACTCTTAGTAGTGGAACAAATTTATCATATGCTAAAGACAATAGTTGGATTAATCAACTCTTCGAGTACAAAGTAATTTTTGTGGGTCTACTTTTTAGAATAGATAACATCATTGATGAACTTTACGGGTGACATGTTTCATTGGAGTAAAATGAATATAAAATTATTAATAATGCTAAAAGTTTAAAAGTATTTACCTTATTAATTAAGAAATTAAGAAAATGTAATTCTGCTCATTATAGTGTGTTTTTTTTTTTTTTTTGGCCTTGGGGGTGGGCATTGTGGGTGTGTTCACACCAAAAATGAATTTATTAATGCTGAAGATATCCTTGGATGGAATGGAAATTATTATAAGTCGAATTTGTATTTAAAGAAATACTCACGAATTACCAATATTGCTCAACATCTTTTTTTGTGATTGATCACTAGTGCATACGCAATTCAAAGCTTTTACCTTGAAACCGGATGAACGAGTCATCCACTTTTCAAGTAAATATGCGTGGGCTACATAGATGGCTCTGTCTCTTTCAACAAAATAATAGAGCATTCTCCTTTTCACAGAGATCGCAAGGAAAGTTCCTACCAAGTTCCTGGAATTACCAAAACAACATAGCCATTACCTCTTTCCATTATAGCCGTAATAGCTCCAACATGGCTGCTTTGACCATTACCATAACCACACGTGTAATGAAAATGGATATCTAAACAGCAGTTCTCAGTGGGACATAACAATCACTTCGCTCACTCTATAAGAATAACGTTCCCGCTCCATTGGCGCATTATAGACATGGACATCGCCTGCGAACATGCTTCATAAGATATATACGTGAGCAGTATTTGTATTTATTATCTATGGGCTGATCAATTGAAGGAGAAATGGAAGACTGATCGATTGAAGGAGAAATGGCCTTCAATTGAAGAAAATACGACGGTAGACGATGTGTTCGAGATGGTGGACTAAAATGTCTAAACATAGGATTCCTTTTTCTTAGAGGAATGGCATTGATGATGTCAAGTTTGGACTATGTTGATGATGCCGTGGTAGCTTAATTGTGTATAATAAACAACATCTCGTTGGGTCTCCAACAGGTTCTCTTAAATTTTGAGTTCAAAATGAGAAACCTCCAAATAGTGTAGAAAGAACTGGAGATGTTGATGCAATTCCCAAAATATTACCAACCACCTGAACCGCACCAATTATTTATATTTTCAAATTTTAATTTTATTTCTAAAAATCTTTTAAGAAATCATTTAAACTTAAATATTCATGGAATGGAAGTGCCTCAATTCAATGCCTTTCTTAGTGCTGTTGTGCTACCAACATCACCCTTGATATAGCCAAACGCTTTGTCTCGTTCCTCGCTACTTACAGTTACACAGGCAACCTGCCTGTTAACCTCTCTTAACAGCCGATGTGGGACTGAGCTCTTTATGGCTGTCACACACTTAGTTCCCCTCTCTCTCTCTCTCTCTCTCTCTCTCTCTGGCTGTCACACACTTAGTTCCCCTCTCTCTCTCTCTCTCTCTCTCTCTCTCTCTCTCTTTTCCTCTTGCAGATCCAAGGCAAATTTCTATATATGCCCCGCTGGAAAATGATGGTAGTAAATAAAACCTAATAGAGACAAGCCACTCCAAAAGTCCCACATCAAACAAGCACACAAAGAGCGCAAGAGAGATTGTGAACAAAAGCCAAGCCAGGCAACTCCATTAATCATGCTTTCTTTTGCCTTTTAGCTAAGATCAAGTGCGCTACTTGTAAAGTGTGGTTGATGTTCACACAAACGCTGAAGTTGTCTGATTTTTTGGCCCGTGCGAACATGTGTCTTCGATCGGTTCCTTTGAACCGAATTACCTGGGAACAGAAATGGACCGATCGATCCGATCCTATTCGGTTCTAGGTTCCTTCAGTGCAACGGGTGGGAACCGAGAACCGGGTGGGAACTTGGATTCTACTCGGTTCTAGGCTCCTCCGGTCCAGTGGGTGAGAATTGGTCTGCGCAGGAATTGATCACTTCCACCAATTAAATCACCCCACCGAATAAGAAGCACAATTGAAATTTTCTCACGACATTCACCAAATTCGGGCCATGACACCGAAAAGAAGTTTGGTTGGATTTCCATGACGTATATTTGGGCATTCAAAAATAATGATTTATCGCAAGTCGAATTTTTGTTCATGGGCTTAAGCTCAAGATATAATTTCGATATTTGGGGTACGCATGACAATCATTCTATTTCTAGTTAGATTTATTTTTTATTTTTTTGTTATAGGGAACAGGTTTGGAACATAAATCTATTTGATAATGCAATTTCATTATTCTATTTATAGAAAAAAATAGTCCAAAAATCGATCTATTCTAAAAATAAAAAAATAAAAAGTTTTTACTTTTCAACTCACCCTGACTACTAGCTGCTCGCCCATCTACCTCCCCTCACCAAGCGCTGAGCGCCAATCACTATCTACCATCCTCCACCATCCTTTGCCACACACTGCCCAACTAGAAGGGAGAACTTTTGTGAATTTCTATTTAGAAACATAAAATTTGTGTTGTTATCAAACATATATTTTCACTTAAAAACTCATTCGGAGAATCAAAATAGAAAACCCGTATTTTTGACCAGAAATTGTGTCAAAAAATAGAATAGTTATTATTCACTTTCTTAATTGTCCATTCGCGAGCAAAATTTAAATGATGCGTCTAATCCTATTCTTAAAAATGTGTCGGTGGAATTTGATCTATACGCTTTTTTTTATTGTAATCTATACGCTGATTGGTAGGGGGAAAATGACTGAAAACCCTTAGCTAAAATGTTCCCGGGCTCTCCCCCAAAGTCGTATCATTATGAAAGAGACTAATAGTATGCACATCTTTCGACCCTAGCGTCCTCATTGATGAACGCAGATGTTTCTGTATGAAAGAAGGAAAATGTCAGAAGTACGCCGTGGACAGAAAAATCCAAGAAAATGCACGTATTAATTAAACCAAATGTAGATTATCTCTCGTAGCGATATCCTATTCATTGACTGCCTTCATGGTCTCGTTATCTTAGTTCGAAGGATCATTTGACTTTTGAAGGATGGGTCTGGGTCTTACCGTCGAGAGCCCTGATAACTTGGTTACAACCTCTATATATATATATAAATATATATATATATATATATATATATATATATATATATATATTCACTTTCGTGTGACTTGATCCACTGAGACGCATCATTTGTCTTTTGGTATTCAAATTCGCTATTATCACATATTACTCCTTTACGTCCTCTCTATTTCAACCCGATCTCTTTGGCATTGCTTGTGCATAGTGCTAACCCTCGCTTGCACCAAATGATCATGTACTAACCTCAAGATAAGGCCTTCCAGTCACAATATTTGCCTATGCGTATCAAGTGACTATTCCGAATATGGGTCCAACAATATGGCTCGCCAAAACAATTTCCGTCTAATTACTATCTAATTTAATATTATTTCATAAAATTTGATAGTTTGTATGAAATTATGAAACTTATTTGTTAATAAAAACTATTAGAATCGTAACATCATTTATGAAGTAATAAATTTTTGCTATTTCATTATACTAAAGCCTAAACAAACACATTACCATTGTCTATTTAGATGTGACCACATTATCTCATGCATGGCTGCTTTAACCAAATGCGCAATGAAAATTGACATCTATAGAGGAAGTTTTAGGTGGGCTTGATATATCGCCCTCACTTTAAGAAGTGTACTTTGTACGGTGGTGAGAGGAAAAGTTCCTCTAGCTAAATCTTTAATCGGCGCATTTTAAATACAATCATCATTGGCAATTAAATTGAAAAAGGAAAAAAAAAAGAATGCGAGTAGTATTTATATTTGTAATTTACCAATCACATGATTGAACGAGGAATAAAGGAAAAAAAAATATAAAGATACCGCGTATTCAAAGTCGGTGGGGGCTAAAAGGGCCAGCATAGCCTTCCTTTCCTCAAACGAATGAGAGTAACACCGTGTCTAAGAAGAAACACCGCAGCATTGCGCTTCTCTTGTATCTCCATATCTTTTTGACTTTTCGTTGACTCTACGTCACCAGCTTGAAAAATATTACATAGAGCTCCTGTGGCCACCTCAGTAATACACAAGAAGTCCATTCGGAGAAACCCGTGAGCAGCTGATCCATCCCCCGTCCCTCAATTTCTCTGTAAATCTGACGACGACTCAAGATATAATAACACGAAAAAAAGCATGAAGTCAATTCGCGTACCGCCGTCATCGTCAAGAAACGCGAAGATACAAAAGCAAAAAAAAAAAAAACGACGCGCCGCGTAAGGAAAGAAAAGTCGCTTAATCCCCTGCGCAAGTGACGTCAACGTCTAGTCCTAGTCCTATAATCTTTTTTGGTCGGAAAACAATTACAAAATTCAGTGGACACAGTTTTTCGAGGAAAAAAAATTCTTAGCTAAATATTTCCAATCTGTCCCCAAAAGTTGAAGCGTCATTGAAAGAGAGTAATACTCTTGCACATCCCTCGACTTGAACGTTCTCATTGATCAATAAATTGCCGAAAATTAAATTCATTGAGACACAATCTGCAAATGTTAAAATGAATTACCAAAAAAATACTTTCAGAGGGATTCTCGTTTATCAAAAAGGAATAACTAAAACAGATAAATTCACTGAGATGACTAAGATTTTTCTCTTACTTAGAATTCAATTTTTATTTATTTGCATATTAGCTATTATGATAAGACAATAGTTGTATTAATTGACTATTCGAGTACAAAGTAATTTGTGGGTCTCCTTTTTTTTAAAAAAAATAGTATCATTACTTAATTTACTTGTGACACGCTTCATGTGAGTAATATAAAGATAGAATGATTCACATTGGTAAAACTATAAAGTAATCGTCCTTATGTTCATGTCAAATATGTATCATTGTTAGGGGATTTTCCAAGTAATAACTAATGTAACATAACAAGTCCGATATTATTTGGTGCAATCAATTGAGAACTTGAAGAGAAATTGTGATGAACAATTACTCAAAATGAGTAAACTCTTTAGGCATCACACTTGAAGCTTCCTAAACATCACTTCTATGGTTTCTTAATCATCACACTTAAGAAAAAATTATCATACAATCTCTTTTGTAGAACAACACAAAAAGATGCTTCAATTGAAGTGCAAGTAGCAAAAAATGAAAGTAAAATCGAAACCACATGAGACATAAAGATATATGTGAAAATCCAAATTGGGTAAAAGCCACGAGGAGATAAAAGACTTTCATTATCTTCGATGACAACAGATATAAGAGTAAAATCCAAAAACTCAAAAAAGCGACTTGGTAAAACACAAGATCTAAAGATCTAGTAAAAAGATAGAAAGAACAAAGAATGGAGATAATGTGGAGACTAGGGTTAGAGATGTGTTGTTAAACACATCACTTTTATAGTCTCCCTTAAAAAAAACCTTAAAACAAATGTGCATTGTTCAAAATGCCCTTAACACTAATTTGAAAGTCAAAACTTAACAATCCCTAAGCAAGAAATTGTCATCTCCAATTAGTCAATAATTTTATAGAGGAAAAAAATTACAACGATATATATTGACTCCCTAAGAGTTGTTCTTTCAAATAGGAAACCTCCAGACAAGAAGCATGATTGAAACTTTCTTCTAATGTTTAATGAAGCCATAAAAATAAGCTATCGGGTATGGATTTGATTAAATTCCTTTGGGGGCGAAAAGGCATTTATTGCACGAAATTTTTTTAAGTGGAATCTGTATTTAAAGGTAAAATTTGCGAATTATCAATCTCGCTCAGCATTTTTTATTTTTTTTTTGGCAATCGATTGGTAGTGTACATGCAGTGTAGAGCTCTTACCTTGAAACTGGATAAACGAGTCATCTAGATTTTATGTAAAATTGCGTGGCGTGGATTATTTTCTCTCTTTCATCAAAATAATAGAGCGTCATCTAAATATATCCCCACTTGCAAGAAGAGATGTAAATGGTTCAGTTTGATTCAATTTTTCAAAAAAACCAAACGAAACCGAAATTCTAGTTTACTTTAGTTTGGTTTTTACTTTTATTTTTGTTTTTGTTTTTTTTTCCCTACATGCATTCATTTTGATAAATAATTTGGCTTTTAAAAAATCAAAATTTAAAATTATTTTTATTCCTTTTCTTTTATTTTCTTCTTCTTCTTCTTCTTCATTGGCCAGTCATTAGCCATGGTGGCAGCCGGCGACCAGCTAGTCGCTTGAGGACGACTAGCCAAAGGCGAGCTGGAGCCTTGCCTAATCAGGCAAGGCCGAGCTTGCCCATCTCCAATGAGCTGGGTGAGGCTGGAGCTTACCGATGTCGAGCAAGCTCGGTCTTGCCTAATCAAGCGAGACTCCAGTTTGCCTCTAGCTTGTCGCTAATCGCCATCGTGACTAGTGACTGGCCATGAAGAAGAAAAAGGAAAAGAAAGAAAAATGAAAAAAAAAAAGAAAGGAAAAAATCAAAACTCAAAAAGAATTTTAAATAAATGAAATGAAATTTTTTTAGATTTTATCGGTTTGGTTCGATTAACCGAACTGATAAAAACTAAACTAGTTAAAACGTTTCAATTTTTAATGAAAACTAAATCGAACGAGAACCCAAAAAAAAAAAATCGAACTTTTCGATTCAGTTCGGTTTTTGACACCCCTACTTGCAAGTAACACCTTGTGAATAGGATAATCGAATGTGCTTTCTAAATGCATATTCAATATGCCGACATAAATATTGAAAACAATAGAAAGTTTTTATTTTCATCTTCCTTTTTCATCAAAACGAGAGAGTAAGAAATTGCCCACGAACCAAAGGGCCTAATTTGTCTTTAGTTTCCATCGGAATTTCTCACACACTACCTTTTAAGATTCCATCTCCTTCGGAGGGAATCACTTTTGCCTAGCCAATCTGTCCATTTCACGCCTCTTTCCATTTCACTTTGTCTTTCGCAGAGCCTAAGGAAAGATCCTGGCAAGTACGTGGGGATTCCCGGAACGATTGCCCCAATACTTCGAAGTAAGAATCGATACCTGCAGAGTAGGTTTCAGCAGTGGAGAAAAAATTTGGTGATAATTTTTAATTTAATATGAGAATAACAATATGTTCTAAATCATAAAAAATTGAATAATAAATAATTATAAAATTTTGCGGGATCCATTCTTTCAAGAAACAAATGGGAGCGATGTTTATATTCATCATCTACCCATTAATTGATTGAAGGAGATATGGGAGAAAATATGACGTTAACCGTGTTTTTGGGACGGTGGGACTTAAAGGCCAGGGTATAGGATTCCTCTTTAGCAAAAGAATGATAACGATGACATCTGGTATCGGATGCCCCCGATGGCGTCGGAGAAATAATTGCAGAGCGTCTACGAGAAACTACACGGCATTGGGGGTTCGTTTCGGGGAAACCCGTCAGCAGATAACACCTTCCTCCATCGTCCCTCGATTTCGAAGACCATAAAGCAGACAGAGCTGTAGGTCCCCGCGTCAGGTAAAAGAAAAACGCATACCTTACAACATCGCACAAATGACGACGCCCTCTTTTTCAGCTCCCGGGTGTGTATAAAAAAGCATACCTTACAATGAAATCCATGATCTTTGTATCCATCACCACTCCACACGAATTCGAACGCTGCACTTTTCGCGGCCGACGCAACGCCAAACTTACAGAGCTTTTTTTTTTCCTCGTCTTTGCCATTGCATTGTGCTGCCACACTGTCACGTAATAGGACCACGAGCCGCTAACGCTAGCAATAGTAATACTCAAACCAAATCACGTAAATGTCCAATATCATATTATTCATAATTTATTTCTCTAATATTTCACATTGACTTATTTATAAGATCATGTCATTTCCGCGTTAATATTACATTATTATCTAGACTCATAAAAATGGGTCATAAATTTATTTCTTAATTCATATAACTATGTTTGGCCGTCTTGATTTCTAATCATAATATAATTTGGTCAACTAAACAATAATTTGTGGATCTCTTTTTTTTTTTTTTAAAAAAACAAATAGCATCATTGATGAAATTACTTTTGACATGTTTTGTGCGATCAATATAAAGAATTTACTTCCCGACCACAAAAAAAATAAAATAAAGAATTTACTTTATTATTTAAGAAAAAAAAGACAACGTAATTCCACTCGTTGTAGTGTTGTTTTCGAGCACCATGCATACGTTCACATCGACCAAGATGAGAAAAGATATCGTTAGACGGGGTGAAAAATTTCTTTGGCTGAAAATATTTGTTAGCTGAATCTGTATTTGAAGAAAATACTCGCTATTTACCAATGTTGCTCAACATTATATTATATTATATTATATTATATTATATTGTAATGTTGCTCAACATTATATTATATTATATTATATTATATTATATTGTAATTGATGACTGGTGCATTCAATATAGATCTTTTAGAATGGAAAGATAAGAACTCAAGACCTATATTTCTGACATTATGAAAAATTTCATGTGACCGTCACTAATTATTTGAACAATTAAAGTCATTAAACTTAGGTGTGGTTTAATATTGAAATATTTTAAGAAGGGGAATTTAAGAAAAGCTATCGACCACATCAAATCAGACTGGTGGGTCGTTGATAAAAGGCCAAATGATAATGAGACGTGAATGAACGATTAATTTAGAACTATTTCTGACGCGAAACTTCCCACGGCCTTTCCATCTTTTACACTCTTATGCTGTATCTCCTTGGCAAAGAACATTTTGAATGGCCCACCCGCACGCAATTCTGGATTCGTTGCCCAATCTTTAGCAAACACCCGTCACTGTTCAGCCGCCGACGAGGTTCCTTCGTCGTTATTACTCATAGGTTTTGCCGGGGTCGTACCTTTGATCTTGAATCATGAAGGGTAACTTTCCATGTGCTTCATCCCCGACCGTCCTCCATTGGTTTCATTTGGAAATGATATCATTTAGGATAACCAAATATCCTTGCTAAACGCTTTTTCAGGTATTGAATTAGAGTTTCGCTTTTCCCTAAAATGAAAAAAAAAAAAAATCCCTCGAATCGAAGGGACTCCCAACTTTAAAGATTTCATAGATTTGCCTAGGCTAGTCATTCTTTTCATCATGCCATTTTTCCATTTTAACTTGTCTCTACACCCATGATTCCCAAAATGATTTGTCCAAGATATCAACTATTTCATCATTTTGAAGTATCATCTCACATATTGTCAAAAAAAAAAAAAAAAGAAGATAATAATACTATCTCACATCATTTGATAATGCGATTCAAAATGCTCTTTATATTTACGTTGTCTCTCTTCATTTATTAATTTAGGCTTTTGAGTTAGGCTTTTTAATATAGTATTAGAGTCTATGCTATCCATTATGTGAAAGTGCGTCCATCCCCATTAATAAAAGAAAAAAAAAATCATGTGGCATCAAGAGCGACCTCAGCGTACTTTCACAATGGAAAGCATCTCATCAACTGTGTCTTCTTTATCACAAAGGGAAAAAGAGGGGTGCCTATAGCAGAAAAAGGTTTCGGAATATTGACTAGGATGATCTAGATGTGCGGTATCACATATCGAATCAAATCATCTTTCATAAACCATACTTAAAGTTAACGTAATTCTTTCACAAAGCGGTTTCACAAACCCATAATATATCATATTTCCTAACTCCATTTATCAGACAAAATATATTTCACAAGACATTTTTGACACTATTTTGGAATTCATTTGATAAACTAGTAACAATTCGAAACATCTTTTATTAAATGTTTCCCAAATCATTTTAAAACTAATTCCATAAATCAGTTCACAATGTAATACATATTTATAAATTTTCACAACACCTTCCATAATATATTTCTCAAACCATTCTCAAATAATCAAATAGTAGATTTTTAAGCAATGAAAATGTTATTTCATAACTTATTCACTTAAACCAACAACGTGCGACTAAACGAGTTAACAATCTTGTAATTCTAACAATTAAATAATTGGCTTATCGAGGATTCTGTGGTGAGGAGGGGCGAAACCCTCCTTTCTTTTCCTTTCTTTTTCCCCCGTTTCCTCTCTTTCCTTCTGCGAGCTCTCGGTCTTCTTTCTCTGCATTGCTTTTCCTTGTAATTGAGCCGAAGTCCGCGTTTTTCTTTTTCTGTTGACTTTTCAACGTTTTTCTCCCTTCTCCCTTTTGACCTGGTCAAAACCCATATTTTACAATAATAACTAACATCTCTCTCTAACATTTCAGTTTAGTCTCTTTTTAGAAATTGGGAAGGTAACGGGTCCGTCACTGTCCCAAATATGACCGAGCCGTCTCCACCTTCAATATTTCTCAGGAAACCGGCCAACTTGTGTATCCAATTTCCGGGGAAAACATCCCTTAAGTTTTAAAGGAAAGTTAAAAGTTCCCACGTGGTGAGATGTTCATGGAGTTAGTGCTAATTAAATTGCTAAGTGCTAAGTGCGCCAAATAATCGCGAACTCGCATGCGAGTATGGTGTGGTCTAGCCCACACTCAATAATTCTTTTAGGTATACAAAGGAAACCCTACACTTATTTTTATTAATTGGCTAACTTTCTCTCACTTTTCTTATATGGGACAAGAAAACATGCACTTAGTTTGTTTTTATAAACAAACTTCCAGCAAATATAGGGGGCCGATATACTGTGCTCACTTTGCGACGTCTGCATCACACGGTCATGCATTCCTCCACCCCGGATTGGAGAGAGGAAAAGTTCCTCTAGCCAATTCTTTAATCGGCACATTATGAATGCGGCCACCATCCAAGATCAAATTCAACGAAAAGAAAATGAATGCGAGTGACATTTATATTTATAATCTACCGATCACATGATTGAACGAGGGATGAAGAAAGATATAACGATACCGCGTATTTCAAGTCGGTGGGACTGAAAAGGGCGAACACAGGCTTCTTTTCCTCAAACGAATGAGAAATTCTCATTGAGAATAACTCGATGTAAAATGTCTCGGATGCCCCGTTGATGTCGGGGGAATTAACGGCAAAGCATCTAAAAGAAACGGCGCAGAATTGGGCCCTCTCTCGTATCTCCATATCTTTTGACTTTTCGTTGACTCCGTCACCAGCTTGGAACGAACTCGAACAAACGCGGGCTCACTTTCGGGGCAACCCGTTGGCAGCTGCCCCGTCCCACTTCCCTCAATTTCGCAGAACAAATCTGAATTTAATACTTCGTATATCGTCATGGCTTCATGGTAAAGAAACGCGAATGTGCAAAGCGAAGAGCGTCATGACTTCATAGTCAAGAAACGGGAATGTGCAAAACAAAAGAGCGGCGCGCCGCGGAAGACAAGTAAAGTTGCTCTTATCCCCGCGCTAATCGACGTCAACCCTCTAGGTCGGCTCCGGATGTTATATAATGCGATGCATGGATATTGTCTCCCAACATCACTTCTCCCTTAAATTCGAGAATTGCTACTTTTCAGCGGCTAAACCAAGCACCAACAACATCAGACCTTTTCCTCTTCTCCTGTCATTTGCATTGTGCGACCCCACCTCATTCGAGGATCATTAGAGCCCGTGTGTCTCTTCCCAGCAATGACCAGCATTCTCCGTGGCGACGATGTCCGCTACAAGGTCTCTCTCGACTTGCCCGCCGCCATGAGCAAGTTTGCCAAGCCATGGCATCTAGCCTTGGTGACCATATATTGCTCCCGAGCCTTCACTACCTCCGCAAAGAAAACCAAGAAGTTGTCCCCACGAAAATCTCCTTCCTATGCTTCAATTTCGATCCCCGATCTGGTCCAGAGCACTGGCTCTGATCAGCCCAGCTCCTTCAACATTGATCAGTCACAGCTCACCAGGCTGGTCAAGGACAAGGACCTCTGCCACCTCCAGGAATTCGGCGGGGTCCAGAAAGTCGCCTCAGCACTCGAAACCGATGTCTTGGCCGGAATAAGCGGCGACCCACACGATGTCTCTCGCCGGCAAAATGCATTCGGTGTCAACAGATACAAGAAGCCGCCTGCCAAGAGCTTCTTCCACTTTGTGGTCGAGGCTTTCAAGGACCTCACAATCATGATTCTTCTTGTTTGTGCCGGGCTTTCGCTCGCGTTCGGGATCAAGGAGAACGGAGTCAACGAAGGCTGGTATGATGGCGGCAGCATATTCGTCGCAGTGTTCCTCGTAATCGCCGTGTCTGCCGGGAGCAATTACCGCCAAAACCAGCAGTTCGAAAAATTGTCTCGGGTGAGCGGTAATATTCTCATAGATGTGATAAGGAAGGGTCGTCCGCAGCAGGTTTCAATATTTGAGATTGTCGTCGGAGACGTGGTTCGTTTGAAGATCGGCGATCAAGTTCCGGCAGACGGTCTGTTCCTGGACGGGCATTCATTGCAGGTATGGACGAAAATTTGTATTGGTTTGAAGCATTAGAATTGCATGTTAACTCATGTTGGTTTCTTCTAGAAACATACGTAGTATTAATTGTTAAAATTTGAATGAGCGGTGATGCATGATTTTTGGTATTAATGATAGTTTTTTTATTAGTAATAGTTTTTTTATTAACAATGTGTACAATTGTACATCATAATTTGTAGAGAATGAACAAAGGATAAAATAGAGTAATTTCATTAGTTGAACAAGCTTAATTTACCAATATGAGGAGCATCGGTGGCGTTTGTTGAGGAGTACAATGTTAAGGACTTTTATTCTTCAACTCCCCACCCTCCATTACACGAATGGGTTACGACCTTTTTATAGGCATCTTCATCGACATTCTCCTGTACAAGCGGTAAAAACACTGCCCCGCGTGTCCTCCTTTTAGCCAATTTACTATTCAACATTTTTCTAGCGAATTCCACATTTTTCCTCTACCGCCTCAAGACTAGATACTTTAGAGGATTCTTCTGGACTTCCTCTTGGCTTTTCTTCACCTGGGAGTCTTCAAGCTCTACTTGGACTCTTCGACTTGGTGCTTGGCTCACACTTTGCTTTCTCATTCAAGACTTCAAGATTCCATTAGTAGTTTCTAGATTTAATTTAGAGAAAATGGATCAGAATTTCCAACAATAATATTACGAAGTTTGAGTGCAGTTTGAGTAATTAGTCCAAAAAATTGTAGAAGTGTATCATAAACTGCTTGATACTGGGCAGTCTCTCATTTTCATTTTCTTGATTCTATGACAAAAAGGTTCTATGACAAGAAGGATGAGTAACGGTTTTTATTCGTAGTTCTAGTTATAGTAGAACAAGCTCTGTTAATAAAATTCTACTGTCAAAACATAATCCATTTGTTCTTGTTTCCTGTTCATGTTTCATTTTCTTTGCTTCAAGTTAAGACCAGACCGCGTCGTATCGTGTCATCCTAGCGTCACTAAACCATGTGCGACCTTTGCGTTGTCAATTTAGGTCGATGAATCGAGCATGACCGGGGAGAGTGACCATGTTGAAGTCAACCGCAAGGAGAATCCATTCCTGTTCTCGGGAACAAAGGTTGCTGATGGGTATGCTCAGATGCTGGTTACATCTGTCGGCATGAACACAACGTGGGGCGAGATGATGAGCTTGATCAGCTGCGACAACAGCGAGCAGACCCCTTTACAGGCTCGGCTCAACAAGCTTACCTCGTCGATCGGCAAAGTAGGCTTGGCAGTCGCTTTCCTGGTTCTCGTGGTCCTGCTGATTCGCTATTTCACAGGAAACACACAGGATGAATATGGGAACCGGGAATTCATTGCAGGCCAAACCACAGGTGACGATATCATAAACTCCGTGGTGAGCATCATCGCAGCTGCAGTGACCATCGTGGTGGTCGCGATTCCCGAAGGCTTGCCCCTTGCAGTAACCCTCACTCTTGCTTATTCGATGAAGAGGATGATGGCGGATCAGGCGATGGTGAGGAAGCTTTCGGCCTGTGAAACGATGGGGTCAGCCACCACTATTTGCACCGACAAGACCGGCACTCTCACAATGAACCAGATGAAGGTGACGAAATTCTGGGTCGGCCAAGACTCTGTGGCAGAAAACACCTGCTGCTCTGTCTCCAGGTTTGTCCTGGATTTGATTCACGATGGGGTTGCTCTGAACACCACGGGCAGTGTGTACAGGTCGTCTTTGGGATCGGAGTACGAGTTCTCTGGTAGTCCCACTGAGAAAGCGATTCTCTCTTGGGCCGTTTCGCAATTGGGCATGGACATGGAGGAGACAAAGAAGAGCTGTGAAGTCATCCAAGTCGAAGCCTTCAACTCACAGAAGAAGAGAAGTGGTGTCCTAATAAGGAAGAGCTTGGACAACACATTCCATGTGCACTGGAAAGGTGCGGCAGAGATGGTCTTGGCAAAATGCTCGAGCTTCTACGACGGGTCAGGGATAGTGAAAGATTTGGATGAAGATGAAAGGGCCAGATTCGAGGAGATTATTCAGGGGATGGCAGCGAGCAGCCTTAGGTGCATCGCTCTAGCTCATAAACAAGTCTCCGAGGAAGCTATCCTGACAAGAGAAGACAGGAAGAAGATTGAAGAGGACGGCCTGACATTACTGGGACTTGTCGGTATTAAGGACCCATGCCGTCCCGGTGTGAAGAGCGCGATCCAAGCTTGTCAGTACGCAGGAGTGAACATCAAGATGATAACGGGAGACAACATCTTCACCGCAAAGGCCATAGCTGCGGAGTGTGGGATTCTCAGGCCCGGGGACGATGCCTTCAGTGGAGCCATCGTGGAAGGGGCGGAGTTCCAAAGCTACACACCTGAGGAGAGGCTTCGGAGAGTTGAGAAAATCCGAGTAATGGCAAGATCCTCGCCTTTCGATAAGCTCCTCATGGTTCAATGCCTGAAGCAGAAAGGCCACGTGGTCGCCGTCACTGGGGACGGCACAAATGATGCACCAGCCCTCAAGGAAGCAGACATCGGGCTTTCAATGGGCATCCAAGGCACTGAGGTCGCCAAAGAGAGCTCAGACATTGTAATCCTCGATGATAACTTCGCCTCGGTGGCGACAGTGCTGCGGTGGGGTCGATGTGTCTACAATAACATCCAGAAGTTCATCCAGTTCCAGCTTACCGTGAACGTCGCAGCCCTCGTGATCAACTTTGTGGCCGCGGTCTCTTCTGGCGACGTCCCCCTGACGGCTGTCCAGCTCTTGTGGGTGAACCTGATCATGGACACACTCGGCGCCCTCGCTCTGGCCACGGAGCGGCCCACCAGGGAGCTCATGGAGAAGCCCCCTGTGGGACGGACTGAGCCGCTCATAACCAACGTTATGTGGAGGAACATTGTGGCCCAAGCAACATACCAAATGGCCATCCTCCTCACTCTACAGTTCAAGGGCGAATTAATCTTTGGCGTGGACGAGGCGGTGAAGCGGACGCTGATATTCAACGCGTTCGTCTTGTGCCAGGTCTTCAATGAGTTCAATGCGAGGAAACTCGAGAAGAGGAACGTGTTCGAGGGCATTCACAAGAACAAGCTGTTCCTTGGGATCATCTTCGTGACAGTGGTCCTCCAGGTGGTGATGGTCGAGTTCCTAAAGCGGTTCACCGACACAGAGCGGTTGAGCTGGGGACAATGGGGTGCGTGTGTCGGGATCGCGGCCGCGTCTTGGCCTATCGGTTGGGTTGTGAAATGCATCCCAGTCCCTGATATACCAATCTTCATCTACTTGGGATTGAAAAGCAAGAAGCTGGTAGGGAAAATCGTGCACAGAGAACAGTAGCAACTATTGGAGACTCGATTTGATTTGATCCATTCCGATTCTTTTGATTGATTTAGATTGAATCTTGATTGGGATTTGATTTTGTAATTGATACAATAAATCGTAGATATAGGATATTGTGTATATTCTTTCCGATTCATTTAATGTATGAAAAATATGGATACATTCGTGTACATAGAATAGGATGAAATATATGGAAAACTCTGTTCCTCCATTCCACATTTCTTGTCAGGGTATCAGAGCAGTGTCTCTAACCCCTTGTCAATGTATCACAGTATCACAGCAGTATCTTTAACCCCGCTTCCGCAAAAATCCTTCTGAATTATCTTCAGTTGTTTCTGAGTTATTGTTGATGCACCTACAAAACAAAACCAGCACAATAGGTACGTATTCGACTCTCTGAATATGCAGAATCCACACAGTAGTGAAATCCAAGATCCGACTCTACCTACAATGGAGGAATCACCCGACCAAATTTCGGGACAATCCTCCGCCCCTGCTCCAATTGCTCCAGTCGCTCCAGCGCGCCAGTTTTTTCCAGCTTAATGGCCATTCATCCCATGGTTTCCGATTCAGGGCCCATGGGCCACTGAACCGAATCAGTGGACCACTGGGTCCAGTCAGTAATGGGCCAATTTCGGCCCACCTGGACAACACCCGAATGGAAATCTGCATCGTCTTCGGGTTAGAGACCCGAATTGAATCTGGGTGGGGGCAAAGACAATTCCTTATGTGATATCCGGGTCTTTGCTTGACGGAATCGTGAGCTCAAGTCACTAGTAGCTATTGCCGCGTCTTCTTGTGTTGCCACAATTTGTGGTAATGTGGCATTTAATCAATTGTCAAGACCATGTAGGCTGTGGTGAAGGGGGAAACAAAAATATAAATTCAGCTAACTCCATTCATTTCCATCTCTTCCGCCACTCCACTACCCCACCGTTCCCTTTCGTTCATCCTTTTCTTCATCCGCGCATCATCCCTCCTTGCTGCTCAACGCTGCATGACCCTCACCCTCCCTCGTTTCTTCTCTGTTTCCGTGCAACAACCGTGGCTTCCTCGCCGCCACCTTTGCCAGTGACGCGCCCCTCATTCAGCCCACACTCGCGCCGCCCCACCGCCCTCAGGCCACCCCCATTGACTAACAAATAGCTGAAACCAGGCTTCCGAGACCTCGCCAGAACTGACACTTGCCCTGTTTATGCTACGTAGGTCAATTCCGTACATCGAGGTTGATTTTCTCAAGTTTTACTCGCTTCAATCAAATTCGTGCTTGATTATGGTTATCGACAGTTTTGGAATATTCGTGTTGCAAGTAGTGTTAATAATTTAGGAACCTGAGCATATTAACATGTTGTTGAAATACTGATTGTTGAGATTTAAGTGCATTTGAGTTCGAATATCATGAATTGTGGACGGAATCTGGGAATGTGATCATGTTGAAATTTGATTTACTGTGGATTTTGCCAATTTTATCCTGATTTCCATGGTACAACTTTGATGGGGCATCCTTCACAAGTTGTGTGTCTTGGCTTGTTTTACAACATACTTAAATTTCAGATTTTTCGGACTTTGTATGTGCAAACTATATTTCAAAAACTGTTCAGGTCTGAAATTGTTTTCAAAAGCCGTTTCCGAACCTTTGTTCGGTTTTCATTGTCTACAGAATTTTTGACAAACAATTTGGACTAATATCCTTCACAAAATTTTAGACCACATCTTAAACTATAACATGAAAATTTTCCATGATTTTCTGGAGTTCATTTAGATGTCCAAAATGCAATTTCCTAACCCAGTTGCAAGCTGCAATTGTGCTCTGTTTTGATCCGAATTTCAGAAAATTATTGGGGCCCGTACAAGCTAAACTGTACCTCAAGTCCTTCATGAAAGATGTTCCTCAGAGTCTCATTCATGTCATGTTAAAGTTTTGTAATTTCCGAATGGATTTGCTTGGTAAATGCCGCTGATTTCTAAGGATGGGCGAATTGCCTTTTCTTTATTTATTTATTGAAATTGGGACTTTGGAATTTCCCTTTTTGTGCTTGTCTTTCGGAGGATACTTATAAGCAACCATCCTCTATCATTTTTGGGGCTTTCTGTCACCAAATCCCAAACCAGCAAGTCAGGCTGCGAGTCCCTCTCTATCTCGCCCCTGGAGAAAGGATGAACGATTAGTATGAGGAAGAGAGACAGGTGAATGCTCTCTGCAAAAGCTTAGGCAAGCTTTGGTCGGAAGAAGATGTGGTTGATGTAACAGGTGAGATTTCAGAAGAAAATTTGATAGCATGTCGAAAAACCCTGTTTGGGAAACTCTTCTCAAAGCCGAATGTCAACTTTACGGCATTTATCAGGGTTATGAAAAAAGCTTGTAAAGTGGATAATGTTACCTGCGCAACGATAGCACCTGGGTATTTTTCATTTTCCTTTCCATCTGAGGTAGACAAATAGTGAGTACTTGACTCTGGACCTTGGTCCTTCTCAAGCAACTTATTAGTTCTGCAGGAATGTGAATCGGATACCCCTGAAATCTACTATGACTTCACTCACTGTGCATTTTGGGTGAATATTTCGGGCCTTCCCTTGGGGCGAATGTCAGCTGCAGTGATTGAAAACATTGCTTCAAAAATAAGTGAAGTGATAGATGTTAAACTAGAAACAAAGGGAAACAGTAGCTACAAAACAGGGAAGGCAAGAGTCAAGCTGAATCTGGAAGAACCTCTTAAGACCGGAGTGTTAGTAAATCTGGATAAAAAAAGGCTATGGGTGGAATTCAAATATGAAAGACTTCCGCATTATTGCTATTCATGCGGGAAAATAGGTCACTATGCAACTGATTGCACAGAAATGCCATATGAGAACTCAGGGTTGGCTGAAAACTTACCGGGCAGATTCGGGCACTAGTTGAGAGCTGAAGCGAAGGCACTAAGTCCGTATGGAAAGATCTTTTACGGCATGTAAGAAATACCACCAGAAGATGATGAGCAAGTACCTAAGACTCCTTTAGGAGAACAATAGAATGCCATTAATCCAACAGAGGAGAACTATTACCCCACCATTCCTTTAGCAATTGTCCCTATGGAGAGAAAAGAAACTCAGAAAAGAGGGAATAGTTGCCTGGATGAAGAATCAGAAATGGTGATATATGAGGAACAGCAGAAGGCAGCAGAGGAGGAAATGCAAGAGAATCCAATAAGTGAGAAGGGGCTAATCAGAAAGAAATCGAAAAGTGCAAAGGCCTCATCATCAGAAAAAGGGAAAAAATTCTGTCCATATGGAGCAAACACATCAACTACATCAGTACTAGAACATACACAACTGGTGGAAACTCCTATAACAGTGGTTGCGAAATCAGACCACTAGGCTTTGGTGGCTAGCCCTAATAAGCCACCAAATCAGCCATGAAACTTCTGAGCTGGAACTGTCAAGGGTTGGGCACACCCTTGACAGTTCAAGCCTTGCTAGTCCTAGTGACTCAAGAAAGGCCTAGCGTTATGCTCATTATGGAAACAAAAAATCAAGTGCAAAAAGTGCTTAGAATAAGGAGAAAACTGAACTTTCAAAACAGTTTTATAGTTGATCTGGCAGGGACAGCAGGGGGTCTGGCTATCTTCTGGGATGATCAGGTTAGTCTATCTATTGACTCTTCCTCGGCAAATGCTATAAATGCCAAATGTCAAATTAAAGCTACACAACAGAGAATGCAACTGACGTTCATTCATGCTCCAAATGAATTTAAAGAGAGAGTTTTTTTTATGGGAAGATATATACAGAGAAAGTCTCCACTATCAACAGCCTTGGCTCTGTCTAGGGGATTTTAATGAGATCCTATACAACTGGAAAAAGGTGGGCAAACACCGAGCTGAAACTTACCGACTCACAGCTTTCAGAGATTTCATCCAACGCTGTTCATTACTGGAATTGGAGAGCAAAGGTTGTGCGTTCACCTGGACAAACAACAGAGAAGGGGATCAGTTAGTAAAGAAGCGTCTCAATAGAGCTCTTTGCACTACTACTTGGAGAACAATATATCCTATCGCAGAGAGTATAGCATTACCACCCATAGGGTCTGATCACAACCCTATCCTAATCACACTTAACCCGCAACGGAAGAAACGGGCACAGCGATTCAAATACGAAGCATTCTGGGCTGAGGAAGAAGAATGTACACAAGTAGTCAAGGAAATTTGGGCTGATCCTGGTATCCAACAACTAACAGTGGTGGAAAAATTACAAACTTCAGCAAACAAGTTGATGAAGTGGAGCAAAAACCGATTCTCAAATGCTAAAATGAGAATTGCATGGCTAACCAATGAACTTCAAATTTTGATGAATCGAACGGTAGAACTACAAGAAAGTGCAGTAGCAAAGAAAATTACACAAGAAATAGAACAACTGTGGAGACAAGAGGAGATGTATTGGGGCATGCGATCCAGAATTAGATGGCTTAAATGGGGTGATCGAAACTCCAAATTCTTTCATGCTACAGTAATACAGAGAAGGATTAGAAATAGAATATCCATACTAAAGAATGAAGAAGAAGTATGGGTAAGAGAGGAGCAACATCTACAGGAAATGACTGGGAAATACTTCCAAAACTTATATCAATCAGTAGGCTACAGAGATTTTCAGCCTCTACTACAGAAAATTCCTACCTTGGTGGACGAGAATATGAATCACAGGTTGGTGGAAGATATTAGTATGGAGGAAATAACCACTGCTATGCAACAATTAGGAGCAACCAAAGCTCCTAGACCAAATGGGCTCCATGGACTATTCTTTCGAAGACACTGGGCAAATTTATGTCAGGATATCCTCAAAGAAACACATAACTTTTTCAACACAGGATACTTAAACCCAGAAATGAACAAAACCCATATAACCCTTATCCCAAAAATCCCAAACCTTGAAAAACTTGAGCAGTACAGACCAATCAGCCTTTGCAACTTCATTTATAAAATTATTTCCAAAGTGATGACAAATAGGCTTAAACCACTGCTGCCTAGCCTAATTGCTGAAGAACAAAGCGCTTTTGTGGGGGGTAGGCAAATCCAAGATAACATATTGATTGTGCAGGAAGTTCTACACAGGCTGAGAACAAGGGAGAATAAACAAAAGTTTCACGCTGTTCTAAAGCTAGACATGCAGAAGGCTTATGATAGGATTGAATGGGACTTCCTCAGGGCAAGCTTAATCAAAATGAGTTTATGTGAGCAGTGGGTCCAGTGGGTTATGTAGTGTGTTTCAACAGTCACTTTCAACATAAATTTCAATGGGGAATCTCTGCCTTACTTCAAGCCTACACGTGGAATTAGACAAGGTGATCCACTTTCACCCTATTTATTCATTTTAGTGGCAAATAAGCTCTCACACATGATGAAACAAGCAATAGCTGATGGCACATTAAAAGGAATCAAGTTAAATAGCAACTGCCCTACTCTATCACACTTATTATTCGCAGATGATTCTATCTTTTTCCTAAATGGAACAATATTGGAGTGTCAAAACCTAGCCACCATTATCCACCAATACTGTTTTGCATCTGGTCAGGCTGTAAATCGCAACAAATCAGGCATATATTTAAGTAAAACCTGCCCAAACAACTTGAGGAGAAATATGGCTTCTGACCTACATGTGACAGAAATTGAAAAAATTGGGAAGTATTTAGGAATGCCTTCAGATTAGGGGGCTTCAAAGAAGGATATGTTTGGATGGATTCTTGCAAAGGTTCATATGAAATTGCAAAGCTGGAAGGAGAATTTATTGACGAAAGCGGGGAAGGAAATCTTAATTAAATCAGTTATACAAGCCATTCCTCAGTATGCCATGTCTATCTTCAAAATCCCTATTTCGATTTGCAAAGCTATAGAGACGAAAGTGGCGAATTTCTGGTGGAGAAACAATACCAAGAGTGCTGGGATACATTGGAAAAAATGGGAAAATCTGAAAATCAGGAAGGACGAAGGGGGTCTTGGCTTCAAGGATCTAATAGTTTTTAATAAGGCCATGCTGGGAAAGCAAGCATGGAGAATATCTTAGCACCCTCAGTCCTTACTAAGCAGAGTAATGAAAGGGTTGTACTATCCACAGAGTAAGTTTTGGAAGGCTGGCAAATGATCAAGATCCTCATGGGGATGGCAGAGTATATTGATGGGAAGAGACTCTATTTCTCCAAACATAATGTTCTCCATTGGTAATGGTAATGCAATATCGATTAGAGAGGACAAATGGCTCAAAAGCGAAAAGATTGGTGGCTCGGCTATGGATGGGGAACCAAGGCAGGTGGCTGGTCTAATAGATCCAGAGACTGGAAATTGGAATGAACATTTGATAAAAGCATTGTTTGACGACCAAAAAGTCCAAGACATACTAGTAACACCAATTGGAATGCCTAATGAAGAGGATAGACTGGCGTGGGAGAAGACCAAATCAGGGATGTACACAGTTTAAAGCGGATACCATGCCAACAGAGACAATCCACCAAACAAAAAAGCACAAGCAGGCACTCCATCATATCAAACAGCCATAGCAACCTCTTCGCATCAGCCAAACTAGCATTATGGAAGTATATATGGCAATCAAATAGCCTACCCAAGGTCAAAGATTTTCTATGGAATGCTTGTCACAACGCAATACCCACAATGGAGAATTTATACAGGCAGAAAATAGTACCTAATCCGCTGTGCCCCCTTTGCAAACAGGAAGCCGAAACAGTTGAGCACACCCTGCTGCTATGCTCCTAAACGAAAAGGATTTGGAAAGCCGCCCCTGCACATCACAGTGTCCAGAATAGGGTTAACTAGATTCGATGACTGGCTGTACATGGTTAAAAAAAATCAAACCGGTGCAAAAGGTTCGACGATTACGGTTACCCTCTAGAGTATTTCGAAAGACCGCAATCGGTTCATATATGGCCATCGCCCTCTGCACCCACAGCAAATGATTTTCAAAGCCGAGGCTTTACACGAGAGCTTCTCCACTTGGAACAACAAAAAGAAAGGACAGCAACACAGTGACACCATACCTCAAAGATGGAAGCCCCCATCCCCTGAATCATTGAAAATCAACATCGACGCCTCCTTTCTCCCAAGCAGCGACGCCGAACCAGAATCAAGAGGACACAGGGGAGGATGCGAGAACAGAGGAGCCATAGCTTGCTTGTGCCGCGACTCCAGGGGACGGGTTATAGATGGATTTGCAAAATTGGTGGCTGCGTCCACGGCAGAACAGGCGGAGGCCATCACCCTCCTTGAAACCCTAACTTTCCTCTCTAACCGAACTCAACTCTCATTGGAAGTGGTATCTGACTGTCTCCCCCTCGTGCACAGTTACAACACTCTCGAAGACTTCAGTTGGGAAGCAAAGTCTGCAGTGAGCCGGGCCAGAACAAAAATGAAGCTGTTTCGGGCCATTTCCCTAGCCCATTGCAAAAGGGAATCAAACCGGCCTGCGGATTGGCTGGCGAAAGCTTGCAGGAACAATACTCTTCCACAAAATTGGCTTCAGAAGCCCCCACCTGCCCTATTTGATTTACTATGTGCTGATGCTTTTAATGTATTTTCTCCACATATGACTTAGCTATTTCAATGAAATCGTTACTTATGACCAAAAAAAAAAAAAAAAAACGGCCAAAGGATTATGGAATTGTGATGGTCTCTATGATTTAACTCATTGGACGGCATATTTGAATTGAATTATGGAATTATTGCACCACAGGATGAGTGACTGGTTTGGGAATGGTGTCAGTCCTTGAGACAATGATGTCCCAGGTGTTAGAAGGGATACCTAGAGAGGTATTTGGGTTCCTTTAGATGCCTACACGGTTCCTCTAAATGTTCTCGCGATGTTGAATGGGTGTGAGATGCCGCAGAGGTAACGGGATTCCCCAAAAGATAGTGGCAGTCAATTCATAGTAAAGAAGATCAATTGCAATTTCAGATTTTATTCAAGTTTTATTTGGTAATTGTTTTCAGAGGAAACATTTTTTTATTTGCTATCCTAATTTGAGAAAGATTCCAAGGCAAGTTGATATCGTAATGATCTTTTGAACTTTATATTTAAACTTCATCATATGTGCTGTTATTGACTTACATGGTATAAAGAAGTCAGTAGTTTGCTTGCTGAGCTTTGTGCTCACTTGTGGTTGATCATTATTTCTTAGATCAGTAGCATTTTAGGAAGAACAAGTTAAGATTTTGAACTCACTATGAGTGGGAGGGAGATGACATAATACATATGTAGTATCCAGGTTGGGATAATGCACCTGCTGGAGCTTTTAGGTGTAGTATGGAGTAGTGGTACTTTTTGCTCATCTCCTAGTGTACCCCAATATTGTCACCTAAAATATATAGAACTAAGAAATGAAATGAGATTATTTGATTTGCAATTCCATTTGTGTTCCTTTGAAATTTTATATGTCTTGTGAGTTCTTTAACGGTACATGCTTCCGCATACTTAAAAAGTAAAAAGATTTTGGTAATTGTGTTAGCCGTGGCATGCTAGGGGCGTCACACCCTACCCAAGTTTTCCACATGGATTCGTGCCTTTTTCAACTATTGTCAGCCATCCAAAGCCAAGCAAGCCTCTTTATACCTTGCAAGTCGACGGGCCAAAACTTCGGTTGATGACTTTCTAGCTCACTGAACCGGACCACTCCTCAAATTGGACGAGAGACTTTCGCCGGGCGCTCATTACAAAAGACAAAAACAGATTTCTTGATGGTTCCATTCCCTTTTCGATTGATGACTATATGTAGTGACACTAATGCCATTGCAACTAACTTGTCTGCACTTAGATAAGGAATTATGTGACACTTGCGGTTGTGGCCAAGCTTCCTCTGACCGAAGATGCAAGAACTATGTGGGACAACATCAAAGAGATGTATGGGAAATTGGACAGGTTCAAAGTGTTTTCGCTCGCAGAAGAACCCTCTGAGTTGAAGTAAGGGAACCTCCCAGTTATCGTTTGCTTCAATCAGCTGTCGACCCTCTAGACTGAACTTGAAGCCGTTGAAGAACATCTTGAGGGGCTGGAGACAACCCTCAAATATACAAGGAAATCAGGGAGAGGGAGAAGGTAACCTGATTTATTTTAGCCCTAAACAACAACTACATACCTTTTCGCTCGCAAATCTTGGCCATGGAGCCCGTTCCACCTCTCGGGTGGATTTTTCAGTTAGCTGTTCAAGAGGAAAATTGGTGACTCGCGAGATTCGAGCATGAAAAGGGAGGAGAGAGTGTGGCCCAAACTGTGCTAGCGAGGCTCTTAGATGCACCGACAAGATTCTCCAACCACACCCATGGTAGTCCTCGAGCACAGTAGCGAAACTAGGGAGGGCATCTTTGTTGGCTTAAAGAAGAAGATGGGTACCCTAGAAACCATAGATCCAACTATCCAGGGCAAGGATTGGACAACTATTATTCTTTCCAAACTGACGGTGTAGATGAGAAGAGTGGGCGTGGATCTGACAACCCATATCCACTCTGATCTGACGGCCCAAATCACAGGTGAGGGCATGGATCTAAGGGTCCTTATTCGATGACTAATGGGGCAAAATTCCAAATTTAAGAGTAAGTGCTATGAACATTGTCTGTGATCGCATCACACCATAGAAACATGTTGGAAATTACATGAAAAACCCCACTAATAAAGAAAGAAAAGAAAAATAGTTTTCTATTTATTAGGTATCTACGAGAGGAATTGAGAAGACTCACTAACTACTTACTTGAGATCAATATGAGAATATTATGAAGGTACTGAATCAGTTAAAGATAGTCGACAAAGTTACAAATTTTTCAGGTACTTCATTAAGCAAATCCTTTATTTTAGTTGATGCATGATGTATTAACTTAGGCACTAGTGATCACATAATTTTTTATGAATTTTTATTTTATGATATTCATGGAAAATATAATTCTTCCATATCCATTTGTCTCCCAAACGAGAACATCACTAATGTTAGAAAAGTTGGTATTGTCCATCTTAACCCAAACATTACTCTTAAAATGTTCTACATATTCTAGAATTTGAATTCAATCTCATATTTGTTTCTAAAGTCTGTGAAGATAATTCCTGTCATGCAAATTCCAATTCCGAAAATTGTTCATTTTAAGACATTTCGGATAGGAAATTGATGGGCTTGGGTAATGTGGCATAAGGGCTGTATTTTTGGGTTAGCTCCCCAAAAGATTTTAATTTATCTTAACTAAATAGAAGTTTTTTCTTGTAATGCCACTGTCAATAATAAAATTTCTCTTTCTCATAAGTGTTTGAGTCATAATGCTCATTTTCTTTATCCTGATTGTACGATATGCCTTTTGGCAAAACAATCACAAGCACCATTTTCAACTAGTGTATCTTGAGCCACTAGTATTTTGTCATTGGTTCATATCAATATGCGGGGTCATTATCACACACCACATCATGATGGATCTCACTTCTTTCTCACCATCGGGGATGATAATTCTCGTGCCACTTGGGTATCTCTCATGTAGTCTAAGAGTCAAACATTTTCTTATCTCTCAAAATTCTTATCCATGATTAAAACTCAGTTCGATAAAACTGTATAAAGAATTCGCATGGATAGTGGACATGAATTTTTCTTCATTGAGTATCGATCTTGTCTATTCTTTCATGGCATACTTCATGAGATCTCTTTTACATATACTGATTGTTAAACGTAAATATCACCACCTTTTGGAAGTTGCCCAAGCACTTAAGTATCAAGCTTACATTCCAATTTTTTTTTTTTTTGGGAGATTGTGTGGTCATGGTAACCTATTTAATCAATCGCATGCCAACTAGATTCCTAAAAGGATGAACCCTATTTGAGATGCTTCGTGGAAAACTAACAAATATTGATCATCTCCAAGTTTTTGGCTGTCTTTGTTATGTGAAGAATGTGGGTCATAGGGACAAACTAGACCTCATGCTCTTCATTGTATTTTTATGAGATACCTTACTTTGCAAAAAAGGTTTCCGAGTTATGGAGATATCTACAGAGCGTTTCCTCATTAGTAGAGACATTGTCTTCCACGATGATATATTTCCTTTTTAGGAAATGACATCCTCGCATGAGTCACCAATGCAAGGATCGAATCATCAACAATTCTTATCGATAAAGAATTTTTCTATGAAGCCACAGTATGTTCTGATTACACTTGATCAGCTATCTATAGGCCACTGTCTTGCATTGACATGCCCTAAATTCCCAAATATATTGGCTGAGTCTCCTGCTACTTCTAATATAGGAAATAACTCTCATGCTTCATCATCACAACAACATATCAATGGATCATCATCACTGATTGTTGAGGAATTACCTGTTAATAGGCCTAGATGTTTGGGACGACATGTTCACCCTCCTACATGGACCAAGGACTACATTTGCCCTACTCTAGATAATCTAGGTACACATTATCTAGTATCCTCATATCATCATATGTCTCATTTAGTCGATTATCATCAAGACACATGAGTTGCATCGGCCTAATATTGAAGAAAAGGAACTTTCTTCTTATGAAGAAGCAGCATGTGATATCCATTGGCAAAGGGCCATGAAAGAAGAATTAGACGCTTTTACGAAAAATAATACTTGGGATATTGTTCATTTGCCTCCCCATAAAAAGGTCATTGGTTGCAAATGGGTTTATTAAATCAAGTATAAAGCAAATGGTGCTATTGAGCATTATAAAGCCCAATTTGCTGCTGAGAGATTCATACAGCATGACGGTTTTGATTATCATGAGACAATCTCCCTTGTCACTAAAGAAGTCATTGTTCATTCTTTCCTATTTGTTGTTGGACTTCATAATTGGGATCTGCATCAGATGGATGTAAATAAGACATTCCTTCATAGTGATCTCGACAATGAAATATACATGGAACTTTCATAAGAGTTATGTAGATAGAAGGAGTCTCGAGTGTGTTGTCTCCACAAGTCCCTGCACGAACTCAAGTAGGTGTCCCGGTAGTGATATGAAAAGTTTACAGGTTCACTTACAAATGTAGGCTTTCGACACTATAGGCACAATCATGCTTGGTTCACCTAGACCAAAGGTACTTCATCAACTTGTTGATTTACACAGATGATATACTTATTATGGTTGATGACAATGTCGCAATTTAGAAGTTGAAGAAATACTTGCATTTAACTTTCCATATTAAGGACTTGGGATCTCCCAAATATTTTATTGGGATTAAGATAGCTCGATCTATCAATTGCATATATCTCAGTCAGCGAAAATTCTTATGGAAATTATATTAGAAGCAAGTTTATTGGGATGCAAATAAGTTGTCATGCCCATCAAGCAAAATGTCAAATTAACATGTGAATATAATGCAAGCTCTACTTCACCAAATGATGATCTATTACTTAAGGATCTATTGGGATATCAATGACTTATTGGAAAACTAATCTATCTCACCATGATCAGGCCTGATATATGTTATGCGGAACAAATACTTAGTCAATTCATGCACAATCCAAAGCAATCTCATATGAATGCGACGCTAAAGGTTGTGAAATACTTAAAGGGATGTCTAGGACTCATAATTCTTTTATCTCATGATTGCAATATGAAGATGGCGACCTATAGTGATACAGACTATGCTACCCACATGATGACGAGAAGATCCATTACTGGATTTTGCATAAAATTGGGAAAGTTCTTGATTTTGTGGAAAACGAAGTAGTCAACAATTTCACTGTCATCAGCCGAATCAGAATATCAAGTCATGGCAAAAACTGTTTAAGAAATAGTGTGGATATAAGGATTGCTTTCAGATCTTGGTGTGGAAATCGATGGTGAAAGTGAGTTATTTTGCAACAACAATGCCACACTTAGACTAGCGGCAAATGCAATTTTTCACGAAAGGAAAAATCACATAAAAGTCTCTTGTCACTTCACTTGAGAAAAAAATCAAGAGGGTATTGTTATGACTCGAGGAATCGGAATTGTGGAATAGCCTATAGATATTTTCACTAAGTGATTGTCCCAGAGACAGCACATGTGTCTATTGACCAAGCTTGGCATCTTTGATTTATATAAGCCGCTAGCTTGAAAGGGAGTGTTAGAGAATGGAGTTGATTTGATCCTTCCGATTCTTTTGATTGATTCAGATTGATTCTCGATGGGATTTGATTTTGTAATTGATATAGTAAATCGTAGATATAGGATATTGTGTATATTCTTTCCGATTCATTTTGTGTACTATAAATATGGGTATATTATACATTGAGTACGATGAAATATATAGAAAACTCTTTTCCTCCATAGTTCCACATTTAACTCGATTCTGTTTGATGCGGCGTGATTTTTTTGTTTTCCCTAGGAAAATAAGGAATGTGTAATCCATCGATCGATCTTTCGGTTGGATCGATATATAGGCCCAGCCTTGTAAAAGAAATAATATTTTATTTATTGCACAACTCATATTTCCATAGGTAAGCACGCAACTTCTGATATGAGGAAGAAGGACGACGTCCATAAGACGAGCGACCCTGTTTACAGCCCAGAATGTGAAGAACAAAATCGTGAGAAAAATGTTAAGCACAAAGGGACTCAGTCAGCGTGAATCACATACTATTGACAATGTCAAAGCAAGGAACAAATTCATTACCCACCTTGGACATATTTCTAATCAACTTGAATCAAGTTGGTCTTTATTCTTAGAATTTGGAAAGCAGACATAATGATATTAAACATATAGCTCAATAACAGAATCGATAGAATGACACGAAGAGCAAATTTAGAATTAATAGAATGATATATAGCAATCTATATCATTAGCCAATGACCTCATGATACACGATAACCTATTAATTGTTGACTTGACCATGATAATATCCTATTTGTTAACTACCATAACCTTCTCATTATGTGTACCCTCTTAGTTCGTTGATCATTCGAGGACTTTTTGAAGGATGGATATTGCCATCGACAGCTCCGATAGCTTGGATAATACCAACGTGAATGGTCATCCTTCGACTTCATCCAGCCTAAAAGATGCCATATGCTACTAGGCATGCAAGGTTGTTACAATAACCCACTCCTCCTTGCATGTCCTCTATATTTTGAGAATACATATATCTTCATAATTTAAGATGCTCTCAGCATACTGGACTTGCCAATATACAAGTCTTCAACGACTTTGCAACAATGAAAGATGACATTGGAATTCTGAATGGGAGCGGCTAGCGTGACAATGAACTAAAGGATGACAATGAGGAAAAGTGCCAAAAAAGTCCTAAACCTTTTGTTTTTTTGCCGATTTAGTTCTAAACCTTTTTTTTGTGCCGATTTAGTCCTAAACCTTTTTACACTGTGCCAATTTAGTTCTTTCCGGCTAATTTTGGTCGGATTTTGCTGACTAGACATCGGCCGACTGACGTAATCTGATCGATGCTGACGTAGACAACTTTTAATAATATTTTAATATTTTTGAATTTTTTTTCTTCTCCCCTTCTTCTTTTAGCCAGTCTTGGACCTCGGCGACCGACCGGAGGCAACAGCCGGTGAGGTCGAGGTCGACCTCGCCGGCCACCTCTCCTGTGGCTGCGAGGGCGGCCTCGCGTTGGGTCGCGAGGCTTGCCCTCACTGGATCTAGTGAGGGTCAAGCCTTGCCCATGGTCGGCGAGGGCGGCGATGCCGCCCTCAAGGCCCGGCAACGAGGCTCGCCCATGGCTGGTGAGGGTGAGCCCTGCCAGCTCGGTGTGAGGAGGCGGCCGGATTCGGTCCTTAAGGTCTTACGGAATTGAGGCCTGTTTCCAACCCAAGTCTCGTCCATCATTAGGAGGTACCCCGGGATGCTCATCTCGAGGCCTGGCCTTGCGCCGAGCTGGCAAGGCTCGCCCTCGCTGCCCGGGCCTCGAGGGCGACCTCGTGCTAGGCGAGTGAGGCCACCCTCGTGGCCATTGGCAAGGTGGCCGGTGAGGTTGAGGATACAAGGTCCAGCGACCGGCTGAAGGAAGAAGGAGAGAAGGAAAAAAGAAAAGAAAAACTCAAAAATTCAAAAATATTATTAAAAATTGTTCACGTCAGCCGGCCAACGTCCAATCAACAAAATTTGGCCAAAATTAATCGGAAATGATTGAATTGGCACGACATAAAAAGGTTTAGGACTAAATCGACACAAAAAAAAATGTTTAGGACTAAATTGGTATAAAGACAAAAGGTTTATGACTTTTTTGGTACTTTTCCTGATGACAATGTAATTGTGAAATACCATCAACAAAATCGGAGGGCCTGCTTTGACTTCTATCTTTTCTTTTTCATCTTTGCAATTTGGGGCTGAAGTTCAACTGTCCACTTTCTAATCAAACGGCATGGTCACGCAAGCATTTCCCATTTTCATTCTTAAACTCAATGTCATGACGTCACTGTTATCCCCTCTAAATGACAGTGACTTTATGCTCACAGATTCTCAATCTTGGCTAATTGGCAACTGGAACATAAGATTAAGACACAATCTGTCAAATGTTAGAATATATTGCCAAAAAAATTCTTAGAGGAATTCTCGATGATTCGAAATGAAAAAGTAAAAGAGTTAAATTCGTTGAGATGACGAAATTTTTCCTCTTATAACAGTTGACTCATAATTTCGTTTTTTATTCATTTAAATATTTGGTATTTGGACAAATTCATCATATGCTAAAGACAATACTTGAATTGCGTATGCAATTCAGACCTTTTATCTTGGAAACCAAATGAATGAGTCATCCGATTTTCAAGCAAAATTGCTTAGCCCAGATTGATGGCTCCGTCTCTTTCATCAAAATAATAGGACCATCACCTAAGTATTCACCCACTCACTATGAACTTTTTCCATGTAAATAGGATAACCAAACGTTCCTTTGAACATAGTCTCGATATGCGCACTTTCAAATAGTGGAAAAGAATTAATGAAAATAGACGGCAATTTTTTTTTTCATGCTCATTCTCCTTGAAACGAAAAATTGAGAGAACCCCGCGAACCAAAGGCCCCTTAAATTCGCGTTAATTTCCTTTCTAGCTCTCCGGGTGGGCATCACTCCCTCCGTCCTCTTTGGTTACGTTTAGTAGTCACGATAAAATTTGGGATAGGATATGTCCTACGTTTGGAACTTACTCAGGATAGGATAAAGCTGAATATAAGGAGGATATGAGCCGGATAAAACAATTCCATGGGGGAGGTGGGATAAAGGTAGATAGGATTTATATTATTCATAATAGGAAAGTTATTTTTCTCGAATAACAAACTTATTAAATTAAAAAAAAATTAAAATTACATTGCAATATAAATAATATTTGAATTCTAATTTAAGAAATTGAAAATTGAAAATTAAACATTAAAAATTATTTTTAATTTAATCTTATTTTAATTTATATATTCAACTTTAATTCTATCTTATAATAAACATTCAATCTATAAATTATATATTATATTTATAATATATTTTAGGTATTTTTGTATTTTAGGTATGTTGGTACAATTTACTATTGATAAAATTTTATTAAAGAATGATGATTGGGGAAAAATAAATAATAATGAAAATAATTTAAAATAGAGGAAAAATAAAAATAAATTAAGGAATAGTGTCACGAGAGATTTTCATCACCTCCATTTATGAACTTTTAGGTTCATTTACAATGATATGATGTTTACATTAAATAAATGTACATAATATGATATGAATATATCCGATTTTAATATTGTGATTTACCAAACAGTAGATAGAATATAGAAAAATCCCAGGATTTCATATCCTATCATATCCAATCCTATCATTGTTAGAAATTCGAACGAAACGCAACTTTTAAGATTTCATCTCTCTTGGGGGAGAAAGTACTTCGCCTAGGAGAAGGCATTCTCCCTTTCACACAGACTGCAAGGAAAGTTCCTAGCGAGTACCTGGACTTTTCGAAACAACATAGCCATTGCGTGTTTCACTATAGCCGCAATAGCTTCAACACGGCTACTATGACCATTACTTGAGCCGCACGCGTCATGAGCATCGATGTCTACATAGCAGGTTTCAGCGCGACATAATGAGCACTTCACTCGCTCCATAACATGCCCGCTCCATTGGCGCATTATAAACAAGGACATCGCCTGCGAACACGCTTCATAAGAAATAAACGCAAATGATATTTATATTTATCATCTATGGGTCGATCGATTGAAGGAGAGATGGAAGAAAATACGACGGTAGACCATGCGTTCGAGAGGGTGGACTAAAAAGTGTAAACATAGGATTCCTTTTACTCAGAAGAATGGTACTTTTGACAACCTTAATGGTGTCGTAGTAACTTAACCGGGTCCGATAAACATCCCATTGGGTCTCTAATAGACTCTCTAAAAGGTCTGCTCCGAAATAGGAAACCTCCAAACGAGAAGCACAATTGAAACTTTTTTACAATGTTTGCCTAAAGGTAGCCACAAAAACAGGCTATCGGGTATAAATTAGATTTAATTCCTTGGGGGAAAAAAGGCATACTATTGTAAGAAAATTAGTTTCATATTAATAAATAAATAAAAAAAGAGAAAGTTTTCTATTTGATACCTTTCGGTAAATCGGTTTTACATAAACACATATAAGCAACCATTAAATTTATATGTTTTGTTATTTCAGACGTAGAAAAGTATCATCTACATTTATTGTAAAATGATAGCGGACTTCTGTTATTTTTTTTTTTATCAGAAAGATAATATATATTGATGGAAAGTCACGTGGGAAATACAAAGCAACCCTGAGCGAGGGCGTCTTTACAGAGAAGATCGAGCATAACTTGGGGAGGGGAAACAAACCAAGCGGAAGAGAGGGATCCGCGGCCATGGGCCTTTGCTACCCAATCAGCGAGGGTATTGGCCTCCCGACGGCAGTGCTGTACCCGAAGATGAGAGAATCGGCGAAGTAGATCAAAGCACTCGGTGAAGAGGGCGCGGCACTCCCACGGCGGCAGGCGACCTCGATTTAGGGTTTCAACGAGGACGATGCTGTCGGACTCCACAATCAGGTGAGAATCTGTTAACTCTTGCTGTATCAAATCGTTAAGAGACAAAATTAATGCCTGGATCTCGGTCTCGAGAGCAGAGGAGGCAGAGACAGAGCGTGTGATTCCACCAAGCAGTCTACCCGAGTGGTCGCGGGCCATACCAGCAATCGATCCTCTGTGAGATGCCGTGGGAAAGGAGCCGTCCAGATTGATCTTCATCGTGCCCAGCGGGGGAGGTTGCCAAGACCGATTAGGGCTCAGCCAAGAGGAATGGCTCTTGAAATCCTTTTGATGGACTCGTTTCTGTAGAGAGGCCAGGGCAAAGGCAGAGTCGATAATCTGATCTGGGGACTTCCGAACGTGGCGAAAGATGAAGTGATTCCGCGCCTTCCAAATTTCCCAAAGAAGGCTTGCAACCTGCTCAAAGTCTGGTAAGCCTCTGTTTTGATCGAGAAAATTTGCTAACCATGAGTCCATTCGGGTAGGGGTATAAGTAAAAATATTGAGGTGTACCTTTGAATGAGTCCAAATGCGTTGAGTCCAAGGGCAATGCAAGAAAAGGTGTTCTGTAGTTTCTGGGGAGGCAGAGGAACAGAGACCACAGACTGGGGTTTGAATGATCTTTCTGTGGTATAGATTATCTCTAGTTGGTAATGCATTCTGACATACTGACCATAAGAAATTACGAATCTTGGGTGAAGTTTGTGCTTTCCAAATCTTTTGCCAAACAATTTTGGGTGGTTGGTAGGAAGATGAAGCCTGAGAGGTAACCTGCTTGTGTGTGGATCGATGAATTACGTTGTAGCCACTCTTGACAGAATAGATGCCATCCTGTGTGCCTGTCCATATGAGTTTATCTGCTGTTGAAAGTGGCCAAAGTTTTAACTGGAGGATCTGCTGTACAGTGGAGTCATCAAAGAAACGATTGAGCAGAGCGATATTCCATTCATTCGAAGAGGGGCTTATCAGACCAGCAACAGTGTGGGGTTCATCTCGGAGAGCAGGACCACCTAGAATTCCCGCAGGTAACCATCTATCCTCACGGACTTTTATTGATTGGCCATTCCCAACTGACCATTGAAGGTTTGGACTAATAAAATCTCTTCCTAACAGGATACTCAGCCAACCCCAGGAAGGTCTATGACCTCTGTCAGCATGCCAGAAGGTTTTGAAAGGAAAGTACAAATCTTTAAAGACACGGCTCCACAAAGATGAAGGATCTTGGAACAATCTCCATGCCTGTTTCCCCAGGAGAGCCTTGTTAAAGGACTTCTGTTATTTCAATCGTTTCTACTTTGGACATCGGAGAAACTCAGTGATCTAGATTTCACGTGAAATTGCATGGCCTAGATGGTCCCGTCTCCTTCATCAAAATAACGGAGGCGTCACCAAAGCATATCCCTACTCATTATTAATTCCCTGTGAACAGGATAATTAAATGTGCATTTTAGACAGCATTCTCGATATGCCCATGTTCAAATATTGAAAATAAAAGCAAAACTTCATTCTCGTTTTCGTTTTCAACCAAACAATGGAATGTCGAAAAATTTCCCACGAACCTACGGGCCCTTAATTTCTCTTTAGTTTCCATCTAAATCAATTAATTGTTGACTCGGCATGACTCACTCACTACTATTAAATTACATCTCCTTTTGGAGGAAAATGCTTTCGCTAGGCTGCCCTTCACCCCTCTCTTCTCCTCTCTTTCCATGTCATTTTGTCTCTCACAGAGCTACGAGGAAAGTTCCTAGCAAAGTACCTGGAATCCCCCGAACCAACTGCCCTGAAATGTCGGCCACATCGTCCTACCATATTCCTAACGAACAACACTACCATTTTCCGTCGCATTGTAGCGGCAATAGCTTCTGCACGACTATTTTAAAGGGCCGTGCTTTCCCTCCCGTTGCCTCCGGCCAAATCTTTTAATTGGCCCATTATGAATATCAACATCGCTAACGAATAAACTTAACAAGAAATATATGCGAGTAATTATTATTTATTTATAATCTAAATGATCGAAGGAGGGATAGAGTAAAATATGATACTACCGTCTATCGAGACTAAAGTGTAAACATAAACATAGGATTCCTTTGAAACAAAGAGTACGATAATGACAATGTGCAGAGCTTCGGGTGGCTCGGATGATGTCGGCGAAACGGATGCAAACCGCGTAAGAAACAATACGCTGCAAATTATCCTTTGACCTTTTTGGTTGGCTCCACACCATAACGGCTCCCGCAATATAATAATTACAAAAAACAAAAAAGAAACGCGTAGACCGCAGGAAGAAGAAACGGCATGCATATAGTCACCTGATATCCATGCAGTTTTGTCTCCAAACATCGTTCCACGTATTCGAAATTCGCACTTTTCGCTGCTTAACACCACACCAACGTCAGAGTCTTTCGTTTCTTTTCTTGCCATTTTGCGTTGTGTCACTCCTCCAAGCGATGACGAGCATTTCCCGTGGCGACTGCGTCCGCTATGAGGTCTCTCTCGACTTGCCCGCTACGCGCAAGTTTGCCAAGAGATGGCGCTTGGCATTCGCGACCATACATTGCTCCCGAGCCTTTACTACCTACGCAAAGAAAACCAAGAAGTTCCCGAGAAAATGTCCTTCCTACAGTTCGATTTTGATACCCGATCAGGTTCAGAGCGCTTGCTCTGATCATCCAGGCTCCTTCAAGATTGATCAGTCACAGCTTACTAACCTGGTCAAGGAAAAGGACCACAGCCACCTCCAGCAATTTGGCGGGGTCAAGAAAGTTGCCTCAGCACTCGAAACTGATGTCTCGGCTGGAACAAGTGGCAACCCTGATGACATCTCTCGCAGGCAAAATGCGTTCGGCGTCAACACATACAAGAAGCCGCCTGCCAAGGGCTTCTTCCACTTCGTGTTCGAGGCTTTCAAGGACCTTACAATAACAATTCTTCTTGTTTGCGCTGGGCTTTCGCTCGGGTTCGGGATCAAGGAGAATGGGGTTAAGGAAGGCTGGTATGACGGTGGCAGCATATTCGTCGCCGTGTTCCTCGTCATTGCCATGAGTGCTGGGAGCAATTACCGCCAAAACCAGCAGTTCGAAAAATTGTCTCGGGTGAGTGGTAATATTCTCATTGATGTGATAAGGAAGGGTCGTCGGCAGCAGGTTTCCATATTCGAGATTGTCGTTGGAGACGTCGTTTGTTTGAAGATTGGCGATCAAGTTCCGGCAGATGGGCTGTTCCTGGATGGGCATTCCTTGCAGGTAAGGATGACAATTTGTACGGGTTTGACGCATTAAATTTGCATAGTATCTCATGTTGGTTTCCTCCAGAAACATACTTAGTATTAATATTACCAAGTTCTAGCACAGTTTGAGTAATTAGTCCAAAAAATTGTAGAAGTGTATCATATTCTGCTTGATACTGGGCAGTCTGTCATTTTCATGATCTTGATTCTATGACAAAACGGATAAGTAATGGGTTTCATTCGTAGTTCTAGTTATAGTAGAACAAATGCTCTTAAAAAATTCTAATGTTATAACGTAATCCATTTGTTCTTGTTTCCAATTTGTTCATGTTTCATTTTCTTTGCTTCAAGTTAAGACCAGAGCTTTGTATCGTGTCATAGCGTCCCTAAACCATGTGCGACGTTTGTGTTGTCAATTTAGGTTGATGAATCGAGCATGACTGGGGAGAGTGATCACGTAGAAGTGAACTGCAAGGACAATCCATTCCTGTTCTCAGGAACAAAGGTTGCTGATGGGTATGCTTAGATGCTGGTTACATCCGTTGGCATGAACACGACATGGGGCGAGATGATGAGCTCAATCAGCCACGACAACAGCGAACAGACCCCTTTACAGGCTCGGCTCAACAAGCTTACCTCGTCGATTGGCAAAGTAGGCTTGGCAGTTGCTTTCCTGGTGCTCTTGGTCCTGCTGATTCGCTATTTCACGGGAAACACACAGGATGCATACGGGAACAAGGAATTCATTGCAGGCCAAACCACAGGTAACAACATCATAAACTCCGTTGTGGGCATCATCGCAGCTGCAGTGACAATAGTGGTGGTTGCGATTCCCGAAGGCTTGCCGCTTGCGGTAACCCTCACTCTTGCTTATTCGATGAAGAGGATGATGGCGGATCAGGCGATGGTGAGGAAGCTTTCAGCCTGTGAAACGATGGGGTCAGCCACCACTATTTGCACTGACAAGACCGGTACCCTCACAATGAACCAGATGAAGGTGACAAAATTCTGGGTCGGCCAAGACTCTGTGGCAGAAAATACTTACTCCTCTGTCTCCAGGTTTGTTCTGGATTTGATTCAGGATGGGGTTGCTTTGAACACCACAGGTAGTGTCTATAGGCCGTCTTATGAATCGGAGTATGAGTTCTCAGGCAGTCCCACCGAGAAAGCAATTCTTTCCTGGGCGGTTTTACAATTGACCATTGACATGGAGGAGACAAAGAAGAGTTGTGAAGTCATCCAAGTCGAAGCCTTCAACTCCCAGAAGAAGAGAAGCGGTGTCCTAATAAGGAAAAGCTTGGATGATACATTCCATGTGCACTGGAAAGGAGCGGCAGAGATGGTCTTGGCAAAGTGCTCGAGCTTCTACGACGGGTCAGGGATAGTGAAAGATTTGGATGAAGATGAAAGGGTGAGATTCGAGCAGATTATTCAGGGGATGGCGGCAAGCAGCCTCAGATGCATTGCTTTCGCTCATAAACAAGTCTCCGAGGAAGCTGTTCTAGAAAGAGAAGACGGGAAGAAGATCCAAGAGGATGGCCTGACATTACTAGGACTTGTTGGTATTAAGGACACGTGCCGTCCCGGCGTGAAGAGTGCGGTCCAAGCTTGTCAGGACGCGGGAGTGAACATCAAGATGATAACGGGAGACAACATCTTCACCGCCAAGGCCATCGCCACAGAGTGCGGGATTCTCAGGCCCGAGGACGATGCCTCCAACGAAGCCATTGTGGAAGGAGCTGACTTTCGCAATTACACGCCTGAGGAGAGGCTTCGGAGAGTTGAGAAAATCCGGGTCATGGCGAGATCCTCGCCTTTGGATAAGCTCCTGATGGTTCAATGCCTGAAGCAAAAAGGCCACGTGGTTGCTGTCACAAGGGATGGCACGAACGATGCACCAGCCCTCAAGGAAGCCGACATCGTAATCCTCGACGACAACTTCACCTCCATGGCAACGGTGCTGTGGTGGGGTCGATGCGTCTACAATAACATCCAGAAGTTCATCCAATTCCAGCTCACAGTGAACGTTGCCGCCCTTGTGATCAACTTTGTGGCCGCTGTCTCTTCCGGCGACGTCCCCCTGACGGCTGTCCAGCTCTTGTGGGTGAACCTGATCATGGATACACTCGGCGCCCTTGCGCTGGCCACGGAGCGGCCCACTAGGGAGCTCATGGAGAAGCCTCCGGTGGGATGGACTGAGCCGCTCATAACCAATGTCATGTGGAGGAACATTGTGGCCCAAGCAACATACCAAATGGCCGTCCTCCTCACTCTACAGTTCAAGGGTGAATCAATCTTCGGCGTGGATGAGGCGGTGAAGCGGACACTAATATTCAATGCGTTCGTCTTGTGCCAGGTGTTCAACGAGTTCAACGCGCGGAAGCTTGAGAAGAGGAACGTGTTCAAGGGCATACACAAGAACAAACTGTTCCTTGGGATCATTTTCGTGATGGTGGTCCTCCAGGTGGTGATGGTTGAGTTCCTAAAGCGGTTCGCCAACACAGAGAGGTTGAGCTGGGGACAATGGGGCGCATGTGTAGGGATTGCAGCTGCGTCTTGGCCTATCAATTGGGTCGTCAAGTGCATCCCCGTCCCTGATATGCCAATCTTCAGCTACTTGGGATTGAAAAGCAAGAAGCTCGTGAGGAAAATCGTGCGCATAGAACAGTAGCAACACTAGTTTAACTCAATTCTTGTTGGATTATAATGTCTCAGTGCTGCTGTTTTCTGTCTTGTTTTTTCCTCTGTTTTCCTCTGTTTTTTTTTTATTAAAAAACAGCCAAGTTCATTTAGTTATGCATTTAGTGTTTTTGCTATTTTCTAGGAAGTGAATTAGCATGTTTAGGTGCAGTTATATGCTGCACGTGTGTGTGTGGTTTGTAAGCAGTTATTGTTCTTGTTTAAGTTGTCCTGTACTTGACAGTCTGATGTATGCAAGTTTGTGTTCTGTTTTCTCTGTGCTTCTCTTCCTCATTCAAAAACTATAGCTTTTGGTTCTCTGTTTCTTGTTTACTATTTTGATCAGTAACAATAGTGGTATCAGAGCATGAATGATCTTGAGGGACTGTGAAGTGAAGCAAGTATCGAAGTGTAAAGAAGTTAAAGGGTGATGGAGACAAGGTCGAGTGGTTTCTCTGTGATGGCTTCTCCAGTATTTACTAGAGATAATTATCAAGCATGGGCTATTAAGATGACAGCATTTTTGGAGGGTCATGATCTATGGAGATGTGGAGGATGATTATGAAGTTGCTCCACTTCCAAATAATCTGACCATGAATCAAATCAAACTTCATAAAGAGAGAACCACAAGAAAAGCCAAGGTAAAATCTTGCCTGTATGTTGTTGTCTCGCCTACCATCTTTACCAGAATTATGAAGCGTGACTCTGCAAAGGCCATATGGGACTTCTTGAAGGAAGAATATGAAGGAGATGAGAAGATAAGAGGTATGGAGGTGCTGAATCTTTTGAGAGAATTTGAGAGACAGCAGATGAAAGAGTCTGAGTCAGTGAAGGAATACTCTGATAGGCTAGTGGGGATAGCTGATAAAATAAGAGTTTTAGGGACTGACTTGAAGGATGAAAGGCTTGTTCAGAAGATCCTGGTGTCTCTTCCAAAGAAGTTCGAAGCCACCATAGCGTCTCTGGAAAATACAAGAGACTTACCTGATATAAAGCTTGCAGAATTGTTAAATGCTTTGCAGGCACAGGAGCACAGAAGACTGATGAGAAGAGAAGAGTTTGTAGAGGGTGCGCTATAAGCTAGAGTGAAATCAAATGATGGAGGCAAAGGAAAGAAATGGATTCAGTCTAGAGAAAATGCTGGTGACTCCAAGTTTGTAGCAAAAGAAGGAAATTCTTGTGGGTCTAGCAAATGGAAGAAGAACAAAAAGCCTTGTCAATACTGTGGTGGAACTAATCATCAGTTTTTTAGATGTTGGAGAAAGCTTGATGCTAGGTGCAGAAGATGTCACAAGTTGGGTCACATGGAAGCCATCTGCAAAGAGAAAAATTACTAGCAAGCAGGAGAAGCCCAGGTAGCAGTGAATGAAACTGAGGAAGAGCACTTGTTTGTAGCTTCTTTTTCTGAATCTTCTATTGGGAATGATGCATGGTTGGTGGATAGTGGCTGTACCAATCATATGACTGGCAATTTGAAGCTGTTTAGGAGTTTAGACAGGTCAATCAAGTCCAGAGTCAGAATTGGCAACGGACAGTATATCGAAGTGCAAGGGAAGGGTATAGCGGCTATTAAAGGAAATCAGGAGGTGAAGCTGATCAGTGATGTTCTTTTTGTGCCAAATAATGATCATAATCTGTTAAGTGTTGGTCAATTAGTTGAGAAGGGCTATAAAGTGAAGTTCGAAGGAAATGAATGTCTTATTAATGATGCAGATAGCAAAGAAGTGCTAAGAATTCCAATGGAGGACAAAAGTTTCATGTTCAAGCCACAAGAGATGCAACAAATGGCTTTAAAGTGTAAAGAAGAAAATGCAGAGATATGGCATAAAAGACTTGGGCATGTTCACGGGGAAGAGCATGTCGTTTATGCAGAGAAATAGCTTGGCAGATGACTTGCCAAGTTTGGAGGAGGAATTTCCACGGTGCGAGAACTTGTCTTCTTGGCAAGCAAGCCAGATTTCCTTTCAAAGGAGGAGGCTGGAGAGCATGTGAGAAGCTGCAATTGGTTCACACAGATCTATGTGGACCTATGTCTGACTCTTCTCTCAATGGTAGTAGGTATTTCATTACCTTCACTGATGATATGACTAAGATGAGTTGGATTTATTTTCTGCGAGCCAAGTCTGAAGTTGTTGATGTGTTTGTGAAGTTTAAAGCCTTAGTTGAGAATCAAAGTGGGAAGAAAATTAAAATGCTCAGGTCTGATAATGGTTTTGAGTATACTGCTCACAAGTTTAAGTTGAATTGTGAGCAAGCAGGAATTGTGCAACAGTTCACTGCTCCCTATTCACCTCAACAGAATGGGGTCAGTGAGAGGAAAAACAGAAGCTTTATGGAGATGGCCAGATGTATGATGCAGGAAAAGATGTTGCCTAAGAAGTTCTGGGCTGAGGCAGCTAATATTGCAGTGTTCCTATTGAACAGATTGCCCACAAAGGCCTTAGAGAGGTCAACACCTTTTGAAGTCCGGTATGGTGTTAAACCTTCTGTGAAGAATTTGAAGGTTTTTGGGTGTTTGTGTTATACTCATGTTCCTCAGGTCAAGAGGGACAAGTTGGATAAAAGAGCTGAGCTTGGAATCTTCATTAGGTACAGTCTCCAATCAAAGGCTTACAGGATTTTTCACCCTATGACGGAGAAGGTGACTGTAAGCAGAGATGTTGTTTTTCTAGAGGAAGATGAGTGGAATTGGATGGAAGGAAAGAGTGCAGAACAGCAGCAGTTCGAAAAACAACCTGCAACATATGTAGATGTTGATGGAGTTATAGATGGATTGGAAGACAATATGGATGATTTACCAGTGAGAGGCACAAGGTCACTTGCTGAAATCTATTAAAGAGGCAATGTGGTAATGCTCGAATCATCTAACTTTGTGAAAGCTAAGGAGGATCAGAGGTGGATTGCTGCAATGAAGGAGGAGATTGCAATGATCTAGAAAAACCACACATGGAAGCTTGTTGACAGACCATCTGATAAGAATGTGATTGGGGTTAAGTGGGTGTTTAGAACAAAACTTAATCTTGATGGTTCTATTAATAAACACAAAGCTAGACTGGTGGTGAAAGGCTATGCACAAATATGGGGAGTAGACTATTCTGAAACATTTACTCCTATTGCACGACTTGATATAATAAGGCTACTGTTAGCTATTGCAACAGAGCATGGGTGGCATATATTTCAGTTAGATGTCAAGTCTGCATTCCTAAATGGAGAGCTTGAGGAGGAGATTTTTATTGAACAACCTGAAGACTTCAGTATCAAAGGTCAAGAAGAGAGTATATACAGGTTGAGGAAAGCTCTATATGGACTGAAGCAGGCTCCAAGAGCTTGGTATGGGAAGATAGATCGATATTTGCAAGATTTTGGCTTTGTAAAAAGCTTAAGTGAGTTCACTCTTTATGTCAAGAAGGTGAATCATAGTGTTATAATTCTATCACTTTATGTAGATGATCTATTAGTGATGGGGAATGATATGGAATTGATAGAGAAGGTGAAGCAAGATCTATTTGCAGTTTTTGAGATGTCAGATTTGGGAAAGATGGCTTATTTTTTGGGTCTAGAAGTCAAACAGGCTTCATATGAGATCTTCATCTGTCATAAAAAATACATGAAGGAAATCCTAAAGAAGTTTCAGATGGAAGATTGTCGAAGTGTAAGCACTCCTATGGCTGCTAAAGAGAAGCTGCAGAAAAAAGATGGAACAGATGTAGTAGATGCTTCTATGTATAGAAGTCTGATTGGGTGTCTCATGTATCTTACAGCAACCAGACCAGATATTCTATTTGCTGTGAGTGTTTTATCCAGGTTTATGAGTAGTCCTAGTAAGTTACATTTGACTGCAGCAAAAAGGGTCTTGAAATATCTCAAAGGAACATTGTTCTTTGGTGTGAAGTTTAAGAAATGTCAGAAGTTTAATTTGCAAGGATTTTCTGATAGTGAACTGGGCTGGTTCAATAGATGACATAAAGAGTGTGTCTGGATATTGTTTCAGTTTTGGTTCTGCTTGTTTCTCCTGGTGTTCTAAAAAAAAAGAGATTGTAGCTCAGTCTACTGCAGAGGTTGAGTTTATAACAGCTACTGCAACTGCAAATCAAGCTTTGTGGTTGAAGAAGATAATGAAAGATTTATGGCTGAATTCCAGTGGCTATATCGAAATCAATGTGGATAATCAAGCTGCTCTAGCAATATCTTAGAATCCAGTTTTTCATGGCAAAACTAAGCATTTCAAGGTTAAGTTCTTCTTTCTACGTGAGGTGCAACAAAATCGTGAAGTTAAGCTGGTTTATTGCAGATCTGAAGATCAACTTGCAAACATATTCACAAAACCACTTCAAGCTGGAAGATTTGAAGTATTAAGAAAGAAAATTGGAGTATGCAGCAGCAACTGATCCAAGGAGGAGTTTGTTGGATTATAATGTCTCAGTGCTGCTGTTTTCTGTCTTGTTTTTTCCTTTGTTTTCCACTGTTTTTATTTATTTATTAAAAAATAGCCAAGTTCATTTAGTTATGCATTTAGTGTTTTTGCTATTTTCTAGGAAGTGAATTAGCACGTCTACGTGCAATTATATGCTGCACGTGTGTGTGTGGTTTGTAAGCAGTTATTGTTCTTGTTTAAGTTGTCCTGTATTTGACAGTTTCTTTAGAAAAAAACTGACGTATGCAAGTTTGTGTTCTGTTTTCTCTGTGCTTCTCTTCCTCATTCAAAAACTATAGCTTCTGGTTTTCTGTTTCTTGTTTACTGTTTTGATCAGTAACAACAATTCTTTTCGCTGTACAAGTATATTGAATTCATTATTAATGCTGCGTGTTTTTTTTGTTTTCCCTAGAAAAATAAGGAATTTGTAACCCATCGATTGATCTTTCAGTCGCATCGATATGTAGGCCCAGCCTTGTAAAAGAAATAATTTTTTATTTATTGCATAACTCATATTTCCAGAGGTAAGCATGCAACTTCTGATATGAGGAAGAAGAAGGATGAAATCCATAAGACGAGTGATCCTATTTACAGCCAAGAATTTGAAGAACAAAATCGTGAGAAAAACTTTAAGCACAAAGGGACTAAATCGGCATGAATCACATACTATTGACAATGTCAAGGCAAGGAAAAAATTCATAACCCGCCTTGACCATATTTCTAGTTAACTTTGAATCAAGTTAGACATAACGACAATGACGTAACAACACTAAACATATAGTTCAATAAAAGAATCAATAGAATGATGCATAGCAATTTATATCAGTAGCCAATGACATCATGATACACGATAATCTACCAATTGTCGACTTGACCATGATAATATCCTATTTGTTAACGACATTCTCATTATGTGTATCCTCTTAGTTCGTCTTTTGTTTGAGGACTTTTTGGAGGATGGATATTGCCATCAACAGCTCTAATAGCTTGGATAAATCCAACATGAATGGTTCATCCTTCGACTTCATCCAGCTTGAAAGATGCCATATGCTACTAGGCATTGAAGGTTGTTACAATAACCTACTCCTCCTTTCATATCCTCTATATTTAAGAACACACATATCTTCAAAATTTAAGATACTCTCAGCACACTGGACTTGCTAATATACAACAAGTCTTCAACAACTTTGCAACTAATAAGAGATGACATTGGAAGTCTCAATGGGAGCGGCTAGCTGAAATACCATCCACAAAATCAGAGGGTCCCGCTTTGACTTCCATCCTTTCTTTTTCATCTTTGCAATTTGTGGCTGACGTCTCGGCCAGAATAAGCGGCAACCCAGACGACGTCTCTCGCAGGCAAAATGCGTTCGCCGTTCTGCAATCTTCTTAACCCCAAACACCCCCCTCTCTTTTCCCTCTCTCTTTCTTCCCTTTCTCTCCTCCCCTCTCTTATTTATTTAAAAATTAAACTTTTAATGTAATATATAGTTATACTAAAATTTAAATCCAAGAAAAAATGACATCGTTTTTTGGCTTATTTAATCATGTCAACGTGCAAAACGATATCCTTTTCGACTTATCTAGCCACATCATTATATAAAACAATGTCATTTTGCTTTTGTCTCGCCCGAAAAATACCATATTAATATTTTGGCTGGATTTTCATAGTTGACACTTAACTTATCCATTTTGCTTCACTTTTGAAATTTAAGTATACATTTATGATCTTTTGGCACTTAAGGGTCTCCCCCTACTGAAGTTTTGGCACTCCAAGTGTCTGCATTCCTTCTTTTAGGAGATTTTGGGGGTTATTTTCACATTTTAACCATTTAATATAGTACGTTACTTTGAATTGGTTTTTTCATATGCCTTTTACTACATCCATCAACCGTGGGTTTTTATTCCCGGCTTCTGTAGGGTTTTATTACCGTCGATTTGTTCCCGGCTTCCGTAAGGTTTTATTCCCATCAGCCATAGGGTTATAGAAGATATACTTGGATAGAGTGAAATTTCTTTGGCTTAAAATTATTATAAGTGAAATTTGTATTTAAAGACAAAACTCGCGAATTATCAATGTTGCTCGGCAAATTTTTGCACTAGATGGCTAGTGCACATGCTATGCGGAGGTTTTACCTTGGAAACTAGATAAACGAATCATCTAGATTTCATGTAAAGTTGTGTGGCGTGGATGGTTCCGTCTCTTTCATCAAAATAATGGAGCCGTCCCCTAAGTATATCCCCACTCACTATTAACACCTTGTGAATATGATAAGTCAACGTGCTTTTTAAACGCGTATTCAATATGCGCACGTTCAAATATTGAAAAATAAAAGCAAAGTCCTATATTCGTTTTCCGTTTTCACTAAAACGAGAGATTAAGAAACTGTCCACGAACCAAGGGCCCTTAATTTCTCTTTAGCTTCCATCTAAATCAATTGATGTTTGAAGGGGCATCGCTCGCTCCTTTTTAAAGATTTCATCTCTTTCGGAGGGAAACGATTTCGCGAGGAAAGTTCCAGGCAAGTTCTGGGATTCTCGGAACCATTGCCCCAATTCTTTCCAGTGAGAATCGATACCTGCTGCGTAGGTTTCATCAGCAGGATATGACAAGAGATCGCTCGCTTTAAAACGCGCATACTCCTTCTTAGATTGGAGGGAGAGAGAGGAAAGTGCCTTCCTTGGGCTGAAGCTTGAATTGGCGTGTTACAAGGACATCACCTATGGACACACTTCACGAGAAATGAATGTGAGCGACGTTTATAAAGTCTTAAGGAATATGATTCCCTTCTTTCGCGGAAGAATGATAACTGCGGATTGTCTTCAAGAAACAACGCGGCGTTGGGGTTTGTTTCGGGGTAAACCCATCAGCAGAAAAGCAAACAGAGCTGGCCGCGTGAGGCAAAGAAATAGAAAAGCATATCTTACACCTTTGCACAAATGCCGTCACCCTTTTGTGCTTTTCCCGCCTGTATATAAACTATAAAGTACAAGCCATTCATGGTCCTTGTATCCATCATCGCTCCACACAAATTCGAACGTTGGACTTTTCGTGGTTAACGCAACACCAAACTTCAGAGTTTTTTTTCATTTCGTCATGCCACTTGCATTGTGCCACCCTGTCTCGTAAATGGATCGCGAGCCTGTGTGTCTCTTCCAAGCGATGACGAGCATTCTCAGTAATGACTACTGCGTCCGCTACGAGGCCTGTCTCGACTTATCTACTTAAACAGGCAACCTGCTTGTTAACCTTTTCTACCAGCCGATGTGAGACTAAGCTCTCTATAGCCTTCACACACTCACTTCCCCCTCTCTCTCTCTCTCGCTTCCCCTCGCCTGAGATATCCAAGGGAAATTACTATTTTTGCCATGCTGGAAAATGATGGTAGTGAATAAAACCTAATAAAGACAAGCCACTCCGAGAGTCTTACATCAAACAAGCACACAAAGAGCGCAAGAGAGACTGTCAATAGAACCCAAGCCAGATTTAATCATGCTTTCTTCTACCTGTTAGCTGAGATCAAGCGTGCTACTTGCATTAACGGATTGATCAGTCCAGTTCTATCTTGTTCTAGGCTCCTTCGGTCTAGACCGGATGAACTAGTGGGTGGAGACCCAACTGCCCGGGAATTGATCACCCCTATCAAATAAGAAGCACAATTAAAATTTTCTTACAACATTGACCAAATTCAGATCATGACACTGAAAAGAAGTCAAGATTTTCATGACATATATCTAGGCATTCAAAAATAACAATTTATTATGATTGAATTTCTATTTCATAGGCTTAAACTCAAGACATAATTTCAATGTTTAAGGCACATATGATAATCATTATATTTCTAGTTAGATCTATTTTTCTGTCTTAGGAAACATATTTGGAACATAAATCCATTTGGTAATGCAATTTCATTATTATATTTATGAAATGCGATCGAATTTTCATTCATGGGCTTTAACTCAAGATATAATTTAAATGTTTAAGACACGTACGATAACCATTCTATTTCTAGTTAGATCTATGTTTCTGTTTTAGGAAATAGGTTTGGATCAACATAAATCCATTTGGTAATACAATTTCATTATTCTGTTTATGACAAAAAATTTAGTCCAAACATAGAAAAGTAAAATGTTTTTTCTTCTCAACTCGCTTTCGCTAATTGGAAGAGGGAAAATGAATGAAAACCCTTAGCTAAAATATTCCCGGGCTCTCCCCCAAAGTCGGACCATCATGAAAGAGTCTAATAGTATGCACAACTCTCAACCTTACCGTTCTCGTCGATGGATACAGAAACGTTTCTGTATGAAAGGGGGAAAATATCAAAATTACGCCTGGACAGAAAAATCCAAGAAAATGGACGTGTTGATTTAATTCTCTCTCGTGTCGATATCCTACTCGTTAACCACCTTAATCGTCTCGTTGTCTTAGTTCGATGGATCATTTGACTTTTGGAGAATAGGTCTTGCCATCGAGAGCTCTATAGCTTGGTTACTCTATATATATGGTTCACCCTCGTGCGACTAAATCAACTCAGACGTGTCATCGGTTACTTGGTATTCAAATTCGCTATAATCACGTATTACTCCTTTACGTCTGCTCTATTTCACCCCGATCTCTTCTTGTGCGAAGTGCTAACCCTCGCTCGCACCAAATGATCGCATGTAACCTCCAGACAAGGCCGGTCATGATATTTGCCTGTGCTTGTCAAGTAACTAGTCCGAGTGTGGGCCCAGCAATATGGCTCGCCAAAATAATTTCCGTCTAATTAGTTCGTGCAAAAACTATGAATATGAGTGATTTGATTTTTTGAAAAATAATTGCTTATGTCATGTAGATAAAATAGTCAACGGAGTGGACTCCACATCAAATTTTAATTATTTGTTATTTATTTTTTGATGGTCCAAAACAAACTATTATTCTCACCGTAGATTAAAGATAATCACGTAAGCATTTCTCAAAAATATATATGATATTAGAGCAGCATGATCCTCAAACTTCTCTACTTATCTGATCGAGATGGCTTTTTAGGGAGAGTATTTTATTTCTTTTTGATGGTTTTGAAATGTGGCTTCTTACAAGTGATCTGGTCGACCCCTAACTTCTTTTGACGGTCTTAATGTCAATCTAAATTCTTATGACTGACGATAACCTGTAATTGACGTCATTTCTCATAAAATATAGCGAGCCAATGTCATCCTGATACACGATAACCTACCATTTGTTAATTTGACTAGACCTTAATTATCGAATGACAATATCCAATTGTTAGCCAAATCAACCCGCTCGGTTCGTTGACCATTTGACGACTTCTGGAGGATGGATATTGCCATCGAGACCTCTGATAGCTTGGATAATATCTCAATTAACTGTTCATCCTCCTTTGACTTCATCCAGCCTAAGACATGTCATCTGCTCCAAGGCATTCGAGCTGGTTATAACCACCTACTCCTTTTAAATCCTTTCTATTTTACGAACACCTAAATCTTTGAATTCTAAGATACACTATAACACACCAGAACTGTCAATATACAATCTAAACCTTGGACAACGTTGCACCTATAAAAAGTAACGATGGAATTCTCAATTTTAACATAATATATCCACTAATCATGACGTCATTGTTTTCCCCTCTACGTGACAGTGACTTTATGACCACGGATTCTCAATTTTAGCTACCTGGCAATCGGAACATAGATTAAGACACAATCTATCAAATGTTAAAATAAATTACCAAAAATAATCTCAGAGGGATTCTCGATTATCAATAAGGAATAACTGAAAGAATAAAATTCATTGAGATGATTAAGATTTTTCTCTCATAACAGTTGACTCATAATTTCAATCTTTATTTATTTGCATATGTGCTAGTCGGATAAATTTATCGTAAGCTGAAGACAATAGTTGTCACATCCCAAATCCTAGAAGAAAATGGGAATAACACGGCTGCCCTTTCACGCAAAGGATGCAACCTCAAACTAAAGCCAAAAGTCCAACGTCGAAAAATCCCCATCAATATTGCTCTTGCTCAATTGACCACTAACCAAGAACCTAAAAAGATTGGGAAAGAAAGAGGTGAAGAACCATAACTTAGTGAGTAGTACGTATTTGTTCTAACTTCTAAGTAGATCAAACAACCACTACATGTGTGTGTATAGCAATATCAAAGACTAATAGGCCAATTTTTAATATATGTATTATATCACAGATGAGTTATTTTTTATTTTTTATTTTTCTTGTTTATCAAGAAAGCTTTATACTAATTAGGAAAGCTGATTTAAACCACCCTCACAATTTAAATATCAATGGTCAAGTTCATTGATTAATCTCATTTATAATAACGTCAGTGGTCCATTCTATTAACGAATCTAATGTTTAATATAATATTATGGTCACGACACAACGCCTAGTGACAAGACGATCTTAATTTTCCTCTTGACAAGATCTCCATGTACAAAGCTAGTGACTTAGCCTGGAAGGATATCCTAAACCAATATAAATACCCACAAACCCCTCATCAAGTTCATTGTCATGTTGAACATCAAACAAGCATAATACTAGAAATCCTATCTCATGAACCAAACAAATAACTTTTCGCAATATAGCTCATCCATCATTTCTCAAATCATTCATAAATCCTATCATAAACCAACTCACAAAACAGTTTACGCAACTTCACAATATCTAATGTAACACGCTTTCTAGACATTCATAAATAACCAAAGAATAGTATGTGCTCGATCCAGTTTTTTATGCAACAATAATGCCATTTCATAATTCATACTATGTATAATCCATAGTATTTTTGAATATGAGTTCTAAAAATCGAAACAAGAGATAGTCCCACTTACATGAGAACGCCTATGACCAAATAAAAAGATCACTTAAATTGTCAAACTCGCAATCTTATCAAATAAGTGAGAAACAACATTGAAATTGAGTATAATGCTTCCTTTACTACGACTCAGCTAAACTATACTTAAATGCTAACAAAACGTTTCAAGTGCACCCACAAATCGCTCGTTCAAAGCGATCGTTCGCGATGCAGAGCTTGAGTGTGAAATTTGGTCATGCCATAACTTTTTTCACCGAACCCCGTATCAAACATGATTAGTCAGTAGAAAGCATTTGCAATGTATTACAAATTTACAAGAACCACAACTTGACTGAACCAAAAGTCAAGGCAAAAACCATCGAAATTCAGCCCAAAAGCCACTGGTCGTGCACTATTCATCACTTGTGGCCAACTTCATAATTTTGTTTTGGGTAAATCGTAAATCCAAATCAAGTTCAATAAATTCTATGACTTCACAACATCATAAACTATCAATTTTTTTTTTTTTTTATGTATGTACGTAGCTCTATGACTTTTTAATCGAACTTTAGAGTTCAAAATCTACAAAACCCCAAATTTATGCCCTAACCCAAAATATTACTTTGATTTGACAAACGAAAGGTGTGAACACTTACTGGGAGTTGCGATATGTAGTTGAACCGGCTTGACGACGCGTTTCATGATGCAAAAAACCCTCTCCTTTTTCTTTTCCTTTATTCCGCTTCTCTCTTCTTTCTTTCATTCCCTTTCTTTTTCTCTCTTTTTCTTTCTTTTTCCCTGCGTGCGTCTTCGCCTTCTATATAAACTGAAGAGAACACTTTCTTCTTCTTCTTCTTTTCCTTTTTTTTTTTTTTTTTTTTGGGTCCCGCCACTATCTTTTGACTTAGTCTAAAGGATCTAATTTTAAAATCGGCTATTCAAGTAAAAGGGAATTTGTGGATCTCCTTTTCAATACATATAAAATCATTAGTAAACTTATTTGTGACACGCTTCATGTGAGTAATATAGAGCTAGAATGATTCACAATATTAAATCTATAAAGTAATTATTTTTTAATTGAGAAATAAAAACAATTCGATTCCATTGATTGTAGTGTTTTTAGCATTGTGCTTGTGTTAATGTCAAAAATGCCTCATGTTAGGAGATTTTCCACGTCATAGCTGATGTAGGACAAAAAGTCCGATATTAGTGAGCGCAATCAATTGAGAAGAAAAGAATTTTAATACAATGCCAAAGCAAGAAATTGCCATTTCCAATTACTCATTAACTCTATATAGAGAAGAAAGAATTACAACGATATATATAAATTCCCTAAGAGTTCTTCTTCAAAATAGGAAACCTCCAAACAAGACATTGAATCTTTCTTATGACGTTTAATGAAGCCACAAAAATAGGCTATAAGGTTTAAATTTGATTTGATTCCTTGAAGGGCAAAAAGTCATATATTGTACGAAAATTAATTTCATATTAAAAAAAAAAGACATGTTAGAGAATGTTCTATTTTGATACATTTTGGTAAATCAGTTTTAGGTAAATATATATTAGCAATCATTAAATCTATCCATTTCATTATTTCAGATGTCAAAAAATATCTTCAATATTTATTGTAGGACGATAGTGGATTTTTGTTATTTCAAACTTTTTTAGTGGTTATTGGAATGATTATACATGTGATAGCTCATCGAATTTGTGAGTTTAAATTTCTAGGTTAATATATTGTAATTAAACTTTTAGATATCTCTTTTTCAGGAGATGTTTGGGGTTATTTTCACATTTTAACCTTTTACTACATCCATCAAATGTGGGGTTTTATTCCCAGCTTCTGTAGGGTTTTATTACCGTCAACCGTAGGGATTTATTCCCGGCTCCGTAAGGTTTTATTCCCATCAGCCATAGGGTTACAGAAGATATACTTGGATGGAGTGAAATTTCTTTGGCTTAAAATTATTATAAGTGAAATTTGTATTTAAAGACAAAACTCGCAAATTATCAATGTCGCTCGGCATTTTTTTGCACTCGATGGCTAGTGCACATGCAATGTTGAGCTTCTACCTTGGAAACAGACTAAACGAATCATCTAAATTTCACGTAAAATTGCGTGGCCTGGATGGTTCCGTCTCTTTCATCAAAATAATGGAGCCGTCGCCTAAGTATGGCCCCACGCACTATTAACACCTTGTGAATAGGGTAATTCAATGTGCTTTTTTAAACGCATTTTCAATATGCGCATTTTCAAATATTGAAAAATAGAAGGAAAGTTCTATTTTCGTTTTTCGTTTTCATTGACACGAGAGATTAAGAAATTGCTCACGAGCCAAGGGTCCTTAATTTCTCTTCGGCTTCCATCTAAAGGACAGATTTGGTGAGGAAATTTCCTGGCAAGTTCGGTGGGACTTAAAGTCTAAGGCATTAGATTCCTTCTTTTGCAAAAGAATGATAAAGACGATGTCAGGTATCGGATGCCCTTCATGTCGGAGAAGTAACTGCAGAGCGTCTGCAAGAAACTACCCGGCGTTGGGGCTCCGTTTCGGGGGAAACCCATCAGCAGAAAAGCAAACAGAGCTGGCCGCGTGAGGCAAAGAAAAAGAAAATCATATCTTGCACCTTTGCACAAACGCCGTCACCCTCTTGTGCTTTTCCCGCTTGTATATAAAGTACAAGCCATTCATGGTCCTTGTATCCATCATCGCTCCACACAAATTCGAACGTTGCACTTTTCGTGGTTAACGCAACACCAAACTTCAAGAGTTTTTTCCCTTTCGTCATGCCACTTGCATTGTGCCACCCTGTCTCGTAACTGGATCGCGAGCCTGCGTGTCTCTTCCAAGCGATGACGAGCATTCTCAGTAATGACTACTGCGTCCGCTACGAGGCCTATCTCGACTTAACTACTTAAACAGGCAACCTGCTTGTTAACCTTTTCTACCAGCCGATGTGAGACTAAGCTCTCTATAGCCGTCACATACTCACTCCCCCCCCTATCTCTCTCGCTTCCCCTCGCCTGCAAGATATCCAAGGCAAATTACTATTTTTGCCCTGCTGGAAAATGATAGTAGTGAATAAAACCTAATAAAGACAAGCCACTCCGAGAGTCTTACATCAAACAAGCACACAAAGAGCGCAAGAGACAAGAGAGACTGTGAATAGAAGCCAAGCCAGATTTAATCATGCTTTCTTCTACCTGTTAGCTAAGATCAAGCGTGCTACTTGCAAAGTGTGGTTGATGTTCACACAAATGCTAAAATAGTTTGATTTTTTTTGCACGTGCAAACATGCATTAACGGATTGATCAGTCCAGTCCTATCTGGTTCTAGGCTACTTCAGTCTAGACTGGAGGAACTAGTGGGTGGAGACTGAACTGCCCGAGAATTGATCACCCCTACCAAATAAGAAGCACAATTGAAACTTTCTTACAACATTGACCAAATTCGGATCATGACACCGAAAAGAAGTCAGGATTTTCATTACATATATCTAGGCATTCAAAAATAACAATTTATTGTGATTGAATTTCTATCTCACAGGCTTAAACTCAAGACACAATTTCAATGTTTAAGGCACGCATGATAATCTTTATATTTCGAGTTAGATCTATTAATCTGTCTTAGGAAACATATTTGGAACATAAATCCATTTGATAACACAATTTCATTATTTTGTTTATGAAATGCGATCGAATTTCCCCTCATGGGCTTTAACTAAAGATATAATTTCAATATTTAAGATATGTACGATAACCATTCTATTTCTAGTTAGATCTATGTTTCTGTTTTAGGAAATAGTTTTGGAACAACATAAATCTATTTGGTAATGCAATTTCATTATTTTGTTTATGAAAAAAAATTTAGTCCAAACATAGAAAAGTAAAATGTGTTTTCTTCTCAACTCGCTTTCGCTAATTGGTAGAGGAAAAATGAATGAAAACCCTTAGCTAAAATATTCCCGGGCTCTCCCCAAAGTCGGACCATCATGAAAGAGTCTAATAGTATGCACATCTCTCAACCTTACCGTTCTCGTTGATGGATACAGAAACGTTTCTGTATGAAAGGGGGAAAATATCAAAATTACGCCTGGACAGAAAAATCCAAGAAAATGGACGTGTTAATTTAACTAAATCTTGATTCTCTCTCGTGGCGATATCCTATTCGTTAACCGCCTTAATCGTCTCGTTGTCTTAGTTCGATGGATCATTTGACTTTTGGAGGATAGGTCTTGCCATCGAGAGCTCTGATAGCTTGGTTACTATATATATGGTTCACCCTCGTGTGACTAAATCAACTCGGACATGTCATCGGTTACTTGGTATTCAAATTTACTATAATCACATATTACTCCTTTACGTATGCTCTATTTCACCCCGATCTCTTATGTGTTGTGATATAGCTAGTATAAGTACTTAGAGGGGAGTCAATAGGTATATAAAAGATTTTTCTTGATAATTGCACAATACTAGATAGTTAATAGATTTGCAACAAACAATAATCAAAGTGAGACTGAGAGAAGGAAAGAGAGAATTGAACACGCAGTTTATAGTGGTTCGGCTTAATTCAAGCCTACATTCACTCTTCTGCACTGACAGCCTATTGCCTAGATTCCACTATGAACAAAGAGATGTTACAGTGTTGTTCTTCCTTGATTTCTCGGTGTAGATGATCTACCACACTCGCTCAAGGTATCGTAAGTATAGACACTTTTTGTGTATATAATTTCACTCAAAATGTATCGATTAATAATCAAGGTGCTTCAGACTCTGGAATTTCTCTATCGATCATGTACTAAAGCAACTAGAACGTCTTCCTTTTATACTCCTTTATGCCATCATACCCGTTGGCACTTACCAAAGGAATTCCTCCAATCTACCCATTGGACGGAATCAATTAAGAAGATCATTCGAGCTATTAAAGGAATCGACGATAGCCCATCAATCCTATTCGCCCATACAATTAGGATCTTGGTTTCCAAGAATAGATCCTTCCAAGAATATTTCATCGACCATCGGATCTTCAAATGATCTAGATTACGAATAAAAGAATCTGTTATATTTATCCAGCCAAGAGATTTTCTCTAGAGAATAGGACTAAATCATCAACCAAATACTTCGGCTCTGGATTGCCTTCGTCACTGGATTAGAAAAACTGTCAATGAGAATAGTCTTGAGTCTTGAGTCTTGAGTCTTGAGTCTTGAGTGCTGAGTCTGATGATCAGAGAGTCTTCAGACTCTAAAGAGAAGGTCTGCAATTATCCAGACTAGACTGATAGAAATGTTTTGTCAGCTTCAAAATATTCTGTAAAGATTTCTCCAACAATCTCCCCCTTTTTGATGGTGACAAAACTTTCTAGTAGATTTGAACAACTTTGACCTGCAAAAACATTACTAAAGCAATATGGCTATCTCATAAAGATTAATAAATCAACCAGACTCTGCATCCACAGAAAATCATTAGTCTTTCATGAGTAATACCATACAATAACACTTGATATAAATGCAAACAGTCAAGCATAAAAATCTACACCCAAGTCAGTCAAATCCAAGTTCACACCCAAGTTCACCCAAGTCATACTCAAAAACAAACATTCAAACACACAAAAGAAATTTAAAGTCAAAGTTTAAAGTTCAAATTGCAATTCTCCCCCTTTTTGTCATCATTAAAAAGGTGAGAAAAGAGTCAAGTCTGCTTGGGAATGCGCACAATCTACAAATCTCCCATCGATTGTACGATACCTTCCAGCCTCTTCAAGTCTTCCCTTAAATGAGCCACCTCTTCTCCTTTGGCATTGGCTTGAATTTATAGAGCGAGATCTTTCATTTGATCCGCCAGGGTACCAGAAGATGCTTGTCCAGCATTCTTCATGACTTGAAGTTCACAGTCCAGAGCACAGATTTGACTCCGCATTTCCAGAAGAACATCAAGGTTACGACGAAAGTCTGCTGTATTGTCCGTCTGTGTGCTCGCATGTACTCTCTCGGATGGAGTGAATGTAGACGATGAGCTTCTGTGTAATCTTGCAGATTTGGTGTTGACGTATCATGTCCTTCCTCAGGCATTTGAGAAGCCTAAAAATCTTCTGGATCTGCTGGTGAGCGTCTTATACCTTCACTGTTGACAGCATGTGGTGTAGTCCTTCCTTGCTCGCCATCTCCCCCTGTCTCTAGGACCTCAAATGGGGAAGAGTGATGGTCAGGCTCTTCAGCATCTTGATTCCCCTTCTCTCCGACTTCATCTGCAGACTTTTCTTTCTTTGCTTCTCCTTCTTCTTCATCTTCTTTCTCTTTCTCTTGCTGCTTTTATGTTCTTTGCTTGCTCCTCTTCTTCTCTCTATTCTCTTTCCTCTGCTTCTTTCCCTTTCTTCTGATGTTCCGTTGATTCAGGTACAGAACGTCTGGTCCTTATCAAGGCAGAGACAGTGAGATCTTCCTCTTCATCTTCATCCTCCAAGATGAGAGTTCATTTCTTTTTGGATGGGGCACCAATGGGCTCCTTCCCTTTTCTCTTTGAAGCAGAAGGTACTGGAGTCTTCACTCTAAACTTCTCCATTGCCTTAGCAAGCTCTTTCAGACGCATTTTTGTCAGCATTTTCAAACCTACCACCATTTTTTCGCATGGTCGAACACAAAGAATATGTGGAGGTTCAATATTCAAGTGTCTGAAGATCTTGGTCACCAGACCTGGGTAAAGCAATTAGCCCTTGTCTTTCGCCATTGCTCTGTACATGTGAAAGAGAATGGTGTGAGGGAGAGAGAACTTCGTCCCTGAGTTAATCGCATACATCAATTTCGCCTCGGAATTAGACACGTCAGTCTTGGATGTAGACTTGGGCCTGATACAGTTGATCACAATTTTGTGAAGCAAGATGTTGATGGCACGCATCCTTGAATAGGTAATTCTTCCCTCTGTATCCCTATCTTTGACAAGCTCCAATGAGGCACGAGCAATTGAAACTTTGATCGGTTGATAACGCCCTCTTTCAACTCCAATTATGTCAGCCAACATGTCCACATCTACCACATGGTCCTGGTCTTGAACACTAAATGATATTCTATTCGTATCTAAAAAGCTAAGATTCAAATAGAAGTATGCTGTCAATTGCGCATAACCGTCTGTGGTATCGGAGCAAAATTGCTCAAGTTGAAGTAGATTGAACTTCTCCCTTAAGTTCACATTAATGACATCCAAGAAATCGAAATCAACACTCATAGGGTTTATCACCCCTCGTTTCAACAGTCTGAAGAACAGATTCTCCTGTTCCTTTGATTTAAACAACTCCATTCTTTTTCCCTTCACCTTCGCAGCAACACCCATTCTAGGTTGAAATCCACTAAACATTTTATCATCACCGTTCCCGTCAGTCGGATTTGGTCTCGATATACGAGGGTCACTTGAAATGTTCGCAAGTGCTTCCTCAGCCTTTCCTTTGGGAGCAATTTCGAAATCCTCCATTCGTCGCAAAATGATATAGTCATTCTCATAATTCTTATCTTTAAGAAAATCATCTACGTAGTTCAGCGGAGTCCCAATGCTCTTCATCGCACAATAGAGCTTGTAAATAAAAGAGGGTTTTTGGACTCTTACAGGGTCTACGTCCTCGATTATTTCTTCCTCTGGTTGTTGACCCGCACCTTGTGGGGTAGATGGTGTTGAGTGACGTGGTAGAGAGTGAATCGGGCTCTGTTGCTAACTCGATAAATCTTCTTCTTCGGTGAGATCAAAATGGGTAGGCCCCTCCCTCATTCTCTGTGGTCCCCTGTTCGCGATTCTTGAAGACTTCCTCGAAGAAGACATCCTTCCTTGTCGTTGAAAGATTCCTTTACTCGCTTTCCCAAGAAAAGATGACAACTTTCTTGAAGATGAACACAAAGTAGAGACAGGATTGGGAGGAGAATGCCTTTTAGGGTTTTGAAGTTTAGGCGAAAAAGAAAACTGTAGATATAACTTCGTTTAAAAAAGGAAAGATCAATCGGTATAAAGGAAAGTGAACAGACACCTCTTTTTTCATAATCAATAACTACCAAATAGAAGTTAAGACATGATTCCGTTTTTCACGGAAATTATAAATTAACTGAATTAAAGATCGTACCTTTTCGAGTTTGAATATAATAACAACTTACAGTCTATAGCCATGAATGTCTGAGTCTGAGGGTTGGAGAGTCTCTAGACTTTAACTTTCTCAAGCTTCAAAATGTTGAGTTTGGAACGGATATGATCAAATTGATTTTTCTCCAAAGGTTTTGTGAATATATCCGCTAGTTGATTTTTTGAATCAACAAATTGAATCGAGATTTCTCCATTTTGAACATGATCTCTAATGAAGTGATGTCAAATCTCTATATGCTTTGCTCTTGAATGAAAGATTGGATTTTTAGTGAGATTGATTGCGCTGGTGTTGTCACATCTGATCTCTGTGCATGAGTCTTCAATTCCAAAGTCTTGTAGCTGTTGTTTTATCCATAGAATTTGCGAATAACAGCTTCCAAGAGCTACATACTCTGCTTCTATTGTTGAGAGAGCCACAGTGCTTTGTTTCCTTGAAAACCAAGACACTGTCCTGCTTCCAAGCAACTGGCAAGTTCTTGAAGTACTCTTTCTATCGACTCTGCAACCAGCCAGATCTGCGTCTGAATATCCCAGAAGATTAAAGTCTCCCTTCTTAGGATACCAAAGACCGATGCTTAAAGATGAAGCAACATATTTAATAATAGGTTTCGCAGCACTAAGATGGGATTCTCTAGGATTTGATTGAAACCTAGCACAGATGCAAACACTCAATAAAATGTCAGGTCTAGAAGTAGTAAGATAAAGAAGTGAACCAATGATGCTCCTGTACAGCTTTTGATCAACTTTCTTCCCTCCTTCATCTTTGTCTATCTTCAAAGAACATGACATCGGTATGTCGGTCTTTGTGCACTTTTCCAGTCCAAACCTTTTGACAAGATCATTTGCATACTTTTCTTGATAAATGAAAGTTCCTTCCTCCAGTTGTTTCACTTGAAGCCCGAGAAAGAATGTTAACTCTCCCATCATACTCATTTCAAACTCATCCTGCATAGACTTTGAAGATTTCTTGCACAGACTTTCATTAGAGGATCCAAAAATTATATCATCCACATACATTTGAACAAGTAAAAAGCTTTTGTTTTCCTTTTTGATAAATAAAGTAGTATCTACTTTACCTTTGACAAAACCATTCTGTATCAAGAACTTACTTAGTCTGTCGTACCAAGCTCGAGGTGCTTGCTTTAAACCATACAAGGCCTTTTTTAGTTTGAAGACTTGAGTCTGGCTTCTTTGGGTCTTCAAACTCTGGTGGTTGTTCCACGTAAACTTCCTCATGGATGAATCCATTTAGGAAGGCACTTTTGACGTCCATTTGGAATAACCTGAAATTTTTATAACAAGCAAACGTAAGTAATAGTCGAATAGCTTCTAACCTTGCTACTGGTGCGTAAGTCTCATCATAGTCTATTCCTTCTTCTTGCGTGTATCCTTTAGCCACGAGTCTTGCTTTGTTTCGTACGACTTTTCCTTTTTCATTCATCTTGTTCCTGAACACCCATTTAGCTCCAATGACAGTTTTACCTTTTGGTTTAGATGTCAATTCCCAGACATCATTAATGTTGAACTGTCTGAGCTCTTCTTACATAGCTTCAATCCAGCTTTCATCAGATAAAGCTTCTTCTATGCTCTGCTCAATTTCAAAAATGAGAGCCACAGCACTAAACTCTTCACGCCTTTTAGATCTGGTGCGAGTTCCTTCATTGATTTCGCCGATAATGAGATCTTTGGGATGACTCGGACTTATGCTTCCGATTCATCGGTTGATTTGTCTGGTTGATGATCTCTTTCTTTATTTGAATCTTCACGAACAGCTTAATGCTGGTCTTCCAGAGTCTGAGATGCTTCTTGAGTTATAAGCTTTGGAGGGTCTGGAGCAAGTTCAGACTCTTCATGATAAGTCGATCGGGATTCATCTTGCGTAGAGTCTTGAAATTTGACATTCATTGACTCCTTCATAAATGGCTCTTCTTGTTATAGACTCTGTAGGCTTTGCTTGATGTAGAATATCCAAGGAAGATGCCTTCATCTGATCTTTCTTCAAACTTACCAACTCAATCTTTTGCATTTTTCAAAATAAAGCATTTGCAACCGAACACATGAAAGTATGAAACAATAGGCTTCTTACCTTTGAATAACTCATAAGGGGTTTTCTCTACAATAGGTCTTAAGAAGACTCTATTACTGATATAGCACGCTGTTGAAATAGCTTCAGCCCAAAATCGTGAAGAAATCTTACTTTCAATTAAAAGAATTTTAGCCATTTCTTGAAAAGATCTATTCTTTCTTTCCACAACTCCATTTTGCTCTGGAGTATATGGAGAAGAGAACATATGTTTAAAGCCAGATTCATCACAAAATTTTGTAAAATCTTGATTTTCAAATTCACTTCCACGATCTGTTCTTATACTTGAGATAACACATCCTTTTTCATTTTGAACCTTTTTAGCAAACTTTTCAAAATACGAGAAGGTTTCGGACTTACTTGTAAGGAAATATACCCAAGTAAAGCGGGAGTAATCATCCACAATTACTAGGCAATATTTCTTACCTCCAATGCTCTAGGTTCTGGTTGGTCCAAAGAGATCCATATGCAGCAACTGTAGTACATGATTAGTAGAGACGTGATTTATTGGCTTAAATGAATTTCTTACCTGCTTTGCCAGAATACATGGGGTGCATGGATCGGACTTTTGGTATGGTAATTTAGGTAGACCTCGAACAAGCTGCTTTGATGAGATTTTGGCTAATTGCTTCATGTTGACATGACCAAACTTTATGTGCCATAAGCTTGCTTCATCTTGAATTGAGATTAGGCATTGCAATTCATTTGGTTTCACGTCTAAGAGGTAGATATTTCCATGTCTTCGACCCATGAAAGACTGAGTAGAGTCTTTATTGATTCCAGAACATGTTCCTTCTTGAAAGAAGATTTTGAAACCAGTATCACATAATTGGCTAATGCTGAGAAGATTGTAATTGAGTCCTTCCACTAGGGAAACATTGCTTATTGTGAGATTTCCAATTTTCACAGTTCCAAATCCCACAATACTTCCTTTGCTGTTTCCTCCAAATGAAACTTTTCCACCATTTACTTGAACAAGCCTTATGAAGCAATTTGAGTCTCCTGTCATGTGTCTTGAGCATCCACTGTCAATATACCACTTTACCTTTTTCTTGACGGAGACCTGCATTTAAAAGAGAGTCTCAAGCTTTCTTTGGTACCCAAATTTTCTTGGGTCCTTTGATGTTAGTAAGATAAACATTATTAGCCCATACTTTCTTAACAGGTTTCCAAACCATAGGACATTCTTTTTCAAAGTGATCTGAACTGTTGCACTTTGAACACCTGAGGGCATTTCGACCTACAGACTTTACAAAAACTTTTTTGAAATGATTTTTGTAAGCCTTTCTTGAAAGTCTTTTCTTAATTCTTTCTTTTACTTTAGGAAAATCAATCAAGGGAATTGTTTCTGCTGTCATACCTAGACCTGACTTATTGAAATAAGGTTTTTGAGCTGAAAGAATTTTTTCAAGTTTTTCGGACCCTATTGAAAATTTCTTTGAAATATTTGATAAGTCAGTTTTTAAAAGGGCATTTTCTTTCAAAAGATTATCTTCATTTTCTTTAAGAGTGGAAACATTCAAGTCTAAACTTTTAACTCTTTCTTCTAAAATGTTTTCCTTTTGTTTTAAAGCTGAGTTTTCCTTTTTAAGTTCGGAAATTCTTTTGAGAGAAGTCTTAAGACTAAAACACAGTTCATCAATGTATTTAGAAACTTTGACAGGAATTTTAAAATTACTTGCCTCAAATTCACTGTCTGAGTCTGATCCAGAATCTGAGTCTGAGTCTGATTGTGCCATCAGACACAGGTTGGCATATTCTTCATCACTTTCTTCACACTCTATATCACTCCAGGTTTCGGCTTTAATAGCTTTACGAAACTTTTCATCTTTTCCTCTCTTCTTCTTTAGAAGAGGACAGTTGGGTTTGATGTGTCCATTTTTCTTACATTCAAAGCAAACTACATCTTTGTTTGGTTCCTCATCATCAACAGACTTGGTTTGCTGTCTTTGGAAACTTTGTTTCTTTAAATTGAACCTTATTCATTTTCTATTCAGCTTTCTGAATTTTCTTATCATAAGGGCAAGCTCCTCATCGTCCAGATCATCTTTAGAGTCTGTATCATCAGAATCATCATTTGATTTTAATGCAATGGATTTCTTACCTTTTAGATATTCGTCTTCATTAATTCGTTCCACTTCATAAGACTGAAGAGTTCCAATCAGCTCGTCGATAGATAGTGGCATAATTCTTTGCGTCTCTCTTATTGAAGTCTTTATATGATTTCAATCCTTGGAGAGTCCACGTAGTAGCTTGTTTACCTTCATGGGATCAAAAATTTTTTGTCCTTGATTCTCAAGACCATTGACAATATCTCGTAAAACGGCTAAACATGTCGTTATAGATTCTCCTGGTTTCATTTTGAAGGCTTCATATTGACCGAGGAAAATGTTAATTCTGGTCTCCTTCACTTGATATGTTCCTTTATAGGTGATATGTAATATGTCCCAAACTTCTTTTGCTGTAACACAATAAGATATTCTGTTATATTCAGTTGGTGACAAAGCACAATATAAAGAGTAAATTGCTTTTGCATCGAGTGCTTGTCTCTTGATTATCTCTTCCTGAGTCATTCCGTCGGTCTCAACAATTTTTTCCCTCTTTCAGAGACTGATGCAGCTATAGGAGTAATTCATTTTTCTACAACGTCCCATTCCAGAGGATCATTTGATCGTAGGAAAGCTTTCATCTTGTTCTTCCAGATGTTGTAATCCTTTCCATCAAAATAAGGTGGTCTGGTATTGCTTTGCCCTTTCACCAGCCCTAGTGCTAGCATACTAGCCATTGATCTTTTACTCTGAAGTAAAACACTTCAAATAAAGTAAGTACACAAGCTCTGATACCAATTAATATAATTAGTATAAGTACCTAAAGGGGGTGAATAGGTATATAAAAGATTTTTTTTGATAATTGCACAATACTAGACAATTAATAAATTCGCGACAAATAATAATCAAAGTGAGACTGAGAGAAGGAAAGAGAGAATTGAACACGCGGTTTATAATGGTTCGGCTTAATTCAAGCCTACTTCCACTCTTCTGCACTAACAGCCTATTGGCTGTATTCCACTATGAACAAAGAGATGTTACAGTGTTGTTCTTCCTTGATTTCTCGGTGTAGATGATCTACCACACTCGCTCAAGGTATCACTAAGTATAGACACTCTTTGTGTATACAATTTCGCTCAAAATATATCGACTAATAATCAAGGTGCTTCAGACTCTGGAATTTCTCTATCGATCATGCACTAAAGAAACTAGAACATCTTCCTTTTATACTCCTTTATGCCATCATACCCGTTGGCACTTACCAAAGGAATTCCTCCAATCTACCCGTTGGATGGAATCAATTAAAAAGATCATTCGAGCTATTAAGGAACCTGACGATAGCCCATCAATCCTGTTTGCCCATACAATCAGGATCTTGGTTTCCAAAAATAGAACCTTCCAAGAATATTTCGTCGACCATCGGATCTTCAAACGATCTAGATTACGAATAAAAGAATCCGTTATATTTATCCAGCCAAGAGATTTTCTCCAGAGAATAGGACTAAATCCTTAACCAAATACTTCGGCTCTGGGTTGCCTTCGTCACTGGATTAGAAAAACTGTCAATGAGAATAGTCTTGAGTCTTGAGTCTTGAGTGCTGAGTCTGATGATCAGAGAGTCTTCTGTTGACACCTAATTTTTTGCCCAAATTATTGCATATAGATTAATTAATTTAAAAAAAAAAGAAAAGAAAAAAAAGATTAAAAAAGAAAAAAATTAAAAAAAGAAAAAAAGTTGTGGCCAATGATCTAAATGTGACTAGCCAAGCCTAGGAGGTCAGATTGGAATTCAAATGACAATTTGGGGCCAAAATGCAATTTCCAAAAGTCGAGGGACCAATTCGCAAATTTTGCAAAATTTGCGCCCGAGCCCTTAAATCATCATCTTGGTCATCAATTAAGTTGAATTTGGGCCAAGTAGAATCAATCAAATTGAGCCAAAAAGACCACATTTGTATTGAATTGCGTATTTTCGGATAAGAAAATGGCCAACTTTGAGGGACTTTTTTGCAAAATTGGGTGGGCACAATTGCGAAAAATGGTCAAGATCTTAAACTACTATACATGAGCTTTCTAATTGATCAAAAAACGCAGCCAAATTAGTGGATTAAAGCACTCAAATCAGCAACAAAAACTCAGTCCACGAGTTGGTCTTAATCTGGAGTTGCTGAGTAAGCAATTTGGTGGCCCCACCATATCCTCCTCAGCTGCCTAACCAGCCCGATCTTTGCACGTGATGGAAGACCATATATAGCAGTGCAAGTGGACGGAAATTGGCCAAGGATAAGCTCCTGACAGCACCGGAAAATCGCAGCAAAACCTGCACACTCAACAACTGCAGAATTAAAAATTTGGCTAAGTCAGGAGAGTAGATGGACTAGCTCAGTTGGCAGGCTTGGTAGGGGGGCCAAAAAGCTGACCAAAAATCCCTCAATTCATGGGATAAGATCACTGAAGCAAGGTCTTTCAAGGGATGAAAAGAAAGAGACGAGGGAGAGAGGACAGGGCTCGGAATAGTACCCCAAACACACCTTCAGAAGCAACTCCAGAAGAGAGAAACCCAGAAATTCCAGATGAACCTTTAGAGAGAAAAGTGAGATTTTCGCACATCTACGATCAAAATTAGCCAAAACCTTCAACTAGAGATTGAAACTTCACTCCAAGATCTTTCCAACCATAGGTCACATGTCCCAAATGGAGATCGGGAAGGCCTCCTAAAGCCCCCGAAACAGTGCCCTTCTGGCTGGCCCAGAAAGTTCGAAAATTTTTCTAAGTGTTGAGCCTGATTGGTCACGAGTGAAGAAAAGCGAGTGCTTTTGAGAAACTTGAGAGACAAATGAGGAAAGCCACGACTTACAAGTCAAACTATAATACATATAGTTTGGGTTGGTTTGAACTTGGCCAATAAGGAAGGTTTGGAAGTCTAATTTTGGAAGTCAACGAAAAGCTTCGTTGTCACTTTTTCTTCTGCAGATCTCACTTCAGCTTGAAGGAACCAACTTTCACGTGCTTCCAGAAGACAATTTCGTGGTTTCCTTGGCCAAGAGTCACTTGAAAAAGAAACTAGGAAGCAAGGTAAGCATTCTAGATGTATTTTTGTTCAAGTTTGAACATGTTTTGATCACAAAAATCGAGAAGGAAACTAGTCTGAAGAGCTGATTTCTGAAGCTAAAATTTTTCTAAGTGTTTAAAACCTCTTCAATGCCCCTACATGCTCGACTTATTACTTCCCTTTGCATGCTTTTTTTTTCGTTGTGACTTTGATGAATGTTACATGGGAGTACAAATGATGCATGGGACAACCCGATTTAGTCTTTAAATCTCCTTGTGAACCATGAAACCATCTATAACATGAGCCAAAAACCACATTGAGACATGGTTGGCCAGCATAGATCATGCGTGAATGCTTCTTGTAGAGTTCATTTTGATGCGTTCGGTTGATCGTTTTCGGTGATGTTTGTTGCATTTGAAAGTAAGTGTTACCTATTTTCATCTAGATGGAGTAATATTTCATATAGATATGGCATGTGATGGTTGTCGGAGCTTCAATATGAGCATTTGGCATGGCTGTTTGACTTGGGTTCATCACCAGTTTTGCAAAACAGCTCCAACCCGCATCTTAGAGGCCATTTTCAGTTCGGTTTTTGCATGTTCTAGGCTGTAATTTCTAGTCAAACACGTTCTTTGCATGTAGTAGTATATCCTTGATACTTTACATTCACATAAGATTGCTTATGAGTTGAGATTGAAGGCCACGAACATGACCCGAAGAAGCCATTTTGAGGTGATTTGATGCAAGCCAAGTATTTAATAAAATGTTAAAACCAAGCTTCAATCTCGAAGCGGTCGATTTGAGCTTAATCGTTGTGATATTCATGTGATGTGTTACTCCATGTTAGCATAGATTGGTTTAAGGAATCATTATTAATTTTTTTTAAAATAAAAAATATAAAAAGAGAAAAATCTGAAAATTTCAAAAATATAAAAAATGTTGGATAACATCAAATTAGGATAGAAATGACATATATAGAATTTTCCTAATTTAAAAATGTCATTTTCCTAATTTAATGCTATTTTGGTATTTTATAACAATTTTTGTAAATAATCCATTTTGCATAGATTAAAATTATCTAAAGTAATTTCATGCATTTAGAGTAATATCATGCGTATTTAAATTCCCATTTCGCTCACGGGGGTCTTGTCTCGGGGCGTGATAACAAGGCCATGTAATATTATTTGCCCGACTTGTATCGGGTTTTCCTTTTCCGTATTTATTTTCAAGTCATTTTAATTTCGTGGATGTATACTTACCGCATCGTTTTTTTTTTTTTCATTAATTTGAGTGTAAATTTCTCTTCTAAATTAGGTTAGAATTAGTCTAGACCTAAAAAAAAAAAAACTACAAAAACATTTGCATGGACACTTAGTGGTTTCATAAAGGTTATAATTGGTAATCAAGATTGTGTGACCATTTAGATAAACAACCTTCCAAGTTAGTGGTACCGCAAGGGCGCTAATAGAAACATTAGCGTAAACAAGTCCCCGTTCCTAGAAATCTCTGGTTGCGTAATAATCGAGGCACCACTCCCGTGTCTCGGTTGGTTTCTAGCCGACCCTAATAGGCTAGTGGCGACTCCTAGAAGTACATAGGTTGTTAAGAATTAAAATTCAAAATCCAATGTTGCGCGAGGTATGGGCTTGGGAGAGCCCACGCCTAATTTAGGGCCGTTGGTCCGTCTCTTTAGGCAAATACCCCTAAACCTTTCTTTCTTTTCCCCGAATGGAAAAAAGAGGTCGTGACAGCTTGGCGACTCCACTGGGGACTTGGTTACAAACCTTAGAGGACTTAGGCCGTAATAATTTAGTTGGTTGTTCACTAACATGGTCTTCATTTGATAGCGCATGTCAAAGCCACGTGGAAGACAAGGTTAGTCCACTAACAACGTGTTAATTGTTTTTGTAGGTTTGGAGTAATAAGGGGTGGAGTGTATGTTAACCCATTTCTTTTGTAGGGAGGTGTAGGAATGTATGTCTATATGGATGAAATTGAAGTGTTGTTTGGATATCAATTGTTGTGTGTGCCTTTATACTTACCTTAGCACTACACATTTACACACACCACCCGCGATCCAAAACCCCGATCGCACTAGGAAGCCCATAGGAGGTGCCAAAAGATGGAACCCGTGCGGGGAATGACCCATGGTTATCCACTTTTGGTTCCGCTCATTTTGATTAATGATAAAGAGAACTGTCCGACGTAAGTGCGGAGTGGGGAAAACTCTTTTGATCTAATTGAAATGGGAACCTTTAGCCTCTAGAATCATACCTTTTAGTGAGCCTCACGAGTCGACATGCGATGTGTCTTTGTGGTTGCCGCATTTTTTTTTCCTCTCTCTCTATCAAAGGTACTAGTATTTTATTCCCCGATGTAAATAATGTATTTTGAGCATATAATGTTTTATCATTAAGTTTAGCTTATTTTGTGACATATGGTGATTGATCAAAATGCTTATTTAGGTTTAGATACCATGGGTTTCCCTGAGCTTCGTATCATCCCTATCCCAAAGAAGGCATTGTTAGACATGTGGGATGCACTTGATGTGGACAAGAAGACTTTTGTAGAGAAGAAACTCGGCTATCTTATTTTTCTCTTATATCGAGAGTCCCACGTGCCATTAGTGAAGGCCATGGCTCATTTTTGGAACCCCAAGACTTCAACATTCGTGTTTGGTCATCATGAATTAACCCCAACTTTAGAGGAGTTAGAAATCATTGTTGGCAATGTCCCGCATTCGGTCTTGTTGACCCTCCTTTAGGAGTAGATCCTATCCCACTGTTGAGTCAATTCCTAGGAGTTCCTCCTCTTGAAATTAAAGAACTTCTTAATAGGAATTCAAAAGGCCTCCCTTTGTCTTTCATCGAACAAAGATTCCGTAGTCTTCTCCCAAGCCCCAGTCCTCAAAATGCTAAAATTTTCCTTCTAGCATTCTTCGGATTCGTTCTTTTCCCATTCACCCAAAAGACAATGGATCCTAGCCTTGCTCATGTTGTCTATAGAGTCCTTCACCTTAGGGGATTTACACACATGCTTCTTGCTGAAATGTTCCTCTCTCTCAATCGTTTCAAAGAGGACAAGGGTTCAATCCTTAGAGCACCTATAGGCATCCTTCAAGTTTGGATTCTCTCTCACTTAAAAGTATTTGGAGGGAATTTGGCTATTATCAACATCGATAAAGATACAAACCCTCTCACCAAACTTAAGGATATAGAAAAATTCCTCCATGCTTGGACATTCCGTAAATGGGTAGAACTTTTTGAAAATATCACCCCAAACCAAATCTTGTGGCAAGCCCCTTGGATTCACTTCCCTAAAGCACGACTCATGAGTAGTCACGATGACCCGATTCCACTCTTAGGTTTGACAGGATCTACATCTTATTACCCTTTAAGAGTAGTTCGTCAATATCGAGTACTTCAAGAAATCCCTCCTCCTTTAAAGTCGAGGTTGTTCCGTTTTGACTTTCGCGATAAGGTTGTCAAGGGGAACCAAATCGAAGACATGAAAAAAGAAGTGGAAAACATCATTAACATCCTTCATCATTGCCCACCGAGGGATATTGAGTGGGTCACCGAGTTGGAAGGAGAAATGAGGGAGCACCACGCATCAAGAGGATATATTGATCGCCGTATTGAACCCGAAGTTGCCGTCGTCATTCCAAAGTTTCCTATGAAGCCAACTCCAAAGGAAATCCAAATGGGGCGGATTATAAGGGAAAGGGATGAAGCCTTAGCTAAGGTGGAGCGTTTGACCGAAACAAACAAACGCATCCGCAAGTTGCTTTGAGGGGAAAACTAAAGGATTAGTCATATTCCATTAGAGTTGTGTTTTTAGAAAAGTTGTATAAGGTTTTTCTTATATGAAATATTAGTAGCAATGTTTAGGAGTTCCTCTACTTTAGTGGGTGTATAGGGATCTTCCTTCACAATTTTTGGTGTAATTAGTGATGTTTTTCCCTCCCTTATAATTACTTTGATTCTAATGGAATATGAGATGGGCATTTTGATCAATCATCATGTGTTACCCCTTTAATTGTATAACTTCCTATGACAAAATATTGATAAGAAGCCACTTATGTGAGATTCGGCTTATGCAAGGGGTTTCGTATTTCTATTTTGTTATAAGAAAATATAAAATTAAAGGGTTTTAAGTTTTTATTGTATTTTATTCTCTTTCTCATCTTCTCGTATGCTGATTTGTTTGTTCTTTTGTTTTATTTAACAAGGTACCGACAACACGGCTTTAAGACGATCGCCCATCAGGACCCGTTCTGTAGCTGCAAGGATGAATACAGAAGAACAAAATGCCCGTCTTAACGCCTTGGATAATAGAATCACAGACTTGGCAACCCAATTTACCCAATTTGCGAACGAGATTCGAGCTAGTCTAGTGGCTGTAGCCCCCAACAGAGACACGCTCGTGCCTACTCCTGAGGCTAGCAATGCCAACGTTAGGGAGAACGTTGCCAAAGAGATTCCCCATCAAACACCCGTAGTGGTGGAACAGATCCTATCTCGGAAGCCATCTCGGCTCGAATGGAGGAGGAGAACAACAAAAGATTTGCTAAGCTTGAGGAGAAGCTTAAAGCCATACAGGGATATGAAACTAACATGATCGAAGATCTGTCTCGATACGCCAAAATGGACTTTCTCGAGAAGTTTAAAGTTCCCGATTTCGCTAAATATGATGGTACCGGCGATCCAAAAATCCATCTGAAGTACTATTTGAATAGGATGGGGTGCTATGCACAAAACACCCCATTGTTGATTCAAACTTTTCAAGAGAGTCTATCCGGCCCGGCCTTGCAATGGTACATCCTGTTGGAACCGTAAAAGATGGAAAAATGGGAAGAATTAGCGGAGGCATTTGTGCTACAATATAAATACAATACCGAGATTGCCCCAACGCGCAAAGTGTTAATGCGCACGGAGAAAAGGAGAAATGAGTCCTTCGGGTCATTCGCGCAAAGGTGGCGCGCCTTGGTCGCCAGTTCGACCACCACCGGATGACGTGAGAAATGGTGGAGCTTTTCCTTAATACCCTTCCTCCGACTTTTACAACAAAATGATTAGCTCGATCGTGGAAACTTTACCCGTTTGGTTGCCATTGGAGAGAGAATTGAAGAAGCCATGCATGAAGGTCGAATAACCGAAGGCACAAGCAGGAAATTTACCAATAGGAAGGAGAAAGAAGTAGAAGTAGCTTACGTGCAAGGCCCAGCCGAATCAAAACAATTTTCGAATCCTCAAAATCCTTCTGCATCACGAGGGAGATACCAGAATTACGAGCCCAGGAAGTGGACGCCGAGGCAATTCACACCTTTGCCTAGGCCCTTGTCCAAATTGTTACCCATGTTGCTGCAGAAAGGGTTGGTAGCTAAAGAGATTCCTCGTGACAACCCTCCTAAATTCCCATGGTTCGACCTTACAAAGTCCTGCGAGTACCATATGGGTGAGAAAGGCCATAATGTGGATAATTGCCGAATACTCGAACAAGGTCCAGAGCTTATTGGATAAAGATATCTTATCATTTAAGGAGACGCAGCCCAACGTCAAGCAAAACCCTTTACCCGTTCATGTCGGGGATGTCAATATGATTGCTGAAGAAGAGGAAAGGAACGTGCAAATGGTCAGGGTTGATGTCCACAAACTGTATGAAGATTTGATTTTAACTGGTTATTACAAAAGGAGTGATGAAGTCGTCCCAACTGAGAAGAAACTAGAGCATGTCACCAGGATGATCAACATGGGCATAATCCGCAATGGAGGAGGAGGCCAAGCTAATGAGACGATGACAGCTGTAATTGATTTTTCTCCCAAGAATTCTTGTTGTGAATTTGGGATGGTTGTGGAGATGCCAGTCGAGGAGGTAAGCACTGTCAAAATACCGAATGATGTCGACATAGCCAAGGAAACCGAACCGTTAATCATAAATGAAGGAGAAGCCTTAGATGTTGAATCCGAGCTCAAAGCTAAAAGAGTTTGCGGAGATCGTGCATTTTTGAAGATGGCACTAGAAAAGGGCGAAGTGGTAGATACACTAGGCCAACCAAGTGGAAAGTATGACTATCTCGTCAAATACTCATCTCCTCCAAGCTTTTTCATGGATCCTAAAGAAACCGTCCCTGATGGGTGGGGAGGCATGGACGACTTAACCAAGCTCAAGGAAGAAACCGTCGCCATGATGACACCAGTAATCATCGATTTATCTATTGAAGAAGAGCAATGGGACTATAATGAGGACGAGTTTAAACACGTGGTTATTGATTTGGCAGCCGAGGAGTTCGTGAACTTAGAGCTAGGAGAGGCTGAGTCCAAACGGATGGTAATTGAGTTGCCACCATGCAATCCAAATGAGATCCCAAAAAGCCCCGTCACTACTTTCGATCCTAAGGCAGTTCCATGGGATTATGGGACAGAAGAAGTCGATGCTGTTACCCGATCAGGTCGCTGTTATGCACCGCAGAAGCTATGGAAAAGAAAGCTGTTACCGATGAGGAAGCGAAGCAATTTTTGGCGATGATCAAATCTAGTGAGTTTGAAGTAGTAGAGCAGCTAAGGAAGATGCCCGCCCAGATTTCGCTCTTAGAGTTGTTCAAGACCTCTGAGAAACACAAAAATGCACTATTGAAGATTCTAAATGAGATACACGTACCGGAGACTATTGGGGACAAGCAGCTGGAGGAATTCATTGGGTCCATTCTCTTGAAGGACCAAATCTCATTCTCAGATGAAGATCTTCCGGAGGAGGGATGTGATCATAACAAGGCTTTACTCATATCGGCCAAGTGTTGCGATATGATGGTAGCCCGGGTCTTAATTGATAATGGGTCCGCTCGAATATTTGTCCATTAGCCACCCTTCGTCATCTCGGGGTTGGTAAAGAGCAAATTAAACCATCCAAGTATACCGTCCGAGCTTTTGACGGTGTAAAGAAAGAGACAATTGGGGAAGTTGAGCTCAACCTTTTGATCGGCCCTACCTCATTCCTGACAAGATTCCAAGTGTTGGATATCCCCAGTGCTTTTAATTTCTTATTAGGTCGACCCCGGATCCATGCCGCCGAAGCTATACCTTCCTCTCTACATCGATGGTTAATTTCATTTCGGAGGGGAAAATTGTAACCGTTCGTGCGGAAACTGATTTTAAGATCTTTCAAGACACAGCCATCCCGTATATGGAGCCTGAGGAGAAGGAGGAATCTAGCTACCATACCTTTGAGCTAGTCTCAATGGTCCATGTACCCATTGGGACCGCTCTTAAGAGTCCTGAAATGCCTGGCCCGTCTATCATGTCAAGTAGAGTGCTATTGAAGTACGGTCATACTCCCGGATTGGGATTGGGAGTGCATGCCCAAGGTATTACCAAGCCCATTGAAGCCCCCAGGAATCATAAAAGAGTGGGTTTAGGCTACCAAAAATATCTGGAGAGTCAGGTGAAATATGAAGAGCTTGCTGGTCAAGGCGTATACGGCAGAGGTAGAGGCCGAGGTTACCGTGGAGGCCGTATGGGCCGAGGCAATCGTGGAGGCCGAAGTATGCATGGGGAACACATGGGCCAAAGTAACCGTTGGGGTCGAGATGTGTGTGGAGGTTATATGGGACGAATTGAATATGGAAGTTGCACTAATGCAATACAAAATCAGCAAGGCTTACTCCTTCCATCACTAAAGGATCTTTATCCACCATTGGAGAAGACCTTTATCAAGTCACCTGAGCTACTACAAGAAGAGGAGGGAGCAATCTTAGACATAGCAGACCTATTGGGTACCGACTATGTGTATGTCACCTTTGATGATGACAAGGCGGAGCCTTCTGTGGGCTTCTTCCAGCTTTCGGAGTAGGGATGCTACTTACCTATCTTGTTTAGTTTTATGTCATTTCCTTTGTATATGTTTTATGTCATTTCCTTTATGTATTCCCTTACATGAGAAGAGTTGTTTAGCTACTTTTGTTAGTTTCGTTTGTAATCAATGTATTGGACTGTGAGCCGTGGTCCAAGATCTGAACGTTGTAAAACGGCCTTATCATGTTAATACAAATGCATCCATGTTTTATTAGGGGCGTGAGGAAGTATTCCACCAGTCCTATGATGATGCTTTGAGGCTTGGACTTCCTCATGTCACCTAGTTTTCAAAGTTTTGGGAAAAGATGTCTGAGGATATGAGGACAATCTCCTAATTCATATTTTTTCAAATTGTTATTCAAAAAGAATTTTTGAATGTGCATCATGCATGGCATTCGTTAAGTAATTTTATCGAGCCCCCTCATTTGCATCTCAGGCATGTCATTCGGCATAATCATGATGCATATATATGTGACTCGGAATTGCCTGATGAAAGTCTCTTCGAATCTGACGAGGATAATGATATCCAGAAAGACATTGAAAGAGATTGGATTCGTCATGAAGAATCTAAACCCTTGACAGCCGAGCAACAGTTATTGTAAATCTTGGTGACGAGAAAATGTTAAGGAAACCAAGATTGGGGCGAGCCTTTCAGAGATCGAGGCAAAAAGAATGGTTGAGTTCTTAAAGGAATATCAAGATATATTCGCATGGTCCTACACGGATATGCCAGGACTAGACCCAGAAATCGTGGAGCACACTCTGCCAACTGACCCAAATATGCCACCAAAAAAGCAAAAACTTCGAAGAACGAAACCTGAGCTTTCTAAGAAGATTGAGGAAGAAGTTATGAAGCTATTAAAAGTGGAATTCATCGAAGTATCCCATTATGCTGATTGGATTGCTAATATCGTTCCGGTCATGAAGAAGGATGGACGGGTGAGAGTTTGCATAGACTCGTCGGGATTTAAACCGAGCAAGCCCAAAGGATGATTTCCCACTACCGCACATTGATGTTTTGGTTGATAGCACTGCGGGATTTGAACTATTTTCCTTCATGGATGGGTTCTCTGGATACAACCAGATTAAGATGAAAGAGGAGGATAAGAGTAAAACATCCTTCATTACACCATGGGGGACCTTTTGTTACAAGGGTGATGCCGTTTGGCCTAAAGAATGCGGGAGCCACATATCAAAGAGCAATGGTCACCTTATTCCATGACATGATGCATGAGGAAATAGAGGTATATGTCGATGATATGATTGCCAAATCAAAGCATGGAGAAGACCATATTAGGGTTCTAAAGAAGTTATTTGACCGGCTCGGGAAATTTAAGCTGAAACTTAATCCCGCCAAATGCATATTTGGAGCGAAGTCTGGGAAGCTATTAGGTTTTATGGTTAGTAGCCGAGGCATTGAAATCGATCCGTCGAAAGTTAAAGCCATTTGCGACCTCAAAGCTCCTCTCATCAAGGAAGTTCGAAGTCTCCTAGGTAGATTGAACTATATCGCAAGATTCATTTCTCAATTGTCGGAGACAGCCAAACCATTCTTCAAACTCCCGAGGAAGAATACCAAGATTGAATGGGACGCCGAATGCCGAAAGCCTTTGAAGAGATAAAGCAATACCTTCTTCAGCCACCGGTGCTGGTACCACCAGTTCCAAGAATACCATTGGTCCTCTACTTAACCATCCATAAGGAGTCATTAGGGGCCATGCTTGCCCAGAAGAGGCCAAGTGATCAAAAAGAATGCGCGATATATTATCTCGGCAAGAAATTCACTATTTACGAGATGAATTACTCGAAGTGGAAAAAACATGTGTAGCATTAATTTGGGTATTGCACCGGCTACGCCAATACACTCTTCACCATCGGATTTTGCTTGTGACAGAGAATGACCCAATCAAGTATTTGCTTGAGAAGCCAGCTTTAGTTGGAAAGATGGCTAAATGGCAAGTCCTAATTTCCGAATTTGATATACAAAGCGTAGCACAAAAATCAGTCAAAGGGAGAGCCATAGCTGATATGTTGGCTGAAAATCCTAGAGAAGCAGAATTTTTCGACACGGACTTCCGGACGAACGTATTTTGGCGGTAGCAAATGATAAATGGACCATGTACTTCGACGGGGCTGTAAATTTATCTGCTTCGGGGACCGGGGGCAGTTTTGATCTCTCCGGCTGGCCAACATTATCCCGTAGCTGCAAAATTGACATTCCCTTGCACTAATAATATCTCGAATATGAAGCATGCATCATCGGCTTGCAATTAGCCATTGACATGAATGTCAAGAATTTACAGGTATATGGCGATTCTGCACTTATTATTCTGCAAACGGAGGGTCGTCATTTGTCGGACACGTGATCATAAGCTGATCCCATATCATGAATTCCTTGAAGAATTAATGAAGGAATTTGAGGAAATATCCTTTGAATATTTGCCAAGGTCCCGAAATCAATTTGCTGACGCATTGGCCACATTGTCATCAATGTTGCATGTGATGGAGGGATTGGATATTGAGCCATTAAAGATCGAGATTCTCAAGCACCCGGCATCGTATGACAGTTGAAGGCGAGCTAGACGGAGAGCCATGGTACCACGACATCTTGAATTACCTCTAACTGGGAGAATTTCCTCAAGGATGTGAGGTAGCTGACAAGAAATATATCAAGAAGCTAGCGTCAAAATTCTTTGTTTCTAGTGGTGTGCTCTACAAAAGATCATTTGATTCAGTCTGTTGAAATGTGTCGATGCTAGAGAAGCCAACCAGCTAATGAAAGAAATACACGAGGGAGAGTGCGGACCACACATGAATGGCCACCTTTTAGCAAAGAAGATCATGAGGCTCGGATATTTCTGGTTAAGCATGGAAACTGATTGTATCAAACATGTTCGCTATTGTCATCGGTGTTAGATTTACGGAGACAACATCAATGCCCCACCTAACGAACTGCACTTGATGTCTCAGCCGTGGCCATTTTCCATGTGGGGAATAGATATAATCGGGCCAATTAACCCCAAAGCTTCTAATGGACATCGCTTCATTTTGGTAGCTATTGATTATTTCACAAAATGGATTAAAGCGAGTTCATATGTCAACGTCACCGCGAAAAATGTAGCCAAATTCATTCGGCGTGACATCATTGCCCGTTATGGTGTACCAGAAGCCATTGTTACCGATAACGGCTCGAATCGAATAACAAGATTGTGGACGAGTTGCTTCATGAATTCCAAATTCGCCATTTGAACTCGTCACCTTATCGCCCGCAAATGAATGGAGCGGTGGAGGCAGCTAACAAAAACATAAAGAAGATCCTATCTAAGACGGCGGACAATTATCGTGATTGGCATGAACGATTGCCATATGCGTTGTTGGCATATCGAACTTCAATACGTACTTCAACGGGGGCAACGCCTTACTCACTTGTATATGGTATGGAGGCAGTCTTACCGGTAGAGGTGGAAATTCCCTCGTTGAGGATTCTCTCATAGACTAAACTCTCGGAGGCTGAGTGGATGCAGCAGAGATACGAACAGCTGAATATGATTGATGAGAAGAGACTTAGTGCACTATGCCATGGTCAATGCTACCAGAAGCGAGTTGCAAAGTCCTTTAATCGCAAAGTTCGACCGAGACATTTCCAAGTGGATGAGCTTGTGCTGAGGAAAGTATTGCCTATCATACCAGACCCACGCGGAAAATTCACTCCAAATTATGAAGGCCCTTATGTCATTAAGAAAATACTACCCGGTGGGGCTTTAATTCTGGTGGAAATGGACGGCCGCGAACTGCCAAAGCCTGTAAACGCTGATGCGGTCAAGAAATACTTTCCATGAATGAAATCAAGGCTGTATAGCCATTTCTTGTACAACCCGAGTCGCTTAGCACTTGCATCATGCATTTCATGCATACATTCTATACATGCATATGTATTCGTGTTATGTGTATCTAGTGGCTTTGGTGGAAAGATTGTAAAATGAAGAAAATTAAAATGACAAAACAAAAGGCATGGTCCACATTCGAGACATTCCCAGAAGTTGTCGAATACAAACTCAGGAGAAGGGTAATTTGGTATCATTTCCGATATACCCTCTCTAACCTCTTTTTTGACTTAGTTTCCCTATTTGGCAGGAACATCAGTATCCGAAGAATAAAGCCAAGAAATTGATTTAAGCGGAATACATAAGGTAACACATGTCCAATTCACCTAACTTGGTTTAAAAGATGTGTTATTCTAGAGACGGTTCAATTAAATAAAAAAGAGGCGCCTCATGGACACTACCGGCGCTTTGGCCGGTGGTATGGGGAATGAAGTGGTCGGGAACGCCGGGGTTCGATCCCGGAAGCGGCAATGAGTTTGCCGTAAAATGTAAAAAAATAATAAATAAAATTTTTTTTTGCATCTTTTACTTTTGCAAAAGGAGGAAAGTGCTCGAATTAATGAGACCAAAGACTTGAGAATCTCTTCAAGCCTCAAAACAATAGGTTCATGCCGTTGTTTGCGCCAAATGGTGAAACCGATCAAGTAGTCACCCGACTACCGAGGCAACGTAAGTACTCTTCTTCTCAAAATCAAATGGAAAATAAATGGAGAATTTCCATTTTTTTTTAAAAAAAAGAGAGAGAACACTTAATGTTTTTCTAGAAACAAGCACAAAAAATGGAAATTGAGGAAACAAGTTTTCCACAAAATTCGCGAAAATCTTCTTTACCTTTAATTTGTCCATCCACTCGGCGGATCAGTCATTTCGAATCAAAATTCTCTATGGAGATTAATCCACCCAGATGATCTCAACAAAAATGAAAGGTGATATTACTTATGCCAAGCGAGAAACACTTAGGATGAAGAAAGGCAACCCCTTTCCAAACATGTCCTTTAAGCACTATGGGATTCGAGCGAGAAAGAAAACTCCGTGTCGTTTAAGGTCAATGAACTCATTCGCAAGCGGTACATAGATCAAGATGATAAGAGGCATTTCTTTCTTCTATCATACACACTACGGGTGACAATAGTTAGCCCATTTGAGCCTTTTAATGTGAAGAATTTTCTACAAAATACCCCTGTCAAGAACCACCCCATGATGGGGCAATTATGGAGGTGCGGGTTGACATTATTTGAAGAGGAAAGATGAGAAAGGCTTCCTTACGCTCACTTGCATAAATCATTTTGTGGTAACTTCAGGTGAGTTCTTATAGAAGCTCGAAGCATCCCAAGGTGAAGAAGAGCATTCTTTTCTCTACCCAAACACCGATACCCTTTGCTTAAACCAAGTTGAGCGTAATTGTTCATTTCTAAAACCCGAGTGGTGATTATCTCCCCACATTGGGGGCAGGGCATATTATTTACCAATGCAATTGGTGTTTACATGAGAATATGAGAAGCATCTCGAAAGTCTTAAGAGCTCAAAAAGTCCAAAAGAGCAAAAGTCAAATGAAAATTGAAGGGCATGAAAAAGTAGTGTGCCTGGTAAAAGCAAGGCCAATGCCCAGGGAAAAGAAATGCTTGCATTGAAAAGAAAATCATTGCAAATACAAAAGTCATTATGTTAAGATGATTAGCCAAAGGACTTTCGAGAAAATTTGAATTTTAAAAGCCTAGCGCTTTTTTAAAAAAAAAAAGATGGATAGATGATATGGTAATGATGCCATGATAATCACCAACTCTCAAATTATTCTTTGAAAAAGTGTTGAGCCTTTTGAGCCTTTCACCGAACCAACATTACAACCTATTCCCAAAGTCTCTTCAGATTGGGATAATTCGAGTGGAAATTGGGATTTTCTAGAGAAGATGCCGCTCGAAAAAGTGAGAGCAAGGTTGTCTTTTCTCATCTTAAGGTTTCTTGACTTGTAAACCCGGCGAAGATGTGATCGGTGATTAATTCATTTCATAGCCAATGATGTCTATCCATTGCTAAAACCATGACCAAACCTACACTACGGTCCTCCTAAAAGACCTTTTAGATTGGTCAATGTGTACTTATTGCGAATGATTCAAAGCCTTGCACACTGGAAGAGTGAGATTGAGTGATCATTTTATTTCTCATATGAGTAGATGGGATCAAATAGCCATTTTCTTGAGAATATGTGAGAAGCCCTTTCCGACTAGGGGTCCTTGCTTGGCATACTTAACAAACCTTTCTCATAAATCAAGGTCATTTCAACAAGGACTTTTCTCCCAAGAGAATTTGACGATTAATGATATCATCCGAGCATGATGATAATTTTGCGAGTTTGCCAAGTAGTTGGAATTAACTTGATTTGTTTATGCAATCATTGCTTTCGCATTCGACACACTTTTGATATTGTTTTTGATGACATGTGCTGAAATTGATCTTATCTAGTATGCTTTCGCTACTAGAATACTTGTTATAGTGAATTCTATTTGATGTGCAGTGTCCATTTCAAAATATTCTCGAATGACAGGTTTCTCCAGTGAAACCACGCAATTTCAAAGGGTTCATGAGATAGCCTTAAACCATGCACTTTCAAGAGTTATTGGTTACCTTTAAACCATGCAATTTCAAAGGGTTCATGGGTTAACCTTAAACCATGCATTTTCAAGAGATTCTTAGTCATCCGCAAACCATACAATTCACACGGTTAGTGGACTGCCTTAAACCACAAGGTTAGTGGGATTGCCTTAAAACCACATGGTTAGTGGGACTACCTTAAACCACAAGGTTAGTGAATTTGCCTTAAATCACACGGTTAGTGGACTGCCTTAAACCACAAGGTTAGTGGGATTGCCTTAAAACCACATGGTTAGTGGGACTACCTTAAACCACAAGGTTAGTGGGATTGCCTTAAAACCACATGGTTAGTGGGATTGCCTTAAAACCACATGGTTAGTGGGACTACCTTAAACCATAAGGTTAGTGAATTTGCCTTAAATCACACGGTTAGTGGACTGCCTTAAACCACAAGGTTAGTGGGACTGCCTTAAAACCACATGGTTAGTGGGACTACCTTAAACCACACGGTTAGTGGGTCTGCCTTAAACCACACGGTTAGTGGGACTGCCTTAAACCACAAGGTTAGTGGGTCTGCCTTAAACCACACAGTTAGTGGGACTGCTTTAAACCACAAGGCTCGTGGGTATATCCTTAAACCACACTTCTCAAATTATTCATAGATAGCCCTAAACCACGCTCTTTACATTAAGCTCATTTGCATTTTCATTTTACTATCGTAAAAAAAAAAAAAAAAATAGGCGTCACCTTATCTTTGAAAGAAACCTCTTTGAGCTCCCTTACAAACAGGGGCAGCTGTTGACACCTAATTTTTTGCCCAAATTATTGCATATAGATTAATTAATTTAAAAAAAAAGAAAAGAAAAAAAGATTAAAAAAAGAAAAAAAATTAAAAAAAGAAAAAAAATTAAAAAAAGAAAAAAAGTTGTGGCCAATGATCTAAATGTGACTAGCCAAGCCTAGGAGGTCAGATTGGAATTCAAATGACAATTTGGGGCCAAAATGCAATTTCCAAAAGTCGAGGACCAATTCGCAAATTTTGCAAAATTTGCGCCGAGCCCTTAAATCATCATCTTGGTCATCAATTAAGTTGAAATTGAATTTGGGCCAAGTAGAATCAATCAAATTGATGTATTGAATTGGGTATTTTCGGATAAGAAAATTGCCAACTTTGAGGGACTTTTTTGCAAAATTGGGTGGGCACAATTGCGAAAAATGGTCAAGATCTTAAACTACTAAACATGAGCTTTCTAATTGATCAAAAAATTCAGCCAAATTAGTGGATTAAAGCACTCAAATCAGCAACCAAAACTCAGTCCACGAGTTGGTCTTAATCTGGAGTTGCTGAGTAAGCAATTTGGTGGCCCCATCATATCCTCCTCAGCTGCCTAACCAGCCCGATCTTTGCACGTGATGGAAGACCATATATAGCAGTGCAAGTGGACGGAAATTGGCCAAGGATAAGCTTCTGACAGCACCGGAAAATCGCAGCAAAACCTGCACACTCAACAGCTGCAGAATTAAAAATTTGGCTAAGTCAGGAGAGTAGATGGACTAACTCAGTTGGCAGGCTTGGTAGGGGGCCAAAAAGCTGACCAAAAATCCCTCAATTCATGGGATAAGATCACTGAAGCAAGGTCTTTCAAGGGATGAAAAGAAAGAGACGAGGGAGAGAGGACAGGGCTCGGAATAGTACCCCAAACACACCTTCAGAAGCAACTCCAGAAGAGAGAAACCCAGAAATTTCAGATGAACCTTTAGAGAGAAAAGTGAGATTTTCACACATCTACGGTCAAAATTAGCCAAAACCTTCAACTAGAGATTGAAACTTCACTCCAAGATCTTTCCAACCATAGGTCACATGTCCCAAATGGAGATTGGGAAGGCCTCCTAAAGCCCCCCGAAACAGTGCCCTTCTGGCTGGCCCAGAAAGTTCGAAAATTTTTCTAAGTGTTGAGCCTGATTGGTCACGAGTGAAGAAAAGCGAGTGCTTTTGAGAAACTTGAGAGACAAATGAGGAAAGCCACGACTTACAAGTCAAACTATAATACATATAGTTTGGGTTGGTTTGAACTTGGCCAATAAGGAAGGTTTGGAAGTCTAATTTTGGAAGTCAACGAAAAGCTTCGTTGTCACTTTTTCTTCTGCAGATCTCACTTCAGCTTGAAGGAACCAACTTTCACATGCTTCCAGAAGACAATTTCGTGGTTTCCTTGGCCAAGAGTCACTTGAAAAAGAAACTAGGAAGCAAGGTAAGCATTCTAGATGTATTTTTGTTCAAGTTTGAACATGTTTTGATCACAAAAATCGAGAAGGAAACTAGTCTGAAGAGCTGATTTCTGAAGCTAAAATTTTTCTAGGTGTTTAAAACCTCTTCAATGCCCCTACATGCTCGACTTATTACTTCCCTTTGCATGCTTTTTTTTTCGTTGTGACTTTGATGAATGTTACATGGGAGTACAAATGATGCAGGGACAACCCGATTTAGTCTTTAAATCTCCTTGTGAACCATGAAACCATCTATAACATGAGCCAAAAACCACATTGAGACATGGTTGGCCAGCATAGATCATGCGTGAATGCTTCTTGTAGAGTTCATTTTGATGCGTTCGGTTGATTGTTTTCGGTGATGTTTGTTGCATTTGAAAGTAAGTGTTACCTATTTTCATCTAGATGGAGTAATATTTCATATAGATATGGCATGTGATGGTTGTCGGAGCTTCAATATGAGCATTTGGCATGGCTGTTTGACTTGGGTTCATCACCAGTTTTGCAAAACAGCTCCAACCCGCATCTTAGAGGCCATTTTCAGTTCGGTTTTTGCATGTTCTAGGCTGTAATTTCTAGTCAAACACGTTCTTTGCATGTAGTAGTATATCCTTGATACTTTACATTCACATAAGATTGCTTATGGGTTGAGATTGAAGGCCACGAACATGACCCGAAGAAGCCATTTTGAGGTGATTTGATGCAAGCCAAGTATTCAATAAAATGTTGAAACCAAGCTTCAATCTCGAAGCGGTCGATTTGAGCTTAATCGTTGTGATATTCGTGTGATGTGTTACTCCATGTTAGCATAGATTGGTTTAAGGAATCATTATTAATTTTTTTAAAAAAATAAAAAATATAAAAAGAGAAAAATCTGAAAATTTCAAAAATATAAAAAATGTTGGATAACATCAAATTAGGATAGAAATGACATATATGGAATTTTCCTAATTTAAAAATGTCATTTTCCTAATTTAATGCTATTTTGGTATTTTATAACAATTTTTGTAAATAATCCATTTTGCATAGATTAAAATTATCTAAAGTAATTTCATGCATTTAGAGTAATATCATGCGTATTTAAATTCCCATTTCGCTCACGGGGTCCTGTCCCGGGCGTGATAACAAGGCCATGTAATATTATTTGCCCGACTTGTATCGGGTTTTCCTTTTCCGTATTTATTTTCAAGTCCTTTTAATTTCGTGGATGTATACTTACCGCATCATTTTTTTTTTCATTAATTTGAGTGTAAATTTCTCTTCTAAATTAGGTTAGAATTAGTCTAGACCTAAAAAAAAAAAAAACTACAAAAACATTTGCATGGACACTTAGTGGTTTCATAAAGGTTATAATTGGTAATCAAGATTGTGTGACCATTTAGATAAACAACCTTCCAAGTTAGTGGTACCGCAAGGGCGCTAATAGAAACATTAGCATAAACAAGTCCCCGTTCCTAGAAATCTCTGGTTGCGTAATAATCGAGGCAACACTCCCGTGTCTCGGTTGGTTTCTAGCCGACCCTAATAGGCTAGTGGCAACTCCTAGAAGTACATAGGTTGTTAAGAATTAAAATTCAAAATCCAATATTGCGCGAGATATGGGCTTGGGAGAGCCCACGCCTAATTTAGGGCCGTTGGTCCGTCTCTTTAGGCAAATACCCCTAAACCTTTCTTTCTTTTCCCTGAATGGAAAAAAGAGGTCGTGACATCTTCAGACTCTAAAGAGAAGGTCTGCAATTATCCAGACTAGACTGATAGAAACGTTTTGTCAGCTTCAAAATATTCTGGAAAGATTTCTCCCACACGTTGCTTGTGTGTAGTGCTAACCCTCGGTTGCACCAAATGATCGCATATTACCTTCGGATAAGACTGGTCATGATATTTGCCTATGCTTGTCAAGTAACTATTCCGAGTGTGGGTCCAACAATATGGCTCGCCGAAATAATTTCCATCTAATTAGTTTGTACAAAAATTATGAAACTAATTTATTAATAAACGCTATTAGAATCGTAACATCATTTGTGAAACTGTGGAAAATTTTTGCTATTTCATCATATCAAAGCCCAAACAAATGCATTACCATTGTCTGTTCCATATGTCACCACGTTCTCTCGTGCATGGCTACTTCAGCCAAACGCTCAATGAGAATTCATATCTATAGAGCAACTTTCAGGTGGGCCTGAAATATCGCCGTCACTTTAAGACGTGCACATTGTACAGTTGCGCTTTCCTCTACCCGGATTGGAGAAAGGAAAAGTTCCTCCTAGCTAAATCTTGAATCAGCGCATAATAAAACCAACATCATCCAGGATCAAATTGAAAGAATAAAACAAATGAATGTGAGTAGTATTTATATTTATAATCTACTAATCACATGATTGAACGAGGAATAAAGGGAAATATATAAAGACACCCCATCTTTCAAAATCGATGGGCCCTAAAAGGACCAACATGCTCTTTTTGTTCAACTTTAAGGAAATGGTTTTGCATTTTTCCAAGTATCTTTGAACGAAGAGACATTTGGTGAAAGTGATAGTGTTTGGATACTCATCTTGGTATACATTTTGTAAAGCAACTTTGAAGTGAAAAGAAAAAGTGTTATGAAATCGCACGTTGATTCCACAAAAATAACGCTTACAAACAATTCACCAGACAGAATGTACTAATAAAAGAACAGAATAAGATAAACACGCCAAAAAATTTGTTATCAAAGTTTACCAAAACCTAGGCTACGTCTCCGTGCAGAGGCACTCTGCAAATTCACTAAACTTCGAAAAAAGTTGGAATACAACGATGATCTTTTCTCAAGATTATGGCACAAAGAGATTGAGAACCCCCATTAAGAAAAAAACTCACTTTTTTTGTCTCTCTTTTTCTTGCCTCTCTATTTCCCTTTTTAGCGTCTTGATAGCTAGCATCTTACCATCGCTAATATAAAGATATCACTTTTAACCTAAAAGCAAATATGATAGAAAAAACAAAAAAGCCCCTAAAAACAAATATTTTGCTTCATTTATAACAATCTCCCACTTGAAGACAAATATACCCAAGCACTAAGCAACTTTGCATCCATCTTCTTCAAAAAAATAGTAATTGAAAAACTTGTGCCTCTGTGATATTTCTCATCAATCAACATTGAGTAATATCAATGGTAGTAGTACAGAAAATATGCTTCTCTCTGTCTACTATCTTGGTCAATATGTCAATTAGATTCTTCGAGCCATAAATCTTCTGTAACTTTAACTCATTATCTTTCAATACTGACTTGATAAAGTGATAATGCTTTTTGATATGTCTAGTCCTTGAGTGATAAGCTGCATTCTTTGCTAAGTGCACTGCACTTTGACTATCACTCCACAGTGTATTGACTGGTTATTTTTGATGTAACTCCTCCATGTAATCTTGTAACCATATGATTTCCTTGGAGACTTCTATGATCTTCACATATTCTGCTTTTGTCGTCGATAAAGCCACTACTTTTTGTAGGTGAGACATCCAACTCATTGCTGTACCTGTAACTGTAAAAACATATCCAGTGGTACTCTTACCACTATCTCGATCACTCGAATGATCTGCATCTACATAACCCTACAACTCTAGAGATGTACCACCATAACAAAGTGAGTAATTGGAAGTACCTGCTAGATATCTCAATATCTATTTTATTACATTCCAATGCTCTCTGCCTGGGTTCTACATATATCGACTCATAACTCCCACTGCATGTGCAATGTCTAGTCCCGTGCTCACCATGGCATACATCAAACTCCCCACTGCTAATGCATATAAAACTACCGCCATTTCATCTTTCAAAGCCTGAGTGCTTGGACACATATCTTTGGAAAGTTTGAAGTGACTCACTAGAGGAGTTGCAATCGGTTTTGCCTTGTCCATGTTAAATCTCTTTAACACCTTGTTCACATAGTCTTCCTAAGACAACCATAATTTCTTATTTTTCCTTTCCTTATGATTTTCATACCTAAAATATTCTTGACATCTCCTAAGTTTTTCATAGCAAACTGTGATGATAACATTTTCTTCACCTCTACGATTCTCTTCATATTGAAACTAGTCACCAGCATGCCATCCACATATAAAGAGAGATACACAATGTCACAATCATCATACTTGCGAAAATAAACACAGTAATCAGACTCACAGTGTGCAAATCCTTTTTCTTGCATGAAACCATCAAATTTTAGGTACCATTGCCGCGGAGCTTGTTTTAAGCCATACAAGTTTTTCTTCAAGCGACATACCATGTGCTCATTGCCTTTGACATCAAAACCCTTAGGTTGTGTCATGTATAATTCTTTATCTAAGTCACCGTGTAAAAACGCTATTTTTACATCTAATTGTTCGAGATGAAGATCCTCCACTGCAACTATACTCAACAAAACTCTAATTGATGTCATTTTCACTACAGGTGAAAATATCTCGGAGTAGTCGATCCCTTTTTTTTTAGAAAAGCCCTTGACTACAAGTCTCGCATTGTATTTAATACTACCATCCGCTTCATTCTTAATCATGTACACCCATTTGTTTAATAAAACTTTTTTACCTGTAGGCAACTTGGTCAACTCCCAAGTTTTATTCTGAAGTAACGAGCTCATCTCGTCTCTCATAACACACTCCCACTGCAAGTGAGACGTGTTTGCCTTTGCCTCATGGTAAGTCTTTGGTTCCCCTGAATCTATATATAAGACATGGCTCAGAACAGTATTAGCTGATGGATCAAAAAATTACCTTTGGCTTTCTCATACGTGTAGACCTCCTCAAGATGGGTACTTCAGGGTTGTTAGTCTACTCTGAATCATTGCGTTCCTCTTGAACTACCTCTTCACTAATAATAGGCCCATCTTAAACATCTCTTTCAAGTACACTTTGATCTACTAAAAACATCTTTACGGGCATTGTGTCTAATTCAACATATTCTAGTTGTACTACCTTCTCATACTCTGTCTCTATCTGATGATCCTTGTACATCTTTTCTTCATAGAATACCACATTGCGACTGTGGATGACTTTGTTATTCTCATAATCCTAAAGCCTATAGCCATACTCATCGCCACCGTATCCGATAAAGATGCACTTCTAGGACTTAGCATCAAACTTTTTTCCATCCTCCCTATCAATCAAAACATATGCAATACAACCAAACACCTTTAAATGTGAATAATTAATCTTTTTACCTGACCACCGCTCTTGTGGTATTTCTCCATCCAACACACTAGATGGACTCTTGTTAATAAGATAAACAGTTGTATCAACTGTGGCAGGCCATAAGTGTAGCGGGAGACCCGCGTGTAGTCTCATGCATCTTGCATGTTCTAGAATAGTCATGTTCATCCTTTCAGTTACACCATTCTCTTGAGGTGTTCTAAGAACAGTCTTTAACCCGTGTATGCCCTCTCAACTCAAATATGATGCAAATTCCTTACTCAGGTATTCACCACCATTATCAGATTTCAGAGCTTTAATCTGATAACCTGTCTCTTTTTCTACCATGGTTTTCTACATTCTAAACATCCGGAATACTTCTGATTTTTCTCCAAGAACATAGACCCAAGTCTTCCTTGTCGCATCATTAATGAATGTGACAAAGTATCTCTTACCGCCATAAGAGAATTCCTAAGCAGGTCCTCATACATCAGTATGAACCAACTCTAGCTTTTGACCTTTATTTTGTCGCTCATTCAATTGAAAACTAACAGCCTTCTGTTTTCCATAAATGCAACTCTCATAAAAATCTAACTAAATTTTTTGTAAACCCGGAAGTAATTTCCTCAAGTGTAACTGTTTTACACCTTTTTTTTCACCAAGATGTCCCAAACGATAATGCCAAAGAGTAGACAAATTATCTATAGCCATTATAGTTGCAACCATATTACTAATATTATCTCCTTGGAGAAGGTAAAGTGTACTTGTACGCTTTCCTTTTGCTACTACTTTTGCCCTTGAGGTTATCTTCCACTCTCTACATCCAAAGGTTATTACTAAACCTTATTAATCAAGTTTACTAGTTGAAATCATATTTTTCTTTAATTCCGAAATATGTCTAGTTTCACGCAAAACTAGACATCCTCCACCTGAGATGTTCATAGTCACAGTTCCTTTCCCAACAATTGGACACATGTGGTTGTTTCCCAAAATCACTTGTCCGAAATCTCCATTGGCATAATCATCAAATATATCTCTTTGTGAGGTGCAATGAAAAGAAGCACCGGAATCAATAAATCATTTATCTGTCGCCAAGTCAAATCTTGTAAACAAACACAAGTTATCTAGCAAAGATTCATCGATAACCACATTAGCTCCCTGATTCTCATCTTGCTGCTTCTTTTTGTAGGCTTCACACCGAAACCTCTGGTGTCCGGTTTTGTAACAAAACCAACACTCATCTTTTGCAACATATCCCTTACCTCTTGATTGTGATCTACCGCGCCCACTGAATTTTCCTCTACTTTTACTTCTTCCACGGTTCTCCACTACGAGTGCTGTTGAAGATGCAGATGCAAAAAAATTATCTCCACCTGAGACTTTCCTTCACATCTCTTTATCCATGATACTACTCACAGCATCATCAAAAGTTAAATCATCCTTCATGGTACTCAAAATTCCCTGCACTGCAATATTGTAGCTTTCTAGAAGAGAACATAAAAATAATAAAGCTTGAAGCTTCATATCTAAATTTATGTCTGTGGATTCCAATTGACCCGTGACTTGCGTGAAACTATTAATATGCTCTACCATAGAACTTCTATCAAATAATTTCATATTAACCAGTTTCTTCAACAAAAATACCTGATTTGATGTGAACGGCTTTTCATTGTTAGAACATCCATGGCTTCTTTTGCAATTTTTGCTTTCGCGATGTCGTACCCTGTCTTTTTCGTCAACCCTAGACGAGTCGCACCTAATGCCTTTCGATTAAGAATTTTCCATCTAGCTTCTGCTGTCCCATCCACTTCTGCCATCTCGGGTTTCCAACCCTCAAGTGGTGCATAGAGATCTTTTTTATAAAGATAATCCTATATTTGTAGTTTCCACCATCTGAAATCCTCTCCATTGAACTTATCGATTTTGATTTTATCTTCTGTCATCCTGTTTGCTTTCAATCAAACGTCACCGAAAGCCCTTGATGTTCTCAATTAGCCAACCCAGGCTCTGATACTAGTTGTTACGAAATCGCACGTCGATTCAACAAAAATAATGCTTTCAAACAATTCACCAGACAGAATATAGTAATTAAATAACAGAATCAGATGAATACACTAGAAAATTTGTTACCGAAGTTCTCCAAAACCTGGGCTACGTCTCCACGCAGAGGCACTCTGCGAATCCACTAGACTTCGAAAAAAGTTGGAATACAACGATAATCTTCTCTCAAGATCAGGGCACAAAGAGATTGAGAACCCTCATCAAGAAAAAAAAACTCTTTTTTTTCTTCTCTTCTTCTTGCCTCTCTATTTCTTTTTTTAGCGTCTTGACGGCTAGCATCTTACCATCGCTAATATAAATGTATCACTTTTAACTTAAAAGAAAATATGATAGAAAAGACAAAAAAAAACCCTAAAAATAAATATTTGGCTTCATCTATAACAAAAAGGAAATACAAAAAGAAGAGAAAAACATAAGAGAGGGCGAGCAAGGGCAGCTAGGCGAGCTTCACCAAATTCGACCACAGGTAACCATTGATGGTGACCAAGGGCCACCTTCAAGGTCTCGCAAACCTAGGCAAGGCAATCCTAGGGGTCGTGCAACCTCAACAAGGTGAAGAGACTTTACTAACGATCAATCTCGTTATTCTAGGATTTACAATTTAGAGATTTCCAATGTCAGAGCTTCACCAATAACCAATCCCATAGACCATTTGAGCCCTTTGATTGTCCGCAACCCAGGTGATGGTTGCCTAGGATGCATGATGCTAAGGACAAACAATGCCGAGGTCACATGATTGCATTTGAAGGGCGAGACTTGAGTCGCTCAACCTCAACCTCAACCCACAGCGACTGTTGTAAAGACAATAGCTCTGGCAAGCGGCTAGCCGACACACTCAACCCTCAATCTCAAGCTTGACAATGGTGACCTTGACCTAGACCTCATTTGAATGATGAACTAGCAAGCCTAAGAAAGAAGATGATGAATACTATCTTTTTAGGGTAAAAGTGGAAAACATAATTACTAATGAGGGCAATATTGGAAAGAAAAATAATAATCAAACCTTCACAATAGCATTCCAAAAATACTAAAAAATCAAAGTAGATCCCTACTTACTTTGGGCTTTCAGTTTTCTCAATACTAGCATTCGATTAATAGAGTCCTATGAATACTTATCAAAGACCTTACATTTTCTTCGATGGGCTTTGAATGGAAAAGTTGAATTAGGCTCATAGCCTTCCTTTTCCTCTGACGAATGGGAGTAACACCACGTCTAGAAAGAAAGAGCGCGGCATTGGGCCTCTCTCGTATCTCCACATCTTTTTGACTTTTCGTTGACTCCCGTCCCCCATCCCTCAATTTCTCCCCGAATCTGACGGCGGCTCCCAAAATATAATAACACAAAAAAAAAAAAATCAAGAAGTCAATTCATGTATCGTTGTCACGTCAAGAAACACAAACAAAAAAAAAAGCCAAAAAAAAAAAACAACACTTCACTTAAGGAAAGAAAAGTCGCTTAGGGCGCATTTGATAACCATTCTGCTCCAGGGAATAATTTTTAATCAGAAATAATTTTTTTCGATTTTGCTCCTAGGAACAATTTATGAATAAAAGAACGTGTTTGATAAATGTCCAAAATTTCTACTTCCGAGATAGAAAAGCATTTGCTAAAATTTTTAAATTTTTAGTTTATTTTAATTTTTTAATATTTTTATTATAATTTTCTTCTTCTTTTTTCTCTATTTTCTTTTTCCTTTTTCTTTTTCTCTTCTTCCTCCTCCTTCTTTGCCACCGGTCACCGACCACTACCTTGACCGGCAACCTACTAAGCGAGTTTGGCCAGCTCGCTGGAGCCTCACCAGGCCAGGGCGAGGTCCAACCAGCTTGCCAAAGGCTTGCCTAGCCAAGCAAGCCTCGACCTCGCCAAATCTGGGCGAGGCCAAGCCTTGAGCCGATTGGCAAGGCTCAGCCTCACCGGTGGCTAGGCTAGCTTGGCCTCGCCCAACCCGGCCAAGGCAAGGCCGAGCCTCTCCCAGCCACGGCGAGGCTCGGGCCAACGAGCCTTGTCGTGGCTCAGTGTGGCCGAGGGTCGGCAACACTCTGATGAGGTCGCCGACCCAAGCCTTGCCAGCCATAGCCGAGGCCGGCGATTGACCAAAAGGAAGAAGAAGAAAGAGAAAAAGAAAAAGAGAAAATAAAAGAAAATAGAAGAAAAAAAAGTAATTGATTTTAAGAATTGTTTTCGAGTACAAGTAAGTTTTTTCTACTTCTTGATTATATTCCAAATCTACTCCTGAAAACAAAAAAATAAATTTTTGTTCATAAGAACAAAAAATTTACCAAACGCATTTTTATTCTTTTTTTTGTTTTGAGGAATGAAAGAACAAAATCAAACACTATTTGGAGTAAAAGCAAACAGGCCCTTAATGCGCGGTGTCTATCTCTAGTCCTATGAAGATATGCGATGCAAGGCATCCCCTACCTGCATATCTTTTGACATTTATGGTCCATTCGTTTTGCTGAACAACACAATGCCTAATGACAAGACGATCATAATTCTCCTCTTGGCAATATCTCCATCTAAAAGCTAGTGGCTTGGTCCAAAATGATATCCTAACCAATATACATACCTATAAACCCCTCATTGGGTTCAATGTCATGTTGAACATCAGACAAGCATAATACCAGAAATCCTATCCCATAAGCCAAAAAAATAACTTTTCAGAATATAACTCATCCATCATTTCTCAAATCATTCATAAATCCTTTCATAAACCAACTCACAAAACAGTTTTACACAACTTCACAATAACTAATATAGCACACTTTCTAAGTATTCATAAATAACCAAAGAGTAGTATAAGCTTGATCCGGCTTTTTATGCAACAATAATGCCATTTCATAATTCATACTATATATAATCCATAGAATTTTTGAATATGAGTTCCAAAAATCAAAAGAAGAGATAGTCCCACTTACTTGAAAATGCCTATGACCAAATAAAAAGATCACTCGAATTGCTGAACTTGCAATCTTATCAAATAAGTAAAAGACAACATTGAAATCGAGTATAATGCTACTCCAACTACAATTCAACTATACTAAGCTTAAATGCTAACAAAATGTTTCTAGCATGCCCACAAATTGCTTGTCCAAAGCAACTATTCAAAGCCATTCACAATGCGGAGCTTGAGTGTGAAATTTGGTCATGCCATAACTTTTTTCATTGAACCCTATTTCAAACATGATTATAGTCAATGCAAAGCATTTTCAATGCATTACAAGAACTCCAACTTGGCTGAACCAGAATCAACGTGAAAACCATCGAAATTCAGCCCAAACGCCACTGGTCGTACACTGTTCATCACTCGTGGCCAACTTCATGATTTTGTTTTAGGCTAATCGTAAATACAAATCAAGTTCTATAAATTTTATGACTCCACGACACTCTAAATTATCATTTTTTATGTATGTACATAGCTCAATGACTTTTTAATGAACTTCAGAGTTCAAAATCCATAAAACCCCAAAATATTACTTTCATTTGACAAACGAAAGGCGTGAACACTTACCGGGAGTTGCCATACGTAATTGAATTGGCTTGGCAACGCGTTTCATGACGCAAAACCCTCTCCTTTTTCTTTTCCTTTATTCCTCTTCTCTCTTCTTTTTTCCTTTCCTTTCTTTTTCTCTGCGTGCGTCTTGGCCTTCTGTATAAACTGAAGAGTCTACTTTCTTCTTCTTCTTCTTCTTTTTCTTTTTCTTTTTTTCTTTTCCTTTTCTTCTTTTTTCTTGGGTCCCGCCACTATCTTTTGACTTAGTCAAAAGGATCTAAATATTACATTATTAATTGGCTATTCAACTACAAAAAAAAAAAAAAAAATCGGCTATCCAAGTAAAAAGTAATTTGTGGATCTATTTTTCAATACATATAATATCATTAGTAAACTTATTTGTGACACGCTTCCTGTGAGTAATATAGAGCTAGAATGATTCACGATATGAAATCTATAAAGTAAATTTTTTTAATTTAGAAATAGAAACAATTCGATTCCACTGATTGTAATGTTTTTAGCATTGTGCTTGTGTTAATATAAAAAATGCCTCATGTTAGGAGATTTTCCAAGTCATAGCTGATGTAGGACAAGTCCGATTTTAGTGAGCACAATCAATTGAGAAGGAAAGAATATTTATACAATGCCAAAGCAAGGAATTGCCATTTTCAATTACTCGTTAACTCTATAACTCTATAGGGAAGAAAGAATTACAACGATATATATAAATTCCCTAAGAGTTCTTCAAAATAGGAAACCTCCAAACAAGACATTGAAACTTTCTTATGACGTTTAATGAAGCCACACAAATAGGCTATAAGGTATAAATTTGATTTGATTCCTCGAGGGGCAAAAGGTCATACATTGTACGAAAGTTAATTTCATATTGAAAAAAGACATATTAGGGAATGTTCTACTTCGATACATTTTGGTAAATCAGTTTTAGATAAATATACATTAGCAATCTTTAAATCTATCCATTTTATTATTTCAGATGCCAAAAAGTATCTTCAATATTTGTTGTTGGACGATAGTGGATTTTTGTTATTTCAAACTTTTTTAGTAGTTATTGGAATGATTATACATATGATAGCTCATCGAATTTGTGAGTTTAAATTTCAAGGTTAATATATTGTAATTAAACTTTTTAGATATATTTTTTTCAGGAGATGTTTGGGGTATTTTCACATTTTAACCATTTACTATAGTATTTTACTTTGATTTGGTCTTTCTTTGTATGCTTTTTACTACATCAACAAACGTGGGGTTTTATTCCCAGCTTCTGTAGGGTTTTATTACCGTCAACCCTAGGAATTTATTCCCGGCTCCGTAAGGTTTTATTCCCATCAGCCATAGGGTTACGGAAGATACACTTGGATGGAGTGAAATTTCTTTGGCTTAAAATTATTATAAGTGGAATTTGTATTTAAAGGCAAAACTCGCGAATCATCAATGTCGCTTGGCATCTTTTGCCCTCGATGGCTAGTGCACATGCAATGCGGAGCTTTTACCTTGGAAACTGGATAAACGAGTCATCTAGATTTCATGTAAAATTGCATGACCCGGATGGTTTCGTCTCTTTCATCAAAATAATGGAGCCGTCACCTAAGTATATCCCAACTCACTATTAATACCTTGTGAATAGGATAATTAAATGTGCTTTTTGAACACATATTCAATGTGCACACCTTCAAATATTGAAAAATAAAAGCAAAGTTCTATTTTTGTTTTTCGTTTTCACTAAAACGAGAGATTAAGAAATTGTCCACGAACCAAGGGCCCTTACTTTCTCTTTAGCTTCCATCTAAATCACTTGATACTTGACGGGGCATCGCTCGCTCCTTTTTTAAGATTTCATCTCTTTTCGAGGGAAAAGATTTCGCGAGGAAAGTTCCTGGCAAGTTCTGGGATTCTCGGAACCGTTTCCCCAATACTTTCCAGTGAGAATCGACACCTGAAAAGCAGGTTTCATCCGCAGGATATAACAAGAGATCGCTCGCTTATAAAACGCCCAGAGAGGAAAGTACCTTCCTTCGCGTTAAAGTCTAAGGAATATGATTCTCTTCTTTTGCAAAAGAATGATAACTGTGGAGCGTCTTCAAGAAAAAACGCGGCGTTGGGGTTCGTTTCCTGGGAAACCCACCAAAAGCAAAAGGAGCTGGCCGCGTGACGCAAAGTAAAAGGAAAAGCATATCTTACACTTTCGGACAAATGCCGGCGCCCTCTTTTTCTGTTCCCGTTTGTATAAAGTAAATGCAATCCATGGTCATTGTATCCATCATCACTCCACACAAATTCGAACGTTGCACTTTCCGGGGCTAACGCAACACCAAACTTTAGAGTTTCTTGCCTTTCGTCTTGCCACTTGCATTGTGCCACCCTGTCTCGTAATAGGATCACAAGCCTGTGTGTCTCTTCCGAGCAATGACGAGCATTCTCAGTGGCGACTACTGCGTCCACCGCTGTCTCGACTTGCCTACAGTGCGCAAGTTTGCCAAGCAATGGCGTTTGGCATTCGCCACCATCTATTCCTCCCGAGCCATCACTACCTGAAAGCTTTATTTAATTAATTAAAGGGCTTAAGGCCTTGTCCGCCCAAGCTGGGCCCAGAAGGCCCGGCCCATGGGAATATGGCCCATGGGAAGGGAGAGGTATAAAAGGGAGAGAGAGAGAGAGAGAGAGAGAAGACGTTGATTGAAAATCATTCTCACGTACGTCTTCCCTCTCCCGCGTATTCTCTCTCAAAAAGGAAAAAGGAAGAATAGTGACGCTTCTTCCCTTTCAAGGCTTCATCGAATTGAACAGCGACAAATTCTCTCCCTCCATTGGCGTCGGTGTTTAATACGTGGCTAACAAGGTACGCTCGAATCCGTGGTGTGCTTTACGATCGGTGATACGTGTCGTTTTCTTGGGCTACGCTTCCGCTTGAGTTTAGGGGTTCGATTTAGTGTCGAATCCGGGTTTTCGGGGATCAGTTATTCCCAACATTGGTATCAGAGCCCTAGTTCACGTTTTCCCGATCAATTTGATGTGTTTTTGATTGATTTTCGCAAAAAAATACCTTCGGCCGTACGGATCGGGCGAGCAATCCCGACACCGAGACTTCTTCAGCCATTTTTCCAACTTTTCGTAAGTCGAAATCAAAGTCTGATTGCACGGGAAGAAGCGACGTCGAGACGAGTCCTAGCGACGTGTCGAACGCCGCACGGAAGCGCCGCCGCACGCGCCCACACGCGGCCGGAAGGCGCTGCGCGTGGGCGCGGCGCCCGGGCGCTCGATCGCCGGGCGCGTGCGGCACACGCGCCCGGTCGGCGTCGAATCCGCGGCGGCCGCCGGCCGGCGCCGGCACGCGCCGGTCCGCCGACAGCGTGCCGCGTCATCGCGTCACCCAACGGTAAATAACCGCTGCGGTGACGACATCGATGACGTCAGCAATGACGTCGGTTCACCGACCCGACGACCCGACCGAGAATCCGACCCGACCCGGACCGCGGACGAGGCACGCGCGCACGCGTGCGGATGACGTCGCGTGACGTCATCATCCCAGCGCGCACGCGCACGGCACGTGCGGTCGATCCGCCCCGACCGGTCCGACCGCCCGAGCGGTCCGACCGGCCTGTCCGGTCCGACCGGTCCGGCGACCGGCGACCTTGACCGTTGACTTCCGTTGACCGTTGACCGACGACCGTTGACCGTTGACCGTTGACTTTGACCGTTGACCAAAAAAAAAAAAGAGAGAGGAAAAGAATGTGTTTCTTTTTCAATTAAGTCTATGTGGATTATATGTAATCCCTTATTTGTTCTGCATTTGTTGCGGGAACAATGCCTCCCACGAGGGTGCGCACACCTATTCGCGCGATTCTACCGATGAACAAAAGGAAAAAGGGCATCTAAGGCGATAGGCCGAGCCGATCGATCATCGATGGGAGAGCGGTGACTTAATTGATCACGTCCTTGAAGTCAACGCGAAAATTCAACAGGTCATATGGAATGGTCGTCAATGTCACGATCGAGAGATGGTGCGATTTTTCATATGCACTCTTCCACACGAATGGCAAGATGTGTTGAATCGCATATGGGATGTCAACGGAGCTGCTTCCTATAAGAAAATTGTGATGGATTTTGCAAATGAATATTACTTGTATTGTTTCAAAAGAAAAGATCAAGAAATTGAAGAAAATAGGATCTTTCCCGGTTCGTGTGTTGACTTGGTGTTAGTTGTATTGACTGATATATGTTAAGTGTGATTTGTGAACATATTATGTAATGATTACTACCTATTTGTATTGATTGAAAGCATTATTGTTTTATTGGAATTCAATTATTTGTTGCTTTCTGTTAATTGCTGGTTGCTGTGGGTAATTAGCTATGGGTAGTTATAGAAGTTTTTGTAACTTCATAGAATTTATTTTGCATATGACAATTATATCAATGATAATTTTAAGTTAGGATTTTTGGAGGATGATTGGAAACGTAGTGACCTTTTGATTCTGAAGCCTTACTTGAAATTATTCATTAATATGATGGGTCTATGCAAATAGGGATGCATAAATGATAGGCATTAATAATTCGTGCATATTTGTCTCGATGTGTTCAGATCAATGGCTTGACCACTAAAAGCATAGTTCTTTGAGTTGAACAAAGGTGAAAAACTTACTGGAGACAACTATGAAATCTGGCAAATGAAAATCCAGTATGTGCTGGAAGAGCAAGAATCACTTGAGGCTCTTGTCATGACCATGGTAGAACCTGAAGAGGGACCCACTGAACAGCACAAAAAGGACAAAGAAGCTTTTCTTGCGTGGAAAAGAATGAACTCTCTAGCTCGCATCACGTTGCTGAGCAGCATGGAAAATGATGTCATGCGAGAGTTTCGGCGTTTTGACAATGCCAAAGAAATGTGGGAGGCACTGGAAGCTAGGTTTGGTCATACTTCGGTGACTAGACTAAGGCAGCTCACTATCAGATTTGACTCTTATAAGAAGCCTCATGGTCGAGACCATGAAGCAACATCTTAGAAAGATGTCAAATATGATAACCGAGCCGAGAGACGCCGGCCATGTCCTCACGAGATGAACAACGAGTGCAAGCGGTGATTCGTTCCTTGCCTCGAGTTGGGAGCATATGAAGGTGCCGACTCACAATGAGAATATCAAAACATTTGAGGATGCAATGCGTCATCTTGAGCTGGAAGAGGACCGCTTTGTTGGCGGCTAAGCCGGATCTTGATCTATATCATGCAAGTTCTAGCTCAAATGGAGCTTCGTGCTCCAAGCGCAAGCGCCCTAGCTGGTTTGATAAGGGGAAAGGCAAGGAAGAAGCTGGTCCTTCAGGGAAGAAACCCAAATTTGACCAACATGATAGAGGAAAGCGTCCTCACATGAAAAAGCTAGCAAGGGTGAAATGCTACAACTGTGACAAGAAGGGTCACTATGCTCGCGACTGTCGTGAGCCAAAGAAGGTATGCACCCCTTGTACTTTTCAGAACTTTACTTATGTGTCAAGTTCTGTGTTCTTGACTGAGTCTAATCCTTTGTGGACTGTGGATTCAGGGGCGACGGACCATGTAGCGAAGGATAGAGGATCCTTCGTGGAATTCCGACGAGTACCTACTGGAACTAAGTGGATCTATGTGGGAAACAACTCCAGAGCTGAAGTGAAAGGAATTGGCACATGCCAACTGAATATGCGCGGTGGACGCACTTTGTTCCTTCATGATGTGCTGTATGCTCCGGAGATTCGTTGGAATTTAGTGTACGTATTAGTGTTGGTCGATTAGGTTTTTGTATGAACTTCGTAGTAGAGGTGTGAATTTGTTCTTGAATACAAATTACTATGGTTGTGGCTATTTTCTAAATGGTTTTATTGTATTAGATGTTGATTATGTTAATGCTAATGTTTATTATTCCCTTCTCACGTCTCCTAATAAATATGATAATGATGTGAATGTGTGGCATGCTAGACTTGGTCACATTGGCCAACAGCGTATGAATAGACTAGCCAAAGAGGGCTTGTTAGGCAATATTGGAAAAGTCGATTTGCCCGTATGTAAGCATTGCCTGGAAGGGAAAGCAACACGAAAACCATTTGGAAAAGGAAAAAGAGCTGAATTTCCTCTACATTTAATCCATTCCGATGTACGTGGTCCAATGAATGTGAGAGGAAGGCATGGGGCTGTTTATTTCATCACCTTTATTGATGATTATACTCGATTCGGATATGTCTATTTGATTTCTCACAAGTCTGAAGCAATAAGTTGTTTCAAAAGGTTTATGAACCTGGTAGAAAATCAATTAGACAAGAAAATAAAAGCATTGAGATCCGATCGAGGTCGAGAATATTTATCGATGAGTTCAGAAAATTATGTGATGAAAAAGGAATAGAAAGACAGTTGTCTATTCCATATACTCCTCAACAAAATGGTGTTGCGGAAAGAAGAAACAGAACCCTACTAGAAATGGTTAGGTCTATGATGGCACATGCTAACTTACCAATCACCTTTTGGAGTGATGCATTGTTAAGCTGCTGCGTATATACTTAACCGGGTGCCTTCCAAATCGGTTACTTCCACTCCATATGAGTTATGGATAGGTAGAAAACCGGACTTAAGTTTTCTTAAGCCATGGGGTTGTGCTGCCTATACACATGAGTCCTCTCACAAGTTTGGGAAATTAGGTCCTAGAGGAAAGAAGAGTATTTTCATAAGATACTCGGAACACTCGAAAGGGTATGTGTTCATTGGTGAGCAGGAAAGTGGGAGTATAACTGAATTTGAATCACGAGATGTCACATTCTTAGAGGATGAGTTTCCTAAGAAGGGCGAAATAGGGGAAGATCACTCCCTATTTGAGACTTTGGATCAAGATAATGATATTAGTGGTGTTCATCCAAGTGGGAGCACAATAGGGAATGATGTGCAAAGTGTACAATCTCCCGTACGGCGAACAAGTCGCCAAAGTATTCCCCGTCGACGTTTTGACATTGAAGGGGAAACTTTTATGGTTGCTCCACAAGATGAGGATGAGCCAAGAAATATCGATGAGGCTCTGAAGTGCCCTAGTAAAGAAAAATGGATTAATGCAATGGAAGAGGAAATGGAGTCAATGGAATCAAACCAAGTCTGGGAACTGGTTGATCTTCCAAAAGGACGCAGAGCTATTGGGAACAAATGGATTCTCAAAATAAAGCGAAAGGCTGATGGCTCGATAGAAAGGCATAAGGCTCGCCTTGTGGCGAAGGGGTATAATCAACAGGAAGGAATTGATTATGAAGATACGTTTTCTCCTGTAGTGAGATTTACCTCGATTCGCATTATTCTAGCAATAGTGACTAGTCTGGATCTTGAGTTACATCAGATGGATGTAAAGACTGCTTTCCTCAATGGAGAATTAGAGGAAGAAATATATATGGAACAACCTGCTGGTTTCATAGTGAAAGGCCAAGAAGAAAAAGTATGTCGACTTTTGAGGTCGATATATGGTCTTAAGCGATCATCAAGACAATGGTATATACGTTTTCATAATGCCATAATGGCATATGATTTTACAATGATTGATGAGGATCATTGTGTATATATCAAAAGATCCAAGGATCAATTTGTGATCATATCATTATATGTTGATGATATACTAATTGCCGGAAGCAATATGGAGTTGGTTAGTACCGTCAAGAGATGGTTGTCTTCTAACTTTGAGATGAAGGATATGGGTGAGGCTGCATACATTCTTGGAGTTAAGATTTCGAGGATCGTTCGAAGAGATCGTTGTCTCTTTCGCAAGAAACCTACATAAATAAGGTTCTTGAACGATTTCGTATGCAAGACTGTAAACCCATAGACACTCCTATTGCAAAAGGTGAAGGATTGAGCCATAGGCGTGTCCGGGGACTCCACAAGAGAAGGAACAAATGAAAAATGTTCCTTATGCTAGTGCTGTTGGGAGCTTGATGTACGCTATGATGTGTACAAGACCCGACATATGTTTTGCAGTTGGAATGGTGAGTAGATACCAATCCAACCCGGGTCCAACACATTGGAAAGCCGTGAAGAGAATACGAGGTATCGAAAGGAACTGCTGATTTCAAGTTGAATTATCAAGGAAAGGATCTGCGACTTGAAGGCTATTCGGATGCTGATTGGGGAGGAGATTTAGATGAAAGGAAATCTACCTCGGATTTGCTTTCTTCTTGAACAATGGCGCCATATCATGGAGCAGTAAGAAGCAAACGTGTATAGCCTTATCCACGATGGAAGCTGAGTTCGTGGCATTATCGCAGCGGTACAATAAGGAGTTTGGCTTAAAAGATTTTTGGATCATTTAGGTATTATTGAGAAAGCTGCAAATCCATTATTGGTTAACTGTGATAGCCAAGCAGTTATAGCGTACACCAAAGATCAAAAATATCATGGCAAGACCAAACATATAGATACCAAGTATAACTTTGTAAAAGATATGGTTGCACGAAAAGATGTGAACTTACAGTACATATCTACGCATAGAATGGTAGCAGATCCTATGACAAAGCCAATACCTAGAGATGTGTTTTGTGGTCATGTAAAATCTCTAGGATTGCGTAGAGTCGATGTCTTGAATTGTAATTTCCCCGAGTTGTTCACATTTATGAGATTTTGTTTTTCATTGATTAATGCCTATGAATCTTTGTATGATCTTTATGCATCTTAATGCTCAGTGCATTATTTTTAAGTTGAGAAGTATGTCGGACAGATATAAGATTAGCCCACTCACACGGGTAATCGCCTCTATTTACTGTGTGATAAATAGAGATGAGATTGTTTTTAAGCTTATTATCTAGGTGATAATCGAGAGCTCAAGCTTAAAACACGTATGTCGCCTTAACTGGGTGTTAAGATGAGGACATAATACTGAAGATGTCCGAAAGTAAAATACCCCACATATTTTACTTTATCTGTCTAAGATGCCGGATGTGAGTTCGATGAATTTTGTGATTGAGTAGATACGTGAACTCAAGTTAGACATTGGGTATGTCTACGAACTATCATCTGTACGGTATTGAAAAGTGTAGACATACGCTCCATGGGAAAGGAGTTAATACCGTAATACGTATTTCATACTACGTATGCATGAGACGACCAATAAGAGTGGCAAAAAGTTTGATCTCAACTTTTATGACGTATGAGACTCTTGAGGAAAAGAGTTCCTCAATTTTTTAGTCCCCTCAGGACTCTTACTTATTCTCAAGGTTTCTATTTAGTGTTTGCTATCTTAGGGTGTTGCCAATGGTCATGAGATGATTCGATCTAATGGGGCATTTCTAGAAAAGCAAGCTGGACTGAAATTGAGAGTTTGAAGGAAAGAGGAAGATCGATTTTGGAGAATCACATTGTGGTTTTGTATTCAGCTGGTCGACCAATTATAACTGTCTTTGTGATAATTATAATTGTGAATGCAATATATATATCATTGTTTAAAAGAGATCAAGAGAGATATAAATGTGATCGATCGATCTAGGGTACTGCATACTAAATCTACTCAAAGTGTGACGCCCAATTATGAGCTGCTATATATTCCTAACAGATGTATAGCAACGAGCTCTCAAAGTATGCTGGTCGCACGGATTATTCACCGGTATGAAAGTTGAAGAGAGGTAAAGAGAATACTTGTTCGGCCCACCTTGTGCGAGTGGGAGATGAAAGCTTTATTTAATTAATTAAAGGGCTTAAGGCCTTGTCCGCCCAAGCTGGGCCCAGAAGGCCCGGCCCATGGGAATATGGCCCATGGGAAGGGAGAGGTATAAAAGGGAGAGAGAGAGAGAGAGAGAGAAGACGTTGATTGAAAATCATTCTCACGTACGTCTTCCCTCTCCCGCGTATTTCTCTCTCAAAAAGGAAAAAGGAAGAATAGTGACGCTTCTTCCCTTTCAAGGCTTCATCGAATTGAACAGCGACAAATTCTCTCCCTCCATTGGCGTCGGTGTTTAATCTGTGGCTAACAAGGTACGCTCGAATCCGTGGTGTGCTTTACGATCGGTGATACGTGTCGTTTTCTTGGGCTACGCTTCCGCTTGAGTTTAGGGGTTCGATTTAGTGTCGAATCCGGGTTTTCGGGGATCAGTTATTCCCAACACTACCTCTGCAAAGAAAACCAAGAAATTCCCTAGAAAATCTCCTTCCTACACTTTGCTTTCGATCCACGATGAGGATCAGAGCACTCGCTGCTATCAACCCACCTCCTTCGAGATTGATCAGTCACAGCTCACCATGCTGGTCAAGGAAAAGGACCTCCACCACCTCCAGGAATTCGGCGGGGTCAAGAAAGTTGCCTCAACACTCGAAACTGATGTCTCGGTCGGGATAAGCGGCGACCCAGTTGATCTTTCTCGCAGGCAAAATGCGTTTGGCGTCAACTCATACAAGAAGCCGCCTGCCAAGGGCTTCTTCCACTTCATTTTCGAGGCTTTCAAGGACCTCACAATCATGATTCTTCTTGTCTGTGCTGGGCTTTCGCTCGGGTTTGGGATCAAGAAGAATGGGATCAAGGAAGGCTGGTACGACGGCGGCAGTATATTCGTTGCGGTGGTCCTTGTGATCGTGGTGTCAGCCATGAGCAATTACCGGCAGAACAGGCAATTTGAAAAATTGTCTCAGGTGAGCGGTAATATTCTCATTGATGTGACAAGGAAGGGTCGGCGGCAGCAGGTTTCCATATTCGAGATCGTCGTCGGAGACGTCATTTGTTTGAAGATTGGCGATCAAGTTCCGGCGGACGGGCTGTTCCTCCAGGGGCACTCCCTGCAGGTATGGACGGCAATTTTTACTGGCTTGACCGCGTTAGATTTGCATATTTACTTATGTTGGTTTCCTCCAGAAATATTTAGTTAAGTAATTAGTCCAAAGAAATGTAGAAATGTATGATATTCTCTTTGATACGGGGCAATTTGTCATTTTTATAATCTTAGTTCTATGATAAAAAGGAAAAGTAATGGTTTTAACTGGTTTTAACTTTTAAGTCGTAGTTGTAGTCATAGTATAATAAATTTAGGGTCCGTTCATTTCGCGGAAAATGACTTCCAAGAAAAAGTTTTTCGGATTTTCGGTATTCGTTTCACAGAAAATGAACTAGTCAAGGAAAATATTTTCCATCATTGCAAAAAACAACCTTTAAAGTGAGGAAAACGTTTTCCATGACTTCTTCCCTCTTACTTATTTTTATCAATACATTTTCGTTTTATTTTTATGCTTTCTTTTTCTTTTTTTTTTTTTTTTTAAATTGAGTTTTTAATTTCTTTTCTTTTCTTTTTTTTCTTTTCTTTCTTTCCTTTTCATCTTTTTCTTTGGCGGTGGCCGGCGATCGGCCACAAGCCGGCGGTCGGGCCGAGGCGGAGCTCGCCGGCCTAGGCGGAGCTCGTGCCTCACCGCAAGCATTTGGGCTGCGAGCTTGTAAGCTCGCCAAATTTGGCGGCGGAGCTTGCAGCTCGCTAGATCCGATGAGCTGGGTGGGGCTCGGGCTTCGCCCGAGCTCGCCGAATCTAGCGACAGAGCTCAAGCTCCCAATCCAAGCGAGCCCGAGCTCCGTTGCTAGATCCGGCAAGCTCGCAGCTCGCCGAGCACGGCAAAGCTCGCGGCGAGCTCGGGTGAGATCGGTCGAGCCTCGAGCTCGCGAGATCGGCCACGAGTCTTGGTCGACCATCGAGCGGTGGCCATTGTCAAGCAAGAAGGAGGCGGTAGTAGCGGAAGGAGGAGGAAGAAGGAAGAGGAAGGAGGAGGCGGCAGAGGAAGGAGGAGAAAGAAGGAGGAGGAAGGAAAAGAAAAAATAATAAATAATAAAAATTTCAATTTTTTAATAATATAAATAATTTAAAATGCATTTTTAAAAAATATAAAAAATAAAATTAATTTTTTGGTCAATTAAAAATATTAAAATTCAATTTTTTATAATTTTTTCAAAACAATTAAATGAGCTAACGCACGGTGGAAAACATTTTTCACTCAAATTTTAGGTTTTGGCCAAACACTGGAAAATATAGTCATTTTCCTGGAAAATGACTTCTAGGAAAATGTTTTCCGGAAACATGATATTTTCCGCAAAACGAACGGACCCTTAGTGAAAGAATTTTACCGCAAAAAGTATAGTTAAAATAGAATCAATTTGTTCTTGTGTTACTATTTACTCAAATTTCAGTTTCTTGATGGGAATGGGTCATATCGTGTTATCCTAGCGTCACTAAATCAAGAGCAACTTTTGTATTGTTAATTTAGGTTGACGAATCAAGCATGACCGGGGAGAGTGATCACGTAGAAGTGAACAGCAATCATAATCCATTCCTGTTCTCAGGAACAAAGGTTGCTGATGGGTATGCTCAGATGCTCATTACATCAGTTGGTATGAACACGACATGGGGCGAGATGATGAGCTCCATCAGCCGTGACAATAGCGAGCAAACCCCTTTACAAGCTCGGCTCAACAAGCTAACCTCATCGATTGGCAAAGTAGGCTTGGCGGTTGCATTCCTGGTTCTCATAGTCCTACTGATTCGCTATTTCACGGGAAACACACAGGATGAGAACAGTAGCCAGGAATTCATTGCCGGCCAAACGACAGGTGACGATATCATAAACTCCCTGGTGGGCATCATTGCAGCTGCTGTGACAATCGTTGTGGTTGCGATTCCTGAAGGCTTGCCACTTGCGGTAACCCTCACTCTCGCTTATTCGATGAAGAGGATGATGGCAGATCGGGCGATGGTAAGGAAGCTGGCAGCCTGCGAGACGATGGGGTCAGCCACCACTATTTGCACTGACAAGACCGGCACTCTGACAATGAACCAGATGAAGGTGACGAAATTCTGGGTTGGCAAAAACTCTGTGGCAGAAAACGCATACTCCTCTGCCTCCAAGTATGTCCTGGATTTTATTCAGGAGGGGGTCGCTTTGAACACCACGGGTTGTGTCTATAAGCTGTCTTTGGGATCGGAGTACGAGTTCTCCGGCAGTCCCACTGAGAAAGCGATTCTTTCCTGGGCAGTTTCACAATTAAGCATGGACATGGAGGAAATAAAGAAAAGATGTGAAGTCATCCAAGTCGAAGCCTTCAACTCGTTGAAGAAGAGAAGTGGTGTCCTAATAAAGAAGAGCGCGGATGACTCATTCCATGTGCACTGGAAAGGAGCAGCAGAAATGGTCTTGGCAATGTGCTCGAGCTTCTACAATGGGTCCGGGATAGAGAAAGATTTGAACAAAGATGAAAGGATGAAATTCGAGCAGATTATCCAGGGCATGGCGGCAAGCAGCCTCAGGTGCATCGCTTTCGCTCATAAACAAGTCTCCGAGGAAGTGACCAAAGAAAAAGAAGACGGGAAGAAGATCCAAGAGGATGGCCTGACATTGCTAGGACTTGTTGGTATTAAGGACCCATGCCGTCCTGGTGTGAGGAGCGCGGTCCAAGCTTGTCAAGACGCAGGAGTGAACATCAAGATGATAACAGGAGACAACATCTTCACTGCCAAGGCCATTGCCACTGAGTGTGGGATTCTTAGGCCCGGGGATGACGCCTCCAATGGAGCCATCATGGAAGGAGCTGAGTTCCGCAACTACACACCTGTGGAGAGGCTTCAAAGAGTCGAGAAAATCCGGGTCATGGCAAGATCCTCACCTTTCGATAAGCTCCTCATGGTTCAATGCCTGAAGCAGAAAGGCCATGTGGTTGCTGTTACTGGGGACGGCACGAATGATGCACCGGCCCTCAAGGAAGCTGACATCGGGCTCTCGATGGGCATCCAAGGCACTGAGGTCGCCAAAGAGAGCTCAGACATTGTCATCCTTGATGACAACTTCGCCTCTGTGGTGACAGTGCTGCATTGGGGTCGATGCGTCTACACTAACATCCAGAAGTTCATCCAGTTCCAGCTCACGGTGAATGTCGCAGCCCTCGTGATCAACTTTGTGGCTGCGGTCTCCTCCGGCCATGTCCCCCTAACGGCGGTCCAGCTCTTATGGGTGAACTTGATCATGGACACACTCGGCGCCCTCGCCCTGGCCACCGAGCGGCCTACCAGGGAGCTCATGGAGAAACCCCCCGTGGGCCGGACCAAGCCACTCATAACCAACGTCATGTGGAGGAATGTTATAGCACAAGCAACGTACCAAACGGCCATCCTCCTCACTTTGCAATTCAAGGGCGGATCGATCTTTGGGGTTGACGAGGTAGCGAAGCGGACACTAATATTCAACGCCTTCGTCCTGTGCCAGGTTTTCAATGAGTTCAACGCGAGGAAGCTTGAGAAGAAGAATGTGTTCGAGGGCATTCACAAGAACAAGCTGTTCCTTGGGATCATCTTCATGACGGTGGTCCTTCAGGTGGTGATGGTCGAGTTCTTAAAGCGGTTCGCTGACACGGAGCGATTGAGCTGGGGCCAGTGGGGTGCGTGTGTCGGAATTGGGGCTGCATCTTGGCCTATTAGTTGGGTCGTCAAGTGCATCCCGGTGACACCAATCTTCAGCTACTTGGGATCCAAAAGCAAGAAGCTTGTCAGGAAAATCGTGCACAGAAACCAGTAGAAACGCTAATTGGCCCTAACTCAAAGCTTTTCATTGAACAGGAGGTATATTGAATTCGTCCTTGATGATGTGTGATTTTTTTCTTTGCCTAGTAAATGAGGAATGCGTAATCAATGATGTAATATATTCAATTGAAAGAAAGCGTTCATTGAGAAATAAGGAATGAGTAATTAATCGCTCTTTCGGCACGGGTCAAAAGACCGAGCTTGGCTTATCTGGGCTTAGTATGCTGGCGCAGTCTTCTAAAAGGAACTGACTCGAATCAAATTAAAGCGCTTCAAAATAAAGCCCAATACTATTCTTTTATATTTCAGATTTTGTGCATTAACATATTTTATTTTTCATGTTATGCTAGGAAATAAGAGAATTGCCTTGAATTATAAGCGAATCATGTCGTGGAGTACTGTTGGCTTGTTGCGTCTCTGGCCCCATCAGTGTCCGACAGAGATTGCAACTTCAAATATGAGCGTGAAGAGTGACGAATTCCGTGAGACGAGCGAATCGGTATGAATTACAGACTTAGGCGATGTCAATTCAAGGGGGTCTTATTCTCAGAGTCTGGAATGTAGACATGACAAATTATGGGCGAGCCAAATCGTGCATATATAGGCGCCTTGGCCCTCAACACTGACTCCGAGCGACCGACTGATGGGCTCATGCTAAAGCACCCTGCGGCTTGGAACCGATCCACTTACAGTCGAGATCATGCGGAGAAATCTAGTAGCCCAGGCACCATGCCAGGTACTAGTCCTTTTGACAGTGCAGTTCAAGGATGAACAACATCTCTTCTATCAAGTCATGCAACCTATTTAATTTAAGGAAGCTTGAAGAGATCAATGTTTTGAAGGGAATGATCGCTTAGCGACAGAAGCCCAGAGATTCTTAGTGAAAGGAATTTGCTAGTTGGTTATGTCATTAAGAAACTGAATGTATGCATATGTTGTGACTTGGGCAAATAACCAAGAGTTCACTTTAGTATGATTGCCAAAAAAATCAAGATATTGCAAGATTGATTCACTCGGATGTTTGCAAGCAATTGAGGTCCCCGTTGAAGAGCAATGCTTGATTTTTGCTAATAATCGTGGATAACTACTTGAGAAAAACATGGTTTGTGCTAGACACAAGTTTGATACTTTTGTTAGGATTAGCCCATTAAGAGCTTTGATCGAAAAGATCATTGGTAAGATAATCAATCATGTGCAAATTGACACTAATACCTGATTTAGTCCTTGAATTTTCGATCGGCTCAAGTCTATTGATAAATGTCCAATTTAGTCCCACGAAATTGAAAAAATTGAAGCTATCTTTGTTGACACATAAATTTTATAATTTTATTTAATTGCATAAAAAATTAGGAATTAATTTTTCAATCCTAGCCAAAAATTAATTTCCATTGAATCGCATGACAATTAGGAGCATTTGCATTAGTAGTAATAGAGCCATTTCATTAAAAGAAAAAAAGAGAGAGAAAAATAGAAAATTAATTGAAAGAACTATTATTTAAAAAAAAAAACCAACGGGACTACGCTGGGGCCAAGCCGACCCAGCCCTTCTTTCCTTCTTCCTTTCATTTTTCTTCTCTTCCCCCCACCTTTGCTTGGCCCTCTTCCTTTCTATGCCCAGCACACACGCCTCTTCTTCTTCTTCACCCCTTTACGCTGCTTACGCCTTCTGCAAAAAGGGAAGAGCGACGGAGGTACAAAGATAAGAGAGCAGCAAGTCCCAGCGTGATCTAAGGTCGGGGATCAGGCCGGCCAAGGCAGGCTGGCGATGGCAGAGGCCATGCGCACCTGTCACTGGCCAAGCTTAAAAGGGAGAGGGAGCAAGAGAGAAAGGGGTGGGTCGGAGAGAGAGATCCAAAAGGGAGTTCGAGCAAGAGCAGCCAAGAGAGCGAGAAGGCTGAAGTTTAGCCCCAGCTGAGCGTCGTCCAGCCGTCCTCAACGCAAACCGGCGCAATGGAGCTTGCGGTTCCCCTTTTTTCCACGTACTCCGACGTTGCCAGGGAGGAGACGGACACAGAGCTTGAGAGGGGCTGGAGGTCGAGAGATCGTGAGAGCAGCCGAGGGAGAGAGCTTGAGAGCGAGGAGTCCTCTGGCAGTCCGGCCACGCCCGACCCCCGTTCGACGACTCCCGACGGCGCTCTCAAACCCGCGGCTCCAATCCCTCCATTCGCCATCACCGAACCAGGTGGGGATCCTCGGCCGACCCCTTGTTTGTGCCTTGCTTTGCCCCTTTTTGGGCTCACCAGACCGGGCTTCTTCGTTGTCCGGTTCTCGCGAGCACCGGCCCCGTTCGTCCGTGCGCCGCTACTTTGGGTCACTACTTGTTGATTATTGTGAGTCCCAGCGCAAGTTGGTCGGTTTTACCCCCCATTTAGCCAGTGCGCTTGAAACGTTCGATAAAAAAGCTGAACCAAATCTGTTCGGTTGAATTGGACTTTTGAACTGTTGAAAGGAGCCCGTGAACATGAGCGATGTGGTGTAGCCTCTCTTGTGATTGGCAAGTACGTTTCGGTCATATTTCATTTCTACCGAATTTTTTTTTTTTTTGGGTTGCTTTGCTTCATGCTTTGGTAAATCCCTGCGGTTGTCCTTGGTGTTTGGGGTGGGGCTGCGAACGGGAGCCTCCAATGATTAGCAATGGAAACAAGTGGTTGCTTGGTGGCTGAAAGTCACTTGCTGTGAAGATGCGGGGATATGGTCACGTCGTTGACGATGAGAAGAATTTTTTCACATTATGGTTTGGGGAGAGTCTCAATTGTGGATGTGTAGGGGCTCTCCTCTTAGTTTTTACCGAGCAAGAGCAACTAAGGGCTACATGACAAGTAACGTTTCTGTTTCTCCAAATTTTTGTTCTTTTATTTACCGAAAAGAACAAAAAAAAAATTTGATAAACTTTTTCCGTTTTTTTTTTTGGAATAATTTTATTCTAGAAATAAATTTGAAATAGAAATCAGAAAATAAAAATTTTTTACTTCGGGAACAATTTCTAAAAATAAGTCAATTTTTTCTTTTATTTTTCTCTCTTCATCCACTTTCTTGCTGCCAACACTACCATCCGTTTGCCCACCGGTCGCCGCTAGGGGGCCGGGAGGGAGCGACCGATGGGTTGTGCAATGGGCGTTGGCGATGATAGTCGGCCGCCAATGGTTGTGCGGCGGATAGCAATTCCACCATGGGCCAATGCAGGCTGCGCGATTTGGCGGGCGCGATCCATGAACAAGAATAAAAAACTAATAAATACAAAAAAGAAACTATTACATTACCAAACACATTTATATTCTTTTTCTATTCTAAGAGTAGAAATTTTGTGTAGTTACAAAAATTATTTTTTTACTTAGAAACTTTTCTAAAAATAGAAATATAAAAAACTATTTTAAAAAAAAAAAAACTTTTTCCCAGCAAAGAAGCGTTGTCATGCGCGTCTTAGATGACTAGAGGAAACCGTTGGTGGTGGCCCCGTAGCTTGATTGTTGAGTACGTATGGTTACCGTCTCAATGGTTTGGTTTGTAGAGCCTTTCTTTTTTAAAGAATAAAAAAAAAAAGGACAAAAACCGTGGAGGTCAGAATGAATGAGGAGGGGGAGTAGAGATTTTAGGTTGAACTCTAGCGACGGGATTAATGAGTGTTGGACTCAAGTTGAAGCTTGGCAAATATAGGCTGGTTTTGGTATTTAGCTGAGCTTGAGCTTGGCATAATTCTTCCAGAAGGCGGGCTCAGATCATTTTGAAACGGAGCTTGTTGAAAGCCTTACTCGTATGGATTGCCCAAACCAACGAAGTGTCAGACAGCAGTCCATCTTCTAATCGGGCCTTAGGGCCTAAGAAGCTCAAGTCCTTTTTATTCTTTATTTTTTTATTTTTTTGGGAAAATTACAAAAAATGACCCAAAGTGCCCTTATTTTCTTAAATAAGAGCCCAAATAAAAAAAATATATTAAAAAACAAAAAAAGTCAAAAACTATTATTATTATTATTATTATTATTATTATTATTATTATTATTATTCCAAATTCCAAATTCCAAAAATGCATAAAAATTAAAAAAAAAATCGACTTTTTTTTTAAAAGAAAAGGTCTGAAATAATGAAAATCTTTGAGAAAAAGATATGGAAAATCCAAAGATTCATAAAAATTTAGAATATTCGTAAAGTATTCTCTAGTATTTTTGCGTTGACGTAAATTGCAAAATTCTGTCGTTTCCGTATATTATATTCCAACAAATGAAATAAAGAAAAGACATAAACTCATCCAAGTCGAAGCCTCTAGCTTAGACAAGCGGTGTCCTAATAATATTTTCTCGGCTTGAGAAAATTGATGGCACATTTCATGTACACTGGACTAGAGAGGTAGAGATGGTCTTGGTGACATGCTCGAGCTTCTATGACAGGTTCGTGATAGAGAAAGATTTGGGCAAAGATGGAAGGATGAAATTCAAGCAGATTATCCAGGACATGGGAGCAAGTCACCTCAGGTGCATTACTTCCGCTCATAAACAAGTCTCCGAGGAACAACCAAATAAAAAGAAGACAAGAGGTGCATCGCTTTTGCTCATAAACAAGTCTCCAAGGAAGCGACCATAGAAAAAGAAGATGGGAAGAAGATCCAAGAGGATAGCCTGACATTACTAGGACTCGTTGGTATTGAGGAACTGTGCCGTCCTGATGTGAAGAGCACAGTCCAAGATTGTCGGGACGCGGGAGTGAACATGAAGATGATAACAGGAGACAACATGTTCACCGCTAAGGCCATCACCGTAGAGTGCAGGATTCTCAGGCAGGGACGATGACTCTGAAAGTGCCATCGTGGAAGGGGCTGATTTCTACGACTACAAGATTAAGGAGAGGCTTCGGAAAGTAGACAACATCCGGATCATGGTGAGATCCTCGTCTTCTGATAAGGTCCTCATGGTTCAATGCCTGAAGCAGAAAGGCCATGTGGTCGCCATCATAGGGGACAACACGAACGATGCACCGGCCCTTAAGTAAGCCCACGTCAGGGTCTCGATGGACATCGAGGCACTGCGGTTGCCAAAGATAGCTTAGACATTGTCATCCTCGGCAACAAATTCGCCTCTGTGGTGACGGTGCTGCCTTGGGGCCGATGCATCCATGATAACATCTAGAAGTTCATCCAGTTCAAGCTCACAGTCAACCTCGCGACCCTTTTGATCAACTTTATGGCCGGAATCTCCTTCGGTGATATCCCTTTTATAGCCATCCAGCTCTTATGGGTGAACCTGACTGTGGACACGCTTGGCGCTTTCGCCCCGTCCACAGAGCAGCCTACCAGGGAGCTTATGAAAAAGCCCCCAATGGGCTGGTGGGGCAAGCAATTTACCAAGTGGCCATCCTCCTCACCCTACAGTTGAAGGGTGAATCGATCTTCGGCATGGACGAGGCGGTGTAGCGTACGTTGATATTTAACGCGTTAGTCCTATGCCAGGTCTTCAATGAGTTCAACGCAACGAAGCTCTAGAAGAAGAATGTGTTCGAGGGCATTTACAAGAACAAGCTGACATCCTGATTTTCATCTTTTTGATGGATAAGTTGGACCATGGTGATGGTCGAGTTACTGAAGTTTTTTTTTTTTTTGTCACGGAGCGGTTGAGTTGGGTCAATGGGGTGCATGTGTTGGGATTAAAGCCAATTTTAATATAATAGATTTGAGAATTCAATTGATCGTCCCGGTCCCTGATACACCAATTTTTCATTATGGCATTGTTAAAATCAAGAAGATTGGAGAAGGTCAATTTGAGAAATGTGTGATCAAATTTGGTTTAACTCCATTTTTTTCATTGCACAGATATATCGAATTTCGGTCTTCGTTCTTGATGCAGAGTGATTTTTTTTGTTTTTTAAAATTGTGCGTATTTCAAATTCACTGAGATTTTCACTGGCACACCAAGAGTTGCCAATATGTCGAAAAGGTATGTGTGGGAAAATGACTCGAATCAATTTGACCAAATGGCTAAAAGCCATGGTAGGAAACTGTTCCTTTAAAACCTTGAATCATTTGCGCATGTCAAACTTCAGATTAAAAACAAAAAAAAAACAAAACAATGAGTCAAACTAAGAACGTTGAACGCGTTTGATATTTTGCATTAATAGTTTGATTTCTTCAGAAAATCGGGCATTGATAAAATGAACGGAAATTCGAATTGATCAATTTGAAGAAATTTTTGGTATCTAGTGTAAGTGAATTAGTGAAATGAAATTTTTATGGGATTTTTCCTCATCAAATTGGACCTCAATTGAAGAAATTTGTTCAAAAACTTGGATTTTGAGAAAAATGAAATAGAATTCGGAATTGAATGAAATGGCCATTTTTGTTACCCGAGACTTGTTGTTTAGGGGAAATTTGATGCAAGAAGGCAGGTAAGGATCAAGTACTTTAGCATAGAAATTTTTGGGGATCAATTTGGACTAAACAAGAGTAAGTTTGGGATCAAGATTTTTTGAATTATACACTTTTTTTTTCCTCGTCGTGGAAGACCATTTTTTGGCCTGCAAAAGCTTAAGCTGCCAGTCCACCGATGTCAAACTCCGAAACATCAACGACCCACACCGTCCCAATTTTCCAGCCATCCAACAGCCTTGAGATCAGCCTTAACTCGCCTTGAACAGATAGGGACTGTGTGGCGCCCGGACTTAAATAACATGATTTCGCGTCAAAAGGTTTTACAAAGGGATTAACCGAGACTTAAATCTCGAAGGTAGATTTTGATTGGGTTGAAGTTTCAACAAGAAACCAGAAAACATATTCTTATTTTATTTTAATTGAACAAAAGCGCGCGAACAAAACAATTACGTGAATTTTTTTGGTCGGAAAACAACTACAATAATTTAGTGGACACAATTTTCGAGGAAAAAAGTTCTTAGCTAAATATTTCCAACTTGTCGTCAAAGTTGTGGCATCAATAAGTCCTGCCTAAGATTTTGAAAGAGAGCAATAGTATTGCATATCTCTCCACTTGAACATTCTCATTGATCAATAAATTACCAAAAATTAAATTCATTGAGACACGGTATGTAAATGTTAAAATAAATTACCAAAAACACTCTCAGAGGAGTCTTGGTGATCAACAAGGAATAACTAAAATAATTAAATTCATTGACATGACTGCAATTTTTCTCTTACTTATAATTTCAATTTTCATTTATTTGCACATTTGCTAGCAGGATGAATTTATCGTATGTAAAGACAATAGCCATATTAATCGACCATTGGAGTAAAAAGTAATTTGTGAATCTCCTTTTCAAAACAAATAGTGTTACTAGTGAATTTACCTATGACATGCTTCATGTAAGTAATGTAGAGATAGAACAATTCACAATGCTAAAATTATAACGTAATTGTGCTTATGTTCTTGTAAAATATGCCTCATTGTTAGGGGATTTTCCAAGTTATAACTGATGTAGGACAGCAAGTCCGATATCAATGAGCGCAATCAATTGAGAAGTTGAAGAGAAATTGTGATGAACAATTAGTCAAAATGAGTAGATTCTTCAAGCATCACACCCGAAGCTTCCTAAACATCACATCTATGGTTTCTTAAGCATCACACCTAGGAAATAATATTATTATACAATCCCAAAAAAAGGAATTGCCATTCTCAATTACTCGTTAACTCTATAGAGAAGAAAGAATCACAGCTATATTTAGACTCCCTAAGACTTATTCGAAAGAGGTAACCTCCAAACAAGAAGCACAATTGAAACTTTTTTATAATGTTTAATGAAGCCACAAAAATAGGCTATCAGGTATAAATTTGATTTAATTTCTTGGGGGGCAAAAAAGCATTTATTGTAGGAATATTATTGTAAGTGGAATTTGTATTCAAAGTCTAAGGCATGGGATTCCTTCGTTTGCGAAAGAATGATAAAGACGATGTCCGGTATCCGATGCCCTTGATGAGCAGTTAACTGCAAAGAGTCTGCCAGAAATAACGCGGCGTTGGGGCTCCGTTTCGGGGAAACCTGTCAGCAAATGACACCTCCCTCCATCGTCCCCCTCGGTTTCGAAGAACAAAACGCCAAAAAGAGCTGGCCTCGTAAAGACCATAAAAACAAATGAGGATTGTGAAGTAAGAGTAAAATAAATAACTTTCATTAAAAGCATAGTTGCATGGAGCTGAGATTGGGGGAGGTTGAGAGTGAAATCGGAGAGCAGCTTCACCTCGCCCCCATCGAACCAACCACACGTCTCCATCACATTCGTACGACCTTCAACCGGTGTCCCCAAGACCACCACTCCCTAGCATCCGTACTTCCGATGAGTCCCTTTCCCTAGTTACAAGACCCCACACCCGAGGATCCTGGCTAGGAGGCATTTGTTGAAATAATAATTATTTTCTTTTGCACATTTTGCTTATTTGATTTTTCCGTTATTAGAGTTAGTTGAATCATGTGTTGGTTATCCTAATTTTTAGGTTTTAGTAAAGTGCTTTGTGTTTTGAGTAGTTATGAGTCCTCTTTTAGTGGTGGTGTTTTTTTTTACATTATGTATTTTGTCTTCTATTAAAGACTTGGTTGTTTTATATAAAAAATGAAGTTTCAGCCTCATCTCTCATTTCTTTAGCAATTTAATAGTATCGAGGTGGTCAGCCATGGTCCAATTTGTGTCAAGCACACCATCTAGCCTTCGTCTTTGAGCTGGGTAGGGACCCCACCCTCGAGCAGTCATCATGCCCTCGGGTTCGTCAGATCGGGGTCATTGTTCACTGGTGCGCGAATCCTTACTCTGGCCATATCATGCTTTGCTGCCTCTGGCTTTGTGTTTGTTTAACGTCACAGACAAGCCTTTTGTTTATTTCCCAAGCAGGTGCACCTCACCAGTCTGATGAAAACGCCCAAACTAGATTTTGCTTAAGCCCTTCTGATTTCGGGCGTTGGTGGGTCTGTAGATGTGGCTTTGAAGTTTTGTTCCTTTGATTCATTGCTTGATGCGAGTTTCTTTGTGCGTATTGTGTCCTTTCCATTGAGCACGATGACTGGCCGGGATTGACGATAGTCGTCGGCGCTTTTCCGATAGTGAGTAGAGGTGGAGGTTGACTGGGACAAGGGACGTTAGTTGCTGATTTGTAGGCGTATCGGTGTTAATCGGCTGGTGTTAGACGGAAGAAATTGATTTCCAGTCGGTCCGGTGATGGACGTATTTCGATTCTTTCACTGTGAAGTTTGGCGTTTGTGTTCGAGCACCTCAGTTTTGAGTCACGGCAAAAATTCCTTTGATTTTGCATGCCCTTGCGTTGCCTGATTTTCTGGCGTGGTGAGCTTCGGTCAGGTTCTGGGCGTGCTCTCTCTTCTCACGTGATGCTGAAAAGGAACAGAAGAGACGGAGGGAGGATACCGTGAGTTTAAGTGGCTTGATAAGGGATGGGCTTGGTGTAGCTTTAGCGGAAGAGTGGGCTTACTTGGGATTTTTTCTTTTTTTTTTCAATTGGCTTAGAAAAGGGTAGAATCGTAGTGGGTTTCGAGGCCAGCCTGGTTTTAGCCCAATCCAGACCGATAGGGTTCGGATCGGTTTAGTAAGGCGAGTCTCTTGACCCGGTGTGATTTTTTTTTCATAATATTAAATATTAAAAATATATTTAAAATTTCAAAAAATTTTAAAAATCGAAAAATAACAAAATAATTCAAAAAAATTCTAAAAAAAAACTTTCAAAGAAAATTAAGAAATTCAAAAAACTTCAGAAAATAGTGAAAATTCGAGTTTTTTTAAATGAAAAATTAAAAATTTAGAAAATTAAGGAAAATTAAAAAATTCTCAAAAAAATTCCAAAATTCAGAAAATTATAAACAATTCAGTAGTAATTACAATGACACCAAAAAAAAATCAAAAAGATTATAAAAACCAAAATTTTTTGGAAAATTCAAAAATTCATTTTTTTTTTCCGAAAAGCCAAAAAAAATTCTAAAAAAAAATTAAAAAAATCTTCAGAAAGGTTAAAATTAATTTCTTGGGTTATTTTCTCCTAAAAAATGAAAGTCTTTCAATTTAAAATCCTACTCAAGGTTGACCAAGCCACTAGGGGCTCTACCTGTAAGGTTTTAGTTGTCCTTAAAGACCAATACCATTGATTGTGCAATATTTGTACATTGATTTTGGCTCCCTTTTAGTCTAGTTGGAATTAGCATTTATCTTTTCCTTAGAGTTAAATTTGCTATCTCGCAAAATGTATTTAATGCTTCCCTTAGTTGTTAATCATTGCGTTAATGATTGTAAGATCACCCCATATGTTAGTGGATTGGTATAAAATCAATCTAGATTACCTGACAAAAATGTCATCTTTTTAAAATGAATAAGATTATATACTAAAATAGTACTAATTGATTAATTAGTGTAATCAAGTCTCCGAACCTAGATTCTCTAATTGCGTGGAAAGTGAAGTATATTGCATACCTCACTTGATTTTTAGCCGACCCCATAGACTAGTGGTGGCTCATTCTTTTAAAGAATTTCATTCCTTCAATTTGAACACTCAATATCATGCGAGGTATAGACTTGGGAGAGCCCATACCTGATCATGAGCTGTAGGCCTTATCTTTAGGCAATATTCCTAAACCTATTCCCGCCCCTCGAGAGATAGGTCGCAACACATGTATATGAAGTACATGCAATCCATAGTCATTATATATGTTTTAGAAAGTGAGCAATCGAACAATAAAATAAATAGAATAAGAAAAAAATCAAATATTAGATTTACGTAATTTGGTCATAATGACTTACGTCCACAGAACAAGTAACAACGGATTCTATTATAGATCAACCAATACAACGGAGGTTATATACTTGAGTCACTCAAACACTTTCGGTGTTTTTCAAGTCCCAATTACATCCAATAACGTATGCAATATTTAGTCATGCAATTCTTTGCGAAATAATCTCTTAATCTTGCAAAATTATTAAACAAATCTTAACATAAGATTTAACGACTACAAATATTAATCTTTCTTGGATGTAATTCACAAACAATAATCCACGTCAAGTACTCATTTGGAAATGGCACTTCGATATTTCAAATTAGCCAAATCACCAAAGTTTTCTTTTTAGGTTAAAAGTCGAGACATATTTTCAACAATTTCCACATTGGCTCAACATTAAAGCCCAATTACAATTGCTTTATAAAATCCGAACTTCAATCTAATCTCCCATAACCCCTTATGAGCTCAACTAGGGTATGGCAATTCCCGACTTAGAGCAGAGAACCGTCCATTAAGAATCGGTTCTAAAAATTGGAACCGAAAACCACCCGCTAGTTGCATGGATCCACTAGGGAATCGGACCACTGGTATGGTTCGGTTCCTAGGTGAATCCATAGAACTAGTCCAACCTCCGTGCCTTCTCCTTTTTGCCTCCCCGCATCTACTTATTCTGGCTCTCTCGACCATGGTAGCTTTATTCTCCTCAAGTACTAGCGCGCGGCGGCGGTGATTGTGACCCTCACGCACCGCTTCCGTCCCAACCACCCCCACCACCTTTGCCACCACCTATGCCATCTCCCATTCCTCCCTCAAGATTGACAATGAGGAGGACAATGGGGACGATGAGCCATTCTTAGACTTGGAGTTCGCTCTTGTCCTTGAAAATGAGAATGATGGGGGGAGGCTTGAGAAGGGGGAGGAGGAAGAGGGAAGGTAGAAGTGGGACGAGCTCAACAATGAAGAGGATGATAGTGACACTTAATGCGAAGGTGGTGACAATGTGGAGAGAGAGTTCAAGTTCGAGGAGGGAAAAGAGAATCAACTCACTATTTCGCCAAGTTTGAAGTAGGACTCGAAGGGAGATAAGTAGATTCGGAGGTGAATTGGAGAGGAAGAGGGAGCTCAGGGAGATTTTGAATTAAAGAGAGACGAGATGGAGTTAGAGAGTAGTGAATTGAGACAAGATAGTGATTGGATCCCTAAATTTTAGATTTTCTAATTTTGATTTTTTTAATATTAAAAATGAATATATTATTATAATATAACCGGTCTAGTCCGAGTGGGTGGGTGGACAAATCTGCCCATAGAACCATAAACCTGATCGGTATCCACCGGTTTCCATAAATTGGAACCAAGAATCGGACCAGTTCCCTAAAGAACCACCGATTCCAAGCAGTTCTAGTCCGGTTTCAGGTGGTTTGGGAAGTCCTGGTTCTTTTGCATACCCCTAAGCTCAACCACTATAGACATATTTCGATTCTAAGCATTGCTTAAACTTTACTATAACCGTAAACCTCATTAAAACACCAATTTTACATCCACTTTTAATTACTGCACAATGATTTTTCAACACAACCTTCTCAGCTATAGATGTAAAACCACTTTTGCGTCTGTATATGTTAACGGATCGACATAGATCTCGTTAAACTCAACAGTTATAACAAAACTCAACAGTTATAACAACTGTCGACTCTATAGCCTTAATCTCATTATAAGTATTATCTCCATCGATTATCACACTAGTACTTTCTACTTCAAGTGTTTCTTGTTATAGCTCCACCTTAAACAAAACACCGTTCATATTCATATAGACACTGCCACAAACACTCATATTTAGAAATATTGAAGATTTGTCAAATCTACCTTTTTTGCTGATAATAAATGACAAATTCTAATTCACAACACAGCATTGGCTCTCATCCTGCTTGCATATCTTTTGACTATTCACGGACTCCCCATCCCTTGCCGTCAAATTAAGTCAATTGTGGGCTTTCCAAGAAACACGTTTACCCTTGTGTGCCTCGATTTCACTATAACCCTAGTATGCACTCACAAAATATCTTGCATTGGTCCACAATCAGCCATCGTTTTGCATTGGATCTCTCCTATGCGTGAGTCTTTCGGGTTGTCCTTTCTTAGAAACCCGTTAGCAACTTCCGTGTCCCACAATCATGCGGTTGCCTATGAAGCACGAACACGTTCTGGAACCGTTCGTGTCTTGTCGGACACGTGTTGGCGTGTCGGACATGCTCCCGACATGCTTTGGCACGTTTGGACATGCGGTCAACACATGTTAGAAAATCCGACATGTGGTTAACTCTTCTCGATATACTTTGACTTACATGTCCGAAATTGCAAGAGACTGGGTTTTTGGAGTGGGTTTGCGTGAAGGGCATGAATCATTGTAGAAGGCAATGGAGGGTGGAGACAAGGGCAAGGGAGAGGAAACGAGGTTGTAGAGGTGAGGCCGTGACTATAAGAGAGGGCTAGAGAAAGAGAGAACGAGGCGACTAAAAGGGCCATGACTGCGATGCCGTGATGGAGGGTTGGAGACAAGGCTCTGACTAAAAAGGAGGAAGGGCCAGAGGCAAGGCAATGAGCAATTGGGATAAGGTGACCAAGAGATAGTACATATTGAGAGGAAGAGGATCGTGCAATGAGGAGGGAGCGACTAGCATTTTTCGGGGGATTCCAAGGTTGCTCTTTTTGCTTTAGGAATAAGAGTAGAAAAAATATTAAGAATGGGGATGCTGTGCAAAGAGGAGGAGCCTAGAAGGAGGAGATGGTAGGATTTAGGTTTCCAAGGAGGGGCAAAAAAAAATGGGGGTGCCGTTGGGGAGGAGGCAGCTAGGTTTGGGTTTCCAAAGAAGGGCAAAAAAAGATTAAAAAATGGGGTGCTATGCAAGAAGAAGGAACCTACGAGGAAAAGTAGGTGGCTAGGTTTGGGTTTTCAAGGAAGAGCAAAAAAAAAAAAAAATGATGGTGCCATAAAGAGCAGAAAATAATTTAAAATGGGGATGTTCGTCCAATTTGGCGGGATTTGTCTTTTTTTCTTTTCTTTTTTGGAGGAGGGAGGACGGAAGATGGAGGGTAATTTCAAGAAAGGAGATGAACAATGTTGAATAATAATAAATGCCGATTATCATAAAAGATTGTAAATTTATTTAAATTAGTTGACTCAACTCTTTATTTTTGAAATAATTTATTTTTGAAATAATTATATATATATTTATTTATTATATAACGTATTTCAACGTATCAAAATTTTTATTTTTTTTTTTTTTATAGTGTCCATATCGATGCTACCGTGGCTCGACTCACTGCTTAACCCTGCGATAGTGGGTATTTTCTCAGATATCATTCCACAAACTCCAAGATTGCTTTTCTTTTTTGCTTTTACAACACAGTCAGAGTTTCTCTCTGTCGGCCCTATCTGTGCGTCTCTTCCCATCGCTGAGGAGTGGTGACTCCTTCCGCTTCTAGGCCACCTCGAATCGCCCGAGCAATGGCCTCCGCGAGGCGAAGAAGATATCCTGCCCACACTTCGATTTCGATCCACGATCAACCCAGCTCTTTCGGGATTAATCAGTCAGAGCTCACAAGTCTGGTCAATGAGAAGGACATCGGCGACCTCCAGAGAAAATACGGCAGAAGGGGAATCGCCGGCGCCCTTAATACTGATGCCTTGAGAGGAATCAGCGGCGAACCTGGTGACGTCACTCGCAGGCAAAACGCATTCGGTGTCAACACATTCAAGCGGCCCGCCAAGGGCTTCTTCCGCTTTTTGCTCGAGGCTTTCAAGGACCTCACGCACCTGATTCTTCTTGTTTGCGCTGGGCTTTTGCCCGGGCTCGCGATCAAGGAGAGCGGGCTCAGGGAAGGCTGGTACAGCGGCGGGAGCTCGTTCCTCTCAGTTTTCCTCGTGATTGTGGTGTCCGCCGTGTGCAAATACCAGCAGAACCGGCAGTTTGATAAATTGTATGGGGCTACCGGTAATATTGTCTTCGATGTGATCAGAAAGGGCCGGCGGCAGCAAGTGTCCAGATCCAATATCGTCGTCGGAGATGTCGTTTGTCTGTGGCCCAGCAATCAAGTCCCGGCAGACGGTCTGTACATCATTGGGTGCCGCTTGTGGGTATGGGCGAGAACTTGTGCTGTTTCGATCGCATTAGTTTCACGTATTAACTCATGTTATTTTCCTCCAGAAATATTTAGTATTAGTATTACCAAGTTCGAGCCCAGTTTGATTAATTAGTTTAGTAATTCATTTAAAGAAATGTAAAAACGTACGATATTCTGTTTGATACTGCACACTGTCATTTTCATAATTTTAATTCTATGACAGAGGAAAGTAAGGGTTTTAATTCGTAATTACAGCCGTAGGAGAACAAACTTTGTTAAAAAATTTTACTGGAAAAAGTATACTTAAACATAATCCATTTCTTCTCGGGTTAATATTTATTCAGGTTTCATTTTCTTTGTTTCAACTTGAGACTCCGCATTCTAGCGTCCCTAAATCATGTGCAACGTTTGTATTATCAATTTAGGTTGATGAATCAAGCATGACCGGGGAGAGTGATTGCATAGAAGAGAAGAACGATCAGAATCCATTCCTGTTCTCTGGAACAAAGGTCGTTGGTGGGGATGCTCGGATGCTGGTCACAACGGTTGGGATGAATACAAAGGGCGGCCAGATGATGAGTTCAGTCAACCACGACAGCAGCGACCAGACCCCTTTACAGGCTCGGCTCAACAAGCTCACCTCGTCAATCAGCAAAGTCAGCTTGGCTATCAATTTTCTGGTTCTCGTGGTCCTGCAAATTCACTACTTCATGGGAAAAAAACAGGACGCGAACAGGAAACAGGAATTTGTTCCAGGGCAAACGATGGATGACAACATCATGAACTCTGTGGGGGGAAAAATTGCAGCCACAGTGACAATCATATCTGTCATGATTCCTGAAGGATTGCCAATCGTGGTAACACTCACTCTTGCTTATTCAATGAAGAGAATGATAAGGGATAAGGTGATGGTGAGGAAGCTTTGGGCCTGTGAGACAATGGGGTCGGCCACCACTATTTGCATTGACAAGATTGGCACTCTCACGATGAACCAGATGAAAGTGAAGGAATTCTGGGTCGGCCGAATGTCCATGGCAGAAAACGGGTGCTTCCCTGTCTCCAAGTTTGTCCTGGATTTGATTCAGGACGGAGTTGCTTTGAACACCAAGGGCAGCGTCTATAAGCCATCTTCAGAATCAGTGTACAAGTTCTCTGGTAGTCCCATCGAGAAAGCGATTCTTTCCTGGGCAGTTTCACAACTAAGCGTGGACATGGAGGAGAAAAAGAAGAGATGTGAAGTCATCCGAGTCGAAGCCTTCAACTCACAGAAGAAGACAAGCGGTGTCCTAATAAAGAAGGGCATGGATGACACATATCATGTTCACTTGAAAGGTGCGGCAAAGATGATCTTGGTGATGTGCTCAAGCTTCTACAACTGGTTGGGGGTGAAGGAAAATTTGGACGAAGGTAAAAGGATGAGATTCAAGGAAATTATCCACGAGATGAGGGTGAGCGGCCTCACGTGCATCGCTTTTGCTCATAAACAAGTCTACGCAGAAGCGGCCAAAGAAATAGAAGACCGGAAAACGATCCAAGAAGACAGCCTAACATTACTAGGACTCGTTGGTATCAAGGAACTGTGCCGTCCTGGTGTGGAGACCGCGGTCCAAGCTTTTCAAGACGCGGGAGTGAACATCAAGATGATAAGAGGAGACGGCTTCGTCCCTGCTAAGGCCATCGCCACAGAGTGCGGGATTATCAGGTCCGAGAAACGTCCCTCCAAAAGTGTCATCTTGAAAGGGAATGATTTCCGCAAGTGCATGATGTTAGAAGATGCCCTAAAGCTGCTAAGGATTATGTTATTTTAATTAATCCTTTATCTGTTTAATTAATTAATTAACTAATTAAGAAAAAAATAAAATAAATTAAAGCTTCATGCATGTGCACGAATTCGTGCACATGCACGAAGCGTAATGGTCAGCAACCGCTGACCATTATGCACGAAGCATGGATGGTCAGCGGTGCCAAGATCGTGCATGAGCGGTTGCTCATGCACGATGGTCGTGATTGTCTTTAATGGACGATCAGCAACGGTTGCTGATCGTCCATTGATTAGCAACCGTTGCTGGTCAGTTTTTAATATAAAAAACACTTGAGGGATGAGAGTTAAAAGGGCTGTTGAAAAACAGAGAAAAGTGTGTGCGTTTGTGTTTTTAGAGAGAAAATGCTTTGCTGAAAAGAGAGAGCAAATTGTGTGCGTGTTCTTGTGTCTTTGAGATGCAAGAAAGGAAAGTGTTATCTCGTTCGGGTCGTGACTATTATACATCAAGAATACGACGGATTGTTTCCACGTGATTGCTAGCACGATCAAAGTGGTGGATATCCGAAAGTTCTCTCTTTTGTTCAACGTTCGTTGTTGGTGTGTCTGAACTAGATGTCCGACGCTTGTGGGACTCGAACTGTAGAACATCCGAACCGACTCGTTTCAAAGCGCGCTTCGAGAGGTATTTCGTTTAACTCCCTTTTATGTTTAGATTTTATGTTTAGATTTTTTATTAAAACGCACGAACAATGCCTAAGGAGAATCATGTGTAAAATATATCTTTGTTTCCGCTGCATTTATTTCGTTAATTTTTCTTATACATGATTCATGAAACCCCAACACATGACTATGAGGCCTGGGATGCTAGAGAAAATCGAGCTCATGACGAGATCCTCGTCTCTCAATAAGCTCCTCATGGTTCAATCCCTGAAGAAGAAAGGCCATGTGGTCGCCTTCGTAGGGGACGGCATAAACGATGCACAGGCCCTCAAGGAAGCCCACATCGGGGTCTCGATGGGCATCCAAGGCATTGAGGTTGCCGAAGAGAGCTCGGACATTGTCATCCACAGCGACAACTTTGCCTCTGTGGCGGAGGTGCTGCGTTGGGGTCGATGCATCTATGATAACATCCAGAAGTTCATCCAGTTCAAGCTCACAGCAAACGTCGCGGCCCTTTTGATCAACTTTGTGGCCGCAATCTCCTCCCGTGACGTCCCTTTGACAGCCATCCACCTCTTATGGGTGAACCTGATTGTGGACACGCTTGGCGCCTTCGCCCTGTCCACAGACCTGTCCACAGAGCAGACCAGGGAGGTCATGAAAAAGCCCACCGTGGGCTGGACCGAGCCACTCATAGCAAACGTCATGTGGAGGAATTTGGTGGGACAAGCAATTTACCAAGTGGCTGTCCTCCTCACTCTACAATTCAAGGGTGAATCCATCTTCGGCGTGGACGAGGCGGTGAAGCAGACGGTGATATTTAACGTGTTTGTCCTGTGCCAGGTCTTCAACGAGTTCAATGCAAGGAAACTTGCAAAGAAGAACATATTTGAGGGCATTCACAAGAACAAGCTGTTCCTAGGGATCATCTTTATGACGGTGGTCCTCCAGGTGGTGATGGTCGAGTTCCTGAAGCAGTTCGTGGTCACGAAACGGTTGAGCTGGGGACAATGGGGTGCATGTGTTGGGATCGCAGCTGTGTCTTGGCCTATTGCTTGGGTTGTCAAGTGCATTCCGATCCCGCATATGCCAATCTTATAGCTAGTTAAGAAAATTATGCATAGAGAGCAGTTTATTAGGCTCAGGTACGCCAATTGTTTTTAACTCAATTCTTCATAAAGTACTGGTGCATTGAATTTCTTTTGATGCAGCGTGTTTTTTTTTTTTTTTTTTTGGGGTCCTTTGACCTAGAAAAATGAAAAGAATGTGCAATGAATCGATATAATTTTTCCAATTCAAAGAAAGCATTCATTCTGGAAATAAGAGATGAGATGAGAAAAATGCGGAAGCACAAATAGAATGAATTGGTACAAACTTAGTTCTTCGCTACATCCCTCGATGTCACTGCAACCATAGTTAATCCATTACACAAATGACATCACCCTTTACTTCAGCTCAAGCTATATGAAGATATTGTCTCTATTGGAAAAAAGTCAGCAAAAAAATCAACTAACCTTTTGATGCACAAGCAAAAGCAATTACCCAAGAATACATATAAAATGACAAGCATGCAATAAACAAATCTATAACTTCACAATGATCCGAATATAATCACAAGAAAAATTTTCTTGTTTTATAGTGTTAATGTTAATTGTCTTCTCAAAATAGAAATTGAGAGTAGAATCATTCTCTTTTTTGAACCTTCTTTTCTATCTCATATATATAGTTATGCAAAAGTTATTTTATAACTTCCCTTGAAAGAGAAACTCTCACAACTTTCTACCCATCGTTGCCCCTTAGACACACCCCATGTTGACACCTAAATTTTGCATTATTTTGTTTTTATTTCCATTTAAAAAAAAAGAAAAAGAAGAATAAAGAAAAAGAAAAAGAGAGAGAGAATCCAAATAGGGCCGGGCTAGATCTGGGCCGGTCCGGCCCCCTTTCCTTGCCCTTTTTTCTTTTTCCCCGTAGCCAGCCCACTTATCTTTTCTTTCCCATGGGGCCCACCTCTTCTTCATTTTTCTTTCTTCTTTCTTTCCCCACGGGCCGGCCCACCTCTTTTCTTCCTCAGCCCAGCCCGTTCGCTCCCCCTTCTTTCCCCTCCGCAGCTCGCCTTGGCCGCTGCCTTCGCGGCAAACAGGGGAGAAGGGACGTTGGTACAGCGTACAGAGGACAGCAGCGTGGAGAGCGTCGCGCGCGACGCTGGTGAATGGGAATGTCGTGCTGTACGGTCTGAGCTGGCACGGTCCTGGCGAGAGGCGAAGAGAGACAGGGGCGTTTGAAAAGGGAGAGGAGTGTTCTGTTTTCCAGGGGGTTCGCTTTTGGCCTAGAGAGGGGGGAGAGATCGGAGAGCTCGGGAGAGTTTTGAACGAGTGAGAGAGAGAGAGAACCAGAGAGTGAGGGAGCTCGAGGGGGTGGTCGACCGTCGCCAGAGTCCGTTCGTCAGCCGCCGTCCGCCGCAGCGCTCCCCCACGAACCAGGTAGGTCTTGTGCTTAGCTTTTTGATTTGGGTCGAGTTGCGTTGCTTTCCCGAGGGTCTTGCTTCGAGAACACTGCGGGACGGCCAGCCAATGCTCGATCCATTTCGAGTTCACCCTCCCATCGCCGCTGCCGAAGCCGAGTAGGGATCTCCTCATTTTAAACGCCCGTCCCCGTGAACCCCTGCCACTCCGCCCTATTTTGCTAGGATAGGACGCTGAGTGTTGTTCCTCCTGTTAGTCACACGCGTGCTGGGCTTCTGCAGGCTAATGTGGTTGATTTCGAATGCCTCTTTGATGATTTTCTTAAGTTTGGCGTTGAGTCCGAGTGCAAGAAGGGTTGATACCGTTCCTCCTGTCCACGCCCACCACACGTTCGATGATATTTCTAAGCCAGCCCAGGCGGTTGCATTACCGATTCCCATACGTTCTTAAACGCGTATAAGTGGGCTTTCGATGTTATGAACCTTTTGTTGCTTGCGAGTTGTCGTTTGCATCATCGGGCCAAGTCTAGGCATACATTCGCTGCATTTTATGTCTCCCGTTGGTTTCCTCGGTGAGGTGCGCGGCTCGGGTGGCCGGCGATGATGTCACGAGGTGATGGTGGCGGCAAGCGACGATCTCAGCAGCTGCTTTGTTTATGGTGCTCGGCGCGAGAGAATAGGTTGGGCGTTCGGCGATGGAGGCATTGGGAGGAGGGGCCAGTTTCGGGCGTGGGAGTAAACCATTGAAGAAGGAGAAGAACAGGGGCAGAAGAAGACGAAAAAGGGAAAAGACAAAAAAAATTTAAATATTAATATTAATATAAAAACGAAAAAGAAAACAAAAAAATGTTTTAAGAAATAGATTTTGTCTATTTCGGATTATCGTCCTGGACCCGTTTTCCCGAATATAATAATATTAAATATTAAGTATTAAATATATATTAAAAAATTTCAAAATTCAAAAATTTTCAGAAAAAAAAAAAAAAAATTCAAAAACTTTCCAAAAATTCAAAAGCTTTCAGAAAACATTAAAAAGAATCAAAGGATGGAACTGAAACCGATATGGCCACTTCATACTTTATTTGAAATAATGTCAACTTCAGACTCTTATTTAAGAAAATGTGGGCATCTAAGGCCCTTATTTGAGATAATTTCATTATAAGCCCTTATTTGAGAAATTGAGAACACTTTGAACTCTTATTTGGAATTTTTTCTTTAATCAATTTCCAATTTTGATTTTTTTTAAAGTTATCTTATAGAAAGTCAAGGACAAAAGTCAACCTATAGTGTTGAGTGGAAGGGCTATCGCTTAATAGAAAAGAGTTAATCTAGGAATAATAAGCTAATCTTCACCGAAAATAAATTTGACTTTCGCTTTTGTTTTCCTTTCCAAAGTAACTCTCATCAATTAGCACCATGCGGAGCGGATAACTACTGAAAGTATCTAAGTAGTAAGTCCATCCCAAAATGAGTCTTACTCTAACTTTCCTAGAGCCTTTGATAAATCAATGCAATTTAGGAGAAATCAAGAAAGTATAATTTCTAATTAATGCAAACTAGGAGAGGTCTTATTCTTAGAATTTGGAATGTAGACATGAAAAATTTAGGGCGAACTAAGTTTAATACTATTGTTAGGATCAAGCAATTGAAAGTTGCGATTGAAAAGGAAACTAGTAAGATGATCAACATGTGCAGACTGACAGTAGTATTGAATCCTACTTAGAGCTGTTGAATGAATTCTACATTGAGGAAGGTATAGTGAGACACCACACTTGTACGAGTGAATCACAATAGGCTGCAAACTTGATGAGCAAAACATTATTAGAGACAACCCTTCATCAACTGCGATTGGATGTTGGACTTCTGAGTGGTTAGGTGACTTTGCTGATTATTATATTATTGACATATTTGGTTGTCTATATTATGTTTGAGTGAGTGATAGTAAGCTTGGTAAAAGGGCAAAAAAGTGCATGTTCCTAGACTATGTACAATATGAGTAGAGTTATTGGTTGTGGTGCCCGGAATTAAATTCACCTAATATCGGCACAAAAATTATACTTGATGAGTCTCCAATACTTCTAGATATGAGCATTTGTGGTAGTGTTTATATGAACAATGTGCAGTTTAAGGTGGAGTTGTAACCAGAAACTCCTAAAAAAAGTAGGTACTAGCATAAATATATTGATATAGATAATAATTGCAACGAGGTGGAGCCAAGAAAGGTGACGGTTCTTATAACTATTGAGTTTGATAAGGCGTGTGTTCGATCTTCTAATTAATATGGATGCAACGGTAGTTTTGCATTATCTATGATTGAGGAGGTTGTGTGGAAAAATCGTCGTGGAGTAGTTAAAAATGCATAAACAACTAGTGTTCTAATGAGGTCCACGGTTCCAACAAAGTTCAAGCAATGCTTAGAATCATAAGATGTCTATGGCAAGTTGAGCTTGTGAGAGGTCATGGTAGATTAGCAGTGAAGTTCAGATTCCAATAAAGTGATGGTAACTTGGGTCAAAGGGTTTTTCTATTTTGGATCCAACTCTTGTCTATATTTAAGAAGGGTTTTTTTTTTTCTTTTTTTGTGAAGAGTATCGAAGAGGAGCTTACATTTATGAATTACATCCCGAGTATTTGAAGTCATGAAAAATATTGTGGTAATTCTTTATGTAAATCCTATGTGAGGTGGAGAGATGATTTCATTAGGAATTGTAACTTGTGATGACTAAATGTCGCATGAATTATTGGGTATAATTAAGAGCTGCGAAATACTAAGTATACTTGAGTAACTCAGTGCGATCTATTGTGGAACTTTGTACAGCCCTTCCGTGGACATAGGTCACGCCGATCGAATTTCGTAAATATGATGTTCTATTTATTTTTGTTGTGGAAATATGGAATAGCGAATTAGATAAAATAGTTGGAATGAAGGAAAGGGAATCGAACACCGGATTTACATGGTTCGGTCCAAATATCGAAACATACATCCATAGGAAAAACAGTACGGAATTCCACTATAGAAACAAGCGATACATTGGAGATTACAATCACTCGAGCACTCGAACACACTCTCAGTGTTTCTCAGCCCAAAATTACACCCAAGTAACTCACATAGTATTTACCCCATCAACCTCACTCAAGGAATTAAACAATTCTACTCATAAGAATTTAACTGGCTAAAACACTCGGGTATAATTTCAATGAGAAAAATCCCTCACATAAGAGAACTCTCTGCACTCTTCTTTAAAGCTCTCTCTTGGCCATCAAAACTTGGCGCCTCGCTCAGCCACCAAAGAAACTTGGTGCATCTTCTCCATTGGACGTCTCTCTCTTTTATAATAAAAAAGAGTCTCCATCACTTATTGCAACATGCTGAAAGTCTTCTTTAGAGAAAGAATAGACAGAACAAGCCCACCATAATCCATGGGCGTCCATACATGTGCATGAATCAAAGGAGAGAAGAAAAAATGGACATGCGAACTCTTTTCTCTTCTTTTTCTTTCTCTCTCAAAGTCAACAATGATGGCTTCAAAAGTCCAACCTGTAGAGATGAGTAGAGGACAACAAAGGAAGCCACACATAATTAGCCTCTTCACACTTGCGGCTCATACATGAAATCCACATGCAATCTTCTTCTGACAATTTCGGCTGATCAATTCACATGTGCTACTTTGACTTGCACGTGGTCGAGTTCACATATTCTCATTAGTCCGATTTCATTTAACGGAGTCAAACTCGAGACATATTTTCAATAATTTCCTTGTGCCGTTTATTCTATTGATTGATCACTTTCTTTTTGCAACATTGTATGTGTAAGGGATGAAGAAAATTTTTCACCTTAAGAGTTCTTATTTTTCACATTGTCAAATGTTGCGAGTTCATACTAGGGTTACGACGAAGCTGGGGGAGGTAGCGGAAAGCGTGTTTCCACGAAAGCCTGCGATTGAGTTCATTCGACGGGCTTGGGACGGGGGAGTAAACGAAAGGTAAAAAGATATGCAGAGATGGGGGACCCAATGCTGCCTTGTTATGGAAGGTTTGCAACTCGAAAATGGAGTATATAATCCTCTCTATGTAAAAGATACGTAATATTTTAATTGGTGCTGCAGACATTGCACTTCACAAGTTAGTCAACAAAGAGAATATTGCCATGTGTTCATTTAGGTTAAGTCAAATTGACGATTAGTACTTACCATTCATCACGAGAACATTGGCTAATGATATAAATTGCTTTGTATCATAGGAACACAATATCATGTATGAGTTATTGCGCGTGATAAAAACAAGGTATTGCTTTGTATCACTGGAAAGAGCTAAGAAATGGACCAAATCATGCGTAAAAAGCCACACTCCAAACCCATCTGAGTAAAGAAAAAACGGAAGAAAAAATATTCCTCCTAGAAGGTCGTCTCGATCAGATGAGGATCGAAGATTGAGGGTCCTGTTGCATCTAATAATGATTTTTAATTTATTTATTTTGCATAAACGAGTGTTTAAACTATGTCTACCTACATTTTTCTTGGATGTTTCCTTCCACCTACATTTTTGAATCGTTTCCGTCTCATGCAGAAGCATCTGTATTGACGAATGAGAGAGCGCGAGAGTCGAGAGACATGCAATACGCTATTGCTCTCTTCCACCAAGGAAGACTTTTTGCTCGGAAACTTTGTCGACGTCTCTCCAACTCGACCGGCAGGACTTTTTGCTGGGAAACTTTGTCGTCGTCTCTCCAACTCGACCGGCAGGACTAATCATTAAGGCTAAATGCATCACCAGCTCTTGAATTTTCTTGATCACGACGACTCGTTCAATTTTTTTAATAAATAAGAATATGCTTGTTGATGTAGACTCTCATGTCAGCTTCTGACGGACGAGCAGCCGACGTGGAATCTCAAAAAGAAGTCAAACTGAGATATGTGCGTGTGAGAAAGGGAGAGAGACGGAGAGGGACGTGCTTCCACATTTTTCTCATGTTTTTTGGCTATAATGTTAAGGTCACTCGTCTAAATCCTTATTTTCTCAATGCATGCATTTTTTTTTTTTTAATTTGAGATATTACATCGACTGATTGCACATTCCTTATTTTTCTAGGCAAAAAAAAAAAACAAAACAAAACAAAATGCATCAAGAGAAATTCGATATGCCAGTATAATAAAGGATTTCCATCAAGGCTTCTCCTCGAAGTTTCCAAGGGTGGGCGACACCATCATTTTGCCTGATTCCAGAAGTTTCCTTTCATTAATATCAGTAGATGGTAGTTAAGTATTTATGTCGGTAGTTGAAGCGGTGCAATCTTGCCCGTCGGATAAAAAGTAGATCAACAGGTGTAATCCGAGCCCCTCAACTATAAAAAGGGGTTTACTCCTTCGGTTGTAATCAATCCAATCCATTTCAAAAATATCAAAGCTTTCCTTTCCTTTCAGAGCTCTTCTTTCTAACTTTCTCTCTCAACGATTTGGGTAAGCAAACGGGTAAGCGTTTGATCGAGCAAGGCTTGGCTTGGGTGATCAAAGTTGCCCGAGTCGCTGCGCGGTCACAATCCCAATCGATCGGCCCATGACACACGCATCTTCGTGTCGCCATCACCCTTGGGCATCCGTCTGAGTAGACAGAAAAAGAGCATGACCATCTCTCCATTATGTTTATTATTTTTTTTTAATTTTTTTTAATTTAGTTTATTATTTTCTTCTAATTTAAATCATATTTGGATCGAAATGATATTGTTTTGGTCTTATCATTCATGTTTTAGTCATGTCAGAGGCACGTAAAAAAATTGAGTGCATCGATTTAATAAATTTTAAGACTTAATTATATTTTTTATAAGTTCTAGGATTTTCAGTGCACTTGTCTTTTCTTTTTCTTTTTTCTCTTGATGGGTTTGAAGCGTGACTTTTTACAGAAGACTTAATCTGTCCCCTAACTCATTGTAGTGGTTTTAATGTCAATCTGCATCCCTACAATGCGCGATTGCTTCGTCCATCGATCTAGATTTATTGGGAAAAGTTGACACGTCAAATGCTCGATACACTCCTTTGAATGGGGTTTGGAATTCTGTTAAATACCGTGTACCACATGTGAAATGACACTATTTTTGCTTACCTTGAGGAGGGAGTATCGATAGAAGGTCAAATAAAAATTGCAATGCTTGATTTATTGTTAATGTTCTTACATGAGATTTGATCAGTACATATAATCGCACTTGATTGAGCCATTTTATCAAGAGTACTACTATATTTACTAAAAGTATTATTAAAGAGTTCTTGCTATTGCAATTTCCACGACCTTAGCCAAAGATGACAATAAAGGAGTCCATGAATAGCAAAAGGCAATCTAAGGTTTTTTGTGCGCTCAGAGAGAGAGAGAGAGAGTTATGAATTTTCACATGAACTTGCCACATTATGGTAAATTTGTCATGAATATACAAATTTAGAGAGGGAGAGTGTGTTATGAATTTTCACATGAACTTGCCACATTATGGTAAACTTGTCATGAATATACAAATTTGGCATTTCGGTTTCTCAAAAATTAATTTGAGGTAAATTTGTTATTGGTATGAATTTTCACATGAACTTGCCACATTATGGTAAATTTGTCATGAATATACAAATTTGGCATTTCGGTGACTCAAAAATTAATTTGAGATAAATTTATTATTGGTATACCACTTTGGAGTTTTTCATTGTATATACCCTTAAATTAATGTCTCAAGTTTGAACAGTGTATGAAACTTGATCTGATTGGAGAATATATATTGATCCTAATTGCAATAATAATTAGGCTTAGATTTTCTTGGGTGATTATTATGTGATATATAATATTTCTTCAATCGGCAATGGTCAACTCATGCATATCCAAGAAGACCAACAATTGAACTCTATAGAATTTTACATTCAATGGAGTTGTTTATTTATTAACACTATGGGCTTGAGTCTAATTTAGGCATAGGAAATACTCGAGCAAGTTAGCGACCATAATTCCCATTCTCCAATTAATATTAAATTATTTGTTGCCAACTCTCATCATAGAGCAAATACTGACACTCGGATTGAACCATATAAAAATCTCCATTGTCCTTTATCGTTTCTCTTTTATTATTTTTTATTTTGGATCGATTTAATTTTAAGATATGATCAAATTCTGTTAAAGGTGAGCATGGTTCCAAAGTAAAAATTTGGAATCAAAGAACTGGACAGGTGGAAACATGTTTGGTTTCAAATTCCAAGGTATGCGGGGTAGGTTTTAGGTTCCAAAAACTAAGAAACTTGTTTCAATAGGTAAATTCCAAGTTCTAAGTGGAATTTGGAACTTAGAACCTAAAACCTATTTTAATGTTTTTCTTGGTCTATGTTTTAGCACAATCTTGTGGCACTCCATGGCATCTGATCTAAGCTTCCTTTTTATGATAAACTTTTACCTTATTGTGTATCTAAATATAAATTGCGATCGATTAATTATAATAAATGGTAATCATTAAAGGTGACAATAATTAATAATATATGTGGAACCTGAGTAAACCCTAGAATCTATCATGAACTTGTGACATAGTAGGTTTCAGGTTTTAAGATATGCAGAGTAAATTCCAGATTCCAAAAAAAAAAAAAAATTCCAAGGAGTTAATTGCAGGTTTCAGATGGAATTTATACAAAGCCTAAAACCTTGTACAAAATCTGAAACTTTTCATCTCCAATTTTTGCATTAATTTTATGAACGGTATCTTCAGCTAAACCTTTCATTGGTGCATTGTGTATGACGACATCATCCCCCATGAATAAATTTAAAAACGAATGATCAATCTACCAATTAGAAATAGATGGAGGGGAAACAAGACGCAACTATGTCATTTCTGGACGGGCGGGACGAAAAGTATAATAAACACAGCATGGAATCTCTGAGTGATGCGTCACATTCCGTGCGCGACGGCCGCAGGAACCTGACGGATCTTTTGGCACGGGTCAAAAGATCGAGCTTGGCTTGTGAAAGGAATTGAGTCGAATCAATTTGAATGGCTCGAAGCCAGAGCCCGAAGCTATTCCTTTAAAACTTGTCATTTGCCATGTCAAACTTCAGATTTAAAAAAAAAAAATAAAATGAAAAACACAATATATTTTGCATTACTAGTTTGCTTTTTCAGATATGGGCACGAAGAAACGACGAATTCCATGACCCGAGTCACCTTCATATTGCCAAGAATGTGGAGGACAAAATGACTGCATCAGCATGACTCACATGCATAGATTATGTCAAGGCAAGGAGCAAATTCATGACATGTATCGATCACATTTCTAATTAATGCAATTCAAGTCAAGCCTTATTCTCCTGCAGACATAACAACATCAAACATATAGCTCACGAGCAGGGTTATCGAATGACACGAAGAGTAAGTTTAGAGGACCCAAATTCTTCGGTCTACAACACTTTCTTTTGTCGTTGTGGAAAACCATTTCTTTACAAAACTCAAGTAGTCAGAAAACAAACTCGAAACATAAAATTTAAGTGTATTTCTTTACATCCATTTTGACTTTGAGGACATTTGGAGCTTTGCTAGGGACTGTGTGGCGCCCGGACTTAAATTCATGATTTCGCGTCAAAAGGTTATACAAAGGGATTAACCGAGACTTAAATCTCGAAGGTAGATTTTGATTGGGTTGAAGTTTCAACAAGAAACCAGAAAATATATTCTTATTTTATTTTAATTGAACAAAAGTGCATGAACGAAACAATTACATGAATTTTTTTGGTCGGAAAACAATTACAATAATTCAGTGGACACAGTTTTCGAGGAAAAATTCTTAGCTAAATATTTCCGACTGGTCCCCAAAGTTGTGGCATCAGCAAGTCCTGCTGTAAGGTCAAAAAAAAAAAAAAAAAAAAAAAAAGTCCTGCCGTAAGATTTTGAAAGAGAGCAATAGTATTGCATATCTCTCCACTTAAACGTTCTCATTGATCAATAAATTACCAAAAATTAAATTCATTGAGACACGGTCGGCAAATGTTAAAATAAATTACCAAAAACACTCTTAGACGGAGTCTCGATGATCAACAAGGAATAACTAAAAGAATTAAATTTATTGAGATGACTACAATTTTTCACTTACTTATAATTTCAATTTTCATTTATTTGCACATTTGCTAGTATGATGAATTTATTGTATGCTAAAGACAATAGCCATATTAACTGACCATTGGAGTAAAAAGTAATTGGTGAATCTCATTGTCAAAACAAATAGTATCATGTGTAAATTTACCTATGACATGCTTCATGTAAGTAATGTAGAGATAGAACGATTCACAATGCTAAAATTATAATGTAATTGTGCTTATGTTCCTGTCAAAAATGCCTCATTGTTAGAGGATTTTCCAAGTTATAACTAATGTAGGACAGCAAGTCCGATATCAATGAGCACAATCAATTGAGAATTTGAAGAGAAATTGTGACGAACAATTAGTCAAAATGAGAAGATTCTTCAGGCATCACACCTAAAGCTTCCTAAACATCACATCTATGGTTTCTTAAGCATCACACCTAAGAAAAGAATATTATCATACAATCCCAAAGGAAGGAATTGCCATTCTCAATTACTCGTTAACTCTATATAGAAGAAAGAATCACAGCCATATATATAGACTTGCTAAGAGTTCTTCGAAATAGGAAACCTCCAAACAAGAAGCACAATTGAACCTTTCTTATAATGTTTAATGAAGCCACAAAAATAGGCTATCCGGTATAAATTTGATTTAATGTCTTGGGGGGCAAAAAGGCATTTATTGTAGGAATATTATTGTAAGTGGAATTTGTATTTAAAGTCTAAGGCATGGGATTCCTTCGTTTGCGAAAGAATGATAAAGACGATGTCCCGTACCGATGCCCTTGATGAGCAGTTGACTGCAAAGCGTCTGCAAGAAATAACACGGCGTTGGGGCTCCTTTTCGGGGAAACCCGTCAGCAGATAACACCTCCCCCTATCGTCCCTCTCGGTTCCGAAGACCAAAAAGCCAAAAAGAGTTGGCCACATAAAGGCCAAAACAAAAAAAGAAGAAGAAGAAGCATCTTACACCCTCGCACAAATGATTTCCCCCTCTTGTTCTGCTACTGCATGTATATGAAGTACATGCAATCCATGGTCATTGTATATGTTCTGGAAAGTGAACGATTGAATAATAAAATAAATAGAATAAAAAAATAAATCAAACATCATATTTATGTAAAAATAAATCTATCGATTATCGCACTAGTACTTTTTACTTCACGTGCTTTTAGTTGCAGCTCCACCTTAAACTTAATACTGTTCATATTCATATAAACGCCGTCACAAACACTCGTATTTAAAAGTATTTCTGCTGATAATAAATGACAAATTCTAATTCACAACACAGCATTGGGTCTCATCCTCCTTGCATATCTTTTGACTATTCGCGGACTCCCCAACCCAAGCCCATCAAATTAAGTCAATCGCAGGCTTTCCTGGAAACGCGTTTACCCCTGCGTGCCTCAATTTCGCTGTAACCCGAGGATGCACTCACAAAATATCTTGCATTGGTCCACAATCACCCGTCGTTTTGCATTGGGTCTCTAATCTGCGCGAGTCTTTCGGGTCGTCCTTTCTCGGAAACCTGTTGGCAGCTTCCGCGGCCTGCAGTCACGCGGTCGCCCGGCTCTCCGCTTAACCCATGCGATCGGTGGGTATTTTCTCAGACATCATTCCGCAAACTACAAGATTGCTTTTTTCGTTGCTATCACAACACAATCAGAGTTTCTCTCTTTTGTCTTGCCATTTGCATTGTGCGGCCCTATCTGTGCATCTCTGCCCATCGCTGAGGAGTCGTGACTCCTTCCGCTCCTAGGCCACCTCGAATCGCCGGAGCAATGGCCTCCGCGAGGCAAAGGAGATATCCTTCCCACACTTCGATTTCGGTCCCAGATCAACCCAGCTCATTCCGGATTGATCAGTCAGAGCTCACAAGGCTGGTCAATGAGAAGGATTTCGGCGGCCTCCAAGAAAAACACGACGGCCCATGGGGAATCGCCAAAGCCCTTAATACTGATTTCATTCGTGGAATCAGCGGCGAACCGGATGACGTCACTCGCAGGCAAAACACATTCGGTGTCAACACATTCAAGCGGCCCGCCAAGGGCTTCTTCCACTTTTTGCTCGAGGCTTTCAAGGACCTCACGCACCTGATTCTTCTTGTTTGCGCTGGGCTTTCGCCTGGCCTTGCGATCAAGGAGAGCGGGCTCAGGGAAGGCTGGTACAGCGGCGGGAGCTCATTCTTCTCAGTTTTCCTCGTGATTGTGGTGTCCGCCGTGTGCAAATACCAGCAGAACCGGCATTTTGATAAATTGTATGGGGCTAGGGGTAATATTCTCTTCGATGTGAGAAGAAAGGGCCGGCGGCAGCAAGTGTCCAGATCCAATATCGTCGTCGGAGATGTCGTTTGTCTGTGGCCCGGCAATCAAGTCCCGGCAGACAGTCTGTACATCAGTGGGCTCCGCTTGTGGGTATGGACGAGAACTTGTAGTGTTTCGATCACATTAGTTTCGTGTATTAACTCATGTTAGTTTCCTCCAGAAATATATAGTATTAGTATTACCAAGTTCGAGCCCAGGTTGATTAATTAGTTAAGTAATTAGTTCAAAGAAATGTAAAAGCGTACGATATTCTGTTTGATACTGCACACAATCATTTTCATAATTTTAATTCTATGACAAAGAGGAAAGTAAGGGTTTTAATTCGTAATTCCAGTCGTAGGAGAACAAACTTTGTTAAAAAAATCTTACTGGAAAAAGTATACTTAAACATAGTCCATTTCTTCTCGGGTTAATATTTATTCAGGTTTCGTTTTCTTTGTTTCAACTTGAGACTCGACATCCTAGAGTCACTAAATCATGTGCAACGTTTGTATCATCAATTTAGGTTGATGAATCGAGCATGACCGGGGAGAGTGATTGCGTAGAAGAGAAGAGCCATCAGAATCCATTCCTGTTCTCTGGAACAAAGGTCGTTGATGGGGAAGCTCTGATGCTGGTCACAGCGGTTGGGATGAACACAAAGGAGGGCAAGATGATGAGTTCAATCAACCGCGGCAGTAGCGAGGAGACCCCTTTACAGGCTTGGCTCAACAAGCTCACCTCGTCGATTAGCAAAGTCAGCTTGGTGGTCAATTTTCTGGTTCTTGTGGTGCTGCAAATTCTCTACTTCACGGGAAAAAAACAGGGCGCGAACAGGAAACAGGAATTCGATCCAAGCCAAACGACGGGAGACAACATCATGAACTCTGTGGGGCGAAAATTGCAGCCACAGTGACAATCGTATCGGTCATGATTCCCGAAGGATTGCCAATCGCGGTAACACTCATTCTTGCTTATTCAATGAAGAGCATGAGGGATTGGGCGATGGTGAGGAAGCTTTGGGCCTGTGAGACAATGGGGTCAGCCACCACTATTTGCATCGACAAGACTGGCACTCTCACGATGAACCAGATGAAAGTGACGAAATTCTGGGTCGGCCAAGGCTTTGCGGCAGAAAACGGGTGCTCCTCTGCCTCCAAGTTTGTCCTGGATTTGATTCGGGACGGAATTGCTTTGAACACAAATGGTGGCGTCTACAATCCAGAGCCATCTTCAAAATTGGTGTATGGGTTCCCCCATAGTCCCACCGAGAAAGCGATTCTTTCCTGGGCAGTTTCACAATTAAGCATGGACATGCAGGAGATAAAGGAAAGCTGTCGAGTCATCGCACGCAAAGTCCTCGACAGGTGGAAGAGAAGCGGTGTCCTAATAAAGAAGACCATGGATGACACAGTCCACGTGCACTGGAAAGGAGGGGCGGAGATGATCTTGGCGATGTGCTCGAGCTTCTACGACCAGTCGGGAATGGAGAAAGATTTGGACGAAGATGAAAGGAGGAAATTCAAGCAGATAATCCAGGGGATGGGGGCGAGTGGCCTGAGCTGCATCGCTTTTGCTCATAAACAATCCTGCGCAGAATCCTGCGCAGAAGCGATCAGAAAAGGAAAATACAATAACAAGATCCAAAAGGACAGCCGGACATTACTGGGACTTGTTGGTATTATTGAACTGTGCCGTCCTGGTGTGGATCGTGCGGTCCAAGCTTTTCGGGACGCTGCAGTGAATGTCAAGATGATTACAGGAGACAACATCTTTGCTGCTAAGGCCATCGCCGAAGAGTGCGAGATTCTCAGGCCCAAGGATGATGCCTCCGATGAAGCCATCATGACAGGGGCTGATTTCCGCAACTACTCGATTGAGAAGAGGCTTGAAGAAGTTGAGAAAATCCGGGTCATGGCGAGATCCTCCTCTTCTGATAAGCTCCTCATGGTTCAATCCCTAAAGAAGAAAGGCCATGTGGTCGCCTTCGTAGGGGACGGCATGAACGATGCTCGGGCCCTCAAGGCAGCCCACATTGGGGTCTCAATGGGCATCCAAGGCATTGAGGTTGCCGAAGAGAGCTCGGACATTGTCATCCACAGCGACAACTTCTTCTCTGTGGCGGAGGTGCTGCGTTGGGGTCGATGCATCTATGATAACATCCAGAAGTTCATCGAGTTCAAGCTCACAGTAAACGTTGTGGCCCTTTTGATCAACTTTGTGGCCGCAATCTTCTCCCGTGACGTCCCTTTGACAACCATCCAGCTCTTATGGGTGAACCTGATTGTGGACACGCTTGGTGCCTTCGCCCTGTCCACAAACCTATCCACAGAGCAGACCAGGGAGGTCATGAAAAAGCCCCCGGTGGGCTGGACCGAGCCGCTCATAACAAACGTCATGTGGAGGAATCTAGTGGGACAAGCAATTTACCAAGTGGCCGTCCTCCTCACTCTACAATTCAAGGGAGAATCGATCTTCAGCGTGGACGAGGCGGTGAAGCGGACGATGATATTTAACGCGTTCGTCCTATGCCAGGTCTTCAACGAGTTCAACGCGAGGAAGCTCGCGATGATGAACATATTTGAGGGCATTCACAAGAACAAGCTGCTCCTAGGAATCATCTTCATGACGGTGGCCCTCCAGGTGGGAATGGTCGAGTTCCTGAGGCAGTTCATGGTGACGAAGCGGTTGAGCTGGGGACAATGGGGTGCATGTTTCGGGATCGCAGCTGCGTCTTGGCCTATTGCTTGGGTTGTCAGGTGCATTCCAGTCCCTCATACACCAATCTCACAGCTAATTGAGAAAATTATACAGAGAACAATAATTAGGTTCAAGAACGCCCATTGTTTTTAACTCAATTATTCTTAATGTACTGTTGTATTGAATTTCTCTTGACACAGCGTGATTTTTTTTTTTTTTTTTTTTTTTTTTTGGGTCCTTTGACCCAGAAAAAAATGCACAATGAATCGATGTAATTTTTCCAATTCAAAGAAAGCATTCATTCAGAAAATAAGAAATGAGACAAGAGACCTTAATATAGCCAAGAACGTGAATAACAAAATTGTGAGAAAAATGTGGAAGCACAAATAGAATGAATCAGTACGATTTAGTTTTTTTTTTGGGTAAAGGGTAATGATATATTGAACTTTAACCAACAAATATACAAGATCCGGCACCACAAAACTTGCACTTAACAAGACACAAACGTCTCATCGAGTGAAGGGGCGCCGGACACAAAACACCGCAAAGCAGTCAACTCAAGCAAGGGCTGAAACAGGAAGCCCAAGAAAACAGCTACGCAGGGCCGAGACAACAAACTAAAAAAGACAGACTAAACAAAAGGCCATGCAGGGCCATGAAGAACAACCTCCTATTTCTCTGAAAATAGACGGGTCAATCTTCCACTTTTTTTGAAAGTTAAATCTTTATCCTTCACAACTTTAATAAGATGCTTCTTGATAGCCGCAACCACAACCGGATGCTCTCTAAAGAGGATGTCGTTTCTATACTTCCAAATGAGATGGCATAGAGCTCCAAAAGAGAAATGACCAATGGCGTGATAGAAATCCTTACCTGAGAGGAATCTCATCGCCCACTGAAGATTTTTTGTCCAAGTCCCATTTCTCCATGGGAGGTTGCACCTAGCCGCCCAAAAGTAAGCGATACTAGCCGTGATGCAGCAACCAAAGAAGAGGTGGTCAATAGAATCCGGTGTGAGCTTGCAAAAGACACATACTCACTCTCAATTCTCCCATAAGACATAAGAAAAGCTTGGGTAGGAAGCCAGTTCTTAATGATCAGCCAGAGATTGAATTGGTATCTCGTAGTGATGGCCTTGTTCCAAATAAAGGGTGACCACACAACCTTGTCTTTTCTTCTTCTGAGTATATGCCAAGCTAAGGCAACTGAGAAGACACCGGAAGGATTATCCCTCCATATAAATCTATTCGGAACCCTTGTGAGAACCGGAAGGGGTTGGTTCCAGGAATCCATCAATGACCTGAAGTCCTGACCCGCCAAAGAAAAAAGGTCTGCAACAATTGCATACCAAGGCAGCCTCGAATCAGAGATAGTCTGCTCTGAACAAATAAGATCCAGCGGACCTCTCTGATGCCAATAGTCAAACCAAAGTGATGTCCCCTGGCCATCTCCAATCTTCCAGTGGAAAATGAGGTGGAATTCAGATCTCAGGTGGAGGATCCTCTTCCAAGCCCACGAGCAGTTGCCCAGCGTCTTAGCCACCCAGAAGTTTGTCTTTCCCAGAAAAGTAGAGTAAATCCATTTGCACCAAAGAGACTCCTTATCCGTGAAGAGGATCCATATGTGCTTGAGCATCGCCGCCTTATTGTACTCTCGCAAACTCCGAATCCCAAGACCCCCTTCTTCCCTTGGGAGACAAACATCCTCCCAGGAAACCTTAGCTCCTCCCTTGCCAAGGCTAGGCCCCTTTCATAAGAACTATCTAAAAATCTGCTCGATACGATCCAGGACTACTATGGGAATAATGAACACACTAGCCCAATAGGCTTGGATTGCATGGAGCACTAACCTTATGAGCTGAACTCTCCCTGTAAAAGAGAGAAATCGATGGGTCCAGGCTTGCACTCTAGCCATTATGCGATCGACTAGAGCTACACAATCCACCTTGCCAAGTCTCGAGGACATAATAGGCGCTTCTAGATAAAATACCGGCAATTTTCCTTCCGCAAAACCGAGGGTATCATTTATCTGACTTCTCAAGTCATCCGATCCCCCTGCAAGAAATACCTCACTTTTGTTATTGTTCGGCTTGAGTCCACTCCATTTCGGGAAGGTATCCAGCCCATCCTTCAACAGCAGGATGGAGGCCATATCTGCACGGTAAAAGAGGAAGACATCATCTGTGAAGAAAAGATGAGATAACCGAGTGGCCTTGCACCTCCAAGAGAACTTGAAGCTCGGCTGCTCCACACGAGAAGTAAGGATCCCTGAGAAGACTTCAATAACCAAGGTGAAAAGATAAGGAGACATGGGGTCACCCTGTCAAAGGCCACGGCTACTAGGGAAGAATCCATGGAGATCCCCATTCAAGGAGATAGAAAACATAGGAGTACGAACGCATATCATGATAAGACAAATGAAATGGTCTAGGAACCGAAAGGCACGAAGAACCAATTCAAGGAAATCCCAATCCACCGTATCATATGCTTTCTGAAAGTCTACCTTCACTGCACATTTGGGGAGATAAGGCTGTAGGTGAAAGCCAGCAAATAACTCCTGGGCCAAGAGAATATCATCCCTAATTCGCCGACCCTTAACCAACGCATTCTGAGAAGGGCTTATGGCATCTTGAAGCACCAAGGCGATGTGGTTGGCCAATACCTTGGTAATACATTTGTAGATCGTATTGCAGCAAGCAATGGGCCTATAATCATTTACTGAGGCAACATTAGGAATCTTAGGGATCAACACCAGGATGGTGGAATTAATCTCCCTTAACAGTCTCCCCGTAACAAAGAAATCTTTAATTGCTTCAACCGTCAAAGGCCCAATAAGATCCCAGTTACTCTTGAAAAATTTGACACCAAACCCATCCGGCCCCGGGGCCTTCCCATGCGCTAGAGAAAAGATAGTGTCCTTAATTTCCGCCTCCGAAAAGAAATGGCCAATAGAAGCGATATGATCCTTTGAGAGCAAACGTCAAATAGCTTGCTGAAGGTCTTCGAAAGCCGGTCTAATAGGAGGAGATCAAGATGCAAATAACTCCTTAAAGTGAGCGACAAACGTATCCTGAACAAGGCTCGGTTCAGAGACAAGGTCGCCATTCCTATCAAGAACCGATATAATCCTATTTCTCAGCTACCTTGAAGTCACAGAGTGATAAAAGTACTTAATGTTTTTATCACCCATCTCAAGCCAACGGATTCTGGATTTCTATCTGAAGAAAGCCTCCTCCTAACTCCTTAACTCAATGGAAGTCCTACGATGACTTTTTTCTAGCTCCGCAAAGAGGACATTGGTCTGGTCGTGCTGAAGGTCCACTTGAGCTAGTCTAAGAGCATTTCTGGATTGAGCCACCCTCTCGGACAGGTTAGAAAAAGAGTTTATTCAGTTGCTTAAGATGCCCCTTGAGCGCTTTCAATTTGGTAACCAGCCTGAAGATAGGTACTCCATCACTCAGGGCCTCCCATACATGGGTAAGAATATCTTGAAAAGATGGGTGCTCCATCCAGAAATTAAAGAATTTGAAGGGCTTTCTTCGAAGAACTGGCTGGATCACCTTGACCACCATAGGAGAGTGGTCTGAAATATCGGATGGTAAAAAGGAAGCTTCTGAGTAAGAGAAATGCAAGGTCTAGAGAGTGTTAACTAGAACCCGATCGATCTTCCTTGCTTTCCGATTAGTCCCCGAAGGCGTCGACCAAGTAAACCTAAGTCCAACATATCTCAAGTCCTAAAACTCTGCTTGATGTAGACATTGATTAAACTCATCAAAAGAGGGCGGCCAGGTATTAGAACCCCTTAGCCTATCAGATGGGTCTCTTAAGGAGTTGAAGTCACCCGCCACCATCCAAGGTAAGTCGAAAATACAAGAACTCATCCTGATCAAATCCACCCAAAGAGGTCTCCGAGAAACAAAAGAATTCTGAGCATAGACTACCGAGATACAACAACAAGAACCCGTCGAAATCAGTCTGACTCTTCCATGAATAACCTGATCATTGGAGGATATCACCTCAAAGCAGACCAGCGAAGGGTCCCAGCTGATCCACACCCTGCCCCCGGAGAAGAATCATAGTTGGCAATCCACGTCCACCCCGATAATAGAACCAATGACAGAGAGTCAAAAATATATTCTGAGACCTTAGTCTCTAATAACCCGACCAAGCATAGGCCACTAGAGAGAGCCCACTTACGAACCTCAGCTCTCCTCAAAGGATCCAAGAGTCCTCTAACATTCCAATAACCGAAGTACATCTACAACTATGTACAAAGCTACTCTATACAACGAAGAGCGAAGGGTAGTAAGACCTACCTTTGTTTCTAAGGCTTGCGGCGCAAAGCTCCGAACGCCTTAACTGTCTCCACCGGCTCCGGGTTAGGGGCTAAGGAAGGCAACCTGTCTTGGATTGTCTCGACTGATGTAGCTGTCGAGAGAGGAGGCTGAAATGGCGATCCAGGGGAGGAGATATCATCATCATCCAAGGAGGAGATAGCCATTTCCGATCCCTTTCCACGGTCCTTTAGAGATGGGGCACAGGCAAGCCGGGACTCAGCCGTGAGGGAGAGCACAACTTTAGGGGGGCATTGGCACCCTTAGACCCCTTACGAGCAGAGGCGGAAAGAGGGGGAGCCACAATCGGCGGTCTGTCCCAAGAGGACTGGTTAGCAACCACGAGAGAGAGAGAGAGAGAGGGTTCACCTATCTTAGGGCCCTTATTCCTCTTCCTCTTGTTCTTCACCTTTCTCCAAGGTTGATCCTGCTCGAGCAGAGGAGTTGGAGTCGATTGAGGAGGGTCGCTGTCCTCTGCTAGAGGCGTTTGAACAGAATCCGAGGAGGGCTGAAGCCGAACCAGGTCTAACTCAGGCTGAGGTGGGATGGGGACATCTGCAACCCGAGGCGGAATAGGAGCAGTTTCTGGCCTGCTCACTACCTGTTCCAACGCAATAGCCGAAGGAGGAGTGGCCGCTCTCAGCGAAGCCGGAGCATCCACAACCGGCGGGGGGGAAATGACCGGCTGAGCAGGAGCGATCGAAGTCTACCTGGCCGGATGACGAACAGCCTGTCTAGTATGCGGGGTGCGCCTAGTGGGGTTTTCCTGGGGAGGAGAACGGCAGTTATGGCCAAAGATGTTGCAATTCGAACATGCAATCAGGAACCATTCATATTCAATGTTAATGGACCGAGAAACACCCTTCAAGGTGACTTTGGCCGTCTCAACTCTTGGCCGATTAGCCGTGACCTCAACACAAATTCTCGTGAAGGAGAGCATCTTCATTTGATCGGTCCTATGATCAACATATAGCGGCTTCCCCACCGCACTCGCTATCGCGCTCATCGCCGGCACCATCCAACACTCAAGCGGCAAATTCCACAGGCGAATCCAAATGGGAATGGTGGATTGGTCTTCTCTCTTAAGGTTCATGAGAGGCTTCCATTGTTGAAGTATTAGCGGCACTCTAGCAATCGTTATCGATCTTTCTCCTAAACCCGGGGTCCGAGATTTGGAGGAAGAGGAATCCTCGATCGTTGGCGAAGATTTCCCAATTTGGAGCCCCATGTCTTCCTCAATGCTTGCTCCAACAAACCGAAAGGTAGCCTCCTTCTCCCAACCAGATATCCAACCAAGCAATCATGCCATGTCGGATCCATGGCATTGAGAGTTTCGTCCAGGAGGTTCACAACAGCTTCTCCATCCACAAAAGTGGGCGGAACAAACGACAAGTTAGAGCCTTTCATCGTCAACCAAGCCACATTTGCCTAAGAACGCACCGGGGCATCATGGTGACCAGTCGGGGGCTACGTTGGATGCTTGGAGACCGATCTCCTACGACTTCTTCCCCTGGATCGGTGCGGCCTTGAGGACGGTCCCTGCGGGCCTTTCAGCTTGCTGTTCGGATGAGGATATCCGGAAAAGGTGGCCATATCCACTCCTGGCTTAACCTAAGGCTGTGCATCCCCAAGAGAGGGGGACGGATGCCCCAAAGGGTCAATAGCCAATGGAAGGCTAGAAGGAGCGTTTCTAGCCAAAACAAATTCTGCAGACATTTCTACAAACACCGGGCCTCAACCGAAGAATCTGACCATCGTGCACCAGGGATCAAATCTACCAAGTTCCAGTCACCCTTACCCAATCCAGAGAAGCCAGCCAACACCACAAACGCAGCAAAAAACACACCCGCACAAAATCGAGCAGAACCGGTGCAGCAGTTATGAACAGATAAAGGAAGGATCGACTGACCTGGACTAAGTTCAGCGACACCCCTAGGCCTAGTGAAAGATCAATCTTGGACAGCAGAACCAGCAGAAAACCAGAAGAACACGAATCTAGAAGCTTGCTGCAACAGATCGCAAAAGCAGTTCGCAGAAGTTCGCGGAAACAAGGAAATCTGAAGCTGTAGGCCACGAAATGAGACGCCGTTCGGAGGGCCGGAAAAGGGATCCTATGCGACCACCTTGTCCAAAAATGAGGCCAAACAACCAACTAGAACCAGCAGAACACGAGAAGAACTCAATTCCAGAGGCTTGCTGCAGAAGTAGTTTGCAAGAGGCCACGAAAACAACGAAACTCAGTACGATTTAGTTCTTCGCTACGTCCCTCAATGTTGTTGTAACCATAGTTAATTCGTTACGCAAATGACCTCACCCTCTAGCTCAGCTCAAGCTATATGTAGATATTGTCTCTATTGGAAAAAAGTCGGCAAAAGAATCGACTAACCTTTTAATGCACAGCAAAAGCAATTACCAATCTACATAAAATTATCAGCGCACAATAAATGAATCTATAACTTCACGATGATTCAAATACAATCGGTGAATCACAAGAAAAGTATTGTATTTCTATAGTGTTCATGATAATTGTCTTCTCAAAGTAAAAACAGGAGCCTTTTGTGTGACATCCTGATTTTTCAAATCTGATTTCAATTGAATAAATCGGGCCTTTCGTTGACGTGTCTATAGTGCTATTATCTGAGCTGATCAATCATGAGATAACTAGACTATCTGGGAAAGTCATTAAGGGATTTTAACGCAAAAGATTTGAGAATTTGACCAAGAATAGACTGCTCGACCGTGCTAATTTGCAAGGGTCATTACAGCACACTTGAAAATCGATCAGAGATTAGAGATAGGTCAATTCGATCGAGATAGGTGATCGAATGTGGGTGATTCCACCTGATTGCAAAATTCTCATCGATCGGCACTAAATTGATTTTCTATCGTTTTGGATACCCGTGTCCGTATTTGAAACTTTGAGATTTTCATGACAATCAAGAGTCGCCAATGTGTCGAAGATGTACATTGTGACTCGAGACAAATCGATCACGGGTCAATTGTACCAAAAATTCCTAAAAGTTACCCGGTAGACTAAATCATGCTAAAAGCACGTCGGATTGAAAATAACCGCAAATTTAAACCCGATTTCAGAAATTAAAAGTTTTGAGGTGTCATGATCTATTTGAGGAACGTCGACTCATTCTTTCAAAATTTTTTAGAGATTCCGGGATTTTTGGGGAAAATCGATACGGACGTTGTGGAAAATAAGCGGAAATTCAGATGGGCTAAATTGATGGAAATTGGAACTTCCAAGCCAAGCCTTTGAGTGTTGAGGACTTGCAGAAATTTGTACGGGTTTTTTCTTCGATAAAATTGGACATCGATTTGGATAATCGATGAAGAAATTCAAGAGAATTTAAGTGAAATTCGGAGCTTTACAAAGGGGCAGCAATTTTGGCTTTACAATTTGTTAATTCATGGAATTATCAAGTGGAAAGAAATGGGGGACATGCAATCAATGTAATGGATTGAGTTGCTTTACTTTGGGACCCTCCTCCGGATGCTTCTCCGCACGCCAAGACCATCGCCTCTTCCTCCTCTTCGTGCGACATTCGTCGAGTGAAGACCGCATGCCACTTCTTTCCCTCTCTCTCTCTCTCTCTCTCTCTCTCTCTCTCTCTCTCTCACGGATCAACACAAGCCAGTAGCTACTTATTTTTCTTCTCCTTTACTTCGTTCATTCCATCTCCAATTTGCCCCATCCTTAAGCTGCCACAGACGTCGATCATGTGCTGCTTGTTTGGTCAACCCTCATCCCTCAAGATTCCTTTTTGTTGACCCATCTTCACGCCAGCTCGTGCTTCTCCACCAATCTTCAGCTCCCTGGACGCCAACACCTTGGTCAACAACGCCACTCATAGAGGCAAATTGTTGACCCCATCATTTCCCTTCTTCGGGGTTGCTTTGTCGTCCACCCATGATCCGCACGCTGCCTCCACCAGCAAGCTTTAGTCCACGTGGCCAGCTCTACTTCCTCCTTAGTCCACATGAGTTCCCCCAACCGAAGGAATTGTTGCTTCCTTCGACCAGCTCAAAGACGCCAGCTGCATCCTCTCCATATGTCTTCAATTTCTACCGCAGCCCCTCCACGAAGACAGCCCAAGTCAGCAAAGTTCACGAGCCCATTTTCTATCAATTCCGTTTCTTTTCTTCAGCCCATAAATTTAGCATCTGCAGCCTAGTGAAGTCCACGAGTAGCCTGCAACAACCAGCCCGCAGCAAGCCCAAGAGTTCTACAATCTAGTGAATTTCAGCCCATAAGAAATCAGCCCTAGTCCAGTAGCCCATCTTAAAGTTAGCTCAGTCCAGTGAAGCCCGGCTCGTTTTAGCAACAAATCTCAGTTGGGCTGAGATTTGTTGGGCTAAGTTTAGGCCGGCCCAAGTTTTTCGACACCGCCAAAAATTTCGATTTTAGCCGCCGTCAAGTCATCGTCACGGTGAACCGGTTTCCGTAATTAACTGGTGAGTTTATACTCTAAACTCTACTTAGTAGGCTAATGACGTTTAAGGGGTGTTTAGATTTATTTTATTAGGAATTAGGTAGTTAGTTAGATTAAATTAGAAATGCAATTATTTAATTGAGCATGTTAGGTGATTAGCATGGTTTAGCTAATGCCTAAATAAATTATACTATTTATCTAGAAGGGTTCGGGAATTTTCTAGGTCCATATTGGTTATTAATTTAATGATTCTGGCTTAGGTTAGTATTTTTAGAATTTAAATTGATTTATTTAATTAATTTTGGTAATTATTTAATTATTATTTTTTTAGGAAATTATATCGGGAGAGCCGCTCGATAGAATTTCGAGCTGATCGTAGTGATGTGTTTAGTTTTTGCAATTGAATGTTGTATTATTGAATTGAGTAATGATTGTGACATATTGGTATTAAAATTGGAAAATGCCAAGTGTCGAGTGTTGACACCAAATCAGCTTAGGTGAGCAATATAGATCTATAACAGCTTTGGGAAGCATTAACATTATTATAGATCTCTAGTAGCTTTGGTGAGCAATGGCAAACAATAATGCTTTAGTAGTTTCAGTGAACACTTTAGACATCAGCTTCGGTGAGCACTTGTTATTTAGCAGCTCGATGAGCATTATTTGATCTAGCAGTTTTTGTAAGCAAATTTTAGATATCAGCTTTGGGGAGCAATGATATATGAGTATATCTATTTCAGCTTAAGCGAGCAGTGTTCAAATCGACTAATTAATGGTAGATTTGAATTGAATTGTTTAATTGAGTATTTGAACTGACCTGCAGGGTAGAACTGAGGCGAGGTAAGTCCTCTATGCTAAGTGTATGATTGTGTGGTTAGGACACTTCTTGGCGTATTTCCCTCATAATTGGGATTTAGAGCTTAGACTCACTAAGATTATATATTACCCCATTGTGGGACAACATTTTCAGGGTTGTTAAGTGGAGGACTTGGAGTTGAGAGGAGGTGATTGGAAGCGTAGGTCAATTAGGACCACTTCTTTTTGGAAAGCCAGTCTTTTGTAGTCTTTTGGCCGTAGACTTTTGTATATGACTCAGCGTATATATAAAAGCATGTTTATTTGTGAATTCGTATCTTGCTTTTCCATCCTGAGATGATTACTATCGGGGGATTTTTTTTCGCTTCCGCATGTGCAATAAAATGGAAAGGGTCAACGACTAGTCTTGGGAAGTCGCAAATTATTATCGACCAGAAAGGGATGGGCGCGCATTCGAGGATCGAGGCGTGACACCCCATTTTTATGGCATCAGAACGAAGTTTGTATTTGGAGTGATAATTTGTGATGAATTCTTGGAATAATTAGTAGGAGTGGCTTTTGTATTATGCTGATGCATGTGACTGATACCTGTTTGGTAAATTGATTGAGAAATCACTCAGTTTCTAATTCGGTATGGAATTGGAAGCAGGTGTTGTAGAACATCTATAGTATGATTGATCAGGAGCTGAAAACTCCTAGGCAGAGGACCTTATCCTCAATGACTCGGGCTAGAACGCCGACAAGAGGCAGTGCCTGAGGCAACCGAGGTAGAGCGCAGGCTGAGGCCAGCGCAAGTGGTGTAGCACCACCGCCAGTCTCACCGGTTGATGCCAGGATAGCAGCCCCTGGTGATCCCAGATTCAAAGGGATCATGCAGGTGCTCCAAACTATTGGTAATTTGATGGGCCAGCAGGCCTAGAACCAAGTTGCCGCAGCTGCTGCAAAGACAAGCTAAAGTTCCAAAAGGGAATGTAGTTGTAGACAGACCGATTCATAAGCTCATTGAGCATTTCTTGAAGTTGCAACCACCAAAGTTTACTGGGGTAGGAGATCCTGAGGCTACGATCCATTGGATCAAAAAAATTGGAAAAAACATTTGAGCTACTAAAGTGCTCTGAAGAAGAGAAGGTTACCCTTGCGTGTATCAGATGCAGGAGGTTGCAAGTACTTGGTGGAGAGCCACCAGGAGAGAAGTATTCCCAGAAGGCATAGTCCTAGTGTGGAACATCTTTGTTAGAGCATTCAATGACAAGTACTTCTCCAACTACACCAAGCAATTAAAGATGGTGGAATTTTTGCGCCTCCGTCAAGGTCCAATGACTGTGGACTAGTACGAGGCAAAGTTTGCCGAGCTTTCTTCTATGTAGCACCGACACACGACACGCGACACGACACGACACAACACGCGACACGTTATTTCTCAAAAAATAGAGAATTTCGACACGTTCCAACACGTTAAATATTAAATAAATATTTTTATTTTTAATTAATTTGATTTAAATTCATAAATAATTAATTAAAAAAGAGCCTACAATGAATTTACACTAATAATATTAATAAATTAATTCATTAGAAATTTGAAAGACATAGTCATAATTAATACGTATCCATGTTTGGAAATTAGAATCAACTTATTTAAATAAATCTATGATTGTTTACAATGATCAAAATTTATTATCATTCAAAATTCAGTATTTTTATTTTTTTAAATTATTATTTATTTTTTCCGATTAAAACAAAGTTTCCCCCACTCCCAAATTTATTTCAATTTTTTCCCTCCCTCCCCCACGAGAGACTATTCCCCCCTCCTAAATTTATTTCAATTTTTTTCCCTACCTTCCCACGTCGACTATTTCCCCCCACCCCAAATTTATTTCACTTTTTCCCCTCCCCCACCCACGTGACAGGCTGTCACCCCATTGAGTTTCCAAAACCCTAGCTGCCGAAACACTTTTTACCCCTCGCCGCACGACCTCGCAACCCCTTCCTCCCCTCACTTTTTTCCCCTCACCGCACAATCTTCCTCTCGATCCATCTCCATCTCCTTGCCGGACGACCTCCATATGACCCCCTTCCTCTCCTCCTCCTCCGCCTCGCCTTCGGCCCTTCCTCACTTGCAGTTGCAGCCTCGTCGCCGATCCCGTAGCATCACTGTGGCCACCCTCACCTCAGTCTCTACGGCCGCCCTTGCTTCGGCCTCTACTCTTTCTCTGGCGCCTCAGTCTCTACTCTTTCTCTAGTGGTTTCTCGCCGTCACGGGCTCCCTGTCGCTCGCGGCCTCGTCTCTCCTCCCTCGCCCTCGCTTCCATCCAACATGCATGTCGAGATGAGTCGAAAAAAGTTGACTACGTGTCGGAAAACTCGACACGTGTTGACCGCGTGTCTGAGCGTGTCGACGTGTCTGACACGCTCCGACATGCGTCGGACACGACACGGAAGCACGAACAACGTGTCCGTGCTTCATAGGCTTTCATAGTATGCTCCTAGGTTGATCCAGGATCCCGAGGAGAAGGCAATGAGGTTTATAGATGGCCTCCAACTAGAATTGAAAGATCCGCTGGTGCCATTGGATATAAAGAACTATAATGAGCTCTATGGACGAGCTCAGTTGATTGAGAAAAATCTGAATGAATGAGCCACCGCATCTGGATCGCGGTTTGGTTCGAACCAAGATAGAAATCGATTTGGAAAAAGATTGATGATTGGAGAAAGATACCCTGTCCCACCCAACAGGAAGGGTGTGATAGGAAAACTGGTGTAGAGATAGAATGATGTGTGTTGTTTTGCGGAAGACGACAAGGGTCAGCTCCATGCCTCTTAAGGATGGGTGCTTGTTTCAAATGTGGCCAGCAGGGTCACTTGGCCAAAGATTGTCCCAGAAGGCCGAGGGGACCACTGCAATTACCGCCACCACCACAGATGAATCAGAACCGACGACTCCCACCACCGATTGTACAGCAAGGTGGATTGATCCGACCTCCAGCTCAAGGATAGACATATGCCATCACCAGAGGACATGACAAAGGGAAAGCACCACAGATAGAACACCAATAAGATAGTGAAGGGGACAGGAACAAACTGACCATGCACTGATTAGAGGAAGAATGTTTTTGGGGTGATTTTATCAAAGTAGCACGGTGGAATTTTGGTTAAGGTTGTAGAATTTCAGTTGTAGTAATAAAGCTATAGAAAGAAGAATCACTGTCTCTAGTTGTACTTGACTAGTTACTTATGTATAACTTTGATGTTATATATAAAAAGAGTTGGCTCAAGGAGCATCTTGTGGTAATGAATTGCTAGCATAAGGTAATACAGTTTGAACTATTGACGGATGAAAGTTTCGAATTTATCGAAAGTCAAGGAGGACCCTCAATCCCTTGTATTTCGTCAATTAAGACAACCAGGTTCTAGACGTAGGTTGTCAAATTTAATTGGCAACTATAGTGGATGCGTTAGTTGAGGAACCGAATATGGAGAATGTGGCCGTGGTACAAAAGTTTTCTGAGGTGTTTCCTAAAGAATTGCCAGGTCTGCCACCAGAAAGAGAAATAGAGTTTGTAATTGAGTTAGCCCCCGGGACAGAGCCAATCTCTAAGGCTCCTTACCGGATGACTTTATCAAAATTGAAAGAACTAAATGTGCATATGCAAGAATTATTGAATAAAGGATTCATACATCCCAATGCATCACCTTGGGGAGCACTAGTTCTGTTCGTGAAAAAGAAAGATGGTTCATTATGCCTGTGCATTGACCATTAACAACTCAATCAGGTGACGATCAAGAATAAGTATCTACTACCGAGGATCGATAACTTGTTTGATCAGTTACAAGAAGCATCAATATTTTCAAAGATGGACTTGAGGGTGGGATATCATCAGCTGAGGATAAAAAAAGAAGACATTCCAAAGTCAGCATTTCGTACTCGATATGGCCATTATGAGTTCACTATAATCCCGTTTGGATTGACGAATGCTCCAGCTACTTTCATGGATCTAATGAACTGAGTGTTCAAAGAATACTTAGATCAATTTGTGATCGTATTCATCGATGATATCCTGGTGTACTCTAGAAGTCCAGAGAAACATGAAGGACATTTGAGACTAGTACTGTAGACTCTAAGGACTCATGAGCTATATGCCAAGTTTAGCAAGTGCGAGTTTTGGTTGACTCGTGTTGCTTTCCTAGGTCACGTGATTTCAGGAGAAAGAATCTCGATGGACCCAAGTAAGATAGAAGCAATGATCAATTGGCCAAGACCGACAACCGTGATAGAGATCAGAAGTTTTCTGGGTTTAGCAGGATATTACAGAAGGTTCGTAGAAGGGTTTTCAGCATTAGCGTCGCCTGTGACTCAACTCCTAAAGAAGGAAGAAAAGTTTGTCTAGACAGACAAGTGCGAGCGTAGTTTCCAAGAGCTTAAGGAAAAGCTGACTATCGCACTTATGCTGACCATACCATCTGGTCCTGGAGGGTATGAGATCTACAGTGATGCGTCATTCAAAGGACTGGGTTGCATGTTGATGCAACATGGCAGAGTTGTTGCATACGCGTCCTGTTAGTTGAGACCTCATGAGCAGAATTACCTGACGCATGACTTAGAACTCGCAGCAATCATTTTCGCTCTGGAAATTTGGAGACATTACTTGTGCGGAGAAAAATTCAAGATCTTCACTGACCATCAAAGTCTCAAGTATCTATTCTCTCAAAATGAGTTGAATGTGAGACAGTGTCGTTGGATGGGACTCTTAAAGGACTATGATTGTGATATTTTGTATCACCCCGGAAAAGCGAACAAGGTCGCTGATGCACTAAGTCAAAAGTCCTCAGTTGCACAGATGGTACTTAAGGAATGGACTTTAATCGAGAAGGCTAGAGATTTGGTTTTCAAATTTGAGGTAGGCCACCTTTCAAATCTTATGGCCACCCTTAAAATTGAGCTGGAAGTACATATCAAAAACAACACTCTTCAGTGGATAGATCCAGAGATTCAGAAGATTCTGCAAGAGAATACAGAAAAGAAGAATGCTAACTTTCAGATTGTTGAGGATAGAACACTGAGGTTCTAAGGACGATTATGTGTACCTGACGATGTAGAGCTTAGACAGGAGATTTTATCAAAGGCTCATCGTAGCAGTTATAGCATTCATCCTAGCAGTATGAAGATGTATCAAAATTTGCGTTAACATCATTGGTGGTCTGGTATGAAGGCGGACATCGCTAAGCATGTCGCAAAATGTCTGACCTGTCAACAAGTAAAGGCATAGCATTGCAAGCTAGGAGGACTTCTGCAACCTCTCACGATCCCAGAATGGAAATGGGAGCATGTCACAATGGACTTCGTGACTGAACTACTAAGGAATCAAAGAGGAAATGATTCAATTTGGGTAGTGGTCGATAGATTGACGAAGGCGGCTCACTTCATTGCAATACGAAAGGACCTTTGTTTGGATAGACATGCAGATTTGTATGTGCGTCAGGTGGTTCGTATGCATGGAGTGCCGGTCACGATAACTTCAGACAGAGACCCGAGGTCCACAGCCATCTTTTGGAAAAGCTTGTAGAGTCCTTTGGGTACGAAGCTGCAATACAGTACGACCTATCATCCACAAACGGATGGCTAGTTTGAGAGGAATATTCAAACCCTTAAAGACATGCTGCGAGCTTGCATACTGGATTTTAAAGGGAGTTGGGAAGAGCAGCTTCATCTCATTGAATTCACCTACAACAACAGTTATCAGCAGAGTATTTGGATGGCTCCTTTCGAAGCATTGTATGGCCGAGCGTGCAGAACACCAGTGTATTGGGATGAAGTTAGGGAAAGGAAGATAATAGGCCCAGCGTTGATTCAGTAGTCAGTAGATGCCATGACAGTGATCAGAGGCAAATTAAAGACAGCATAGAGCAGGCAGAAAAGTTATGTAGATAAACATCGAAGGTTTTTAGAGTTCCAAGTTGGTTATCACAAATGAGAGGAACTTCGCGCTTTTGTAAGAAAGGCAAACTGAGTCTGAGGTACGTAGGTCCGTTTGAGATTCTTGAAAGAATCAGGAACCTAGCGTATCGTCTTGCATTGCCGCCAAGATTGGTCTAAGTGCATGACATTTTTCACGTGTCGATGTTAAAGAAATACAAGCTTGACCTGACCCACATGCTCAATTTCGAGAAATTGGACGTGGATGACCATGTTTCATATGTTGAAAGCCCAATTCAGATTGTCGATCGTAAAGAGCAAGTTCTGCGTACAATGACCATCCCGTTGGCCAAAGTGGTCTGGCAACACCATGGTATAGAAAGAGCGACATGGGAGACTGAGGAGTTAATGAGAGAATTGTATCCCCACCTTTTTGATCAAGTCTTGTAATGGTTTAAATTTTGATGAAGAAATTTTTATAAGAGAGGAAGAGTTGTGACATCCTGATTTTTCAAATCTGATTTCAATTGAATAAATCGGGCCTTTCATTGATGCGCATCTATATTGCTATTCTTTGCGCTGATCACTCGTGAGATAACTAGACTATCTGGAAAAGTCATTAAGGGATTTTAACGCAAAAGACTTGGGAATTCAACCAGGAATCGACTGCTTGACCGTGCTAATTTGCAATGGTCATTACAGCACACTTCAAAATCGATCAGAGATCAGAGATAGGTCGATTCAACTGAGATAGGTGATCAGAATGTGGGTGATTCCACCTAATTGCAAAATTCTCATCGATCGGCACTGAATTAATTTTCCATCATTTCGGGTACCCTGTGTCCATATTTGAAACCTTAAGATTTTCACAATAATTGAGAGTCGCCAATGTGTCGAAGATGTACATTGTGACTCAAGACAAATCGATCACGGGTCAAAAGTTACCCGGTAGACTAGGTCACACTAAAAGCGCACCGGATTGAAAATAACCGCGAATTTGAACCCGATTTTAGAAATTGAAAGTTCTGAGGTGTCACAATCTATTTTAGGAACGTCGACTCATTCTCCGAAAATTTTTCAGAGATTCTGGGGTTTTTGTGGAAAATCGATACAAACGTTGCGCAAAATCAGCGGAAATTCAGATGGGCTAAATTGATGGAAATTGGAACTTCCAAGCCGAGGCTTTGAGTGTTGAGGACTTGCAGAAATTTGTACGGGCTTTTTCCTCGATGAAATTGGACCTCGATTTGGAGAATCGATGAAGAAATTCAAGAGAATTTAAGTGAAATTCATATCTTTACAAAGGGGCAGCAATTTTGGCTTTACAATTTGTTAATTCATGGAATTATCAAGTGGAAAAAAATTGGGGACATGCAATCAATGTAATGGATTGAGTTGCTTTACTTTGGGACCCTCTATCGGCTACTTCTCCCGCGTGCCAAGACCACTGCCTCTTCCTCCTCTTCGTGCGACGTTCGTCTAAGCTGAAAACCGCACACCACTTCTTTCCTCCCTCTCTCTCTCTCTCTCTCTCTCTCTCTCTCTTAGATCAACACAGGACAGCAGCTACTCATTTTTCTTCTCCTTTACTTAGTTCATTCCATCTCTAATTTCCCCCATCCTTAAGCTGCCACACACATCCACCATGTGCTGCTTGTTTGGTCAACCCTCATCCCTCAAGATTCCTTTTTGTTGACCCATCTTCATGCCAGCTCGTGCTTCTCCACCGATCTTCAACTCCCTGGACCCCAGCACCTTGGTCAACAACGCCACTCGCAGAGGCAAATTGTTGACCCCATCATTTCCCTTCTTCGACGTTGCTTCGTCGTCCACCCATGATCCGCATGCTGCCTCCACCAGCAAGCTTCAGTCCACATGGCCAGCTCCACTTCTTCTTCAGTCCGCGTGAGTTCCCTTAACCAAAGTAGTTGTTGCTTCCTTCGGCCAGCTTGAAGACGCCAGCTGCATCCTCTCCATGTGTCTTCAATTTCTGCCACAGCCCATCCACGAAGACAGCCCAAGTCAGCAAAGTTCACGAGCCCATCTTCTATGCAGTTCCGTTTCTTTTCTTCAGCCTATAAATTCGGCATCTGCAGCCCAGTAAAGTCCATGAGTATCCTGCAACAACCAGCCCGCAGCTAGCCTAAGAGTCCTGCAATCCAGTGAATTTTGACCCATAAGAAATCAGCCCAAGTCCAGCAGCCCATCTTGAAGTCAGCTTAGTCTAATGAAGCCCAGCCTGTTTCAGCAACAAATCTCAATTGGGCTGATATTTGTTGGGCTAAGTTTAGGCCCAGCCCAAGTTTGTCGACGCCGCCGAAAATTTCAATTTCGGCCGCTGTCAAGTTGTCATCACTTTGAACCGGTTTCCGCAATTAATCGATGAGTTTATACTCTAAACTCTGTTTAGTATGCTAATGACATTTAAGGGGCATTTAGATTTATTTTATTAGGAATTAGGTGATTAGTTAGATTAAATTAGAAATGTAATTATTTAATTGAGCATGTTAGGTGGTTAGCATGGTTTAGCTAAGGCATAAATAAATTATACTGTTTATCTAGAAGGGTTCGGGAATTTTCCGAGTCCATATTGGTTATTAATTTAATGATTTTGGCCTAGGTTAGTATTGTTAGAATTTAAATTGATTTATTTAATTAATTTTGGTAATTATTTAATTATTAATTTTTTCAGAAATTATACCGGGAGAGCCGCTCGATAGAATTTCGAGCTGATTGCAGTGATGTGTTTAGTTTCTGCAATTGAATGATGTATTGTTGAATTAAGTGATGATTGTGATATATTGGTATTTAAATTGGAAAATGCCAAGTGTGGGGTATTGACACCGAAAGTGGTCTTTGAGCACCAAATCAGCTTAGGTGAGCAATATAGATCTATGACAGTTTTGGGAAGCATTAACATCATTATAGATCTGTAAAAGCTTTGGTGAGCAATGGCAAGCAATAATGCTTTAGTAGCTTCAGTGAGCACTTGTTATTTAGCAGCTCGGTGAGCATTATTTGATCTAGCAGCTTCGGTGAGCAAATTTTAGATATCGGTTTTGGGTAGCAATGATATATGAGTATATCTATTTCAGCTTAGACGAGCAGTGTTCGAATCGACTGATTGATAGTAGATTTGAATTGAATTGTTTAATTGAGTATTTGAACTGACCTACAGGGTAGAACTGAGGCGAGGTAAGTCCTCTATGCTAAGTGTGTGATTGTGTAATTATGACACTTCTAGGCGTATTTTCCTCCTAATTGGGATTTAGAGCTTAGACTCGTTGAGATCATATCTCACCCCATTGTGGGACAACATTTTCAAGGTTGTCAAGTGAAGGACTTGGAGCTGAGAGAAGGTGATCGAAAGCGTAGGTCAATTAAGACTGCTTCTTTTTGGAAGGCCAGTCTTTTGTAGTCTTTTGGCCATAGACTTTTGTACATAACTCAATGTATATATAAAACCATGTTTATTTGTGAATTTGTATCTTGCTTTTCTATCTCAAGATGATTACTGTCAGGAGATTTCTTTTGGCTTCCGCATGTGCAATAAAATGGAAAGGGTCGGCGACTCGTCCTGGAAAGTCGCAAATTATTATCGACTAGAGAGGGATGGGCGCGCGCTCGATGATCAGGGCATGGCATTTTGAGAGTAGAACCATTCTTTTTTATGAACCTTCTTTTCTATCTCACACACGCACATATATGTACATATATATTTACAGTTTTGCAGAAGTTATTTTATAAGTTTCCTTGAAAGATAACCCCTCACACCTTTTTAAAAGGTCACACATCCCCTCGACCACACCCCATCATGGACGATATTGACACCTAAATTTTACCTTTTTAACTTGAACTTAATCACATAAAAAATTAGGAATGAATGTCTAATCCTCAGCAAAAATAATTTGCATCGCATGTAGACATTGGGAACAGTAGCATCACTAGCACTAATCGTTGAATTTTTTGAGTTTTTCTATAAAACTATTAGTAAAGTTATTATTATTTTGTTCTTTTCCCATTTATAAGAGAGAGAGAGAGAGAGAGAGAGAGAGAGAGAGAATGCAAATAGGGTCGGGCCAGATCTGGGCCTACCGGCCCCCCTTTCCTTCCTTTTTTTTTTCTTTTTCCCCGAAGCCCAGCCCACTTATCTTTTCTTTCCCATGCAGCCCACCTCTTTTTTTTCATTTTTTCTTTCTTCTTTCTTTCTCCACGGTCCGACCCACCTCTTTTCTTCCTCAGCCCAGCCCGTTTGTTCCCTCTTCTTTCCCCTCTCCAACTCACCTTAGCCGCTGCCTTCGCGGCAACCAGGGAAAAGGACGTTGGTACAGTGTATAGAGGACAGCAGGGTGTGGAGGGCGTCTCGCGCGACACTGGTGAAAGTAAATGTCGTGCGGTACGGTCTGAGCTGGCACGGTCCTAGCGAGAGGCGAAGAGAGACAGGGGCATTTGAAAAGAGAGAGGAGCGTTCTATTTTTCAGGGGGTTCACTTTTGGCCAAGAGAGGGGGGAGAGATCGGAGAGCTCGGGAGAGTTTTGAACGAGTGAGAGAGAGAGAACCAGAGAGTGAGGGAGCTCGAGAGGGTGGTCGACCGTCACCAAATTCCATTCGTCAAATTCCATTCGTCAACCGCCATCCGCTGCAGCGCTCCCCCCCGAACCAAGTAGGTCTTGTGCGTAGCTTTTTGATTTGTGTCGAGTTGCGTTGCTTTGCCGAGGGTCTCGCTTCGAGAACACAGCGGGACGGCCAGCCATTGCTCAATCCATTTCGAGTTCACCCTCCCATTGCCACTGTCGAAGCCGAGTGGGGATCTCCTCATTTTAAACGCCCGTCCCCGTGAACCCCTGCTACTCCGCCCTATTTTGCTAGGATAGGATGCTGGGTTTTGTTCCTCCTGTAAGTCACACGCGTGCTAGGCTTCTACGGGCTAATGTGTTGATTTCGAATGCCCCTGATTTTCTCGTTTATTTTCGGCGATTTCGCGCTGATGTAATTTGCAAGATCCTGTCGTTTCCGCGTATTATATCCCAACAATTGGTATCAGAGCTTACAATCGCTCAATCGCTCAAGTGCTTCCCGCACCTAGATTTAACCCCAAACCCTAAGTGTATAAATAACACCTCGCTTGGGTATAAACTCACGGCACAAAAATTACCGCGCGACAAAGCTCTCTACGTACAGCTTCGCAAGGCTTCAAGATCTTGTGGATCTTCAAGCGGCGTGCACGTCTTCACGTACGTAGGACTTCGGCAGACGTTGAGTGGCACACACGAAAAAACCTACAATTCCTTATTCTTTGCTTTTATATGTGTGTGTGTGCCCAAGGTCAAAATTTTGACCTTGGGCCCCACCTTTCCTCTTTTTGATTTGGCGAAGCAGAAGACTTTATACATAAAAGGTTTTGGCTAGGAGAGCTTCACGCGTGGACTTGTTCCTCACGCCAAAAGAGACCTCTTCGTACAGGGACTTCATCGACAAAACAAATCTTGGAATATGATGTGTTTGCGCCCACGGTGGATAACATCTTTCAGCAACAATTCCGAAAAAAAGAATTCGTATACGAGTGCCCATTTATTTATTTTTATTTCCTCCTTTTGAAATTCTTTTGCAAGTCCAGCGAATTTCAAACTCGAGTCATAATTTAACAATAATCAGATCTTGAAGCCTCACGAAGCCGTATGTAGAGAGCTTTGTCGCGCAATAATTTTTGTGCCGTGAATTTATACCCAAGCGATGTGTTATTTATACACTTAGGGTTTGAGGTTAAATCTAGGTGCGGGAAACACTTGAGCGATTGAGTGATTGTAAACTCTGATTCTCCAATTTTAGTGGATTATTTGCTGCTGGCTCTCGCCATGGATGTAGGTACCGATATTCGGACCGAACCACGTAAATTTCTGGTGTCCTGATTTTCTCGTTTATTTCTCTGGCGATTTCGCGCTGACGTAATTTGCAAGATCCTGTCATTTCCGCATATTATATCCCAACAATTGGTATCAGAGCTTGGGGTTGGATTTCTTGATTATGATTTGGGGCTTTTGCTTGTCTGATTATTATCTGGAAATTCTATTATTGCAATTATGTCTGAGAGGAAATCTGAAATTGAGAAGTTTGATGGGAGAAATAACTTTGTGTTATGGAGCATCAAGATGCGGGCTTTGTTGACAACACAAAGTTCGGCCAAGGCACTAGATGGCGAAGATGAGTTGCCGATTATAATGAAAGCCTCAGAGAGGGTAGAGCTTATGCAAAAAGCAAAGAGTATAATCCTATTAAATTTGTCGGATGAGGTCTTATTAGAGGTTATTGAGGAAAAGGATGCCGCAGCATGGCTCATGGCTGCCCCCTATTCCCCCTCCAAAGGTTGATCACAGACGGGATTCGGAAGAGGAGGCCTCGGACTCCTCCGCGGATGAGGAAGACATTTCCTCCCTTGATTCGCTGTTTCAGCCTTCAACCTCGGCCACGACAAGTGTAGAGACCATCCAAGAGAGGCTGCTTGCTCTAGCTCCTGATCTGGAGCTAGCAGGGATCGTTGAAGCGTTAGGAGCCTCTCACCGCAAGTCTCAGAAACCAAGGTAGGCCTTGCCTCCTTTGTCTTACTTTGTGTAGAGGTAGAGCTTCTTGTAATAGTATATATATATGTATGTATGTATGTATTTTGATTTCTGGAATATTAGAGGTCTAATGGATCCTTTGAGGAGAGCCGAGGTTCATAAATTGGCTTAGTCTAACGGCCTCTGTTTGGTCGGTCTATTGGAGACCAAAGTCCCGGATTACCTTTTTGGCCCCTTGTCGTCGGGTCTTATGCCTGGATGGGCTTGGATTGCCAATTATGATTCTACTCACGGAAGGCAGAATTTAGGTTGGTTGGGACCCTTCGTTGGTTAATTTTGAAGTGATCTCTTCCAATGATCAGGTCATACACGGTAGAGTCAGGCATGTTTCGTTGGGCCTTTGTTGTTGCACCTCGGTCGTCTATGGCCAGCACTCTTTTGTTTCCAAGAGGCCTCTTTGGGCGGACTTGATCAGAATGAGTTCTTGCATCTACGACCTTCCTTGGATGGTGGCAGGAGATTTCAACGCCTTAAGAGAACCATCTGATCGGTTTGGAAGTTCTAATGCCTGGCCTTCCTTTTTTGATGAGTTTAATTAGTGTCTACGTCAGGCGGAGCTTGAAGATTTGAGATATGTGGGACTTCGATTCATGTGGTCGACATCTTCGGGGGCTAATCGGAAAACGAGGAAGATTGATTGGGTATTAGTAAACGCGTTATGGAGCCTGCACTTCTCTTATTCAAAAGCGTCTTTTCTGACTCCTGGTATTTCCGACCACTCCCCTATGGTAGTCAAGGTAACCAATCCAGTGTTGAGAAGGAAGCCCTTCAAATTCTTTATCTTCTGGATGGAGCATCCGTCATTTCAGGATATTGTTCGTCAAGTATGGGAGGCACCGGGAGGTGGTGTTCCCATGTATAGACTGGTTACCAAGCTGAAAGTTCTCAAGGGTCGTCTCAAATAGCTGAATAGGGATTCCTTCTCTAATCTGTTCGAGAGGGTTGCTCAATCCAGAAATGCTCTTAGGTTAGCGCAAGTGGACCTGCAGCAGGATCCGACCAACATCCTCTTGGCAGAGTTGGAAAAGAGTCATCGTAGGACCTTTATAGATTTGAGAAATCAGGAGGAGGCATTCTTTAGACAGAAGTCCAGAATCCATTGGCTCAAGAATGGTGATAAGAACATTAAATGCTTTCATCATTCATTAACTTCAAGGCATCTGAGGAATAGGATCATATCAGTTCTTGATAGGAATGGGAATCTTGTCACTAAGCTGAACCTTGTTCAGGACACATTTGTCACTTGCTTCAAAGAGCTGTTTGCGCCGCACAATCTTTCGCTTAGGTTGGCTTTGGAAGAGGTGCAGCAAGCTATCCGCTGTCCGCTCACAAAGGATCAAATTGCTTCTCTCACCTGCCCTTTTTTGGAGAAGGAAATCAAGGACACTATGTTCTCTCTAGCCCGTGGGAAGGCCTCGGGGCCGGATGGGTTTGGTGTCAAATTCTTCAAGAGTAATTGGGACCTTGTTAGACCGTTGGTCATTGAAACAACAAAGGATTTCTTTGTTACGGGGAGACTTCTAAGAGAGATTAATTCCATCATCTTGGTGTTGATTCCCAAGGTGCCTAATGCTACCTCAATAAATGATTACATGCCCATTGCTTGCTGCAACACGATCTATAAATGTATCACCATGGTCTTAACCAACCACGTAGCCGCAGCGCTTCAGGACACCATCAGCCATTCTCAGAATGCGTTTGTCAAAGGTCGATGGATTAGGGATAATATTCTCCTAGCTCAAGAGCTATTTGCTGGGTTCCATCTTCAGCCATTCGTTCCCAAATGTGCGGTGAAGGTGGATTTTCAGAAAGCTTACGATATGGTAGACTGGGACTTCCTAGAGTTGGTTCTGCATGCTTGTCGCTTCCTGGACCATCTTATTCGTCTTATCATGGTATGTGTGCACACACCTATGTTTTCTATCTCATTGAACGGGGACCTCCATTGATTCTTCCCGAGTAGCCAAGGCCTTCGATAGGGTGACCTAATGTCTCCTTATCTTTTCACCTTGGTTATGGAAGTCTTCTCAGGGATCCTATCTTCTCGTGCGGAGCAGTCAAGTTTTAAATTCTCCTGGAGGTGTAAGGCCATACAATTATCACACCTTTTCTTTGCAGATAATGTCTTTCTCTTTTGCCGCGCGGATATGGCCTCCACCTTGCTTCTGAAGGATGGGCTAGATACCTTCACAGCTTGGAGTGGATTGAAGCCGAACAATAGCAAAAGTGAAGTGTTTCTTTCAGGGGGCTCGGATGAATTGAGGTGTCAAATTAAGGACACCTTTGGATTCGTGGATGGAAAATTGCCGATGCGTTATCCAGGAGCTCCCATCATCTCCTTGAGGCTCGGTAAGGCGGACTGTGTATCCTTAGTTGATCGTATTACAGCGAGGGTGCAATCCTGGACTCACCGCTTTCTTTCCTTTACGAAGAGAGTTCAGCTTATAAGGTCAGTGCTCCATGCTATACAAGCTTATTGGGCTAGTGTCTTCGTTATTCCTATGGCAGTCTTAGATCTTATTGAGCAAATCCTTAGACAATTCCTGTGGAAGGGACCTTCCCTTGGGAAGGGAGGAGCAAAAGTGTCTTGGGAGGATGTGTCTCCCTAGGGATGAAGGAGGTATTGGAATTCGCAGTCTGCGAGAGTATAATAAGACTGCGATGCTTAAGCACATTTGGACCCTCTTCACTGATAAGGAATCCTTATGGTGCAAGTGGATCCACTCTACTTTTCTAAAGGGTGGGAGGAATTTCTGGGTGGTCAAGGCGCCGAGTTATTGTTCGTGGGCATGGAAGAAGATCCTCCAACTGAGATTCGAGTTTCGACTCACCTTCTACTGGAGGATTGTGATGGGCGAAGGGTCTCCCTTTGGTTTGACTACTAGCATCAGAGAGGTCCGCTGGAGACTATTTGTTCAGAGCAGACTATCTTAAATTTCGGGCTTCCTAGGTGTGCTACTGGTGCAGACCTATTCTCTCCGGCGGGTCAGGCTTTCAAAATAGTGTTACATTCTTGGAACCATTCACTCCCTCTTCTCTCTGAGGTCCTAGATAGATTTGTTTGGAGGGACAATCCATTCGGTCTCTTTATAGTCACCTCAGCTTGGCAGAGCTTCAGAAGAAGGAAAGCAAAGGTTGATTGGTCTTCCTTTATTTGGAGTGAGGCCATCACTCCGAGATACCAATTTAATCTCTGGCTGATCATAAAGAACCGTCTTCCTACCCAAGCTTTTCTTATGTCTTATGGGAGAATTGGGAGAGAAGTTTGTGCCTTTTGCAAGCTCACACTGGATTCTATTGACCACCTCTTCTTCGGATGCTGCATCACGGCTAGTATAGCTTACTTTTGGGCGGCCAAGTGTAACCTTCCTTAGAGGAATAAGACTTGGATGGAAAATCTCCAATGGGCTATGAAATTTCTCTCAGGTAAGGATTTCTATCATTCCATTGGGCGCTTCTCTTTTGGTTCTCTATGCTATCTTATTTGGAAGTATAGAAACGACATTCTCTTTAGAGAGCATCCGGTTGTGGTTGCGGTTGTCAAGAAGCATCTCATTAAAGTTGTTAAGGATAAAGCCTTAACCTTCAGAAACGTGGAAGATTGTCCAAGAAATAGGAGGTTACAACGGAACTGGGACCTTGACCCGTCTATTTTCAGTGCTCCTATGGCGATCGCCTAATACTCCTCTTCCTGTCGTGTGAGGGCCATCCCTCGCCTTCATCGCCTTCCCTAGTGTTTTCTTTTCTCTTAGTTCTGTTTGTTGTTTGGTAGCTTCGTCTTCCTGGTCCTGCATGGCCTTTCCGTTGGTTAGTTTGGTTGTTTTGTTTGGTGGGGTGTCTCGGCCCTGCGTGGTCGTCTCTTTTGGGCTGCTTGTTTGCCCCTGTTTGCTTTGACCGCTTTGCGGTGCACTTTTGTCTCTAGCGCCATTTCACTTGATTAGACGTTCTGTGTCTTGTTGAGTGCAAGTTTTGTGGTGCCCGAGCTTGTAAATTTGTTGGTTAAAGCTCAATATATTATTACCCTTTACCAAAAAAAAAAAGGATGTCACAGCATTATGGGCAAAACTTCAAGCACTCTATGTGAAGAAAGGTTTGAACAATCGCTTGTATATGCTAAAGAAGATGTTTCAATTTAGATATACTGAAGGTACGTCTATCAGAACCCACCTAGATGAATTTAATAAACTCATGTTGGATCTGAAGAACGTCGGTAAGATACTTGATGATGAAGAACATGGCATGATATTGTTAGCCTCTTTACCAGAGTCATGGGAGCACTTTACTGATTCGTTATTGCAGGGGTGTACTACAATTATCTCAGAAGAGGTAAAGTCCGCCTTATTCTCTAAGGAGTGGCAGAGAAAGTTGCGAGATGACGGTCTGGCGAAAGGAGCAGCACAAGCACTGACGATTCGAGGTAGAGAACAACATCGAGAGCTTAGTAGCGATAGAAGTAAAAGCAGATCAAAATCATGCAATAGAAAGTCCAAGGGACGCGTGAAGTGCTTTGAGTGTCACGAGGAGGGGCACATCAGGAGAGATTGTCCAAAGTGGAGAAATAAAGTTAATAACCAGAATGCTACAAGAAGTGTGGCAAACGTTGCTGAGGGGAGTAATAAGGATGTAGAAGCTATCTTATGTGTGACTGCTACTTCGTCAGGAGACGAATGGGTGCTAGATTTGGGGTGTTCTTATCACATGATGCCTCATAAGAACTGGTTTACTACTTACCAAGCTACAGATGGTGGTAGGGTTCTTTTGGGGAATAATGCAGTCTGTAAGGCTGTGGGGATAGGGACAATCTGGATCCGGATGCACGATGGGGTGATTCGCACATTGACAGATGTGAGGCATGTACTGGAGCTCAAGAAGAACCTTATTTCTCTGGGGACATTCGATGACATCGGGTGTAGGTACACCGCTGAAGGTGGAGTACTGAAGATCTCTTGAGGTGCTATGACAGTGATGAAAGGGAAGAAAGTGAATACTCTCTATCATCTACTGGGAGAGACCGTGACTGGAAGTATTGCTGTTTCATCGGGTGAATCAGACTCTAACTTGACTCAGTTATGGCATATGCGTTGAGGGCACATGAGTGAGGCAGATATGACGATGTTGAGTGAAAATGGGTTTTTGAGTGGTCAGAAAATAGGAAAGTTGGACTTATGTGAGCACTGCATCTATAGAAAGCAGCACCGAGTTAAGTTTACTACAGCTATTCATTCAACCAAACGACCAATTGAATATATTCATTCAGACGTCTGGGGCTCGTCTTCGGTTCCTTCAAAAGGAGGTGCCCGATATATGCTGACTTTTATCGACGATTATTTGGGAAGGTATGGGTATACTTTCTGAAGCACAAATATGATGTGTTTGATCGGTTCAGGAAATTTAAGGCATTGATTGAGAAACAGTTAGATAAGCAGATCAAGTGCCTGAGAACCGATAATGACATGGAGTTTTGTGGTAAATATTTTACTGAGTTCTGCGAGAAAGAATGTATTGTAAGACACCGCATGGTACCTGGGACACCACAGCAGAATGGCATTGTAGAACGGAAGAACAGAACTTTGCTTGAGCGAGTTCAATCCATGCTTTTGCATGTAGGACTAGGCAAGGAATTTTGGGCTGAAGGAGTGAATATGTCATGTTACTTGGTAAATCGATCTCCATCATACGCTATCGAGTGGAAGACTCGAGGAAGTATGGTCGGGGAAACTTGTTGATTATTCTAGATTACGTATATTCGGATGTCCTACATATGCTCATGCGAGTGATGGTAAGCTTAAGCCGAGGGCAAAGAAGTGCATATTTCTGGATTATGCACAAGGGGTGAAAGGCTACCGGCTGTGGTGCACCGATCCTAGATGACCCAGTTTTTTAATCAGCAGAGATGTGATCTTCGATGAGACTGCAATGCCTCAATAGAGGAGTTTTGAGACACAACCAGCAGAGAAGGCAGATTATGGTGTCATAAGTGAGGTGGAGCCTCAGGTGGAGACTCGGAGACCTCAAAGGTAACAGAGGTTGAGACTACAGATGAAGCCGCAATTCCTGAAGTCAGTGATAGTGAATAACCAGCAAAGCCGCAGCAGACTATAGCCGCAGATAGAAAGAGAAGGCAAATTAAACCATCGGTACGTTATGGTTATACATATATTGCTTATGCATTGACTGTAAATGATGACGTGGAGACAGATGAGCCTTCGTCTTACTTTGAGGCGATGGCTAGTTCGGAGTCATCGCAATGGCTAGGGGCTATGAGTGAAGAGATGGAATCACTCCATCAAAATCAAACATGGGAGCTGGTCAAAGTACCAAAGAGCCAAAAGATTGTCGGAAGTAAATGGGTCTTCAAATACAAAGAGGGTATTCCTAATGTTGAGGCAGTGAGGTATAAGGCGAGACTTGTGGCGAAAGGGTATACACAGTGTGAGGGCATTAACTATAATGAGGTGTTCTCTCCTGTGGTAAGAAATATTTCTATTCGTGTTTTACTTGTCTTAGTTGCTTCGTAGGATCTCGAGTTAGAGCAACTAGATGTGAAAACTGCGTTTCTTCACGGTGAGTTGGAGGAGCAGATTTACATGAGACAACTAGAGGGATTTGCTATTCTGGGTAAGGAAGATCATGTTTGCTTGTTAAAGAAATCTTTATATGGTCTGAAATAGTCTCCTAGACAGTGGTATAAACGTTTTGATACTTTTATGGCTAGTCAAGACTATTCAAAAAGTCAGATGGACAGCTGCGTTTACTTTAGGAGATTGGAGAATGATTCTTTGATTTATCTGCTTTTATATGTTGATGATATGTTGATAGCAGCTAAGGATATGTCTGATATTGATGTGCTGAAGAGACAGTTAAATGCTGAATTTGAGATAAAAGATTTAGGTGCTGTAATGAAAATTTTGGGTATGGAGATTTTGCATGACAGGACTGCAGGAGTTTTACGTCTGTTTCAAAAGAAATACAAGGAGAAGATCATGACACATTTTAACATGCAGTCGGCAAAATCTGTAAGTACACCTTTAGCAAAGCACTTTAAACTTTCAGATAAATTATCACCACATACTGAGGAGGATGAGGAGCATATGTCCCGTGTTCCTTATTCTAGTGCCGTGGGTAATATTATGTATGCTATGCTGTGCACTAGGCCTGATATTTCACAAGCTGTGAGCGTGGTTAATCGCTATATGAAGCGTCCTGGTAAAGCTCATTGGGAAGCTGTGAAGTGGATCCTCAGATATTTGAAGGGGACAACAGACATGGATATAGTATACCGAAGGGACAACAATGGCAGTGAGACCACTGGTTTTGTGGATTCAGATCATGCCGGTGACTTGAATGATTGCAGATCTTTAGCAGGGTGCGTGTTTACGCTAGCATGTGGTGCAGTTAGTTGGAAAGCATCCTTATAGGATCACATTGCCTTGTCTTCAACTGAGGCAGAGTACATGGCACTAACCTTTGTAGCGAAGGAGGCGATATGGTTACAAAGTTTGCTCTTGGACTTTGGGTTAGAACAGAATAGTGTGGATATACACCGTGATAACCAAGGTGCGATATATTTTGCGTATAATCCAGTTTATCACGAGCAAACGAAGCATATCAACATCAGGTACCACTTCATCTGAGATGTCTTAGCTAAGGGTATTGTTATTGTTAAAAAGATTACTACAGCAGATAACCCGGCAGACATGATGACTAAGTCTGTTCCTGTGGCGAAGCTCAAGCTCTGCTTGAGCTCTATTGGCGTCTGTGGAGAGTGAGCGCCCGTCGGGGCGTTGGGAGAGCAGTATGGATGATGAGCATTATAACTTGGTTTCAAACATCGAGCCAAGGTGGAGAATTGTTAAATTATGACTCGAGTTTGAAATTCGCTGGACTTGCAAAAGAATTTCAAAAGGAGGAAATATAAATAAATAAATGGGCACTTGTATACGAATTCTTTCTTTCGGAATTGTTGCTGAAAGATGTTATCCACGGTGGGCCCAAACACATCATATTCCAGGATTTGTTTTGCCGATGAAGTCCCTGTACGAAGAGGTCTCCCTTTGGCGTGAGGAACAAGTCCATGCATGAAGCTCCTAGTCAAAACCCTTTATGGATAAAGTTTTCTGCTCTGCCGAATTAAAAAGAGGAAAGGTGGGGCCCAAGGTCAAAATTTTGACCTTGGGCACACACACACATATAAAAGTGAAGAATAAGGAATTGCAGGTTTTTTCGTGTGTGCCGCTCAACGTCCGCCGAAGTCCTACGTACTGGGAAGACGTCCACGCCGCTTGAAGAAGATCCGCAAGATTTTGAAGCCTCGCGAAACCGTACGTAGAGAGCTTTTCGTGCGGTAATTTTTGTGCCGTGAGTTTTTATCCAAGCGAGGTGTTATTTATACACTTAGGGTTTGGGGTTAAATCTAGGTGCAGGAAACACTTGAGCGATTGAGCGATTGTAAACTCTGATTCTCCGATTTTAGTGGATTATTTGCTGCTGGCTCTCCCCGTGGACGTAAGTACCGATACTCGGACCAAACCACATAAATTTCTCTGGCAATTTCGCACTGACGTAATTTGCAAGATCCTGTCGTTTCCGCGTATTATATCCAAACACCTTTGATGATTTTTTAAAGTTTGGCGCTGAGCCCGAGCGCAAGAAGGGTTGATATCGTTCCTCCGGTCCATGCCCGCCACATGTTCGACGATATTTCTAAGCCAACCCACGCGGTTGCATTACCAATTCCCATATGTTCCTGAACACATATAAGTGGGCTTTCCATGTTATGAACCTTTTGTTGCTTGCTAGTTGTTGTTTGCATCATCGGTCTGAGTCTGGGCATACATTCGCTGCGTTTTAATTGTCTCCCGTTGGTTTCCTAGGTGTGGTGGCTGTAAGTGGTGCGCGGTTCGGGGTGGCCGGCGATGATGTCGCGAGGTGATGGTGGCGGCAAACGACGATCTTAGTCACCGCTTTTTTTATGGTGCTCGGTGTGAGAGAATAGATTGGGCGTTCGGTGATGGAGGCTTTCGGAGGAGGGGCTAGTTTCGGGGGGGAGTAAAACCATCAAAGAAGGAGAAGAAGAGGGGCAGAAGAGGACGAAATAGGGAAAAGACAAAAAAAAATAATTAAAGGTATTAATATTAATATAAAAATGAAAAAGAAAACAAAAAAATGTTTTAAGAAATAGATTTTGTCTATTTTAGGTTAAATTCAGGTTGTCGGATAGGGTCAACAAGCCGGATTAGGTTTACCGGTCCAAACCCATTTTACCGAATATAATAATATTAAATATTAAATATATATTACAAATTTTCAAAATTCAAGGGGACCTCACCCACAAACAAAAGTTACAAATAGAGATTACAAATAAAGTTTACAAATAATTATTGAAATAGAAATAACTTCCTAGTGGTTACGAGAAGTTATAACAATCCTAAAATAACAGCAAAATAACCAACTAGTGATTTTCCCCTTGTCAATTGCTTGTTGTTGAAATCGATGACTTTGTCAATCAACTTCAATGTTCTCATTAATAACTTCATGTTGAATGTCTTCAATGACCTCACTAGTGAATTGTTGATTCTCTTTAAGTTACCAATATTTTATTTATAAATGACCAAACTCTACTCTAATCGACTAAGTCTATCATATGTCAATAATGACCAAAAATTGGATTTTTTTGGTGCAAACAAATGCTTTCTTTAAAAGGACTAAATGATTCATTGATCATTCGATTCTTTTAAATTAGATAATTAAGAGTCATCACATGCTCCCTTGTCATCAACAAATTTGATTTTTTCTTGCTGATTAGATTTATCATATGACTCATGTTTTAGGCGCATTCTCTGTAAAGTCTTCACATGGTTATCGATCTATGTCATAATGTAATTACTCATACTTAGGCACTTTTATTGCCAATTGAAATAAATTGGCAAAGAAAATTTTAGCCTTTAAATTTTTTCCTCTATTGAATTTCAATCCACTAAAATCCAAATTTGTGAATTCTTTTTCTAAAAGTGAAATAAGGCACCTACTCCTAGCCCACTTGATCAAGCAACCCAATCTATCAATTCATTGTTATGCTACTTAATACAAGACAAATCTGCAATAGATTATTAGGGATGGACCTATAGAATTATGTATCAAACTATGTTTCCATTTATTCCAAAGTATAAACAGAATTGGTCGCCAAAGTAATAAACCAAGTAAACGCAGTCTTGGATAGTAATAGAGGGAACAATCTTAACTTCCAGGAATCAACTTGAGATGCATCTCCACATTGCACAGCAAATTGACCAGCAAACTAACAAGTTCGACTATCGATTGATCATCTTCACTAGAGAATTGGTGGGAAACAAGCATCTTGAAGCCTTTGGGATAAGGGATTGCATCCATCCAATCTGGGTATGGTTTTACGTATGCAGGACTAACGTTCCCAACGTTGTAGCCTAGGTGTTCCATTGCTTGATTCAATAAAATCTAACATACTGATAGTACTGATTAGGGACTATTTGACGAGGCTGCCCTCTAGGTAACTGTGTTAGTCTTAACTGATTGTTGATTGCTACATTAGGCCTCTGAGGAACATACCTTGGGTTAGGCAGAACCAATGCTTCACCTAATGGCCTTTGACCTTCCAACCCCACTAGATGGAGAAGGTGGTCTACCTTAATTGTTAGCAGTATTGAGCCTATATGGGGCAGGTGCTATGTTGAGTTGAGGCACCACACAAACAGGCCTCACATTGTTCTCTACGTTTGGCAATGACAAATTTTGTTGAGTATTCTGATTTGCCGTGTTGCCATTTTTATTTCCACTCAAGTTGACTTGATCGGGGTTAAGTAAATTAGTTCTAAGTACAGTGTCATTGTTTTGGGTTGCACTAGTGACTGCAAGTATTGGCAAAATCCCAAACTGCGGTGAGGGAGGAATTACTTGTCTTATTGTACCAAAGGTAAATGGAGTAGATGTTGATGAAGGAACATACCCAATAACGCTAGAATATCCAGGCCCAAGTATAACCTCATGAATAGTATTGACGATGACTGACTTGATTTGTCAATCTGATACTTCATCATGTGGTTGGTTGATTCATTAGATGTTCATCCAACATCCTCTTCACAGCGCCCGACATTAAAGGGTTTGATTCCAATTGTCTTCTTTGTTCATCAGTGACGTCGGTTATCTTTACCTTGATCCTATTCCCTCCTTCCTCATTGGCTTCCCTCCTTCCTCATTGGCTGAGCGTTTGATGACTCAAAGCATCCTATCCTATTCTCACTAGGTTGCAATGATTGGTTGTTACCACCAGCATTGTTAGGATCCAATTGAATCTTTGTTCTAGTCAATATATTCACTCAAATCAATCACATTAATCTGACTAAGCATGCCAAAAATATGTTTCCTCGAAACTGATCCCGTGACGAAATATTATTCATCAAAAGTCATTCTTCAACTTTTATTAAAGAAGAGACTGATTCTTTGGCAACACATACCGCGAGCTTCCTAGATGTGAACTATCCAAATGATAGCTAATGGCCTACTAAATAGGAATTTAGGTTCCTCTCAAGAGATGATTGCTCATGTTTAGCATCGGCTCAACCAAGCCCTACAAATTGCAACTTGGTACTTGGCTTAACACGCAATTTTCTTATCTTTTAAAGCTGCTATTAATCAATGAGGGTGGATTAGACACCCAAATAAAGTGTGGGATAAAAACTTTACTTTTGTGAATTAGAATTTTAATAAATTTGGAGACTTGATTACTTTAGATTAATTTAACACCATTTCAATACATTTTCTTTTTACTTTGAAAAATATTTTGCAAACAGTTTTGTTGATTTTAAACCCAAACCCCCTGACATGCAATTGTGGGTGTGCAATCAGATTACATAACGCTCAGTGATAAAAAATAAATATATAAATTACTAAAAATAGGGGTAACCTCAATGCAATGAAAAGTTGCCTTACAGTGGTTAATTTCTCTAATATTTACAAAGTGTTAATTAAAAAAGTATGCCTAGCCTATGCGATTCCAAATAATTATTTTAGGTTTTTTCTTATTTATGAAAACTAAATTATATGCAATTTTAACCTACGCTTAAAATGCATGAATTTTTAAACTGGTGACATGTAACATAAACTAATTTTAATGACGGACAAAAATCATGATCTAATCTACATGACATGCAATCTAGTTTATATGAAATATGCTTGTTATTTTTGCGATTTTCTTTTGAGGTTAAAATAGGAAACTTCCTAAAATATGATATTACCTAATTGAAATTAGGAAATAATTTATATTAAATCCTACTCTAAATTAGGCAATTTCTTAAATAGCTGCGTAGTTCCTAAGTATGCAATTCTAAACTAAGAAACGCCTATCCTAACATTCAATGCATTTTTATTTATATTTCTTCAAAATAGGAAAGCTTACTAAAGATAATTCAAATATTGAATCCAACTCAAGAAAGGAATCAAACATTATCGATAACCTAATCTTAATTCTTAAAGATCAAATTCCTAAATATTCATTCCAAACCAAAGTTAGAATGGTATAATTCAAATTATGCAATTAAATATATTTGAATTTGGATTGAGTTTAGTTTAGAAGATTACCTAATTGAGCTTAATTGCAACGAGATCAGCCACGATGTTCCTGGGGATCATCTCCGTGACGGTGGTCCTCCAAGTGGCGATGGTCGAGTTCTTGAAGCGGTTTGCTATCACAGAGCGGTTGAGCGAGGGATAATGGGGCGCATGTGTCGGGGTCGCCACCACGTCTTGGCCTATCGGTTGGGTCATCAAGTGCATTCCGGTCCCTGATACGCCAATCTTATAGCTGCTATCGAAAAGCAAGAAGCTCATGAGGAAAATTATACACAGAAAACAGTTTATTGGGTTTAGGAACGCTAATTGGGTTTAACTCAATTCTTCTTATTGTGCTAGTATATTGAATTTCTCTTGATGCAGCGTGATTTTTTTTTTTCCTTTTACCTACAAAAATAAGGAATGTGCAATGAATCGATGTAATTTTTTTCCAATTCAAAGATAGCATTTATCGAGAAAATATTAAATGAAACGAGAGACCTTAATATAGCCAAGAAGGTGTAGAACAAAATCATGAGAAAAATGCGGAAGCACAATTAAACCGATACGAATTACATACATAGATTACGTCAAGGCAAGGACCAAATTCATGATGTGTATTAGTCATATTTCTAATTAATTCAAATTAAGCCGCCCTTATTTTCGGAATTCGGAATGCGAACGTAACAACATCATTATCAAATAGTGAAAGAGGTTTAATCTCTCTCACACACACACACATATTTCAGTTTAACTTCAAAAAGTCTTCCTTAATAAAGCATTTATTAGGAAAGAGAGTTATAGAGTATTGCTTTCTCTCAACTCTCGCGTTCTCATTCGTCAATACGATGTTGCTTCATGAGTGGGGATTCCAAAATGCGGGTGGAAGGAAACATCCAAGAAACGCGGAGCAAGATCAGGACAGATGATGAGTCAACCGTGCGATTCCTCCATGCAAAACAAATTAATTAAAAATTATTCTTAGGTAGGTGCAGCAAGATCCTCAATCTTTGACCCTTTTTGGATTCAGTAACTCTTCTAAAAAGGGAATTTCTTCTTCTGACTTTTTCTTTACCCAGGTCCCAGACGGGTTTTGGAGCGTGGCTTCTTCCGGATGATTCGGTCTACTCCAAACTCTTTCTAATGGTGTTAATGTGAATCTCGTGATCTTCATGATAATCCATATTTCACACCATGCTCTCGTGATTTATAGCAATTTATATCATTAGCCGATATCCTCACGTGAACTGTAAAGTATAAATCTGTTGATTTCACTTAACCTAAATCAGCACAAGGAAATTATCCTATTTTGTTTATAATTCTGATGCACCAATAGTAATTTTTTGTTTTGTATTTTCTTTTTCTTTTTCATAGAGAGCATTTCATACTTCATGTAGGAGTTTTTTTTTTTTTTTGGTCAAAAGAGATACTGATGCATTAGATTAAGCAGTCTTAGAACACAACGATGATTTACAATCTGAAACTAAAATATTCCAGAGAGATAGAGGGGGTATATGCATCCAATTTAGAGGAAGTTTCTTTGCGCGATGTGTGCGTACCAGCCAATCGTAGCTTGGTTTGCCTCCCGGGGACACTAGGTTACTAATACATTTTGGCACAGAAGAAGCTCTTGTCAGCATTGTTGGATTGTGTCTCGTAAATTCCATGGAATCTCGGCCCGGCCCATTACAAAATCCACCACCGCTAGGCTATCGCTTTCTCAAGTAAAGTGAATTGCTTGACTTCGTGCCTCCCGCACGTGAGATGACTTCCAATTTGAGATAAAGCGTAACCCGTGGAAAAGGGCTTCCGCTTTTGCTTGTACCGACGAAGAAACCCTAGCCTCCTCTGCAAAACCATCGAATACACACCCCTTTTTATCCCTTGCAATTCCGGCAACAGAACAGAGGAATTCTCCCGGTATCCAGGATGCATCGACATTCACTTTCAATTCACGGTTTCCCGGTAGTGTCCAGTCCTCTGGTAAGTGTTGAGTGGTAGTTTGATTTGGGTTTTTCGTCGTTCCTCTTCTAAAGGCTAAGTTATGGGTTTGTGCGAGATCTAGAACATCCGTCGGACTTGGGGTTTTTCCTCTGAAGATCCATGCGTTTCGATCCTTCCAAATCTGCCATAGAACTCCTGCGATGAACTCTCGCTCAGGTAAACCCCTTCGTGATTCAAATACAGCTAGAAGCCATTGATCGAGCCTTTTGATTTGTTTCATCATATTTGTTCCTTGTAGCCGCTTGTCTTTCCAGATCTCTTTAGTCCACCTGCAAAATAGGAAAAGATGTTCGATGGTTTCAATTTGCGTGTGACATATTTGACATAAAGGATCTGGGCTAATCTTTTTTTTGTAGAGGTTCTCCCTTGTGGGAACGGCATTTTGACAGATGCTCCAAAGAAAGGTTTGGATTTTCGGTGGGACAGAGAGGCGCCAAATCTGTGTCCATAAAGTTCGTGGGGGCTGGTAAGAACACGAGGCTTTCTGTGAGTTTAGTTTGGTGGTCGATGCATGGAATCTGTTATATCCGCTTTTCACCGTGAATTCTCCTTTGCAATTTCTTGTCTATATTTTGCTGTCTGGTTTTGGGTCTTTACTCAAGGGAATAGCTAGAATCTCGCTTGCTATTTTCTCTTCAAAATACTAATGAATAAGAGTCTGCTTCCATGTTCGGGAATCTACATTAATCAAACCTTCTACCATAGTTGGTTCTACTTGGTTTACTGGTCCCCCTGTTAACTCTTGTGATAACCATTTATCCTCCCTGATTTTGATTGATTTGCCATCCCCGACTAACCATTTGATATCTGGTTTAATAGAATCTTGCCCCAACAGCATACTTTGCTAGCCCCAAGATGATCGCTGGCCCTTCTATGCATTCCAGATATCTCCATAGGGAAAGTATATGCCCTTTAAAACTTTACTCCATAACGCATCCAGGGACGTGTGTAAGCGCCAGACTTGTTTACCAAGCATTGCACAATTGAAGGTAATTAAGTCTTTGAACCCCATCCCTCCTTCATCCTTTCGTTTTTCATAGCTTCCCGTTCTTCCAATGGATTCCTTTCTTTGTATCTCCTTCCCGCCACGAATGAAGCTATTTGCCTTTCAATTGCTCAGATGGATAATGGCAACTTAAAGATCGACATGGCATAGGTTGGTATGGCTTGCACCACACTCTTAATCAAGACTTCCTTTCCTGCCTTGGTGAGTAATTTTTCCTTCCAACCCTCCAACTTTGAGTTCACTCTGGTTAGTATCCATGCAAATAATTCTTTTTTAGATTGTCCCCATTCTGTAGGGATTCCTAAGTATTTCCCTGTCTTGTCAAAAACAGGCACTCTCAGCTCTTGAGCCATATTCCTCTTAAGTAGTAAGGGACAGTTCTTACTAAAATAAACGCCTAACTTGTTCAAGTTAACAGCTTGCCCCGTTGCATAATAATACCGGTTAATTGTAAGTGTCAGATTCTGACATTCCTTTAAAGTGCCATCCATGAAGAAAATAACATCATACGCAAACATAAGGTGAGATAGCTTAGGACAAGACCTGTTGAGCTATATACCTTGTATGCTGCCTTCCCCTACTGCTTTATGCATCAACCAAGTTAACACATTAGTGATTAAGATAAATAAATAAGGTGATAGGGGATCTCCTTGCCTTAGACCTCTGGATGGACTGAAGAACGGGGTAGGTTCTCCATTAAGCTTTACCTTTGAAGGTCACCGTTGTTGTGATGCATTGCATTATTAGAGCCACCCATTTCTCAGAAAAAACCCATTTTTAGCATGCAATCCCGAACGGAATCCCATTTAATTTTGTCATATGCTTTCTGCATATCTAATTTGAGTACTGCCTAATGTTTTTTCTTTCTTTTGGTGATGCGCAGCTGGTGTAGCACTTCCTGCACAATTAGGATGTTATCCTGTATCTTTCGCCCCTGAACGAAGGCACTCTGTTCAGGTTCGATTATCTTTGGCAACCACTGCTTTAGTCTATTTGCAAGTAGTTTTGATATGATTTTATAACTGAAATTGCAAAGACTGATAAGTCTAAACTGACAAATTGTCTCAGGATTTTTCACTTTGGGAATCAAGGCAATATATGTTTTGTTTAACTGAGGATCCAAAACACCTATGTTGAAGAAGCTCTGCACCAGATGGAATAGGTCAGTCTGAATAATATCCCAATCATTTTGATAGAATAGGCCATTGAACCCATCAGGACCAGGTGCTTTCAAGGCTTCCAATTGAAAACTGATGTTTTAATTTCCTCCATCGTGGGATTAGCCACCAGAGATGCATTTATGCGATCATCAATAGGAGAGTGGCATTGGCTTAAGACTGGCTGATAATTTCGTTCCCCTGCTGTTTTATATAGATTGCTGTAATAATTGTTGATATGATTTCTGATTTCTCCGAGATCCCGACACCATCTGTTATCTTCCACTTGCAGCATTGTAATATGATTTCTACGTCTCCTTTGAACTGTTGTAGCATGAAAGAAACGTGTATTTTTGTCTCCCCACTATAACCATTTAATTCGCGACCTCAATCCCCAATATTGTTCCTCCTGCTTTCTTAATGTGTCTATCTGGTGGATGATGCTTTTCACTTCCTTTCTGCTTGAGTGCTGTTGTGATTGATTGGTTATTGCGGTTAGGGCCTGAGTTAACTCTTTTATCCTACTGGGTGCATGAGCAAACTTTTTTTGACTCCATTGTGTCAAATTTTTTGCTGTCTCCTGAAGTTTGTCTGAAAAAGTGGGCTGGGGAAGGGCTGTGTTAGTCCATGCATGGTGAATAACATCATGATATTCTTCATTTTCTAACCAGAAAGCCTCCATTTTAAATTCTCTTCTTCTTTTCTTGCATGCAGGGTATAGCCTCAGAACAAGAGGGCTGTGGTCTGAGCCTATTACTGGAAGTGCATGGATTTTTGCATCATGAAAGATTACTCGCCATTCCAAGGTACATAACACCCTATCCAGTCTTGTTTTAACAAGATCCTCCCCTTCTCTGTTGTTTGCCCACGTAAATGCACATCCTTAACTATCCATGTCCATGAGGGATAACTCATTAAGCATATCTCTAAAAGCTGCTATTCTTTTATTATCTACTTCCCTTCTCCCAACCTTCTCCCATACATATAAAATCTCGTTAAAATCCCCCATGCATATCCATGGATTGGAACGTGAGGTTTCAATGTCTTCAAATGCTGCCATAGTTGTATCCTCTCGCCAAAATTTGTTGACGCATGAATAAAAGTAATCTGCATAAGCGATTTCCCTGGCTAGTTCGAGTGCATTTGACATCAATAAATTTGTTTGAACTGCTTTGCACTTGCAATGTTACTTCCTCATTCCACATTAACGCCAATCCCCCTGCTATACATGTTGGGTTTTCTAAAAATAAGTGCTGAATTGAAGTTTCCTGCATATACTTTCCACCATCGTTGCTTTGTTTTTAGTCTCCATTAGAAAAACTATACTTGGGCTTTCCGAGCAATTAATGCTCTTAGCTCTTGGATTGTTAGGGGTTGCCCAACCCCGACAATTCCAGCTAATGATTTTCATGTCGTCTTTGGTGGCTTATTAGGGCTAGCCACCAAAGCCTATTCTGTTCCATCCTTGAGCAACTTCACTGGAGTCTCCGTTATACCTAAATCATCAATGAGAAGAGGTATAAGTTCAGATAAGCATTTCTACTTCTTAGCTTTCTGCACCTTCATATTCTTTTTGCTACTCTTTCCTATCTTCAGAGAGTTCTATATGGGAGTATCTGAGCAAATGATCTGTTTTCCTTGATCTTTAATTACCTGTTGATTTGTAATAGGGACTTCCAATGTCTCTGGCTCCATGGAACTTTCTGCTCTTTTTTTACTGCATACTTCAAGACGCATTTCTGGACCTTTCTCTCATATGATTAGAGCTTGCTCTCTACCTGGAGAAGGTGCTACAGGTATGGTTTCTTCTACTATAATGTCTTCTTCAATGTTTCCATAAAAAGCCTCCCAATAAGGGCTATGATCATTGACTTCTGCTTTTAGCCATGGTCCATAGGAGCCAATTTTGTCGACTGCCCATGGTGATTCTGCATAAGGGATTTCTAAACAATCTTGTGCGTAGTGGCCTATTCTTCCACAGGAGTAACAATAATGGGGTAATCTTTCGTATTTAAATTCTACCCACAACCATTTATTGCCGATATCCAAGATGGTTCCTGCTTTTAGAGGAGTTGATAAGTCTACTTCCGCTCTAACTCTTCCTCCTTTTTGCTGTAGGTTTCCCATGGTTTCAAGTTGTATTTCCTGGACCTGGCCTAGCTTTTTCCCCAGATCATGGTAAACTGTTTCAACCCTCCAACCAGGGGGAATACCTCCAATTCTTACCCAGAAGGCTGCTCTAGAGAAATCATAACAGTGTTCTGTAATTTCAGGCTTGCACTGTTTCAGTACAAGCAAATTGTTGGAGTAACACCAAGGTGCAGATTTCAGGATTCTATCCTTTTCCGCCTCTGATTGAAATACAAAGGTAAAGAGACCTGTTCCTTTTTTAGCACATTCTACTGCTTCTACTTTCCATGCTTTCTTCATAGTTGTGAAGAATGCAGGAAAATTGACATTGGGTTTAGAGTAGAGTTGTTGACACCTAATTTAAATTTAGTTTTTTAGAAATTAAAAATAAAGCATTTGGTTTTGGAGGGAAATTTTTGAATATTCTTTTGAATAATAAAACATTTGATTGTTAAACAAATCTCCTCATTTTGAATTTAAAAAAAAAATTGAAAAATTGAATTCAAAAACTCAACGGCCAAATGTTTTGGAGCCACTTTGTTGTTGAAGAAGTTGAGTGAATATCACCGGATCTTCAACAATTTCAAGTCTTTCCTCTTTAAAAAGGAATGCGAGGTTTCGGAATCGTGGGGGGCTTCTCGGGGTTCGAAAGAAGAGAAAAGAATGAAAGGTTTTTTCATGGCCTTTTCGTTCATGCCTTTGAAGACAATCTGCTGAAGGAAAAGTTAGAAGAAGTGTGCAGAGAGAGATAGAGATAGGAGACGTGAAAGCGACATGAGAGAGAGAGAGAGAGAGAGAGAGAGAGAGAGAGAGAGAGAGAGAGAGAGAGGTGAAAAAAAAAGAAAGAGAGGAAAAAGTATAAAGATGAACAACTGTTCATCTTCCTCGTGACTTCCCGTTCGGCGTCCCGCTGCCCGCTTCCTTCGTGCGCGAGCGCCATGCCCACCGGACACCCCCTCCGTTTGCTGCTGCCCAAACCGAACTCCTACGCTGCCGGTCTCGCACCAGGCCACCCTCTACGCAGTAGCTCACCAGTAGTCGGGCCATCGCACCGCCAGCCACCCCCTGGACGAGCACCACCCACGAGCTCGCGCCGCCGTTCGTCGTCCTTGCTCTGGCGCGATCTGCCCAGCCTAGCGTACGACGGCTCCACCGTGCATCCGTCTTCAGTCTCCTTTGCTGACACCGAGATTCCTATGATGCTCGAGCCGCTGCTGCTGCCGATCTGCTCCACAGCCCGACGCCGCCTCTGCAGCCCTCGCTGCACTCGCGCCGCCACAGCGACACACCACCGGTTTTTGCCGCGACTTGCAGCAGCCAAAACCTCCATCGCACCGGTATTTCTTCTGCGTCGACGCCCCCAGTCACCGGTTCCCTACTCTGTCTCGCCGCATCAGCATTACCCAGCTTCATCAGAGATCTGCCCTCTGCTCCACCTGCAGCCATGCCACCGTCCGGACCACGAAATGCTCCACGGCCCACTGCACTAGCACCACCGCCCCTGTTCCGCCTCTGTCGTTGCTGATCTCCAACACCCAGACCTCTTGCGCTGCCCTGCCCCGACGCCGCATCACCTCTGCTCGACCTGGTGCCCGACGCTTTCGCCCGCTCCACCGCGCCAGCCCTGAGTCCTTCGCCTGAGCGAGCTGCTCTGCACGCCCGAGTGACCTCCCTGCTGCTGAGTTCGCTGCTTTGCTCGCTGCTGCATGCCCGAACAGAGCCACCTGCCGCCTTTTTTGTTTTGCTGTAGGTGTAGTTACCGCCGAATCTCGCCGAACCTCCGACAGACAGCCCCTGCTCCGGCCACCAGGACCTTACTCGCCATTCCTGACCTCGCCGACGCCGTGCTTCCGCACTGCCTTTGCCTGCGATCCGCTTCCTCGTTGACGTTGGTTTACCCTCCTTAGGTAGTTTTTTTTTTATTTACTTTTACCTTTTTGTAGTTTAGTTTATTTTACTGTCTTTATTTTTATGTTATTTTTCAGTTTATTTTATTTGATAGCATTCTTTTAGTTTAATTATTTAAATTGTAGTATTGTATGTCAATAATTTGTAGACCTTGTAGACATTAGGGGGTTTTATCTCAAATTAAGGTAATTATTAATTTGACCCCTAAGATGTCAGGTCATTTTTTTAATTACTTTAATTTTTAGGAATTTTGATAACATTTTAATCGTTAAATCATTATAGAGTTAACATAATTGTTATTTAATCCGTGAGACAACAGATTATTTTTTCGGTTATTTTAATTCTTTTCATCATTCTTTTAAAATAATTACTTGTTTGGAAAGATTTAAAAAAATCAAAAAAATCAAAAAGTACATAAAAATCTAAATATTGCATTAGAGCATTTAGGTTTAGTAAATTAGGACTGTATTTTTAGGGTTAGTAAATTAGAATTGCATTTATAGCATTATAAGTTTTAGATTATACTTTTAGATGGGAGATTTTTGCTAGGACTAATTTTAAATAATGTTGGCATGTCTTGATTTTTTATATAGCTTTTAAGATAAGATATAGTTTAAGTAAAATTGATTCCTAAAATAAATTAGAATATCATTCACTTTAGTTTAGTCTAATTAGTTAATAGGTTAATTCATAATTAATCTCATATCATCATTATTTAACATAGGTTGCATATATGCATTAAAAAATGAATCATCATAAAAAAAATCATGAAAGAGCATGCATGTAGAAATACCATGTCATTCATCCCATATCACGTAGCACATGCATATTTAGGATTATATAAATTAGATTGCATACATATAGTGATAAGTTTAAGTCATACCATATGAATTGCATCTCACATGTCATTAAAGTAAAATCCATGCATATTAAATTTAGATTAAGATTGCATATAATTAACATTTCTTTTTAAAAAAAAAGAAAAAGAAAAGTTAGGTGTCCAGTCATTTAGAAATCATATTTAGGGCATGCATTTTTATTAGCATTTTTATTGAATGTTATTTTATTAATTATGCACCCGCATGACCACCATTTGCATGTTAGTATCTTAGGTTAAAATTAATTAACATTGCCTGCAAAATATTTTTTAAATTAAAATAAAAAGGTACCGAAAGGGCATTAGATTAATCTAGCGTAACCATGTCCCTGGATCTACTAAATCTCTGGTTCGCAAAAGTAAAGTATTCTGCCATATTTTACTTGGGTTTCTAACCAACCCTAATTGGTTAGTGGCGACTCCAAATTGAATATAATTGCACGTTTAAATGAGTTAATTTCTTAATATCAAGTCGCGATTAGTAGGACTTGGGAGGGTCCGTGCCAAGTCTTCGGACTTAGTAATCCATTAGCTTTCTTTAGGTAATTCACCCTCGGGAAGGTCGCAATAGCTTGGCGACTCCGCTGGGGACAGAGTTAAAAGTCATAGTGGACATAGGCCTATTTCTTTTTTATAAATATTTTGTTTGGCAGCATGGAAACAAGGTACGCTCCTAACATAAAGTGTTAAATGTTTTTGCAGATGGGAGGTATAAGGGGAGTAGTCTTTGCTAACCCTTGTTTTGCAGGTTGGAGTTAAGGATGAATGGTTGAATTTAAACTATAGAAGTGTTGTTTGCAATTAAACTGTTGTGCATGTTTTATTGTTTTTAGCACTACACTATTGGACACACAACCTGCTGCTGGACCTGGGCTGCGATAGGATTCTTAGGATGGTGTTGAGAATGGTACTTCCTCTAAAGTGAGACAGCTATATAGAGGTTGACCTTCTCTTCCCCGAAAGTTCTTCATGGTGTCAAATGTGTTTGTCCATATCCGCGAGACTGCGTGATTATTGGGTATTCTATTCGACTGAGCCGGGGTTAGGAGGACCTGACACGTTAATGCGAGACTGCAACGGTCAAATCATCCTCTTAGTTCCATTTTGTTAAGCCATCTAGATAGAAATCGAGCCTCACATTTCATGCATGTGTCTATGTGATTGTCATCCATTACCAGTGAAAGTAAGTTGTTTAAATTCTCACTACTGCAATTTACTTACTTGCAATTTCGTTGGTCCATGACATTAGGTTTCGTTGTTGATCTTATTTTATATGCAATGGGGAAAATCGACGTACAATTCATTTCCTCTCGCAAAAAGAGCTCAAAATATGATTGGACCAATTAGATCAAGGCAACCAGGCCTTACGTCCAATGGTCCCTGACGTGACTAAGAAGCCCACTCAGAAAGCACAAATTGAGCATCTTAAGCGAAAAGTGAAAATAATTGAAGTTTAAAATAAAAAGCTTCGCAAGACATTGGGTTCCCGAAAGGATATAAAATAAAATGTTTTGGTTTTTGTTTCTTAGTTCAATGTCTAGGGACCTTGATTTCAATTTTTAATTCAGTGTTTTCAATTCTTAGTCTAATGTGTAGGGACTTGAATTTCAATTCTTAGTTAGAAAGTTTGATTCAAATTTCAAATAAAATGAGGCGATTAGACCATTGTCATGGGCCATTTTCCTATCTTGTCATCGTTTCTTACATTATCTCTTTTCTCCTTTAGGTAACAACACGGCTCATCCAAGATCACCAATCCGTACTCGTTCCAGAGCAACAATGGCTGATAACACCGAACAAACACATGTTGCTGAACAAACTCGCATCGCTGCCCTCGAATCGAAGATGAAGCAAGTTCTGAATGTTCTTGAGCAGCTCTCTAAGCAAATCAATTCTCTTCAAGCAAACATTGCCCCATCAGCTCCGCAAGTTGAAGTGGTGTTACCACAACATGCTCCGTGGTTGATCCAAAAGATAAAGGCAAGAATACGTTCACAATTGGAACATCAAGCTCTGATGGTGCTTCTAAGGAGAAAATTACTGACGTGCCTCAAATTATTGTTGATGAGGAGATACAAGTGATACAGCCGGCTGTACCGAAGACTGAGCAAGAAAAACGCTTGATAAAAATCAAGGAGAAACTCAAGCAGCTACAGGGTTCATTTAGCCATGACCCAACTGATTTGTGCCATTATGCAAAGATCAAGATGCCAAAGAAGTTCAAAATGCCAGACTTTGAAAAATATGATGGCACCTCTTGCCCGAAAATCCATCTGCAGACTTATGTGGTCAGGATGACCCAATATGTTGATAACATCCCCTTGATGATTCAACAATTTCAAGCAAGCCTAACGGGACCAGCACTACAGTGGTACATTATGAAGAAAATTAATCTGCTGGAGACTTGGGAGGATTTGACCGATGCCTTCTTCAAGCAATATAAGTATAATATTGATGTCACCCCATCTCAAGAAGATTTACTTCGTACTGAGAAAAAGAGGACGGAATCTTTCAAGGCGTATGTCACGAGATGGAGGACCCTAGCTGCTCAGATTACTCCAAAGCCGACAGAAAAAGAGTTGATGGATTTGTTCATGAAGACGCTCCCGCCTGAATATCGAAATCGGATGTTAGGATCGACTGCCAAGTCGTTCAATAAGCTAATCCCTGTTGGCAAGTGAATTGAAGTAGCATTGCATGATGGATGGGCGTCTGATCAAACCAGCTCATATGGGAGAGTCTCAACCAAGAAGGATAAGGAACTTGTAGCGGAGGTTAATGCAGCTTATGTGCAACCACCTCGCCCTACCCCGAACACCCATCAAGGAGGAGCACGACCATTCTTTGGCCAGCAGAAGAACTCTTCTAGGCGTCAATTTACGCCTCTTCCTAAGCCATTGTCAAAGATCTTGCCAACCCTTCAGAAGAAAGGATTACTCGCTAAGGAGCCTAAGCGACCTAATCCCGAGCATTTTCCCAACTATGATCCATCCAAGACATGTGCTTATCATATGGGGGAGGTAGGGCATTCTATTGATGATTGCTATACGCTGCAATACAAAATCCAAAATCTTTTGGATGCCAAGATGGTCTCATTCCATGATGCACAGCCAAACATCCAGCATAACCCACTCCCTGACCATCCAGAAGCTGTGAATGCCATTTTTAGTTTTGATGCTGAGCAAACCATGTTTCAGATGATGCATGAGGAAGCACAAGTGATGGACACCTTGGGGCAACCAAGTGGCAAATTCGATTACTATGTAAAGTATTCAGCTCCTCCTAGCTCCTACTTCGACCCACGGGATATCATCCCAGATGGATGGGGTGGCATAGATGATCCCGCACCTCTAAAGATTGAGAGCTCTGATGATGCACTCGAAGGAATGACTAAATTATTCAAAGAGAATTTAGTGTTGACCATCGACAAAGCTCAAGAGTAGGAAAACTTTAATTATTTACACACTCCTCTGCGTAGGAGTCTTTATTGCTTTCCATATTTGCATGTTTGCATTTTTAATTCTAGGATTTCCTTCATTTCAATAATGTAATTTGTTTTCCATCCAAAAAAATACATGGAGATTTTCATTGTTTTAAGGGCATGTTGAAGTACACCAAACTAGCCCTGTGATGAAATCCTACCCAAAAGAAAATGGCAAGGAGCTAATTCTGAAGGCTGGGCTTCTTCATGTTCCCTTGAAAAAAATTTCAAAATAAAATAATATTCCAGCATGCATCTAATTTACCCTGTTTGTTTCTTTTAATTATCTGCTTTATGTTTCAGGTGCAGCCCTGCGCACATTTAAGGAATCTCTATGAGCTCTCTTGCAAAGAGGGGCAAGACACAGACACTTAACAGCTTTGACTTTATGATTTGATAGAGCATTGTCTTTTTATCATTTCAGAATGTTTTCACATGATGTGCAATTCGTCAATTCCACTTGAAATTTATCAAAATGGATAATTCAGTGAAAGATGTCAAGTTACTTGAGCATGCTAAATGAGGTGTGAAAGGCAAGCCTAATCCCATACACAGTCCCCTGTCTATACATTGTGAGGTGAGTATGGAAACATTTTGTGTTTCAAGATGAAGAGTTTTCTTGCATGAAGTATGACAACGAAAATGACGAGGGGTAGTTCATTTCTCTACAGTAAACCCTTGTTTAACCCTTCTTTGAGCCAAAATACTTGAAGAATTTCTTTTATACTACCCCTGTCAAGAACCACCCCACATCGGGGCAAATGGAGGTAAGTTGACATTGAAGGAGAATGAAATGGATAGAAATTTTCTTGCTTTCACTTGCATCAATCTTCAAGTCATGCTATTACATTGAATTCATATGGTAATTTAAGTGCCTTAGGATGACGAAGAGCATTTCTTTCATTATCCTACACACTTATATCCTTTGCATAGCCCACTTGAGCCTATGAATTCATTTCATGTCAAACCTAGTTGGTGATCATCCCCCACACTAGGGCAAGATGAAAGTCAATCATTCAAATAGCATGGTCTAAAATGTTGATGAAAGAAGACTGCGTGAGTCCAAAGAAAAGTGCAAAAAATAAGGGGCATGAAAAAGCAGTGTGCCTAGTAAAAGTAAGGCCAATGCCCGTGAAAAAGAAGAGAAAATGACTAATGAATTGGGGGGCATAAAAAAAGCGGTGTGCCTGATCGATGCCCATCATCAAAGAAAAAATGTTGAGAAAAGATCCCCAGTTGAATAATCATTGGCATCAGTGATAAACTCTTGAGCCAATAAAGAAATTTGTCAAGAAGACAATCTGTGGCGAAGAAAACTGGTGGTAATGTCAAGATGATCACCAACTCTTACCCATTACACACATCTTTGAGCCTAACGATCCTTTCGTTTCTCAAACCCAAGAACCAAGCCTATGTTACGTCCCTTACAAAGTCTCTTCAGATTATGGCACTTGAATTAATATAGGAATTCATATGTTTTAAGCATTGCTCGAAGAAGTGCGAGCGAGATTATTTCTTTCTCATTTTGCAGGGTTCTTGACTTGTAAACCCGAAGATGATTACAAAATTGTTCTTTCAATAGCCTTGACTCAAAGAGTCCCCTTTGTTAAGCCATTGACCAAGCCCACATTACAGTACCTATTAAAGACCTCTCAGATTGGTAAGGTCGTGCTGCTTGCAAGAAAATTCGAACTCTTGTCGACAAGATGATGATAAGATTGAGTGATATATTCCCGCATCAATGGTCGGGACAAATAACCCCTCCTAAATAAGAGTGAGTGAAAAAGTCTTTCACACCAAATGTGTCTCATCTAGCATGTTCAAGAGATTCACAGTTCAGTGAAAATTGTCTTGATAATTTTTCATTGTGGAAGTTTTGAAAAAGCCATCATGTATGGACCTTCATTGAATTTTTTTTTAAAAAAAAATGAAATGAATTTTTTCTTAAAGACCAAAGGATTTGTCTTTGAAACCCTGAGTTTGTTCAGTTATCTTGGTGCTTGATGAAAATTCCAAGTACCCATTTATAAAATGTTTTCAAATGTTTAGTTTGAACTCCAGATATTTGAACCCTTAAATGCTTGATGTGACTTCCAAGTGTTTGTCTTTTCAAACATCTGATGTGATTTCCAGATGTTTAGTAAAATATTTTAAATGTCTAGTGTGAACTAAAGATATTTGAACCTTTAAATGCTTGATGTGACTTCCAAGTATTTGTCTTTTCGAGCGTCTGATGTAATTTCCAGATGTTTAGAATTTTTAAGTACTTGATGCAATTTCCAGGTGCTTGGGATTTGATGAGAGTCCGAAATCCCCTAAAGATTTTTCTTAGATTCAGCTTGATTTAGGCAACCGTAGAATGGTACGGGTCCTAAACAACATTTATTACTCTAACAGGCGACCGTAGAATGGTATGGGTCATGGAAAAGCAGTTTCCCCATTCAGGCGACCGTAGAATAGTACGGGTCCTCGATAACACCTATTCCTTATTTAGGCGACCGTAGAATGGTACGGGTCCTAGACAAAACCTATTTCCCTATTCAGGCGACCGTCGAATGGTACAGGTCCTGGAAGGTAAATCCCCGTTTAGGTGACCGTAGAATGGTACGAGTCCTAGACACAACCAAACACTGTCATACTGGGCGACCGTAGAATGGTACAGGTCCTGGGAAAGCAGTCTTTTTGTAAGGTTATGTTACTATTTTAGGCGACCGTAGAATGGTACGGGTCCTGAACATGTAACACCGATTGCCTAGAACTACTCTATCTTCTTAAAGGTAGGTTATTCCAGGTGCTTGGGATCTGATGAGAGTTCTAGATCCCTGAAGACTTTGAGCCTTTCAATTATCTGAAGAGATTTCTAGATGTTTGTTAGGTCTCATAGGAACCATTTCACTCCTAATAATACTATTCTGAATCTCCAGATAAGTATGACAGGTACGTGTTCTTTTTTTCATTTGCATTTCATTGAGCGTGGACACATTGAGATCTATGTTTTTTATCAAATCATTGCATTTACATGGCATTGCATGACCATGCATTTATTTGAGTCCATTGCTTAAAAAAAATCATTATAATTAACATTTGCATATGCATTTCATATTCATTTTGCATTCATTCTGCATGGTTTAAATTTAGGTGTCATTTATCTTTGAAGGAAACCTCTACGAGCTTCCCTTCAAAGAGGGGCAGCTGTTGACACCTAATTTAAATTTAGTTTTTTAGAAATTAAAAATAAAGCATTTGGTTTTGGAGGGAAATTTTTCAATATTCTTTTGAATAATAAAACATTTGATTGTTAAAAAAATCTCCTCATTTTGAATTTTGAAAAAAAAAATTGAAAAATTGAATTCAAAAACTCAACAGCCAAATGCTTTGGAGCTACTTTGTTGTTGAAGAAGTTGAGTGAATATCGCCGGATCTTCAACAATTTCAAGTCTTTCCTCTATAAAAAGGAATGCGAGGTCTCGGAACCGTGGGGAGCTTCTCGGGGTTCGAAAGAAGAGAAAAGAATGAAAGGTTTTTTCATGGCTTTTTCGTTCATGCCTTTAAAGACAATCTGCTGAAGGAAAAGTCAGAAGAAGTGTGCAGAGAGAGACAGAGACAGGAGACGTGAAAGCGACGTGAGAGAGAGAGAGAGAGAGAGAGAGAGAGAGAGAGAGAGAGAGGTGAAAAAAAAAAAAGAAAGAGAGGAAAAAGTAAGAAGATGAACAACTGTTCATCTTCCTCGTGAGTTCCCGTTCGGCGTCCCTGCTGCCCGCTTCCTCCGTGCTGCTGAGCTGCCGCAGCCATCGGACACCCCCTCTATTCGCTGCTGCCCAGACTGAACTCCTGCGCTGCCGGTCTCTTGCACCAGGCCACCCCCTACGCAGCCGCTCACCAACAGCCGGGCCATCGCACCGCCAAACACCCCCTGGACGGACGAGCACGACCCACGAGCTCGCGCAGCCGTTCGTCGTCCCTGCTCTGGCGCGATCTGCCCAGCCTAGCGTACGACGGCTCCGCCGTGCATCCGTCTTCGGTCTCCTTTGCTGACGCCGAGATTCCTACGACGCCCGAGCCGCTGCTGCTACCGATCTGCTCCACAGCCCAACGCCACCTCTGCCGCCCTCGCTGCACTCGCGCTGCCACAGCGACACACCACCCGTTTTTGCCGCGACCTACAGCAGCCCGAACCTCCACCGCACCGGCATTTCTTATGCACCAACGCCCCCCAGTCGCCGGTTCCTTACTCTGTCTCGCCGCATCAGCATTACCCAGCTTCATCGGAGATCTGCCCTCTGCTCCACCTGCAGCCGTGCCACCGTCCGGACCCACGAAACGCTCCACGGCCCACTGCACCAGCACCGCCGCCCCTGTTCCGCCTCTGTCGTCGCTGATCTACAACACCTAGACCTCCCGCACCGCCGCCCCAACGCGTGTCACCTCGCTCGACTCGGTGCCCGACGCTCTCGCTCGCTCCAACACGCTAGCCCCGAGTCCTCCGAGCGAGCGAGCGCTCGCACGCCGAGTGACCTCCCATTGCTGAGTTCGTTGCTTTGCTCTGCTGCATGCCGAGCGCGAGCCACCGCTTGCCTTCTCTCGTTTTTCTTGTAGGTGTAGTTCGCGAATCTCGCCGGACCTCCGACGGACAGCCCCGCTCCGGCCACCGGGACCTTACTCGCCATTCCCGACCTCGCGACGCCGTGCTTCCGCACTTTGCCTTTGCTCTGCGATCCGCTTCCTCGTTGACGTTGGTTTACCCTCCTTAGGTAGTTTTTTTTTTATTTACTTTTACCTTTTTGTAGTTTAGTTTATTTTACTGTCTTTATTTTTATGTTATTTTTTTGTTTATTTTATTTGATAGCATTCTTTTAGTTTAATTATTTAAATTGTAGTATTGTATGCCAATAATTTGTAGACCTTGTAGACATTAGGGGGTTTTATCTCAAATTAAGGTAATTATTAATTTGACCCGTAAGACGTCGGGTCATTTTTTTAATTACTTTAATTTTTAGGAATTTTGATAACATTTCAATCGTTAATTCATTATAGAGTTAACATAATTGTTAATTTAATCCGTGAGACAACAGATTATTTTTTCGGTTATTTTAATTCTTTTCATCATTCTTTTAAAATAATTACTTGTTTGGAAAGATTTAAAAAATCAAAAAAATCAAAAAGTACATAAAAATCTAAATATTGCATTAGAGCATTTAGGTTTAGTAAATTAGGACTGTATTTTTAGGGTTAGTAAATTAGAATTGCATTTATAGCATTATAAGTTTTAGATTATACTTTTAGATGGGAGATTTTTGCTAGGACTAATTTTAAATAATGTTGGCATGTCTTGATTTTTTATATAGCTTTTAAGATAAGATATAGTTTAAGTAAAATTGATTCCTAAAATAAATTAGAATATCATTCACTTTAGTTTAGTCTAATTAGTTAATAGGTTAATTCATAATTAATCTCATATCATCATTATTTAACATAGGTTGCATATATGCATTAAAAAATGAATCATCATAAAAAAAAAATCATGAAAGAGCATGCATGTAGAAATACCATGTCATTCATCCCATATCACGTAGCACATGCATATTTAGGATTATATAAATTAGATTGCATACATATAGTGATAATTTTAAGTCATACCATATGAATTGCATCTCACATGTCATTAAAGTAAAATCCATGCATATTAAATTTAGATTAAGATTGCATATAATTAACATTTCTTTTTTAAAAAAAAAAGAAAAAGAAAAGTTAGGTGTCCTGTCATTTAGAAATCATATTTAGGGCATGCTTTTTTATTAGCATTTTTATTGAATGTTATTTTATTAATTGTGCATCCGCATGACCATCATTTGCATGTTAGTAACTTAGGTTAAAATTAATTAACATTGCCTGCAAAATATTTTTTAAATTAAAATAAAAAGGTACCGAAAGGGCGTTAGATTAATCTAGCGTAACCATGTCCCCGGATCTACTAAATCTCTGGTTCGCAAAAGTAAAGTATTCTCCCATATTTTACTTGGGTTTCTAACCAATCCTAATTGGTTAGTGGCAACTCCAAATTGAATATAATTGCATGTTTAAATGAGTTAATTTCTTAATATCAAGTCGCGATTGGTAGGACTTGGGAGGGTTCGTGCCAAGTCTTCGGACTTAGTAATCCATTAGCCTTCTTTAGGTAATTCACCCTCGGGAAGGTCGCGACAAGAGTTTACCCAAAATTGTTATGTTGCATTCATCTCTTTTTTGTAAGAATATTTCTGGGTTTACTTCAGCCACATCTTCCTCGGACCATAGATGTCCTAATCGTTTACATAATGTAGCTACCCGCAACTCATTTTCATCTTTACTATCCATGTTGTCTAGAGAGCATAAGAAAACTATAAAGCAACAGTCAATACTTCTGTATTCTGCTGAAATCCCTCTTGGACATTTTTCCGAGCATCTTGCTGACAGAAAACTCAATACTATTTGCAGTAGATCTCCTCATCAAAGCTGGACCTGTACGGTGATCAAACCCTTTTCACAGAACATCTACAATGATTTTGTTCCAGAAGTGCAGACAAAAATCGTATTCCACCACCCACAACTATGCTAGAGGTCCAGAACCAGATTCATAATCACACTAAAGGTTGCTGCGTGGATCCCAAGCGATACTTCTAGACACCATTAGCTCTGCCAACATGTAGAAAGGAAGAGAGATCCAACCTTGATTCGAGCCTCACAAGCCAGAGCACCTTCCGACCGAACGAAGCTACTGTTCTATGTAAAGAATAGAAAGCCACCACACTCAGCATAAACAGATCGGACGAAACATTTTTTAGGGTTTTGTTTTTTGTGAATCAAACAGTAACAGGGACAAAAAAAAAAAACAGGAAAGATTGTCGAGAAATATACGAGGTCTAGGGTTTGTGGAGAAGACATCGCTACCAGAGGGTAGAGAGAAACTCCCATACACGAGAGAGCGAACTTTTTTGCCATGTAGGAGTTGAAACCTTCCAAGAAACAACACAGCATTGGGTCTCATACTCCCTGCATATCTTTTGACTATTCATCAAGTCCCCATCCCAAGCCCGTCAAATTAAGTCAATCGCGGACTTTCCTGGAAACACATTTTCTGCTACGTCCCTCGATTTCGCTGTAACCCTCGTATGCACTCACAAAATATCGGAGTTGTCAGACGTGGAGGGTTTGCATTGGTCCACACTCAGCCGTCGTTTTGCATTGAATCTCCGCATGAGTCTTTCCGGTCGTCCTTTTTCGAAACCCGTCGGCAGCTTCCGTGTCCCGCAATTACGCTGCAATTACAAAGGGATTAACCGAGACTTAAATCTCGAAGGTAGATTTTGATTGGATTGAAGTTTCAACAAGAAACCAGAAAACACGTTCTTATTTTATTTTAATTGAACAAAAGCGCGTGAACGAAACAATTACATAAATGTTTTTGATCGGAAAACAATTACAATAATTCAGTGGACACAGTTTTTGAGGAAAAAAATTCTTAGCTAATATCTCCGACTTGTCCCCAAAGTTGTGGCATCAGTAAGTCATGCCGTAAGATTTTGAAAGAGAGCAATAGTATTGCATATTTCTCCACTTGAACGTTCTCATTGATCAATAAATTACCAAAAATTAAATTCATTGAGACACGGTCTGCAAATGTTAAAATAATTGACCAAAAACACTCTCAGAGGGAGTCTCGGTGATCAACAAGGAATAACTAAAAGAATTAAACTCATTGACTATGATTTTTCTCTTACTTATAATTTCAATTTTCATTTATTTGCATATTTGCTAGTATGATGAATTTATCGTATGCTAAAGACAATAGCCATATTAATTGACCATTGGAATAAAAAGTCATTTGTGAATCTCCTTTTCAAAACAAATAGTATCACTAGTAAATTTACCTATGACGTGCTTTATGTAAGTAATGCAGAGATAGAACGATTCACAATGCTAAAATTATAAGGTAATTGTGCTTATATTCCTATCAAAAACGCCTCATTGTTAGGGGATTTTCCAAGTTATAAATGACGTAGGATAGCAAGTCCGATATCAATTAGCACAATCAATTGAGAATTTGAAGAGAAATTGTGACGAACAAATAGTCAAAATGAGTAGATTCTTCAGGCATCACACGCTAAGCTTCCTAAACATCACATCTATGGTTTCTTAAGCATCACACCTAGGAAAATAATATTATTATACAATCCCAGAGGAAGGAATTGCCATTCTCAATTACTCATTAACTCTATAGAGAAGAAAGAATCTCAGCCATATATATAGACTCCCTAAGAGTTCTTCGAAAGAGGAAACCTCCAAACAAGAAGCACAATTGAAACTTTCTTATAATGTTTAATAAAGCCACAAAAATAGGTTAACAGGTATAAATTTGATTTAATTTCTTGGGGGGCAAAAAAGCATTTATTTTAGGAATATTATTGTAAGTGGAATTTGTATTCAAAGTCTAAGGCATGGGAAAGACGATGTCCGGTATCCGATGCCCTTGATGAGCAGTTGACTGCGAAGCGTCTGGAAGAAATAACGCGGCATTGGGGCTCCGTTTCGAGAAAACCCGTCAGCAGATAACACCTCCCTCCACCGTCCCCCTCGGTTTTGAAGACCAAAAAGCCAAAAAGAGCTGGCCGCGTAAAGGCCGAAAAAAAAAAAAAACAAAAAACAAACAAACGAAAACGAAAACGAAAAAGAAGCATATCTTGTACCCTCGCACAAATGGTGTCACCCTCTCGTTCTGCTACTGCATGTATATGAAAGTACATGCAATCCATGGTCATTGTATATGTTCTGGAAAGCAAGAGATCGAATAAAAAAATAAAGCAAGCAGTAGTGAATTCTATTATAAATAAAGCAATACAACGGAGGTTACACGCTCGAATCACTCAAATACTTACAGTGTTTCTCAAATCCTAATTACATCCAATACCATACATAGTGTTTAATCTCGCAATTCTTTGCAAAATAATTTCTTAATCTCGCAAAAGTATTAAACAAATCTTAACATAAGATTTCACGACTACAAATACTAATCTTTCTTAGATGTAATTCACGAACAATATTCCACGTCGAGTACTCACTTGGAAATGACATTCCGATATTTCAAATTAGCCAAATTACCAAAGTTTTCTTTTTAGGCTAAAAGTCAAGACATTTCAGCAATTTCTACCTTGGCTCAATATTAGAGCTCAGTTACAATTGCTTTATTAAATCCAAACTTTAGTCTAATCTCCCATAACCCCGTATGAGCTCAACCACCATAGACATATTTCGATTCTAAGCATCGCTTAAACTTCACTATAACCATAGACCTCATTAAAACACCAATTTTACATCCACTTTTAATTACTGCACAATGATTTTTCAACACAACCTTCTCAACTATAGATGTAAAACCACTTTTGCATCCATATATGTTAACAGATTGACATAGATCTCGTTAAACTCAACAGTTATAACAACCGTCGACTCTATAGGCTTAATCTCATTATAAGTATTATCTCCATCGATTATCACACTAGTACTTTCTACTTCAAGTGTTTCTAGTTGCAGCTCCACCTTCTGTTCAGATTCGTATAAACACCGTCAAAAGTATTGAAGATTTGTCAAATGTACATTTTTTCTGCTGATAATAAATGACAAATTCTAATTCACAACATAGCATTGGGTCTCATCCTCCTTGCATATCTTTTGACTATTCGCGGAGTCCCCATCCCAAGCCCGTCAAATTAAGTCAATCGCGGGCTTTCCTGGAAACGTGTTTACATTTTGCTGTGACCCGAGTATGCACTCACAAAATATCTTGCATTGGTCCACAATCACCCGTCGTTTTGCATTGGGTCTCTAATCTGCGTTAGTCTTTCGGGTCGTCCTTTCTCGGAAACCCGTCGGCAGCTTCCGTCCCCCGCAATAGCCCGGCTCGCCGCTTAACCCATGCGATCGGTGGGTATTTTCTCAGACATCATTCCACAAACTCCAAGATTGCTTGTTTCGTTGCTATCACAACACAATCAGAGTTTCTCTCTTTTGTCTTGCCATCTGCATTGTGCGGCCCTATCTGTGCATCTCTTCCCATCGCTGAGGAGTCGTGACTCCTTCCGCTCCTAGGCCACCTCGAATCGCCCGGGCAATGGCCTGCGCGAGGCGAAGAAAATATCCTTCCCACACTTCGATTTCGGTCCCAGATCAACCCAGCTCATTCCAGATTGATCAGTCAGAGCTCACAAGGCTGGTCAATGAGAAGGATTTCGGCGGCCTCCGAGGAAAACACGGCGGCCCAGGGGGAATCGCCGAAGCACTTAAAACTGATCTCCTCGAAGGAATTAGCGGCGAACCGGATGACGTCACTCGCAGGCAAAACGCATTCGGTGTCAACACATTCAAGCGGCCCGCCAAGGGCTTCTTCCACTTTTTGCTCGAGGCTTTCAAGGACCTCACGCACCTGATTCTTCTTGTTTGCGCTGGGCTTTCGCCCGGGCTTGCGATCAAGGAGAGCGGGCTCAGGGAAGGCTGGTACAGCGGCGGGAGCTCATTCTTCTCAGTTTTCCTCGTGATTGTGGTGTCCGCCGTGTGCAAATACCAGCAGAACCGGCAGTTTGATAAATTGTATGGGGCTAGCGGTAATATTCTCTTCGATGTGATAAGAAAGGGCCGGCAGCAGCAAGTGTCCAGATCCACGATCGTCGTCGGAGATGTCGTTCTTCTCAAGACCGACGATCAGGTCCCGGCAGACGGTCTGTACATTTATGGGCAGCACTTGCTGGTATGGACGAGAACTTGTACTGTTTCGATCGCATTAGTTTTCACGTATTAACTCATGTTAGTTTCCTCCAGAAATATATAGTATTAGTATTACCAAGTTCGAGCCCAGGTTGATTAATTAGTTAACTAGTTAGTTCAAAGATATGTAAAAGCGTAAGATATTCTGTTTGATACTGCACACTATCATTCTCATAATTTTAATTCTATGACAAAGAGGAAAGTAAGGGTTTTAATTCGTAATTCTAATCGGAGGAGAACCAACTGTGTTAAAAAATTTTACTGGAAAAAGTATACTTAAAACATAATCCATTTCTTCTCGGGTTAATATTTATTCAGGTTTCATTTTCTTTGTTTCAACTTGAGACTCCGCATCCTAGCGTCACCAAATCATGTGCAACGTTTGTATTATCGACTTAGGTTGACGAATTGAGCATGACCGGGGAGAGTGATTGCTTAAAAAAGAACGATCAGAATCCAATCCTGTTCTTTGGAACAAAGGTCATTGATGGGCGTGCTCGGATGGTGGTCACAGGGGTTGGGATGAATACAAAGTGGGCCAAGATGATGAGTTCAATCAACTGCGGCAGCAGAGAGCAGACCCCTTTACAGGCTCGGCTCAACGAGCTCACCTCGTCGATTAGCAAAGTCGGCTTGCTGGTCAACTTCTGGTTCTTGTGGTCCTGCTAATTCTCCACTTCACGGGAAAAAATCAGGACGCGAACAGGAAACAGGAATTCGTTCCGGGCCAAACGATGGGTGACAATATCATGAACTCTGTGGGGGGAAAAATTGCAGCCACGGTGACAATCGTATCGGTCATGATTCCCGAAGGATCGCCAATCGCAGTAACACTCATTCTTGTTTATTCGATGAAGAGCTTGATGGGGGATGGAGCGATGGTGAGGAAGCTTTGGGCCTGCGAGACAATGGGGTCGGCCACCACTATTTGCATCGACAAGACTGGCACTCTCACGGAGAATCAGATGATAGTGACGAAATTCTGGGTCGGCCAAGACACCGTGGCAGAAAACTGGTGTTCCTCTGCCTCCAAGTTTGTTGTGGATTTGATTTGGGACGGAGTTGCTTCGAACGCCGAGGGCAGCGTCTACAATCCAAAGCCATCTTCAGAATCGGTGTGCAGGTTCTCCGGTAGTCCCACCGAGAAAGCGATTCTTTCCTGGGCATTTTCACAAGTAAGCATGGGCATGGGGAAGATAAAGAAAAGATGTAAACTCATCCAAGGTGAAGTCTTCGATTCACGGAAGAAGACAAGCGGTGTCCTAATAATGAACATCATGGATGGCACAGTCCACGTGCACCGGAAAGGAGTGGCGCAGACGATCCTGGCGATGTGCTCGAGCTTCTACAACCAGTCGGGGATGGAGAAAGATTTGAACAAAGATGAAAGGAAGAAATTCGAGCAGATAATCCAGGGGATGGAGGCGAGTGGCCTGAGGTGCATCGCTTTCGCTCATAAAAAAGTCTGCACGGAAGCTATCGAAGAAAGAAATTACCGGAACAAGATCCAAGAGGACAGCCTGACATTACTAGGACTCGTTGGTATTAAGGAACTGTGCCGTCCTGGTGTGAATTGCACAGTCAAAGCTTTTCAGAGCGCTGGAGTGAACATCAAGATGATTACGGCAGACAACGAGTTCACTGCTAAGGCCATCGCCAAAGAGTGCGGGATTCTCAGGCCCGAGGATGATGCCTCCAATGGAGCCATCGTGACAGGGACTGGTTTCCGCAAAATCCCGAGGGAGAAGAGGCCTGAAGAAGTTGAGAAAATCCGCGTCATGGCAAGATCCTCCTCTTTTGATAAGCTCTTCATGGTTCAATGCCTGAAGCAGAAAGGCCATGTGGTCGCCGTCATAGGGGACGGCATGGACAACATACCGGCCCTCAAGGAAGCCCATATCGGGGTCTCGATGGGCATCCAAGGCATTGAGGTTGCCAAAGAGAGCTCGGACATTGTCATCAACAGCGACAACTTCTTCTCTGTGGCGGAGGTGATGCGTTGGGGTCGATGCATCTATGATAACATCCAGAAGTTCATCCAGTTCAAGCTCACAGTGAACATCGCGGCCCTTTTGATCAACTTTGTGGCCGCAACCTACTCCGGTGACGTCCCTTTGACAGCCATCCAGCTCTTATGGGTAAACCTGATTGTGGACACGCTTGGCGCCTTCGCGCTGTCCACAGACCTGCCCACAGACCTGCCCACGTACCAGTCCACAGAGCAGACCAAGGAGGTCATGAATAAGCCCCGGTGGGCTGGACCGAGCCGCTCATAACAAACGTCATGTGGAGGAATCTGGTGGGACAAGCAATTTACCAAGTGGCCGTCCTCCTCACTCTACAATTCAAGGGCGAATCGATCTTTAGAGTGGACGAGGTGGTGAACCGGACGATGATATTTAACGCGTTCGTCCTATGCCAGGTCTTCAACGAGTTCAACGCGAGGAAGCTCGCGAAGATGAACATATTCAAGGGCATTCACAAGAACAAGCTGTTCCTAGGGATCATCTTCATGACCGTGGCCCTCCAGGTGGTGATGGTCGAGTTCCTAAAGCGGTTCATGGTCACGAAGCGGTTGAGTTGGGGACAATGGGGTGCATGTTTCGGGATTGTGGCCGCATCTTGGCCTATTGCTTGGGTCATCAAGTGCATTCCGGTCCCTCATACACCAATCTCACAGCTAATTGAGAAAATTATACAGAGAAACAGTAATTAGGTTCAAGAACGCCAATTGTTTTTAACTCAACTCTTCTTAATGTACTGGTGTATTGAATTTCTCTTGACGCAGCGTGATTTTTTTTTTTTTTTTTGGGGTCCTTTGACCTAGAAAAAAAATGCGCAATGAATCAATGTAATTTTTCCAATTCAAAAAAAAGCATTCATTCAGAAAATAAGAAATGAGACGAGATACCTTAATATAGCCAAGAAAGTGAAGAACAAAATCGTGAGAAAAATGCGGAAGCACAAATAGAATGAATCGGTAAAATTTAATTCTTCACTATGTCCCTCGATATTGCTGTAACCATAGTTAATTCGTTACACAAATGACCTCACCCTCTACTTCAGCTCAAGCTACATGAAGATATTGTCTCTATTGGAAAAAAGTCGGCAAAAGAATCGACTAACCTTTTAATGCACAGCAAAAGTGATTACCAATCTATATAAAATTACCAGCGCACAATAAACGAATCTATAACTTCATGATGGTTCGAATACAATCACAAGACAAGTATTGTAGTTATATAGTGTTAATGATAATTGTCTTCTCAAAGTAAAAACAGGAGCCTTTTGAGAGTAGAACCATTCTTTTTTATGAACCTTCTTTTCTATCTCACACACACATCCCCTCGAACAAACCCCATCACGGGCGATGTTGAAATCTAAATTTTACATTTTTAACTAGAACTTACTCATGTAAAAAATTAGGGATGAATGTCTAATCCCTAGCAAAAATAATTTGCATCGCACGTAGATATTGGGAACAATAGCATCACTAGCACTAATCGTTGAATTTTTGAGTTTTTTCTATAAAACTATTATTAAAGTTATTATTATTTTGTTCTTTTCCCATTTTAAAAAAAAAAAAAAAAAAAGAAAGAAGAGAGAGAGAGAGAGAGAGAGAGAATGCAAATAGGGCCGGGCCAGATCTGGGCCTCCTGGCCCCCTTTCCTTCCTTTTTTTTCTTTTTCCCCGAAGCCCAGCCCACTTATCTTTTCTTTCCCATGCGGCCCACCTCTTTTTCATTTTTTTCTTTCTTCTTTCTTTCCCCACGAGCCGGCCCACCTCTTTTCTTCCTCAGCCCAGCCCGTTCGCCCCTCTTCTTTCCCCTCTCCAGCTCGCCTTGGCCGCTGCCTTCGCGGCAACCAGGGAGAAGGGACGTTGGTACAGCGTACAGAGGACAGCAGCGTGGAGGGCGTCGCGCGCGACGCTGGTGAAAGGGAATGTCGTGTCCGTACGGTCGAGCTGACACGGTCCTGGCGAGAGGCGAAGAGACGCAGGGGCGTTTTAAAAGAGAGAGGAGCGTTCTGTTTTCCGGGGGGTTCGCTTTTGGCCGAGAGAGGGGGGAGAGATCGGAGAGCTCGGGAGAGTTTTGAGCAAGTGAGAGGAAGAGAACCAGAGAGTGGGGGAGCTCGAGAGGGTGGTCGACCGTCACCAGAGTCCATTCGTCAACCGCCGTCTGCCACAGCGCTCCCCACATGTTTGGCGCCGAGTCCGAGTGCAAGAAGGGTTGATATCGTTCCTCCGGTCCATGCCCACCACATGTTCGACGATATTTCTAGGCCAGCCCAGGCGGTTGCATTACCGATTCCCATATGTTCCTGAACGCGTATAAGTGGGCTTTCCATGTTATGAACCTTTTGTTGCTTGCTAGTTGTCGTTTGCATCATCGGGCCGAGTCTGGGCATACATTCGCTGCGTTTTATTTGGCTCCCGTTGGTTTCCTGGGTGTGGCGGCTGTGAGTGGTGTGCGGCTCGGGGTGGCCGGCGATGATGTCACGAGGTGATGGTGGCGGCAAGCGACGATCTCAGCCGCTGCTTTGTTTACGGTGCTCGGCGTGAGAGAATAGGTTGGGCGTTCGGTGATGGAGGCATTAGGAGGAGGGGCTAGTTTCGGGCGTGGGAGTAAACCATCGAAGAAGGAGAAGAAGAGCGGCAGAAGAGGACGAAATGGGGAAAAGACAAAAAAAAAAAAAAAATTAATTAAAATATTGATATTAAGATAAAAACGAAAAAGAAAACAAATAAATGTTTTAAGAAATATATTTTGTCTATTTCAGGTTAAATTCGGATTGTCGGATAGGGTCAACGTGCCGGATTGGGTTTACGGGCCTGAACCCGTTTTCCCGAATATAATAATATTAAATATTAAATATATATTAAAAATTTTCAAAATTCAAAAAATTTTCAGAAAGAAATAAAAAATTAAAAATTCATAAACTTTCCGAAAATTCAAAAGCTTTCAGAAAACATTAAAAAAATTCAAAAACTTTCAGAAAATATTAAAAAATTCAAAAAAATTAAAAATAAGGAAACGACTCGAATCAAATTAAAGCGCTTCAAACCAAAGCCCACAACTTTCAGATTTTGTGCATTATTATACTGTGCATTAACATTTTGTTTTTATGCTATCCTTAGGAAATAAGAGAATTGGCTTGAATTATAGGCAAATCACATCGAGCAGTGCTGTCGGCTTGTTGCATCTTCGACCTCGTCAGTGTCCGACTAAGCAAGCGTCTTCATAACGTGTATTGGTATGAATTACGGACATGGACTATGTCAAGGCAAGGAAGAAATTCATTACGGATATCGGTCACAATTTCTAATTAACTCAAATTAAGTCGGGCCGTATTCTCAAAATTTGGAACATAGACATAAAGAATTATGGATGGGCCAAATGGTGCGTATATTAGGTGCCATGCCTTTAACATCAAGCAACCAACTGCAAAAGCATCTTAGGGCTGGGAGCTAATATGTTACATTGACCACTACCAAGCCTTTTTGCCTAGAACTAAGGCGTGGAAATATTTAATTAGATGGGCAAATGGGACCTAGAAAGAGACCTGGAACAACTTGAACTCAAGACTTTTTACTCTAATATCATATTAAATATTGTAGAACCACTGTCAAATTCTTTATAAATTTAAATTGTTAGATAATTGAATGATTTAAAATTTATATATTTTATCATAATCCACTCACAACCGGCACTATATAGAAAAAAAATCTGGTAGCTCTGGCATTGTACCAGGTAATAGTCTTTTTGATGGTGCGGTTCAAGGATGAACAACATCTTAATGTGAATCAACAAGTCAAGAACACATCCATCTTCCACATTCTCATCCTTTGTCAAGATTTACGGTTTATCTATTCAAGGAAGCTCGAAGAGATCAATGTCTTGAAGGGGACGGTCACACAAAACAAATGGCTTCGGGCGGTTTCTGGAGGAATAGTCCTCGCTCAGGTGGCGATGATGGAACTCTCGGCGAGGTTTCTAGGTACAGAGAGATTGGATTGGAAGCAATGGGGGGTGTGCATTGTAGTGGCAGCCGTCTCATGACCTCTTTGTTGGTTGTTTAAGTGGTCTTTTCCTGTGATGACGGTATTGTACTGACTAGCTTTGGAGTCAAGTGCAACAAAGAGCACCTGGTGTTTTCTTCTGGTTATAGATGCGTTCTTAAAAATGCAAATGCCCAACTGCAGTGCCCTCTGTGTTTTTACCCTCCCTTTGGGTGCAGATACTGCTGCGTTCAGATCTCAAACAATTGAAAATTTCATTGAATTCCGTATAGAATTGTGGGAAAAAAAGTTAGAGGTAACGAAATGTTGTTAATAGCCACTCAATTAGAGCCCTTTTCAAATCATGGATCAATATCGCAACTTGGTTTCATTATAGCCGAAGCAAATTCTTAGGAAAAAATGTCTGAAAAATCCTCACCTATTATATTGGTATTAATTTAGTCTTAAACATTTTTAATGATGTTAATTGAGTCCCAAATATTTTGATCTAGAGCTAATTTAGTCATTTCCACTAATTTTTGCCGGAAATTGCCATTGTAGACTCCGAATGGCCTATATGGCACAACCGACACTGAAGTTGACATTTTTAAATAATATTTCAATAATTCTCGAGTTTTTTTTCTCTTTTTTTCCTCCACTTTCCTCCGGTGGTCGGCAAGGACTAGCCTCGGGCGAGGGCAAACGTCCACAAGCCCACCCAGATCCGTACAGAGAATTTGAGTACTTTGACGTTAGGTTCATCGGACTTGGGCCGCTTGAGGGCGCTCTTGACAGCGGGAGGTGGAGGTGGAACAGGGGATGGGGCTGTATCTTTTTTGGGAGAAGAAGAAGAGGAAACTGAAGAATGCCTCGTGCTCCTCCTTCTTGCTGTTCTTTTTCTCGAATTTGGGCTTCTCGTGGGTTCGAAGCAGGTGGCGGTAACCCTTGGAACGGATGTCCCCTCATTTCTCTGCTCTCTCTGCAGGAGTCTTGAGCGTGTTGTGATTCTCTCTCGTCTGAAGATTGGGCTGAGTGAGGGCGACCTCGCCAGGCGTCGCTTGAGTGAAGGCAACCTCACCGGGCATCCAGGCGACACCTGGTCTCATCAGAACTAGTGAGGTTCACTAACCCTTGGAGGGCATGGCTTTGTTGCTCACTAGAGGAAAGAGAAGGAAAAAAAGGAAGAAAAAAAATTCAAAAATTATTTAATATTATTTATAAATGTCCACGTGGATACTAACCGATCACATAGTCCGGCTAGCATTCACGTCAACAATATTCAGCCAAAATAAGTCATAATGACTGAATTGACTCTTTATTAAAAGGTTTAAAACTAAATTTATATAATTAAAATACTATAAAGTTTTAGCATCAATGAGTGATAATAGTAACCTACCAAGCATAATTAAAGGTTAATATTATAAAATAAAATAAAAACTTCAAATTGATATACTTGTTACGTATTAACTTCAGGTAGCCAAATGTTTCAAAGAATACTTTCACAAACTCTCCTGATCATAAAATGGAGAGAAACAGAGCATGAATATCACAATCAATGTGATCACTAGCACCTAAATCTATAATCCATGCATTCTTCGAAATTGAATTCATCAAGCAATAAGATGTACTTGTGAAACTCCCAGCCTTATCAGAGGCATCCAACCTTTTTAAAGCTCCCATCAGTTTCTGACACTGTTCATAGATAATCGATCTTTCTGTTGGCTAACCCGACACCTAAGAAACTTGTGAAGATTTCCCTTTTTCTTTTTTCTCCAAGTTTCCCATGTAATTTCCAACAATTGTCAATTGTATGGTGTGGGCGTTTACAATAGTCACAATATAATTTACCTCTTCCTTTTTTACCATTGTTTTTTTGCAGTTGAAGGAAATCTGTTGCCAGGCTGAAAAACTTGGGCCGAAGTGGGCCCATATGACCCTTCTAATCCAGCAGGCTGAAATCCGCTCGCGGGCCACTGACTCCATGTGGCCCATCTACTCCCGCGAAGCTGCTCCGTGGGCCGTCTGAGAAGGGCCCCGTCGAAAAAATATGGGAGCCGTCCGATTGTTCGGCAAAATCGAAGCCGTCCATTTGCTCGCCGAAATTAGGGTTAGGGTTTTTCAACCCCGCATTCGTCCCCTTTCGTCCTCCAACTCCTGGGTTCCTCTATGGAAGAAAGGAGAAATACGAGAAAGATTGTATTCTCACTATTGAATGTAATCTGTGCACAGTACATTGTATTTAATTACAAGAAAGAGTTTAATAAAAGGAAAATAAATATTCCCCTATCTTTCTAGACCTAAGATAGACAATATTACGTATCAATTTACAATTTGATATGATTCAGTAAATCATATCTTCCAACAGAATAGGACCAGAGTCTGAAGGCACTCTCCCCGAACGAGATGGAAATCACGCAAAAGAAGCGGAAAACCATGACGAAGGAGATGCCTGACAGACCATCCAGAAAGTTCCTCCACAATCGGGCTTTTCTCCCATCCGCGATCTTACGGGGAAAAGGGATGGGCTTTCTTGCCGTGGTCCCTGCGTGTCCTCTTCAACCCCACCCGTCCGCTCCCTCATATCTTGGAACCTCCTCTCCCCTGGCCCCCATAACGCGTCAGCTCCCACTCGTGACATATTGGCATGCGTCAGCTCCCACTCGTCACATATTGACATGCGTCACCGGTTCACAGCCTGGTCACAGCTAGCACGCACACATGTTCGCGTCGCCATCGCCCTCGGGCGTCCGCCAGAGCGTCGTCAAGTAGAAAAAGAGCACGACCATTTCTTCTTTTTTCTATTATTATTTTTTTTAACTCTGTTTATTCTTTTAATTTAATTTAAATCATATTTGAATTGAAATAATGTGTTCTCACCTTATCTTTTATGTTTTAGTCTGTTTAATGGCTAATGGCAAATCATATTTAATTTAACTCTGTTTATGAATTGAAATGATGTGTTCTCTTTTTTTTTTTTAACTCTGTTTATTCTTTTAATTTAATTTAAATCATATTTGAATTTTAGGATTTTCAATGCGCTTATTATAATTTTTTTTTGATGGGTTTGGAGTGCGACTTTTTGCAAAAGAGTTTATCTATCCACTTACTTATTGTAGTAGCAATGCACATTTTCACGGTGCATGATAATCCATATTTGATCTCAAATTCACGTACATGACAATCTATATCATTGGCCAATATTCTCTCGATGCACAATAACCTACCAATTATTAATTCGACCCCACCTGAATTGTCACATGGCAATATATTTGTTTGTTAACCATCTTAACTCTCTCAATATGTTCACCATCACCATTCGATGATGATGTGTGGACTTTTGGATGATCCATTTTGCTATGGACGGCTTTGAGAGCTTGAATGCTACCTAAATGTACATAATTCATCCTCCAACTTCACCATCCTACAGTAGGTCATTTGCCATTAGGCATTCGAGTTCGCTATATTTGCCTCCTCCTCGTTTGACATGCTCTCTATTTAATCCTGGTCCTCGGTTCTGCTCGTGCGCAATACTAACCGTTGCTCACCGCAAGTTATCACATGCAAACCTCTTGAGATAAGGCCCCCTCTGTCACACCATTGTCAATAAAATCATACAAAAAGTCTGAAACTTATTTTACGGTAGTTAATTCAATCTCAAATTGATCGGAAATTGTTGACATTAGTATAACACTGTTAAAATCATAACGTCATTAGTCAAGGATAACATAATTATTTCGTCTATACTAGAACCAGTACACTGTAGTTAAATAATTATATCCTCTACTGGACATTAGTATAACACTGTTAAATAATTACATTGGCTATTTCATTGCACGAAAATCCAAACAAACAATTTTGCCATTGTTCCGTTATAGCCGCAAGAGCTCCTGCTTTAACCGATACTTTAATTAAACGAGCGGTAAGAATTGATATCAACACAGCCGGTTTCAATGCGATGAAACAAATATTTCGCTCACTCTTAACTTGTAACATTATAGGGATGTGCTTTCCTCCGTCCTAGATTGGATAGAAAAGAGTATTTGTTAATTTAATAATTAATACCACGAAAATTCTCAAATCAGTACATGCATGACAAATTTAATCTTCGTTAATTTCCTTCAAATTTTACCATTAAATTACTGAGCTGGAGGACACATGATAATTAATATGACAAGTCCACATGAAAATCCAAATGGTTAATATCATGAAATTCCTCAAAATAATATACTTGTGACAAATTTACCCTACAGTATTTTTTGGATCGCCAAAAATCTCAAATTGGTTCATGCATGAAGTAATTACACTTCATTAGTTTTCGTCAAATTTTACCATAAAATTGTTAAATTAGATGATGCATAACAATAATTCAGTTGATGTGGCAGGTCCATGTGAAAATTCATAACATTTACTCTCTATTTTTTCGATTAGCCCTAACTTGAAACAATTAGGGCTCATCCTCTTTCTCTCCCTCATAGCACAAAAAAAACCCATGTTCCTCTTCATTTAATCCTTCATTGTTGGCTTTGGCTAAGGTTGTAGAAATTGCGAACACCATTTAGCAAAAATTCTTTAGTGGCACCTTTAGTAAGGATCTTTGTTGTTCTTTACCTTAAGATGTTGCCTATGATGAATGGTCACACTGATTTTACTTTAATAACATTGTCTTTTTATTCATGGTAAAAATTTGTAGTGAATTAGAAATAAAAAAATCCAGGTGTATAGAGGCAATGTTAGAAAAATCTGGAAAATAAACTTGATTGCACACCACAACTCAACCCAATTACTTTGTTCATCGACCTAGATTTATCAAGCAAAGTTGACACATCAAATGCTCAACACCCTATTTTGAATGGGGTTCAAGATTCTAACAATTAGTGCGTACCCCACATGAAAAAACACTGTTTTTGCTTACCTTGAGGAAGGAGTGTTAATAGAAATTCAGTAAAAATCGCAAGGGCTCAATCCATCATTATAGTAAAAATCGCAAGGGCTTAATCCATCATCTTGATCGGGCCATATAATGGCACTTGATCGAGCCATTTTATCAAGAGTACAATTAAAGTTACTAAAACTATTAGTAAAGAGTTCTTACTAAATGGGGTTCACAATTTCCACGACCTTAGCCAAAGATGACAATAAAGGAGTCGATGAATAGGAAGATGATCTAAGGGTTTTATTCGATTATTAGTGAATTATTTGCTATCAACTCTCGTCGTGGAACAGCTACCAACACTCAAATTGAGCCATGTTCCTCATTTGTTTTTTTCTAATAATTTCGCGTCGATTTAATTATAAGATCCTATCAATTTCTATTAGAGATGAACATGGTTTTAGGGTAGAGCTTGGAATTGAAGAACTAGACTGATGGAAATCTATCAAGGTTTAGGTTCTAAGATATGCATGGTAAGTTTCAAGTTTCGAAAATTGAGGAACTTGTTTTGATGGGTAAATTTCATGTTCTAGGCAAGTGGAAAACTTGTTTTTGTGTTTTTCTTGGTTTATAATTTCGTGCAATCATGCGTGGAATATCTGATGATTAGTATATAATAGAACAACTAATCTAAACTTCCATTTTATGACTAAGACTTTTACTTTGTTAATATTTTTTATATTCTTTATGTATCTAAATATAAATTGTGGTAAGTATATTGTAGTATTAAGTAATAGTCATCAAGTTGATGATTCTCTATAATTGTTCAATTAATAATATAGATAGAACTAAGAACCAACTTTAGAATCTATGAATTCACATTCCAAAATATGAGAAATCATTCCAACAAGTAAGTTCTATATGGAACCTATATGAAATTTGGAATTGCTTAATCATTAATTTTTGCGTTAGTTTTACTAATGGTATTTTCAACTAAACCTTTGATTGATGCATTGTAAATGCCGACATCACCCCGGTGAATAAATTTAAAAACGAATAATCAATCTACCGATTAGACAGATGGATAGACGGGGAAAAAGACCCAACCGTGTCATTTCGGAACGGGCTATCAATTATAAACACGACTTGGGGTCTCTGAGTGATGACGTCACTTCCGTACACGTCCGCGGCAACCACCGCCCACCAACGAGTCTATCAGAGAAAATATCTATCACGACTGCATGTCTTTTCAGCCTTTTTGTTCAGCTGGAAACCCGATTGCAGCTTCGCATGCAGATAAAGATAAAGATAAAGGTACGATCCAAGCGGCGTAAGCATTATGTATATAAACCCATGCAATCGATGGGCGTCTCCTCGAACACCATCCCACAAAATTCGAAGAATCGCTTCTTTTCCGTTGCTAATCACGACACAATCTTCCCAGTTTGCGGGCCTATCTCGGTTATCGGAGGATCCCAAGACTGTGCATCTCTCCCCGGCGATGACGAGCATTCTCCTTGGTGGCAGCTCCATCCCCCATTATGAGGTCTCTCTCCCCTTCCTCACTATGTACAAGTTTGCCCAGCGATGGCGTTTGGCCTTCGCAGCCATCTATTGCTCCCGAGCCCTCCTCGCTGCCTCTATTGATCAGTCACAGCTCGGAACGCTCACTCCTTCCTGCATTTCGATTTCGATCCCCGATGAGGCTCTGAGAGCTCGCTCTGATCAACCCAGCTCCTTCGAGATTGATCAGCCACAACTCGAAGCACTCGCTCCTTCCTGCACTTCGATTTCGATCCCCGATGAGGCTCCGAGAGCTCGCTCTGATCAACCCAGCTCCGCCGAGATTGATCAGTCACAGCTCGAAGTGCTCGCTTCTTCCTGCACTTTGATTTCAATCCCCGATGAGGCTCGGACTGCTCACTCTGATCAACCCAGCTCTTTCCAGATTGATCAGTCACAGCTCACCAGGCTGGTCAATGACAAGAACCTCAACTGCCTCAGAGAATTCGGCGGCATCAACAGAGTCGCCTCCGCCCTTGAAACTGATGTCTCTGATGGAATTAGCGGTGAACAGGATGACATCACTCGCAGGCAAAACACATTTGGCGTCAACAAATTCAAGCGGCCCACCGAGGGTTTCTTCCACTTTTTGCTCGAGGCTTTTAAGGACCTCACGCACCTGATTCTTCTTGTTTGCGCTGGGCTTTCATCCGGGCTTGCGATCAAGGAGAAGGGGGTCAAGGAATGCTGGTACAACGGCGGGACCCCATTCTTCGCAGTTTTCCTTGTGATCATGGTGTCCGCTGTGAGCAAATACCACCAGAACCGGCAGTTCCATAAATTGCATGGGGCTAGCGGTAATATTCTCATCCATGTGATAAGAAAGGGTCGGCAGCAGCAAGTGTCCAGATCCAAGATAGTCGTTGGAGATGTCATTTGTCTGAAGATCGGCGATCAAGTCGGCAGACGGTCTGTTCATAGGCGGCCATTCCTTGCAGGTACGGATGAGATTGTACCAGTTTGATCGCATTAGATTCACGTAATAACTTATGCTAATTTCCTCCAGAAATATATAGTATTAGTATTACCAAGTTCGACCCCAGGCTGGTTGATTAATTAGTTAAGTAATTAGTCCAACGAAATGTAAAAGTGTACGATATTCTGTTTGATACTGCACAGTGTATCATAATCACAATCACAATCATAATTCTATGACAAAAAGGAAAAGTGAGGGTTTTAATTCGTAATTCTAGTCGTAGGAGAACAAACTTTGTTAAAAAATTTACTGGAAAAAGTATATTTGAACATGATCCAACTCTTCTCGTGTCAATATTTATTCAGGTTTCATTTTCTTTGTTTCAACTTGAGACTGGAATGCATCCACTCGTCTGATCCTAGCGTCACTAAATCATATGCGACGTTTGTATTGTCAATTTAGGTTGACGAATCAATCATAAACGGGAAGAGTGATCCCATAGAAGTGGACAGCATTCAGAATCCATTCTTGTTCTCTCGAACAAAGGTCGCTCATGGGGATGCTCGGATGCTGGTCACATCGGTCGGGATGAACACAATGTGGGGCGAGATGATGAGTTCAATCAACCGCAGCAGCAGCGAGCAGACCCCTTTACAGGCTCAGCTCAACAAGCTCACCTCGTCGATTAGCAAAGTCGGCTTGGCAGTCAATTTTCTGGTTCTTGTGGACCTGTTAATTCGCAACTACACGGGAACAAAACAGGATGAGAACAGGAAACGGGAATTCGTTCCAGGCCAAAAAATGGGCGACAATATCATAAACTCCGTGGGGAAAATCATAGAAAGAACAGTGACAATCGTGGGGGTCGCAATTCCTGAAGGCTTGCCGCTTGCGGTAACTCTCACTCTTGCTTATTCGATGAGGAGGTTGATAGCAGATCAGGTTCTGGTGAGGAAGCTTTTAGCCTGCGAGATGATGCGGTCGGCCACCACCATTTGCACCAACGAGACTGGCACCCTGACAATAAAACAGATGAAGGTGACGAAATTCTGGGTCGGCCAAGACTCCGTGGCAGAAAACGCATACTACTCTGCCTCCAAGTATGTCCTAGATCTTATTCAGGATGGGGTTGCTTTGAACACCACAGGCAGTGTCTACAAGCCATCTTCAGGATCAGAGTACAATTTCTCCGGTAGTCCCACCGAGAAAGCGATTCTTTCCTGGTCGGTTTCGGAGTTGAGCATGGACATGGAGGAGATAAAGAAGAACTGTGAAGTCATCCAAGTCGAAGCCTTCAACTCGCAGAAGAAGAAAAGCGGTGTCCTAATAAAGAAGAGCACAGACGACACAGTCCATGTGCACTGGAAAGGAGCGGCAGAGATAGTCCTGGCAATGTGCTCGAGCTTTTACAACGGGTCAGGGATAAAGAAAGATTTGGACAAAGATGAAAGGAAGAAATTCGAGCAGATCATACAGGGGATGGCAGCGAGCAGCCTCAGGTGCATCGCTTTTGCTCATAAACAAGTCTCCGAGGAAGCGACCAAAGAAAGAGAAGATGGGAAGAAGATCCAAGAGGACAGCCTGACATTGCTAGGACTTATTGGTATTAAGGACCCGTGTCGTCCCGATGAGAAGAGTGCAGTCCAAGCTTTTCAGGACGCGGGAGTGAACATCAAGATGATAACAGGAGACAACATCTTCACTGCCAAGGCCATTGCCCTGGAGTGCGGGATTCTCAAGCCTGAGGATGACAACGAGGCTATCATTGAAGGAGCTGAGTTCCGCAGCTACACACCTGAGGAGAGGCTCTCGAGAGTTGAGAAAATCCAAGTCATGGCGAGATCTTCACCTTTTGACAAGTTCCTCATGGTTCAATGCCTGAAGCAGAAAGGCCATGTGGTCGCCGTCATTGGGGATGGCACGAGCGATGCACTGGCCCTCAGTGAAGCCAACATTGGGATCTCGATGGGCATCCAAGGCATTGAGTTCACTAAAGAGAGCTCGGACATCGTCATCCTCAACGACACCTTCGCCTCTGTGGAGACATTGTTGCGGTGGGGTCGATGCGTCTATGATAACATCCAGAAGTTCATCCAGTTCCAGCTCACAGTAAATGTTGCCGCCCTTTTGATCAACTTCGTGGCTGTGGTCTCCTCCGGTGACGTCCCTTTGACTGCCATCCAGCTCATATGGCTGAACCTGATCATGGACATACTTGGCGCCTTTGCCCTATCCACAGAGCGGCCCACCAGGGAGCTCATGGAAAAGCCCCCCGTGAGCCTGACAGAGCCGCTCATGACAAACGTCATGTGGAGGAATCTCGGGGGACAAGCAATTTACCAAGTGGCCATTATCCTCGCTATACAATTCAAGGGCGAACCAATTTTCGACGTGGACAAGGCAGTGAAGCGGACGCTGATATTCAACGCGTTCGTGCTGTGCCAGGTCTTCAATATGTTCAACGCGAGGAAGCTTGAGAAGAAGAATGTGTTCGGCGACATACACAAGAACATTATGTTTATCGGGATCATCTTCGTGACGGTGGTCCTCCAAGTGGTGATGGTCGAGTTCCAAAAGTGGTTCACCGGCACAGAGCGGTTGAGCTGGGGACAATGGGGCAAATGTGTTGGGATCGCAGCCGCGTCTTGGCCTATTGGTTGGGTCGTCAAGTGCATCCCGGTCCTCGATACACCAATCTTCCGCTACTTGGGATCGAAAAGCAAGAAGCTCGTGAGGAAAATTGTGCCCAGAGAGTACTTTATTGGGTGTAGGAACTGTAATCGGGTTTAACTCGATACTTCTCATGTGTAGGTATATTAAATTTCTCTTGATACGGTGTATTTTTTTTTTCTTTTACCTAGAAAAATAAGGAATGTGCAATCAGTCGATGTAAATTTTCCAGTTCAAAGAGAGCACTCATTGAAACAGCAATACCAGCATCGTGTTCCCTGTAGCATTAATGGGTAAGAGAGAAGACTAAATGGCATCATGGGACATAACTAGGGGTGAGCGTGGTTCCCGGTTCTAAAGGGACCGGTTCCGGTTCCCGGTTCCCCTTTTCTAGGAACCGGAACCGGCACTGGGAACCGGAACCGGAATCGGAACCGGTTCGATTAGGGCTCAAACCCCCCCCCCCCAAAATCACAAATTCTTACTTATTCCACAGAATCCACACACACGACACACTGAGTTCTCTCTTGTCTTCGCCCGTCGGTTCTCCATCTTTGCTTGACGCCACCGCCGGTCGCCCTCGAGTCTCGACGCCACTGCCACTGGTCTCTGCTCGAAGGTCGAGGCCACCTTCGCTCGCCCTTGATAGCACCACGGCTGACCTCTTCGCCCGTCCGTTCTCCATCTCTGCTTGACACCACCGCCGGTCACCCTCGAGTCTCGACGCCACCGCCGGTCTCCTCGACGCCACTGCTCCGGGGTCGAGGCCACCTTCGCTCGCCCTCGACGACACCGCCGCTAACCTCTAGCTCACCGCTTGCTCTCGACGCCACCGTCGCTTGCCCTCGACCCCACCACTCGCCGACCCCTGCTCGAGGCTACCTCCGCTCTCCCTCGACGGCACCGCCGCTAACCTCTGGCTCGTCGCTCGCCATATTGCTCTGTTGGGTCGAATTGTGCAGAGGCCGGCGTTGTTCCGAACGGCCATCCCCCGGCAATACCAACTTCTGATCAAGTAAGTGTTTTCCTCCATGGTCAATGTTCGCAAATCGCGACTTTCTGTTCAACTAGTCTTTCCTCTTTTGCTCTTGCCTTGAATCGAACTTGGGAAAAGTGTGGGTTTGCAAGAATGCTCACTTAATTTGAAATGTTTGTGCTGTGCGTGCTAGTTCTCGCCTTTCCATGCGCGTCCAATTCTTGAAAATCTGGTACCGATCGTTTGCAGTTGCTCTACGCTGAAAAACGGAAATTTGATGGTTTTGTTTTGTTACTTTGTAGTCACCGTGAACGAAGTGGGCGTTGCACGAGCTGTACAAGAAACTGAGCAATTCGATCATTGATGATGGTCTAATCCACAAGGTAAATCACGGCGCTTCATTCGATACTTACCATACGTGTTTTGTCGAGTCGTTAATTTCGTCGGCTTTTTTCTCCCGTTCTATTTACTGAGCCCTTTGGAGGGAAGTCTTGGATTTCCTTTAGCTAGATTGACCAATCCATACATATGGCATGAATTGCCTGGGGACTAAAGATTATGATCATTTACTCGTATTTTGAAGTTAAAGGCTTATAATTCTTGTTCTGTTCGTGTAGTTTGCTCACAATCAGATCTCTTTGTTGTAAGTTTGTAACATTCAGCGTAGTTACTGTGGTCTACCTAAAATGAGCGTCAAAGAATATGACACCATATGCTTGCTTTATACTAATTAGCTGCAAAGGGCTTAGTATTCGTGCTCATATCTCTGCATGGCTATGACCTTTGTCTAAATCCGCATGCAATGATATGTACCAACCAATTGCACGCATTTTTATCCAATTACCAACCATTAATTGTAAAACATCTGTTGGGCAGAAGAGGAGCTTCGGTTGGCACAATTCCAGACTCCATCAGGATTCAGGGGAGAACCTTTTCCTCGATCGGGTGAATAATCTCAACGACTCTTGTCCATCTTTCCATTGTTCTCTCAGCTTCTCCCTTTAAATCATGACTACTTTCTTTCTATTAGTCTCTTAGTTGGCATTTGATTGATATTTGACATTTTTTTTGCAGCAAGTCAAAGGATTAAATTTGTTCTGCTCAAGGCTAGCTTTTGGGAAACCATAAGATCAAGGTAAATGACAAATCATTAATGCATTGATTATGCTGTCAAGCATATGATGCACATGCACTCGAATTGCAAACATAGCATAGAATTATCTAAAGGTCATCTTGTGAAGTATGAATTTTCTCTTGGCCCAAAAAAGGTATGAAGTTTCTTACATGTATATATTTGATTATTACTTGTGATGTATCCCATTATTATGAACATAGCTGACAACGATAAAATCCATGTTAGCAAATATGAATTAAGCTCTCTGCTAAATAAAAATTGCAAAACAAACTTTCGGGGAAAGCTTACTCTGAACTGAAAAAGTTGATGCTTCGAAAGACTTAAACACGTAAACCAGTTATTAATAGAAGTAATGCAAATTATGACATTTATTATTATTTTTTAACGATTCCACCTTATGGTGATTAAAGGGTAAATATCAGTCACAATCAAGTGTGAACCAGAATAATTTCTACCCTTGCACGACTATGTTATCAGTAGCTACTCAAAAAGAGTTGGTGCAAGGAACGTAGATAATTATATTTAGTGAATCTCAAACTAGAAGCATCTATGAAGAATAAACCAAGAGAAATTAAACAAATTACTACTTGATAAGAGTGGTTAGCTGTTAACTGATTGCTCATAGGTTTGAATATTTACCAAAAGATGAGACACAAACCTCAGAATGTTTTCCTGAAGATGCACCAACAGTAGATTGAAACCTCGGACCCCTACAAAAATTGACAAATATGTTGCGAACGTATATCAAAATTTTTATTGTAACGGAAGTAATCCTATTCCAATTCGAAAAGGTGAGATTAAAGAAGAAACGCAGAGGTAAAAGGAAGCACAAGTACAGCACACAATCTTGGATTATTTTCAAGTTTCAGTATCGCCTCATCAAGGTTAGCAACATCCATTCAGGAAGCTTCCACTTGTCTCGCCACATCTTAAAAATATAAGTAACACTTCATTAACTATTTTCCGACTTTTATCACCAACTGCAAAGATGAGAACATCAATATAGGCCAACGTGACTTCTGTTTTGCAATGAATACATTTGGGGGGACTAGCTATACCTATACACACAAATTGCAAAAAGCTGGTTGTCCACAGTTCATTTCTTCCATTAGTAAAACTTGAGGTCACTGATTCACTGATACTTACATCATTGTGCAACCACCCGCTCTAGTACTTGCAACATGGCTTGTAAGATTGCTCACACGTGGAAGTACTTTATGACCGCCTTTCATCTTGGCTGAAAGAAAGTGCAAAGTTAAAGCAATTCATTGACTTGCTAAGAAAAAAATCCCAGTGAATAGCAACTTACTGGGTCTAGCACTTCTGTTGTTTCTCTTAGCAGTACTTTCAGAATTTTCCTAACAGAAAAGCAACTTCTTTCAGGAAAAAACTATCCTTACTTGTGGTAGTTACATCAGCATGCATGGTTGCTTTACTGGAAGAAACTTTTTATTTGAGTTACTTTGTTTTCTCAAAGCTTTTAGTAGTACAAAACATTTCAAACAAAAGCTCTTTTTATTTATATTTTATAAATCTATTTTCTTTACTGAATTGCTTATCGGTTCTCTTGTGCTGATCTTTCCATTGTTCTCTCAGCTTCTCCCTTTAAATTATGACTACTTTCTTTCTATTAGTCTCTTAGTTGGCATTTGATTGATATTTGACATTCTTTTTGCAGCAAGTCAAAGGATTAAATTTGTTTCGCTCAAGGCTAGCTTTTGGGAAACCATAAGATCAAGGTAAATGACAAATCATTAATGCCTTGATTATGCTGTCAAGCATATGATACACATGCATCTGAATTGGAAATATCAAATTCTTTTCGTTTTCTAGTCATTCATCTTTATTTGAAGAGTTAAATACTTCTACTTTCCCATGATTTGTGCTGTATTATGTTTCTATACAACATCGTATGCTGTATTTTAACATAATAGACTTAACTTATGTATAAAAGTATTGTATTATGTTGAAATACAGCATACCAACGCTGTATTTTAACATATCAAACTTAGTTCATGTATAAAAGTGTTGTATTATGTTACTATATAGCATTGGTATGCTGTATTATACTGTATTAACGTTGTTATCAACTAAATTAATTATATTCTGTAATTGTTGTGTAGTGCAAAGTTAATGTATCAAGATAACACATCAATGGAGGTGGAGGGACATGAGGATATGGCTCCGGAATTATAGCTTTATGGCCATGAAAATGAAGAAGAGGCGCCCCCTATTACGAGTGTCACGAGTAAGGTACCTGGTTCTCATCTTCCTCAGGATAAGAAATATACATCAGAATGCTGGAATCATTATACAAGAATCAATGATAAGAATGAAAAACCAAATCAAGTGAAGTGTACACATTGTGGGACAATGCTTAAGTATCGTGTTGCTAACGGTACTTCTGCGATGAGGAAGCACTTAACCACATGCATAGGTTTCCCCGTAATGTAGATAAGAGACAGAAATTCTTTGTACCACGGAATGTAGACATGGCTGGCAAGTTAGGAGGTGATTCTAATATTGGTAGTATTTTATCAACATGATCGTTTAATCAAGAACGTTGTAGGCGAATGCTTGCTTGGTTCATCATCAGTGATGAACAACCTTTTTCCTTGGTTGAACGTGTTGGATTTCGTGAGTTTGTTAGTGAGTTACAGCCTCTCTTCAAACATATATCACGTTTCACAATGGCAAAAGATTGCATGAAGTTGTATATAGATGAAAGCACTTCTTTGAAGAATTATTTTCGATAGATTAATTCTAGGATCGCACTCACGACCGATACATGGAGCTCCATTCAAAATCTGAATTATTTGTGTCTCACTGTACATTTTATTGATAAAAATTGGAAGTTGCATAAAAGAATCATCAACTTTGTGGTGATGCATAGTCACAGGGGTAGAGAGATTGGGAAAATGGTGGAGAAATGCATTCAAGAGTGGGGAATTGAGAAAAAGGTGTCCACAATCACTGTGGATAATGCTAGCTCGAATGATGTTGCAATTAACTATTTGAGGGATAAATTTTCCAAAGAAAAGTCGTTGATATTGGATGGTAGTGTTTTGCACATGAGGTGCACAGCTCATATATTGAATTTGATTGTGAGAGATGACTTGACTACAGTACGTGACTCCATTGCACGTGTTCGGAATGTGGTTAGGTATGTAAAGAGTTCTCCCGCAAGAGCCAATGCATTTCAGTCTTGCATTAAGAGCGAAAATATCACTTATAAAGGTTCGGTAGTTCTTGACGTTGCTATTAGATGGAATTCCACTTATCTCATGTTAGACACCGCCATCAAGTTCAGAAAAGCTTTTCAAAGAATGGAAGACGACAATTTATCATTTGCAAGTGAGTTGAATCATGAAACTCCTAGTGATGATGATTGGGAAAATGCTATTATTATTTCAGATTTTCTAAAAGTATTCTATGATGCCACCAATCGGATGTCGGGGAGTTCATATGTTACTTCAAATGATTATTTTGAAGGAATAGCTCTTTTGTATAGATAGTTGAAAGATGCGGTCAATGCTTCGGATCCTAGGCTTCATGATATGGGTGTGAAAATGAAAGAAAAATTTGATATATATTATGGAAGCTTGGATAAAGTGAATATGATGGTCTTGATTGCGGTTGTACTAGATCCTAGAGCTAAGTTGAATTATGTGACTTTCTTGTATGCACAAATTTATGATGATGAATTGAAAGTTAAAGAAATGCATTACAAGGTGAAGGATGCATTGGAGCGTTTGTATGAATTTTATGAGCAATCTTCTTTTATTTCAAGTGATCGAAATTTTGGTGGCCATAGTTCGGGTGCAAGTAGTAGTGCTTCTAATGTCGATTCGGGTGGTAGTGAAGAAATAAAGAAGTATGATGGACAAGCTTGGAAGAAAATGTTTTTATACTCGAATGAATAAGGGTGTGATGACAACAAGTCCGAGCTTGATCAATATCTTCAAGAGAAAAATGAAAAGAATCTTGATATTGACCTTTTGATGTGGTGGAAGACCAATAGCTCAAAATATAAGATCCTTTCTTTGATGGTTCGAGATATTTTGTCCATTCCCGTAACCACCGTTGCTTCCGAGTCAACTTTTAGTGCATCGGGTCGTGTTCTTGATGGTTTTCGAAGTTCTTTTTGTCACGCCCCGAACCCCGAGGTCACGCACATCCCACTGCGGTCGATCAAATATGTGACATCCCAGGATACGTCGCCGACCCATTCATTTTATTACGCATGCGGAAGCGAAACAAATCCCCTGACAACATTTAACTTGGGATAGAAAAGCAGGCAATCAATCACAATACCAAACACTCATTCATAAACACATAGGTTTAAATACAAATCTAGACTGTCTACAAAATAGACTAGCTCAACGAATGAGGAACTATCCTAAAGCCAACTAGCAGGACACGTTCACCGATACTTCAGTCTCCACCTTTCCAAACTTAGGGCTTCGGGTCCTCCACGACCGCCATCTAGGGACCTGAAATTTTAATCCCACAATCGGGATGAGATGATGTCTCGTAAGTTCAACCCCATAAACCCCTATTAGAAAGAAAATACGCCGGGTGGCCTAGCCACATCACACGGAAGACTTACCTCGCCTCAGTTCCTTCCTGCAGGTTAGCACAATTTCAAATCACTCAATCACAGATAGTAATAAGAACTTAAACAACCAGAACGCATTCACTTTCATATAACCAACAACCGCGGGGGTCCTGATTATAAGACTAAATCGTTATGACACGTCCCATTCCATGCCACACAATTCCGTCCCATAATCCGACACATCAACAACGCTCAACATGTATTCCAGTTATTATTCACTGCCACACAAGGGCATAGCCCTACTCTGTTCGGCTATCTCTCGACACTAATGCCAGGCATCGCCCCCCATGGAGCGCGGCCGTCGGACGTCGACGGCATTCCCAAGTAGCATGGGCCCGGAATCTGCGACCCGCAACCACCGCGTGGGTATCCTATATAGGGGCAAGTCCGGCTCAACAGCCCAGGACGGTTCCTCTTAGTTATCACACAGCCAAAGCATACTCGGCCCCAGGACACTTTATATTTAAATCAACGCTTCCACTTAAAATAGTGATCCCGGCCATTTTCCTTCATATTAAAAATATTCCATAAATTATTCACGTGTGTGGGGACACGCTAATTTCGAATCCAAAAAGCCAATATCTCACTTTTTTAAACCCCACTATTTAATATAATCATTAAAATCCAATTTTTGCATCAAAACCCGACACTTGGGTTTTTACGAATGAAATCCATATTTATCACAATCAACACTCAATTTGCCACATCAATTCATCAAATTCAAATTTTAAATACACAAGCGATCAAAGCACGAAATTCGAGAATTTAGGGTCCCAAAATAATTTTTCGGATTATTAAATAATTAAATTTATTCCAAAAATTAATTAAATAATAATATTCCTATTTTTCACAATCCACATTCAATTTATAATATCCGACCATCAATTTCAAAATCCAAATACACAGCAGCGATCAGACGAAATTACGAGAATTTAGGGTCTCGGCAAAATTTTCGAATTTAATAATTAATTAAATTTATTCCGAAAATAATTAAATAATAATATTTTAATAATTTCGAATAATAATATATTATTAAATTATTAAATAATCTCGAGATATTTAAATAAATCAAAAGTAAATTCTTTTATGTCACATCAAGGTTTATATTAATGTAAACATTCACTTAACCTTAATTTAATCACACTTTAAGCTAATTAAACACATTAATATAATTAACACTTAAATAAATTAAACTAACCACCTAATCACACTTAACATAAACTAAGCACACCTAAAGCGTAATTAACCCTCTAAGCGAGGTTTAGTGAGTTAAACTCACTAGATTAGCGAGCCGAGCGGACCAAAACAACGGGGACGCCGAGGAGAACAACTTTCCTCAAAGCGGGCCGAGCATCCGGGCTCGGGAAGGCGGCCAAAACGGGCCAAACGTCCGCTGCATACCCATTTTCTGCAGCTTCGGATCTTGGGCGGAGGAGGGCCGGTCGAGCCTAATCGGACGGAGGAACGGCGAGGGAGAACTGGCAGGGCTTGGACGGGTGAGGCGGCGGCCCGGCAAGGCCTCACGGCGGCGGAGGGAGCTCCGGTGGTGGCCTGAACTGCTTGAGGAAGCTGCTGGAACTCGGCTGAAGCAGGGACGACGAGGACGGGCGGGCGGAGCGGCTCGCGGGGCTGCGACGGCAAGCGAGTGGAGGAGCGGCCGGCGACGAGCGGGCGGGCGGGCGGACAGCCATGGTTGCTCCAGCTTCGACGCCTCCTCGGATCTGCTGGGTTTTCAAGCAGAAATCGAAGATGGGGAAGAGAGGAGAGAGGGCGACGGTGAGCGGGTGCGCGGCTGCGCGCGAACGGCGGCGACGACGACGGCACCGGCGGCGAGCGCCAAAGGAGGCGGACGGTGAGGGGTTGCTTCGGCTTCTTCCTCTGCAACTTTTCTAGTCTCTCACACAAACAAGATGGAGGAGAAGCCAACGGAAGGGAGAGAGGAAGGAGAGAGAAGGAGAGAGGAGGGGGCCCTTTTCTTTTCTTTTCTTTTCTTTTCTTTTCTTTTCTTTTTATTAAATCCCACAAAAGTGGCCCACCATGACCTCATCTCATGTCATACTCCACTAACTTCAAATCTCTCCCCACAACAATCTTCAATGGGTCCACTTCCATTTTCCGCCGGGTCCAATTCTTGTACAACCAATTCTCCAATTCCACTTGATTCTCTTCCAATTGAATTAAATTAAAGCCCATAAAATTAATTTAATGTTATCACACTTCAATTCACATAATCACTTGACCATAAAACCAACTTGAGTCCCAAAAGTACGACAAAAGAACGGGCTTACTAATGAAATGACCATAATCAGCTCGGTCGAAAGGTCGCTTTCTGGTCAAATTCTCGAGTTTGATACATTAGAAACTCTTAGCGGCTTCACCCGATAGACTAGTTTTCATATGAGTGGCCGACTCAAGGAAAGGAACTATATGCGTGCCAATGAAATGCCCGTCTCAATTTATTGAAAATAGAATTCGAAAATCAGGATGTCACAACTCTTTCCCTCTTATAAAAATTTCGTCCTCGAAATTTAAACCTTTACCGATCCTTAACAAAAAGGTGGGGGTACAGTCGCCTCATATAATCTTCTCTTTCTCATGTTGCTCCTTATGCACCAATACTACCATATCACTGTTATCTTACCCAAACCACTTCGGATACAAAACACTAAAGCCTTGCCCACTTAAAATTTCAAAGGCCTTCAATCCAAAGCTAAACTGGCGATTCTGAGCAGTTTTTAAACTGTCTCTGATAATTGCGACTGAATTACTGATTTCTGAACCAACTCTGGACCTGCGATTTCCTAATCTCTGATATTATCTCAACTGACTGAAGTCCTGTACACTCTGCTCTACACTGATTAAAAAGAAACTATCTGACTGGTCTGCTAAAACTGAGAACCTCTGATCAAGATCTGATATAACTCTAACATTGATCTCGGCAACTGTAATTACTGGCTACTGTACTAACCCTGGCCTGCAATCTTTCTTTCCCTGATTTCATCTCGGCAATCGAAATTCCGCACTCTCTGCTATGCACTGCTTAAGAAAGAACCATCTAAAAGCCCTGCCAACTCGGAACATTCGATCTAGATTTGAAGTACAATTCATCCCCGGCACTTCACGTAGATGATTTATATGATATATACACACTTTGGTGTACCCACTTTGTGATAAGACAGAATCTCCAATTTCTGAAATCGAACTTAGATTGGTGGTTAATTTCACTCCGACACGCTTTTAGTGCGACCTAGGCTACTAGGTAGTTTTCGGAGCCTTTTAGGACAAATAACCCGTGGTCAATTTTCTTCGAGCCACGATGAACACACTTGACACATTGGTGACTCTCGAGAGTCGTGAAAATCTCGATGATTCAAATACAGACATAGAGCACCAAATTGACAGTAAAATCAAATTAGCATCATTCGATGAGAGTTTTCCAATTTAGTGGAGTCACCCACGATCGGTCATCTCAGTCGAACTGACCTATCTCTGATCTTAATTCGATTTTTAACTGTGCCGTAATGATCTCTAAAGATGAGCACGGTCGAAGAGTCGATTTCTGGTCGAATTCTCAAGTCTGTTTGCCTTAAAGTCCTTAATAACTCACCCAACTAGTCTAGTTATCTCGTAAGTGGCCAACTCAGAGAAAAACACTGTAATTGTGTCGATGAAATGCCTAATTTAACCAATCGAAATCAGAGTCTGAAACTCAGGATGTCACACACTCAAAACAAGATCTATTCATACTGTCTGGATAATGCCGAAATTACTATGATTAGCTTCCCATAAGATATCTTCTTTAATTTCTACATCATCAATTACACACAATCATCCTTAGAACCTCATTGTTCTGTCTTCAGAAATCTGAAAATCAACCTCTCTCTCATCTGCATTCTCTTATAGAGCCTCCTGAATTTCTGAATCTGTCCGCTGAAGCATTTTGATTCTGATATGAACTTTCGGCTCAATTCTGAGGGTAGTCATAAGATTCAAAAGGTGGCCTACTATAGATTTGAGAACTGAATTTCGAACTTTCTCAAATAAGATCCAATCCTTGAGTACCAACTGTGCAACTAAGGACTCTCGACTCAGTGTATCTGTAACTTTGCTCACCTTTCCAGAGTGATACGAAGAATCATAATCATAATCCCTAAGGAGTTCCATCGAGCGACGCTATCTCATATTCAACTTCTCTTGAGAAAATACGTACCTGAGACTTTGATGGTCATTGACGATATGAAATATTCCTCTGTGCTGATAGTGCCTTTAAATCTCCAAAACGAACATAACTACTGCAAGTTCTATAACGTGCGCTAGGGAATTCAACTCACAAGATCCCCACTGACGGGACGCATATTCAATAATCCTATCATGCTGCATCAACAAGCAACCAAATCCTTTAAACGACGCATCACTGCAGATTTCATCACTTTCAAGACCAGATGGAATAGTCAGCTTCTGCTTAAGCTCTTGGAAACTACACACGCACTTACCGGACCACACAAACTTTTCTTTCTTCTTCAGAAGTCTTGTCAATGGCGATACTAACACTGAAAACGTTTCTACAAACCGTCTGTAACACTCTGCTACAACCTAGAAAAACTTATGATCTCTGCCACTACAGTCAATATCGGCTAACTGTTCACTGCTTTAATCTTGGACGGGGTCTATGGAGATTTTTTCGCTTGAAACCACGTGACCTATGAGCGCAACACGAGTCATCCAAAACTCACACTTGCTAAACTTAGCATAAAATTGAAGAGTCCTCAAGGTCTGAAGTATCATCTTCTAATGTCTCTCGTGCTCCTCAGCACTCTTTGAACACACTAGGATAACTTCAATGAACACGATCAAGACTGATTCAAGTACCCTTAAACATTCTGCTCATTAGACCCAAACAAATAGCTATGGCGTCCATCAAACCATACAGTATTACAGCGAACTCATAACTGCCATATTGAGTACGAGATGCTAACCCGGTGCGTCCTTCCGATCCTCAATTGATGATACCACGACCTCCGTCGATCGTGAGGAATATTGATACACAACCACAACGAACCACATTTCTCCTTCATGTACAGGGCGGGTGCTCCCCAAGGTTATGCCTTTGGAAAGTATGAATCCCCTATCCAACACTTCCGCATCTACACCGTCGGTCCTTTTAACTCGGGTAACACCATCGGTAAGGAGCCTTAGGACGGCTCTATTCGAGTGCTAATTCAATCACGAACTCAATTTCTCTTCGATCGCAAACCGACAATTCTTGAGAAAATACCTCGAAAGCTTCGTACGCGGTTATGATCTACATATCTCGGCTCCTCAACTGACGCATTCATTATAGCTGCCATGCAGATTCGGTAACCAACAACTAGAACCAAGGTCGTCTTCAGTGACAAATAACAGGGATTGCAAATCCTCTTCGACTTTCAGTAATTCAAAACTCTCATACGCTAACTGAACAAACTGAATTATATCACTGCCACGATTCATAATAGCAGAAAACTCCTCGTGCCAAACCCTTTTCATAAATGACTTCCAAGTCATACATAAGCAAACCCATCAGGTACAACTATAGTCAAAGACTCATCCTCCTATTACTTAATTACAACGACGGAAACTCCACAACCTTCACTCAAAATTCTGTTGCGCTACTCTGATAAAAATATCTCAAAAACATTCATCTTCTGATTGATGCATGGTCGATCCCATCATGCTCCTCTATCCATCCTGGTCGCATCCTATTTGCAGTAATGGTACTTACGCTCTCTTGGACTTACATAGATAATTCCTGACCTAACGGCCGTGCTGGCCACATTCAAAGTATGCTCCCTTTTTACTCTGACACTGGACTGACTCAAGCCTCTTTCCACAAACTCGTTACACAATCGGAGAGTCCTCTACCTCCCATCAAGGAACATCATGCACCTTTTCTTGCACTGGGGTCCATTCCAAATACCCCAACTAAATGTCCTGAAGCATGATTCCTCTGTCCTGTCTTATCAACTGCAGTGACAAAGACAGCTGTGATTCCATCTGCCTATGCGGGCAGTCTTTGATTAAATAACTTTACTGGTGACACCTGTAACAAGTTCTTTCCCTTTTACAGCACGGGACAGATCCATGTCCTTTCTGACAGACACGACACCCATCAATCAAGTTGAGCACTGACTTTTCAATTCTACTCTTCTGGTCAGGTGAAATGGGGCACCTTTCTTCTGACATCGGCATTTCCCCCAATCGATTTCCATTTCTACTTAAACTGAACTTTGACTCCGATACGGTGGCTTGATCCTCGATCACAACTCCAAATTGGACCTTAACAGATGCGGCAACAACAACGGTCACAACATTGGCAGCGGTAGAAATAACATCAATATCAACGGCTCGGTCTTGAACTTACTGACCCAATGAGCTTCCAAGGAACACTAGCGCCTGAACGATACCATCAATCCTAGGATCATTCGGTGCTACTACACTCTAAGTACCGACTTGTGGCGGTACTCTCACACTCGCGCTGGTCTAAGCCTGCACTCTACCTCGGGTACCGACTCTTATCAGCATCCTATCCCGAGGTACAGGTCCTATCGACCTTCTCCAAGGAGTTCTCTACTCCTGGTCACTCATGCTACAAGCTCTTTATAGACGCCTGTTTTCGATTCCAACATCAGGTTAGAATTTGAGTGACCCCACAAACAAGCTACCAATCAGCTATCACTCACATGCATCAGCATATTAAAAGCTTTTCCTACTAACTATCCCATGACTCATCGCACCTTATCACTCCATACACAAACCACGCTCTGATACCACTTAAACGGGGATGTCACGCCCCGAACCCCGAGGTCGCGCACATCCCACTGCGGTCGATCAAATATGCGACATCCCAGGATACGTCGCCGACCCATTCATTTTATTACGCATGCGGAAGCGAAACAAATCCCCTGACAAAATTTAACTTGGGATAGAAAAGCAGGCAATCAATTATAATACCAAACACTCATTCATAAACACATAGGTTTAAATACAACTCTAGACTGTCTACAAAATAGACCAGCTCAACGAATGGGGAACTATCCTAAAGCCAACTAGCAGGACACGTTCACCGATACTTCAGTCTCCACCTTTCCAGACTTAGGGCTTCGGGTCCTCCACGACCGCCATCTAGGGACCTGAAATTTTAATCCCACAATCGGGATGAGACGATGTCTCAGCAAGTTCAACCCCATAAACCCCTATTAGAAAGAAAATATGCCCCGGGTGGCCTAGCCACATCACACGAAGACTTACCTCGCCTCGGTTCCTTCCGTAGGTTAGCACAATTTCAAATCACTCAATCACGAGATAGTAATAAGAACTTAAACAACCGAACGCATTCACTTTCATATAACCAACAACCGCGGGGGTCCTGATTATAAGACTAAATCGTTATGACACGTCCCATTCCATGCCACACAATTTCGTCCCATAATCCGACACATCAACAACGCTCAACATGCATTCCAGTTATTATTCACTGCCACACAAGGGCATAGCCTACTCGCTGTTCGGCTATCTACTGACACAAATGCCAGGCATCGCCTCCCCCCATGGAGCGCGGCTTCGTCAGTACGTCGACGGCATTCTCGAAGGAGCATGGGCCCATAATCTACTACGACCCGCAACCACCGTGTGGGCATCCCATATAGGGGCAAGTCCGGCTCAACAGCCTAGGACGGTTCCTCTTAGTTATCACACAGCCAAAGCATACTCGGCCCCAGGACACTTTATATTTAAATCAACGCTTCCACTTAAAATAGTGATCCCGGCCATTTTCCTTCATATTAAAAATATTCCATAAATTATTCACGTGTGTGGGGACACGCTAATTTCGAATCCAAAAAGCCAATATCTCACTTTTTTAAACCCCACTATTTAATATAATCATTAAAATCCAATTTTTGCATCAAAACCCGACACTTGGGTTTTTACGAATGAAATCCATATTTATCACAATCAACACTCAATTTGCCACATCAATTCATCAAATTCAAATTCTAAATGCACAGCAGCGATCAGCACGAAATTCTGAGAATTTAGGGTCCTAAAATAATTTTTCGGATTATTAAATAATTAAATTTATTCCGAAAATTAATTAAATAATAATATTCCTATTTTTCACAATCCACATTCAATTTATAATATCCGACCATCAATTTCAAAATCCGAATACACAGCAGTGATCAATAGCGAAATTCGAGAATTTAGGGTCCGGCAAAATTTTCGGAATTTAATAATTAATTAAATTTATTCCGAAAATAATTAAATAATAATATTTTAATAATTTCGAATAATAATATATTATTAAATTATTAAATAATTTCGAGATATTTAAATAAATTAAAAGTAAATTCCTTTATGTCACATCAAGGTTTATATTAATGTAAACATTCACTTAACCTTAATTTAATCACACTTTAAGCTAATTAAACACATTAATATAATTAACACTTAAATAAATTAAACTAACCACCTAATCACACTTAACATAAACTAAGCACACCTAAAGCGTAATTAACCCTCTAAGCGAGGTTTAGTGAGTTAAACTCACTAGATTAGCGAGCCGAGCGGACCAAAACGCGGGGACGCTTGCGAGGAGAACAACTTTCCTCAAAGCGGGCCGAGCATCCGGGCTCGGGAAGGCGGCCAAAATGGGCCAAACGTCCGCTGCATACCCATTTTCTGCAGCTTCGGATCTTGGGCGGAGGAGGGCTGATTCGAGCCTAATCGGACGGAGGAACGGCGAGGGAGAACCGAGCGGGGCTTGGACGGGTGAGGCGGCGGCCCGGCAAGGCCTCACGGCGGCGGAGGGAGCTCCGGTGGTGGCCTGAACTGCTTGAGGAAGCTGCTGGAACTCGGCTGAAGCGGGGACGACGAGGACGGGCGGGCGGAGCAGCTCGCGGGGCTGCGACGGCGAGCGAGTGGAGGAGCGGCGGCGACGAGCGGGCGGGCGGGCGGACAGCAATGGCTGCTCCAGCTTCGACGCCTCCTCAGATCTGCTGGGTTTTCAAGCAGAAATCGAAGATGGGGAAGAGAGAGAGAGAGGGCGACGGCGGCGGGTGCGCGGCTGCGCGCGCGAACGGCGGCGACGATGACGGCACCGGCGGCGGCGGCAAAGGAGGTGGACGGTGAGGGGCTGCTTCGGCTTCTTCCTCTGCAACTTTTCTAGTCTCTCGCACAAATAAGATGGAGGAGAAGCCAACGGAAGGGAGAGAGGAAGGAGAGAGAAGGAGAGAGAGAGGGGCCCTTTTCTTTTCTTTTCTTTTCTTTTTTTTTTCTTTTTATTAAATCCCACAAAAGTGGCCCACCATGACCTCATCTCATGTCATACTCCACTAACTTCAAATCTCTCCCCACAACAATCTTCAATGGGTCCACTTCCATTTTCCGCCGGGGTCCAATTCTTGTACAACCAATTCTCCAATTCCACTTGATTCTCTTCCAATTGAATTAAATTAAAGCCCATAAAATTAATTCAATGTTATCACACTTCAATTCACATAATCACTTGACCATAAAACCAACTTGAGTCCCAAAAGTACGACAAAAAAACGGGCTTACTAACTTCTCGAGCCAAATTAGCCATTCTCTGATTTAATTTCTGAAAAATTCTGATTACATGAAAAATCTTCCGAAGTTAAGTTAATATCCCTAAAATGATTTGTGACACACCCAGACTTCCAATTTCTGAATTCGATCTCAATTCCACGATTAATTTCACTTTGGCACGATACTAGCACGACCCAACCTACCGGGTAGCCTTTAGAAATTTTCATGCATTTGACCTCTGGTTGATCATCTCAAGCCACAATGTACATCTCTGAAACATTGACGACTTTCGGTTGTCGAGGTAATCTCAAGGCTTCAAATACGAACACGGGGTACCCAATCGATAGAAAAGTCGGTCCAGTGTCGATCGACAAGAAGTGTGCGATCTGGTGGAATCACCCACACTCAATCATATGCCCCTGTCGAGTCAACCTATCTCCGGTCTCTAATCGATTTTTATTTGTGCCGTAATGACCCTTGCAGATTAGCTCGGTCGAAAGGTCGCTTTCTGGTCAAATTCTCGAGTCTGATGCATTAGAAACTCTTAGCGGCTTCACCCGATAGACTAGTTTTCACATGAGTGGCCGACTCAAGGAAAGGAACTATATGCGTGCCAATGAAATGCCCGTCTCAATGTATTGAAAATAGAATTGGAAAATCGGGATGTCACACTTTTAACTCCCAAAGTAGTGGAAGCTTTGATTTGCACTCAAGATTGGTTGAGAGCCGTTCGTGTACCGATTGATGTTAAGGAGTGCATCGAGAATGCAGAAAAATTTGAGTTGGGTAAGTGACATTGTTTATATCTTTATATATTGTAATTCTTTTTGTATATCTATAAATGAATATTTTATTTAATCTCCTTTTCTTCTTCTTTTTATAGATATGGATGGTCTTGACTCTTAATGGGGAGATTAGCGCCGGTAAATAGAGTTTATCACCGGGAGGATGCCTAGCATTGAAAAGTAAAGTATAGCTGTTATTTCAACTTTTAAGAGATAGTATGAACCAAATATAACTGTATTGTATATCTTTTTAATGTTTCAACGGCAATAGGTCTTATGCGGGCCAAGTGAAGGTGCTGATGGAGAAGTTAGAAATCATGATAAAGCTTGGTGAGTTCCTGAAATATTGACCAAGCATGGAAACTAAAGAGCATTGTTATGTAGGTTGGCTTTCTAGAGGAGCACCCTTCTGCTTACACTTCAATTAAGTGGATAAAAATTTCCCCTCTTTTGCAATTTGTTGAGGAAAACTAACCATGCGTGTTCTGTTTCAGGATGTATGGAGTGCCGGTGTGATCCTCTACATTCTCCTAAGTGGTGTTCTTCCATTTTGGGATGGTAAGGAGTTTGTCTTGTGCATTATTGTGCTGATAGATGTCGAGATGTTCAACTTCTGCAAAACTGTGAGGTGTACACCTATATCAGCTGACTCCTAAGTTACAGGCAGAAGCACTGGCTAGTTTTTGATTTGCTTAAGTATTGTCTGGATTTATTTTAGGCAAAATAATGTTACAGGTTTTTGCTTGATTCCAAATTTTTATTTTTATGTGTTAGCAGTACCAGTCCAGTTTAGGTCGATATTGTTTTATCGTTGTAATTGAGGATCTTCATGCTTTCACTTTTTAGATCAATGATCGCTATGAGTTTCCTCTGCAACTTGATCTTGACCGCGAGGATGGTAAATATTTGTCTCCTGATGCTGATAGGAGCGTCTGCAATCTCTACACACTCCACATGTACAAGTATTGTTCATTTGCCACTATGTTGTATTTATATCAATTGATGACTTGACCTTCGGTCATATCACCATATTGAGCCTTGGAAGGGTGATCTTTCCACAAATCAAGGGGTGTCTTGCAACTTGTGGTGTATTTAGGTTTCTGATTGGTGCCTTGTGATATGTAGTCTGAAGTCTGTCGGTTGTCCATCTGGATCTTGAGATGCCTTTAGGTGGCTGAAGTGACAAGTGATTTTTTCTTGGATATGCTGCAAGCTTTGCTTATCTAAGCTGCTGCCTTTATTCATGATAAGCACAGTTTCAATGATTGTTGCGAGTTCTGTAATGATTTGTACAGTCTTTTTGTGACACTTTGTTACTAGATACTGTTATAGTCAGGCTACGGGATGCAGCTTTGTCCTGACCTTTCTTCATTGGTCTTCTATCCCTCTTTTTCCTGGATTGTTCTCTCTTAGTGTTCCACAATAGATCAGCCTGCTGCTTTTGACCTGGAGGACATTTGAAAACAAACCTTTCAAGACTGACAGTATTGCCAGATTTATTGTTCTATCCTACCTCAATAGTGAAGGAAAATCTCAAAATGAAGAAGTCATTTTTGGAGAGTTTGTGCTGCTATTTAGCTGTAGTCACTGTGCTACTATCAATCACTCCAATATTTTTTTTTTTTTTTTTTTTCAGTGTTCTGGTTCACAGCGGTGGGGTGCATGGTGGACATTATTATGCATTTATCAGACCTACTCTTTCTGACCAATGGTATGCTATTTTTCCTTCTTTTCATTTGTTCACTTGATAACTGAAAACTGACTGTCATTGTATCATTAAAAACTATCATACTGCAACTCATCTCTTGTGCTTTCAATTTGAATCTGGTATTTCATTTCTTCTGTTTTCCTTTGTTATGGTTTATATTCTTTGTTGGATATTGCTGAGCTCGAGTTGTATGTGTCAGAGTTGCAGTTGTTGCATTAAAATATGGTGTGTGGTTTGGAGGTGCTGTGCTTTTGAACACTTGTTTGGCTCACTTCCTTTATTCTATGGAGTTTGGATAATTGGTCACACATCTCCTGGGATCCTTTGCACTTGTCAACAGAGTGATGTGATTTTTCTCCACTTGAAAATTTTGAACCTGTACATTTTGCCACTATTTTCAACTTCTCCTTTCCAAACGTTTCAGGATACTTTCAGTCAGCAGAATACTCAATTTATTTTTATTATAGATTGAAGTGTTTGAGTGAATAATAAATGTTTGCGGGGTCTGGAGATTTCCATGCTCTCTGAGGGTTTCTCCCATTTAGGCTCTATTTGCTTCAAAATAAACAATTGTTAGAAACTAGGGAAGCTTTTCTCATTTTACTGTGTTGATGCTGCCAATGAGGATTGACTGTGAGAGTCTTTCCACAACTAATTAAATGAAAACTAGTGCACTTTCTTCAGAGTATTAGTTATTTTCTCAAACAATCTATTCTGTTATGATCTATGTTGATGTGTTGATCAGTGGTCTTTGCCTATCCTCCCTACTACTTGTTATATCCCAACTAGCTGGTTGAGTTGTCATGTCTCATGTCTATCAACATCACCACTATCATTACCACTTCAACTGGCTGGTCATCACTCATCACTCAAGTATCCTTACACTTAATTAAGTATTCTAGATTTATTCGTCAGTCTCCTTACGAAGATTTAAAAAAATAAAAAATGATGCATTGTAAATTTTGAGAATGATGGGACTACATAGGATTGGGTTTTTTGGTTGTTTCTCGGTATCTAATTTGGTGATTAAAATGTTCATGAGGATTTTATGGGCCATATGTTATTTCTGTCTTACTGGATGGATGAATGTGTAATATCTCATTTCCGAGGAGTCTTCTATTGCTCATCTTCTTCGTTTGGACTTCTGATCAGGTATAAATTTGATGATGAGAGAGTAACAAAAGAAGATGTAAAGAGAGCACTAGAGGAGCAATACGGTGGAGAGGAAGAGGTAATTAGAGGGAGCATTGCTTGCAGCCGTATATTCCCTTTGCTTCCTTGATTAGATGTTTAGTTTTGCCTCCTTTTCACCTCATAACCTTTTAACCTCATTTGACTTGACAGCTGCCGCCAACAAATCCTGGATTTAACAACACTCCATTTAAGTTTACTAAATACTCAAATGCATACATGCTGGTGTATATACGTGAGAGTGACAAGGACAAGATAATCTGTGATGTGGATGAGAAGGACATTGCTGAACATCTGAGGGTAAGATGCTGCTTTTACGATAATTGGAAGTTCAGATACCTTGTAGATCACAAGTATTAAGTAATTAGGTGATAAGATGCTTGATGGACAAAGTATCTCATATAGGTCCCATATAATTAGCTAACATCAAGATGTTGTGATCTTTTTGGATTGAGTATTATATTGCTCGAGGTTGTTAAAAGAAATCTATTGGACTACCTTATCATTGCGCTTGTCTCATTTCCTCTTCATGTAGAATAGATTGAGCCCTTGCAGAGCTGGGATTGATGTAAAGTCAAGGTCTCTTGCCTAGTCTCACTCAGAGTGTAGTTTTCTCTAGATTTATTGTCTACTGAAGTTTTCTAATGCAAGATTACAAACGAGGATACTCCTTATATGTCTTAGGAGAGATTGAAAAAAGAACAAGAAGAAAAGGAACATAAGAAGAAAGAGAAGGCCGAGGCACACTTGTACACAATCATTAAGGTGAGCATTTCTCAAGCCTTGAGGCATCTGCTTTGATTTTGGTTATCTGGGATGCCTTTTTGAGCTTGGCAGCTTATAAACGTCATGGTGCTTATAGGTTGCGCGGGATGAAGACCTTGCTGAACAGATTGGCAAGGATATTTATTTTGACCTGGTGGATCATGACAAAGTTAAAAGTTTCCGCATTCAAAAGCAGATGCCTTTTAACATCTTCAAGGTGCAATTTCAGATTCTGGTTGCTTTAATTTTCCCTGACGAGTCACATTAAGAACTCCACTAGCCACTTTGAGCAAAAGAATGGAGATCCAGTGCTTTGGCTTAAGAGATGAATGAGAGCATCTCTTTCATGACACCAGGGTCAATAAAGGGAGAGTCAGCATTAAGGTTCTTTTGGCTTAAGCTTTCAGGATTAAATTGAATTAGTGGCAGGGTTTTGAAGGCCAAGAAAGAAAACTTCTTCAGACCGTCAGTATATTTGCTGTGGTAGAATTTGTTTACTGTCCTACATATTAGCTTCTCTGCAGATCCAACTATTGTGCACAAGCGATGCCAAAAAAATTCAGAATGCTTTGGGAAATGGGAATGCGGTGCTGCCTTCTGTTTTTAATGCCATTCTATACCGAATAATTATCTGAAACTTTTTTCGACCAAAAACAAAATATTATCTGAAACTTCATTCACCCTTTTCCGTGCCCAACTTGTTCTCGGTTGTCTTAGAAAGTTTCTCTGGCTTCTGTCATCAAGATTTTTTAATGAACCGGCCTAAATGGTGCATGCAGGAGGAGGTTGCTAAAGAATTCGGCGTTCCGGTGCAATTTCAGCGGTTCTGGCTATGGGCAAAACGCCAGAACCACACTTATCGTCCTAATCGGCCATTGACTCCGGCAGAGGAAATGCAATCTGCGAGTACAATTTCTCAGAACTTGTTAGAATTTAAACGTGCGCGGAAGCATGGTTTTGGTATTAGTTATAGTTTTTGGTTAGTAGAGTGTGCAAGTGTATGGTGTAGTTTATAGAGGATGGACAAGGGACATGATTTGATAACTAAATGATATAGGACATGGGGATATGGGGGAAAATAGTTTTATTAGTTGAAGGAAATAGTTTGATGGAGATTGGTGGAGGTCTAAACCTCCCATGGTGGAGGGTTTCCACCACACGCACAAGGTGGAGGTTTTCCCCTCACACACACACAAATGATCAATTACAAGCCTATTTATAGGCATGAGTTACACCTTAGTACAACATTCTAGATTTTTATAGAATGTTGCCATGTAGGCTTTATCTAGGAAATTCTAGATTGTAGTTTATCTATTCATCTTCTAGAGACTTCTACCTTCTACACTTTTCTTTTGCCACCTAAGCTAGATTTTCTTAAGGATTTTTCTTGACTTTTCTAGCTAATATCAATCTTGAAGCTTCTAGAAATTGGATCACACATTCCAACAGAACTGTTTCTCACGCACTTTTTTTTTTTTTTTGTTGGTTTAATTTCTGTTTAGCTTCCGTTGGGAAATCATTTAGCCTTTTTAGTCTATGTAATGTTGTGTTAATGTGCTGCACTATTTACTTTCTATTATCTGGTACTTGAGTTTTTGTTATCACTTGGTTGATTATTTTTGTGTATGGGTGGAAAATAACGGGGAAGATGCTTGTTCAGCTTATTCATGCCAGAGTTAATTGTTCTTTAGAGTGATATTTTCACTTACCTGCATTGGAAGGATATCGTTTGATTCTGCATTTTATTGGCAGAGATGCTTCCTTTTTTCTATTTTTGCATTTCGTTCTTTCGTTTTCTTTTTAAATTTTCCATAATGCTTATGTTCATTTCTTCATTCTCTATCCACTGTTTCAATGCTTTTGGTTTGGGTCTTTGCTTTCTTTCCCTTTGTATTTGTTTTTCTTTTCGATGTCTGTAGGTAGGACAGTTGAGAGAAGTGTCAAATAAAGTTCCGAATGCCGAATTGAAGTTGTTCTTGGAAGTAGAACTCGGGTTGGTAAATTTTCTTGTTGCATCTTGGTCAATAGAATGCTTTCATATGCTTGGTGGCATCACTCATTTGGTTGAACTGTATTTTTTCAGGATATGCACCCCACTGCCCCACCTGACAAGTCAAAGGAAGATATATTATTGTTCTTCAAGCTTTATGATCCCGAGAAGGGAGAGCTGCGGTAACTTATTGCCTCTGTGAACATTCTATTGTAGCACATAAATCTGAAACTTAAATCACTCGTCACTTCGTTCTGATACAGATATGTTGGAAGGCTTTTCGTGAAGGGTATTGGTAAACCTGCAGAAATCTTGACCAAGTTAAATGAAATGGCCGGCTATTCTCCTGACCAAGAAATCGAGCTTTACGAGGTTTATTTTCATCGATGGATTTACATCATTTATGTAATTCATACCTATTCAGCTAGTCATATTGAGAAAACCCAGGGGTTCTATTAATTTTAAGGCCTGTGTCGACACTTGACATCCTATTTATGTTGACATGTTTGATGGGGACTCTATTTTGTTGACAAGCTCTATTTTGTTTATGGATGTGCGATATGATTGCAGTATCTTTTTTGTGCTTTCTTGTTCAGGAAATAAAGTTCGAGCCTAATGTCATGTGTGAACCTGTTGACAAGAAAGTGACATTTCGAGCTAGCCAGGTACAGTAGATTGCCTTCTAATGCAGGGTTGCTTGAGTAAGTCTCCAAACTAATTGTTGAATTGGCTGCAGCTTGAAGATGGAGATATCCTGTGCTTCCAGAAATCTTTTCCAACTGAAAATGGTGAACAGTTTTCCTATCCAGATGTCCCTTCCTTTCTGGAGTATGTGCACAATCGTCAAGTATGTATCCTGGGGTTGTTCTTTTATGCGGTTCATGATATTGCTCTCTCCATAGGCATGGATTAATACCCCCGCAACTTCATGTATTGTAGATTGTCCACTTCCGTTCTCTTGAAAAACCCAAGGAGGATGACTTCTCTTTGGAGATGTGAGTATGGACACAGTTCTTAGTTAGCCTTTCTGCGTTGCTTGTGCATATGTTGCTGTCAAAATCAAAATTATTGATATTTGCAATTTTATATTTAAGGTCTAAGCTGTATACCTATGATGATGTTGTGGAAAGAGTTGCTCAGCAGCTTGGTTTGGATGATCCATCAAAGATCGGGCTCACATCTCACAACTGTTACTCTCGGCAACCCAAGCCCCATCCTATAAAGTATCGTGGAGTGGATCGTTTGTCGATATGTTGGTTCACCGTAACCAGGTAGAGTAATTATATCCATTGGAGACTTCTAATGGATTGAAATTTAAGGAGCTGAAATGTCTTCTTCCACTTCCACATTCATGCGAGTTCGGATATATTGTACTATGAAGTGCTAGATATACCTCTTCCAGAACTGCAAGGTTTAAAAACTTTAAAAGTAGCATTTCATCATGCTACTAAGGATGAAGTAAGTATTCGATTGGTGCTTGTCACTGCGTGGAGGTTTGCTACTGATTTTTGTTGTTTCTGCTTCTGTATCTTGTAGGTGGTCATCCATACGATCAGACTTCCAAAGCAGAGTACCGTTGGAGATGTGCTTAGTGATCTCAAGACAAAGGTAATTTTGGCTGTCTTGGTGCTATTTCTTGCTAGGGGTGAGCATGGTTCCCCTTTTCTAGGAACCGGCGGTTATTGCACGGTGTTGGTCCCAGGCTTCAACATGCTGATCCTAAAATTTTGACATTTGCAGCGACGACTTCATGAAGCCACATAATCAGAAACTGCGGAAGATTACTTGTTTTATTGTCATCCTGAAAATCAGAAAACACCACATAATCGAAAGTGCGGAAATGGTTTGTCCCATTTACCTTTCTTCTTCTACGGTTGTACGTTCATCAATTTGTTCATGTATATGTCTTCTCAAAAGACTATGCCCATCTTTTTCCCACGGATTATTCTGTTATTCCTTTTTTTTTTTGGGATGCTTTTGCTCCCAAGGAACTATTTTTGACAATTTATGTACATAGAAGCTTTGGTTCGTCTCTTTCATTTTCCGTTATAGCTCAAATCTAAAAATGAACCAAAAAAAAAAAAAAGGAACCTGTTGGAACCTGGAACCGGACCACGGAACTCCGTGACGGGGTAGGTTCTAGGTTCTTGGTTGATGGGTAGGTTCCAGGTTTCAAAAAATGAGGAACTCCATGCCGAGGGTAGGTTTCGGGTTCCAGCCGGAACTGTAAGGAACCGGGAACCGCTCACCCCTAAACATAACGACAACAAAATTTTTTGGTCCACACTTTTTATGTCATCATGGACAACCATTTCTCCATAATTTTTTTTTTTTTGGATAATGACATAAATGGTCCCTAAACTTTGACCTCACGTGTAATGAAATCCATAAAATTTTAATTTGTTCAATATAGTTCCTAAAATTTATCCCAATATGTAATGCGCTCTCTAAACTTTTAATACATGTTCAATTTGGTCTCTAAATTATATGAAATGTTTCAATGTTGAAAAGGGAATTGTGTATATGCAAAATGAGGAAAAAAAATTATAACAAGTTGAATAGGGTATTACTGCTCCTTCGAGAAGAGCAAGTACACTTTTAGTAAAATAGGATTTGGTAAAATAAATAATTAAATTAATTAGAGTAAAGTCAAAAAGACACTCTCGCTTTCTCATTCATCAATGCGTGTTATGTGGGTGGAAGGAAACATCCAAGAAAGTGTGGGCAGACATGGCTTAAACACGGAGCAAGATTAGGACAGATGAATCAACCATGCAGCTCCTTTATGCAAAATAAATAAATTAAAAATTATTGTTAGGTGCAACAAGATCGTCAATCTTTGATCCTTATATGGTTTAGATGGCTTTTCTAGAAAGTATTTCTTCTTTTGACATCATATTCTCGTGAATTATAGTAATTTATATCATTAGTCGATATCCTCACAATGAATTGTAAGGTATGAGATGCAAATTCTAATTGCACCAATACTAATTTTGAGTTTTTTTTTTTTGTATTTTTTTTCTTTTTTCATAGAGAGCAATGATTGAAATCTTCCAAGAAACAACACTCTCCAGCGCACAGCTCTGCATTGGGTCTCATCCTCCCTGCATATCTTGGGACTATTCGTTGACTCCCCGTCCCAAGACCGTCAAATGAAGTCAATCGCGGGCGAAGCTTCGTTTCGTGGAAACACGTTTTCTCACTGTGTCCCTCAGTTTCGCTGTAACCCTAGAATGAACTCGCGAAATACAATCATGCAAAAACTGATAACTCAAGAGTCATGTATCTCGCGATCATCGAACAAAAACAAAGAAACTCCAAGAGAAAATTCAACCGAGAAGGAGAACGAGTGCACAAGAATTCCGATTACACTTAAAAGGCAAGGCCATGCCATTACCTTCCACAATTTCGGGAGTTTAACTAATTGTGCAGATATCGAGTTTGCGGACGTGGCGCATTTGCATTGGTCCACAATCAGCCGTCGTTTGCATTGGGTCTTTCCTCTGCATGAGTCTTTCGGGTCTTCCTGTCTCGGAAACCCGTTGGCAGCTTCCGTGTCCTGCAATTACGCTGTAACCCTGCTCGCCGCTTTAGAACATCGCCCTCTGGTTCCCTTGAGCATGTATATAAACCCCATGTAATCGATAGGGCTATTGTCTCATGTGAAGCGGACGGGTAATTTTGAAATTGCCAAGTGTGTGGAGTAGTCAAAGTATGTAGAATTCCACTTAGATATTTTCCCGATCTTTGTGATCCCTCACAAAATGAGGATATCTACTGGTTGGCATTCATGTGATCTTGCAAGAAATTTGACAATTGAAATTGTGGATATCAAACGTTGTGCTGTTTCTGGCAGATTATCGTGTCATCCGGAGATGGACACAGTAAAGAGATGAGATCGTTCATGCAAGAAATGAACTTCAGGATTACGGACATAGTAACGAGGGCAAAGGTGCTAGTTATTGAAGTTGACAAATATTTATCATTGTGAATGCTTGACCCATGGTATAGTTAACAGTTAACACGACAGATTTCCGTCATTCTGTGGAACGCTTGCCGTGCTCGTAATGCCCGTGGTTTCTTCAAAGATCACGGGCTTCAGAAGCACTGGTTTCGACCGGTCAAAAGGTGCCTTCCATGAAGAACTTATAATGGAGCAGGATCTCGCTCGACGAGGAGCCATCTAAATGTCATGTAAAACTGCGTGGCCCAAACAGATGGTTCCGTCCCTTTCATCAAAATTACGAAGCTGTCGCCTAAGCATATCACCACTCGCTATTAACAACTTGTGAATAGAATAATTAAATGTGCTTTTTAAATACATTTCAATATGCGCACGTTCAGATATTAAAAAATAAAAAGAAAAATTATATCCATTTTTCGTTTTCAATAAAACGAGAGATTTAAGAAATTGCCCACGAACCAAAGGGCCCTTAATCAAATAATTTTTTACGAGGCATCGCTCGTTCGCTCCCTTTTCAAGATTCCATCTCTTTTGGAGGAGAAAGTACTTTTGCCTAGCCAATCTGTCCTTTAACGCCTCTCTGCATTTCATTTTGTCTTTCACAGATTTCGCGAGGAAAGTTCCTGGCAAGTACCTGGAATTCGCGGAACCATGCGTCTACAGATTCGGCTAAACAGCACTCCCATTGCCCTATACTTTCCAGTAAGAATCCTGCAGAGCAGGTTGCAGGATAGGTAGGATAAGTGCTCTAGAAGTCTTAAAACTTACCATAAGCGTACAATTGAGTATTAAAATTTTCAAAAGATATAATTAAGTCTTTAAAATTATTAACTTTAAAATTATTAAATTAATCCAATCGAGTTCTTTCGTTGATTGTACTTTTTGAAAGGTATAGGATTCGAATGAACATTCTTAACAAGTTTTAAGATTTTGTTGTAATTTTTTTTAAGGTTTTACGACTCAATTGTACTTTTATAACAAATATTAGGCACTTATCACATATAACAAATGCTCCCCTCGCTATAAAACATGTGCATACCATAGGGCCGTGCGTTACTCCATCTTGATTTGGCCCATTATAAGCATAGATATCGCCTATAAACACACTTCGTGAGAAATAAATGCTATCCATGTTTATAATCATCATCTACCAATCAAGTGATTGAAGGAAAAGATGGGAGGAAATACGACACTACCACCGCGTGTTCGTGGCGGTGGGGACTAAAAATTCTAGAGAATAGGATTCCTTTTTTTTCGAAAGACTGATAAAGATGATGTCGAGTATTAGATGCCGATGTCGGAGCAACTTTTCAGGGAAACCCGTCGGCAGCTACCACCTCCCTCGTCCCTCGAAGCCAAAAGGCAAACGAGCTCGCCGCGTGCATATAAGTACATGAAATCCATGGTCATTGTATCCATCATCACTCCACGAAATTCGAACGGTACCCTTTTCGCGGCTAACGCAACACCAAACTTCAGAGTTTTTTTTCTCGTCTTTGCCATTTGCATTGTGCTGCCACCCTGTCTCGTAATAGGATCGCGAGCCTGTGTCTCTTCCTAGCGATGACGAGCATTCTCAGCGGCGACTGCTACGCCCGCTATGAGGTCTCGATCGATTTGCCCGCTATGCGCAAGTTCACCAAGCAATGGCGTTTGGCATTCGCGACCATCTATTCCTCCCGAGCCATCAATACCTCTGCAAAGATAACCAAGAAATTCCCTAGAAAATCTCCTTCCTACACTTCGATTTCGATCTGCGATGAGGCTCAGAGTGCTTGTTCCGATCGACCCTGCTCTTTCAAGATTGATCAGTCACGGCTCACCAAGCTGGTCAAGGAAAAGGACCTCCGCCACCTCCAGGAATTCGGTGGGGTCAAGAAAGTCACCTCAACCCTCGAAACTGATGTCTCGGCTGGTATAAGTGGTGACCCCGACGACGTCTCTCGCAGGCAAAATGCGTTTGGCGTCAACTCGTACAAGAAGCCGCCTGCCAAGGGCATCTTCCACTTCGTGTTCGAGGCTTTCAAGGACCTCACAATCATGATTCTTCTTGTCTGCGCTGGGCTTTCGCTCGGGTTCGGGATCAAGGAGAACGGGGTTAAGGAAGGCTGGTACGATGGTGGGAGCATACTCGTCGCGGTGTTCCTCGTGATCATGGTGTCGGCTGTGAGCAATTACCGGCAGAACCGGCAATTTGAAAAATTGTCTCAGGTGAGCAGTAATATTCTCATTGATGTGATAAGGAAGGGTCGGCGGCAGCAGGTTGCCATACTCGAGGTCGTCGTCGGAGACGTCATTTGTTTGAAGATTGGCGATCAAGTTCCGGCAGACGGGCTGTTCCTCGAGGGGCACTCCCTGCAGGTACGGACGGCAAGTTTTACTGGTTTGACCGCATTAGATACAGGGCAGTTCGTCATTTTCATAATCTTAGTTCTATGATAAAAAGGAAAAGTAATGGTTTTAAGTCATAGTTCTAGTTATTGTAGAACAAACTTAGTGAAGGAATTTTACTGCAAAAAGTATAGTTAAAATAAAATCAATTTCTTCTTGTGTTACTATTTAGTCAGATTTCAATTTCTTGATGAGAACGCATCCTATCGTGTCATCCTAGCGCCGCTAAATCAAGAACAACTTTTGTATTTTTAATTTAGGTTGACGAATCGAGCATGACCGGGGAGAGCAATCACGTGGAAGTGAACAGTAATCTGAATCCATTCCTGCTCTCAGGAACAAAGGTAGCTGATGGCTATGCTCGGATGCTCGTTACGTCGGTTGGTGTGAACACAGCATGGGGCGAGATGATGAGCTCCATCAGCCGTGACAACAACGAGCAAACGCCTTTACAGGCTCGGCTCAACAAGCTCACTTCGTTGATTGGCAAGGTAGGCTTGGTGGTCGCATTCTTGGTTCTCATGGTCTTGCTCATTCGCTATTTCACGGGAAACACAGCAAATGAGAACGGGAATCGGGAATTCGTTGCAGGCCAAACAACGGGTGACGATATCATAAACTCCGTGGTAGGCATCATTGCAGCTGCTGTGACAATCGTGGTGGTCGCGATTCCTGAAGGCTTGCCACTCGCGGTAACCCTCACACTTGCTTATTCAATGAAGAGGATGATGGTGGATCAGGCGATGGTGAGGAAGCTGTCGGCCTGCGAGACAATGGGGTCTGCCACCACTATTTGCACTGACAAGACCGGCACTCTGACAATGAACCAGATGAAGGTGACGAAATTCTGGGTCGGCAGAGACTCCATGGCAGAAAATGCATACTCCTCTGCCTCCAAGTGTGTCCTGGATTTTATTCAGGACGGGGTCGCTTTGAACACCACGGGCAGCATCTATAAGCCATCTTTGGGATTGGAGTACGAGTTCTCCGGCCGTCCCACTGAGAAAGCGATTCTTTCCTGGGCGGTTTCACAATTAAGCATGGACATGGAGGAGATAAAAAAGAGCTGTGAAGTCATCCAAGTTGAAGCCTTCAACTCGCAGAAGAAGAGAAGCGGTGTCCTAATGAAGAAGAGCACAGACAACACAGTCCACGTACACTGGAAGGGAGCGGCAGAGATGGTCTTGGCAATGTGCTCAAGCTTCTACGACGGGTCGGGGATAAAGAAAGATTTGGACAAAGATGAAAGGAAGAAATTCGAGCAGATCATACAGGGGATGGCAGCGAGCAGCCTCAGGTGCATCGCTTTTGCTCATAAACAAGTCTCCGAGGAAGCAGCCAAAGAAAGAGAAGATGGAAAGAAGATCCAAGAGGACAGCCTGACATTGCTAGGACTTGTTGGTATTAAGGACCCATGCCGTCCTGGTGTGAGGAGCGCAGTCCAAGCTTGTCAGGACGCGGGAGTGAACATCAAGATGATAACAGGAGACAACATCTTCACGGCTAAGGCCATTGCCGCCGAGTGCGGGATTCTCAGGCCTGGGGACGAGACCTTCAATGGAGCCATCGTGGAAGGAGCTGAGTTCAGAAACTACACATCTGAGGAGAGGCTTCAAAGAGTCGAGAAAATCCAGGTCATGGCGAGATCCTCGCCTTTCGATAAGCTCCTCATGGTTCAATGCCTGAAGCAAAAAGGCCATGTGGTCGCTGTCACTGGGGATGGCACGAATGATGCACCCGCCCTCAAGGAAGCTGACATCGGGCTCTCGATGGGCATCCAAGGCACTGAGGTTGCCAAAGAGAGCTCAGACATTGTCATCCTCAATGACAACTTCGCCTCTGTGGCAACGGTGCTGTGTTGGGGTCGATGCGTCTACACTAACATCCAGAAGTTCATCCAGTTTCAACTCACGGTGAATGTCGCAGCGCTCATCATCAACTTTGTGGCTGTGGTCTCCTCCGGTGACGTCCCCCTAACAGCAGTCCAGCTCTTATGGGTGAACCTAATCATGGACACACTTGGTGCCCTCGCGCTGGCCACTGAGCGGCCTACCAGGGAGCTCATGGAGAAGCCCCCCGTGGGCCGGACGGAGCCACTCATAAGTAAAGTCATGTGGAGGAACCTTGTAGCACAAGCAACGTACCAAATGGCCGTCCTCCTCACTCTACAATTCAAGGGCGAGTTGATCTTTGGGGTCAATGAGGCGGTGAAGCGGACACTAATATTCAACGCGTTCGTACTGTGCCAAGTCTTCAATGAGTTCAACGCGAGGAAGCTCGAGAAGAAGAACGTGTTTGAGGGCATACACAAGAATAAGCTGTTCCTTGGGATCATCTTTATGACAATGGTCCTCCAAGTGGTAATGGTCGAGTTCCTGAAGCGGTTTGCTGACACAGAGCGGTTGAGCTGGGGCCAGTGGGGCGCGTGTATTGGGATCGCCGCTGCGTCTTGGCCTATTGGTTGGGTCGTCAAGTGCATCCCAGTCCCTGATACACCAATCTTTAGCTACTTGGGATCCAAAAGCAAGAAGCTCGTGAGGAAAATCGTGCACAGAGAACAGTAGGAACACTAATTGGCCTAACTCAATGCTTTTCATAATACTATGTTGACTTCGTCCTTGATGCTGTGTGATTTTTTTCTTTGCCCGGAAAGTGAGGAATGTGTAATCAATGATGTTACATATTCGTTTGAAAGAAAGCATTCAGTGAGAAATAAGGAATGAATAATCAATCTACCTTTCGGCACAGGTCAAAAGATCGAGCTTGGCTTATCTGGGCTCAGTAGGTCGGCCCAGTTTTCTAAAAGGAATTGACTTGAATCAAATTAAAGCGCTTCAAACCAAAGCCCAAAACTTTCAGATTTTGTGCATTATTGTACTGTGCAAAAATATTTTGTTTTTATGCCATCCTAGGAAATAAGAGAATTGGCTTGAATTATAAGGACATCTGTCGGCTTGTTGCATCCTCGACCCCATCAGTGTCCGACCAAGCATGCAACCTCATAATGTGTATTGGTATGAATTACGGACATGGACTATGTCCAGACAAGGAAGAAACTCATTACGTGTATCGGTCACAATTTCTAATTAACTCAAATTTAGTCAGGCCTTATTCTCAGAATTTAGAACGTACACATAAAGAATTATGGGTGAGCCAAATGGTGCATATATTAGGCACCATGCCCTACCCTTAACATTGAGTAACCGACTGCAAAAGCATCCTAGGGCTTCCAACTGATATGTTAGATTGACCACTATCAAGTCTTTTTGCTTAGAACTAATGCATGGAGATACTTAATTTGGGAGGCAAATGGGATATGGAAAAACTTGAACTTAGGATCTTCCACTCTGATATTATGTTAAATATTGTGGGACTATTGCCAACGGTTTTTAAAGTTTAAGCTATTAGATAAAAGCTTGATTTAAAATTTATCTGTTCTATCATATCCACTCACAATCAACACTATGTGGAGAAAATCTGGTGGCTCAAGCATTGTACTAGGTAATAGTCTTTTTTCGGTCTTGTGCATATACTGCTACGATTAGATATCAAACAATTTAAACTATGACTTGAATTGAACTCCATATAGTATTGCCAGAAAATAGTTGAGGTAATGAATGTCGTCATAGCTACTCAATTAGAGCTCTTTTCAAATCATAGGATCAATATTACAACTTGGTTTCACTATAGCTAGAGCAAATTCTTAGGGAAAAGTGTTAGAAAAATCATAAACATATTACATTAGTACCAATTTTGTCCTAAACCTTTAAATGGTGCCAATTTATTGTCAAACCTTTTAAAGTAGAGCCAATTCAATCATTCAAACTAATTTTGACCATATATTATTGACATGAACCCTGACTGGCCTATGTTACACGGCCGATGCTAACATGGGCATTTTTAATAATATTTTAATAATTTTCTAATTTTTTCCTTTCTTTTTTTTCTTGTCGTTTTTTTTTTTTTTTCACTTGTTTTCCTCCTTTTTCCTCTTGTGGCCGGCAAAGCCACTCTCGCCACATTTGGACAGAGAATTTAAGTACCTAGAGGGTTAGGCTGATCGGACTTGGGGTGCTTAATGTTGAGGAAAATTCATTTATTAGTTTTGAAGATTGACAAAGCTTCCCTTAATCGTTTTTTGATTATGATGGTAAGATTTTCCAAGTGAAAATTCTAATGTGTATCATAGATGCTACTTGTCATACTCGAGGATGTTGTAAAGATCCTATCCTCTATATTCAACCTCAACGGAATAAGAATAGTGATCGGACCTTGTGTCACGCCCCAAACCCCGAGTGTGTGCCCATCTCTCTTTGGTTGATAATATTTTGCAACTTCCTATGTGAGTCGCCAACCTTTTTCATTTTATTGCACATGCGGAAGTGAAAGTAAATTCCCTGACAGTAATCATCTCAAGATAGAAAAGTAGAACAACAAATTCACAAACAAACATGTTTTTATAATCACATGGAGTCATATACAAGGTCTAAGACCAAAAGACTACAAAAACTGGCTTTTCAAAAGAGAAGCGGTCCTAACTGACTTACACTTTAGATCATCTCCTCTCCACTCCCGGTCCTCCACTCGACGATCTTGAAAATTTATCCCACAACGAGGTGAGATATAAATCTCAGCAAGTCCATACTCTAAAACCCTGATTAGGAGGGAAATACGTTAAGAAGCGTTCTAACCATACAACCATACAATTAGAATAGATAACTTACATCGCCTTAGTTCCTTTTTTCATGTTAGCACAGTTCATCTCACAATGCATATCACAAATGCATACGATAATTGAAATGCCTTATTTTTTTTCAATCAACTATAGGGGTCTCGGCCAAATTAATCACATGAGTCATGATTATAAGGTCAAATCGTTATGACATGTCTCATACCATGCCACACAGTTTTGTCTCATAATCAAGCGCATCAAACTCAACCAATCATGCATTTCAAATTGTTAATTAAGCCCCACAGTGGGCACGGGCCTACTCTCAAGTTTCGGCGGTCTATTGGCGTAGCTAGGCATCGTCTTATCCCATTAAGCACGATTACGTCTCTCAAAAACAACTTTCCCAAAAGAGTATAGGTCCAACCTCTATTGCGAACCGAATTCCATATAGAGTAATGTCCATCCGACAGAGTTCGGGGATGGGTTCTCTTAACGAATACACGACCAATCAACCTCGGCCTAGGACACCGTGCATTGTACTTAAATGCCTCAATTAAAATAGTGATCTTGGCCTATTTTCTTTGTATTAAAAACACCCGGTCAAAATAGTCATGTGTAGGTACACGCTTAGATTGGACCTGGAAAATTCATAACCCTCTTTTTAAAGTCCCACTGGTTTATCTAGTATATAAAACTATTTTCGGTGTTTAAAATCCAACACCCAAGATTTTCTAGATAAATGTCAAAATTCACAAATTTTGGAATAATTGACCTAATTTCCAATCAGCACTCAAATTTCACAATTTAACACTCAATTGCAGAAATTAACTACACCATTGCAATCAACATGAAATTCTAGTCACTAGCTACACCGGCCCAATTTCCAGAAAAATATTTAATAATTAAATAATTTCTAAAATTACTTAAATAAATGTATTAAATACTAAAAATGCTAACTTAGAATTTAATCTAACCACCTATTGAGCTAAATAAATTATTCTAAGCATCCTAGCTATATAACAATACACTAATCTAAATAACTATAAATTTATAACCATCTAATTACTTAACCTAACTATCCTAATTTAACTAACTAAACTAATAGTTGAACTAATTACACTTAAATAAATCTAAACACTCCTTAAACGTTATTAGTTTACTAAAAAGAGTTTAGTGCATAAACTCACTGGTTTATCGCGAAAACCGTTCACCATGACAAAGACGACACGACGGCGAAATCAAATTTTCGACGACGTTAGCAGACTTGGACCGAGCCTAAACTTGGCCCAACAAATCTCAGCCCAATCTGAGATTTGCTTTTGAATTGAGTTGGGCCTGAAGCGGGCTTCAAATGGGCTGCTAAATTCTTGGCCTGGGCTTGACTGAAAATAGATTTTGCTGGCTTTGCTGAACTGGGCTTGCTGTGGCTGGGCTTCAATTGTGAGCTGTTGGGCCAATGAACAATCATGTGGGCTGCTTGCTCACCGGCTGAACTGCCGAGCTGGGTTTGTGGATTTCAATTGGGCCGAATGGAGTTGCTTTGGTGAGAATGGGCTGGCGGCTGCTCACGTGGGCTGAAGACGACGCGGGCAATGCTTCGGTCGGCTGCAGGGGCATGCGAAGCGGCAAAGATGACGTCGAAGAGGTCAACAACGGGGATTTCTGCTGGCTTTGCTGACTCAACGTGGCAGCGGCTGGGAAGAGGATTTGGTGAGGGTGGAAGACGCGTGGGCTGAGCTTGCTCAGTTAATGGGCCGCTGCAGAGAAACGAAGCAAGGAGAGAGAGCGACCGAGGGCTGGTTGTTGGACGCGCGTGGAGGCTTCGGTCAAACGAGGAAGAAGAGAAACTTGATTGTTGACCGGCGTGCGGGACAAAACGTGATGGAGAGGCAGGCAGCTGAGAAGAGATGATGGAGCAATTTCGGTGGTTGATGGGCAGCTTCGCAGGGAAAATCAGGAAGAAAGAAAAGCAAAGCAGGAAATGGAGGCAGAAGGGGTAGAGAGAAAGGGCGATGTGCGAAGATGGAGAGGAACGTGCAATGGAAGTTTTTTTTTTTTTTTTTTTTTTTTTTTTTTTTTTTTTGGGGGGGGGAGAAAGAATAGTCAATGAAACTAATCCAATTGCATTAAAACCTTGCCCCCTAAAGTTTTCATAATTATCCTCTTATGTTCCTCAATTAAATCTTGCAAATTATCCACCAAAATTCCAATTTGAAGGCAAAATTTGTTGCCCCAAACTCCGGTTCCGAATTTCACTTAAATTGAACTCCAATTTCCTCTCCGATTATCCAACTCAAGGTCGATTTCGTTGAAGAAAAATCCCAAACAATTTAATGAAAGACCCCAACATTCAGAGGTTAGGCTCGAAAGTCCAAATTTCCTTTAATTTGGCTTATTCGAATTTCCGTTAATTTTCCGCAACGTCCGAATCGATTTTCCGTAAAAATTTCAAATCTCTGAAAAATTTTTGGAGGATGAGTTGACGTTCCTAAAATAGATGATGACACCACAGAACTTACAATTTCTGAAATCGGGTTCAAATTCACGGTTAATTTTACTCCAATACGATTTTAGTGTGACCTAGTCTACCGGGTAACTTTTAGGAATTTTTGGTACAATTGACTTGTGATCGATTTATCTCGAGTCACAATGTACATCTCCTACATATTGGTGACTCTCAGTTGTCGTGAAATCTTGAGATTTCAATTATTTGAGAAGGTACCCAAACGACAGAAAATTAATTTAGTGTCGATCGATGAGAATTTTGCAATCGGGTGAAATCACCCATACTTTGATCACGTATCTCAGTCAAATCGACCTATCTCTGATCTCTGATCGATTTTAACAATGCCATAATGACCCTTGCAGATTGACACCGTCGAGCAGTCGATTCCTAGTCAAATTCTCAAGTTCATTACATTTAAATTCCTTAATTGCTTCCCCTAAAAGTCCAATTATCTCGTGAGTGATCAACTCAGAGAATAGCACTATCGGCGTGTCGACGAAAGGCCCAATTTATTTAATCGAAAATAAATTTTGAAAATTCAGGCCGTCACACCTTGTGCTAAGGGCTAGAAGATCGGTGTGGATTTCCTACCAAATATACCTTGATTGTTCGAAAGGAATTTATCTAAATCAATCTCACTGCACATGGAATGCTCAATCTACCAACGAAACAATTATAGTGAAGACGGAAAGTTCAACATAGGAAAGACCCAACTGATGGAAACCCAATCTACTGTATTGGCAACAAATCTTACGAGAACTTCTCTCTCGGCAATCAAGAAGCGATCATATCTTCCTAAAGTTTCAAGTCCAACAATGATTGGATAAATGATCCTCAAAGAAGGTCCAACGGTCGGCTTGGACATTGAGGAGTATAAAAGGGAGTTGTACTACTAAAGTATATAAGAGGGAATAAAGAAGTTATGAATTCCAAAGTTCACAAAAGTATCATCCCAAATACTTTCATCTTACTTGAGCTAAATATCATAATTTGTTAGAGTTCGTAAGTGTGAGATTAGCATATCTTTCACACAAGCTTGAGTAGCACTTACTCAGTCCTTGTAACCTCTTATTGATTCTTACAGGTAGGATCTAGTCAATAGGTTGTCATCGCAGGAGAATGGATGTAGGCTTGTCAAAACCAAATCACTATAATTCTACCGTGTGCAAATTTCTCTATCCATTAACTCTTGTTTATATTTTTGTGGAAGTTTATCGCACACTAGTAAGATCTAAACACTGCATAGCTAGTCGTCAAACATTGCCCTATTGCAATATCGTTTTAACTTGTGTAAATTTCGCACTGTCACCTTCACTCCTCTCTAGGTGATTAATCTAGCCCTAACACTTGAGACTTGAGAGTAGGAGGTGGAGGTGGAACAAGGGATAAGGCCGTGTCTTTTTTGCGAGAAGAAGAAGAGGGAATCTGAAGAATGCCTCGTGCTCCTCTTTCTTGCTATTCTTTTTCTTGGGTTTGGAATCCTTGTGGGTTCGAAGAACGTGGTGCTAACCCTACGAACATCTTTCCACCACTTTCTTGCTCTCTCTGCAGGAGTCTTGAGCATGCTGTGATTCTCTGTCCTCTAAATCAGCATTTATTCGACACAAGATTGAGCTGAGTGAGGGCCGCCTCACTAGGTGTTGCTTGAGCAAGGCCAACCCTTGCCCAAGCGACATCTGGTCTTGCTAAATCTGGTGAAGGCCACTCTCGCTTAGGTAAGGCTAACCATTGCCGAACATTGTCATGTTGGCCATCGAAGGAAAGAGGAGGAAAAAAATAAGGAAAAGAATTAAAAAATTATTAAAATATTATGTAAAAATGTCCACATTAACGACGGCCGTACCTTTCATGTCAACAATATGCAGTTAAAATTAATTGGAATGACTGGATTGACTATATATAAAAAATTTTAGTGCTAAACCGGTATAACTAAAATGCTTAAAACTAAATTGACATCATTATAATATATATAGGGTTTTTCTGACACTTTTCCTTAAATTTTTATGGTAAAAAGTTTTGGTTTCAGTGATCGGCAGTAGCAACCTAACAAGCATAACTAAGGGTCAATATAATGAAATGTGACATATTGACCTGGGTTGTACCGAAGAATCAAGCGTGATGGAACATAGAGAAACAGAGCATGAAATAGGACTAGAGTCCGAGGGCACTTTCCCCGAAGGAGATTGAATCATGCAAAAGAAGTGGAAAACCATGACGAAGAAGACGTGGGACTGACCATCCAGAAAGTTTCATCCCCAAATCTGGCTTTTTCTCTCCTTCGCGATCTTACCGGGAAAAAAGATTGCCTTATTCCTATGGTCTCTACGTGTGCTCTTCGACCCGCCCGTCCGCTCCCTCATATCTTGGAACCTCCCCTCCTCTCTCCCCAAAGCGCGTGAGTTTTCCCGAAACTTTCCGGACCGGAATCGCTGGCTCACAGCCTGGCCACAGCTAGCACGCACGCATCTTCGTGTCGCCATCGCCTTGGGCGTCCGCCTGAGTCAGACAGAAAAAGAGCATGACCATCTCTCCATTCTGTTGTTGTTGTTGTTTATTTATTTATTTATTTATTTATTTATTCATAAATAATAATAATAATTATTATTATTATTAATTTTTTTAGTCTTTTATTCTAATTTAAATCATATTTGGATCGAAATGACATTGTTCTAGTCTTATCATTCATATTTTAGTCATGTAAGAGGCATGTAAAAAATTTGAGTGCATCAATTTAACAAATTTTGGGACTTAATTATACTTTTTATAAGTTCTAGGATGTTTAGTGCACTTGTCTTCTCTTTTTCTTTTTTTCTTCTCTTTCGCTTCATGGGTTTAGAGCGTGGCTTTTTATAGAAGAATTTATCTGTCCCCTAACTCACTGTAGTGGTTTTAATGTCACTACATCATTACGATGCGTGATTGCTTCGTCCATTGACCTAGACTTATCAGGAAAAGTTGACATGTCAAATGCTCAATACACTCCTTTGAACAGGGTTCGAATTCTAATAATTACTGTGTACCACATGTGAAACGACACTGTTTTTGCTTACCTTGAGGAGGGAGTATCGATAGAAGGTCAAATAAAAATTGCAATGGCTTGATTTATCGTTAATGTTCTTACATGAGATTTGATCAAGCCATATAATGGCACTTGATCGAGCCATTTTATCAAGAGTACTACTATATTTATTAAAAGTATTATCAAAGAGTTCTTGCTAAATGTGTTTGCAATTTCCACGGCCTTAGTGTAGAGAGAGAGAGAGAGAGAGAGAGAGAGAGAGAGAGCCCTATTTGTTTTTAAATTAAGGCTATTTGAAGAAATAAAGAAAGAGTGTTATGAATTTTCACGTGAACTTGCCCTATTTGTTTTTAAATTAAGGCTATTTGAAGAAATAAAGAAAGAGTGTTATGAATTTTCACGTGAACTTGCCACATTATGGTAAATTTGTCATGAATATACCAATTTGGCATTTCGGTGACTCAAAAATTAGTTTAAGGTAAAATTGTCATTGGTATACCACTTTGGAGTTTTTTGTAGTATTTACCCTTAAATTAATATCTCCAATTTGAGTAGTTTATGAGACCCGACTTGATTGGAGAATATATATTGATCCTAATTGCAATAGTAATTAGGCTTAGATTTTCTTGGGTGGTTATTATGTGATATATAATATTTCTTGAATCGGCAATGGTCAACTCATGCATGTCCAAGAAGACCAGCAATTGAACTCTACAGAGTTTTACATTCAATGGAGTTGTTTATTTATTTACATTGTGGGCTTGAGTCTAATTTAAGCATAGGAAACACTTGAGTAAGTGAGTGACCATAATTCCCATTCTCCCATTATTTGTAAATTATTTGTTGCCAACTCTCATCATAGAACAAATGCCGACACTCGGATCGAACCATATAAAAATCTCCAGCGTTCTCAATTGTTTCTCTTTTATTATTTCTGATTTCATGTCGATTTAATTTTAAGATCTCGTCAAATTCTATTAGAGGGGAGCATGGTTCCAAAGTAAAATTTGGAATCAAAGAACTAGACAAGTGGAAACATGTCCAATTCCAAATTTCAAGGAATGCAGGGTAGGTTTTAGCTTTCAAAAATTAGGAAACTTGTTTCAACAAGTATATTCTAGGTTCTAAGTAAGTGAAACTTGAAAGTTAGACCTGGAACCTTTTTTTTATGTTTTTCTTGGTCTATGTTTTAGTGCAATCCTGTGGTACTCCATGGCATCTGATCTAAGTTTCCTTTTTATAACTAAAACTTTTACTTTATTCGTGTGTTTAAATATAAGTATACAAATCTAAAAAGTGTTTAGTGTAAGGTGAAGATGCAACCAAAACTCCTAAAAAAGTGATTTCTAACATGATAACCGACATAGATAAAGCTTGTAAAGAGGTGGAGCCTATAAAATCAACAATTATTGTAACCGTTGAGGTTGACAATGTGTATGTTCAATCTTCTAACAGCTATAGGTGCAAAGTTTTGCTTTATTTGTAGTTGAGTAGGTTGTGTGGAAAAATTGTTTTGGAGTAATAAAAGTGCATGCATAGTTGGTGTTCAAACGAGATCCATGGTTCTGGTGAAGTTCAAGTGATGCTTAGGCTCAAAAGATGTCTTTGGCAGTTTAAGCCCATGAGGGGCTATGGCAAATTAGCAATGAAGTTCGGATTCCAATGAAATGATTGTAACTTGGCTCAAATGTCCTGCTAAAGTGGAGATTATTAAAAATATGCCTCAAGTTTAAATCCAAAAATGAAACTTTTGTAATTTGAATAATTTCCCAATTTGAGTCAGTTCCCTATTTTAGTTGTTTCCTCGTATGATAAGGTTTTCTAAAATGTGTTTTCTATTTTGGATCTAACTCTTGTCTATATTTAAGAAGGGTTTTCTTTGTGAAGAGTACCGAAAGGAGCTTGTGTTCATGAATTACATCCCAAAGTGTTTGAAGCCATGAAAAATATTGTTATAAGACTTTGTGTAATTCCTGTCACGCCCGAACCCCGAGCGCGTGCCCATCCCTATTTGGTCGATAATAATTTGCGACTTCCCATTACGAGTCGCCGACCCTTTCCATTTTATTGCACATGCGGAAGCGAAAAGAAATCCCCTGACAGTAATCATCTCGGGATAGAAAAGCAGGACAATAGATTTACAAACAAACATGCTTTTATATATATATACACTGAGTCATGAACACAGGTCTATGGCCAAAAGACTACAAAAGACTGGCCTTCCAAAAAGAAGCGGTCCTAACTGACCTACGCTTCCGATCACCTCCTCTCAGCTCCAGGTCCTCCACTCGACGACCCTGAAAATGTTGTCCCACAACGGGGTGAGATATCATCTCAGCGAGTCTAAGCTCTAAACCCCAATTAGGAGGGAAATACGCCCAGAAGCGTCCTAAGCACGCAATCACACAATCAAGGAGACTTACCTCGTCTCAGGTCCACCCTGCAAGTCAGTACAATTTATCTCACAAACAACATGAGAGCATGAGCAACAAATAAGCTCCAATAACTGAAACGCCACACTCAATTAATCATGCGTTCCTAGTTTTGATCTCGGCATATAGCACGGCCTACTCTCAGTTCGGCGGTCTTCTGGCATTGCCAGGCATCGCCTCCCCCATGGAGCGCGGCTTCGTCATTACGTCGACGGCATTCCCGAAGGAGCATAGGGTCCAGAATCAAGCTGCGACCGGCTTCCCGTTGTCCGGGGGTATCCCACATAGGGATAACGTCCAGCTCAACAGCCGGGACGATTTCTCATAACCATCACACGATCACTCACATATGGCCTAGGGTACCGTGCATTGCACTCAAATGCTTCAATTAAAATGGTAAGCCTGGCCTTTTTCTTTGTATTAGAAATTCACATGAAATTACTCGTGTGTGGGTACACGGTTAACTTGATCCAGAAAAATTGATATTCATCCTTTTTGAAATCTCACTATTTCATATAGTACTAAAAACCATTTTCGGTGTCAAAACCCGACACCTGGGATTTTCTGAATAAATATTGGAAATTCACAATTTTTGGAATTAATATCAAAAATCAAATCAACACTCAATTTGCATAATTTAACACTCAATTGCAGAAATTAACCACATCATTGCAATCAGCACGAAATTCCGGTCACCGACCATCCCGGCCTAATTTCCGGAAAAATAATTAATAATTAAATAATTATTGAAATTAATTAAATAAATCAATTTAAATTCTAAAAATACTAACCTAGGCCAAAATTATTAAATTAATAACCAATACGGACTCGGAGAAATTCCCGAACCCTACTAGATAAATAGTACAATTTATTTAGGCCTTAGCTAAACCATGCTAACCACCTAACATGCTCAATTAAATAATTCAATTTCTAATTTAATCTAACTAACCACCTAATTCCTAATAAAATAAATCTAACACCCCTTAAACGTTATTAGCCTACTAAGCAGAGTTTAGAGTATAAACTCACCGGTTAATTGCGGAAACCGGTTCACTGCGACAACGACGCGACGGCGGCCGAAATCTTAATTTTCGGCGGCGTCGGCAAACTTGGGCCGGGCTTAAACTTAGCCCAACACAACTCAGCAAGGCTGAGTTTAGGTCTTAGGCTTCTGCAGGGCTGCTGGTCGCGGGCTTGGGCCTTCTTCTTGGGTCCAAAATGGCTGAACTTCAAATGGGTTAAAAATCAATTGAACTTGGGCCTGAGCTTGGGCTTCAAAAGCTGTACTGAATTTTCTCTGCAGATGGGCTGAACTGAGCGGGCTTCTAACAACTTGCGTGGACTGCTGTTGAAAGCTGGGCCGTTGATGTGGGCTGTGCTTCGGTGAAGCCGGGCCAGAAGAGAGGAGATCGTGGCTTCGCTGGTGGTGTCTCGGACGTTGGCCGCGAGGAAGAGAATCAGCTTCGGTAGACTCCACTGGATGCACGAAGAAGTGAAGATGGCAGGTGCATGAGTCAACAAAAGGATTTTCTGTGGGTGTTGTTGACTAGCGTGGGGCTTCGATCGTGGGGAAATGAACAGAGGAAGAGGGTGAGTGGATGAGTGGGGGGTTTACGGTCAACAAACCGCTTCGGGGATGGCGTGGTTGATCGACATCAGCTGCTTCGCTAGAAGAGTGCACGGCTCGAAGAAATTGAGGCAGCAAAGGAACAAGCGGAGTCAACAAACCGCTTTTGTTGGATGATGGTGTTGACTCTATAAGTGGGGCTGTTCGGTGCGTGAGATGGGCAGAAGGAAACAGGGCTTGCGGACTGGTGGAGAGAAGACGCGGCACGGAGTTACTTCGGTGAACGTTGATGCCGCTTCACTGGATCCCTCGATTGTTGCCGAACGTGGCCATGCGAAGGAAGAAATTTGGTGGGGGCGAGAGCTACTTCTCTCGGTTGGATCTCTGTCGTTCCCTGGTTTCAACCGAAAGAAGAAATGTAGAAAGCAGAGGCGGTGAAGGAGGGACAACGACAGGAGGGAAGCAGCTGGCAAAGTGTGCTCGGCAAGCTTGGAGGCTTGAAGTCAAAGATATTATCTCTTGCATTGATTAGTTGGTCTCCTAATACTTTCCCCTATATAATTTCCAATTAATCCAAAATTGGAAGTCCAAATTTTCTGCCTTTTCTCCAATTCCGAATTTCACCAATTAAATTCAATTTCTTGCTCAATTTTCCAAATTGATATCCGATTTCAATGAAGAAAAATCTCAAATGATTTTCCATAATTCCCCGACACTCATAGGCTCAGTTTAGAAGTCTCAATTTCCATCAATTTAGCCCATCTGAATTTCCGTTAATTTTTCGCAACGTCCGAACCGATTTTCCGTAAAAATCTCGGAATCTCTGAAAATTTCTCGGAGAGTGAGTCGACGTTCCTAAAATAGCTTGTGACACCTCAGAACTTTCAATTTATGAAATCGGGTTCAAATTTGCGGTTATTTTCAATTCGATGCGCTTTTAGCGTGACCTAGTCTACCGGGTAGCTTTTAGGAATTTTTTGGTGCAATTGACCCGTGATCGATTTATCTCGAGTCACAATGTACATCTTCGACACATTAACGACTCTCAATTGTCGTGAAAATCTCGAGGTTTCAATTACGGGCACCGGGTACCAAAACGACAGAAAATCAATTTAGTGCCGATCGATGAGAATTTTTTCAATCAAGTGGAATCACCCACAATTTGATCACATATCTCGTCGAGTCGACCTATCTCGATTTCGATCGATCTCGACGGTGCCGTAATGACCCTTGCAGATCAACACGGTCGAGCAGTCGATTCTTGGTCGAATTCTCAAGTGCAATTGCATTTAGATTCCCTACTTGCTTCCCCAGATAGTCCAGTTATCTCGTGAGTGATCAGCTCAGAGAATAGCACTATTAGCGTTTCGATGAAAGGCCCGATTTATTTAATCGAAATCAATTTATGAAAATTCAGGCTGTCACAACTCTTCCCCTCTTATAAAAATTTCGTCCTCGAAATTTAAACCTATTACAATACTTGATCAAAAAGGTGGGGGTACAAGTCTCTCATTGACTCCTCAGTCTCCCATGTCGCTCCTTCTATATCGTGGTGTTGCCAGACCACTTTGACCAATGGGATGGTCTTTGTACGCAGAACTTGCTCCTTGCGATCGACAATCTGAACCGGGCTTTCGACGTATGACACACTGTCATCCACGTCCAATTCCTCGAAATTGAGCACGTGAGTCGGGTCAGGCTCGTACTTCCTTAACATCGACACGTGAAAGACGTCATGCACTTGCGCCAATCTTGGCGGCAATGCAAGACGATACGCTAGGTTCCCGATTCTTTCAAGAATCTCAAACGGACCTACGTACCTCGGACTCAGTTTGCCTTTCTTGCCAAAGCGCGAAGTTCCTTTCATTGGTGACACTTTCAGAAAAACGTGATCACCAACTTGGAACTCTAAAGACCTTCGACGCTTATCTGCATAACTTTTCTGCCTGCTCTACGCTGTCTTTAATCTGTCTCTGATCACTGCCACGGCATCTACTGACTGCTGAATCAACTCTGGGCCTGTTATCTTTCTTTCCCCAACTTCATCCCAACACACTGGTGTTCTGCACGCTCGGCCATACAATGCTTCGAAAGGAGCCATCTGGATGCTCTGCTGATAACTGTTATTATAGGCAAACTCCACCAGGTGAAGCTGATCTTCCCAACTTCCTTTGAAGTCTATTACGCAAGCTCTCAGCATGTCCTCAAGAGTTTGAATTGTCCTCTCAGACTGGCCATCTGTCTGAGGATGATATCTTGTATCTTTGTCTTTGAAGCTTTGTACCTAAAGCACTCGCAAGCTTTTCCAAAAAGCAGCAAAGTAAACCTCGGGTCTCTATCGAAGTTATCGTAAGCGGCACTCCATGCATACGGACCACCGACGCACATACAAGTCCGCGTGTCTATCCGGACTCAGTCCTTTCGTCGCAATGAAGTGAGCCGACTTTGTCAGCCTGTCGACCACTACCCAAATTGAATCATTTCCTCTTTGACTCCTTGGTAGTCCAGTCACGAAGTCCATCGTGATATGCTCCCATTTCCATTCTGGGATTGCGAGAGGTTGTAAAAATCCTCCCGGCTTGCAATCTTTGGGCTTTTACTTGCTTTGACATGTCAAACACTTAGCCACATGCTTGGCGATGTCCGCCTTCATACCTAACCACCAATAGTGTTGACGCAGATTTCGATACATTTTAGTGCTTCCGGGATGAATGCTATACTGCTACGATGTGCTTCAGACAAAATTTCTTCTCTAAGCTCTACATCGTCAGGTACAACCAATCGTCCTTGAAACCTCAGTGTTCCATCCTCAGAAATTTGAAAGTCAGCTTTTCTTTTATCGGTATCCTCTTGCAGGATCTTCTGAATATCTGGATACGTCATTTGAAGCATCTTGATTTTGACTTGCACTTCCGGCTCAATTCTGAGGGTGGCCATAAGATTTGAAAGGTGACCTACCTCAAATTTGAAAACCGAATCTCTAGCATTTTCGATTAAAGTCCATTCCTTAAGTACCATCTGTGCAACTGAGGACTTTCGACTCAATGCATCAGCAACCTTGTTCGCTTTTCCAGGGTGATACAAAATATCACAGTCATAGTCCTTCAACAGTTCCATCCATCGGCGTTGCCTCATGTTCAACTCCTTCGAGAGAACAGAGATACTTGAGACTCGATGGTCCGTGAAGATCTGGAATCTTTCTCCGCACAAATAATGTCTCCAAATCTTCAAAGCGAAAATAATTGCTGCGAGTTCTAAGTCATGCGTCGGGTAATTCAGCTCATGAGGTCTCAGCGACGGGACGCGTATGCAACAACTCTGCCATGTTGCATTAGTACGCAACCCAATCCTCTGAAAGACGCATCACTATAGATCTCGAATCCTCCAGGACCAGATGGAATCGTCAATACCGATGCGGTAGTCAGCTTTTCCTTCAGCTCTTGAAAACTATGCTCGCACTTGTCTGTCCATATAAACTTCTCGTTTTTCTTTGTGAGCTTTGTCAGAGGCGAGGCTAACAATGAGAAACCTTCCACAAACCGTCTGTAATACCTGCTAAACCCGAAAGCTTCGATCTCCGTCATCCTTGTAGTAGGTCTTGGCCAATTGATCACTGCTTCTATCTTAGTTGGGTCCACGGAGATTCCTTCTCCTGAAATCACGTGACCTAGGAAGGCAACACGAGTCAACCAAAACTCGCACTTGCTAAACTTAGCATACAGTTCATGAGTCCTTAGAGTCGTAGTACCAATCTCAAATATCCTTCATGCTCCTCTGGACTTCTAGAGTACACCAGAATGTCATCGATAAACACAATTACGAATTGATCCAAGTATTCTTTAAAGACTCGGTTCATCAAATCCATGAAAGCAGCTGGAGCGTTCGTCAATCCAAATGGCATGACAGTGAACTCATAATGACCGTACCGAGTACGAAATGCTGACTTTGGGATGTCTTCTTTTCTAATCCTCAGTTGATGGTATCCCGTCCTTAGGTCGATTTTTGAAAATATCGACGCTCCTTGCAATTGATCAAACAAGTCATCAATTCTCGGGAGTGGATACTTGTTCTTGATTGTCACTTGATTTAGTTGTCGATAGTCAATGCACAGGCGCAATGAACCATCTTTCTTTTTCACAAACAGAACTGGTGCTCCCCAGGGTGATGCACTGGGACGTATGAATCCCTTATCCAACAATTCCTGCATTTGCACCTTTAGTTCTTTCAATTCCGATAAAGCCATCCTGTAAGGAGCCTTAGAGATTGGCTCTGTTCCAGGGGCTAACTCAATCACAAATTCTATTTCTCTTTCTGGCGGTAGACCTGGCAATTCTTTTGGGAACACATCCGGAAACTCTTGAACTACTGGAATGTCTTCTATCTTTAGCTCTTCAACTGTCGTGTCCACGACAGTCGCTAGATAACCTTGACAACCCTCATCTAACAACCGGGTTGCCTCTAGTGACGAGATTAGGGAAATCGAGGGTCCTCCTCGACTCCCAATAAACTCGAAACTTTCACCCTCTAACGGGTTAAACTGAATCGCCTTGCGATAACAGTCTAGCTTAGCTCGTTGCTTGGTGAGCCAGTCCATGCCAATTATTATGTCAAAGTCGTACATGGCTAGGACTATCAGATCTATCTTCCCCTCTCGCTCACCAATCGCTAACGTGCAACCAAGACAACCCATTGTAACTAACACCTTATCCTTTAATGGCGTCGATATACTAATCACCGATTCCAACAACTTAGGAATTAATCCTACCAACTTAACATACCACTCAGCTATAAATGAATGAGTTGCACCAGGGTCAAATAAAGCATAAGCGGCATGGTTGTTCGGTGAAACAAGTACTGTAATCACATTAGGCGCATCCTCCGCTTTGTCCTCTTGTGATCGCATAAGTTCTTCCACGAGCCTGGAGGCTCGAGTAGTCCACCTTGCTGTACAATCGGTGGCGGGAGTCCTCGGTTCGATTCATACGTGGCGGTGGCGGCAAGCTGCGGCGGTCCTATCGGTCTTACGGGACAATTCCTGGCCATGTGACCTTGCTGGCCACACTCAAAACAAGCACCCGGCCTAGAGTGGCATGGGGCTGACCCATGTCGCTTTCCGCAGAAGCGACAGGCACCATTCTGTCTCCATGTTGGTTTTCCTACTCCACCCTTCTGTTGAGTGGGACGGGGTATCTTCCTCCAGTCATTGATCTTTTCCCAAACCGATTTCTATCTTGGTTCGAATTAAACCGCGATCCGGATGCGGCGGCTCGTTCATTCAGATTTTTCTCAATCGGTTGGGCTCGTCCATACAGCTCATTGTAGTTCTTTATATCGAATGGCACCAGCGGATCTTTCGGTTCGGTCGAAGGCCATCTATAAACCTCATTGCCTTCTCCTCGGGATCCTCGATTAACCTAGGAGCATCGAGAAAGCTCGGCAAATTTTGCCTCGTCGGTCCACAGTCATTAGACCTTGGCGGAGACGTAGAAATTCCGCCATCTTTAATTGCTTGGCACAGCTAGAGAAGTACTTGTTATTGAATGCTCTAACGAAGACATTCCATACTGGGACTACGCCTTCCGGGAATACTTCTCTCCTGGTGGCTCTCCACCAAGTACTTGCAACTCCCTGCATCTGATACACCGCAAGGGTAACCTTCTCTTCTTCAGAGCACTTCAGTAGCTCAAATGCTTTTTCCAATTCTTCGATCCAACGAGTTGCAGCCTCGGGATCTCCCGTCCCGGTGAACTTTGGTGGTTGCAACTTCAGAAAATGCTCAACAAGCTTATGAATCGATCTATACGCAACTACATTCCCTTCGGAACTTCGGCTTGCACGACCGGCGGGCTGCAGCGAGCTTGGTTCGGGCCTCGCTGCCCCATCGGATTACCAACGTCTGGAGCACTCGCATGATCTCTTCAAATCTAGGATCACCGGGGCTGCTACCCCGGCATCAAGCGGCGGGACGGGTGGTGGTGCTACACCACTCGCGCTAGCCTCGGCTTGCGCTCTACCTCGGCCGCCTCGGGTACGCCTCTAGTAGGCGTTCTAGCCCGAGTCACCGAGGATAAGGTCCTCTCGCTAGGAGTTCTCGGCTCCGATCACTCATCTTGAAGATGTTCTACAACACCTGCTTCCAATTCCATACCGAATTAGAAAGCGAGTGATTTCACCATCAATTTACCAAACAGCTAACAGTCACATGCATCAGTATAATATAAAAGCCATTCCTACTAACTATCCCAAGAACCCATCGCACCTTATCACTCCAAATACAAACTTCGCTCTGATACCATAAAAAGGGGATGTCACGCCCCGAACCCCGAGCGCGTGCCCATCCCTATTTGGTCGATAATAATTTGCGACTTCCCAGGACGAGTCGCCGACCCTTTCCATTTTATTGCACATGCGGAAGCGAAAAGAAATCCCCTGACAGTAATCATCTCGGGATAGAAAAGCAGGACAATAGATTTACAAACAAACATGCTTTTATATATATATACACTGAGTCATGAACACGAGTCTATGGCCAAAAGACTACAAAAGGCGGCCTTCCAAAAGAAGCGGTCCTAACCGACCTACGCTTCCGATCACCTCCTCTCGGCTCCGGGTCCTCCACTCGACGACCCGAAAATGTTGTCCCACAACGGGGTGAGATATCATCTCGGCGAGTCTAAGCTCTAAACCCCAATTAGGAGGGAAATATGCCCAGAAGCGTCCTAAGCACGCAATCACACAATCAAGGAGACTTACCTCGTCTCAGGTCCACCCTGCAAGTCAGTACAATTTATCTCACAAACAACATGAGAGCATGAGCAACAAATAAGCTCCAATAAGCTGAAACGCCACACTCAATTAATCATGCGTTCCTAGTTTTGATCTCGGCATATAGCACGGCCTACTCTCGGTTCGGTGGTCTTCGGCATTGCCGTGCATCGCCTCCCCATGGAGCGCGGCTTCGTCATTACGTCGACGGCATTCCCGAAGGAGCATAGGGTCCAGAATCAACTGCGACCGGCTTCCCGTTGTCCAGGGGGTATCCCACATAGGGATAACGTCCAGCTCAACAACCCGGGACGATTTCTCATAACCATCACACGATCACTCACATATGGCCTAGGGTACCGTGCATTGCACTCAAATGCTTCAATTAAAATGGTAAGCCTGGCCTTTTTCTTTGTATTAGAAATTCACATGAAATTACTCGTGTGTGGGTACACGGTTAACTTGATCCGAGAAAAATTGATATTCATCCTTTTTGAAATCCCACTATTTCATATAGTACTAAAAACCATTTTCGGTGTCAAAACCCGACACAGGATTTTTGAATAAATATTGGAAATTCACAATTTTTGGAATTAAATATCAAAAATCAAATCAACACTCAATTTGCATAATTTAACACTCAATTGCAGAAATTAACCACATCATTGCAATCGTACGAAATTCCGGTCACCGACCATCCCGCCTAATTTCCGGAAAAATAATTAATAATTAAATAATTACTGAAATTAATTAAATAAATCAATTTAAATTCTAAAAATACTAACCTAGGCCAAAATTATTAAATTAATAACCAATACGGACTCGGAGAAATTCCCGAACCCTACTAGATAAATAGTACAATTTATTTAGGCCTTAGCTAAACCATGCTAACCACCTAACATGCTCAATTAAATAATTCAATTTCTAATTTAATCTAACTAACCACCTAATTCCTAATAAAATAAATCTAACACCCCTTAAACGTTATTAGCCTACTAAGCAGAGTTTAGAGTATAAACTCACCGGTTAATTGCGGAAACCGGTTCACTACGACAACGACGCGACGGCGGCCGAAATCTTAATTTTCGGCGGCATCGGCAAACTTGGGCCGGGCTTAAACTTAGCCCAACACAACTCAGCAAGGCTGAGTTTAGGTCTTGGGCTTCTGCGGGGCTGCTGGTCGCGGGCTTGGGCCTTCTTCTTGGGTCCAAAATGGCTGAACTTCAAATGGGTTAAAAATCAAGCGAACTTGGGCACGAGCTTAGGCTTCAAAAGCTGTACTGAATTTTCTCTGCGAGATGGGCTGGCGAGCGGGCTTCTAACAACTTGCGTGGACTGCTGTTGAAAGCTTGGGCCGTTGATGTGGGCTGTGCTTCGGTGAAGCCGGGCCGAGAAGAGAGGAGATCGTGGCTTCGCTGGTGGTGTCTCGGACGTTGGCCGCGAGGAAGAGAATCGGCTTCGGTAGACTCCACTTGGATGCACGAAGAAGTGAAGATGGCAGGTGCATGAGTCAACAAAAGGATTTTACTGTGGGTGTTGTTGACTAGCGTGGGGCTTCGATCGTGGGGAAATGAACAGAGGAAGAGGGTGAGTGGATGAGTGGGGGGTTTACGGTCAACAAACCGCTTCAGGGGATGGCGTGGTTGACTGACATCAGCTGCTTCGCTAGAAGAGTGCACGGCTCGAAGAAATTGAGGCAGCAAAGGAACAAGCGGAGTCAACAAACCGCTTTTGTTGGATGATGGTGTTGACTCTATAAGTGGGGCTGTTCGGTGCGTGAGATGGGCGAGAAGGAAACGGGGCTTGCGGACTGGTGGAGAGAAGACGCGGCACGGAGTTACTTCGGTGAACGTTGATGCCGCTTCACTGGATCCCTCGATTGTTGCCGAACGTGGCCATGCGAAGGAAGAAATTTGGTGGGGGCGAGAGCTACTTCTCTCGGTTGGATCTCTGTCGTTCCTGGTTTCAACCGAAAGAAGAAATGTAGAAAGCGAGGCGGTGAAGGAGGGACAACGACGGGAGGGAAGCGGCGGCAAGTGTCTTTACATCACGCCCCGACTCTCGGTAACGTGACTATCCTTCTATCTTGGTCGATTTTATTATGCGATATCCCGGGACTACATATCGCCGACCCTGTCCTTTTTAATAGCACATGCGGAAGCGATTATAAAAAATCCCCCGGACAATAAAGCAATGGGATATACAAGTAGGACTAGAAACCTCAACCTGAAAACCACATCCTTATGATCATATACAAGCCATACTAAAACGATTGGTTTCTACTCAAATTGATTCTATAGCAAACGTCATTAGGATCCTACTCTGGATCATTCTCGGGGTTCTCCTTCTGATACTTCTCTTCGAGTTCCTCATCAGGGTTTTTCCTCATCAAGTTCCTCCTCCTTAAGCTCCTCATCCGGTTCCTGAAATGGTTATTCAATAACCACGAGACAACGTCTCGGCAAGTTCTACCCCTAAGACCCGATTAGTAAACCATTATACTAAAGGCTGCCTAAACACGCATAGGGCGCAGAAGACGTACCTTAGCATCGATCCCACCGCAAGTCGGTACAATTCATAATAGGCACCCAAGCAATCATATCACCGATCGAAGCATCGATCAAATCGACCTAGTCGATTACATGTCATCACGACCCATGCTTGGTCGGCACATTCAATACTATTTATAAGTCCGACCATAGTCCAGGACTGCTCAAACTAAACTGATATATCGCCCGTAGACTGATATAGTATACCCCCGATTCTCACACTCAATTAATCATGCATTCTTAGATTTGATCTCGGCATATAGCACGGCCTACTCTCAGTTCGGCGGTCTTCTGGCATTGCCAGGCATCGCCTCCCCCCATGGAGCGCGGCTTCGTCATTATGCCGACGGCATTCCGAAGGAGCATCGTCTCCCCGTGGAGCATGACTTCGTCACTACGTCGACGGCATTCCCGAAGGAGCATAGGGTCCAGAATCAACTGCGACCGGCTTCCCGTTGTCCAGGGGGTATCCCACATAGGGATAACGTCCAGCTCAACAGCCCGGACGATTTCTCATGACCATCACACGATTAATCCATCACGGCCCAACGACATTGTGCCTCGCACTTAACTTTTTTAATTAAAGTAATGTTTAGGCCTCATTTTTTTCCATATTAGAATTATCCAATAAAATATCGTGCGTGGGCACACGGCTGGCCTTAGCCAAAATCTAATATTTTCCTTTCCATAACTCTCACATTTTCTGTAGTCCACCAAAACACTTTTGGTGCTGTCAACCGACACCCGGTTATTTTCCAATTATTAATCAAAGATTATTCCATTAAAGAATAATTCCCAATTTCACAATTAATTCAATTCGGCACAAAATAAAGCTCAATTAAATAATTGAACGGCGCCATGACAATCAGCACGAGATTTCGGTCATCGGCCATCTCAATCTTAATTTCCGAAAAATAATTAATTATTAATTAATTTCGAAAATTAATTATTAAACATTATAAATTCCATTTAGTTCAAAATAAGGCCCAATTGAATAAACGAACTTCACCACGATCATCAGCATAAAATTCCGGTTCCAGACCATCCAAGCTGAATTTTCGAAAAATAAATAATTAATTAATTTAATTCCGAAAAATAAATAAATAAACACAAGAATTCCAATTTAGCACAATATGAAGCTCAATTAAATAAACGGTCTTCGCCACCATCATCAGCATAAAATCCCGGTCACTGGCCATCCCAGTTGAATTTCCGGGAAATAAATAATTAAATAATTAATTTCGAAAATTAATATTAAATCCCTAAAAATACTACTTAGGCCCGAATCGCTTAATTAACACCCGATAAGGGACGGGAAAAATCCCAAGAAGCATCCAATAAATACTATAGACAATTCTCTATCTAATTACACTAACCAATCAACTAACATGCAAAGCAATTAACTAATAATCACTAATCAATTCTAATCTAACAACCTAATTATACTTAATTAACGCTAATCAACCTTTAAGCGTAATTAGCAAACTAAGAAGGCATTAGTGAGTAAAACTCACTCAAAACAGCGGGCTCGACGCGAGGATCGACTTTCCCTAAAGCGGGCCGAGCATCCGGTTTCGGGAAAAGCGGCTAAAACGGGCCAAACGTCACTGCGATACCCATTTTTCTGCACCTCTGTTCGCTGCTGGAACGGGCGGTTCCGAGGCGGTCGAGCCGGACAAGGGCAGCTAGGGTCGGGTGGAGTTCGGTGGGTCGAGGTGACGGCGTACGGTGGCCGGAGGAGGTCGGACGGCTCCCGGCGGAGCTCCACCGCGTCGAAACAGCATTTCTGGAACGGAAGGCGAGCGAGTAGGGAAGGTCGAGGCGGGCGGAGCATGGGACGGCAAACGGCGGTGCACGGTTCAGCGGCGTGCGACGGCAATGAGTGGCGCCGCTGGGCTGTTCATTCGGCTTCCCGAGATCTCACCGGGTTTCGGACAACCCAAAGAAGAACAAGAAGAAGATTCAGCGGTAGTAGCGGGGAGAGAGGAAGGCGGAGGGTGTGCGGCAGCGGCGGTGTGCGACGGCGTGCGGCGGCTCCCGGCCGATGGACAACGATGGCGGCGAGAAGCGGCGACGACAGCTCGGTCTTCGGTGGTCTTCCGCTTGCTGGTTCCTCACACATCAAGAAGAAATGGGGAAGAAGAAGCACCGACGGAAGGGAGAGAGAGGAAGAAGAGAAAACCAATTTCTCTCCCCCTCTTTGGTCTTCGAACGGGGCCCACCATAGGGCTGTCTTCCACCCACCTTTTCAAGGCCCAAAATACCCCTTCTAGAAGACTTTGGGTAATTTAAAATATTGGGTCTATGGGCATACGAATTTGCTAGGTTTCTTTCCAATTTTAAACCTTAATCCTACTTGAATCAATTCAAATTGAACCCTATTAATTTATTCAATGCTTCAATTGAATATTCTCCTCATCCAATAGCTCATCTCGCATCTCAATTTTGTATTCCATTTTAATCCCCGGTTCCAATTGCATAGAAATGACCTGATTAATTCAATTGAAATCAATACCGAAAATTCTGGATGTCACAACTCTTCCCCTCTTATAAAAATTTCGTCCTCGAAATTTAAACCTTTACCAATCCATAAACGAAAGGTGGGGGTATTGTTGTCTCATCGAGTCTCACTTTTCCACGCGATCATTCGGTCTCGTGGCGTTGTCTGACCACTTTGACCAAGGAGATCATCTTGGTACACAAACTCTGCTCTTTCGAACCAACTACTAACCGAGCTTCTCACATAAGAGACTCGTCATCCACATCGATCTCTTTTTCTCGACTCACTAGTAAACTTTCGAACCTCAACGATTCAAAATTTCGATAGTTCGCAGTCTTTACTCGACACGATCGACGATTTGTAAACACCGATTTACGAGCGACTACGGACTTGCGATTTTCGATTTCGATCTCATCTCAACCGACGAAATCATGTATACTCGCTTGCACCGATTAAAAGAAACTATCGACTAATCGGCTGAAATGGGAACCTCGGTCAAGATCGATATAACTCGCACGCGATCTTGGTAACTCCAATCATTGAGTCTTGCATCGACTTTGGCTGAAATCTTTATTCACTTTCTTTTCACCACCGAAATTCTGTACCATCCGCTGCTATACCTTTGCTTAATAAAGAATCCTCGAAAACTCTACCAGATTTGTAATCTTTGATTTAGATTCAAAATATAATTCATCCCCGGCACTCCATGTCGACGAATTATTTGATGCACACACACTTCGGTATACCCACTCCGTGGCAAGACAAAATCTTCAATTTCTGAATTCGAACTTAGATTGGCGGTTAATTTCACTCCGACACGCTTTTAGTGTGACCTAGGCTACTGGGTAGTGTTCAGAGCTTTTTAGGACAAATGACCCGTGGTCGATTTTCTTCGAGCCACAATGAACCCACTCGACCCATTGATGACTCTCGATTGTCGTGAAAATCTCAAAAATTCAAATACGAACACAGGGCGCCAAAACGATAGAAACATCAAATTAGTGTCAGTCGACGAGAGTTTTTCAATTTAGTGGGGTCACCCACGATTGGTTACTCATCTCAGTCGAACCAACCTATCTTTGATCTTACTTCGATTTTTAACTGTGCCGTAATGATCTCTAAAGATAAGCACGGTCAAGAAGTCGATCATTGGTCGAATTCTCAAGTCTATTTGCCTTAAGGTCCTTAATAACTCACCCAGCTAGTCTAGTTATCTCATGAGTGGCCAACTCAGAGAAAAACACTGTAATCGCGTCGATGAAATGCCCAATTTATCTAGTCGAAATCGAGTGAAACTGGATGTTGCACACTCAAAACAATATCTATTCATCGTACCAAAGTGGATCAACTCCATCTATTGATCAACCACTATTCTCAAATGGTATCGTAATCCCCGAATCCTTAGTAAGCCATATGTTTCCATTTCCACTTGGGACTCTCAAGTGCTAGCAACAATTCTCCCGGTTCGCATTACCGAGCTTCCACTTACTGACACTTCTAACACTCGCAACCTGCTCAGCTGTATCTATCTTCATATCAACTTACTAATCTAGCTGATGCCGATTCGATTTACTTGCACCGTCACGGTCAAAACGCAATCGTAATGAACTTCGACAAGATCTTTTCCCGAGTGCTACACTGTCAAGTGTATTCAATCACTCATGGAACCTGAACTTTCCACTCTCATAAATCTTAAAGTCAAATTCTTTCTTGCCAGTATCCTCTTATGAGATCTTCTGAACATCTTTATCTGTCAACTAAGCGCCGATTCTAACTTGAACATTTGGTTCAATCTTGAGGGTGGCTATAAAATTCAAAAGGTAGCCTGCCTCAATTTTGAAAACCAAATTTCAAATCATTTTCAAGTAAAGTCTATACTTTAGCCAGTCTATGCACAATAGAAGACTCTCGGCCCAACACATTAATGACTCTTTCGTTCTCCAAGGTGATACCCGATATCACTATTATAGTTCTACCAAAATTCTGGTTCACGACACCGCTTCGTATTCCACTTATTGGGTCTCAACTGAAGGAACGGTGATGCAATAATCTTCTCATGCTGTATCAATGCATACCCCATCCTCTGCAAGACACATCACTAAAGATTCTGTGCTTTCCAGAACCAAATGAAAAGTTTAGCACAAGTACGATAGTCAATTCTTACTTGACCTCTGGAAACTATCCTCGTACTTGTCTATGCTGATGTATTTCTCTTCTTTCTCAATAGGTCAATCCTGCAATGATACTGATACTGAAAATTCTTTCACAAACCTTCTGTAGTAATCTGTCCAATCCCCACGGCTTCTGATCTCTGACATTGATGTCGGTCTCGGTCCATTAACAACTGATTCGATCTTGGTTGGGTCCATGAAGATTCCTTAACCTGTAATCACATGACCATTCTTAAGGGCTTTCCGATCCTCGGCACTTAATGAATACCCTAGAATGTCGCTACACCACACGATCACCATCAATCTAGATATTCTTTGAACACTTGGTTTGTCAAATCCATGCATTTGGAGCGTTCGTCAAATCAAATGGCTTCACATTATTCTCACAAGGGCAACATCAAGTGTGAAATGTTGTCTTCAGTATAACCTCTTTTCTGGTTTTCAACTGACGATAACCTGTCTTTAAGTCGATCCTTGAAGACATCAACACTCTTTATAACAAGTCACCCGATTAAGTTGACCATGGTTGATGCATAATTGCAATAAACCATCTTCATTTCTCTTTCGAAACCGATGTTCCTTAAAGCGATGCACTAATACGTATGAATTCCTCATTCATCAATCTTCATATCCGTACCTTCGGTTCTATTAATTCAAACAACAATAACTAGTGATTCCACTTTCTTCCACTTATTTCAATAAACTGAAGTTCCCCAAACTTCATCCAAACTCTGCTACGATACTCTGATAGAATGTTCCCCCAAAACATTCTTCCTCTATCTAATGCCAAGTCGGTTCCATTTTGTTCATATTGCCATCCTCATGGCGTCTTATCTACGGTATCGGTATCAATGCTCCCTCGGACTCACCCGATAGATTTTCACTTGATAGCCATGCTGGCTACCATCGTAGCACGTTTTAGCCATTCCCGAACACATGATAAATCCATGCCTTTCTTCCATACTTTTGGCACTTACCCAGTGAGTCTTTTACCTCTTGTCAAGTGCCAACATGTACTATTTCTTGTACAAGAGATCTATCCCAGAAATTCCACAGTGCATTCTATGGCGCACTTCTCTGAAGCTTGTCTTACCAACGATGACAGCGATGGCTTGGTGTCAAGATTCCATCTTCTTATGCGGATGTGCCATAAATCCTTGTCCGTGCGACGATGCTTACCACAATTTCTTGCCCTCGAATACACGAGACGATCTATATCGTCTTCCATAGAACAACATGTTCCATTTGTTTGAATACTGACCTAACTATGCCACCTTTCCTATTGGGTGGGATAGAATACCATTCTCTCAACATCAGTCTTTTCCCTAACCGAATTCCAAATCTGCCTCGCTGAATCTGGACTCAAATATCAAATTCTATTCTCTGATTATTCTTCCAGGTTGGACCTCAACAAAGGTAGCAACAACAACAACTTGATTATGATCTTACTAGCTCATCCAGATCCCAAGAAGCACTTGCATCAAATCAATCTTACCGAGCTTAAGATCAATCAATCTTGCTACACTAGTACCAACCCACGGTGGCACTCTTACGCTCAAACTGGCTAGAGTCAACACTCTGCCTTCCAAATCCACAATAATTAAAAGCAAGCAATTCACACATGACAAACAATTCTACCAATTAGCTATCAAAGACACGCACCAGTCATGAATTTAAAGGCCTTTCCTACTACTATCCCATAGGTCATCGCACCTTATCACTCCAATACCTAACCATTGCTCTGATACCACAAAAAGAGGATGTCACGCCCCGACTCTCGGTAACGTGACTATCCTTCTATCTTGGTCGATTTTATTATGCGATATCCCCAGGACTACATATCGCCGACCCTGTCCTTTTTAATAGCACATGCGGAAGCGATTATAAAAAATCCCCAGATAATAAAGCAATGGGATATACAAGTAGGACTAGAAACCTCAACCTGAAAACCACATCCTTATGATCATATACAAACCATACTAAAACGATTGGTTTCTACTCAAATTGATTCTATAGCTAACGTCATTAGGATCCTACTCTGGATCATCTTCGGGGTTCTCCTTCTGATACTCCTCTTCGGGTTCCTCATCAGGGTTTTCCTCATCAAGTTCCTCCTCCTTAAGCTCCTCATCCGGTTCACGAAATGGTTATTCAATAACCAGCGAGACAACGTCTCGGTAAGTTCTACCCCCTAAGACCCGATTAGTAAACCATTATACTAAAGGCTGCCTAAACACGCATAGGCGGAAGACGTACCTTAGCATCGATCCCACCCAAGTCGGTACAATTCATAATAGGCACCCAAGCAATCATATCACCGATCGAAGCATCGATCAAATCGACCTAGTCGATTACATGTCATCAAGACCCATGCTTGGTCGGCACATTCAATACTATTTATAAGTCCGACCATAGTCCAGGACTGCTCAAACTAAAGCGATATATCGCCGTAGGCGATATAGTATACCCCGATTCTCACACTCAATTAATCATGCATTCTTAGATTTGATCTCGGCATATAGCACGGCCTACTCTCGGTTCGGCGGTCTTCGGCATTGCCGAGGCATCGCCTCCCCATGGAGCGCGGCCGTCATTATGCCGACGGCATTCCGAAGGAGCATCGTCTCCCCTCGTGGAGCATGACTTCGTCACTACGTCGACGGCATTCCCGAAGGAGCATAGGGTCGAGAATCAAGCTGCGGCCAGGCTTCCCGTTGTCCGGGGGTATCCCACATAGGGATAACGTCCAGCTCAACAGCCCGGGACGATTTCTCATGACCATCACACGATTAATCCATCACGGCCCAACGACATTGTGCCTCGCACTTAACTTTTTTAATTAAAGTAATGTTTAGGCCTCATTTTTTTCCATATTAGAATTATCCAATAAAATATCGTGCGTGGGCACACGGTGGCCTTAGCCAAAATCTAATATTTTCCTTTCCATAACTCTCACATTTTACGTAGTCCACCAAAACACTTTTGGTGCTGTCAACCGACACCGGTTATTTTCCAATTATTAATCAAAGATTATTCCATTAAAGAATAATTCCCAATTTCACAATTAATTCAATTCGGCACAAAATAAAGCTCAATTAAATAATTGAACAGCGCCATGACAATCAGCACGAGATTTCGGTCATCGGCCATCTCAATCTTAATTTCCGAAAAATAATTAATTATTAATTAATTTCGAAAATTAATTATTAAACATTATAAATTCCATTTAGTTCAAAATAAGGCCCAATTGAATAAACGAACTTCACCACGATCATCAGCATAAAATTCCGGTTCCAGACCATCCAAGCTGAATTTTCGAAAAATAAATAATTAATTAATTTAATTCCGAAAAATAAATAAATAAACACAAGAATTCCAATTTAGCACAATATGAAGCTCAATTAAATAAACGGTCTGCGCCACCATCATCAGCATAAAATCCCGGTCAAGCCATCCCAGGTTGAATTTCCGGGAAATAAATAATTAAATAATTAATTTCGAAAATTAATATTAAATCCCTAAAAATACTACTTAGGCCCGAATCGCTTAATTAACACTAGATAAGGGACGGGAAAAATCCCAAGAAGCATCCAATAAATACTATAGACAATTCTCTATCTAATTACACTAACCAATCAACTAACATGCAAAGCAATTAACTAATAATCACTAATCAATTCTAATCTAACAACCTAATTATACTTAATTAACGCTAATCAACCTTTAAGCGTAATTAGCAAACTAAGAAGGCATTAGTGAGTAAAACTCACTCAAAACGACGGGCTCGACGCGAGGATCGACTTTCCCTAAAGCGGGCCGAGCATCCGGGTTTCGGGAAGGCGGCTAAAACGGGCCAAACGTCACTGCGATACCCATTTTTCTCGCACCTCGTTCGGCTGCTGGAACAAAGGCGGTTCCGAGGCTGATTCGAGCCGGACAAGGGCAGCTAGGGTCGGGTGGAGTTCCGGTGGGTCGAGGTGACGGCGTACGGTGGCCGGAGGAGGTCGGACGGCTCCGGCGGAGCTCCACCGCGTCTCAAAAGCAGGCTTTGGAACGGAAAGGCGAGCGGGGAAGGTCGAGGCGGGCGGAGCATGGGACGGCAAACGGCGGTGCACGGTTCGGCGGCGTGCGACGGCAATGAGTGGCGGCTGGCTGTTCATTCGGCTTCCCGGATCTGCGGGTTTCGGACAACCCAAAGAAGAACAAGAAGAAGATTCAGCGGTAGTAGCGAGGGAGAGAGGAAGGCGGAGGGTGTGCGAGCGGCGGCGGTGTGCGACGGCGTGCGGCGGCTCCGGCCGATGGACAACGATGGTGGCGAAGCGGCGACGACAGCTCGGTCTTCGGTGGTCTTCCGCTTGCTGGTTCCTCACACATCAAGAAGAAATGGGGAAGAAGAAGCACCGACGGAAGGGAGAGAGAGGAAGAAGAGAAAACCAATTTCTCTCCCCCTCTTTGGTCTTCGAACGGGGCCCACCATAGGGCTGTCTTCCACCCACCTTTTCAAGGCCCAAAATACCCCTTCTAGAAGACTTTGGGTAATTTAAAATATTGGGTCTATGGGCATACGAATTTGCTAGGTTTCTTTCCAATTTTAAACCTTAATCCTACTTGAATCAATTCAAATTGAACCCTATTAATTTATTCAATGCTTCAATTGAATATTCTCCTCATCCAATAGCTCATCTCGCATCTCAATTTTGTATTCCATTTTAATCCCGGTTCCAATTGCATAGAAATGACTCGATTAATTCAATTGAAATCAATACCGAAAATTCTGGATGTCACAACTCTTCCCCTCTTATAAAAATTTCGTCCTCGAAATTTAAACCTTTACCAATCCATAAACGAAAGGTGGGGGTATTGTTGTCTCATCGAGTCTCACTTTTCCACGCTGATCATTCGGTCTCGTGGCGTTGTCTGACCACTTTGACCAAGGAGATCATCTTGGTACACAAACTCTGCTCTTTCTGAACCAACTACTAAACTGAGCTTCTCACATAAGAGACTCTGTCATCCACATCTGATCTCTTTTTCTCGACTCACTAGTAAACTTTCGAACCTCAACGATTCAAAATTTCTGATAGTTCTGAGCAGTCTTTACTCGACAACGATCGAATTTGTAAACAACGATTTACGGCGACTACGGACTTGCGATTTTCTGATTTCTGATCTCATCTCAACCGACTGAAATCATGTATACTCTGCTTTGCACCGATTAAAAGAAACTATCTGACTAATCAGCTGAAACTGGGAACCTCTGGTCAAGATCTGATATAACTCTGGCACTGATCTTGGTAACTCCAATCATTGAGTACTGTACTGACTTTGGCCTGAAATCTTTATTCACTTTCTTTTCACCACCGAAATTCTGTACCATCTGCTATACACTGCTTAATAAAGAATCCTCTGAAAACTCTACCAGATTTGTAATCTTTGATTTAGATTCAAAATATAATTCATCCCCGGCACTCCATGTCGACGAATTATTTGATGCACACACACTTCGGTATACCCACTCCGTGGCAAGACAAAATCTTCAATTTCGAATTCGAACTTAGATTGGCGGTTAATTTCACTCCGACACGCTTTTAGTGTGACCTAGGCTCTTGGGTAGTGTTCGAGCTTTTTAGGACAAATGACCCGTGGTCGATTTTCTTCGAGCCACAATGAACCCACTCGACCCATTGATGACTCTCGATTGTCGTGAAAATCTCAAAAATTCAAATACGAACACAGGGCGCCAAAACGATAGAAACATCAAATTAGTGTCAGTCGACGAGAGTTTTTCAATTTAGTGGGGTCACCCACGATTGGTTACTCATCTCTCGAACCAACCTATCTTTGATCTTACTTCGATTTTTAAGCGTGCCGTAATGATCTCTAAAGATAAGCACGGTCAAGAAGTCGATCATTGGTCGAATTCTCAAGTCTATTTGCCTTAAGGTCCTTAATAACTCACCCAGCTAGTCTAGTTATCTCATGAGTGGCCAACTCAGAGAAAAACACTGTAATCGCGTCGATGAAACGCCCAATTTATCTAGTCGAAATCAGAGTCTGAAATCTGGATGTTGCACACTCAAAACAATATCTATTCATACTGTACCAAAGTGGATCAACTCCATCTATTGATCAACCACTATTCTCAAATGGTATCAGTAATCCCCTGAATCCTTAGTAAGCCATATGTTTCCATTTCCACTTGGGACTCTCAAGTGCTAGCAACAATTCTCCCGGTTCGCATTACCGAGCTTCCACTTACTGACACTTCTAACACTCGCAACCTGCTCAGCTGTATCTATCTTCATATCAACTTACTAATCTAGCTGATGCCGATTCTGATTTACTTGCACCGTCTGGTCAAAACTGCAATACTGTAATGAACTTCTGACAAGATCTTTTCCCTGAGTGCTACACTGTCAAGTGTATTCAATCACTCATGGAACCTGAACTTTCCACTCTCATAAATCTTAAAGTCAAATTCTTTCTTGCCGGTATCCTCTTATGAGATCTTCGAACATCTTTATCTTGTCAACTAAGCGCCGATTCTAACTTGAACATTTGGTTCAATCTTGAGGGTGGCTATAAAATTCAAAAGGTAGCTTTGCCTCAATTTTGAAAACCAAATTTCAAATCATTTTCAAGTAAAGTCTATACTTTAGCCGAGTCTATGCACAATAGAAGACTCTCGGCCCAACACATTAATGACTCTTTCGTTCTCCAAGGTGATACCCGATATCACTATTATAGTTCTACCAAAATTCTGGTTCACGACACCGCTTCGTATTCCACTTATTGGGTCTCAACTGAAGGAACGGTGATGCAATAATCTTCTCATGCTGTATCAATGCATACCCCATCCCTCGCAAGACACATCACTAAAGATTCTGTGCTTTCCAGAACCAAATGAAAAGTTTAGCACAAGTACGATAGTCAATTCTTACTTGACCTCACGGAAACTATCCTCGTACTTGTCTATGCTGATGTATTTCTCTTCTTTCTCAATAGGTCAATCCTGCAATGATACTGATACTGAAAATTCTTTCACAAACCTTCTGTAGTAATCTGTCCAATCCCCACGGCTTCTGATCTCTGACATTGATGTCGGTCTCGGTCCATTAACAACTGATTCGATCTTGGTTGGGTCCATGAAGATTCCTTAACCTGTAATCACATGACCATTCTTAAGGGCTTTCCCGATCCTCAGCACTTAATGAATACCCTAGAATGTCGCTACACCACACGATCACCATCAATCTAGATATTCTTTGAACACTTGGTTTGTCAAATCCATGACAGCGGCTGGAGCGTTCGTCAAATCAAATGGCTTCACATTATTCTCACAAGGGCAACATCAAGTGTGAAATGTTGTCTTCAGTATAACCTCTTTTCTGGTTTTCAAGCGACGATAACTTTGTCTTTAAGTCGATCCTTGAAGACATCAACACTCTTTATAACAAGTCACCCGATTAAGTTGACCATGGTTGATGCATAATTGCAATAAACCATCTTCATTTCTCTTTCACGAAACTGATGTTCCTTAAAGCGATGCACTAATACGTATGAATTCCTCATTCATCAATCTTCATATCCGTACCTTCGGTTCTATTAATTCAAACAACAATAACTAGTGATTCCACTTTCTTCCACTTATTTCAATAAACTGAAGTTCCCCAAACTTCATCCAAACTCTGCTACGATACTCTGATAGAATGTTCCCCCAAAACATTCTTCCTCTATCTAATGCCAAGTCGGTTCCATTTCTGTTCATATTGCCATCCTCATGGCGTCTTATCTACGGTATCGGTATCAATGCTCCCTCGGACTCACACTGATAGATTTTCACTTGATAGCCATGCTGGCTACCATCGTAGCACGTTTTAGCCATTCCCGAACACATGATAAATCCATGCCTTTCTTCCATACTTTTGGCACTTACCCAGTGAGTCTTTTACCTCTTGTCAAGTGCCAACATGTACTATTTCTTGTACAAGAGATCTATCCCAGAAATTCCACAGTGCATTCTATGGCGCACTTCTCCTGAACTGTCTTACCAACGATGACAGCAGTAACTGGTGTCAAGATTCCATCTTCTTATGCGGATGTGCCATAAATCACTGTCCGTACTGACGATGCTTACCACAATTTCTTGCCCTCAGAATACACGAGACTGATCTATATCGTCTTCCATAGAACAACATGTTCCATTTGTTTGAATACTGACCTAACTATGCCACCTTTCCTATTGGGTGGGATAGAATACCATTCTCTCAACATCGGTCTTTTCCCTAACCGAATTCCAAATCTGCCTCATTTGAATAACGGACTCAAATATCAAATTCTATTCTCTCGATTATTCTTCCAGGTTGGACCTCAACAAAGGTAGCAACAACAACAACTTGATTATGATCTTACTAGCTCATCCAGATCCCAAGAAGCACTTGCATCAAATCAATCTTACTGAGCTTAAGATCAATCAATGCTGCTACACTAGTACCAACCCACGGTGGCACTCTTACGCTCAAACTGGCTAGAGTCAACACTCTGCCTTCCAAATCCACAATAATTAAAAGCAAGCAATTCACACATGACAAACAATTCTACCAATTAGCTATCAAAGACACGCACCAGTCATGAATTTAAAGGCCTTTCCTACTACTATCCCATAGGTCATCGCACCTTATCACTCCAATACCTAACCATTGCTCGATACCACAAAAGAGGATGTCACGCCCGACTCTCGGTAACGTGACTATCCTTCTATCTTGGTCGATTTTATTATGCGATATCCCCAGGACTACATATCGCCGACCCTGTCCTTTTTAATAGCACATGCGGAAGCGATTATAAAAAATCCCCAGACAATAAAGCAATGGGATATACAAGTAGGACTAGAAACCTCAACCTGAAAACCACATCCTTATGATCATATACAAGCCATACTAAAACGATTGGTTTCTACTCAAATTGATTCTATAGCAAACGTCATTAGGATCCTACTCTGGATCATTCTCGGGGTTCTCCTTCTGATACTTCTCTTCGAGTTCCTCATCAGGGTTTTTCCTCATCAAGTTCCTCCTCCTTAAGCTCCTCATCCGGTTCCTGAAATGGTTATTCAATAACCACTGAGACAACGTCTCAGCAAGTTCTACCCCCTAAGACCCGATTAGTAAACCATTATACTAAAGGCTGCCTAAACACGCATAGGGCAGAAGACGTACCTTAGCATCAGATCCCACCTGCAAGTCAGTACAATTCATAATAGGCACCCAAGCAATCATATCACCGATCGAAGCATCGATCAAATCGACCTAGTCGATTACATGTCATCAAGACCCATGCTTGGTCGGCACATTCAATACTATTTATAAGTCCGACCATAGTCCAGGACTGCTCAAACTAAACTGATATATCGCCCGTAGACTGATATAGTATACCCCCGATTCTCACACTCAATTAATCATGCATTCTTAGATTTGATCTCGGCATATAGCACGGCCTACTCTCAGTTCGGCGGTCTTCTGGCATTGCCAGGCATCGCCTCCCCCCATGGAGCGCGGCTTCGTCATTATGCCGACGGCATTCCCGAAGGAGCATCGTCTCCCCCCGTGGAGCATGACTTCGTCACTACGTCGACGGCATTCCCGAAGGAGCATAGGGTCCAGAATCAACTGCGACCGGCTTCCCGTTGTCCAGGGGGTATCCCACATAGGGATAACGTCCAGCTCAACAGCCCGGGACGATTTCTCATGACCATCACACGATTAATCCATCACGGCCCAACGACATTGTGCCTCGCACTTAACTTTTTTAATTAAAGTAATGTTTAGGCCTCATTTTTTTCCATATTAGAATTATCCAATAAAATATCGTGCGTGGGGCACACGGCTGGCCTTAGCCAAAATCTAATATTTTCCTTTCCATAACTCTCACATTTTTACGTAGTCCACCAAAACACTTTTGGTCTTTGTGTCAACCGACACCGGTTATTTTCCAATTATTAATCAAAGATTATTCCATTAAAGAATAATTCCCAATTTCACAATTAATTCAATTCGGCACAAAATAAAGCTCAATTAAATAATTGAACGGCGCCATGACAATCAGCACGAGATTTCGGTCATCGGCCATCTCAATCTTAATTTCCGAAAAATAATTAATTATTAATTAATTTCGAAAATTAATTATTAAACATTATAAATTCCATTTAGTTCAAAATAAGGCCCAATTGAATAAACGAACTTCACCACGATCATCAGCATAAAATTCGGTTCCAGACCATCCAAGCTGAATTTTCGGAAAATAAATAATTAATTAATTTAATTCCGAAAAATAAATAAATAAACACAAGAATTCCAATTTAGCACAATATGAAGCTCAATTAAATAAACGGTCTGCGCCACCATCATCAGCATAAAATCCCGGTCCTTTGGCCATCCCGGTTGAATTTAGGAAATAAATAATTAAATAATTAATTTCGAAAATTAATATTAAATCCCTAAAAATACTACTTAGGCCCGAATCGCTTAATTAACACCCGATAAGGGGACGGGAAAAATCCCAAGAAGCATCCAATAAATACTATAGACAATTCTCTATCTAATTACACTAACCAATCAACTAACATGCAAAGCAATTAACTAATAATCACTAATCAATTCTAATCTAACAACCTAATTATACTTAATTAACGCTAATCAACCTTTAAGCGTAATTAGCAAACTAAGAAGGCATTAGTGAGTAAAACTCACTCAAAACGACGGGCTCGACGCGAGGATCGACTTTCCCTAAAGCGGGCCGAGCATCCGCTTCGGAAGGCGGCTAAAGCGGGCCAAACGTCACTGCGATACCCATTTTTTCGCACCTCTGTTCTTGGAACAGCGGTTCGAGGCTGTCGAGCGGACAAGGGCAGCTAGGGTCGGGTGGAGTTTCGGTGGGTCGAGGTGACGGCGTACGGTGGCCGGAGGAGGTCGGACGGCTCCGGCGGAGCTCCACCGCGTCCCGAAAGCAGCCCTTGGAACGGAAGGCCGAGCGAGGAAGGTCGAGGCGGGCGGAGCATGGGACGGCAAACGCGGTGCACGGTTCAGCGGCGTGCGACGGCAATGAGTGGCGCCGCTGGCTGTTCATTCGGCTTCCCGGATCTGCGGGTTTCGGACAACCCAAAGAAGAACAAGAAGAAGATTCAGCGGTAGTAGCGGGGAGAGAGGAAGGCGGAGGGTGTGCGAGCAGCGGCGGTGTGCGACGGCGTGCGGCGGCTCCGGCCGATGGACAACGATGGCGGCGAAGCGGCGACGACGGCTCGGTCTTCGGTGGTCTTCCGCTTGCTGGTTCCTCACACATCAAGAAGAAATGGGGAAGAAGAAGCACCGACGGAAGGGAGAGAGAGGAAGAAGAGAAAACCAATTTCTCTCCCCCTCTTTGGTCTTCGAACGGGGCCCACCATAGGGCTGTCTTCCACCCACCTTTTCAAGGCCCAAAATACCCCTTCTAGAAGACTTTGGGTAATTTAAAATATTGGGTCTATGGGCATACGAATTTGCTAGGTTTCTTTCCAATTTTAAACCTTAATCCTACTTGAATCAATTCAAATTGAACCCTATTAATTTATTCAATGCTTCAATTGAATATTCTCCTCATCCAATAGCTCATCTCGCATCTCAATTTTGTATTCCATTTTAATCCCCGGTTCCAATTGCATAGAAATGACCTGATTAATTCAATTGAAATCAATACCGAAAATTCTGGATGTCACATGTGCTCGGCAAGCTTGGAGGCTTGAAGTCAAAGATATTATCTCTTGCATTGATTAGTTGGTCTCCTAATACTTTCCCCTATATAATTTCCAATTAATCCAAAATTGGAAGTCCAAATTTTCTGCCTTTTCTCCAATTCCGAATTTCACCAATTAAATTCAATTTCTTGCTCAATTTTCCAAATTGATATCCGATTTCAATGAAGAAAAATCTCAAATGATTTTCCATAATTCCCGACACTCATAGGCTCAGTTTAGAAGTCTCAATTTCCATCAATTTAGCCCATCTGAATTTCCGTTAATTTTCGCAACGTCCGAACCGATTTTCCGTAAAAATCTCGGAATCTCTGAAAATTTCTCGGAGAGTGAGTCGACGTTCTAAAATAGCTTGTGACACCTCAGAACTTTCAATTTATGAAATCGGGTTCAAATTTGCGGTTATTTTCAATCCGATGCGCTTTTAGCGTGACCTAGTCTACCGGGTAGCTTTTAGGAATTTTTTGGTGCAATTGACCCGTGATCGATTTATCTCGAGTCACAATGTACATCTTCGACACATTAACGACTCTCAATTGTCGTGAAAATCTCGAGGTTTCAATTACGGGCACCGGGTACCAAAACGACAGAAAATCAATTTAGTGCCGATCGATGAGAATTTTTCAATCAAGTGGAATCACCCACAATTTGATCACATATCTCGGTCGAGTCGACCTATCTTTGATTTCGATCGATCTCGACGGTGCCGTAATGACCCTTGCAGATCAACACGGTCGGCGATCGATTCTTGGTCGAATTCTCAAGTGCAATTGCATTTAGATTCCCTACTTGCTTTGAGATAGTCCAGGTTATCTCGTGAGTGATCAGCTCAGAGAATAGCACTATTAGCGTTTCGATGAAAGGCCCGATTTATTTAATCGAAATCAATTTATGAAAATTCAGGCTGTCACAATTCCTTTATGAGATTGAGATATTATTTAGTAAAGAATTGTGACTTATGAAAGTTAAATATTGTGTAAGTGATTGGGTATAATTGAGAGCGGTGAAACATTAAGGCTACATTTGACAATTATGATAAAATTTGTCATATCCTGTGTTTGGCACATATTCAAAATAGGATAAAGTAGAATGTGAAAGAAATATATGCTAAATAAAATTATCCCATGGAAAAGGTGCGATAAAGACGAATAAGATTTCTAATATCCATAATAAAAAAGTTATTTTTCTCAAATAACAAATTTGTTGAATTAACAAAATTGAAATTATATTTCAATATAAATAATATTTGATTTCTAATATAGGATATTAAAAATAAAAATTTAGTATTTTAATTTAATCTTATTTTTATTTATATATTCGAATTTAATTATTTCTTATAATATAAGTTCAGAAGAAAAAATATATCTTTATTACATATTTAAGGTGTTTTATTGTTTAGGTATGTTAGTATAGTTTTCTATCTAATAAAATTTTATTAGAGAATGATGGAAGGATAATAAAGAAATAAAAAAGAAATTAATTTCGAAAATAGAGGAAAATAAAATAAAGTAGACGAGTATTGTGACGTATTTTTTATCATCTCCATTTGTCAAATTTGTGATTCATTTATATTAATACACCATTCATACCAAACAATATTTATGATATGATATGATTATATTCGACTTTATTATTATAAGGGTTAATACCTTGAAAAACCAAAAACTAGTACATTTGTGACAAATTTACCCTAAACTATTTTTTTGACCATGAAAAACCCCAAACCGATATACCCGTGACAAATTTACCTCGACTGACTATAAAAAACCCTAAACTGGTACATTTATGACAAATTTACCCCAAACTAATTTATTCGACTGCAAAAACCCCAAAATGATAATTTTGTGACAAATATACCCTATGCTAAATTGGATTAATATCACACAAAAATCACAAAAATTGTAAACGGTGACAAACAGAGCATAAAATCCTAAATTGGTATACCAGTCAACTGTCACGTGTCATTTAACTTAATAATTTGAGAATAAAATTTAACGAAAACTAACATAGGGTAAATTTGTCACAAGTGTATCGGTTTTGGGTAAATTTGTCAAATGTATACCAGTTTAGGGTTTTTGGTGATCAAAAAATAGTTTGGGGTAAATTTGTCACAAGTGTACCAGTTTAGGGTTTTTCAGGGTATTAACCCTTATTATAATCACCAAACGGTTGATAAGATATAACAAAATCGTTTGGATTTCATATCCTATCTTATCCAATCCAATTCTATCAAAATTCCAGACAATCAAATGTAACTTAAAAGTCTTTGAATGACTTGAGTATGATTTATAGTGGAACTATGTACTATTTGTCAAATTTGTGGTTCATTTATATTAATACGCCATTCATACTAAACAATATTTATGATATGACATGACTATATCCGACTTTATTATTATAATCAACAAACAGTGGATAAGGTATAACAAAATCGTCTGGATTTCATATTCTATCTTATCTAATCCAATTCTATTAGAATTCCAGACAATCAAGTGTAACTTAAAAGTCTTTGAGTGACTCAAATATGATTTATAGTGGAACTATGTATAGCCCTCCCATAGACATAGGTTACGCCAATCAAATTATGTAAATTTGGCATTCGATTTATTTCCTTAAGCCAATGGTGATATACAGCTAATCGAACCTCTTTAAGACGATTAGTTCCTGTCAATGGTGTTAAGCAGTTTCACGTACTTCGCCTCTTAAGATACAACACCTTAAACTTATTGACGTTAGCGGTATACAAATAGGACTCCGTCGAACAATTCTTAAAACTGGCACACTTAGAAAAACTTGAAAAGAGGAGATGTAGGTTTTTCGCTTCTTTTGGTTCCTTTAGGAATAAGAATTTCAAATCTATTTATAGAGTTTTGGAATTCATGTACATAAGCGGTACATAAATCATGAATTAAATAGATATAAGAATCCAGAAAATACATGAATCATGAATTAAATAAATACATGAATCCAAGAGATACACAAGCTCGAAAGATACGCTAGTTAATGAAATGCATGAACGAAAACAACATATATTTTCGTTGATCTATTAACTCACCATAAATGCAGCAATGAGAACACGGGATTGACATTAATACCACTGGAAAGAGCTAAGGGATGGATCGAATCATGCGTGAAAAGCCACACTCCAAACCCATCCGAGTAAAGAGATAACGGAAGAAGAAATACTCCTTCTAGAAGGTCGTCTGGATCAGATGAGGATCGAAGATTGAGGGTCCTGTTGCATCTAACAATAATTTATAATTTATTTATTTTGTATAAACGAGGGTTTAAACCATGTCTACCTACATTATTCTTGGATGTTTCCTTCCGCCCACATTTTTGTATCGTTTCCCCTCTCATGCAGAAACATCGTATTGACGAATGAGAGAACGCGAGAGTGGAGAGACACATGCAGTACGATATTGCTCTCTTTCGTAGTAAATGCTTTTGTTTAGGAAGACTTTTTGCCCGAAGACTTTGTCGTCGTCTCTCCAACTCGACCGGCAGGACTAACTATTAAGGCTAAATGCATCACCAGCTCTTGAATTTTCTTGGTCACGACGATTCGTTCATTTTTCTTTAATAAATAAGAGTACTTTTTTTTTTTGGTGAAAATAAATAAGAATATGTTTGTTGATGTAGACTCTAAAGTCAGCTTCTGACGGACGAGCAGCCGACTTGGAATCTCTTTGACTGGTTGCACATTCCTTTTTAGGCAAAAGAAAAAAAATCAAAATGCATCAAGAGAAATTCAATATGCCAGAACAATAAAAAGAATTGAGTTTAATCCGATTAGCGTTCCTAAATCTAATAAGCTGGTCTCTGTGCACAATTTTCCTCACGAGCTTCTAGCTATTCGATCCCAAGTAGCTGTAAGATTGGTGTATCGGGGACCCAAATGCATTTGACGACCCAACCGATGGGCCAAGATGCAGCCGCAATCCCAACACATGCACCCCATTGTCCCCAGCTCAACCGTACCATGACAGCAAACCGCTTCAGGAACTCGACTATCACCACCTGGAGGACCACTGTCACAAAGATGATCTCGAGGAACAGCTTGTTCTTGTGAATGCCCTCGAACATGTTCTGCTTCTCGATGTTCCTCGCATTGAACTCATTGAAGACCTGGCACAAGACGAACGCATTAAATATTAGAGTTCGCTTCACCGCCTCGTCCACGCCAAAGATCGATTCGCCCTTGAATTGTAGAGTGAGGAGGATGGCCACTTGGTAAATTGCTTGTCCCACCAGATTCCTCCACATGACGTTTGTTATGAGCGGCTCGGCTCGGTGCGGCCCACAGGGGGCTTTTTCATGAGCTCCCCAGCAGGCAGCTCTGTGGACAAGGCGAAGGCGCCAAGCGTGTCCACGATTAGGTTCACCCATAAGAGCTGGAAGGCCGTCAAAGGGATGTCACCGGAGGAGACCGCGGCCACAAAGTTGATCAAAATGGCTGCGATGTTCACCGTGAGCTGGAACTGGATGAACTTCTGGATATTATCATAGACCCATCGACCCCAGAGCAACACCTTCACCACGGAGGCAAAGTTGTCGATGATGATATCCGAGCTCTCTTTGGCGACCTCGGTGCCTTGGATGCCCATCGAGACCCCGATGTTGGCTTCCTTGAGGGCCAGTGCATCGTTCATGCCGTCCCCCGTGACTGCAACCACATGGCCATTCTGCTTCAGGCATTGAACCGTGTGGAGCTTATCGAAAGGCGAGGATCTCCCCAAGACCCAGATATTCTCAGCTCTCTCCATGGAATCGTGGAACTCAGCTCCTTCCACAATGGTCTCGTTAGAGGCATCGTCTCTGGGAGTGAGAATACCGCACTCCAAGGCGATGGCCTTGGCGGTGAAGATGTTGTCTCCCGTTATCATCATGATTTTCACTCCTGCCTCCTGACAATCTTGGACTGCGCTCTTCACATCGGGACCACACGTGTCCTTAATACCAACAAGTCCTAGTAATGTCAGGCCGTCCTCTTGGATCTTGTCCCCGTCTTCTCTTTCTAGGATAGCTTCCTCGGAGATTTGTTTATGAGCGAAAGCAATGCACCTGAGGCTGCTCGCCGCCATCCCCCGGATAATCTGCTCGAATCTCACCCTTCCATTTTCATCCAAATCTTTCACTTCCCCCGACCCGTCGTAGAAGCTTGAGCACTTGGCCAAGACCATCTCTGCCGCTCCTTGCCAGTACACATGGAATTTGCCGTCCAAGCTCTTCTTTATTAGGACACCGCTTCTCTTCTTCTGTGAGTTGAAGGCTTCGACTTGGATGACTTCACAGCACTTCTTTGTCTCGTCCGTGTCCATGCTCAATTGAGCATCCGCCCAGGAAATAATCGCTTTTTCAGGGGGACTATTGGAGAACTCATACTCCGATCCCAAAAGCAGCCTATAGACGATGCTCGTGGTGTTCAAAGCAACTCCGTCCCGAATCAAATCCAGGACAAACTTGGAGACAGAGGAGCACATGTTTTCCGCCACAGAATCTTGGCCGACCCAGAATTCCGTCACTTCCATCTCGTTCATCGTGAGAGTGCCGGTCTTGTCAGTGCAAATAATGGTGGCTGACCCCATTGTCTCGCAGGCTGAAAGTTTCCTTGCCATCACCTGATCCACCATCATCCTCTTCATCGAATGAGCAAGAGTGATTGTTACCGCAAGTGGCAAGCCTTCAGGAATCAAGACCACCGCGATTGTCACTGCGGCTGCAATGTTGCCTACCATGGAGTTCATGATATGGTCACCCATCGTTTGGCCTGGAACGGATTCCCGTTTCCCATGCTCGTCATGTTTTTTTCCCTTGAAGTAGCAAATTAGCAGGACCACAAGAACCAGAGAATTGACCGCCAAACCGACTTTGGTAATTGATGAGGTGAGCTTGTTGAGCCGAGCCTGTAAAGGGGTCTGTTCGCTGCTGTTGCGGTTGATTGGCCTCATCATCTCGCCCCCCTTTGTGTTCATCCCGACCGATGTAACCAGCATCCGAGCAGACCCATAAGCGACCTTTGTTCCAGAGAACAGGAAGGGATTTTGATTGCTCTTCTCTTCTATGCAACCACTCTCCCCGGTCATGCTTGATTCGTCGACCTAAATTGACACCAGAATGAGACGATAGGATGCGGTCAGAAAATGAAACCTCAGTAAATATTAACACAAGAAGACATGGATTATGTTTAAGTATACCTTTTTCCAGTAAATGTTTTTAACAAAGTCGGTTCTCCTACGACTAGAACTACGAATTAAAACCACTACTTTTCCTTTTTGTCGTGAAATTAAGATAATAAAAAGACGAACTGGGCAGTATCAAACAGAATACCGTACACAAAGAGTCTAATCAAGTGGAAGGGCGCTGGATGCAAAAGAACAACGCAAGAGCGGCCAAAGCGAGCGAAGGCCAAAACAACAGGCCGAAACAGAAGAGGAAGGAAGAGGCCGCGCAGGGCCAAAAGAGAACCAACCTCACACGAACAACTAACACCAACCAAAAGAAAAACCGAAAAACACCCAGCATGGAGCCACCTAAGAAGACTAGAGGCGAACCCACCCGAGGTGAACACGAACTGGGCCGGAAGAAGGACAACCAGCTAGTGTCCGATCTTGTGGTGCAAGTTTTGTGGTACCAGATCTTGTGTATTTTTTGGTTCAAAGCTCAATACATTTTTACCTTTACCAAAAAAAAAAAAAAAACCAGAATACCGTACACATGTACATTACTTTAGACTAATTACTCAATTAATTAATCAGCCTGGGCTCGAACTTGGTAAGACTAATACTATATATTTTTGAAGTAAACTAACAAGAGTTAATAAGCGAATCTTATGCAAACAAAACCAGTACAAATTCTCGTCCGTACCTGCAAGGAGTGCCCGCCCAGTAACAACCCATCTGCTGGGATTTGATCATTGTTCTTCAAACAAACGACATCTCCGACAAACCCATCTGCTGGGATTTGATCATTGTTCTTCAAACAAACAACATCTCCGACAACAATGTCGGATATGGAAACCTCGCACGGCCCTCCCTTCCTTATCACATCGATGAGAATATCACCGCTCGCCCCATACGATTTATCGAACTGCCAGTTCTGCCGCTAATTCCTCACGGCCGACACCACGATCATGAGGAAAACTGTGAAGAATGGGCTCCCGCCATTGTACCAGCCTTCCTTGAGCCCATTCTCCTTGATCGCAAACCCAGGCGAAAGCCCAGCGCAAACAAGAAGAATCATGAGCGTGAGGTCCTTGAAAGCCTCGAACACAAAGTGGAAGAAGCCCTTAGTGGGAGGCTTGAATGTGTTGACGCCGAATGTGTTTTGCCTGCAAGTGACGTCTTCCGGTTCACCGCTAATTCCGCGAAAGACATCAGTTTTGAGGGCGGAGGCGACTTTGCCAACACCACCGTATTGTCTGAGGCAGATGAGGTTCTTGTCCTTGACCAGCTTCGCAAGCTGCGACTGATCAATATGGAAGGAGCTGGGTTGATCGGAGGAAGCGCTTGGAGCCTGATCAGGGATTGAATTCGAAGTCTGGAAGAAGCTGGATTGATCGGAGCAAGCACTCGGAGCCTGAACGGGGATTGAAATCGAAGTGTGGGAAGGCTCAAGCAATCGAAGTTGTGACCGATCAATCTGGAAAGAGCTGAGTTGATCGGAGCGAGTGCTCAGAGCCTGATCGGGGATCAAAATCGAAGTGTAGGAAGGAGCAAGAGGTCGAATCTGCGACTGTCCGGTCTGGAAGGAGCTGGGTTGATCGGAGTGAGCACTCGGAGCCTGATTGGGGATTGAAATCGAAGCATAAGGAGGAGATTTTCTAGGGAACTTGTTGGTTTTCTTTTTGGAGGTAGTGATGGCTCGGGAGCAATAGATGGTGGCAAAGGCCAAATGCCATAGCTTCGCGAACTTGCGTATAGCGGGCTCGTAGCGGCGGGAGTCAACGCTGAGAATGCTCGTCATCGCTCGGAAGAGACGCACAGTCGCACAATGCAAATGGCAGCACAAAAAGGAGGACAAACTCTGAAGTTCGGTGTTTCGTTAGCCGCTGAAAGTGCAACGTTCGCATTTACAATACCGTGGATTGCCAGTACTTCGTACTTCATATACGTGCAGGAGCTGAACGAGAGGGTCCCTTTCACTCATGCGAGGTTGTCAGGAATTTGCCGCTTGCGGCGCGGCGACATCCCGTCTTGCTTTTTCGAAGTTATACGAAAAGGACGACTGGGGATAAGTGAGGCCCGGCAGTCGCTATTGATGTTTCCCATGCACCTTCTGGTCCTATGAAAAATGGGGCCCAATCCGTGTTTCTCGGTGGTGGTGAGATCAGGCTTGAATCATCGTCTAATGTAGGGCACGAATTCCGTTTGTCTTGGTTGAATCATCAATCGAGGGGAGGACACGTGTACGTGGGCCCGCCTCTTATCCGTCCCCGTCCCCCTAATGCTAGGTCATTGCCATGTTTTTTCTTACACGGCGTGTGGCAATTGCCCCTTACTTAAATCCGGCGGGGCTCGTAAAATTTCGTTCTCGTCTTCGTTCTCACCAAGCAATGGAATATTGACCACGGACCTACGTAGCAAAGTACCTGGAATTCCCCGAACCATCATCTATCCATCCTAAAATGCCGGCCACTTCGTCGTTCCAAAACCCAAACGAACAACACTGCCATCGTCTGTTCCATTATGGCCCCAATACTGCTGAAATGACGGCACCATTATTTATTTACCATCAATACCGGTGCCACAGTGACCCCAAATTCCCTTAATATGTGGATTTGGCAACCCAAGCCGTGGAAATCAAAGATATTGAAGGCCATAATTAATAGATATCGAAAAGCAAATCCAGAGGGTATTATTGTTTTATTACGGAATGAAAACATTGTGACATGTATGTTGAATTTGGACATCCTTTTTTATAGTTCTTTTTTATGGCATAAAAATGTTCACACTTTCAATACTTCCAGCCAAATCCCAAAAAAAAAAAAAAAAGGATGCAAATATACATGCGGGGTGAAAATATCTTCCCTTCTCAAACGATCCAAAGATGCACGGACTCTTACTTCAGAGATACATTAAATTTTCCATCATGCAAACCAATGAATTTGCTCAAAATCACAGATTTGGAGAGCTAGCTTTTGTTTTAGGGCAAAAAGAACTCAGTTCACTAACCCTCATTAAATTTTTAGCTGCTAATTTTTTTCTCTTTCTGATTGAAACATACGAGTTTTTTTTATTGAAAAATAAATAAATATCACTGTCGTTATGCCTTGCTAGCATGCCATATGTTTGCGTCGGTCCCCGGTCCCATTAGTCACGTTTTCCGACCCCCTTACGTGTGTGAAAATCTAAGGGGAGAGTCTTTTTATCCCTTCAAGTATTTTTTTTTTTTTTTCCTTTTTGGAGTTCCTTTGAAAAGTTGGTATGTACGCCAATTTGAAAATTATCTCGGGCAAGCGTTATTATCCTCACCAATGTGATAAGGAAAGTGGGAGGCAGCAGGTTTCACATTCAAGATCGTCATCGGAGACGTCATTTGTTTGAAGATTGACAATCAAGTTCCGGCAGACCGGCCGTCTCTGGAGGGGCACTCCCTGCAGGTGTGGACGACAATTTTTGCTGGTTTGACCGCATTAGATATGCATTACTCACGTGGGTTTCCTCCGGATAGGCTGACGTCATTTGCACAAGGGATCAAAGCGACTATTCTTGCCTTACGCTGCGAGCTGGTATTTTGCTTTTGCATCTTCGCGTTTCTTGATCACTTTCGGGAAGCCCGTTAAGCAGCTGTCACGTCCAATAATTCCCTCGTCCCTCAATGTCGCTGTACATCTAAAAACTGCCGTGTGCAGTTTTATTGGCTTATTTAGCTCTTGTATCTGCATGTTTTTTTACTTTTTGTTCACTTCACGTCCACGTCCAAAGCCCGTTAAATTGCTTAAACGCGGGTTTACCATCTCAGGGGCCTTCGTTTCGTTTCGTGGAAACACATCGCGCCGCCCCCCCACCCCCCGCGGGGGGATTTGAGGTTTACCCAAATATAACAATTCAAGTTGTTTCCGTGGAAGTTTCGCCGAAATTGATCCTATTATGAATTATCTCTTATCAAAAGTCTTTCTTTGATTTTATTAAAAAAATAAATTCTATGATAATTCCAGATAGAAAATATCGCAATAAACAATAAAATCGCAAAGTTTGGAAATACAACCAATTCAACATAGCTAAGCATAGACAAACTATGTTGAAACTTAATCGACGACAATACTTAAGAATGCCAAGATGCTACACATGAATTTAATCAACAATGTGACACCCAAGATAAAGATACATGCCGAAATGTAATGGACAAAGAGAGGTTGAAAACAAAAAGTACAATGTAGGAAAGTAAAAATAACTTAAAGATAGTAAATTAATTTGTTTGTGCGCGGGAAACCTCCAAAGAGTATGATGTGGTTACTTAGAACTTGCAATCAAACGATTATAAACGGAGGTTACAAACAAAAGTTACCAATAGAGACTACAAATAGAGTTTACAAATAGTTATTGAAAAAGAAATAACTTTCTAGTGGTTACAAGAAGTAATAACAATCCTAAAATAGCAACAAAATAACCAACCAGTGATTATCTTCTTGTCAATTGCTTGTTGTCGATATCGATGACTTCATCAATCAACTTCAAGGTTCTCATTAATAACTTCATGTTGTGTGTCATCAATCACTTCACTAGTGAATTGTTTGTTTTTTTTTTTGGGTACTGGAGGAACCAGCTTGCAGCCGACAGCCGCGCCGTAAACCCCCAGGTGACACTTAAGCAGGAGGACCCACCACCCCTGAGTCACACTTAATACACCTAGCGCCTCCCCTGGGTTGTGAACCCTTCACCTCTTCGTTGAGGATCAGCAGAGTCTTATCCAGTGGAGCCACCGCGGTCGGTGGTTCCACTAGTGAATTGTTGATTCTCTTTAAGTTACCGATATTCTATTCATAAATGACCAAACTCTACTCTAATCGACTAAGTCTATCATATGTATTTTTTGGTGCCAACAAATGCTTCCTTTAAAAGAGGCTGAATGATTCGTCAATCATTAATTCTTTTAATTAGATAATTAAAAGTCATCACATGCCCCCTTGTCATCAGCAAATTTGATTTTTTTTTTCTTGCTGAATTTTGTCTTGGTCGAATTCATCATATGACACACATTTTTCCATGAAAGGCGCATTCTTTGTAAAGACTTCATGTGGTTATCGATCTCTGTCCTTACATAATTACTCATACATAGGCACTTTTATTGTCAATTGAAATAAATCGATAAAATTTTTAGCCCTCAAATTTTTTCATCTATTGAATTTCAATCCACTAGAAGGCAAATTCGTAAATTCTTTCTCTAAAAGTGAAATAAGGCATCCATTCCAAGCCCACTTGATCAAGCAGCCGAATCTATCGATATATTATTTTGCTACTTAATTCAAACCAAATCTGCAATAGATTTATCAAACACTGCCCTATCGAATTAGGTATCGAACTATGTTTCCATTTGTTCTAAAGTATGAACAAAATTGGCCGCCAAAGTATACCAAGGAAAAGCAATGTTGGGTAGTAATAGAGGGAGCAATCTTAACTTCCAGCAATCAACTTGACATGCATCTCCACATTGCGCAGCAAATTTTGACTAACATGCTCAACTATCGATTGATTGTCTTCACTGGAGAAGAGGTGGATAATAAATATCTTGAAGCCTCTGGGATAACGAATTGCATCCATTTATGGGTATGATTTTATGTATGCAAGATTGACGTTCCCAACATTGTAGCCTAGGTGTTGCATTGCTTGATCCATTAGCATCTAACATATCGATAGTACTGATCAGGAACTATTTGACTAGGTTTTTTTTTTTTTTTTGGTCTAAATATTTAGCATTTTATTTATGTAGGGAAAACATTACAACTTGTATTTAGGGCATCGATACATAGCATATCCAGAATAATTTGAGGAGGTGAGGAGGCCTAGTATGAGTTTAGAGAACCACGGCCATGGGCCTTAGCGGCCCAGTCGGCTATGAAGTTCGCTTCCTGTCTACAGTGGCACAGTCACAAATGGGAAAATCGGGAGAGCAAATCAGCACTTTCTGCAACTAGGTTTTGGCAGTCCCATGGTGGCGATCGATGATCATTTAGCATCTCTACCATCACCAAACAATTGGAATCAATCTGCAGGTGATCGCCTATCATTCCTTTCTATAACACATATTGAAGAGCATGATTTAGGGCTCAGATCTCCGTTTGCAGAGGAGATGAGGCGGGGACGATATGGGAGAAGCCATCGATCAGAGTTCCTTCATGATTTCTACAAACACATGCGATCGAGTCAGTGTGGTCTGCTATAGGGAAAGCTCCATCAATATTAAGTTTGATTGTTCCTGGTGGTGGGGGATTTCAAATCTGAGAGGTATTCATCACCGACGGTCCTGTAGTTGTTGCTATCTTCTTGTACTACGACTAAGCTCTGCGTTTGTAAGTGCCAGATCTACAATCTGTTCGGGTGTTGAACGCTGGTTGCGAAAGATGAGGTGATTCCTCGCTTGCCAAATCTGCCAAAGAAGGGCTGCTATTGTCTCCTGTTTAGGTACTTTTGCTTCCTGCATTAATAGATTTGCTAGCCAAATATCCATCCTGTGCGTATTGTATGTTGAGAGGTTAATCTGCACTTTGGGATGGGACTAGATGCCCTGTCTCTGTGGGCAAAGTAGAAATAAGTGTTTGGTGGTTTTAGGAAGGTGAGATTGACATAGCTGACGTTCTGGGTCGGGGATGATGTGTCTTCGGTATAGGTTTTCCATTGTAGCAAGCACGTTGTGGCAAAGGGACCACATAAATATTCAAAGTTTGGGGGCGGTCTTTACTTGCCAAATCTTTCACCACACTGAGGTTAGGAGTTGATGAGATGTGGATGTAGAGTTGGGATGGTGGTTGGGAGCGTTTTGTTTGATGAAATTGTAGCCGCTTTTGACCATATATACTCTTGTAGGCGTTTGTCCATATAATCTGATCTGTGGTCGGAATTGAACTGAGAGGTATGGTAGTAATCTCCTTGATAATCTGGTCGTCAAAACTTTGTCGGAGGAAAGGAACACTCCAAGAAGGCTGATTTGGATTAATAAAGCTTCCAACCATTTCTAGCTCTCCTCTTATTGCTGGCCCACCAATAGTTCCTCTAGATAACCATTTATCGTTGCGAATTTGTATGCATTGTCCATTCCCAACTGGCCATTGAAGCCGAGCTGAGATGGAATCTCGACCTAGCAGCAAACTTTGCTATCCCTAGGACGGAGTAGATCCTCTAGGTGCATGCCAAAAGTCAGTAGCATGAAAATATAAACCTTTAAAAACATGGCTCCACAATGATGAAAGGTTTTGGAATATTCACCATACCTGTTTACCTAGTAGTGCCTTGTTGAGAGTAAGTAAGTCTCGAAAACCAAGCCCCCCATGTTCCTTCCTTCCTTTAAGTAGGTCCCAATTTTTTCGATGTATTCCCGACTTAGTACAATTGTTTTGCCACTAAAACTGTGCTATCTTCTGCTCAATAAACTTGCAAATGGAGACTGGAATTTTAAAAATTGACATAGCATATTGTGGTAAGGCCTGTACCATAGATTTCAGCAATATTTCCTTCCCACCTTTGGATATGAGTTGTTCTTTCCACCCAGCCAACTTTGCACTAACCTTCCTTATTATCCAAGCAAACATATCCTTCTTAGAAACCCCCTAATCAAACGGTATTCCTAAGTATTTGCCAGTTTTTTCAATCAAAGGTATTCGTAATTCGCTAGCCAGATTTTGCTTTAAAGTATTAGGATATGCTCTACTAAAAAAAAGTCCAGATTTGTTTCTATTCACAGCTTGACCTGTAGCTAGACAATATTGTTGTAGGATGTTTGCTAAATTTTGGCATTCAAGGAGGCGTCCATCTAAGAAAAATATCGCATCATCCGCAAAAAAATATATGAGAGAGGGTAGGACACCACCTGTTAAAATTGCTCCTTTGAGATTTCCCATATCAACTGCTTGTTGAATGAGGGTTGATAAAACATTAGCCACCAGGATGAATATATATGGAGAGAGAGAGGATCGCCTTGGCGGAGTCCTCTTGTAGGATGAAAATAGGGTAACGGCTGTCTATTGACTTTGACACTAAGGGAAATCGTTGTTATGCATTGCATCACCCACTACACCCATTTGTTATGAAACCCCAACTTGCACAAATAGGCATCCAAAAAGTCCCACTCGACTTGATCATATGCCTTTTTCATATCCAGCTTTAAAATGGCCTGAATTTTTTTTTCTTTCTTACCCTAGTTTTCAGTTGGTGTAATACTTCTTGGACTACCAAGATGTTATCTTGGATTTGTCTGCCAATCACGAAGGCGCTCTGTTCCGTCGATATCAACTCAAGTAACTAAGGTTTTAGGCGATTCGCTAATACTTTGGATATGATTTTGTAAATAAAATTGCAGAGGCTAATGGGACGATAATGATCTAACCTTTTAGCATGCGGTACCTTTAGAATCAGAGTATGAGCATTCTGTTTAAAGCTGGAGGCATCACACCTGTTCTGAAAAAAATTCTACACAGAGGTAAATATATCTTCTTGTAGTATGTCCCAGTAAGTTTGGTAGAATAAACCGTTAAAACCATCCAGTCTCGGGGCTTTGGTAGCCTCTAATTGAAAAGCAGCATGTTTAACTTCCTCCCGAGAAACCTCTGCTATTAAAACTTGGTTCATTTCTATTGTAACCACTGAAGAACATTGTGTCAGGATAGGGAGATAGTCACGTTGACCTGCCGACATATATAGATTGCGAAAGAAATCCATTATCATGTTCTTCAGTTGGCTGGAATCTCGGATCCATCTTTGGTTTTCATCCTGAAGCATAGTGATACGGTTATATTGTCTTCTTTGTATAGTAGCCGAGTGGAAAAACTTTGTATTTCTGTCCCCCCACTTCAACCAGTTAATGTGCGATCTCATCGCCCAATATTGTTCCTCTTGTTGCCATAGGTGTTGGACATCTTCCTTGAGCTGATTTACTGTTGCTTTATCATAGTTGGTGCTTAGTCGATTGATAGACTGTTGAAGTTGCTACTGTAACAGATTAATCCGATCACGACCATGTGAAAAGGCTGATTTACTCCATCAAGCAAGTACCTTAGAGACGAGCTGAAGCTTGCGAGCAAGGGGTGCTTTCTCTAGTGGTAAGGAGGCCCAAGCTTCTGCAATGACCTGTCGGCTCTCATGATTCTGAGTCCAAAAAGCTTCAAAAGTGAAGGATTTCTGACTTTTCTGTGGGGGAATATCACTGTTCAGTAAAAGTGGGCTATGGTCAGACGCGAGTGCAAGTAAGGTGAAGACTTTGGTTGTCGGGTAAGACACTCTCCATTCCATTGTACACAGCATCCTATCAAGATGTTCTTTCATTACATCCTCCCATTCCCTATTATTCACCCAAGTGAAAGCACAACCATTACTTTCAACATCCATTAGCGAGCAATTGTTTATAAAGTCTCGAAAAGATTACATCCAGTAGGACTCAGCTAGCTTTTTTCCAATTTTTTCTCAATGGTACATTATCTCATTAAAGTCTCCAATGCACATCCATGGCAGGTTATTATAGCAACTGAGATGTCGCAATTCAGCCCAAAGCTGCTATCTTTGGTGATAGACCGCAGGCACATGGAGACAAGTAATTCTCATCGGGTTTCCACTCGGAGCAATAGTGCATAACATGTCAATAAAATGAGCAGTATGTCTCTTTATACATAAAGTTACCTGATCATTCCAGAAGACTACCATCCCCCCAGCAAAACCCACTGGACTCACCACAAAAGATTTCGGGAATTTCAACCTCCTTTGAATTTTCTAAATTACTATATCTTGGTTTTTCGTTTCCATCAAAAAAACTATGTCAAGCTATTCTCGAGCCACTAGGGCCCTTAGCGCTTGAACTGTCAAGGTATTGCCCAGTCCCTAACAGTTCCAGCTAAGTAGTTTCATTTGTCCATTGGTGGCTTTTTGGGCCAAGCTACCACCGCCCAACTTTCTACCCTTTCAGCCTCATAGATCGGATTATCCATTAGATGTGAATCATCAAAATCTTCAATGACATAAGAACGCTATTCATAAGGGGCATATCTTTTCGCCTTCTTGAGTGGAGTAGTCTTAAGAGGCATTCTGCTAGCCTTAAATTTCTTTGCTTTTGAAGAACCTGCCTCTAGATCTTTGATGATGACATGTTGGTGCTGCACAGGGGCCTTCAACTTTTGCGCTATATATGTTCGTGGAGGTTCAGTGAGGGGTACTTGCTGGTTGATTGGAGCTGGAGGAGGTTCAACTTGTGGAGCTAAGCAAACTTCCATAGTGGCTGGTTGCTGGTTTACGCCATGAGGAGTACTAGGTAAGAGAGGAGTCGAGTGTTGCGAAGTTTCAGGTATGATCTCCTCGACAGCATCATGGGTAAGGTGTGCCTCATAGAAAGCGCGCCAAAACGAGCTGTGTTCTCAAACTTCAGCTCGTAACCATTGGTGATAGGAGAAGTTATCTTTCCCATCCAACTTTGTCTCATCATAAGGAATAGTTTTGCAATACATTGCATAATGGCCAATAACCCCACATGAGTAACAATAGTGGGATAAGCGTTCATATCTGAAATCCAGCCATATGTTTCTTCCTTCTAATCGTATTAGCTTCCTAGGTTTTAGTGGTTCTTGCAAATTGAGTTCTACATGAGCCCTACTTGCTCGTAACGTCGTACCTTCTCTACCTTCAATCTTTACTTCCTGCACCTTACCAATATTTCGCACAGTCTTATTGATCATCTCCTCTGTACAGCGTTTAAGAGGGAGGCCAAACACTTGCACCCAGAATGCACAAGTGGTGAAGTCATAGCAAATGTAATGGAGTGTTTGGTATCCATGGCTTCACTATAACTAGATGGTTCGAGAATAGCCACCAACTATTATCTAACACTCTTTGTTTTTCTGTTGTCGATTTGAATTTAAACACATATAACCCCTCCTCCCTTTGAGTAATGTCGACTTTATCATTTCGCCAAGCTCGCTTCAAGGTATTTTGAAATGCTTGGAAATTGATAGAAGGGTTAGAGAGGACTTTACCAACCAAAATTAATTGACATTCTACCAACGTCTCAGCAGGGGCAGCTTCATCCCATACATCAACATCCTGCTCGGACCAAAGTCTACCTAATATGGTGCATAGAGCAGCAAGGCGTGCGTCCCCTTCCTGACTTGTGGATTCCATCTGCATGCATGCCTTGGAAAAGAAGGCAGCAAAGGGTATGTATCTTGTATAACAACAACCGAAAGGAGCATTTCAAACAACAAAACAGAGGAAGGACCCATGCAAAGCACTTGAAAGGCTTGGTCCAGGTTCTCGGATGAAAGGCGATTGAGGGGAAATTGCAAAATTGAAGAGGGCAGCCATCGATGTCGAAGGGGGAAAGCAAATTGACGAAAGTGTATGGGGGTGGTCGCGGTGGGTATGGAATAGATTGAAGAGGAAGGGGTTTATGGGCGAAAACAAGGAAGATGGCATTGGGTGGGTCCAATGGAGGAAACCCTGGCTGGAAGGGAAGGAATCGGTGATGAAACACTGAAAGAGATTCACAATGACGGAAGAATTGAAGAAGTCAGCTGTGGGTTTGGGGGTTTGTTGATGAAGAAGACTACGATAAGGTAGAGAAAAAGTCTACATGTCGAGAGATCAAATTACAGTGGTAGTCTAACCTGATTGTGATTGCTACATTAGGCCTTTGGGGAACATACCTTGGGTTAGGTAGAACCAACACTTCATCGAATGGCCCTTAACCATCCTACCCCCTAGATGGAGAAGGTGGTATACATTAATTGTTAACAATATTGAGCCTATATGGAGCAGGTGCTACGTTGAGTTGAGGGGTTCATACCCTTTGCAATGGGTTTATTAAACAATTTAGTTGTTTAAGACAACCTCAAAAATAAGACAAAAGTCACCACTAGCCTTGTTTTTTGGGGTCAGCTAGAGAGAGAGGAGAGAAAGGTAGGAAAAGAAGGGAGAGAGAGGTTTTTGAATTTAGTGAGAGAATATTCTACACAAAATGAACCCCATTTTGAAAATTTGGGGGGAAAAGCCTTTTATACAAGTCCCAAATCGACAGATTCTGGCCATTGACTTTATCCAACAGTTAAGAACTTGATTTATTGACCAAATTAATTTTTTAAAGAGCTAATCATGCTTAAGACATGTCATATGATCGATCGGATGGGTCCACTCTATGAAAAATTGGATTTAAAACAAGAATTGCGCTTAATGGCCAAACTAGGGCTAAATCACAAATTTCCAAAATTTAGGGGTTAATCCGCAAAATCATGAAAATGTGAGGGCATAGAGATAAAACTGATGAAGCGAGGAGCCCAGAACCGACATCTGAAGGTCCAAAACCAATCGACAAGGGGCCAAACTAGCCTACCCCACCAACGATCAGTCAGACCAATCAAATCGGCGTGAACCTGTTTGACCGATTCTTGACCAATTCTTCACTAGTTCTGGTCAATTCTTGTCGATTCACACCTTTATGGTCCTTGTGGGTTCAAAATTTATACAATTTGATCTTTTAATGATTAAATTGAAGAGAAAACTTGCACAATTTGAGGAGAAATTGTCCTATTTTGATCCAGTTAAGCCAATTAAACCTTAATGCAATTTATGGACGCATTTTTGACTTAATTGAGTGACCATTGTGAAAACCAATGAACAAAACCATGGGTACATGAAATCGAGCCTTAAAGGCTAAAATGAGCAATTTTGCTCCTTTGGTTCAAATTGCAAATTAATTTAAATTTAATTTAATTAATATTGCAATAAACCTTTTTGATTAATTACCTATGTATAGGATAGCCTATTGCTTTCAAATTGACATTGGATTAAAATGACAAGACTAAGGCCAAAAATGAAATGAGATCTAATATTAATATGGGCCTAGATTCATGAAATTAAACCATAGTCTTGAATGGGTCAACCTCAATTTCATCAATTAAAGTTCAACAGCTTAATTTTCTTACCTTCAAGAGGGTGAAATCCCTCAAATCAAGAAGTTCTCATGTGAATTTCTCAATTAAAGTTCAACATCTTAAGAAAATGAGTAAAAAACAATGATCAATTCGTAAATAATGAAGAATCAATTTTGACCCCCAATTAGGGTTTAAAATGGCAATATGTCTTTCGACATGGCAATTCTCAAAATCGGATGAATGAATGAATTAAGAATAGTCCTTAAACCAAATGTCGTAACATGAACTACACCTAATTATGGCTAAAACAAAAGTAATTTTATTTTCGATCAATTTATAACCTAAAATCGAAAAAATTAGAAAAGAAGGCCCTTAATAAAATTTTGAGAAATTTTTGACATATAAATTAGATTGACACTAAAATAAAGTGTTTTTGTAGATTTTTTATTTTTTCAATTTTTTTGGTAAAGGTGTGACCAAAAGTCAACCATTTAATTGATTTTTTCTAAAGGTTGATTTTTTGGTGAAATCTTTGGACTTTTAAAAATTGATTTAAGACATGTGAAATTAAAACTAATTGACATCTTTCTAGATGAAATGCCAATTTTTTTACTTGAGTTTAACTTTTGGTTAAAAAGTTGACCAAAAAGTCAATCTAAAAATCAACTGTTTTGACTTTTTTGGGTTTTCCTAAAAAATGAATAGGAAAATACTTAAAAGCAACAATGCAAAAGAAAGAAATGAAAAACGACACTTGGGCCCTGCATGGTTGCACCCTATTTACTGTTCCCAGGGAACAAAAATTTCTGTTTTTTTGTTCTGGGAACAAAACAAACGCGTTTGTGTGCGTTTCTGTTCCTTTTTATTCTTTTGTTAAAAGAACAAAAAAAAAACAAAAGAAACAAAAAAAAAAACTTGTTTTGTTTCGGAACACAAATCGAAACACTTTCTTTTTTTTTCTTTTTCTTTTATTTTCTTGTTCTTCTTTCATGGGCGAGGTCGGTCGTCGGCCGCTCGCCGCCACGGCCGGCGACCGCCGCCGACGAGGGCTGGCGGCCTCGCCCGGCCACGGCGAGGGCGACGCTCGCCGGCCCCGGCGAGGGCGACGCTCGCAGATCCCCGGCGAGGCCGAGGCTCGCCGTAGGCGGGCGAGGGTCGGCCTCGCCATGGGCGGGCGAGCTCGAGCTCGCCCAGATCCGGCGAGGCCGACCTCGCCCAGCGGCCGGCGAGCCTCGGCCTCGCCGAGCCACCGCCAAGCGACGCCGACGGGCGGTGGCTCGGCGAGGCCGAGGCTCGCCGCCGGCCCCGGGCGAGGTCGGCCTCGCCGGATCCGGGCGAGCTCGAGCTCGCCCGGCCATGGCGAGGCCGACCTCGCGCCGGCCGGGCGAGCTCGATCTCGCCCAGATCCGGCGAGGCCGACCTCGCCCGGCGGCGGCGAGCCTCGGCCTCGCGGGCGGTGGCTCGCCGCCGGCCAGGCGAGCTCGGGCTCGCCGGATCAAGGGCGAGGCCGACCTCGCGCCGGCACAGGCGAGCTCGATCTCGCCCGATTCGGCCTCGAGCTCACCCGGGCCGGCGAGGCCGAGCTCGCCCCGGCCGGCGAGCTCGGCCCTCGCCGGCCGGTCGTCGGCCAAGGCCTTGGCCGGCGGCCGGCCAAAAGAAGAAAAAAAAATTGAAAAAGAAAAAAGAAAAAAAGGAAAAATAAGAAAAAAATAGAAAAAATAAAAGAAATAAAAAAATTATCCAAATTTACCAAACATGTTTCTGTTTATTTTTTATTCCGAACAAGTTTACCAAACGCGTATTTTTGTTCAAAAATTGTTCCCGAACAGAAATACTTTTTTCTATTTCCGTTCCCCCGGAACAATTTTTAAACGTAAAAACACAACCAAACGCGCCCTTGTTGGTCAAGAAACAGGCATTGTCACAATCGGAAACCCACATTTCGATTTTTCACCTTTTTTGACTTATCGACTGAAAATCAAATGTCAACAAGGTATAACCTCACGAATATTATTGACAATCATAGGCTTGATCATGTCAATCGAATACTTCATCATGGTTGATTGATTCATTATGATATTAATCCAACATCCTCTTCACAATGCCCGACATTATAGAGTTTGATTCTAATTGTCTTATTTGTTCATCAGTTAGTTGTCTCAGGACGTTAGTATCTTTACCTTGATCTTGTTCCATCACTATCATAAGAGCCTCTTGTCCTATTATCAATGGATTGCAATGACTGGTTGTTATCTCCAGCATTGTTAGGATCTAGTTGATTCTTTGTTCTAGCCATTAGACTTCCTCAAATCAACCACATTAATCTCATCGGGAGTGAGACAAAGATGTTTCCTTGAAATTGATCTCATGACGAAATACTATTCACTGAAAGTCGTTCTTCGGTTAATGGCCTACTAAAAAGGAATGTAGGTTCCTCTCATGAGACAATTGCTCGTGTTTAGCATAGGCTTTACCAAGCCCTACAAGTCATAACTTGGTACTCGGCTTAACTTGCAATTTTCTTACCTTTTGGAGCTGCTATTGATCAACGAGGGTCAATTAGACACTTAAATAAAGTGTGGGATAAAAACTTTACTTTTGTGAATTAGAATTTCAGAAGATTTGGAGACTTGATTACTTTAGATTAATTTACACCATTTCAATACATTTTCTCTGACGTGCAAACCTCTCAAGTGACATAACTTCGCATAAAGGGGCACTTAAGTGCCATAACTTACGAAAGGTACACTTAAGTGCCAAAATCGGAGTAAAATGGATCACTTGAGTACCAATCCGGCCAAAGTCCGGCCAAATGCTGACGTTGCATTTTTCCGGTGAACCGAGCCCAAAACGATGCCGTTTTGCACGTTGATGTGGCCAAATAATACAAAAACAGCGTCGTTTTGGGCTGACATGGTAAAAAAATAATTATTAAATAATTAAATTTAATTTAAAAATATATTTACTTAAAATATTAAAATTAATAATTTAAAAAATTAAATTTAGTTAAAATATTAAAAATTAATAATTTTTAAAAAATTTTAAAAAAAAAGGAAAGGGGGAGGCGGCGGCGGCGCCGCGCCGCCCGGAAGGGTCGGCGACGGCGGGGGAGGGTTGGCCGGTCGCCGAGCCCTAGCCGTGGGGCCGGCAACCCCGGCCGGCCGGTAGTGAGGGCTCGCGAGCCCTTGCCCCCGGATAGGAGCAAGGGTCGCAGCCCTCGCTATTAGCCACGGATGCGGGGAGGGTCGGGTCCCTCGCCCCGGATCGGGGCGAGAGCTCGCGAGCCCTCGTCGCCCGGTCGGCAAAGGTCATTGGCCCCGGCGTGGTCCGATGACCCTAGTCGACCCTCCCCCTGCCGTCGCCGGCCCTTCCCGGCGGTAGCGGGGGCGCGGTGGTGGCGGCGGCGAGGGCCGATCCCTCAATCACCTCCTCTTCCTTTTTTTTTTTTAATTTTTAATTTTTAAATTATTATTTTAAAATATTTTAACTAAATTTATTTTTTAATTTAATTTAATTATTTTTATTATTTTTTACCACATCAACACAAAACGACACTGTTTTTGCATTATTTGGCCACGTTAGCGTGCAAAACGGCATTGTTTTGGGCACATTTCGCTGGAACGTTGGCATTTTGGCCGGACTTTGGAAGTGGCACTCAAGTGATCCGTTTTTTTTTTCGAATATGGCACTTAAGTGTCCTTTGTGCAAAGTTATGGCACTTGAAAGCGTTCTTTTGCCCATTTTCTCTTTACTTTGAAAAATAATTTTGCAAGTAGTTTTGTTGATTTTAAACCTAAACCCCCTAACATGCAATAGGTGTTCATGAGAGTGCATAATTTGATATGATCAAAAATAAATATATAAATTACTAAAAATAGGGTTATCCTCAATGCAAAAAAAAGTATTACCTTACAGTTACAAAGTGTTAGTTAAAAATGTCTTCCTAGCCCAAATATTATTTTTAAATGCGTATGCAATTCCAACTAATTATTTTTTTAGGTTTTTTTCTTATTTATGAAAACTAAATTATATGCAAATTTAACCTATGCTTAGCGTGCATGAATTATTAAAGTGATAATACGTAACATAACCTAAGTTTAACGGCAAACAGAAATTATGAACTATTCTACATGACATGCAATCTAGTTTATATGAAATATGCATGTTATTTTTGTAATTTGCTTTTGAGGTTAAAATAGAAAACTTCCTAAAATATGATATTACCTAATTCAAATTAGGAAATCATTTATATTAAATCCTACTCTAAATTAGGCAATTTCTTAAATAGCTACGTAGTTCCTAAGTATGCAATTCTAAACGAAGAAACGCCTATCCTAACATTCAATGCAATTTTTTTTATATATATTTCTACAAAATAGGAAAGCTTATTAAACATAATTCAAATGTCGAATCCAACTCAAGAAAGGAAGCAAACATCATCGATAACCTAATCTTAATCCTTAAAGATCAAATTCCTAAATATTCACTCCAAACCAACGTTGGAATGGTATAATTCAAATTACGCAATAAATATATTTGAATTTAGTTTAGGAGATTGCCCAATTGAGCTTTAATTGCAATGAGATTAGCCACGATGTTCTTGGGGATCATCTCCGTGACGGTGGCTTTAAGTGGTGATGGTCGAGTTCCTGAAGCGGTTTGCCATCACGGAGTGGTTGAGCTGGGAACAATGGGGCGCATGTGTCAAGATCGTCGCCGCGTCTTGGCCTATCGGTTGGGTCATCAAATGCATTCCGGTCCCTCATACACCAATCTCACAGCTGCTATCGAAAGCAAGAAGCTCGTGAGGAAAATTGTGCACAGAGAACAATTTATTGGGTTTAGGAACGCTAATTGGGTTCAACTCAATTCTTCTTATTGTGCTCGTATATTGAATTTCTCTTGATGCAGCGTGATTTTTTTTCCTTTACCTACAAAAATATGAAATGAGATGAGAAAGCTTAAGATAGCCAAGAACGTGAAGAACAAAATCATGAGAAAAATGTGGGAGTACAAACAGACTAAACTGATATGAATTACATACATAGATTATGTCGAGGCGAGGAGCAAATTCATGATGTGTATTAGTCATATATCTAATTAACTCAAATTAAGCCGCCCTTATTTTTGGAATTCGGAATGCGAACGTGACAACATCATTATCGAATAGTGAAAGAGGTTTAATCTCTCTCTCACACACACATATTTCAGTTTAACTTCAAAAAGTCTTCCTTAATAAAGCATTTATTAGGAAAGAGAGTAATAGAGTATTGCTTTCTCTCAACTCTCGCGTTCTCATTCGTCAATACGATGTTGCTTCATGAGAGGGGGATTCCAAAATGCGGGTGGAAGGAAACATCCAAGAAACGCGGAGCAAGATGAGGACAGATGATGAGTCAACCGTGCGATTCCTCCATGCAAAACAAATTAATTAAAAATGATTCTTAGGTAGGTGCAGCAAGATCTGTAATCTTTGACCCCTTTCGGATTCAGGTAACTCTTCTCGAAAGAGAATTTCTTCTTCTGACTTTTTCTTTACCCAAGTCCCAGATGGGTTTTGGAGCGGAACTTCTTCCGGATGATTTGGTCTACTCCTAACTCTTTCTAATGGTGTTAATGCGAATCTTGTGATCTTCATGATAATCCATATTTCACACCATGTTCTCGTGATTTATTGCAATTTATATCATTAGCTGATGTCCTCACGATGAACCGTAAAGTATAGATCTGTTGATTTCACTTAACCTAAATCAGCACAAAGCAATTATCCTATTTTGTTTATAATTCTGACGCGCCAATAGTAATTTTTAGTTTTTAGTTTTCTTTTTCTTTTTCATAGAGAGCATTTCATACTTCATGTAGGAATTGAAACCTTCCAAGAAACAACAAAGCATTGGATCTCATCCTCCCTGCATATCTTTTGACTATTCGTCAACTCCCCATCCCAAGCCCGTCAAATTAAGTCAATCGCGGGCTTCCCTGGAAACGGGTTTTCCGTTACGTCCCTCGATTTCGCTGTAACCCTCGTATGCACTCACAAAATATCGGAGTTGTCGGACGTGGAGCGTTTGCATTGGTCCACAATCAGCCGTCGTTTTGCATTGGATCTCTGCATGAGTCTTTCGGGTTGTCCTTTCTCGGAAACCTGTCGGCAGCTTCCGTGTTCCGCAATTACTGTAACCCGGCTCGCCGCTTAATAACATCACCCTCCGGTTCCCTCAAGCGTGTATATAAACCCGCGTAATCGATGGGTATTGTCTCAAACATCATTCCACACGCTCCAAGATTGCTTTTTCCGTTGCTATCACAACACAATCAGAGTTCCTCTCTTTTGTCTTGCCATTTGCATTGTGCGGCCCTATCTGTGCATCTCTGCCCATCGCTGAGGAGTCGTGACTCCTTCCGCTCCTAGGCCACCTCGAATCGACCGAGCAATGGCCTCCGCGAGGCAAAGGAGATATCCTTCCCACACTTCGACTTCGGTCCCAGATCAACCCAGCTCATTCCGGATTGATCAGTCGGAGCTCACAAGGCTGGTCAATGAGAAGGATTTCGGCGGCCTCCAAGAAAAACACGACGGCCCATGGGGAATCGCCAAAGCCCTTAATACTGATTTCATTCGTGGAATCAGCGGCGAACCGGATGACGTCACTCGCAGGCGAAACGCATTCGGTGTCAACACATTCAAGCTGCCCGCCAAGGGCTTCTTCCACTTTTTGCTCAAGGCTTTCAAGGACCTCACGCACCTGATTCTTCTTGTTTGCGCTGGGCTTTCGCCCGGGCTTGCCATCAAGGAGAGCGGGCTCAGGGAAGGCTGGTACAGCGGCGGGAGCTCATTCTTCTCAGTTTTCCTTGTGATTGTGGTGTCCGCCGTGTGCAAATACCAGCAGAACCGGCATTTTGATAAATTGTATGGGGCCAGGGGTAATATTCTCTTCGATGTGAGAAGAAAGGGCCGGCGGCAGCAAGTGTCCAGATCCAATATCGTCGTAGGAGATGTCGTTTGTCTGTGGCCCGGCAATCAAGTCCCGGCAGACAGTCTGTACATCAGTGGGCTCCGCTTGTGGGTATGGACGAGAACTTGTACTGTTTCGATCACATTAGTTTCGTGTATTAACTCATGTTAGTTTCCTCCAGAAATTTATAGTATTAGTATTACCAAGTTCGAGCCCAGGTTGATTAACTAGTTAAGTAATTAGTTCAAAGAAACGTAAAAGCGTACGATATTCTGTTTGATACTGCACACTGTCATTTTCATAATTTTAATTCTATGACAAAGGGGAAAGTAAGGGTTTTAATTCGTAATTCCAGTCGTAGGAGAACAAACTTTGTTAAAAAAAATCTTACTGGAAAAAGTATACTTAAACGTAGTCCATTTCTTCTCGGGTTAATATTTATTCAGGTTTCGTTTTCTTTGTTTCAACTTGAGACTCGACATCCTAGAGTCACTAAATCATGTGCAACGTTTGTATTATCAATTTAGGTTGATGAATCGAGCATGACCGGGGAGAGTGATTGCGTAGAAGAGAAGAGCCATCAGAATCCATTCCTGTTCTCTGGAACAAAGGTCGTTGATGGGCAAGCTCTGATGCTGGTCACAGCGGTTGGGATGAACACAAAGGAGGGCAAGATGATGAGTTCAATCAACTGCGGCAGCAGCGAGGAGACCCCTTTACAGGCTTGGCTCAACAAGCTCACCTCGTCGATTAGCAAAGTCAGCTTGGTGGTCAATTTTCTGGTTCTTGTGGTCCTGCAAATTCTCTACTTTACGGGAAAAAAACAGGGCGTGAACAGGAAACAGGAATTTGATCCAAGCCAAACGATGGGCGACAACATCATGAACTCTGTGGGGCAAAAAATTGCAGCCACAGTGACAATCGTATCGGTCATGATTCCCGAAGGATTGCCAATCGCGGTAACACTCATTCTTGCTTATTCAATGAAGAGCATGAGGGATTGGGCGATGGTGAGGAAGCTTTGGGCCTGTGAGACAATGGGGTCAGCCACCACTATTTGCATCGACAAGACTGGCACTCTCACGATGAACCAGATGAAAGTGACGAAATTCTGGGTCGGCCAAGGCTTTGCGGCAGAAAACGGGTGCTCCTCTGCCTCCAAGTTTGTCCTGGATTTGATTCGGGACGGAATTGCTTTGAACACAAATGGCGGCGTCTACAATCCAGAGCCATCTTCAAAATTGGTGTATGGGTTCCCCCATAGTCCCACCGAGAAAGCGATTCTTTCCTGGGCAGTTTCACAATTAAGCATGGACATGCAGGAGATAAAGGAAAGCTGTCGAGTCATCGCACGCAAAGTCCTCGACAGGCGGAAGAGAAGCGGTGTCCTAATAAAGAAGACCATGGATGACACAGTCCACGTGCACTGGAAAGGAGGGGCAGAGATGATCTTGGCGATGTGCTCGAGCTTCTACGACCGGTCGGGAATGGAGAAAGATTTGGACGAAGATGAAAGGAGGAAATTCAAGCAGATAATCCAGGGGATGGGGGCGAACGGCCTGAGCTGCATCGCTTTTGCTCATAAACAATCCTGCGCAGAATCCTGCGCAGAAGCGATCAGAAAAGGAAAATACAATAACAAGATCCAAAAGGACAGCCTGACATTACTAGGACTTGTTGGTATTATTGAACTGTGCCGTCCTGGTGTGGATCGCGCGGTCCAAGCTTTTCGGGACGCCGTAGTGAATGTCAAGATGATTACGGGAGACAACATCTTCGCTGCTAAGGCCATCGCCAAAGAGTGCGAGATTCTCAGGCCCAAGGATGATGCCTCCGATGAAGCCATCGTGACAGGGGCTGATTTCCGCAACTACTCAATTGAGAAGAGGCTTGAAGAAGTTGAGAAAATCCGGGTCATGGCGAGATCCTCCTCTTCTGATAAGCTCCTCATGGTTCAATCCGTAAAGAAGAAAGGCCATGTGGTCGCCTTCGTAGGGGATGGCATGAACGACGCACGGGCCCTCAAGGAAGCCCACATCGGGGTCTCAACGGGCATCCAAGGCATTGAGGTTGCCGAAGAGAGCTCGGACATTGTCATCCACAGCGACAACTTCTTCTCTGTGGCGGAGGTGCTGCGTTGGGGTCGATGCATCTATGATAACATCCAGAAGTTCATCGAGTTCAAGCTCACAGTAAACGTCACGGCCCTTTTGATCAACTTTGTGGCCGCAATCTCCTCCCGTGACGTCCCTTTGACAGCCATCCAGCTCTTATGGGTGAACCTGATTGTGGACACGCTTGGTGCCTTCGCCCTGTCCACAAACCTATCCACAGAGCAGACCAGGGAGGTCATGAAAAAGCCCCCGGTGGGCTGGACCGAGCCGCTCATAAAAAACGTCATGTGGAGGAATCTAGTGGGACAAGCAATTTACCAAGTGGCCGTCCTCCTCACTCTACAATTCAAGGGAGAATCGATCTTCAGCGTGGACGAGGCGGTGAAGCGGACGATGATATTTAACGCGTTCGTCCTATGCCAGGTCTTCAACGAGTTCAACGCGAGGAAGCTCGCGAAGAAGAACATATTTGAGGGCATTCACAAGAACAAGCTGCTCCTAGGAATCATCTTCATGACGGTGGCCCTCCAGGTGGGGATGGTCGAGTTCTTGAGGCGGTTCATGGTCACGAAGCGGTTGAGCTGGGGACAATGGGGTGCATGTTTCGGGATCGCAGCCGCGTCTTGGCCTATTGCTTGGGTCATCAGGTGCATTCCGGTCCCTCATACACCAATCTCACAGCTAATTGAGAAAATTATACAGAGAACAGTAATTAGGTTCAAGAACGCCCATTGTTTTTAACTCAATTCTTCTTAATGTATTGTTGTATTGAATTTCTCTTGACGCGGCGTGATTTTTTTTTTTTTTGTTTTTGGGTCCTTTGACCTAGAAAAAAATAATGCACAATGAATCCATGTAATTTTTCCAATTCAAAGAAAGCATTCATTCAGAAAATAAGAAATGAGAAAAGAGACCTTAATATAGCCAAGAACGTGAAGAACAAAATTGTGAGAAAAATGCGGAAGCACAAATAGAATGAATCAGTACGATTTAGTTCTTTGCTACATCCCTCAATGTTGTTGTAACCATAGTTAATTCGTTATGCAAATGACCTCACCCTCTAGCTCAACTCAAGCTACATGCAGATATTGTCTCTATTGGAAAAAAGTCGGCAAAAGAATCGACTAACCTTTTAATGCACAGCAAAAGTGATTACCAATCTACATAAAATTATCAACGCACAATAAACAAATCAATAACTTCACGATGATTTGAATACAATCAGTGAATCACAAGAAAAGTATTGTATTTCTATAGTGTTCATGATAATTGTCTTCTCAAAGGAAAAACAGGAGCCTTTTGTGTCACATGCTGATTTTTCAAATCTGATTTTAATTGAATAAATCGAGCCTTTTGTCAACGCATCTATAGTGCTATTCTCTGAACTGATCACTCATGAGATAACTAGACTATCTGGAAAAGTCATTAAGGGATTTTAACGCAAAAGACTTGAGAATTTGACTAGGAATCGACTGCTCAACCATGCTAATTTGCAAGGGTCATTACAGCACACTTGAAAATCAATCAGAGATCAGAGATAAGTCGATTCGACTGAGATAGGTGATCAGAATGTGGGTGATTCCACCTGATTACAAAATTCTCATCGATCGGCATTGAATTGATTTTCTATTGTTTTGGGTACCCTGTGTCCATATTTGAAACCTTGAGATTTTAACGACAATCGAGAGTCGCCAATGTGTCAAAGATGTACATTATGACTCAAGACAAATTGATCACTGGTCAATTGCACCAAAAATTCCTAAAAGTTGCCAAGTAGATTAAATCATGCTAAAAGCACGCCGGATTGAAAATAACCGCAAATTTGAACCCGATTTCAGAAATTGAAAGTTCTGAGTTATCACGATCTATTTTAGGAATGTCGACTCATTCTCCGAAATTTTTTAGAGATTCCGGGATTTTTGCGGAAAATCGATACAGATGTTGTGGAAAACTAGCGGAAATTCAGATGGACTAAATTGATGGAAATTGGAACTTCCAAGCCGAGCCTTTGAGTGTTGAGGACTTGCAGAAATTTGTACTAGTTTTTTCTTCATGAAATTGGACCTCGATTTGGAGAATCGATGAAGAAATTCAAGAGAATTTAAGTGAAATTCGGAGCTTTACAAAGGGGCAACAATTTTGGCTTTACAATTTGTTAATTCATGGAATTATCAAGTGGAAAGAAATAGGGGACATGCAATCAATGTAATGGATTAAGTTGCTTTACTTTGGGACCCTCCACCGGCTGCTTCTCCCACACGCCAAGACCACCGCCTCTTCCTCCTCTTTGTGCAACATTCGTCTGAGCTGAAGACTGCACGCCACTTCTTTCCTCTCTCTCTCTCTCTCTCTCTCTCTCACAGATCAACACGGGCCAGCAGCTACTCATTTTTCTTCTCCTTTACTCCGGTCATTCCATCTCCAATTTCCCCCATCCTTAAGCTACCACACACATCCACCATGTGCTGCTTGTTTGGTTAACCCTCATCCCTCAAGATTCCTTTTTGTTGACCCATCTTCATGCCAGCTCGTGCTTCTCCACCGATCTTCAGCTCCCTAGACAACAGCACCTTGGTCAACAACGCCACTCATAGAGGCAAATTGTTGACCCCATCATTTCCTTTCCTCAGCGTTGCTTCGTCGTCCACCCACGATTCGCACGCTACCTCCACCAGCAAGCTTCAATCCACGTGGCAAGCTCCACTTCCTCTTCAGTCCGCATGAGTTCCCCCAATCGAAGGAATTGTTGCTTCCTTCAACCAGCTCAAAGACGCTAGCTGCATCCTCTCCACATGTCTTCAATTTCTACCGCAACCCATCCACGAAGACAGCCCAAGTCAGCCAAGTTCACGGGCCCATCTTCTATACAGTTCAGTTTCTTTTCTTCAGCCCATAAATTCGGCATCGCAGCCCAATAAAGTCCATGAGTAGCCTGCAACAACCAACCCGCAGCAAGCCCAAGAGTACTGCAATCCAATGAATTTAGGCCCATAAGAAATCAGCCCAAGTCTAGCAGCCCATCTTGAAGTCAACTCGGTCAAGTGAAGCCCGACCCATTTCAGCAACAAATCTTAGTTGGGCTGAGATTTGTTGGGCTAAGTTTAGGCCCGGCCCAAGTTTTTCGACGCCGCCAAAAATTTCGATTTCAGCCACCGTCGAGTCATCGTCGCAGTGAATCGGTTTCTGCAATTAACTAGTGAGTTTATACTCTAAACTTTACTTAGTAGGCTAATGACGTTTAAAGGGTGTTTAGATTTATTTTATCAGGAATTAGGTGGTTAGTTAGATTAAATTAGAAATGTAATTATTTAATTGAGCATGTTAGGTGGTTAGCATGGTTTAGCTAAGGCATAAATAAATTGTACTGTTTATCTAGAAGGGTTCATGAATTTTCCGGGTCTGTATTGGTTATTAATTTAATGATTCTGGCCTAGGTTAGTATTGTTAGAATTTAAATTGATTTATTTAATTAATTTCGGTAATTATTTAATTATTAATTTTTTTAGGAAATTATACGGGAGAACCGCTCGATAGAATTTCGAGCTAATCGCAGTGATGTGTTTAGTTTTTGCAATTGAATGATGTATTGTTGAATTGAGTGATGATTGTGATGTATTGGTATTTTAAATGGAAAATGCTGGGTGTCAAGTGTTGACACCGAAAGTGGTCTTTGAGCACCAAATTAGCTTAGGTGAGCAATATAGATCTATAATAGCTTTGTGGAGCATTAACATCATTATAGATTTCTAGCAGCTTCGGTGAGCAATGGCAAGCAATAATGCTTTAGAAACTTCAATGAGCACTTTAGACATCAGCTTCGGCGAGCACTTGTTATTTAGCAGCTCGGTGAACATTATTTGATTTAGTAGCTTCGGTGAGCAAATTTTAGATATCAGCTTTGGGGAGCAATGATATATGAGTATATCTATTTCAGCGTAAGCGAGTAGTGTTTGAATCAACTGATTGATGGTGGATTTGAATTAAATTGTTTAATTGAGCATTGAACTGACCTACAGGGTGGAACTGAGGTGAGGTAAGTCATCTATGCTAAGTGTGTGATTGTATGATTAGGACACTTCTGGGCATATTTCCCTCCTAATTGGGATTTAGAGCTTAGACTCACTGAGATTATATATCACCCCATTGTGGGACAACATTTTTAGGGTTGTCAAGTGGAGGACCTGGAGCTGAGAAGAGGTGATCGGAAGCGTAGGTCAATTAGGACCACTTCTTTTTGGAAAGCCGGTCTTTTATAGTCTTTTGGCCATAGACTTTTGTACATGACTCGGTGTGTATATAAAAGCATGTTTATTTGTGAATTCGTATCTGACTTTTCTATCCCGAGATGATTACTGTCAGGAGATTTCTTTTCGCTTCCGCATGTGTAATAAAATGGAAAGGGTCGGCGACTCATCTTGGGAAGTCGCAAATTATTATCGACTAGAGAGAGATGGGTGCACGCTTGAGGATCGGGGCGTGACATCCCATTTTTATGGTATCAGAGCGATTTTGTATTTGGAGTAATAAGGTGCGATGAGTTCTTGGGATAGTTAGTGGGAATGGCTTTTATATTATGCCGATACATGTGACTGATAGTTGTTTGGTAAATTGATTGAGAAATCACTCAGTTTCTAATTCAGTATGGAATTGGACGCAGGTGTTGTAGGATATCTACAGTATGATTGATCAGGAGCCGAGAACTCCTAGGCAGAGGACCTTATCCTTAGTGACTCGAGCTACAACGCCGACAAGAGGCAATGCCCGAGGCAACCGAGGTAGAGCGTAGGCTGAGGCCAACGCAAGTGGTGTAACACCACCGCTAATTCCACCGGTTGATGCCGGGGTAGCAGCCCCTGGTGATCCCAGATTCAAAGAGATCATGCAGGTGCTATAGACTATTGGTAATCTGATGGGGCAACAGGCCTAGAACCAAGCTGCCGCAGCCGCTGCCGCACAAGCTTAAGTTCCAGAAGGGAATGTAGTTGCAGACAGACCAATTCATAAGCTCGTTGAGCATTTCTTGAAGTTGCAACCACCAAAGTTCGCCGGGGCAAGAGATCCCGAGGCTACGATCCGTTGGATCGAAGAACTGGAAAAAGCATTTGAGCTACTAAAGTGCTCTTAAGAAGAGAAGGTTACCCTTACGGTGTATCAGGTGCAGGGAGTTGCAAGTACTTGGTGGAGAGCCACTAGAAGAGAAGTATTCCCAAAAGGCATAGTCCTAGTGTGGAACGTCTTCGTTAGAGCATTCAATGACAAGTACTTCTCTAGCTGCGCCAAGCAATTAAAGATGGCGGAATCTCTGTGCCTCCGTCAAGGTCCAATGACTGTGGACTAGTATGAGGGAAAGTTTACTGAGCTTTCACAGTATGCTCCAAGGTTGATACAGGATCCCAAGGAGAAGGCAATGAGGTTTATAGATGGCCTCCAACCAGAACTGAAAGATCCGCTGGTGCCATTGGATATAAAGAACTATAATGAGCTGTATGGACAAGCTCAATTGATTTAGAAAAATCTAAATGAACGAGCCGCCGCATCTGGATCGCAGTTTGGTTCGAACCAAGATAGAAATCGATTTGGGAAAAGACTGATGACTGGAGGAAGATACCCTGTCCCGCCCAACAAGAAGGGTGTGATAGGAAAACTGGCACAGAGACAGAATGATGTGTGTCGTTTTTGCGGAAGATGACATGGGTTAGCCCCATGCCCCTTAAGGATGGGTGCTTGTTTCAAATGTGGCCAACAGGGTCACTTAGCCAGAGATTGTCCCAGAAGGCCGAGGGGACCACCGCAATTACCGCCACCGCCATAGATGAATCAGAACCGAAGACTCCCGCCACCGATTGTACAACAAGGTGGATTGATCCGACCTCCAGCTCAAGGACAGACATACGCCATCACCAGAGGACAGGACAAAGGGAAAACACCACAAATAGAACACCAATAGGATGGCGAAGGGGACAAGAACGAACTAACCATGCACCGATCAGAGGAAGAACGTTTTGAGGGTGATTTTATCAAAGTAGCACAGTGGAATTTTGGTTAAGGTTGTAGAATTTCAGTTGTTGTAATAAAGCTTTAGAAAGAAGAATCTCTGTCTCTAGTTGTACTTGACTAGTTGCTTATGTATAACTTTGATATCATATATAAAAAGAGTTGGCTCAAGGAGCATCTTGTGGTAATAAATTGTTAACATAAGGTAATACAGTTTGAAATATTGACGGATGAAAGTTTCGAATTTATCGAAAGTCAAGGAGGACCTTCGATCCCTTGTATTTTGTCAATTAAGACAACCAAGTTCTGGACATAGGTTGTCAAATTTAATTGGCAACTATAATGGATGCGTTAGTTGAGGAACCGAATATGGAGAACGTGGCCATGGTACCAAAGTTTTCTGAGGTGTTTCCTAAAGAATTGCTAAGTCTGCCATCAGAAAGAGAAATAGAGTTTGTAATTGAGTTAGCCCCCGGAACAAAGCCAATCTCTAAGGCTCCTTACCGGATGGCTTTATCATAATTGAAAGAACTAAAGATGCAGATGCAATAATTATTGGATAAGGGATTTATACGTCCCAGTGCATCACCTTGGGGAGCACCAGTTCTGTTCGTGAAAAAGAAAGATGATTCATTGTGCCTGTGCATTGACCATCGACAATGCAATCATGTGACAATCAAGAACAAGTATCTACTACCGATAATTGATGACTTGTTTGATCAATTACAAGGAGCATCGATATTTTCAAAGATCGACTTGATGGCGGGATATCATTAGCTGAGGATTAAAAAAAAAAAAAAGACAGTCCAAAGTCAGCATTCCATACTCGATATGGCCATTATGAGTTCACTATAATGCCGTTTGGATTGACGAACGCTCCAGCTGCTTTCATGGATCTAATTAACCGAGTGTTCAAAGAATACCTGGATCAATTTGTGATCGTATTCATCGATGATATCCTGGTGTACTCTAGAAGTCTAGAGGAACATGAAGGACATTTGAGACTAGTACTGCAGACTCTAAGGACTCATGAGTTGTATGCCAAGTTTAGCAAGTGCGAGTTTTGGTTGACTCGTGTTGCTTTCCTAGTTCACGTGATTTCAAGAGAAAGAATCTCCGTGGACCCAAGCAAGATAGAAGCAGTGATCAATTACCCAAGACCAACAACTGTGACAGAGATTAGAAGTTTTTTGGGTTTAGCAGGATGTTATAGAAGGTTCGTAGAAGGGTTTTCAGCATTAACGTTGCCTATGACTCAACTCCTAAAGAAGGAAGAAAAGTTTGTCTGGACAAACGAGTGCGAGCGTAGTTTCCAAGAGCTTAAGGAAAAGCTGACTACCGCACTTGTGCTGACTATACCATATGGTCATGGAGGGTACGAGATCTACAGTGATGCGTCATTCAGAGGACTGGGTTGCATGTTGATGCAACATGGCAGAGTTTTTGCATACGCGTCCCATCAGTTGAGACCTCATGAGCAGAATTACCCGACGCATGACTTAGAACTCGTAGCAATCATTTTCGCTCTGAAAATTTGGAGACATTACTTGTGCGGAGAAAAATTCCAAATTTTCACTAACCATCAAAGTCTCAAGTATCTATTAACTCATAATGAGTTGAATGTGAGACAGCGTCGCTGGATGGGACTCTTAAAGGACTATAATTGTGATATTTTGTATCACCCCGGAAAAGCGAACAAGGTCGCTGATGCACTGAGTCGAAAGTCCTCAGTTGCAGAGATGGTACTTAAAGAATGGACTTTAATCGAGAAGGCTAGAGATTCGATTTTCAAATTTGAGGTAGGCCACCTTTCAAATCTTATGGCCACCCTTAAAATTGAGCCGGAAGTACAGATCAAAAACAAGACGCTTCAGTGGACAGATCCAGAGATTCAGATGATTCTGCAAGAGAATACAGAAAAAAAGAATGCTAACTTTCAGATTGCTGAGAATAGAACACTGAGGTTCCAAGGACGATTATGTGTACCTGACGATGTAGAGCTTAGAGAAGAGATTTTATCAGAGGCTCATCGTAGCAGTTACAACATTCATCCTGGCAGTACGAAGATGTATCAAAACCTGTGTCAACATTATTGGTGGTCTAGTATGAAGGCGGACATCGCTAAGCATGTCGCAAAATGTCTGACCTGTAAGAAAGTAAAGGCACAGCATTACAAGCCGGGAGGACTTCTGTAACCTCTCGCGATCCCAGAATGGAAATGGGAGCATGTCATAATGGATTTCGTGACTGGACTACTAAGGAGTCAAAGAGGAAATGATTCAATTTGGGTAGTGGTCGATAAATTGACGAAGTCGGCTCACTTCATTGTAGTACGAAAGGACCTTAATTTGGATAGACACACAGATCTGTATGTGCGTCAAGTGGTTCGTATGCATGGAGTGCCGGTCACGATAACTTCAGACAGAGACCCGAGGTTCACAACCGTCTTTTGGAAAAGCTTGCAGAGTCTTTTGGGTACAAAGCTGCAGTATAGTACGGCCTATCATCCACAAACGAATGGCTAGTCTGAGAGGACTATTCAAACCCTTAAAGACATGCTGCCAGCTTACATACTGGATTTTAAAGGGAGTTGGGAAAAGCAGCTTCATCTTGTCGAATTCATCTACAACAACAGTTATCAACAGAGTATTCGGATGGCTTCTTTCGAAGCGTTGTATAGCCGAGCATGCAGAACACTAGTGTGTTGGGATAAAGATGGGGAAAGGAATATAACAGGCCCAACGTTGATTCAGCAATCAGTAGATGCCGTGACAATGATTAGAGGCAGATTAAAGTTCCAAGTTGGTAATCACGTTCTTCTAAAAGTGTTACCAATGAGAGGAATATCGCGCTTTGGTAAGAAAGGAAAACTGAGTCCGAGGTACGTAGGTTCGTTTGAGATTCTTGAAAGAATCGGGAACCTAGCGTATCATCTTGCATTGCCGCCAAGACTGGCACAAGTGCATGAAGTTTTTCACATGTCGATATTAAGGAAGTACGAGCCTGACCCAACCCACATGCTCAATTTCGAGGAATTGGACGTGGATGACTGTGTGTCATACGTCGAAAGCCCGATTCAGATTGTTAATCGTAAAGAGCAAGTTTTGCGTACAAAGACCATCCCGTTGGTCAAAGTGGTTTGGCAACACCACGGTATAGAAGGAGCGACATGGGAGATTGAGGAGTCAATGAGAGAATTGTACCCCTACCTTTTTGATCAAGTCTTGTAATGGTTTAAATTTCGAGGACGAAATTTTTATAAGAGGGGAAGAGTTGTGACATCCTGATTTTTCAAATCTGATTTCAATTGAACAAATCGGGCCTTTCATTGACGCGTCTATAGTGTTATTCTCTTAGCTGATCACTCATGAGATAACTAGACTATCTGGGAAAGTCATTAAGGGATTTTAACGCAAAAAACTTGAGAATTCGACTAGGAATCGACTGCTCGACCGTGCTAATTTGCAATGGTCATTACGACACACTTAAAAATCAATCAGAGATTAGAGATAGGTCGATTCGACTAAGATATGTGATCAGAATGTGTGTGATTCCACCTAATTGCAAAATTCTCATCGATCGGCACTAAATTGATTTTTATCGTTACTAAATTGATTTTTATCGTTTTGGGTACCCTGTGTCCATATTTGAAATCTTGAGATTTTCACAACAATCGAGAGTCACCAATGTGTCGAAGATACACATTGTGACTCGAGACAAATCGATCACGGGTCAAAAGTTACCTAGCATACTAGGTCACGCTAAAAGCGTGCCGGATTGAAAATAACCGCGAATTTGAACCCGATTTCAGAAATTGAAAGTTCTAAGGTGTCACGATCTATTTTAGGAACATCGACTCATTCTCCGAAAATTTTTTGGAGATTCTGGGATTTTTGCGGAAAATTGATACGAACATTGCGGAAAATCAGCGGAAATTTAAATGGGCTAAATTGATGGAAATTATAACTTTCAAGCTGAGCCTTTGAGTGTTGAGGACTTGCAAAAATTTTTACGAGCTTTTTCCTCAATGAAATTGGACCTCGATTTAGAGAATCGATGAAGAAATTTAAGAGAATTTAAGTGAAATTCGGATCTTTACAAAGGGGCAGCAATTTTGGCTTTACAATTTGTTAATTCATGAAATTATCAAGTAGAAAGAAATTTGGGACATGCAATCAATGTAATGGATTGAGTTGCTTTACTTTGGGACCCTCCACCAGCTACTTCTCCCGCACGCCAAGACCACCGCCTCTTCCTCCTCTTCGTGCGACATTCGTTTAAGCTGAAGACCGCACGCCACTTCTTTCCTCTCTCTCTCTCTCTCTCTCTCTTTCTCTCTCTCTCACAGATCAACACAGGCCAGCAGCTACTCATTTTTCTTCTCCTTTACTTCGTTCATTCCATCTCCAATTTCCCCCATCCTTAAGTTGCCACACACATCCACCATGTGCTGCTTGTTTGGTCAACCCTCATCCCTCAAGATTCCTTTTTGTTGACCCATCTTCACGCTAGCTCATGCTTCTCCATTGATCTTCAGCTCCCTGGACGCCAGCACCTTGGTCAACAACGCAACTCACAGAGGCAAATTGTTGACCCCATCATTTCCCTTCTTCGGCATTGCTTCGTCATCCACCCACAATCCGCACGCTGCCTCCACCAACAAGCTTTAGTCCACGTGGCCAGATCCACTTCCTCTTCAATCCGCGTGAGTTCCCCTAACCGAAGCAGTTGTTGCTTCCTTCGGCCAGCTCGAAGACGCCAGCCGCATCCTCTCCATGTGTCTTCAATTTCTGTCGCAGCCCATCCACGAAGACAGCCCAAGTTAGCAAAGTTCTCGGGCCCATCTTCTATGCAATTCCGTTTCTTTTCTTCAACCCATAAATTCGGCATCTACATCCCAGTGAAGTCCACGAATAGCCTGCAACAACCAACTCGCAGCAAACCCAAGAGTCCTGCAATCCAGTGAATTTCAACCTATAAGAAATCAGCCCAAGTCCAGCAGCCCATCTTGAAGTCAGCTCAGTCCAGTGAAGCCCGGCCCGTTTCAGCAACAAATCTCAGTTGGGCTGAGATTTGTTTGTGACACCCCGAACCCTTCGCAGGTCGTCACCAGCGCCGATGTTACACTTTATTTCCTTTTTCTATCTTGTACTTAAAACAAGCGTCATTAATCACAGGCATTTTTTTTTTTATAAAGCGGTCCCAGCGCGACTCATAGCGGAAGCAAATTAAACATCACCATCTATCCCCCTACCAATCCATGATACCAATACACAATAGCTAAACATCAGGATTTTATAAACAACTTCGACACTTTGCTTACATACATATATATATAGCAAGATGGGATTCCCTTCGGGTCGGTACAAAACAGGGAAAAGCTAGAACTCTGCCATGTCCAGCCTAAAACCTCAAAAAAGAAACTCTCGACCCTCAACATCATACGAGTACGAACCCCTATCGAAAGTGTCGACTATCTATATCAAAAAGATCCAGCTCCTACTCATCGCGCGCGGGTCTCACATCCAACCCGATGCATCGGGCGGTGGCGGCGGCAACATCCCTCGCATCGCTCCATCCCGACGAACGTGTACAGAAATGAACTCCTGAATGACAGGGCCCCCAGCCAGGCCTATGTCGTGCATCACTAGACAGCGCACTCGAATAAAAGTCAGTCAGGGAACATATGGACAATCTATCTCAGCACACTCGACCTCTACATCGGATGGTAGACCATAAAACACCCCCCGCGAGTCGGCAAGTAGTGGCATACTTGCTAATCTAAAATGTTATCCCCAAAAGGGGTAAGTACAACCACTCAGCAGATAAGGAAATCCAATAACAACTCAATGCACCATGCATATCATCATACGTTGCAGGCATTGCTTACCTTCGATGTCATGCGCAATCATGCATCATCATATCTTACATATCATCATCATGGCATCTCATATATCATTATCATCATCATGCATTTCATCATGCATATCATACCATGGATGATCATCATATCAGATCACGCATCATCATCATCATCATCATCATCATCATCATGCATATTATCATGCATATCGTATCATAGGTGATCATCATATCACATCACATATCATCATCATCACATCATCATGCATATCATCATGCATATCATATCATAGGTGATCATCATATCACATCACATATCATCATCATCACATCATCATGCATATCATCATGCATATCATCATGCATTAATTTCCATTTTTATCTTTAGATTTGATCACCACATCACCCATTCTCAATTATCATCCCTTCGGGCAAAGACCTCCGACAGGGTTCCCAGCATTCAGCCTCCCAGGCCACCGGGCTTCCGGCCCCCCACATTCCAGGCATCTCGCATCTCAACTAGCATCACGAAGCATTCCCTTCGGGTAGAAACCTCCGACAGGGCTTCCGGCCTTTACCTTTCTAGCCAGGCATCCCGCACCCACATCCTAGCATCGCGAGGCATTCCCTTCGGGCAGAAACCTCCTACAGGGCTTCCGGCCCCCCACATTCCGGGCATCCTGAATCTCCCAGGGAATTCTGGCAATGCATCTCTGTACATTCCGGCCTCATCCTCCACCACAACCTCTTACTCACATATCATTTTCCACGTTCACCATTCTTTTAATCTCATTATTACATGGCATATGATTCACACATGCATCACAATTTATAATCATACATACACCAATGTCATATAACAATGCATAATAAATTCAATGGAGTTCATGGCCAATAAAATAATCCCTTTTTAGTTTATTATTATTTTTTATTATTTTTTATTATTTTATTATTATATTTATTTATTTTCATAAATAAATATTAAATTTAATATCTATGATTTTCCCAAAATCATAATATTCAAACAATCATTAAACAAACCAATAGGATGACAATTTCATACGAAATTCATGGCCAAATTGAATTTCACATAATTTCACAATTTCCACAAAATAGCACTTGATATTCGGATAATGACCAGAATGCACAGTTTCCAATTAAATTCGATTAAAATATTCGTACGACCTCCAAAAATTACGAAATTTTACAGGGTGATAGCCAAGACATTTTTGTGCATTTTTCATGAAGAACTCCAAGACAAATTCTTTCTAGATTAATTTATACAACCCCACGAAACTTCTGGAACCACTACTGCATCGTCCAGAATACACATCTCCGAAATATTAAGATTTCACCCATCTATTCTCTTTCGTTTCCTCTGAAATTTGAGTATGTTATGTACCAAGGTGTCCTTTACAAGTTTCATGAAGAGATCTAGGTCAAAAATCCAAAGTATGGTCACCATTTAAGTCCATGAAGTCTCGGGTGTCTCGGAATACTTCACCAGAATCACCGTCTCCAAGATCTAGCCGATTTACCAAGTTATACTTGTTCTTTTCGCTTCAAATTTGATTATGTTGTAGTTTAAGGTGTTACCTACAACTTTCATGAAGACATCAAAGTCAAATCTTCGACAAAAATCAACATGCAAACAAGAATCCAACAAGAAGTCAGTGAAAACTTCACAGATCTGGGGTCTCCGTAAAATAGAACTTTAACCCCTCATACCTCCATTATTTTCCACGAAATTTCAGTATGTTATACTACAAGATGTTAGCTACAACTTTGATGAAGATAACGAAGCCAAAATCGGACTCCAAACACACATGCAAACTCAAACAAGTTACTAACTCCTACAAACCGAGCAAGAACAGTCACACGGCTTGAAAACAACCAACCCTTACCTCGGTTTTTCGCACTTAAAACACCTAAAATCTAACATGCAATCAACAAAACAAACATGCAAGAGAAGTTAAGGACTCCACTTGCCTCTAGGATGAGCAAACAACGGCGTACGGACGGCGGGACATGGCGATTTCCTCCTCGGCTCCGCCTCCTCTCCCTCTCGGTCTCTCCCTTTCTCTCGAACTCTCTCTCTCTCTCACCCTCTCTCGGCCGAATGAGCAAAGAACCGGCCACCTTCTCTCTCTTCTCCCCTCTTATACTCCCTAATCTTCATGATTGATAACGATTGCTTTGCCTAAAAACTAACCAATGCATGCTCTTGCCCTTTGCCACTTGTCTCATTGGATTTTAAATTTGATTTTGGGCTTGGGCTTTGGAGTTGGGCCATCCGGCCACTCCTCTTGGGCTGGTCGACAGCCTCCTTTGGGCTCTAATGGGCTGACTAGCTTGGCCCACCAAGCTTTAGGCCAATGGGTCCAAGGCCCACTCGAATTTAATCCCCCTTTTTTTTTTTGAAATTCTTCTTTAAATATTTTTGAATTCCAATTTTCATCTTGGCCAAAGTCTTGGGATATTTTTGTTCATTGAAATTTAAATCATATGGCCAAGCATAGATTATTAATCTATTAAATTTAAATTCTCACAATCACAAGCACAAATCATCAAATTAAAAGACTAATGGCTAAAACATAAGCCATGGAAATTCTATCACCTAATTAAAGACTTTAACACACCTTATGGCTTGGCTTTGAATTTCTGGGATGCCACATTGTTAGGCTAAGTTTAGGCTCGGCCCAAGTATGTCGACACCGCCGAAAATTTCAATTTCGGCCGCTGTCAAGTCGTCATCGCGGTGAACCGGTTTCTACAATTAACCGGTGAGTTTATAGTCTAAACTCTGCTTAGTAGACTAATGACATTTAAGGGGCGTTTATATTTATTTTATTAGGAATTAGGTGATTAGTTAGATTAAATTAGAAATGTAATTATTTAATTGAGCATGTTAAGTGGTTAGCATGGTTTAGCTAAGGCGTAAATAAATTGTACTATTTATCTAGAAGGGTTCAGAAATTTTTCGGTTCTGTATTGGTTATTAATTTAATGATTCTGGCCTAGGTTAGTATTGTTAGAATTTAAATTGATTTAGTAAATTAATTTCAGTAATTATTTAATTATTAATTTTTTTCGGAAATTATATCGGGAGAGCCGCTCGATAGAATTTCAAGCTGATTGCAGTGATGTGTTTAGTTTCTGCAATTGAATGTTGTATTGTTGAATTGAGTGATGATTGTGATATATTGGTATTTTAATTGGAAAATGTCAGGTGTCAGGTGTTAATACCGAAAGTGGCCTTTGAACACCAAATCAGCTTAGGTGAGCAATATAGATCTATTACAGCTTTGGAGAGCATTAACATCATTATAGATCTCTAGTAGCTTCGGTGAGCAATGGCAAGCAATAATGCTTTAGCGTTTCGGTAAGCACTTGTTATTCAGCAGCTCGGTGAGCATTATTTGATCTAGCAGCTTTGATGAGCAAATTTTAGATATCAGTTTTGGGGAGCAATGATATATGAGTATATCTATTTTAGCTTAGGCGAGCAATGTTCGAATCGACTGATTGATAGTGGATTTGAATTGAATTGTTTAATTGAGTATTTGAACTAACCTACAGGGTGGAACTGACGCGAGGTAAGTCCTCTATGTTAAGTGTGTGATTGTGTGGTTAGGACACTTTTGGGTATATTTCCCTCCTAATTGGGATTTAGAGCTTAGACTCGCTGAAATTATATCTCACCCCGTTGTGGGACAACATTTTCAGGGTTGTTGAGTGGAGGACCTAAAGCTGAGAAGAGGTGATCGGAAGCGTAGGTTAGTTAGGACCGCTTCTTTTTGGAAGGCTAGTCTTTTGTAGTCTTTTGGCCATAGACTTTTGTACATGACTCAATGTATATATAAAAGCATGTTTATTTGTTAATTCGTATCTTGCTTTTCTATCCCAAGATGATTACTGTCAGGGGATTTCTTTTCGCTTCCGCATGTGCAATAAAATGGAAAGGGTCAGCGACTCGTTCTGGAAAGTCGCAAATTATTATCAACCAAAGAGGGATGGGTGCGCACTCAAGGATCGGGGTGTGACATTTTGAGAGTAGAGCCATTCTTTTTTTTGAACCTTCTTTTCTATCTCACACACATACACATATGTACATATATATTTACAGTTATGTAGAAGTTATTTTATAACTTTCCTTAAAAGATAACCCCTCACACCTTTTTAAAAGGTCACACATCCCCTCGAACACACCCCATCATGGACGATATTGACACCTAAATTTTACCTTTTTAACTTGAACTTAATCACATAAAAAATTAGGAATGAATGTCTAATCTTTAGCAAAAATAATTTGCATCGCATGTAGACATTGGGAATAGTAGCATCACTAGCACTAATCGTTGAATTTTTTGAGTTTTTCTATAAAAATATTAGTAAAATTATTATTATTTTGTTCTTTTCCCATTTATAAGAGAGAGAGAGAGAGAGAGAGAGAGAGAGAGAGAGAGAGAGAGAATGCAAATAGGGCCGAGCCAGATCTGGGCCTCCCGGCCCCCCTTTCCTTCCTTTTTATTCTTTTTCCCCGAAGCCCAGCCCACTTATCTTTTCTTTCCCATGCGGCCCACCTCTCTTTTCATTTTTTCTTTCTTCTTTCTTTCCCCATGGGCCGGCCCACCTCTTTTCTCCCTCAGCCCAGCCCGTTCGTTCCCTCTTCTTTCGCCTCTCCAGCTCGCCTTGGCTGCTGCCTTTGCGGCAACTAGGGAAAAGGGACGTTGGTACAGCGTACAGAGGATAGCAAGGCGTGGAGGGCGTCTCGTGTGACGCTGGTGAAAGGGAATGTCGTGCGGTACGGTCTGAGCTGGCACGGTCCTGGCGAGAGGCGAAGAGAGACAAGGGTGTTTGAAAAGAGAGAGGAGCGTTTTGTTTTTCGGGGGGTTCGCTTTTGGCCGAGAGAGGGGGGAGAGATCGGAGACCTCGGGAGAGTTTTGAACGAGTGAGAGAGAGAACTAGAGAGTGAGGGAGCTCGAGAGGGTAGTCGGCCGTCGCCAGAGTCCGTTCGTCAACCGCCGTCTGTCGCAGCGCTCCCCCCTAACCAGGTAGGTCTTGTGCGTAGCTTTTTGATTTGTGTTGAGTTGCGTTGCTTTCCCGAGGGTCTCGCTTCAAGAACACAGCGGGACTGCCAGCCATTGCTCGATCCATTTCGAGTTCACCCTCCCGTTGCCACTGTCGAAGCCGAGTAGGGATCTCCTCATTTTAAACGCCCATCCCCGTGAACCCCTGCTACTCCGCCCTATTTTGCTAGGATAGGACGCTGAGTTTTGTTCCTCCTATTAGTCACACGCGTGCTAGGCTTCTGCGGGCTAATGTGGTTGATTTTGAATGCCCCTTTGATGATTTTTTAAAGTTTGGCGTGAGCCCGAGCGCAAGAAAGGTTGATATCGTTCCTCCAGTCCATGCCCGCTGAGAAAGTTTATGAACAGGAAGTGATGGAGAGAAAACGAGAGAAACTTGAGATGACAATACTTCTTCTTCTCTTATTCAACTTCACGAGGTCTACATCATGAGAGATTTCCCTTTTTATATCTACACTAGCTCTCTCTTAAGAATCTGTTTTACAGTTATTGAGCTGTTGAAGAAGATACAACTACCTAACTGAAGAGAAACTAACTGATTATCAGAAAAGGAAGAAACATAGTACAAGAACAGAGTGCTAATCAGAGAGTTCTTGGTTTTACAAGTTTCGTAGAATCAATACAATCCGTAGCATCACCATTATCTTTATCTTCTTTCCTTTCTCTATTTTTAACAATAGTTCTTCTTCTTTCTGTACCCTTCTCGGCATCATTGATATATTCTGCTTCTTCCTCATATGCTTTCCTCCTCCTGTTCTTGATGGCATTATTAGTGGTTGTGCTGCTACTATTTACTGTAGTCTTAACATCCCCCCGCAAATTGGGCAGGGGTGAATAGCCAATGCCCAATTTGAGACGAAGAGAATAGTGTGTTAATCTAGATAGGGGCTTTGTAAAAATATCAGCAATTTGATTGTTGCTGGGAATATATCTAACACACAAGGATCCAGAGGCAACTTTTTCTCAAATGAAGTGAAAATCAACCTCAATATGTTTTGTTCGAGCATGAAGTATAGGATTTGCTGTGAGGGATATTGCAGATTGACTATCACAGAATAGTAAGGTTGGAGAGTGTAGAGGAGAGCCAATATCTCTTAGAACAAAAGTGATCCAAGTAAGATCAGCTTTTGCCGAAGCAAGTGCTCTATATTCAGCTTTGGTGGAAGAACAAGAAACAGTTGTTTGTTTCTTGGCTATCCATGAGATGAGATTAGAGCCGAGATAAGTACAGAAACCTAAGATCGTCTGGTTTGAACACAACCAGCCCAATCTGCATTAGAAAAACCGTATAAATTGAGAGAGCTTCGAGAGTGAAGAGAGATGCCAAGGTGAATTATTCCTTTTACATAACGAAGTACTCTCTTCAGTTTAAGGAAGTCACCAACAAGTGGGTTGCTGCAGTTTCTGACACAAGATGTTTGTTGGAAATGCAAGATCAGGACGAGTGATAGTGAGATATTGTAAGCCACCTACTAAGCTTATGTAGTCCATGGGATTTGGAAGAAGATCAGCATCTATTTTTAGTGTGACTGGTTTAAGAGAAAGGGGTGTAGCAATAGGTTTGTAGTGAGACATATGAGCACGAGAGAGTAAGTCCATAGCATATTTGGTTTGACACAAGAACAGCTCAGTGGATGTTCGTGTAGCTTCAATTCCAAGAAAATAATGGAGTTGGCCAAGGTCTTTCATATGGAATTGAATACTGAGAGAGTGAATAAGTGTCTGTAGTAACTTATCTAAGCTACCAGTCAAGATTATATCGTCAACATATAGCAATAGAAGTACTGTCTCTTGACCTTTATGAAGTATGAACAAAGAAGGATCAGATGAGCTGCAGAAGAAACCAACTTCAAGTAAAAAATTGCTGAACTTGTCATACCAAGCACGCGGTGCTTGACGCAGTCCATAAAGTGATTTTTGAAGAAGACATACACACTGAGAGTACTGTGGATGTACAAAGCCAGGGGGTTGCTCCATGTAAACTGTTTCGTTTAAGGTGCCATGCGAAAAGGCATTCTTGACATCAAGTTGATGTATAGACCAGTGTTTTATCATTGCCACAGAAAGTATAATCCGAATAGTAGCATGTTTAATAACAGGACTAAAGTTTTCTGTGAAATCTATTCCTTCTTCCTGATGAAACCCCTTGGCTACTAGTCGAGCCTTCAATCGATCAAGGCTGCCATCTGATGTAAGTTTAGTCTTGAACACCCATTTACAGCCAATAATATTCATGTCATTGGTACGGGGAACTAATAACCAAGTTTGATTGTGATGTAAAGCATCCATTTCCTCTTGCATTCCCTGATGCCATCCTGGATCTGCTAGAGCAGATTTTATTGACTTTGGTTTTGGAGGAACTCGATATTCAGCAAGACATGCATATCGAGGATTGATTTTGGTAATACCAGACTTAGATCTAGTTTGCATAGGATGAGTAGATTGTGTACCTTGTAAGTCTGTCTGAATATTAGAAGCAACTTGGTTGATATTTGGTTCAGCTGTTGTCTCTGTTGTGGGACCAGGTATTTCTACTTGTTGGGAAACATTTGAGAAGTAAAAGAGGCTTGATCCATAGGTAATATAGTTGTAGAAACAGGCACTGTTTGTTCTATAGAAACTTGCTCAGCTGTAGGGTCTTGTACATAACTTGTATGATGAGATAATGAAGTGTTTATATAATCTGTATTGGAAGGTTGTAAAAATTTTTCTTCTTCTGTCCATAGCTTATACAAATATGTGTAAGTTGAAGAAGTTGTTGCTAGTTTCTGAGAAAAAGGGAAGAAGGTCTCATCAAAGACCACATGTCGACTGATGTACACGTGACCAGTGGTAGGAACAAGTAAGACATCACAAGGCGTCGATATCCCTTATGATGAGTATTGTATCCTAGAAAGACACAAGTAAGAGACCGTGGATCCATCTTGTGCTGTGCATAGGGTCGAAGGCAGGGATAACAAGCACACCCAAAAACTCTAAGATGATCATATCATGGCTTATGCTGATATAACTTGCTAAAGGGAGACTGCATCTTTAACTTTGGAGTGGGAAGAATATTGACAATATAATTGGCTGTCACAAATGCATCAACCCAGAATTTTAATGGGAGTTTTGCATGATATAGCATAGCCAGACCAAGTTCAACTATATGACGATGTTTTCTTTCAAATATTCCATTCTGTTCAGGTGTATATGGACAGGAGACATGCTATTGAATACCACAGTTCTGTAAGTGAGTTCTAAACTTGTGACTGATAAACTCTCCTCCACCATCACATCGGAAAATCTTGATCTTACAGTTGAGTTGGTTTTCTACTAGTCTTTGAAACATGAGGAAAATATCATAGAAGTCTGATTTTAGCTTTAATGGATATATCCAACTGAACCGAGAGAAGCTGTCAACAAAAATCACATAGTACTTGAAATTCTGACAAGAGTTAACTGGAGAAGGTCCCCAAATATCACAATGAATTTGTTCTAGGGGTTTTGTAGCTGTAGAATTCGACAATGGGAAAGGTAGAGCAGTACTCTTAGCTAGCTGACACCTTCTACATAAAAATTGTGGTTCTATATGGCATTGAATTAACTTTTGATTCTTCATATGCTTCAAGATGTTCTGATTTGTATGAGCTAGACGCTAATGCCAAACGTTCTCTCCAGCAACCCTTTGTCTTTGAGTGAAGAAGACCTCTGCAGCATAAGGATCTACTCTGTAAAGTCCTTTAACCTTCCTTCCTAGCACCTTGGTTGTGTTGGTGATGCTATCCTTTATGTACACCCCAATTTTGTCAAAGACAAATAAACAAGGATAATCATATGTTAGTTTAGAAACTGAAAGAAGGTTTTTCTTAATTTCTAGAATAATTAACACTTCATTTAGAGGTAAGACATCAGTAGCAGTATTCAGCAACGCATTACCAATGTATTTAACAGGTAAGCATGAACCATTGCCAATCATGACTGTATTAGTACTAGCATTCTTAGAAAAGTTGTGAAGAATACCAGCATTAGTAGTAATGTGAGTTGTTGCTCCAGTATTTGGGTACCATTCATTACCATTTGCTTCCTCAATATGTAGTGCTGATAAAGCTGTTGGTATCTCCTCAGCTTGGTAGGAATTATCAAATCGATACCAACAGTGCAATGCATCATGACCAGGTCTTTTGCAGATTTGACACTCCAGTCGAGTGTTTTCTGTTGTTTTCTCCACCTGCATATTTTTATGAAGAGTTAAGTTTGAAGATGGATAGATCTTGGTATATGTATACCTTTGTGCTGAGCCATTATATGGCCTGAATCCCTGACCAGAACCCAAAGCGAAGGAGGTATTAAAATGCTTAAGCTGTTGACTTCCATGTTCATAGTTCGAACTATTATTTCTTTAACTCATACTTTTTCCAGGATATCCGAAGTTTCTATATCTATTATTGAATGACCTTCCTCTTCCATAACTTCTTCCTCCACGACTATACCCTCTTAAATTTCCAAGGCTATTATTTTGTTGTACAAAATCTCCGTTAAACTCCTCGTTGTGTATAGCTTCAGTCTTCCTCTGGCCATAGTATGCTAGATTTGGACTAAACTGATTCGAGGAATAGTTTTGTAGCCTTGTTTCAAATCTTTCTAAATGTGAGATTACTTCGTCATATTCTGGTTGAGGCTTTAAACAATAAATTGTTGTTTTAAAGCTCTCATACTCAAACCCCAGACCTTCCAAAACACCAAACAGTTTTGTTATTTCATCCACTGGTTTCCCGATTGCATTCAATTGATCACATATTGATTTATACTCTCTAAGATATGTTGATAATGTTCTATCACGCTTCTGACAAGCCTGCAGTTTTCCCCTTAACTCAAACTCCTTTGCCACAGATTTTTGTGTAAACCGATTCGGCAAGGTCTGCCAAACTTCATATGCAGTGTCTAAGCCAATTATCAAACTAAGTATGTTTTCTGAAACAGCACCACTAATCCAGGAGGATACAAGCTGATCTGTCTTGATCCAATCATTATAGTGAGAATTAGAAATCTCAATAGTTTGACTTCCTTCATCGACCTACAATGTTTTAGCAAGTGGTGGAACTTCTCCATTAACAAACCCAAATAGATCTTGACTTCTTAAGAACCTATGAAAGTGGGCTTGCCACAGAAGGAAATTATCCTCAGCTAATTTGATGGTAACAACATTTGAGATAGTGACATGAATAGGAAATGGATATCTCAAACTTCTTGCTGCCATTCTACTCTTCTAGATCTTCGAACAACTTTAGTTGCAAACGCAAACTTTGTTAGTTTTGCAGTATGTTGCGACAAATATATTTCTGATGATGAAGATTTGGAAGTAGATGAGAACTATCAACTCACAGATTTGTTGGAAGATATAGATGTCGCACTGATCAATAAAGCTTGAAATCCTGACTTCAATCTGCTGTAGATTCAGCCATTTTTATGCAGCATCGAGATGACTTCTCCAGGATGTATGCTCTGATACCATGAGAAAGTTTATGAATAGGAAGTGATGGAGAGAAAATGAGAGAAACTTGAGATGAAAATACTTCTTCTTCTCTTATTCAACTTCACGAGATCTACATCATGAGAGATTTCCCTTTTTATATCTACACTAGCTCTCTCTTAAGAATCTGTTTTACAGTTATTGAGCTGTTGAAGAAGATACAACTACCTAAGCGAAGAGAAACTAGCGATTATCGGAAAAGGAAGAAACATAGTACAAGAACAGAGTGCTAATCGGAGAGTTATTGGTTTTACAAGCTTCGTAGAATCAGTACAATCCGCAGCATCACCCTTATCTTTATCTTCTTTCCTTTCTCTGTTTTTAACAGTAGTTCTTCTTCTTTCTATACCCATCTCGGCATCATTTATATATTTTGTTTCTTCCTCATATGCTTTCCTCCTCCTGTTCTTGATGGCATTATTAGTGGCTGTGCTGCTGCTATTTACTGTAGTCTTAACACCCGCCACATGTTCAACGATAATTCTAAGCCAACCCAGGCGGTTGCATTACCGATTCCCATATGTTCCTGAACACGTATAAGTGGGCTTTCCATGTTATGAACCTTTTGTTGCTTGCTAGTTGTCGTTTGCATCATTGGGCCGAGTCTGGGCATACATTCGCTGCATTTTATTTGTCTCCCGTTGATTTCCTGGTGTGGTGGTTGTAAGTGGTGCACGGTTCGGGGTGGCCGGCGATGATGTGACAAGGTGATGGTGGTGGCAAGCGATGATCTCGGCCGCCGCTTTTTTATGGTGCTCGGCGTGAGAGAATAGGTTGGGCGTTCGGCGATGAAGGCTTTGGGAGGAGGGGCTAGTTTCGGGCGGGGAGTAAAACCATCAAAGAAGGAGAAGAGGAGGGGCAGAAGAGGAAGAAATAGGGAAAAGACAAAAAAAAAATTAATTAAAAAATTAATATTAATATAAAAACAAAAAGAAAACAAAAAAAATGTTTTAAGAAATAGATTTTGTCTATTTTAGGTTAAATTCGGGTTGTCGGATAGGGTCAACAGGCCGGATCGGGTTTACCGGTCCAAACCCATTTTTTATATAATATAATAATATTAAATATTAAATATATATTAAAAAAATTCAAAATTCAAGAGGGACCTCACCCACAAACAAAAGTTACGAATAGAGATTACAAATAAAGTTTACAAATAGTTATTGAAAAAGAAATAACTTCCTAGTGGTTACAAGAAGTTATAACAATCCTAAAATAATAGCAAAATAACCAACTAGTGATTTTCCTCTTGTCAATTGCTTGTTGTTGAAATTGATGACTTTGTCAATCAACTTCAATGTTCTCATTAATAACTTCATGTTGCATGTCATCAATGACTTCACTAGTGAATTGTTGATTCTCTTTAAGTTACCAATATTTTATTTATAAATGACCAAACTCTACTCTAATCGACTAAGTCTATCATATGTCAATAATAACCAAAAGTTGGATTTTTTTGGTGCAAACAAATGCTTTCTTTAAAAGAACTAAATGATTCATTGATCATTCGATTCTTTTAAATTAGATAATTAAGAGTCATCACATGCTCCCTTGTCATCAGCAAATTTGATTTTTTCTTGCCAATTAGATTTATCATATGACTCATGTTTTAGGCGCATTCTCCGTAAAGTCTTCACATGGTCATCGATCTATTTCATAATGTAATTACTCATACGTAGGCACTTTTATTGCCAATTGAAATAAATTGGCAAAAAAAATTTTAGCCTTTAAATTATGCACAGAGAACAGTTTATTGGGTTTAGGAACGCTAATTGGGTTTAACTCAATTCTTCTTATTGTGCTAGTATATTGAATTTCTCTTGATGCAGCGTGATTTTTTTTTACTGTTACCTACAAAAATAAGGAATGTGCAATGAATCGATGTAATTTTTCCAATTCAAAGATAGCATTTATCGAGAAAATATGAAATGAGACGAGAGACCTTAATATAGCCAAGAACGTGTAGAACAAAATCATGAGAAAAATGCGGAAGCACAATTAAACCGATACGAAGTACATACATAAATTATGTCAAGGCAAGGACCAAACTCATGATGTGTATTAGTCATATTTCCTATTAACTCAAATTAAACCGCCCTTATTTTCGGAATTCAGAATGCGAACGTAACAACATCATTATCAAATAGTGAAAGAGGTTTAATCTCTCTCACACACACACATATTTCAGTTTAACTTCAAAAAGTCTTCCTTAATAAAGCATTTATTAGGAAAGAGAGTTATAGAGTATTGCTTTCTCTCAACTCTCGCGTTCTCATTCGTCAATACGATGTTGCTTCATGAGTGGGGGATTCCAAAATGCGGGTGGAAGGAAACATCCATGAAACGCGGAGCAAGATCAGGACAGATGATGAGTCAACCGTGCGATTCCTCCATGCAAAACAAATTAATTAAAAATTATTCTTAGGTAGGTGCAGCAAGATCCTCAATCTTTGACCCTTTTTTTTTTTTGATACCCTTTTTGGATTCAGTAACTCTTCTAGAAAGGGAATTTCTTCTTCTGACTTTTTCTTTACCCAGGTCCCAGACGGGTTTTGGAGCGTGGCTTCTTCCGGATGATTTGGTCTACTCCAAACTCTTTCTAATGGTGTTAATGTGAATCTTGTGATCTTCATAGTAATCCATATTTCACACCATGCTTTCGTGATTTATAGCGATTCATAGCAATTTATATCGTTAGCCGATATCCTCACGTGAACTGTAAAGTATAAATCTGTTGATTTCACTTATCCTAAATCAGCACAAGGCAATTATCCTATTTTGTTTATAATTCTGATGCACCAATAGTAATTTTTTGTTTTGTATTTTCTTTTTCTTTTTCATAGAGAGCATTTCATACTTCATGTAGGAGTTGAAACCTTCCAAGAAACAACACAGCATTGGGCCTCATACTCCCTGCATATCTTTTGACTATTCGTCAAGTCCCCATCCCAAGCCCGTCAACTTAAGTCAATCGCGGGTTTTCCTGAAAACGCGTTTTCTGCTACGTCCCTCGATTTCGCTGTAACCCTCGTATGCACTCACAAAATATCGGAGTTGTCGGACGTGGAGCGTTTGCATTGGTCCACAATCAGCCGTCGTTTTGCATTGAATCTCTGCATGAGTCTTTCGGCTCGTCCTTTTTCGGAACCCGTCGGCAGCTTCCATGTCCCACAATTTCGAAGGTAGATTTTCATTGGGTTGAAGTTTCAACAAGAAACCAGAAAACACATTCTTATTTTATTTTAATTGAACAAAACCGCGTGAACAAAACAATCACAGAAATGTTTTTGGTTGGAAAACAATTACAATAATTCAGTGGACACAGATTTTGAGGAAAAAAATTATTAGCTAAATATTTCCGACTTGTCCCCAAAGTTGTGGCATCCGTAAGTCCTGCCGTAAGATTTTGAAAGAGAGCAATAGTATTGCATATCTCTCCACTTGAACGTTCTCATTGATCAATAAATTACCAAAAATTAAATTCATTGAGACACGTTGTGCAAATGTTAATATAATTGACCAAAAACACTCTAAGAGGGAGTCTCAGTGATCAACAAGGAATAATTAAAAAAATTAAACTCATTGACTATGATTTTTCTCTTACTTATAATTTCAATTTTCATTTATTTGCATATTTTCTAGTATGATGAATTTATCGTATGCTAAAGACAATAGCCATATTAATCGACCATTGGAGTAAAAAGTAATTTGTGAATCTCCTTTTCAAAACAAATAGTATCACTAGTAAATTTACCTATGACACGCTTTATGTAAGTAATGTAGAGATAGAACAATTCACAATGCTAAAATTATAACGTAATTGTGCTTATATTCCTATCAAAAATGCCTCATTGTTAGGGGATTTTCCAAGTTATAACTGATGTAGGATAGCAAGTCCAATATCAATTAGCGCAATCAGTTAAGAATTTGAAGAGAAATTGTGACAAACAAATCGTCAAAACGAGTAGATTCTTCGGGCATCACACGCGAAGCTTCCTAAACATCACATCTATGGTTTCTTAAGCATCACACCTAGGAAAGTAATATTATTATACAATCCCAGAGGAAGGAATTGCCATTCTCAATTACTCGTTAACTCTATAGAGAAGAAAGAATCACAGCCATATATATAGACTCCCTAAGAGTTCTTCGAAAGAGGAAACCTCCAAACAAGAAGCACAATTGAAACTTTCTTATAATGTTTAATGAAGCCACAAAAATAGGCTAACAGGTATAAATTTGATTTAATTTCTTGGGGGGCAAAAAAGCATTTATTTTAGGAATATTATTGTAAGTGGAATTTGTATTCAAAGTCTAAGGCATGGGAAAGACGATGTCCGGTATCCGATGCCCTTGATGAGCAGCTGACTGCGAAGCGTCTGGAAGAAATAACACGGCATTGGGGCTCCGTTTCGGGAAAACCCGTCAGCAGATAACACCTCCCTCCTCCGTCCCCCTCGGTTTTGAAGATCAAAAAGCCAAAAAGAGCTGGCCGGGCAAAGGCCCAAAAAAAAAAAAAAAAAACAAACAAACAAACGTAAACGAAAACGAAAAAGAAGCATATCTTGTACCCTCGCACAAATGGTGTCACCCTCTCGTTCTGCTACTGCATGTATATGAAAGTACATGCAATCCATGGTCATTGTATATGTTCCGGAAACCGAGAGATCGAATAAAAAAATAAATTGAACATCATATTTATGTAATTTGGTCATAATGACCTACATCCACAAAGCAAGCAATAGTGAATTCTATTATAAATAAAGCAATACAACGGAGGTTACACACTCGAATCACTCAAATACTTAGTGTTTCTCAAATCCTAATTACATCCTATAACATACATAGTGTTTAGTTTCGCAATTCTTTGCAAAATAATTTCTTAATCTCGCGAAAGTATTAAACAAATCTTAACATAAGATTTCACGACTACAAATACTAATCTTTCTTAGACGTAATTCACGAACAATATTCCACGTCAAGTACTCACTTGGAAACGACATTCCGATATTTCAAATTAGCCAAATTACCAAAGTTTTCTTCTTAGGCTAAAAGTCGAGACATTTCAACAATTTCTACCTTGGCTCAATATTAGAACCCAGTTACAATTGCTTTATTAAATCCAAACTTTAGTCTAATCTCTCATAACCCCGTATGAGCTCAACCACCATAGACATATTTTGATTCTAAGCATTGCTTAAACTTCACTATAACCGTGGACCTCATTAAAACACCAATTTTACATCCATTTTTAATTACTGCATAACGATTTTTTAACACAACAACAGTTATAACAACTGTTGACTCTATAGGCTTAACCTCATTATAAGTATTATCTCTGTCGATTATCACACTAGTACTTTCTACTTCAAGTGTTTCTAGTTGCAGCTCCATCTTCTGTTTAGATTCATATAAACACCGTTAAAAGTATTGAAGATTTGTCAAATGTACATTTTTTCTGCTGATAATAAATGACAAATTCTAATTCACAACACAGCATTGGGTCTCATCCTCCTTGCATATCTTTTGACCATTCGCGGACTCCCCATCCCAAGCCCGTCAAATTGAGGGTGCATTTGGAATCAACTTTCCAAAAGACTTTGGGCTTCTAAAGATACTTGGGCTAAAGCTAGAGTGTTTGGGAACAATTTTAAAATTTCCATTAGGCCAAAGCTGGCCTTCTCAAGGCTAAAAGCCCAAGGCAGGTGAAGGGGTGCCTTGGGCTTTCAGCTTTCTCGGCATACAAGTGATATTGTTCACTTTTTTTTTTATTTTCTTCCAAAACTGTCCTCAGCTACTCTTATTTTTCCGGTTTTGCCCTCGTCATGGTACTGTTCATCTTCTTCTCCGTTGAAGGCCGATGATGTGTTCCTCAAAGCTGTGAGTGGCCGCCGACGGCTCAGCATGGTCACGGTGGCCCAAGCGACCGTCGCCGGAGTGGTGCAACCGCCGCCTTGTCGGGTCGCGGCAAGGTTAGGGTCGCCGACCTCGCCGCGACCAGATTAGAGGGCGGCGAGGTCCTCCCGCGACCTCGCCGCCCCGCATCTTGGTCACGGTGGTCGTCGGAGGTTGCGTGACCTCGCCGTGACTCAGATCTGGGTTGCGGCGGGGTCGCCCGACGTCCGGCAACCCTCCCCGGTGGTCTTCAGGGGTCACCCGACGTCCGGCGACCCTCGCCGGTGGTCTTCAGTGGTTGCCCGACGTCCGGTGACCCTCGCCAGAGGTCTTCAGTGGACATCCGACGGCCACCTGCCCCTGTCGGTCTTTTTTTTTTCTTCTTTTTAGATAATTTTTTTTTTATCACCAAAGCCCTTTGTAAATATAATTCCCCCAAATACCATTTTGCTCAAAGGTACGTCAAATGGACTTTCAAAGTATAATTTACCAAACACACTTTTGTATTTTGAAAAATACCTTTAACTCAAAGGTGTTTGCATTTTCCTAAAGTCCTTTCAACCAAAGACTTCCCAAACGCACCCTAAGTCAATTGCGGGCTTTCCTGGAAACGTGTTTACATTTCGCTGTGACCCGAGTATGCACTCACAAAATATCTTGCGTTGGTCCAAAATCACCCGTCGTTTTGCATTGGGACTCTCCTCTGCGTTAGTCTTTCGGGTCGTCCTTTCTCGGAAACCGTCGGCAGCTTCCGTCCCCCGCAATAGCCCAGCTCGCCGCTTAACCCATGCGATCGGTGGGTATTTTCTCAGACATCATTCCACAAACTCCAAGATTGCTTGTTTCGTTGCTATCACAACACAATCAGAGTTTCTCTCTTTTGTCTTGCCATTTGCATTGTGCGGCCCTATCTGTGCATCTCTTCCCATCGCTGAGGAGTCGTGACTCCTTCCGCTCCTAGGCCACCTCGAATCGTCCGAGCAATGGCCTGCGCGAGGCGAAGAAAATATCCTTCCCACACTTCGATTTCGGTGCCAGATCAACCCAGCTCATTCCAGATTGATCAGTCAGAGCTCACAAGGCTGGTCAATGAGAAGGATTTCGGCGGCCTCCGAGGAAAACACGGCGGCCCAGGGGGAATCGCCGAAGCCCTTAAAACTGATCTCCTCGAAGGAATTAGCGGCGAACCGGATGACGTCACTCGCAGGCAAAACGCATTCGGTGTCAACACATTCAAGCGGCCCGCCAAGGGCTTCTTCCACTTTTTGCTCGAGGCTTTCAAGGACCTCACGCACCTGATTCTTCTTGTTTGCGCTGGGCTTTCGCCCGGGCTTGCGATCAAGGAGAGCGGGCTCAGGGAAGGCTGGTACAGCGGCGGGAGCTCATTCTTCTCAGTTTTCCTCGTGATTGTGGTGTCCGCCGTGTGCAAATACCAGCAGAACCGGCAGTTTGATAAATTGTATGGGGCTAGCGGTAATATTCTCTTCGATGTGATAAGAAAGGGCCGGCAGCAGCAAGTGTCCAGATCCAAGATCGTCGTCGGAGATGTCGTTCTTCTCAAGACCGACGATCAGGTCCCGGCAGACGGTCTGTACATTTATGGGCAGCACTTGCTGGTATGGACGAGAACTTGTACTGTTTCGATCGCATTAGTTTTCACGTATTAACTCATGTTAGTTTCCTCCAGAAATATATAGTATTAGTATTACCAAGTTCGAGCCCAGGTTGATTAATTAGTTAACTAGTTAGTTCAAAGAAATGTAAAAGCGTAAGATATTCTGTTTGATACTGCACACTATCATTCTCATAATTTTAATTCTATGACAAAGAGGAAAGTAAGGGTTTTAATTCGTAATTCTAATCGGAGGAGAACAAACTGTGTTAAAAAATTTTACTGGAAAAAGTATACTTAAAACATAATTCATTTCTTCTCGGGTTAATATTTATTCAGGTTTCATTTTCTTTGTTTCAACTTGAGACTCCGCATCCTAGCGTCACCAAATCATGTGCAACGTTTGTATTATCGACTTAGGTTGACGAATTGAGCATGACCGGGGAGAGTGATTGCTTAAAAAAGAACGATCAGAATCCAATCCTGTTCTTTGGAACAAAGGTCATTGATGGGCGTGCTCGGATGGTGGTCACAGGGGTTGGGATGAATACAAAGTGGGCCAAGATGATGAGTTCAATCAACTGCGGCAGCAGCGAGCAGACCCTTTACAGGCTCGGCTCAACGAGCTCACCTCGTCGATTAGCAAAGTCGGCTTGCTGGTCAACTTTCTGGTTCTTGTGGTCCTGCTAATTCTCCACTTCACGGGAAAAAATCAGGACGCGAACAGGAAACAGGAATTCGTTCCAGGCCAAACGATGGGTGAAAATATCATGAACTCTGTGGGGGAAAAATTGCAGCCACGGTGACAATCGTATCGGTCATGATTCCCGAAGGATCGCCAATCGCAGTAACACTCATTCTTGTTTATTCGATGAAGAGCTTGATGGGGGATGGAGCGATGGTGAGGAAGCTTTGGGCCTGCGAGACAATGGGGTCGGCCACCACTATTTGCATCGACAAGACTGGCACTCTCACGGAGAATCAGATGATAGTGACGAAATTCTGGGTCGGCCAAGACACCGTGGCAGAAAACTGGTGTTCCTCTGCCTCCAAGTTTGTTGTGGATTTGATTTGGGACGGAGTTGCTTCGAACGCCGAGGGCAGCGTCTACAATCCAAAGCCATCTTCAGAATCGGTGTGCAGGTTCTCCGGTAGTCCCACCGAGAAAGCGATTCTTTCCTGGGCATTTTCACAAGTAAGCATGGGCATGGGGAAGATAAAGAAAAGATGTAAACTCATCCAAGGTGAAGTCTTCGACTCACGGAAGAAGACAAGCGGTGTCCTAATAATGAACATCATGGATGGCACAGTCCACGTGCACTGGAAAGGAGTGCCGCAGACGATCCTGGCGATGTGCTCGAGCTTCTACAACCGGTCGGGAATGGAGAAAGATTTGAACAAAGATGAAAGGAAGAAATTCGAGCAGATAATCCAGGGGATGGAGGCGAGCGGCCTGAGGTGCATCGCTTTCGCTCATAAAAAAGTCTGCACGGAAGCTATCGAAGAAAGAAATTACCGGAACAAGATCCAAGAGGACAGCCTGACATTACTAGGACTCGTTGGTATTAAGGAACTGTGCCGTCCTGGTGTGAATTGCGCAGTCAAAGCTTTTCAGAGCGCTGGAGTGAACATCAAGATGATTACGGCAGACAACGAGTTCACTGCTAAGGCCATCGCCAAAGAGTGCGGGATTCTCAGGCCCGAGGATGATGCCTCCAATGGAGCCATCGTGACAGGGACTGGTTTCCGCAAAATCCCGAGGAGAAGAGGCCTGAAGAAGTTGAGAAAATCCGCGTCATGGCAAGATCCTCCTCTTTTGATAAGCTCTTCATGGTTCAATGCCTGAAGCAGAAAGGCCATGTGGTCGCGGTCATAGGGGACGGCATGGACAACATACCAGCCCTCAAGGAAGCCCATATCGGGGTCTCGATGGGCATCCAAGGCATTGAGGTTGCCAAAGAGAGCTCGGACATTGTCATCAACAGCGACAACTTCTTCTCTGTGGCGGAGGTGCTGCGTTGGGGTCGATGCATCTATGATAACATCCAGAAGTTCATCCAGTTCAAGCTCACAGTGAACATCGCGGCCCTTTTGATCAACTTTGTGGCCGCAACCTACTCCGGTGACGTCCCTTTGACAGCCATCCAGCTCTTATGGGTAAACCTGATTGTGGACACGCTTGGCGCCTTCGCGCTGTCCACAGACCTGCCCACAGACCTGCCCACGTACCAGTCCACAGAGCAGACCAAGGAGGTCATGAATAAGCCCCCGGTGGGCTGGACCGAGCCGCTCATAACAAACGTCATGTGGAGGAATCTGGTGGGACAAGCAATTTACCAAGTGGCCGTCCTCCTCACTCTACAATTCAAGGGCGAATCGATCTTTAGAGCGGACGAGGTGGTGAACCGGACGATGATATTTAACTCGTTCGTCCTATGCCAGGTCTTCAACGAGTTCAACGCGAGGAAGCTCGCGAAGATGAACATATTCAAGGGCATTCACAAGAACAAGCTGTTCCTAGGGATCATCTTCATGACCGTGGCCCTCCAGGTGGTGATGGTCGAGTTCCTAAAGCGGTTCATGGTCACGAAGCGGTTGAGTTGGGGACAATGGGGTGCATGTTTCGGGATTGTGGCCGCATCTTGGCCTATTGCTTGGGTCATCAAGTGCATTCCGGTCCCTCATACACCAATCTCACAGCTAATTGAGAAAATTATACAGAGAAACAGTAATTAGGTTCAAGAACGCCAATTGTTTTTAACTCAATTCTTCTTAATGTACTGGTGTATTGAATTTCTCTTGACGCAGCGTGATTTTTTTATTTTTTTTTTTGGGGGTCCTTTGACCTAGAAAAAAAATGCGCAATGAATCGATGTAATTTTTCCAATTCAAAAAAAGCATTCATTCAGAAAATAAGAAATGAGACGAGAGACCTTAATATAGCCAAGAACGTGAAGAACAAAATCATGAGAAAAATGCGGAAGCACAAATAGAATGAATCGGTAAAATTTAATTCTTCACTATGTCCCTCGATATTGCTGTAACCATAGTTAATTCGTTACACAAATGACCTCACCCTCTACTTCAGCTCAAGCTACATGAAGATATTGTCTCTATTGGAAAAAAGTCGGCAAAAGAATCGACTAACCTTTTAATGCACAGCAAAAGCGATTACCAATCTATATAAAATTACCAGCGCACAATAAACGAATCTATAACTTCATGATGGTTCGAATACAATCACAAGACAAGTATTGTAGTTATATAGTGTTAATGATAATTGTCTTCTCAAAGTAAAAACAGGAGCCTTTTGAGAGTAGAACCATTCTTTTTTATGAACCTTCTTTTCTATCTCACACACACATCCCCTCGAACAAACCCCATCACGGGCGATGTTGAAATCTAAATTTTACATTTTTAACTAGAACTTACTCATGTAAAAAATTAGGGATGAATGTCTAATCCCTAGCAAAAATAATTTGCATCGCACGTAGATATTGGGAACAATAGCATCACTAGCACTAATCATTGAATTTTTTGAGTTTTTTCTATAAAACTATTATTAAAGTTATTATTATTTTGTTCTTTTCCCATTTAAAAAAAAAAAGAAAAAGAAGAGAGAGAGAGAGAGAGAGAGAATGCAAATAGGGCCGGGCCAGATCTGGGCCTCCTGGCCCCCTTTCCTTCCTTTTTTTCTTTTTCCCCGAAGCCCAGCCCACTTATCTTTTCTTTCCCATGCGGCCCACCTCTTTTTCATTTTTTTCTTTCTTCTTTCTTTCCCCACGAGCCGGCCCACCTCTTTTCTTCCTCAGCCCAGCCCGTTCGCTCCCTCTTCTTTCCCCTCTCCAGCTCGCCTTGGCCGCTGCCTTCGCGGCAACCAGGGAGAAGGGACGTTGGTACAGCGTACAGAGGACAGCAGCGTGGAGGGCGTCGCGCGCGACGCTGGTGAAAGGGAATGTCGTGTCCGTACGGTCGAGCTGACACGGTCCTGGCGAGAGGCGAAGAGACGCAGGGGCGTTTTAAAAGAGAGAGGAGCGTTCTGTTTTCCGGGGGGTTCGCTTTTGGCCGAGAGAGGGGGGGAGAGATCGGAGAGCTCGGGAGAGTTTTGAGCAAGTGAGAGGAAGAGAACCAGAGAGTGGGGGAGCTCGAGAGGGTGGTCGACCGTCACCAGAGTCCGTTCGTCAACCGCCGTCTGCCACAGCGCTCCCCCCACATGTTTGGCGCCGAGTCCGAGTGCAAGAAGGGTTGATATCGTTCCTCCGGTCCATGCCCACCACATGTTCGACGATATTTCTAGGCCAGCCCAGGCGGTTGCATTACCGATTCCCATATGTTCCTGAACGCGTATAAGTGGGCTTTCCATGTTATGAACCTTTTGTCGTTTGCATCATCGGGCCGAGTCTGGGCATACATTCGCTGCGTTTTATTTGGCTCCCGTTGGTTTCCTGGGTGTGGCGGCTGTGAGTGGTGTGCGGCTCGGGGTGGCCGGCGATGATGTCACGAGGTGATGGTGGCGGCAAGCGACGATCTCAGCCGCTGCTTTGTTTACGGTGCTCGGCGTGAGAGAATAGGTTGGGCGTTCGGTGATGAAGGCATTAGGAGGAGGGGCTAGTTTCGGGCGTTGGAGTAAACCATCGAAGAAGGAGAAGAAGAGCGGCAGAAGAGGACGAAATGGGGAAAAGACAAAAAAAAAAAATTAATTAAAATATTGATATTAAGATAAAAACGAAAAAGAAAACAAATAAATGTTTTAAGAAATATATTTTGTCTATTTCAGGTTAAATTCGGATTGTCGGATAGGGTCAACGTGCCGGATTGGGTTTACGGGCCTGAACCCGTTTTCCCGAATATAATAATATTAAATATTAAATATATATTAAAAAATTTCAAAATTCAAAAAATTTTCAGAAAGAAATAAAAAAATTAAAAATTCATAAACTTTCCGAAAATTCAAAAGCTTTCAGAAAAAATTAAAAAAATTCAAAAACTTTCAGAAAATATTAAAAAATTCAAAAAAATTAAAAATAAGGAAACGACTCGAATCAAATTAAAGCGCTTCAAACCAAAGCCCACAACTTTCAGATTTTGTGCATTATTATACTGTGCATTAACATTTTGTTTTCATGCTATCCTTAGGAAATAAGAGAATTGGCTTGAATTATAGGCAAATCACATCGAGCAGTGCTGTCGGCTTGTTGCATCTTCGACCTCGTCAGTGTCCGACTAAGCAAGCGTCTTCATAACGTGTATTGGTATGAATTACGGACATGGACTATGTCAAGGCAAGGAAGAAATTCATTACGGATATCGGTCACAATTTCTAATTAACTCAAATTAAGTCGGGCCGTATTCTCAAAATTTGGAACATAGACATAAAGAATTATGGATGGGCCAAATGGTGCGTATATTAGGTGCCATGCCTTTAACATCAAGCAACCAACTGCAAAAGCATCTTAGGGCTGGGAGCTAATATGTTACATTGACCACTACCAAGCCTTTTTGCCTAGAACTAAGGCGTGGAAATATTTAATTAGATGGGCAAATGGGACCTAGAAAGAGACCTGGAACAACTTGAACTCAAGACTTTTTACTCTAATATCATATTAAATATTGTAGAACCACTGTCAAATTCTTTATAAATTTAAATTGTTAGATAATTGAATGATTTAAAATTTATATATTTTATCATAATCCACTCACAACCGGCACTATATAGAAAAAAAAATCTGGTAGCTCTGGCATTGTACCAGGTAATAGTCTTTTTGATGGTGCGGTTCAAGGATGAACAACATCTTAATGTGAATCAACAAGTCAAGAACACATCCATCTTCCACATTCTCATCCTTTGTCAAGATTTACGGTTTATCTATTCAAGGAAGCTCGAAGAGATCAATGTCTTGAAGGGGACGGTCACACACAACAAATGGCTTCGGGCGGTTTCTGGAGGAATAGTCCTCGCTCAGGTGGCGATGATGGAACTCTCGGCGAGGTTTCTAGGTACAGAGAGATTGGATTGGAATCAATGGGGGGTGTGCATTGCAGTGGCAGCCGTCTCATGACCTCTTTGTTGGTTGTTTAAGTGGTCTTTTCCTGTGATGACGGTATTGTACTGACTAGCTTTGGAGTCAAGTGCAACAAAGAGCACCTGGTGTTTTCTTCTGGTTATAGATGCGTTCTTAAAAATGCAAATGCCCAACTGCAGTGCCCTCTGTGTTTTTACCCTCCCTTTGGGTGCAGATACTGCTGCGTTCAGATCTCAAACAATTGAAAATTTCATTGAATTCCGTATAGAATTGTGGGAAAAAAGTTAGAGGTAACGAAATGTTGTTAATAGCTACTCAATTAGAGCCCTTTTCAAATCATGGATCAATATCGCAACTTGGTTTCATTATAGCCGAAGCAAATTCTTAGGAAAAAATGTCTGAAAAATCCTCACCTATTATATTGGTATCAATTTAGTCTTAAACATTTTTAATGATGTTAATTGAGTCCCAAATATTTTGATCTAGAGCTAATTTAGTCATTTCCACTAATTTTTGCCGGAAATTGCCATTGTAGACTCCGAATGGCCTATATGGCACAACCGACACTGAAGTTGACATTTTTAAATAATATTTCAATAATTCTCGAGTTTTTTTCTCTTTTTTTCCTCCACTTTCCTCTGGTGGTCGGCAAGGACTAGCCTCGGGCGAGGGCAAACGTCCACAAGCCCACCCAGATCCGTACAGAGAATTTGAGTACTTTGACGTTAGGTTCATCGGACTTGGGCCGCTTGAGGGCGCTCTTGACAGCGGGAGGTGGAGGTGGAACAGGGGATGGGGCTGTATCTTTTTTGGGAGAAGAAGAAGAGGGAAACTGAAGAATGCCTCGTGCTCCTCCTTCTTGCTGTTCTTTTTCTCGAATTTGGGCTTCTCGTGGGTTCGAAGCAGGTGGCGGTAACCCTTGGAACGGATGTCCCCTCATTTCTCTGCTCTCTCTGCAGGAGTCTTGAGTGTGTTGCGATTCTCTCTCGTCTGAAGATTGGGCTGAGTGAGGGCGACCTCGCCAGGCGTCGCTTGAGTGAAGGCAACCTCACCGGGCATCCAGGCGACACCTGGTCTCATCAGAACTAGTGAGGTTCACTAACCCTTGGAGGGCATGGCTCTGTTGCTCACTAGAGGAAAGAGAAGGAAAAAAAGGAAGAAAAAAAATTCAAAAATTATTTAATATTATTTATAAATGTCCACGTGGATACTACCCCGATCACATAGTCCGGCTAGCATTCACGTCAACAATATTCAGCCAAAATAAGTCGTAATGACTGAATTGACTCTTTATTAAAAGGTTTAAAACTAAATTTGTATAATTAAAATACTATAAAGTTTTAGCATCAATGAGTGATAATAGTAACCTACCAAGCATAATTAAAGGTTAATATTATAAAATAAAATAAAAACTTCAAATTAATATACTTGTTACGTATTAACTTCAGGTAGCCAAATGTTTCAAAGAATACTTCCACAAACTCTCCTGATCATAAAATGGAGAGAAACAGAGCATGAATATCGTCAATGTGATCACTAGCACCTAAATCTATAATCCATGCATTCTTCGAAATTGAATTCATCAAACAATAAGATGTACTTGTGAAACTCCAGCCTTATCGGAGGCATCCAACCTTTTTAAAGCTCCCATCAGTTTCTGACACTGTTCATAGATAATCGATCTTTCTGTTGGCTAACCCGACACCTAAAAAACTTGTGAAGATTTCCCTTTTTCTTTTTTCTCCAAGTTTCCCATGTAATTTCCAACAATTGTCAATTGTATGGTGCGGGCGTTTATAATAGTCACAATATAATTTACCTCTTCCTTTTTTACCATTGTTTTTTTGCAGTTGAAGGAAATCTGTTGCCAGGCTGAAAAACTTGGGCCGAAGTGGGCCCATATGACCCTTCTAATCCAGCGGGCTGAAATCCGCTCGCGGGCCACTGACTCCACGTGGCCCATCTACTCCCGCGAAGCTGCTCCGTGGGCCGTCTGAGAAGGGCCCCGTCGAAAAAATATGGGAGCCGTCCGATTGTTCGGCAAAATCGAAGCCGTCCATTTGCTCGCCGAAATTAGGGTTAGGGTTTTCAACCCCGCATTCGTCCCCTTTCGTCCTCCAACTCCTGGGTTCCTCTATGGAAGAAAGGAGAAATACGAGAAAGATTGTATTCTCACTATTGAATGTAATCTGTGCACAGTACATTGTATTTAATTACAAGAAAGAGTTTAATAAAAGGAAAATAAATATTCCCCTATCTTTCTAGACCTAAGATAGACAATATTACGTATCAATTTACAATTTGATATGATTCAGTAAATCATATCTTCCAACAGAATAGGACCAGAGTCTGAAGGCACTCTCCCCGAACGAGATGGAAATCACGCAAAAGAAGCGGAAAACCATGACGAAGGAGATGCCTGACAGACCATCCAGAAAGTTCCTCCACAATCGGGCTTTTCTCCCATCCGCGATCTTACGGGGAAAAGGGATGGGCTTTCTTGCCGTGGTCCCTGCGTGTCCTCTTCAACCCCACCCATCCGCTCCCTCATATCTTGGAACCTCCTCTCCCCTGGCCCCCATAACGCGTCAGCTCCCACTCGTGACATATTGGCATGCGTCAGCTCCCACTCGTGACATATTGACATGCGTCACCGGTTCACAGCCTGGTCACAGCTAGCACGCACACATGTTCGCGTCGCCATCGCCCTCGGGCGTCCGCCAGAGCGTCGTCAAGTAGAAAAAGAGCACGACCATATCTTCATTTTTCTATTATTATTATTTTTTAACTCTGTTTTTTAACTCTATTTTTTAACTCTGTTTATTCTTTTAATTTAATTTAAATCATATTTGAATTGAAATAATGTGTTCTCACCTTATCTTTTATGTTTTAGTCTGTTTAATGGCTAATGGCAAATCATATTTAATTTAACTCTGTTTATGAATTGAAATGATGTGTTCTCTTTTTTTTTTTTTTAACTCTGTTTATTCTTTTAATTTAATTTAAATCATATTTGAATTTTAGGATTTTCAATGCGCTTATTATAATTTTTTTTTTGATGGGTTTGGAGTGCGACTTTTTGCAAAAGAGTTTATCTATCCACTTACTTATTGTAATAGCAATGCACGTTTTCACGATGCATGATAATCCATATTTGATCTCAAATTCACGTACATGACAATCTATATCATTGGCCAATATTCTCTCGATGCACAATAACCTACCAATTATTAATTCGACCCCACCTGAATTGTCACATGGCAATATATTTGTTTGTTAACCATCTTAACTCTCTCAATATGTTCACCATCACCATTCGATGATGATGTGTGAACTTTTGGATGATCCATTTTGCTATGGACGGCTTTGAGAGCTTGAATGCTACCTAAATGTACATAATTCATCCTCCAACTTCATCCATCCTACAATAGGTCATTTGCCATTAGGCATTCGAGTTCGCTATATTTGCCTCTTCCTCGTTTGACATGCTCTCTATTTAATCCTGGTCCTCGGTTCTGCTCGTGCGCAATACTAACCGTTGCTCACCGCAAGTTATCACATGCAAACCTCTTGAGATAAGGCCCCTCTATCACACCATTGTCAATAAAATCATACAAAAAGTCTGAAACTTATTTTACGGTAGTTAATTCAATCTCAAATTGATCGGAAATTGTTGACATTAGTATAACACTGTTAAAATCATAACGTCATTAGTCAAGGATAACATAATTATTTTGTCTATACTAGAACCAGTACACTGTAGTTAAATAATTATATCCTCTACTGGACATTAGTATAACACTGTTAAATAATTATATTGGCTATTTCATTGCACGAAAATCCAAACAAAACAATTTTGCCATTGTTCCGTTATAGCCGCAAGAGCTCCTGCTTTAACCGATACTTTAATTAAACGAGCGGTAAGAATTGATATCAACACAGCCGGTTTCAATGCGATGAAACAAATATTTCGCTCACTCTTAACTTGTAACATTATAGGGATGTGCTTTCCTCCATCCTAGATTGGAAAGAAAAGAGTATTTGTTAATTTAATAATTAATACCACGAAAAATCTCAAATCAGTACATGCATGACAAATTTACTCTTCGTTAATTTCCATCAAATTTTATCATTAAATTACTGAGCTGGAGGACACGTGGTAATTGATATGACAAGTCCACATGAAAATCCAAATGGTTAATATCATGAAATTCCTCAAAATAATATACTTGTGACAAATTTACCCTATAGTATTTTTTGGATCGCCAAAAATCTCAAATTGGTTCATGCATGAAGTAATTACCCTTCATTAGTTTTCGTCAAATTTTACCATAAAATTGTTAAATTAGATGATGCATAACAATAATTCAGTTGATGTGGCAGGTCCATGTGAAAATTCATAACATTCACTCTCTATTTTTTCGATTAGCCCTAACTTGAAACAATTAGGGCTCATCCTCTTTCTCTCCCTCATAGCACAAAAAAACCCTAGATCATGTTCCTCTTCATTTAATCCTTCATTGTTGGCTTTGGCTAAGGTTGTAGAAATTGCGAACACCATTTAGCAAAAATTCTTTAGTGGCACCTTTAGTAAGGATCTTTGTTGTTCTTTACCTTAAGATGTTGCCTATGATGAATGGTCACACTGATTTTACTTTAATAACATTGTCTTTTTATTCAGGGTAAAAAGTTGTAGTGAATTAGAAAGAAAAAAATCCAGGTGTATAGAGGCAATGTTAGAAAAATCTGGAAAATGAACTTGATTGCACACAACTCAACCCAATTACTTTGTTCATCGACCTAGATTTATCAAGCAAAGTTGACACATCAAATGCTCAACACCCTATTTTGAATGGGGTTCAGGATTCTAACAATTAGTGCGTACCCCACATGAAAAAAACACTGTTTTTGCTTACCTTGAGGAAGGAGTGTTAATAGAAAATCAGTAAAAATCGCAAGGGCTCAATCCATCATTATAGTAAAAATCTCAAGGGCTTAATTCATCATTTTGATCGGGCCATATAATGGCACTTGATCCAGCCATTTTATCAAGAGTACAATTAGAGTTACTAAAACTATTAGTAAAGAGTTCTTACTAAATGGGGTTCACAATTTCCACGACCTTAGCCAAAGATGACAATAAAGGAGTCGATGAATAGGAAGATGATCTAGGGGTTTTATTCGATTATTAGTGAATTATTTGCTACCAACTCTCGTCGTGGAACAGCTACAGACACTCAAATTGAACCATGTTTCTCATTTTTTTTTTCTAATAATTTCGCGTCGATTTACTTATAAGATCCTATCAATTTCTATTAGAGATGAACATGGTTTTAGGGTAGAGCTTGGAATTGAAGAACTAGACCAATGGAAATCTATCAAGTTCTAGGTTCCAAGATATGCATAGTAGGTTTCAAGTTTCGAAAATTGAGGAACTTGTTTCGATGGGTAAATTTCATGTTCTAGGCAAGTGGAAAACCTGTTTTTGTGTTTTTCTTGGTCTATAATTTCGTGTAATCATGCGTGGAATATCCGATGATTAGTATATAATAGAACCACTAATCTAAACTTTCATTTTATGACTAAGACTTTTACTTTGTTAATGTTTTTTAAATTCTTTATGTATCTAAATATAAATTGTGGTAAGTATATTGTAGTAATAAGTAATAGTCATCAAAGTTGATGATTCACTATAATTGTTCAATTAATAATATAGATAGAACTAAGAACCAACTTTAGAATCTATGAATTCACATTCCAAAATATGAGAAATCATTCCAACGAGTAAGTTCTATATGGAACCTATATGAAATTTGGAATTGCTTAATCATTAATTTTTGCGTTAGTTTTACTAATGGTATTTTCAACTAAACCTTTGATTGATGCATTGTGCCGACATCACCCCGGTGAATAAATTTAAAAACGAATAATCAATCTACCGATTAGACAGATGGATAGACGGGGCCAACCGTGTCATTTCGGAACGGGCGGGCCTATCAAGTATAAACACGACTTGGGGTCTCTGAGTGATGACGTCACTTCCGTACACGTCCGCGGCGACCACCGCCCACCAACGAGTCTATCGGAGAAAATATCTATCACGTCTGCATGTCTTTTCAGCCTTTTTGTTCAGCTGGAAACCCGATTGCGGCTTCGCATGCAGATAAAGATAAAGATAAAGGTACGATCCAAGCAGCGTAAGCATTATGTATATAAACCCATGCAATCCATGGGCGTCTCCTCGAACACCATCCCACAAAATTCGAAGAATCGCTCCTTTTCCGTTGCTAATCACGACACAATCTTCCCAGTTTGCGGGCCTATCTCGGTCATCGGAGGATCCCAAGCCTGTGCATCTCTTCCCGGCGATGACGAGCATTCTCCGTGGTGGCAGCTCCATCCCCCATTATGAGGTCTCTCTCCCCTTGCTCACTATGTACAAGTTTGCCCAGCGATGGCGTTTGGCCTTCGCAGCCATCTATTGCTCCCGAGCCCTCCTCGCTGCCTCTATTGATCAGTCACAGCTCGGAACGCTCACTCCTTCCTGCACTTCGATTTCGATCCCCGATGAGGCTCTGAGAGCTCGCTCTGATCAACCCAGCTCCTTCGAGATTGATCAGCCACAACTCGAAGCACTCGCTCCTTCCTGCACTTCGATTTCGATCCCCGATGAGGCTCCGAGAGCTCGCTCTGATCAACCCAACTCCGCCGAGATTGATCAGTCACAGCTCGAAGTGCTCGCTTCTTCCTGCACTTTGATTTCAATCCCCGATGAGGCTCGGACTGCTCACTCTGATCAACCCAGCTCTTTCCAGATTGATCAGTCACAGCTCACCAGGCTGGTCAATGACAAGAACCTCAACTGCCTCAGAGAATTCGGCGGCATCAACAGAGTCGCCTCCGCCCTTGAAACTGATGTCTCTGATGGAATTAGCGGTGAACAGGATGACATCACTCGCAGGCAAAACACATTTGGCGTCAACAAATTCAAGCGACCCACCGAGGGTTTCTTCCACTTTTTGCTCGAGGCTTTTAAGGACCTCACGCACCTGATTCTTCTTGTTTGCGCTGGGCTTTCGCCCGGGCTTGCGATCAAGGAGAAGGGGGTCAAGGAAGGCTGTTACAACGGCGGGAGCCCATTCTTCGCAGTTTTCCTTGTGATCATGGTGTCCGCTGTGAGCAAATACCACCAGAACCGGCAGTTCCATAAATTGCATGGGGCTAGCGGTAATATTCTCATCCATGTGATAAGAAAGGGTCGGCAGCAGCAAGTGTCCAGATCCAAGATAGTCGTCGGAGATGTCATTTGTCTGAAGATCGGCGATCAAGTCCCGGCAGACGGTCTGTTCATAGGCGGCCATTCCTTGCAGGTACGGATGAGATTGTACCAGTTTGATCGCATTAGATTCACGTAATAACTTATGCTAATTTCCTCCAGAAATATATAGTATTAGTATTACCAAGTTCGAGCCCAGGCTGGTTGATTAATTAGTTAAGTAATTAGTCCAACGAAATGTAAAAGTGTACGATATTCTGTTTGATACTGCACAGTGTGTCATAATCACAATCACAATCATAATTCTATGACAAAAAGGAAAAGTGAGGGTTTTAATTCGTAATTCTAGTCGTAGGAGAACAAACTTTGTTAAAAAATTTACTGGAAAAAAGTATATTTGAACATGATCCAACTCTTCTCGTGTCAATATTTATTCAGGTTTCATTTTCTTTGTTTCAACTTGAGACTGGAATGCATCCACTCGTCTGATCCTAGCGTCACTAAATCATGTGCGACGTTTGTATTGTCAATTTAGGTTGACGAATCAATCATGACCGGGAAGAGTGATCCCATAGAAGTGGACAGCATTCAGAATCCATTCTTGTTCTCTCGAACAAAGGTCGCTCATGGGGATGCTCGGATGCTGGTCACATCGGTCGGGATGAACACAATGTGGGGCGAGATGATGAGTTCAATCAACCGCAGCAGCAGTGAGCAGACCCCTTTACGGGCTCAGCTCAACAAGCTCACCTCGTCGATTAGCAAAGTCGGCTTGGCAGTCAATTTTCTGGTTCTTGTGGACCTGTTAATTCGCAAATTCACGGGAACAAAACAGGATGAGAACAGGAAACGGGAATTCGTTCCAGGCCAAAAAATGGGTGACAATATCATAAACTCCATGGGGAACATCATAGAAACCACAGTGACAATCGTGGGGGTCGCAATTCCTGAAGGCTTGCCACTTGCGGTAACTCTCACTCTTGCTTATTCGATGAAGAGGATGATAGCAGATCAGGCTCTGGTGAGGAAGCTTTTAGCCTGCGAGATGATGGGGTCGGCCACCACCATTTGCACCAACAAGACTGGCACCCTGACAATAAAACAGATGAAGGTGACGAAATTCTGGGTCGGCCAAGACTCCGTGGCAGAAAACGCATACTACTCTGCCTCCAAGTATGTCCTAGATCTTATTCAGGATGGGGTTGCTTTGAACACCACAGGCAGTGTCTACAAGCCATCTTCAGGATCAGAGTACAATTTCTCCGGTAGTCCCACCGAGAAAGCAATTCTTTCCTGGTCGGTTTCGGAGTTGAGCATGGACATGGAGGAGATAAAGAAGAACTGTGAAGTCATCCAAGTCGAAGCCTTCAACTCGCAGAAGAAGAAAAGCGGTGTCCTAATAAAGAAGAGCACAGACGACACAGTCCATGTGCACTGGAAAGGAGCGGCAGAGATAGTCCTGGCGATGTGCTCGAGCTTTACAACGGGTCAGGGATAAAGAAAGATTTGGACAAAGATGAAAGGAAGAAATTCGAGCAGATCATACAGGGGATGGCAGCGAGCAGCCTCAGGTGCATCGCTTTTGCTCATAAACAAGTCTCCGAGGAAGCGACCAAAGAAAGAGAAGATGGGAAGAAGATCCAAGAGGACAGCCTGACATTGCTAGGACTTATTGGTATTAAGGACCCGTGTCGTCCCGATGTGAAGAGTGCAATCCAAGCTTGTCAGGACGCGGGAGTGAACATCAAGATGATAACAGGAGACAACATCTTCACTGCCAAGGCCATTGCCATGGAGTGCGGGATTCTCAAGCCTGAGGATGACAACGAGGCTATCATTGAAGGAGCTGAGTTCCGCAGCTACACACCTGAGGAGAGGCTCTCGAGAGTTGAGAAAATCCAAGTCATGGCGAGATCTTCACCTTTTGACAAGTTCCTCATGGTTCAATGCCTGAAGCAGAAAGGCCATGTGGTCGCCGTCACTGGGGATGGCACGAGCGATGCACTGGCCCTCAATGAAGCCAACATTGGGATCTCGATGGGCATCCAAGGCATCGAGTTCACTAAAGAGAGCTCGGACATCGTCATCCTCAACGACACCTTCGCCTCTGTGGAGACGTTGTTGCGGTGGGGTCGATGCGTCTATGATAACATCCAGAAGTTCATCCAGTTCCAGCTCACAGTGAATGTTGCCGCCCTTTTGATCAACTTCGTAGCTGTGGTCTCCTCCGGTGACGTCCCTTTGACTGCCATCCAGCTCATATGGCTGAACCTGATCGTGGACATACTTGGCGCCTTTGCCCTATCCACAGAGCGGCCCACCAGGGAGCTCATGGAAAAGCCCCCGTGAGCCTGACAGAGCCGCTCATAACAAACGTCATGTGGAGGAATCTCGGGGGACAAGCAATTTACCAAGTGGCCATTATCCTCGCTATACAATTCAAGGGCGAACCAATTTTCGACGTGGACGAGGCAGTGAAGCGGACGCTGATATTCAACGCGTTCGTGCTGTGCCAGGTCTTCAATATGTTCAACGTGAGGAAGCTTGAGAAGAAGAATGTGTTTGGCGACATACACAAGAACATTATGTTTATCGGGATCATCTTCGTGACGGTGGTCCTCCAAGTGGTGATGATCGAGTTCCTGAAGTGGTTCACCGGCACGGAGCGGTTGAGCTGGGAACAATGGGGCGAATGTGTTGGGATCGCGGCTGTGTCTTGGCCTATTGGTTGGGTCGTCAAGTGCATCCCGGTCCTCGATACACCAATCTTCCACTACTTGGGATCGAAAAGCAAGAAGCTTGCGAGGAAAATTGTGCGCAGAGAATACTTTATTGGGTTTAGGAACTGTAATCGGGTTTAACTCGATACTTCTCATGTGTAGGTATATTAAATTTGATACGGTGTATTTTTTTTTTCTTCTACCTAAAAAATAAGGAATGTGCAATCGGTCGATGTAAATTTTCCAGTTCAAAGAGAGCACTCATTGAAACAGCAATACCAGCATCGTGTTTCCTGTAGCATTAATGGGTAAGAGAGAAAACTAAATGGCATCATGGGACATAACAACAACAAAATTTTCTGGTCCACACTTTTTATGTCGTCATGGACAACCATCTCTTCATAATTTTTTTTTTGGATAATGACATAAATAGTCCCTAAACTTTGGCCTCACGTGTAATGTAGTCCATAAAATTTTAATTTGTTCAATATAGTTCATAAAATTTATCCCAATGTGTAATGCGCTCTCTAAACTTTTAATACATGTTTAATTTGATCTCTAAATTATATGAAATGTTTCAATGTTGAAAAGGGAATTGTGTATATGCAAAATGAGGAAAAAAAAATTGTAACAAGTTGAATAGGGTATTATTGCTCCTTCGAGAAGAGCAAGTGCACTTTTAGTAAAATAGGATTTGGTAAAAGAAATAATTAAATTAATTAGAGTAAAGTCAAAAAGACACTCGCGCTTTCTCATTTATCAATGCGTGTTATGTGGGTGGAAGGAAACATCCAAGAAAGTGTGGGCAGACATGGCTTAAACACGGAGCAAGATTAGGACAGATGAATCAACCATGCAGTTCCTTTATGCAAAATAAATAAATTAAAAATTATTGTTAGGTGCAACAAGATCGTCAATCTATGATCCTTATATGATTTAGATGGCTTTTCTAGAAAGAGTATTTCTTCTTTTGACATCATGTTCTCATGAATTATAGTAATTTATATCATTAGTTGATATCCTCACAACGAATTGTAAGGTATGAGATGCAAATTCTAATTGCACCAATACTAATTTTGAGTTTTTTTTTTTTTTTTTGTATTTTTTTTTTTCATAGAGAGCAATGATTGAAATCTTCCAAGAAACAACACTCTCCAGCGCACAGCATTGGGTCTCATCCGCCCTGCATATCTTTGGACTGTTCGTTGACTCCTCGTCCCAACACCGTCAAATGAAGTCAATCGCGGGCGAAACTTCGTTTCGTGGAAACACGTTTTCTCACTGCGTCCCTCAGTTTCGCTGTAACCCTAGAATGAATTCACGAAATACAATCATGCAAAAACTGAGAACTCAGAGTCATGTATCTCGCGATCATCGAACAAAAACAAAGAAACTCGAAGAGAAAATTCAACCGAGAAGGAGAACGAGTGCACAAGAATTCCTATTACACTTTAAAGGCAAGGCCATGCCATTACCTTCCACAATTTCGGGAGTTTAACTAATTATGCAGATATCGAGTTTGAGGACGTGGCGCATTTGCATTGGTCCACAATCAGCCGTCGTTTGCATTGGGTCTTTTCTCTGCATGAGTCTTTCGGGTCTTCCTGTCTCGGAAACCCGTTGGCAGCTTCCGTGTCCTGCAATTACGCTGTAACCCTGCTCGCCGCTTTAGAACATCGCCCTCTGGTTCCCTTGAGCATGTATATAAACCCCATGTAATCGATAGGGCTATTGTCTCATGTGAAGCGGACAGGTAATTTTGAAATTGCCAAGTGTGTGGAGTAGTCAAAGTATGTAGAATTCCACTGAGATATTTTCCCGATCTTTGTGATCCCTCACAAAATGAGGATATCTACTGGTTGGCATTCATGTGATCTTGCAAGAAATTTGACAATTGAAATTGTGGATATCAAACGTTGTGCTGTTTCTGGCAGATTATCGTGTCATCCGGAGATGGACACAGTAAAGAGATGAGATCGTTCATGCAAGAAATGAACTTCAGGATTACGGACATAGTAACGAGGGCAAAGGTGCTAGTTATTGAAGTTGACAAATATATATCATTGTGAATGCTTGACCCATGGTATAGTTAACAGTTAACACGACAGATTTCCGTCATTCTGTGGAACGCTTGCCGTGCTCGTAATGCCCGTGGTTTCTTCAAAGATCACGGGCTTCAGAAGCACTGGTTTCGACCGGTCAAAAAGTGCCTTCCATGAAGAACTTATGGTGGAGCAGGATGTCGCTCGACGAGGAGCCATCTAAATGTCATGTAAAATTGCGTGGCCCAAACAGATGGTTCCGTCTCTTTCATCAAAATTACGAAGCTGTCGCCTAAGCATATCACCACTCGCTATTAACACCTTGTGAATAGGATAATTAAATTTGCTTTTTAAATACATTTTCAATATGCGCACGTTCAGATATTAAAAAAAAAAAAATCATTTCCATTTTTCGTTTTCAATAGAACGAGAGATTTAAGAAATTGCCCACGAACCAAAGGGCCCTTAATCAAATAATTTTTTACGAGGCATCGCTCGTTCGCTCCTTTTTTTAAGATTCTATCTCTTTTGAAGGAGAAAGTACTTTTGCCTAGCCAATCTGTTCTTTAACGCCTCTCTGCATTTCATTTTGTCTTTCACAGATTTAGCGAGGAAAGTTCCTGGCAAGTACGTGGAATTCGCGGAACCATGTGTCTACAGATTCGGCTAAACAGCACTCCCATTGCCCTATACTTTGCAGTAAGAATCGATACCTGCATAGCAAGTTTCAGCAGGAATTAGGTAGGATAAGTGCTCTGAAAGTCTTAAAACTTACCATAAATATACAATTGAGTATTAAAATTTTCAAAAAATATAATTAATTCTTTAAAATTATTAAATTAATCCGATTAAGTCCTTTTGTTAATTGCACTTTTTGAAAGGTATCAGACTCGAATGGACATTCTTAACAAGTTTTAGAACTTTGTTGTGCTTTTTTTGAAAATTTTACAATTTAATTGTACTTTTATAACAAATTTTGGGCACCTATCACATATAACAAATGCTCCCCTCGCTCTAAAACATGTGCATACCATAGGGCCGTGCATTACTCCATCTTGATTTGGCCCATTATAAGCATAGATATAGCCTATAAACGCACTTCGTGAGAAATAAATGCTATCCATGTTTATAATCATCATCTACCAATCAAGTGATTGAAGGAAAAGATGGGAGAAAATACGACACTACCACCGCGTGTTCGTGGCGGTGGGGGCTAAAAATTCTAGAGAATAGGATTCCTTTTCTTTTTCGAAAGAATGATAAAGATGATGTCGAGTATTAGATGCCGATGTGGGAGCAACATTTCAGGGAAACCCGTCGGCAGCTACCACCTCCCTCGTCCCTCGAAGACCAAAAAGCAAACGAGGTCGCCGCGTGCATATAAGTACATGAAATCCATGGTCATTGCATCCATCATCACTCCACGAAATTCGAACCTTACCCTTTTCGCGGCTAACGCAACACCAAACTTCAGAGTTTTTTCTCGTCTTTGCCATTTGCATTGTGCTACCACCCTGTCTCGTAATAGGATCGCGAGCCTGTGTCTCTTCCTAGCGATGACGAGCATTCTCAGCGGCGACTGCTACGCCCGCTACGAGGTCTCGATCGACTTGCCCGCTGTGCGCAAGTTCACCAAACAATGGCGTTTAGCATTCGCGACCATCTATTCCTCCCGAGCCATCAATACCTCTGCAAAGATAACCAAGAAATTCCCTAGAAAATCTCCTTCGTACACTTCGATTTCGATCTGTGATGAGGCTCAGAGTGCTTGTTCCGATCGACCCTGCTCCTTCAAGATTGATCAGTCACGGCTCACCAAGCTGGTCAAGGAAAAGGACCTCCGCCACCTCCATGAATTCGGTGGGGTCAAAAAAGTCACCTCAACCCTCGAAACTGATGTCTCGGCTGGTATCAGTGGTGACCCCGACGACGTCTCTCGCAGGCAAAATGCGTTTGGCGTCAACTCGTACAAGAAGCCGCCTGTCAAGGGCTTCTTCCACTTCATGTTCCAGGCTTTCAAGGACCTCACAATCATGATTCTTCTTGTCTGCGCTGGGCTTTCGCTCGGGTTCGGGATCAAGGAGAACGGGGTCAAGGAAGGCTGGTACGACGGTGGGAGCATATTCGTCGCGGTGTTCCTCGTGATCATGGTGTCGGCTGTGAGCAATTACCGGCAGAACCGGCAATTTGAAAAATTGTCTCAGGTCAGCAGTAATATTCTCATCGATGTGATAAGGAAGGGTCGGCGGCAGCAGGTTGCCATACTCGAGGTTGTTGTCGGAGACGTCATTTGTTTGAAGATTGGTGATCAAGTTCCAGCAGACGGGCTGTTCCTCGAGGGGCACTCCCTGCAGGTACGGACGGCAAGTTTTACTGGTTTGACCGCATTAGATACAGGGCAGTTCGTCATTTTCATAATCTTAGTTCTATGATAAAAAGGAAAAGTAATCGTTTTAAGTCATAGTTCTAGTTATAGTAGAACAAACTTAGTGAAAGAATTTTACTGCAAAAAGTATAGTCAAAATAAAATCAATTTCTTCTTGTGTTACTATTTAGGATGCGAATGGTAACGTTTACGTTTTTTTTGTTAGGGGAACAGAAATAAAAAAAAAGTGTTTCTGTTCCGGGGAACAATTTTTGAACAAAAGAACGTGTTTGGTAACGTTTGTTCCGGAAATAAAAAATGAATAGAAACACGTTTGGTAAATTTTATTCTTTTTTTGTTTCTTTTAATTTTTTAAACATTTTTATTTTATTTTTCATTTTTTTCCTTTCTTTTTATTTTTTCTTTTTTCGGCCTGTCACCGGCCTCCGGCGATCGGCCGACGGGGCCAGCAGCCTCGCCCAGCCACGGCGAGGCTCGCCAGCCCTCGGCGAGGCCGAGCCTCACCGTGGTTGGGCGAGGCTCGGCCTCACCCAGTCGGTGAGGCCGGCGTCGCCGGCCCCGGCAAGGCTCGGCCTCACCCGGATTTGGGCAAGTTCGAGCTCGCCCGGCCATGGCGAGGCTCGGCCTCACCGGGGCCAGCGACGCTCCGGCGAGGTCGCCGACCCTCGACGGCGTCGCCGGCCCTCGACGGTCGGTCGCCGGCCATGGCCAAGGCCGGCGACCGGCCAAAGAAAAAGAAGAAAAAAAAGAAGAAGAAAAGAAGAAGAAAAGAGAAGAGAGAGAAGAAATTTTTGTTCTTTTTGGCTTCAAAGAAGTGTTTCTTTCTCCAGAAACAACTTTTTTGTGTTTCTTTTTTTTGCTCCAATTTTGTTCCGGGAACAAAAAAACAAAAAAAGAACAAACGCAACCAAACGTGTTTGTTCTTTTTGTTCAGGAACAAAATCCGTACAAGTGTTTCTAGAAACGTTTCTTTGGAGTGTTTCCATACACGCCCTTAGTCAGATTTCAATTTCTTGATGGGAACGCATCCTATTGTGTCATCCTAGCGCCACTAAATCAAGAACAACTTTTGTATTTTTAATTTAGGTTGACGAATCGAGCATGACCGGGGAGAGCAATCACGTGGAAGTGAACAGCAATCAGAATCCATTCCTGTTCTCAGGAACAAAGGTAGCTGATGGCTATGCTCAGATGCTCGTTACATCGGTTGGTGTGAACACGGCATGGGCCGAGATGATGAGCTCCATCAGCCGTGACAACAACGAGCAAACGCCTTTACAGGCTCGGCTCAACAAGCTCACTTCGTTGATTGGCAAAGTAGGCTTGATAGTCGCATTCTTGGTTCTCATGGTCTTGATGATTCGCTATTTCACGGGAAACACAGCAAATGAGAACGGGAACCGGGAATTCGTTGCAGGCCAAACAATGGGTGACGATATCATAAACTCCGTGGTGGGCATCATTGCAGCTGCTGTGACAATCGTGGTGGTCGCGATTCCTGAAGGCTTGCCACTCGCGGTAACCCTCACACTTGCTTATTCAATGAAGAGGATGATGGTGGATCAGGCGATGGTGAGGAAGCTGTCGGCCTGCGAGACAATGGGGTCTGCCACCACTATTTGCACTGACAAGACCGGCACTCTGACAATGAACCAGATGAAGGTGACGAAATTCTGGGTCGGCAAAGACTCCATGGCAGAAAATGCATACTCCTCTGCCTCCAAGTGTGTCCTGGATTTTATTCAGGACGGGGTCGCTTTGAACACCACGGGCAGCATCTATAAGCCATCTTTGGGATTGGAGTACGAGTTCTCCGGCAGTCCCACTGAGAAAGCGATTCTTTCCTGGGCGGTTTCACAATTAAGCATGGACATGGAGGAGATAAAAAAGAGCTGTGAAGTCATCCAAGTTGAAGCCTTCAACTCGCAGAAGAAGAGAAGCGGTGTCCTAATGAAGAAGAGCACAGACAACACAGTCCACGTACATTGGAAGGGAGCGGCAGAGATGGTCTTGGCAATGTGCTCAAGCTTCTACGACGGGTCGGGGATAAAGAAAGATTTGGGCAAAGATGAAAGGAAGAAATTCGAGCAGATCATACAGGGGATGGCAGCGAGCAGCCTCAGGTGCATCGCTTTTGCTCATAAACAAGTCTCCGAGGAAGCAGCCAAAGAAAGAGAAGATGGAAAGAAGATCCAAGAGGACAGCCTGACATTGCTAGGACTTGTTGGCATTAAGGACCCATGCCGTCCTGGTGTGAGGAGCGCAGTCCAAGCTTGTCAGGACGCGGGAGTGAACATCAAGATGATAACAGGAGACAACATCTTCACGGCTAAGGCCATTGCCGCCGAGTGCGGGATTCTCAGGCCTGGGGACGAGACCTTCAATGGAGCCATCGTGGAAGGAGCTGAGTTCAGAAACTACACATCTGAGGAGAGGCTTCAAAGAGTCGAGAAAATCCGGGTCATGGCGAGATCCTCGCCTTTCGATAAGCTCCTCATGGTTCAATGCCTGAAGCAAAAAGGCCATGTGGTCGCTGTCACTGGGGATGGCACGAATGATGCACCCGCCCTCAAGGAAGCTGACATCGGGCTCTCGATGGGCATCCAAGGCACTGAGGTTGCCAAAGAGAGCTCAGACATTGTCATCCTCGACGACAACTTCACCTCTGTGGCAACAGTGCTGTGTTGGGGTCGATGCGTCTACACTAACATCCAGAAGTTCATCCAGTTTCAACTCACGGTGAATGTCGCAGCGCTCATCATCAACTTTGTGGCTGTGGTCTCCTCCGGTGACGTCCCCCTAACAGCAGTCCAGCTCTTATGGGTGAACCTAATCATGGACACACTTGGCGCCCTCGCTGGCCACTGAGCGGCCTACCAGGGAGCTCATGGAGAAGCCCCCGTGGGCCGGACGGAGCCACTCATAAGTAAAGTCATGTGGAGGAACCTTGTAGCACAAGCAACGTACCAAATGGCCGTCCTCCTCACTCTACAATTCAAGGGCGAGTTGATCCTTGGGGTCAATGAGGCGGTGAAGCGGACACTAATATTCAACGCGTTCGTACTGTGCCAAGTCTTCAATGAGTTCACCGCGAGGAAGCTCGAGAAGAAGAACGTGTTTGAGGGCATACACAAGAATAAGCTGTTCCTCGGGATCATCTTTATGACAATGGTCCTCCAAGTGGTAATGGTCGAGCTCCTGAAGCGGTTTGCTGACACAGAGCGGTTGAGCTGGGGCCAGTGGGGCGCGTGTATTGGGATCGCCGCCGCATCTTGGCCTATTGGTTGGGTCGTCAAGTGCATCCCAGTCCCTGATACACCAATCTTTAGCTACTTGGGATCCAAAAGCAAGAAGCTCGTGAGGAAAATCGTGCACAGAGAACAGTAGGAACACTAATTGGCCTAACTCAATGCTTTTCATAATACTATGTTGACTTCGTCCTTGATGCTGTGTGATTTTTTTCTTTGCCCAGAAAGTGAGGAATGTGTAATCAATGATGTTACATATTCGTTTGAAAGAAAGCATTAAGTGAGAAATAAGGAATGAATAATCAATCTACCTTTCGGCACAGGTCAAAAGATCGAGCTTGGCTTATCTGGGCTCAGTAAGTCGGCCCAGTTTTCTAAAAGGAATTGACTTGAATCAAATTAAAGCGCTTCAAACCAAAGCCCAAAACTTTCAGATTTTGTGCATTATTGTACTGTGCAAAAATATTTTGTTTTTATGCCATCCTAGGAAATAAGAGAATTGGCTTGAATTATAAGGACATCTGTCGGCTTGTTGCATCCTCGACCCCATCAGTGTCCGACCAAGCATGCAACCTCATAATGTGTATTGGTATGAATTACGGACATGGACTATGTCCAGACAAGGAAGAAACTCATTACGTGTATCGGTCACAATTTCTAATTAACTCAAATTTAGTCAGGCCTTATTCTCAGAATTTGGAACGTACACATAAAGAATTATGGGTGAGCCAAATGGTGCATATATTAGGCACCATGCCCTACCCTTAACATTGAGTAACCGACTGCAAAAGCATCCTAGGGCTTCCAACTGATATGTTAGATTGACCACTATCAAGTCTTTTTGCTTAGAACTAATGCATGGAGATACTTAATTTGGGAGGCAAATGGGATATGGAAAAACTTGAACTTAGGATCTTCCACTCTAATATTATGTTAAATATTGTGGGACTATTGCCAACGGTTTTTAAAGTTTAAGCTATTAGATAGCTTGATTTAAAATTTATCTATTCTATCATATCCACTCACAATCAACACTATGTGGAGAAAATCTGGTAGCTCAAGCATTGTACCAGGTAATAGTCTTTTTTCAGTCTTGTGCATATACTGCTACGATTAGATATCAAACAATTTAAACTATGACTTGAATTGAACTCCATATAGTATTGCCGTAAAATAGTTGAGGTAATGAATGTCGTCATAGCTACTCAATTAGAGCTCTTTTCAAATCATAGGATCAATATTACAACTTGGTTTCACTATAGCTAGAGCAAATTCTTAGGGAAAAGTGTTAGAAAAATCATAAACATATTACATTAGTACCAATTTTGTCCTAAACCTTTAAATGGTGCCAATTTATTGTCAAACCTTTTAAAGTAGAGCCAATTCAATCATTCAAACTAATTTTGACCATATATTATTGACATGAACCCGACTGGCCTATGTTACACGGCCGATGCTAACATGGGCATTTTAAATAATATTTTAATAATTTTCTAATTTTTTCCTTTCTTTTTTTCCTGTTTTTTTTTTTTTTTCACTTGTTTTCCTCCTTTTTCCTCTTGTGGCCGGCGAAGCCACTCTCGCCACATTTGGACAGAGAATTTGAATACCTAGAGGGTTAGGCTGATCGGACTTGGGGTGCTTAATGTTGAGGAAAATTCATTTATTAGTTTTGAAGATTGACAAAGCTTCCCTTAATCGTTTTTTGATTATGATGGTAAGATTTTCCAAGTGAAAATTCTAATGTGTATCATAGATGCTACTTGTCATACTCAAGGATGTTGTAAAGATCCTATCCTCTATATTCAATCTCAACGGAATAAGAATAGTGATCGGACCTTGTGTCACGCCCCAAACCCAGTGTGTGCCCATCTCTCTTTGGTTGATAATATTTTGCAACTTCCTAGGTGAGTCACCGACCTTTTTCATTTTATTGCACATGCGGAAGTAAAAGTAAATTCCCTGACAGTAATCATCTCGAGATAGAAAAGTAGAATAACAAATTCACAAACAAACATGTTTTTATAATCACATGGAGTCATATACAAGGTCTAAGACCAAAAGACTACAAAAAGCGGCTTTTCAAAAGAGAAGCGGTCCTAGCGACTTACACTTTAGATCACCTCCTCTCCACTCCCGGTCCTCCACTCGACGATCTTGAAAATTTATCCCACAACGAGGTGAGATATAAATCTCAGCAAGTCCATACTCTAAAACCCTGATTAGGAGGGAAATACGCTAAGAAGCGTTCTAACCATATAACCATACAATTAGAATAGATAACTTAAATTGCCTCAGTTCCTTTTTGCACGTTAGCACAGTTCATCTCACAATGCATATCACAAATGCATACAATAATTGAAATGCCTTATTTTTTTTCAATCAACTATAGGGGGTCTCAGACCAAATTAATCACATGAGTCCGATTATAAGGTCAAACCATTATGACATGTCTCATATCATGCCACACAGTTTTGTCTCATAATCAGGCGTATCAAACTCAACCAATCATGCGTTTCAAATTGTTAATTAAGCCCCATAGTGGGCACCGGCCTACTCTCAAGTTTCGGCGGTCTATTGGCATAGCTAGGCATTGTCTTACCCCATTAAGCACGGTTACGTCTCTCAAAAACAACTTTCTCAAAAGAGTATAGTTCCAGCCTCTATTGCGAACCGAATTCCATATAGAGTAATGTCCATCCGACGAGTTCGGGGATGGGTTCTTGTAACCAATACACGACCAATCGGCTGGCCTAGGACACCGTGCATTGTACTCAAATGCCTCAATTAAAATAGTGATCTTGGCCTATTTTCTTCGTATTAAAAACACCCGGTGAAAATGGTTGTGTGTAGGTACACGCTTAGATTGGACCTGGAAAATTCATAACCCTCTTTTTAAAGTCCCACTGATTTATCTAGTATATAAAACTATTTTCGGTGTTTAAAATCCAACACCCAAGATTTTCTAGATAAATGTCAAAATTCACAAATTTTAGAATAATTGACCTAATTTCCAATCAAGCACTCAAATTTCACAATTTAACACTCGATTGCGAAATTAACTACACCATTGCAATCAACATGAAATTCTAGTCACCCAGCTACATCGCCCAATTTCCGGAAAAATATTTAATAATTAAATAATTTCTAAAATTACTTAAATAAATGTATTAAATACTAAAAATGCTAACTTAGAATTTAATCTAACCACCTATTGAGCTAAATAAATTATTCTAAGCATCCTAGCTATATAACAATACACTAATCTAAATAACTATAAATTTATAACCACCTAATTACTTAACCTAACTATCCTAATTTAACTAACTAAACTAATAATTGAACTAATTACACTTAAATAAATCTAAACACTCCTTAAACGTTATTAGTTTACTAAAAAGAGTTTAGTGCATAAACTCACTGGTTTATCGCGAAAACTGGTTCACCGTGACGACGGCACGACAGCGGCCGAAATCCAAATTTTCGACGACGTTAGCAGACTTGGACCGGGCCTAAACTTGGCCCAACAAATCTCAGCCCAATCTGAGATTTGCTTTTGAATTGAGCTGGGCCTGAAGCGGGCTTCAAATGGGCTGCTAAATTCTTGGCCTGGGCTTGACTGAAAATAGATTTTGCTGGCTTTGCTGAACTGGGCTTGCTGCAGCTGGGCTTCAATTGTGAGATGTTGGGCCAATGAACAATCATGTGGGCTGCTTGCTCACCGGCTGAACTGCCGAGCTGGGTTTGTGGATTTCAATTGGGCCGAATGGAGTTGCTTTGGTGAGAATGGGCTGGCGGCTGCTCGCGTGGGCTGAAGACGACGCGGGCAATGCTTCGGTCGGCTGTAGGGGCATGCGAAGCGGCAAAGATGACGTCGAAGAGAGGTCAACAACGGGGATTTCTGCTGGCTTTGCTGACTCAACGTGGCAGCGGCTGGGAAGAGGATTTGGTGAGGGTGGAAGACGCGTGGGCTGAGCTTGCTCAGTTAATGGGCCGCTGCAGAGAAACGAAGCAAGGAGAGAGAGCGACCGAGGGCTGGTTGTTGGACGCGTGGAGGCTTCGGTCAAACGAGGAAGAAGAGAAACTTGATTGTTGACCGGCGTGGGGGACAAAACGTGATGGAGAGGCAGGCAGCTGAGAAGACATGATGGAGCAATTTCGGTGGTGGATGGGCAGCTTCGCAGGGAAAATCAGGAAGAAAGAAAAGCAAAGCAGGAAATGGAGGCAGAAGGGGTAGAGAGAAAGGGCGATGTGCGAAGATGGAGAGGAACGTGCAATGGAAGTTTTTTTTTTTTTGGGGGGAGGGGGGGAGAAAGAATAGTCAAAGAAACTAATCCAATTGCATTAAAGCCTTGTCCCCTAAAGTTCTCATAATTATCCTCTTATGTCCCCCAATTAAATCTTGCAAATTATCCACCAAAATTTCAATTTGAAGCCAAAATTTGCTGCCCTAAGCTCCAGCTCCGAATTTCACTTAAATTGAACTCCAATTTCCTCTCTAATTATCCAACTCAAGGTCCAATTTCGTTGAAGAAAAATCCCAAACAATTTAATGAAAGTCCCCAACATTCAGAGGTTAGGCTCGGAAGTCCAAATTTCCTTTAATTTGGCCTATTCGAATTTCTGTTAATTTTCCAACGTCCGAATCGATTTTCCGTAAAAATTTCAAAATCTCCGAAAAATTTTCGGAGGATGAGTTGACGTTCCAAAAATAGATGATGACACCACAAAACTTACAATTTTTGAAATCGGGTTCAAATTCACGGTTAATTTTACTCCGACACGATTTTAGTGTAACCTAGTCTATAGGGTAACTTTTATGAATTTTTGGTGCAATTAACTTGTGATCGATTTATCTCGAGTCACAATGTACATCTCCTACACATTGGCGACTCTCAGTTGTCGTGAAAATCTTGAGATTTCAATTATTGACAGAAGGTACCCAAAATGACAGAAAATTAATTTAGTGTCGATCGATGAGAATTTTGCAATCAGGTGAAATCACCCATACTTTGATCACGTATCTCGTCAAATCGACCTATCTCTACGATCCCGATCGATTTTAACAATGCCATAATGACCCTTGCTTGATTGACACCGATGGAAGGGGGCCGATTCTGGTCAAATTCTGAAATTCATTACATTTAAATTCCTTAATTGCTTCCCCTAAAAGTCCAATTATCTCGTGAGTGATCAACTTAGAGAATAGCACTATCGGCGTGAAACGAAAAGCCCAATTTATTTAATCGAAAATAAATTATGAAAATTCAGGCCGTCACACCTTGTGCTAACGGCTAGAAGATTGGTGTGGATTTCCTACCAAATATACCTTGATTGTTCGAAAGGAATTTATCTAAATCAATCTCACTGCACATGGAATGCTCAATCTACCAACGAAACAATTATAGTGAAGACAGAAAGTTCAACATAGGAAAGACCCAACTGATGGAAACCCAATCTACTGTATCAGCAACAAATCTTATGAGAGCTTCTCTCTCGGCAGTCAAGAAGCGATCACATCTTCCTAAAGTTTCAAGTCCAACAATGATTGGATAAATGATCCTCAAAGAAGGTCCAACGGTCGGCTTGGACATTGAGGAGTATAAAAGGGAGTTGTACTACTAAAGGATATAAGAGGAAATAAAGAAGTTATGAATTCCAAAGTTCACAAAAGTATCATCCCAAATACTTTCATTTTACTTGAGCTAAATATCATAATTTGTTAGCTTTACCAAAAAAAAAAATATCATAATTTGTTAGAGGTCGTAAGTGTGAGATTAGCGAGATCTTTCACACAAGCTTGAGTAGCACTTACTCGGTCCTTGTAACCTCTTATTGATTCTTACTGGTAGGATCTAGTCAATAGGTTGTCATCGCAGGAGAATGGATGTAGGCTTGTCAAGACCAAATCACTATAATTCTACCGTGTGCAAATTTCTCTATCCCTTAACTCTTGTTTATATTTTCGTGGAAGTTTATCGCACACTAGTAAGATCTAAACACTTCATAGCTCGTCAAACATTGCCCTATTGCAATATCGTTTTAACTTGTGTAAATTTTTGTCACCTTCACTCCTCTCTAGGTGATTATTCTAGCCCTAACACTTGAGACTTGAGAGTAGGAGGTGGAGGTGGAACAAGGGATAAGGCTAGTGTCTTTTTGCGAGAAGAAGAAGAGGGAATCTGAAGAATGCCTCGTGCTCCTCTTTCTTGCTATTCTTTTTCTTGGGTTTGGAATCCTTGTGGGTTCGAAGAACGTGGTGCTAACCCTACGAACATCTTTCCACCACTTTCTTGCTCTCTCTGCAGGAGTCTTGAGCATGCTGTGATTCTCTGTCCTCTAAATCATCATTTATTCAACACAAGATTGAGCTGAGTGAGGGCCGCCTCACTAGGTGTCGCTTGAGCGAGGCCAACCCTTGCCCAAGCGGCATCTGGTCTTGCTAAATCTGGTGAGGGCCACTCTCGCTTAGACAAGGCTAACCATTGCCAAACATTGTCATGTTAGCCACCGAAGGAAAGAGGAGAAAAAAATAAGGAAAAGAATTAAAAAATTATTAAAATATTATGTAAAAATGTCCACATTAATGACGGCCGTACCTTTCATGTCAACAATATACAGTTAAAATTAATCGGAATGACTGGATTGACTACATATAAAAAATTTTAGTGCTAAACCGGTATAACTAAAATGCTTAAAACTAAATTGACATCATTATAATATATATAGGGTTTTCTGACACTTTTCCTTAAATTTTTATGGTAAAAAGTTTTGGTTTCAGTGATCGGCAGTAGCAACCTAACAAGCATAACTAAGGGTCAATATAATGAAATGTGACATATTGACCTGGGTTGTACCGAAGAATCAAGCGTGATGGAACATAGAGAAACAAAGCATGAAATAGGACTAGAGTCCGAGAGCACTTTCCCCGAAGGAGATTGAATCATGCAAAAGAAGTGGAAAACCATAACGAAGAAGACGTGGGACTGACCATCCAGAAAGTTTCATCCCCAAATCTGGCTTTTTCTCTCCTTCGCGATCTTACCGGGAAAAAAGATTGCCTTATTCCTATGGTCTCTACGTGTGCTCTTCGACCCGCCCGTCCGCTCCCTCATATCTTGGAACCTCCCCTCCTCTCTCCCCAAAGCGCGTGAGTTTTCCCGAAACTTTCCGGACCGGAATCGCTGGCTCACAGCCTGGCCACAGCTAGCACGCACGCACCTTCGTGTCGCCATCGCCTCGGGCGTCCGCCTGAGTCAGACAGAAAAAGAGCATGACCATCTCTCCATTTTGTTGTTGTTGTTGTTGTTTTTTTAAAAAAAAATAATAAATATTATTATTATTATTATTATTATTATTATTATTATTATTATTATTAATTTTTTTTTTTAGTCTTTTATTCTAATTTAAATCATATTTGGATCGAAATGACATTGTTCTAGTCTTATCATTCATATTTTAGTCATGTCAGAGGCATGTAAAAAATTTGAGTACATCAATTTAACAAATTTTGGGACTTAATTATACTTTTTATAAGTTCTAGGATGTTTAGTGCACTTGTCTTCTCTTTTCTTTTTTTTCTTCTCTTTCGCTTCATGGGTTTGGAGCGTGGCTTTTTATAGAAGAATTTATCTGTCCCCTAATTCGCTGTAGTGGTTTTAATGTCACTACATCATTACGATGCGTGATTGCTTCGTCCATTGACCTAGACTTATCAGGAAAAGTTGACATGTCAAATGCTCAATACACTCCTTTGAACAGGGTTCGGAATTCTAATAATTACTGTGTACCACATGTGAAACGACACTGTTTTTGCTTACCTTGAGGAGGGAGTATCGATAGAAGGTCAAATAAAAATTGCAACGGCTTGATTTATCGTTAATGTTCTTACATGAGATTTGATCAAGCCATATCATGGCACTTGATCGAGCCATTTTATCAAGAGTACTACTATATTTACTAAAAGTATTATCAAAGAGTTCTTGCTAAATGTGTTTGCAATTTCCACGGCCTTAGCCAAAGATGACAGTAAAGGAGTCTATGAATGTGTGTGTGTGTGTGTGTGTGTGTGTGTGTGTGTGTGTGTGTGAGAGAGAGAGAGAGAGAGAGAGAGAGAGAGCCCTATTTGTTTTTAAATTAAGGCTAATTGAAGAAATAAAGAAAGAGTGTTATGAATTTTCACGTGAACTTGCCACATTATGGTAAATTTGTCATGAATATACCAATTTGGCATTTCAGTGACTCAAAAATTAGTTTAAGGTAAATTTGTCATTGGTATACCACTTTGGAGTTTTTCGTAGTATTTACCCTTAAATTAATATCTCCAATTTGAGTAGTTTATGAGACCCGACTTGATTGGAGAATATATATTGATCCTAATTGCAATAGTAATTAGGCTTAGATTTTCTTGGGTGGTTATTATGTGATATATAATATTTCTTCAATCGGCAATGGTCAACTCATGCATGTCCAAGAAGACCAGCAATTGAACTCTACAGAGTCTTACATTCACTGGAGTTGTTTATTTATTTACACTGTGGGCTTGAGTCTAATTTAAGCACAGGAAACACTTGAGTAAGTGAGTGACCATAATTCCCATTCTCCCATTATTTGTAAATTATTTGTTGCCAACTCTCATCATAGAACAAATGCCGACACTTGGATCGAACCATATAAAAATCTCCAGTGTTCTCAATTGTTTCTCGTTTATTATTTCTGATTTCATGTCGATTTAATTTTAAGATCTCGTCAAATTCTATTAGAGGGGAGCATGGTTCCAAAGTAAAATTTGGAATCAAAGAACAAGACAAGTGGAAACATGTCCAATTCCAAATTTCAAGGAATGTAGGGTAGGTTTTAACTTTCAAAAATTAGGAAACTTGTTTCAACAAGTATATTCTAGGTTCTAAGTAAGTGAAACTTGAAAGTTAGAACCTGGAACTTTTTTTTTTTTTTTATGTTTTTCTTGGTCTATGTTTTAGTGCAATCCTGTGGTACTCCATGGCATCTGATCTAAGTTTCCTTTTTATAACTAAAACTTTTACTTTATTCGTGTGTTTAAATATAAGTATACAAATCTAAAAAGTGTTTAGTGTAAGGTGAAGATGCAACCAAAACTCCTAAAAAAGTGATTTCTAACATGATAACCGACATAGATAAAGCTTGTAAAGAGGTGGAGCCTATAAAATCAACAATTATTGTAACCGTTGAGGTTGACAATGTGTATGTTCAATCTTCTAACAGCTATAGGTGCAAAGTTTTGCTTTATTTGTAATTGAGTAGGTTGTGTGGAAAAATTGTTTTGGAGTAATAAAAGTGCATGCATAGTTGGTGTTCAAACGAGATCCATGGTTCTGGTGAAGTTCAAGTGATGCTTAGGCTCAAAAGATGTCTTTGGCGGTTTAAGCCCATGAGGGGCTATGGCAAATTAGCAATGAAGTTTGGATTCCAATGAAATGATTGTAACTTGGCTCAAATGTCCTGCTAAAGTGGAGATTATTAAAAATATGCCTCAAGTTTAAATCCAAAAATGGAACTTTTGTAATTTGAATAATTTCCCAATTTGAGTCGGTTCCCTATTTTAGTTGTTTCCTCGTATGATAAGGTTTTCTAAAATGTGTTTTCTATTTTGGATCTAACTCTTGTCTATATTTAAGAAGGGTTTTCTTTGTGAAGAGTACCGAAAGGAGCTTGTGTTCATGAATTACATCCCAAAGTGTTTGAAGCCATGAAAAATATTGTGGTAAGACTTTGTGTAATTCCTTTATGAGATTGAGATATTATTTAGTAAAGAATTGTGACTTATGAAAGTTAAATATTGTGTAAGTGATTGGGTATAATTGAGAGCGGTGAAACACTAAGGCTACATTTGACGGTTATGATAAAATTTATCATATCCTGTGTTTGGCACATATTCAAAATAGGATAAAGTAGAATATGAAAGAAATATATGGTAAATAAAATTATCCCATGGAAAAGGTGCGATAAAGACGAATAAGATTTCGATATCCATAATAAAAAAAGTTATTTTTCTCAAATAACAAATTTATTGAATTAAAAAAATTGAAATTATATTTCAATATAAATAATATTTGATTTCTAATACAGGATATTAAAAATAACAATTTAGTCATTTAATTTAATCTTATTTTTATTTATATATTCGAATTTAATTATTTCTTATAATATAAATTTAAAAGAAAAAATATATCTTTATTACATATTTAAGGTGTTTTATTGTTTAGGTATATTAGTATAGTTTTCTATCTAATAAAATTTTATTAGAGAATGATGGAAGGATAATAAAGAAATAAAAAAGAAATTAATTTCGAAAATAGAGGAAAATAAAATAAAGTAGACGAGTATTGTGACGTATTTTATCATCTCCATTTGTCAAATTTGTGATTCATTTATATTAATACACCATTCATACCAAACAATATTTATGATATGATATGATTATATCCGACTTTATTATTATAAGGGTTAATACCTTGAAAAACTTAAAACTGGTACACTTGTCACAAATTTACCCTAAATTATTTTTTTGACCATGAAAAACTCCAAACCGATATACCCGTGACAAATTTACCTCGACGATCGACTATAAAAAACCATAAACCTGGTACATTTATGACAAATTTACCCCAAACTAATTTATTCGACTGCAAAAAACCCCAAAACGATAAATTTGTGACAAATATACCCTATGCTAAATTGGATTAATACCACACAAAAATCACAAAAATTATAAACGGTGACAAACATAGCATAAAATCCTAAAGTGGTATACCAGTCAACTGTCACGTGTCATTTAACTTAATAATTTGAGAATAAAATTTAACGAAAACTAACATAGGGTAAATTTGTCACAAGTGTATTGGTTTTGGGTAAATTTGTCAAATGTATACCAATTTGGGGTTTGTGGTGATCAAAAAAATAGTTTGGGGTAAATTTGTCACAAGTGTACCAGTTTAGGATTTTTCAGGGTATTAACCCTTATTATAATCACCAAACGGTTGATAAGATATAACAAAATCATATGGATTTCATATCCTATCTTATCTAATCCAATTCTATCAAAATTCCAGACAATCAAATGTAACTTAAAAGTCTTTGAGTGACTCGAGTATGATTTATAGTGGAACTATGTACCATTTGTCAAATTTGTGGTTCATTTATATTAATACGCCATTCATACTAAACAATATTTATGATATGATATGACTATATCCGACTTTATTATTATAATCAACAAACAGTGGATAAGATATAACAAAATCGTCTGGATTTCATATTCTATCTTATCTAATCCAATTCTATTAGAATTCGGATAATCAAGTGTAACTTAAAAGTCTTTGAGTGACTTGAGTATGATTTATAGTGGAACTATGTATAGCCCTCCCATAGACATAGGTTACACCAATCAAATTATGTAAATTTGGCATTCGATTTATTTCCTTAAGCCAATGGTGATATACAGCTAATCGAACCTCTTTAAGACGATTAGTTCCTGTCAATGGTATTAAGCAGTTTCACGTACTTCGCCTCTTAAGATACAACACCTTAAACTTATTGACGTTAGCAGTATACAAATAGGACTCCGTCGAACAATTCTTAAAACTGGCACACTTAGAAAAACTTGAAAAGAGGAGATGTAGGTTTTTCGCTTCTTTTGGTTCCTTTAGGAATAAGAATTTCAAATCTATTTATAGAGTTTTGGAATTCATGTGCATAAGCGGTACATAAATCATGAATTAAATAGATATAAGAATCCAGAAAATACATGAATCATGAATTAAATAAATACGTGAATCCAAGAGATACACAAGCTCGAAAGATACGCTAGTTAATGAAATACATGAACCAAAACAGCATATATTTTCGTTGATCTATTAACTCACCATAAATACAGCAATGAGAACGCGGGATTGACATTAATACCACTGGAAAGAGCTAAGGGATGGATTGAATCATGCGTGAAAAGCCACACTCCAAACCCATCTGAGTAAAGAGATAACGGAAGAAGAAATACTCCTTCTAGAAGGTCGTCTGGATCAGATGAGGATCGAAGATTGAGGGTCCCGTTGCATCTAACAATAATTTATAATTTATTTATTTTGTATAAACGAGTGTTTAAACCATGTCTACCTACATTATTCTTGGATGTTTCCTTCCGCCCACATTTTTAGTATCGTTTCCCCTCTCATGCAGAAACATCGTATTGACGAATGAGAGAACGCGAGAGTGGAGAGACACATGCAGTACGATATTGCTCTCTTTCGTAGTAAATGCTTTTGTTTAGGAAGACTTTTTGCCCGAAGACTTTGTCGTCGTCTCTCCAACTGGACCGGCAGGACTAACTATTAAGGCTAAATGCATCACCAGCTCTTGAGTTTTCTTGGTCACGACGATTCGTTCATTTTTCTTTAATAAATAAGAATACTTTGTTTTTTTGGTGAAAATAAATAAGAATATGTGTCGCGACCTAATTTTTTCGGGTTCACCACCTAAAACTAGGTTAATGGACTACTAAGCTTTTAGATTTAGCTCAGGCTCTCCCAAGCCCATACCAATTCGCCACTTAAGATTCAAACATTTAACATGCAAGATATTATTAATTAGGAGTCGCCACTAATCAGTTTATGGTAGGTCGATTAGACACCTAAGTAAAATAAAGGGAGATTTATTTTACTCCTACTTGAACCGAGACTAAGACGGGACTTCTGTTACACTAGAATTTTTTTAACGCCCTTTCGGTACCATTTCTTCTTAATTTTTCAAAATGTTTTTGCAAGCAGCTGATTTATTTTAACCTAAGTTACTATCATGCAAATGTGGTGACCACACGGGTGCCATCCATTATTTAAAATATTCAAGTAAATAAATTGCGCCACATAAAGCAAGCACTCATTTTTTTTTTTTGATTTTCTTAAAAATTAGAATTCTTTTATAAAATGCATTTTAACACTAAATGACTTAATCTTATTAATGTGGAAATTCTAATTAAATGGGTCTATTATGCGAACTAGTTATTATGCACCTTATGACCTAACTTTACTAATAAATTCTAATTAAATGATCATATTATGCAACTAATTAACATGCACCTAAATTTTTGTATTTTTGTATTTTTTTTATTTGAAATTCAAAACTAATAAAAACCCTACTCGAGCTATGTAAAGTAATTTTCTAATCCATTTTTGGGATTAATTTGACTTAAACCCCATTCTGTCTTAGAAAACTATTTTTTTTATTTTTTTCAAAAAAAATGAGAATATGAAAATGTGCCAATTATATCTAAGACTCTAAAAAAAAGGCTATTTAAGTCTAATCCTAACTTATTTCTTTTAAAATATCTAAAAATGCAGTCCTAAAAATATTATCTAAAAATGCAATCCTAGAAATATAATCCTAAAAATTTGATTAATTAAACTACATGTCTATTATATTAAACCCTAATGTCCTATATGCTTATGCAATTTTTGAATATTTTGATTTTTTTGATTTTTTAGTTTCTTTTTAGTTTTTTTTTAGGTTGAATAATTATTAAATTAGGGTTAAATCTAAACAATTAATATAGCCACTAAATAAAGGATCAAAATAATTGAAAAAATAACCTCATGTCGTCTCACAGGTTAAATTAACAATTATTTTAACCCTAATCATCACAACAACTCAAAATAATTAAATAATCTAGTCCAAGCCTTACGGACCAAATTAAATAATTATTATGATTTAACAACTAAAATTTCACCAAGAAGCCCAAAATTAATGTAATTAAAAGAATGATCCGATGTCTCGGATCAAACTAATTATTACAAAAATCTTGGATAAAGCCTTAAGGATAATGTCTAAACAATACAAATAATTAACATACAATGCTACAATTCAAACAATTAAACTAAAAGAATGCTATCAAATAAAATAAACATAAAAATAAAGACAGTAAAATAAACTAAACTACAAAAAGGTAAAAGTAAAAAAACTACCTAAAGAGGGTAAACCAACGTCAACGAGGAAGCGGATCGCAGGCAAAGGCGATGCGGAAGCACGGCGTCAGCGAGGTCAGGAATGACGAGTAAGGTCCTGGTGGCCAGAGCAAGGGCTGAAACAGAGAAGGTAGCAGATGGCTCTGTTCGGGCGTGCAGCAGTGAGCAGAACAGCAAACTCAACAGCAGGGAGGTCACTCGGGCGTGCAGAACAGCTCGCTCAGGCGGAGGACTCGGGGCTGGCGCCTTGGAGCGGGCGAGAGCGTCGGGCACCGGGTCGAGCAGAGGTGACGCGGCGTCGGGGCAGAGCAGCGCGGGAGGTCTGGGCGCTGCAGAGGCGAGATCAGCAGAACGGCGGTGGCTTCGCGGGTCAGTGCGGAACGGCGAGCTGACGTTGGGTCGCTGATCGGAAGCGCTGCGAGTGTCGGATCTCGCGAGTCGCAGCGGAGGCAAACTCGACTCAGATTTGCCGGCGTCAGGTCACGGCTGGAGCAGGGGACGTCGAGCGCCGGGTCGCGAGGGATTTTGATCGGCGAGAGACGAGGTACGATCGGAGGGCAGCAACCTGCTGCGGTGGCGATGACGGCGAGGCAGATGGGTTGCGACCGGCTTCGGATCTGCCGGCGTCGGGGCAGAGCAGCGCGGGAGGTCTGGGCGCTGCAGAGGCGAGATCAGCAGAACGGCGGTGGCTTCGCGGGTCAGTGCGGACGGCTTCGGGGCGGCGAGCGATGCGGGTCGGCAGGACGTCGGGCGCCGGGCGGACGTGGAGGAAGCTCCGGAGAAGATGCGGTCGCTGGACGCTGGGACGTGCAGCGGCGGAGGCGGATGACCGGTCGAGCGGATGCGGACGGGGAAGCTCCGGAGAAGATGAACAGTAACTTTTTTCTCTTTTTTTTTTTTTTTTGACCTTTTCTCTCTCTCCAGTCACTCTCACGTCTTCTCCCTCTGCTTCTTGACTTTTCTGCAGGCTTTTCCTTCTCTTTCCCTCAAAAATCCGACTGACTCTCTTACTTTTCTGCTTTCCTCACATCATCTCTCTCTGTGTCTTCTCTTCTCTATACCTTTTTCTTTTGACTTTTCTCTTTCTTCAGTTTTTCCCTTCTTTTTTTTTCTTTTTCGACGAAGAGAAGCCCCCCCCTCTGGTTCCGAAAACTTGCCCTCTTTTATAGAGGAAAGACTCAAAATCGTTGAAGATTTCCCGATATCTACTCATCTTCTCAACAAAAAATGGCTCCAAAAAATCAAACGGTTAATTTTTTTTTAAATTTTGAAATGAGAATATATTTTTAACGACAAAGATTTTCAAAAACCGAATTTTATTTAATTTTTTTTTTAAATATTAGGTGTCAACAATATATCTGTTGATGTAGACTCTAAAGTCAGCTTCTGACGGACGAGCAGCCGACTTGGAATCTCTTTGACTGGTTGCACATTCCTTATTTTTCTAGGCAAAAGCAAAAGAAAAAAAAATCAAAATGCATCAAGAGAAATTCAATATGCCAGAACAATAAGAAGAATTGAGTTTAACCCGATTAGCGTTCCTAAATCTAATAAGCTAGTCTCTGTGCACAATTTTCCTCACGAGCTTCTAGCTATTCGATCCCAAGTAGCTGTAAGATTGGTGTATCCGGGACCCAAATGCATTTGACGACCCAACCGATAGGCCAAGATGCAGCCGCAATCCCAACACATGCACCCCATTGTCCCCAGCTCAACCGTGCCATGACAGCGAACCGCTTCAGGAACTCGACCATCACCACCTGGAGGACCACTGTCACAAAGATGATCCCGAGGAACAGCTTGTTCTTGTGAATGCCCTCGAACACGTTCTGCTTCTCGATGTTCCTCACATTGAACTCATTGAAGACCTGGCACAAGACGAACGCATTAAATATTAACGTTCGCTTCACCGCCTCGTCCACGCCAAAGATCGATTCGCCCTTGAATTGTAGAGTGAGGAGGATGGCCACTTGGTAAATTGCTTGTCCCACCAGATTCCTCCACATGACGTTTGTTATGAGCGGCTCGGTGCGGCCCACAGGGGGCTTTTTCATGAGCTCCCCAGCAGGCAGCTCTGTGGACAAGGCGAAGGCGCCAAGCGTGTCCACGATTAGGTTCACCCATAAGAGCTGGAAGGCCGTCAAAGGGATGTCACCGGAGGAGACCGCGGCCACAAAGTTGATCAAAATGGCTGCGATGTTCACCGTGAGCTGGAACTGGATGAACTTCTGGATATTATCATAGACACATCGACCCCAGAGCAACACCTTCACCACGGAGGCAAAGTTGTCGATGATGATATCCGAGCTCTCTTTGGCGACCTCGGTGCCTTGGATGCCCATCGAGACCCCGATGTTGGCTTCCTTGAGGGCCAGTGCATCGTTCATGCCGTCCCCCGTGACTGCAACCACATGGCCATTCTGCTTCAGGCATTGAACCATGCGGAGCTTATCGAAAGGCGAGGATCTCGCCAAGACCCAGATATTCTCAGCTCTCTCCATGGAATCGTGGAACTCAGCTCCTTCCACAATGGTCTCGTTAGAGGCATCGTCTCTGGGAGTGAGAATACCGCACTCCAAGGCGATGGCCTGGGCGGTGAAGATGTTGTCTCCCGTTATCATCATGATTTTCACTCCTGCCTCCTGACAATCTTGAACTGCTCTCTTCACATCGGGACCACACGTGTCCTTAATACCAACAAGTCCTAGTAATGTCAGGCCGTCCTCTTGGATCTTGTCCCCGTCTTCTCTCTCTAGGATAGCTTCCTCGGAGATTTGTTTATGAGCGAAAGCAATGCACCTGAGGCTGCTCGCCGCCATCCCCTGGATAATCTGCTCGAATCTCACCCTTCCATTTTCATCCAAATCTTTCACTTCCCCGACCCGTCGTAGAAGCTTGAGCACCTCGCCAAGACCATCTCTGCCGCTCCTTCCCAGTGCACATGGAATTTGCCGTCCAAGCTCTTCTTTATTAGGACACCGCTTCTCTTCTTCTGTGAGTTGAAGGCTTCGACTTGGATGACTTCACAGCACTTCTTTGTCTCGTCCGTGTCCATGCTCAGTTGAGCATCCGCCCAGGAAATAATCGCTTTTTCAGTGGGACTATTGGAGAACTCGTACTCCGATCCCAAAAGCAGCCTATAGACGATGCTCGTGGTGTTCAAAGCAATTCCGTCCCGAATCAAATCCAGGACAAACTTGGAGACGGAGGAGCACATGTTTTCCGCCACAGAATCTTGGCCGACCCAGAATTCCGTCACTTCCATCTCGTTCATCGTGAGAGTGCCGGTCTTGTCAGTGCAAATAATGGTGGCTGACCCCATTGTCTCGCACGCTGAAAGTTTCCTTGCCATCACCTGATCCACCATCATCCTCTTCATCGAATGAGCGAGAGTGATTGTTACCGCAAGTGGCAAGCCTTCAGGAATCAAGACCACCACGATTGTCACTGCGGCTGCAATGTTGCCTACCACGGAGTTCATGATATGGTCACCCATCGTTTGGCCTGGAACGGATTCCCGTTTCCCATGCTCGTCATGTTTGTTTCCCTTGAAGTAGCAAATCAGCAGGACCACAAGAACCAGAGAATTGACCGCCAAACCGACTTTGGTAATTGATGAGGTGAGGTTGTTGAGCCGAGCCTGTAAAGGGGTCTGTTCGCTGCTGTCGCATTTGATTGGCCTCATCATCTCGCCCCCCTTTGTGTTCATCCCGACCGATGTAACCAGCATCCGAGCAGACCCATAAGGGACCTTTGTTCCAGAGAACAGGAAGGGATTTTGATTGCTCTTCTCTTCTATGCAACCACTCTCCCCGGTCATGCTTGATTCGTCGACCTAAATTGACACCAGAATGAGACGATAGGATGCAGTAAGAAAATGAAACCTCAGTAAATATTAACACAAGAATAAATGGATTATGTTTAAGTATACCTTTTTCCAGTAAATGTTTTTAACAAAGTCGGTTCTCCTACGACTAGAACTACGAATTAAAACCACTACTTTTCCTTTTTGTCGTCGAATTAAGATTATAAAAATGAAGAACTGTGCAGTATCAAACAGAATACCGTAAACATGTACATTACTTTAGACTAATTACTCAATTAATTAATCAACCTGGGCTCGAACTTGGTAACACTAATACTATATATTTTTGAAGAAACTAACAAGAGTTAATAAGCTAATCTTATGCAAACAAAACCAGTACAAATTCTCGTCCGTACCTGCAAGGAGTGCCCGTCGAGTAACAACCCATCTGCTGGGATTTGATCATTGTTCTTCAAACAAACGATATCTCCGACGACAATGTCGGATATGGAAACCTCGCACGGCCCTCCCTTCCTTATCACATCGATGAGAATATCACCGCTCGCCCCATACAATTTATCGAACTGCCAGTTCTGCCGGTAATTCCTCACGGCCGACACCACGATCATGAGGAAAACTGTGAAGAATGGGCTCCCGCCATTGTACCAGCCTTCCTGAGCCCGTTCTCCTTGATCGCAAACCCAGGCGAAAGCCCAGCGCAAGCAAGAAGAATCATGAGAGTGAGGTCCTTGAAAGCCTCGAACACGAAGTGGAAGAAGCCCTTGGTGGGTGGCTTGAATGTGTTGACGCCAAATGCGTTTTGCCTGCGAGTGACATCTTCCAGTTCGCCGCTAATTCCGCGAGAGACATCAGTTTTGAGGGCCGACGCCACTTTGCTGACACCGCCGAATTCACTGAGGCGGATGAGGTTCTTGTCCTTGACCAGCTTCGTAAGCTGCGACTGATCAATATGGAAGGAGCTGGGTTGATCGGAGGCAGCGCTCGAAGCCTGATCAGGGATTGAATTCGAAGTGTAGGAAGAAGCGAGCACTTGGAGCTGCGACTGTTCAGTCTGGAAGGAGCTGGGTTGATCAGAGCGAGCGCTCGGAGCCTGAACGGGGATTGAAATCGAAGTGTAGGAAGGGTCAAGCGGTCGAAGTTGTGACTGATCAATCTGGAAGGAGCTGAGTTGATCGGAGCGAGGGCTCAGAGCCTGATCGGGGATTAAAATCGAAGTGTAGGAAGGAGCAAGAGGTCGGAGCTGTGACTGTCCAGTCTGGAAGGAGTTGGGTTGATTGGAGCGAGCGCTCGGAGCCTGATCGGGGATTGAAATCGAAGAGTGGGAAGGAGATTTACTAGGGAACTTGGTGGTTATCTTTGCGGAGGTAGTGATGGCTCGGGAGCAATAGATGGTGGCAAAGGCCAAATGCCATAGCTTGGCGAACTTACGCATAGCGGGCGGGTCGAGAGAGACCTCGTAGCGGTTGCAGCTGCCGCTGAGAATGCTCGTCATCGCTCGGAAGAGACGCACAGGCTCGTGATCCTATTACGAGATAAGGTCGCAGAACGCAAATGGCAACACAAAAGGAAGAACAACAGGGATTGCATGTACGTGCATTAACAATACCATGGATTGCGTATACCTTAAATACATGCGGGAGCTGAACAGTGAACAACAGGTTGGTGATGTCATTCGTGAGGGTGTCAGTCAGATTTTTGCCTCACACGCGGCGACCTCTGTTTTTATTTTTCTGAGTTTTACGGAAACGACTGGGGGAAAGTGGGGGCCCAGTTGTCGCTATCGATGTTGCCATTTGGAAAAATGGGGCTCGATCCATGAGCTGGAATCATTGTCTAATGTGGCGCACGAATTCCGTTTGTCTTGGTTAAACCATCAATCAGGGGAGGACACGTGCGCATGGCCGCCTCTTATCCGTCTCCGTCCCCCAGTCCAATTACTTGGTCATTTCCGTGTTGTTTCTTACCCGGCGTGCGACCATTGCCCCACTCTCACTTAAACCCGGCGGGCCCCGTAAAAGTCGATATGACTTCGAGCTTTAAATCTGCTTTTTAGGCGCATTCCCGATATTTGCATGTTCACGTATGGAAAATCAAAGCAGAATTTCGTTCTCGTCTTCGTTCACACCAAACAAAGCATTATTGACCTTGGCCCTACGGGCCCTCAATTCTATTTTTTGTTTCCATCTGAATCAATTAATTTCTGACTTGGCATGACTCGCTCCTCTTTGAAGGTTCCATCTCTTTTTGGAGGAAAATGCTTCCCCTTAGGCTGCCGTGGAGCTACGAGGAAAGTTCGTAGCAAAGTACCTGGAATTCCCGAACAGCTATCCCATAATGTCAGCCACTTCTTCGTACCAAAACCCAAACGAACAACGCTACAATCATTACGGATAAGCATGGTTCCAGGATAGAACATAAAACCTGAGAACCAGACTAATGGGAATTTGTGTGGTTCCATGTTTCAAAGTATGCAGAGTAGATATTAAGTTCCAAAATTTGGATAATCTATTTCCACTAGTAAGTTTTAGATTTTAAGTTGATAAAACCTAAAACTTAGAACCTAAAATAAATTTGTGTTTTTCTTGGTCTACCTCTTCACGTGATCCTACAACATTTTATAGCATTTGATAATGAGTATATAATCTGGAATCATTACTTTGAGCTTTCATTTTATGACTAAGATTTTTTTTTTTTGATAATCCGGGAACCTCCGACGACGCTTCGCGGAGAGTAAACCCGGGAGCGCCGGGATCCCACCGCGACCCCCAAACGCGGTTAAACCGCGTTTTGCATTGAAGCAATGCTTCCACGGAGTCTTGAACTCTTCCCCCTGCGTTTGGGGTACCAAGCCTTAACCACCGCTTCCACCGCGGGCGCGGTTATGACTAAGATTTTTATTTTGTTAATATTTCACATTTTTATGCGTCTAAATATAATTATGATCGTGAATTGTAGCAGACATGGTGGTTATTAAAGATGATAATTCATTTCAATTATTCAATTAATAGTATGGGTAAAAGCTGGGTAGATCCTCCCGGAACTAATCCTAGAACCTATGACAAGACAAATTTTAGGTTCCAAAATATGTAGGGTATGTTTCAAGTTTCAAAAATAAGAATTTGTTTCAATGAGTAAGTTCCAAGTTTCAAATAAAACATATATGGAACTTGAAACTGCTCACTTCTAACCATCATTTGTTCATTATGGCCGCAATAGCACCTTCATATAGGGACCAAATCCCGCTAAAATTAGGAGTGAGTGGTTCTAGGTTCCGTATGCTGATTCACTTGGAATTTGGAACCCGCCTGATTAGAATAGATTCCTTATTTTTGGAACTCGAAACTTACCTTACATATTTAGAACTTGGAATCTACCATGTTACGGTTCTAGGATCGATTCCAAGGTCAACCCATATTCCACCTATATATTATTAATTGAATGATTGTAATAAATTAGAACCTTTAATGACCACCACTTGCTGTTACAATTCACTAACCATAAAAATACATGGAAATTTTAAACATTAATAAAGTAAAAGTCTCAATTATAAAATAGAAGCTCAGACCAATGCTTTTAGATTATACACTCATTATCGAATGATATGAAATATCGTAAGATCTTACAAAAACATAAACAAACAAAAACATCAAAACTTATTTAGGTTCTAGGTTACAAGTTCCAAATTCCTCCAACTAAGAACCGAAACCTACTTATCGAAACAAGTTTCTTATTTTTTGGAACATGGAACTTACCTTGCATACCCTAGAACCTAAAACATACAAGTTCCCACTAGTTCGGTTCTTAGGTTCTAGGTTGTACCTTGGAATCATGCTCACCCCTAGTTAATATGATGGCACCATTATTTATTTACCATCAATACCGGTGCCACAATGACCCCAAATTCCCTTATGCATGGATTTGGCAACCCAAGTCCTGGAAATCAGAGATATTGAAGGCCATAACTAATGGATATCGGAAAGCAAATCCACAGGGTATTATTGTTTTATTACGGAATGAAAACATCGAGAAATGTTGAATTTGGAAATCTTTTTTATAGGTCTATTTAACGGCATAAATATGTTTTCACTTTCAATACTTCCAGCCAAATCCCCCCAAAAAAATGCATGTAAATATACACGCATAGTGAAAATATCTTCACTTCTTAAACGATCCAAAGATGCACGGACTCTTACTTTAGAGACGGATTAAATTTTTCATCATGCAAAGTGATGAATTCGCTCGAAATCATAGATATGGAAAGCTAGCTTTTGTTTTGGGGCGAAAAGAACTCGGTTCACTAACCCTCATTCAATTTTTAGCTGCTAGTTTGTTTCTCTTTCTAATTGAAACATACGAGTTTTTAATTGAAAGAAATCTAAATATCATCATCATTATGCCTTGCTAATGTGTCATATGTTTGCGTCGGTACCATACCAGCTTACATGTATGAAAATTTAAATGGTGTCTTTTTATCCCTTCAATTATTATTATTATTATTATTATTATTATTTTGGATATCCTTGGAAATGGACGGCAATTTTTGCTGGTTTGACCATTAGATATGCATATTAACTCATGCTGGTTTCCTCCGGACAGACTGACGTCATTTGCGCAAGGGATTAAAGCGACTATTCTTGCCTTACGCTGTGGGCCGGTATTTTGCTTTTGCATCTTCGCGTTTCCTGATCACTTTCGGGGAAGCCCGTTGAGCAGCTGCCACGTCCCAAAGTCCCTCGTCCTTCAATGTCGCTGTAAATCTAAAAAGTTCGGTATCTGCATGTATTTTGACTTTTTGTTCACTGCACTTCCACGTCCAAAGCTCGTCATATTGCGCTCAAAACACGGGTTTCCATTTTCGCGGAAAAGCCCTCCCCCGGGTTTGGGGTTTACCAAAATATAATTGATCTCGTGGTGAAATATCCTCCATCAAAAGTTGTTCTTCAACTTTTATTAAAGGAAATAGGTTTTGTAATGACCCCAAATAGGAAATATCACAGGTGAACAAAAAAATCATAAACTTTACTTCAAACCAAACTAGGGAAAATTACCAAAAAGTCCTAAACCTATTATAATTGTACCAATTCATTCATAAATTTTTTTTTTTGCCAATTTAATCCTAAACCTTTTACAATTGTGTCAATTTAGTCCATCCAAGATCGACGTGGATGCCTACGGCGGCAAACGATTTTTTAATAAATTTTTTCAAATTTTTTAATTTTTTTAATTTTTTTTTTTCCTATCTTCTTCTTCTTCCTCTCGTCGGCACCGCCGGCCGGCCGTCGAGGCGGCGGGCCGGCGAGGTCAACCTTGCCGGCCACCGCATCGGCGAAGGCGAGCCTCACCCAGTGACGGCAAGGCCGCTGTCGCCACATCCGGCGAGGCTCGGCCTTGCCCAGCCATGGTGAGGTCGAGCCTCGCCGTCCCGGGCGAGGAGCCTTGCCGGCCACCCGTGAGGTCAACCCTCGCCTTGGCTGTGTGAGGGCTTCTTGTCCTCCTTCTGACCGCTACCGTCGCCACCCGTCAGACATTCTCTTTCTACTCTCTCTCTCTCTATCTATCCTCGCGAGAACGATCACTCTCTCTCTCTACCTCTCTTTCTCTGTCTCTCTTTACCGGTTCGCGATTAGGGTTTTCTCTCCGATTCAATCGATTCGGCAGCCCAATGCGCGCGACTTTATATGCAAGCGGACGGAGTGGAGGTGACGGAGGGGAACGCCGCCCAGCCAAGGCAACGATCGGCCTCGCCGGTGGCCGGCGAGGCTCCTTGCTAGATGTGGCGACGGCGGCCTCACCGTCGCTAGGCGAGGCTCGCCGCCGGGGCGCGGGGCGAGCCTCGCCAGGTGGCCGGCAAGGCCGACCTCGCCGGCCCTCGCAAGAAGTTGACAAAAAAAAGAAAAAAAAATTCAAAAAAAAATTAAAAAAATTAAAAATTTTCGAAAAAAATTAAAAAAATATTTTAAAATTGCCACATCAGCATTTACCAGTTAACTGTCATCGGCCGGCGTCCACGTCAGCGCCATCTGGCCAATTTGGCCGGATGGACTGAATTGGCACAATTGTAAAATGTTTAGGACTAAATTGGCAAAAAAATAAAGTTTAGCACTGAATTGGCACAATTGTAAAAGGTTTAGAACTAAATTGGCAAAAAAAAAAAAAGTTTAGGACTGAATTGGCACAATTGCAATAGGTTTAGGACTTTTTTTGTAATTCTCTCAACCAAACCATACAGACAAACTATGCTGAAATTTAATCGACGACAAAGCTTGGAATACAGCCACTTCAACATAGCAAAGCGTAAACAAACTATGTTGAAATTTAATCGACGACAAAACTTGGGAATGCCAAGATGCTACTTAATCAACAATGCAATACCCAAGATAAAGACACATGCCGAAATTTGATGGACAAAGCCAGTGTGAAAACTAAAAGTACAGTGTAGTAAAGTAAAAATAACTAAAAGATAGTAAACTTATTTGTTTGTGCGCAGGAAATCTCCTAAGAGTACAATATGGTTATTTAAAACCTACAATCGACAGTTATAAATGGAGGTTACAAACAAAAGTTTCAAACAGAGATTACAAACAAAGCTTTCAAGAAGTTATTGAAAAAGAAATAACTTCCTAGTGATTATGAGAAGTTACAACAATCCTAAAATAGAGGCAAAATAACTAACCAACCATTATCCTCTTGTTAATTGCTTGTTGTTGATATCGATGAGTTCGTCGATCAACTTTAAGGTTCTCATTAAAAACTTCACATTGCATGTCATTGTTCACTTCACTAGTGAGCTATTGATTCTCGTTAAGTTACCGATAATTCTATTCATAAATGACCAAACTTTGCTCTAACCAACTGAGTCTATCATATGTCGATAATAACCAAAAGTTGGATATTTTTTTGTGCAAAAAAAAACAAATGCTCCCTTTAAAAGAATTTAAAAGAATTAAATAATTCACCAATCATTCAATTCTTTTGAATTAGATAATTAAGAGTCATCACTTGTCCCCTTGTCATCGGCAAATTTGATTTTTTCTTGCCGAATTTTGTCTTGATTAAATTCATCATGACTCATATTTTTCCCTGAAAGGCACATTTGTTGTAAAGTCTTCACATGGTTATCAATCTCTATCCTTATGTAATTCCTCATAATTAGACACTTTTATTGCCTATTGAAATAAATAGGCGTTGAACAAAAAGAAGAAGAAGAAGAAGAAGAAGAAGAAATAAATAGGCAAAATATTTAGCCTTCAAATTTTTTCCTCTATTGAATTGAATTTTCGATCCAATAAAAGCCAAATTTGTGAATCTTTCGCTAAAAGTGAAATAAGACATCTATTCCTAACCCACTTGATTGAGCAACCCAATCTATCGATTCATTGTTATGCTACTTAGTACAAGCCAAATCTGCAATAGATTTATCAAGGACAGATCTATAGAATTAGGTATCAAACTATGTTTCCATTTATTCCAAAGTATGAACAGAATTGACCGCCAAAGTAATACCAAGTAAAAGCGGTCTTGGATAGTAAAAGAGGGAACAATCTTAACTTCCAGCAATCTACTTGAGATGCATCTCCACAATACGCAGCAAATTGACTAACCAGTTCAACTATGGATTGATCGTCTTCACTAGAGAATAGGTGGGAAACAAGCGTCTTGAAGCCTCTAGGATGAGGGATTACATCCATCCAGTCTGGGTATGGTTTTATGTATGCAGGACTGACGTTCCCAACATTGTAGCCTAGGTGTTGCATCGCTTGATCCACTAACATCTGACATACCGATAGTACTGATCAGGGACTATTTGACCAAGCTGCCCTCTAGGTGACTGTGGTAGTCTAACCTGATTGTCGATTGCTATATTAGGCCTTTGGGGAACATACCTTGGGTTAGGCAGAACCAAAGCTTCACCTAAAGGCCTTTGACCATCTTCCCCCCTAGATGGAGAAGGTGGTCTACCTTAATTGTTAGCAGCATTGAGCCTATATGGGGCAGGTGCTTTGTTGAGTTGAGGCACTATAGCAGTAGGCCTCATATTTTTTTTGGTGAAGAACAGTAGGCCTCATATTGTTAACAAGTATTAATTAAAAATGTCTGCCTAGCCTAAATATAATTTTTAAATACCTATGCAATTCCAACTAATTATTTTTTTTATTTTTTTATTTATGAAAACTAGATTATATGCAAATTTAACCCATAGTTAGCATGCATGAATTATTGAACTGATGACATGTAACATTACCTTATTTTAATGACGGACGAAAATTATAAACTAATCTACATGACATGCAATCTAGTTTATATGATATATGCATGTTATTTTTGTGATTTTCTTTTGAGGGTAAAATAGGAAACTTCCTAAAATATGATATTACCTAATTGAAATTAGGAAATAATTTATATTAAATCCTACTCAAAATTAGGCAATTTCTTAAATAGCCGCGTAGTTCCTAAGTATGCAATTCTAAACTAAGAAACGCCTATCCTAACATTCAATGCATGTTTTTTTTATATTTCTTCAAAACAGGAAAGCTTACTAAACATAATTCAAATATCGAATCCAACTCAAGAAAGGAAGCAAACATTATCGATGACCTAATCTTAATTCTTAAAGATCAAATTCCTAAATATTCACTCCAAACCAACGTTAGAATCGCATAATTCAAATTCTGCAATTAATATATATGAATTGAGTTTAGTTTAGGAGATTACCCAATTCAGCTTTAATTGCAGCCACGATGTTTCTGGGGTCATCTTCGTGACGGTGGTCCTCCAGGTGGTGATGGTCAAGTTTCTGAAGCGGTTCGCCGTCACAAAGCGGTTGAGCTGGGGACAATGGGGCGCATGTGTCGGGATCGCTGCCACGTCTTGGCCTATCGATTGGGTCATCAACTGCATTCCGGTCACTGATACACCAACTTACAGCCACTTTCAAAAAGCAAGAAGCTCGAGAGGAAAATTGTGCACAAACAATTTATTAGGTTTAGCATCGTTTAAATCAATTCTTCGTATTCTCTTACTTTTACCCGAAAAAAAAAAAAAAAGAACTCAATTCTTCTTATTGTGGTGGTATATTGATTTTCTCTTGATGCAATGGGATTTTGTTTTTTTTTTTTCCTTTTACCTACAAAAATAAGGAATGTGCAATGACTCATGTTATTTTTCCAATTCAAAGAAAGCACTCATTGAGAAAATAAAAAATGAGAAGAGACATCTCAATATAGCCAAGAACGTGAAGAAAAATCATGAGAAAAATGTGGAAGCACAAACAGACTGACTGTTACAAATTACATACATAGATTACATCAAGGCAAGGAACAAATTCATGATGCGTATTAGTCAAAATTCTAATTAATTCAAATTAAGCTGCCCTTATTTTCGGAATTCGGAATGCGAATGTAACAACATCATTATCGAATAGTGAAAGAGGTTTAATCTCTCACCCACGCACATATCTCAGTTTAACTTCAAAAAGTCTTCCTAAATAAAGCATTTATTAGGAAAGAGGGTAATAGAGTATTGCTTTCTCTCAACTCTCGCGCTCTCATTCGCCAATACAATGTTTCTTCTTGAGAGGGGGATTCCAAAATACGGGTGGAAGGAAACATCCAAGAAACGCGGAGCAAGATCAGGACAGATGATGAGTCAACCGTGCGATTCCTTCATGCAAAACAAATTAATTAAAAATCATTGTTAGGTAGGTGCAGCAAGATCCTCAATCTTTGACCCTTATCTGATTCAGGTAACTCTTCTGGAAAGAGAATTTCTTCCTCTGACTTTTTCTTTACCCAGGTCCCAGATGGGCTTTTGGAGCGTGGCTTCTTCCGGATGATTTGTCTATCCCTAACTTTTTCGAATGGTGTTACTATGAATCTTGTGATCTTCATGATAATCCATATTTCACATCATGTTCATGTGATTTATAGCAGTTTATATCACTAACCGATATCCTCACTACAACTTGTAAAGTATATATCTGTTGATTTCACTGAACCTAAATCAGCATAAGGCAATTATCCTATTTTGTTTATCACCATACAAGGTGCGAATTCTGATGCACCAATAGTAATTTTTTTGTCTTTTTTTTTCTTCTTTTTCATAGAGAGCATTTCATTCTCCGTATTGGAGTTGAAACCTTCCAAGAAACAACACGGCGTTGGGTCTCATCCTCCCTGCACATCTTTCGACAATTCGTTGACTCCCGTCCCAAGCCCTGTCAAATGAGCTCAATCGCGGGCGGAGCTTCGTTTCGGGGAAACCCTTTTTCCGCTACGTCCCTCGATTTCGCTGTAACCCTTAGGTAATCCGTTACACAAATGAAGCCACCATCTGGTTCAGCTCAAGCTGTATGAAGCTATCATCTCAAACATCATTCCACAAATTCGACTCATCATCGGAGGAGGAGGATCACAAGCCTTTCTCGCCCTTCCCAGTGACGATGAGCATTCTCAGTGGCGGTGACGACGACGAAGATGAGAACGTCCGCCCCAAGGTCTCTCTCGACTTGCTCGCTATGTCCAAGTTTGCCGAGAAATGGCGTTTGGCCTTCGTGACCAGCCGTTGCTCCCGAGCCTTCACTACCTCCACAGAGAAAACTAACAAGCTCCCAACAGAATTTCCTTCCTACACTTCAATTTTGATCCCCGATCAGGCTCCCAGCGTTCGCTCCGACCAACCCAGCTCCTTCAAGATGGATCAGTCACAGCTCACCAAGCTGGTCAAGGACAAGGACCTCGATCACCTCAGACACTTTGGGGATGTCAACAAAGTCGCCTCGGCCCTTGAATCTGATGTCAATGCTGGAATTAGAGGCAAACCGGATGACGTCTCTCACAGTCAAAGGGTATTTGGCATCAACAATTACAAGCAGCCCGCCAAGGGCTTCTTTCACTTCGTGCTCGAGGCTTTCATGGACCTCAAAATCACGATTCTTCTTGTTTGCGCCACGCTTTGGCTCGGGTCAGGGATCAAGGAGAATGGGGTCAAGGAAGGCTGGTGTGACGCAGGGAGCACATTCGTGATGGTGCTCCTCATGATCACGGTGTCAGCCGTAAGCCATCACTAGCAAAACCAAGGGAAAATTACTAAAAAAGTCCTAAATTTATTGTAATTGTGCCAATTCAGTCATAAACTTATTTTTTCGACCAATTGAGTCATAAACCTTTTATAATTATTCCCGATCAGTCCATCCGATCAAAAATGGCCGGTCAACGCTGATGTAGCAGCTAGCCAACACCAGCGACATTTTTTAATAATATTTTATTTTTTTTAATAATATTTTATTAATTTTTTTAATCTTTTTTTCCTTTTTTTTTTTCCCTCTCCCTCCTTCCTCCTCCTCTCCTCCTTCTTCCCTTGGCTCCGGCGACCGGCCAGAGGGGAGGGCTGGCTGGTCGCTAGACTGAGGCAGCCGGTGGGGCAAGCCCTTGCCATCACTGAGTCTAGCGAGGCGAGCCCCGCCTGATCTGGCGAGGGCTCGCCTCGTCCCACAAGGGGGCTCGCTGTCGTGTTTGGCAAGGCCCTCCTCGCCAGATCTGGTGAGGGCTCGCCTCACCCGGCGACCGAGAGGTGAGCCCTCGCCAGATCCGGTGAGGAGGGCCTTGCCAAACGCAATCCGCAACTACCGCAACAAGATCGAGGCCAAGCTCTCCAAGATCCGTGACGGCATCCCCGGCCTCCTCGACTCTTGCCTCATCCCCGCGCGCCTCCGTCGGCAACTCCAAGGTCTTCTTCCTCTAGATCGGTTCCTAGACCGTTGGCGAGCCCCCCTCACTGGATCTGGCGAGGGCTCGCCCCACCGTCGCTGGGCGTGCGCCGACTGGCGAGGTGAGCCCTCACCAAACCCGGCGACAACGAGGCCTCCCTTACCGAATCTAGCGAGGGCTCACCCCATCGGCCGCCTTAGTCCGATGATCGGCCGGCCCTCCCCCTCGGCCCGTCGGAGCCCGGGGAAAAAGGAGGAGAGGAGGAGGAAGGGGGGAGAGGGGAAAAAAAAGGAAAAAAAATATTAACAAAATATTTCAAAAAATGAAATATTATTAAAAAAATGTCGCCGGCGCCGGCCAGCTGCCACGTCAGCGCCGGTCGGCCATTTTTGTCCGGATGGACTGATCGGGAATAATAGTAAAAGGTTCATGACTCAATTAGTCAAAAAAATAAGTTTATAACTGAATTGGCACAATTGCAATAAGTTTAGGACTTTTTTGGTAATTTTCCTGCAAAACCGACAATTCAATGAATTGTCTCCAGCAAGTGGTAATATTCTCATCGATGTGATAAGGAAGGGTTGGCAGCAAAAGGTTTCCATATTTGAGATCGTCGTCGGAGACATCGTTTGTTTGAAGATAGGCGATCGAGTCTCGGCAAACGAGCTGTTCATCAAGGGGCACTCCTTGCGGGTATGGATCGTACGAAATCGCACGTCGATTCCAGAAAAATAACGCTCGCAAATAATTCACCAAACAGAATATAGTAATAAAATAGCAGAATCAGATGAACACGCTAGAAAATTTGTTATCGAAGTTCACCCAAACCTGGGCTACGTCTCCACGCAGAGGCACTCTGCGAATCCACTAGATTTCGAAAAAGTTGGAATACAATGACGATCTTCTCTCAAGATCAGGGCACAAAGAGATTGAGAACTCTCATCAAGAAAAAACTCACTTTTTTCTTCTCTCTTTTTCATGCCTATCTATTTCCTTTTTCAATGTTTTGACAGTTAGGGTTTTGCCATCACTAATATATAGGTACCACTTTTAACCTAAAAGGAAATCTAATAGAAAAGACAAAAAAAGCCCCTAAAAACAAATATTTTGCTTTATCTATAACAATCTCCCACTTGAAGACAAATATACCCAAGCACCAAGCAACTTTGCATCCATCCTCTTCAAAAAATAGTAGTTGAAAAACTTATGCCTCTGCGATACTCCTCATCAATCAACATGGAGTAATACCAATAGTAGTAGTACAGAAAATATGCTTCTCTCTGTCTACTACCTTGGTCATCATGTCAGCTGGATTCTTCAAACCATCAATCTTCTGTAACTTTAACTCATTATCTTTTAATGCCAACCTGATAAAGTGATAACGCTTCTTGATATGTCTCAAGCTGCATTCTTTGCTAAGTGCACTACACTTTGACTATCACTCCACAGTGTACTGACTGGCTATTTTCGATGTAACTCCTCCATATAATCTTGTAACCACATGATTTCCTTGGAGGCTTCTGTAATCACTACATATTCTACCTCTGTTGTCGATAAAGCCACTATCTTTTGTAGTTGAGATACCCAACTCACTGCTGTACCTGCAACTGTAAAGACATATCCAGTGGTACTCTTACCACTATCTCGATCACCCGAATGATTTGCATTTACATAACCCTGCAACTCTAGAGATGTACCACCATAACAAAGTGAGTAATTGGAAGTACCTGCTAAATATCTCAATATCCATTTCACTGCATTCCAATGCTCTCTGCCTGGGTTCTGTATATATCGACTCACAACTCCCACTACTTGTGCAATGTCTGATCTCGTGCTCACCATGGCATACATCAAACTCCCCACTACTGATGCATATGGAACTACCGCCATCTCATCTTTCAAAGCTTGAGTGCTTGGACACATATCCTTGGAAAGTTTGAAGTGACTCGCTAGAGGAATTGCAACCGATTTTGCCTTGTCCATGTTAAATCTCTTTAACACCTTGTTCACATAGTCTTCCTAAAACAACCATAATTTCTTATTTTTCCGGTCCCTGATGATTTTCATGCCTAAAATATTCTTGGCCTCTCCCAAGTCTTTCATAGCAAATTGTGATGATAACATCTTTTTCACTTCTATGATTCTCTTCATATTGGAACTAGCCACAAGCATGTCATCCACATATAAAGATAGATACACAATGTCAACATCATCATATTTGCGAAAATAAACATAGTGATTAGACTCACAGTGTGCAAATCCTTTTTCTTGCATGAAACCATCAAATTTTAGGTACCATTGCCGCGGAACTTGTTTCAAGCCATACAAGCTTTTCTTCAAGCGACATACCATGTGCTCCTTACCTTTGACTTCAAAACCTTTAGGTTGTGCCATGTATAGTTCTTCATCTAAGTCACCTTGTAAAAACGCTGTTTTTACATCTAACTGCTCAAGATGAAGATCCTCCACTGCAACTATACTTAGCAAAACTCTAATTGATGTCATTTTCACTACAGGTGAAAATATCTCGGAGTAGTCGATCCCTTCTTTTTGAGAAAAGCCTTTGACTACAAGTCTCGTCTTGTATCTAATACTACCATCTACTTCATTCTTAACCCTGTACACCCATTTGTTTAATAAAGCTTTTTTACCTGTAGGCAACTTGGTCAACTCCCAAGTTTTGTTCTGAAGTAACGAGCTCATCTCATCTTTCATAACACACTCCCACTGCAAGTGAGACGTGTCTGCCTTTGCCTCATCATAAGTCTCCGATTCTCCTGAATCTGTATATGAGACATAGCTTAGAACAGTATTAGCTGATGGATCAAAAATTACCTTTGGCTTTCTCACACGTGTAGACCTTCTCAAGACAGGTACTTCAGGGTCATTCGTTTGCTCCGAATTGCTGCGTTCTTCTTGAACTACCTCTTTACTGATAATAGGCTCATCTTGAACCTCTCTTTCAGGTGAACTTTGATCTACTGGAAACATCTTCACAGGCATTGTGTCTAATTCAACATATTTTGGTTGTACTACCTTCTCATGCTCTGTCTCTATCTGATGATCCTTGTACATATTTTCTTCATGGAATACCACATTGCGACTGTGGATGACTTTGTTATTCTCATAATCCCAAAGCCTATAGCCATACTCGTCACCACCGTATCCGATAAAGACGCACTTCTAGGACTTAGCATCAAGCTTTTTCCTATCCTCCCTGTCAATCAAAGCATATGCAATACAACCAAACACCTTTAGATGAAAATAATTAATCTTTTTACCTGACCACCGTTCTTGTGGTATTTCTCCATCCAATGCACTAGATGGACTTCTGTTGATAAGATAAACAGCAGCATCAACTGTGGCAGCCCATAAGTGTAGCGGGAGACCCGCTTGTAGTCTCATGCATCTCGCATGTTCTAGAATAGTCATGTTCATCCTTTCAGCTACACCATTCTCTTGAGAAGTTCTAGGAACGGTCTTTAACCCGTGTATGCCCTCTCGACTCAGATATTTTGCAAATTCTTTACTTGTGTATTCACCACCATTATCAGATTTCAGAGCTTTAATCTGATAACTTGTTTCTTTTTCTACCATGATCTTCCACATTCTGAACATCCCGAAATTTTTCTTTAAGAGCATAGACCCAAGTCTTCCTTGTTGCATCATCAATGAATGTGACAAAATATCTCTTACCATCATAAGAGAGTTCCTGAGCAGGTCCCCATACATTAGTATGAACCAATTCTAGCTTCTGGCCTTTATTTTGTCATCTATTCAATTGAAAACTAACAACCTTCTGTTTTCCATAAATACAACTCTCACAAAAATCTTACTCAACTTTTTGTAAACCCGGAAGTAATTTCCTTGATGTAACTGCTTTACACCTTTTTCACCAAGATGTCCCAAACGATAATGCCAAAGAGTAGATAAATTACCTGTAGCCATTGTAGTTGTAACCATATCATTGATATTGTCTCCTTGGAGAAGGTAAAGTGTACTCATACGCTTTCCCTTTGCTACTACTCTTATCCCTGAGGTTATCTTCCACTCTCCTCAGCCAAAGGTTATTACCAAACCTTCTTGGTCAAGTTTACTGGTTGAAATTAGATTTTTCTTTAATTTCGGAATATGCCTAGTTTCACGTAAAACTAAACGTCCTCCACCTGAGATGTTCACAATCATGGTTCCTTTCCCAACAATTGGACACATGTGGCCGTTTCCCACAACCACTTGTCCAAAATCTCCACTGGCATAATCATCAAATATATCTCTTTGCGAGGTACAATGAAAAGAAGTGCCAGAATCAATAAACCATTTATCTGTTGTCAAGTCAAACCCTGCAGCCAAACACAAGTTATCTAGCAAAGATTTATCGCTAACTACATTAGCACCTTGATTCTCATCTTGCTGCTTCTTTTTGTAGGCTTCACACTGAAACCTCCGATGTCCAGTTTTATGACAAAACCAACATTCATCTTTTGCAACCTGTCTCTTACCCCTTGATTGTGATCTGCCACGACCGCTGAAATTTCCTCTACTTTACTTCTTCCATGGTTCTCCACTGCAAGTGCCGTTGAAGATGTAGATGTAGAAAAATTATCTCCACCTAAGACTTTCTTTCGCATCTCTTCATCCATGATACTACTCACAGCATCATCAAGAGTTAAATCATCATTCATGGTGCTCGAAATTCCCTGCACTGCGATATTGTAGCTTTCTTGAAGAGAACATAAAAATAATAAAGCTTGAAACTTCATGTCTAAATTTATGCTTGCGGATTCCAATTGACCCGTGACCTGCGTGAAACTATTAATATGCTCTGCCACAGAACCTCTATCAAATAACTTCATATTAACCAGTTTCTTCAGCAAAAATACCTGATTTGATGTGGACGGCTTCTCAAAAATATTCGTTAGAATATCCATGGCTTCTTTTGCAGTTTTTGCTTTCGCGATGTGGTATCCTGTCTTTTTCGTCAACCCTAGACGAATCACACCTAATGCCTTTCGATCAAGAATTTTCCATCCGGCTTCTGCTGTCGGATCCACTTCCACCATCTCGGGTTTCCAACCCTCAAGTGGTGCATAGAGATCTTTTTGATAAAGATAAACCTCTATTTATAGTTTCCACCATCCAAAATCTTCTTCATTGAACTTATCGATTCTGATTTTATCTTCTGCCATCATGTTTGCTTTCAATCGAACGTCACCGAAAAACCCTTGATGTTCTCGATTAGCCAACCCAGGCTCTGATACCAGTTGTTACGAAATCGCATGTCGATTCTAGAAAAATAACGCTCGCAAACAATTCACCAGACAGAATATAGTAATAAAATAGTAGAATCAGATGAACACGCCAGAAAATTTGTTATCAAAGTTCACCCAAACCTGGGCTACGTCTCAGCGTAGAGGCACTCTGCGAATCCATTAGATTTCGAAAAAGTTGGAATACAACGACGATCTTCTCTCAAGATCAGGGCATAAAAAGATTGAGAACTCTCATCAAGAAAAAGCTCACTTTTTTCTTCTCTCTTTTTCATGCCTCTCTATTTCCTTTTTCAGTGTCTTGACGGTTAGGGTTTTGCCATCACTAATATATAGATACCACTTTTAACCTAAAAGGAAATCTACTAGAAAAGACAAAAAAAGCCCCTAAAAACAAATATTTAGCTTTATCTATAACATGGACGACTATCTGAACTGGTTTGACCACATCAGATTCTCATATTAACAAATAGAAAGTCAATTCAAAAGTTTGAGTTCTTATAATGAACTATTTAATAATGGTATCAGAATTATTTAATAATAGTACCAAACACCAATGTGTTGGTGTTTGGTGAATATATCAAAGAATGAATCTCATGACAAACGTGGATTTGGGGCAATCTTATTGGTTCGGTCTAGAGAAAGAACCAAGATGAAGTTGGGCATCTAAGATTCAAGTTGAGACATATTGATTCAGAAACGTATATATTAAAGTAGAGCAGACTTAACACTAAACTCATACATGATGGAAGATTGTTGATACACACATGTGAATTATGTTTTAATAATCCACTCGGAGAGTATGGAACACTTAAAGATATTACGGTTGGTCATAACTCATTCGTTTAAGTATTTGAGTAAAGGGTGAGTCGAACTAGATATATTGATAGGCTTGAACTCGGACTCTCCCATAATGATCTCTCTATCAAGCTCCTGTTATGTAATGCAATAATGGTTTCCCTCTATTTATGGGCTTAAACTTTTAGGTAAATTTTTTTGACATGGTTAGAGCCAAGTTCTGCCTCTTCATATGTGCACTGTTCTCATTAGTCGAATTTTGCTTATCGCTCCTAATCCAACTTGCACACGATAGAAGTGTGAAATATCCTAAGTTACTTGAGAGTGTGGTTTATATACTCTTTATATATGTGTGCTCTTTTTGAACTTTTAGGTTGAATTTTCTATCATTATTTCATGTTGGCTTTCTCCATTCATATATGGATTTAGTATTACCAAGTTTGAGCACAAGTTAATTAGTCCAAATAAATGTATAAGTAGGTAATATTCTGTTTGATACTAGGCATTCTCACCTTTCATTATCTTAATTCTCACCTTTCATTATTTCTTTTACCTAAGTAAGGATTGTGTGATCAACCGATGTGAGTTCATTGAATTCAACGACAGCATTCATTGCAACAGCAGTATAATTGGATAGATCCCTTACTCCTTGAGAGCCACCCCAAAAGCCCGTAGCATTTTATTTCACTATAGCATTAATGGGTAAGAGAAGACTACAATGGGCATCAGAGGATGTTGGCTTCAAATTTGAGCACCAGCACCCAACTCGACTCGAAAATTCGACCACATATTGAAATCATTTTCAATAAGAAGTTCTAAAGGAGTTCTAAACCGTCTGCTCGACCCAGACCAGTCACCCAATCCTATAAGGAACGCAATCGACTCCTTGCCTCAGACTCTTCTCAATAGAGAAAACATATTAGGAATACACCCAAGAAAAACAATGTTTTGCACGCATCTTTCATGCTCCGACTGCTCCCTAATAGGGATTTATCCTCTCCCAAGTAGAAATTTTATATTAAACAATTATTGGCTCCGAATATATATATGTTCTCGTAATTATCATCCTTAGTTTTTCCAAATCTGAATCAACATGATCCGAAGTAAGGTTGCAAACCGGACAAGCAGGTCATGCCTAATGAGTTTTTGGCACGGGTCAGTAGATCTAGCTCGGCTTATCCGGGCTTGGTATGTCGGTCCGACCTTGTGAAAGAAATTGACTCGAATCAAATTGAAGCGCTTCAGGCCAAAACCAGAAACTCTCTCTTTTGATAAGGCCTAAAATACTGTGCATTCACGGTTTGCTCCTTATGACGCTAGGAAATGAGAGAATTGCCTTGAATTATGAACAAGTCATGTCGTGAAGTATGCATGCAACTTCAAATACAAGCAAGAAGAATGACGAAATCCATGAGACGATGAGTCACCGTCCTGTAGCCAATAATGTGAAGAGGAAAATCGCAATAAAAAGAGAATATTACCAAAAAAAATTTAAGCCTATTTTAATTGTGTCATTTTAGTTTTATTTTTTTTATCAATTTAATTCTAAACCTTTTACAATTGTGCCAATTCAATCTATCTAGCCAAATCCTAGCCAGTGCCAGCTAATCTGACCAGTGGCCGGTCTCACCTCACCACTAGCTAGCGAGGCTCAATGTTACCGTTGCTAGGTGAGGATCTAATAAGGGCTTACCTCGCCAATGGTTTGGTGAGCATGACCTTGCTTAGTGACAGCAAGGTTGAGCCTATCTAGTGGCTAGGCAGGGTCAAACTCGCTCGCCTCACCAGTGGCTGGGTGCGCTTGACCTCCCCCGGTGACGACGAGGTCAAGCCTCGCCAGGGGCATGCTAGGTCGCCCTTGCCAACAACTACATGAGCTCACCCTCACTAACCATTGGCAAGGAAAGACGCAAGTAGCCAAAAGAAGAAAGAAGAAAAAAAAAAATAAAGAGAAAGAAAAGAAAAATAATTAAAAATTCAAAAAACAAAAAAAATATTTAAAAATTATCCACGTTAGTGTCGACTAGCCAAATTTGGAAAAATTGATTGAATCAACACAATTGTAATAGATTTAGGAATTTTTTTTTGGTAATTCTCCTTAATAAAAATGTGAAGTGCAAAAAGATGGAATTGGTACAATTTATGCACATAGATTATGTCAAGGCAAGGAACAAATTAATAACACGTCATTCACATTTTTAATAAACTCAATGTAAGACTCCAATTGTTTGCCAAAATAAATGAATGAAAAGTTATTTTATCAACAAGGAAATTATTTAAATGTAATTTTTTTGTTGAAAATGAAAATATTTTTCATTGACTATTATTTTCAAACAATCATTTTTAGAAAAAAAATTTTAAATTAATTATTTTCCACAAAACAAACAAAGCCCAAACCAAGTTGTATTCTTAAAATTTGGAATGCATACGTAACAACAACAAACATAAAGTTCCCTAACATAGTCAATTGAATGGCACGAAGAGCGAGTTTTGGTGACCCGGATTTTTTGGTTCACGCTTTTTCTTCTTTTCTTTTTCTTTTTCTTTTTCTTTTTTGTCATCACGGACGATTTTTCTCCGCAAAACTTGAGTGTGTGCATATATATCCCTTTTAGCTAATAATTTAAAATTTATTCTGTCGTCAAGAATGCTCCTGTAAGCCGCCTATGTGGCCCCCGATTCTCAAACGATATATTGACGAAGAACTCGTGGGAAAAAAAAAAATATTTTTTCATAAAATTGCAAACGGTATGATGTATGCGCATAATGAGAAAGAAAACATAACAGTAAGTGATGAAGGGTATTATTGCTACTTCGATAATAGCAAGTAAACTTCTAGTATAAAAGGGATTTGCCAAAAAAAAAAAATTAATTAAATTAGAGTAATGAAAAGGACAGAAAGGGGTACCCGTACGTATGTCTCCATCCCAAACTTGCATGAAAAGGCGCAAGAGCACCAGTCCAAGGGCAAAGGCAAAAAAGATAACGTTGGGGTCTTACACGACCGAATTTGGTCCCCAATTGCTCCCCTACAAAACAAAAAAAACCCGAACTTTTGTCACCTCCAATGGCAATCTAAAGCGCGAAAGCGAGCCCCTCCTGCCTTCAACGTTGCACTTTTGACGACGGTGATGTGTCAATGTCCGCCACCCACCCACCTGTCGGATCGATTCCTATTTGAAAAAGTTCAAGCTCCATTTTATTTCATTTAAAAATAAATTATTTGTGTAAAATTTTATGAACGATTATTCTAAAAATTGAAATTGTTCAATTAAGGCGTGATTTATTATTTGAATATTCTAATAGTTTGAAAAAAAAAATTCTTAAGAATGGCCATTTATATCACCTATAAAGCTAAACAAATAACTATAATTTTGTTGTGTGCAAATTTCTCTATACCTAAACTCCTATTTATATTTTTGTGAAAGTTTATCGCACACTGGTAAGATCTAAATTATGCATAACTGGTTGTCGAACATTGCCCTATTGCAATATCATTTTAATTTGTGTAAATTTTGCACTGTCACATATTCACTCTTCTCTAGGTGATTAATCTAGCTCTAACACTTGAGACTTGAGAGTAGTAGCAGGTGGAGGTGGAACAAGGGATAAGGCTGTGTCATTTTTGTGAGAAGAAGAAGAGGGAATCTGAAGAATGCCTCATGCTCCTCTTTCTTGCTGTTCTTTTTCTTGAGTTTGGAATCCTTATGGGTTCGAAGAACGTGGTGGTAACCCTACGAACATATCTTCCACCATTTTCCTGCTCTCTCTATAGGAGTCTTGAGCATGTCGTGATTCTCTGTCCTCTGAATCAGCATTTATTCGACAAAAGGTTGAGCTGAGTGAGGGCCACCTCACTAGGTGTTGCTTGAGTGAGGCCAACCCTTGCCCAAGCAGCATCTGGTCTTGCTAAATTTGGTGAGGGCCACTCTCGCTTAAGCAAGGCTAGCCGTTTCCGAATATTGCCATGTTGGCCACCGAAGGAAAGAGGAGGAAAAAAATAAAGAAAAAAATTCAAAAATTATTAAAATATTATGTAAAAATGTCCACATCAACGACAGTCGTACCTTTCATGTCAATAATATGCAGCTAAAATTAATCGGAAAGACTAAATTGGCTCTATATCAAAAAGTTTAGGACTAAACTGATATAACTAAAATGTTTAAAACTAAATTGACGCAATTATAATATGTTTAGGGTTTTTCTGATACTTTTCTTTATTTTTTTATGGTAAAAATTTTTAGTTTGGTGATTGGCAATAGCAACCTAACAAGCATAATTAAGGGTCAATATCATGAAATGTGACATATTGACCTGGGTTGTACCGAAGAATCAAGCGTGATGGAACATAGAGAAACAGAGCATGAAATAGGACTAGAGTCCGACAGCACTTTCCCCGAAGGAGATTGAATCATGCAAAAGAAGCGGAAAACCATGACGAAGAAGACGACGGACTGACCATCCAGAAAGTTTCATCCCCCAAACTGGCTTTTTCTCTCCTTCGCGATCTTACCGGGAAAAAAATATTGCCTTACTCCTATGGTCTCTACGTGTGCTCTTCGATCCGCCCGTCCGCTCCCTCATATCTTGGAACCTCCCCTCCTCTACCCCCAAAACGCGTGAGTTTTCCCGCAAGTTTCCGGACCGGAATCACTGGCTCATAGCCCGGCCACAGCTAGAACGCACGCATCTTCGTGTCGCCATCGCCCTCGGGCGTCCGTCTGAGTCAGACAGAAAAAGAGCATCGCCATCTCTCCATTCTGTTTATTATTTTTTTAATTATTTTTAATTTAGTTTATTATTTTCTTCTAATTTAAATCATATTTGGATCGAAATGACATTGTTCTGGTCTTATCATTCATGTTTTAGTCATGTCAGAGGCACATAAAAAATTTGAGTGCATCGATTTAATAAATTTTAAGATTTAATTATATTTTTTATAAATTTTAAGATTTTTAGTGCACTTGTCTTTTCTTTTTCTTTCTTTTTCACTTGATGGGTTTGAAGCGTGACTTTTTACAGAAGACTTAATCTGTCCCCTAACTCATTGTAGTGGTTTTAATGTCAATCCGCATCCTTACAATGCGTGATTGCTTCATCCATCGACCTAGATTTATCAGGAAAAGTTGACACGTCAAATGCTCGATACACTCCTTTGAATGGGGTTTGGAATTCTAATAATTACCGTGTACCACAAGTGAAATGACACTATTTTTGCTTACCTTGAGGAGGGAGTATCGATAGAAGGTCAAATAAAAATTGCAATGATTGATTTATCGTTAATGTTCTTATATGAGATTTGATCAGGCCATAAAATGGCTCTTGATTGAGCCATTTTATCAAGAGTACTACTATATTTACTAAAAGTATTATTAAAGAGTTCTTGCTAAATGTGTTTGCAATCTAAGGTTTTTTGAGAGAGAGAGAGAGAGAGAGAGAGAGAGAGAGAGAGAGAGAGAGAGAGAGAGAGAGAGAGAGAGAGAGAGAGAGAGAGAGAGAGAGAGAGAGAGAGCCCTATTTGTTTTTAAATTAAGGCTAATTGAAGAAATAAAGAAAGAGTGTTAAAATTTCACATGAACTTGCCACATTATGGTAAATTTGTCATGAATATACAAATTTGGCATTTCGGACCCTTAAATTAATGTCTCAAGTTTGAGCAATGTATGAGACCCGATTTGATTGGAGAATATATATTGATCCTTATTGCAATATTAATTAGGCTTAAATTTTCTTGGGTGTTTATTATGTGATATATAATATTTCTTCAATCGGCAATGGTCAACTCATGCATGTCCAAGAAGACCAACAATTGAACTCGATAGAGTTTTACATTCAATGTAGTTGTTTATTTATTAACACTATGGGCTTGAGTCTAATTTAGGCATAAAAAATACTCGAGCAAGTTAGCAACCTTAATTCCCGTTCTCCAATTATTATTAAATTATTTGTTGCCAACTCTCATCATAGAGCAAATACCGACACTCGGATCAAACCATATAAAAATCTCCAATGTCCTCTATTGCTTCTCGTATATTATTTTTGATTTCATATCGATTTAATTTTAAGATCCCCTCAAATTCTGTTAGAGGTGAGCATGGTTCCAAAGTAAAATTTGGAATCAAAGAACTGGACAGGTGGAAACATGTTTGGTTCCAAATTCCAAGGTATGTAGAGTAGGTTTTAGGTTCCAAAAACTAGGAAACCTGTTTCTATGGGTAAATTCCAAGTTCTAAGTAAGTGGAACTTGGAACTTAGAATCTGGAACCTATTTTTATGCTATGTTTTAGCACAATCCTATGGTACTCCATGGCATCTGATCTAAGCTTCCTTTTTATAATAAAACTTTTACTTTATTCATGTATCTAAATATAAATTGTGATAAGTTGATTGTAATAAGATAATAATTAATAATATATGTGAAACTTGAGTAAACCCTAGAAACTATCCTGAACTTGTGACAGAGTCGATTTCAGGTTTTAAAATATGCAGAGTAGATTCCAAATTCCAAAAAAAAAAAAAAAAAATCTAAGGAGTTAATTGCAGGTTTCACATGGAATTTATACAAAGCCTAAAACCTTGTACAAAATCTGAAACTTTTCATCTCTAATTTTTGCATTAATTTTATGAACGGTATCTTCAGCTAAACCTTTCATTGGTGCATTGTGTATGCCGACATCATCCCCATGAATAAATTTAAAAACGAATGATCAATCTACCAATTAGAAATAGATGGAGGGAAACAAGACGCAACCGTGTCATTTCTGGACGGGCGGGACGAAAAGTATAACAAACACAGCATGGAATCTCTGAGTGGTGCGTCACACTCCGTGCGCGACGGCCGCAGGAACCTGATGGATCTTTTGGCATGGGTCAAAAGATCGAGCTTGGCTTGTGAAAGGAATTGACTCGAATCAATTTGAATGGCTCGAAGCCAGAGCCCGAAACTATTCCTTTAAAACTTGTCATTTGCACATGTCAAACTTCAGATTTATATATATATATTTGAAAAACACAATATATTTTGCATTACTAGTTTGCTTCTTCAGATATGGGCATGAAGAAACGACAAATTCCATAACCCGAGTCACCTTCATATTGCCAAGAATGTGAAGGACAAAATGACTGCATCAGCATGACTCACATGCATAGATTATGTCAAGGCAAGGAGCAAATTCATGACGTGTATCAATCACATTTCTAATTAATGCAATTCAAGTCAAGCCTTATTCTCCTGCAGACATAACAACATTAAACATATAGCTCACGAGCAGGGTTGATTGAATGACACAAAGAGTAAGTTTAGAGGACCCAAATTCTTCGGTCTACAACACTTTCTTTTGTCGTTGTGGAAAACCATTTCTTTACAAAACTTAAGTAGTCAGAAATCAAACTTGAGACATAATATTTAAGTGTATTTCTTTACATCCATTTCGACTTTGAGGACATTTGGAACTTTGCTAGGGACTGTGTGGCACCCGGACTTAAATAACATGATTTCACGTCAAAAGGTTTTACAAAGGGATTAACCGAGACTTAAATCTCGAAGGTAAATTTTGATTGGGTTGAAGTTTCAACAAGAAACCGGAAAACATTTTCTTATTTTATTTTAATTGAACAAAAGCGCGTGAACGAAACAATTACATAAATTTTTTTGGTCGGAAAACAATTACAATAATTCCGTGGACACAGTTTTTGAGGAAAAATATTCTTAGCTAAATATTTCCAACTTGTCCCCAAAGTTGTGGCATCAGTAAGTCCTGCCGTAAGATTTTGAAAGAGAGCAATAGTAATCGGAAATGTTTCTAAAACTGTGCAATCTGATGTGTTCGGATCTTGTAAGTTGCAATGCGTGGACTATATCATTTTGTATGAGGTTATTTTGGAAATGTGTTCTACATGAAATATCTCTTTTCATGTCTCCCTACAACATATTTAAATTTCATAATTTTTGTAGTTCATTTGCCTATTTAACCAAAAATGTTTCAAAAACTGTGCAAGTAGAGAATAGGAAAAGTAAATCGATTTTATCTTTTAATCCAGAACGAATTGGGTTACGATTTCTTCATGAAACTTGTACCTCTAGGTCTTAAATACAACGTGTCCAAATTTCATAATTTTATGAGTTTATTTAAGGGTTTAATCGAAATTGTTTTTAAAACTTGTACCTCTAGACATTCTTGTTCTAGTTGTGTTTTATTTCTACTTTATAGTTTGCTATTTGTTTTGAAATTTCTAATTATATTCTATTATTGTTGTGTAGTGCGAAGTTAATGTATCAAGATAACACGTCAATGGAGGTGGAGGGACGTGAGGAGATGACTCCAATTACGGAATTGGAGTTTTCCAACAATGAAATTGAAGAAGAGGCACCCCATACCTCGAGTGCCACAAATAAGGTACCCGATTCTCATCTTTCCCATGATAAGAAACATACATCCGAATGTTGGAATCATTATTCAAAAATTAGTGATAAAGATGGAAACATATATCAAGTGAAGCGCATTCATTGTGCGTCAATACTTAAGTATCATGTTGCTAATGGTACTTCTGCAATGAGGAAGCACTTGACCACATGCAAGAGATTTCCCCGTAATCTAGATAAGAGGCAGAAATTTTTTGTACTACATAATGTCAACATGGCTGGCAATGGAGGAGGAGATTCTAGTACTGGTAGCATCTTATCAACATGGGCATTTAATCAAGAACGTTGTAGGCTAATGCTTGCTCAATTCATCATCCTTGATGAACAACATTTTTCCTTGGTTGAGCGTGTCATGAATATGTTAGTGAGTTACAACCTCTCTTCAAACATATATCACGTTTGACAGTGGCAAAAGATTGCATAAAGTTGTTTTTATGTGAAAGAACTTCTTTGAAGAATTATTTTGAAAAAATTAATTCTAGGATCGCACTCACGACTAATACATGAACTTCCAATCAAAATCTGAATTACTTGTGTCTCACTGCACATTTTATTGATGAAAATTGGAAGTTGCATAAAATAATCATCAATTTTGTGATGATGCATAGTCACAGGGGTAAGGAGATTGGAAAAATGGTGGAATGATGCATTGAGGAGTGGGAAATAGAAAAAAAGGTGTCGACAATTACCGTTGATAATGCTAGCTCGAATGATGTTACAGTTGGCTATTTGAGGGATAAACTATCGAAACAAAAGTCGTTGATATTAGATGATAGTGTTTTGCACATGAAGTATACAGCTCATATATTAAATTTGATTGTGAGAGATGGTTTGACTATGGTACGTGACTCCATTGCATGTATTTGAAATGTGGTTAGATATGTAAGGAGTTCTCCCACAAGAACCCAAGTATTTCAATCTTGCATTGAGAAAGAAAAGATCACATATAAGGGTTTGGTAGTTCTATGATGTCACCAATCAGATGTCTGGAACTTCATATGTTAATTCAAATGATTATTTTGAAGGGATAGCTCTTTTGTATAGAAATTTGAAAGATGTGATCAATACTTCGAATCCTAAGCTTTAAGATATGGGTGTGAAAATGAAAGAAAAATTTGACAAATATTATGGAAACTTGGATAAAGTGAATATGATGGTGTTGATTGCAGTTGTATTAGATCCTAGAGCCAAGTTAAATTATGTGAGTTTCTTGTATTGACAAATTTATGATGATGAATCGAAAATTAAAGAGATGCATTACAAGGTGAATGATACATTGGAGCGTTTGTATGAATTTTATGAGCAATCTTCTCTTACTTCAAGTAATCAAGATTTTGGTGGCCATAATTTGGGTGCAAGTAGTAGTAGTTCAAATTCCAATACCGATACAAGTGGTAGCGAAGGAATAATAAAGCATAACGCCCAAGCTTGGAAGAAAATGTTTTTCTACTCGAATGAACAAGGGCACGATGACAACAAGTCCGAGCTTGATGAGTATCTTCAAGAAAAAAATGAAAAGAATCTTGGTATTGATATTTTGATTTGGTGGAAGACTAATGGCTTAAAATATAAGATTTTTTCCTTGATGGCTTGAGATATTTTGTCAATTCCTGTAACTATCGTTGCTTCATAATCAACTTTTAGTACATCGGATCGTGTACTTGATGGTTTTCGGAGTTCTTTAACTCCAAAAGTAGTGGAAGCTTTGATTTGCACTCAAGATTGGTTGAGAGCCGCTCGTGTACCGCTTGATGTTGAAAAGTGTATTTTTCAACGCAAAACAATTTGAGTTGGGTAAATAATGTTTATATCTTTATATATTATAATTCTTTTTGTATATTTGATAAGTGAATATTTTATTTAATCTCTTCCTCTTTTCTTCAGATATTATTGCTCTTAATATGGAGATTATGGTCGATAAATAAAGTTGGTGGTGTCGCACTTGCAATGGATCCAATGGTTGAGAAGTCAAGCAAGGTTTTTTTGTTGGCTTATTGATGAGCAACTTTGTTTGTCATAATTTTAATGCAAGCTCCTTTTTATGTACATTAAATTTTTGAACTATGTTGTCAAAAAATTTAGGAGCCTTTAGATGGGCAAAATGGCATGCTTCATGGAGTATTATCGATATTGATTTTTTTTCTGTGTATTTACTTAGGATTTTGATTGATTTGTATTCATGTCTTTAGGATTTTGATTGATTTGTATTCATGTCTTTGCAAGGTTTTGTTGTGCCAAAGGAATCACATGGAAGGTTGCAAAGTTCACATTATGGAGTAGATGAAAATTTGAGATCTTGTTGGCACTTATGGTTTTTCATCTCTTTAGAAACTTCTTTGGAAACTTCTTATTAGTTTTGATTATGTATGTCCAAATTCTTGACAGTTGGCATTGGTATGTTTGCTAAGATGTGGGAAGTTACCGTGTAGCATACGCGTACATTATAGTGTTTTTTGGTAACGTGCGCATACGTTATATTTTTTTTGGTAACGTGCGCATACGTTATAGTCTTTTTTTGGTAACGTGCGCGTACACGTTATCTATAAATATAAATATATATATATATATATATATATATATATATATATATATATATTGGGTAACATGCGCACATGTTATAGTTCAAATCTGAAAATAACAAAAAAAAAAAAAACCTGTTGGAACCTGGAACCGACCCTAGAACCTGTGACAGGGTAGGTTTCAGGTTCTCGATTCCGATGGGTAGGTTCCAGGTTCCTCATTTTGAGGAACCTGTATCCGAGGGTAGGTTCCAGGTTCCAGGCGGAACCGAACCGGAACCTGGAACCGCTCACCCCTAAGCGCAAGTGCAATAGCTGATCCACGATCTGATGAGGCGCTGGCCATGGATGGTGACTGCGATGATCGTGGGCGAAACACCGAGAAAGGTGGTGCCAAGGGGAAGAAGAACCGTGGTACCTCGAGTTCTAGGGATCCAATGGGGGATCTTGCACAACGGATGGCGAAGTTAGAGTTGTTCGTCTCCGATGTCCAACGATCGGTCGATGACCTGACCTAGACCGTGGACGGAGTTGACGCCGGAAGGGAGGAGCTGGTTACGGATGTGCAAGAGCTCAAGACCGGCATGGGAGAACTCTGCCACGAGATGCTGGGGACCTTACAGGAGGAACTCACACAATGGTGTGAACCCTTGGAGGCCATGATGGCGGCCATGCGCGCTGAGATAGCGGAGCTTACGGGTAAGCTCGTTGAAGCACAAGTTGCACTCGTGAACGGTGTGATCACAGTGCAAGGTCCACGAGTGGACACGCCGAAGCCGAAGGAGTTCTGGGGCTCGCGGGTGACCAAGGACGTGGACAACTTTCTGTGGTACATGGAGCGGTACTTCCAAGCCATAGGAATTAACGACGACCAAACACGGGTAAACACTACATCGATGTATTTAGCTGATGGTGTATTGTTGTGATGGCGTCGTCGATCAGATGATAGGTGTGGGAATCCTATCGCGACCTAGGGTGGTTTTGTCGAGGAGTTCCGACGGAACTACTTCCCCGCTTACGCGGAAGAGAAAGCTCGTGACGAGCTAAAGCGTCTCGAGCAGAAGGGTGGTGTCCACGACTACATCAAGTAGTTCTCGGAGTTGCTACACCAAATCCCCTCGATGAATGAAGTCGAAGCGTTTCATTAGTTCATGGGTAGTCTCAAGCCATAGACGAAGCAAGAGCTAAAGCGGTACAACATGAGAGATCTTACTATGGCCATGACCGTAACCGAGTCGCTCGTGGAGTACAAGGCGTCGCCTTCCACATCCCGATCGGACACTCGTCCTAGGGACAAAGCCACTGGTGGGGGAGTCGGGGGAGATATAACCGCCCGACTGGAGGCAAACCACCGGTTAATCAACACAAGGCTCATGCGGGGCCAAGTGGTGGAGGACAAAGGAAGGTACGCTCATATAGCTATTCCTTTTGTGATGGTCCGCACATGGCGCGGGATTGCCCGAACAAGCCAAGTTGGCCGCTCTTTGCAAGGAGGATGAGCTTAGGGAGGAAGCGCGGTTGGGATAGCTGCGACTCATTAGCACGATTAAAGCCAAGAAGGCGAAGGAGCCTAAAGGCTTGATGTTCGCGGACATGAAGATTGGAGTGACCACGATGAGTGCACTCGTGGACACGGGAGCATCCGACATCTTCATCTCGGAGGAAGCTGCGAAGAAACTTGACCTACGGGTTGAGAAAGGAGCCGGTTGGCTCAAGACCATGAACTCGAAGGAAGTCCCTACGATCGGGGTTGCGAGGGACGTGGAGCTACAACTCGGGTCATGGAAGGGCAAGGAAACTCTAGAGGTAATTCCACTTGACGACTACAATCTTGTCATTGGAATTAAATTCCTAGATAGAATCCATGCTATTGTAGTTCTCTTTGCGGAATGTATATGCGTGTTGGACAAGAATAGTCAATGCGTGATTCCGGTTCATCGTGAGTCGGATTGGGATGGAAAGATGATCTCGGCCATACGACTCACCAAAGGAGCAAGGAAGGGTGAGGTGACCTTCCTGGCGGCCTTGAAGATCGAGGACAACAAGGGTGAAAGGAAGGAAGTCCCAACGGAAGTAGCCCAAGTCCTCGACTCATTCAAGGATGTCATGCCTTCGGAGCTACCGAAGAAACTACCATCCAAGAGAGAGGTGGATCACCGAATCGAGCTTATGCCTGACGCTCGACCACTTGTCATGGCGCCTTACCGCATGGCACCACCTAAGTTGGAAGAATTGAGGAAACAACTCAAAGAGCTGCTCGACGCGGGTTACATATGGCCGTCAAAAGCCCCATTCAGTGTGCCGGTCCTGTTCCAAAAGAAGCACGATGGGTCACTCCGGATGTGCATCGACTACCGGGCGCTGAACAAGCTGACTGTGAAGAACAAGTACCCAATCCCGCTCATTGTGGATCTCTTTGATCAACTTGGGGGAGCTCAGTGGTTCACCAAGCTGGATCTCTGATCGGGTTACTACCAAGTTCGGATCGCCGAAGGGGACGAGCCAAAGACTGCTTGCGTGATGCGGTATGGATCCTATGAGTTCCTCGTGATGCCGTTCGGCTTGACCAATGCTCCGGCCACTTTCTGTACAATGATGAACAAGGTACTCCACCCTTTCCTAGATCGGTTTGTAGTGGTTTACCTAGATGATATTGTGGTCTATAGTCGGACGTTGGAAGAGCATGTCGAGCATTTGAGGCAAGTCTTCCAAGTCTTGCGCGAGAACGAGCTGTACGTCAAGCACGAGAAGTGTGCCTTTGCCCAAAAGGAAGTTCCGTTCCTGGGGCACATCGTTGGGGGTGGACGAGTGCACATGGATAAGGCCAAGATCCAGTCGATCGTTGAATGGGAGCCGCCAACAAAGGTGACGGAGTTGAGGTCATTTCTCGGCCTAACCAACTATTACTAACGGTTCATTCGGAGTTACTCGAGCATCACCGTGTTGCTCACGGATCTCTTGAAGAAGAGAAGCCATCGATCGACTGAAGAGAGCTATGACGGAGAGCCGGTGTTGGTGTTGCCCGACCACACCAAGCCTTACGAGGTAGAGACTGACTCCTCGGATTATGCTATTGGTGGTGTGCTTATGCAGGATGGCCATCTGTTAGCGTATGAGTCACGAAAGTTGAACGATACCGAGCAACGGTATACCGTTCAAGAAAAGGAGATGATCGCGATGGTCCATTGCCTTCAGACGTGGAGGCACTATCTCCTGGGATCCAAGTTCGTCGTGAGGATGAACAACGTGGCCATGAGCTATTTTCAGACGCAAAAAGCTGAGTCCGAAGCAAGCTCGTTGGCAAGACTTCTTGGCGGAGTTCGACTACACATTGGAGTACAAGCAGGGGAAGGCCAACTCTATGGCGGACGCGCTGAGTCGGAAGATGGAGCTCATGAGTAGCTCAATAAGTCGATCGAGTTGTACTTGGGTCGACCGCATAAGGGAAGGGCTAAAGCATGATCCAAGAGCCCAAGCCCTCATCGGGTATGCCAAGGAGGACAAGACCCGACAATTTTGGTGGGAGGACGAGCTCCTCTACACCAAGGGAAGGCAGCTGTACGTGCCTTTCCATGGGAAGCTGAGGATGGAGATCTTGCACGAGTGCCACGACTCGAAATGGGCGGGTCATCCAGGGATCCACCGCACGTTGGCCCTCGTCGAAGATCGCTACTACTGGCCTCAAATGCGGGACGACGTGGAGGCGTATGTGAAGACTTGTCTGGTTTGCTAACAAGACAAGCTGGAGCAACGGTCGTCACTGGGCTTGCTAGAGCCACTTCCCGTCCATGGGAAAGCATTTCCATGGACTTCATCGTCAACCTACTGAAGTCCGAAGGGTGTCGGACTCTAATGGTGGTGGTTGATCGGTTTTCCAAGTATGCAACCTTTGTGCCTGCGACAAAGGATTGCCCGGCAGAAGAGGCGGCCAAGCTGTTCATGAAACACGTGGTGAAGTATTGGGGAGTGCCACAAACGATCGTGAGCGATCGGGATCCCCGCTTCACGGGACGTTTCTGGTCTGAGTTATTCAAGCTGCTGGGGTCGGAGATGAACATGTCGACAAGTCTGCATCCCCAAATCGACAGTCAGACGGAGCGAGTAAATGCTCTCTTGGAGATCTACCTCCGGCACTATGTGAGCACGACACAAGCGAATTGGGCAAAGTTGATCGACATGGCCCAGTTCTCATACAACTTGCAGCGGAGTGAGTCGACCGGCCAGAGTCCGTTCGAGGTTGCAACGGGGCAGCAATCGAACACCCCGAGCTCTATCACTTCGGGTTACTAGGGGAGTAGTCCGCCCGCGTACAAGTTCGCCAAGAATATGCAAGAACAGGCGGACTTGGCACGGGCGTGTCTACACAAAGCCTCCAAGTGCATGAAGAAATGGGCGGATAAGATGTGACGGCACGTGGAGTTTCAAGTGGGAGACCAAGTGTTGGCCAAGCTACACGCAATCCTTCGCTACAAAGACGTGCACAAAGGGTTGATCCGTTGCTATGAGAGACCATTTTGTGTGCTGCAGCGAGTCAGGAAGGTCGCATACAAGCTGGAGCTACCACCAAAACTCAAGGTACATCCGGTGTTCCACGTAAGTATGCTCAAACATTTCCAAGTTGATGAGGAAGATCCGAATTGTGGGGAGTCTCATCGGGCGCCACTCGGGGCAAAAACCTCGTATGATCGAGAGCTCGAGAGCATCTTGGCGGATCGAGTCATACGGAAGCGGTATTGCGCGCCCAAGCGCGAGTATTTGATCCAATGGAAGGGTCTTCCGAAGAGCGAAGCCAGTTGGGAGCCCGAAAGGAGTCTTTGGCAATTCAAGAAAGAGATTGAAGCCTTTCATGCGGAAGACGCGACAAGGGCGTCGCCCAATTAGGTGGAGGAGAATGTCACGGCCCGAAAAAAAAGCATGTCCAAGAGGTTTCTCTAACACGGGCATGACACATTAAAGACCCTCGGCTTATACCCCCGAGACATAGAGTATTCTTCTAGGGGCGGGCGATACTGTATTTGTACGCATACGATATAAATGCGAGTAGCTGGTAATTGTAATTAATGCTAGTAGTTGGTAGATGGGGATGTGCAATCTCCACCGTTAGATTTAAAGGAGATCTATGGATACGGTTTGCCTTGTACTTATATATATAAAAGGGTGTCCTCCCTCATTGTATTCTCATTCACAAGTTATATGAAAATCCAGAGCTTCTCTCTCTAAGAGTTTCTCTCTCTACAAAGTCCCTTGTGAGTCGAGTGTTGAAAGACTGCTTAGAGGTAAAACCTTAAGGCCACATGGGTGAATCGAGAGTTGATCGAGAGTTGATCGATCGGCCCGTGACAATTGCATGTCTCTCCACTTGAACGTTTCATTGATCAATAAATTACCAAAAATTAAATTCATTGAGACACGGTCTGCAAATGTTCAAATAAATTACCAAAAACACTCTCAGGGGGAGTCTTGGTGATCAACAAGGAATAACTAAAAGAATTAAATTCATTGAGATGACTACAATTTTTCTCTTACTTATAATTTCAATTTTCATTTATTTGGATATTTGCTAGTACGATGAATTGATCGTATACTAAAGACAATAGCCATTTTGATCGACCATTGGAGTAAAAGGCAATTTGTGAATCTCCTTTTTCAAAACAAATAGTATCACAAGTAAATTTACCTATGACACACTTCATGTAAGTAATGTAGAGATAGAACGATTCACAATGCTAAAATTATAACGTAATTGTGCTTATGTTCCTGTCAAAAATGCCTCATTGTTAGGGGATTTTCCAAGTTATAACTGATGTAGGACAGCAAGTCTGATATCAATGAGCGCAATCAATTGAGAATTTGAAGAGAAATTGTGACGAACAATTAGTCAAAACAAGTAGATTCTTCAGGCATCACACATAAAGCTTCCTAAACATCACATCTATGGTTTCTTAAGCATCACACCTAGGAAAAGAATATTATTATACAATCCCAGAGGAAGGAATTGCCATTCTCAATTACTCACTAACTCAATAGAGAAGAAAGAATCACAGCCATGTATATAGACTCCCTAAGAGTTCTTCGAAATAGGAAACCTCCCAAAAAGAAGCACAATTGAAACTTTCTTATAATGTTTAACGAAGCCACAAAAATAGGCTATCAGGTATAAATTTGATTTAATTTCTTGAGGGGGCAAAAAAGCATTTATTGTAGGAATATTTTTGTAAGTGGAATTTGTATTTAAAGTCTAAGGCGTGGGATTCCTTCGTTTGCGAAGGAATGATAAAGACGATGTCCGATATTCGATGCCCTTGATGAGCAGTTGATTGCAAAGCGTCTGCAAGAAATAACGCGGCATTGACTTTATTGTAATTGTTAATAGATCTTGTTAAACTCAACAATTATAACAATCGTTGACTTTATAGGCTTAACCTCATTATAAATATTATCTCTGTCGATTATCACACTAGTACTTTCTACTTCAAGTGTTTCTAATTGTAGCTCCACTTTAAACTGAACATGTTTAGATTCCTACAGACATTGCCACAAACACTCATATTTAGAAATATTGAAGATTTGTCAAATCTACCTTTTCTACAGATAATAAATGACAAATTCTAATTCACAACACAGCATTGGGTCTCATCCTCTTTGCATATCTTTTGACCATTCACGGACTCCCCATCCCAAGCCGTCAAATTAAGTCAATCGCGGGCTTTCCTGGAAACGCGTTTACCTCTGCGTGCCTCGATTTCGCTGTAACCCGAGTATGCACTCACAAAATATCTTGCATTGGTCCACAATCACCCGTCGTTTTGCATTGGGTCTCTCCTCTGCGTGAGTCTTTCGGGTCGTCCTTTCTCGGAAACCCGTTGGTAGCTTCCGTGTCCCGCAATAGCCCGGCTCGCCGCTTAACCCATGCGATCGGTGGGTATTTTCTCAGACATCATTCCACAAACTCCAAGGTTGCTTTTTTCGTTGCTATCACAACACAATCAGAGTTCCTCTCTTTTGTCTTGCCATTTGCATTGTGCGGCCCTATCTGTGCATCTCTTCCCATCGCTGAGGAGTGGTGACTCCTTCCGCTCCTAGGCCACCTCGAATCGCCCGAGCAATGGCCTCCGCGAGGCGAAGAAGAAATCCTTCCCGCACTTGGATATCGATCCACGATCAACCCAGGTCCTTCGGGATCAATCAGTCCGAGCTTACAAGTCTGGTCAATGAGAAGGACCTCGGCGACCTCCGAGAAAAACACGGCGGCATATCGGGAATCGCCAAAGCCCTTAATACTCATTTCCGTCGTGGAATCAGCGGCAAACCGGATGACGTCACTCGCAGGCAAAACGCATTCGGTGTCAACACATTCAAGCGGCCCGCCAAGGGCTTGTTCGACTTTTTGCTCGAGGCTTTTAAGGACCTCACGCACCTGATTCTTCTTGTTTGCGCTGGGCTTTCGCCCGGGCTTGCGATCAAGGAAAGCGGGCTCAGGGAAGGCTGGTACAGCGGCGGGACCTCATTCTTCTCAGTTTTCCTCGTGATTGTGGTGTCCGCCGTGTGCAAATACCAGCAGAATCAGCAGTTTGATAAATTGTATGGGGTTAGCGGTAATATTCTCTTTGATGTGACAAGAAAGGGCCGGCGGCAGCAAGTGTCCAGATCCAAGATCGTCGTCGGAGATGTCGTTCTTCTCAAGACCGACGATCAAGTCCCAGCAGACGGTCTGTACATTTATGGGCAGCGCTTGCGGGTATGGACGAGAACTTGTACTGTTTCGATCGCATTAGTTTTCGCGTATTAACTCATGTTAGTTTCCTCCAGAAATATATAGTATTAGTATTACCAAATTCTAGCCCAGGTCGATTAATTAGTTAAGTAGGTAGTTCAAAGAAATGTAAAAGCGTACGATATTCTGTTTGATACTGCACACTGTCATTCTCATAAATTTAATTCTATGACAAAAAGGAAAGTAAGGGTTTTAATTCGTAATTCTAATCGGAGGAGAACAAACCATGTTAAAACATTTTACTGGAAAAAGTATACTTAAAACATAATCCATTTCTTCTCGGGTTAATATTTATTCAGGTTTCATTTTCTTTGTTCAACTTGAGACTCCGCATCCTAGCGTCACTAAATCATGTGCAACGTTTGTATTACCAATTTAGGTTGACGAATCGAGCATGACCAGGGAAAGTGATTGCGTGGAAGAGAAGAACGATCAGAATCCATTCCTGTTCTCTGGAACAAAGGTCGTTAATGGGGACGTTCGGATGCTGGTCACAGCAGTTGGGATGAACACAAAGGAGGGCAAGATGATGAGTTCAATCAACCGCGGCAGCAGCGAGGAGACCCCTTTACAGGCTTGGCTCAACAAGCTCACCTCGTCGATTAGCAAAGTCAGCTTGGTGGTCAATTGTCTGGTTCTTGTGGTCCTGCAAATTCTCTACTTCACGGGAAAAAAACAGGGTGCGAACAGGAAACAGGAATTCGATCCAAGCCAAACGATGGGCGACAACATCATGAACTCTGTGGGGGGAAAAATTGCAGCCACAGTGACAATCGTATCGGTCATGATTCCCGAAGGATTGCCAATCGCGGTAACACTCATTCTTGCTTATTCAATGAAGAGCATGAGGGATTGGCCGATGGTGAGGAAGCTTTGGGCCTGTGAGACAATGGGGTCAGCCACCACTATTTGCATTGACAAGACTGGCACTCTCACGACGAACCAGATGAAAGTGAGGAAATTCTGGGTCGGCCAAGGCTTCGCAGCAGAAAACGGGTGCTCCTCTGCCTCCAAGTTTGTCCTGGATTTGATTCGGGACGGAGTTGCTTTGAACACAAATGGCAGCGTCTACAATCCAGAGCCATCTTCAAAATCGGTGTATGGGTTATTCGGTAGGCCCACCGAGAAAGCGATTCTTTCCTGGGCAGTTTCACAATTAAGCATGGACATGCAGGAGATAAAGGAAAGCTGTCAAGTCATCAGACGCAAAATTGGACGCAAAGTCGACTGGCAGAAGAGAAGCGGTGTCCTAATAAAGAAGACCATGGATGGCACAGTCCACGTGCACTGGAAAGGAGTGGTGGAGATGATCTTGGCAATGTGCTCGAGCTTCTACGACCGGTCGGGGATGGTGAAAGATTTGGACGAAGATGAAAGGAAGAAATTCGAGCAGATAATCCAGGGGATGGGGGCGAGCGGCCTGAGCTGCATCGCTTTGGCTCATAAACAATTCCGCACAGAAGCGATCAGAAAAAGAAAATACAAGGACATGTTCCAAGAGGACAGCCTGACATTACTAGGACTCGTTGGTGTTAATGAACTGTGTGATGGTGTGAATTGCGTGGTCCAAGCTTTTCGGGATGCCAGAGTGAACATCAAGATGATTACGGGAGACAACAGCATAACTGCTAAGGCCATCGCCAAAGAGTGCGGGATTCTCAGGCACGAGGATGATGCCTCCGATGAAGCCATCGTGACAGGGGATGATTTCCACAACTACTCGATTGAGAAGAGGCTTGATGAAGTTGAGAAAATCCGGGTCATGACGAAATCCTCCTCTTCTGATAAGCTCCTCATGGTTCAATCCCTGAAGAAGAAAGGCCATGTGGTCGCCTTCATAGGGGATGGCACGAACGACACACTGGCCCTCAAGGAAGCCCACATCGGGGTCTCGATGGGCATCCAAGGCATTGAGGTTGCCAAAGAGAGCTCGGACATTGTCATCCACAGCGACAACTTCACCTCTGTGGCGGAGGTGCTGCGTTGGGGTCGATGCATCTACGATAATATCCAGAAGTTCATCCAGTTCAAGCTCAAAGTAAACGTGCGGCCCTTTTGATCAACTTTGTGGCCGCAATCTCCTCCCGTGACGTCCCTTTGACAGCCATCCAGCTGTTATGGGTGAACCTGATTGTGGACACGCTTGGTGCCTTCGCCCTATCCACAGGCCTGTCCACAGAGCAGACCAGGGAGGTCATGAAAAAGCCCCCCGTGGGCTGGACCGAGCCACTCATAACAAACGTCATGTGGAGGAATCTGGTGGGACAAGCAATTTACCAAGTGGCTGTCCTCCTCACTCTACAATTCAAGGGCGAATCGATCTTCGGCATGGACGAGGCGATGAAGCGGACACTGATATTTAACGTGTTCATCCTATGCCAGGTCTTCAACAAGTTCAATGCGAGGAAGCTTGCGAAGAAGAACATTTATGAGGGCATTCACAAGAACAAGCTGTTCCTAGGGATCATCTTCATAACGGTGGTCCTTCAGGTGGTGATGGTCGAGTTCCTGAAGCAGTTCGCGGTCACAAAGCGGTTGAGCTGGGGACAATGGGGTGCGTGTGTTGGGATCGCAGCCATGTCTTGGCCTATTGCTTGGGTTGTCAAGTGCATTCCGGTCCTGCGTACGCCAATCTTACGGCTAGTTAAGAAAATTATGCCGAGAGAGCAGTTTATTAGGCTCAGGAATGCCAATTGTTTTTAACTCAATTCTTCTTAATGTACTGGTGTATTGAATTTCTCTTGACGCAGCGTGAATTTTTTTTTGGGTCCTTCGACCTAGCAAAATGAAAAAAAATGTGCAATGACTCAATGTAATTTTTCCAATTCAAAGAAAGCATTCATTCAGAAAATAAGAAAAGAGAGAGGAGCGTTCTGTTTTCCGGGGGCTTCGCTTTTGGCCGAGAGAGGGGGGAGAGATCGGAGAGCTCGGGAGAGTTTTGAGCGAGTGAGAGGGAGAGAACCGGAGACTGAGGGAGCTCGAGAGGATGGTCGACCGTCGCCAGAGTCCGTTCGTCAACCGCCGTCTGCCGCAGCGCTCCCACCCCCTCCCAAAAAAAAAAAAAAAAAAAAAAAAAAAAAAAAAAAAACCGAACCAGGTAGGTCTTGTGCGTAGCTTTTTGATTTGTGTCGAGTTGCGTTGCTTTCCCGAGCGTCTCGCTTCGAGAACACCGCGGGACGGCCAGCCACTGCTCGATCCATTTCGAGTTCACCCTCCCGTCGCCGCTACCGAAGCCGAGTAGGGATCTCCTCATTTTAAACGCCCGTCCCCGTGAACCCCTGCTACTCCGCCCTATTTTGCTAGGATAGGATGCTGAGTTTTTTTCCTCCTGTTAGTCACAGGCGTGCTGGGCTTCTGCGGGCTAATGTGGTTGATTTCGAATGCCCCTTTGATGATTTCTTTAAGTTTGGCGCTGAGTCCGAGCGCAAGAAGGGTTGATATCGTTCCACCACATGTTCGACGATATTTCTAATCCAGCCCAGGCGGTTGCATTACCGATTCCCATATGTTCTTGAACGCGTATAAGTGGGCTTTGCATTTTTGAACCTTTTGTTGCTTGCTAGTTGTCGTTTGCATCATGGGGCCAAGTCTGGGCATACATTCTGTTGACACCTAAATTTTTTGGGTTAATTTTTGCTATATAAAAAAAAAAAAATCACAATCACATGGCGTATAGTTTAGGAAAATTTTATTTTTTTGTTTCGCCAAGATTTTTCACATATTTAGGTAATATACACTGGAAGATGCACTTTTGCACAAAAAGAGAATTTTCTTGATGGAATATGCAAAAAAATATTTTATCAATATATTTAGGGGTATCGTGCTCAATCAAAATTAAAGATGAAATATACCCCTAAGATACAATTTTTGAGCTTATAAAAGGGACCGCATATGGACAAAGTTGAGGGGGGATTCGGAGGAGAGATTGAGAAAAAAAATTCGAGAGAAAAGTTCGTAAAAGAATTTCGTGAAGAAAGAAGCACAATCGTGAGAGAAGAGAAGAAAGAAAAGTGAAAAAAAAAGAAGTGAAAGCCCCCCCTCCCGTTTTGTCGTCCAAGAAGTCTTCTTTTTTTTCCCCTCTGACAAACTGCAGAGGAGAAAAAAGAAGTCAGCAGCTGCAGAAGAAAAGAAAAGGAAAAGTCAGCAAAAGAAAGAGAAAAAGTGCAGAGAGGACGTGAGGCAGAGACAAAAAGAAGAAAAAGAAAAAAAGAAGATGAACTGTTCATCTTCTTCGTGAAGGTCTCCGCTGTTGCTGCTGGTCCACCCCCTCCGCGCCAGTGACTGCACCACCTCCGCTCGTCCGCTTCATCGCCATCCGAAGCCCACTCGCCGCTCCGGCACCGCTTGCTCACCCGTCGGCCCGCGATCTGCTACCCGCGACGCAGCGCCTTTGCAGCCCGCGTGACCGACGCCAGGAGATCCGAGCCTCCTGCTCCGCCCGCGACCCTGCTCGCCGATCGCCGTGCCGCCCGCGACGCTCCCTGCTGCATCGCCGCCCCGACGCCGTCTCCGCCCTGCTTCAGCCCGCGCTCGGAGTCCCTCGCCCGCGACGCCCGCACCTAGACCCGCGACGCCCCCCGCTGCTCAAGCCGTCGCTCCACAGCACCTCCATTCGTCCCGACGACCCGCGGTCCGCGGTCCGCGATCCCAGCTCCGTCGCCCTTCCTCAGTCCGCGACGCCGCCCCGTGCCGACGCGCTCACCGCTCGCTCGCTGCCGGTTCCTGTTGAGCCCTCGCCGGAACCCTAGCCGGCGATCTTTCCCCACCGGAGCCCTAAAACCAGCGGCCAAGATCTCTTTTTTCTTTCTAAAAAAAAAAGAAAAGAAAATTTTACTAGGTATTTTTACTTTACTTTATTAAGCAAGTTTAGGTTTTTTCTCTGTTTTTTATTATTATTATCTTTTTATGTGTTGTTTTCTTTGGTTGGAATACTTATCTATGCATAATTGAAAACTCAATGTATCACGTAATCATACCGTGTAGGGTTTTTTTATTTCATCTATAAGGCTTTAGATGAAATAATTAATTAAGCGGGAATAAAATTGATGTTTTGATTTTTAAGGCTTAAGATCAAAGTATCGATTTTACTAGCGAAATATTATCCTTTGATCTGAGCGATATGTGATGTCCCTTTTGGGATAATTTTGAATGGATTCGATTGTCTTTATTTATCTTGAGATATGTTTGAGATAGAATATTGTTTTAGGGTTATTTGCATATTTAGGCAAGGCATTCTATTTATCATGAATTTTAGAAATAAAAATCGGGTTAGATTAGATGCATGTTAGGATATTACTTGTGTTAGGGTTAGCATATTTAGAATAAGAATTTTAATTTCGAATTTCATAAAAATAAAAAAATTCAAATAAATCAATTTAGGTTGCTAGATTTTAATTTAGGTTGCATGCTTAATTACTTAGCAATTATTAATTTCGAAAATATAAAAAAGGGAAAAAAAGGGAAAACACATAAAAGTCATTATGCATATGTCATGTAAAATTAGGGCATCATTGGCACGTCATTGCATATTAGATTGTTTGCATGTTTAAATTTTATTTAAATAGATCTTTTTAGATAGATTGCATTTTAGGTTAGAGATTACTTGATTAAGATAAGATTCTAGTTTAAATTAGGATTTGGCTCAACCTAATTCCTAATATAAACTAATTAGGATCTTAATCTAATTAGGTAATTTTCACATTTCACCTAATTTCGAATTTCATGAAAAATAAAAAAAAATGCCATAAGTTGAATTAGTTTTATTTTCTAGGATAGATTGCATTCTTTTAGGAAAAAGAAAGAAAGGAAAGAAAAGGAAAATGTCACATGCACATCATTAGGATTAGATTCATTGAAATGCATGTCATGTGGTAGTTGTTGCTAGGCCCATTCAACTAGAAGTTACATGTCACTAGAGTTAGGTTATTTAAGTTAATATGGCATCGCATATTGCGTAATTTTCATTAAATAAGTGAAAACAAAAAAGAAAATTTGCGTGTTAATTAGAAGCCATATCTAAGGTTGTTGATGTGGATTTTGAATTAACATTGCAGATGCTTTCGTTGCTACGAGGTAAGTCATGCATTTTCTATTTGCTTTATTGGGTGTTAAATTGATGGATTGCGCACCCGCATGATCGTCTCACACCTTATGGAAATAGTTTAAAATCAATTTAAACTGCACCGCAAAACATTTTTGTCAAAATAAAAAGAAATGGTACCGAAAGGGCGCTAGAGAAATCTAGCGTAACCAAGTCCCCGTACCCAAATCTCTGGTTCGTAGGAGTAAAGTAAAACTCCCGTTACTTTACTTGGGTTTCTAATCGACCCACCAAAAATAGATTAGTGGCGACTCCTAATTAAAAAAAATTGCATGTTAAGAATTTGAATCTAAAGTCGCGAATTGGTATGGGCTTGGGAGAGTTGGGGCCAAGTCTGGGCACACGAAAAATTCGCCGCGTTTTATTTGTCTCCCGTCGGTTTCCTGGGTGTGGTGGCTGTAAGTGGTGCGCGGCTCGGGATGGCCGGCGATGATGTCACGAGGTGATGGTGGCGGCAAGCGACGATCTCAGCCGCTGATTTGTTTATGGTGCTCGGCATGAGAGAATAGGTTGGGCGTTCGGCGATGGAGGCTTTGGGAGGAGGGGCTAGTTTCGGGCGTGGGAGTAAACCATCGAAGAAGGAGAAGAAGGGGGGCAGAAGAGGACGAAATGGGGAAGACAAAAAAAAAATTAATTAAAAATATTAATATTAACAAAAAAACGAAAAAGCAAACAAAAAAATGTTTTAAGAAATAGATTTCGTCTATTTCAGGTTAAATTCGGATTGTCGGATAGGGTCAACGGGCCGGATCGGGTTTACGGGCCTTCAACTCAAGGAAGAAGAGAAGTGGTGCCCTAATAAAGAAGAGCGTGGATGACACATTCCATGTGCACTGGGAAGGAGCGGCAGAGATGGTCTTGGCGATGTGCTCGAGCTTCTACGACGGGTCCGGGATAGAGAAAGATTTGGACAAAGATGAAAGGATGAAATTCATGCAGATTATCCAGGGCATGGCTGCGAGCAGCCTTAGGTGCATCGCTTTCACTCATAAACAAGTCTCCAAGGAAGCGACCAAAGAAAGAGAAGAGGGGAAGAAGATCAAAGAGGACGGCCTGACATTAATAGGACTTGTTGGTATTAAGGACCCATGCCGTCCTGTTGTGAGGAGCGCGGTCCAAGCTTGTCAAGATGCGGGGTGAACATCAAGATGATAACATGAGACAACATGTTCACTGCTAAGGCCATTGCCACTGAGTGTGGGATTCTCAGGCCCGAGGACGATGCCTTCAATGGAGCCATCGTGGAAGGAGTGGAGTTCCACAGCTACACACCTGAGGAGAGGCTTCGGAGAGTTGAGAAATTTTGGGTTATGACGAGATCCTCACCTTTCGATAAGCTCCTCATGGTTCAACGCCTGAAGCAGAAAGGCCATGTGGTCACTATCACTGGGGACGGCACGAATGATGCACCAACCCTCAAGGAAGCTCACATCGGGCTCTCGATGGGCATCCAGGGCACTGAGGTCGCCAAGAAGAGCTCAGACATTGTCATCCTCAACGACAACTTTAGCTCTGTGGTAATGGTGCTGCATTGGGGTCGATGAGTCTACATTAACATCCAGAAGTTGATCCAATTCCAGTTAACGGTGAATGTCGTGGCCCTTGTGATCAACTTCGTGGCTGCGGTATCCTCTGGTGACATCCTTCTAATGGCGGTCCAGCTCTTATGGGTGAACCTCATCATGGACACGCTCGGCGCCCTTGCTCTAGCCACTGAGCGTCCTTCCAGCGAGCTCATGGAGAAGCCCCCCGTGGGCCGGACTGAGCCACTCATAACCAACATCATGTGGAGGAACGCCGTAGCACAAGCAACATACCATATGGCCATCCTCCTTACTCCACAATTCAAGGGTGAATCGATCTTTGGGGCCGACAAGGCGGTGAAGCAGACGCTGATATTCAACATGTTCATCCTATGCCAGGTCTTCAATGAGTCCAACGCGAGGAAGCTCGAGAAGAAGGTGTTTGAGGCCATACACAAGAGCAAGCTGTTCCTCAAGATCATCTTCATGACGGTGATCCTCCAAGTGATGATGGTTGAGTTCCTGAAGTGGTTTGCTGACACGGAGTGGTTGAGCTGGGGCTAGTGGGGCGTGTGTATCGGGACCACGGTCGCATCTTGGCCTATCGCTTGGGTTGTCAAGTGCATCCTAGTCCCTGATACACCATTCTTTGGCTTCTTGGGATTCAAAAACAAGAAGCTCGTGAGGAAAATCGTGCACAGAGAACAATAGGAACACTAGCCCTAACTCAATGCTTTTCGTTATGCTGGTATATTGAATTTGTCCTTGATGCAGTGTGATTTTTTTCCTTTACCCAGAAAATGGGGAATATGTAATCTATCAATGTAATATATTCAATTTAAAGAAAGCATTCATTGAGAAATAAGGAATAAGTAATCAATCGATCTTTTGGCACGGGTCAAAAGATTGAGCTTGGCTTGTCTGGGCTCAGTATGTCGACCCAATCTTCTAAAAGGAATTGACTTGAGTCAAATTACAGCGCTTCAAACCAAAGCCCAATACTATTCTTTTCATATTTCAGATTTTATTTTTATGTTATGCTAGGAAATGAGAGAATTGGCTTGAATTATAAGCAAATCATGTCGTGGAGTGCTGTCGGCTTGTTGCATCTCTGTCCCCATCGGTGTCCGGCTAAGCATGCAACTTGAAATATGAGCTAGAAGAATGATAAATTCCATGAGATGAATGAATCGGTAAGAATTAGGGATAGGCGATATCAGGGATCAAATTCATGACGCGTATCAATTATAGCTGATTAATTTGTATTAAATAGACAATAAGGGCTCAAGGTACTCTAATAATGACTTAAAGTGAACCTTATCTCAAATGGAAGCCTAAAGTACCATAATTTTCTTAATTAAAAGTCTGAAATGGACTTTATTTCAAATAAAAACCTGACCTAACCATGTCAGTTTCATAGAATGACTTGACATCAGCCAAGGGCATTTTTGTCCTTTATATTTTCTTTCGTTTTTCCTTTATTTATTTTTTTATACAAAAAAAGGCTAAAAAAAAGAGGAAAATATCCCAAGCGAGAGGGCTAGAGGCAACCGTCCCTTGCCTATGGCCTTGCCCTAACACTGATGGGGCATTAGCCATGGTCGGCATGGTTGCAGGCGCCTCAATGAGGCCCTGGTCAGAATTGGGAGAGGATGCAACCCAAACTTCTCTTCCCTAGGTATGGGTGAGGAATAGGCCCTTGCCTTTGCTAAGGCACTGGTGACCCCACTGGTTGTGGCCGAAACCCCATCGGGGATAAGGCAGTAGCCACAAGTGATGTGGAAGGGCTAGCCTAGCCCTCCCCCTAGGTTTTTTTTCTTTTTTTAGTCCTTTTTTTATTTTTTTAATGGAAAAAAAAAAGAAAGGAAAAGAAATTTTTTTTTAAAAAAAGGCAACAAAAATGAGAAAATGTAAAGGATGGAAATGAGACCGATATGGCCACTTTAGGCCTTATTGAAATAATGTCCATTTCATACTCTTATTTTTAAAAAATATGGGCATTTGAGGCCCTTATTTGAGATCATTTCACTCTAAATTCTTATTTGAGAAATTAAGAGCACTGTGAGCTCTTATTTGGAATTTTTCCTTTAATCAATTTCCAATTTTGATTCTTTTTTTTGAATTATCTCAGAAAGTGAAGGACAAAAGTCAACCTTAGCAATTTCATAGTGCCAAGTGGAAGGGCCATAGCTCAATTAAAAAAAGTTAATCTAGGAATAATAGGCTGATCTTCACCAAAAATGAATTTGACTTCCATTTTTGTTTTCCTTTCCAAAGTAACTCTCATCAATTAGCATCGTGTGGAGCAGATAACTATTGAAAGTATCTAAGTAGTAAGTCCACCCAAAAATGAGTCTTACTCTGAGTTTCCTAGAGCCTCCGATAAATCAATGCAATTTAGGAGAAATCAAGAAAGTATAATTTCTAATTAATGCAAACTAGGTGGGGTCTTATTCTTACAATTCGGAATGTAGACATGAAAAATTAAGAGCGAGCTAAGTTTAACGCTAGTGTTAGGATTAAGCAATTGAAAGTTTCGATTGAAAAGGAAACTAGTAAGATGATCAAACATGTGCAAATGACAGTAGTTTAGAGTCCTGCTCAGAGCTATTGAATGAATTCTACATGGAGGAAGGCATAGTGAGACACCACACTTGTACGAGTGAATCACAATAGATTGCTTAGTTGATGAGCAAAATATTATTCGAGATGACCTATAAAATACTCTCTAATGCTAACATATGCGCTTAGGACAGCAAGCAACTCGATGAATGTACCTTCATCAACTGCGATTGGATATTGGACTTATGAGCGGTTAGGTAACTTTGCTGATTATTATATTATTGAAATATTTGGTTGTCTATATTATGTTTGAGTGAGTGATAGTAAGCTCGGTAAAAGGGTAAAAAAGTGCATGCTCCTAGACTATGTACAATATGAGTGGAGTTACTGGTTGTGGTGCTCGGAATTAAATTCACCTAATATCAACACAAAAATTACACTTGATGAGTCTCCAATACTTCTAGATATGAGCATTTGTGGTAGTGTTTATACAAACAATGTTTGTAATGAGGTGGAGCCTAGAAAGGCAACGGTTGTTATAACCGTTGAGTTTGATAAGGTGTGTGTTCAATCTTCTAATAGATATGGATGCAACAATAGTTTTGCATTATTCTGATTGAGGAAGTTGTGTGGAAAAATCGTTGTGGAGCAGTTAAAAATGCATATACAACTGGTGTTCTAATGAGGTTGACGATTCCAACGAAGTTCAAGCAATGCTCATAATCATAAGATGCCTATGGTAGTATGAGCTCGTGAGAGGTTATGGGAGATTACAGTGAAGTTCGGATTCCAATGAAGTGATGCAACTTGGCTCAAAGGGGTTTTCTATTTTGGATCCAACTTTTGTCTATATTTAAGAAGGGTTTTTCTTTTTTCTTTTTTATGAAGAGTATCGAAGTGGAGCTTGTGTTTATGAATTACATCATAAGTGTTTGAAGTCATGAAAAATATTGTGGTAATTCTTTATGTAAATCCTATATGAGGTGGAGAGATGATTTCGTGAGAAATTGTAACTTGTGAGGGCTAAATGTTGCATGAATTATTGGGTGTAATTAAAAGCTGCGAAATACTAAGTATATTTGAGTAACTCAATGTGATCTATAGGGGAACTTTATATAGCCCTTCCATGGACATAGGTCACGCCGATCGAATTTTATAAATCCGATGTTCTATTTATTTCCTTGTGCCGTTTATTCTATTGATTGATCATTTTCTTTTTGCAACATTATATGCGTAAGGAACGAAAAAAAATCGCCTTAAGAGTTCTTATTTTTCGCATTATCAAATGTTGCGAGTTCATACCAGGGTTACGACGAGACTAGGGGAGGTAGCGGAAAACGTGTTTCCACGAAAGCCCGCGATTGAGTTCATTCGACGGGCTTGGGACGGGGGAGCCAACGAAAGGTCAAAAGATATGCAGAGATGGGAGACCCGATGCTGCCTTGTTATGGAAGGTTTGCAACTCGAAAATGGAGTATATAATGCTCTCTATGTAAAAGATACATAATATTTTAATTGGTGCGGCAGAAATTGCACTTCGCAAGTTTGTCAACAAAGAGAATATTTCCATGTGGATTTAGGTCAAGTCAAATCAACGATTGGTACTTACTATTCATCGCGAGAACATTGGCTAATGATATAAATTGCTTTGTAACATAGGAAGGCAATATCATATATGAGTTATTGCGCGTAATAAAAACAAGGTATTGACATTAATACCATTGGAAAGGGCTAAGGGATGGACCGAATCATGCGTAAAAAGCCACACTCCAAACCCATCTGAGTAAAGATAAAACGGGAGAAAAAATATTCCTCCTAGAAGGTCATCTCGATCAAATGAGGATCGAAGATTGAGGGTCCTGTTGCATCTAAGAATAATTTTTAATTTATTTATTTTGCATAAACGAGTGATTAAACTATGTCTACCTACATTTTTCTTGAATGTTTCCTTCCACCTCCATTTTTGAATCGTTTCCGTCTCATGCAGAAGCATCTGTATTGACCAATGGGAGAACACGAGAATCGAGAGACGCATGCAATACGCTATGGCTCCCTTTCGATGTAAATGCTTTTTATCAAGGAAGACTTTTTGCTCGAAAACTTTGTCGTCGTCTCTCCAACTCGACCGGCGGGACTAATTATAAAGGCTGAATGCATCACCAGCTCTTGAATTCTCTTGATCACGACGACGGTCATCAATTTTTTTAATAGATAATAATATGTTTGTTGATGTAGACTCTCATGTCAGCTTCTGAAGGACGAGCGGCCGACACGGAATCTCAAAAAGAAGTCAAACTGAGATATGTGTGTGTGTGTGAGAGAGAGAGAGGGAGAGAGATATAGAGAGGGACGTGCTTTCACATTTTTCTCATGGTTTTTGGCTATATTGTTAAGGTCACTCGTCTAAATCCTTATTGTCTCAATGCATGCATTTTTTTTTTTTTAATTGGAAATATTACATCGACTGGTTTCACATTCCTTATTTCTAGGCAAAAGAAAAAAAAAGTGCATCAAGAGAAATTCGATATGCCAGTACAAAGAAGGATTGAGTTAACAGCCAATTAGCATTCCTAAACCTAATTAACTGTTCTATGTGCATAATTTTCCTCACGAGCTTCTTGCTATTCAATCCCAAGTAGCTGTAAGATTGGTGTATCAGGGACCCGAATGCATTTAACGACCCAACCGATAGGCCAAGATGTAGCCGCCATCCCTACACATGCACCCCAGTGTCCCCAGCTCAACCGCACCGTGACAGCAAACTGCTTCAGGAACTCGACCATTACCACCTGGAGGACCACTGTCACAAAGATGACCCCAAGGAACAGCTTGTTCTTGTGAATGCCCTCGAACACGTTCTGCTTCTCGATGTTCCTCGCATTGAACTCATTGAAGACCTGGCACAGGACGAACGCATTAAATATTAGCGTCCGCTTCACCGCCTCGTCCATGCCAAAGATCGATTCGCGCTTGAATTGTAGAGTGAGGAGGATGGCCACTTGGTAAATTGCTTGTCCCACCAGATTCCTCCACATGACGTTTGTTATGAGCGGCTCGGTGCGGCCCACAAGGGGCTTTTTCATGAGCTCCCCGGTGGGCAGCTCTGTGGACAAGGCGAAGGCGCCAAGCGTGTCCACGATCAGGTTCACCCATAAGAGCTGGAAGGCTGTCAAAGGGATGTCACCGGAGGAGACCGCAGCCACGAAGTTGATCAAAAGGGCTGCAATGTTCACCGTGAGCTGAAACTGGATGAACCTCTGGATGTTATCATAGACGCATCGACCCCACAGCAACACCTTCACCACGGACGCAAAGTCGTCGATGATGATATCCGAGCTCTCTTTGGCGACCTCGGTGCCTTGGATGCCCATCGAGACCCCAATGTCGGCTTCCTTTAGGGCCTGTGCATCGTTCATGCCGTCCCCTGTGACGGCGACCACATGGCCTTTCTGCTTTAAGCATTGAACCATGAGGAACTTATCGTCAGACGAGGAGCTCGCCATGACCCGAATTTTCTCGACTCTCCGAAGCTTCTCCTCCGAAGTGTAATAGCGGAACTCAGCTCCTTCCACGGTGGCTTCGTTGGAGGCATCGTCCCCAGGCTTGAGAATACCGCACTCCGTGGCGATGGCCTTAGCGGTGAAGATGTTGTCTCCCGTTATCATCATGATGTTCACTTCTGCCTCTTGACAAGCTTGGACCGCCCTCTTCACGCCGGGATGGCATGGGTCCTTAATTCCGACAAGTCCTATTAATGTCAGGCCACGTTCTTGGATCTTCTTCCCGTCTCCTCTTTCTAGGATCGTTTCCTCTAAGACTTGTTTATGAGCGAAAGCGATGCACCTGAGGCTGCTCGTCACCATCCCCCGGATAATGTGTTCGACGCTCTCCCTTTTATCTTCGTCAAAATCTTTCATCATCCCCGACCCGTCATAGAAGCTCGAGCACATCGCCAAGATCATCTCCGGCGCTCCTTTCCAGTGCACATGGACCGTGTCATCCGCGCTCTTCTTCATCAGGACGCCGCTTCTCCTCTTCTGCGAGTTGAAGGCTTCGACTTGGATGACTTCACAGCTCTTCTTTGTCTCGTCCATGTCCATGCTCAATTGAGCAACCGCCCAGGAAATAATCGCTTTTTCGGTGGGACTATTGGAGAACTCATACTCCGATCCTGAAGGCAGCCTATAGACGATGCTCGTGGTGTTAACAGCAACTCCGTCCCGAATCAAATCCAGGACAATCTTGGGGACAGAGGAGCTAACATTTTCCACCACGGAGTCTTGGCCGACCCAGAATTCCGTCACTTTCATCTCGTTCATTGTGAGAGTGCCAGTCTTGTCGGTGCAAATAATGGTGGCTGACCCCATTGTCTCGCAGGCTGAAAGCTTCCTCACCATCACCTGATCCACCATCATCCTCTTCATGGAATGAACAAGAGTGATTGTTACCGCGAGTGGCAAGCCTTCGGGAATCAAGACCACCACGATTGTCACTGCGGCTACAATGTTGCCTACCACGGAGTTCATGATATTGTCACCCATCGTTTGGCCTGGAACGGATTCCCGTTTCCTGTGCTTGTCCTGTTTGTTTCCCGTGAAGTAGCAAATTAGCAGGACGACAAGAACCAGAAAATTGACCGCCAAGCCGACTTTGCTAATCGATGAGGTGAGCTTGTTGAGCCGAGCCTGTAAAGGGGTCTGCTCGCTGATGTCACGGTTGATTGGCCTCATCATCTCGCCCCCCTTTGTGTTCATCCCAACCGATGTGACCAACATCCGAGCAGACCCATCAGCAACCTCTGTTCCAGAGAACAGGAAAGGATTTTGATTGCTCTTCTCTTCCATGCAGCCACTCTTCCCGGTCATGCTTGATTCGTCCACCTAAATTGACACGAGAATGAGACGATCGGATGCGGTCAAAGAAAATGAAAACCTCAATACATATTAACACGAGAAGAAATGGATTATGACAAACTATGCAGTATCAAACAGAATACCGTACACATGTACATCACTTTGGACTAATTACTTAATTAATTAATCAACCTGGGCTCGAACTTGGTAATACTAATACTATATATTTCTGGAGGAATCTAACATGAGTTAATTAGTGAATCTAATGCAAACAATCACTACAAATTCCCGTCCGTACCTGCAAGGGCTGCCCCTCGAGCAACAACCCATCTGCCGGGATTTGATCGTGTTTCTTCAAACAAACGACATCTCCGACAACAATCTCGGATATGGAAACCTTGCGCGGCTGTCCCTTCCTTACCACATCGATGAGAATATCACCGCTCGCCCCATACAATTTATCGAACTGCCAGTTCTGCCGGCAATTCCTCATGGCCGACACCACGATCATGAGGAAAACTGTGAAGAATGGGCTCCCGCCATTGTGCCAGCCTTCCTTGAGCCCGTTCTCCTTGATCGCAAAACCGGGTGAAAGCCCAGCGCAAACAAGAAGAATCAAGAGCATGAGGTCCTTGAAAGCCTCGAATACAAAGTGGAAGAAGCCCTTGGTGGGTGGCTTGAATGTGTTGACGCCGAATGCGTTTTGCCTGCGAGTGACGTCATCCGGTTCACCGCTAATACCGCGAGAGACATCACTTTTGAGGGCCGACGCGACTTTGCTGACACCGCCGAATTCTCTGAGCCAGTTGAGGTTCATGTCCTTGACCAGCTTCGTGAGCTGTGACTGATCAGTCTGGAAGGAGCTGGGTTGATCGGAGGGAGTGCTTGAAGCCTGATCAGGGATTGAATTCGAAGTGTAGGAAGAAGAGAGCGCTTGGAGCTGCGACTGTTCAGTCTGGGAGGAGCTGGGTTGATCAGAGCGAGTGCTCGAGGCCTGAACGGGGACTGAAAATGAAGTGTAGGAAAGGTCAACGCTGAGTTGATCGGAGACAGTGCACGGAGCCTGACTGGGGATTAAAATCGAAGTGTAGGAAGGAGCAAGCGGTCGGAGCTGTGACTGTTCAGTCTGGAAGGAGCTGATGACTGTGATCGGGGATCGAAATCGAAGTGTAGGAGGAAGCAAGCGGTCGGAGACTGTTCAGTTGATCGGAGGGAGCGCTTGGAGCCTGATTGGGGATTGAAATTGAAGCGTGGGAAGGAGATTTTCCAGGGAACTTGTCGGTTTTCTTTGCGAAGGTAGTGATGGCTCGGGAGCAATAGATGGTGGCGAAGGCCAAACGCCATCGCTTGGCGAACTTGCGCATAGCGGGCGGGTGGAGAGAGACCTCGTAGCGGATGGTGTCGCCGCTGAGAATGCTCGTCATCGCTCGGAAGAGACGCACGGTCGCACAATGCAAATGGCAACACAAAAAGGAGGACAAACTCTGAAGTTTGGTGTTTCGTTAGCCGCTGAAAAGTGCAACGTTCGCATTTACTTATATACGTGCCGGAGCTGAACGAGAGGGTCACGTCGTTCGTGCGAGGTTGTCAGGAATTTGCCTCGCGCAGCGCGGCGACCTCTGCTTGCTTTTTCTAAGTTAAACGACAAGGACTGGACCGGGGATAAGTCAGGCCAGGCCCGGTAGTCGCTATTGATATTTCCCACGCACCTTCTGCTCCTGTAAAAGATGGGGCTTGATCCATGCTCGGTGGGGAGATCGCGCTTGAATCATTGTCTAATGTGGGGCACGAATTCCGTTTGTCTTGATTAAACCATCAATCAGGGGAGGACACGTGTACGTGCCCACCTCTTATCCGTCCCCGTCAGCTGTCCCCCTAACACTTTAGGTCATTGCCGCGTTGCTTCTTACACGGGCGGGCGGTGATTGCCCCTCCACAGACCGGGCGGGGCACGTAAAAGTCAATATGACGTCGAGCTCTGGGGTGTCAGTAACCAAACCGAAAACCGAACCGAACCGAAAATCGAACCGAACTGAACCGAAAAATTTGGTTTTTTCGGTTTGGTTTTCATTAAAAACTAAAATTTTTCGGTTCGATTCAGTTTTTATCGGTTAACCGAATCGAACCAAACTAACAAATAAAAGTGGAGAAATCTGAGTTTAATAGAAAAAAAAAACGAAAACCGAAAACCAAAGGTTAAAAACCAAAAACTAAAAAACCGAAAAATCGAACCGAACCGAACTGAACCGAACCGAAATTTTCGGTTCGGTTCGGTTCGGAAGATTTTTCTAACGGTTCGGTTCAGTTTGGTTTTTCAAAAAAACCGAACCGAACCGTTGACACCCCTACTCTACATGTGCTTTTTAAGCGCATTCCCGATATGCCCATGTTCACAAATGGATATACAATCCAAATTTCGTTCTCACCAAAGAGTGGAACGGGCCCTTAATGTTCTCACCAAATTCCGTTCTGACTTGGCATGACTCGCTCGCTTCTTTTCTTGGAAGAAAATGCTTCCCCCTACGCGGCCACAGAGCTTCAAGGAAAGTTCGTAGCAGAGTACCTGGAATTCCCCGAACCGTCATCTGTCTATCCCAAAATGTCGGCCTCTTCGTCGTACCAAAACCCAAATGAACAACACTGCCATCGTCTCTTCCGTTATGGCTTCAATAGCACCTACATATGGAGACCAGATCCGGCTAAAATGACGGCACTGTTTTTTATTTAGCATCAGTACTGGTGCCACAGTGAACCCAAATTCCCTTTTACGTGGATTTGGCAGCCCAAGCCAGGAAATCAAAGATATAGAAGGCCATAACTAATAGATATTGAAAAGCAAAACCACACGGTATTATCGTTTTATTACGGAATGAAAACACTGTGAAATGTTGAATATGGAAATCTTTTTTATAGTTCTTTTTAATGGCATAAAAATGTTTTCACTTTTAATACTTCCAGCCAAATCCCAATAAAATGCGCATGGGTTGAAAATATCTTCACTTCTTAAATGATCCAAAAACGCATGGACTCTTACTTCAGAGATACATTAAATTTTCCATCATGCAAACTTATGAATTCGCTCGAAATCATAGATTCAGAAAGCTAGCTTTTGTTTTGGGGCGAAGAGAACTTGGTTCACTAACCCTCATTCAATATTTATCTGCTAATTTTTTTCTCCTTCTAATTGAAACATACGAACTTTTGATTGAAAAAAAAATTAAATATAATCATCGCTATGCCTTGCTAACGAGTCATATGTTTGCGTCGGTACCATTAGTCACATTTTCGTACCAGCTTACATGTATGAAAATCTAAATGGTGAGTCTTTTTATCCACATTCAAGATCGTCCTCGGAGACGTCCTTTGTTTGGAGATCGGCGATCAAGTTCCGGCAGAAGTTTAATGGATTAAATTAATTGCCTTATTTGGCTCTTGTATCTGCATGTTTTTTGACTTTTTGTTCACTCATCGTCCACGTCCAAAGCCGGGTAAATTGCTCAAACGCGGTTTTTTTCCATTTGAGGGGCTTCGCGGAAAACCCCCCTCCCCTCCGGTCCCCTTCCCTCCCCTATAATAATACAAGTTGCTTGGCCGAAAGTTTCGTATCACGTGATGAAACATCTTTCATGAAACGACTATTCCGTGATGAAATATTTTTCATTAAAAATCACTTTTTGATTTTCATTTAGGGAAACAGGTTCTGTGACTACTCTAGATAGGAAATATAACAGAACTTTACTTCAAATGAAAAACCATACAAACTGTGCTGAAATTTAATCACCAACAAAGCTTGGGGAAATACAACCACTTCAACATAGCTGAGCATAAACAAATTATGTCGAAATTTAAGTGACGACAAAACTTGAAAACGCAATGATGCTATGCCCGAATTTAATCAACAACGTGACACCCAAGATAAAAATACATGCCGAATCAAGCAAGGCCAACCCTCTCCCAGCCTTAGCCACCGGCAAAAAGGAAGAAGAAGAACCTAAAAAAAGGGGGGGGAAGAAAAATGAAAAATATGAAAAAATGGATAAATGATAAAAATACCCTTGATTGCCAAAAAGTCAGGCCCTTATTTGAAATAGACTTAACTACTTTGGGCTCTTATTTGAAAGAGACATAATCACTTCAGACACTCATTTGAAATAAAATTTATTTCCAGCCTTTATTTTGATAAAGTAATAGCTTTTCAAGCCCTTATTTAAAATAATTTCTACTTTGAGCATTTATTTGAGAACATGATGGCACTTCAAGCATTTTTACGAAAAAGAGTAATATAGTATTGCATTTCTCTCAACTCTCGCGTTCTCATTCGTCAATACAATGTTCCTTCTTGAGAGGGGGGGGTGTGGATTCCAGAATGCGGGCGGAAGGAAACATCCAGGAAACGCGGAGCAAGATCATGACAGATGATTAGTCATCAGCGATTCCTTCGTACAAAACAAATTAATTAAAAATTATTGTTAGGTAGGTGCAGAAAGGTCCTCAATCTTGGACCCTTGTCTGATTCAAGCTGTTAAATTAATTTTTCGAATTTGAATTGATTTGTTAAATTGAATTTGTTGACAGAAATTTCTCCTTGAAGATTTGAATTCAGATGAAGACGCCCTTGTTTCATGGACTTGTCTCGGACGTATGAGAAGAAGAAAAAAAAGCAAGGGGCGCTAAAGGACAATGTATGAGCACATTATTTTTTATTTTATCTATTTAACTTTTAGGAGCACACACGTCTTTTGCTAAAAGAACAAAGAAAGAAACTCTATCTTTGCTGCAAAAGCTGAATCCTTGTTTAAGTTGCACAGCGGTGGGTGCAGGTCTAAGTTGTTGACTTACGGCACACGTGTAAAGCTATCTGGGTTTTTCTTCAGAGCGACGAGCACCGCACAAGAAAGAATAATGCGAGGCCGTACGAAAAGAAATGAACTAGCAGACAAGTTCTTGTTTTTGGCGTAAGTTTCGTGCTTGAATGCGGTGATTTTATATCGTGAATTTCACGTTTAAGTGAATTATTTTTTTATAAATGCTTTAGATTTGTAGTTAAATGTAAATACAGAAAACTCTTGAACATGTAAATGATTGTAGACTTTAATTCTCCAATTATAGTGAAATATTTACTGCGATCTCTCCCTCCAAATCACATAAATCTCTAGTATCCTATTATTTCTCATTTATTTCTTTTATATTTTTCACATTGACTTATTTGCAATATCCTATCGTCGCCGCGTATTATATTTCAACATAGGTAACTCTTCTAGTTAGAGTATTTATTCTTCTATTTTTTTCTTTACCTAGATGGTTTTGGAGCATGGCTTCTTCCTAATGACTTGGTCTAATCCCCTAGGCTACATTTGGTTGACCATATAAAAACCAGGATATGATATATTTATCATATTCCATGTTTGGTAGCTATCTAGGATAGGATAAAATCGAATATAGACGGGATATAGACTGAATAAAAAAATCCAAGAGGGTGGGATAAGGTTGAATGTGATTTCTTTTATCCGAAACATAAAACCCTATGCTCTTTTTTTTTTCTCTGTCGGTCACCCACAAACGATTTTGTTTCCAAAGTATCGACGTTGAAGCCTTCTCCTCAATAGCTTTCCAATTCTCATCGAAATTTTATGAAAGCCTTCTTACTCCACCGAGGTAAGACCCCCCGTCCGCCGACGATAGCCCGCTGGTCGCCCTCCCGATCGATTCCCCCCACCGCATTTCTACTTCACCTTCCATCTTTGATTTTCCATCAGTTGCTTCATCTTCACTTCTCTTCAACCAACTCATCGCCACCACTACCGGTGGGGATGATGCCGCCACCGACGGCAACGCGAATCCCCTTCGTTGACTAAACCCGGATTTAGGTTCGAGTAGTCGCAACTCAGGCTAAAGCAAGACGACATTAGAGAGGGCAAAAGAAACTTTCATGGGTCTTGGTCCCAAACAATCTCAATTTTGCTTGAAGTGGCCATGGGACATCCACCGGAACCCCACTGACCCTAAAGGCTGTAGCTTTGAAACTCCATGGTTGTTCAAGTCTTTGCAAAACGTGAGCTCTCTAGCTTCCAATCTCCTCGTCTCCACCATAAAACCCCCTCTTTCTCATGACCCATCTTCTCAATCCTCACCCTTGGTCGCTGGAAACGGTAAAGGTAGGTCTTGAAGTCGCAAAACAAGGGCTTGAGCACTAAAGAGCAAGGGGAGGCGGAGCAAAGGGCGTTTGCCTCTACTTTGGCCAGTCGAAAAGAGGTCACTGTGATTGAGTTCCACTCGCCCAAGTGCAGGCTGTGTAGTTCTCTACTCAAGTTTGTTCTAGAGGTGGAGGGGCGAAATTCGGATTGGCTCAACATTGTTATGGTCGATGTAGAGAATGAGATGTGGCTTCCTAAGGTGCTTTCATCTATCTTTCTCTTTCGAGTCTTTTAAGTTGTCATCTAGTATTACCGAGATTTGGGAATTTGAGGATTGTTTATACAATTTAGTTCTCTTTGAGGGATGGTTCTTTTGTATGTTGTGATGGAAGGTCTTTCAACAACAGATTGAGTATGTTGTTCAAATATTTGAGGATATCTTATTTTAAATCCGTAGTTTACCCAACGATATTTTGGATAAGATATGAGGGTATCTGACTTTAAATCCATAGTTCACCAAACAATTGATGGGATATGAAGAAATCCATGGATTTCTTATCTTATGCTATCCAGTTCTATCCCGTTTAGAAATCCGAACGATCAAACGCAGCCCATATTCTTTCAAATGGTGTTAATGCGAATCCATGTTCTCATGACATGTGACAATCCATATTTGACACCGTGTTCTCCATATTTATAACGATTTATATCATTAGCCAATATCCTCACGACCAACTATAAGGAACAAATCAGCTGATTTCACTAAACCTATATCAACACAAGGCTGATGGTTTTATTAATTATGGTGATGGGCCTAAGTTGGCCCGTCCGCCCATGTTGGGCCTAAAAGCCCGGCCCACAATATTAGGGCCCATGGATGGAGGGATATGATGAAGGGGCACGTTTCCTTTTGGAGAAGACGTATATAAAGGGAAATAAAGAGGGAGGAACGCACCTTTTGGCATAACGTACGTTCCTCCTCCCTCTCTCCCTCAAAAACGCTCCAAAAGAAAAACAGTAAGCAAGAGGCGACACCCTTCTTCCCTTCAAGGCGAATAGACGTCATCGGATCGAATAGGATCAATTTCTCTTCCTCATATCGGCGTCGTGTTTAATCTTTGGCTAACAAGGTACGTTCGATTCTGTGATGTGCCTTAGAATTGATGATGCATATATTTTTCCCAGCTCATCTTCCGCATTTATTTTAGGGGTTCGATTTAGTGTCGAATCCGGTTTTTGGGAATCCGACAATCCCAACAAAGGCAATGTCCTATTTGTTTATCACCATACAAGGCTGCGTCCCTCGATTTCGCTGAAACCCTTGTAATTCCGTTACACAAATGAAGCCACCCTCCAGTTCAGCCCAAGCTATATGAAGATATTGTCTCAAACATCGTTCCACGAATTCGACTCATAATCGGGGGAGGAGGATCCCAAGCCTTTCTGGCACTTCCCAGCAACAGCGAGCAAATGACGCCTGCCCCGAGGCCTCTCTCGACTTGCCCGCTATGTCCGAGATTGCCGAGAAATGGCGTTTGGCCTTCACCACCATCCGTTGCTCCCGAGCCTTCACTACCTCCGCAGAGAAAATTAAGAAGCTCCCAGCAAAATCTCCTTCCTACACTTCAATTTCGATCCCCGATCAGGCTCCGAGCGCTCACTCCGACCCACCCTGCTCCTTCAAGATGGATCAGTCGCAGCTCACCAAACTGGTCAAGGACAAGGACCTCGACCACCTCAGACACTTTGGGGGTGTCAACAAAGTCGCCTCGGCCCTCGAAACTGATGTCAATGCCGGAGTTAGCGGTGAACCGGACGACGTCTCTCACAAGCAAAAGGTATTCGGCGTCAACGCATACAAGCAGCCCGCCAGGGGCTTCTTCTGCGTCGTGCTCAAGGCTTTCACGGACCTCAAAATCACGATTCTTCTTGTTTGCGCCGCACTTTGGCTCGGGTCGGGGATCAAGGAGAATGGGGTCCAGGAAGGCTGGTACGACGCAAGGAGCACATTCGTCATGGTGTTCCTTATGATCGCGGTGTCAGCCGTGAGCCATCACTGGCAAAACCAACAATTCGATGAACTGTCTCGGGTGAGTGGTAATATTCTCACCGATGTGATAAGGAAGGGTCGGCGGCAGCAGGTTTCCATATTCGAGATCGTGGTTGGAGACGTTGTTTGTTTGAAGATAGGCGATCAAGTCCCGGCAGACGGGCATCGACGGTCACTCCTTGCAGGTATGGATGACTATTTGAACTATTGACCGCATTAGATTCTCATATTAACAAACAGAAAGTCAATTCAAAGGTTTAAGTTTTTATAATGAACTATTTAATAATAGTATCAAAGCTTATGGTTGATTGATGAGCATTCCAATGTGTACCGATATTTGGTGAATATATCAAAGAATGAATCTCATGACAAACATGGATTTGGAGCAATCTTCATGGTTCGGTCTAGAGAAAGAGACTGAGATGAAGTTGGGCATTGAAGAGTCAAGTTGAGACGCGTAGGTTCAAAAACATATATATATATATATATTAAAGGAGAGCAAACCTAATACTAAATTCATACATGATAAAAGATTGATGATACGCACGTGTGAATTATGTTTTAAAAATCCACATCAGAGAGTCTGGAGCACTTAATATATCATAGTTTGTCATAATTCATTAGTTTAAGCTTTTGAGCAAAGTTGGGTCTAACTAAATATGTTTATGGGCTTGAACTCAAACTCTCCCTTGTTGATCTCTCTATCAGGCTTTTCTTATGTAACATAATAACGGTTTCCCTCTACTTATAAAGCTTAAACTTTTATTTTAATATTTTTAACATGGTTAGAGCCAAGTTCCGCCCCTTCGCATGTGCGTCGCTCTCATTAGTCAAATTTCACTTGTCGCTCCTAATCCACTTTGCACGTGACAATAGTGTGAAATATCCTAAGTTACTCGAGAATGTGGTTTATATACTCTTGATATACATGTGGTCTTTCCAAACTTTGAGGTTGAATTTTCTATCATTATTTCATGCTGGCTTTGTCCATTCATATATGGATTTAGTATTACCAAGTACGAGCACAAGTTAATTAGTCCAAATAGATGTACATGTGTGTAATATTCTGTTTGATACTAGGCATCGTTACCTTTAATAATCTTAATTCTATGACTAAAAGAAAAAATTTTGGTTTTAAGTCAAAGTTCCGGTCATGGTAGAACAAACTTTGTTAAAAGTCAAAACATACTCCACTTGTTCGTGTTAATATTTATTCAGGGTTCATTTTCTTTGTTTAAAGTTGAGACCGGAACGCATTGTATCGTGTCACCCTAGCATCACTAAATCATGTGCGACGTTTGTATTGTCAATTTAGGTTGACGAATCGAGCATGACCGGGGAGAGTGATCACATCGAAGTGAACAGCAATCAGAATCCATTCCCGTTCTCTGGAACGAAGGTTGCTGATGACTCGGCTCAGATGCTGGTTACATCGATTGGGATGAACGCCGCGTGGGGCGAGATGATGAGCTCCATCAGCGCAACAGCAGCGAGAAGACCACTTTACCGGCTCAGCTGAACAAGCTCAAATAAAGTGTGGGATAAAAATTTTACTTTTGCGAATTAGAATTTTGATAGATTCGGAGATTTGATTACTTTACATTAAATTAACATCATTTTAATACATTTTCTCTTACTTTGAAAAATATTTTGTAAGCAGTTTTTTTGAATTTAAACCCAAATCCCCTGTCATGTAATGGGTATTCATGCAGGTGTGCAATCAGATAACGTAACACTCAATGATAAAATATATATATTATTAAGAATAGGGTTATCCTCAATGCAAAGAAAAAGATTACCTTACCATGGTTAATTTCTCTAATATATACAAAGTGTTGATTAAAAATGTGTGCCTAGCCTAAATATAACTTTTAAATGCCTATGCAATTCCAAATAATTATTTTTTAGGTTTTTCCTTATTTATGAAAACTAAATTATATGCAATTTTAACCTAAGCTTATCGTGCATGAATTATTAAAATGTAACATAACCTAATTTTAATGATGGACAAAAATATGATATTACCTAATTGAAATTAGGAAATAATTTATATTCAATACTACTCTAAATTGAGCAATTTCTTAATTAGCTACGCAGTTCCTAAGTATGCAATTCGAAACTAAGAAAGGCCTATCCTAACATTCAATGCATTATATATATATATATATATATATATATATATATATATATATATATATTTTGTATTTGAGATTAAAATAGGAAATTTCCTAAAATATGATATTACCTAATTGAAATTAGGAAATAATTTATATTCAATACTACTCTAAATTGAGCAATTTCTTAATTAGCTACCTAGTTCCTAAGTATGCAATTCTAAACTAAGAAACGCCTATCCTAACATTCAATGCATTATATATATCTTCAAAATAGGAAAGCTTATTAAAAATAATTCAAATATCGAACCCAACTCAAGAAAGGATTCAAACATTATTGATTACCTAATCTTAACTCTTAAAGATCAAATTCCTAAATATTCACTCCAAACCAACGTTAGAATCACATAATTCAAATTATTCAATCAATATATTTGAATAGAGTTTAGTTTAGGAGATTGCCTAATTGAGCTTTAATTGCAACGAGATCAGCCACAATGTTCTTGGGGATCATCTTCGTGATGGTGGTCCTCCAGGTGGTGATGGTCGAGTTCCTAAAGCGTGGTTCGCTGTCACAGAGTGGTTGAGCTGGGGATAATGGGTGCATCTATCGGGATCGCAACCACGTCTTGGCCTATTGGTTGGGTCATCAAGTGCATTCCGATCCCTGATACACCAATCTTACAGCTGCTATCGACAAGCAAGAAGCTCATGAGGAAAATTGTGCACAGAGAACAATTTATTAGGTTTAGGAACGCTATTTGGGTTTAACTCAAATCTTCTTATTGTGCTGGTATATTGAATTTCTCCTGATGCAGTGTGATTTTTTTTCCTTTTAACTACAAAAATAAGGAATGTGTCCATGTAATTTTTCCAATTCAAAGAAAGCATTCATTGAGAAAATAAGAAATAAGACGAGTGACCTCAATATAGCCAAGAAGCGTGTAGAACAAAATCGTGAGAAAAATGTGGAAGCACAAACAGACTAAACTGATACGAATTACATACATAGATTACATCGAGGCAAGGAACAAATTCATGATGCATATTAGTCATATTTCTAATTAACTCAAATTAAGCCGCCCTTATTTTTGGAATTCGGAATGCGAACGTAACAACATCAATATCGAGTAGTGAAAGAGGTTTAATCTCTCTCACACACAGACACATACTTCAGTTTAACTCCAAAAAGTCTTCCTAAATAAAGCATTTATTAGGAAAGAGAGTAATAGAGTATTGCTTCTCTTAACTCTCGCGTTCTCATTCGTCAATAATATGTTTTATCATGAGAGGGGGATTCCTAAAATGCGAGTGGAAGGAAACATCCAGGAAACGCGGAGTAAGATCAGGACAGATGATGAGTCAACCGTGCGATTCCTTCATGCAAAACAAATTAATTTAAAATTATTCTCGGGTAGGTGCAGCAAGATCCTCAATCTTTGACCCTTTTCTGATTCAGTTAACTCTTCTAGAAAGAGAATTTCTTCTTCTGACTTTTTCTTTACCCGGGTCCTAGATGGGTTTTGAAGCGTGGCTTCTTCCGGATGATTTGGTCTACCCCTAACTATTTATAATGGTGTTAATGCGAATATTATCCATATTTCACACTATGTTCTCGTGATCTATAGCAATTCATATTATTAGTCGATATCTTCACGACAAACTATAAAGTACAAATCTGTTGATTTCACTGAACCTAAATTAGCACAAGGCAATTATTCTATTTTGTTTATCACCATACAAGGTGCAAATTCTGATGCACCAACAGTAATTTTTTGTTTTTTGTTTTCTTTTTCTTTTTCACAGAGAGCATTTCATACTCCGTGTTGAGTTGAAACCATCAAAGAAACAACACGGCGTTGGGTCTCATCCTCCTGCATAACTTTCGACAATTCGTTGACTCCCCGTCCCAAGCTCCGTCAAATGAACTCAATCGCGGGCGGAGCTTCGTTTCGGGGAACCACTTTTTTCCGCTACGTCTGTAACCCTAGTCAATCCGTTACACAAATGATGCCACCATCTGGTTCAGCTCAAGCTGTATGAAGATATCATATCAAACATCATTCCATAAATTCGACTCATCATCGGAGGAGGAGGATCACAAGCCTCTCTGGCCCTTCCCAGCGACCATGAGCATTCTCAGTGGCGGTGACGACGACGAAGATGACAACGTCCGCCCCAAGGTCTCTCTCGATTTGCCCGCTATGTCCAAGTTTGCCGAGAAATGGCGTTTGGCCTTCGTGACCAGCCGTTGCTCCCGAGCCTTCACTACCTCCACAGAGAAAACTAACATGCTCCCAACAGAATCTCCTCCCTACACTTCAATTTCGATCCCCGATCAGGCTCCGAGCGCTCGGTCCGACCAACCCAGCTCCTTCAAGATGGATCAGTCACAGCTCACCAAGCTGGTCAAGGACAAGGACCTCGATCACCTCAGACACTTTGGGGGTGTCAACAAAGTCGCCTCGGCCCTTGAATCTGATGTCAATGCTGGAATTAGCAGCGAACCGGATGACGTCTCTCACAGGCAAAGGGTATTTGGCATCAACACATACAAGCAGCCCGCCAAGGGCTTCTTCCACCTCGTGCTCGAGGCTTCCATGGACCTCAAAATCACGATTCTTCTTGTTTGCGCCACCCTTTGGCTCGGGTCAGGGATCAAGGAGAATGGGGTCAAGGAAGGCTGGTGTGACGCAGGGAGCACATTCGTGATGGTGCTCCTCATGATCGCGGTGTCAGCCGTGAGCCATCACTGGCAGAACCGACAATTCGATGAATTGTCTCCAGTGAGTGGTAATATTCTCATCGATGTGATAAGCAGGGTTGGCGGCAGAAGGTTTCCATATTTGAGATCGTCGTCGGAGACGTTGTTTGTTTGAAGATAGGCGATCGAGTCCCGGCAGACGGGCTGTTCATCGACGGGCACTCCTTGCAGGTATGGACGAGTATTTGAACTGGTTTGACCGCATCAGATTCTCATATTAACAAATAGAAAGTCAATTCAAAAGTTTGAGTTTTTATAATGAACTATTTTGATAATGGTATCAGAACTATTTAATAATGGTACCAAACACCAATGTGTATTGGTGTTCGGTAAATATATCAAAGAATGAATCTCATGATAAATGTGGATTCGGGGCAACCTTATTGGTTCGGTTTAGAGAAAGAAACCACGATAAAGCTGGGTATCTAAGATTCAAGTTGAGGCCTATTGATTCAGAAACATATATATTAAAGAAGAGCATACTTAATACTGAACTCATACATGATGGAAGATTGTCAGTACACACGTGCGAATTATGTTTTAATAATCCACATCGGAGAGTATGGAACACTTGATATATTATGGTTGGTCATAACTCATTCGTTTAAGTTTTTGAGTAAAGGGTGAGTCGAACTAGATATATTGATAGGCTTCAACTCGGACTCTCCCATAATGATCTCTCTATCAAGCTCCTGTTGTGTAATACAATAACGGTTTCCCTCTATTTATGGGCTTAAACTTTTAGGTTAATATTTTTGACATTGTTAGAGCAAAGTTCTGTCCCTTCACGTGTGCACCGCTGTCATTAGTCGAATTTCACTTATCACTCCTAATCCAATTTGCACATGATAGAAGTGTGAAATATCCTAAGTTACTTGAGAGTGTGGTTTATAAACTCTTTATATACATGTGATCTTTTTAAACTTTTAGGTTGAATTTTCTATCATTATTTCATGTTGGCTTTCTCCATTCATATATGGATTTAGTATTATAAAGTTTGAGCACAAGTTAATTAGTCCAAATAAATGTATAAGTGGGTAATATTCTGTTTGATACTAGGCATTGTCACCTTTCATCATCTTAATTCTATGACGAAAAGAAAAATTAATGGTTTTAAGTCAAAGTTACAGTCATGGTAGAACGAACCTTGTTAAAAGTTAAAATACACTCCATTTGTTCGTGTTAATATTTATTCGGGGTTTATTTTCTTTGTTCAAAGTTGAGATGAGAACGCATTGTATCGTGTCACCCTAGCGTCACTAAATCATGTGCGACGTTTGCATTTTCAATTTAGGTTGACGAATCGAGCATGACCGGGGAGAGTGATCACGTAGAAGTGAACAGCAATCAGAATCCATTCCTGTTCTCTGGAGCGAAGGTTGCTGATGGTTCAGCTCGGATGCTGGTTACATCGGTTGGGATGAACACCGCGTGGGGCGAGATGATGAGCTCCATCAGCCACGACAGCAGCGAGCAGACCCCTTTACCGGCTCGGCTCAACAAGCTCACCTCGTCGATTGGCAAAGTAAGCTTGGCGGTTAATTTCCTGATTCTCGTTGTCCTGCTAATTCGCTACTTCACCGGAAACACACAGGACAAGAACGGGAACCAGGAATTTGTGGTGGGCCAGACGACGGGTCACAATATCATAAACTCCGTGGTAGGAATCATAGCAGACGTGGTGATGATTATGGTGGTCGCAGTTCCTGAAGGCTCGCCACTAGCGTTAACGTTCGCTCACGCTTATTCAATGAAGAGGATGATGGCAGATCGGGTGATGGTAAGGAGGTTGTCGACCTGCAAGACGATGGGGAGGGCCACAATTATTTGCACCGACAAGAGCGGCACTCTTACGATGAACGAGATGAAGGGGACAAAATTCTGGATCGGCCTAGACTCCGTGGAGGAAAACACGTACTCCTCTGTCTCCAAGAATGTCCTGGATTTGATTCGGGAGGGGGTCGCATTGAACACCACGGGCAGCTTCTATAGGCCGTCTTTGGGATCAGAGTATGAATTCTTGGGTAGTACCACCGAAAAAGCCATTATTTCCTGGGCGGTTTCACAATTGAGCATGGACATGGAGGATATAAAGAAGAGATGTGAAGTCATCCAAGTCGAAGCCTTCAACTTGCAGAAGAAGAGAAGCAGCGTCCTAATAATGAAGAGCACGGACGACATGGTCCACGTGCATTGGAAAGGAGCAGCAGAGATGGTGTTGGCGATGTGCTCGAGCTTCTACGACAGGTCGGGGATAGCAAAAGATCAGGACGAAGACGAAAGGATGAGATTCGAGCAGATTATCCAGGGGATGGCAGAAAGCAACCTCAGGTGCATTGCTTTCGCTCATAAACAAGTCCCCAAGGAAGCGACCAAAGAAAAGAAAGACGGGAAGAAGATTCAAGAGGACAGCCTGACATTGCTAGGACTTGTGGGTCTTAAGGACCCGTGCCGTGCCGGTGTGAAGAGCACGGTCCAAGCTTGTCAGGACGCAGGAGTGAACATCAAGATGATAACGGGCGACAACATCTTCACCGCTAAGGCCTTTGCCACAGAGTGCGGGATTCTCAAGCCCCAGGACGAAGCCTTCATTGTGGAAGGAGCTGAGTTCCGCAGCTACACGCCTGAGGAGAGACTTCAAAGAGTCGAGAAAATCCGGGTCATGGCGAGATCATCGGCTTTCGATAAGCTCCTCATGGTTCAGTGCTTGAAGCAAAAAGGCCACGTGGTTGCAGTCACGGGGGACGATACAAACAATGCACCTGCCCTCAAGGAAGCCGACATCGGGATCTCGATGGGCATCCAAGGAACAGAGGTCGCTAAAGAGAGCTTAGACATCATCATCCACGACGAGAACTTTGCCTCCGTGGTGAAGGCACTATGGTGGGGTCGATGCGTCTACGATAACATTCAGAAGTTCATCCAATTCCAGAACACAGTGAACGTCGTGGCCCACGTGATCAATTTCGTGGCCGCAGTCTCCTCTGGTGCCGTCCCCCTGAATGCCGTCCACCTCATGTGGGTGAGTCTGATCATGGACATGCTTGGTTCCTTGGTCCTGGTCACGGAGCTGCCCACCAGGGAGCTCATGGAGAAGTCCCCCGGGTACCAAACTCAGCCGCTTGTAACCAACGTCATGCGGAGGAACCTTGTAGCGCAAACAACATACCAAATGGCCGTCCTCCTCACCCTACAATTCAAGGGCGAATCAATCTTCGGCGTGGATGAGGCGGGGAAGCGGACGCTGATATTCAAACGTGTTCATCCTGTGCCAAGTCTTCAACGAGTTCGACGAGAGGAACCTCGAGAAGAAGAATGTGTTCGAGGGCAAACACAAGAGCAAGCTATTCCTCGGGATGGTCTTGGTGACGGTGATCCTCCAGGTGGCGATGGTCGAGTTCCTGAAGTGGTTCACGGACCCGGAGCGGTTGAGCTGGGGACTATGGGGCACATGTGTTGTGATCTCAGCCTCGTCTTGGCCTATTGGTTGGGCCGTCAAGTTCATTCCGGTCTCCGATACGCCGATCTTCAGCCACTTGAGATCAAAAAGCAAGGAGCTCGTGAGGAAAATTCTGTACAGAAAACAGTAGGAACACTAATTGGGTTTAACCCGATTCTTTCAATTTTGTAGGTACATCGAATTTGCATTGTGATTATTTCTTTTACCTAAGTAAGGATTGGGTGATCAACCGATGTGAGTTCATTGAATTCAACGACAGCATTCATTTCAACAGCAATATAATTGGATAGATCCCTTACTTCTTGAGAGCCACCCCAAAAGCCCGTAGCATTTTATTTCACTGTAGCATTAATGGGTAAGAGAAGACTATAATGGGCATCATAGGATGTTGGCTTCAAATTTGAGCACCAGCAATGGGTTGACCCGACTCGACTCGAAAATTCGACCACAAATTGAAATCATCTTCAATTCTAAAGGTGTTCTAAACCGTCTGTTCGACCCAGACCCAGTCACCCAATCCTATAAGGAATGCAATCGACTCCTTGCCTCAGACTCTTCTTAATAGAGAAAACATATTAGGAATACACCCAAGAAAAACAATGTTTTTCACGCATCTTTCATGCGCCGACTGCTCCCTAATAGGGATTTATCCTCTCCCAAGTAGAAAATTTATATTAAACAATTATCAGCTCTGAAAATATATATGTTCTCGTAATTATCATCCTTAGTTTTTCCAAATCTGAATCAACATGATCCGAAGTAAGGTTGCAAACCGGGCGAGCAGGTCATGCCTAATTAGTTTTCTGGCACGGGTCAATAGATCTAGCTCGGCTTATCCGGGCTCGGTATGTCGGTCCGACCTTGTGAAAGAAATTGACTCGAATCAAATTGAAGCGCTTCAGGCCAAAACCAGAAACTCTCTTTTGATCAGGCCTAAAATACTGTGCATTCACGGTTTGCTCCTTATGGCGCTAGGAAATGAGAGAATTGCCTTGAATTATGAACAAATCATGTCGTGAAGTATGCATGCAACTTCAGATCCGAGCAAGGAGAATGACGAAATCCATGAGACGATGAGTCACCGTCCTATAGCCAATAATGTGAAGAGGAAAATCACGATAAAAAGAGAAAATTACCAAAAAAAAATTTAAGACTATTTTAATTGTGTCATTTCAATTTTAAATTTTTTTTATCAATTTAGTTCTAAATATTTTGTAACTGTGCCAATTAAATCCATCTGGTCAAATCCTAGCCAGTGTCGCCTAGCCAATGAAGGCTGACATGGATAATTTTTATAATAATTTTTTTTCAAATTCGTAATTATTTTTTCTTTTCTTTTTCTTTATTTTTTTCCACTTCTTTCTTCCTCTGACCAGTTGCCAGTCTCACCTCACCACTGGCCAACAAGGCTCAACGTTACCGTTGTTAGGTGAGGATCTAATAAGGGCTTACCTCACCAACAGTTGGGTGAGCACAACCTTGCTTAGCGATGGGGGTCGAACTCGCCAACCTCACTAGTGGCTGGGTGAGCTTGACCTCCCCCAGTGACGACGAGGTCAAGCCTTGCCAAGGGTGTGCTAGGTCGCCCTTGCCAACAACTAGGTGAGCTCACCCTCACTGACCAATGGCAAGGAGAGACTAGCGAGTAGCCAGAAGAAGAAAGAAGAGAAAAAAATAAAAACAAAGAGAAAGAAAAGAAAAATATTTAAAAATTATCAACGTTAGCATCGGCTAGCCAAATTTGGCAAAATTGATTAAATCGACACAATTGTAATAAATTTAGGATTTTTTTTTTATAATTCTCCTTAATAAAAATGCGAAGTGCAAAAAGATGGAATTGGTACGAATTACACACGTAGATTATGTCAAGGCAAGGAACAAATTAATAACACATCATTCACATTAAATGAACGAAAAGTTATTTTATTGTCCATGAAAATGTTTAAATGTAATTTTTTGTCGAAAAAGAAAATATTTTTCATTGATTAATATTTTCAAACAGTACAAACAATCTTTTTTAGGAAAATATTTTCTAAATTAATTATTTTCGGCAAAACAAACAAAGCTCAAGCCAAGTTGTATTCTTAAAATTTGGAATGCATACATAACAACAAACATATAGTTCCCTAACATAGTCAATTGAATGGCACGAAGGGCGAGTTTTGGTGACCCGGATTTTTTTGTTCACGCTTTTTCTTCTTTTCTTTTTCTTTTTCTTTTTGTCATCATGGACGATTATTTCTCCGCAAAACTTAAGTGTGTGCATATACATCCCTTTGTGCTAATAATTTAAAATTTATTCTATCGTCAAGAGTGCTCCTGTAAGCCGCCTATGTGGCCCCCGATTCTCAAACGATATATTGACGAAGAACTCGTGGGAAAAAGTATATTTTCATAAAATTGCAAACGGTATGATGTATGTGCAAAATGAGAAAAAAAAAAAAACATAACAGTAAGTGATAAAGGGTATTATTGCTACTTCGAGAATAGCAAGTAAACTTCTAGTATAAAAGGGATTTGCCCAAAAAAAAATAATTTAATTAAATAAATTAGAGTAATGAGAAGGACAGAAAGGGGGTACACGTACGTATGTCTCCATCCCAAAGTTGCATGAAAAGGCGCAAGAGCACCAGTCAAAGGGCAAAGGCCAAAAAAGATAACGTTGGGGTCTTACACGACCGAATTTGGTCCCCAATTGCTCCCCTACAAAACAAAAAACCCGAACTTTTGTTACCTCCAATGGCAATCTAAAGCGCGAAAGCGAACCCCCCCCTTCCTTCAACATTGCACTTTTGACGACGGTGATGTGTCAATATCCGCCACCCACCCACCTGTCGCATCGATTCCTATTTAAAAAAATTCAAGCTCCATTTTATTTCATTTAAAAATAAATGATTTGTGCCAAATTTTATGATTAATTATTCTAAAAGTTGAAACTGTTCAATTAAGGCGTGATTTATTATTTGAATATTCTAATAATTTTTAAAAAATTATTAAGAATGGCCATCTATATCACCCATAAAGCTAAACAAATAAAGAAAAAATTATAATTGATCAATCATATCAAACGATACTAGCAGCCATTTTATAAAAAAAAAAATTATTCATTTTTCATCAAATAAACGAAGCGTTAATATCCTTTTTTTTATTTTTCACATGACCATGAAAAATATTTAAGCTCCCAAGCAATTTTTCTTTGCTTTCCCTAAACGTGGTGTCGTTTTCAATAGTCTCCCCGCCCAGAGCAAGAGCCCCATGAACACGAGAAATCATGGTCAAAAAAAGGGTCTTCTTTCCAAAGCCGAAATAACCAGTTCCACTCGTGAAAGGTACAGCTCGGCCGAGTTTCACACTGTACGGACGAATAACATGAGGCTACGGAGGTGATTTGGTGGTGATGTGGGCCCCATCAAAATCCAAGTCTGTCGGGTCGAGCAAGTTAACGAATATTATCATGTCATCGTATAACGGTTTCTTATATCTACAAAATATTATCGAATTGATAAGATCTTGAGAATATAAGGATCAGCTGACTCCAATCAACATGGAAGTACCGTCGCAAAGGTTCCATTAGCCCATGCAATTTGAAAATCATTTTGGGCCAGGGAAGACCCTCCCTCACAAAATTTATTTATTTAGTTTTCTCTTCATCTCTTTTTAAATTGATTTTCCGATTAAAGAAATAGATTTTAGGAGGGACTTGAGATTTGCAGAGATGCGTGGGAGGCAGATCACACGGGCCCCCACAATCCACACTCATTAGCCCATGGACTTTGGTGTGACGAAGTGGCCGCAAAAGAGACTACTAGAAAACAAAAAACTTTTTTCTCCCTTTTTCTAAATTTTCATTTTTTTTTAATCCTCGAAAGTACTGTATAATCCAGCCTTTTACTTTTTTTATTTTTATTTTTTGTTGTGGGGGACAGGCATGTCCTTTTGTGCCCTTTTGGCAAGTAAAAAAAACAACTAAATTAAGGCAAAAAAAAAAGAAAAGAAAAATAGAGTACATAAAAAACAAAGCAAGGCATATGATTAAAGGGGAGATGTGAAAGTACTTTGTGCGCTTTGAAAAGAGTTCTGACCGTTCTTTGCTTTTGGAGGGGGGGTGGCCTTTTGATGGCCAGCCCCTTGCTCTTTTCCTGGCCCAAAGCCGGAGGCAGCAGCCGGAATGACGAGAATGCCCTTCCGAGTCGGGCGCAAGGCGACAAGATTTCCAGAGGTGCCTTTGTCCAATTCGGGACAAAAAGGGGAGAAATTATGATGAGCCACCACGAGGTGGTGGGTGGTGATATGCAATGAGAGCATAATAATTCAAAGTTGTTTGTGCAATGATGAATGAGACATTAACCCCATTTGCCCCCTTTCGCCATCTCTCTTGACCATAATAATATGCTTTGCCGAGGGGGTGGGGCAATTGCAATGATTTGCCCTAATTTTTACCATGCAATTTGGAAGTCCTTATTGCAATGAGTACAACCTTTTGAAAAAAAAAAAGACTCACCGTAAAAAGCACTTGGAGACTGTCCTCCTTTTGACCCTCGATCCAATCGGTATCGACAAAAACTAGGTTCGCGTGTTCAATGTGTAAAAGTGAATCTTGTTTGCTTGGATTCGACGTGATGCCGTGGCGTAAGGTGATCACGCCAAACTGTGATGAAGTGAATATTTACAATAGGTACCCATGCTGGATGTAACATCGACGCGCTTTATGCGGATGATCATACTTGAATTTGTGGCCTAATGGTGTCATCTTGTCATTGTGCAGCTCCAAACTTGAAAAGCGATTAGGATGACGTTAATTGCACTTTTCTTTTACAGAATTGATGTATTAACGATTATCATTATTGCTTGTGTCCACATCGTGTTTATCCTTGTACGGTTGCTAGGGTAACATTCAATTCATTTAGACTTATCATACCGTATCACCTTCCCATTGGAAGTGATTGATAATCCATTTGCGTCATGTCATGGACTGATGTAATGTACACAGGCCGAGTATAAAAACGATTGATTTCGGGAGGGAAAACAAGCAAACCCATAGTCACCGTATTATTGCGAGAGTAAATGATCAAAACAATTATATAAACCACGAGAAAACAAATTAGACGCTAAATTTACGAGGCTCGATCAATGTGGCCTACATTCATGGGAGTGTTGAGAGCGCGCAATAGAAATCCGATATAAGTTCGATACCTTCAATTGGAGAAATCGCTAAGAGAGAGCTCAAGTCCGAACTCGTCATTATATCTAATTTAAATCATATTCATTTAAAGATTAAATCAATGAATTATGAGCCAATTAGAATATATTAATTGCTCCACGCCATATCAATTCTTTGACGTGATAGTTCTCTAACACAACTCGCTCACATATGCATCCTAACATTTTTCACAAAAAAATTCTCACTTATTTTTCTTCTCTATTTGTTCTCTTCATATATTAGTGTTCCTAACAAGGAGAACACCATGAAATTCCATTATAGAAATAAAAATTACAACCATAGTAGAATCACTTATATACTTTTAGCATTTCTCAAACTTCATCACAAAATAATCTCCCAAACTCAAAAAGGAATTTAACAAATCTCACTCACAGAATTCAATCGGCTTTAACACATGAAATCTTGGTTTATTTCCACAAAGAAAATCCATCGCCAAGCACTCATTAAACAACACTTCAATAGGCACGTGCCTTATTGTCTCCATGGCAAAATTCGTTATTCTCTCCTTAAAGTTCACACAGGTCATTGTGTTCAATTCCTCTTATTATCACCAAGGCACCTAAAAAGACCTTTAGAATTCCACCTTCTAAAGTATACCCATAACGAACCGAATCTATGACGCTTAAGGAAATCATATTCTTCTTCAATTTTGAAATGTGCGTACTCTAGTCAATGTCTTATTCTTTCCCCTGCTACACTTTACCATCATCCAAGCATCTATAAAAAGCAAATTAATTCTTGCTTAGTGTAGAAAGAAACAAAAAAGAAGGATTTGTAATACATCTATCAAATGGTGAATCATCTGTGATAAACAATAAACAATCAACACTATCCGAATTATTATCAATTATTGCGGCAATATTATCGGTAGACTCAACGCTAATATTCTTACCCTTGCCAATCTTCAACTCAAGGCAAAACTTTATAAGATGTCCCTCGGGTCACAAATTCAACAAACAACACTACTCATCTTAAGGATGATTAAGGACACATTTAGTAACACTTCTACTCCCGGAAACAATTTCCGATCAAAAATAATTCTTTTTAATTCTTCCTGAAATAATTTCTAAGCATTTTAAGTTGTTTGATAACTGTCCAAAATTTCAATTCCTATAATAGAATTATGTTTTGCACTGTCCTCAAAATTTCATTTCATATTATTTTATTTTAATTTTGAAATAATTTCATTATTCTTTTCTTTTCTTTTTTCCTTTTTCCTTTTTCATTCTTTTCTTTTTTTCTTTCCTTTCTCCTATTCTTCTTCAAGGGTTGCCAGTCGCTGGCCTTGGTCTGACTGGTGATCAACTAAATGAGGGCCAGCGACCTCGCTGAAGCATGGCCAGCCCTCACCGAGGCCACACCTTATTGGCCAAGCCTTGCCGGTAGCTGGGCAAGCAGCCTCGCCTAGATCTAGAAAGGCCAAGCTCGCCCATTAGCCGACGAGGGTCGACCTTGTCGAGCCACCGTGAGGTCAGCCTCGCCTTCGCCGGGCGATGCCAACCTTGCAATGGCTTAGTGAGGTCAAGCCTCGCTAGCAGCTAGGCGAGCTCGACCTCACCAAATCTTAGCGAGGTCGAGCCTCGCCAGGTCAAGCGAGACTCGTTGGTGACCGAGGGAAGCCTGGGCAAGGCCCGCCTAGCCAACGACAAGGCTCGACCACGCCAAATTCGGCGAGGCCAAGCCTTGTCGATGACTGGGTGAGCCTCCAACAAGGTCGCTAGACCTCACCCTAGCCTGGCGAACCTCTAGTGAGATCGCCGACAACAGGTGGCGATGGACAGTGACAGCGGCAGCAATAGTGGTAGTGGTTGAAGAAGAGAAGAGAGAGAAGAAGAACAAGAAGAAAGAAGAGAAAAGAGAAAAAATAAGTTGGCTTGATTCTGAAATTGTTTTTGAGAACAAATAATCAATTTTTTTTACTCATCGATTCTGTTCCAAATCTACTTTTGGGATAAAAAAATAGAAATTTGTTTCTGAGAATAAAAGTTTTACCAAATGAATTTATGTTCAAATCTATTCCCGAGAACAAAAAACAGAAATTGTTACTATTTGGCAAATTGCCAAATGCACCTAAATATGTTCAAGTTCATAGTGCTCCTGCTAACACGAATACTAATTTTTCCTATACATTCTCTCACTAAAGTAGTAGTTAGAGGATTCTCAAATTCTCTCATATAAGTGTCCTCATCTAAAATCACATCACAAACCCATCAAAAGTCAAGTTTGTTGACATAGAAGAATTCCTAGTAGTCATGACAAATAGTATTCTAACTATTTAAGGCAAGTTCTAACTGGATCCAACTTTGCCATTTATGGCAACAAGTTTAGTGCCGCAAGCACATCCTTAGGACAGCTGAGCTTCGCTGGAGGTGCAGACAGCCCTAGTTTAGGTTCTTCCTTTCTTAAAAAAAGAAAATTGCATGGTTGGGTCTGGTTTTTGCTTTTTACTCGGGTGACATTGGACATATTTTCCCACCCAACAGAGGGACAAAGTTTTTGTCGCTGAACCCTGCAGAAACCCAAACTGTTTAGGAGAAAACTGACACTACCAAACGCCAAAACTTTTCCTCTATGGCTTGTTTGCCATTTTTTATTTTCTTCATTTTTCCTCCTCTTCCCCCCAGCCAAAAATAAAATAAAAACAATCCAAAGAAGGGAGGACAAGGAATTGTCTGTCTATATTTGTCTTTTTTGGCATTATTTTTTGTATAATTTGACGGGCCCTCTCTTTTTTCTTATTTTCTTATCTTGTGCCTGTCTAAGTTCTGTTTGTCGTTGAGTTTTAATCTAGCTTGTGACTTGTGAGAGTCCTTTGCCTCTTCGTAAACCTGAGTTTTGTAGCAAGTTTCATTTCATCTCTAGCAGTAATTTAGCAGACAAAATGTTGTCCAAAACATGCTCTTGACAAGGTTCAACAGTCTCGCTGCATACATGATCCCAATGAGACTCGTGACTTTAAGAGAGAGAGAGAGAGAGAGAGAGAGAAGAGAAAAAGATGAGCAGTGTCTCGTTGCCCTTGAAAACTGGTAATGCTATGATGGATGAGATTGCATGCTTCTGACAAGTATGTGATCCCTCGGAAGCAAAGCGAAAAGCGAGGCGACGCTGTTTCAATTTTCAAAAGATCTTGTACGATTGCTGTAATAATAACGACCATGAGGACTGCTGATAATATCAAATGATGATCTTTCTCCATACTTCGTGTAACATAATGATGACAAACGCATCGAACGAGGTGGTACTTTTAGATTTTAATGAGAATTACGACGGTGGGTCATTGATCCTTTTACTTCTAGTCTCCCTTTTAAATAGCAAGCTGATTTCGATCGTGCCCTTATATTATGAGAAAAACCAACGTAACTACTCCCTCTGATAATTGCCGTGAGAGTTTCACGCACGCTACAGATTCTTGGCAGTTTGTACTAGGAAAAGATTGTGAATTAATGCTATTTACGATCCATTTTTGGTAGGATAATCGAAGGACTCACAAGTCACAAAATGCGATGTAGGTGCAAATCTCATTCACACGAAGGGAATCGCATTCATTACTTCCGCAAGCATGTTTGACTTTGTGACTTTGCTACGAATAATCGTAGGTAGATTTTCAGCAAGTTCTTCTTCTTCTTCTTCTTCTACTTTTTGTGAATTATGTAAATTTACCTCGATTTGATATTATTTTAAGCAATAAATAACAAAAATTACAAATTATATAAAAGTTTTAAAAAAAATCAATCATAACATCGATCTCAAACATAAATTGGAGAAATAATTTAAAATCATGTTATATAAGCATCTAAATCAAACATATTACATATATCAAATTAATCTGCTCAAAAACTAACAAAAAAGCAATTATTTGTATGTTCAACACTTACAATCTCAATGTCCATCTTAGTATGGGTTTGTCCAAAAGAAAAAATTCTTAGTATGATAGGAGAAAAATTGTTGAAGAAATCTTATTTTTTATGGAAGATTTGATCATCTAATTATTTAACGTCATCAGCAAAATTTACATGGATGATTAAAATTTCATGCAGGAAAGAAGTAGTATAGTAACCTAAATTGAAAACTATTTGATAAATCTCCAAGATAGAAAAGATGGGAATTGAGAGGGAAACTAAATAGTAATTCCATGTACTCGGTCATATATAATCCTTAAAGAGGAAAACCTATTAAAATGTATGCTCCAATTTTTTTCACGCAAAATGAATGATTTGAAAAATATCTCCCTAAAAATAATCGCTTGTATTGGTTAATAAAAAATGTTTTTATTATTGACAACAATTTATACCTAATCATACTTATTTAAATGATAAAAACATTTTTCGTTCATTCATTTTTTTAAATAATTCAAGTAATCATTTTTCAAAGAATATTTTTCAAATTATTTGTTTTTCATGAAATAAATAGAGCTATAATTGAATATATGGGATAATGTTTAGAGCTAAAACTCATGAGTTTGGTATATGCCAATATATTTTTAAACGATTGGAAAAGGATGGTGATCTCCAAAAACCATTTTTTTTATCAGTAATATCTAAAGACTTCATGGGCTCTTAAATGGTAGCTACTAAGAAATATTTAACTTGATATGATTTTAAATGAATTGAGAATTTGAGGGTACAATGGAATACAACCTGTGCTGAGATTTGAGGAATTCTTAAATGTACTTACAAAAATTTATTTATAGATATATCAAGAATTATAATCCTTGCTTATCATCTTTCGTTTATAAAATACATGGCTCGCGATGAACATTGCCGTTGATGAAATATGGAGTGATTCTTCTTCTTAAAGGTAGGAATCCTTGTTTACTTTATAATAGCATAGAAATAGATAGTTAATAGGAGATATATATCATTTTAACCTTGGGTGGTTTAATATCCCTAAAGCTAAACGGAAATTTGTTCACATACTTTAGCTATACATACTTTATTATGATTGTCATTTTAGTGGATACTTTAAAATATCACAAGTTAGATTGATGATACATATATCCAAAATCTTCGCCTCATGACTAGCCAAAATTCAACTTCACCAATTTCTTAGGGGAAAAATCCATGCCATTCTTGTTGGGGCTCCACACCTCTTGCCATCTCGAAAAATTATCCAATTAGTCATAAATCTATTTATAAATGTCAATTTAGCTATAAATTATTCCTAAATTTTTGCGTGAAATTCCAATGCAGTCAAGTTGGCTAATTTTTGCCGAAAATCACTGACATAGTGATTTACCACGTAGGATAATTGGTGATAATTAGATTGCCGCATCAACTTTTTTTTCGAAAATTGATTAGAATAACTCTAATGAAATTTCACAAAAGAGTTTAGGACTAGATTTGGTAAAATTAAAAAGATTATGATTGAATTAACGTCCATAAAATAAGTCTATGATTGATTGTGTAATTTCCCCAATTCTAGTAGGATCACGTACCACCACCATCAATGCATCTACAGGGGAACCTTGCTACCTTTTAAAGTAGCAGAGGAGTGAAACATAAGTGTACTCCAGTGAAATATTCCCCAGGCGACGCAACGGATTTAAAAGATCAAATTCCATCTTTACTGAACATATGAGTAATTATAAATACTTTGTCAGCGTGAAAAACTTTTTCCATGAGCGGCGCTCTCCATCCACCTTTAATTTCATGGTTAGGAAGAGAGTCTATAGTTAAAACTCCCAAATCAATGGTAAATAAATCCATCCATCAACTCAATCGACCCAAAAATTTCTTGCTTCATGATGCAAGAATTATTCCCATCCTCTGCTTTAAAAGCTGTAAAACGATACGCCTTGGATTTTCTTTGGGTATTTTTTGCCCCAGAAGATATTTTAATGGCATGTGGATGATACTCATGCCCCTTTTTTTACACCCCTTAGAGCTTGTGTTTAAAGTCATATAAAATTCAAATCGTGCCTACACGTGAAACTACGTATAGCCGGACCGAAGTAGACTCCACATGGCTCTTGCGCCAAGCCAGTGATGCCAATGACCATACTTTGTATTTCCTTATAAATGATATGCCGAAACTACAAATATTTAGTGATGTGGCATACTTTATCTGACATAAAATATGAAATACTCATTTGAATGTTGTCGTGATCTCTTCTTTTTATGCAATTTAATTTAAAATACCTTGCCAAAATTTAGATGTCAACAAATATTTGATCAATCTTGATATATTTAATATTACTTGACCCTTACTTAGTGTCATCCTTTAATCTTTTAACCGCAGAAGCACAAAAGCCACAAAGAGCCATCCCCATGCGCAAGTAAGCAGATTATCATTACTTGAACATAAAGAACAATTAAAAGAAGCTCCAAAAATAAAAAGGGGTCGGCCCTAAATGAGAAGCTATTCACCTCCCCACCTGCCTCTAGTATAGACACGATTAAGATAATAACACCCATGCGTGCCAAGCACAGACAACAGAGATCGAAACGGAATGATGGAAAGAGATTAAAGAAATGGTCGGGAGGAATAAGCGACGATACATGCTTGCATCGACAGACCAAATAAATATAAAGAACATCTCAACAGGATCGAAGACCCACCACATCGCGGGCATCTGTCTTGATTTTTTTATTAACATTATACAAATATAAATACCTTATCGATCCCATGATGCGAGAATTCAATACATTCTTTTCTTAATCCTTTAAACCAAACCCTCGCATTTGACTTCACTTTTCCCTATAACCCTAATTCTTCCCCCAACATTCCCAAGAACCAACTTTTGAGTTATTTATATGAATGATTTTAATATCATATGTGGTCATGTAAAGCAGCCTCTTGAAGCGTATGGAGGGTGGTAAAAGTGTCCCCTTAGCCTATATGCGAACCACTTTTCTTGGTCACCACTTTTGAGAATTCCGATCCCTTTAGGGAGTTCAATGCAAATATTATATCCACAGTGGGTGCATATCTTATTATACCATAAGGTTTGTCCAATCACCTATGATTCCATTTATTGCTTCAAAAACCATACAAAGAATTGGTTTTCTCCACTTCTTTTTTTTAATCTTTGCCTTGGCCTTACATGTACATAGTTAATATTAGCTAGTACTATAAATTTCTCATGATCGCAATGTAAGAGTGAGCAACTAGATCGGTTCACAAGAAGGCTATTCAAATTTTGGATTCTAGAAAATAGAAATTGGCTTTAATGGATATTATTCTCGATTTCAAAATCTAAAAACCAACCTTGATAAAGTAGATTTCAAATGTAGTACCTATCCATACTAGAACCAATCACCCGCAATGCTGTCTACTAATCTCTTTATAATATGAGCCCGGGATGCCCCCAAGATAGAGATGGGTGGAATCATAGCAGCAATGGAGCAGTGCAAAAAGGAAGTGTGGGATGTTGGGATTGGGATGTGGAGAGAGACATGACTATAAATGTGCACTACCTAGGAGATGGGCCCCACCGCACGCACTAAAAACACTCTCTCCTGCTTGGGGAAGCTCAAACCGAACCTCCTCCGCCCGATAAATTCCCAAAGGCCCCCCTTTGTCCACGAGCTTGCGCACTATTTTAACTATTAAAAAAAAAAAAAAAAAGTAGAAACCCTTGTTTACTTGTCTAGAGATGGAGAAATCCTATGTTTATCGAGTCTGAATCACGAAATTGGTGCATTAAATGATGTTGTAAGCTGTTAGAAAGATTTGGAACATGGCATGTTCACTTAATCATTCTTTTACAGTCTATCATATCATAATGCACCAATATTTGTATCAATTTCAGTATACTTAGCATCATTTAGAAAGAGATTCTCCTACCAAAATCATGCCTCTTGTTTCTTGAGTGGAAAATCTTCTCCGCTCGAGTGGGTGCCCCACAGGATGACGAGGCCCAATGTCTCGTGCCCATCACTACTCAATTACCAAAGTGTGCTATTTTGGAGAAGAAAATTGAAATTCTTTTTCACTTGTTAAAAGATGGATAAGTTCTATGTTTGCAGAATCTAGGCCACATAATTGGTATACATAATGATGTTGTGAACTGTTACTAGGTTTAAAAGGTGCTTCACTAGCTTAACTGACCACTTACAATCGACTACATCACTTAGTAAATCAATCTCAATACCAAACTTATTATGTCTTGCATTGTTAGAAAGAGAAATTCCCTAGTATAAAAATAAAGTGCCATTTATAAGTTTCAAGAGTGATAGACGTGTTAAACTTTAATTTCCTTTACAATTAATTCATACTTATATTCCTTATATTCTAATTCTTGATGAGCATGAGATGAAAACCTAGCACTCTCAATGGGTATTATTAGCTCAATGATCAAAAGCCTCAAGCACCCTTGAGAGAAAAAACCTAATGCAATGGATACAAAGACCAGTTCAATAAAGTGGTTCAATCATTAGTGCTTGAGATCCAATTCGGGCACTCTTTGCATTCGAAAAATGAGAAAACTTTGGGCTGCATGAGCTCAGCACGTTGCTTTCAAAAGTAGTACCCAATTTAGATTTGGCAATTCCATGTCACCTCAGCCAATGCACATGGTGGTAACATGAGATTAAAGTCCCCACCCAATGGCCCATATATTGATATTATCATTATTATTTTCACTTTTGCAACATTAGCTTTTCTTATTTAATTGGGAAAAAAATCCAAGAACTTTTTTTGTGGATCAGAACAAAATAAGCCCATGCCCTCCACTCACCCCCCTCCAGCACTTTTTCTAAATTTTTTATTTGTTTTCTTGGATCTTTTTTGAATCTTCAAGATGAGTAATGATATGGTGCATTAATGGTGGCATGGAACTTTGCGTTTGATAGCTCCAGAACCTCCCTACAAAGGGTACATTCTCCATTTATGCTCCTCCTTTGGATCCATCACTAACGTATATCGCTGCACGCCGCTCATTCCTTCTCCCTTCTTCATCTGCTGAATCTCTCTCTCTCTCTCTCTCTCTCTGTGTCTGTGGTCCCTCTCTCAGGTCATTTAAGTTCGCTGGCCTTACCTGCTGGATTTTCCTTAGTAACGTGTCGAACTTGCGATGTTGATATTGATGTCGTTTGGAGAGGAGGAGAGGGAAAGTGCGACGACCGATGCAAGAGCGAAAGCGAAAAGATGAGGGTAGACCTAACATTTGCTCCCAAAAAAAAAAAAAACAAACAGAAACAAAACAAAACAAAACAAAAAATGAAGCCTTCCGTATTTTTTTTTCACTATGATAATTATAGCTCTTTCAAAAAAAAATGATAAAGTGAAATTTAAACATCTAATTGTGATGATGATGGAAAGAAGGACTAATATTTATTACGATTTGCACCGGCTCTTATCACAGGATACAAATTTTCAACTCAATCCCTCCCGGAGCAAAAATTTTTTGGTCAGGGAACAAATTAAACCCTTTTACCCTGCTAATGCAATTACAATTTTCCCCTTTATAAAAAAAAATGAAAAAAATTGCAACTCAAATTCTTAAATCTTATGTACTAACTGAATCGCATCTTAAAGCTATAGTTCAATCAAATCCTATACCTTTTACCAAGAAGTGTGGGTGACTCCTAAGCTCTTAACAAGTTCGACAAAGTCCTTAATATAATCGAGCCCTCAATTTATATTGAATATATAATTTAAGGATGTCACTTAGGTGATTTCTAAATGACAGATATGTAGTTTTAAGCATTGAAATCAAAAGGATTTAATCGCGTTTCTTGAAAAAAAAATTAGGATTTAATTGGGAGTGATTAAAGATATCATTTTACCACGAGAATCAACCATCCACACTAGTGCCTCCCCCTCTTTATTTTTAAATATATTTTTTTTTGTTAGAGTACATTAATATGTGCTCTTATTACTTGTTCCAATTCAACTCTCTTGAGGTTAAGTTCTTTGTTTGGTCTTATGTAAAAGATCCTTGCTGATGTCCAATGATATATGCCAGTCTCTTCTCATCGATGCCAGCAGCATCGGTCAACATACAGGTAATTCTCACAATGCTAACGTCACTAATGGCCATTAATGAAGACAGAATAAAAAAGAGGTATGTGGAAATGAATGGGAACGTGAAGGAGATAATTCTTCTTGCATGAAATTACCAATTTGAGAAATTACCCTTGATGAATTGCGAAGAAGTGAACCTGAAAATTTTGTTATCGTACTTTGATCTCCCTCGTCAATGCTACAAAAAAAAAATGTTTAACTAAGCTTAATTGAATAACTATGCTCTAATCCAAGGCCATTTCGATTTTTCTTGTACCATTTAATTAGAAAAAAACAATAATCTGAAGCTCTTGCATTTGATTGCCCGAATATTTGACTAACAAGAATATGATATGGCTTCTTATATTTTATACATTGTTTGATGAAGACTATAATGTAATATCAAACATAGATTATACAACTAAAATTCGTATATGATACTTGTAGGATAAGATTGGATTACAAAGTATAAAATCTCAATAATTAATTTCCTTAAATTGTTTAAAAGAAAAAATCACCTTTAGTCAATGGATAAAAATCGCAACCACCTCACCACAGCTCCACCACCATAGCATGCGGCTCTCGCCCCGCCTACACTTGAGGATAGTTTCGACCTTGAACATAGTCGACCTAGAAACTCATCAATCAAACCGTTTACTTTGATTGATTCCCGAGCTAATGACCAAATCCGGTGCTTGCCTCTATTTCCTTTTATTCTTCCATTTTTGTTGCATTTATGCCATTTGGTTATTAGTAGAAAAGCAAATCCAAATCTCCAAACAAACAACCCGGAGAAGCAGAACCCCAAATGAGGAAGCCATCAGTGCTCATGATGGTACACGATTCATGATGACTCCAACGCTGTTATCATCGCCATTGAAATTTTATAAAACAAACGAAAAGGGCCATGATCACACCTTCTGAATCATTCCATAATTACGCAAGGATCTAGTACAGCGATCCTCCTTTGGGGGGCCGTACCTTTTGGATCCGAGAGTATTGCGTTAAAGACACCGGCTGTCTCGTCGGTCGTCGACCCCCACTCCATTGGCTGATCGTTGCTGTGCTGATCAGGCCTCCTCAGTGATTATGATGCTAATGCTGTAAATCCATCATCATCATGCTATCCTTTCGAAAGCATGTGGTCCAATTTGCGTCCATGCCTCAGATGACATCAGAACTTCAACTGCCAACAAAAATCTTTTCATGCGGGTACTTTTACCTTTTTCCCTCAATAAAAGGAAGTTTTACATCATGGGAAAGATGACTGATGAGATGTTAATTGTTTTTGCCCTTGCTAGCTAGGGTTTTTCAAAGAAATGAATGAATCATTTCCATCGATGAGGCTATGGAATGGCTTGTGTTCTTTTACTGTACTTTGCTTTCAAAAAGGGATGGAACTCGAGCATCTAAAACGGACAAGAAAAGGCGTGTGGGTGACATGTGTTTGCTCTATTATGGATGTATAAAACCTAGAAGAATGTATAGTAGTAATTCAGCTATTTTGGTTAGATCTTCAACTTGTTTGAGTCGGGCATTTAGATGATCATCTTGAGCTCGACCGACTTTAGTTTTGAGCTACACGGACTTGATTTGAACTTGAAAAAAGAGATGAGTCGAGCATCTCAAATTGATTTGTGATTTGAACTCCTTAATCATACAATTACTAATTTAATTAGATTACATTTCAAATGGCTCGAAAAACCTGCACGTATCTGATTCTTTAGACTTGTAGGATGTTCCATAAAACTCTGAATAACCAAACACTTGCACTTGTCACCTTGATTTATCACCCCCCCCCCCAAAAAAAAAAAAGAAATAAAAAGATTGCATTTCAAAGACGTGCAAATCCCATTGATTTCGCATGCTATCTTTATGGCCCAAAATTCTTTATTATATAGTTAAGAGAGCACAACTTGAGATTTTAATATTATAGTTGGGTTTTTTGTCCAATTGTGATATTGGGTAAGGCTCCATTCACAAGGTGATAAGGGTAGCTCCTAAGATTAATATGAGTAAGAGATGTTGTAATCTGAGTTGTCCTATTTAAATATGCATTTAACCACGCAGCCAATGGCTTGAGAGGGATTCTATACTTTTCTGCTCTTTTTAGTGATTGTTTAATGTGATGTTCTCTATTTTGTCTTGCAACGGTCATGTTCAGGGACATTTGTTCCACCATTTCTACTTCTAACTCGTGACTTTGGACCTAAATAAGCCGTTACATTAAAAAGAAAATAGTATTCAGGACCTCAATTGTGCCAGAGAAACAAAAAACGATAAGAGAGTGTGCTCCTCTTATTGTGATCTAGGTTTTAAGACTTTTCTGGGAGGTGGACTCATCGAAGCACGCGAAAACTGACTCCAACATCATAAGATCATTATACCCAAGAAAACAATGGTTAATCTTTTTTCTGACTTTAGGCTAGATGCTTTTTTTTTTTAAGAGTTAATATCCTAAAAAATTTAAACTAATACACTTGTGACAAATTTACTCAAAACTATTTTTTTGATCATGAAAAATCTTAAATCGATATATCTATGTAACAAATTTATCCCGACTAATCATAAAAAACCTAAACTGATACATTTATGACAAATTTATCCCAAATTAATTTATTCGACCACAAAAACCTCAAATTGATAAATTTGTAACAAATATACCATCCGCTAAATTGGATTAATACCACAAAAAATAAAAAAATTATAAAATGTGACAAACAGAGCATAAAATCCCAAATTTATATACCAATCAATTGTCACGTGTCATTTAACTTAATAATTTGATTATTTAATGTAATGAAAATTAACATAGGATAAATTTGTCATAAGTGTATCAGTTTGGAGTAAATTTATCAAAAGTATATCGGTTTAGGACAAAAAAATAGTTTTAGGTAAATTTGTCACGTGTGTATCAATTTGAAATTTTTATGTTATTAACTATTTTTTTAATGGAAACATACAAGTTAGAAAAAGAAAATATAAATTTATAAAGCAAGAGTCCAGCACCTGGCCACAATGACTAACAGTGTTCAATTTCTAACCGTCAGAACCTCTGAAGAGCAACATTTAATGAAAATCCATAAACCACAACGACACTCGACAGTCTGAATTAAAATATAATTTATGCATCACCGTATGAAAGGTGCAAAGAGATTCGGAATCCATGTTGAAATAAATTGGGTTCGTGTCGTGGCTATTGTCAAGCCCGAACTCGATCGCCCGTCACGACCGCACCCGGCGTCGCGGGACCCAAACGCCTTCAAGTCTAGCATCCAATCATGCGCCACCGCTTTGTCTTTTCTCACTCGTTTTTCCGTCCCGCCACGCCCTCCAGCCGTCTCCCACCGGAACGCAAGTTATTTCTATGTGCTCCTCTTCCTTTCTTTTTAAATTAAAGGAGGAGTTACCGCATGCGTCGTTACTTTAGTACGATTTGGAATATGCTGAATTTATATATGAAGTTCACCAAATTCAAATACTTAGATGGATCGAGTTCCGGAGAAAAGGATTGCCATGACTGGATCGAGGGTGCTTTTCCATGCCATAGGTGAGTATCAACAAATGATTTTTCGTATAACATGGGTTTTTGTCAATACGACGTTCTTTGATTGCAGCATAACCAATGCCTTAAGACAATGACGGTCATAGTCATGGCCATCATCTAAAGGGAGGGAGGGAGAGAGAGATAGAGAGATGTCATGCAAAGTGAATGGGAAAGACAAGAGAGAGGTCATGTGAACCGATGAACACTACCATGCACATGTCACGGGCTGAAAGATGGACGACCCGAGAGGTTCTCCATAGTTGACCTCAACTCGCCCGTGGACCTCTTGTGCTCGCTCGGATTCCCAACGAGCCTTCTCTCCGAAGTTTCTAGAAGACTCTAGCTTCATTTATGATGGTAGCCATGCACACACAATGGGGTCATCGAGGGCATGCGATCACCTCGTGCTGCTATAGCCGAAGGCGGGGCAGCCCCGTGAGGTATTGGTTGCAACGGCAGAGAGAGGTCTAAGTAAGTGGCGGAAACCATGGTCAAGGTGGTTGCTAGAAGCAGCTCCCCCATCAGCATTGTCCTCCCTTCCGCCGACCTTTCCCCTCTCTTTTTTAGCACGATCAAATATATCTCGTCGCTCACATAAAAGCTCAATTAAAAGCAAGATCGTGTCTTCCTCCATCCGCAGTTGAGAATGAGTTATGAATGTGGACATTAATCACATGTAAACTCAACCAAAAATAAATGAGTGGTGTAATTTTGCGGAATTATAACTGCTAATTAGAAGACCAATTGGAGGAAATTTTCCCCAAATGAATGAAAACATAACTCATAAAAATCAAAATATAACTTTGTTGAATTTGTAAAAGGTTAAAAAGGGTCTCATTAACAAGTGAACACCTGTGAGCCATATGTAAGAAGGATTTTTGCATATTACACGAAAATTTTTGAAAAATGACAGATTTTTATTTGGATATTTAATAAGTACAGTGAGAACTAATTAATAAAATCTCAAGTTAAAATGTATAAGTGCTTCTAGATTCCCATAAGAAGAAAAGGGACCGATCCAGTTTTATAGATGTTCCTGAATTCACCCTAGTTTACCTAAGACTATCATAAGGTTGGTACATTAAATGTTAACATGGGTAATTAACCAATAACATGGTAAAACACCTCAAATTATCGTAAGTGATACTGGCTACGGTTAGTAATTATCCTAAACAATTATTATTTCCTATATGCCCTTGTAACTGAGAAACTAGTAACCATCTCTTACACATGATAGTTTTACCTCAAAGTCTTTAAAAATAGAATATCTTAGTAACTTTCTATGAGAGTTGTAATCAACGTGAATTTATTGTGAATTTTCTTTTTCCTATTCTTAGTAACTTATCTTTATAGCTGTAATATTCCTTCTCAGTTCGTAACTTGAAGGCGTTATATGTCAAGTGATTGTCATTACATGCTGCAATTTTCCTTAATCAATAATAAAATTAACAACCTTATAACAAGTAATTTCCTTCTTAAAATTATTTGACTGTTGAAGATTTTATCCTTTTGATCCAGCGGTCCATATTACATACGGTAATTGTCAGACCGGATATGCCCTACGTATGCCTCAAATGATAGATTTACTTGAACCCAAAATCACTTGAAAAGTTCTTTACCTTGGCAGGGGCCAATCGCCCATCGCAGTTGCACGTTGCCATAGCTTTCTGTTTTGGATACAAGCGTTTCTTACAATGAGAGAGAGAGAGAGAGAGAGAGAGAGGCTGCAGACTTCGAATTGTTCCTCTTCTTCTAGGCATGACTGCTTTTGTAAAATCCCAAAAGATGATTCCTTTGGACTATTACCCACTTCGCTTCGAATTGTTCTTCTTCTTCTAGGTATGACTGCTTTTGTAAAATCCCAAAAGATAATTCCTTTGGACTATTACTCCCTTCACATGAACATTTCCTCTGTCTCTCTCTCTCCCAAATTTAATTTTTGGACATGAACATTTGACGAATAATGGGACATAACATGTAGCCATACACATGTACATGGACACAAGGTGTATGGAAAGCGTCGTGGAAAGAGGATTTTAAAGGAGCAGTTTTTATTTTTTCGGGGTTGCAGAGAAAAATGTATTTACTTTATTGATCACACTGTCGTGTTGGCTCCAGAGCCGAAAATGGAAGAGAGGGGGGAGGCTTTTTGCAGCGTCTTTGTGTGGAAAGAGAGTGCGAAAAAGCAAAGGCTTCAAGAGAGAGAGAGGGGGAGAGGGAGAGAGGCTCTACCCAAAGCTCTTTTACACGTGATAAAGAAAGCGAACCCAAAAGCACTTGCATGCGTGTATAAGATTCATCATCGCCATCATCAACCCATTTCATTTCCTCTTTCTAACCCCCCATCTCTCTCTCTGTCTCTCTCTAACTTTGAATCTCTCCAGTTCCCACGAAGACCAGCCCTTTTGCCTCTCTCTCTCTCGCTCTGCCTCTCTCTGTGCCTGCGTGTTTGAATCAGGCACGTCTTATAAAGCCTCTCTCTTCTCTCAACCTGCGCATTGCAAGACCAAGTTCTCTGCTTTCTTTGTGTGCTCATTTTGGCTGGGTTGGTTGGTTGGTGAGTTTGTAAATTTTTCGGCTTCCTTATGGCTTATTGATACTGGTTATTTATTTGTTTTATTCGTTTACGCGAGTCGCTCTAGCTTCTTAGCATTAAATTTCGCCGTATCCTCCAGATAGTGATTTCACTGCCCTTTTCAAGGTTTATTCCTTATGCTTCATTTTGTTCTTTTCTATGTGTTCCCACTCTCACTCTCTCTCTCTCTCTCTCTCTCTCTCTCTCTCTCTCTCTACTCTCCTTCGCTTGCTCGCACCTCAACGGCTCGTCCTTTCCAAATTTCTTCTTTCCTAGCTAAAAAAATATATATTTGTTGAAACAAATTACGTTTGTGTTTTTATCTGCTTGGTCTCACTCGATGTTTTCCCAGCACAGATTTTTCGGTTTTTGGTAGGGGACAGGATTCGATCCCAGTTTTGTCTTCTGGGTATTTTCCGTTTACTAGGTTCTATTGAGAAAACCGGGCTGGGTATTTTTCCGTTTATCGGGTTCGATTAAAGAAAACCAGAAATTCTTTCGTGTTCCACCTTTTCTCTTGGCCTCTCTTTGCCTTGTGATTCTCGTCTTAAAACGATTCATGATCATTGGTTTACCGAATAGAAGAAGAAGAATCTAAAACAGAGTTTTATTAGTCTCGGGGTTGACTGTCAGCTTTGTCTCCGCGTTCATGAATTTTGTGCTCTTTGCACGTTTTCGTTTCAGGTTTTCCGTTTTTTTATCTTTCATGCTGATTCTGTTGCTGGGTCTTTGAAGATTTTCTGAGGTGATAGCACCGGGGGGCGAAAGGAGGAAAATTTATGCTCGATGTTAGTTGGGCCGGTGGCATTAATTTATCCTCACTTCTGCTCGAAATTTTTTCTTTCTTTTTGGGGTGGTCTGCGTGCTGAACCAGAGGTGAAAAATTGACTGTGCGTTTCAATTTTGCGAGGAAATGGTAATGCTTGCAATCTGCGGCAAAGGGTGGTCTTTGTTCCACCTCTCTTCTTTTGAACTATTGCGTGCCGAAGCTGAACCCATGATTTCGCACACACTAATTGACGAGATTTTCCGTTCAGTCACTGTTCTGCAATTGTAGCCATTCCTCTGACATGCAAGATTTCACCCTTTATTCTCACTTCTCTCTTCAACTTTGTTTCTCTCTCAGCTGAAGTAGTTCTGTATCCTCTTTGAAACAAGCCAAAGCCCGAGAGGGGGGTCGGTGTACTATTTGGGACATCGGTTGGGAGTTTCAGTTATCCCAGCAGATGCCTACGAGGCAAATGAAAGACAGCGCAGAGCAGAACCACCAGCACCTTGTCATCAAGACCGTCCGCTTGCAGAATCCCATGAATAATCAACCTCAGAAGTCCCCGAAGACCACGCAGAATGGCAAGGGCCCGCCGACCCCGTCACCTCCCTCGAAGAGCAGAGGAAGGAGGAGGAGAGGGAGAGGCGAGCGGAAGTCCGACCAAAGCGACGTCTGCGCGAGGCCAAGCTCTAGGCCGTGCACCGGGGAGATTGTCGTGCCGAGGGCTCCTCCGAACGGGTGCGCCCAGAATGGTGGTGGGAACCGGGCAGATTTCCCGGTCTCGAGCCGGTCCTTGAGCTTGGCTCGCCGACCCGGGTATGGGCAAGTTGGGACCCGGTGCATTGTGAAGGCCAACCATTTTTTTGCAGTGTTACCAGAGAAAGACTTGAATCAGTATGACGTAAGTAGCTCTATTCTCTGGGGGTGATTTTTGTTTGTTTTTTCCTTTTCTTTTTTTTTTCTTTTCCTTTTTTTTTTCTCTGGGTGTTGAAAACGAGTCCGCTTGCTGATTTTTGCAGAAGATAAAATTTGACATGGTTCTTAATGTGTGATACAACGGTTGGGACCCTCAATCTGACATAAAATGGAGTTTGATGTCATCACATGGGTGTTGTTTTCTTCTTTATCGTTTGTGGTCTTTTACATTTGGAGCTGACAATGAAAGTGGGTTTCAATTTGGCTTGTCCTTTTCAGAGGTTTTGATTTGATTAGCTGTAGATAGATACACCTGCGCTTCAGAGTTTTGTTCTTATTGTTTTGCTCGGCTATCTGATTCTTTCCCTGAGGCTGTCTCTGTGCTGCTCATGGCAGGTCAGCATTACACCAGAAGTGGCATCAAGGACTGTAAACAGAGCCATCATGGCAGAGTTGCTAAGGCTGTATAGAGAATCTGACCTAGGAATGAGATTGCCTGCTTATGATGGGAGGAAGAGTCTTTACACTGCTGGTGAGCTTCCCTTTGCTTGGAAGGAGTTCAACATTAAGCTCTTAGATGAAGAGGATGGAATTAATGGACCCAAGTAAGTTTTTCTAACATCGAAATATCTGTTCTTCAATCTCTTTATAGAGTTACTTTCTATGTAAAATTCACACTGCATTGAAAAATGTAGGAAATGATAGACCTTCAATTATTTGCTTCGTGTTCGTTAGGCAATACTCTAGATTTTAAATTGCTTATTCCCTGAATCGCAGAGAGTTAAATTGGCAATAATGTTTCTTATGCTCAACTCTTGGGCATTTTTGCAATTTTTCAGGAGAGTAAGAGAATATAAGGTGGTTATTAAGTTTGTTGCACGGGCAAATATGCACCACTTAAGCCAATTCCTAGCTGGTAAGCGTACCGACGCACCTCAGGAGGCTCTGCAGGTACTTGATATCGTTTTGAGGGAGCTTTCCACGAAAAGGTAAATAATATCCTCTTATTGTAGACTTTCTACCTCACCCTAATGAAATGACTTATACAAGGATGCAACATATGCAGGTTTTGCCCCATTGGTCGATCATTTTTCTCACCCAATTTAAGAGCACCCCAACAGCTAGGTGACGGCTTAGAATCATGGTGCGGTTTTTACCAGAGCATTAGGCCTACTCAGATGGGCTTATCCCTGAATATTGGTAATTGGAGCAAATTGATTTCACTTCTTAAACCAAACCAACTAGTTCATTTGGTCCCTTGATACACCAAGTTGCTTCCTTTTTGTTCTTTAAAAATCCTCTTGTACATTGCAGATATGGCTTCGGCTGCATTCATCGAGCCTCTTCCGGTGATAGAGTTCGTGGCCCAGCTTCTAGGCAAAGATGTCCTGTCGAGGCAATTATCTGATTCTGATCGTATCAAGGTATGTTCTCTTACATGATGTCAATTAGTCGACTTTGCAAACTTGGGGTATTATGACATCGAGATATTAGAAAAAGTATATTATTTAGTGGCATAATGTGGACCAAGTCATCAGTTGTTGAAGTTTTATCTTTCAAAAGGGAAGTTCTCACAATAAGTTCTTGCCACGGATTGTTTTGCCAAGGCACTCCATAACGTGTTCCCTCTGGAGATCAACACAAAGTTGGCTCAGTGTCTGGTTGATCTATCAAAAATGGATGGTCATATCTTAATGAATTCTTGATGTGTTCTTGCTCTTTCTGATGAAAAATATTCCACCAGATTAAAAAGGGCCTTCGGGGGGTAAAAGTTGAAGTAACGCACAGAGGGAGTGTACGAAGAAAATACCGTGTTTCAGGGTTGACATCTCAGCCAACGAGAGAGCTAGTGTAAGTTTTCACTCTTTATTTGTCACATGAAAGTCAGACAGTAAACTGAAGCCATCTATAGTTGAAAATAAGCTAAATCTCTCCGGTATTGGCATGTTTCAAACATTTGGTTCTAGGTTTCCTGTTGATGACAATCTGAACATGAAGTCTGTTGTGGAATACTTTCAAGAGATGTATGGCTTTACAATACTGCATACACATCTTCCTTGCCTCCAAGTAGGAAATCAAAAGAAGGCAAACTATTTACCCATGGAGGTAACAAGTTGTCACAACTTATCAAACAAATTCCTTTCGTGGAAACTTTTGCTAATGTTTTCCTAGTATAATTTAACTTACTTCCACTTTGTCAGGCATGCAAAATTGTTGAAGGGCAACGATATACGAAAAGGTTGAACGAGAAGCAAATTACTGCCCTGCTAAAAGTTACATGCCAAAGACCTAGGGATCGTGAAAATGATATTCTCCGGGTATTGTTACTTTTCTGTTTTTGTCTTTTATATTATGAAGTTGGCCTCTTCTGATGTATTGGAATCTATTATTTGTTGACTTATCATGACATATCACTGTCATCTCAAGCATGTTATTAGTGCAATCATGAAACAAGAACATTTGCTTTAAGACTTAAAATCAAGACTTTTGTCTTATCATACCTTGGATGCATCTCATCAATCACTGTTGGTTTTTGGCACATGCAGTCGTCCTTGTTAATAAATTCGGATAGAGTCCATTTTCTTTTTGTTCATGATGTGTCTTCTCATTTGCTTCTATCTGTAGCAGACTCAAGTTGATGAGCCAATCCTTTTGGTCAGGGCAGGCTTTTTTATTATTCTTTTAACGTGCTAACTGCCTAAGCAAATTCCAATCCAGGAAATATACCACTTATTAGATAAGACCTTAGCCTAAGTCTGGGTGGATGGCCCAAAAATTTGCTTGTTAGCACTTGATGGTTTGGAAAATCCAACGCATGTCGCATGGCTGCTCCACTCTCCCATCTTTGATATGTTTCCTAGATAAACAAGCCTGCCTAATGCGCTAATAGGAATGGCAAATGTCCTGTTGGAGTCCACCCCGCTTGTCCTGGGGCTGGGGATGGAATTTCTGCCTCAGAATCGGGACTTCCATGGCCTTGCCCTGGATATGTTACTTTTTTCGTTTTCGGTTAAATACAAAGCAACGTTTGTTATTGAAACTAATACTGGTATAATTGCTAATTACTCTCTTTTAGAATGTCTGGTAAGTATTTTTGTATTCCTTTAAGAAATCTTAGTCAAAATCATTGTTTTATTAAGTTAATTTTTAAATTTGATATAGAGAAATCTCTATCAGAAAAATTTAGGATATTGACTAAGATCTAAGGTTCTTAAAGGAAAGGGCAAATGAGGCAGGGCACTCCAGATAGTTGGGCTATAAGTGGAATGGGGAGGAGTGTAGGGGTGACAGGGAACATTGCCTCACAACCCACCCCATTGACATCTGGATCAGGACAGCCTTTTCTATTGTAAAGGTTAAAAAAGAAGAGAAATGTATATCAATATCCAATTTGAATATTCTGGTTTTTGAGTTGGGCTTGATGGTCATGTATTTCTGGTATGTTGTACGGCGCTGTATTATTTAGAGGAGTAGCTTTTTTCCACACTTGAGTTTTGCTGTTTATATCTTGATGGGATTTTTATTCATTTAATTCTTTTGGATCATTTAAACACATGCAGACTGTTCAACAAAATGCCTATGATCAAGACCCTTATGCCAAGGAATTTGGGATCAAGATCAGTGAAAAGCTGGCATCTGTCGAAGCTCGTATCCTTCCAGCCCCTTGGGTAATATTTTTAAACCTTTTCTCCTACATTGCATCTGATGGGCAGGAAGTTCATAATTTTTCCTTGTAATGACACATGTATGCAGTTGAAATATCACGAAACTGGAAAAGAGAAGGATTGTTTGCCTCAAGTTGGTCAATGGAATATGATGAACAAGGTATCTAAGCACCCCTATAATATTCATCTTTATTTATTATAAATTGAATATAAGCAGGGACAATTGCATCATAGTTTTATAACTACAATCATAAAAAAAAATGTGATCAACTGCTTTTATTGTCATGAAAATAAAGAAAGCTTTTCATGTCAATCAGTGAAAGTTTGTAGAGGTAAAATAAGAAGTCTTCACTACAGATTCATGTCAACTTGCAATTGCTTTTTTTTTTTAACCCCTCACATTCTATTGGTCTAGAAGTGTTTTTGTGTACCCTTAATGCTTATACTGCTTCACCTTGATGTTCCTCTGTTCATAATGTGCAGAAAATGATAAATGGCATGACTGTGAATCGTGGGCATGTATCAACTTCTCTAGGAGTGTGCAGGAAAATGTTGCAAAGGGGTTCTGCAGTGACCTCGCTCAAATGTGTCAAGTTTCTGGAATGGTAGTACCCTTTTCGTTATCCTTGGTCATAAAAACTTGGATCGGACTTATTTTTATTTGTTTTGATGTTCCTTTCCTTTTCTTTTACCCCATTCTGGTTCTTTCGTTTTATTCCTTTGACTAAAGTTTACAATACTCATTTGCTGTTTGAAGGAATTTAATACTCAGCCGGTCATTCCCATCTATATTGCAAAGCCAGAGCAAGTAGAGAAAGCTTTGAAGCATGTATACCATGCATGCATAAATAAAACCAAAGGAAAAGAACTAGAGCTTTTATTGGCAATTTTGCCCGACAATAATGGCTCCCTATATGGTAGGCCATTCAAGCAATTTGGTTCAATATTGGGTCAGTAAAACTAGTTTTAAACCATAAAACTGACATTCTTCCATAAATATTTTGTAGGGGACCTCAAAAGAATATGCGAGACTGATCTTGGTATAATATCACAATGTTGTCTCACAAAGCATGTTTTCAAGATCACCAAGCAGTATTTGGCAAATGTATCCTTGAAGATCAATGTTAAGGTGATTTGAATTCCTGATCATTTTATTTATTTTATGAAAAAATTTCCTGTAATTACTTTTTCCCCAACAATGGCAAGATCTGCACATATTACCTGCTAATTTCATTTGTTTTAATGGCAATTGATAGCCTCTAATTTCCAAATATTGTTCTTTAGCTATGTTCCACTGTTTGAAGTGGCCTGCTCTTAGATTGGTTGTCTTTGTAATCTCAATTGATTATATGCTACCGTCCTCTTCAGACTTCCATTTAAAATTTGTCCTTGTGCAGATGGGTGGCAGAAATACTGTTCTTTTGGATGCAATTAGCTGCAGAATTCCGTTAGTCAGTGACATACCAACTATAATATTCGGAGCAGATGTGACCCACCCAGAGAATGGGGAAGACTCTAGCCCTTCAATAGCTGCTGTATGGATGCTGATCAATTTACTGCATCTCTAAAATCTTAAGAGCATAAATGTTACGAACCACAGCCTTTTCTTATAAATGATGTTCTTAATGTAGGTAGTAGCATCTCAGGACTGGCCAGAAGTTACAAAATACGCAGGACTGGTTTGTGCTCAAGCTCACAGACAGGAACTTATTCAAGACTTGTACAAAACATGGAATGATCCAGTTCGTGGAACTGTTAGTGGGGGCATGATCAGGTACGAGGATATCCTGAGTATTAGATTTTAACATGGTTAGAACTGCTTTTCTTGCATAGCACTAAGGGGCACTTTAATCCTTATTTCATGCATTGTCTTCACAGGGATCTTCTGGTGTCCTTTAGAAAAGCAACAGGGCAAAAGCCGCTGAGGATAATATTTTACAGGTTCATATCATCCTTGGCCTTGTTAATCATATGCTCTTAATTAAAAAGGCTAAATTTGAATCATGGTTTTGTACCCAACTAAACATGCTGTAGATCCTCAGCTTAGGGAATTTGTATATAGAACTGGTAAGAAGAGGGATGATCCAAGTATGTGTTTTCCATACTCTAATTTCTGTTTCTGCTATTGTTTTGTAGATTGAGTGAAAATTTTTACTGAGTATCGTATTTCTTTTTACTAGCCTATGTTCTTCCAGTACATGTTATGCAATTGTTTTTAAAGTAAAGGTAAGTTCATCCGTTTTTTATGTAGCTGTTTGATGTTCTCATATCACTCTATGGAACACGCAGGGATGGCGTGAGTGAAGGGCAATTCTATCAAGTTCTCCTGTATGAATTGGATGCGATCAGAAAGGTGAGGATTTATGTATCTATACATATATCCTCTTTTTTGTCTTTATCTTCTTCATACAGAACTAAATCTTCAGTTGCCCTTGTGAAATTACTTGCAGGCTTGTGCTTCACTAGAACCAAACTATCAACCGCCAGTAACTTTCATTGTGGTGCAAAAACGACACCATACACGCTTGTTTGCTAACAATCATAGAGACAAAAGCAGCACCGATAAAAGTGGCAATATTATGCCCGGTAAATGAACATGTTCCATTTTCACATACCCGCACAATTTCGCTTCTTTTTGGAAATGTGACGTGATCAAAATTGTTGTTTAGGTACTGTGGTCGATACAAAGATCTGCCATCCCACAGAATTTGATTTTTACCTTTGTAGTCATGCTGGGATTCAGGTAAATTTTTTTTGCTTGATCCTCTCCTGTTTATCAAGTGCTCGCTTTTCCAATTGCAAGTGACTTTCACCATTATCTTATTTAAAAGGTAAAGGAACAGACATACTAGGAGCTTCGAAAATTTCCCCACACAATATTAAAGGAACATTATTTTCTAAGGCTTTTGTAGTAGGAACCAGTGCTTGGTAGATATGATCGGTTTCTTATAAGTGAGAATATGCTAGGTGGACACTGATCATAGCATTTGAGAATAACGTAACAGGAAGTTTCAATTTTATGGCAAAACTTACGTACAATATAGTTGCATCTTTTTACAATATAGGCTGTGATATTTTGGTGTCCTGCCATTATTGGGTAAAATTAACCAGTTTTCTGGTGTAAATGGGTTATAAAACTGAACCATCTACGCAGTTGACCTTTCGATCCTCCCGTGACTGGCAACTGAATTTGCAGCCAGGATCATAATTTGATGAATAAACCATCAGGAGAAGACTTGCATATTATTTGTCCTAGTAGTAGGAAATGAGAAGTTCAGGGAAGCAATTCTTATTATAATCAATTCATCCTTACTTGACCGAAATGTGACACTATTGGATTTGCGTATGTGAGATTTGTTCCTTGGGCCTCAAACTGTCGCTTGGAAGTAAGATTTGAAGAAATGTCAAAGACATTACTTTCTTTGGAGTTTGAGAGGAAATGATCAAATTGTTTCGTACATAGTCCTTGCATTGCGGCTTCTAGTCAAAGTACATGGTCCTAGAAGATGTATATTGTCTTGTCTTTGTGGAATTTCAAGGACATTGAATTTTGCATCTCCTTGCTCATTGATAGGGAACAAGTCGGCCAGCTCATTATCACGTTCTATGGGATGAGAATAATTTTACAGCCGATGGAATCCAGTCGTTGACAAACAATCTCTGTTACACATATGCAAGATGCACGCGTTCAGTCTCAGTTGGTAAGTAAACCCTTATGCCTGAGCTCACCCGTACTTAAGTTTGGCATAGCGTGACAGGGGTGACATGTGATCATTCATTGCCAATGAACTGGACTTTTGGTCTATTGCAGTGCCTCCAGCTTATTACGCACATTTGGCTGCTTTCCGAGCCCGCTTCTACATGGAACCGGAGGTGCAAGAGAACGGATCGATGGGGAGTGGCGGCGGCAGCGGAGATCACAAAACCAAAGGCGCACGCATAACCGGAGAGTCAGGCGTGAGGCCATTGCCGGCTTTGAAGGAGAACGTGAAGAGAGTGATGTTCTACTGCTAGAATGGGGGCCCGAGGACGTGCGGCATCCACTAACTTTGATCTTCTGAGTCTCAAATCTTTACTGGTAGATGTGTACATGCTGTGTTTATAAAGATGTAGACGGTTGCCCCTAGAATAGAGTAGGGAAGGATGGGGGTTGTTCTAGGCTCTTTTGAAGCTGAGGATGAGAGTTTAGATTGCAAATAGGCAAAAATAGTCAGAATCAGATTAGGAGGTGAAGATGATAGAAGAGGGTAGTTCTCATCCTTGATGTAAACATCGGTTCTAGGAGGGAGGGGGGGAATTTGGTGGATCACACTAGGCTTCTTTGTAAAGGAACTTTTTTTTCTTTTTTAATCCCAGTGAAGTCAAATCAAATCTTAAAGTCAGCAAATCTTGTCTCATCTTGTCTATGCTTATGTGATCGGGTCTTCCCGTCCACCGTAGACTTATCATATGAGGCGTACTTAATGTCTTTTGGTCTCATTTTGTACGGATGTCAACGATGTCTAATAATTTGTCCGAGCTAAATATTTTGAAAATCTTAAAATTTATCATTGAAGTATAATTAAGGTTTAAAATTTTTGAGAAATGTAATTGAATTTTAAAATTTATCATGAAAATGCGATTGAATTTTAAAATTTTTAAGAAATATAATCAAGTCATATATCTATGGGCTTAGTCCATAAATGAGCATCCATATGGTTAGTCCGTAAATCACAATTTAAGGAAACTCGAAGTTAATTGTCGGCAGCAGATGCACCAACGTGCTCCTTTCTTTTACCACTACTTGCAATTTCTTGTATTTGTTGTCCACGAAAAGGGCTTGAAATGAGGTTGCAGAGCTATCTGCACGTGGTGTCGAAGTGAATATTTATGGCAAAGCCAAAGGTTGCTCTACAACAAGATCGTAATGTGCGAGCTCCCGCTAATTCCCCACCTCATTGTAATTGAACAAGATTCCGGTAAGCAAAGTTGTAATTCAAGATGTCCCCTGGCCTTGGCCATTTCGCGGCACTAGTGCCTCCTCAAGTGGCCTGTTTCACTTGACAATCCCGCTTTTACAATGCCACCACATATCGTGCAAATGACATTCTTCACACCCTTGGCATCAATCTCCAACTAGAATGTCTTCCAGTGACCAACTTTCTTCTTCTTAAAGCTGGCCTCGCCGTACCTTGGAGAATTTCCGACAAGGTAGGGGTATAATCCGAGGAAGCGTTTCGGTAGGGAATACCTTCCAATGTTACCCTTTGCATTCCTCCCAATGGTTGGGCATTTTGTCTCCTCGTCGTCGATTTTGACTTATTGCAGGGTGAAGCCAACACGGAGCCATTGTTGTCATCAAACTCAATGACAAGTTCCACATCAATCGAATGGCGAAGTTTGAATCGAGTGGAGATGATAAGACATGATCTCATTGTAATTGAAAAGCGATCAAATCAGCGTTAGGAGAAAGGAAACGAGTGAAATTCACAAATTGTTTTAAAAACTAAAAGCATTTGAAAGTGATATGTGAGTGAAAATTGAGAGATAATGAAAAATGAGAGGAATGAGACCAGTTTTTATAGAAATCAAAGTTTTCGCTGGCCCCATTTGCAATTGATCGCTGAACAAATGACCCAACTAAGGCTTATTTATTTATTTTAAGGCTATGGCCCGAAGGTGGGCCGGGCCGTCTTCAGCCAGCCATTGGGCCGGATTGGGTCAGTGACAATCATCCATCCAGTTTTAGGGCCGAGGCCGAAAATTCTTGAAGATGGGCCCAAACCATTGCACTCGGCCCATTGAAAAGAGAGATGTGGTAGTGCTTGGGCCAGGCAATTAGGGCCTATGGGCCTACAAGGGCCCAAATCCAAGACGGGGTCGTTCCAATCCTAGTCTCATTAAGTGATGCCCAGGCCTAGGCCAAGGTCAATAGGTGCCTTCTAATCCACTTTCGTGCCTTCTATTTTATTTTATTTTTATACGTTTTGGGTTTTCTTTTTTCTTGTATTGCTTTTAATCTCGATATTTGCAAACATAGATAGACACATGCAACTTGAAACGATTTTTTTTATCACAAAGTCAAAGTTGGGATGAGGTCGGATGGGCGCCCAAAGCGCTCTATCCCAGTTCAAATTCGATCTAGGCGAATCGAGTCAAGGTGCAAGCGGTTTCCATCAATTTGACGTCACAACTTTCAAGTAATTTCCATTATTAAAGAATCTACTCAGAATTTTCTCTTTTTCATAGACACGATTTTCTTTTTCAGAGAAAAAAGGATTTTTGAAATATGGGAATGGTGGTGGCGCCGCCTCCATGTCAGACGGCTGCTGTGCGTCACAAGATCCCAAGTAAAATCCAGTTCATCATCCACTTAAGGGACTAGACTTCCTTTCGTTCTTTTTTCCTGTTATTATTTCATTCTTTTGTTGATAAGTTGCTTTTTATTTTATGAAAATTAGGAAGATAATTAAGTTGCTTATTAAATAGTGCGATGCAATGCGGTGTGCATTATCTAGTGTCCAGAGCTAGATGTCCCCTATAGGCAAGACGAGGGGGGCGGTAACTTTGAATAGAACTGTGCAGTCTAGCTGTACCTAGTTATCAGAATAAGTTCACCAAAAGTCTGCCTTTAATTACTCCATCCGCTTTAAATGATGGCTTTGATTCAATGCCCGAGGGCTAGCAACCGTATTTAGCCGATTATTTGTGTCATTTTGATAATGTTGTCTAAATATTTCGAAATTACAGCGAAATCTTACTCATTAAGAATGGATAAGAATACTCTCAATTTGCAATAGTTTTGAATTGGTCTTTGTCATGACTAATGTCGTGTTTAGATTTTTCAAGATATACTCATATCATGCCAAATTATTGTCCTATCGAAGATTGCCAAGTAAGGACTTGACTCTGGAATGAAGTGCTCCGTATCATACACTGTTCCCATAATATGCGAATGGATGTTTAGAAGCTGATCTTAGGGTTGAAACCTGGCCATGTATGAGAAGGGAAAAAAGAGATGCATAACGCAACATCGAACCTTAATAAACCTCGAAGACCAACAACTGCAATTCTTATCTATCTTTGAGCATGCCATGTGAATATTCCTTAAGGTCATCATTATTTCTCTCAAAATGCTACATATTACATATTATATACTTTCTAAGATGAATTGCTCCGTTATGTTTCTCGAGTTGCGGAATTCACGGTGTTATCTTCATTATTAGAGACAACTTAAAAACAATTATAGGTAGACTTTATTGATAGACAGAGCTTTTCTGCAACGAAAAGTGAAGTATTCTCGAGTTACCATGTCCTATATTAGGATTTTGGGAGGTGAAATATGTTCCTTCTTTTCCTCCTTTTTGTTTCCGTTTTACTGTAAATTTACTGCGTTTGTATGTTTATGGTATTTATTTATCATAATTTTTTGAAACTCTTGATTCTACTTTCTCTTTTCAAGTGATAAAAATAAATCTAGCTATCTATTTTTTTAATCAAAAAGAAATTTTCATTCATTATCAAATTGATACATGAAAGGGAATGTCAAAAGTCAAGTAACAAAACAAATCCATAAATCTCCAAAATAAACAAAAAGCCAAAAACCAAGGCATTTCATCATAACATGATTGGTAGAGATCATTACAAGTTCGTCCTTCAATAACAAATCTATAACTCAATCCAAGTGAAATGATAGACAACCAATCACCGAATCACACAGCATTATTAGTGATAAGGACACGTTGAGATCTCCATATGTAATTACGGCTTTGCCTTTCAATGATGTGCACCTAGATTCGACATCCCCAATATCATCACCATACGCAAACAATATAAACATGTTGAAAAAATCTTAAATCTGATACCTGTAAGAGTGCGCTCTGTAGCCAATGCAAAATGCCAAAACTTTCAGCGAAAAAACATCGAATGAGCACATATCTGCTGTGAACACTATTGAAATTGGAGGTGAAATACTTATTCATTAGAACTCCAAAATCTATAATTATATCGGAGAGAAAAATTCCCAAATATAAGATCTCCCAGATTTAAAACTAGATCGGGAAAATTAGGAAAGAAACAAAAGAAAATAAAAGGAAAAGGAACTTGGAGGGGAATAGAGGGAGAGATCTAGGTCAAATTCCTTCCCTCCCTCCAGAAGTGGAAGTGATGGAAGAGACAAAAAAAGGTTCGGAGAGAGAGAGAGGGGGGGTTTCTTTAGGGGGAAATCTAGCTAGCTAGTTCAAAACATCAACTTTATTTAAAAAGTATTTACCCGATCAATAGAGGGACGTGTTATCCCTTTTGGTAAATGCATAGAAAGAGATTAATATTTCGAATCACAAATTAGTTTTGGAAAGAAATTTTAATGATCGAAAGATGGGAGATAATTTGAGAACTCGTATGTTTCATAAAATGCCACAAACTCAAATAGTCCATACTTATATAAAAGGAAATGCATAGCTTTGTAACATTTAGGCTATGGTCCCTGTGTTTTCTACCGAGAGAGATTTGCAATACATTAAATTTGAAAAGGGAAAGATATTAATGGGTTTAATCGACAAGTATCTCCGCTGTACAATTTTATCCATTTTGCTATGTCATACTAACATAACATAATTTAACAAAAGTTAAGGGTACTTAATGGAATTTTTTTACCATAGGATGAGTAGAAATCCTCCTTGAGTTTGCTTTCTGTATCTAGTAGAAATACGTCATATGCCAGATGTCGCACGTCAATTCTCAATTATTTCATTCCATATACTTTGGTAATGAATTGATTAGGATATATCCGGATTCTGTTATGTTATACCTAGATATTTAAAAAAATTTATAGGTTGGTAAAGCGTGCTCCTTCTTTATACTCTCTCTCTCTCTCTCTCTCTCTCTCCGGGCCTCCCGGTTCAATGTACATCAATACCACTCTTCCTACTATAACAACAAATTATAATTTTCAAACATATTTCCTACATTGTGGCAAGATCTATCAGTCCGTCACATCGTCTGTAAATGAATCCATGTAATGTCTTTTCCGACTAATGATAAAAGAAAAGAAACTAATGCAGATGAGGGGTCAGGTTGTCTACCCCCTCAAAACGAGCACCCGTGCGCGAGTATGCATGATCCATCTCTTTCACCTCCCACTTCTTTCATCTTCTTTCAGCAACTTCAACGCAGTGCCACTACGGTACCTGTTGGTTGTTTCCCTGTCCATATGTACGTGACAAAAGCATCCTCTGCTTTGGAAAAAGGCAAAACAAAAGACAAGGCATTGACATTTGAAACCTCACAGTCATATATGATGACTAAATATAAAGCGTCGCGTCACAAAAGGTCTAGGGACAAGAATCGATAAAAGCTCATCCTCATAATGAATTGTTCAACTTCTATAATTCCCAGAATAGCACATGGATCTTCATGAACTTTTAAATTACCACAATACCTCCACACACACACACCCACGCACGCATGCGCGCGCGCGCGCGCACACGCACACGCACACGAACGAAGATACCAGCTGAAAAAAGGAATGAAAATAGAGAAGCAACGAGCTTTTGCGAAATATGAGCCCCACCCTGACCATACCAATTCCATGCGATACTAATGACTTTCTTTTGATTCGTAGAATGAAAATAGAACAACATTTCCTTGGGAATAAGAATCAACCTATAATTAAGCTATCAATCTCATAAGTCCCCTAATCAAAAAGTGGAATAGTTTGCTGGTAATAGACATCTATTCTTTTCAGCGAAACAGGCAGAAACCTATCGTGTGTGTGTGTGTGTGTGTGTGTGAGAAAGAGAGAGAGAGAGAGGGAGAGGATATGTCACCATCTGTGAACCTTGAAGAACACAGGTGGGTGGCTTTCAAACCACCTAGTCCCCATGTGTTATCAGAGTGAATGATCTCCTATTATTCATGGAACTCAGTGTGTATTATCAGACAATGGTGAATGTTCTGTGAATTCCATGCGATCGCCAAATTTATTTCCACCGTCTCATTTAATCAACGGCATACTGTAATAGCCTCAAAAAGTAAGCTTAATTGGTTGAGAACATTGCAGGAAAGGGTGGTAATCGATTCCAGTAACAATAAAAGCCAACTTTCTTATAATCATCCTCAGGGACAAGAGGACCACCGTGAGATGAAATTAGTCGGGCATTCTACAAGGCTCAGACAGCACCTTTCATGAAAGGATGAATTAGTGGTAACAAAGCAAACACATCTAGCAAGTGTCGCCCGAGAGAGCTGAACATAACTGTCTGGCTCAGCATCTAAGTTGCTGGTAATTTTCAAATATTCTCAGTACACAGCTTCAAACAGGCGAGGTCAAAATGTCTACTTTCTGCAGGTGACTAGCTGACGCAAATCAAACTTGAGAAAACGAATCGTATAAAAACAATTATAGTTACACATAATCTGCAAATTCGGTTATTTCACTTAGTTAATCAACCTAATGCATTATAGGTTTGTTCAATTAAATGCATCAAGGTTTGTTCTTTAAGTATATGCTAGCTTGGAAGTGTTAATCCTATGGTCAGATCTACTCAAATCTGTTGAACAAAGTTGGTGGACTAGCTTCAAATATAATGTTCGGGCATTTTTCGTTTGCAAACGTTCAAGCACGAATGTCAATTAAGTTCAATCCTGTACCTGAGTTTTGACTGGTCTTCCTCTAAGCTGATATCTCCATTTCCTTTTAATATTTAAGTAGTCTTTATCATCTTCTTTGCCTTGGCACTTTACCTACTCAATATGAAAGAGTTTCGGTTTAACTCAAAGCTATCACTCCTGCACCAAAGCACTCCTGCACCAAAGAAGACATCATTTTGTGTGTGTGTGTGTGTGTGTGGGTGGGTGGGGGGGGGGGGGGTGTTGTGGTCTTAGAATACCAAACACAAGAATGTTAAAAATATGGTCTATAGGAGTCACAAGACATTTTTAAAAACATCCAATTGCATGAGCAGATAATGAGATTGGTACGGCATGTACACACCAGAGATGGAGGAGGAGATCGATGTATTACCTAATTAATTATCGGGATTACTATTACAGGAGAAAATAGATAGTGCTCAATCACCAAAGCACAAGTACAGATCTCGAAATTAATCGCACAGTACAGGCCCTTCACCGAGCCTTGAGACCAAAAGTTAGAATTTCAATGGACCCTCCAATCCCGAACAGATGACAACCGTTCTTGCCTCAAAACCCTACACCAGAAAGCCCCCAGAAGAAAAAAGAAGGCATGATTCAACCCAAAAAAAAAAAAAATCTAAAATAAAAGATTCTACAGACAAGGGGACAAATTCATACTGGACACACCTGATTATTTCCTAAGACAGGAAATTGCAGTACAGAACTACAGTGACCCAAATTAGTTCAGATGATCGCAAGATATCTTATTCGGAAACTTCTCGTACCTTTCGAAGAAGGACGCCAGCATGACCGGAGACAAAAATCTGGAATTAGGGTTTTCTCGAGCTCCCAGCAACAGGTGAAGCTGCCATATGATCTGATCTTTCCTTTAAGAGACCAGAAAAGTTGAGATCACGCTGGCAGCTTCATCTGATAGTGGTGCGCGATGAAGACGCGACATGGCGCTCGGTCGGATGCGCCGGCCTGCAACGATGACGGTTCTTCTTCGTAATTAGAGGTCACAAAGAGAAGTGAGAAGATAAAGGGCTATAAATATAGAGGAAAAATGAGGAGATTCCATTTTCTTTTTTTTTTTTTTTTTTTTGGAAAGTGAGGTTTTGATGAAGCGTTATCATGAATTTGAATTCTTTTTTTTTTTTTCCTTTTTGTGAATGGAATAGTGGGGAGAGCGAAAAGTTCAGGGTATAAATTAAATAAGAACAAAGAAATCGGAAAAAAATAATAATGAAGGGGTGGTCCCAAAAAATTGGTGCAAATTGAATATTGTCACGCCAAAAACAATATCACCATGCATGTTCGCAGAAAGGTCAGCCTAGAGGGCGAGTTAGCGTAGACTGCGAGTTTTTCTATATCTACTGTCGCTGTTAACTGTAAGTGAATTAATTAACTCTGTCTCTCTCTCTCTCTCTCTCTCTCTCTCTCTCTCTCTCTCTCTCTCTCTCACAAAAGAAAAGCATGGACACAGTGACTGTGTGAGCTAAGCTTAAAAGGAAAAGGGAAGAGCGACATGAGAGGGGACCAAATTTTTGCATGTTATGAAAGGAGTAAAAATTAGGTTTCTGCAAGAAACAGAGACGGAAAATAATTCAAAAAAAAAAAGGAAAGAAGAAGAAAAGGTTGAGAGCATCTTAGATGGAGAATATTACGTGAACCTGTTTCCTTTTCTTGGTTTTGTATATGAATCAGACCATTCTTGTTTGCTTATTATCTGCAGTCAGAAGAATTGGCGTGTGCATAGTCTCTTGATGTATATGCCGACAGTCTTCTTCTAGTTTCTTTAAGAAAAGTGTCACCACCTAATATTGGCGGTTCTTCTTTTTCTCCTTTTTTGACAAAGCTGATGAAAGCAAATTGCTTGTTGCTATCATCAAAATTAAGCTGAACTGCATTGATTATAGGTATTATTAGTTGATAATAGTGCTTAAAGAAGAGACCATGCTGACATGTTACTTAGAAGATAAACCAGAGATTAATTCCTGTAAAATCTCGAGTTTATGTGCACATGCACGTCGAGATCTTTTACAGATATTTTTACTTGTAAGCTGTTTAAGAAGATCTAAGTCCATCCAGTAAAGTATAAACCATGGTCTAATTTAGTTTTCTTGGGCACATCAACCTCGAGGGTGGAGTTATCCAAATAAAAAGACCTATTTATCATATAAGAACTGTATCGACAATTAGATGTGTCCATTGAAAAAAGAGAGAGAGAGAGAGAAGGAAGAATATATATCTTTTGCTTAAAAATACCAAATGGAAGGAAAAATAAGTACATTCATATGACCTACGTTGCTCTTCCTGAACGGTGAATGCATATAGCTCACTTAATTTCGAATTGCTTGGTATAGTTGTTGTCCTTTCAATGCAAACACCACTTTATATTACTAAGAGAAATGAAAGGCTTTTAAAACATGCTTTATATGTGACAAAATATACTATTTAAAGTATTAATTGAGCCCAAATAAATGTAGTAAAGGTTCTATTTAATTCATGGTGTTCTACAAGTTTGAGTTAAAAACGAAGGAGGAGGAGAAATGGTGGTTGTAGGCTCTATTCGAGAGAAAAGTTACTTTCGAAAATATAAAAGCTACCTAACTCTCAATATAACGAGGTGGTTTTACGTAAAGTAGTCATTTAACATTAGAGAAAGAAACCTTTAAGCACAAAACCTTTCTCAATTAAAGTTCATCTTGACACTAACAAACTCTACTTTTTCATGCGATGATAATCGTTTGATCAAACACCTCTACTGTTGTCGCAATCACGACAAAACACACTGCATAGTACTAACATTAAACCGTTAATGAGTTAGAACATATGGCTAGTCGACACTAAAGCAGATCCAAGCCTCTATATATATGTTAATGCTCTTATAAGGGGCGTTGTTGGTGTTAATGATACTTTGCAAATCATTAATTTCTTCTCATAATTAGATATTCCCAACCTTTCAAGATTTGTAGCCGGATGGGATAATTTTCTACTACGAAGAAACTCTCTTCTTCTTCTTCTCTCTTCTGAAATTCAATTTCTTGGTATATATTCTTGTGCAGTGACGGAGTCAGAATTCCAATGAGGAGGCCAAAATTTTCAGATTACTTGACTTAAAGTTTAAAATTTGTAGCCGGATGAATCTTTTTTGAGGCACCAAAAGTTAATTATTGCATTAGTGTTCACTTGAAAAGAAACTAAACTCTATGATTCATCACAAGACATGAGTTCTTACTTATGGTTTTATAGATGATCGTGTTAAGAAACAGACATTTTCTATCTAATCATCAACCACCGAAAAGGAAATAATAGAATTATTTATTGTCTTATATATGAAAAGGGAAAAAAATCTAGGAAATAGTAAAAGAAAAGCAAAAGGATGTCTTCAAGAGGCTCGGGGTGAACCCTGTCCACCTGAACTTTGGAGGGTTATGCGTACAGTTTAACCTAAGAAAAATTTAAATAATTTCTTTCTTTTTTTGGGCATATTATGATGAACTTAGAGGAATCAGGGGGCTAGAAGCCCTTGCTTTAAAGAATCCTCATTTAAAAAGATGTCCTTGGCTATCCAGCCATGATAGAGCAGATCACGCAAAATCTATAGTGGGACAATGACTTATGATCCTTTCACATGGCTTTGAGATTTATAAGGAAACGCATGAGAGGAGAGGTCTCAACAAGCATGCCAAAAGCCAAGGAGCTAATAGTAGGGGTGTCAATGGTCGTTTTAGTTCGATGATTGCAAAAGCCCCGAGTGTTTGTTCTTGACCCAACCCCGAATATAAATTGTTCTTAATCAGTACGAAAATTTTGGGCCAGTTCAGTTCAATCCAAATCTGATTTTGAATTCCATGTCATAAGTTGATTATATTGATTTTCAACTGTTTGGTGGTATTTTAGGGAGAAAATTATAAAAATAACGAAAAGACTATTTTTAATGTGTTAATGAACTTTATAAGTTTGGTTTCTTTGCTTAAACAAACGATAAGAGAGAAGAATATGGCTACAAAATAGAAGAAGAGAGGGAGAATCATCGAACTACAACTCAAGAGGTCGTCAACAATGGCGATGTGGCCTTTTTTATTTTATTTTTTTACTTTTTCAAGGTACAATCCCAGAGCGAAGAAGCTATAGGGTGTTTTTCCGAGTGAGGCTTTACCGTGTTGTAGATGTTAACAATTGGAGTCCGCTTATCTAATCGATCGATTGAAGGTTCCATTCAGCCACATAGATATCCACTTCCCCACTCGACTCCTAACTATTATATATAATTGTAAAGTATGATAATGTTTGAAATCCAAAATATCGATAATCTATCTCTAAACTTAGGCTCTCAGTTTGTTTCGTGAAAAATAAAAAATTTTGAAAACATTTTCCCAAAAATGATTATATTGCTTGAGATAATTAATCAAGAAAAGTATTTTTATTATCAACATTAATCTATGCCTAAATATTTTCATAGACAATGAAAATATTTTTCATTCATTTACTTTTGTAATCAATACAAGCAATCATTTTTAGAAAAACATTTTTCAAATTATAAATTTTTCGCGAAACAACCGCACCCTTAAATATGATTAATCCTTGTTTGTGTCAAATGTGAGTTTTGGAAATATCTATCCAACCGTTTAAATAGTGTCAAAGAAATCAAAGAACTTATACCTGTGAACACAATTCTATTAAATAAGAATTGTGACACAAAAAATATGCAAATATATGTCCTGAAACGATACGCGCGTAAAGTACAACGTTATGGGCATAAATTGTATTTTCTTTTCATTGTAGCTTGGGTTTTAAAGTTCTTTCTAAGGTCAAGTCTTCATTTAGAAAATTTAATGGGATCAAATTAGAATAAGCTTAACATATTAATAAGCAATCCAAGAATAAATAGCATCTTCATAAGATAGCATCGTCACTGCTTGGACAAGATATGAACACAATCAATCTAGGGTTCTTTGTTTCAACCTTATCGTATTTTTATACAAAAATTTATCTTGACGATTGAACGGAGCCTCTTAAGTCTCAAATGATGTGGTTCGTTTCTTGCCATGGTTAATTGAAGTGATAGAATTCGTGTGAACCAATCAAAGTAGTGGTTTTTTTTTTTTTTTTTTTTTTTGACGAGGTAGCTGTTAAAAGGGAAATTGCATATTCCTCAGCACTAATTACGGAAACGATAAAAGACAAATCAAGAAATTAAAAGAAAAAAAAAATAGAAGAGAGGCCATAGCACCTTTGCTTTGAGCCTGCAAAACCTAGGGTGGTCCTTATTAGATCCAGCATGAGCTGTCACGACAGAGGAAACATTTACAAATTCTCTCTCTCCCGTAGATTCATAATATGGTCACAGAAGAGGTAACAACTAACAACAAAAGGGTTCTCTCTCTCTCTCTCTCTCTCTCTCTCTTCTGTGTTGGACTGAAGCGGTAGCAGTTCGTATAGACGCCTGCTATATGCTATCTGCTGCTACTGCGAGAATTTATGTAAAAGGGACCGCATGAGTTGCATCGAGAGTTACATGGCGACAAGATCTCGTTGGAAAGGATGATTTCCATAAGTAAAATTCTGTAAATAAGGAAATCTGTTTGACGAAGACTTTACCAAATCATTTACACGCATTGCTTTCGATTTTGTGAAATTGGGAATGCTATACACCATTGAGGTGGAAACGGGATTCAATATTTAGTCGAGAGAGCGAATGGATTACATAATTATGTGAAGTTATTGCTCTATAAATATTTGTATTTTTAAACTTATTATGCCGTACCTTTTGTACTCTAATTGTGGGTATTTCAAAAATAAAATAAAATAATATATAATATATGAACAACATACATTGAAGAAATAATTATGCAGTATGTCATTTCTTGAAATCTCGCTTCCGATTCAAAATCGTGGTGTAATTAATCATGGAAAGGATGAAAGAAATCAAAAAATGTATTTTTGTTCAAGAATGAAATTTTATGGAACAATTTATATCCACTCCATCCTTTGGAAGGACACGGATCTAATCAAATAATATGAATTGAGATTATATTTTGTAAATAAATAATTATCTTGAATATATTAACTATTTCTTAATTTTCCAATCGCCTGTAAGGGACAAAAGAAACATCTATTCTATTATGTGGATCTTGTTCTTATATCAAATATCAATTTTCTGTTTTTTGGAGGGAACCCGTGTAACTCGGGCTAGTAAGCACGAACCGGAAAATCATAAAATAATTTTTCGTAAGAAAGTTTTGCAGTGAATCAGGAGATCAAGAAATTGATGAATGTGACCTGGAAAATGAAGTTGAAAGTTCAAAGCAGCGGTAAGTAATAAATAAGACAGACGAGCAGATGTGTGTAGTCCTCAAGCATCTCACTAAAGTAATGAAATAAGTAAAGTTCTACCAAAGTCACCAAACTAAAACCATTGACAGACCTAATCCTAAAATCCTACAATGCCTGAAATTAAGAAGACCATAGAAGTTGCAACTAATATTCCTGATCCGAAAAAGTGAGGGATCACTTCGGTTGCACCATTCTTAGAACTCTCGGGTGCTCCACTTGAGTTGCTTGGTGCAGCTCCTGCACAAACGAAAAAATTTAGAAGAACCCAGTCAACAATCGAATAAGATCTGCAAAATATTAAATTAAAAGACGTGATTTGTCCTCGAAATAACTTATATTACACCGGAAAAGAAGTCGAAAACTCACCCTGAGATGGTGTTGGAGATAGTGGTGCTGCTGGTGAACTTTTAGGAGCTCCTCCTATAACCAGAGAAAAAAAAAATTACTTTGGCCAGAAGTTTTTGATCGTGTTTGTGATCACTTACTCTGTCTGCAATGAGATCGAAAGATATGTATATGCAATTTTACATATAAGCCGATTATATCGAGTATTCAAATTCCATATTTCTAGTCATCATTCAATCACGTATGATCAATCAAAGGCCTGATTCAAAACGAAAACAGCTTAACAGCAATAGACCACACGAGCCTACATATACCAGATGGATTCGAGCGCCACCATTGATCTTATAATCACTTCACTTCGTTAAACAGTAAAAAGACCGAGGCCACGTACCAATCACTCGCACTTGCATGGACCATGAACACATAAACCGATTAGATCTGAACACGAAACCACAAAAGAGAGGAGAAATCACTGACCTGTCTTGCACTGCGAGACGTCGGCAGTGGCACCGCATGCCTTGGCGAGCGCCAGCCCATCGTGCTGGCTGATGTTGAAGCTCCTGAGGATGTCCGCGTCGTTGAAGAGCTGGCAGAGGCACTTGGCCTCAGTCGCGATGACCTCCTTCAGTGGGACGCAGCAAACAGCCGGCGGCGATGACGGGGTCGGATTCAGGTATGGCGTGCACGGCATCAGCTTCGCGATGCAGGGCAGCGACGTACCATCGTTCCCGCCCGGAGGAGACGGGCTCGGGTTTCCCGAGAAGGAAATCCAGACGCACGAGGAGAGCAAGATGAGGAGAAGGACGACGGGATTGGAGGCCATTACTGATGGCGTAAATTAGGGTTCCGGAGAGAGAGCTAAGAAAGGTGGCGTGGATTGATAATTTTTCAAATGATGGAAGTTGTTGTAGAGTGAGAAGCTTCAATATATAGAGAGATTAGCGAGGCAATGCGATAGGTTGTGAAGGAGTTTGTTGCTATTAACTTGCACGATTATCTCTAATTTTCTCAAGAGGTTATCAATAATTTATATTTAAAAAAAAAAAAAAGACATAGCACAGTTCTTACTTCTTAGTGGATAATGATTGCATTAGATGATATTTTTCTCGAGACATAGGATTAATTTTTGAATAGTTTCATTCATGAGCAAAAGCCAAGATAATTTCAATGGAGATGTCTCTCCTCTTCTTCTTTTTTTTCCCTCGATTTTCAAATGATTCGAAATTTAAGATCGACTTCCCATTCATATATTTCATCTTTGGCTCATTGTTTTTGCTAGCGATATTAATTTAGAGATTCATATGATCTTCTACAGGATATTTTACTTTGCTACGTTAGAAGCAATTATCATGTTATCATTGATTATCTATATCTCTCAAGATTGTATGTATATCTCTTGTGATTGTGCATATCTTCATTTGATTGTCTTACATAGTCATCTAATGAAGGCTCGCGTACTCTTCCTCAATGTATATCAAATTATACAAGACTTTCCCAATTCAACCTTTCGCATATTATTATTCTCAGCCCGTTTCCGATCCTTATCGTCACCTTGACTCTCAAGTTTATGGTAAGACGTAATTTTCCCTATTTTTTACGTTAATAACCAAGTAAACACCGAAACGTGTCCATATATATACGCCCACATTGAGATTTTAAATCAAGAGGAGTTATATCAAGATCGGATGTTGACGTTCACTTGCAAAACCGTAGTTCTTGGTTAGTTGACATGAATATATCTAGTTTAACGAGACACGTGCATATCATCAACAAGACCACCTCCTCCTTCGACGACTATGAATCCGGCGAGACCGAGAGAGTATAAGTTTGAATAACTTCTCAAAGGAATACAAGGGCACGAAGGATTGCAATATATGACGACAAAACACAAAAGACCTGTTTCATATATATATATATATCATCCAAGTTCCTAATTTCTATGTAGGAAAACCACAAAAACGTCGAAGCCAAATTGACTTCAATTCTTCAGACAGGAGAAAGGTCAATGATAAATAGTTGCTAGATCGCTGAGCTGAGCTGAAATTGTGTTGTCTTCCAAATCTAATTGCTAGAGATAAAATAGACAGATAAACTGCTTTCAATCCCTTGCCACGCAATCAAGTGAAATATCAACACAAGAATCATTTGATACAAGACAGATGTGCTTGATTTGTAGATTATTGTTCTACACATACCTATTAAATTATCTCTTAAAGAGTGCATAAACGCCCCCTCTCATGTGCACAGACCGGATTAACAACGGCATGTGAAATTTGACAAAGGGGGACCACACATGCAAAGTAGATTAAGGCAAAACCTGGCTCTAATACTTTCCAACCAGAATCTTAAGCTGATAAATAGAGAGATACCAAATGTATATCAAAAGCTTATAAACTCCATACATTAGCGATGTGAGATACTTTAACAATTGACAATGAGGAACAATATGTATCGAATTTCACATAAAAGAATTAAATAAAATTCATATTACTAGGATAGGTTAAAGAAAACTATAGTAGTTTCTCGGCTCGAGATATTGGTGTAGCTCAACCAAACCCTAGAATCAAGCTCTTGTCAATTGATGTCACGATGAGGTTGAACCACAACAACACCTCAGACCCCACTAAATGCCATAGAAATCATCAATCATTCAGAAAATGTTGGAGGAATCATAAATGTGAGGAAAAAACTAAGTCAAGACGATGAGGAACAATGCTGCATAGTAAGTTTCACCTAAAAGAATTTAATAAACTTCATATTACAAGGATAAATACATATAAAAAAATATGACAATTTCATGGCATGGGATATTGGTGCAGCTCAATCAAACTCTAAAATCAAACTCTAAAATCAAACCCTCGTTAATTGATGTCACAGTGAGGTTGAACTACGACAACACCCCGAACCCAACTAAATGCCATAGATATTGTGGGTCACTTAGAAAATGTTGAGGGAACTAAGAAGTGAGAAGATAAACTAAATCAAGACAATGAGGAACAATGTGCAATAAATTTCACATAAAGAATTAAATAAACTTCATATTACAAGATAAATAAATAAATAAAAACTATGGTAGTCTCATGGCATGGGATTTCGGTGCGGCTCAACCAAACTCTAGAATCAAATCCTCTTCAATTGATGTCTCCATGAGGTTGAACCTTGACAACAACCAGACCCAACTAAATGCCATAGATATCTTAGATCATTCAGAAAATGTTGAGGAAACAAAGAAGAGAGAGGAAAAACTAAATCAAGACAACAAGGAACAATGTGCAGTATATTTCACCTAAAAGAATTAAATAAACTTCCTATTGCAAGAATAAATATATAAAAGCTATGGCAGTTCCATGGCATGATATATTGGCGTGACTCAACCAAACTTTGGAATCAAACCCTCGTCAATTGATGTCATGGTGAGGTTGAACTACAACAACACCTCCAACCTAACTAAATGCCATACAAGTAGTACATCATTCCAAAAATGGCGAACGAACAAAAAAGTGAAAAAAAAAAAACTAAATTAATACAGAGAGGAACAATGTGTGCTAAATTCCACGTTTAAGAATTAAATAGACTTCATAATACAAGAATAAATAAACAAAGCTACGGCAGTTTTGTGGCATAGGATATTGGCACGGCTCAACCAAACCTTATAATCAAAATCTCGTTAATTCATGTCATGGTGAGGTTGAACCACGACAACACCTTGCACCCACCATAGCTACTCTCAATCATTCAAAAAATGGCGAAAGAACAAAAAAGTGAGAGAAGAAAAACTAAATCAAGACGATGAGAAACAATGTGTGGTGAATTTCACATTTAAGAATTAATCATACTTCATATTACATGGATAAATAAATAAATAAATAAACAAAGATACAACATTTTCATCACACGGGATGTTGGCATAGCTCAACCAAACCCTGGAACCAAACCTTCGTCAATTGATACTATTGTGAAGTTGAACCGCAACAACACCTTGCACCCAACTACTTGCCTTAAAAATAGTAGATCATTCCAAAAATGGTGAAGGAACAAAAAAGTGAAAAAAATAAATTAATTAAGTAATATTGTGAGGAACAATGTGTACTAAATTTCCGCTAAAAGAATTAAATAAACTTGATATTACATGCATAGATTTATATAAATAAATAAATAAACACACTACAACAATTTCGTGGCATGGGATATTAGCGTGGCTCGACCAAACCCTGGAATCAAATCCTTCATCAATTGATGTCACGCCTTGCACCTAGCAAAATGCCATAGCTATCATCAATCATTCAAAAAAAAAAAATGGCGAAAGAACAAAAAAGTGAGAAAAGAAAAGCTAAATCAAGACGACGAGAAACATTGTGCAGTAAATTTCACATTTAAGAATTGAATAGACTTCATATTACAAGGATAAATAAATAAACAAAATTATGATAATTTTGTGGCACGAGATATTGGTATAGCTCAACCAAACCCCGGATCAAACCTTCATCAATTGACACCATGGTGAGGTTGAACCACGACAACACCTCACACCCAACTAAATGCCATAAAAATATTAGATCATTCGCAAAGGAATAAAATAGTGAGAAAAAAAAAAACTAAATCGAGACATTGAGGAACAATGTGCGCTACATTTCCCCTAAAAAGAATTAAATAAACTTCAAATTACAAGTATACCTTTCAAAAAAAAAAAAACACTATAGCAGTTTCATGGCACGGGATATTGGCACGACTCAACCTAACCCTAGAATCCAACCCTTTGTCAATTGATGTCACAGTGAGGTTATATTGCAACAACGTCCCTCACCCAACTAAATGCCATTGCTACCGTCAATCGTTCAAAATAAAGGCAAAAGAACAAAAAAGTGAAAAAAGAAAAGCTAAATCAAGACGACGAGAAACAATATGTAGTAAATTTCACGTTAAAGAATTAAATAGACTTCATATTAAAAGGATAAATTAATCAATAAACAAAATTACAATAGTTTTGTGACACTAGATATTGGTGCGGCTCAACCAGGCCTAGAATCAATTCATCGATTAATGTCACAGTAAGGTTGAATGCGACAACACCTCACACCCAACTAAATGCCATAAGTAGATTATTCATAAAATGGCAAAGGAACAAAATGGTGATGAAAAAAAAATCAAGACATTGAGGATTAATGTGTGCTACATTTCCCCCAAAACAACTAAATAAACTTCATATTACCAGTATAGATTTTAAAAAAAAAAAAAAAAATACTACAGTAGTTTCGTGGCATGGGATATTGGTGTGGCTCAACCAAACCTTAGAATCAAACCCTTTGTCAATTGATGTCACGGTGAGGTTGAACCACGGCAACACCCCGCACCAAGCAAAATGCCGTCGATTGTTGAAAAAAATGGCGAAAAAACAAAAAAGTGAGAAATGAAAAGCAAAATCAAGACAACGAGAAACAATGTGTAAAACCTTCATCAATTGATGTCATGGTGAGGTTGAACCGCGACAACATCTTGCACCCAACTAAACGTCATAAAAATAGTAGACCGTTCAAAAAATGGCAAAGGAGCAAAATAGTTGAGAAAAAATAAAAGACACTACAGCAGTTTCGTGGCATGAGATATACACGGCTCAACCAAACCATGAAATCAAACCCTTCATTAATTGATGTAATGGTGAGGTTGAACTGCGACAACACCTCGCACCAATTAAATGCCATAGCTGTTGTCAATCATTCAAAAAAAACGGGGCAAAAGAACAGAAAAATGAGAAAAGAAAAGCTAACTCAAGACGGTGAGAAACAAAGTATAGTAAATTTCACAGTTAAGAATTATATAAACTTAATATTATAAGTAAAAATAAGTAAATAAACAAACTATGGCAGTTTCATGGCACGAGGTATTGACACCACTCAACCAAACCCTGAAATCAAACCTTCATTAATTGATGTCACAGTGAGGTTGAACCACAACAACACCTCGCACCAACTAAATGCCATAAAAATAGTAGATCATTCAAAAAATGGAGAAGGAAAAAAATAACAAAAAAAAAAAAAACCTAAATCAAGATATTGAAGAACATTGTGCGCTAAAGTCCCCCTAGAAAAAATTAAATGAACTTCATATTACAATTATAATTTAAAAAAAGATTAAAAAAATACTACAGGAGTTTTGTGGCATTGGATATTGACATAGCTCGACCAAACCTTGAAATCAAACCTTTCATTAATTGATGTCACGGTAAGGTTGAACCACGACTACGCCCTGCACTCAACTAAATGCCATAGCTACCATTGATCATTCAAAAAAAATGGCGAAAGAACAAAAAAATAAGAAAAGAAAAGCTAAATCAAGATGATGAGGAACAATGTGTGGTAAATTTCATGTTTAAAAATTAAATAGACTTCAAAGTACAAGGATAAATAAATAAACAAAACTACAACAGTTTCGTGGCACAAGATATTGGGGCGGCTCAACCAAACCTTGAATCAAACCTTTGTATTGATGTCATGGTGAGGTTGGATCACAAAAAACACCTCGCACCCAACTAAATGCCACAAAAATAGTAGACCATTCAAAAAATGGCAAAGGAATAAAAAAGTTAAAAAGAAAAAAAAAACTAAATCAAGAAAATGAGGAACAATGTGTGCTAAATTTCCCCTAAAAGAATTAAATAAACTTCACATTACAAGTATAGATTTGAAAAAAAAAAAAAAAAACACCACGGCAATTTCACGGCATGGGATATTAGCACGGCTCAACCAAACCTTGAAGTCAAACCCTTCATTAATTGACGTCATGGTGAGGTTGAACCGTGACAACACCCCGCACTCAACTAAATGCCAAAGCCACCGTCGATCATTTAAAAAAAATGGCGAAAGAACAGAAAAGTGAGAAAAGAAAAAGCTAAATCAAGATGGTGAGAAATAATGTGTAGTAAATTCATGTTTAAAAATTACATAGACTTAATATTACAAGGAAAGATAAGTAAATAAACAAAACTATGGCAGTTTCAAGGCACGGGTTATTAACACAGCTCAACCAAACCTTGAAATCAAACCTTCATCAATTGATATCATGGTGAGCTTGAACCGCTACAACACCTCAGATCCAAGTAAATGCCATAAAAATAGTAGATATTCAAAAAATGGTGAAGGAACAAAATAGTGAAAATAAAAATAAATCAATCAAGACATTAAAGAACATTGTGCACTAAACTTTCCCTAGGAAGAATTAAATAAGCATCATATTACAATTATAATTTTTTTCTAAAAAAATAAAAATGCTATGATAGTTTTGTGGCGCGGGATATTGTTGCGGCTCAACCAAACCCCAGAATCAAACCCTTTGTCAATTGATGTTGCGGTGAGGTTGAACCGCAACAACACCCCACACCCAACTAAACGCCATAGCTGCTGTCGATCGTTCGAAAGAAAATGGCGAAGAAGAAAAATGTGAGAAAAGGAAAGCTAAATCAAAGCTCAAGAGGTGCCATGGAATGAAGAAGTGGTGATCGGCGGATTATATAGAGAGCTCTTGTCGAGGCTGATTTGACTTTTGGTAAAATACATTTCGTTACGTACTGGGTGACGCGGAACAGAAAAGAAATTCGATTTCCGCTAGGGAAGGAGCAAATGCCGGCCAAATGGAGTTTAGCATAGCGATGAGAATCTTGGGATCGCCGGCCGGTTCCTCAAGCCTTTTGTGCACAGCCATTTTCGTTTTGGACAAGCTTCGCATGTCTGTATCCATGTCTACTTTTTCGAAGACGACTTCAATCTCGGAATCAGCTTCGAACCCTTGTCCAACCTCGTTCGATAACTCTTAGGAATGTCTAAGAAGGTTTAGCTATGGTTCTCGCCTCGTGAAATTTGAGGTTCTTCTCGATTTACCCGCCTTTTGCATCCGGCCGAGGGCAAAGAAAAGTCAACATGTTTTGCAATAGATGGTCGAAGTTGACTCCGTCATGCCCATTTCGCGGCGGTCGAAGTTGACTCAGGGTGAACGTCATCACTTGAGATTTTTTTAGCTAGTGTTCTGATGTGCAGTTATGTATGCGGTCACGCTAATTTTGAGGGCCGATGAATATTTCAAAATGAAACAATTCAATTTGTCAACAATCACTAGAATTCTCGGACCGTGTGATGACATCAGATTTGGAGATAAAGTATGCCGTCGACCACAAAAGTGCAAGGTAAATCTAGATGATTTTGGTCGGAATTACGGAACTTCGTAGAGGAGAAAAATCAAAGAAGAGCACGAGGGTCAAAGGGGTGCCAAGAATTGAAGGCTGTAGTTCGGGCTAGGACTGGAAAAGAGCACGACCTCAAAGATTGGGCCTAGATTTCTGTTCGAGTTCCGCCCAACCCACAGGCCGAGCAAGAGGGCCCAAAAACATCATGGGCCGATCGAACCGTGATATCAGGTTAATTTGGTCACTGGTATCCAACTTAATCGACAACTTAGGCTTAGTTTGCTTCGCCAAAAATAGTGATTTAGAAAATATTTTCTAAATACGATCACTCGTATCACTCACACAAATAAATGAATATATTTTATTTTCATCGTACATGAAAATGTTTAGACATAAATGATTATTCATAATGAAAATATTTTTCATTAATTATTCCGAGTGATACAAACGATCATTTTCAGGAAAATATATTCCACCAAGGTAAAATAAACAAAGATATAATGAGTAATTTGCACCAAGGTAAGGCTAAAGTAGTGACTGACCCAAAATTTAAGGTTATTCATTTGTGTCTTATGTTGATGTTGATCAATGATTGCAAAACAACTTATGCAGTGATTTTCAGCCTATCGATGCTATTGAAAAGAACGAGTGAGAGAAGCAAAAGATGAAAGGGAGTATTGAGCTGTCCCCTTGTGCAGAAGCAAACAATTCTACGCGCTCCCTCTCCGGCAACACCAAAGCGAACGGCTTCGTTCTTTCTCTCTAGTGTTGCCGCCTTGAGTTCTCAATGCAGTCCCTAGCTTTTGTCCTTGGCAAAATCCTTGAATTCTCCCATCATTTTAACCGTCAATTGTTGTCTCCATTAGACAAACTTTAACCCATCCTCGTTCGTATAATCATTCCCCACGCTCGCTCAACATCTCACAGCTTCTACCCCTTCAAACACCTCTTTCCATAACACATTGTCTTGTGCAAGGGGGGGCCCAAACAGTTTCTCCACCGCAATGGCTAGGCTTGCGCGGAACAACACGAACCGGAGCCTCGAGTCGCTGCTGGACATGGACAAGTCCGCGGCCATGGGCAAGGATGCCGTGCCACCCCTGAGGAAGATGATCCCAGGCCATGGGCTCGAGTTCAGTGACCTCTCCTACAGTATCATCAAGAAGCAGAAGAAGGACGGCGTGTCGGTCAAGAAAGAGGCATACCTCCTCAACGACATCTCGGGCCAGGCGATGAGGGGCGAGGTCATGGCGATCATGGGGCCCAGCGGAGCAGGGAAGTCCACGTTCCTCGACGCGTTGGCGGGGCGGATTGCGCAGGGGAGCCTCCAAGGTTCAGTCAGGATTGATGGGAAGCCGGTGAGTCGTGCGATACCATATGATCACTTTCATTACTAGTAATGCTATATGCTTTGATTAGGAACATATAACGCTTTGTGTTAACTGATGTTGATCTGTTGACAGATTACTACCAGCTACATGAAGATGATCTCATCCTATGTTATGCAAGATGATCAGCTCTTTCCGACGTTGACCGTCTACGAGACATTCATATTCGCTGCTGAGGTCAGGCTTCCTCCTTCGATCTCCAGGGCCGAAAAGCGGAAGCGCGTCCATGATCTCCTCGAGCAGCTTGGCCTCCAGGTACAGATCCTATGCGCACTTCACGCACCTGATGTTGTTCGCAATCCGTTTAAGACAGAATATAACTTATCGAGACAAAAATAATGATCTGGTTCGGTCCGGATTTGTTTGAATAGACAGGAGGTTTGGAATGAAAGAAGAAATCTAGAATCAGAATATTGAAGAAGACAAAGTAGCATTGCATATCTGTAAGATAATCTAAACAGTCATGAGGGCTTACTATACTACAAATGCCTACAAGTTGGAATAACAGAATCAACATATATAGCAAAACCGAGTTTCATGATCAACTTCATACTCAGTCGAAATTTTTGCGCTACTGACATTATCCTCGACCTTTTGTCTTCGCAGAGCACGACTCATACACGTATCGGTGATGAGGGTAGAAGAGGAGTGTCGGGAGGGGAGCGGCGAAGGGTTTCCATAGGAATCGACATCATCCATAAGCCGTCGCTGCTGTTTCTCGACGAGCCCACCTCCGGTTTGGACTCCACGAGCGCCTACAGCGTCGTTGAGAAGGTGAAGGACATAGCTCGAGGCGGTAGCATCGTGCTCTTGACCATCCACCAGCCTTCCTATAGGATTCAGTTGCTCCTGGACCGCATCACAGTCCTGGCAAGGTAACGACATCGGTCTCGTGACGTTGCAGTTTCGAATTACTTGTGGCGTACGACTAATTTGTTACGAGCATGTGTGATGTGATTCCAGGGGAAGGTTGATATATATGGGGAGTCCTCTGGCGTTGCCTACTCACCTTTCTGGATTTGGAAGGCCGATTCCCGAGGGCGAGAACAGCCTCGAGTACCTCCTAGATGTGATCAAGGAGTACGACGAGTCAACCATCGGCCTCGATCCACTTGTGCTGTACCAAAGAGATGGCATCAAACCTACCCAAGAAGCTAGGACCCCAGTTAGAAAGACACCGAAAGGGCCGAAAACTCCGAAGACTCCTCGTGGACACACCCCTAGTTCGAAGCTCAATCTCCGCTCTCAGACCTACACTCCTAGAGGGCAGAAGACTCTTCAATCTGACTCTGAACAGTTCGACTACTTAGAAGACGACGACGACGATGAATTCGACAACTCGCTGGACCGCAAAGCAATGCAGACGCCAATGCACTCGCAGAGCGCTGTGCACCCGAGATTGGCGTCCCATTTTTACAAAGACTTCTCTGTCTGGCTCTACAATGGCGTCAAGGGGACGCCACGGCGCCCACCATCCTGGACTCCGGCCAGGACTCCTGGGCGGACGCCTGGAGGTAAGACGCCGATGTACGGCCCCCAAAGTCAAATCTCGAGCCAGTGCCCCACTCCTCAGCGCAGCCATCCTCGGCCCAAGACCCCGCTGGCCTTCAGCCCCAACCCGGACCCATCTTATGTTACTTCCTATGAGGAGTTTGAGATGGAAGTCCTCGATGAGCCCGACCACAGTCCGAAATTCGCAAATCCATGGCTGCGTGAGGTTGTGGTCCTGAGCTGGCGCACCACGCTCAATGTGGTTCGCACGCCGGAGCTCTTCCTCTCACGCGAGATCGTCCTTGCGGTCATGGCGCTGATCCTGTCCTCCCTCTTCAAGAGCCTTCACCACCGCAACACCAAAACCATCGACCGCCTCCTCAATTTCTACATCTTCACCGTCTGCCTGGTTTTCTTCTCCTCTAATGATGCCGTCCCAACCTTCATCCAAGAGCGGTTCATCTTCATCCGAGAGACCTCCCACAATGCGTACCGAGCTTCATCCTATGTCATCTCATCTCTTATCGTATACCTCCCCTTCTTCGCCGTCCAGGGCCTCACATTCGCGATGATCACTCAGTACATCCTCCACCTCCAGAGCAACCTCCTCTACTTCTGGATGATCCTGTTCGCCTCCCTAATCACCACCAATGCCTACGTGATGCTCGTGAGCGCCCTCGTCCCAAGCTACATCACGGGATACGCTGTCGTCATAGCAACCACAGCTCTCTTCTTCCTCACTTGCGGCTTCTTCTTGAAGAGATCGCAGATACCAGTGTATTGGAGGTGGCTCCATTACATCTCTGCCATAAAGTATCCATTTGAGGCACTGCTAACAAATGAATTCAAAGGGGGCCACTGCTACAATGGCACTCTATCAGATCTCTCGCCGGGTCCGCTAGGAAATTTCACGCCTAGCTTGCTGCATATTAACAGCGGTAATTTCGGCCCAACTTGCGTCGTGATGGGACAGGACGTTCTGGTCACAATGGACATCGACATGACGAATATCTGGTATGACATCGTCATTCTGCTGGCGTGGGGAGTTCTTTACAGGCTCTTCTTCTACGTGGTCCTGAGATTCTACTCCAAGAACGAGAGGAAGTGAAGTTTTTTATTTCGGTAATGCTCCTTGTGTTCTAAGCCATGCTATTCCTTCAATATACTTTGAAATATAGGCATTCAGATACTGGCACTGCCCAAAAGTGTAGAATGGTAAAAACAGAACTGATTCTATATGTCGTTCACAATAAGCTTTTGCCATAAATGAAACCGAGCTACATTTCTCTTATAGAAATATTACTCTCATGCAATACGTGCCATCATTGCATGTTCGGAATGAAAGAACAGGGGAGCGTGCGGGGAGATTTGAACCTGGAGAGGAATTCCCCTATCACGTTCAAACAGGTGACAGGCACAACTGGTTATAGCCAAGTCGGTCTAAATATCATAGCACCTCATGCAACATGAAGAAAAGTTTGTCAACGTCATAAAGAGGAAACAGCAAGTCCTTAAAAAAATTCATCTCAATTCTCGTCTGGACCTCGGAATCACTGGGATGTAAAACAAGGCCCTTCCGTAGGGAAGACAAAGATAAAGGGAGAAATGGGAGTGCAGCACATAAAAATAAGAAATGCAGCCGTAGAGCCCACCACCCCTATGTATAACATGGTTTATTATCTCGGGATCATTGTACTAATGATTATTCATAACCAGAAATGTTTCATTTGGTAATAATCCTCAATTAAGGATAATCTCTCAGGTAGATTTCGCTCATATTTTCCAGTTGCCTAAGCGGGCCTAGTCCAGTACAACAAACATTCAGGGTAAGTTGCATCATCCATGCTTTTATTCAGGGCTAAGACAAGGAGTAGAGCAACAGGAGAGGACTGAGAGGATACAACAGGCATATATAGCTGGAGAAGCCAAACCAAACAGTTTTTGAGCTGCGAATATGTCATCTATTACCCCAACCCAAACAATTCGACACACCTCTCACCCTATAGCAGGACAAATAGCAGTAAGTATACCTTCCATGTTGCAAACACATAGGTTACAGGGGCCTAGTTTCTCAACTTTTCACATCTCTGAAATCAGCCTGCATGCTGTGCTATCTTCCGCTCAAGGGAGCCCTTATCAGCACCAACAAGCTTGTCGACCTCTTTGCCATCTCTCACAAAGAAGAAACTAGGGACGCTGCTGATATTCCAAGTGGCCGCGACATCCCTCACCTCATCAATGTCGACTTTTAGGAATACCACTTTCGGATATTTTGCAGCTAGGCTAGTAAAAAGAGGAGAAATGAAGCGGCAGGGCCCACACCAGGTAGCAGTGAAGTAAAGGATGGCCAGGCGGGATGTTCTTGAAGCAGCATTCAATTTGGATTCCAGTTCAGCACGAGAGTGGATACCAATTACTTGGCCTGTCGAGAGCAAGAACCAAAAAAAGAAAGAGCAAGAACCATTTCAATGCTACATTCCGAGTAAATTGATAAGAGGAATCATCACAATCATTCGCTCCCAAGAAAAGAAGTTTTGGGGACCTGCTCTTATAAGTGTAGCTTGGCAAAAGATAAAGAGAAAACAGCAGTCTCCAACCCATGGTCCAGTACACTTTCTCACAAAAAATAAAGGTAAAACACTAAAATATGTCTGAAAATGACAAATTAAAAACGAGTAGAAAATCCAGTCTCAAGTTTTAGTTTGTAATTAATCCTTCTATGTTGGAGTCGTAATAAGCATTAAATAATGACAGATGCTAGTGATAAATTACATATAAAACATAACAATGATGCTCACCGTCCTTGAGAGCGGTTGAAGCTTCCGACTCCTGCAGCAGGTGAAAAACAATCCTAAATTTCAGTGTAAGAGCAAAGGTGAAGGCTATGCAACTATAGAGGACTCAAAGGAACTTGCATATTCACTTTCAATTCAATTGACAGTCTCATGACTCTCATCAAACCCCAAAAGGCAAGTCAAAGAAATAGACATGCACAAACAGACTCAGCATGGGGCATGGAAAAGTCAACAGTTTCACTTGCTTTTGCACCCTGACAGCAAGGAGTTCATGATGCCAATATTGCTACTACTGCACATGGACCACAAGTAAAGTACTGCAGAAATTGAGAAAAAGCTTTGGATTGAATTACCTGATCATGATCATTTTTTAAGTACTAAGGATCAATTAACAAGGCATACGAAAGATTACGTGAAAATAAAATCCCAAATAGAAACAAGTATGCATCAAGTCATCTCACTTCAGCAGTGTGCCGGCGTTGCTGCTCACGTGCAGCCTTTTCTTTCTCCTTCTCTTTGCGCAAGCGTTGATACTTCCTGCGATGCTCTTCTAATTTGCGGGCATTGGGTTCAACCTGCAAATCCATATGGAATCTTCAACAGAAATCCCTCAGCAGCTCAATCATCTCAACTCTAAGAGAGTCAGAGTGTGTAGTACCTTCTTAAGCACCATGCTAATTTCCTCATCGTGATCTATTTTTGAAGCTACATGCAGATCACTAGCTGCTTCCCCCCACTTACCCAGCAGGGCCCTCGCCATCCCTCGTGCTTTGTATCCTTTAGCTGAGTCAGGATTAATCTATGAAAAAGAAAGAGGAGCTTCATCACTCCAATTTAAACACATAATAAACATCCGCATGTCTCCCTTATCCACTATGCCAATGCAATCCTAACCAGTAAAGCTGAGTCGCCAACAAGTGTATGAACACCCACCTGTAAAGCTACATCAGCATCACGAATTGCAGCATTTGGCTTCTTCATTTTGACAAAGACAGTAGCTGGATGGAATATAGACAATTGCTAAGGTAAAGCCACCAAGCCACAAGTACACTGAGACTGCACTATTCAGCATGAATGCATGGGAATAGATGTTACCTCTAGTCGCATATAGTATTGCTGAACCTGGATTCAACATGATCGCCTCTGTTAGGTGATCTGTCGCTTCATCCAGATTACCTGGGAAGTATAAGCAATTTAAACGGACAGATAATTCTCCAGCAAGAGCAGTTGAGGAATTTTAGGTAAAAGGCCCAAACGATATTAGCTTAAATATCATGCCTTCTGACATTGCATCCACAGCTTTTGATTTTTCCATTTGTGCAGCCTCCTGCTTTTCTTCTGTAACTTCAATAGAAGGGTCTCCCATCTGTAATTAGAAAATCTGCACATTCACTTTTCTACAAAGGAGAATCGTGAAGCTACTTCTCCCAGAAATCTTTTCCACCACTCACCTTTTGCGGAGGATTATCATCAGGTGCCACAGTGTCAGATTCGTCCAATTCAACATCAGATTCAACAAAGTCACCTTCATCATAATCCATTTCCAAATCAGTTTTGTTTGCATCAAACCCAGTGCCTGACATGCCACGGCTCTCCTGTCACATTGAGAACTAGATTAGTGCAAGCATGAAGAGAAAGATCACGAATTCAAGCACTCTTTCAAGTATACAAAGCCAAAAATCAAGAAAATTGCCATGCCAATTCTTCAAGACACAGTATGAGTGGCTATATAAAAATGTGCTAATGCAAGTGATGAACCTTAAGCGGGTCAATGCATGCACTAGACCAGGATGCAATTTCAATTACCTGAGGAAGATTATTATCAGCTTGCCCTAAGCTACGGTCTATCTAAAGATTTTGCTGGTTCAGTTTTTTCTTTAGGAACAGTAGGTGTCTTGGTAGAAAAATGGATTATTTTGGCACAAAAATTTATGACTTCTTCCGAAAACCATTACATCCAAAAGAACGTCACTTTGTGGTTGCTCCCTTCTCCAAGTTCATAGTTTCTCCCAAGCTTTCTTCGCTTTTGTTAAACCTCGACCTTATTCTCAATGCCAGTTTCTTAAATCCAAAGTACCTTTCTTAATGGCATGCTCCAGTCATATCATATGGTCCATATAAAATCTTTGTATTGTCAAATGCTTTTGCATTTCTTGTGATTGGAAAACCACGTGTAATCTGTCTTGAGGCATCTTAATTGTGCAATCCCTTTCTATTGCTTTCCCGTCGACTAATTTTTCTATTGATCATTTCAAGGTAAGCATTTCCCAAATCGTTGATTTCCCATGAAATAAACGCACCCCAATTGCACAATTCTCATTCTACTCAGCAAACAGACATACGAATATCAAGTAAACCAAAACGCGTTCGATGCAGCCAATCAAACTAGACATAGCACTTCCTGGCCAATGAATATGCACAAGAATCGGGTAAAGAGCATTTCAGGAGCAGGCTTCTCACTGATTTCGCGGCGGGCGGGATTCGAGCACCTAAGCTGCAAACAAAAAACATGCCACGTTCTTGAAACAACAGCAAACAAAAGAGAAACATGTCGCCCAATCTTCCCCCCGCCCTCCCCTCCAAAAGAAAAAACGGCAGACTGAAAAACGTACTGATACGCTCTTGTAATGAACAACAAATGGAGAAACTTTCAGGCCCATCTATCCACTACCCAGCAACCCATCTAGCAGCAGCGATCTGCCGAGCGATTCACCCATTCAGACAAGCGAAACAGAAGCGAGCGCGAGCTCGATACGGTACCTCTGAAGGTAGGACTTGAAGAAGGCGATCGAAGGGTCGTCGAGGATGGAAGGGTCCGACCGGCACTGGCCGATGAAGTGCCGCAGCTCGTCCATCTTCTCCGACTCCATCTCCATCTCTCTCTCTCTCTCTCTCTCCCCTCCCTTCTCTCCCCTTCTCTCTCTCTCTCTACTGTGTCTGGGTAGGTGGGAACTGAGCGTGGAAGCGCCGCGAAACCGCGATTCTCTTGAATCCGCCGTCGGGCCTCCCGGGCCGGGCTTTCGGGCCCGCGAGGAAAGCGGCTGCCGGAAGTTCCGATGGGCTCAGCCGGCCCGGCCCGAACTCGCAAACTTACGGCGATGCGTCCGGGCGTTACTGCCCTCTCTTTAAGCGGGAAAAAAAGCATATTAACTGGACTTCGAAAAAATTACCAAAAATCCTCCTCATTTATATGTTAACAATATATTGCACGTTTTGGAAAACTTCCGAGTGTTTTTCATGTTGTAGAAAAATCAAATTACTTTTGGGCCACATAATTTTGCAAAAGCAAGAAAAAAAATGAAAAAGTAAAAGTCATTTCAAATTGGACGATACAAAAGCCCGAATACGGTATAGCATTTAAAGAGACGGGTTTTTAGTTTTGGTTGGTTGGGTGATTATCACAATTGACATAAGGTGATTAGTATTGGTCAATGGAAAAGGTAATGCATCGAGAGCACCTTAACACTTGTCGTGTCTTTTTCTTTTTTTTTAAGTGCATGAACAAAGTTCATGACGATTTAATATTTCGAGGAGTGTTAATCCAATTATAAAAGGAAAAAAAATGGAAGTAGTAGTAAAGTTAGCTTAAGGTCAACTTGTAAAGTAAAATGGTTTAAAGACGGGATCAAGAAATTAGAAGTAGTAGCAAAAGTTCTATTTAGGGGTGTGCAAAATACCGGGATAAGCGGGTCTTGAGGAAACGGTCCGGTTCCGGTTCAATTTATTGGAACCGGTGGGTCGGTCCGGTTCCCGGTTCCGTGGGCGGATCCGCCCCCGGACCGGACCGGAACCTTTTTAATATTAAAAAAAAAATTACTAAGAGAAATCCTACATCTCATCTCATTCTCTAGGGAACCTTTACCTTTGGTCAAAGAAAATTTAACCATCTATAGTTATTTGCAAGTAGGAAATGGGAGAATGTTGCATTCCAATTCGCGTTTTTTTATCTACGAGATACATTTATAATTACAACAAATGAATATTTGTTCCACGTAAATTTGATTTTTCTTTCTTTGGCTTGCTTTGATGTCACGTAATTGTTTTTTTTTTTTAAAGATGTCACGTAATTGTTTTTTTGTTGAAACCAAAAAACGTCAAAATCGGTTCCATGGATCAAGAAATTGGATCCGGAAGAACCGGTATAGGTCGGGAACCGCCCAAACCAGTTCTATTGAAGAACTTGATTGTACTACCCAAAATATAGGTTTGAGAACCAACTCCTATACAAATTCCAAAATTTTGGAACTGATTGGAATCGACTCCAAAATAGGTTTCTAGTGAATACTCACTTAGGAACCAAATTGGACTATCCTATTTTGGAATCGGTTTGAATTTTTTATCGTTTATAATTGTATGTGATTACGTATGCATTTTATGAATTGTTGTTTTTTTGGTAAATAGGGATTTCTATTGTTCATATTTTACTTTGAATTATTTTATTACTTATAGTCTAATATGATTTTATTGTAAAAAAATACACCATAAAAAAGGAAAAAAAAAAAGGGTTTTCGAGTAGACCTTGGAACCGAATTAGAAAAACATAATACGTTCCAAAAACGGCTCCAAACAAATGAGGTAAGTTTCAAAGTCCAAAAATTAAGAATCAGTTACGAAAAGGTAAGTTCTAGATTCTAACTCTACAACCTATCCCCAAAATCGATCACCCCTACAAGAAACACATTCATCATTCCTAACAGAAGATTATGTGACGCCGACCGCCCAATTAGCACTGCGCATAGAGCGGCCGCCCCCATTCATTACCTCCCGGCGTGACATCCCCACGGCGGCGACACTGCTAAGAGACCGCACTTACTAAGAATCCGATTAAGCCACTCATCTTTTTCATCCGACAGGCACCGGCCGATGAAGTGCCGCAGCTTGTCTATCTCTCTCTCTCTCTATACTGCGTCTAGGTGGGAATGTCGAGCTAGAAGTGCATGGACGCACCGCGGAACTGCGATCCTCTAGAACCCGCCAATGGGCCTGCCGAGCCGGGCCAGGCTTTTTAGGCCCGCGAGGAGAAGGTCAGCCGGAAGTTCCATTGGGCTCAGCCGGCCCGGCCTGAACACACGAACTTACGGCGATGCGTCCGGTCGTCATTGCCCACTTTAAGCAGGAAAAAAAAAGGTCGCTTCTTCCGTAACTCGACTTCGAAAAATTATCAAAAATCCTCCTCATATATGTTACCAATATATTGCACGTTTTGAAAAACTTCCGAGTGTTATATAAAAATCAAAGTACTTTGGCCACATAATTTCCCAAGAACAAGAAAAAAAAATGAAAAAGTAAAAATCATTTCAGATTGGACGATACAAAAATTTGAATACGGTATAGCATCTAGAAAGACGGGTTTTTAGTTTTGATTGGTTGGGTGATTATCTAATTGACATAAGATGATTGGTGTTTGGTCGATGGAAAAGTTAATGCATCAGGAGCACCTAAACACTTTTCATGCCTTTTTTTTTTTAGGTACACAAAGTTCATGACGATTCAACATTTCGAGGAGCGTTAGTCCAATTATAAAAAATAAAAAAATAAAAAAAAATGGAAGTAGTTGTAAGGTTAGCTTAAGGTCAACTTGTAAGGTAAAATGATTTAAAGACGGATTTTGCCGAATCAACAAAAAATTAAGGGTGTGCGACCAAACCAGTTCTATCCAGGAAATAGACTGAATCACTTGAAAAACAAATTTGAAAAGTGATTTCCGTTAAAACTCATCCGAAAACATGTTTCAAATTTTTAGAACCGATCCCGGAATAGATTCCTAGTAAATACCCATCTTGAAATCAAACCAAACTATCCTGTTTTGAAACCGGTTTGAACTTTTTATCACTTATGATCATATGTGACTACGTATCCGTCTTAGGAATTGTTGCTTTTGGTAGATAGGGATTTATGTTGTTCATCTTTTACTTTGAATTATTTTGTTACTTATAGTCTAATATAATTTAGCTGTAAAAAACAAACCATAAAAAAGGACTAAAAAGGAAAACAAGTTCGAGAGTAGATTTTGAAAGAGGATCAGGAAAATAGGGTAGGTTTCAAAATCGGTTCCAAGCAAACAGGGTAAATACTGCACTTAGGAGCCCGTAATAACATAATAGATTCTGGATTCTAGTGTAGAATTTATCTATCCCAGAATCGGTCACCCTATACGAGAAACACATGCTTCATTCCTAATGAAAGATTATGTGACGCCGCTCGTCCAATTAGCACCGCGCACAGAGCGACCCGCCCCAACTTACCACCTCCCCCGTATGACATTCTCGCGACGACACCGCACTTACTGATAATCCGATTAAGCCACCCATCTTTTCCATCCGACCGATTGTAGAAAAAGAGGATTTCGTACACAAATCCTCGATAAAGAAAGAAGAAAAAGATCATTTCCAGCGATGACGATGGAGGAGCTCGGCGGGACCACCAAGCTTTTGACCATCGGTTTCCGCCTCACCGTCCGATGCATGATCTCCGCGCGCATACCGATCGAACGCGCAATAAACAAAAGCAGCGCAACTGCAAATTGGTGGCAATCGCTAACGAAGCAAACACAGATCGTAGATGAAGTTCTAAGGCATACGTTTTGAGTAGTTCTAGCGCTGCAAATCCAGCTTGTGCAGCACGAATCGCACCACGTTCGAATTGCTGCACTGCCCAGAAACGCTTCTTGAATTACATTTACACCCGGCTCTGAGCCGGAGCAAAACTTTTAACCATTACACGGCGAATAGGAAGGAAGGGCGAGATGGACTCGCGTGGTCTTTTTCAAAAAATCGGATCGAGGAGACAGCAAGTAGGAGAGGGAAATATAACTTAGGACTAGAAAGCATTAGGACTAATTGACTTTCAACCGAGAGTCATGGCTGAAAAAAAATATTCCATCTAGGACCAAAACCCGCGTCGGGATTCCTCGTCGGAAGACGGTTGCTATAGCTTCTGGTTGATGTCGATGTGATGACAAGAGGCGGTGGAAATGGTGGAGCGGCTAAAGCTGTCCGAAGCTGAGTCAGTATGATCTGGAGAACTCCTGCCTGGCGCATAAGGCGACGTGGTCATCGCCCTGCGTACAAATGGAACTTAGGTTAAGGTAACAGTGCCTATGACCAGGGACGGAATGATGCATAGAGAGCATCCTCCGGCAATCTAAACCAAACAGCGGCAGAGGAAATGAATTACAAGTGAAGGTTTTGGTATGTGATACTGACCTTTCTTTGCGCTTCTCTAGAAATCGAGCCAAGGACGCCTGCCGAGCCTGAGGTAGAGCAACTGCGAGACAAAATTAGTTACACCGATTTGATTCAGTCTTGAAATCATCTCATTGGTATCATCAGAAGAACTCCACCCAAAAGATTTAAGAAAGTGATACGACGACATACCGGCCGGAAGAATAGTCGGTCTAGCCGGTGCCACAGAAGTTATTGCTTTTGGAGTCTCGGGTCGTCTGATAGATGTATCGTAGGCTCCAACGGCTTTCCCTCTCCTCTGATCCACATTGCTCGGGACTGCAGAAAACGAGAGCATTGATGATCTTCCGCTCCTGTTCAAATCATCAACAGGCACCGGTCTGGTGATCGGTGTGATTGGCGCTGGAATTTGAGTCGATGGAACGGTCTTAGGCCCAGATGCAGAAGAACCGTTCCCAGCCAGCAACATGATCGCCTGAGCCTAAAAAATCAGGTCGAACCATGTTAGGCTGCCTGTCGATTTCGGAGGCTTAAATGGTAACTCATCGACAGAGCAAGAGATACGCACCTTTTCTGGAGATACATCATCGAACACATATACCGAACCGCCAAAGAAGATGGTCAACTGAGCTGGTGGTGCAGGGGATCTCGCAGCATTCCTACAAAACAAGATCACCACTTCGACTGATCATTGATTGAACTTGCAGAGTCTGCTCCTTGCCAAGCATCAATCAGTTCGAGAAAAAATGCAGCAAAAAAAAAAAAAAATGACTAACAGACATCTGGATCACCTAGCGTCAGTGAAGCCGACCAGAGAAGTCGAAGTCGGAGGAACTGATGCAGGAGGGACAAACGTAAATCCCCTGAGAGACGGCGGTTTTGCAGAGGAGCAAATCACGTTTAGCTCGGCAGATGCCGACACCGCATGGGACTGAAGGACTGGAGTGGCCACTTGACTGAGATGCTTCGGGGAAGGGAAAGTCCTCGCTTCTTGGGGCCGGCAGATCGGCTGCGCATTCAAGTGCCGCTGAGGGTAAGCCGTCGTCACATAGTAGCTTCCTGCTTGCCTATCGCCGAACCTGTTCCTCTGCGAGCCAACAGAAAATTCAAAATCAGTCCCGTTCCTTCACCAACGAGAAAGGAAAAAGGACCACTAACAACTGAAGCAAACGCTCCAAGCTTGAAAAGATCAAGCGCGAGTTCAGACACTTCGGAAGCTGAAATATCGAACCAATGCATACCTCGATATCCAACTGAGACACAGTCATAGATCCAGACGCCGCCAACGAATCGCGGGCGCCCTTCCCCAGCCCCTCATCCGACGAGGCCTTGAAAGAAAGGAGCAGAGAAGGAGCAGAGCCCTCGTTCGAGAATGACCACTGCATTCCGGGTCCGCGTAGCTCTGCAGAACCAAGAAACCGGCAGCGATTAGACAAGTCCATCCTTAGATTACCTGTCCATACGAACAACCAAATAATGGAGAAACAGCTAAGCACTCTCGTTCTACCTGGCGTTAGAATCCGGGAAAAGGGTCACGGATTGGACAAAAGAACCAGGAACACCAGAACCAGAAACTTTACATAAAATGCAGATAAGCGACACGGCTATTCCTTCAAAAGCTCTACTGCCTATCATGTGAGAGGGAGAGGGAAAGAGGGCTAGTTCTAAAAAGGAGCGGACGCTCAAGGAAGGTGGGTATCGACGGAATATAAAACGCCTGATCGCTGAACGTGCACTATATAAAAAATTGCAACTTTAAGTTATAATTTACGCATATGATAGCTAAACCAGTTAATGTGCAAGAAAAAGCCCGCCTTGATTAATCTAAACATAATAAACTAAGACCAGACAACCTGCCTACGTGCCGCAACGCGATTGCCCGAGACGATCAAGCTTGCAAGCTTTTTTCTCGTTAATAAATTATGAAAAGGGGTCGTGGTCCTCTCGGCCTAGATTCATGCAAGAAAGCTATGAACCTCTCCATTACTTTATTTTCGGAATTCTTTTTATATTCGATTAGACAAACTTTGGAAAACCCTCTGTTTAATTTTTTTTTTTGTTAAGGTAAGTCTCGGTACGGATGCCACGCATCAATCTAGACGGGCACACTCTATAATGCTCGTTTAAATAAAATTAAAAATGAAATCGTTCTTTCTGCTTTTCTTTTTTTATGATTGACGTGACGCACAACTTTGAATTGATTAAATGCAATCATCATAGCAAATAGCGATTTTTCTAAAGGACACGGGAACGACGATGATAATAATAATAATATCACGGAAGATTGGAGCACCTGACAAGATGGGAAATATAAAATTCCACACGAAGGACCACATCCACCAAAGATAAAGCAAATTCACGAGCATGCCCTCTTCTTAAGATGATATTCACGCAAATGCCATCAGGGTTCAATGCATACGACTTGTATTTGATGTAATTTACCTTATACGCGTCTTGTCAAAAGATGTCATAGCTATACGACACCACAACAAAACAAAAAATTTAAATTTGGTTTGGCATGTCCAAAATGTCCAATACACCCTCAACGAATAATATGTACCGAGCAAGAAAGACGAGGTTGAACGCTAATCTAATATGCAGAAACACACCTATAAATGTGAGAGTGAGAGTTATAAGTCTAAGCTTTGCTAATATTCATAACCCACTAATCATAAATTTGAACTTATTCGCATTAAACCCCAGTAATTCCGGGGCATGGTGTAACATTCAATTTTTTTTTTTAATGTTTTAGAGTATATTTTTCACTTCTAGAAAGCACACTAAATAAAACCTAGGAAAGGAGCCCTAATAATGCTTGCGGATATCCTCCATCTTATACCAGCAGCCGAAGTCAAAACATCTATTGACAGACAGAGGCAGCCAGGTATAAAACCCTACAACTGCTAAGTGTCCAAAGCCATGGAAGATAGATAAGAAAACAGAGATTGTACAGCAAGCAGCAGAGCCAATCATCCAACTCAATTCATGGAACATCGTATAAAAAATTCGAACGAGTAGGTTCGAAAGGGCAAAAGACATCTCAACAAGATAAATACCGATCGACAGAAAACATTAAAAAGGAGAAAAAGCATTAAAGAAAGGTGTAAATGCCAGGACGAGCAGCTGCAAATGAGCACCATGGCATCGCGCCTCCATTTCCACTGCCATAATTACACTCTCCCCAGCTTGACCGGGCGCAACACCGCGCTCCGCACGCTCGAGCGTTCGGCGGTGAAAACGCCCGGAACTGACGAGATCAAGAACGCCCTAGATCGAACGAAACCGGAAGAAACGGGTGGGGGAGAAAGGAGAGATGGAGCGTCGTACCGGGATTGCCATCTTCTTCCTGGGAAAGCAGATGTGCTCTCGGACCCAAGCCCAGAAAATCTCTGTCCATCTTACAAAGCTCCGCCGCTGTAACTTCTCTCTCTAGAGAAACACGTCGAACACTTATGTCCAGGAATCTCTCTCTCTCTCTCTCTCTCTCCCTCCTGAAAAGAGAAGGAAAAAAATCTGTAAACTTTTGCTTTAGAACGTTGCTCACGAAAGCGAAGAAGAGAATTGCACCCAACAAGAATAATACAGGAGTAAAAAATTATAATCGAAAGGCGCAGAGCAGAGGTGAACTGAAGTGGGGCTGCGCAGAAGAAGGGGAAGAGAGAGAAAGGAGAAAGAGAGAGAGAGAGAGGGGGAGAGGGAGACGTTTTTTCAGAGGCCATTCGGACACAGAGAGAGAGAGAGTGGGGCCCATTTTGACCGTACGATCACGGAGGACCGGCTGCTCCCGGTCGCCGAGCACGTGCGACATCTCCCGGGTCGGGCCGGACCGGACAAAGGTCGGCGGTTTGCGTGGTGGTTCATGCGACACGTGGGCGGATCCGCTGTCCTGCTCGTACGCACTAAGGAAGGAATCCGAAACCGCCCGCGCCGGGGGAAATTTACCTTCCCCGCCACGTGGCGGAATCACCGTATTTCACGCATTTACTGGGGAAAAAAATGAGGATATTATTTTTTTAATTCTTTGATGCGAAAAAGAATGAGGAAATTTTACGAACGTGTCGTTATAATTTTACCACCCGAGAAAAATTACGTGTCCTTCCCTCGTCCGTTGGGCTATATTCCCTTTATTTCGTTCGAACATTTATTGTCTTTTCCACCGGCTAAGACTTTATTTCGATCTTGTGCGCTCTCAATTGAAGATTTTTCCATTTTAAAGTTAAGACAATTTAGGTTTGAGCGTACCATCATCCATACCGGGTAACATGATTAATATGGGATTTTACATCTATATGTATCCATCAATTTATACTTATCTATTTAATATCTCGGATGTAATATAATGATACAATTTCAAATTTCTTAATTAAAACCAACGAAATTGCTATTTGTCTCTTCTAAAATTCATCTCATCTCATTCTTTTTCTTAGATGAAATGGATCAACTCGACATAAAGCGTGGCATGGTCATATTAATGATGCAAAAAATCCCCATGATGACAGAATCATCTTTAAAGTTTCCCAAGATTTCTCCCCACAAAATACAAACGTGTCTCCACTAGATTCTCGACAAGTCAGTCTTTTTTCATGGAAGGAAAGTGAAGCTTCTTGGAGCCATTTAGAAAGTTTATTGATTTTAGTTTAGTTGATAAATGATCCTCCGAGGAAATAAATTGGTTTTGATGACGATTTAATTCGATGCTTGGTACGGAGGTTACGGAAATTAAAAATTTAAGAGAATTTAATAGCATTTGGAGTTTTGCTTGCTTTATATTGATTGAAGCCTAAATTTTCTTAAGTTTCAAGTGTACGTAATTTTCTGACAAAAAAAATGAAGTACACGTGTACACATAATTTGTTCCTTGGAGAATCATCAAATTTCCACTTGTCTTTTTTATTTATTAAAAAATTTAATATAACTAAAATAGAATTTGTACATCATATTTTGAACAAAACCGCGCCCGATTTAACAATGTTAGTGCCACCTTAGAATAAAAAATAATATAAAAATCACATTAATATTTCGTGTTAGTCAAAATAGATGGAATTAACGAAGTGGATTAATTGCATTTTTTAAAAATTTTAATACTGAATTGTATTTTTGTAACAAGTTATATGACTTTCATTGCACTTATCTCAATAAAAATTCAAGTGAGATGCGAACATATCTTATCCAATATTCAAGGGCAAAAGCTCGTTGCCTTAAAGTTCAAGGAAAATTGTATAAATGTATTGCCAAAAAGGAGGAACTACTAAATTCATGTCAACCCCTTTTTTCCCTTAAATTATACGTTTGAAAGTCGTACATCTTAAGTGCAGTGTGGTTCACCCGTAAACTTCTTTATCCATGCTAAATGACTAAAATACGTCAAATCGCTGGCACATATTATACTAATTAAAAAATTTTAAAAAATTAAATAAAATATGGTAGATGTGGCTTTCTGGGCTGGTGAAAAGTCACCGCACCCACTCAATTATTCATTTATTTAATTGAGTCAAAAGCAAAAATATTCACCATGTGATTTTTCGAGAATATAGAAACTCGTGGACTTGAGCATGATAAAAAGACATGCGTCTTTAGTGGCATGAGAAAAGCCTTGCATTAAGGGAATGGCATGTGATTGGCTAGCTTGTAAAAAATAAGAAAATAAATAATAATAATAAAATCCACGCCTCCGCTGGTCCCCGTCGACCTGCTCTCCCACCATTCTATTTTTCAAAGTCCATGTCTTATTATTTAATTTATTATTATAGAATGGGTAGACAAATAAAGTAAAGTAAAGTAAAATAAAATATATAGTTTAGTTTGTATCATTTGATTAATTTAGTCAATTATGCATTGTGCTATGAGTACAAGTCAATCCAAGTTTTTTCCCGATATAGATGGAAAAAAATAATGGATTGAGAGTTACATAAAAAGGTTAAAAAAGGTACTTACTCTTTTAGCGGAAAAAAGGGTGAGGATAGTTATTTTTTGCACGGAATAAGTGGAAGCTTGTGTAGCGGATTGAATATAATTGCTAATGTTTTGTCATTTTGTGAATGGTAGTTTTGGAAGGGATAAAAATAAGATGAGATGGTGTTTTGGCTTAAATATATAGAGACGCATTAATATAGATCCAAATAGTTATCGATATCAGATCCAACACACGATGCACGCGTCGTTTTTATTATATTGGGCCGATGATATCCACTAGAAAATTTTAAATGACAAATAGTTCCCTCGTTTATAAAATGCAATTGCTTTTTTCTTTCTTTCTTTCTTTGGTTTGACAATCATTTAACTAAGTGAAGAGTGGCGAAGAATGGCTATTAATAATAATTTCATTTTGAATGGCTATTAGCTAAGTAAACAGTGTTCACATTTTGTCTATTGAATTTATCTGTTCAAATTTGACTAAAAATCGTTGGCATGAACACTAAGCGTCATATGTAACTCAACTAGCATTAACATAGATAATTATTAATAATATTTTATTATTTTTTCAATTTTTTTATTATTTTTTAGTTTTTCTTTAGTTTTTCCATTTTTTTCTTTTCTTTATAATTCTAACTTTAGGCTGGAGAGGTTGCTGGCTAACCCACACCTAGTTTGGGCGAGGGTGTGGTTGCCTTCACTAACCACAAGCAAGGTGTTGGCTCTCGTTAAAGGTGATTGGTTCCTAGTCCGATATGATTCTAAGGTGGAACTAACAATCGGACCGGGAGGACCAATTTCCAATTTTGGGAACCAGAGATCGAATTGTTTGATCCTAGGATCGGGAATTGGACCAAATCGTCGGTTCTAATCTGGTTCAATGGAACTAGTCACTTTTTTTTCCCCATTAAAGAATGGTCATGCATATATATATTGTTGTAAAATATTGTGTTGCAAATATGTAATAGAGAGAATAAAGAGATTGAGAAAAGAACGTAGGTAAACAGCAAAGATAGCAAAGAAAGTCAGAGGAGAAGATTTTATTTCCAGTGACTATTATGTCTACAATAAAAACTAAGCTCCTATTTATAGGAAAACAAGCATGTATTTATCATTAATATCAATGTATCAAATGATACATGTATTGGATAAGGAGATGAACATTCATTGTATAGGGAGATGTACTTAGAATGTATTATACAAATGTACTATAATAAGTACATTAGATAAGATAAATATAATGAATATTTATTCATGTATTTTATAACACACACACACACACACACACATATATATATATATATATAGAGAGAGAGAGAGAGAGAGAGAGAGAGAGAGAGAAGGAAATTTAAAGATATCAACAAAAGCGATGACAAGTGAAGAGTTTTTGTACCATAACTTATGGTACTATTGGACAAGATGGTATTTAATTCACATTTTACCAATTTTTTTAAGAAAATAATAAAAAAGAGGTATATGTAGTTAGTCCAGTCCAATTCCCTCTTGGAACCAAGAACCGAACTGCTCGGACACCGGTTCTACTTTTAAGGACTCAGAACCAAACCAACACTCCTAAGAACAAGGCCAAACTTGCCAGTTAGATCGGGGCGATTTCCAGTTTGGATGGTCCATTTTGCACACCCCTAGCTCTCACCCAATTCCAATCGACCAACTAGTGAGGGTCGTAACCCTCACCTGGCTTTGAACGAGGACCTTTGCCAAGCGAAGGTCAGCCAATGACCTTGCTAGGGTTAGAAAGAAAAAGGGAAAATAAAAGTAATAAAAATATTTAAAATATTAAGATATTATTAAAAAAATTGTTTACATCAGCGTTAGCTGTGTCATGTAAGATAGCCAGCGTTCATGTCAGTAATTTTAGACTAAAATTGGCCCGATAAACCCAATTGACAAAACATGAAAGTGTTTATGATTCAATTGGCAAAATTAAAAGGTTTATAACTGAATTGGTAAAAGTGTAATAAGTGTATGACATTTTTCCCCATTTTAAACTTATAGTTATTATCGCCACTTTTGTATTAGACTTCAAGTTGCATCTCTTACTCATACTTAATTTACCAACTTGACATTTTCCTTTCCCATATCGTTTCTTCCTCAATATTGAGTTACACTTTATTAGTATAGATTTCGGGAGAGGAAAACAGAAAAAGTATATTTTAAATCATGAAGAGGATTTTTTACATGAAGAGTAAAGAATGATTTTGACAATTATCTTTAAATTCAAGGGATAACTTCGAAAACCCTATTTACTTTTCATTTCAATATCAATTTTCATCTTGCATATTGAAAATATAATATTTGCACCTCTAAAAAAACCCCCAAATTAAAATTATCAATCTACTCTCAAACTTGACCAAACCTTTACCCCCTCTGTATAATCTCTTCTTCTCCCTTTCCTCGAGCATGGTCGATATCAAGCTCGACTCAACTTGAGTGGAGCTCGATGTTGATAGAGCATGACAAATCTGTCAAGTTAAATGCAAATGTAACTCGACAAGTCTGAGTTAAGCTCAACCGTGGCAAAAGTTGACAAATTTGAGTCAAGCTTGATGAGCTCAACCGTGGCAAAACTTGACAAATCTGAGTCAGGCTTGATGCTTGGGGAGCTCGACGAGTCGTAACTCAATTGGGGTGGCGAGTAGCGAGTGGCGACAGCTTGACAATATCAAGAGGAGAGGGGCTAAGTGGTGGGACGGTCAGGGTTTTGGGCGAATGAGTTTTCATTATGGGTGGATTTGAAATGGTCGGAGGAGCAAAATTGTAAGGTGGATGACAAATAGGAAGACAAAATTTGGGATATTAATCGTAGGTTTTCAAAACTCAACATGGAAATTGATATAAGAATGAAATAGGAGAATGCTTTTTGATATTTTACCCTAACATAATTAAATATCATAAGAGAGACCAAAAGAAAAATTTCTCTCCATTTTAGTGAACATTTAACAGCCGGAATGGTGCCTTTATCAAAATAATTTTTAAGAATTAATCAAGACAAAAGTTCAAATGCTTGGATACTTAAGGGAACGCATGTTTGTTTGTGGAACCAAGTTCAAAAGGCGAATCACATTTGCTCATGGCTTTCATATTATTTATGATAAGACACAGTATTTATCAATCATTGCATCGGTTGATGATGGTGACTCAGTAGGTACTTATTTTATATATCCTACTAGATACATGGTATGGTGGTTAGAATGATGAACTTTAATCGGTACTTATTTTATATTTCTTACCAAATACATGCTACGTCTTAAATACAGTCAATTTTTCTATGCAGACTTCTTTATCATGTGTTTATCTCACACTAAACAATTGAGATATATCATATTGGCGCACATATAATAGTAATTAAACAGTTCACGATATCGCAATGGCAATAAAATTAATTAATTGATTAGTGAAATAAAATAAAAAAGATAGATGGCTTACTAAGTTGGTAAAATGCCCCCATACCCAACTCAATAATTCATTATATTTAATTGAGTCAAGAGCAAAAATATTGACCATTTGATTTTGAGAATAAAGAAAATCGGGGACTTGAGCGTGATAAAGAGTATTCCATATTTATTGGCAGGAGAAAGCATTGCACTGAAGAGAGGGCAAGTGATTGGCCAGCTTTCTTTAAACAAAAAATAATATATATATATATATTATTTTTAAAAAATCGCGTTTCAGCCGTCGCGGTCCCCACCACCCGATCTCCTCAACATGGCGGGGTCACCGGCGACCAGCCTCCGCCCTTCTTATGTCAATGTCCATATCTTATCATTTGATATTTTTCTATATAGTTGATAGACAATTTAGAAAAAAAAGGATTGCGATGCTCTGCTTTTGTTTAAAATATTTCATTCCTTTAGTCAATATCTCAATCTGAAGCCCGGTACATCATCGAGGGATTTTGAATTCATGCTTGGAATTGTGTTTAATCATAGTCATATTTACCTAATAACTTAAACCGATGAGTTGTGAGTCAACTATAATGTATTAATTGTTTCACTTACACTAATTCTCCAATGCAATGCGAAGCTGTATCGACGACCTTCGCTCATGCTTTCCACCTTCAAGTAATTATCTTGTAGTAGCAATTTCTTGGAGTCTCGAATTTTAGTTGTAATTTTAAAAATATATATGTATATATAATGATGCGACAAAAGTAATTATCTCATTTTCATTTGTGTTGAAAATTGTGAATATTGTCTTTTATAGGGGTGAGCGGTTCTAGGTTTCTCATTTTTTTTAAAAATCTGGAACCTACCTTGTATTCTCTAACCTACCTCGTCACAAGTTCCGAAATTCATTTTAGGTTCTACCTAGGTTCTATAAAATATTGCAGTGAATTATCACATTTAATGGTCACTGCTTGTTATTACAATTAACTGATCATAACTTATATTTAAACACGTGAAAAATATGAAATATGAGGTGCGGATACTTGGAGTGTTAAAACTTAGCATGGGAGGACATTTAAGACACTTAAGTGCTAAAATCAAAGCAAAAGAGATTAGTTTAGTGCCAACTACGAGAGATTCTGGCTAAAAGACTAACGTGACATTTTTCGGATGAGACAAGTTTTTGCATGTTGAAGTGGCTAAATAAGTCGAAAATAACACTATTTTGTATACTGACATGGCTAGTAAGCCGAAAACAACATCATTTTGCCTTGAATTTGAATTTTAAAATAAATATTACTTAAATTAAATTATATTTAAATTATATATTTTTTAAAAATAAAATGAGTAGATTATAGAATGGCGAGAGCTGTACAAGCCCTTGCCACCACCTCCCTACCAACCCTCGCCCAATCAAGCTAAGAGCGCTAGTCAGCCAGGGTCACTAGCCCTTGGCTAGGGCTTGTTGACCCATGCCGGCCCTCCCCCAACTATTGCCAACCCTTCCTGGCAACAGTGGAGAGGTGGTGGTAGGGGCTGACACAACCCTCGTTGTTTTGCGATTTTTTTTTTTGTTTTAAATTTAGTGTTAAATTTAATTCAATTAATATTTGTATTAAAATTCAAATAAAAGGAAAAAAAAATGTCGTTTTGGCTTTTATTTGCTAACTTAATTTTTTGGTGAGCCACGTAAGTGACTTATATTATTAAAAATAAATCATGTCGGAATTCCGATACTATTTGTCGGATTTCCGATACTATTTGTTGGAATTGACACTTAAATGTCTCATTTTTCGAAAAAAGTGACATTTAATTGTATTTTTCGAGACTTTTGGTATTAAGTGTTCTCCCATATCAAGTTTTTGCACTTGCACTGTACTTTTGTTTATGAAATATTAATAAAGTAATTTTAGTTATAAAATTGAAACTTAGACTAATAGTTTCAAATTTATATACTCATCATTGAGCATTACGAAATTCCTCGGGATTGCTTGGATAGAGACCAATAAAAACGTAAAAATTTATTTAAAATTCTAGGTTATATGTTTCACTAATTTATAAATTGGAATTTACACGTTAAAATAGATTCCTTAATTATTTGAACCTATAACTTATCCTGCATTTCTCGAAACTTGGAATTGGACAAATTCTCATTAGTCCGATTTTTTTTCCAAGTTTTAAGTTCTATTTTAAAATCATGCCCACCTCTGGCGTCTTTCCTCTCACCAATATGAAAATCTTTGCGAGGGAATGACTTGCTTTTGACTCTTTCTCAAATCTTTTCGTCCCTTAAAAGTTTCATGTGCCGCCCATTAACATCCTAAAAGAAAACTTTGCTTTTTCTTTGTCCATTTGTCTAAAAGCAGATGCGCACGCACTTCCTAAAGTGGGGAAAGTGCGTATTTCTTGTGCTATAGTACGAATCCATTTACAACAATATAAAAGGGATAGTGTCGGGCACGCAATAGATACGTACGAGAGAAAATGGTTTTTTTTTTTTTTTTTTTGGATCAAGTACGAGAGAAAATGGTCAGTAGTTATTTGTTTAGTCGAAAAATGAAATGAGGATAGTTAATTGTTGGGTAGAAAAAGTGAGTGCTTTGGATGGGATAAAAGTAAGACCAAATAGTGTTTTGACTTAAATATATAGACGAAACGTTGTTTTGACGAAAATACATAGAGTAGATGGATAGATGTGGCCACACATTAGATAGCAAGTCCAATGTGCGCTACACGTGCCATATACATTAGATTGGGCAGGTGATCTCCATTAGAAATTTCACATGATAGTTCATTTGTTATCAGTTAAAAAAATGCAAATACCTTTTCTTTTCTTTGACAATTCACTAACTTCATTTGGATAGTGAAAGTGTTGAAGAATGATAATTACCGATGATTTTCATATTAAAGAGCTAAATGGCAAAAATAGTTAATGGTTTTCATCACCAAGTTTGCTCTTGATAGTATAAACACTTCTCGCATTTCAAAACAAAATGTAAATATAATCAATCATGCATTTGAGTTCACTTGCATTTTCCACCAGTATGTAATTTACCAAGTTGCTATCATTTCCTTTGTCAAATTATCCCATCCTTATTATTGGATTTCACTTTTTAGATGTGTATTTCAGGTTTGCGTGAGACAAATAGGTATTTTTAGGTTAGGGAAATGCAAAATGTAGATTTTGAAATATGAGGAAAATCTTTTAATTAAGAGTAAAGTTGATGATGCTTTTTACAATTCATTTGATTCAAGGGATAATTCCAAAAATTATATTCACTTTGCATTCCAATATCGATTTACATCCTGAGTTTTTAGAACCTAATATTTGCATTTTCAAGCTAAATGTCACATTCAAAATGACTAATCTACTCTCAAACTCATCCAAATTCTAAGCCATTTTCCATTTCTCCCTCTTTCTCACTCCCCTTGCTCTACCTCATTCTTGCCATCTCCTCCCCCCGGGGGCTTCTCTCTGGGGCCATGGCCTTGTCGAACTTGACTTCAATAGAGCTTGACGAAATTGAGTCAAGCTCGATAGATCCGTTTAGTCAAGCTTAACTTCAGCGAAACTCAATAGATCCACTGAGCTCGACAAATCTAAGTTGAGCTCGACCTCACCGGAGCTCGATAGGTCGCAACTTATTTGGAGTGGCAAGGGTCAACGTCGTTAAGAGGTGGGTGGATTTCAAGTGGTGGGAGGCACAAACTGAAAGGAAAATGGCATACTTATAAGTAGGACCAAAAGTTAGATGCAACTTGGGATGCTAATTGTAGGTTTTTAAAACTCAATATGTAGATTAACATAAGGATGGAATGCGATGATGTTGTTTTTTTTATTATATGTTCCCTTTAAACAATCAAATATCATAACTTAGGTATTTTAAGTTGAGAGACCAAAAAATCTCTTTCTATTAGTGATTGGAAAAGTGCTCGCTTCAAAATAAGCTTAGTTTTAATCTTTTACTCCATGAGAATTAGTCAAGAGAAAAGTTTGACCACTTCAAAAATAAAGAGGAGATGTGCGTGTGCCTGAGTTCATAAGCGAAGCACTCTTAAATAGAATGAAAGCAAATATCGAAGGAACTATTGTTAGTCAACGAATTGTGCATAACGAATCATAATATAGCCAACTAGAAATTTGAGAATGCGTTGTCTCAACATTTTCTTGTGGTCATTAGTTGATAATGGCAACTCAATTAAATACTCAATTTTATATATCTCATGTTAAATTTCGAAACACTAAAAATACTTTTCAAGATCGACTTTTACTTCTCTACGATACCTCCTATTGTCTTGACATATCTCAATCATCGATTTATCAATATAAGGCTACGATAAAATATCGATTTACCAATATAACACTTTCATCATATGTCAAGATTTTCAGGAGACATCAAGAAGAGCGCCATATGCGTTGGAGATCTCCCGCATTTGGGGTTTGGCACGCACAAAAAAAGAAGAGGAAAGAGAGAGAGAACGCCCGTTGCTTGCCTTTTGGTGATATGATTGTTTATTCTATTGTTCAGCACAATAATTGTCGAAAATATCTGCCACGACATATCCCCACATGAGGCTTCAAATGCCGAGGAAAATTCAAAATATCACTTATTTATATTATACATGGTATATATTATAATATATTATGTAAATATTATAAAGAGGTCGCCAGAGACCCCACCTGTCTTGATCGGTTCCTCCTTTAAAATATAGGAGGTGGTCACGCGGGAATCGGAATCATTGAATTTATTACTCAATGCAAACTTTTGTTTTTTAAAGGACGTGTGGTACGCTCAGGCAATTTATTCTTTTATAATATATATCTATATTATATTGTATTATATTATATTATATTATCGAGCTTTACGTGATTAATGAAAGAGCACGTTCTCTGCGCCTTCGGTGATTAAATTACACATTTCCCTGAGTAGAATCAAGGTCAATATTATAATTTAAGTCCGCTCTCGGGGTTCCAATTAATAATAATGATTGTGTACATAATACGCATTGGGTGACGCGCGCTGGAGTTCTCCTCATTAATTTCAAGGTGATTTTTTTTTAATTTTTATTTTTTTAATAAATGCAGTACAATTTGTCAAGAACCACTTATCAGTACGGTAAGGAGCATTGACCGAATGATATTCGGACATTGTGAATAATGTGAGGAGATGAGACAACGAAGCTATAAATAGAAGACGACAATAGAAAAGAAAAGGTTGCGAAATTAGTTGGAGGAAGCGGAGAAGTCAGAAGGCTTTTAGTTTTTGGTAGGAGTGAAAGTTATGAAATTAGTTTTGATTTATTGTGATGTTATTTTTAAAATTATATTAAATAAGTGTATGTTTGAAAAGTTCATGGGAGACAAATCTCACTTTTCCCTTAGGTATACACATATAAAGACATTAAATGGATGGGTCGAGTCAAAAATGATTAGGCCTAAAGACAGATTTGAGTTTTCTTAAATTTGATTATATATAAAATACACATATTAAGACTTTCTTTAGTAAGAGGTTTAATTCCTACATGGACTAATCCTATATGAATGTAATTGTATTTTTATTTATGCTTTTGGATGGATTCTTTATTTAAAAGATGTATTTTTTCATAGGAATTAGAAAGAGGAACATCTCTTTCTTCAGTGATGATGACATAATCTGATTTTTTGAAAAATTTTGATTTTGATTATTTGTATATTTCCTTAAGTTGTATTTTAGGAATTTCCCAATTTTCTATAGATTTGTTGAAATTTTCTATTCTTACTTCTTCTCTATGTATAAGACTTGGATCTGAGTCCATTTGTGACAAAGAACTAGAGGAAGATGTAAATCTTCTATGTAAACTCTTACTTAAGATCGGAACTATTCCTTCTTTAGAACCGTTACAGAGCTAAACCAACGGTCTAATAGCCACTCAGGGACTTACGGCCTTGACCACTCTGTAGAAATAAGAAGGATGCCAATGAATGGAGCTCGATCTATGAGTATGCTTTTACAAAGACTATCTATATTTTCCGCTGGCTCTGATACCATAAAAGGGGTTAGGATTTTAGTACTATAAGAGAACAAGAAAGTATAGCATGAGAGATTAACATATCTATAAGAATAGAGAATATAAGAAGACTATATAAAACTTAAATAAAATCGCGAGAATTAAAAATAATGTAAAGACCAAAGGCAATATATAAAATATAAAGTAAGAGTATGCATAAACAAAAACCAACTATGAAGGTGGTCTGAACTTATATTAAATAAATTGAAAATTACATGTATTGAAAGATATATAAACTAAAGCATCAAGTCATCCACTAGGGTGGTAATCTGCACTCCAAAAAGTATTGATGTTTGTATTACAAGAAATGGTTAACCAACTATCATGTAAGTTGATAACCCTGTATAAAACTATGTGTATGAAAAACTAACTTACTTTGAAACCAGGGGATATAAGGTAAGAGAGCTTGGAGATGGAAGAGATGAGGATGGAGATTGAAGAGATGATGGTTTACAAGTGGGAGAGGGAGGAAGAAGAGAGAAATCTTTTTATATATAATCAAATTTAAGAAAACTCAAATCTAAATTAAGGTAAGAGCTCAAACCGAGTGAGCAAGGGTCTATATACACATAAATGGTCTATATACACATATTTATGTGTATATAAGGTGTATTATGATAAATTTTCCCTAAATATGAGATTAGGGACTGGTTAAAATAATCCCCTGCTAATTAACAACAGAGATGTCTGCAGGTGATGCTTTTTGCGGAAGAAGAAAAGCAGCAGGCAAAGCCGTTTAAGGTACTGGGCCAAGAATGAGATGGGCTTGGGTTGGGCCGATGGATACGGGCCTTAATCTCCCAAAAGAAGCCCACCGATGCTATAGCATTGCTCTCTAGGACTATGCGTCGAATTCCTGCGATAGACGCACCTTCAATAGTGAAGCCCACACAAAATGATCCGCCCATACGCCCTTCAACTTTTATGCTATGAGCCATAGGCTCGCGGCTAACCCCCGTTCGATGTCAAGTCCGGTCGGATGCCGAGCCCGCTCTGTTCGGCAAGCGAAGGGACGAGGAGGAGGTGGAACCGGGTGCGGAAATGAGAGACGATGTTGAATTTCTCGTAAGAAAGGCGGCCATAGAAAGAAAGAGAGGGGGGGGTACAAATCATCACGAATTTTCATTCCATTCCCCTCAATTTTCCTCCCCTTTTTTCCGTGTAATTAGGGGTTTGGACTCGTTTTCTGGTCCGATGGGCTTGGGCCAGCCCATCCCGCCGAGGACGTGACCTGCTCCACCGCATCCTCAATCGATCTCATGCATCCATCAGGAAAAAGAGGGAATCTAAACCTAGCATAAGATCGTTGTACTTCTCGAAAGAGAATTAAACTTTACTTGGCGTAACTTTTCATCCAAAACAGATTCACGGATTTGACCGATCCGCCATATTTTTAATTACATTTATGACCCGAATGACCGACATAATCCACAACATTATCTTCTCAAAACACATTAATCAGCGGTGGTCAAACCTTAATTTTTTAAATTTAAGTAAGAAGCAGTCAAACCTTACACTCCACATTGTTTCCTGGGTAACCAAACCATGGTGGGATGGCGAAACTTTCAAAGCCTCCAAGTTTTACTTTTCTTTTCTGGGCATGAAGGAGAAACCAACAATAAATAAAACCAAAAAAAGTAAGCCACCACTCACCAGTACCCCCCAAAAATCAAATCAAACCATACCATATATTATATCACACACGCATCACACATTACGCATTAATCCGGCAAAAAACAATATTTCTCCCTTTCTTAATTAATCAATCAATCAATTACTTTCCTTCTTCTTTATTTTTATTTTTATTTTATTTGGGGTCTTTTCTTTTTCTCAGTTCGAATTCAATGGTTAAACAGTTCGCAAAATTATCCCCCACGAGATTTTCACACTCAAAGTCGCATCTTCTTCCTCGTCGCTTCAACCCTCCATCTTCCTCTCTCTCTTTCTCTCTCTCTCTCTCCTCGATTTCCGTCGCCTGCTCATCGAAGTCCAGAACCGTCCGCAACCTCACCCGCCCTCCCTCTCTCTCTAGAAGCTTGAGCTCGGGCTTTCTCTCTCTACATGCCTCGACAGCCTCCGCCGCCGGCGGGGAGGGGCGCCGCCGTCTGTGCTGCCGGCGGGCCGGCGGTTTAGCGGCGAGGGGGGCCGCGGCGTCGAGAAGATAATCGGGGGGCGGGCGGGCGGGCGGAGATGGTGTTCAAAGGCAGGTTCTTTTCGTCGTCCAAGAAGTCGGCGGGCTCCTCCAGCCCCGACGGATCCAACAGCCCCCGATCCCTCGGATCCAACTCCCCGATCCGATCCGACAAGAAGAAGCCCAAACCCACCTCCAAGCTCGACGACTCCTCCTCCTCCGCCGCGTCGTCGTCGTCGTCGGCGGCGGCGGCGGTGGCGGCTGTGGCTTCTTCTTCCTCCGGCGGGTTCGCCTCCCCGTGTCGTCAGACCCAAGTCAAGGACGGTCAGAGGAAGAAAGATTCCTTGGGCAAGGAGCTCGATAAGGTCAATCAAGCTCAAACCACCACCCCGCAGAAGCACAACCTGGCGTCTCTGAAGTCGGGCTCGTCGCTTGGGTCCAAGTCCAAGAAAGGGACCGCGGCGTCGGCGGCGGCGGCGAGGAGCCCGGTCGAAGAAAAGGAAGCGCCTTCGTCGGTGTCGCCGATATTGGCCTCTTCACTGGGATTGAACAGGATAAAGACGCGGTCCGGGCCGCTGCCGCAGGAGAGCTTTTTCGGGTTCAGGGGCGAGAAGGGCTCTGTTCTGGGGGCGAGTAATCTTTCCAGGCCGGGTGGGAATGGCGGGGATCGCAGTTCGGGGTCGGCGAATTTGAGTTCCAGTAGTGGTGGGAAGAAGAAAGAAATGGAGTTTGCTCCGAGCAGAATGGGTGTTCCTCAGGACAATGCGGGGTTTGGAAATTGGGTTGAAAATGGGACCAATTCCGATGGTGTGTCACCGGGGAGTGTGCCTTCGAGGGATCGGAGTCCCAATTTGCCTGCAGCTTCCAGTTTGGCAAATGCCGAATCATCTTCTGGAGCAGGTATACATATGGCAAAGCTCGTGCTCGTTATTATAATCCTTCAGTTCTTCATATATGGCATTTGCAACTATGTATTAGCTGCTGCACTTAGTTGAAATTCTGTTATGAATTGCCTGTTTGCTGAATGAGATTTTGAAACTTCCCAAATCAGTTAAATTGTCGGTCGTGCATGTTCAACGTGCCAATTTATCTTGACTAGTCACCATATGACATAACAACGTTAGGTGTAGTCTAACTTCTTTGTGAATTGGCCAACGAGTTATAGGGTAACCTAAGGTATGCGCTATGGAGGATATATTGGTACAGAATGGAAGATATGAGTGGCACAGTATAGAGCATCATGAGGCGGGTATGATTGCGTATAGTACAAGATAGATATTTTCTACTATTAATAGAGGAAGGGAAGCGAGTGTGAAGATGAGATTAGTGTAGTTGCATGGGTCAGGCTGATGAATGAGCCGTAACAGTATGGAAGACCATAAGATGAATGCGGATGTAGTTGCCTAAAACTCTTTTTTCCACTTTATGTAAGCTGTTGCCAACAATTAATTGGAAGAACGTAAAGGAAGGGTGTAACAAAAACTGGTTACAACTAGTGCAGTATGAGTTTAGTATATGAAGCTGTAGAGGAGGGCCTTTTCTTTTTCTCTCTCTCTCTCTTTTTTTTTTTTTTTTTTTTTTTTGGGGGGGGGGCTGCAAGGGAGGGGAGGAGTTTGGAAGGGTCAATTTCTGATGCATGAGATTTCTGATGCATGAGAGAGGATGTGTAATCATGAGACGTGAGAGTTATGCTAGCCTACACGCTTTGTACATTGCCAGACTTAATATTTCTTTCTTAGCCTCATTCTATATCTTAAATTATCTCTATTAGGTCATGTGGATTCATCATGGGGCCGTGCTGGAGACTTAAGGAGTTCCGATGTTTGTACACCTGAGGTACTGTTAAGAGATTCTTATTGATGCTGTTCATGCAGTTCCTAATGCTCTGAACCATCATTAGTTGTGCATGTAATGTGAAAATGGAACATACGCTTATTTATACCTCATATGATTCTGAATAAAGGAATCGGAGTCTCCCCGTTTTCAAGCAATTCTGCGTGTGACAAGTGCACCAAAAAAGCGATTTCCTGGTGATATCAAAAGTTTCTCACATGAGTTGAACTCAAAAGGTGTGCGGCCTTTCCCGTTTTGGAAGCCTCGTGGCTTGAATAATGTGGAGGTACTGTGATTTAAAGCCTTGCAAGTCTCCAGATGATGAAACTTGTTGTTGAAGGTTCTATCTTGTTCTGACAACTTTGATGCTCTTTACAGGAGATTTTGGTTGTAATCAGAACCAAATTTGGCAAGGCCAAGGAAGAAGTCAACTCTGATCTAGCTATCTTTGCTGCTGATTTGGTGGGAATTCTTGAGAAAAATGCAGAAACTCATCCTGAGTGGCAGGAGACCATCGAAGACCTGCTGGTGTTGGCTCGTAGCTGTGCTATGACATCACCTGGAGAGTTTTGGCTTCAGTGTGAAGGTATAGTTCAGGAGCTGGATGATAGGCGTCAAGAACTTCCCATGGGAATACTGAAACAACTTCACACGAGAATGCTTTTCATCCTGACAAGGTGTACTAGGTTGTTGCAGTTCCATAAGGAAAGTGGATTGGCCGAGGATGAGCAGTTCTTCCATCTTCGTGAGTCCAGGGTGCTGCATTCTGCTGAGCAGCGAGTTCCGCCTAGCATGGGGAGAGATGGTAAGAGTTCGAGTGCCGCAAAGCCCTCAAAAGCACCTTCATCCAGGAAATCTTATAGCCAAGAGCAGCATGGTTTGGAATTGAAGAGAGAACATTCTGTGCAGAGAGATGATGTTCTCTCTCCAGCTAATGACACTCCTAAGAACGAGTCTCCTGGAGGTAGGAATCGGATGGCTTCATGGAAAAGATTCCCAACTCCAGCTGGGAAAAATTTAAAAGAGTCTGTCCCAGTGAAGGAGCATCATGATAGTAAGGTCGAACCTGGAAAAGCGTTCAACAATAGGAGAGGAACGTCCGATGGGGATGTTGCTGCGAAGTCTTCTGATCTGCTTTCTGCCCAAGAGTCCTCTAAGCATCAGCAAAAGTCTTCTTGGGGTTGCTGGGGAGATCAAGCAAGTACTCCTGAGGAATGCACCATAATATGTCGTATTTGCGAAGAGGAGGTTCTTACTTCATTTGTAGAAGATCACTCTCGAATTTGTGCAGTTGCTGACCGATGCGATCAGAAGGGTTTAAATGTCAATGAGCGTCTTCTCAGGATATCTGAAACTCTTGAAAAGATGATGGAGAGCTTTCAGAAGGATGTTCAACATGTTGGCAGTCCAGATGTTGCCAAAGTATCTAATTCAAGTGTCACTGAAGATTCTGACATACCCTCTCCAAAAATCAGTGACTGGTCAAGGAGAGGTTCAGAGGACATGCTTGATTGTTTCCAAGATGTTGATAACTCCATTTTCGTGGACGACATGAAGGGTCTACCTTCCATGTCATGTAAAACCCGTTTCGGTCTTAAGTCTGATCAGGGAATGGCAACATCGTCTGCTGGAAGTATGACACCTCGGTCTCCAGGATTGACACCAAGAACCAGTCAGATAGACTTGCTCTTGGCAGGGAAGGGTGCTTTGAATGAGAATGAGGATCTCCAACAGGTATCTTCTTCAGTTCTTTGTCTTAAAATGCTTGAGCTGCTTTTCTAAGTGATCCCTCTATTGGTTGCCAAACTTGATGTGTTGGCATGATATATGATTGGAAAGTTGTAAGATCAGCCTGTGTTTTGACTTACCTTATTTGAAAACAGGGATGATCTTACAGCATTTTTTTTTTTTTTTTTGGATTTACTGGAGGAAGTCACGAGCAAAGCTGCAAGACATGTTTGTGGCATTAATACTCAATACTAACCCTAAGCAGCCAAATGGTTCCCTAATGCATTGGCCCATCAATTGGCTTAGACCTATGGGTGACAAACATGCATTCGATACTTAGTGTCTCGGAAATTATGTGCCTGGTTAGCTGCATATTATACAGGTCAATTATGACAAGTAATCTGACATTCATATCAGAATGCACTAGCTGAGTTTGCATTGTTTATAATCCTTTATGATGAGTTGTTTTTATTAGCTGTGTAGTCATAGTAAGTTGAAATATCTTTTCTACAGATGAATGATCTGGCTGATATTGCTCGATGTGTAGCAAGCATGTCAATGGACGATGAGGGGTTGTCATCCTTCTTACTGACCTGTCTTGATGATTTGAGGCTGGTAATTGATCGGCGGAAGTTTGACGCACTTACAGTGGAGACCTTTGGAACACGGATTGAGAAGTTGATACGGTGCTTAATTTACTGATAGTTTTGTTTTTTAAATCCAGTATGGTAGTGATATTTTTATTGGATAACAATTAATTTGCTTGCTTTGTTTATTATACGAAAAGTGCAATGCCTTGATGGAAAATTTGGATGTGTAATATGCAATTTGATTAATTAAAACTTAGGGTCAACTACCTTTTGAAAAATAATATTCTTGATGCAAATGTGGTTGCTCATATTTGCAGTCTTTGTTCTTTTCAAAGCTAAAGTAGAACACACCATTCTGGTGATACCTCAGAGCATATTTGCTCTATCCTTGATTTTGTTTGATACCTTATAAGTCTTGAATTAACCCTGGTCTGAAAGAAGACTTATTACTCTTATGCAACTTGCATCATTGATTGTGATTAAATTCCATCCTCTAGGGAAAAGTATTTACAGCTCTGTGAGCTGGTGGATGATGAAAAGATCGACATAACAAGTACTGTTATTGATGAAGATGCTCCTTTGGAAGATGATGTGGTTCGTAGCTTGCGAACAAGCCCTGTGCATTCTTCTAAAGATCGAACATCCATTGATGACTTTGAGATCATCAAACCAATTAGCCGTGGTGCTTTTGGACGTGTTTTCTTGGCTAAAAAGCGAACAACTGGGGACCTTTTTGCAATAAAGGTAATGCTTTTTGATTTTAATTTTCTTTCTTTGTTTGTTATCATTAGCAATTGTTTCACCTCTTCTCTTTCTATCGAAGAACTAGCTAACAAATTTTCGGAAGGGGTTCTTAACTTATAGATTTTTTTAGAGTAAGGCATGTTAATATATATTGATTTTTAAAATCAGGATTATCCCTCTTGATGCATTGTTTAGTTAATGAAGGGTCTGTTTTATGAATCATAGTCCCGAAAAGGTATAAGAAAGAGGCATATTGCTAAAACCTGGCAGAAGATCTCTTTTTATTCTTGGTAATGATTTTTTTGGAGGTTTCACCTGTATATTGCTTGTGACTTGCATTATCTGTGTCCTGCTTTGTTGGACAGGTTCTAAAAAAGGCAGATATGATTCGCAAGAATGCTGTTGAAAGTATTCTCGCTGAACGTGATATTTTGATTTCAGTCCGTAATCCTTTTGTGGTGAGCAAGTCTATCTATAAAGTTTCTCATTGTCTATATTATACATGGTTTCCTGTATTCATTTGCTTCTGTCTGTCTCAGGTTCGCTTCTTTTATTCATTCACTTGTCGTGAGAATTTGTATCTTGTGATGGAGTATTTAAATGGAGGAGACCTGTATTCATTGTTGAGAAATTTAGGCTGCTTAGATGAAGGAGTTGCTCGCGTGTATATAGCAGAAGTGGTAAGTTGCTAGCGTTGCTTGGATGTTCTACTGTACGAATTATGATGCCATCTTAACAACTGTGAACATATCCATGTAGGTGCTTGCTCTGGAGTATTTACATTCTCTGCGAGTGGTTCATCGTGATTTGAAGCCCGATAATTTGTTGATTGCTCATGATGGTCATATCAAGGTAATCTTTGAAGCGACTCTGTTCAGTAGGAACATGAGGATTTTCCTAAGTAATTTTTTAAAACTCTGTGTCTAGTCATTTATTATAAAAAAGTTTACTATCTGATAGTTAATTTTGTGTACAGTTAACAGACTTTGGGCTTTCTAAAGTTGGTCTCATCAACAGCACTGATGATTTATCGGGTCCAGCAGTTAGTGGCACATCCATGCTTGTAGATGAAGAGCCTGAGCTATCAATGTCTGAGAGTCAGAAAGAAAGGCGGAAGAAACGTTCTGCTGTGGGCACACCAGACTATCTGGCACCAGAAATACTTCTGGGAACAGGACATGGTCTGTATTGCCTTCTGCTTTGTATTTTTTTCTTTTTTGGTTCAGATCTTTCTCTTTATTTGAGATGCAAAAAGGTTGTCCGGTTTTATCATGTATTAATTATTTGGCTACTTTATATCTGGAAATGTAAAAATTAACTTGTTCGTGATAATGCACAATTTGTCATTTGTGTTTCATATTCACTCTGTTGATTATTTGTGGCCGAGAAAAAATCACAAGTAACCTCTAATGTACAGTCGTATCATCACTGATTACACTCCTGAATGTTGCTTTATATTATTCCTTTATTCACTGATCAGAGCAGTAGGGCTAACATAATCACATTTTACTTATTGCATTTCAGGCACAACTGCTGATTGGTGGTCTGTTGGTGTTATATTATTTGAATTGATCATTGGAATTCCTCCATTCAATGCAGAGCATCCACAGGTTAGTTTCTCGTCTTTTATCCAGTAGTTGAGCTTTTTGCAGTGTAATTATGTTATATCTATTTATCCAAACTAACCATTCTTATTCTTTCAGACAATATTTGATAACATTCTTAATCGTAATATACCTTGGCCTAGAGTGCCTGAAGAAATGAGCTCTGAAGCAAAAGACCTAATTGATAGGTGAGTTAACTTCTCTTTTAGTCGGGCATTTAGAGTTTGTTGATGTTGGATAAATGCATCAGCTGATTTAATTTGACAAATCTATCTTCATGAAGGAAAAATTGAATGATCAGGAGAGTTTTAAATAGCCCCCAAATTTTCCATTTTTATCCCCCATCAGCGATCCATTCTCTCTTGATCTTTGTTAGATCCAGTTATAAACTCAAATGAAGAAAAAACGGATGTTGTTAACAAGATTTTCAATATGCGCCTTTATGCGCCTTGAAAAAAAAAATTCTTAGAGTGCATAGTTTCTGCGTGTTTTCCTTTATGCACCTTGTCATTTTTGTGAGAACTAAATGAGGAAAGACAGAATGGAAATGAACACTAGGAGGAGATACTCGCTCTGCAGAAATACATATTTTGGTTGCCATGATGATTTGTCAAGATGAAACTATAATGTTTAAACTTAAAACATCAAGTTAAAACATTAACAATGTGCCTTCTCATTTGTTTTTAAAGGTTACTGACCGAAGATCCTCACCAGAGACTTGGAGCTAGAGGAGCATGGGAGGTGATTGTTTTTGCCTTAAATATATTTGGGGGAATAATGGTGCTCATGAATTTGATGTCTGGTTATTCAGTCGACTGACAATTAATCCTACAGGTGAAGCAGCATGTCTTCTTCAAAGATATAAATTGGGACACTCTTGCTAGGCAGAAGGTTTTACTATCATGTTTACCAATCAAACATTTTCCTTGCATTTACTTTGCTGATATTTTGTTCACTTTCATATTGACACGTGGCATCTGGATGACTTTTTTTACAGGCAGCATTTGTCCCCTCTTCAGAAAGTGCCCTGGATACAAGCTACTTCACAAGCCGCTACTCGTGGAATCCTTCAGATGAGCAATTTTATCCAGACAGCGAATCTGAGGATTCGAGTGACGCAGATAGCTTAAGTGGAAGCAGTTGCCTTAGTCATCGCCAAGAGGAAGTGGTAAAGTTAATCAAGATTTTTCGGACTTGTTAATGTGATTGTGATATTTTCTGGTGTAGTATTGACCTTCTGTTAGTGGACCTGTTTTGGATAATATGACATGCAGGGAGATGAATGTGTGGGTCTGGCTGAGTTCGAGTCTGGTTCATCTATCAACTACTCATTCAGCAATTTCTCTTTCAAGGTAATAACTAAACTAATAAAATGTCATTTCATGCTATTGTGCATTTATCCAGAGTTGCATTGAGATCTTTTCAACTTTATATGACAATATCATCTTACTTTCTGGACTTTCACCAAGTTCGCTCTTCAGCATATTGCGTTTCTGCGGGTAGATATTAAGAGCTGCTTTGCTAAAGGAGGAAGTTTTCATAGCTAAGCCCATTTTCCTATGATCAGAAATCTTATATTATGATAGTACATTATAGGTTTCCGTTGCAGGTAAGTTTGGATTAATCTATGGAAATGTTTTTTTGGGGAAAATACCATAAACATACCTCATCTTTCACCTAATGAACCCTTATATACCTTTTGTTGAAAATACCAAATTCATACCTGAATGTTACATTTGGAGGCCACTTTGCACGTTCACATCAATTATCCTTATGTCCCTATATATGAAAATGCCACTCCTTTTCTAAAAAGGCTCACCTTGGACTCCTAAATTTTTGCTTTTAGTCAAAACTTTCAAGGCCAATTGAAAACCAAACTATGAAACCCTAAGCCGATGTTAAATTGAGTTTGTAAGGGGGGCAGTATGGTCTTTTTGATTTTGGATTTTGTTTAGAGGTATGTGAATGGTATTTGCAGAAACAGATGTATACTAGTGTTGGTCAAAGTTAAGGTTTGTTCCCAGTATTCTGTGTGTTTTATGATTTCTCTGCCATGGCTGCTACCTTGTAGGACATACTTCTATTTTTCGTCTTTTCAATTTTTGCAGAATCTCTCCCAGTTGGCATCAATCAACTATGATTTGCTTTCTAAGGGATGGAAGGATGATCCTCCACCAAATTCCAGTGCATGAACGCTTGCCTTCCCCAGTAAATGTGGGGAGGGAATACTATTGAACTAGGCTTATGACATGCTCTGGATGGCACCAATTGACCTCGTTGCTGTTTGTATACCCTGTACATGTATGTATCTGAAAGTCCAGCCTTTTCTTTTATCTGATTTTCCTTAGTTGAATTCTCTGTTTTACATATGTGAATATTTGCATCTTTCTTTTGCAGAGATAGAAGAAGAGACATTGATAGAGAAACCGTGCTAGAGATGTGCTCCCTCTGCGATTAGGTAACATTTCCACGCCGTGGGGTTCGAGTTTTGCCATCAAATTGTTTGTGTGGGTAATGAGTTTGGGTTGTCAATGTACCTTCAACTTACGTGCCTAGGTGTCGGTGTATTTGTGACCCTTCAAAATGTATCATCTGCAATTTTCCAAAGTTGGCAATGAGAACACATCTCCCTTTTCTTGAATTCATAGCGCCTCGTCTATTTTATGGTGTTGTGTAACAATATCTACGAGGCCTTTGGGATTGTCACCAAACACGAGCTACTCAGTTTGAGAATGTCTGAGAGAGCTATAAGAATGCACTGCGGTGGAAAATTAACTTCATGAGGAAATCTAGATCGAAGTCACTGCATAGATAACGGAACACTAGTCTTTTGATGACTAAGCGCAGTCTAGAAACTGAAGTAAATTATTCAGTCTAAATTTCGATATTGCGTGTCGAAATTTGTTTGCTTATTTTAGTTGTTATGAATCAGAACAAAAGTTCAGTCAATGCGTTGGTATTGTCCTTCCCTTGCGTCCGTAGTTCCCTGGTCAGTGGTAAGTTGATCCTTTCTACTTTGATCTGAATTTTTAGTACCACTTGATAGTAGAGGAATAGCTATATCTTTCTAAGGATCAAACGTGGCGATCAAATTTTCCGGTATGCAAAGAGAGCTATTAATCTTTTCCTTTCCTGGAGGAAAGTACTTGTCTGTCCCGATGATCGTCTAACTCATAAAGCAATTGACTGTCCGTCTTAACTTCTTAGGCAATTGACTGTCGGCGAAATTGCTTGCTTCTTTACTTCCATTCTTGTCCGGTGAAGATTGTTTCCTTTTCATCGTGCTTCTTGCCCGTTGTTTTCCCTCCTTGTCCATCGCCCCTCCCTCCTCGAGAAGAGCGCTGAATTATAATGTTCATGTTCATGAATTGGATGTGGACCATGAAACTATTCACGAGTCCTGAACAATCCGTTTTAACGAGTAATTGGAAACTATCTTGAACAATCCATTTTAACGAGTAATTGGAAACTATGGGTTTCTGCTCTAATATACATATGTTCATATCATGACTTAGTTTCTCATTATCTTGTGTAAAATGATGATTTGAAAAGTGTTTTTCTAGAGAAGATTACTTTCAAAAATAGAAATTTTAAATCATTCACTTTTAGCAAGATAAATGATGTCTTAATGAACCTTCCTGAAATCCGTATCGGTCAATTCTTCTCCCCTTTGTTAAAAAGTGAGTCAAATCGAAGTGACAAATGTCCAAGAAAATCTGCCTGGAGCAAGGCATCTGAGATTACTAATCAGATGAAAGAGAAAATCGGTCATGCGATTGGCCCACTATCGTCGTGTACTGGTTTTATGCGCGCCCAGATGCTTTTGTATCATGTGATCTCCAAATCTTGTATTTATCCCCTCAGACAAAAATCTGTTCCATGTTAAACAGGTGAAGATGGGGGGGACAGCATCAGCCCAAGCCCCAAAGAGACAAGAAAAACCTATTTTAAATGAATAGACCACAGGGCTGCGACTTTTTGTTTATTTCCATTCCTTCGACTCCTTGTAATTGGATCTTATGCAACCCATCGAAAAAGGAAAAGTAGAGAGGAACAAAGACAAGTGCTGAAGTTTTTCAGGGGCCTATATGAAAAACAAAAGTTCATTACCATATCCACCATGGGCCACATAAGATCAGGCTGATGATCTTGCCATGTCCATGGAGCCGAGTTCGTCAACCTTTTTTGAAGGCACAATAAATTCACATCCTTTATAAAAAGTCTCTCAAGTAGCTGCTGGGGAATCCCACATATGATAAGAATCCTATTCAACCACCTGCCACCACCACTGCCAGCACAAATTTCAAAATTTTAAATTCATCAAAGGAGAAAGCTTCTTCCTTTTCTTTTTCTTTCTTGTTGAAGCTAGTACAAAGATACTGCGTTGGTTAGCTGTAAATCAATAGATACATTCTCACAAGGTTCCCCGAGTTATCCTTTTTTTTTTTAATTCATAGCAATTATAGAGATTTGCCAACCATCGTGACAGAGCAAGCACATGCTGCATTAACTGTACCGACAAGCCGGCTAACTGCAATGTTTGATTAAAGACTAATGAATTGCCAAAAAGGAACAGTTCCAAGGAGGTCACAAAATCAACTTTAGACTTCAGGTATACATCTCAATCTGATTTTTCAAAAGGTCAAGGAAACTTTAAACAAAGTTTGGTGGATTGGTACACTTGAAAACACAATTACACCAAGCATCCTAAGAAGCAACTGAAACATCTCAGTCTGAACAGATGCGAAGTTGCATCAAAAGCAAAAGGGGAAAGCAAAAGCAAAAGCATGAGTAATAATTACAAGAAACCATGATCCAACATACTTACCAACAAGAACAAAGTAACTGATATCCACGCCGAAGCATAAATGAAAGAAAAGATGAAAAAATGTAGCACAATGGGGAATTACAGAAAATGATGAGGGGAAAAAGGGGGAGAAGACTATTGCCTCGTAATGACATTAGAAAGAGGCCCAAATGGACATAGAACAGAAAAATAGACAAGAAAACCCAGCTTATGATGCTAAATGTGAACATGATGTTGCAAGATGATCCTTCGGGAATTTCGCTCGCCAATCTCGGAAATCAACTCACCGAGAAGATGTGTCATCGTTCACTTCATTGACCTGGTCAAGCTGTGGGGCGCGATCTTTCTGCGAGCTAGAATGACATAGCTCTTCAATTTGGCTCCTCACTTCGGACATTGAAGGACGCTTATCGGGATATTGGGCGGCACAATCTATCGCGAGCTGCAATAACTGAACCATCTCCTCCTCAATGTTCTGGTACCTAAGGAGCTCAAGATCGAAGACTTCGGAAGTCCACTCCTCGCGAACAATGGACTGGACCCACCTTGGAAGGTCCACACCTTCCTCGTTGAGGAGAGAGTGAATAGGCGCCTTCCCAGTCAGGAGCTCCAGAAGCAACACCCCAAAGCTATAGACGTCCGCCTTTTGGGAAACTTTACGAGGGTCAGTGACTTCTGGTGCTCGGTAGCCGGCGACGTGGTTTGGAGTGGAGGAAGGCCCCACAAGGTGGGCCAGGCCGAAGTCAGACACTCGTGCATCGTACGATGTCGTGAGAAGGATGTTGGAGGATTTGATATTTCCATGGGAGACGTTTGAACCTTGGGAATGTAGGTACTCTATGCCACGGGCAGCCCCAAGCGCAATGGCAGACCTGATTTCCCAGTTCAGCGGAGTCCTTCCTGCTCCTTTGTTTCCTGCAGTGAATATTCCGAACACGAGTTCTACCATTTTAGTGCAGTCACAGCCGAAAGAAAGTGTTACAAATAGTTATGCATTTGCGATCAACTCAAGGAATGAAAGCCGGGATGAACCAGGAATAAGGATTACAAAAAAGGCATAATGGAAGTAATCGAACTTGAATCAGAAGACAAATAGTTGCAAGGAGCTACAGTAACGGGAAATATTAATAGCCCTAAGAAAAGCATAACATAAGTGAAGCTTCGGCAAGAAATTATCACCATGTAAAAGTGCAGACAAGCTTCCCATAGGCATATAATCATAGACAAGAAGCTTCTCATCATTGCTGTAATAGTATGCCCTCAGAGGAACCAGACTCTGGTGATCCATAGCCCCGACTGCTTCGATCTTCTCCTTGAATTCCTTTGCAGCCACGTTGACATCCTTTAGCCTCTTCACGGCCACTGTGATCCCGGCCTCCAAAACCGCCTTGTAAGCCGTTCCAAAGGTCCCTTTTCCGAGAACTTCCGCCGAAGCCCTCAACAAGTCCTCCAAATCAAACGCCCTTGCAGAATTACCGAAGAAGATCAACTTCTTTGCCGCAGCACCAGCACTCCCATTCACTTCCCCCTTTCCACTTCCTGTCATGGCCGCAGCCGCAGCTGCTGCCACGGAGTACCCATTACTGTAACCGCCATTCTCGATCTCCCCGACCGGTTTCTCACCCGGAATCTCCAATTCCTGGTGCTTGAAGGTCGCGACGTCCACAGATCTAGACTTCTTGCTACCCTTCTTCCGGCACAGATAGATCAACAGTATGACGAGGAATATGAGCCCGAACACGCACCCAATCACAATGCCCGCGACCACAGCCCCCGAAAGCTTCTTTTTCTTTCCTCCTGGCTGCCCTGGAATACCAGAAGGCTCGCCGGCAGGCAGAGCAATATCTTGAGAGCAAGAAGCCAGCGGCTTCCCGCACAGAGAGTTACCGGAAAACGAAGAGGTAGCAAAAGCCCCCAGGCCCTCAGGTATCGACCCATTTAACAAGTTGTTAGAAACATTGAACTGCTCGAGCTTGAGCAGCTTCAGGTCAGCTGGGATCGACCCAGAGAGCTGATTGTTCTCAAGCAAGAGAGTTTTGAGCCTAGTCAAGTTGCCGAAACCAGCGGGAAAGTCCCCCGAGAAATTATTGGACGCGAGATTGAGCCTCACGAGATCACTCAAGCCGAACAGCGAGGCAGGGATCGGGCCAGAGAACAGGTTACCTTGCACGTAGAGGTTCCTCAGGTCGGCGCAGGACGCGAGATCTGAGGGGAGCGTGCCGGAGAGCGCGTTGAACCGGAGCGAGAGGCTGCGGAGCTGAGTCAAGTTGCCCAGGACGCCGTCGGGGATTTGGCCGGACAGGGCGACGCCCGGGAGGCGGAGGGCGGTGACCCGCTTCCCCTGGCACTGGACGCCCGCCCACGAGCAGGGGCTCGGGAGGTTGGCGTTCCAGAGCAGGGTGCGGCCGCCGACGGCGGATCGCAGCGCGAGGAGGGCGGCGCGGTCGGACGCGAGATCTGGCTCCGCGGAGGGGAAGAGGACGGCCAAGAAGAAGAAGCCCAGGAGGGCTAGAACTCGGAACTGCATTGTGGGGTGGGAGATCAAGAAATGCAGCAGCTGCAAAAGAATGAGATGGGTATTCTTGGATTGCTCTGTTCTGGGGAGTGGAGGTTATAAATGGGGTAAAAGAGAGTGTAAATGCATGGTTCTTGGCGGTTGGTTCTTGGAGGGTAATGAGGAGGCTGGGGCGGGAGCTGCGATAAAAATGGGATCTTTCTTGCTTTTGGGGTTGCTGCTTTTCTGGGTCTGTGCGTGCTGTGGGGTGTGGAGTTTTCTTGGTGAGGAACGAGGAGTGGGAGAGTGGAAGAAGAAGGAGAAGGAGGAGGAGGAGGAGAAGGAGGTGAAGAAAAGTCCAGGCTGTATGTGTGGGTTACTGTCTTTTGTGTGTGAGTTAGAGAGAGAAGAAGAAGAGAGAGGAGAGAGAGAAGGAGGGATCAAGGAGTTCAGGACGATGGAGAATAGGAAAGGGAAAAGGAAAATATAGAAAAAGGATAAAGTAAATGGGAGTAGGGAAGAGAGAGAGAGAGAGAGGTGGGGGGAAAGAATAAAGAAAAGGCAAGAACCCTAGCTGTTTTGAGTGAAGTGAGGGAGTGAGTGATGCTGTGTGATTTGCTGGTGATTAGTCAACCTGCAGCATCTACTCTTCTTTTTATATTTTCCCCAATTTTTTTATACACCCATTTTCTTTCTATTTTCTTTAGGGCAAAAGCTACCCGAGACTCTAAAACATAGTTATTATAATACATTTATTCTTAAATTTTCTTTTATTATGCCAAAGATCCTTAACCCATACTTTTATAACATATTTATCATTCGTCAAAATTCTATCAATAAGAATTATTAATAATCCCCATACATTAACGTTAAAAAGCAAATAATATTAATATGATAGAATTGTAATAAAGATAAATGTGTCGTATAAGCATAATTTTTTATTATTTAATATATAATTCAAGGTCTTTGATGCCACAAAAAGAAATTTAGGTTAAACGTATCAATAGCGAAGTATTTTTGATATTATTTTTACAATATATTTATTCAATCTTTTCTTCTTTTTGCCTTTCCAAGAAAATGAATGAATGTAATGATTTTTGGTGGGGGACATGGCCCTAGAGATTTTTCTTTTCTCCTTTTTGTTGTTTCATCATTGCTTTTGCTTTTCTTCTTTTTGGTGTGTACCTCATCATCTGCAAAATTTTCAGACATTTTCCTGGTGGTCGCTCCGCTAACTTGGTGAACAGGGAAAACGAAATTATGAGATAAATACGTTGTCCGATGTTTAATATATAGTACTAAAAAAATATCAAAGGAACAATGACGTCATATTACAACTATTTTTACGATTGAGCATAAACCTAGAGTGACGGGAGGCCCTCCTCATTTATGGACGACACACAAGTACATCGATTTGACAGTAAAACTTAGTGCTACAGGTACAAACTGCACATGATTTTTATTTTTCAGAGAATTTCAGACATCATTGAACTGGCAAAAAAATTTGCTTTTTATTTTTGTTGTCTTATTTATTTATTTATTTTCTTGTGCAAAGTCACATTGGGTATCCTAACGGCAGGAAAATGAGGTTTTTGTTTTCTGGTGCTTGAATTTTGAAGTTGAAGCAATGCCAAACATTATTTTAAAATTCTTGTATTTCAATAAATGATGTGATTGTGAGAGGAGGGAGGAGAAGACAAAAGGGTTTCTTTAAATGATAAGCTTGGTAATCAATCCTGGAAAAAATTATGAATATTTAATTTAGTGATGGGCTCTTGAAGATTTTTTTAAGTCTTTCCTTATGGATCTATTCAGATGTTATTTTCTCTCTTCCGTCGTAGATTTTGATGGCATCTTGTTGCAAAGGTCAGAGTTGGATTGATTAACTTCGGAATCGATCAAGTCGATGGAGCTTCCATACATCTTCACACAAGCTTTGTCTAAACCAGACATTTGTGCGTGGTGCAAATAATCTTCAAATGATTCATACGTATAAAATGAATTGGGAAGATGGAAGTTCATACAATTATTGATTGATTCTCTTCGTGCCATTTTGCACGATTTCCAAATTTTTACTGAATGTTATGGTAAAAGTCGATGTAAAAATTATTAGTTTTGACGCTATTATAAGAAAGTTGCACTTGCAATTGCAAAATTTGATGATAGATTGGCCACAATAATGGGGTCAACTTAAGTGTAGTCAAACACATATTAAACAATCGTATTATGATGCATGCTACACTCGTATTAAAATCGAGAGGTGGACAGTGGTCACTAGTCTAATCCGGCCGGCAAAAATGGTTTTATTCCACATATCCCACGATCATAATAAAAGAATAATTTTTTTATAAGAGTATCCCAAAGCCGAGTACATTTATCAAACAATGATATTGAAGGAATTTTAAGGTTTTCAATATATTGACTTTTTATCATACGAATTTCGTTAACATGTGTTAGCTCCAAACACCCATATATAAAAAGATTGAAGCTTGTGGTAATAACGTTTCCATAAAAGACTTTGAAAACGAAAGAATTACATATTTTGAATGAGTAAATTATCTAATCAGTTCTAAACTTTTTGTACGGATGTCAATTTAATTTAATTTTTTTAATTTTGCTGATTTTGCCTAATCAATCCCAAACCCGTTGATTGTGCTAAATATGAGAAATATGATGTTTTCATAATAATAAAATTTCTTTTATCCTAATAATTAATAGAAGTTGGGATGCTCGTTAACAAAATCTTTGAATTTATATCATATGCTTAATAGATATTTCAAAGGAACTCCAACCAAATTCTCAATTAAATTCATCTCGAAGGTGTTTTGAATTGAATGGATAGGCATCTCTACCCATATTTGTTTCCTAGCTAGGTAGAGACAGGAGGAGTACAAATAATGTGGCGGTCCTCTGTCCAATCTATAACCTGAACCAAGTGCAATTATAGAGGATTTGAAAATAGATGTACATCATTAAATGTACCACAACGCTCCCAGACAAGATCCAAGGTCAAGGAGTGGGTAATATTATTGCCAAATTACTTTAGATCATGACGTCAGATATGGTTCCCATTTGTCCTAATTCCGGTTCATGGGATTCTTCAAAATTATATAAAAATTATATCAAAAAAATATGAATCGGAGTTCTGTTTTTTCTTTTATGCTGGAGTACATTACACTCCCGAAAATAATGATTTGTAGAAAATACAAAGAAGAACGTGAAGGGAAAAAAAAAGCAATAATGGGCTGATAAAAATGAAATAAAAAAAATCAAGAGACGCATAAAATAATTAAAAGAAAAGGACAGAAGATAATGGGAGATTCGCGGCATGACGGTTGGGAGGCCATGCTCTGTCCATTGTCTTTCTTTGCAAACGGCCTATTGGGGCCACTTCCAGCAACCAATGTTCCTTTCCACCTCACATGCATTCCCATTTGAGATTTCTCCCATTTCACCTTCTGTTTTCTCAAAGAAAAGAAAGCAATTCCGTATCAAAGTAGTGAAGAAAAAGGAGGGAAATTCGCATACGATCGACAAATTCAGCTGCTTCTGTGCTTCCCCAAGGGAGGAGAGAAAAACGAGAAATAATTAGAGATGTTTACTTCGTGGAAGATAAACAATCTAGATAAAAATATTTGTCGATAATGAAAAGACAAATTTATTGATTAATTATTTTAAACAAATAGCCATTTTTAAGAAAATATATTTTAAATTCTTCAATTTTCACGAAACAAATGAAGGTCAAATGAATGCTGATTGTCCAAGCCACTTCAAAATGAATAATTTTTTTTTTAAGATCAATGTAAGAAACTGAAAAGATTATTTAGAGACAGCTTGAAGGCTGGCGACGGTGATCCTCGGAGTCAGCTAGCTTAGGCTGTGTAGCAATCATTGCAACCAGAGTCCATTGGGAACCAAAGGAAAAACCCCTCTTTCGCCAGCGAGTTGACGCGGGACTTCCTAACTAACGCCTTTTCTATTAAACTAATCTTGCGTACCATACATTCGTCGATTAAATTATTCGTCGATTAAATTAAACAAAGCAACTTCGAATTCCTAACAACTTCAAATAATTAAAACTAGAAATTAGCTGTTCCTTGCTAGAACTTGAACCATCATCATCAGAATATTTCAAAAGTTTTAACTCATCGCCTGCCCATCTCGCCGCCGGCTCACACGCTCGCCACACTCGAGCATGCCTGATCCAATCGATCCTACTACAGTCTTTCGTTTCTCCCCTTCTATTTCGGACCTTTCGAGCCGCGAGTCAGGTCAGACCTTTCTAGCCGCTAGTCAGGTCAGAGCCGGCTTAACTTATCATTAGGGTCCAACTTAGATGAAGCCGAGATTGATGCTATATCACGCTTTGAATCGGATGAATCAAGGAGAACCAACCCGTTGACCCACCTTCCAACCTATTCATCAACAGCTAATATCCACGATTTTCTCTTAATTCATGCAATCATTCAAGAGCATAATTAAGGAAAACAACAGGAGGAGTTGAATTCTGTGTTAATGCATTGCTTAAAACCACCAAGGTTAGCTGAGGTAGATTAGAAGCCCGCTTTGCTTTCTAGTCACTTCACAGCTATGGCCACTCCTAGGCGTAGAGCAAGGATTGATAAGAACGATGCACAAAATATGCAATGTCTCACCAAACCCGAAAGACGAGGGTGGATCCTACAACACTCCTTTTCTTCTTCTAGTTTGGAGGATGCTTTACAAGGAAAGAAACCTGCTGGTCAGAAGGAAAATCACGGAGACGAAAAGAACAGCAGTGATGGTGAAACCCACCCTTGTGTCCAATTTCACATCAGTCCCAATCGAAAAGGACCGGAAACTGATGGAGGTGGTGAGCATTTATAGCTTGAAATGCTTGTCCGGTTGGTGCTGCAAATAGACCAGATATTCTAGGTGGTAGATCCATGAACGGTGACTGCTATTCAACATGGTGAGAAAATCAATTGATGCCACCTAATTCATTTTTTGTCTTCTCGTGAACGTACTCATGAGTCATGACCAGAGTAACGAAAAGCCAATCCATGGGGATATTAGAGTTATGGCGTTGCCAATCAGTAGTAAGAATCAAGAAGCGAATCCAAATGCTTTTCCAAGGGAAAAAGACTGAATTAAAATTGCCAAAAAGACGAAGAGGAGAAGAATGAACTAATAACTATTGATGATTAGGATATCTTCCCGGCGTAATAAATCCATGTGCACCCTCCACGCATGGGTGACCATTTTCCCACTTTTCCATGGTAGGTAAAAGTATCGAGGGAAAACGAAAGGATGTAAACCATGCACTTCAACACACCTGGAAAAATCCTTTTGAAGCTGCTATCCTCTGATTCTGCTGCTGTCATTGCAGTTTCTGTTTCTTTTTTGTGATAATAAGCAGCGATTGGATTTTCCTAGAGAAGTGAAAATAAAAATTACTATTAGAGCTAAGGAAGCTGAAATCATGAATGACGGATCTGGCTTGTTAGATGGCAATGCTGCTGATATGTCCAAACTAACTGACGCAAACCGCTCTCGAGAGTGCCTCCACCTGCATGTGAAATATTTATCATGTGGAAATTCGATGAAACTAACATTACAATAATTGTTTTAGATGAGAAATTAAAATACCATGGATGGAGAATGTAATGGAACTTAATAAGGACAATGAGAACATTCATCAAGATGTACCTGAGAAAGTCCTTTATTGAGTTCCAGAAAGATGAAGTGTTGCTTCCCCCACTGGACGAGTTTGCACTGCTGCCGCTAGTTTTCTGATTCTCAAACTTGCCCTCTGAACCTTTTGCAATGACAAATAAACATCAAAGCATCAGAATAGATTGGTCAAACAAGGACAAACTGCAAAAACATGGTTCACTAGGGTTAAAACATGCGTAACAATTACCACTGCTGCCAACAGAAGTTGGATGACATTTGGTAGATGCCCTAAGTGAGGCTAATTTCTTCAAAAGTTCCCGCTCCGCATCACTGTAATTATTTACACATTAAGCTCCAATATAATGTGATTACATTAAGAATAAAAGGATAGCGATAATCTTTGTGCAGTGGGTATGCTTGTGTCTAAAATGTTTTTCTTGAAGCATCTGATAAACAAATCTTACATCTTCAGAAGATTCTTCCGTGAATTGAGCAATGACATTTCAATATTCACAGTTAATCAGTTTTCTATCTCCCTCATTCTTCAGATATAGAAAGTGAACTAGGTTGCCATGTATTAATTGTCATATGCCTTTTTCTTTGGCATACAACAACAGTTCTAATCTTAATTCTTCCAAGGTCTTCCTCAGGTCAGCATAATTATTCAACAGAGAAGAAAACTACTTGTAATGCATCATTCATATCTCCTTCACAATATGTACAACATGAACTTTCGAAAAATATAAAATCAAATTTAGCTGCTTCTATCAATTCAAGAGACAATCTAGCTTCTATCAATTCAAGAGACAAAACTGCTAGCTACTTCTGGATCTCATGTTAAGAAGTGGCTTTTGGTCAAACCCTAGACTAGACCCCTCAGCTACTAGTATCAAACATCCACATCATGTTTGCAACTCTTGGCAAAGGCCCTGCTGAATTGCCAGGTACAATCAATCTATCTAGATTGACCAGCTGAACCACTACAATCAGACACCAAAGAGGGACCAATCTGGAACATTTCTGGTTGGGACAAATTTTTAAAAATTAATTCAAAGTTTATTAATTTTAGTGATTCACGCAATTTACATATGGATCTCTTACTTGTAAATATAGATTTGTAAGTATGATACTGAGTAATTTTGACTGCCTGGTGACGATATTGTCATATCTGGGCAATGTCTATCTAGATCTTCAATGTGGAGGCAAAATGAAAAAGAAAAAAAAAAAAAGACAAATAGCTATCCAAGTTCTTTCATAAAAGTATTATGAGGGCATATTAAAAAAATCTTCAAAAACAAAATAGAATGATATGATATCAAAAAAGTTAGATTGCCCACATATATTAAGGTGAATTCATCCTTTGCATCCAAATCATTTTTGCTGAGCTAAAATGACCAAAGTTTGCAGCCTTATTGCGCCTACTCATACAACTGGATCCAAAGGTAGGATAATTCAGCTGAAAGACAGGATTGAAGACACAATTTAGTGTCTTGAATTAAGAACATAAGCAGAAAATAGTTTCAGGCACTTCTGTCTAAAATCACTAATACCATAATAAAGGACCTCATAAAGAACATATTCTTGAGCCCCATAGAAAATCAAGATACAACAGAACTCACCTAAGATCTTTGGGGATCGAAACATTGACAATGAACTGATGATCACCTCTCAAAGTTGGCCTGTTGATGTCTGGAACACCCATGCCTGGTAACTTTACAGTTTCTCCAGGCTGAATTCCAGAAGGAATTTGAAGCTCCCTTGGACCAGCAACGGTATCAACCTGAAGTTAGATACCTACGTCAAACAACTGGCAAATGACTTCCATTCAGCTGTAAAATTGCTATCATTCTGAAACCTTCCATTTTAGAAAAATGAATACAGTACAGAGATAAGCAAACTAAGGCATTGTGGAATAATGCCATTATCAATCCGATTAATTGTCCATAGAGTTAGTTTTATATTTGGCAGTTCTTCCACTGTTGCTTGATTCTAGAATCTAGAGATCTGTTTTCTTTCTTTTCCCCAAATGAAGAACATTTAAGAGTTGCCACATGTAATTGCACATGCACATAGCAGACAGCATAAAACCAGACACACTGACTACTTATTTCGATAAAATGAAGTGTGTTGCAACTGTGGACAAGTATATTCTCAAAACAAACTAGTACCCATCTTTTTAAGGCAATGCATAGGTCTCAAATTACTCTTCTTCAAAAGCTATTCTGAACTAATCCATGGCATGTAGGTAAAACTGAACTTAAGGCAACAAGTTCCAGCCAAAGAAAGGAAATATTAATCAAATTAGTGATGATTAATTCAAGTAATAACAAGGCACCGATTAATTGATCAGAAATATCATGAAGATCCATAGAAGTTGATAACAGCTGTACTTTTGTACAAGTACAATAGGCATAGAGGCATAACCATGTACCTTTAATATTGTTCCAAGTATTGCATCAGTAAAATCAACATCAATTTTTGAAAAGAGATTTAGGCCATCTCTTTTGATTCCCTGCTTTTCACCTACATGGAGATCTATGACAAGGTCACCGATTAAACCACTGGCAGATAGAAACAAGGTAGAGAAGAAACAAGTCAGTCCACACATCTTGCTATGAAGCCCACATATATCTCAAAATAAAACCTGAATTTAGAGTGAACTGATATAGGTACTCATATTGACAAGGTAATTGCTTTTCACTTGAGGAGAATAGCATGCATGCATCCGGGCAAACATATGTAGGTGTTGGTGTGCACAAATTATTGACTTGGCAGTAATTATAATTGAACGAAGAACGAGCAAATCCACTGGGTGAAATGTGTAAGCAATTTAATTTCCAAGGTCAGGGAAAAGAAAAATGCATTCCGACTAAACAGGTAAGGTGGCATCAGTTTTTTTCTCTCTTTTTTTTTTTGGTAAGATGGCAATGGGTACTTTTATGCAAATTAGATATCCATGCTAGTTTCTTAACCTGACATCTAAGTCATTGCCCCTAAATATAATCTCCCCAAGCGTAAAACTTCACCAAGGCACTTAAGGAATTCCATAACAAGCACAAATCATTCCTCAAATGTGATAAGATCCACAAAGAGAAGGCAAACTAAGTCACAAAGAGAAGGCAAACTAAGTCACAACCATATGGGAAGTTCCTCTGAACAAGATTGACTACGGTCCAAATCCTTGAAGGGTTATGTTGTCTTAAATTGTCTGCTCACTTGCGTTTGTCAATTTCTTAGAAAAATTTTACAAAACCTTCAGAAGATATATTTTTCTTTCTTGCATTCAAGGACTGGCGTTATTAAGGTCTCATATAATCTATTTCCTTATAACACTAAGGCCTTGCCACCACAAAGGCAGGTAGATCTCTTCAGATAAACCAGGCAAATGTAGTTGAGACGACTCTTCAAATAGCTTCCACTTACTTAGTTTGAGAAAACCCTTAAAACAACAAACACACCTTTTTTTATCGAAGTTTCCTTTCTTTTGAATTCGCATTCTGGATCCATCATTAACTCCAGGTGGGATGTCCATACTAATATTTCTCTTTGACATTATCTTGCCACTACCACCACACCTCCGGCAATTGTCAGTTACAATGTTACCATCACCACTACAGTTGGAGCAAGTAGACACCTGGCAATCATCCAATAAACATTGAGAACATGCCAAAGAGATGTGAATCTAATGGAAAAATGATGGGAACTCTCACCCATGCCCATAATGTAGTTGGAATCAAACATAGCTTGGTCCACTCTGTAAGTTTACTATGTCTATCTTACATTTAAAAATGTATTAATACTACCAAGGTATTCAAAAGCATAAGTAAAAGAAAGCTGGCCAGCAGTTAAATAGGAAATTAATGTTGGTCTTTGGAATCACAGAAGTGAAGTGTGCCGATGAGATTTGGGCCAAGGTAAGAAAGTATTAACTCCAGGAAACATAAGTAGCAATATTATGTTTCAACTACTATGTTCAAAGCCAAAGACCTCTCATTCAACATCACCTGAGAGGAATCATCACTTGAAGACTACTCAAGCTATAATCCTCTCTATAGGAGAGTATAATGTCTCATCTCTCTACGCATAACATCCTACAGGAGACATAGAAAGATGTCCTCAAGAGTCAATCTTCCCCATGAGGAGAAATGACATTGCTGGTTGCAGTTACAGCACAGAGACATCAACACCATCACGTTGATGCAAGTTCCATCATTAAACAATCACAATTAGAGTGAAAAACCAGTCTATTGGCCATCCCAAGGAACTTAGAGAATGACTCCAGAAATTGAAAATTATGAAATACTCTTCGTGGTGACAATTACCTGAGACATCATACCAAAAGGAGTCCTCTGAGTTTTCATAATCCCACCTCTGCCTCCACAGGCAGCACATTGCTTAATGCAGCTACTGGATTTAGCACCTGTTCCACCACATTGATCACACACTTCAGAAGATGAAACTTCAATTTCCCTCTGACCTCCAAAAATTGATTCTTCGAAGCTCAGGAACAGATCATACCTATAACACAACAGACAAAAGAAATGATAAAATGAGTATTCATGAGAAAATCTTTGGTACAAGGTGATACTTTCTAGTTACCGTATATCAAGTGCATGTTTTCCCACACTTCCTAAATTGAAGTTTAGGCCCCCTTGTTCGCCCCTGTCTCCAAAAAGCTCCTCTGGTCCACCAAAAAATGCACCAAAGACTTCGAATGGATCCACCTAGAGGTCATCAGAGAAAAAAGGAGAAAGAAACATGCACATGGAAATGGTTTAGTTATATCAACCCCAATATCTAATAGAGCCAAAAGCATGTAAAATAGATTTTCCCTTAGGAAGATAGACAAGATTGTTTATTGCTTAACTGGTTTGAAATTTCATAGTCAGGGAAAATCTTACCCCCTGTGAATCACCACCAGAACCATCATATTCGCCTTGTAAACCCGCCTCTCCAAACTGATCATACATAGATCTTTTCTGTTCATCTGATAGGACCTGCACCAATACAAGCTGCACCCTCAGCTCATGAAAGGAGTAAAAAAAAAAAACAGAAGATAAAATGACAGAGCAAATAAATCATGAACGATAAAACAAATTCTGCAGCAACTGGTCCCAGAAGAGCATAAACTTTCACAAGCATAAATTCAGAAAGTGGGCAAGTAGTTACAGCAACAAATATCCAAATTCAGCAAAATTAAGCAACTAAAGACGCCAAAAAGCGAGGCAAAATCCCGACAATTGAAGAAACTACCTCGTATGCAGCGCTTATCTCTTTAAACTTCTCTTCCGCCCCAGGTCCCTTGTTCATGTCCGGATGGTACTGCTCAAAAACCACAACAGACCGAAAACGAAACGATCAATGAAACTTCGCAACCCAATCTGGTAGGCATCCAACACTACATTCCCATCAAAAACACCAATCCATCCAAACGACAACTAAACGGCAAATCAGAATCATCCCATTTCGTCTCTAACAAAGCCATCCCCACATCACTTCAAAGGCAGAACCGTCCGCCTCCGTCCTTCCATACCGCCAGCGCCAGCGCGGAAGGAGAGGAGGAAGCACGAGCGCAAGCACGTAAAGAAAACAACGCGAAACCCACAGCAGATTTCTACCTCACCTTACGGGCGAGCTTGCGGTACGAGCTCTTGATCTCCTGCGAGGAGGCGTCGCGGCCGACCTTCAGCGTCGAGTAGTGGTCCTTCCTCGCGGCGCGGATCGCGGCAGCGCCGCGGCGGCTCCCCCCGCGTCTCCCGCCGCGAGCCGGAGGGAGGAGCGCGGGTCGAGCCGGGCTCCGGGGATCCTCGCGCCCGAGAGCTCGGAGCTCGACGAGGCCGGGAAGGAGGAGCGGGCCGCCATCGGAAACGGAGGGAGGTGACAGGCGACGGGCATTTTTTTGGGCGCGGATTGAAGCGAGGCACACAGGCAAGGTGTTTGAGGAAATGACGGGAAGGTTTTGCCGGGGGTTTTTGGGATAGACTGAAGGCGGGGAGAGAGCTACGTAGCTTTACTAATAACTGGTAACCGCCATAACCCACTGGGCAGGTTCAGAAAAGGCCCAAAGTCATGGAGAAATTTTGCATTTCGCCTAATGCATGTTGAATTTTCATGACCGTGAGGCCTACATAAGATTCACGATAAACCCATAAAATCGACGGTTGTCATTTGCCGGATCCACCATGACCCGTGTCCTCTTATTCCCCGATATTTCGAAAAACCATGGTCCTATTTGCAAATGAAATTCGACATAATGATCTCGAGACGTCCTTCACCTCACGTTTTTTTCTAGCTGCTCCTATACTTAAAACCAGTTCCCAACTTTGACGATTGCCTAGCCCGGGAATCAGTTTAGAATATAAACTATTTGTGGAGGAGTTATTGGCTGATAAGAATTTCGAATTTGAAACCTCACCCGCAAGTTGATTCTATATTAGAGTCTCAATATGGGATTGTATAGTGGGATTCCAATAACATCAATGCAACTCGAGAAGCCGGGTTTTTGAAGCCATGCCGTCAAGGGTTTATCAAGAAACGGTTCGCACTCTTTCATAAGTCCTCTTTAACTTCCTCATTTGACTTCAAAGTGAGAGGATCTTCTCAATTAGCCATGCAAACAGAAACTAGGACAGGAAAAGTTTCAGGAACAAGAAAGCTTGGAAAGATCAAACAAATTAAACATCGAATTGGGTTGCCGAGCGATTTTTGAGAGGGTAAATTCCGGAGGACCAGAAGCTAGCACATTGTGAAACAACAACAACCGCAGAAGAAAAATTCCCTCAATAAATCATCAGGATGGATTCACGAAAACAATAGACACAAAGTTGCAGATCGCCTCACAAAATTGAGTCGGCACACCTCCACTCCAAGACTCTTTGCCTTTCATCATGTTAGTCTTGGCAAGGGAGGCGCTACTTGTTAGTGCCTAGCCATGCTTTTGGAGTCTTCGACACTTCCTCCACTTCAATAGCCAATACGAGTCAACCAATGTTGTTAGCTTCTGCAGAACTTTAATTCCGGCCTTCCAGAGGACATAACAATAAATATCATTGAGGAAATTTCTTCTCAGCAGATGTGCCGCTGCTCACGAGACTGATTGAGCTCCCTTGGTGGGTGCAAGTATCCCAGGATCCAGCAGTTAGATAAAATTGTAATATACAGGCTTGAGCCACCAAAACCTCCCCGAAGGTATGATTGCTTCTTTAAATGGGAGTGCAAGTGCCTCATTTAGCCTCTACTAACATAGATGCATCCTCGGAAGAATGTGAGTAGAATGGTGAGAGTGCAACAACTTTTCCGATGATGATCAGTGTGGGTGAGACCAAGTTCTCAGCAGAAATTTTGTCAGCAAGATCCTTCAATTCAGCAAAAACCTGATGATTGAATGGAAGACCGTCAGGCATTTCCCCAATAGCATGCAATTGCAAGAAATATGTTAAACCCACATGATCACATGCAAATTTGAGTACCACCAACAAATGCTTGCCAATGATCTGAAGGTAAAACAAGATAATGGAAGACATGATGGCTTCAAGACAGTTAATTATTGGCAGCCTTGCCCTCGAGGCTCAAGAAGTTCTTGGACAGTGCGGATACAGATACTCTCTTCAAGGTACAGCAAATACATATATAATTACTCACCCAGCGCAGGGAAGACAACTCATTGAGGAAACAAGACTACTATCTGGTTAATCATAGCAAATGAAACATGCGGCCCTTCCTCTTAAAAGACATGCAGCATCACTAATTTGGTCAAAATGCCAACTTGAGATGCATTTTTCCACTAAGTTCTCTTACTTAGACTGATCAAACCAAGATTAAGCCTTCATGCTATTTCATCAATCTAACCAAATCAAAATTTTTTAATTCCATGCAGCATCCAACTGCTTCATACAGAATCACACACCATGCTTCCATGGTTAGTGTCACCAATTCACAGATACTACTCTCATCTGCACTAGGACACGTATACAGTGAGTACACATGATAATTTCATATACAATGGCATATACTAGCTTACCACACGTTGTTGCAGAGTGGTTCCACGCTCAACTGCAGCAGCTGGTGTACCGGGTGGCAGACCATGATGCATTAACTTCTGTGCAAGAGAAGGGAGAGTCGAGAGACCCATATAAACCACCAAAGTAGAATCAGGATCCGCTGCATTTTCTGCTACAAAAAGAGGATCTGTTCCACCTTTCCTCGAATGTCCCGTGAGAAATCTAACACTGTTTGCCACACCCCTATGAGTCAACGGGACTCCCAGCTCCGCCGCTATTCCTGAAGCAGCAGTTATGCCTGTAACAGAGAGAGACGAGCAATTCAGTATCTTCTACAAGGCCAACACTTCCTCTAGTTTTTCAAAGCCAAAGGATTTGTATGCAAAAGAACATCATGAACAGGCTGATGTCCGAGTGGGAATCAACAACCAGGTGAAAAATTCAACGAGGTAGGTGCATCCTCATTGAAGCTCATCTATACCTGGTATAACTTGTACTTGAATGCCTTGCTGTTGCAGGAAGTCCATCTCCTCCCCACCTCTCCCAAATACCTACACAAACCATGTTCAAAATCCAAATATAAACCAGAACAAAACAGCATTCCAAGTAAATATCCAAAGAACTGCAGATTAATTAAACCTTAAATCTGAAATATACTTACCAGAGGATCGCCTCCCTTGAGTCTCACAACAGTAGCCCCCGCCTCCGCAAAATTGAGAAGCAACTCATGTATCTCCTCCTGCCCACGCAAGTACCGAAAAGATCACAGCAACTCTCACAACCCAACAATACATTCACCAAAAATCAAACACGTGGTGGACAAAAAAGTAAGCTCATCAACTTCCGTAATGACTGACTCCCAAACAACACTAATCAAAGCAACAACACCAGCCCAATTCCTCAAACTCCGATAGAACACAGAAACGGAAGCAGAGCGACAGCCGAGAAAAATTCATTTACCTGAGTGCGGCTGTGGTACCCAGCAGTCTTCCCCACGTAGAGCAGCCTCGCGTCGGGGCCAACCAACTCCAACACGTCGTTGGACACCAGCCGGTCGTAGAGCAACAGATCGGCGCCCTTGATGACCCTGACCGCCTTCAGGGTCAGCAGCTCGGGATCCCCGGGTCCCGTGCCCACCAAGTAGACGTTCCCGGGCCCGCATTGCCCGCCGCCGCAAGCTCGCTCCCTCTTGTCCTTGAGCACCCGGAGCAGGTTCTTCAGCTCCGGCAGCTGGAGGGCGATGTCGTCCCGCCTGAGCGAGTCGAGATCATCGGCGGCGGCGGAGGCGGCGGAGCCGGAGGAGGAGGGGAGAGGGGGCTGGCAGGGGGAGCCGCTGTAGAGCCACCGGTCGCGGCGGTACCGCTCCGGCGAGAGCTTCTCGGTGAACGGCGAGGATGAGGAAGGAGGGGTGGAGGGGGTGAAGTGGAGGGAGCGGATTCCGGGTCGGGCGCGGGAGGAGCTCCGTCGGAGACGAGGCGAAGAAGCTACGGAGGAGGAGGAGGACGAGGAAGGGAGCCTGTTGACGAGAGCCATTTGCGGTGGCGCAGAGGTTGATGAATGGATGGATGGAGACGGGAATGTATATAAAGTTCGAGCCTTTTTGGAGCTTCGGAACGTGGGAGGAGAGAGAGAGAGCCGCCTGTGTTTCTTTTGGGAAAGACGAGGAGGCGAAGACAGCTTTTGGGACTGTGAAAGTGTACATATAAAATGAGAACCGTCTCTTGGATGCTCTCGTGGGTCTTTTCTCTTCTTTCTTTTCCTTTTTCTTTTTTATTTTCTCATTTTTATTTCTTGGGATAATGACATAAACAATCATTGAATTTTGAATTAATATGTAATTTGATTCATGAAATTTTAATTCATTTAATGTAATTCCCAAACTTTGAATATATATTCAATTCAGTCCTTAAACTTATAAAATTATTTAATATAATCCCTAATTTTGAATAATTATGGAATGACTATATTGAACATTTTCATATAATTTAGATGCTAGATTGAATATGTAACAAAAGTTCATAGATTACATTAAATAAATTAAAAGTTAAAGGATCACATTACATATTAGGTTAAAGTTTATATCACATTATATATTGGGCTAAAATTTATTAATCATATTAATCAAATTAAAATGTTAGAAATCAAATTACACATTGAGTCAAAGTTCAAGAACTATTTGTGTCATTTTCCTTATTTCTTAGATTTATCGGGAACATCTTTCTCTTAATATAATAAGATTATATATATATAAAGATGGTATAGATATAATGTGGGGGAATCTTTTAGCTAGGTTTTAAATAACTAGATTCGTTCGTGTAAAGGCCTTTTAGATGGTATTTTGGGAATTTACAATCATCTTATTTATGATTACATTATATACTATTAGAAAAAGGGATGAACAACGACAGAACACTTTAATTTTTTATCATCGGATGTGCCATGAATAAACAGGAAAAGACATCAAAGATAAAATGATTAATACTCTGAAAAACCAAAAACTAGTACATTTGTGACAAATTTACCTAAAACTATTTTTTGATCATGAAAAACCCCAAACTGATAGACTTGTGACAAATTTACCCCTAACTGACCATAAAAAACCATAAATTAGTACATTTATGACAAATTTACCCTCAAACTAATTTATTTGATCGCAAAAAACCCCAAACTGATAAATTTGTGACAAATATGCCCTTCGCTAAATAGGATTAGTACCACAAAAAAATCATAAAAATTGTAAACTCTGACAAACGGATTGTAAAATCCAAAATTGGTATACTAGTCAATTGTCACGTGTCATTTAATTTAATAATTTGATAATAAAATTTAACGAAAATTAACGGCGGTAAATTTATCACAAGTGTCCAGGTTTGGGATAAATTTGTCAAATGTATATCAATTTAGGGATTTTGGTGGTCAAAAAAATAATTTGGGATAAATGTGTCGCGGAAGCATTGGCCCCCCTTGCGGCTAATTGAGCGAAAGTGCAGGCGTAAGGGAAGAAATATCGATAGCTAAAAGATGGTGGCATGCTGTCGGGGGAGGCCCCACGCACCCCCATGCACTACTAGGGCGTCGAGCACGTGCCCCACGCATGGGGTGCCGCTCGCGTGTGTGACGCGCGTGCGATGCATGGCGTGGGACGTACATACGAGGATTGACGTTACGATGATGTGATCAAGAACGATAAATTTCAATACAGGTGTATTAATATTTTTACTCAATTACCTGTGTTCTTGTTTTAGTTATGGAAATAGTGGGATTGGATGTTTTGCATCTAACAAAAGGATCACGCTCGCATGGTGCACCGAGGATTTGAAAAGACATGTGACCGCTGTGGCTTGGCTGTCAAGCTGGAGTTAGACGTCCAAGAGCACTAGGTTGCATTTGGCAGAAAGTATGTTGGCGATGGTGGTGGCGTAGAAGGCCGTGGTAGTGGTGGCGGTGCGGAAGGTGGCAACAAGGGTAGAGCAGCGGAGAAAGCAAAGGGAGCGAAGAGAAAATAACAGCACTTTTTTTTTTTTTTTTTTTTTTTTTTAGATATCGGCTAGTAAATAAGGGTGGCCGCCATCACTAATAGGGTGACCCACGACGGCGGCTGATCTGTCTTCTTGAAAAATGGTTAGAAATAAGCTTGATAAATTTCTTTATTTCATTTTTTAAACCGTTTTATTTCCTTTATCCTTGCAACTCAATTGTGCCTAAGGAGGTGATCCATATGCAGCTTGATGGAATATTTGTCTATAACATGCTCGGTTCATGTTTATCTAATTGAGGATTTCGCCTGTCGACAGCCTTTGTTTCAATCTTTATGTCATTTTCTTTTACTGATTTATTTCTTTATTTTTGCAACTTGACTGCCCATTTAAGGAGGCGACCATGTACGGTTTGATCGAATATGCACACCATGGTCGGTCCATGTCCATTTGACTAAGGATCTCACCTGCCGACAGCGTTCATTTGAACCTAACGTTTCTCTCTAATAAGGACCATTAGCGGTGAAACCGCTCCTCCATGTGCAACAACTCAGAAGTGGAAATCTCCATTTTGCCCAGCTTACGGCTATATCATAGAACTGATTTAAATTTTAAAGGACTTAACGACGTGTAAAAAGCAGAAAACAAATAAATATCCCATAGACGTATTTTTGAATATATTTCCATGTAATAAACAATTAAAGCCTTGAAATGCATCCAAATTTGTATTATCCTACATCTTCTAACTTGGTGCAGGCCATCGTGCGAGGGTGCACATACAGTAAATAAAAAGGCTGATTTAATTTTTTTTTTCGAATATGGCTCAATGTTAACTAATGCCACTCGTCACTCATGTTCTCATTAACTGAAAAGACCTAAATTATATTTTACAGTTGTCAATTCAGTCATAAATTTTTCAATTTACCTAATATAATCTCCGTTTGTTTTGTAGAAAATGAATGGTTTCTTCTAAAAATGATCCCTTGAAATAATATTGAAGGATGTTCTTATTATCGACAACAATTTATGTACAAAACATTTCATGGACGATGAAAATCATTTTTCTTTTATTCGTTTTTGTAACCAATAAAAAACAGTTCGAGCCTTTTTGGAGCTTCCGAACGTGAGAGGAGAGAGAGAGAGAACTCAGAGAAGGCGGCCTCCTCTCTTTCTTTTGGGAAAGACGAGGAGGCGAAGACAAGCTTTTGGGACTGTGAAAGTGTACATATAAAATGAGAACCGATCTCTTGGATGCTCTCGTGGGTCTTTTCTCATTCTTTCTTTTCCTTTTTCTTTTTCATTTTCTCATATTTATTTCTTGGGATAATGGCATAAACAATTGTTGAATTTTGAATTAATATGTAATTTGATCCATAAACTTTTAATTTATTTAATATAATTTCTAAACTTTAATTCAATGTGTAATGCCATCCATGCAATTTTAATTTATTCAAGTATATTCAATTCAATCCCTAACCTGTATGAAATTATTCAATATAATCTCTGATCTTGAATAATTATGGAAGAACCATATTGAACATCGAACATTTTTATATAATTTAAGGATTAGAATGAACATATAACAAAAGTTCAGGAATTACATTAAATAAATTAAAAGTTAAAGGATCATATTGCATATTAGATTAAAGTTCATATATCACATTATATATTGAGCTAAAATTTATGAATTATATTGAACAAATTAAAAGGTCATGAACCAAATTGCACCTTGAATCAAAATTCATGAACTATTCATGTCAATTTTCTTTATTTCTTCGATTTAACGAGAATTTTTCTCTAAATATAAAAGATTAATATATATATATATATATATATATATATATATATATATATATATATATATATATATATAAAGATGGTATAGAGAGTAATGTGGGGGAATCTTTTAGCTGGGTTTTAAATAACTAGATTCGTTTGTGTAAAGGCCTTTTAGATGGTTTTTTGGGAATTTACGATCATCTTATTTATGATTACATTATATGCTATTAGAAAAAGGGATGAACAACGACAGAACACTTTAATTTTTTATCATCGGATGTGCCGTGAATAAATAGGAAAAAGACATCAAAGATAAATTCGTTGGAGAGGTGAACTTTTTTTTTTTTTTTTTTCCAATTTCATTTCCAAGTTTTATTGATTTTGACGGAGGGCTTGATTTGCTAGAGTTGTGCTCATGCTAAGCCACGATTTGACGCCCCTATTTGCCTTTGATGAAGCGGTTGGCTTCTGTCTTATTACATGTGTCGCGGAAGCATTGGCCCCCCTTGCAGCTAATTGAGCCGAAGTGCAGGCGTAAGGGAAGAAATATCGACAGCTAAAAGATGGTGGCTCTTGGGAAGAGAAGTAGACTATGGTTTGACCACGTACGACCTATAGCGTGGGGAGGATTCTATTATATCAATCAATTGTTACTGCATAATTATCATTATATTTAAAAAAAAATTAAAAAAGGCATAAAATGCTTTCGTTTGATCAAATAAGGATATTATTTTAACTAATGACTTGAAGTGCCATTATTTTTTTAAATAATGATTTAAAGTAGATCTTGTTTTAAATAAGAGTTTGAAATGATTATGTCAATCTCAAATAAGGGCATTGACATTCCGACTGAGTAATGTCATTTTTTCCTTTGTTGTTCATTTGGATTATGATTGTGCACAAAATTAATTAAGGATTATATTGAGATTTAGATTGATTCATAGAAAACATTATTTCCATTTATTATGTACATGTTGTACTATATCTACAGAACATCGTACTTTAAAAATCATTGAAGAAAAAATATAGAAAAATCTTGCCAAATTTTTATCATTTTCAGTCACATTTTTTTTTTTGCCTCCCTCGTTCTCCTTGTCTTCTTTCATGGTATCAGAGCATTGAAGTTACTGATTTCGTTTCCGTTCATACCAATTGATTGCCTACCGAGGAACTCCAATCTTGCAAAATAGAGTTAATCCTTCGGTAAAGGAATAAAAAATTTCAAAGTTTTTTTCACCACCATCATGACCCATAATTTATCTTCAGTTTCTGACGAGCATCTCCAAGAAGAAAACATGCCCCAAATCTTAGAAAACCGGGATTCGATTTCTGTTGTTGATGTCGCCGGGTTTTAAGAACAAATTACTCAAGCCCTAGATGTGCATTGGCAAACCCTTCTACCTCAGACAAATATGGGGTGACCCATTTTGAGCCAGCCCATTGCGGGCTAGCCCATGGTGGCCCATCTTTACCTGTGGCTACCATTTCAAATGCAGTCCAATCCATGGTTTTTTGGGTTGAGCCCAAGTGCATCATCGCCAAGGATTCATGGCCAACAAGGTTTTGTCCAACCCGATGGCAGCTCACCAATCGTAAACGGGGCAAGCATGACCAGCGGATCGAATCTAGCAAATGCGAGATAGGCAACCAGATCAAACAAATCGGATAGGGGAATAAATCCCTACCTAGCTTTCTTCAATGCGGGTCAAGAAACTGGGTCAAACAATCTGGGTATGGGAACAAATCCCTACCTGGGATTTTCGCACTAGTTTCAGTGAGCTTGGTGAACCTTGCCCAGTAGGTCGCGGGTGACCATCAATGACAATGGTGGCGCAGTAGTGGCTGACAGTGGATGGTGACATGTTGGGACGAAGAAGAAGAGAGAAGGAAAAAAGAAGAAAAGAAAAGAGAAGAGAAGAAAAATAAGTTGGGTTTGATTTTGGAATTGTGCTCGGGATAAAGAAATGATTTTTTTCTACTTCTTGATTTTGTTCCAAATTTATTCTTGGGAATAGAGGCAGCATTTCATGTGTATTCTCGGGAACAAAATAAAGCTTTAGAAATGCACGTATATTACATGTAAATTGCACGTGCATTTACCATTTTCCGTTACGATTGATACTATATCCACCATTGCCTTCATGTTTTGGAAGTTCAATGTGTTTGAAGAAGCGAAATAGGGCACCAGCAGGAATTGCAGTATACAGAGGCAGCGTACTCTCCTGCCCATCCATGATCCTTGTTGTACATTGTAAAACTCAGCTCGGCTTTCTTGATCACATTTCTCATGACGGAATAACCTTCGAGCTATTAAAGCTCACAAAACGGGATACAAGTCCATGGCCCATCTTCTGATGGATGAGCTCTGACGAGCCGCAAATGCAGGAGATGATGGCGTGGTGGGCCTCGCAAAGAAAGGGATTCCGAGGTTGAAATGCAGAGAAGGACCAGCAACGTGAAAGCCTTGGCTTAGAACATCTCGATGACAGCATTATGCATTGGATCGCACATTAGACTTTTGACGCGAACAGCTGCAGTTCTGCAAAGAGTGTCTTGCTGTTTTCTCTTCGTCCAAGTTATAAGACAGCCATTCGCTCTACACTGAAAGGCTGGTCCTAGCCCTTTTTTAACCAGGTTAAACCGTTGGGCCTTGTCATTATTTTTCGGACACTATCAGCACACATAAGACTTTTAATTTGTTGGCAATTTAAACCATTCCTAGAATCCATTCTTCGCACAATTCACTTACTCCACGTCCTTTCATGATCATTAATTTGGACAATTAATCGACTTTTAAAATCATAATTACCGGCCTGTATGTCCCTCTCCAATAAAAGCTCTTTCATTTACCCATATTGGATATAAAAACGATAGTCTTGTAAATCGTTTTCCATGATTTTTCTAAAGACGGGTGCGAGAAGTCTCAATGTGCCTACACAAATGGCCGTAGTGGAAAGTGGTGCGTCAGTATAAGTTCCTTCCTTTTAATATACAACCGAAATCCCGAAAAGCCACTACAAACCAAGTGGGGATAGAGTGTTGGTTTATAGGGGAACACGGAGATAATACAAGTAGCCAGAGTTGAAAGAACAGAGAACCGTGGGAACATGTGCTCAAACCGGTACAAGGAACCAATAAATCTCATAAGCGGGAAATGGGTAAAAAAAATCTAGTCTTTAGGACTAAATTGACGAATAATAAAAAAATCTAGGATTAAATTGGAACGGTAGAAATGTTTAATATTAAATTAACTATAGCACAATAAGTTTAGGACTAACTTGACACGATAGAAAAATTTAAGATTGAAAACCACCGTACAATAAGTTTAAGATTTTTTGGACAATAATCCTACTTTCACACAAACATCTTTGGGTGGGTCTTTCCACTCTTTATTGCTAAGGTGGATGCCGGTTGGTCTATTGACGTTGTTGTAGACATTTATAATAAAATTTAATTATTTTTTCATTTTTTTATTTATTTTTTCTCTTTTTGTTTCTCTCTCTCTCTCTTCCTTTCTTTCTTTGCTTGTTTATTTTCCTTGGCTAGCCTTCGTGATGGCCGGCGGAGGTTGCTGAGACGCCCTTGCTGGCCACAGCTGTGACCAGCCCTTGTTGGCCTTTGGCGAGGCAAGGTGAGGTCACCCCTCGCCACATCCGGCAAGGGGACCCTCACCTAACCCTCGTTAGAGACCGTCGAACGCTGGAAGCCCTCACATGGATGAGGCCTCTTAGTGAACCGACAACTTCTTGTTAAGTAGAAACCATCAGTTTGAATATGAGAAAAGCCTCACAAGTAAGCAAGACGTTATCATGCTCTCAAGGACGGGCTTCCAAAACATCGAGTCTTGATGAGCACGTTTCATGCGATTAACTCAGATTCTCTAATCTTGACAACGTAATAACTATTTAACTTGGCTTATCTCTTCGTAGATTTCTTCCTTCCCAGAGAAGAGCTCAATTTGGAGTGAAGCATGAGTGTGATGTGAGTATGATATAAATCTCCATTTCTGAGTCTCATTTAAAGTAAAAAAAAAACATTGATGAGGTGCTTAACTTAATCTGAGCTCAATGAAATTTTTTGCAAGTTTATGAAACAAGATCAAGAAAAATATAGTTCATAAATTTAACGCTTTTGGAAGAAAGGACAAATAAAGATGGATAAAGATTATCAAAAGTTTGATAAATTATAAACACCAAAATAATAAGTGATTTAAATGGGAGTTGATAACCCAAAACTAGTTGATAATTTATATTGAAGAGACACAAATCAACCGAGTTCTATTTGCTATCTCCGAGCACAAGATGATGATAGGAGGATACTCCATTTGAACTAATCGGATCACAACTCCAAAGCTAACATTCCCCTTTAATCTTTCCCTGATGAAAGTTGTCAACATTTGCTTAGAAAAATGAGTAAATGAAAAATATTTTCCCTATTAACAAAAAAAATGTCTACTTAAATTTAGAAAAATGATTCTCTCTTTAAAAAATTGAAAATCATTTTTTCTAAATATGACTAGATATAAGCCCTTGGATAATAAACTCTGCACTTGGGCACTGGAATCCTAACTCTCATTCTATCATCCAGGATCAAGTCTTTGGTGCCCTAGCCTGGCTGCTTGGGTCCATTAAAGCCAAGCCCATGGTAGGTCTTGATGCTCGGGATTAGGTCCATCGAGGTCGGGTCGGAGACCCTAGTAACAATGCTTGGGTCCCCGGTGCTTGGGCTCATGTTCATCGATGCTAGGCTTGGGTCTTGGAGACTAAGGGTCTCATGCCAGCCTCGATGGACTCAAGCCCAGTCGTCAAGGACCAAGACTTGTTCATTGAAGACCTAGGCATGGGCATCGCCATCCCAAGTCTAGCCTCAATGGACCAAGGCTCAAGTATCATGGACCAAAGCCTGAGCATTAGGGACCCGGGTCACAAAGGTCCCATGCTTACCCTTTATGGACTCGAGTGCTAGGGAATCCAAACACAAGCATTAAGGCCTTGGCTTGGCCTCTGTAGACTAGGGCTTGGGTGCTAAGAAAGTTGTGCACGGGTGTCGAATTCTCAATTTCGGCTTATGTGGACGCAAGACTGATGCCTATGCTCTTGTTTGGGAGCCTAGTGGCCTTGCTCAGGCACCAAGTGCTGGGGTTGGGATTCGTGGAGGCTAGACGTGAGATCTTGGTACTGGTGCCTGGGCCCGGCTACCCGTGCATTAGTCAATAGCGTTGGAATAGTAACTGTGCATTTAGGAAGCTCTAGATTTTCCTTTTTAAACAACAAAAAATATTTTCGATGAGGAACAGACTCTGCTTACTAGGAAAGTGTTTTCATGAAGATTGGGTTCCTCTAGCATTACAACCTTTACTATAACAATGTGATCCATGGATCAAATTATTTTGTGTATTGGATTTCACTTGACTATCTACGATCCATTGCTTGTGCTCAATGTAGAAGTTCTATATAAATGTATTGCTGTGCTATTAATATTAACTATTTTGATTTACATTCTTTTCTTTCAAAGAGGTGGAATAGAATAACCTGATAAATGTAATGATCGTATGTCCGTAATGCATTGTATGTTCCATAATAGGTCCCGCTTTTCTACCCTTTCCCAGAAGTCGATGACTACTCATTACTCTTTCCTTGAAAATGGAGAAGAGTTTCGCCCAATGCTTTATTTTTATTATAATTAATTTGATTCAACATTAAAAGTATATTGATTTTTTTTCCAATAACCGAATATTTTTTGTCTGTAAATAATGCATATTTGATTCCATCCATAAATTGATTTTCTTCCCTATAAGTTTGAATCTCAATAAAAAAAATTGGAGTTCTTACTAACTGTTTATATATTATGAAATGAATATACTACGTCAACTTGCGGGATGATTATGGGTTTTTATTTTATTTTATTATGTTTGATATTATTGGAATCTACTTGAAAGAAAAAGATTTCTAGTGCTTGACAAAGAACGAAACTGATTGGAGAATTCATTGTAAATTGCCTTTAAACAACAGAACTGTCATCTTTAGAACCAAATTACAAACTTCAAGCTCAAATAAAATTGCTAATTATTGTTCACTGTGCGACCACATGAAATGAATATGCAAAATCAGATTTTTGACATTGATAGGAGATCTCAAAAAAGTTTATGAATCCGTCGATGGAGAGAGATTAGAGAAGATTTGTTCAAAAGAAGACGAGTGAGAAATGAATGTGATGCGGGTTTTTTTCTTGGCCACAAATTTGAGACCGGTTGAGATTATTGGAAGAGGAAAGAGGACATCATGCTCAATACCAGCTGCGACAAGTTTTTGGTTAATCGGACATCTTTTCCCTTGACTAGATGTTTTCCGCCGTGCAAATGGGTGAAAAGTTGGAAAACGTTTCTCAGGAAATTCTTCCATCCTCAAACGTACCCTTGAGTAGGTCAATGAGGCCGTTGACAATGCAACTTTTATAACGAAAAGTAAAATGTACCGAAGTAAAATGTACAGAAGTAAACACCAATCATTCTTTGTTACGTTCTCTTAACGTACATTTTTTTTTTGGTTGAGAATTTCAGTGAGCTAATTGAGAAAGTTAATGTCGATTACTAATTTTAATAAAATGTACTTTTCCACCGTGTCAGTTCGAGCTGAGCTCACAGGTGGCTCCGGCCGTCCTTCCAATGCGGTATCGACGACAAGAACTGGTCCCCTAGCAAGTGCAAAGGTGGCAGCCTCAAGACACCTTGCCATAGCAACGGCCTCCCTTCGGTCCATAATGTAAAAGAAAAAAAAAGAAAAAAGAAAAAGAAATTTCCTATATTATAGCGTGAAACAAATAGAGAATTCGAATTAATCAGGGTCGAAATATATTCCAGAAAAAAGCACTTATCGAGATTATAGGGAAATCATTAGCATGTTGCATCAACAAAAAAGAGAAAAATATTGCATTTCTTTCCTCAATATGTGCGGTTTCCACGTAGAGGATTTGGAATACGAGGATAAGATCCTAAAACTATTATTTGCACAGGCTCCGAGATAAAGCCTCTAAAATTTTTAGAAAAAAACTCTGAACGCGATGTGCTTCTTGTCGTGAATCTGCAAAAGTCAATCAAATTTCAGTAGATTCAAACTTTCAAGATTGGTTTCGAGAAAAAACATTTTCCTCATTTTCCATTTAATTTGCTTAGGAAATGAGTGAATGCAAATATTTTTTGATGAACGGAAAATGTTTTTCCATTAAAACTTAAATTTAGGAAAATTATATTCTCTGTGAAAGAACCAGAAAATGTTTTCCAAATTTTTTTTCCTAGTCTTAGGGTCCTTAGTTAATGAAATGTTTATTCTTGTAACAAAAATAAAAAAATCGAATATTTAACTTTTTTTTAAATTCGATACTATTTTATTCTCTTTTCTTTGTTTTCCTTTCTCCTTCCTCTGTTGGCTGCACATCTTGGCAACGACCGCTAGCTTTGTGATTGATGAAAATGCGAGCTAGCGAGCTTGAGGCTCGGCCGATCTAGGTGAGCTTGTGGGAGTCGCCGATTGGGCGCGATGGAGCAAGGGAAAAAAGAAAAATAAAAAATAATTAAAAATCATTTTTAAAATTAAATAAAAATAAAAAATATTTAAAAATGAATTTTATTTTGCTTTGAATAAAGTTATGAGATTGAAATCATTTTCAAATAAGATCCAAATATCAAAAAAAATTTTCAATTATATATCACTAAATAAAGGAAAACTAACCATATTTCTAAAAAATACTTTCCTAGAAAACATTTTTTTTTATCATTGAGTTTTTTGCGAAATAAATGCATCCTTAATGAGATTCTGTATGCACTAAGATCAATCATATTCCGTGTTGAACTTGGTCATAAGCTCGGTGAGGGTCCCTGAAATATGCTTGAGAAGGAGAAAATTGCAAATAAATTCTGCTTTCTCTGAACAGGTGTTACTTAATTCCAATTCTTAAAAAAATGGTTCTAAATTAAGAAACTTCCGACCAAGTACCAATGTCCATTCTGTCGAGACGAACCCAAATGAATTCATTTGACAATGCTTTAGCCGAATGAATAAGTGAAGATGGCCAAACCATACAATTGAAATTCATTGCATTCCCATTACTTTTAGACGTTGGAATGCATCATTCCGCTATATCAGCCCGGTGAGTCGGTTTCGAGCAAGATCTCTAAGATAAAAATGTATCAAATAGATACACGAATATGAGAGACTTATAAGTAGCAAAGGATTTAGCTTATGTGCCTTATTCAAAGACAGTAAATGTCGTACCCACCCGAATTTTTAAGTGAGGAATTTGAGTGAAGGTTGAAGAAATACAATTGGTCTCCCCTGATTCTTCTAACTTTCTCCATTACAACAGTGGACATACAGCAATTAACATGAGTTCATCCACGGACAATTGTACATTTAGTCAATGCTTGGTGATGTCTTCGGCCATGGCCAGGTCGTGGCTAGACTTGTCAGGGGTGGATGGGTATGAGCTCGAGTTTGGGTTGGGTTGGGTTATAAATAATCCGATCCAAATTAACGCATTAACTTGTTTATTTATGTTGCAAATCTAGTAACTCAAACCAAATCTAATTATTATTACTAAAAAACTTTCATATTTAATCCAATGTAAGAACACTCAAACTCAAACTGAAATTATAGTGTTTAGTGAGCGAGAGCGAGAGAGAAACAAAATGAACAAAGAATTATAAAGATAAATTCAGTTTGAATAATTTGTAAATTCATTTATGATCCATATATGCCCCACTTAACATTTGTATTATATTCTAAAACAACAAAAAAACATTCATATCATGTCTATAACTCATTGAATATAACTAATTTATATGGATTAATAAATTAACTTATGACTTATTTTGACATGTCTAAGTCTGATTGACATGCTTGCGACTCATGGAAACGTTATTAATGGCATGGTCAGATTAGGGAGAAATATTGTCAAATTCATTTACTAGGCCTCGGAGCTTCACGACGCCACCACGTTTTTGCCACTTTTTCGTGGCTGCAAATATGTAACCCATGAAATTGGCGTTTCGTCTGTCCGTTTTTTGTCAGGAAGTCGGGTCAGAGCAAATGATGCGGGCACTGCTGTACCCATGTAAAGTGCGCGGAAAGCGCTGAGCTGGAACCACGGTAAAGAATAAGTTGTTGCGCCAGAAAAGGATATATATATATATTTTGGTCAAAAGGAGACAACATATTAGCTATTACAAATTTTTATGATCACAGTGGGTGACTGTACTCCAACCAAATATGCTTATTAAATACAGATTAAGCAAAAAACAAGATTACCTATTACAAATTCTTGCACATTGACATAGAAAATCAAATTAACACTAAAGACACGTCAGTACCTTGAAATCTACTAACTAACTAATACAAAAATTAGAGAATATTTTCACAATGATAAAAACGTCTCCCTGTCGCATGATTATTATTCATCAATACCTTGAAATCAAAGGCTTAGAATTCATCTCATCTTCATCCGCAAAAATAACCTACTAACAACCTACAACAAGAAAAATCCCTAATCCCAACTCTCTCTCTCTCTCTCTCTCTCTCTCTCTCTCTCTCTCTCTCTCTCTCTCTATCGACTTAGGTTTTGTTAAATTCTAGTTGTCCTACTAATTTTCCGGATTGTGCATATCATCAATTGTACTCTATTTTCATAACAGCATTAGTCCTAACACTATTCTTTGCTGAAGATATGAAGTGCATATTTTATATTTCTGTTCTAAGGAAAGAGGAAAAGACAGAGGCTATTAATTACATGACATGAATGTGATTAAGTTATTCTAGACAATAGATAGGTCACTTAATTATAATTGAAGGGACTTATTTGTAGATCAAACCCCCTAGGCTTTGTTCGTTTCAAGGGAATTGGAGTGTTTTTAAAAAATGTTTTCTAGGAAGCCATTTTTCAGAAAAATGCAATTATTTTATGGTATTTGACTGAAATTTGAAAATAAAGTGGAAAATATTTCTCATTGTTCAATAAGAAAAATCTTTTCCTTTATGAACCTTTTTCAATAATTTATTTATTTATTTTTTAAAATCAAATTTTCAATTATTTATTTTTAAAAAATGGTTTTAAATTATGACTTATTTATCATTTAAATAGATCATATATGGGTTTAAAACCCATTTTGACACCTCTACTATTAATATGCTCATGAATCAATCTTGTTCTCTCCTATTATAGATGAGAATAGATAAGATTTCAACAAGTGGCGCAATCAAAGAAGGTTATATAACTCAACTTTCTTATTATATATATAAAGCATAGTCATTTAACCATTCATTAATACATTTTAAGCGCCTACTATTTTGAGCATCCACAAAATTCCAGTGCAAAGAAGAAAACCCACAAGAAATGCCCAAGTTTGTCCACTGCTGACGTGGTTATCATCCGCCCCATCTCGGTCACGCCATAATCATTAAACAGAAGGGATCAAAACTGTTGCTTTTCTCTCCCCATGAAACCCTAGGAAGCAAGCCCTGGCAAGTCCCTTACCACAAGGTCTCTCTCTGGCTGCGAGGTGCTTTCTTTGGCTGGTTCTACTATCCAGTTTTGCAGTGAAATGCCCAAGTTCGTCCGCTGCTGACGTGGTTATCATCCGCCAAATCTCGGTCACGCCATAATCATTAAACGGAAGGGATCAAAACTGTTGCTTTTCTCTCCCCACGAAACCCTAGGAAGCAAGCCCAGGCAAGTCCCTTACCACAAGGTCTCTCTCTGGCTGCGAGGTGCTTTCTTTGGCTGGTTCTACTATATAGTTTTGCTGTGATAATGCAGAAAATAGCAAGTGACCCAGGAAAATGCCCCATAACCAGAGTGCCTTTTTGGGTTCGTTGTTTCTTTTGTCGCTCGTTAAACTTGATATCTAGTTCTATTTGCAGATATTGGACTGGAGAATTGGGATGATTGTTATCATATATTTGGTGGACATGCTTTAACTCATAATGGATTTGTATAGCGGTCAAGTGGTGTTCAAACTAACTTCTGCTTTTTACTACATGCTTTGTTAGCATCATTGGAAGTGCACGGTGCCATAAACTGAAAAGTTTGGTCAATATTCCTGCTTTCATTACTTAGTTTTCCTTCAATAACCTTCGTGTTACCTCTTTTGGAAGCATTCACTCGGTTTAAATGCATCATTTGGACATGAAGTGATGGGTTTTTTATTTGTTGGGCTAAATCAAGCTTGTCCGCCCATGTTCTTTTTTAAGTGAAAATAATTACAATATATAAATGAAAAAGGAAGAACATTAAAAGCGGTTTTGACATAATATGTTCCTTTTTCTCTTTTTGAGACAATAGTATACTTCTCTTGAAAAGTGGAACTTTAGGGCTTTGATCAATTCTTCTGAGACCGCAAGGAGTATTTAATTTGTAGCAAATAAAGTATATTTGTCTTCATGATATGCCTTTTGATAGGTGTTACACGTTTTTTGGGCATGGCGTGTTTGTTTTTGGTATTTGATCGTTAGAGTATCAGTTCATATTTCAGGAATTCGTTTTCAACATTAGTATTAGAGCAATGTTGTTCATGTTTCTCGATCATCGTTAACGTTTATAATTTATTTTTGGCCGAATTTTTGAGAAATGTCGCCATTGGACGCTCGGAGACGGAAATCCCAACACCCGTCTATTGTTTGCCCTTCCTTTTTTATTTTTCGTGAATCAAAATTTATTTTTGATCATTAGGGTCATAGTTCTTGTTGAGATGAGAAAAACAATGGGTGGGTCATGCCCGCACGTATGATTGGAAGGAGCAGCGTTGTGGGCATGTGTGTTTCTCGAGCGCATATGTGGCACGGGCGGGCAGTAAACCATAGGCACGTGTGCTGCAAGCGCACGGCAATTGCTGGCATGTGTGTGGCACCCGCCTACTTTAGTTTACTTTTTTGCCCCCATTGTCTTTGTGTCATTACTGTTTTGCCCCTATCTATGTATTTTTACTATTATGGTTTTATGTTATTACTATTTTGCCCTAACTAACCTGTTGACCCGACTCGGATGACCTGTTGACCCGACTCAGTCATCCATGGACTGTTGACCGGAGTTGACCACAAATGACCTTTGTTGACTAGCACAAAAAAAGAAAGAAAAGGAAAATGTGTTTTTCAATTTTGTTTGTTGTGAATTATATGTAATCCTTTTGTTATGCATTTGTTGCAGGATCAATGGCGCGTTTTGTACGTAGGCCTATATTCCCGAGAACAGAGGAACAAAAGGCAAGACTTGAAGCGCTAAAAATTGAATTGGCTAATTATCGGTGGATTGATGGTGATGTAGTGTCACATATCATTAGGGTTAATCAGATGATACAAGAAATCATATGGAGTGGTTATCTTATGCCAGATTTTCAGAAAGTGCCGGCCCTAATGAAGACTCTTCCATCAGAATGGCAAGCAGTATTAGATCGCTTATGGCAGGTCAACGTGGTCCCAGATTATAAAAGGCTTGCAATAGCTTTTGTGAGAGAATACTATAGAATTGAGGCAACCAAGACTTCAACTCTCGAGTTGAGTGTCACTTGGCGTAGAATGAATGCGCCTTGGAGGAGTCATAAGGGCTTTCCTGAGGTTTTTTCGTGGTTGCCCAATGTGCCTTTGAAATTCTCAAAGGAATTTATTAAGAAATTAGAAGAGACTTTCCCAGTTTATGAGATAGATGAGTATCTTTGAATTTATTTATTATTTTTCTTAGATTGGTTTAAGATGTTTTAGGTGTAAATACTTATTTCTATGTTGATGTTGATATGTTTCCTCTGAATATATTACTCCGTCTTAATGAAAGTTCAATATTATCTACTATTGTAAATTATTATGCATGATAAAATCAACAATTGTGATTCACTGGATCTGCCACAATCCCTGTCTGGTTAAGAACTTTTGTGACACCAGAGGCTCCCTAACTCAGACTTGCTGCCGGAGCCTTCATTTTAGAGTCCTCTTATTCTTTGAAATTTCGAAAATCCATAGTCCTATTTGCAAATGAAATTCGATATCACAAGAGCTCCTTCACCTTACGTTCTTTTCTAGCTACTCCTACTTGAAACAAGTCCCCAAAACTAACAATGGGCTACATCGGAATTAGTTCAGAATATGAATGATTAGTTAGGGAATTATTAGTTGTAGGAATTTCGAATTTGAAACCTCAGTCACATTTAGTTGCAGTCTCAAAATGGGTTTGTATTGCGGGATTCCAATAGCACAAATGCAAATCGAGATGTCCGGTTTTTTGAGCCACCTGATCAAAGGGTCTATTCGCACTCTCGCACTCTTTCATAAGTACTCTATTATCTTCCTCACTTGACTTCAAAGTGAGAGGGTCTTCTCAATTAGCCATGAAAACAGAACCTAGAACAGGAAAAGTTTCAGGAACAGGAAAAGTTTGGAAAATATCAGACAAATTAAACATTGGATTGAGTTGCCGATGGTGGCCCGAGGGAGTTCTTAAGAGGGGAGATCCCGGAGGATCAGAAGCTAGCACATAGTGAAACAACAACAACAAAAGAAAAATTCCCTCGATAAATAATCATAATGAATTCACGAAAACAATAGACACAAAGATGCTGACCGCCTCACAAAATTGAGTTGGCACACCTCCACTCCAAGACTCATTGCCTTTCAATAGGTTAATCCCGGCCAAGAGAGGTGCTACTCGTTAATACCTAGCTGCGCTTCGGGAGGGCTCTGACACTTCACTTCAGTCGCTGACACGAGTCACCTGTGTTGTTAGCTTCCACGAAACTTTAACTCAGGCCTTCCGGAGGACATAACAATAAATATCTTGGAGGAAATGTCTTTTTCATCAGATGTGCCGCTGCTCACGAGATTGATTGAGCTCGCTCAGTGGGTGCGATAATCTCAGGATCCGGCAGTCAGATAAAATTACATTATACAGGCTTGAGCCATCAAAACCCTCCGAAGGTATGATTGCTTCATTACAGGGGAATGCAAGTGCCTCATTTAGCCTCTACTAACATAGATGCATCCTCGAAAGAATTGGAGTAAAATGGTGAAAGTGCAACAATTTTTCCAATGATGATCAATGTGGGTGAGACCAACTTCTCAGCAGAGATTTTATCAGCAAGATCCTTCAATTCAGCAAAAACCTGATGATTGATGGAAAACGGTCAGGCATTTTCTCCAGTAGCATGTAATTGCATGAAATACTTTAAACCCTCATGATTACATGCAAATTTGAGCATGAACAATAAACGCTTGCCAAAGATCTGGAGGTAAAACAAGATAATGGAAGACACAATGGCTTCGACACAGGTTATAATGGGCTGCTTTGCCCTAAAGGCTCAAGAATTCTTGAACAGTGCGGTACAAATTCTTTCTTCATCGTACAGCAACTACATTTATAATTACTCACCAAGCGCAGGGAAGACAACTCATTGAGGAAACAAGACTACTATCAGGTTAACCATGGCAGATGGAACGATGCTGCCATACCTCTTAAAAGAGGTGCGGCATCACTCATTTGGTCAAAATGCCAACGTCTGATTCAAGATTTGATGGTCAAGGTGAGATGCATTTATCCACTAAGTTCCATTACTTGGACTGATCAAACCAAGATGAAGCTTTCATGCTATGTCATCAATCTAACCGAATCAAAAGCTTTTAATTCCATGCAGCATGCGACTGCTTCATACGTAATCACACACTGTGCTTCCATAAAGAATCACTACCATGCTTACTGTCACTAATGTACAGATAATACTCTCATTTGCACTCGGACAAATACACAGCGAGCATATATAATTATTTTATATACGATGACATATATTAGCTTACCACATGTTGTTGGGGGGTGGTTCCATGCTCAACTGCAGCAGCTGGTGTACTGTGTGGTAAACCATGATGCATCAACTTTTGCACAAGGGAATATAGGAACGATCAAGCATTAAACTGAACTCCTAACGTCGATAGGATAACATGGATTTCGGTATTTCATTTACGTATTTTGTCGAGCCTGTGGTGTGCGTTACTGAAGAAGGGTTTCCGGCCCAAGTCAGGGCCTGAACCTAGGTCGGTGAGCTCGCCCCACGACGTAGGAGACTAAGGAGACGAAATAGAGGGGCTGCGAGGGCTGGAGCTCACGCGAGCCGCAAGGCAGCGAGCTCCGCTCTGTTGTGCCCAACACTGGACAAAAGGGGCGGAGCAGGACCTACCTGTTCGGTTTGGTGTTATCGCCAGGAGAGACGCTGGACAGACGCGCGGCCGGAGCTAGAGTTTTACCGCATGGGTTTTCAAGTAGGGAATGGTTCCAAGGGTTAAAAGAAGCTAGTTGCAAAGGGTTAACCAGCGTTGTACCACACACAATTTTAGGGTTTTTAAAAACATGACATTATAATCACGACACTGTCCAACTACAAAATAATACCAAGTGGCATTGCATCATTTTCAACGTTAATACTAACTCTAATTAAACAATCACCAACCAAACCGATCGCCACCAACATTACCAAAAAAGAAAGAAGATTCACCCTTTTGTCAAAAACCCCTTTGGAATTGAGAAAAAAGAACGCTAATTAAGCTGAGATTAACTCTTGATTGGTCCCCCAATTACTAGTGCAACCCCTTTTTAGAAAGTATAATCTTAATGTCACATGTCGAGTTAGCTACGATGAACTTAATTTAAAGTCATGTACATGTTTTTTTTTTGGTCAAACATGTACGCATGTAAACGCCCAAGCGATAATTATTAATTACTACTGCCATCCTCTGCTCGTGAGGGGTTCAGTGAATGGAAAGAGAGAAGTGTAGAAACGGCAAATAATAGTGAATGCATGAACAATTCATGGATTAGTAAGCTTTAAAAATCTGTCATGATGGACAAGTGACGGGGATCTCAACTATCACTGATAAAATCTGGAGATAGTCGCTATTTGAGCAAAACATAGAAGAAGCAGCAAACCATTCCAATTGAGGTCGCCATGGCCACACATGAAAGATGAAGTAGAGACAGCAACCGCGACACAAGCTAGCGTCGTCATGAGAGCCGCAATTCGGGGAAATTCCAGAGCTAGAGTTTTTATGGCTAGGAAAATCCAATTATTGGACTCGATAAATTAAAGGAACATTCTTTCTCAATTTATATCAAAATAATTTATTTATAGTCACGAAATCTTGACTACACAAGGAATCCACTAAATAAATAAAAATAATAAATTAAGTATCCCGAATTATAAATATTTAAACTAAAAAAGATTCTCTACTTAAACAACACGCCATATATTTGGTAATCAATAAGTGTATCTTCAATTAAAAAATACGTTATCTTTCATTATGGCGCAATATATGACTTTCCCCTTTTAGTGTCCTTGTGATTGCGCCACTTTAGCATATGACTTGAGGTTTACAAATAGATACCATTAAAAAAAAGGCGATGCAGTTATTCCTAATTTTTATTAATTACAGTTATTTATGGCATATAATTAAGAATTTCCTTAAAAAACTAATTATGTCTAAAGTAGGCGAACCACTGACAAGTTGATAAAATTTCACTGCATGAAAATTATCGGATCTCTTCTTTTTTATAAAAGTGTCAACATATTTGATCACAATTAGAGCAATTTTTTTTACTAGTCCAAAAGTATATTATCTCAAAAGAATTACTAAAATGAACGGTTTTTTCCCCTCAATTTTCTCATTTATACTCAAACCTTCACCATACACGTCCGTTTGGTTGCAATTTTCCTCACTTCATGATATCGAAAATTTGACAATAATTATATTATCTGATTTTCTCTTTCGGCTCGACGATATATTCATCACTTGTCTATTTTAGCAATGTATATCCATAAAGATAGTTATTTCCTATTTGGTATGAGTCTATCTTTTCAACGTTAACGCTTACTCTAATGAAACAATCACCAACTAAACCAATCGTCACCAACACACACACACACACACACACACACACACACACACACACAAATGAGAGAGAGAGAGAGAGAGAGAAAAAAAAAAGAAAAGATTCATCCTTTTGGAGCTAAGAAAAAAGTATAATCTTACTGTCAACCCTTGATTGGTCCTAACTCTTGATTGGTCCCTCAATGACGGCAACCCTTTTTAGAAAGTATAATCTAACTGTCAATTGTTGAGTTAGCTAAGCTAAGCTTAATTTAAAGTCATGTACATGTTTTTTTTTTTAAATTATTTTGTGTAAAACGCTCAAATGATAATTACTATTTGTCATCCTCTACGCGTGAGGGGTTCAACGAATGGAAAAGATAGAAGTGTGAAAGGTAACAGTAAATGCATGAACAATTCGTGGATTAGTAAACCTTGAAGATATTAGTCATGATGGACAAGTGATAGGGATATCGATGGACGCTAAAAAATTTCGGAGACAGTCGCCGCCCGAGCAAAACACCAAAGAAGCAGCAAACCAATTCCAATTGAGGTCGTCATGGCCACACATGGAAAATGAAGTAGAGACATCTTCGACAAAAAAGAAAAAGAAAAAAGAAGTTGAGACATCAGGCCATGACACCAGCTAGCACCGCCATGAGAGCCACAATTTGGGAGAAATTCTAGAGCTAGAGGTTTTATGGATGGGAAAACCCAATTATCGAACTCGATAAATAAAAGGAAAACTCTTTCTCCATTTATATCAAAATAATCTATTTATAGTCACGAAATCTTGAATACAAAAGGAATCCCTAAACAAATAAAAATAATAAACTAAGTATTCCTAACTATAAATATTTAAACTTAAAAGATTCTCTACTTAAACAAGATGACTATATATTTGGTAATCATTAAGAGTCTTTAATTATCGCGCAATCTACGACTTTCCCTTTTAGTATCCTTGCGATTGCTCCACTATAGAGACCATTAAAAAAAAAAAAGGTGATGTGGTTATTCCTAACACCTATTCGTTAATTACAGTTGTTTACGGTATATAATTAAAAATTTCCTTAAAAAAGTAATTATGTCTAAAGTAGGCAAATTACTGGCAAGTTGATAAAATTTCACCGCATGAAAATTATTGGATCTCTTCTTTTTTATAAATTGTGTTGACATATTTGATCACAATTAAATCAATTATCTTTTACTAGTCCAAAAGCATATTATCTATAAAAAAAAATTACTAAAATGAACGGTTTTTTCCCTCAATTTTCTCACTTTTACTCAAACCTTCACCATACACATCCATTTGTTTGCAATTTTCCTCACTTCGTGATATCAAAAATCTGACAAGAATTATATTACTTGATTTTCTCTTTTGGCTCAACGATATATTCATTGCTTATCCATTTTAGAATGCATATCCATAAAGATACTCATTTCCTATTTGGTATGAGTCTTATCTTTTTATCAATGGCAAATAAATAGATATTCTCTCCCGTATGGAATTCCGCATCATATGAATCCTCCTCTCTCTCTCTCTCTCTCTCTCTCTCCCCAACCCACCGATCTGCTGCTTTCTCTCAAATCCGGGAATCCACAACTATGGCTATGGCGGAGAATTGGTCCAATCTCCTCCCGGAGCTGCTAGAACTGTGCTCAAGACGACTTCTTCTTGAGGACTGGTTTGCATTCCGATCCGTGTGCTCGACGTGGCGTGCTGCCGCATTCAAAGAGAGGTTCGACTACCCATGGTGGATGCTCGAGGACGATAAGAACACCATGACAGAGTGGGCTGAGTTCTACAGCCCCTTCAGTTCACAAATTCAGAGAGTTGCGTTGCCGGAAGTGAAGGGGAAGACGTGCTTCTCTTCACGGGGTTGGATCTTGACTATCGGTAAAGACTGGAAAATCCACATGCTGAATCCTCTGTCACGTGCCGCCAGTCGTTATCGCGACGACGTCATTGAGCTCCCTAGTGCGGACAAATTCCCCAGCTGGGATCCCGAAGATGCAGAACAGTCGGATGTCCTGGACAGGACTTTCCTTGCAAAATTTGTCTTGTCTGCAAGCCCCGCTTCTTCTCCAAACTATACGGTCATGGTCATTCGCGAGACCCCCAATCCATTAGGCTTTTGGAAACCTGGCAACGAGGAGTGGAAAGAGTTGACTCCCCCGGACCCATATAGTGGTGGTTTGGATGTCATACATTACCGGGGGCAATTTGTTGCGGTTAACTCCAAGGGTACCATATTCACTTGTGATGTGGATGGACCAGATCCAACAACTAAAGTAATATCGAAGGCACTGGAGATGCCTTCGGAATTTCGAGATAGCATATATCGTTGCTTGCGGCAATACTTGGTGGAGTCGGCGGGCCGTCTGTTGCTGATATTAGGATTTGGACAACAAGAGCATGGAATGGCCAGTTTTCAAGTTTTAGACATTGATTTAGATGCTAGAAAGTGGACGAAGCTTGAGAGGATGGGGAACGTGTCCCTTTTCGTGGGTTTCAACTCTTCTTTTTCAGTACAGGTTGATGAGATCAAGCAATCTATCAAGCCAAACTGTATTTACTTTACCTGGTGCGAGGATATCGGAACATACCACATGGAAGATGGAAGAATTGAGTTTGACAAAGAAGCTGATTTTGATGTTTATCCGCCTAAATATATTGAATCTCCACCTCTATGGATTGAACCAAGATTTTGAGGTAAGATTTTGAGGTAGCACTGAATCAATCTTCTTCAAGACATATAGGAGTAGCCTTCTATTAGTAACTATTTGCAGTAAGATTTGCTTATGACTTGAATTTTAAGTTGGTTACGGAACAGTGCATGTTTTGTTACTCTTTCTATGCAATGTAGAGTTGCTTTTGAGATTACACATAGTCCATAGAAATTGAGTTCTTGACATTTTTTATGAAAATAGTACCTGAATTTTATTTAATTCTAGTTGATAAAGTCATTTTTAATAAAAATGAATGAGCTTGATCGATGTGACTTTGCCACAATATATGGACAGATTAAATTGAACTAGATATATAATAAAGGAAGAATTTTTTTTTATGGCATAAAAGAATATTTTAAAGGAACCTTTTTAATGGCATAAAGATTTGAATATTATATGACAAGATGGCCAAAATTATCTATCCATTTTGGGACATCATCTGATTTTATCTCAAAACCGCATGTGTGACAAGGCGACACTCGGAGAAAGGGTAAAAAATAATATTAAAAAATTGGGAAAGTAGAATAAGAATTTCTCGCTCTAGATATTTGACTCCGGGTTGGCCTTCTCCTTAAAACAACCACCAACGGTTGCATCAGCCCTTGGTTCTTGTTGATGTGATTTCAACTACCAATTTTTATTTAATTTCCGATAGTATCCAAATTATTTTAAATTCAATTATTCAGATAGTGGTTGGAATTATCATATGCGCTGAGGTACACAAATATTGTTTAGCCCTCACTTCCAACGGATGATTCATCATCACTTGTAATTATCATTTTATTTAATCTTTATTTATTCTAGCATACTGTATACATTAATCATAGTTATAATTATCAGCACACTCATCAACCTAGTTTCTTCTAGAAGGTCTCTACTGTTTTACTTTGGTGAAATAAAAAAAAATTGTAAAATTTTATGCATGCGCATTGAATGTTCCTTAATCTTGTCAACTCTCATTTCAACATTCATTTTAATTGATATTTTAATTGAATCGATATTTTATATTCATAGGAAATGTGATACACGAAAGTAAAATAACTAAAAATAAATTCTTATTGGGGTTGATCGATTTTGTTTGTTCCAATTGCTTCTAAGGCACGGACATTGTATAGCTTTGACTTAACTTCATATATCATAAGATCACATTGAAACATGAACTCATATCTCTTTTATATTATTAGAACCTCGCTAGATTGGCGAGCGGTGAGCCTGAGCTTGCCAAAGGTGGGTGAGCCTAGGGCTCGCTAGCAAGCTTGAGGCTTGCCTATGGCCTGTCACCAACGAGGACCGATAACGGCCAAGAAAGAAGAAGAAGAGGAAACCAAATAAAAGAAAAAAGAAAAAATAATTTAATAATCGATTTTAAAAAAATAAAAAAATAATCAAAATCAAAATTTTAGACAAATATAAAATATAATGAAAAAGTAATTTTAAAAATAAAATAATAATAAAATTATCGAAAAAGAGTATGGAGGGAAATATTTTTCCTTATTGAACAACAAAAAATATTTTTTACGTCATTTTCATATTCCATCCAAACATCAGAAAACAATATTTTGCTGAAAAATGACTTCCTAGATTTTTTTTTTTTCGAAAACGTGACATTTTTCGCGAAACAAACGGACCTTGAGCTAATCCATGCATTTTCTATCTCTAATGACCCTGGTTACTTCTATGACTTTGTTCGAGTCCTACTTGATGGAATTCAAGCAGGTGTTCTCTCACGTGATACTGTTGACATTAACAATGTAAGTTTTTCATCACCCTTGGCTTTTGACGCCTACTTTTGCACCCTATAATCACGATTATAAAGACATGCATCTTCGTAAGCATATAATTGATGTTCGCAAATTTTGATCTCTCTTGTTGCATTTTCTGCCTGGCAATGGCATAAAAGATGCCCTCTCTTCAATTTTCTCGGGAATTTTATTCAGGTTGCATCCTCTTGAGTAGACCTTGTTGAATTCCTATTTGGTTGTTAAGCGTGGTTTTCAGTAGGCACTAGAGACTTTTCACTCATTCTTGTGCTATAAAATCTGCTCGTTAGATGCTTGGTGAAATTGTAACAAAACACTATATCTTCCCTTAGAGAGGTTCTCCCCCAGAACTTTTGCACAAGAGATCCTGATATCATCAGATGTGGGTACACTTGTTAGTCGATTAAGGCACAAAAGTCAAAATTTCTGATGATGAAGCTTCAAAAATCCTTAAATTATTGTTTCTATGCAGCCTATAGGTTTGGGGTGTGCAATGAGCACTCAGAGGACTCATGTTTGTTAAGGAAGTTGCCACTGGAGTTGTTCTTGACCCAGTTTACAGGTATACAAAATCATTGGCCTTTGGTTATTTTTGTCACTCGTATATATTTTTGTAAGTTTGTGAGATGTGCATATACTTTCTTCGTTTTTTCTTGCTTGTTGCTTTAAAGCATTGTGAAATGTGCATATGCGTTCTCCCTTTTTCCTTGCTTTTGCCTTTAAAGCATCATAGTTTTGACCAATCATCGTTTTTTGCATTGAAGCCTATTGTTGCAACCCGATCTCACTGCCACCCCATGAGAGGAAGGGAAAGGTTGAGTTTAGAGTTTTTGACCATGAGAGTTCCCTCACGGTTCGTATTCCAAAAGGCATCATCACCTCGTCTTTTGGATCGAACCTCTCGTGAGTTCTCTCATACAAGGTTGCGAGTTCTCCCAAACTTGTATCTTGAGTGACAGCAAAGTATTGCGAATTGTATTCACACGGGTGACACACCTCGGGAAACGAGGTTGGGTGTAGATATCAGATTTAAAAGTACCTTTACTACAATAGCCCTCTCGATAGGACGCTTCACCCATAAAGATGGCATCACTTCATCCTTTTGGAATATTGCCAATATAGAGTACGTTAAATCACGGTGAGCCTTATCAAGACCCCCTTGCGATGAGTTCATTTATATGGTCTAACTATTTAAGACAACCTTAAATAACATAAGAGTCGCCACAAGCCTCATTTTTTGAGGGTTAGCTAGAAAACTCAACCAAGGGTTAGAAGTGTTTCTTCGATTTCTACGCAACCAAATATATGAATTTGGGGTCTTGGGTTACGCTAACATTTCTATTAGCATCCCTTCAGTACCTAACAATATGTTGTATTTACCTATGGTGTCCATGCATTTCTCTTTACTTTTTCAAGGTCGTTTGTCTTAAAATAGGCAATCATGCGTGGTTGATCATTTTCGTGCTATTCTATTTCTAAGAAAGACAAAAAGAAAGCAATGAATTGAATTGAAAGTGCAAGACAGTAATTAAACAACATAAACCTATCATACAATCCTAAGAAATATGAAAATTCAAAAGGTAATTGAAAAGAAAAAAAGGGAAAGCCCGCAACTTGTCGGGTATTTATACAAACAAGAAAAACTCGAGACATATGTGGGAGAAGAATGATACATAAACATGGTTGTAATGAATATCGACCTTTAGCCATCTTCGTGTTGTCTTCTTCTTCAGCATCCTAATCTGAACCTAGTCTAAGAACTATAACTAGATGTATATGTCGTCTTCTTCTTGGGATCGTAACCTAAATCTAGTATAACAATTGTAATTAGATGCATACAATAAAAAGAAACAAGCATACATATTAAAATGATCAAAAGTATAACATAAAGCCAAGATTGATCAATCAAAGGAAGCATTGTTGAAAATTAGGCAAGTTTGGGCCTTGAGGTTGGCCTTTGCGGTTCATGCGTAAGTTCTAGATACCTATTTGATTCATTTTATGACTTACATCCATTATTGACCAATTATATTTTTGCATGGCCAATAACGCTTATAAGTCCCTACTGAGACGTGATTCCTAGGATTTTCCCTCTGTATCATGCATCGGTTCTAACATGCATCTAGAAGTCATAGGTACAAGTACGAAATAAACACACATGTAGGTCTTTTGGATCTTATTTCTCAACCAATCAAACAAATTAGTGAGTCGTCGGCGGGTCATTTATTATCAAGAGCATGCGACACTCATGGACACATGCATTTTTAATTAATGACATAATTATATACATGAGTGGGGATACATGTGATGTTTCAACAAAAAGGGTTTTGAAACCATTGAAAAGTTTTTTTAAGACAAGATGATGTTTCAGTTATGGAATGCATTCAATTACCAAGGCTAGTTTGGGGCCTGCACAAATATACTCACAAGCATCGCAAACATCTCATAATGTCAAATCAAGATTTGAAAACATTTAAAAACATTTGGACTAAGGAATATTTAGGCTATGTAACACATTTAATTGCTAAGACTAGCCTAGGGCTTGCATAAATACACTAACAAGCCTTGCAAGCATTTTAAATGTGGTCCAAAACATGAATTTTCCTAAGTCAAATAAAGTATTAAAAAGATTTTTTTAAAAAAAAAATTGCCTTAGGAAACATCACATGCACCAAAACGATTTCAAAATACAATTTAGAAAGTCTATTCATCGAAAACTGTTGACACCTAATTTAAATTTAAAAAATAGAAATAGAAAATAATTTTTGATTAGAGGGAAATTTCAAAGAAAAAAATTTGAATTCAAAAACTCAACAACCAAATGTTTTGGAGTCACTTTATTGTTGAGAAGTTAAGTGAGGATGTGCAAGTATATCAGAAAATCTTCATCTGCAAACAAACAAACTAGTCTTTCTTTATAAATAAAGAGTACGAAACCGTGAACCATGGGGGGTTTCTTTTTGTCAAAAAAAATTGAAAAGTGAGAGGAGAGAAAACAGAGAAGGGGCGACTTCTCTTCGACAAGGGAAAAAGAAAACAAAAAAAAGGAAAAGCCAAGAGAAGCTTTTGCTTCTGAAGAGAAGAGAGCTTCGGTTTGTGGGAGAGGAAAAGAGGAAAAAGTCAACAGAAGGTAGAGAGAGAGAGAGTGTGCGAAGAGACGGGTAGGAGGAGAGAGAGTAAAAATTAAAAAAGGAAAAAGCAGAAGCAAAAGTTTTGGCAGGGGGATTGGACGTTTACTGTTCATCCTCTTCCCCCTGCACTTGCCGGAATTTGCTGCCCGCAGACCGACGGCTCCTCCTCACCGGCGCACCACCGTCGACCACGCTTGCAGTGCCCACAAACCAGATCTTCCTCGTGAGTTCCCGTCCGACGTTCCTGCTGCCCGTTTCCTCCACGCCGCGGAGCTACCGTTGCCGCTCCGCCTGACCGCGCAACCACCGCCGTCCACTTCGCCCCGCGCGTCGCTTCTCCCCAAGCCGCGACGAAGCTTCTGCTTCAGCGACGCCCTTGCAGATCCCGAGTCCCCTTGTGCCGAGCGACGCCCACAGCAACACACCACTGGTTTTTGCCGCGACCTGCAGCAGCCCGAACCTCTTCCGCGAGCCCTCCTCGCCGACCCAGCCGCCGGACGCCTCGTCGCTCCACCCCCGACGCTCGCGCCAGTAGCCTGCGCGTCAGCTGCGTTTCGCCGGACCCCCGCACCTCCTGTGTCCGCCGCTGCAACGCCCCAAGCTCCGCCACCTGCTGTCTCCCCTGTTTTCGCTGCAGGTCCGGTTGCTACCCGAGCCTCGCCGGAGTTCCGACGACCGCCTTACTCCAGCCACCACGACGCATCACTAAACCACCGTCACTGCTCCCATTTTCCAAGCCTTAGGTAGTATATTTTTATTTTTTATTTTTTACTTATTTCATGCTATGTTAGCGTATTTTTAAGTTGTAGTATTGTATGTCAATATTTGTAGACCATATAGACATTAAGGGGTTTTATCCAAAATTATGATAATTATTAATTTGGCCCGTAAGACGTCGAGTCATTTTTTTTAATTACTTTAATTTTTAGGAATTTTAATAGTATTTCAATTATTAAATCATTATAAAGTTAAAATAATTGTTAATTTAATCCGCGAGATAATGGATTATTTTTTCGAATATTTTAATTCTTATCTTCATTCTTTTAAAATAATTACTTGTTTGAAAAGATTAAAAAAATCAAAAAATCAAAAAGTACATAAAAATCTAAATATTGCATTAGAGCATTTAGGTTTAGCAAATTAGGATTGTATTTTTAGGGTAGTGAATTAGAATATCATTCACTTTAGTTAGTCTAATTAGTTTTTAATTCCGAATTTCAATAAAAAGAATAAAAAAATATTAGGTACATATTAATTAATTTGCATAATAGGTTTAATTAGAATTTGTTTATTAGTAAAATATGGTCAAATCTAGAACTTAGGTACTTAGGTCCATACACATTTCATATTAAAGCAGCACACCTAGATATTTTTAGATTAAGTCAATTTTCATTTAGTAAAACAAAATAGGAACAAAAAATGTCATATATGCATATAGAATTATTATGTCATTCATCCCACATCATATAGCACATGCAAATTAGATCGCACACATATTGTAATGATTTAAATTATGTCACATGAATTGCATCTCACATGTCATTAAAGTAAAACTCATGCATATCAAATTTAAATTAAGATTGCATATAATTAACATTTTCAAAAAGAAAAAAGAAAAATTAGGTGTAATGTCATTTAGAAATCATGTTTAGGGCATGCATTTTTATTAGCATTTTATATTGAATGTTATTTTATTTATTGTGCACCCGCATGACCATTTGCATGTTAATAGCTTAAGTTTAAATTAATCAACATTGCCTACAAAATATTTTTAAAATTAAAATAAAAAAGTACCGAAAGGACGTTAGACTAATCTAACAGAACCACGCCCCCGGACTTATGAATCTCTGGTTCGCAAAAGTAAAGTATTCTCCCATACTTTACTTGGGTTTCTAACCAATCCTAATTGGTTAGTGGTGGCTCCAAATTGAATATAATTGCATATTTAAATAGATTAATTTCTTAACATCAAATCGCAATTTGTAGGACTTGGGAGGGTTCATGTCAAGTCTTTGGACTTAGTAATCCGCCCTTTCGAATAATTCACCCTCGGGAAGGTCGCAAGAAAAACCATTTTGATGACAAAGATCAAAAGCTTTACAACACATTTTATGAAGATGATATGCCCTAACATCATGTACAAGCTATCCTAAAAGATTTAACTAAACAATCACAACAACAAGTTCATATCAAAAAATTTCATACCAAGCACAGTGAATTAACAAAAATAGGTGGTACCCATTGATGATTTAACTATGAGAAAATTTCCTAACATGCATAACATGATATGAAGCAACTTTTATGAGGAAATTTTTCCTAAACAAGTTAAGCATGCTTTTATAAAAATCAGACAACAAACAATAATGCATCAAAAAATTGTCAGAACAGCAAAACACTCAGCCATTACTATCAAGATTTGAACTACCAAATGAAATCTAAAAATCACAAAATTTTGTCACAACATAGCCAATATGATGACAAACAAACTTTATTAGGGGATCAAGTCAAGAATCCTTACAGAAAACATGGTACAAAAATGACAAAGGTCTATCTAAAGAAAGGTAAAAACAACAGTCCGAATTTGACCTAAGTTCAAATTCTAGTCTAACTTAGAAAAATGAAAAACGGACCTAACGATCAGCAATTTGCATGATTAACAGAATTTAAAATATCTAGGTGTGCTTTACAACTTCCTAAAGAGTTTAGGTTCAATCGAGGTCAATCTGGTACTTAAAATCAAGGTTTGTGAAGGTATGCGCATCAGTCAATAAGAAAACAAAACATAATATACATTAACAAGTTCCAAAGTTACCTAAGCAATACACGAACGTCATGAAATTCACGAGCAACAAAGGATTTGATGTGACAAATAATTTGGGTGAACATCTAACCCAGATCAATATGCAAAAGAATCATACAAGTCATTGACAATAGAAAATGACTTAGAACTAAAATGACATATTTGGCATTTTGGCAATGCAACTAGCCTAATTGAGATATAATGTTCACATGCTAAATGACGTTTAATCATAACATAGCAGATATGAACATGAACCTTATCATGCACGCTTTAAAAGTCGAGAAGGCAATAACATGAGATTTGTTCTTGAGAGACCCAAACAAGCACGATAAAGTATATACATGATAAGGTCTTTACCTAACCTCAACATCACAGAACATGCTTGATTTTGTATCACCCAAAGACATGTAAAAATCTAACCAAAAATTCGACATGTAGAATGAATAATGACAATCGGTTTCCATTAAGAATCGAAGCCTAAATAAGATCACACAAACCTCAACGAAAACAACAAAGCTGATGCACGTTATGGAGTATTTTAACTGCAGCAGAACACTAACATGTTTACACATACTATTGACATACCTAATGATGAGATAAATATGTAAATCATACATCGTTAGGAAGCACATGATGTGAATTTCAAGTTCAATGAAGATCCTAAAACCAAATGGACTCGTCTATATGCTCATTTTCCCCAAAATGCATCTTGGAAGAGTGCGAGGCAAACTAACCTATAATCAGATTTGAGTGGTTTTGACCTACCAAAACTCGTCCAAAATATCTTAAAAAAACATAGGACGTTCTCAAACAATTTGGAACGAATCATGTGAAGATAACCTTGTCAAAAATAAATCACAGAAGTCAATAAAAAAAGGCAAAGTTCTAAGGTAGACAAAAAGTAGAATCGAGCAAATTGCTAGGTGTTTTTTAGGGGTCAAACGATGCTTGTTCAGGACGTATGAAACATATTTTCTAAGCCTAGAAGATAACGAGATCAAATAAGGTCATCTAAAGCCTCATTTTAAGCTAAACAGTAACCTAGGTACAGACATAGGAAAATTGCAGATCAACATCTATGATGCTCAATCAACCACAAAATCATCCTCAATCAATCTTCAATCTCAGCAAATCATCATACAATCGCATAATCTTCAGATCTAAACATGTTTCATGGATCTAAATGCGAATCCTAGCCCTAGTTAGCTATTCTAAAATCGCTTCATTGGATTCAAGCTTAGAAAACCAACCTTTGTGCAATTTCCTCGATTTTTAACGTGATCGAATGAAAACCTCACCACCAAAGCATGAACGGATGTCGTAGATCACCAAGGAAGTGGCTAGACCACCGATTTGGGCACCAAAACAGAACCGATCCTAATTTGGACCGGTCTTCAATGCTGGTTGAAGGATTGGGCTTGAGGAGAACCACCGATGAAGAGATCAGCGACTAAGGGGCCTCCGATGGGCACCGATCGCTATGATCACCTTGAGGATGGCTGAGGGATGTTACTAGATGTCTTAAGGAACTATTAACAGTCGGAAGGCCGTCAGAGTGGCTCGAAGCAGATCAAGACAGATTCGGTGTTCGATGGCATCATCTTCGCATACAAAAGGGGAAGAGAGGCTCCAGCGGGAGGATTGGGGAATCACCGGAGCTGATGGCTCAAGGAGGACATGATGGAGGCTGTGGTGATTGGCGGTGACGGAGAACTCGTCAACAACAGGCCTTGCATCTGTTAGAAGATGCCCTAAAGCTGCTAAGGATTATGTTATTATTATTATTATTTTTTAAGGAAATTAATTGATTAATTAATTTGGAAATGGTCAGCAATTTTTGCTGACCACTTCACACGAAAAACGTGCACATGCACGCACGAATTCGTGCATGATGGTCAGCGGTTGCTGACCATCATACACGTATTTTGTTCGTGCATGGATGGTCAGCAACTGCTGACCATCGTGCACGAAATCGTGCATAAACGGTCAGCGGTTGCAGACCGTTCCATTCATGCACGATCGTGCTCGATCGTGCATGAGAACGAGGATCAGCAACGGTTGCTGATCCCACGATTGGCAACCGTTGCTGATTCGTGTATAAATATTAAAAAGAAAGGCTGCAAAAAGGTTGCGAGTTAGAGAAATTTTCTGTGGGCGTGCGCTATTTGTTTTTAGAGAAAATGGGTTGCTGAAAAATAAAGAGAAACGTGTGTGTTCTTGTATTCTTCGAGAGATACGAGAAAGTAGAGTGTTTTCTCATTCGGGTCGTGACTATAATACATTGAGGATACGTCGGATCATTTCCACATGATTGCTAGCACAATCGAAGTGGCGAATATCTGAAATTTCTCTCTTCCGTTCGACGTTCGTTGTTGGTGTGTCTGAACTAGAGGTCCGACGCTTGTGGGACTCGAAGTGTAGAACACCCGAACCGACTTATTTAAAGCACGCTTCGAGAGGTAATTCGTTTAACTCCCTTTTATGTTTAGATTTTTGATTAAAACGCACGAACAACGCCTAAGGAGAATCATGTGTAAAATATATTTTTGTTTCCGCTGCGTTTATTTTGTTAATTTTCTTATACATGATTCATGAAACCCCAACAGCATCGACGAGAAGTAATGCGGCCAAGGGGTAGAAAATTGCGCGTGAAGATAAGAAAGGGAGAAAGTCCATGGGGAAAGAGAGAAAAGAAAAGAAAAGAAAAAACAGAGAGATCCTCCCTTGCGACAATTCAAATCTAGAATTGCCCTCCTCCTCCTCCTCTCTTCTATCCTTTTTTTTTTTTTTTGGGAGAAAAAAATGATATTTATATTTGCATATGAGAGGCTATCTTAGCCTCTGGATTGATCCGAGGGCTAAGATGCCACATTTTCTCTTAATAAACTCAACAACCCTAAGTTGACACTCAAATCTATCATATGTTTAAATCGACTGGTCATAATGGATCGAGGATGGACGGCTATGATTAATTACATGATTAGAACTTAATTGAAAGGGCATTTTTGTAATTTCCACAAAAGTCCAGGGCAAAATTATAAATTCAAAAATCAAAGGCATAGGTGCATTAGCCATGAAGTGGGCTAGCTGAGGGTGGTTTATGGCCAAACAATTACGAGGAAAAGTGGCCGGTCAACACCGGTCAAATCTAGTCAACGCGGGTCAATGTCGGGTTGACCAGGTTGAATTTTTGTCAAAATTTTGTTCTGATTTTCTGATCTTACCTAATTTAAATGAAATCAAATATTTTTACATGAATAGGATCAAATGAGATGCGATTAGACTATCTCAAGTCAACTAATTGTGCACAAAAATGTTCAAATTCATTGGATTCCTATTGAAGTGAGGCCACAAGCTAAACTCCTTTTTTCAATTGAACTTCAATCGACCAAATTGAGGCTCAATTACTTCAATTACATTCTAGTTTAGAATGGGCCAAGTTGAATTATATCAATTGAAATGCCTTAGCTAGTTTTTCTAATTTTTGAACGAGTCAAATTGACCAAATTAGAATGTCCAAAGTGAATATCCCAAAATTGACCCTGGATTGGAATGTCACTAAGAAAAGGAGTTGAATGGAAGTGTTGATATGCAAATCATAAAGAATTATTTAGGAGATGACATGATTCGAACTTAGACATACCACATCAAAAACAAATGTGGAACCACTCAACCAACTATAGAGTACATTAGGCAAGAATGAATTGAGACGGTGGCAACTTGTGGACCATATTACCATGGTGAAGATCAACTAGTAATAATACTAAAAATTCTCCCATTTCTATAACCCAAAGTGTAATAGAATAATTTCCAAATTTTAGAGTCACTCCACTAAACACATTTTGATGATGTAGCAAAAGATAAGCTAAATTGAACAGATCTCAATAGCATAAGTATACAAAATTGCCAAAAAATTAAAAATAAAACAGAGTATGACCACTTAAAACTTTTTGCAATAACGCCTTGAATGTGCAACTTACTAGCAATTACGCGACATCTCATTGACTTTAGAACCTCTCTATTCACTAGGTGCCCCCCTAGTTATTAGGCACAACATTACGCAACATCTCATTGATCAAGTTAACTTTTTGCAATGAGATGGAAAGATAGGCACCACAATGGTATTGACTAAGCACCATATTTTAAATATTACGGTTGAAGAAAATCTCGGTCATATCCAACATGAGAAACTGACAAACAAGTACAAGAAAATCTTCTGTTTTTCTCTCAAGCGAGTGCCTCCTCTGCGAATGCTCTGGCCAAGGCCCCTTGCTCTCTTCGGAGCAGCTCCTTTTTATGCCGTTCCGCCTCCCCTCGAGCGATCGTGCACACCTCACCTCAGCCTGGAATCTGTTCCGTTATTTCCCTGCCAGCTTAACATTCTAGAAGGTTCGGACTTGCTCCCATCACCTGTCCGTCGCTCCTCTCTCTCACGGGTGCACGATCACAGCTCTGTCACAGTCAAGGACGCGTCCCCCCTCTCTTGCATCACAGACGTCAGTTGTGCCAAAGAAGGAAGAAACGATATGGGCTAGGCTTTGTTAAGCTCCCAAGGGCTTTGAAAATATTGAAGAAATTGTCGAATCGGGAATTATGTTGCATCAGCTCAGGTTGAAGTCAACTTTTTAGAATGAGTGATCATTTGTTGCTAAATCAATGTCTCGACTTATGTCGTCAGCATGAGAATTGAGTTTTGTAGAATGTTCATGTCCACGGTTCGAGTTGAATTCTTGATATGAATAGAGTCGAGGGTTCAGCATTGTTATGTATTGGCTTTGATCTGCTGATTGCTTTTCGTGTTTCCTTATACCCGTTTCTATGTTCTATATGTGTATGTGATGGTGGTGTTCAATGGTGGTCACTAGTGGCATTTTCCCGGTGATTAACGGTAGCGGCAGGTGACGAGAGACGGCGGAGAGCGGGCGTTGAGTATGGGTCGGCTACCTGCTGAGGTGCCTACATTTCCATTCGTGCGTTAAGAGTGTCGAGCCTTGGTTGAAGATTTATGTGGTTTTGGCAACAGTGTAATCTTCGGGAAGAAGACCTGCACAGGATGAAGGAGAGTTTCGGGAAAGAAGACGTGTGTAGGGGAGGTAGAAGATCGTTAAAAGGTAATCCATTTTTGGAAAATCCTTGTAGCCTACGCATGCTTGGGATTGAAGTATGCTTAATATAGAAGGAAGAGTTGATGGTAATCCAAGTCGGCAACGAGCAGGGGCTAGGGAAAGCCCAGCTGTAACATGCAAAAGGACAGCTGTTAAGCCGAAACTTTCATCATTTTCTGTCTATGTCGATCAAAGAATAAGGCGGTGAAGAAGAGTCAAATAGCGTGTCCAAGTTGAAGACTGGTTGGTGAGCTGTCCAAGTCGATCGAGAAGCTGTATCGAAGGAGGGTGTGTTCTTTCATTTATAAGAACCAAAACTAGAACCAATAAATAAATAAGTCTTCTTAATTCGACATGGGTCACATCCGGATATATGGGTCGGGTCATTGGGTTGGATCGGAGAAATCCGGGCCGAACCCGTTCCCTAAATAATAATAATAATAATAATAATAATAATAATAATAATAATAATAATAATAATAATTATTATTATTATTATTATTATTAAAAATTCAGAAAATCCAAAAAAATGAAATTTAATAAAATTATTATTAAGTTCAATCGTTAATCCAATTTTTTAAGTGTGAAATCCAGCTAAATTCAACCAATGCTCAAAGGGCATCGGAGTGCGACCTGGATTAAATGCTACCACTTTGGCTGGCATCCATCGTGTCCCTGAGCATGGTACATGAACTCAGGGCGGGCCTAAGGATCATCAGTTTAGAAAGGACGAGTTCATGTATTCTTTCTAGACCTCACACACTAAGACCCAGGTGGTCATCCACTTGTGAGGACCACCCGGTGGTCCTCCACATGAGACACCCCCTATGTTGCATTTCTTATTTTTAATGTGTCGTTGTCCTCACATCTCAACCCCCCTTGTTAGTAGGTGAATATTTTTATTCCCCACTAATTAGGGAATACGGGAAGTAACATTGCGAGATCTCTCACCTCAAGGCAAAATTCTCGATTGTTTATTTTCATTTGAGCCTTTTAAGGATCGACCCAAGTCCAAATAGATTTAGCTTTTCCTAGTTTACTTTTTTTCATTTTTCTTTTCCTCTACCCATGTGCTTTGCAAAATTGGTCGGATTTGATAGAATTTGATGTCAGAAGGATTATTGATGCAAATAAGGGTCTAAAATGACCAACTTAGTCTTAATTAAGAGCCTCAACAAAGAGGCCAACCAAATCTTATTTATATTTAGGGTATATTTTTGTCTAAGGACTTTTTTTTCCTTTCTTCTTCTTTCTTTTTCATTTGTTTTTTCTTTCTTGCTTGATATTGCTTCTTTTCCATTTGTTTTCGTTTCTTTCTTTGTTGATATTGCTCAAACATCTTTTGCCCAGCATCACCTCCATCTCGACAATAGCATTAGCCTACTCACCAACAATCTTGCGTAGGTGTAGAACAATTCGAACAATTTAGAAAAAGAAGAAAATGAAAAAGATATTAGAGAAGTTTTGCAAACTTACTACTCAAATTCTATGCATTTTTGTAGTCTATAGCCTCCCCATCATCAGAATTCAAGAGCTTGCTCTGCATCTTGCAACTTTGAATGCACTAGTGAATTTTGGCGATTGACTAAAATGACTATATTTGGAATGTCGTACAAATATTTAATATTACATTGCTAAAGTCGACATATTCAACATCCATTGAATATATGTACAACTAAATAGGTGATTTTGTTTGCCTTTTTACATTAAGGCAAAAGTCAAGCCTCTTTTAAACTTTCATATTCATAAATCAATAATTGAAATACATTAACACATCTAGATTCACATCGAACGGAATGGAACTATAGATGAGCGTAATGTCTTGTTCCCAATTAATTGGCAGTGATGAGCGAACCAATAGTGATTCGACATCACTTGTTGGGTAAGGTAATTATTTCCGGACACGCTGCTCCGCACGGGTCCAATAGGATTAGCCAACTCTTGGGTCGGTCAGTGTCCAACTCTAAGAAGGGTAGTGAATTTCCAATTTTCTTTTTCATCTGTTACGATTTCTTAAGAATTTTTGAAGGCATAAAAACTTGATAAAAGTATACAAATATCCTCAATCTTTAAAATTAACCTTAATTTTAACTAAAATTCGACCAAATTTCTTATTTTAAATAAACTTTAAAAAAGTTGAAAATGAGATCCTCACTCCTCTCTCGTGGGCTCTCTCTCTCTCTCTCCACTCGCTCCACTCCTCTCCTCTGTTGTCCGACGCCCTCTCTAACCACTTCCAATTTTCTGCGGTCTCTCTCTCCCTCCCGTCTGTCTTTCACGCGACGCGCCCTCTTCTTCACCGACCGACGTGGGTTTTTTCCATAAGTAGTAGGCAAAAACGACTCAGAGACTTCAAGCTTTTCCCAAGAAAGATACATTTTGGGACGTGGGTTTTTTCCATAATTGGCAGGCAAAAGCGCCTCATGCAGAGACTTTGAACTCTGCGAGTCCAACTCCCTCTCCCTATAAATGCAGGCCGCCATTCTCCTCTTTCTCTACGCTCACCTCTCCTCTCATCCTCCAAACATGCAAAGGTGTCATACCCCTGGCTGCGGGAAAACCTTCAGCCCGAATGGGCTGAAGGAGCACGCCCGCATGGTGCATCGTGGATTTGAAAAGAGATGTGGGCTCTGTGGCTCAGCTTTCAAGCTGGATTCAGACGTCCAGAAGCACCAGGCTACGTTCGGCAGAAGGTGCGTCGGCGATGGTGGCAGCGTAGAAGGCAGCGGTAGCGGTGGCAGCACAGAAGGCAGCAGCAAGGGCGAAAAATAACAGCACTTTCTTTAATTTTAGATATCGGTTAGTAAATAATAGTGGCCGCCATCACTGATGGCAAGACCTACGGCGGTAGCCGATCCGCCTTCTTGGAACTCCTCCTTAATTGTGTTCATGGACTATTTTATGTCTTTTTATCGTACTTATATGATATTGTTCATCATAATATAGTTATTACACTAGTTATTATTCCCCGTTGGTTGCGATTGTTTACATTAGTTATCTCCCTATTCGAATTGATAGTGAATGCAATGACAATAGGCCGTGCACATACATATCCTGAATTTTAGAATTCTTTTAAGGAAAAAAAAAAGGCTTCAAGCGTTTAAAAATCAACAGTGAAAATCTGGAATCCCTTGGTTTTACAATCTCCACCATCTTGTTGTCTTGATCACGAGACCAGTGTCTCCACGCAACATCATTCACCTTTCGTCGTCAATGTAGGCAGATTATAAATAATGTTTCTTGATGGAATCCCGATGGATAGTAAATTTGTCACGTAAGTATAAATTTGAGGTTTTTAGTGTCATAAAAAAATTATGATAAATGTATCATAAAATGTATAGCTTGGGGGCTTTGGTGCTTTTTTCTTTATTCTATTCATAACAATTTCCCTCGAAAAAAATAACAATGATAATTATGCAATAATAATTGACAAATACCATGTCAACCTTCCCTCGATAGTTCCTAATGGGAAAATATGGGGTGCCGCTGGGGTGGCCATCTTAATAATGCATTAGTCCATTTTGCGAGCGATATCACTCGCGAGTTCACATTTAAGAAAAGCTGCAAGTCTCTCTCTCTCCTTCATTTCTCTCTCTTCTTCTCTATTGTATTACTTTTGCACCCAAATTATCTTTTCCTCTAGGTCGATTTATTATATTATGACTATCTTTTGTTCTATAGAAAGGTAATAATACCACCTTTGACTCATAGCTAAGTGTCCAATGATGAAATCCTGACCCTTCCTTTTACAAATTTAAATTTATCAATAGGGTATCTAAAAATGCTCAATTCCAGTCTTCCAGGTTGCATACTGCATCATTCGTTGATGAGAATCGTGCATTGAAGCGGCAATAACTTAATAGGAACCTTTCGAATGAATGGCGATTAAATGTATTCAAATAAATTTGGCTTTAAAATTTTTCAATTTTGGACTAGCTAACTGAGTACTACAATATTTTAAAGATCAGTCACTCAAATTGACTGATAAAATGTCCATAAATGGTGATTTTACGATTGGTGGTAATATTCTCTTCTAAATATGTAAGGGTTTTTTTTTTTTTAATGAGATTTTTTTTATATTAATTCATGGAAAAGTGCGATGGCCACCTATTCCAAGATATCGAGAATACAAAGAGCTCTTTTCATAATTTTATCTTTTTTTGAAGATTTTTTTTATATCAAGTCAATCTTTTTTGGTTTTTGGGTGGCCATGCAAAAGATGGAAGCATGTAAAGAAGAGAAAACGGCAAGGCAAGATTTTGATTGTACTTCCATCGCTTGGAAGTGAAATGGTTGAGATATAGACAATACAAAAATTCTCTTCACCAATTCGTTCCTTGTCGTTTCCTTTTTTTTTTTTGGCTAGACAAGGTTTCTCACTCTTTAATGTTATGAGAAAAGACTACACCCTTCCAAGTCATTTGCAATAAGTGCATTTTGACTTCCTTCTTTTATACAAATGTCAATACCTAGATTCATATACATATTTTTTTTTTTTCATAATTTTCAAAATTTTGAATAATATTTTAAATTTTGATGAAAAAGTACAAAAAATTGTATTTTACCGTTTAAAATATAAAAATTAACTAGCTATGCAATCGATAACCAAAACCCTTCATCAACTACTAAATTTTCGGATAGCATAAATTTTGGGGCATTTTACAAGTGCGAGGCACTTTTAGTAGTAGAATATAACTTTTAGACAGTATTATTATCACTGAGGATATGGCAAAGGAGCCCTTATCAATGCTTCTAGCTTTCGACAAAAAAATAAAATGAAAATAAAAAGCACTCCTAGCTTTAGTGCTCACATGCCCGTCACCTTTTGCCTCATCTTGCAAAATGACATGCATTTATAACAAATATGTGATTTTTAAATTCTGACCCCAAGTAATATTTTTAGCGACCTAATTTTTAATTTAATTTGCTGTAAACCCCAACAAAGAAAAAAGTTATACAAGTTAAAATGTGGCTTTGATAAAGGTAAAAGGAGGAATATCTGTAATAAGGGCACTAAAAAGATCAACAAGAGTAGCAAACCAAAGTATTATATATATTTTTGCAATATACATGCAGGGGGATCTTGATGGGCATGTATATCCTTAAATCTTTCAATTAATTACGATGGTAAACTTGCATGAACCGACGTGAATAAGAGTGTCATGAGCAAATGAATTTTCTATTTTTGCCTAATTTTGCTTCCATCTTTTGAAATTTCCCAATGCTGCCTATTTCCCCATGGTTTCTATCGTTTCAACTGGAGTTGGTGAGATGAATCTGCATGCGCTTCCCATCAGATCGATCCATTATGTCAAATTAAAATATCAGCGACATTCTTGTGAAGGGTTTCCATAGTAGCTTTTGAGAACATAAAAAATCGTGACTTTTGTCGAGTTTTAAAATTTGTCAAAGATATTTACTTTTTTAAGCACACGTATTGGCCATTTAAACAAATTTAACTTTTCATAACGAGTTAATCTGAAATTGATGGATTCCTAAGATTCTCTCTATGTTATCAGTAATTCTCTAGCGTAATGTGGACTTTACATGATAAGTGTGCTTTGTTTGAATAAACACCTTTGATCAGCCAAATTAAAAATAATTAGAGCGCAGTCCCACTACAGTCGGGTATTATTTCTTGCTTTTATTACGTCAAATTTTACACGATGCTCGTGTTAACGACAAGAACCCATAAAACTTTTCATTTGATTTGTACAATTTATTAATTTAATTAATTTAATTATTTGATTGCTATAAAAAAAAAAAATCAATGGTTGTAGCAGTTGGGTCAGGCCATGTGCACTGCCGGAGTTTTGTTGAGTTCTTGCAGAACCAAATCTCAATAATGGCCACGATAAAGTACATCTGCCATCTTAGCTGCATTTAAGGAAAATATATAATTTTCACCTCTAAATTGACAGTTCTTTTGTAGTAATAATAATAAAAATATCTTCTTTTTTTGGGGGAGGGTTCCATAATTATCATTGTGTTGATGGGTCATGTCAACGGATTGGCAAAGTGTTTGCAGGACGTGGCGGGTAAATATAGCCATTATATATATATATTGGACATCCATATCCTCACGATCTTTCTATTGAATAAATGCCAGACAAACAAAATAAATAAACAAATATCATAATTTCTATATTGAAAGCACCTGCGTAATGCATATTAGTTGTAAATAATATTACTAGAAATGCTTCTCAAACTAATGAAATACAAATACAACAATGAAGATGCAAAACGCAACCCACTTGATTGTTGGAACAAATTGCTTGAATAGGCTTCTTGGGCCACTGGAGTTTTACATATTTCAAGTCTACCAAAAGTTTAGTTCAATTCAACTGTATCAAACTCAATAAGAATCATGTGCTCTAGATTTTTTTTAGGATTAATATTACAAAAACCCTCAAATCGATGCGCCTATGATAAATTTACCATAACTTAGTTTCTGTTAAATTTTATATTAAACTGTTGAGCTTGATGATTTAGATAATTTACAGATGTATATGTTTGGAGTTTTACTCTTCGTTTGTCACATGTGTACAAAGTTAGGTTTCCACGGTATTAATCTAATTTAACGGAAATTAATAGAAGTAAAATTTTCATAAATATACTAGTTTAGGGTTTTTAGTGTAAATTTGTCATAGGTTAATTTCGGGGGTTTTTTTTGTGATTAAAAAATATTAGTTGTGGGTTTGGTGTACAAGTTTAAGATTTTTTGTGATATTAATCATTTTTTTTTTAATCCCAAGAATAAGTTATACTCTCTCTTTCTCTCTTTCCTAGCGTTGAAATATAATAATCGATCATTTTTTGGTCCTAATGCACTTTTACCTAAGTACCATATTCAAAAGTTCTACTTGTCATCGCTTTGCCACCATCCAAACAGTACATTCAAATTCATCTCAATTTTGTTCCTATTCAAAGGTGGCAATCGCAATTAGAATTGTAATGGGGCCACGAGAAAGAAGGGCGCCGGGGGGGGGGTTTGAAAAAGGGGCAGTCGATTAGGGCTTCCTTTTTTTTTGGTCATCGTGCGGGACTAAGTGCGATCAAAGAGTCGATTTCATGATCCTGTTCCATGTGTTGTGTGAATGGATTGATGACAAAACGATGACCCTCTTTCTTTGCCACTTGCCCATCACATTTCCGTTCTTAGCTAATACGACGATAATGATGGCGATAACGACGTACTTTAGCTGCCATCTACGGGGCGAGAATGGCGACCTTATGGACTTTACCCGTTTTCCAATCATTATGCATTTGACACGTGCGGCGTGGCTTAGAATATTCAACAACGATTACATCCAAGGAGAGCGCGTATGATGCAACGGCAGTGACTTCTTGCGACCATTTACATGGTAAGAACGTGGAGCTGGGAAGGCTGTTAAATTTGATCACATACGGATTGACATTTGCCTAGTTAAGGACACTTCCATCACAAGAGCAAGAAATGGCAAACACGAATGATCCCGCATAGTCATTTCAAGAATCTTATGTTCAAGCATTCTATGCCCAATTGGGGAGGCCTTTTCTCTTAAGACCTCTACGATCAAGGACCTCTGTCCTTATCCCTTGGGCTAGACAATTTTACTACGCTCAATCAACAAATTGGTCTCAGCTAAGCATACATGCCGACACTCTAGTATTCTCCAGGATTCGTGAAAAGCCTCCTCCTCAAGTGAAATAGTAATGTGGAATGCCCGATAGTACAAAGAGAAGTCACCCATAGCCTCTTTGATTTCAGACTTGTAGAACTTGAACAAAGACACATGGAAGAACAACTCACAATGCATAGCTCTAATGATTCAGACTATGACTATAACCCTCGACGGGAGATAGGCCAATAGCTATGTTACTCTAGCATGGGTCACTATAACAAAGTACTGTTGCAATATGTTAAGGAAATCATTGTCCATAGTTACTGTTTATACCACCTAGAATAAATCCCGACCATAGTTTTCAAAGCCTATGTTTGTTTTAGACTCATGAACATGGTCATTGTTTGTTTTCTTACGTGTTTGTAACCTCTTAATGCTTAGAAAAGGCAAAATAGATGTAATGTGTTGGGGAGAATCCCTTGAAGTAAAATTGCGTGTTTGTAAAAACTCTCAATGTCTTTCTAAACACATCTTATTCTCCAGCCTAGTATGATCCTTTAAAAAATGTAGCTCGGCTAATTAGAAACGTCATCATCTTGGCACTCATGCGTGTCTCAATGTTCTGAACTAAATCTCTGAGTAGTTTGCTGCTAAAAGGCTCTTCCTAAAGGGCTTGAACAAGAGGTTCACCCACTAGGGGAAGGCATACCTACATCAACTAACTCAATTTTTCCTTATTTTAAGCATAGGTCCTCTCATTATTTTTGCTCATAAGTTCATCCAGGAATAGAAATAAAAAAATATATTTATGTTCCAAAAATCGATTTCTTGTCGAATGGTTATAATTTGCGCCCTAAATGTGCCACCCATAATTTTGCTTATAATTCTTATTATTTAAGCGAAAATATAGTAATAGAGTCGCTCTAGAAGCCCCTAGATCGATGAGCACATGCTCACATTTATTTTTTGACCAATCTTTACGATATGCTTTTGTTTTCCCTAGCTAATTATATAAGCATGAGAGTCTTGATCATATTTTTCTAACTTCCAAATTGCCGGAATAAATAAAGATTTAAAGCTGATGGTGCATCCAATTCCAAATCCCAATTACAATTTACATTAAATAAAAAAAAGCTGGAATAATTATAATAATTCTTATATTAAATCGTTTAGTAGTTATCTTGGTGTTCGCGCCGTTTGCTGAGCACTTATTCATGGATCTTGATGCTATTTTTGAGAATGACCCTTCTGCTGCCAAGAAGAGAAAAAATAGATTACTAACAGTAGAAAAAATTTGAAAAGAAAAAACGATAAATGATAAATTCATGTAATGGTCGCAACCACCATCTAAATAATTTAAATATTTTTTAAAAAATAAATCGATGATCGTGGAAATTAAATTAAAATCTGTACTTGAAATCACTTCAGCAAGACCACCAAAGTGCGATGCAATCGATGCCGGTTGTTTAAGATAAAGGCCAACCTGGAGTCAAATATAGTTTTTTCCATTTTCTATTATTATTTTTTGGGCCTTTCCTAAGCCAATTTTGTGGCTTCGTTTTCCGACGTGCTTTTTTAATATGTGATATTTGGACAGCTTAAATTCTTCGATTGTCATGAAGTGTTGTGCCATGCATACGGTTTTGTGAGAAAATGAAACCACGTCCTATATATTTCGACCATCCCGTGATGAAATATTCAAATTTTGCAATCACCCTCTTATGAATTATCAATTTCCTTAGTTCTGAGTCACGCAACTTATTAGAGTATTGTTATATAAAATATGTTCACCTTATTGAAGGATAATTTGATAATCTGTTACTTCAATTGACGTAACCCTCCTTTATGTTATTACGAAAGGTTTCTACAATATTTCTCCAAAAAAATAAAAAAGAACAAAGAAGTTGAAGGTGGCAATTTTCTTTTTGGTCTCTATAAAAGTGGTAGTTAAGGGTGCGCTTGATAATGTTTCTGTTTAAAATTATTCCAGGAAACAGAAATAGAAAAAAGTGTTTCTATTCCAAGGAACAATTTTTAAACAAAAAAACGCGTTTAGTAAATCTATTCCAGAAATATAAAAAGAATAGAAACACGTTTGGTAAATTTGCATAATTTTTTTTATTTCTTTTAATTTTTAAATATTTTTATTTTATTTTTTCTATTTTCTTTCTTATTTTCTTATTTATTTTTCATTTTTTCTTTTTTCTTTCTTCTTTTTTCTTCTTTTGGTCCAGTCGCCGGCCTCGGCCATGGCCGGCGACCGACCGATGAGGGCTGGTGGCCTCGCCTAGCCACAGCGAGGCTCGCCGGCCCTCGGCGAGGCCGAGCTCGCCTAGCGGCTGGCAAAGCTCGGCCTCGCCAAGCCACCGCCAAGTGCTGACCTAGTGAAGGAGCAGCGGCTGTGGGCGCCGGAGAGGACGATGGTGGAGAAGCCTTATGGTCTAGAGACAAAGGCGGCTATCGGCGCCGAAGAGGACGATGGTGGAGAAGCCGAATGGTCTTAAGACAGAGGTGGTTGTCGGTGCTTGGGACGGTGGGAGGCGCTGGAGAAGACGACGGTGGAGAAGATGTAGGAGGAGAGGCGGTGTTTGAACGGTGAGCAAGAAACGAAAGAGCTGATGTTTTTGTTCCTTTTTTGTTCTTACAATGTGTTCCAAAAACAAGAAACAATTTTTTTTTTTTTTTGTTCGAGATGTGTTTCGGGAACCAAAAAGTAATTTTGGAATAAAAACGCAAACAAACACGTTGTTCCTTTTTTTGTTCTTAGGGAACAAAAAAAAAAAGTTGTTTAAAAATAGAAAAAAGAAATGAAAACAAACGCAGCCTAACTTGCCAGGGTTTTTGTAAAAAAGGGACTCGACCTTGCTCTGAGTTTTGTTTTTTGTTTTTTTATAACATAAGGTATACGAGCTTCTCAAATTACCCACTTTCTATGCATGTAAGCACGCTGCCTAATTCACGTACATCGATCGAGTAATAAGGCTCCCACTCATGAGAGCATTGAGGGGTGACTCCTAAAGTTACTCTTAGCTGGATGTTGCAAGTCACTTTAAGTTGAAGGAATTCCTCAACGCACCACTCAAACATGATATCACCGCCGCCGGACCACCCCCAACCGCCATTATCTACACCGACTGGCATCAACACTTCCAGCCACTCCCTCTACCGACCATAAAACAGTAGAAAAATATTCATACCGAAGCTACACTTCTAAAACCAACAATCCCAGCAAACCAACACGCGTAAATACATTAAATGAGAATAAATAGTCTAACTCGTGCAGCCTGCATGGGGAGGGTAGCTCCGTTGGGATATCTCTTCTTGCGCGACTCGAAAAAAAATGGTGGATATGCCATGAAATCGCAGAGGAAAAAAAAAAGATATTAAACTTAGCTCAAGAATATAGGAACGATCAAGCATTAAACTAAACTCCTAACGTGTATGGAATGGATTTCGGTATTTCATTTACGTATTTTGTCGAACATGTGGTGTGCGTTACTGAAGAAGGGTTTCCAGCCCAATTCAGGGTCTGAACCTAGGCCGGTGAGCTCGCCGCACGACGTAGGGGACTTAGGAGACGAAATAGAGGGGCTGCAAGGGCTGGAGCTCACGCGAGCCGCAAGGCAGCGAGATCCGCTTTATATCGCCCAACACAGGACAAAAGGGGCGGAGCAGGACCTACCTATTCGGGTCGGTGTTATCGCCAGGAGAGTCGCTGGACAGATTGACGCGCGGCCGGAGCATCCCTTGAGGCATTTGAACCTCTCTTCTCTCAGACGGCTTCCTCTCGGTTTTCCGCTTTCTCTCCGTAACTCGTATCATCGATGGCCGACGCCCCTCCTCTATCTGTCAAAGCTTTTCTTTTCTAGAAATATCTTGGTCGAATCTCTCTGTCTCTCTTTGGCCGAATGCTCTCTCTCTCTCTCTCTCTGTCTTTCAAAGTTTTTCTTTTTTTTTTTCATTTCTGGAAATGTCTTGGTCGAAGCTCTCTATTTCTCTCTCTGGCTGAATGCTCTCTCTGTCTTTGCTTGCTCGACACCCTCCTTTTTTTCTTTTTCTCTCGCCCAAGCGTGGGTGGAAGAGGGACATGTAACGAAAAAATCATCCCCATTTACCGTATGGGTTTTCAAGTACAGAATGGTTCCACCAAAGTGTTAAAAGAAGCTAGTTTCAAAGGGTTACCGACTTAAACCAGCGTTGTCCCCCACACAAATTTAGGGTTTTTCAAACCATGACATTATAATCACGACATGGTCTAACTACAAAATAATACTAAGCAAAATCACATCATTTCAACGTTAACACTTAATCTAATCAAACAATCACCAACTAAACCAATCGTCACCAACACACACACACACACACAAAAGAGAGAGAGAGAGAGAGAGAGAGAGAGAGAGAGAAAAGATTCATCCTTTTGGAGCTAAGAAAAAAGTATAATCTTACTGTCAACCCTCGATTGGTCCTAACTCTTGATTGGTCCCTCAATGATGGCAACCCTTTTTAGAAAGTATAATCTAACTGTCAATTGTCGAGTTAGCTAAGCTAAGCTTAATTTAAAGTCATGTACATGTTTTTTTTTTTTAATTATTTTGTGTAAAACGCTCAAATGATAATTACTATTTGTCATCCTCTACGCGTGAGGGGTTCAACGAATGGAAAAGATAGAAGTGTGAAAGGTAACAGTAAATGCATGAACAATTCGTGGATTAGTAAACCTTGAAAATATTAGTCATGATGGACAAGTGATAGGGATATCGATGGACGCTAAAAAATTTCGGAGACAGTCGCCGCCCGAGCAAAACACCAAAGAAGCAGCAAACCAATTCCAATTGAGGTCGTCATGGCCACACATGGAAAATGAAGTAGAGACATCTTCGACAAAAAAGAAAAAGAAAAAAAGAAGTAGAGACATCAGCCATGACACCAACTAGCACCGCCATGAGAGCCACAATTTGGGAGAAATTCTAGAGCTAGAGGTTTTATGGATGGGAAAACCCAATTATCGAACTCGATAAATAAAAGGAAAACTCTTTCTCCATTTATATCAAAATAATCTATTTATAGTCACGAAATCTTGAATACAAAAGGAATCCCCTAAACAAATAAAAATAATAAACTAAGTATTCCTAACTATAAATATTTAAACTTAAAAGATTCTCTACTTAAACAAGATGACTATATATTTGGTAATCATTAAGAGTCTTTAATTATCGCGCAATCTACGACTTTCCCCTTTTAGTATCCTTGCGATTGCTCCACTATAGAGACCATCAAAAAAAAAAAAAAGGTGATGTGGTTATTCCTAACACCTATTCGTTAATTACAGTTGTTTACGGTATATAATTAAAAATTTCCTTAAAAAAGTAATTATGTCTAAAGTAGGCAAATTACTGGCAAGTTGATAAAATTTCACCGCATGAAAATTATTGGATCTCTTCTTTTTTATAAATTGTGTTGACATATTTGATCACAATTAAATCAATTATCTTTTACTAGTCCAAAAGCATATTATCTATAAAAAAAAATTACTAAAATGAACGGTTTTTTCCCCTCAATTTTCTCACTTTTACTCAAACCTTCACCATACACATCCATTTGTTTGCAATTTTCCTCACTTCGTGATATCAAAAATCTGACAAGAATTATATTACTTGATTTTCTCTTTTGGCTCAACGATATATTCATTGCTTATCCATTTTAGAATGCATATCCATAAAGATACTCATTTCCTATTTGGTATGAGTCTTATCTTTTTATCAATGGCAAATAAATAGATATTCTCTCCCGTATGGAATTCCGCATCATATGAATCCTCCTCTCTCTCTCTCTCTCTCTCTCCCCAACCCACCGATCTGCTGCTTTCTCTCAAATCCGGGAATCCACAACTATGGCTATGGCGGAGAATTGGTCCAATCTCCTCCCGGAGCTGCTAGAACTGTGCTCAAGACGACTTCTTCTTGAGGACTGGTTTGCATTCCGATCCGTGTGCTCGACGTGGCGTGCTGCCGCATTCAAAGAGAGGTTCGACTACCCATGGTGGATGCTCGAGGACGATAAGAACACCATGACAGAGTGGGCTGAGTTCTACAGCCCCTTCAGTTCACAAATTCAGAGAGTTGCGTTGCCGGAAGTGAAGGGAAGACGTGCTTCTCTTCACGGGGTTGGATCTTGACTATCGGTAAAGACTGGAAAATCCACATGCTGAATCCTCTGTCACGTGCCGCCAGTCGTTATCGCGACGACGTCATTGAGCTCCCTAGTGCGGACAAATTCCCCAGCTGGGATCCCGAAGATGCAGAACAGTCGGATGTCCTGGACAGGACTTTCCTTGCAAAATTTGTCTTGTCTGCAAGCCCCGCTTCTTCTCCAAACTATACGGTCATGGTCATTCGCGAGACCCCCAATCCATTAGGCTTTTGGAAACCTGGCAACGAGGAGTGGAAAGAGTTGACTCCCCGGACCCATATAGTGGTGGTTTGGATGTCATACATTACCGGGGGCAATTTGTTGCGGTTAACTCCAAGGGTACCATATTCACTTGTGATGTGGATGGACCAGATCCAACAACTAAAGTAATATCGAAGGCACTGGAGATGCCTTCGGAATTTCGAGATAGCATATATCGTTGCTTGCGGCAATACTTGGTGGAGTCGGCGGGCCGTCTGTTGCTGATATTAGGATTTGGACAACAAGAGCATGGAATGGCCAGTTTTCAAGTTTTAGACATTGATTTAGATGCTAGAAAGTGGACGAAGCTTGAGAGGATGGGGAACGTGTCCCTTTTCGTGGGTTTCAACTCTTCTTTTTCAGTACAGGTTGATGAGATCAAGCAATCTATCAAGCCAAACTGTATTTACTTTACCTGGTGCGAGGATATCGGAACATACCACATGGAAGATGGAAGAATTGAGTTTGACAAAGAAGCTGATTTTGATGTTTATCCGCCTAAATATATTGAATCTCCACCTCTATGGATTGAACCAAGATTTTGAGGTAAGATTTTGAGGTAGCACTGAATCAATCTTCTTCAAGACATATAGGAGTAGCCTTCTATTAGTAACTATTTGCAGTAAGATTTGCTTATGACTTGAATTTTAAGTTGGTTACGGAACCGTGCATGTTTTGTTACTCTTTCTATGCAATGTAGAGTTGCTTTTGAGATTACACATAGTCCATAGAAATTGAGTTCTTGACATTTTTTTATGAAAATAGTACCTGAATTTTATTTAATTCTAGTTGATAAAGTCATTTTTAATAAAAATGAATGAGCTTGATCGATGTGACTTTGCCACAATATATGGACAGATTAAATTGAACTAGATATATAATAAAGGAATAATTTTTTTATGGCATAAAAGAATATTTTAAAGGAACCTTTTTAATGGCATAAAGATTTGAATATTATATGACAAGATGGCCAAAATTATCTATCCATTTTGGGACATCATCTGATTTTATCTCAAAACCGCATGTGTGACAAGGCGACACTCGGAGAAAGGGGAAAAAATAATATAAAAAATTGGGAAACTAGAATAAGAATTTCTCGCTCTAGAATTTGACTCCGGGTTGGCCTTCTCCTTAAAACAACCACCAACGGTTGCATCAGCCCTTGGTTCTTGTTGATGTGATTTCAACTACCAATTTTTATTTAATTTCCGATAGTATCCAAATTATTTTAAATTCAATTATTCAGATAGTGGTTGGAATTATCATATGCGCTGAGGTACACAAATATTGTTTAGCCCTCACTTCCAACGGATGATTCATCATCACTTGTAATTATCATTTTATTTAATCTTTATTTATTCTAGCATACTGTATACATTAATCATAGTTATAATTATCAGCACACTCATCAACCTAATTTCTTCTAGAAGGTCTCTACTGTTTTACTTTGGTGAAATAAAAAAAAATTGTAAAATTTTATGCATGCGCATTGAATGTTGCTTAATCTTGTCAACTCTCATTTCAACATTCATTTTAATTGATATTTTAATTGAATCGATATTTTATATTCATAGGAAATGTGATACACGAAAGTAAAATAACTAAAAATAAATTCTTATTGGGGTTGATCGATTTTGTTTGTTCCAATTGCTTCTAAGGCACGGACATTGTATAGCTTTGACTTAACTTCATATATCATAAGATCACACTGAAACATGAACTCATATCTCTTTTATATTATTAGAACCATCTCCTATAAATAATAAGGGAAAATTCCAAAATAGGACCCGAAGTGCCATCACTTTTTCAAATAAGGACCTGAAGTGGATGTTATTTCAAATGAGGACCTAAAGTGGTATGTTTGTTTCAAATAAGGACCTGACTTTTCGGCGATCAAGGGTATTTTTGTCTTTCCATTTTCCGGCTTTTTTTTCTTTTCTTTTTTTTTTTTTTTTTTTTTTTTTTTTTTTGGTTCTTCTTCTTCCTCTTCGCTAGTGGCCAGCTGACCACCGGCGATGCCCACAGAGGGCTAGGCGAGGTCACCCACGCTAGTCCTTACTAGTAGCTAGCGAGGGCCAACCTCGTCGATGGCCCCTAGGTGAGGGTCGCCACGCCCAAGCGACGCCATCCCTCACTTGTGGCTAGCATGGATGGCCCTCACTAGCGAAGGCAACCCTCACCTAGCCCTTTGTGGGCATTGCCGGCCATCGACAATGAGGAAGAAGAAGAACCAGAAAAAAAAAAAGGGAAAAAAGGGGAAAATGCCAAATGATGAAAATACCATTGACCGGTCAAAAAATTAGCTAGTCGGCAACTGGCGAGGTGGGGTCCATATTTTAAAACAACCAAAGCCACTTTAGGTTATTATTTGAAACAAAGTTCACTTTGGGCTCTTATTTAAGAAAATAAGGGCACTTTGGGTCATTTTTTGAAATTTTCCCAAAAAAAAAAATAAAGAGGAAAGAAAAAAGGCGGAAAATCACAAAAGACAAAAATACCCTTGATCACTGAAAAGTCAGGTCCTTATTTGAAACAAACATAACCACTTTAGGTCCTCATTTGAAACAACATCCACTCCAGGCCCTTATTTGAGAAAGTGATGGCATTTCGGGTCCCTATTTGAAACAATGTTCACTTCGGACCCTTATTTGAGAAAAAGATGGTGCTTCGGGTCCCATTGTGGAATTTTCCCAAATAATAATGACTTGATTTACATATGGATTTTTTTCCTATGATCCAATAGCTTGTTTTATCAGGAAGGGATCATATTATTAGTTAATTGATTGGCATCAAGCCAACCAAATTCCAATCACTGAGAGTCACACCTAATGGTAACTTTGGAAGTCACCCTCCATATTCTCGTAAATGGTACTACACTCAGATCGATGCATGTAGTTTGGGCAATTTGCGTACAAACATAGAAAGTGGGTGATTTGAAAAGTCCAAATACCTCATATTATTTGAAGTAAAAAAAAAAAAAATAATACTCGAGCAAGGTCGAGTCTGTTTTTCCTACAAAACCTAGCAAGTCAATTACCTCCTATAATTTCTTTGTTCTTTTATTTTTTTCAAAAGATCTTAAAAAACTGTTCTTTTTTTTTTTTTTTTAAATTGATGATATCATGAGGAGGCCAACTGAAAAAAAATTGAATATCTTATCATGGGATTGCTAGAAGTATAATCCATTTTAGAAAATCATTTGATTTTCTCTTGAAATGGCATTAAAGACACAATACGTCACAACTAGTGAAGAATTTAAGCTGTCCATGGCGGCAAATTTTGTAAATTAAAAACACTGGTTGGAAAAACGAAGCCGCAAAATTTGGCTTAGAAACGGTCAAAAAATAATATAAGAAAAAAAGGAAAAAAACTGAAAAAACTACTGAAATTTCTCGCCCTGAGATTGTCGATTCCAGGTTGGCCTTTTCTTAAATGACGACAACATGGATTGCATTACACCTCGGTGCTTCTTGATGTGAATTCAAGTACCAATTTTAATTTAATTTCTATAGTTATACAAATTATTTAAAAAAAAATCAATTTTTCATAAGGTGATTGCAACCATCATATGATCTCAGGTACACAAATGTCATTTAGCCCTCGTTTCCAAATTTTAATGTATCATCGCTATGAATTATCATTTTAAATTATTAATTTATTTTTGTCTATTGTTAAGGACCTTTTTTTTTCTCTTCTTGGCGGCAAAAGGATCGTTCTCAAAAATATCATTGTAATCCATGAATTAGTGCCTAGCAAAGGGTGTTTTGCCCCAGATAACAAATTAAAAATTTAGTAAAAGATATTTTTATTCCAGCTTTTTTAATGTTAATTGCAATTATCTGTGGTTATAATTATCAGCATGTCATCAATCTAAAGTCTCTACCATTATTATTTTTTTTTCTGACATTAGTAATCTAGAAAAATTTACGCGAGTGCATTTAATGTTCCTTATTCTCATCAACTCTCATTTCAACGCATGGAAGAATTTCAAAGGGAAGAAGGTGTTTGACTGCTCAAGTCAACGTTCAATATGGTTGACATTTCAATGAATTTGTTTTCTTCATCGTATGTTCGTTATTTTCTAGTCATATAATGTGTCGTCGACATATAGTGAAACTTTACACTATACAAAATTGATATATATAAACTTGTGCATGCCCAAACAATGTTGGCAAAATGCAATTGAAGAACCTTTTTACATTGATCTTAATGACTATATATAAAGAAACAAGAAATTTCTCTCTTGGTCTATTCAAAATGTTGACATATTTGATCAAATTAGTAGTATTCAAAGTTTCCTGTTCTTATCCTATAATTGATCGCAAAAGGTCACCATTACAACCATAGGTCATTCATGTAACCGTTGCCAAATATTCCACCCTTCCTCTGTATATTAAACACATAATGATCGAAATTGGAAAAGTTCAAAGTTTGCTGTTTTTACCATGCAAATGGCTGCAAAACATTGTTATTCCTCATTTTCGTCATATTGAGGTTGATAGGTGAAGCTCCGATTTCCGATTTTAAGTTTGATATGATTAAGGTTGTTCGACCACCTTGGATATTCAGTTTGGAAAATTGGGACACAAAGTTATGTTTTATTTTTTTAATTGAGATAAGTATTTTAGATTTATTACTTTATTTATCTTTTGGGGGTGAGATTAGGTTACAGCGGGGGGATTGGAGAGAGAGAGAGAGAGAGAGAGAGGGCCTTTTAGTTTTATTAGGGGAATTAAAGTTGTACTTGTGCGTAGTGCATTAGTTTAATTGTTAAAAGAAATTATTCTGATAATTTTTTAATCTAGATATTTCCAATAGGAATGCCTACTCAAAAGAGCAACTTACTTCAATATGTTTGAGACTTGAAAAAATCAAAGCCGTATTTTTAGCGTTCACTAAAACTAGTATAAAAATTCTTAACGAGAAGGTTTTTAGATTAAAACTTGACAAAACATATTGATTTAAATGAAGATGTATGCATTAGCCATCAATGCCCAAAGTGCCCATACTTGCAAAATGTCTCGAAATTTGTGGACCTTGAATATATAATAATCAAGAAAGTGTTTGGGGATTTTAACGATAAAAGAAATTAGTTTTTGGTAAATTCATCACAAGTATATTAATTTGGGGTTTTTAATAGTCAAAAAATCAAATTTTATTAAATTTTTCACAAGGTACCAAATTAAAGTTTTCCGTTATATCAACCCAAATTTAAAGAACCCACTTTGCACATATCCACAATACCTATGAATATGGAATGCCAAATAAATTAATTAGGAACTGCCTTGACTATGTTGAATAAAATCGGTTTTTGTAATATTGACTAAAGAAATTTACATATATCATAATTATTTCAAAATATAAGGGGCTTCTTATTGCAAAATAGAAGGTAAAAATCCAAGATGCATGCAACAGTCGAGATGTGCTTCCAATTTCCCAAAATCGAAATGTTGTGATACGTAAATAAACTATATAGTCTAAATGAAATAATAATAAGGTAATCGAAATGTTAGCAATATATAAATCGCTTTGTACTTTTTGACAATTAATTTAGACCCTTGAGTTCCTAATGGAAATGCTGTCTTTGTCCACCTACAACGAAGTCTAGCTCCCTCAACCTCTCACTCCTCCCCACACCATTCATTGAAATTAGGGGTGTGCAAAAAGATCGAGAACTGCCTAAATCGCCTAGAACTAGATTGGACCAAATCAGAACCAACGGTTCCTATGGGGGCTATTCCGGCTCCCAATTCCAATTTATTAAAATCCATGAGTATCGGTCTAGTTTTTTAGTTCTAAGTATGGAACCATCCGCTTACTTACCGGTTTGAACTGATATATATATAAAGAAATTTCATTATGTCCAAAAGAGCCAATGGCTCATTTTAAGAGTATAATTAAGTCTTTCCTTAACCATCCCATGACTAAATTAGGTTGATGTTGAAAAAGATTAATCAAGCAATTAATGTTTTAACTTTCGTGAGGCTAGAGCTTTTAATATGGAGTCTAATTCTCCACTTGTTTCTGGTGTTGAGAAATTTTAAGAGGACCCAACACGATGACTTTCGAATAAGTTAAGTTTTTAGCTAATGGGTATTATCTATTCATTTTGCTTTATAGTTTTCAATTTTTAATCAAAATAAATGGCTTGCAATTCAACCCAGATAGAAGGCCGAGCAAGCTTTATAGGGATTGAGGACCAGTTTCATAGATCCACCCGAGAACCAGACCGCCAGGTTTCGATTCCAATTTTTTGGAACCGGTCCTACGGGTTCCCCATTCCAAGACGAGAACTCCCCACCCGAACCATACTTATCCCTAATTGGAATTTTCACAAATACCTTCTTTGCAACTTCCTGATGCCATTGGAGTACTCTTGCCCGCGCTCGAACCATCATTGATTCAAGCACAGGCTAAACGTGATGGAGTCCAAAGAAAGCAGCAGCGGCATCGATGGCGTCCTCACGAAGAAGCCCTACTCAACTTCTCCCTAGGTTTCTCACCTCAGCCCGATCCCTTCTCATGTCTACTCTCTTGGTCATGTACGTGGTTTCTCTGTTTTTACTAGACAGTGTGATTGTTTGTGTGTGTGTGTGTGTGTTTTTTTTTTTTTTTTAAGTTCTGGTGATTTTCAATTACGTTTTGCTTGCCTTCCGCTGCTGATTCGCCATGTTCGTGATATCGTGATTTCATCTTGTTTCGAAGACATGGTGAGTTTATATTAGCTCCTGTACTCAATACTGGCCAGTATGTTGTTGCTCTGCTTTTACTTCGTGTATCGGTGCCTCTGTGTGTGGGATAGGTACAGAGGCGGTGTGATTGTTAGCGTGTTTTGCTGAGTTCTGATAATCTTCATTTACTTTGACCGTTGCTTCTGCCGCCGATTCTCCATCTTGTTTGAAGACATGGTGAGTGTATAGTAGCTCTTGTACACTATGCTGGCCAAAGGATGCTTCCTTTTTAATATTCTTTCACGATAATCAATGATTTTGACGGTAAGGTCTTGTTGCGTTTTCCTCTTGAAAGTTACCTACTCCAATTCACAGATGGAACCTTCCGAATTTACCAAAAAAGGCACTGAGGTTTGGTTAAAGGCAATTTCTGGGTCCTTCTACTTCCTCCTATTAAGTTTGATCTTCATGAATCATTAGGTTTCGCAACTGATCTGGTCAAAACGGGTTTTGCAGTGCACGAAATGAAATGTGATGAACATCTGTGCAAACATTTAATCCCTGTATCGAACATTTTATGATTGCCATGTGAAATACTTTAGTTCAGCATTGCATTGTGGTTGCATCATATGGCTCAAGCTTTGGCTCGGATAAGGGGTCTATGCATATCATCATCTGTCTGATGGAATACCTTTGAAACTCAGACGATGCAAGTTTCTTTGGTTGCAGTTATACAGTTTCTCTTTGGTTGTTGTTTCGTGGTTTTGTCATTGTTCCTCTTTCTTTTCTCTTTGTTTTTTCATCTATGGGCCACCTGAGGTCTGGCCTCTGTTGACTTTTACTTCTTGACTTTTAATACAGAGAAACTCGCGATTTCCAGCGAGATGATCTTTCGGGCATGCAAGTGAATGGTAACAAAGTCCGGATATCGAAATTCCTGCTTGCTGAATTTCGATTGTCATCTTATCCTACGTAGCTCCAAGGTCAGGTTTCCTTTTCTGCGCCCAACATCAGCCAGGAGAAAATTGCTACCACAATTGATTTCTTGCAGGTTCTTGTAGACAATCCAACAATTTTACTCTCGCAGGTTCTTGTAGACAAAAATCCTGGACTTTCAGGTAATCTCCTGGTTGAGAGATTCGTGGGAGCTCATATTCAACTTATTTCAAAAGAGAAATATGCCAAACTAGGAAGTGCGGTTTGTACCTGCTTCTAATCGTCTTTTGCTTGTAATATCTCCTATTTTTTCAAGATAATATTTAATTGGTTAACCGGAAAGTGGCACATCTAAGCATCTCTTGGATATTGCCACACAAAGAAAATGTTGCCCGGATAACATGCGGATTTGCTTTTATTATTTATGTTTGTGGATGGCATTTTTATAATGTTTTGACACTCGAGTGAAACTACAAGAATCTTATGCTGATAAGTTAATAAAACTTGATAGGGTGAACCATGCTCTGCCGTGTTTGGAAAAGGTTTGATATTTGCGTTTGCCTCACTGAATTTGATTTCAGACTTTGACTGAACTCCTAAAAGAAAAGTTGCTTGAGGAAGAAAGCCATATGTCATTCTCGTCAGCGGATCAAATTCGCTGGGGACATGGTGAGCATAATTATTAGTGGCTGTGTGTTTCTTCTTCATTCCATATGCATCTTGTGCTTTAAATGGATATATTGACGATCTAGATTATCAGTCACAGTCAATTTTTAATTTCAGTTGACTCGTTCCTTCCAGCATTTTCGTGAGGTAGTTTTACTTACTTCTCAGATTTACTTGTTTGTCGATTTCTCATGTTTGACATGACCGAGATTTTCTTCAACCGTAATATATAAATATGGTGCTTAATGAATACCATTGCGGTGCCTATCTTTCCATCTCATTGCAAAAAGTTCGATTGATCAACGAGATGTTGCATAATGTTGTGCCTAATAACTAGAGGGGTGCCTGGTAAAAGAGGTTCTAGAATCAATGAGATGTCGCATAGTTGCTAGAAAGTAGCACATTCAAGGTATTACTGCAAAAAGTTAAACTGATCATATTTTATTTTATTCTTATTTTTTTGGCAATTTTGTATACCAATGCTATTGCGATCTGTTCAATTTAGCTTATTTTTTGCTACATCATCAAAATGTGTTTAGTTGAACGACTCTAAAATTTGGAAAATGTTTTATTACACTGGATTATAGAAATGAGAGAATTTTCAGGATTCTTACTAATTGATCTTCACCATGGTAATATGGTCCAATAAATGTAATCTCTAGGCCGCAATTGAGTTTGCCACTGGCTTGATTCGTTCTTGCCTGATATACTCTACAGTTGGTTGAGTGGTTCAGCATTTTTTTTCGATGTGGTAGGTCTAAGTTTGAATCATGGCATCTCCTACTCATAGTAATTTTAGTGGCTACATCCCTTATCTTGAGGGTGGAGCCTTTCTCAATGTACATGGGTAGGGTGGCCCGCGCCATCCTTGAGTGGAGCCTTTCTGGCAGCCATATGTTTTTCTAAATGGTAATCTGACTTCTTACACCTCTTCTTTAATTATATGTGATGTTAAATGTTTTCTTTGTACATGCAGACAATTTAATTTTTCAACTCCTCTGATTTAGGGGTTGGTATAGCTTTATTGATGGTTCCATTCATTGCTTTGACGTGGTTCCCTAGCTTATCTTTCACTGGTGTTTAATTAATGAATTTAACCTCTTATTTGTGTTGATTCGACTTATAGAATTATGGTGTCCTTCTCAATTCTATGATCTCTGCTCTTCATAAAAGAATCTCCATTTCCTCCAATTAGTTAGTGCTAGCACGGTGTTTCAATTAGCTGGCTTCACTTTTTCCTGCAGTTATTGAATCAGAACTAGATTGATGTTTTATTTCTATCGATTATTAGCGGAGGCACAATTGCTGGTCTTTCATTGGGTTCTCAGCTGAGCGCGATGAAGATGAAAGTATGTACAACCTGCATTTGTTGCCATGTTTAACACATTAAGGATCCGTTCGTTTCGCATAAAATAATTTTCAGAAAAATATTTTCTAGATTTTCCGACATTCGTATCACATAAAATAAATTGCTTGGGAAAAACATTTTCCATGAAGGAAAAAAAAACTTCTAAAATAAGGGAAAATATTTTCCACTTTTGAAAAGTGGAAAACATTTTCTTCACTTAGCTCTCTCTTATCTCACTCCTCTACAATTCCTAACTTCTTTTTTTTTAAAAAAAAATTGGGTAATTTTTTTTATTTTTTCCATTTTTTCTTTTTATTGTTTTCTTTATTTCTTTTTCTTTTCTTTGTTTTCCTCTTCTTCCTCTTTCTCGACCGGTTGCCGACCACTACAACGACCGGTAACTAGCTATAGGCGAGCCAAGAGCTTGCCGGCGAGCTCTAGGCTTGCATATCTCTCGGCAATCTCGGACTTGCCACTTGCCAGGTTGGTGAGCGTGAAGGTCGAGCTTGAGGCTCACCGATCTAGTGAGGCTCGAGGACCGCAAGCCTCAATACAATGATCACCACTAGTTTATGCGATAATTTTCAAGTGTTTAAATTAGGTTTTCTGAAGGCGAAAAGCGATCTCAAGAAGCAATAGGAGATGGTGAGTTTCTATCTTCAATCCTCCAATTTTGTCCCTTTGAAGTAAAAAATTTGGTGTCGGTAGGTCAATTTTGAGGTTTTTAGGGTTTTGTTTTTTATCGTCTCTATGAGGCTCGCGCTCATCAATTTGGCGAGCCTCGAGCTCGCCAGCCTTTGGCCTTGAGCCTCGCTAGATTCGCGAGCGGTGAGCCTGAGCTTGCCAAAGGTGGGTGAGCCTAGGGCTCGCTAGCAAGCTTGAGGCTTGCCTATGGCCTGTCACCGACGAGGACCGATAACTGGCCAAGAAAGAAGAAGGAGAGGAAACCAAATAAAAGAGAAAAAGAAAAAAATAAAAAGCTAAAGAAAAAATAATTTAATAATCGATTTTAAAAAAATAAAAAAAATCAAAATCAAATTTTTAGACAAATATAAAATACAATGAAAAAGTAATTTTAAAAATAAAATAATAATAAAATTATCGAAAAAGAGTATGGAGGGAAATATTTTTCCTTATTGAACAACAAAAAATATTTTTTACGTCATTTTCATATTCCATCCAAACATCAGAAAACAATATTTTGCTGAAAAATGACTTCCTAGAATTTTTTTTTCGAAAACGTGACATTTTTCGCGAAACAAACGGCCCTTGAGCTAATCCATGCATTTTCTATCTCTAATGACCCTGATTACTTCTATGACTTTGTTCGAGTCCTACTTGATGGAATTCAAGCAGGTGTTCTCTCGCGTGATACCGTTGACATTAACAATGTAAGTTTTTCATCACCCTTGGCTTTTGACGCCTACTTTTGCACCCTATAATCACGATTATAAAGACATGCATCTTCGTAAGCATATAATTGATGTTCGCAAATTTTGATCTCTCTTGTTGCATTTTCTGCCTGGCAATGGCATAAAAGATGCCCTCTCTTCAATTTTCTCGGGAATTTTATTCAGGTTGCATCCTCTTGAGTAGACCTTGTTGAATTCCTATTTGGTTGTTAAGCGTGGTTTTCAGTAGGCACTAGAGACTTTTCACTCATTCTTGTGCTATAAAATCTGCTCGTTAGATGCTTGGTGAAATTGTAACAAAACACTATATCTTCCCTTAGAGAGGTTCTCCCCCAGAACTTTTGCACAAGAGATCCTGATATCATCAGATGTGGATACACTTGTTAGTCGATTAAGGCACAAAAGTCAAAATTTCTGATGATGAAGCTTCAAAAATCTTTAAATTATTGTTTCTATGCAGCCTAAAGGTTTGGGATGTGCAATGAGCACTCAGAGGACTCATGTTTGTTAAGGAAGTTGCCACTGGAGTTGTTCTTGACCCAGTTTACAGGTATACAAAATCATTGGCCTTTGGTTATTTTTGTCACTCGTATATACTTTTGTAAGTTTGTGAGATGTGCATATACTTTCTTCGTTTTTTCTTGCTTGTTGCTTTAAAGCATTGTGAAATGTCCATATGCGTTCTCCTTTTTTCCTTGCTTTTGCCTTTAAAGCATCATAGTTTTGACCAATCATCGTTTTTTGCATTGAAGCCTATTGTTGCAACCCGATCTCACTGCCACCCCATGAGAGGAAGGGAAAGGTTGAGTTTAGAGTTCTTGACCATGAGAGTTCCCTCACGGTTCGTATTCCAAAAGGCATCATCACCTCGTCTTTTGGATTGAACCTCTCGTGAGTTCTCTCATACAAGGTTGCGAGTTCTCCCAAACTTGTATCTCGAGTGACAGCAGAGTATTGCGAATTGTATTCACACGGGTGACACACCTCGGGAAACGAGGTTGGGTGTAGATATCAGATTTAAAAGTACCTTTACTAAAATAGCCCTCTCGATAGGACGCTTCACCCATAAAGATGGCATCACTTCATCCTTTTGGAATATTGCCAATATAGAGTACGTTAAATCACGGTGAGCCTTATCAAGACCCCCCTTGCGATGAGTTCATTTATATGGTCTAACTATTTAAGACAACCTTAAATAACATAAGAGTCGCCACAAGCCTCATTTTTTTAGGGTCAGCTAGAAAACTCAATCAAGGGTTAGAAGTGTTTCTTCGATTTCTACGCAACCAAATATATGAATTTGGGGTCTTGGGTTACGCTAACATTTCTATTAGCATCCCTTCGTACCTAACAATATGTTGTATTTACCTATGGTGTCCATGCATTTCTCTTTACTTTTTCAAGGTCGTTTGTCTTAAAATAGGCAATCATGCGTGGTTGATCATTTTCGTGCTATTCTATTTCTAAGAAAGACAAAAGAAAGCAATTAATTGAATTGAAAGTGCAAGACAGTAATTAAACAACATAAACCTATCATACAATCCTAAGAAATATGAAAATTCAAAAGGTAATTGAAAAGAAAAAAGGGAAAGCCCGCAACTTGTCGGGTATTTATACAAACAAGAAAAACTCGAGACATATGTGGGAGAAGAATGATACATAAACATGGTTGTAATGAATATCGACCTTTAGCCATCTTCGTGTTGTCTTCTTCTTCAGCATCCTAATCGAACCTAGTCTAAGAACTATAACTAGATGTATATGTCGTCTTCTTCTTGGGATCGTAACCTAAATCTAGTATAACAATTGTAATTAGATGCATACAATAAAAAGAAACAAGCATACATATTAAAATGATCAAAAGTATAACATAAAGCCAAGATTGATCAATCAAAGGAAGCATTGTTGAAAATTAGGCAAGTTTGGGCGTTGAGGTTGGCCTTTGCGGTTCATGCGTAAGTTCTAGAGACCTATTTGATTCATTTTATGACTTACATCCATTATTGACCAATTATATTTTTGCCTGGCCAATAACGCTTATAAGTCCCTACTGAGACGTGATTCCTAGGATTTTACCTCTGTATCATGCATCGGTTCTAACATACATCTAGAAGTCATAGGTACAAGTACGAAATAAACACACATGTAGGTCTTTTGGACCTTATTTCTCAACCAATCAAACAAATTAGTGAGTCGTCGGCGGGTCATTTATTATCAAGAGCATGCGACACTCATGGACACATGCATTTTTAATTAATGACGTAATTATATACATGAGTGGGGATACATGTGATGTTTCAACAAAAAGGGTTTTGAAACCATTGAAAAGTTTTTTTAAGACAAGATGATGTTTCAGTTATGGAATGCATTCAATTACCAAGGCTAGTTTGGGGCCTGCACAAATATACTCACAAGCATCGCAAACATCTCATAATGTCAAATCAAGATTTGAAAACATTTAAAAACATTTGGACTAAGGAATATTTAGGCTATGTAACACATTTAATTGCTAAGACTAGCCTAGGGCTTGCATAAATACACTAACAAGCCTTGCAAGCATTTTAAATGTGGTCCAAAACATGAATTTTCCTAAGTCAAATAAAGTATTAAAAAGATTTAAAAAAAAAAAAATTGCCTTAGGAAACATCACATGCACCAAAACGATTTCAAAATACAATTTAGAAAGTTTATTCATCGAAAACTGTTGACACCTAATTTAAATTTAAAAAATAGAAATAGAAAATAATTTTTGATTAGAGGGAAATTTCAAAGAAAAAAATTTGAATTCAAAAACTCAACAACCAAATGTTTTGGAATCACTTTATTGTTGAGAAGTTAAGTGAGGATGTGCAAGTATATCAGAAAATCTTCATCTGCAAACAAACAAACTAGTCTTTCTTTATAAATAAAGAGTACGAAACCGTGAACCATGGGGGTTTCTTTTTGTCAAAAAAAAATTGAAAAGTGAGAGGAGAGAAAACAGAGAAGGGGCGACTTCTCTTCGACAAGGGAAAAAGAAAACAAAAAAAGGAAAAGCCAAGAGAAGCTTTTGCTTCTGAAGAGAAGAGAGCTTCGGTTTGTGGGAGAGGAAAAGAGGAAAAAGTCAACAGAAGGTAGAGAGAGAGAGTGTGCGAAGAGATGGGTAGGAGGAGAGAGAGTAAAAATTAAAAAAAGGAAAAAGCAGCAGCAAAAGTTTTGGCAGGGGGATTGGACGTTTACTGTTCATCCTCTTCCCCCTGCACTTGCCGGAATTTGCTGCCCGCAGACCGACGGCTCCTCCTCACCGGCGCAGCACCGTCGACCACGCTTGCAGTGCCCACAAACCAGATCTTCCTCGTGAGTTCCCGTCCGACGTTCCTGCTGCCCGTTTCCTCCACGCCGCGGAGCTACCGTTGCCGCTCCGCCTGACCGCGCAACCACCGCCGTCCACCTCGCCCCGCGCGTCGCTTCGCCCCAAGCCGCGACGAAGCTTCTGTTTCAGCGACGCCCTTGCAGATCCCGAGTCCCCTTGTGCCGAGCGACGCCCACAGCAACACACCACTGGTTTTTGCCGCGACCTGCAGCAGCCCGAACCTCTTCCGCGAGCCCTCCTCGCCGACCCAGCCGCCGGACGCCTCGTCGCTCCACCCCCGACGCTCGCGCCAGTAGCCTGCGCGTCAGCTGCGTTTCGCCGGACCCCCGCACCGCCTGTGTCCGCCGCTGCAACGTCCCAAGCTCCGCCACCTGCTGTCTCCCCTGTTTTCGCTGCAGGTCCGGTTGCTACCCAAGCCTCGCCGGAGTTCCGACGACCGCCTTACTCCAGCCACCACGACGCATCACTAAACCACCGTCACTGCTCCCATTTTCCAAGCCTTAGGTAGTATATTTTTATTTTTTATTTTTTACTTATTTCATGTTATGTTAGCTTATTTTTAAGTTGTAGTATTGTATGTCAATATTTGTAGACCTTATAGACATTAAGGGGTTTTATCCAAAATTATGATAATTATTAATTTGACCCGTAAGACATCGAGTCATTTTTTTAATTACTTTAATTTTTAGGAATTTTGATAGTATTTCAATTGTTAAATCATTATAAAGTTAAAATAATTGTTAATTTAATCCGTGAGGTAACGGATTATTTTTTTTGAATATTTTAATTCTTATCTTCATCTTTTAAAATAATTACTTGTTTGAAAAGATTAAAAAAAATCAAAAAATCAAAAAATCAAAAAGTACATAAAAATCTAAATATTGCATTAGAGCATTTAGGTTTAGTAAATTAGGACTGTATTTTTAGGGTTAGTGAATTAGAATATCATTCACTTTAGTTAGTCTAATTAGTTTTTAATTCCGAATTTCAATAAAAAAATAAAAAAATATTAGGTACATATTAATTAATTTGCATAATAGGTTTAATTAGAATTTGTTCATTAGTAAAATATGGTCAAATCTAGAACTTAGGTACTTAGGTCCATACACATTTCATATTAAAGCAGCACACCTAGATATTTTTAGATTAAGTCAATTTTCATTTAGTAAAACAAAATAGGAACAAAAAATGTCATACATGCATATAGAATTATTATGTCATTCATCCCACATCATATAGCACATGCAAATTAGATCGCACACATATTGTAATGATTTAAATTATGTCACATGAATTGCATCTCATATGTCATTAAAGTAAAACTCATGCATATCAAATTTAAATTAAGATTGCATATAATGAACATTTTCAAAAAGAAAAAAGAAAAATTAGGTGTAATGTCATTTAGAAATCATGTTTAGGGCATGCATTTTTATTAGCATTTTTATATTTAATGTTATTTTATTGATTGTGCACCCGCATGACCATTTGCATGTTAGTAGTTTAAGTTTAAATTAATCAACATTGCCTACAAAGTATTTTTAAAATTAAAATAAAAAGGTACCGAAAGGACGTTAGACTAATCTAGCGTAATTATGTCCCCGGACCTACTGAATCTCTGGTTCGCAAAAGTAAAATATTTTCCCATACTTTACTTGGGTTTTTAACCAACCCTAATTGGTTAGTGGCGGCTCCAAATTGAATATAATTGCATATTTAAATAGATTAATTTCTTAACATCAAATTGCGATTTGTAGGACTTGGGAGGGTTCATGCCAAGTTTTTGGCCTTAGTAATCCATTAGCCCTTTCGAATAATTCACCCTCGGGAAGGTCGCGAGAAAAACCATTTTGATGACAAAGATCAAAAGCTTTACAACACATTTTATGAAGATGATATGCCCTAACATCATGTACAAGCTATCCTAAAAGATTTAACTAAACAATCACAACAAGAAGTTCATATCAAAAAATTTCATACCAAGCACAGTGAATTAACAAAAATAAGTGGTACTCATTGATGATTTAACTATGAGAAAATTTCCTAACATGCATAACATGATATGAAGCAACTTTTATGAGGAAATTTTTCCTAAACAACTTAAGCGTGCTTTTATAAAAATCAGACAACAAACAATAATGCATCAAAAAATTGTCAGAACAGCAAAACACTCAGCCATTACTATCAAGATTTGAACTACCAAATGAAATCTAAAAATCACAAAATTTTGTCACAACATAGCCAATATGATGACAAACAAACTTTATTAGGGGATCAAGTCAAGAATCCTTACAGAAAACATGACAAAGGTCTATCTAAAGAAAGGTAAAAACAACAGTCCGAATTTGACCTAAGTCCAAATTCTAGTCTAACTTAGAAAAATGAAAAACGGACCTAACGATCAGCAATTTGCATGATTAACAGAATTTGAAATATCTAGGTGTGCTTTACAACTTCCTAAAGAGTTCAGATTCAATCGAGGTCAATCTGGTACTTAAAATCAAGGTTTGTGAAGGTATGCGCATCAGTCAATAAGAAAACAAAACATAATATGCATTAACAAGTTCCAAAGTTACCTAAGCAATACACGAATGTCATGAAATTCACGAGCAACAAAGGATTTGATGTGACAAATAATTTGGGTGAACATCTAACCCAGATCAATATGCAAAAGAATCATACAAGTCATTGACAATAGAAAATGACTTAGAACTAAAATGACATATTTGGCATTTTGGCAATGCAACTAGCCTAATTGAGATATAATGTTCACATGCTAAATGACGTTTAATCATAACATAGCAGATATGAACATGAACCTTATCATGCACGCTTTAAAAGTCGAGAAGGCAATAACATGAGATTTGGTCTTGAGAGACCCAAACAAGCATGATAAAGTATATACATGATAAGGTCTTTACCTAACCTCAACATCACAGAACATGCTTGATTTTGTATCACCCAAAGACATGTAAAAATCTAACCAAAAATTTGACATGTAGAATGAACAATGACAATCGGTTTCCATTAAGAATCGAAGCCTAAATAAGATCACACAAACCTCAACGAAAACAACAAAGCAGATGCACGTTATGGAGTATTTTAACTGCAGCAGAACACTAACATGTTTACACATACTATTGACATACCTAATGATGAGATAAATATGTAAATCATACATCGTTAGGAAGCACATGATGTGAATTTCAAGTTCAATGAAGATCCTAAAACCAAATGGACTCGTCTATATGCTCATTTTCCCCAAAATGCATCTCGGAAGAGTGCAAGGCAAACTAACCTATAATCAGATTTGAGTGGTTTTGACCTACCAAAACTCGTCCAAAATATCTTAAAAAAACATAGGACGTTCTCAAACAATTTGGAACAAATCATGTGAAGATAACTTTGTCAAAAATAAATCACAGAAGTCAATAAAAAAAGGCAAAGTTCTAAGGTAGACAAAAAGTAGAACCTAAAACGCACTAAAAAATCTATAGAATCGAGCAAATTGCTAGGTGTTTTTTAGGGGTCAAACGATGCTTGTGCAGGACGTACGAAACATATTTTCTAAGCCTAGAAGATAACGAGATCAAATAAGGTCATCTAAAGCCTCATTTTAAGCTAAACAGTAACCTAGGTACAGACATAGGAAAATTGCAGATCAACATCTATGATACTCAATCGACCACAAAATCATCCTCAATCAATCTTCAATCTCAGCAAATCATCATACAATCGCATAATCTTCAGATCTAAAAATGTTTCATGGATCTAAATGCGAATTCTAGCCCTAGTTAGCTATTCTAACATCGCTTCATCGGATTCAAGCTTAGAAAACCAACCTTTGTGCAATTTCCTCGATTTTTAACGCGATCGAATGAAAACCTCACCACCAAAGCATGAACGGATGTCGTAGATCACCAAGGAAGTGGCTAGACCACCGATTTGGGCGCCAAAACAGAACCGATCCTAATCTGGACCGGTCTTCAATGCTGGTTGAAGGATTGGGCTTGAGGAGAACCACCGATGAAGAGATCAGCGACTAAAAGGGGCCTCCGATGGGCACCAATCGCCATGATCACCTTGAGGATGGCTGAGGGATGTTACTAGATGTCTTAAGGAACTATTAACAGTCGGAAGGCCGTCAGAGTGGCTCGAAGCAGATCAAGACAGATTCGGTGTTCGATGGCATCATCTTCGCATACAAAAGGGGAAGAGAGGCTCCAGCGGGAGGATTGGGGAATCACCGGAGCTGATGCCGACCGCTGATGGCTCAAGGAGGACATGATGGAGGCTGTGGTGATTGGCGGTGACGGAGAACTCGTCAACAACAGGCCTTGCATCGACGAGAAGTAATGCGGCCAAGGGGGAGAAAATTGCGCGTGAAGATGAGAAAGGGAGAAAGTCCACGGGGAAAGAGAGAAGAGAAAAAGAAAAAGAAAAGAAAAAGCAGAGAGATCCTCCCTTGCGACAATTCAAATCTAGAATTGCCCTCCTCCTCCTCCTCTCTTCTATCCTTTTTTTTTTTTTTTTTTTGGAAAAAAAAAATGATATTTATATTTGCATAGGAGAGGCTATCTTAGCCTCTGGATTGATCCGAGGGCTAAGATGCCACATTTTCTCTTAACAAACTCAACAACCCTCAGTTGACACTCAAATCTATCATATGTTTAAATTGACTGGTCATAATGGATCGAGGATGGACGGCTACGATTAATTACATGATTAGAACTTAATTGAAAGGGCATTTTTGTAATTTCCACAAAAGTCCAGGGCAAAATTATAAATTCAAAAATCAAAGGCATAGGCGCATTAGCCATGAAGTGGGCTAGCTGAGGGTGGTTTATGGCCAAACAATTACGAGGAAAAGTGGCCGGTCAACACCGGTCAAATCTAGTCAACGCGGGTCAATGTCGGGTTGACCAGGTTGAATTTTTGTCAAAATTTTGTTCTGATTTTCTGATCTTACCTAATTTAAATGAAATCAAATATTTTTACATGAATCGGATCAAATGAGATGCGATTAGACTATCTCAAGTCAACTAATTGTGCACAAAATGTTCAAATTCATTGGATTCCTATTGAAGTGAGGCCACAAGCTAAACTCATTTTTTCAATTGAACTTCAATCGACCAAATTGAGGCTCAATTACTTCAATTACATTCTAGTTTAGAATGGGCCAAGTTGAATTATATCAATTGAAATACCTTAGCTAGTTTTTCTAATTTTTGAACGAGTCAAATTGACCAAATTAGAATGTCCAAAGTGAATATCCCAAAATTGAACCTGGATTGGATTGTCACTAAGAAAAGGAGTTGAATGGAATTGTTGATATGCAAATCATAAAGAATTATTTAGGAGATGACATGATTCGAACTTAGACATACCACATCGAAAACAAATGTGGAACCCTTCAACCAACTATAGAGTACATTAGGCAAGAATGAATTGAGTAATAGAATCGGTGGCAATATGTGGACCATATTACCATGGTGAAGATCAACTAGTAATAATACTAAAAATTCTCCCATTTCTATAACCCAGTGTAATAGAATAATTTCCAAATTTTAGAGTCACTCCACTAAACACATTTTGATGATGTAGCAAAAGATAAGCTAAATTGAACAGATCTCAATAGCATAAGTATACAAAATTGCCAAAAAATTAAAAATAAAACAGAGTATGACCACTTAAAACTTTTTGCAATAACGCCTTGAATGTGCAACTTACTAGCAACTACGCGACATCTCATTGACTTTAGAACCTCTCTATTCACTAGGCGCCCCCCTAGTTATTAGGCACAACATTATGCAACATCTCATTGATCAAGTTAACTTTTTGCAATGAGATGGAAAGATAGGCACCGCAATGGTATTGACTAAGCACCATATTTTAAATATTACGGTTGAAGAAAATCTCGGTCATATCCAACATGAGAAACCGACAAACAAGTACAAGAAAATCTTCTGTTTTTCTCTCAAGCGAGTGCCTCCTCTGCGAATGCTCTGGCCAAGGCCCCTTGCTCTCTTCGGAGCAGCTCCTTTTTATGCCGTTCCGCCTCCCCTCGAGCGATCGTGCACGCCCTCACCTCAGCCTGGAATCTGTTCCGTTATTTCCCTGCCAGCTTAACATTCTAGAAGGTTCGGACTTGCTCCCATCACCTGTCCGTCGCTCCTCTCTCTCACGGGTGCACGATCACAGCTCTGTCACAGTCAAGGACGCGTCCCCCTCTCTTGCATCACAGACGTCAGTTGTGCCAAAGAAGGAAGAAACGATATGGGCTAGGCTTTGTTAAGCTCCCAAGGGCTTTGAAAATATTGAAGAAATTGCCGAATCGGGAACTATGTTGCATCAGCTCAGGTTGAAGTCAACTTGTTTAGAATGCGTGATCATTTGTTGCTAAATCAATGTCTCGACTTATGTCGTCAGCATAAGAATTGAGTTTTGTAGAATGTTCATGTCCACGGTTCGAGTTGAATTCTTGATATGAATAGAGTCGAGTGTTCAGCATTGTTATGTATTGGCTTTGATCTGCTTATTGCTTTTCGTGTTTCCTTATACCCGTTTCTGTGTTCTATATTTTCCCGGTGATTAAGGGTAGCGGCAGGTGACGAGAGACGGCGGAGAGCGGGCGTTGAGTATGGGTCGGCTACCTGCTGAGGTGCCCACATTTCCATTCGTGGGTTAAGAGTGTCGAGCCTTGGTTGAAGATATGTGTGGTTTTGGCAACAGTGTAATCTTCGGGAAGAAGACCTGCACAGGATGAAGGAGAGTTTCGGGAAAGAAGACGTGTGTAGGGGAGGTAGAAGATCGTTAAAAGGTAATCCATTTTTGGAAAATCCTTGTAACCTACGCATGCTTGGGATTGAAGTATGCTTAATATAGAAGGAAGAGTTGATGGTAATCCAAGTCGGCAACAAGCAGGGGCTAGGGAAAGCCCAGCTGTAACCTGCAAAAGGACAGCTGTTAAGCCGAAACTTTCATCATTTTCTGTCTATGTCGATCAAAGAATAAGGCGGTGAAGAAGAGTCAAATAGCGTGTCCAAGTTGAAGACTGGTTGGTGAGCTGTCCAAGTCGATCGAGAAGCTGTATTGAAGGAGGGTGTGTTCTTTCATTTATAAGAACCAAAACTAGAACCGATAAATAAATAAGTCTTCTTAATTCGACATGGGTCACATCCGGATATATGGGTCGGGTCATTGGGTTGGATCGGAGAAATCCGGGCCGAACCCGTTCCCTAAATAATAATAATAATAATAATAATAATTATTATTAAAAATTCAGAAAATCCAAAAAAGTGAAATTTAATAAAATTATTATTAAGTTCAATCGTTAATCCAATTTTTTAAGTGTGAAATCCAACTAAATTCAACCAATGCTCAAAGGGCATCGGAGTACGACCTGGATTAAAGCTACCACTTTGGTTGGCATCCATCGTGTCCCTGAGCATGGTACATGAACTCAGGGCGTGTCTAGGGATCATCAGTTTAGAAAGGACAAGTTCATGTATTCTTTCTAGACCTCACACACTAAGACCCAAGTGGTCATCCACTTGTGAGGACCACCCGGTGGTCCTCCACATGAGACACCCCCTATGTTGCATTTCTTATTTTTAATGTGTCGTTGTCCTCACATCTTACCCCCCCTTGTTAGTAGGTGAATTTTTTTATTCTCCACTAATCAGGGAATATGGGAAGTAACATTGCGATATCTCCCACCTCAAGGCAAAATTCTCGCTTGTTTATTTTCATTTGAGCCTTTTAAGGATCGACCCAAGTCCAAATAAATTTAGCTTTTCCTAATTTACTTTTTTCTTTTTTCTTTTCCTCTACCCATGTGTTTTGCAAAATTGGTCGGATTTGATAGAATTTGATGTCAGAAGGATTATTGATGCAAATAAGGGTCTAAAATGACCAACTTAGTCTTAATTAAGAGCCTCAACAAAGAGGCCAACCAAATCTGATTTATATTTAGGGTATATTTTTGTTTAAGGACTTTTTTTTTTGTTTCCTTTCTTCTTCTTTCTTTTTCATTTGTTTTTTCTTTCTTGCTTGATATTGGTTCTTTTCCATTTGTTTTCGTTTCTTTCTTTGTTGATATTGCTCAAACATCTTTTGCCTAGCATCACCTCCATCTCGACAATAGCATTAGCCTACTCACCAACAATCTTGCGTAGGTGTAGAACAATTCGAACAATTTAGAAAAAGAAGAAAATGAAAAAGATATTAGAGAAGTTTTGCAAACTTAGTACTCAAATTCTATGCATTTTTGTAGGCTATAGCCTCCCCATCATCAGAATTCAAGAGCTTGCTCTACATCTTGCAACTTTGAATGCGTTAGTGAATTTTGGCGATTGACTGAAATGACTATATTTGGAATGTCGTATAAATATTTAATATTACATTGCTAAAGTCGACATATTCAACATCCATTGAATATATGTACAACTAAATAGGTGATTTTGTTTGCCTTTTTAGATTAAGGCAAAAGTCAAGCCTCTTTTAAACTTTCATATTCATAAATCAATAATTGAAATACATTAACACATCTAGATTCACATCGAACGGAATGGAACTATAGATGAGCGTAATGTCTTGTTCCCAATTAATTGGCAGTGATGAGCGAACCAATAGTGATTCGACATCACTTGTTGGGTAAGGTACTTATTTCCGGACACGCGGCTCCGCACGGGTCCAATAGGATTAGCCAACTCTTGGGTCGGTCAATGTCCAACTCCAAGAAGGGTAGTGAATTTTCAATTTTCTTTTTCATCTGTTACGATTTCTTACGAATTTTTGAATGCATAAAAACTTGATAAAAGTATACAAATATCCTCAATCTTTAAAACTAACCTTAATTTTAACTAAAATTCGACCAAATTTCTTATTTTAAATAAACTTTAAGAAAGTTGAAAATGAGATCCTCACTCCTCTCTCGTGGGCTCTCTCTCTCTCTCCACTCGCTCCACTCCTCTCCCCTGTTGTCCGACGCCCTCTCTAACCACTTCCAATTTTCTGCGGTCTTTCTCTCCCTCCCGTCTGTCTTTCACGCGACGCGCCCTCTTCTTCACCGACGTGGGTTTTTTCCATAATTAGTAGGCAGAAACGACTCAGAGACTTCAAGCTTTTCCCAAGAAAAATACAATTTGGGACGTGGGTTTTTTCCAATTATGGCGGGCAAAAGCGACTCATGCAGCTCTGCGAGTCCAACTCCCTCTCCCTATAAATACAGGGCCGCCATTCTCCTCTTTCTCTACGCTCACCTCTCCTCTTATCCTCCAAACATGCAAAGGTGTCATACCCCTGGCTGCGGGAAAACCTTCAGCCCGAATGGGCTGAAGAAGCACGCCAGCATGGTGCATCGTGGATTTGAAAAGAGATGTGGCCTCTGTGGCTCAGCTTTCAAGCTGGATTCAGACGTCCAGAAGCACCGGGCTACGTTCGGCAGAAGGTGCGTCGGCGATGGTGGCAGCGCAGAAGGCAGCGGTAGTGGTGGCAGCATAGAAGGCAGCAGCGAGGGCGAAAAATAACAGCACTTTCTTTAATTTTAGATATCGGTTAGTAAATAATAGTGGCCGCCATCACTGATGGCAAGACCCACGGCGGTGGCCGATCCGCCTTCTTGGAACTCCTTCTTAATTGTGTTCATGGACTCTTTTATGTCTTTTTATCGTACTTATATGATATTGTTCATCATAATATAGTTATAACACTAGTTATTATTCCCCGTTGGTTGCGATTGTTTACATTAGTTATCTCCCTATTCGCATTGATAGATGACAATAGGCCGTGCACATACATATCCTCAATTTTAGAATTCTTTTAAGGGAAAAAAAAAGGCTTCAAGCGTTTAAAAATCAGCAGTGAAAATCTGGAATCCCTTGCTTTTACAATCTTCACCATCTTGTTGTCTTGATCACGAGACCAGTGTCTCCACGCAACATCATTCGCCTTTTGTCGTCAATGTAGGCAGGTTATAAATAATGTTTATTGATGGAATCCCGATGGATAGTAAATGTGTCACGTAAGTATAAGTTTGAGATTTTTAGTGTCATAGAAAAAATTTATGATAAATGTATCATAAAATGTATAGCTTGGGGGCTTTGGTGCTTTTTTCTTTATTCTATTCATAACAATTTCCCTCGAAAAAAATAACAATGATAATTATGCAATAATAATTGACAAATACCATGTCAACCTTCCCTCGATAGTTCCTAATGAGAAAATATGGGGTGCCGCTAGGGTGGCCATCTTAATAATGCATTAGTCCATTTTGCGAGCGATATCACTCGCGAGTTCACGTCTAAGAAAAGCTGCAAGTCTCTCTCTCTCCTTCATTTCTCTCTCTTCTTCACTACTGTATTACTTTTGCATCCAAATTATCTTTTCCTCAAGGTCGATTTATTATATTATGACTATCTTTTGTTCTATAGAAAGGTAATAATACCACCTTTGATTCATAGCTAAGTGTCCAATGATGAAATCCTGACCCTTCCTTTTACAAATTTAAATTTATCAATAGGGTATCTAAAAATGCTCAATTCCAGTCTTCCAGGTTGCATACTGCATCATTCGTTGATGAGAATCGTGCATTGAAGCGGCAATAACTTAATAGGAACCTTTCGAATTAATGGCGATTAAATGTATTCAAATAAATTTGGCTTTAAAATTTTTCAATTTTGGACTAGCTAACTGAGTACTACAAAATTTTAAAGTCAGTCACTCAAATTGACTGATAAAATGTCCATAAATGGTGATTTTACGATTGGTGGTAATATTCTCTTCTAAATATGTAAGGGTTTTTTTTTTATGAGATTTTTTTTTATTAATTCATGGAAAAGTGCGATGGCCACCTATTCCAAGATATCGAGAATACAAAGAGCTCTTTTCATAATTTTATCTTTTTTGAAGATTTTTTATATCAAGTCAATCTTTTTTGGTTTTTGGGTGGCCATGCAAAAGATGGAAGCATGTAAAGAAGGGAAAACGGCAAGGCAAGATTTTGATTGTACTTCCATCGCTTGGAAGTGAAATGGTTGAGATATAGACAATACAAAATTTCTCTTCACCAATTCGTTCCTTGTCGTTTCCCTTTTTTTTTTTTTTTTTTTTGCTAGACAAGGTTTCTCACTCTTTAATGTTATGAGAAAAGACTACACCCTTCCAAGTCATTTGCAATAAGTGCATTTTGACTTCCTTCTTTTATACAAATGTCAATACCTAGATTCATATACATATATTTTTTTTCATAATTTTCAAAATTTTGAATAATATTTTAAATTTTGATGAAAAAGTACAAAAAATTGTATTTTACCGTTTAAAATATAAAAATTAACTAGCTATGCAATCGATATCCAAAACCCTTCATCAACTACTAAATTTTCAGATAGCATAAATTTTGGGGCATTTTACAAGTGCGAGGCACTTTTAGTAGTAGAATATAACTTTTAGACAGTATTATCATCACTGAGGATATGGCAAAGGAGCCCTTATCAATGCTCCTAGCTTTCGACAAAAAAATAAAATGAAAATAAAAAGCACCCCTAGCTTTAGTGCTCACATGCCCGTCACCTTTTGCCTCATCTTGTAAAATGACATGCATTTATAACAAATATGTGATTTTAAAATTCTGGCCCAAGTAATATTTTTAGCGACCTAATTTTAAATTTAATTTGCTGTAAACCCCAACAAAGAAAAAAGTTATACAAGTTAAAATGTGACTTTGATAAAGGTAAAAGGAGGAATATCTGTAATAAGGGCACTAAAAAGATCAACAAGAGTAGCAAACCAAAGTATTATATATATTTTTGCGATATACATGCATGGGGATCTTGATGGGCGTGTATATCCTTAAATCTTTCAATTAATTACGATGGTAAACTTGCATGAACCGACGTGATTAAGAGTGTCATGAGCAAATGAATTTCCTATTTTTGCCTAATTTTGCTTTCATCTTTTGAAATTTCCCAATGCTGCCTATTTCCCCATGGTTTCTATCGTTTCGATTGGAGTTGGTGAGATGAATCTGCATGCGCTTCTCATCATATCGATCCATTATGTCAAATTAAAATATCAGCGACATTTTTACCAAAAAAAAAAGATAATAATATATCAGCAACATTCTTGTGAAGGGTTTCCATAGTAGCTTTTGAGAACATAAAAAATTGTGACTTTTGTCTAGTTTTAAAATTTGTCAAAGATATTTACTTTTTTAAGCACACGAATTGGCCATTTAAACAAATTTAACTTTTCATAACAAGTTAATCTGAAATTGATGGATTCCTAATATTCTCTCTATGTTATCAGTAATTCTCTCGCGTAATGTGGACTTTTCGGGTTAATGTGGACTTTACATGGTAAGTGTGCTTTGTTTGAATAAACACCTTTGATCAGCCAAATTAAAAATAATTAGAGCGCAGTCCCACTACAGTCGGGTATTATTTCTTGCTTTTATTACGTCAAATTTTACACGATGCTCGTGTTAATGACAAGAACCTAGGGGTGAGCAGCGGTCTAGGGTCGACCCTGGACCAATCTTGGACCGGCCCAACCCTACCGGTCCTGGTCCGGTTCCCAAGGGGACCGGGTCGGTCCTTGGTCCTGAAATTCCAAGACCAACATTGTGCGGGTTGGTCCTCAGTCCTGAGAGTTTTGGGTTGGTCCAACCCTGGACCAACCCTGTATATTGTTATATTATATTATTTATAATTTTTTTATATATTCAAACCTAAGTAAAATTTCTGTTATATTATATTATATATAATTCTTTTATGTATTCAAATCTAAGTAAAATGTCTATTCAAAAAAAAAAAAACCAAGTAAAATGATGTTAAAGCTGTTGACTCCTTGGACTCACAAATCACGGACAAACGACATCCAATTCCAAAAGGCATGAAGTTTATGCCACAAAGGTCTTCACGGTCTCTTCCTCCACAGTCCAGAGTACGTTCTTCACCGTGAGGACCAAGGACTCCTCACAATCACGGACTTGCGACATCTAAAATGGTGCGAAGTTTATGTTGTAAATCTTATCACGGCTTCCTTTCCCAAAGTACGTTCTCTTCCATTCTGTCTTCTTTGTTCTTCAATTTGCCAAAATCAAAAGTAGGAACATCCGCTTGTCGCATTGTGGACCCTATCTTGTCCCATATCTCGATGAGCGTTAGCGCAGTACGAAATTTCTATTATTGTGTCATCTTAAATTTGCTGAATATATATTCATATTTATAGTTTAGTTGCACAATACCTTATTGTGGATGGATGTGTAATTTGAATTTGTAGGTTTGCTTTTTTAGGGAGTATAAAAAACAAGACGAAAAAATTATCGATCGGTCCGGGTTGACGGAACCGGACCCGAACCCATTGGGTCGGTCCGGTCCTTGGTCCCTGGCTCAATAGGGTCGGTCCTCGGTCCTAAAAATTGAGGACCGACACGTACGGGTTGGTCCTAGGGTTAGGGGTGGCCGGACCAACCCGGACCATGCTCACCCCTACAAGAACCCATAAAACTTTTCATTTGATTTGTACAATTTATTAATTTAATTAATTTAATTATTTGATTGCTATCAAGAAAAAAAAAACGGTACAAAATCAATGCTTGTAGCAGTTGGGTCAGGCCATGTGCACGGATTTTTGTTGGGTTCTTGCAGAACCAAATCTCAATAATGGCCACGATAAAGTACATCTGCAATCTTAGCTGCATTTAAGGAAAATATATAATTTTCACCTCTAAATTGATAGTTCTTTTGTTGTAATAATAAAAAAAAAAATCTTTTTTTTTTTTTTTTTGGGGGGAGGAGGGGAGGGTTCCATAATTACCATCGTGTTGATGGGTTCTGTCAACGGATTGGCAAAGGCTTTGCAGGACGCGGCGGGTAAATATAGCCATTATATATATATTTGGACATCCATATCCTCACGATCTTTCTGTTGAATAAATGCAATAGAAACAAAATGAATAAACAAATATCATAATTTCTATATTGAAAGCACGTGCGTAATGCATATTAGTTGTAAATAATATTACTAGAAATGCTTCTCAAACTAATGAAATACAAATACAACAATGAAGATGCAAAACGCAACCCACTTGATTATCGAAACAAATTGCTTGAATAGGCTTCTTGGGCCACTGGAGTTTTACATATTTCAAGTCTACCAAAAGTTTAGTTCAATTCAACTGTATCAAACTCAATAAGAATCATGTGCTCTAGATTTTTTTAGGATTAATATTACAAAAAACCTCAAATCGATCGCCTATGATAAATTTACCATAACTTAGCTTCTGTTAAATTTTATATTAAACTGTTGAGCTTGATGATTTAGATAATTTACAGATGTATATGTTTGGAGTTTTACTCTTCGTTTGTTACATGTGTATAAAGTTAGGTTTCCACGGTATTAACGTAATTTAACGGAAATTAATAAAAAAGTAAATTTTTCATAAATATACTAGTTTAGGGTTTTTAGTGTAAATTTGTCATAGGTTAATTTGGGGGGTTTTTTTGTGATTAAAAAATATTAGTTGTGGGTTTGGTGTACAAGTTTAGGAATTTTTGTGATATTAATCATTTTTTTTAATCTCAAGAATAAGTTATACTCTCTCTTTCTCTCTTTCCTAGCGTTGAAATATAATAATCGATCATTTTTTGGTCCTAATACACTTTTACCTAAGTACCATATTCAAAAGTTCTACTTGTCATCGCTTTGCCACCATCCAAATGGTACATTCAAATTCATCTCAATTTTGTTCCTATTCAAAGGTGGCAATCGCGATTAGAATTGTGATGGGGCCACGAGAAAGAAGGGGGGGGAGGGTTTTGAAAAAGGGGCCGTCGATTAGGGCTTTTTTTTTTTTTTTTTTTTTTGTCATCATGCGGGACTAAGTGCGATCAAAGAGTCGATTTCATGATCCTGTTCCATATGTTGTGTGAATGGATTGATGACAAAACGATGCCCCTCTTTCTTTGCCACTTGCCCATCGCATTTCCGTTCTTAGCTAATACGACGATAATGATGGCGATAACGACGTACTTTAGCTGCCATCTACGGGGCGAGAATGGCGACCTTATGGACTTTACCCGTTTTCCAATCATTATGCATTTGACACGTGCGGCGAGGCTTAGAATATTCAACGACGATTACATCCAAGGAGAGCGCGTATGATGCAACGGCAGTGACTTCTTGCGACCATTTACACGGTAAGAACGTGGAGCTGGGAAGGCTGTTAAATTTGATCACATACGGATTGACATTTGCCTAGTTAAGGACACTTCCATCACAAGAGCAAGAAATGGCAAACACGAATGATCCCGCATAGTCATTTCAAGAATCTTATGTTCAGGCATTCTATGCCCAATTGGGGAGGCCTTCTCTCTTAAGACCTCTACGATCAAGGACCTTTGTCCTTATCCCTTGGGCTAGACACATTTTACTACGCTCAATCAACAAATTGGTCTCAGCTAAGCATACCTGCCGACACTCTAGTATTCTCCAGGATTCGTGAAAAAGCCTCCTCCTCAAGTGAAATAGTAATGTGGAATGCCCTGATAGTACAAAGAGAAGTCACCCATAGCCTCTTTGATTTCAGACTTGTAGAACTTGAACAAAGACACATGGAAGAACAACTCACAATGCATAGCTCTAATGATTCAGACTATGACTATAACCCTCGACGGGAGATAGGCCAATAGCTATGTTACTCTAGCATGGGTCACTATAGCAAAGTACTGTTGCAATATGTTAATGAAATCATTGTCCACAGTTACTGTTTATACCACCTAGAATAAATCCCGACCATATTTTTCAAAGCCTATGTTTGTTTTAGACTCATGAACATGGTCATTGTTTGTTTTCTTACGTGTTTGTAACCTCTTAATGCTTAGAAAAGGCAAAATAGACGTAATGTGTTGGGCAGAATCCCTTGAAGTAAAATGCGTGTTTGTAAAAACTCTCAATGTCTTTCTAAACACATCTTATTCTCCAGCCTAGTATGATCCTTTAAAAAATGTAGCTCGGCTAATTAGAAACGTCATCATCTTGGCACTCATGCGTGTCTCAATGTTCTAAACTAAATCTCCGAGTAGTTTGCTGCTAAAAGGCTCTTCCTAAAGGGCTTGAACAAGAGGTTCACCCACTAGGGAAGGCATACCTACATCAACTAACTCAATTTTTCCTTATTTTAAGCATAGGTCCTCTCATTATTTTTGCTCATAAGTTCATCCAGGAATAGAAATAAAATAATATATTTATGTTCCGAAAATCGATTTCTTGTCGAATGGTTATAATTTGCGCCCTAAATGTGCCACCCATAATTTTGCTTATAATTCTTATTATTTAAGCGAAAATATAGTAATAGACTCGCTCTAGAAGCCCCTAGATCGATGAGCACATGCTCACATTTATTTTTTGACCAATCTTTACGATATGCTTTTGTTTTCCCTAGCTAATTATATAAGCATGAGAGTCTTGATCATATTTTTCTAACTTCCAAATTGCCGGAATAAATAAAGATTTAAAGCTGATGGTGCATCCAATTCCAAATCCCAATTACAATTTACATTAAATAAAAAAAGCTGGAATAATTATAATAATTCTTATATTAAATCGTTTAGTAGTTATCTTGGTGTTCGCGCCGTTTGCTGAGCACTTATTCATGGATCTTGATGCTATTTTTGAGAATGACCCTTTTGCTGCCAAGAAGAGAAAAAATAGATTACTAACAGTAGAAAAAAATTGAAAAGAAGAAACGATAAACGATAAATTCATGTAATGGTCGCAACCACCATCTAAATAATTTAAATAATTTTTAAAAAATAAATCGATGATCGTGGAAATGAAATTAAAATCTGTACTTGAAATCACTTCAGCAAGACCACCAAAGTGTGATGCAATCGATGCCGGTTGTTTAAGATAAAGGCCAACCTGGAGTCAAATATAGTTTTTTCCATTTTCTATTATTATTTTTTGGGCCTTTCCTAAGCCAATTTTGTGGCTTCGTTTTCCGACGTACTTTTTTAATTTGTGATATTTGGACAGCTTAAATTCTTTGATTGTCATGAAGTGTTGTGCCATGCATACGGTTATGTGAGAAAATGAAACCACGTCCTATATATTTCGACCATCCCGTGATGAAATATTCAAATTTTGCAATCACCCTCTTATGAATTATCAATTTCCTTAGTTTCGAGTCACGCAACTTATTAGAGTATTGTTATATAAAATATGTTCACCTTATTGAAGGATAATTTGATAATTTGTTACTTCAATTGACGTAACCCTCCTTTATGTTATTACGAAAGGTTTCTACAATATTTCTCCAAAAAGATAAAAAAGAACAAAGAAGTTGAATGTGGCAATTTTCTTTTTGGTCTCTATAAAAGTGGCGATTAAGGATGCGCTTTTAACGTTTTCGTTTAAAATTATTCTAGGAAAGAAATAGAAAAAAATATTTCTATTCCAAGGAACAATTTTTAAACAAAAAAATGTGTTTGGTAAACTGTTCCAAAAATATAAAAAGAATAGAAACACGTTTGGTAAATTTGTATAATTTTTTTATTTCTTTTAATTTTTAAATATTTTTATTTTAATTTTTCTATTTTCTTTCTTATTTTCTTATTTATTTTTCATTTTTTCTTTTTTCTTTCTTCTTTTTTCTTCTTTTGGCCGATCGTAGGCCTCGGCCATGGCCGGCGACCGACCGATGAGGGCTGGTGGCCTCACCTAGCCACGGCGAGGCTCGCCGGCCCTCGGCGAGGCCGAGCTCGCCCGACAGGCGGCAAGGCTCGGCCTCGCCAAGCCACCACTAGGCGCCGACCTAGTGAAGGAGTAGCGGCTGTCGGCGCCGGAGAGGACGATGGTGGAGAAGCCTTATGGTCTCGAGACAAAGGTAGCTATTGGCGCCGAAGAGGACGATGGTGGAGAAGCCGGATGGTCTTAAGACAGAGGTGGTTGTCGGTGTCGGAGAGTGGGAGGCGCTGGAGAAGACGACGGTGGAGAAGATGTAGGAGGAGAGGCGGTGTTTGAACGGCTGAGCAAGAAACAGAAAGAGCTGATGTTTTTGTTCTTTTTTTGTTCTTAAAATGTGTTCCGAAACGATAAACAATTTTTTTTTTTTTTTTGTTTTCGTTCGAGATGTGTTTCAGGAACAAAAAGTAATTTTGGAATAAAAACGCAAACAAACGCGTTTTTGTTCCTTTTTTGTTCCCAGGAACAAAAAAAACAAAAAAGTTGTTTAAAAACAGAAAAAAAAAATGAAAACAAACACAGCCTAACTTGCTAGGGTTTTTGTAGAAAAGGGACTCGACTTTGCTCTGAGTTTTGTTTTTTGTTTTTTTATAACATAAGGTATACGAGCTTCTCAAATTATCCACTTTCTATGCATGTAAGCACGCTGCCTAATTCACGTACATCGATCGAGTAATAAGGCTCCCACTCATGAGAGCATTGAGGGGTGACTCCTAAAGTTACTCTTAGCTGGATGTTGCGAGTCACTTTAAGTTGAAGGAATTCCTCAACGCACCACTCAAACATGATATCACCGCCGCCGGACCACCCCCAACCGCCATTATCTACACCGACTGGCATCACCACTTCCAGCCACTCCCTCTACCGACCATAAAACAGTAGAAAAATATTCATACCGAAGCTACACTTCTAAAACCAACAATCCCAGCAAACCAACACGCGTAAATACATTAAATGAGAATAAATAGTCTAACTCGTGCAGCCTGCATGGGGAGGGTAGCTCCGTTGGGATATCTCTTCTTGCGCGACTCGAAAAAAAATGGTGGATATGCCATGAAATCGCAGAGGAAAAAAAAAAAAAGATATTAAACTTAGCTCAAGAATATAGGAACGATCAAGCATTAAACTAAACTCCTAACGTGTATGGAATGGATTTCGGTATTTCATTTACGTATTTTGTCGAACATGTGGTGTGCGTTACTGAAGAAGGGTTTCCAGCCCAATTCAGGGTCTGAACCTAGGCCGGTGAGCTCGCCGCACGACGTAGGGGACAAGGAGACGAAATAGAGGGGCTGCAAGGGCTGGAGCTCACGCGAGCCGCAAGGCAGCGAGATCCGCTTTATTGTGCCCAACACAGGACAAAAGGGGCGGAGCAGGACCTACCTATTCCGGTCGGTGTTATCGCCAGGAGAGTCGCTGGACAGATTGACGCGCGGCCGGAGCATCCCTTGAGGCATTTGAACCTCTCTTCTCTCAGACGGCTTCCTCTCGGTTTTCCGCTTTCTCTCCGTAACTCGTATCATCGATGGCCGACGCCCCTCCTCTATCTCTCAAAGCTTTTCTTTTCTAGAAATGTCTTGGTCGAATCTCTCTGTCTCTCTTTGGCCGAATGCTCTCTCTCTCTCTCTCTCTCTCTGTCTTTCAAAGCCTTTTTTTTTTTTTTTTTTTTTTCATTTTCTGGAAATGTCTTTGTCGAAGCTCTCTATTTCTCTCTCTGACCGAATGCTCTCTCTGTCTTTGCTTGCTCGACACCCTCCTTTTTTTTTTTCTCTCGCCCAAGCGTGTGTGGAAGAGGGACGCGTAACGAAAAAATCATCCCCATTTACCGTATGGGGTTTCAAGTACAGAATGGTTCCACCAAAGTGTTAAAAGAAGCTAGTTTCAAAGGGTTACTGACTTAAACCAGCGTTGTCCCACACACAAATTTAGGGTTCTTCAAACCATGACATTATAATCACGACATGGTCTAACTACAAAATAATACTAAGCAAAATCACATCATTTTCAACGTTAACATTTACTCGAATCAAACAATCACCAACTAAACCAATCGTCACCAACACACACACAAAGAGAGAGAGAGAGAGAGAGAGAGAGAGAGAGAGAGAGAAGATTCATCCTTTTGGAGCTAAGAAAAGAGTATAATCTTACTGTCAACCCTTGATTGGTCCTAACTCTTGATTGGTCCCTCAATGACGGCAACCCTTTTTAGAAAGTATAATCTAACTGTCAATTGTCGAGTTAGTTAAGCTAAGCTTAATTTAAAGTCATTTACATGTTTTTTTTTTTTTTTAAATTATTTTGTGTAAAACGCTCAAATGATAATTGCTACTGTCATCCTCTACTCGTGAGGGGTTCAACGAATGGAAAAGATAGAAGTGTGGAAGGTAATAGTAAATGCATGAACAATTCGTGGATTAGTAAACCTTGAAAATATTAGTCATGATGGACAAGTGATAGGGATATCGATGGACGCTAAAAAATTTCGGAGACAGCCGCCGCCCGAACAAAACACCAAAGAAGCAGCAAACCATTCTAAATGAGGTCATCATGGCCACACATGGAAGATGAAGTAGAGACATCTTCGACAAAAAAGAAAAAGAAAAAAAGAAGTAGAGACATCAGCCATGACACCAGCTAGCACCGCCATGAGAGCCACAATTTGGGAGAAATTCTAGAGCTAGAGGTTTTATGGATGGGAAAACCCAATTATCGAACTCGATAAATAAGAGGAAAACTCTTTCTCCATTTATATCAAAATAATCTATTTATAGTCACGAAATCTTGAATACAAAAGGAATCCCCTAAACAAATAAAAATAATAAACTAAGTATTCCTAACTATAAATATTTAAACTTAAAAGATTCTCTACTTAAACAAGACGACTATGGGCCCGTTTGGTTCGGCTTTTGGGGAATGCATTTGCAAAAATGCAAATACCTTTGGGTAAATGGGGTTTTCCGAAATACAAATGTCATTTAGTAAAATTTGCATTGAGAAACAACTTTTGCCAAAATACCGTTTGGTAGAATTTACATTTGTAATTAACTTTTATTAAATTAAAAAAGCAAAAATATGTTTATATTTTTTTATATAAACATATTTTTATATAAAAAATATAAACATATAAACATAAAATATATTAATTAAACATAAAAAATATATAAAAAATAGATATGTTTATATAAATATATATTTATATAAAAGCAATCGGAGAAAAAAATAGATATGTTTATATTTATAAATATATATATTTATTAAACATAAAATATATTTATATAAAAAATGGATATGTTTATATCTATATGAAATATATAAAAAATATATAAAAATATATATTTTATATAAATATATATTTATTAAACATAAAATATAAAAAAATAGATATGTTTATATTTTTTACATAAAAATAAACATAAAATATATGTTTATATATTTATACCGGACAGCCGATTCGGCGGCCGAACCGCCTGAATAAAAAATATGTTTATGTTTTTTAATAAACATATTTTTATATAAAAAATTAAAAAATATAAACATAAAATATATATAAAAATAGATATGTTTATATTTATAAATATATATTTATTTATTAAACATAAAATATATTTATATAAAAAATGGATATGTTTATATATTTATATAAAATATAGAATATATATTTTTATATAAAAATAAAAACATATTTATTTTTGTATAAATATATTTATTTTTATATTTATTTTTATTCGGGCGCCGATTGGCTTCTCCACTAAAGAGATGAACAATACCGGAAGTTGCATTTCGAAGATGCAACTTGCCAAAGGACCTCAAGAGCTGCATTGGGCTAAAGGCCCTTAGAGTCACTTGGAGATGCAATTGCATCTCGCCAAAGTCGTGTAAAAACACGAACCAAACAGCTTTGCATTTGGCCAAGGGACTTTAGAGCCCAAATGAGCATTCCAAATGCTGAACCAAACAGGGCCTATATATTTGGTAATCAATAAGAGTCTTTAATTATCGCGCAATCTAAGACTTTCCCCTTTTAGTATCCTTGCGATTGCTCCACTATAAAGACCATTAAAAAAAAAAGTGATGTGGTTATTCCTAACACCTATTCGTTAATTACAGTTGTTTACGGTATATAATTAAAAATTTCCTTAAAAAAGTAACTATGCCTAAAGTAGGCAAATTACTGGCAAGTTGATAAAATTTCACTGCATGAAAATTATTGGATCTCTTCTTTTTTATAAATTGTGTTGACATATTTGATCACAATTAAATCAATTATCTTTTACTAGTCCAAAAGCATATTATCTATAAAAAAAAATTGCTAAAATGAATGGTTTTTTCCCCTTAATTTTCTCACTTTTACTCAAACCTTCACCATACACATCCATTTGTTTGCAATTTTCCTCACTTCGTGATATCAAAAATCTGACAAGAATTATATTACTTGATTTTCTCTTTTGGCTCAACGATATATTCATTGCTTATCCATTTTAGCAATGCATATCCATAAAGATAGTCATTTCCTATTTGGTATGAGTCTTATCTTTTTATCAGTGGCAAATAAATAGATATTCTCTCCCGTATGGAATTCCGCATCATATATATCCTCCTCTCTCTCTCTCTCTCTCTCTCTCTCTCTCTCTCTCCCCAACCCACCGATCTGCTGCTTTCTCTCAAATCCGGGAATCCACAACTATGGCTATGGCGGAGAATTGGTCCAATCTCCTCCCGGAGCTGCTAGAACTGTGCTCAAGACGACTTCTTCTTGAGGACTGGTTTGCATTCCGATCCGTGTGCTCGACGTGGCGTGCTGCCGCATTTGAAGAGAGGTTCGACTACCCATGGTGGATGCTCGAGGACGATAAGAACACCATGACAGAGTGGGCTGAGTTCTACAGCCCCTTCAGTTCACAAATTCACAGAGTTGTGTTGCCGGAAGTGAAGGGGAAGACGTGCTTCTCTTCACGGGGTTGGATCTTGACTATCGGTAAAGATTGGAAAATCCACATGCTGAATCCTCTGTCACGTGCCGCCAGTCGTTATCGCGACGACGTCATTGAGCTCCCTGGTGCGGACAAATTCCCCAGCTGGGATCCCGAAGATGCAGAACAGTCGGATGTCCTGGACAGGACTTTCCTTGCAAAATTTGTCTTGTCTGCAAGCCCCGCTTCTTCTCCAAACTATACGGTCATGGTCATTCGCGAGACCCCCAATCCATTAGGCTTTTGGAAACCTGGCAACGAGGAGTGGAAAGAGTTGACTCCCCCGGACCCATATAGTGGTGGTTTGGATGTCATACATTACCGGGGGCAATTTGTTGCGGTTAACTCCAAGGGTACTATATTCACTTGTGATGTGGATGGACCAGATCCAACAGCTCAAGTAATATCGAAGGCACTGGAGATGCCTTCGGAATTTCGAGATAGCATATATCGTTGCTTGCGGCAATACTTGGTGGAGTCGGCGGGCCGTCTGTTGCTGATATTAGGATTTGGACAACAAGAGCATGGAATGGCCAGTTTTCAAGTTTTAGACATTGATTTAGATGCTAGAAAGTGGACGAAGCTTGAGAGGATGGGGAACGTGTCCCTTTTTGTGGGTTTCAACTCTTCTTTCTCAGTACAGGTTGATGAGATCAAGCAATCTATCAAGCCAAACTGTATTTACTTTACCTGGTGCGAGGATATCGGAACATACCACATGGAAGATGGAAGAATTGAGTTTGACAAAGAAGCTGATTTTGATGTTTATCCGCCTAAATATATTGAATCTCCACCTCTATGGATTGAACCAAGATTTTGAGGTAAGATTTTGAGGTAGCACTAAATCAATCTTCTTCAAGACATATAGCAGTAGCCTTCTATTAGTAACTATTTGCAGTAAGATTTGCTTATGACTTGAATTTTAAGTTGGTTACGGAACCGTGCATGTTTTGTGACTTTGCCACAATATATGGACAGATTAAATTGGACTAGATATATAATAAAGGAAGAATTTTTTTTTATGGCATAAAAGAATATTTTAAAGGAACCTTTTTAATGGCATAAAGAATTGAATATTATATGACAAGATGGCCAAAATTATCTATCCATTTTGGGACATCATCTGATTTTATCTCAAAACCGCATGTGTGACAAGGCGACAGTCGGAGAAAGGGTAAAAAATAATATTAAAAAATTGGGAAAGTAGAATAAGAATTTCTCGCTCTAGATATTTGACTCCGGGTTGGCCTTCTCCTTAAAACAACCACCAACGGTTGCATCAGCCCTTGGTTCTTGTTGATGTGATTTCAACTACCAATTTTTATTTAATTTCCGATAGTATCCAAATTATTTTAAATTCAATTATTCAGATAGTGGTTGGAATTATCATATGCGCTGAGGTACACAAATATTGTTTAGCCCTCACTTCCAACGGATGATTCATCATCACTTGTAATTATCATTTTATTTAATCTTATTTATTCTAGCATACTGTATACATTAATCATAGTTATAATTATCAGCACACTCATCAACCTAATTTCTTCTAGAAGGTCTCTACTGTTTTACTTTGGTGAAATAAAAAAAAAATTGTACAATTTTATGCATGCGCATTGAATGTTCCTTAATCTTGTCAACTCTCATTTCAACATTCATTTTAATTGATATTTTAATTGAATCGATATTTTATATTCATAGGAAATGTGATACACGAGTAAAATAACTAAAAATAAATTCTTATTGGGGTTGATCGATTTTGTTTGTTCCAATTGCTTCTAAGGCACGGACATTGTATAGCTTTGACTTAACTTCATATATCATAAGATCACACTGAAACATGAACTCATATCTCTTTTATATTATTAGAATCATCTCCTATAAATAATAATGACTTGATTTACATATGGATTTTTTTCCTATGATCCAATAGCTTGTTTTATCAGGAAGGGATCATATTATTAGTTAATTGATTGGCATCGAGCCAACCAAATTCAAATCACCGAGAGTCACACCTAATGGTAACTTTGGAAGTCACCCTCCATATTCTCGTAAATGGTACTACACTCAGATCGATGCATGTAGTTTGGGCAATTAGCGTACAAACATAGAAAGTGGGTGATTTGAAAAGTCCAAATACCTCATATTATTTGAAGTAAAAAAAAAAAAAAAAGCGATACTCGAGCAAGGTCCAGTCTGTTTTTCCTACAAAACCTAGCAAGTCAATTACCTCCTATAATTTCTTTGTTCTTTTTTTTTTTTCAAAAGATCTTTAAAAAATTTTTTTTTTTTTTTTTTTTTAGATTGATGATATCATGAGGAGGCCAACTGAAAAAAAATTGAATATCTTATCATGGGATTGCTAGAAGTATAATCCATTTTAGAAAATCATTTGATTTTCTCTTGAAATGGCATGCGTGACACAATACGTCACAACTAGTGAAGAATTTAAGCTGCCATGGCGGCAAATTTGTAAATTAAAAACACTGGTTGGAAAAACGAAGCCACAAAATTTGGCTTAGAGACGGTCAAAAAATGATATAAGAAAAAAAGGAAAAAACTGAAAAAACTACTCAAATTTCTCGCCCTTAGATTGTCGATTCCAGCTTGGCCTTTTTCTTAAATGACGACAACATGGATTGCATTACACCTTGGTGCTTCTTGATGTGAATTCAAGTACCAATTTTAATTTAATTTCTATAGTTATCCAAATTATTTATAAAAAAAAATCAATTTTTCATAAGGTGATTGCAACCATCATATGATCTCAGGTACACAAATGTCATTTAGCCCTCGTCCAAATTTTAATGTATCATCGCTGTGAATTATCATTTTAAATTATTATTTTATTTTTGTCTATTGTTAATGACCTTTTTTTTTTCTCTTCTTGGCGGCAAAAGGATCGTTCTCAAAAATACCATCATAATCCTTGAATTAGTGCCTAGCAAAGGGTGTTTTGCCCCAGATAAAAAATTAAAAATTTAGTAAAATATATTTTTATTCCAGCTTTTTTAATGTTAATTGCAATTATTTGTGGTTATAATTATCAGCATGTCATCAATCTAAAGTCTCTAACATTATTTTTTTTTCTGACATTAGTAATCTAGAAAAATTTACGCGAGTGCATTTAGTGTTCCTTATTCTCATCAACTCTCATTTCAACTCATGGAAGAATTTCAAAGGGAAGAAGGTGTTTGACTGCTCAAGTCAACGTTCAATATGGTTGACATTTCAATGAATTTATTTTCTTCATCGTATGTTCATCATTTTCTAGTCATATAATGTGTTGTCGACATATAGTGAAACTTTACACTATACAAAATTGATATATATATATATATATATATATATATATATATATATATATATATATATATATATATATATAACTTGTGCATGCCCAAACAATGTTGGCGAAATGCAATTGAAGAACCTTTTTACATTGATCATAATGACTATATATAAAGAAACAAGAAATTTCTCTCTTGGTCTATTCAAAATGTTGACACATTTGATCAAATTAGTAGTATTCAAAGTTCCCTGTTCTTATTCTATAATTTATCGCAAAAGGTCACCATTACAACCATAGGTCATTAACTGACCAAAAAAAAAAAAAAAACAAAACCATAGGTCATTCATGTAACCGTTGCCAAATATTCCACCCTTCCTCTGTATATTAAACACATAATAATCGAAATTGGAAAAGTTCAAAGTTTGCTGTTTTTACCATGCAAATGGCTGCAAAACATTGTTATTCCTCATTTTCGTCATATTGAGGTTGATAGGTGAAGCTCCGATTTCCAATTTTAAGTTTGATATGATTAAGGTAGTTCGACCACCTTGGATATTCAGTTTGGAAAATCGGGACACAAAGTTATGTTTTATTTTTTTTAATTGAGATAAGTATTTTAGATTTATTACCTTATTTATCTTTGGGGTGAGATTAGGTTACAGCGGGGGGGGGATTGGAGAGAGAGAGAGAGAGAGAGAGAGAGAGAGAGAGAAAGAGGGCCTTTTAGTTTTATTAGGGGAATTAAAGTTGTACTTGTGCGTAGTGCATTAGTTTAATTGTTAAAAAAAATTATACTGATAACTTTTTTAATCTAGTTATTTCCAATAGGGAATGCCTACTCAAAAGAGCAACTTACTTCAATATGTTTGAGACTTGAAAAAATCAAAGCCATATTTTTAGCGTTCACTAAAACTAGTATAAAAATTCTTAACGAAAAGGTTTTTAGATTAAAACTTGACAAAACACATTGATTCGAACGAAGATGTATGCGTAAGCCATCAATGCAAAAAGTGCCCATACTTGCAAAATGTCTTGAAATTTGTGGGCCTTGAATATTTAATAATCGAGAAAGTGTTTGAGGATTTTAACGATAAAAGAAATTAGTTTTTGGTAAATTCATCACAAGTATATTAATTTGGGGTTTTTAATAGTCAAAAAATTAATTTTTATTAAATTTTCACAAGGTACCAAATTAAAGTTTTCCGTTATATCAACCCAAATTTAAAAAACCCACTTTGCACATATCCACAATACCTATGAATATGGAATGCCAAATAAATTAATGAGGAACTGCCTTGACTATGTTGAATAAAATCAGTTTTTGTAATATTGACTAAAGAAGTTTACATATATCATAATTATTTCAAAATATAAGGGGTTTCTTATTGCAAAATAGAAGGTCAAAATCCAAGATGCATGCAACAGTCGAGATGTGCTTCCAATTTCCCAGAATCGAAATGTTGTGATACGTAAATAAACTATATAGTCTGAATGAAATAACAATAAGGTAATTGAAATGTTTGCAATATATAAATTCGCTTTGTACTTTTTGACAATTAATTTAGACCCTTGAGTTCCTAATTGAAATGCTGTCTTCGTCCGCCTACAACAAAGTCTAGCTCCCTCGACCTCACTCCTCCCCTCACCATTCACCGAAATTAGGGGTGTGCAAAAAGACCGAGAACTGCCTAAATCGCCTACAACCAGATTGGACCAAATTAGAACCGACGGTTCCTAAGGGGGCTAGTCCGGCTCCCAATTCCAATTTAGTAAAATCCATGAGTATCAGTCTAGTTTTTTAGTTCTAGGTATGGAACCATCCGCTTACTTACCCAGTTTGAACTGATATATATAAAGAAATTTCATTATGTCCAAAAGAGCCAATGGCTCATTTTAAGAGTATAATTAAGTCTTCCTTAACCATCCCATGACTAAATTAGGTTGATGTTGAAAAAAGATTAATCAAGCAATTAATGTTTTAACTTTCATGAGGCTAGAACTTTTAATATGGAGTCTAATTCTCCACTTGTTTCTGGTGTTGGGAATTTTAAGAGGACCCAACACAATGGCTTTCGAATAAGTAAAGTTTTTAGCTAACGGGTATTATCTATTCATTTTGCTTTATATTTTTCAATTTTTAATCAAAATAAATGGCTTGCAATTCAACCCAAATATAAGGCCAAGCAAGCTTATAGGGATTGAGGACCAGTTTCATAGATTCACCCGAGAACTAGACCGCCATGTTTCGATTCCAACATTTCGGAACCGGTCCTACGGGTTCCCCATTCCAAGACGAGAACTCCCCACCCGGACCATACTTATCCTTAATTGGAATTTTCACAAATACCTTCTTTGCAACTTCCTGACGCCATTGGAGTACTCTTGCCCGCGCTCGAACCATCATTGATTCAAGCACAGGCTAAACGTGATGGAGTCCAAAGAAAGCAGCAGCGGCATCGATGGCGTCCTCACGAAGAAGCCCTCCTCAACTTCTCCCTAGGTTTCTCACCTCAGCCCGATCCCTTCTCATGTCTACTCTTTTGGTCATGGACGTGGTTTCTCTGTTTTTACTAGACAGTGTGATTGTTTGTGTTTTTTTTTTTTTTTAAGTTCTGGTGATTTTCAATTACGTTTTGCTTTCCTTCGGCTGCCGATTCACCATGTTCGTGATATCGTGATTTCATCTTGTTTCGAAGACATGGTGAGTTTATATTAGCTCCTGTACTCAATACTGGCCAGTACGTTGTTGCTCTGCTTTTACTTCGCGTATCGGTGCCTCTGTGTGGGATAGGTACAGAGGCGGTGTGATTGTTAGCGTGTTTTGCTGAGTTTCATTTACTTTGACCGTTACTTTTGCCGCCGATTCTCCATCTTGTTTTGAAGACATGGTGAGTGTATAGTAGCTCTTATACACTATGCTGGCCAAAGGATGCTTCCTTTTTAATATTCTTTCACGATAATCAATGATTTGACGGTAAGGTCTTGTTGCGTTTTCCTCGACAGTTACATACTCCAATTCACGGATGGAACTTGACTGTCGGCAAAGATTGGAAAATCCAGATGCTGAATCCTCTGTCACGAGCCGCCAGTCGTTATCGCGACGACGTCATTGAGCTCCCTAGTAGAGACCAATTCCCCTGGCGGGATCCCGAAGTAGAAAAACAGTCGGATGTCATGTACCGGACTTTCCTTGAACAATTTGTCTTGTCTGCAAGCCCCCCAGGCGGGATCCCGAAGTAGAAAAACGGTTGGATGTCATGTACCGGACTTTCCTTGAACAATTTGCCTTGTCTGCAAGCCCCGCTTCTTCTCCAAACTATACGGTCATGGTCATTCGCGAGACCTCCAAACCATTAGGCTTTTGGAAACCTGGCAACGAGGAGTGGAAAGAGTTAACTCCCCGGACCTAGATAATGGTGTTGTGGATGTCATACATTACCGGGGGCAATTTGTTGCAGTTAACTCCAAGGGTAGTATATTCACTTGTGATGTGGATGGACCAGATCCAACAGTTCAAGTAATATTGGAGGCACCGGAGATGCCACCAGGTTTTCGAGATAGCATAGACTGTTGCATGCGGCAATATTTGGTGGAGTCGGTGGGCCATCTATTGCTGATCTTAGGATTTGGACAACAAGAGCATGGAACCGCCAGTTTTCAGGTTTTAGACATTGATTTAGATGTTAGAGAGTGGACGGAGCTTGAGAGTATGGGGAATGTGTCCCTCTTCATGGGTTTCAACTCTTCCTTTTCCGTACAGGTTGATGAGAACAAGCAATCTATCAAGCCAAACTGAATTTACTTTGCCTAGTGTGCGGATATCGGAATATACCACATGGAAGATGGAAGAATTGAGTTTGATAAAGAAGCTGATTTTGATGTTTTTCCGACTCTATGGATTGAATCTCTACCTCTACGGATTGAGCCAAGATTTTAAGGTAGCACTAAATTGACATTCTTCTAGACATATAGAAGTAGCCTTCTATTAGTAACTATTTGTGGTAAGATTTGCTTGTGACTCGAATTTGAAGTTGGTTATAGAAATGTGCATATTTTGTTAATCTTTTGATGGAGGGTAGGGTTGCTTTTGAGATTATGCATAGTCCATAGAGATTGTGTTCTTGATGTGTTTTATGAAAATATTATCCAAATTTTATTCAATTCATATCAATAAAATCATTTTCAATAAAAATTAATGAGCTTGATTAGCACGACATGACTTTGCCACAATATATGACCAGTAACAAGATTAAATCGGACTAGATATACGATAAAGGAAGAAACATTTTTTATGGCATAAAAGATTAGTTTAAAAGAACCTTTTTTATGGCATAAAAGATTAGTTTTATCAATTGAAATGACGTCTCGTTAGGTCTTGCGGATTTATCCATCGATAAGGATGAAAATATCTTATATGATATGCGTGACTTGAACCAAAGAATTTTAAGATATCATGAGGAAAGCGGCCACAAAATTTGAATATTATATGACAAGGATGGCCAAAATTAATAATCCATTTTGGAATATCATCTGATTTTATCTCAAAATCGCATGTGTGACAAGATGCATGACGACACTCGGAGAAAGGGTCAAAAAATAATATGAAAAATCGGGAAACTGGGATAAGAATTTCTCGCCCTAGATATTTGACTCCAGGTTGGTCTTTTCCTTAAAACAACCACCATCGGTTGCATCAGCCCTTGGTGCTTGTTGATGTGATTTCAAGTGCCAATTTTAATATAATTTCCAATAGCATCCAACTTATTTTAAATTCAATTATTCAGATGGTGGTTGGAACCATCATATGCGCTGAGGTACATAAATGTTGTTTAGCCCTCACTTCCAACTAATGATTTATCATCACTTGTAATTGTCATCTTATTTAATCTTTATTTATTCTAGCATACTGTATACATTAATCATAGTTATAATTATCAGCACACTCATCAACCTAGTTTCTTCTAGAATGTCTCTACTGTTTTACTTTGGTGAGATAAAAACATTTGTAAAATTTTATGCATGCGCATTGAATGTTTCTTAATCTTATCAACTCTCATTTCAATATTCAATTTTATTAATATTTTAATTGAATTGATATTTTATAGTCATAGGAAATGTAATACACAAAAGTAAAATAAATAAAAATAAAAACAAAAATAAATTCTTATTGGGGTTGATCAATTCTGTTTGTTCAAATTGCTTCCAAGGCACCAACATTATATAACTTTGACTTAACTTCATATGTCATAAGATTACAACAAAATGTGAACTCGGTATCTCTTTTACATTATTAGAACCATCTCCTAGAAATGGTAATGACTTGATTCATTTATCTTTTTTTCTTTTTTTTTTCTGTGATCCAATAGCTTGCTCTATCGGTAAGGGGTCGTCTAATTAGTTAATCGATTGGTGTTGAACCAACCAAATTCAAATCAAGGAGACCCCCACCTAATAGTGACTTTTGGAGTCACCCTCCATATTCTTGTGAGTGGTACTACACTCGATCAATGCACGTAGATCAGGTAGTCTATGTACATACATAGAAAGTGGGTGATTTGAAAAGTCCAAATACTGCATATTATTCGAAGGAAAAAAAGAAGTAATACTCAATTAAGGTCAAGTCCCTTTTTCCTACAAACCCTAGCAAGTCAATTACCTCTTCTAATTTCTTTGTTCTTTGTTTTTTTCAAAAGATCTTTAAGAATTGTTCTTTATAACGTGAAAAAGTGTTACGTCTATTGAAATGACACATCATCGAACCTTGTAGATTTATCATTCAATAAAAATGAAACAATTGTATATAAGAACTACTTCAACGAGTTGTTCCACTCAGAATTAGAGAAATTGATGATATCATGAGGAGGGCAACCAAAAAAAATTGAATATCTTATCACGGGATGGCTAAAAATATAATCCATTTTAGGAAAGTATCTGATTTTCTCTTGAAGTGACATGCATGACACAACACGTCCTGACTTAATTTAAGCTGCCCGAGGCGGCAAATTTTGTAAATTAAAAACACTGGTTGGAAAACGAAGCCACAAAATTTGGCTTAGAAAGGGTCAAAAAATGATATCAGGAAAAATGGAAAAAAACTGAAAAAACTACTAAAATTTTCTCGCCCTTGGATTGTTGAATTTCCAGGTTGACCTTTTCTTAAATAACGACAACGTGAATTGCATCACACCTTGGTGCTTCTTGATTTGATTTCAAGTACCACTTTTAATTTAATTTCTATCGTTACCCAAATTACTTAAAAAAAATGTCAATTATTCACATGGTGTTTGCAACCATCATATGAGCTCAGGTACACAAATGTCGTTTAGCCCTAATTTCCAAAGATTAATGTATCATCACTATGAATTATCATTTTTCATTAATATTTTTATTTTTGTCTATTGGTAATGACCTTTTTTTTTTTTTTTCTCTCTCTCTCTCTCTCTTCTTGGCGGCAAAAGGGTCGTTCTAGCAAAGGGTGTTTTAGCCCAGATACCAACTAAAAATTTAATGAAAAATATTACTATTCCAGCTTTTTTTAATGTTAATTTCAATCACTTGTGGTTATAATTTTCAGCATGCCATCAATCTAAAGTCTCTACCATTAATTCTTTTTTTTTTTTTCTGATATTAGTAATCTAGAAAAATTTACGCAAGTGCATTCACTGTTCCTTATTCTCATCAACTCTCATTTCAACGCAAAGAAGAGTTTCGAAGGGAAGAGGGTGTTTGACTGCTCAAGTCAATGTTCAATATGAACGACATTTCAATTAGTTTGTTTTCTTCATCGTATGTTCATTATTTTTTAGTTATAGAATGTGTCATCGACATATTATTTTCCCCTCACAAAGCACTATAATGAAACTTTATACGACACAAAAGTAATATATATATATATATATATTTATATGCATGCCCAAACAACGTTGGCAAAACACAATTAAAGAAGCCTTTTACGTTGATCTTAATGAATATACATAAAGAAACGAGAAATCTTTCTCTTGGTCTATCCAAAATATTAACACATATTTGATCAAATTAGTAGTATTCAAAGTTTCCCATTCTTACTCTATAATTGATCCCAAAAGTCATTATTACGACCATACGTCATCCATAGTCCATCCTTGCTCTGTATATTAAGCACGTAATGATTATAATTGGAAGAGTTCAAAGTTTGCTGTTTTTACCATGCAAATGGCCGCAAAACATCGCTATTGCCCTCATTTTCGTCATATTGAGGTTGATAGGTGAAGCTCCTATTTCTGAAATTAAGTTTGATATGATTAAGGTTGTTCGACCACCTTGGATATTCAGTCCGGGAAATCGGGACATAAAGTTGTATTTTATTTTTTTAAATTGAGAAAATTATTTTAGATTTATTACTTTATTTATCTTTTGGGGTGAGATTACGTTACAGCCGATAATTACTAAAAATATTGAGAGAGAGAGAGAGAGAGAGAGAGAGAGAGAGAGAGAGAGAGAGAGAGAGAGAGAGAGAGAGACTCTTAGCTGTGTTAGGGGAATTAAAGCTGTACTTGTGAGTAATGCATTGGTTTAATTGTTAAAAAAAAATTATTCTGATAATGTTTTTAATCTAGATATTCCAATAGGGAATGTCAAAAGAGCAAATTACATTTCAAGACTCGAAAAAATCAAAGCCGCATTTTTAACGTTCACAAAATGAAGAGATAGTTGTGTTGTTAAGATAACGAAAATCCAGCACCCCAAGGATCAACCCGCCTCTTGGCATACTTCACTGGGTGTTTAAAGCAAGATCATGCCAAGAATCTTCATAAGCTTGTCGAGTCTCCTGATCTGGATAATGCAGCAAATGGTCAATCAATCACTAACAAGTCAACTCATAGGAATTTACAGCAAGGAGCTATGTCTAGTGCCAGCATCCATTTTTTCAGAAAAAGCATGACACTGGTGAAAGCATTAAATATGCCAATACCATAAACGAGCAACATAAGCTTATCTATCAAAAACCAGACATGAGAGAATGTTTAGGAAAAACGTAGAAAGCAACTGCTTCTACATGTTCTTCTATCTATGCTTTAGCAGAGTTACCATCAAACAAATCCCACAAACCATGTACATGTTCATTTGTCCCTGCTTCAACCAACTAAAGAGATCAAAATACCTGCAGCCGCACCACCTTCACACTAGAGACTTCTTTATAATTGTTAGAATTGTGATCCTCATGAGAACGAACAATTGGCTAAAAAGGCTCAAGGAATTTATTGCATTGTTCTCGCAGTCAGATTAATTCACACAAATTCATGTCAATTTGATAGAAAGAAAGCAATTCTCTAGCCACAAGCTTATTCCCTTTAATGGACCAAACTATATGCATCACTATAAACAACATTACTGACAATGGGCGCATTCAATGTACAAGCAAAAGGATGAAAGAAGCTCTATCTTCACAGTGCAATAGAGAGATAAAAGAAACTCCAAGAACTAACTAAATTAAAACTAGAGTGTAGTAATTCGCTTTTGATGTCGGTTGGCCTCTTCATTGGATAGCCAGCATGGGGCATTTATAAGGATAATTAAAAACATATTGAAGACTTACTATCAGATCAAGTATCAGAGGACAAGAATACATGATCCATTTTGCAAAGATCAGTACAAACAAGAGACAGTTAAACGAAATACACACCCAAATCTTCAACATCGTCATTTAGAACAAGCAACATGGGCAGTAGGGGAAGATCTGCAACGGCAATGCAATCATGTGGAGACCAATTCAGGCGTTGAATCCTTAATGGCGGTACTTATTCATTTGCCAAGTTTTTTTTTTGGTAAAAATTCATTTGCCAAGTTGATGCCAAGTGAAAGCAAAATTCATGAAAATGAAGGGAGAGGAAAGCAAGATACCATCATTAGGCAGAGTGCCTCTCATCCATTCCTCATCCACAATATCCATGAGTATACTCACGCTTAATTCTGCCATATTTTGCCCTTCAATTCCACCACTACCCTACATAACCGAACAAAACACAACAATGGAGATTGTTAATTCCGGCCCTCTCGAAATTTTACTCATAGGAAATTCCACTTCCCTCTTCCCCATCCGGTCCTTCGACTGCAATTAGCAGAAATTTCTTGTGAAAATACCAAAGAACCACTATCTTGTTGAGCGAAACCAAGCGGGATATAACGTCAAACTCATAAGACGCAAAGCCGAGAGGGAGAGGAAAGCACCCCTGACAGCGAACGGATACGAGTACCGTTTAAAGCAAAGAGCCTAAGCAATGTTCCGATTCAGGAATATAACCAACGAATACAGGAGCAACAGAGGACAAGAAAGGAAAAAAACGCCATGACTACAAAAAGGGCAAATAAAAGAAGGAAAAAAAAAAAACGGAGTAGGCAGGTATCACCGAGAGAGAGAGAGTCTTGCTGTGAAAAATGGCTTTTGCCAGAAGTAGAAGATGAATCACTCCGAACCGCACCCCTCGAGGAAGCACAGATCAAGTCAAAAGATTTCAGAAAGTGGAATGCAACGAGTAAACTCAGGAGCAGAGAAGCAAAAGCCAACCTAAGATCCGGACTCCACCGAGGAGAGGAGTTCAGTGAAGGTCAATCCATATAAAATGGGTCATTCGAAGAAGGAGCTCCGGATGCAGCAATCGCCTGCGTATGCCGCCATTATACTGGGAAGGGATAATTGCAGATGAGGAACAGTGCCAGGGAATATCGCGCATTTGGGCCCGCGGGCTCGATGGATAATGAATATTGACCTGGGCTGGGCTTTCGATTGGATCGCCAGTCATACCTTATTTTCTTAGCATGTTGTTCACGAAAAGTCAAATTACCGAGTCCGCTGACATTGCATCAAAATTTTTATGGATTAATATTAGATGTGACGAATTTCTTTTTTATTTTTTATTTTTATGAGAAGCTAGTTGCGGAGGAAAATGAACGTAATAAAATGTATAAGTAATCCATAGATGAACAGCTATTAAAGCTTGGAGTGATCGATTTTCAGTCCTATCTGGTCCTACCTAGGAATTGGGAACTAGACTAGGAGGACTAGTTCTTAGTTTTTAGGACCAAACCGTCTGGTCCTAGTCCAACAAAACTAGTAAAAAAATTTAAAAAAATTAAAAATACTAGAGTTGTTACTAATTCAGAATTTATTACTATTTTTAAGAAATTAAAAAAATTAAATAAAAAAGAGTTGATCTGGTCCAATTCAGTTCTCCCCAAAAGCAGGAATTGGACCGAAAATCATCGATTCCATTTCTATGGAACTAGACCAAATAGGCCAATCCGATCTAGTCTGGGTAGCACCCATTTCAATCGATCTAATGGGCTCACCCCTAATCGAGGTAGGTAAGTGGGCCTTCCACACTCAAGGAAGTTTGACCGGCTCTATTTTGGCCTAAACCTAACTCAAAAATTTCAATCCAACTTTTTATGTCAAGGGTAGGCTTGGGGGATTATATCAAGTCAACCTTTAGCCTTAGTCAGCATAATAATCACTTTTTTTGGAGAGAGTATTTTCCCTCTGTCATTGTACCTGGGGATACAAATATAAGTCTATTATATATGAATTCAAAATACAACACAAAAAAATGCATATCAAATTTGTCTAACGTAACTAAAGCCAATAAGAAATTAACTCGAGGGTATTAGGTACGATTTTCTCTCACCATTAGTAATTGTAAAAAAGAACCAAATTACAAACTTCAAGCTCAAATAAAACTACTAATTATTGTTCATTATGCGACCACCGAAATGAATATGCGAAATTGGATTTTTTTACATTAATAGGAGATCTCAAAAAAGTTTATGAATCCGTCGATGGAGAGAGATTAGAGAAGATTTGTCCGGTAGTTGGCCATGGGGGGACGCGCAAGTGGGAGACAAGGTCAAGGCATTTCAAGCACTCTTGACAGTAAAACAGGACAAAATAGAACAACCAAGCACAAAGTATATCAAACACCCTTGACAATAAATAGGAGAAAACATAGCGTTTGCTCCACTTTCATTTTTATCACGACCAAAATCTTTTTTCTGGTCTTCTTCAGTTGTTATCCCAACTTTCTCACTAAGTTTTAAATAAATAAAAAATATTTGAGCTGATGAACATTCATTTCAAATAATTTTTTACTCATTACAATGTATGGATATCACATTCATTAAGCTGCCATTTTACTGAAATCAAAACATTAAAAAAAAAAAAAAGACATAGCTAACTTTCTTTATTGGATCGACTCCACTACCTCCTCAACGCTGGCAAAATAATTTTTTCTACTCGTATACCTAAACTCAGCTAGAGTTCAAATAATTTCGAGCATCGGAAATCAAACAACTCACTCAGTAATGTCGGGGGCAATGAATCAGTAAGAAAGTTAGTCTTTCTTTTCTTATTTTTTTTCCTTTACTGGAAAAAAAGAAAAAAAAAATAAGGAACTGTGGATTGTTGTGCAATGCATTCTTATGTCATAACATAGATGGCCTCCTTTCCCCACAACTTTCTTGCGGCCTTGTCGTAGGCGAGCACTGCCTCCTCAACCGTGTTGTAGGTGACAAAGGTTTGATGTAACCCATTGTCTTGAAATCTTGCAACCCATTTCCCCGACCGAGTCCGCCTCACTCCCGAGACCGTCCTTTGGCTGCTTGAAGATGAATCTCCGTGAATCTTAGACTTCATAGCATGCCTCAGGGGTCTCCTCCTCTCGCTGATGACTTCATGGCCACTGGATCTGGACATATACATGGGTTCATTTCAATTTAGTAATCTAGGCGAGGGTGGTGTTTGGGACAGAGAAACTAGCAGTGAGTGCTTAGGAGAAACTCTTTCTGAGATAAACTGGTAAGTGCTTGAGAGAAATTATTTTAAGGAGAAATTCTAGGATAAACTGATAATGTTGGTGTTATGGACCGCCAGAAAGTCTTTTAAAGTGGCAGTGGGTAAATGAGTGGGTGGCCCTGGTGTGTGGGTTAATATAGGAGCTTATCGTGTGACACTTCCTTACACATGTAAAAGGGAGAATTGAGCGACGTTAGGATTGCATACAATGACAAAAAACATGTACTTCTTCGTAGTGTGCATCAAAGTAATCTTCAATTGTTTTTTTTTTTTTTGGTAATAAGTAATCTTCAATTGTTTATCCTTAGTCATTCCAAAAGATTTAATTAGGCGGAATAATTATCATTCATTTAATAGTACTTGAAGCTGAATAAAGAATTCTCGAAGTTATAATTAATCGGATTTGATTTATGCACAATTTTAAGAAAACATAGTCAAAACGTCTAATGCGTGTGACGTCTGGATAGTTGATTAAGATATGCAGAAGTTGTCCCAAATTATAAAAGATATTCAAAATCACCTTGTAACATTTTTGGAAGTCTCTTAAGACTAAACAAATCAAACAAAAACACTATTAAAAGCATATGCTAATTACCTTGGCCCAAAAACTATTAGGCCATAACCAAAGTTAACCTCAATTGGCCTTGTCCTGCGAGCTGAAGAATGGTACATGTGACAATGTTGAACAAGCATGACCGTATTCCCAAAAGAGACATAATGCAAAAGAAAAAAAAGGCCACCAATTCATTCCTAAAAAAGAACATGTATTTTAAAAGTCATAATAATATCTTTTTGTCCTCCTTCATTCTCTTATTTGGTTGAGTAAATAAAAAGGCATTTTCTAAAATTTTTATCTGATATAGCACGTTTTTCTTTTTTACCTAGTACTTCATTCCTTAGAAAATCTCTAGCATATCTTCTGTGGTGCCACGAACGATGATCAAAACTGGACGAATCATTGTTGGTGATTGGGTGAAAGAAGATTAAATGAAGAGTAAGAATGCAAAGACGAAGAAGAACGAGAGAGCTACCATGGTGAACCGTGTTATGGTAAATAGTGTTGACCTTAAGGCTTTTTGCGGGGATTGAGGGAGGGGGTGGTGGGAATGCTAGCGAGTTTAGTGTAGTAGAGTAACGTTGGGTGGTGATAGAGATGGAGAAAAATGTGAGGCCATGGGGAGATAGGCAAGTGCGAGACAAAGTCAAGACATTTCAAGCTCTCTTGATAGTAAAACAGGGCAAAACAGAACAACAAAGCATAAATAATTTCAAGAACCCTTAACAATAAACAAAGGGAAACATAGCAACTAAAATAGGACAAAACAGAGCGACTAAAATAAGGCAAAACAAAGCGGTTACGGGAGTTTTCATTTTTATCATGATCACAATCTTTTTCCTAGTCTTCTTCAGTCATTATCCCAACTTTCTCACTAAATTCTAAGTACAAAAAAAAAAATACGTGAGCTAATGAACATTCATTTCAAATAATTTTTCACTCATTACAATATTTGGATATCACATTATCGACATTCTTCATTTGAACGAAAATTATTGAAATGTTGAACAAGCATGATCGCATTCCCAAAAGAGACATAATACAAGGAAAGACTACTAGCTCATTCCTTAGAATGAACATGTATCTTAAAAGTTTTAATAATGTATTTTTGTCACACTTCGTTCTCTTATTTGGTTAAGTAAAAAAGAATGCCATTTTTAAATTTTTATTTGATATAGCTCTTTTTTTTTTTTTTTTATAAACCTAGTACTTTGATCTTTAGAAAATCTCCAGCACATCCTCTATGCTGTCATGAACAATGATTAAAACCGGAAGAATCATTGTTGGTGATCGAGTGAAAGAAGATCAAATAAAGAGCGAGAATGCAATGACGAAGAAGAACGGGAGAGCTGCCATGGTGAACCATGTTATAGTAGATGTCGTTGTCCTTGGGGTTTTATATGGGGATTGTGAGAGGGGGTGGTGGAGCGAGTTTAATATAGTAGAATAACGTTGGGTGGTGGCAGAGATGATGGCAGAGATGGAGAAGAAGGAGAGGCCATGGGGGGACGCACGGGTGCAAGATAAGGTCAAGGCATTTCAAGTACTCTTGATAATAAAATAGGGTAAAATAGAACAACCAAGCGTAAATAATTTAAAGCATCATTGATAATAAATAGAAGAAAACATAGCAACTAAAATAGGACAAAACAAATGACTAAAACAAGGCAAAACAAAGCGGGTGCAGGAGCTTTCCTTTTTATTTCGTCAATAACCTTTTTCTTGATTTTCATCAGTCGTTGTCCTAACATTTTCACTAATTTTTAAATAAATAAAAAATATACTTGAGGTGATGAACATTCATTTCAAATAATTTTTCAGTCATTATAATGTCTGGATATCACATTCATTAAGTTGTCATTTCACTAAATTCAAAATATAAAAAAAATAAAAAAGACATAACCGACATTTTTCATTAGATCAACCCCACCACCTCTTCAATGCTAGTGAAATAATCTCTTATGCTCGTATACCTAAAACTCAGCCATATTTCATCCATATTGGCAAATAATTCCAAGTACCGGAAATCAAACAACTTTTTCGGTAATGTCGAGGGCAGCAAATCGGTAAAGAAGTTAGTGATTGCCTCATTTCCCCACAACTTTCTCGCCGCCTCGTCGTAGGTGAGTGCTGCCTCATCAATCGTGTTATAGGTGTTGAAGGTTTGACATAGCCCCTTGTCATGAATTCTTGCAACCCATTTCCTCGACCAAGTTCACCTCACTCCCGTGGATGTCCTCCAGTTGCTGCCTGAAAATGAAACTCTGTGAATCTTAGACTTTTTAGCGTGCCTCGGAGGTCTCCTTCTCTCGCCGGTGACTTCATGGCCACCAGACCTGGACATATTCATGTGGTTCATTTCAGTTTAGTAATCTAGGTGAGGGTGATGTTTGGGACCGAGAAACTAGCAGTGAGTACTTAGGAGAAACTCCTTTTGGGATAAATTGGTGGTAGGTGCTTGAGAGAAATTCTTTCAAGGAGAAATTCCGGGATAAACTGGCAGTGTTGGTGTTAGGGACCACGAGAAAGTCTTTTAAAGTGGTAGTGGGCAAATGAGTGAGTGGCGCTAGTGTGTGGGCTAATGTAGAAGTATGTTGTGCGACACTCCCTTACACATGTAAAAGGAAGAACTTAGCGACATTAGGATTGCACTACAATAATAAAAAACATGTACTTCGTCGCAATATGCATCAAAGTAATCCTCAATTGTTTTTTTTTTTTTTGGTATAGAAGTAATTCTCAATTGTTCATCCTTAGTTATCCCAAAAGATTTGATTAGGCGGAATAATTATCATTTATTTGATAGTGCTCGAAGCCGAATAAAGAATCCTCGAAGTTATGATTAATCAGATTTGATTTATGTACAATTTTTAAGAAAATATAGTCTTAAAACGTCTAATGCGTATGATATCTAGCTAGCTGATTAAAATGTGCAGAAATTGTCCCAAATTACAAAAGATATTTGAAGTTGCCTTGTAATATTTTTGGTTAGTCTCTTGAGACTAAACAAATTAAACAAAACCACTATTGGAAGTATATGTTAACTATCTTGGCCCAACAACTATTATGTCATAACCAAAGTTAACCCAAATTGGTCTATCCTGCGAGTTAAGGAACGATGCATGTGATAATATTGAAAAAGCATGCTTGCATTCCCAAAAGAGGCATAATACAGGGAAAAACCACCAACTCATTCCTCATGTATCTCAAAAGTCATAATCATGTCTTTTTGTCTTACTTCGTTATCTTATTTAGTTGAGTAAATAAGAATGTTGTTTTAAATTTTTATCAGATATAGCTCATTTTTTTTTGTTATACCTAGTACTTCATTCCTTAGAAACTCTCTAGTACATACTCTATGGTGTCACGAACGATGATCAAAATTGGAAGAATCATTGTTGGTAATCGGGTGAAAGAAGATTAAATGAAGAGTAAGAATGCAAGAACGAAGAAGAACGAGAGAGCTGTCAAGGTGAACTATGTTATGGCAGATGGCGTTATCTTTAGGGTTTTCTATGAGGATTGGGGGAAGGGGTGGTGGGGATGCTTGCGATTTTAGTGCGATAGAGTAGTGTTGGGTGCTGGCGGAGATGGTGGTAGAGATGGAGAAGAATGAGAGGCCATGGGAAGATGTGCAAGTGCAAGACAAGGTCAAGGCATCTCAAACATTCTTAACACTAAAATAGGGAAAAACAAACAACTAAGCGCAAAGAATTTCTCGCACCCTTGATAATAAATAGGGGAAAACACAATAACTAAAACAAGACAAAAAAAGGGTAAAACAAAGTGATTGCATGAGTTTTCCCTTTCATCACGACAACAATCTTTTTTCTGGTCTTCTTCAGCTATTATCCTAACTTTCTCACTAAGTTTTAAATAAATAAAAAAAAAGTACTTAAATTGATGAACATTCATTTCAAATAATTTTTCACTCATTCTAATGTCTAGATATCACATTCATCAAGCTGCCCTTTTATTAAATTGAAAACATAAAAAATAAAAATAAAAAGACATGACCGACTTTCTTCAATGGATCGACCCCACCACTTCCTTGACGCTAGCAAAATAATCGTTTTCGCCCGTATACCTAAAACTCAGCCAGAGTTCATCCATATTGGCAAATAATTCCGAGCACCGGAAATCAAACAACTTGTTCGGTAATATCGGGGGCAATGAATCGGTGAGGAAGTTAGTAATTGCCTCATTTCCCCACTATTTTCTCGCTACCTTGTCATAGCTGAGCGTTGCTTTTTTAGCCGTGTTATAGGTGTCAAATGTTTAACGTAATCTATTGCCTTAAATTTTTGCAACCAATTTCCCCAACTGAGTTTGCGTCACTCCTGTGAATGTCTTCTAGCTACCTAAAGATGAATCTCCATGAATCTTAGACTTTTTAACGCGCCTCGAGGGTTCTCCTCTCTCACCGGTGACTTCATGGCCACTAAATCTAAACATATTCATAGGGTTCATTTTAGTTTAGTAATCTAGGCGAATGTGGTATTTGGAACTGAGAAATTGGCAGTGGGTGCTTGAGAGAAATTCTTTCAAGGAAAAAATCTTTCTGAAATAAACTGACCGTGGGTGCTTGATAGAAACTTTTCAAAGAGAAACTCTAGGATAATTTGGTAGTAGTGATGTTAAGGACCGTGAGAAAGTCTTTTAAATTAGCAGTGGGCAAATGAGTGGGTGGTGTTGGTGTAGGATCTTCTTGTGTGACACTCCCTTAAACAAGTAAAAAGGAGAACGGAATAGGGTTATGATTGCACTAAAATGACAAAAAAACACGTACTTCTTCGTAATGTGCATCAAAACAATCTTCAATTGTTTATCCTTAGTCATCTCAAAAGATTTGATTATGCGAAATAATTATCATTTATTTGATTTATGAACAATTTTTAAAAAAATATAGTCTTAAAACGTCCAATGCATGTGACATCTGACTAGCTGATCAAGATGTGCAGAAGTTGTCACAATTACAAAAGATATTCGAAGTCACCTTGTAACATTTTTTGATAGTCTCCTGAAACTAAACATATCAAACAAAAATACTACTGAAAGCATATGCTAACTACCTTGGCCCAACAACCATTGGGCCATAACCAAAGTTAACTCTCAATTGGGCAAATTGAGGAATGGTACAAGTGACAATGTTGAACAAATATAACCGCATTCCCAAAAGAGGCATAGTACAAGGAAAGACCACTAGCTTATTCCTCATAAAAAACATATATCTTAAAAATCATAATCATGTCTTTTTGTCCCACTTTGTTTTCTTATTTGGTTGAATAAATAAGAATGTCGTTTTTAAATTTTTATCTGATATAGCTCTTTTTTTTTTTTTTTTTTTTTTACCCAGTACTTCATTCATAAAAAAATCTCTAGTACATACTCTGTGGTGTCATGAACGATGATCAAAATTGGAAGAATCATTGTTGGTAATTGGGGGAAAGAAGATCAAATGAAGAGCAAGAATGCAGGGACGAAGAAGAATGAGAGAGCTGCCATGGTGAACCGTGTTATGGCAAATGGTGTTGTCCTGGAGTTTTTTTTGTGGGGATTAGGGGAGAGAGTGGTGAGGATGCTTGCGAGTTTAGTGCGGTAGAGTAACGTTGAGTGGTGGGGATGCTTGCGAGTTTAGTGCGGTAGAGTAGCGTTGAGTGGTGGTAGAGATAGTGGCATAGATAAAGGAGAAGGAGAGGCCATGGGGGTGCGCAGATGTGAGACAAAGTCAAGACATTTCAAACACTCTTGATAGTAAAATAAAGCAAAATAGAACAACCAAGCGCAAAGAATTTCAAGCATATTTGACAATAAATAAGGGAAAACATAGCAACTAAAATAGAACAAAACAGAGCGACTAAAACAGGGCAAAACAAAGCGCTTGCGGGAGCTTTCCTTTTTATCGCGACAACTACCTTTTTCCTAGTCTTCTTTAGTCGTTATCCCACATTCTCATTAAGTTTTAAATAAATAAATAAAATACTTGAGTTGATGAAAATTCATCTCAAATAATTTTTCACTCACTAAAATGTCTATATATCACATTCAAGTTGCCATTTTACTAAATTCGAAACATAAAAAAATAAAAAGACATAGCCAACGTTCTTCATTAGATCGACTCCACCACCACCTTGATGCTAGCAAAATAACCTCTTCTGCTCGTATATCTAAACTCAACCAGATTTCATTCATATTGGCAAATAATTTTGAGCACCGGAAATTAAACAACTCGCTCGGAAACGTCGAGGGCAGCAAATCAGTGAGGAAGTTAGTGATTGTCTCATTTCCCCACAACTTTCTTGCCGCATCGTCGTTGGCGAGCGTCGCCTCATCAACTGTGTTGTAAGTGCCAAAGGTTTGACGTAACCTCTTGTCTTGAATTCTTACAACCCATTTCCCCAACCGAGTCCGCCTCACTCTCGGGAATGTTCTCCAGCTGCTACCTTAAGATGAAACTCCGTGAATCTTAAACTTAGCGCGGCTCGAGGGTCTCCTCCTCTCGCTCGTAACTTCATGGCCACCAAATATGAACATATCCATGTGGTTCATTTCAGTTTAGTAATCAAGGTGAAGGTGGTGTTTGGGATCGAAAAACTAGCAGTGGATGCTTGGGAGAAAGTTGACAGTTGGCAAAGGAGTGGGTGGCGTTGGTGTGTGGATTAGTGTAGGAGCTTGCTGTGTGACACTCCCTTACACTGGTAAAAGGGAGAATGGAGCGGCGTTAAGATTATACTACAATGACAAGAGACGTACTTCTTCGCAGTATGCATTAAAGTAATTATCAATTGTTCATCCTTAGTCATCCCAAAAGATTTGATTAGGCGAAATAATTATCATTCATTTAATAATGCTCAAAGCCAAATAAAGAATCCTTGAAATGATGATTAATCGGATTTGATTTATGTACAATTTTTAAGAAAACATAGTCTTAAAATGTCCAATGCGTATGACGTCTAGCTAGCTGATTAAGATGTGTTGAAGTTGTCCCATATTACAAAAGATATTCGAAATCACCTTGTAACATTTTTTGCAAGTCTCCTGAGACTAAACAAATTAAACAAAAACACTATTAGAAGCATATGCTAACCACTTTGACCTAACAATTATCAGGCATAACCAAAGTTGACACCAATTGGCCCTGTCCTGCGAGCTAAGGAATGGTACAAATGACAATGTTAAACAAGTATGACCGCATTCCCAAAATAGACATAGTATAAGGAAATGCCATCAACTCATTCATCAGAAAGAACATGTATCTCAAAAGTCACAGTAATATCTTTTTGTCCCACTTTATTATCTTATTTGGTTGAGTTAATAAGAATGCCGTTTTTAAATTTTTATCCGATATAGGTCGTTTTTTTTTTAACCTAGTACTTTATTCCTTAGAAAATCTCCAATACATACTCTGTGGTGTCACAAACGATGATCAAAACCGGAAGAATCATTGTTGGTGATCGGGTGAAAGAAAATCAAATGAAGAGCAATAATGCAAGGACAAAGAAGAATGAGAGAGCTGTTATGGTGAATAGTGTTATAGTAAATGACGTTGTTCTTTAGGTTTTCTGTGGTGATTTGGGGAGGGGGTGGTGGCGATATTGGCGAGTTTAGTGCAGCAGTGGAGCGTTGGGTGGTGGCAAAGATGGTGGCAGAGATGGAGAAAAAGGGAAGGCCATGGGGGGACGCGGAGGTGTGAGCCGGGGTCAAGGCATTTCAAGCACTTTTGACCGTAAAACAGGGCAAAACAGAACAACCAAGCACAAAGCATTTCAAGCACCCTTAACAATAAATAGGGAAATACATAGCAACTAAAATAAAGCATAACAAAACGAGTATAACATGTCAAAACAAAGCGGTTGCAAGAGTTTTCCTTTTTATCACGACAACAACCTTTTTCCTAGTCTTCTTTAGTCATTATCCCAATTTTCTCACTAAGTTTTAAAATAAAAAAAAAATACTTGACCTGATGAATATTCATTTTAAATAATTTTTCACTCATTACAATGTTTGAATATCACATTTATTAAGTTGTCATTTTATTAAATTGAAAACATTAAAAAAAAAAAAGACATTGCCGACTTTCTTCATTGGATCGGCCCCACCACTTTCTCGATGCTAGCGAAATAATCTTTCCGCTCGTATACCTAAAGCTCAGCCAAAGTTCATCCATACTGGTAAATAATTCAAAGCATCGGAAATCAAACAACTCGCTCGATAACGTCGGAGGTAGCGAATCGGTGAGGAAGTTAGTGATGGCCTCCTTTCCCTCACAACTTTCTCGCCGCCTCGTCGTGGGCGAGCGCTGCCTCCTTAGTCGTGTTGTAGGTGTTGAAGGTTTGACGTAACCTCTTGTCTTGGATTCTTGTAACCCATTTCCCCGATTGAGTCCGCCTCACTCCTTGAAACATCCTTTGGTTGCTTGAAAATGAATCTTCGTGAATCTTAGATTTCTTAGCACGCCTTGGGGGTCTCCTCCTCTCGTTGGTGACTTCATGGCCACACAACCTGAACATATCCATGGGTTTCATTTTAGTTTAGTAATATAGGCAAAGGTGGTGTTTGGGACTGAGAAACTAGCAGTAGGTGATTGGGAGAAATTATTTCAAGGAGAAACTCTTTTTGGGATAAACTGGTGGTGGGTGCTTGAGAGAATTTTTTTTTAAAGAGAAACTCTAGGATAAAGTGGCAGTAGTGGTGTTAGGGACCTCAAAAAAGTGTTTTAAAGTGGCAGTGGACAAAAGAGTGGGTGGCACTGTTGTGTAGGCTAGTGTAGGCGCTTGTTTTGCAACACTTCCTAACGCATGTAAAAGGGAGAACGGAACGGCGTTAGGATTGCACTACAATAACAAGAAATATGTACTTCTTCGTAGTGTGAATCAAAGCAATTCTCAATTGTTCATCATTAATCATCCCAAAAGATTTGATTAGGCGAAATAATTATCATTCATGTAATAGCACTTGAAGCCGAATAAAGAATCCTCAAAGTAATGATTAATCGGATTTGATTTATGTACAATTTAAAAAAAAAAATAGTCTTAAAACGTCTAATGCGTGTGACATTTGGCTAGCTTATTAAAATGTGCAGAAGTTGTCCTAAATTATAAAAGCTATTGGAAGTCACTTTGTAATATTTTTGGCGAGTCTCTTGAAACTAAATAAATCAAACAAAAACGCTATTGGAAGCATATGCTAACAACCTTAACTCAACAACCATTATGCCATAACTAAAATTAGCCCCAATTAGCCCTGTCCTATGAGCTGAGGAACAGTACATGTGACAATGTTGAACAAGCATGACTGCATTCCCAAAATAGGCATAGTACAAGGAAATGCCATCAACTCATTCCTTAGAAAGAACATGTATCTCAAAAGTCATAGTCATGACTTTTTATCCTACTTCGTTCTCATCTTTGGTTGAGTAAATAAGAATGCATTTTTTAAATTTTTATCCAATATAGCTCGTTTTTTTCTTACCCAGTACTTCATTCCTTAGAAAATCTCCAACACATCCTCTGCAGTGCCATGAACGATGATCAAAATCGGAGGAGTCATTGTTGGTGATGAGGTGAAAGAAGATCAACAGAAAAGCAAAAATGCAAGGACAAATCACAGCAAAATGGATTAATTAAGTACTAACAGCAAGAAAATATGACAAAAATGCTGATGTAACGACTTTTTGACAAAACAAGTGCAAAACGACATTGTTTTTATTGCTGATGTGGATACATAATTAATTTAAAAATTAATTAAATTTAATTTAAATCAAATTTAAAAAAAAAAGAGGAAGGAACAAGATGAATAGTGGCTGAGGTCTCAACCCTTGCCACCACCTCCTCCCCACCAGCACCGAGAAGGGCTAACGACGGTGGGGGTGGGTCGGCGAAGTCGCTAAATCCTAGCCTTCCCGGCAACAATGGGGGAGGTGGCAATGGCTAGAGCTGACCCCTCAACCACCTCCAATTGTTGATCTTCTTCTTTCCTTAAAATTAAAAAAAAAAAATTTGGTTTTAAATTTAATATAATTAATTTTTACATTAAAATTCAAATTTACGCCAAAACGACGTTGTTTTTACATTTTTTTATTGAGTTAGCTTTCTAGCGAGTCACTTAGGCAAGCAAAATTAATATATAAAAAAAATTGCCACGTAAAATTTCCAGCGAGGTTTGCTAGAAGTGGCACTTAAATGTTCAATGTTTCAAAAAAAGTGGCACTTAAGTTTCAATTTTCTAACTTTTGACATTTAAATGTCCCATTATGCCAAGTTTTGGTACTTAGGCTATTCTTTTCTCTATTTGATGGATAATACCGAACTATTCATGTGCATTTTACTCGATGAATGTTTCATTTAAATGGAATTATAGAATTACTGCACCATAAGATGAGTGTGATTTGGAAATGCCGTGGGCTCTTGGGACAATAATGTCTCGGGTGTTAGAAAGAATGCATAGAAGGGGTAATTGGATTCCTTCGGATACTTTGGGAATGTAACACGATTCCCCTGGATATCCTCACGATACTTGATGGGTGCAAGATACCTAGGGGATAATGGGATTTATTGGAAGATGATTACAGTCAATTCACAATAAAGATGATCAATTGCGATTTCGAATTTTATTTAAGATTTATTGATTTACTACTATCCTGATTTTGAGAAAGGTTATCGAGCAGGTTGATATTATAATGATCTTTTTATTTTCCTCGCATGCATTATTATTAACTCATGTGGTATAGATTAATTAGTGATTTGCTTGTTGAATGTTATATTCACTTTTGGTACTTTTGGTGGATTATTGGGGAAAATTGTCCAAAAAGTCATAAATCTATTATAATTTTGCCAATTTAGTCATAAAACCTTTTGAATTTACCAATTTAGTCCTAAATATTTTCACTTCTTACCGATTCAATCCATCCGGCCAATTTTGGCCTGAAAATTCTAACGTGGATGCCGACGGTGCCACGTAGGACCACAGATGTTGACGTTGATAATTTTTAATAATATATTATTATTATTTTGAATTTTATTATTTTTTCTTTTTTTCCTTTTTTTCTTTTCTTTTTGGCTTTTTTCTTTGCCTTTTGGTGGCCGGCCACTAGCCACAGGCGACGGCCGACCACCAGCCACGCCTGCCGGGCCGGGCCTAGGAGACCCTTGCGGGCCGCACCTAGGCGAGGGCTCCCCTTCGGGGCTTCTCCTCACCCAGCTAGGCCTCGCTTGTGGTGGGTGTGGCCAGCCGATTGGTTGCGGTCAATGGCCAGTGGCTAGGCGTTGCCTGTGGCCGGTGGCTAGAAAAGACAAAGAAAAAAGTCGAAAGAAAAGAAAAGAAAAAAGGGAAAAAATTAATAATAAAAATAATAATAATTCAAAAATATTCAAAATATTAAAATATTATTAAAAATTGTCTACGTCGGTGCCAGTGGTGTTACGTGGTAACCCCGGCGTCCATGTTAGCATTTTCTGGCCAAAATTGATCGGATAAACTGAATCAGCAAGAAGTGAAAATGTTTAGGACTGAATTGACAAAGTTAAAAGATTTATGACTAAATTAACAAAAGTGCAATAGATTTAAGACATTTTAGATAATTTTCCATAAATTATTGTCTCTTAGATCAATAGACATGTCACTCCTGCCAGCATCCCCCTTGATTCGATACGATGCCCCAGTGGAATTTACGTGGCACTAAACCAAGATTGTTGAACCCACCTTCCCAAATCTCGTTTTTTGTCCAATACGTATCTATCCTGACGATCGATAGCGAAGCACCTATGGAACCAATGCTCCTTAGCTTCGTCGCGCTTTACACTCGAGTGAATTGATGTTCCGTGGGCCCCCTCCTACTTTATAATGGTGACGATGGGTCGAGGGACAGTGGTAAGTCTGTTAAGTGATGGAGTCAAGTAGACAAAAGAGTTTCTTTTGGGGATGTGGATGATTTTTTATGGAGCTAGAGCAAGGATTATGTGACTATATATATAATCAGGTTGGGTGGGATGATAGAAGGATTGTCAAATGTCGTCAAGAGTACTGACCTTTTTAGTTTTTCCCCATTGTACCCACGCCGTCACCTATATATATATATTCCTCAATGTATCATCTATACTGAGTTGTTTTAACCATTTATGCATTTGCATGCTTAACAAGTGAGAAGAATTAGATAACTATGTTAATTGTGACATACTAGAAATGTCACATTTTGATTATTATAGTTATTTATAATGTAACAGTAATTTCAGATGGAGAAGAAAAACTCACAGTGGTTCTTGTGCTAGCTGGCCAATATCCTATGATTATACAGATCATCTACTCATATAGCCAAGTTCTTCAATTCAGTCATCCCAACATTCATGAAGGCCAATCCAAGGAACTTCTGAGCATAAGAAAGTACAAGGCAATCCAAAATTAAAAGAATTATTTCAAGTTAGATTGGATTGAAAAAATAAAGACAGAGAGACTAAACTCATGCACATACCAAGGTTCCCTCTGATATGGACTTCGTGTAATTTACAAAGAGATTTCCCATGGCTTTGTAAGGCCTTGTAAATTATTATAATTGTTCATAATGTGAGAATAGGTTTAGAGATGAGGAAAACTCACTACGGTTCTTGGTCGACCTCTTGAGTAACCGGTAGTTGCTTGGTCTAGTCAATTGAAGTTCCTGATTCTTAGGCAAGAAATGAATCAAGAACCATGGCTTTATCTAACAGTGGTAAAGGAAAGCCCTCCTATATAAGTCTCCAGCCATCATTGCGATACAAAAAGCTTATAATTAGAACTAGAATATAATTGAAGCCAATGAAAAAAATAAAGAAATGCGTATTATCCCAATTTTCAAGTTCTTCATCGTCCACGACCTAGGGCTGAAAGACATTTTAGAGAGAGATGGATTTAGAGAAGAGTCAGTGCTCTAAGTGTTGGTTGCAAAGAAATTTGTTTTCTTTTTAACCCATTTTCTTTGGCAACCCTAATTACCTTAGGATATACCTTAGTTGTCATCATTTCATCCTCTTTCAAGGGTTGTAATTCTAGTGAAAAGTTCTCTCTTCTCTGGGAGTCCCTGTAATCCCGAATCCCAAGATAAAATGGATTACCAACTCCTACACATTAACAAAACGACTTTTATGCACTTACAAATGGCTCACCTGATGCGATTATTTAAAGTTGTTCGCAATGCAAGACTTCAACACTAAAATTGGTCGCACCATAAATCTCTCACTCAAACCCCAAGTCAAGTGACCTTGCAATTAAAATAAAGATTTTTCCAAGCACCGGAAGACCCACAACTTGGACAACCCAAAATCGAGTTGAAAACCAACGATATATGGTCTTAAAGTTGCTAGACATGCACGTGCACTGTTTATCACGGGTGAGAAATTTTGAAATTTTTTTTTTTTGGGGCAAACTGTAAGCTAAAATTTAGTTCCATAAAATCCTACATATCCAAGACACCCTAAACTATCATTCTGTATATATACATGTAGCTCAACAACTTAAAAATTAATTTCGCTACTCGAATCTAAAGATAGTGGCATTACAATATGAATTGAAAATGATGTCTTAATTCTAAAAGTTGAAATCAACAGATCCAAAATTCATGAATTAGAATACCAGCGAAAAATAAGCTAAGAACCACATCATAGCGATAAATAAAAACTATTTGTAAAACTTTATCGACTCATATCACAATTAACTGTGTGTACTCTATGAGAAGATTTACCGTAACTTAACAAGGCATTGCAATTATTATAATTATTTATAATATGAGAGCATTTTTTTTTTGATCAAAAAGGATAATTGATAGAGAGTCACGTGGGAAAGACAAAGCAACCCTGAGCAAGGGCGTCTTTACAGAGAATATCGAGCATAACTTGGGGAGGGGAGACAAACCAAGCGGAAGAGAGGGATCCGCGGCCATGGGCCTTTGTTGCCCAATCTGCTAGGGTATTAGCCTCCCGACGGCAGTGCTGTGCACGGAGATGAGAGAATCGGCGAAGGAGATCAAAGCACTCAGTGAAGAGGGCGCGGCACTCCCACGGCGGCAGGCGGCCCCGATTTAGGGTTTCAATGAGGACGATGCTGTCGGACTCCACAAGCAAGTTAGAATCTATTAACTCTTGCTGAATCAGATCATTAAGAGACAAAATTAACGCCTGGATCTCGGTCTCGAGAGTAGAGGAGGCAGAGACAGAATGAGTAATTCCACCAAGCAATCTACCCGAGTGATCGCGGGCCATACTAGCAATCGATCCTCTGTGAGACACCGTGGGAAAGGAGCTGTCCAGATTGATCTTCATCGTGCCCAGCAGGGGGGGTTGCCAAGACCGATTAGGGCTCAGCCAAGAGGAGTGGCCCTTGAAATCCTTTTGATGGACTCGTTTCTGGAGAGAGGCTAGGGCAAAAGCAGATTCTATAATCTGATTTGGGGACATCCGAACGCGGCGAAAGATGAAGTTGTTCCGCGCCTTCCAGATTTCCCAAAGAAGGCTTGCGACCTGCTCAAAGTCTGGTAAGCCTCTGTTTTGATCGAGGAAATTTGCTAACCATGAGTTCATTCGAGTAGGGGTATAAGCAAAAATATTGAGTTGTACTTTTGAATGAGTCCAAATGCGTTGAGTCCAAGGGCAATGCAAGAAGAGGTGTTCTGTAGTTTCTGGGGAGGCAAAGGAACAGAGACCACAGACTGGGGTTTGAATGATCCTTATGTGGAATAGATTGTCCCTAGTTGGTAATGCATTTTGACATACTGACCATAAAAAATTACGAATCTTGGGGGGAGTTTGTGCTTTCCATATCTTTTTCCAAACAAGTTTGAGAGGTTGGTAGGAAGAAGAAGCCTGAGAGTTTACCTGCTGATGTGTGGATCGATGAAGAACGTTGTAGCCACTCTTGACATAATAGATGCCATCTTGTTTAGAGAGGAGGAAAACTCACTACAGTTCTTAGTTGACCTCTTGTGTGATCGATAGTTGCTCGAGCTGGTCACTTGAAGCTCTCAATTCTTGGGCGAGAAATGAATCAAGAACCATGACTTCATCTTACAGTGGTAAATCAAAGCTCTCTTCTACGAGTACCCGACCACCATTGTAATGCAAAAAACTTACAATCAGAACTAGAATATAATTGAAGCCAACAAAAAAGTTAAAAAAAAAAAAAATGTGCACTACCCCAATTTTCAAAAAAAAAAATGTGCACTACCCCAATTTTCAAGTTCTTTATCGTCCATGATCGAGAGCTAGAAGACATTTTAGAGAGAGATGGATTTAGAGAAGAGTTAGTGCTCTAAAGTGTTAGTTGAAAATAATTTTTTTTTTTATAATCTATTTTCTTTGTCAACCCTAATGACATTAGGACATAACTTAGGTGTTGTCATTCATCATCTTCTGAAGGTGGTAATTCTAAAGGGAAGTTGTCCCTTGTCTTCGGGAGTTCCCGTACCTTCAGTCCCAAGGGAAAATAGCTTAACTACTCCTACACACTAACAAAATGACTCTTATGCACTCACAAATCGCTCCCCAATGTGATTATTCAAAGTTGTTCGCAACACGGGACTTCAACATTGAAAATTGGTCACGCCATAAATCTTTCACCCAAATCCTATTTCAAGTGACTTTGCAATTAAAATAAAGATTTTTCCAAGTACTAGAAGACTCGCAACTTGGATGACTTAAAATCGAGTGGAAAACTGACAAAATATGGCCTTGAATTTGCTGGATGTGCATTGTTCATCACGCGTGGAAAATTTCGAAATTTTGTTTCGAGCTAACCGTAAGCTTAAATTCAATTCCGTAAAATATTATGGCTCCATGGCGCCCTAAGCTATCATTATTTTATGTGTATATATTTGTGTGGGTTTGTATATATATATAAATATACACACACAACTCAACGACTCAAAACTCGAACTTCGCGCCTTGAATCTCAAGATAGTGGCATTGCGATAGGAATTGAGGAGGACGTCATAGTTCTAAAAATTGAAATGAACACAACCAAAATTCATGAATTAGAATAATAGAGAAAGATAAGCTAGAAATCACGTCATATTGATGAACATACACTATTTGTAAAGCTATACCAACCCATATCATAGTGGACTCTACGTACTCTACGAGGAGATTTCCCATGGCTCTACAAGGCAATGTTATTATTATAATTGTTCATAAAGTGAGAGCATATTTAAAGAGGAGGAAAACTCACTGCGGTTCTTGGTCGACCTCTTGTGTGACTGGTAGTTGCTCGATCTTATCACTTGAAGTTCCCGGTTCTTGGGCGAGTTAAGAACAGTTGCTTCATCTTACAGCGGTAAAGCAAAGCCCTCCTCTAAGAGTTCCCGACCACCATTGTGATACAAAAAGCTTACAATTAAAATAAAAATATAAGTGAAGCCAACGGAAAAATAATGAAATGCGTATTATCCAATTTTGAAGTTTTTCATCGTCCATGACTGAAGGTTGAAGGACATTTTAGCGAGAGATGGATTTAGAGGGGAGTTAGTGCTCTAAAGTGTTAGTTGAAAGGAAATTTGTTTTATTGTTAATCCATTTTCTTTGTCAACTCTAATTACTTTAGGACATATTAGGTGTTGTCGTTTCATCCTCTTTCAAGGGTGGCTATTCTAGAGGTAAGTTGTCCCTTGTCTCAAGGAGTCCGAACCACCTGTGTTGTCACACCACCGAATTCCAAGAGAAAATGACTCAATTACTCCTAAATACTAACAAAACGACTCATATGCGCTCACAAATCACTCACCCGATACGATTATTTAAAATCGTTGGCAATGCGGAGCTTCAATGCGAAAATTGGTTGCGCCATAAATCTCTCTCCCAAATCCCGTTCCAAATCAAAATGAAGATCTTCATAAGCACTAGAAAATCCACAATTTGGACAATCCAAAATTGAGCAAAAAGTCAACGAAATATGACCTCGAAGTTGTTGGACAGCGCACTATTCATCACATGTGGAAAACTTCAAAATTTTGTTTTGGGAAACCATAAGCCCAAATTAAATTTCGTAAAACCCTACGGCTCCACGACTCACAATCTGGACAACCTAAAATTGAGCTGAAAATTGATGAATATGGCCCCAAAGTTGTTGGACGCGCATTGTTCATCATGCGGAAAAATTCAAAATTTTGTTTTGATCAAATTGTAAGCTCAAATTCAATTATGTAAAATCCTAGCACTCCATGACACTCTAAACTATCATTTCTATATTTATAGATTGATCTATCCATGTCTATATACAATAAGAAAGTTGAGTTATATAACCTTCTTTGATTGCATAACTTATTGAAATCTTATCTATTCTCATCCATAATAGGAAAAGAACGTAATTGATTCATATGCATGTTAACAGCTCATAAGGAAGTTTAAAAAAAAAAACTTGATGCTTTTTCTAAATTAGTATAAGGGTTAATTTCCTAAAAACTCTAAACTGGTACACATGTGAAAAATTTATCCCGAACTAATTTTTTTACCACCAAAATTCTCAAAACATATTTGATAAATTTATCCCAAAATGGTACACTTGATAATAGTATATACTAGTTTGGGATTTTACTCTTCATATATCACAGTTATATAATTTTTGTTGGTATTAGTCTAAGTTAATGGATGGTATATTTATCACAAATGTACCATTTTTGGGTTTTTAGTTGTCAAATAATTAATTTTGGATAAATTTGTCACAAATGTACCGGTTTTGAGTTTTTTGTGGTCATTTAGGGTTTATTCATCACATGTATACTAGTTTGGAGTTTTTTATAATCCAAAAATTAATTTGGATAAATTTGTCACAAGTATCCTAGTTTGGAATTTTCCATGGTATTAACCCTTAGTATAACTGAAATAATTATCCAATATTATCGCTACGTTTGATCGTCCGAATTTCTAACGATAATAAGACTGGATGGAATAGGATATGAAATCCAATAATTATATTATATCATATCTACTATTTCATGATTATAATAATAAAATCGGATATATTCATATCATATCATATATATTATTTGGAATAAATAGCATATTAATATAAATAAACCAAAAATTTTACAAATCTTTTGTGACACTCTTACATACTTTATTTTATTTTTATTTTTTATTTTATTTTCCTCTATTTTTTAATTAATTTCTTTTTATTTATTTAGTCCCCTTCCATCATTCTCTAATAAAATTTTATTAAACGGTAAATTGTACTAATATACCTAAAATATGTAATAAATATAAATTTATATTTATATTTATATATTAAATGTTATGTTATAAAATATAATTAAATTCAAATATATAAATAAAAATAAGATTAAATAAAAAAACTAAATTGTTATTTGGAATTTCTTATATTAGAATTCAACTATTATTTATATTGAAATATAATTTTAATTTTTAATTTAAGAAGTTTGTCATTTGAGAAAAATAACTTTTGTATTATATATGTTAGAAATCTTGTCTAGTTATATCCCACCTCGCTCATGAGATAATTTTATCCACTTTATATTCCATTCATATTCTATTTTATCTTGTCTTGAGTATGCATCAAATGTAGAATATGATAAATTTTATCCTATCTTGAATTTTATTACGACAGCCAAACGTAGTTGATTTGTTAATCTAGATATACACGTTACAAGAGACAACAAATCAGCTAGATTAATTAATAAATTTGTATATAATTTTTTACAATTATCATTCATAAGAGTGATAACTTAATGTTTTTTCCGATAGTCATTCAAAGAGTCATCCAAATTAGGTACCGACCTATTTGGATTTTTCAAATTATCAGTTTGCCTATGAATTATATTTTTGCTCTAAACATACATGATTTACCAAAAAATAATTCCATTTGTAGATAATTTGAAAACATTGATATATTTTGGGTTCATTTTCAGCTATGTCAACAAAATTGTCCATGCCAAGTTAAAAGCATATTCTTTTCCTTATGAAATGTGCATAAGAAATCCTCAAAAAAGAAAATTCCTTATATATATAAAATCACCATGAGACCGTATTACTTCAAAGTAATGATTATTTATTTATAATTTAGATAGACATAACTTTTTTTTTTTCCATAAAGAAGAATTGCACACAAATTGCAAGTCCTGACATATGTAAAATAAAAGTACAATAGTGTAGTTCATTCCTAAAAAACGAGATTGTCGCATGGTATATAAACTAGCTTTTCAATCTGCATGATGCGCTAGGTTTCATTATAAAACACCTATTATATTTTATGAACATAGTATTGCAATGCTTAAAATGGTCATATGTTGCAAGATTGAGTAAGGTATCTCAAACAAAAGAAGCTTATGATAATCTATATTTCTTCAATATATATAAAGCCAACTTTTGGCATTAACCACGTATTTGCAAAAATGTCCTTAGTTTTCCTCTCCTTTTATAATTTTGTTTAGATCTATTATTGTAAATTAAATTCTCATCGTTGGCAAAAAAAAAAATCAAAGCAATTATAGAAATGCATATCATTTATCCATTCATTCAAAAATCATAAAGAAACCAATGTTTTCGCTGAAACGAATTCACTAATAAATAAATAAAGCATGAAAGCAACCACACGCTCATAGCACGTGCTCGAGCCTCGAGAGCTAGTGTTAGTTAAGAAAATAATTGTGAATAAAAAAACTCTAAAAAATATTCAACTCAACATGAAGAATTGCATGTCTCCTTAAATAAATTGTTATATTAATTCCCATAGTAAAATAAGAAAAATACCTAAATTTTGTTTTTTTGGTCGGCTCAATTTTTTTACCACAAATCTCAAGGCCTTTTTCCTTGCGCAAAGTGGGAACTTACTGGAAGAATTTGACATTATGTGTAGCATAATATATCTCTTTATGTTATAAAAAGGGGGAAAATCACTAAAGAACCCAAATTATACTAACCTGAAAATATTTATCTTAAATTTTTATATAAAAAATCCAAAATTTATACATGTGCGCCACATTGTGCTCACAAGGCTAAAACAAGTCATTTTGGCTGGAAAAATCATTTAATTAAACTTTGATGAAAAGTAAATGTATCACACTGATACATTAGGTAGATATGTATAATGGATATAGTTAGGAGTTTTTCATGTTAAAAAAAAAAAAAAGAGTTGAAGATAAATGTGTTACAGCAGACATAGTTTAGGATTTTTGAAGACTTTTTCCCTATAAAAATGAGAATATTTTCAATGACAAACTTTGGCAAGGAAGCTCCATGAAAGCCAATGCGTGATATCAAATTTTGAAATAATAGTGCATTATTATCGTAAAAACAAAATTAAGATTTGAAATTCCTGGATCCTAATATAATTATCATGTAATCCCATAAATCTTCGACTTAACAAATTTTCAATCCACGATTGAATCTTTCTCATTTTACAATTATTTGCTTAATTTTCCAAAGGTTTAATATTGTAAATATTTTAATTCACTGCACCTTGGAACTTTTTCACCGGTATTATAATTATATACAAGTGTATGGAATACTCAAAAGTGTGTCAAACAAAAAGTTTTGAGTAAATATGTGTCAAAATAGATGTAAAGCCGTCAAGAAGGAACATCTACCACACTTTAAAAAAAATAGTTGATTAGTGAATCCCTTGTTTTTTTGGACTTTAGATGGAGAACCTATTGCAATTTGCAACCACTTCATTTGCTGTAGTAATTTAGAATTTACCACATTACTAAAGTTTGGGTTAGCCGATGGGATTTATAGATTAATCTGAGGAAGAGCAAGAAAATTTAGAAGCATGAAAATAGGTGAACATAATTTTCTATATTTAATCAAATATAATTTTAGTGGCCAATGCTTTATTTATGCTAGTCTTGCTTATAGAAAGAGCCTTTTGAACACTTGAATTTGCTTCATATAGCCAAATTATTTCTCTTTTTGCACGGCAATAAAGGAAAAAAGAAAACGTGGAACAATTTCAATTAATGAACTATAAAAATGCATGAAATAGTTTCTATTGTCGGAAAAAGTCCACACACTTTCCGAGTAACATTATTTTGCCGAAAACCTTGAGAAATTGCCTCACTTCACAAATTTTTTTTTGGCATTTTCCCTAATTAATAGCCACGTGTGATTGTATCAAATTTAAACATTAGTAAAAAAACAAATAACTAAGGGTTAATACCTTGAAAAACCTCAAACTAGTGCACTTGTGACAAATTTACCCCAAACTAATTTTTTGACCACCAAAAATCCCAAACTGGTACATCTTTGACAAATTTACTCCCAATTGATATACTTATAACAAATTTACCCTATGTTATTTTTCATTAAATTTTATTATCAAATTACTAAATTAGATGACATGTAACAGTGAACTAGTGTACTAATTTGGGATTTTTGAATTATTTTTGTGATTTTTGGTGTTATTAATCCAATTTAACAAATGATATATTTGCTACAAATATACCAGTTTAGACTTTGTGGCGATTGAATAAATTAGTTTGAGGTAAATTTGTCACAAGTATACCAGTTTTGGATTTTTTATGATTACTTTGAATAAATTTGTCACAATTGTACCAATTTGGGATTTTTCGTGATTAAAAAATTAGTTTGGGATAAATACTATTTTTGGGTTTTTTAAAGTATTAATCCAATAACTAATGAATTCAAAATATTACAATTAATTGGCCTCATTGAAGAAGAGGAGCCAAGTTTATATGTGACGGTCAAATTGAATGGAGTTGGCCTTGATTTCTAATGCGCTTGTAATTGTTTGCAAGTCGGGTTCTTCATTGGCCTTATCATCGTAATGTTCCATATATCAATGTTATTTGAAAAATGTAAGTACTAATAATTGACAAAAGGCTTTTTTGGCCATGAAAAGAAAAGCCTAGATAAGTAAGCGATATCAATTATTCAGTTGTTATATTGGCTAATTATTATGCCTACTTAACAGCTCATTTGTAATTAAGTTTAAACACTTGCAAAACAAAAGGAGCCATGATTTAATTGATTTCATTAAATAGCCCAAATTGAAGAGCTAGGGAATATTATGGATTCAGGCTTGTGGGCTCGATAGATAATGGATATGGCCTGGGCTGGGCCTTCAATTCGATAAGCGACAAGATCATCTCCATGAAATTTTTGTTAACAAAAAGTCAAATTGCCGAAGTCAACTGACATTGCGTCAAAATTTTATGGATTAATATTAGATGTGACGATTTTTCAGCCAATTAGCCAGGTTGCGGAGGAAAAAACACAATTATGAACCCAACGAAGGTAGTTTCTGATGATGAAAAAAAAAAAAAAAAAGTATAGGTAATCAATCGACAAATGGCCATCGAGGCTCAAAAGGCGCAAAAGCAAGGCTTGCGTACATAAGGAAGTCCAACCGGCCCTACTTTGGCCTAAACTTGACCTGAAAATTTCCAACTATTTATGTTAAGGATAGGCATGGGAGATATATTACGCTTGACCTTCGAACTGGGCCTCGGCCTCGGCCTGCCCAATAAATAGTTATTCCAAGAGAGTATTTTCCTCCATCATCGTGCTTGGCGGTGCAAGATAGAAGTCCATTATTTACAAATACAAAATAAAACAACAAAAAGAGCATATCAAACCATTCTAACGTAACTAAGGCTTATTAGACCGCTTCACTTATAGCATTACTCGAGGATATTAGATATTAAAAGGGAGAAGTCTTAAATTGCGCCATAATTAAAGATAAAAGTATTTTATCATTGAATCTCATATCATGATACACTTAATGATTACCGGATATACAGTCATCTTATTTAAGTATAGAATCTTTCAAGTTTAAACATTTATAGTTAGGAATATTTTGTTTATTATTTGTAGTTATTTAGTGGATTCCTTGTGTAGTCAAGATTTCATGACTACAAATAAATTATTTCGATATAAATTGAAAATTAATTTTCCTTTTATTTATCGAGTTTGATAATTGGGCTTTCCCGACCATAACAACTATATTTCTGGAATTTCCCCCAAATCGTGGCTCTCATGGCCGTGCTAGCTTGTGTTGCAGCTGATGTCTGTACTTTGTTTTCCATGTGTGGCCATGGCAACCTCGATCGGAATGGTTTGTTGCTTATTCTGTGTTTCGCTTAGGTGGTAACTGTTTCTAGAATTCATCGGCATCCGTTGAGATCCCCGTCACTTGTCCATCATAACTAATATTTATAAGGCTTACTAATCCACAAATAGTCCATGCATTTACTGTTATTTGCCATTTCTGCACTTCTATCTTTTCCATTCGCTAATCCCCTCACGAGTAGAGGATGGCACTAGTAATTATCACTCGGCATTTAACATGTATGAATTAACATTTACTTGTTTGACAAAAAAAAAGGACATGTACATGACTTTAAATTAAGTTTAGCTTAGCTAACTGACACTGAGATTATACTTTCTAAAAAGGGGTTGCACTAGTAATTGGGGGATCAATCAAGAGTTAATCCTAGCTTAATAAGTGTGCTTTTTTCTTGGATCCAAAAAGGGTTTTTGATAAAAAAAAAAAGGTGAATCTCTCTCTCTTTTTTTTTTTTTTTTTAATATTGGTGATGATTGGTTGGTGATTGTTTAATTAGAGTGAGTGTTAGCATAAAAAATGATGCAATTTTGCTTGGTATTATTTTGTAGCTGGGCCGTGTCGTGATTATAATGTCACATTTCAAAAAACCCTTAAAATGTGTTTGGGACAATGCTAGCCTAAATCAATAACCCTTTGAAACTAGGTCCTTAACACTTTGGTGGGATGATTCTCTCAAGACACGCATGAAGAGATTAGTAGATTTCTTTCAAAAACTAAAATGCTTCTCTTTTTACAATTATAAATGGTGAGCAAAAATCGTACCTAATACCCTTGAGTTAGTTTCTTATTGGCTTTAGTTATGTTAGATAATTTTGATATGCTTTTTTTTTCTTTTTTGTATTTTAAATTCATGTATAATGAACTTCTATCTATTATCCCCAAGCACAATGTCAAAGGGAAAATACTCTCTCCAGAATAAGTGATTATAGGGCAAACTGAGGTTGAAGGTTGAGCATGATATAATCCCTTAAACCTACCCTTAACATAAAAAGTTGGATTGAAGTTTTCAGGTCAAGTTTAGGCCAAAATAGAGCCGGTTGAACTTCCATGTGTGTGCAAGCCACACTTATTTACCTCAATAAGGGTGAGCATATTGGATCGACCAAACTAGGAACCGCCTGTACTGGACTGGATTTGTCATTTCAGTTCGGTTCCTAAGAGCATCAATTCGGTTCCATAAAAACGGAATAGATGATTTTTGGTCCAGCTCTTGATTTAGCGGGGAGGCGAACCGGATCAGACTAACTCCTTTTTATTTAATTTTTTAAATTTCTTAAAAACAACAATAAATCCTAAATTAGCAACAACTCTAGTATTGTTTTTTTTTTTTTTTTATGACTAAGTGACTGGTTTTGTTGGACTGGATCATCCTGTCACAAAAATTGAGAATTGGTCCTCCTAGTCCGGTTCTAGGTTTCTAAGGGGAATCGGATTGGACTGGAAACCATTTACTCTTAGTTGCTCATCTATTGATTACCTATATATTGTATTTTTTACAATTAGAAATTACGTTCGTTTTCCTTCACAACCCAGCTAATCAGGGAAAAAAAGAAATTCGTCACATCTAATATTAATCCATTAAATTTTTGGTGCAATATCAGCTTGATTCGGCAATTTGACTTTTCGTGAACAACATGGTAAGAAAAAAAAGATATGACTGGCGATCCAATAGAAAGCCCAGCCCAGGTCAATATTCATTATCCATCGAGCCCGCGGGCCCAAATGCGCGATATTCCTTGGCACTGTTCCTCATCTGCAATTCCCTCGACGATCACTTTCCAGTATAATGGCGGCATATGCAGGCGATTGCTGCATCCGGAGCTCCTTCTTCGAACGACCCATTTTATATGGATTGACCTTCACTGAACTCCTTTCCTCGGTGGAGTCCGGATCTTAGGTTGGCTTTTGCTTCTCTGCTCCTGAGTTTACTCGTTGCATTCCACTTTCTGAAATATTTTCACTTGATCTGTGCTTCCTCGAGGGGTGCGGTTCGGAGTGATTCATCTTCTACTTCTGGGTAAGCCATTTTTCACAGCAAGACTCTCTCTCTCTCGGTGATACCTGCCTACTCCGTTTTTTTTTTCCTTCTTTTATTTGCCCTTTTTGTAGTCATGGCGTTTTTTTTCTTTCTTGTCCTCTTTTGCTCCTGTATTCGTTGGTTATATTCCTGAATCGGAACATTGCTTAGGCTCTTTGCTTTAAACGGTACTCGTATCCGTTCGCTGTCGGGGGTGCTTTCCTCTCCCTCTCGGCTTTGCGTCTTATGAGTTTGACGTTATATCCCGCTTGGTTTCGCTCAACAAGATAGTGGTTCTTTGGTATTTTCACGAGAAATTTCTGCTAATTGCAGTCGAAGGACCGGGTGGGAAAGAGGGAAGTGGAATTTTCTATGAGTAAAATTTCGAGAGGGCTGAGTTTTGACCTAAGTAAGAGAATGGAATTAACAATCTCCATTGTTGTGTTTGTTCATTTATGTAGGGTAGTGGTGGAATTGATGGGCAAAATTTGGCAGAATTAAGCATGGGTATACTCATAGATATTGTGGATGAGGAATGGATGAGAGACACTCTGCCTAATGATCGTATTTTGCTTTCCTCTCCCTTCACTTTCATGAATTTTGCTTTCACTTGGCATCAACTTGGCAAATGAATAAGTACTGCCTCGTTGTTAAGGATTCAACGCCTGAATTGGTCTCCACTTGATTGCGTTGCAGATCTTCCCCTACCGCCGATGTTGCTTGTTCGAAATGAGGATGTTGAAGATTCGATTATGTATTTCGTTTAACAGTCTCTTGTTTGTACTGATCTTTGCAACATGGATCATGTATTCTTGTCCTCTGATACTTCATCTGATAGCAAGTCTTCACTATGTTATTAATTATCCGTATAAATGCCCCATGCTGGCTACCCAATGAAGAGGCCAACCAACATCGAAAGCGAATTACTACACTCTAGTTTTAATTTAGCTAGTTCTTGGAGTTTCTCTTATCTCTCTATTGCACTGTGAAGATAGAGCTTCTTTCATCCTTTTGCTTGTACATTGAATGCGCCCATTGTGAGTAATGTTGTTTAAAGTGATGCATATAATTTGGTCCATTAAAGGGAATAAGCTTGAGGCTAGAGAATTGCTTCCTTTCTATCGAATTGACATGAATATGTGTAAGTTAATCTGATTGCGAGAACAGTGCAATAAAGTCCTTAAGCCTTTTTAGCCGATTGTCTGTTCTCATGAGGATCACAATTCTAACAATTATAAAGAAGTCTCTAGTTTTAAGGTGGTGCGGCTGCCGGTATTTTGATCTCTTCAGTTGGTTGAAGCAGAGACAAATGGACATCTACATGATTTGTGGGATTTATTTGATGGTAACTCTGCTAAAGCACAGATAGAAGAACATGTAGAAGGAGTTGCTTTCTACGTTTATCCTAAACGTTCTCTCATGTCTGGTTTTCTATGGATAAGCTTATGTTGCTCGTTTGTGGTATTGGCATATTTACTGCTTTGACCAGTGTCATGCTTTTTCTGAAAAAATTGGATGATGGCACTAGACGTAGCTTCTTGCTGTAAATTCCTATGAATTGACTGGTTAGTGATTGACCGTTTGCTGCATTATCCAGATCAGGAGACTGAACAAGCTGATGGAGATTCTTGGCATGATCTTGCTTTAAACACCCGGTGAAGTGTAACAAGAGGCAGGTTGATCCTCGAAACGTTGTTTGGGTGCTGGATTTCGTTATCTTAACGACCCAACTTTCTTGTGATTGCTGTTTCTTTATAAGCAGTCAAAGCGCTATAGCAACCTATCTCTTCATTTTCAACACGTACACCCTAGTGTTATGACAGAGTATTCGAGTGGCGGGCCGGCTGAGGATAAGGTCTACCCAAGAGTGGGAAGAGTGAGGGTTTAGAATCGCAATAAAAACACAAATTTAAATGAGATTTGACATTATTGTTAAAATTAAATACTACGAAGAGGTGCTTTCTGAAAGTAAACAATAATATAGGTGAATGTAAACATTTCATATGGCCAATCTTACTCTTAATGTGTATGATTTTCAGATGTCCATGGCATGCGTCATTAATATAAATATGCGATTGTGGTTCAAAAATATATTATGTCAATCTTTCATGAGCTAAATTATTTCAAACAAAAAAAATTATTTTTCTCTTAATTCTTGCTAAAGAGTTTTTATTATGAAGAACTACAGAACGTGTTCAATATATAGTTTCAAATGACCTCTTCAAATTCCACTATATAGATATTTGATAAATTGAGAATGTTCGATAACATTTATAATCAATTAGTTTCAAAATTAAAATGTCGCTCTTGCCGACAACGAGTGGGAGATAAATAAAAAAAGAAATGCTGTTTTTTGTAAGATAAACACTAATATTAAACAGTACGCACCATGAGTGGATTTAGTCGATTTGCGCCACTAGTTGTGATGCGTAAAATGATGACAGCCCATGTGCTAAACTTGCCCACGAACAGCAACGCAACCACTCTAGTCTCCTCCGCCCTATCTCCGCCGTCGCATCCGTTACTCTCGACCAACCAAATGGACGGCTCCATCCTTCTTTACCCTTCACCTGGAAGAGGCCACCTCCCTTCCATGGTGGAGCTCGGCAATCACATCCTCAACCACCACCCTCCCTTCTCCGTCACCGTCCTCCTCCTCTCCACCCCACCTGCGGACACCAACTTCATCTCCGCTGTCTCCGCCACCCATCCGAACATGAACTTCCACCACCTCCCCGCCATCTCCCTCCCTAACTCCGACTACCTCTCCTAGTCTCCCGCTAACTTCAACCTCTCCGCCTTCGAAATCGTCCGCCTCCACAACCCAATGCTCCACCAGGCCCTCATCTCGCTCTCCAAGTCCTCGGCCGGCAAAGCCTTCGTCATCGACTTCTTCTGCAACGCTGCCTTCGGCATCTCGGCCTCCCTCAACATCCCCACCTACTACTACGTAACCCCCAGCGTGAGCGGGTTGGCCGCGTTCCTGTACGTTCCCACTCTCCACGTGAAGTACCCCGAGAGCTTCACAGACTTAGACGAGCCCATTTAGATCCCTGACTTCCCTCCAGTCTCGCCCCGAGACATGCCCATGGCATCAGCAATCGGAGCCTCAAGGTCTATAGCTATTTCTGGAAGACGGCGGTTCAGATGGCAAAGTCGACTGGTCTCATCATCAACACGTTCGACTCGTTTGAAGCCAGCGCTCTCAAGGCTCTGAGGGATGGCCTCCATGCCGGACAGAGCCACTCCTCCGTCATATTGTGTCGGGCCACTGGTGGCTACCGGCGGGGGAACCAAAGGTGGTGACGAGAGGCAAAAGTTGGTTTGGCTTGACTTGCAGCCGAGCTGGAGCGTACTGTTCCTGAGCTTTGGAAGCATGGGTGTGTTCTCGACCAGGCAGCTGAGTCGGGTTGTGAGTCAGGCAAACCCCCCGCTTGCTATGTTCTACACTGTCTAATGTGTTAGAGGCTAATACTTAAATCCACTCATTTACTTCAAAACACCGGAAGAATGATTTGCTCCCAGATATGCCCATGAGATAGAAATGGCACTTGAATTTACAGCTGAAAGCTTGCTATGCTCCTGCCGGTGTGATGAGCAGCAGAATCATCAGTTTGCACTGAAAGTCTTGGATTCAAAAGGTGGATTGAAACCTAGACAATGGCGATGGTAGTCGTGATCAACCCTCGTGCAATTTTCCTGCCAACGACGCAAAACCAGTCGCAATTTGCGCATTAAACCATCTCAATTAAAGAAATTATTTGCGAATTGTAGTTACTCATGCAAACATTACAATCCTACGTAAACTTTTATTTATTTATTATTGTTTATGATAGAATAACAATTGCAAATGCATACGGAGCATTATTAACTCGCATGCGAACCATTTTTACGGTCATAAATGCAAAAACGATAACTATACTAAATATCCTCAAGTTTGTTTCTAAGTAAAGCAGTTTGATCAGCCTTAGTTATGTTGGACCAACTCGGTATGCTTTTTTTTTTTTTTTTTGTCCCTTGTATTTTATATTTTAATATTTTAAGGGCTACTATTTTGTACCCAAGCACGAAGGAAGATAGGGGGGAATATCATCTCCCGAGTAAGTGATCATCGAGAATGGCAGGGCCAAAGCTCAAGGCTAATTTATCGCCCAACTCCGCCCATGACAAATACATCACAACCTCTGCTCAAAATTGGCAATTCCAACTTCCTCGTGCAATGACATTGTCCTAGCCCGTTCATTTGCTTTATGGGTTTAGATGGCTTCCTGCCATCGATCACCTTTTTGTCTTATTTTCATCTTTGAAAACTACGTAGGTTGAGTTGACCATTGAATTTCACATTTACTAGTAATCCATCTATATAAAATTTGGTCACTCACTTTTTAGTCTACGCATCCATTATTCACTTGACAAGTTGTCAATTTCTCTCTTCTTATTTTTTGTAAGTTTGTTGCAGCTTCAATAGACTTACTAATTCAACTTTTAAGAACAATATTAAGAAAGAAAATTTCAAATAAAAGTCTAAAGTGGATCCATTTTCTTGAAAAATGAATTAAAGTGAAGTTGTCTTAAATAAGAATTGAAATGGTCAATAAAGTCTCAAATAAAAGCCTAAATTACCTAGCTGGCTTTTTCCAGCGACTAGATTATGGGCAATTTTGTCCAACTATTGCAACCAGGTAAAAATTGGATAAATTCACCCTAATTGCAATAGGTTCCTTCAAATTTTCACTTTTTTTTTTCCTTCCCACCACCTTTATTTCAGTCCGTCACCTGCCGTCGTCTCTCCTCTGTCCCGTCATCTCTTCTTTCCTAAGTTCCATCGTCCGCAAGCCTCTATGTGTGCTCGTTGTGCCTCTTCGGTTTCGACTCTCTATCCGGATCTTTGCTGCTCGACTGAGTCGCTGGTGAATCTATTTTGCTTTTCATATTATTTTCATTAACTCAAGCTAGGTCAATTTCGAGTTGCATAATATGCAAAATATCTTGTTCTCTCTCTCTATTTTTCTATTTTTCTATTTTTTGTTAATAAAAGATAAACGGGGACCAAGTCCAAAATTAGAAGAGAGAGCTCTTAGACCAGACTTAACGTGGAGAGAACTGTTCGAATGGGTGGCCTTCAGCAAAAAGATGGAGGCATAAGGGGAAAGCTTCCAAATACCCAAATTATGCTGGGAATAAGCTAAAATTTGCTTCAAGAGGGGATAGAAAAACCTTGAAAATCATGGGGATGGGGGCGGGGCCGAGTCAAACCGGCCTAAAACAATGAAATGGGCCACTGGAGTAACAAGATTGAGCATTGGGCCTGAGGGATGACCCCAGGGCGGCCTCCGTTTGGTTGGGGCCTTGGCTTGGCCCACGCCGGCCATTGTTCATATATTTTTTAAGGTTTGACTCCAACTTTGACCGCTGCTTCTCCCTCATCCATCGTTCGATTGATCTGATATACGCCGGCGGCCGAGCTTTCAGGAAATGCAATCAGTCTTCGGAACAGTGACGGAATTGTAGATTCCCGTGAGCGGGCTAACCAGACAACCGACATGAAAATCACGACATCTTTCTCTATAGAAATTTTCCAATCAAAATCAATTCTTGAGGTGTCGCCACTCAATCTTCGCCAGCAAGGTGAGGTTTGCAATGGTGCCCGTACCCCATCTTCGCCGGCAAAGGCCTTGAACCCTCCTCAGTCCTAGGGGAGGGCCTTACGATCCTTACTTGCGATGACGCGATAGGGATGTTGTCAATGTTGGTGCACACTATTTGCTACTCTTTTCAAAATATAAATGAGCATTTCTTGGTTTTCATTCCTCCTTTTTTTTTTTTGTGGCTTTATCGTTTTTAGTTTATTCACTATTGCTTTTTTCGTTTTTCACCTTCTTTAGGCATGGCACGACATCAGTGCCATATTTAATAAGTGACCCATTGAAAATGACACGTCGGATTTCCAATGAGTCCAATTTTATGACATTTGTAAAATGGGATAAGAAGTTGACTGAAGGAAAAATCGCACTAAATATGAAATATTTAGGATTCATGACACTTTCACAAGTTTTTGTGGCTAGATTGCTTTTTGGGCTAAAGGTTTTTAAAATTCATGGTGTGATATTGCGTAGAGTTCCCAAAGAAAATCAATGATGTTAGCAAGATAGGGAGGATAGTTTAACTAAAGATTTGTTGTTGATAGCCGACTTCTTCGACCAAAAAAAAAAAAAGTGATGAACTTCGGTGTAGGGCACCGGCAGCGCTAGATCCAGAGCAATAAAGACAAGCCGAGGATTGAGGGCATCATTTCTCATTGGTTAAGCTAAGGTTAAAAGAGTTTTTTAGATTAATTGTATGGTTTATGAATTATGTCCAATCAGTTTTTGAGTTCATGAAGACGGATGTGGGCATCATTTGATTAGACAACATCTTACAGCATGTTAACGATATTTCGGTTGGATTTGCTCAAATCCACCCAAAGTGAAGTTAATGATACTTCACTTTGAGAGAATTTCTCGCCTACATTGGACTTGAGATCGGGCCCTACAGCTTTTAATCACATCAATTCTATGTGAGCCCCCTCATAATCACCTATAGAGATAGACGATTAGACATAATTGAGTAAATCAAAATCCACACAAATAGTTAATCGATTGTAATGCTACCATATGTTTACTATCATCCATTCAAGCCATCGAACTTTAGATGTATCTACACATAATTTTATTTGTTTTGGACTAGGTTGAAATTGAAGGCATTTGTGATAAAAAAAAAAAAATGCCAGGGAATCAAAATGTGCTTCTCACAAGAAAAAAAAATGAATCAATTATAATTTAAATCATTGTGCATGCAAAAGAGATGGAAATTGCCCAGAACTTAATTGAACGAGGGATTCCTGTGAGGATTGGCGTCGCTGCCAATTTCAATTTCTTGGGATTATTGAGTACCGGTCCGATATCAAGTTCCAGGTGTGGAGTCGTCCGCCCAAACATATATATGCGTGTCTATATATATACTAAAATATATAATTTTAATGTTTTAAAAAAACCTTAATTCCTAAAATTAGGAATTCCTCTCATGCTGCTCGACTCACAGTCCTCACACTCTCGCGCCAGTTTTCATTTCTTCCTCCTCCTCCACCGCTTCGGTTGCAGAAATTGGAAATCCCCACGCCTCTTCAAGCTTCTTCTTTTGCCGTTGGCGTGCCATCCTTCGCACCGCCGCCTCTTTGCCGCTCCAGTCCCGCTCCCGTCATTCGAGCCAAAGGCATGGGCCTTGTTGTCGTTCTCTTCGTTTTCTGTTTAGGCAGTTTGGGATCAGCGAATGGGGAGAGTAATTGTCGATTTTATGCTCGGAGCGTCAGTTTTCTTGTGATTCGTCTACGCAGTTCAGCTTGTGTGTTGCCGTGTTGCACCTTGTTCATTCGGATAGTTATCTGCAGAAGATGAGCTTCGTAGTTTCACTATTTTTCGGTTGCAATTGGCACATCTGTGCTTTGAGCTTCGTTTTTGTGTAGTGTGAGCCTCTAAATTCGGAACATTAGCCTTATGACCCGAAGACCTGATGTGATTTTTCCATCTTCGTTGATATATATATATTCCATCATGAATTACAAACTTCATTATATCATGTCTTTATTATCCCAGCTGATCTTTCAATTCTGCCTACAATGTTGTCCAAAAAGCATCCATTGGCCGATTCCCTAAGTCCACCCAGATACCAGATCAGATCGATAGTTTGATTCTCAGAATTAGTGGGTGATTCCCCAGCTCTCAGTTCGTGGAAGTGGTCTTTTTTGGGTGGTTCCCGATTTTGGGTGACAACTTCACACTTTTATCACCATATCATTATTTATTTATTATTCGGTCATGTTGAAAATCATTGTAAATCCTCAGAGAGACTATTGTCACAATCCTTTTTTTCTCATGTTATTGTGAAATTGAATAATTGTAAAATTTACAAAAGCAATACTATACGCCATTGATACAAGAGATTGGATAGTTGCAATCCATAAATGAATGGCGGATGAGATGGCTTGTGTAATATATTCTCAGTAACGAACGTGAATGATATATTTTTCCCATCGCTAACATCCATATGCATCTTTCCTATTCTAATTATTTAACTTGCCGTGCGTGTGCTTATAAGGGGGTTTCCTTTCGTTAATGCATTTCTCAACAGAAGGACTTAAAAGGGAAAAAAATGGATATTTGAATTGAACCATAATTTATTTTGTTGATGTGCACGTGTCACGTGAAAGGGTGTTAGGTCAAAGTCTAAAATTGAAATGTGACATGCTGCACAGCAGTTAATATATTTAAATTGGGCCATAATTTATTAGCTTGCATTTATTTTCCAATGAAAATTAGTCCAATCACATGCATACATGGGTTCGAAGTGGGATTTGGGCTCTTCATGGTAATATCTTCGCGCCCTAAGTACTTTTGTTTTCAATTACTCTCATTGTTAAATATGTTCTTAAAATTGAAATCGAAAGGAACGACTAAGGTGCTGAGAAAAGAAGAAGGATCCGTTGATTTAAAGAAGACCTTAGCCAACCTTTTCATGCCGAAAGTCAACCAAATTACAAATACGAACCAAAGATTGAAAAAAAAAGGGAATATAAAGTTGTGAAGAAAATTAACTATCGTTCTTGAAACGAAGGGTTTATTAAAAACGACAGACAATATATATAGAAGGATAAAGATAAACGAAGATAACAAATCAAGAAGAGACACATTAAAAAAAAAAAAAAAAAAAGAAAAGAAAAGAAAAACCATGTTAAAGCATCGAAGATGAGAAGTCCAATCAATTTCCTCTTTTCTTCCCGAATCCTAATCCATCGAAGATAATTATTTCGACCAAATGAAAATCTTCGTTATCCCCTTTGAAACAATTTACGACAACGACCCATTGCACATCCATATTTCTTCGCACCTACTCGTTACCATGATTTGTCGTTGTGGGGACATTAAAACTTCATTGTTACGCATCAGAACAATCTAGTATAGCACGATAAGCACGCAGATTCACGACCTTAAAAGAATCCAACTGTTGTTTATATTGTTTCATAGCTAGATAATAATCAGTCTAGTATTTCTCTACATAGGTTGTCCGGTAAAAACAATTCCGATTCGACGTATGGTCAAACGCATCGCTTTGTCGCGTGGATTACTAATAGTCGAATATCATCGAAGAAATCGGTCTGTTTGCTTCATCACATGACACGTTTGGCTTGGGTCAATCATGTGTTGGAAGGACATCGAGCTCGTTTCGTGGAGGAATTCCAGGTTCGCTTCTGATTGGGACGGATCTTTCTGTCACGACGTCTCTTCTTGGCATTGTTTCGTTATCGGGAAGAAAGTGCAAAGCCTCGAGCTAGCTCTCACGCCCTCCCAGCCCTCCCTGGCGTTGGAGAAATGCCTTGATACGATCTAGGATTTGGGTCGATTGATTGGGTCAATTTGTGATTACAATCGATACTGTATTTTTCATTATTTCCTTTCATTTAAATTCATACACTCTATAAATACATATAAAGAATGTAACAACATCATCAAGCAAGAATCCAAAGAAAATTCTCTTCTTCACCACATTTCCTTCCACTTGGCACTAGACCCATCAAAATAGGTTGGGTTGGTCGAGTTTGGGTTGGGTTGAAAATATTCAACTCATATCTACCCATTTAATCCCATGCACTATAGATTAAGTGACTTATACTTGACCCAACCCATTCTCGATCCATACTCGCCCAACCTATATTATTACTAAAACTCATTAATATTCTAGGAAAACCCACATCCATTTTAAACTCTATGCTAATTGAATAAAAGCTTCAAATCAAATTAAAAAAGAAAAGTAAACAATTAAAAATAGTAAATAAAATAAAAAATGCAAAAAAAAAACCTATAAATTGAAACATTTATAAAGAATTTGACCAATTAAATATATATTTATAAAACATGCTTAGATTTTGCCTCACATCTTACTTAATTCAATTTAGGAGAAAATTGTTCAAAAAGTCCTAAATCTCTTCTCTTTTTATTATCAATTGAGTCCATCCAGATGTTGACAAATTTTATTAAATTTTTAATATTTTTTCATAATTTGCAAATTATCCTTATATTTTTATTTTATTTTTTTCTTTTTAAATATATTTCCCCTTTTTCTTTGGTGGCCTATCGCTAGCCTTCACCGACGGCCAAAGGCCACAACAAGCAAGGGTCGGCCTCACCGGCCTCTAGCGAGGTTTGCCCTTGCCAAATCCAACGAAATCGAGCCTTGCTAGAGGCCAGCTAGGGTCGACCTTGGGCAAGGCCAACCTCATCAAGATCTAGCAAGGGACGACTTCGCCGGCGGCCAGCGACGTCGGCCTCTCCAAAGGCCGACAAGGGATACCTCATCGAAGGCTGGCAAGGTTGTCCCTTAACAGATCTCGGAGAGGGCAACCTTGCTTGAGGCCAGCAAGGCTGGGCTCCCTAATAATAAATGAAGTACCAAATATAAAATAATTTCCTTAATTAGGAAAAAAAACATAAGTTTGTGTCCCAATTTCCTGGATTGATTATCCCCATGGTTGAGAATCATATCAAACTTAAAATAAAAAATAGGAAACGTACATTTTTCAGGTTAATGTGCATTTCACATGATAAGTGTGCTTTGTTTTAATAAAGACATTTGATCAACCAAATTAAAAATAATTAGAGCGCACCGTGCCACTATAGTCAGCTATTGTTACATACTGTTGTTAAACCTAATTTTACAAGATGTTCATGTTAATGTATAGTGCACGTGTCACTGACAAGATCCCACAAAACTTTCAATTTGATTAGTACAATTTGTTCATTTAATTAATTAATTTATTCGATGGCTATCAGGGTAAAAAGGGTACAAAATCAATGGTTGTAGCAGTTGGGTCAGGCCATGTGCACTGCCGGATTTTGTTGGGTTCTTGCAGAACCAAATATCAATAATAATCACAATGGAGTACATCTGCCATCTTAGCTGTATTTAAGGAAAATATATAATTTTCACCTCTAAAATGACAATTTTTTTTTGTAGTAATAATAATTTTCTTTTCTTTTATTGGTTTTTTTTGGGGGGAGGGGGGTCCATAATTACCATTGTGTCGATGGATCATGTTGACCAATTGGCAAAGTGGTGGCATTTCGCATCCTCGTCATCGTATTTGTATTTCATTATTGGCAAAGTGTTTGTAGGACATGCATAATGCATTTCCTACAAGATATTGAAAGGGCATAATGCATATTAGTCGTAAATAATATTACTAGAAATGTTTCTCAAACTAATGAAATACAAACACAACAACGAAAATGCGAAATGCAACCCACGTAATTGATGGAACAAATTGCTCAAATAGGCTTTGCGAGCTGCTCAAGTTTTAGATATTTCAAGTCTACTAGAAGTTCAATTCAATTAAACTACATCGAACTCAATAAAAATCATGTGATTTAGACATTTTTTTAGGGTTAATATCACGAAAAACCTTAAACCGATGCGTTTGTAATAAATTTACCTTGAAAGAAACATTTAAATTGGTACACACTTGACAAATTTACCTTCCATTAGTTTCGATTAAATTTTATGTCAAATTGCCGAGTTTAATGACACGCGATAGTTTACAAGTGTACTAGTTTAGAGTTTTATCCTCCGTTTTTCACATGTGTAATAGTTTAGGATTTTTTTTTATGATATTAATCCAATTTAATTGAAACCAACGGAGGGAAAATTTCTCATGAATAGTTTGGGAATTTTTGTGATAAAAAAATTAATTTGAGAAAAATTTATTATACGTCAGTTTAGGATTTTTGGTGATTAAAAATTAATTTGAGATAAATTAATTATTAGTGTATAAGTTTAAGATTTTTTGTGATATTAATCATTTTTTTTAATCTCAAGAATAAGTTGTACTCTCTCTTTCTCCCTTTGCTTGTGTCAAAATATAATAATCGAGTTTTATTTTAGTGCTAGTATTCTCATACCTAAGTACCATATTCAAAAGTTGTAGTTGTCATCACATTGCGACCATCCTTCGACCAAACAAAAAAGAAAAGAGTACATCCAAATTCATCTCAATTTCGTTCGTATGAAAAAAGAGGCAATCGCGATTAAAATTGCGGGGCGTTTGAAGAGGGGGCATTCGATTAGGGTTTTTTTTTTTTTTTTTGGGTCATCGTGTGAGACTAGTGCAGTGAAAAAGTCGATTTCATGATCCTGTTCTGAGTCGCTTTCCATGCATTTGAAAAGGGAGCATTCGATTAGGGCTTCTTCTTCTTCTTTTTATAATTCTTTTTGGGTCATCGGGCGAGACTGTGTACAATAAAGAAGTCGTTTTCATGATCCTGTTGTGACTCGCTTTCCATGTGTTCGGTGAAGGGATTGATGACACAGCGATGCCCCTCTTTCTCTTTCTTTTTCACTTGCCCATCTCGTTTCGGTTCTTAGCCAATAGGACGATAATGATGGCGATAACGACGTTTTTGCTGCCGTTAAGGGCAGCGAGAATGAACGGCAAGCTTTTGGACTTTCATATATTTTCGATACGTTTGACATAAACAGCGAGCTTTTAGACTATTCAGCGACGATTAGATCGAAGGAAGGCACGTAGGGTGACCACGAGAGTGACTTCTCGCCACCATTTACATGGTTAGAATGTAGAGTTCCGAATACTACTAAATTTGATCACATGCGAATTGATGTTTTGAGATTGGTTACGCAGTAAGAGCAGCCAACTTTATAAACTTCACCAATTACAATCATTATGCGTTTGACTTAGATGGTGATAATGACCTTCTGTAGTCATTTATACAGTAATAACAGTAACTTTTGAACTTTGTTAATTTTATCAATTGTTTGTTAACGTTTTCGAGAAATCGAGAGGAAAAAATAGAAATTTGCAGTTTCTTTTTTTTTTCTTTTTTTGTCCTTTCTAAGATTAATAAAAAAAAAGGTCCTGGAATTGCGGTCGGCCAATGCTATCAGGGTAATACATGACTATTTTTATTTTAATTTCCTTTCATGTACTGCATAAGGAAATTAATTAAAGTGTCGACCAAATTGAACATTGACTTGACCGGTGAAACACCACCGCCCCATTTCCCCTCGAAATTCTTCTTGTCATTGAAATGAGAATTAATGAGAATGAGAAACGTTAAATGCGTCACCCATAATTTCTTTTTTATAATTCTTATTATTTCAGCAAAGAAAAATAGTAGGAGACTCGCTCTAAAGGGAATTAGATCAATGAGTCTATGCTTACAATTATTTTTAGACCGATCTTTACAATATGCTTTTTTCCCCATCTAATTATATAAGCACAAGTGTCTTCATAATATTTTTCTAACTTTCAACCAAATTGAACGTTAACTTGACCAGTCAAACACAATCACCCCATTTCCCCTCGAAATTCTTCTTGTCGTTGAAATGAGAATTAATGAGAATAAGAAACGTTAAATGCGTCACCCATAATTTCTTTTTATTTTATTTTATAATTCTTATTATTTCAGCGAAGAAAAATAGTAGGAGACTCGCTCAAGAAGGAACTAGATCGATGTGTCTATGCTTACAATTATTTTTAGACCAATCTTTACAATACGCCTTTTTTTTTTTTTTATCCTAGCTTATTATATAAGCACGAGTGTCTTGATAATATTTTTCTGACTTTCAAATTGCCGGAATAAATAAAGATTTAAAGCTTATGGTGCATCCAATTTCAAATCCCAATTGCAATTTACATTTTATAAAAATAAAAAAAAGCTGGAATAATTATAAGAATTATCTTATATTAAATCGTTTAGTTGTTATCTTGGTGTCCATGCTGTTTGCTAAGCACTGATTTGAGAATCTTAATGCTATTTTTGAGAAAGGTTAATATAACAAAAAAATCCTAAATTAATACATATGTGACAAACTTATCTCAAATTAATTTTTTAACCCCAAAAAATCCAAAATTGGCACACTTTTGATAAATTTATCACAAATTAGTACACTTGTGATAGATTATCCTCTATCAGTTTTAGTTAAATTATACTGCCAAATTACTGAGTTTGATGACATATGATATTTCTCTCCATTTGTTACAGTTGTGCCATTTTTGTGAATTTTTTTGAGGTATTAATATAATTTAATAGATGGTATATTTATCATAAATATACTAATTTAGGATTTTTGACTGTCAAAAAATTAATTTGGATTAAATTGATCATATATATATATATATATATATCAATTTGGCATTTTTTGTGTTCATTTTGGATAAATTTGTTATATGTTTATCAGTTTAAGATTTTTCGTAGCAAAAAAAATAATCTTAGGTAAATTTTGCATAGGTATACCAGGTAAGAGTTTTTTGTGATATTAAGCCTTCTTTTGCTGCCAAGAAGAGAAAAAAAATTATTAACAGTGGACAAAAATTAAAAAGAAAAAACGATAAACGATAAATCAATGTGATGGTTGCAACCACCATCTGAATAATTTAAATAATTTTAAAAAATAGATGATCATGGAAAGTAATTAAAAATTGGTACGTGAAATCGCATCAAAAAGAGCTCAAAGGCGTGATGCCATTGATGGCAGTTGTTTCGGGAAAAGGTCAACCGGGAGTCAGATATCTAGGTGCGAGAAATTTCCTTCTAGTTTTTTTTTTTTTTTTTTTGGGCCTTTCCCAAGCCAATTTTGCGGCTTCGTTTTCCGACGTGCCGTTTTAATTTGTAATATTTGGACAGCTTAAATTCTTCCATTGTCATGATGTGTTGTGCCATGCATGCGCTTTTGCGAGAAAATTAATTGACGTATTGAATTGAATTATATATTTTGGTAGTCTCGTGATGAAATATTCATATTTTGCAATCGCCCTCTTATGAATTATCAACTTCTTGGCTCAGAGTCACGCTACTTGTTTGGGGTAATTATTATATAAAATATATTCAACTCTATTGAAGGACAAATTTGATGTTATATCACTTCAATTGATGTAACCATCCTTCATGTTATAAGGAAAGGTTCCTTCTATATTTCTGGAAAAAAGAAAAAGGACAATGAAGTTAAAAGGTGGTAATTAACTTGCCAGGTTTTGCTATAGGAAGGGACTCAACTTTGCTTGAATACTATTTTCTTCTAATAACATGAGATATACTAGCTTCCCAAATTATCCACTTTCTATGCATTTAAAGCACAGTGCCTTATCCACACACATCGATCGAGTGTAACAAGGCTCTCACTCATGAGAGTATTAAGAGGTGACTCCTAAAGTTACTCTTAGTTGGATGTTGGGAGTCGCTTTGATTTGAATGTGGAATTCGATGGTTCGAAGCCAAAGAATTAACTACTTAATTAATTCTTGCAAATAAAACAAGCTATGGGACTTGAAGGAACAAAAAAATTAATAACGAATCAAGTCAGTAAAATTAAAAATATATGGTTTTAACTGATTTGATGTAAATCAATGATGTAAAAAAATACCAAGTCACATGTCTCCGTGTGATATTATGACTTATGAAGCAAAGTGAAAGCTACATAATCATTATGACTTGGAAGCAATTTGAAAGAATAAAGAAAAATCAACGTGGTGTAGGCCAAACAAGTTTTTTATAGAATAAAAAAGGATGAATCTTGAATTAGTATACGATTGGGGTGGGGGGGGGGCATGCATGTACTGTTCCCGAGTGTTTAGTCTTTTGCTTACTTGCTTGCTTTGTTGCGATCGGAGACGTTGGGTGTCGTCACCATAGCTGTTTCGCTTTATAAATAATATCACCATAAGCTATTTCAATCAATCATTGCTATGCTTTTATCCTTTCTTATGATAAAGACAAAGTTAGCAAAAGTGAGCCGCCCTCCACGTCTTTTATCATTTCTCCACGTCTTTTATCCTTTCTTATGACGAGGACGGCTTGGCTGGGAATCTTTCTCGGTCGTAACGGTCGGAAAGGCTTTAAATAAAAAGCAAAGACCCCGAGCGAAGTCTCTCTCTCTCTCTCTCTCTCTCTCTCTCTCTCTCTCTCTCTCTCTCTGATTCTTTCCCTTTGAGCGAAAGCCAAGAAACTGAAACGACTTTCATGACGGTCGAAGCTCAGCGCGGGGATCATTTTCCACTTAGATAATCGCGAACAGGTACTCGTCAATCTTCATTCATGGGTCTCTGTTTAATTTGAATATCATGGGCTATTACTGGTTATTTCTCTCTCTGCTTTTTGTTCAAACTAATTCAATCGGTTCCATTCTTTTACGGATTTTCCAGGGATTTCGTTGCGACCAAGAACCCTGGCGCGACCCATTTCTACACCAGGGCACCAATCGGAGATTGACCCTTTTTCCCTTCTTCCATTTTCAATAATTTTTATTTTTTGTGGTCGTCCTAGTCAAGTTATGTTCCGGCAAGTCTTTGATGGATTGATTAGGCTTCTTACACCCGCTGCGGCAGGTGCGGAAGGCGGAATTGCTGAGGCGGTGGAGGTGGTGTTGCTGCCGCGCATCACTTGTGCCTGTGCGCGGCGTGCGGGCCCAGCCACCGCGACTACCCCGCATGCGGCTCTGCTGTCATGGCGGGAGTGCCCCCGAATCTGTCGTCGTCGTAACGGTCGGAAGCGCCCTGGGCAGGAAGTGTAAATAGGAAAGACATTAGGGGCTCAAAGGGTGAAAATAAAAAAAGGAAACAATATGGGCGATGAAAGAAAGTCTTTTTTTTTTTTTTTTTATGATTTCTGGTACAGAGAGATTCCTTGATATCTTCTTCGTAGGAGAATAATGGGGAAAGCCAAGCTATCCAGAGGGATGGTTTTCCATTCCTGTGTAAACACAACACGTAATAATTGAAAGAAGTAAATATTCCTTTTCTCTTTGAACCATATCGTTTCTATATTTTGTCTTTTGAAAAACATTGATTAACAAGGCGCAAACGATTGAATTTCCTTAATTTGCTCAAATATCAACATTATTCCAACGTTGTCGACATTGGTATATAGTTTCAAACCTTTTTTCTTGTGGGTTAGTGTTTGAAAAATTTACAGAAAGTTACTCTTTTTTATTTATTTATTCTTCAATTTCTTACTAGCTTAGGTCATTATCATGAAATCCTAAAAATTAATCACTCGAATTCACAGATAAAATATTCGGAAATGGTCATTTTATAATAAGTGATGACATTTTTCGATCATTCTCCCTATAATTTTTTAGATGGGATATTCAATTGTTATTAATTCATAGAAAGGTCGGACGGCCACGTAATCCAAATAGCGAGAATATAAAGTTCTCTGTCCGTCACTTTATGTATTTCAAGGATAAAACATGAAGAAGGGAAAAGGGCATGCGATTCTGACTGTAATCACTTGATGTGGAAATGATTGAGATGTATAGACATTGGACACTTCTCTCCACCAATTCGTTCCTTTTCTTTTCTTTTTCTTTTTTTAACCCAAAATTTATCATACCTTGATGTTATGAGCAAATTATGACCTTTCGAATCATTTGTGATAGACCAATTTTAACTTTTTTTTTTTTTTTAAATTGAGATCCAAATTTTCGTATAATATGAATATTAATGCACAAATTTACTACACTTTTTCGATAATTTTTTAAAATTTATAGCAATATTTGAAATGTGATGGAAAACACACACACACACACACACACACACACACACACACACACACACACATATATATATATATATTTTTTTTTGAATAGCTTAACCAAATATGCCTCCACACATGAACTAAAGGATGCGATATATTTGAATTTATTTTTCACATAAGCCACGCAATCGATATATAAAACACTTTCTCGATTATTAAATATTCAGGGTCCATAATTTTTGAGTCATTTTGCAAGTATGGGCACTTTTTACGTTGATGCCTTACGCATGCATCTTCGTTCAAATTTATCTATTTTGTCAAGTTTTAATCTAGAGACCTTCTTGTTAAGAATTTTTATCCTAGTTTTTGTGAACGCTGAAAATGCGGCTTCAATTTTTTTACAAGTCTTAAAACATATTGAAGTAATTTGCTCTTTTGAGTAGGCATTCCCTTTTGAAAATATCTAGATTAAAAATATTATCAGAATAATTTTTTTGAACAATTAAACTAATGACTACTCACAAGTACGACTTTAATTCCCCTAATACAGGAAAGAGGCCCTCTCTCTCTCTCTCTCTCTCTCTCTCTCTCTCTCTCTCTCTCTCTATTTTTAGTAATTCTCGGCTGTAACCTAATCTCGCCCCAAAAGATAAATAAAAATAAAATAATAAATCTAAAATACTTTTCTCAGTTAAAAAATAAAACACAACTTTGTGTTCCGATTTCCCGTGCTGAATGTCCCAGGTGGTCGAACAACCTTAATCATATCAAACTTAAAATCAGAAATAGGAGCTTCTCCTATCAACCTCAATATGACGAAAATGAGAGCAATAATGATGTTTTGTGGCCATTTGCCTGGTAAGAACGGCAAACTTTGAACTTTTCCAATTTCGATCATTACGTGTTTGATATATAGAGCAAGGACGGAATATTTGGCAATAGTTACATGAATGGCGTACGATTGTAATAATGACCTTTTGCCATCAATTATAGGGTAAGAACGGGAAACTTTGAATAATACTAATTTGATCAAATATGTGTTGACATTTTGGATAGATCAAGAGAGAAATTTCTTATTTCTTTATATATAGTCATTAAAAGCAATTTAATTGCGTTTTGCTAATGTTGTTTGGGCATACACTATATATATATATATATATATATATATATATATATATGTAGCGGTTTGTGAGAGTAAAAAGAATATGTCTATGAGTCTATGACACGCTCTATAACTAGAAAATAACGAAGATGAAGAAAACAAATTAATTGAAATGTCAACTATATTGAATGTTGACTTAAGTAATCAAACACCCTCTTCCCTTCGAAATTTTTCCTTGTGTTGAAATGAGAGTTGATGAGAATAAGGAACATTCAATGCACTCGCGTAAATTTGTTTAGATTACTAATATCAGAAAAGAAGAATTAATGGTAGAGACTTTAGATTGATGGCATGCTGATAATTATAACCACAAGTAATTGCAATTAACATTAAAAAAAGCTGGACTAATAATATCTTTTATTAAATTATTATTTGTTATCTGGGTCAAAACACCCTCCTCTAGGCACTAACTCATGGATTTTGATGTCATTTTTGAGAACGACCCTTTTGCCGCCAAGAAGAGAAAAAAAATAGGTCATTGACAATAGACAAAAATAAAAATAATAATGAAAAATGATAATTCATAGTGATGATACATTAATCTTTGGAAATGAGGGCTAAACGACATTTGTGTACCTGACTTCATATAATGGTTGCAATCACCATATGAATAATTGATTTTTTTATAAATAATTTGGATAACTGTAGAAATTAAATTAAAATTGGTATTTGAAATCACATCAAAAAGCACCAAGGTTTGATGCAATCCATGTTGTCGTTATTTAAGAAGAGGCCAACCTGGAATCAACAATCTAAGGGCGAGAAATTTTAGTAGTTTTTTCAGTTTTTTCCATTTTTTCTTATATCAGTTTTTGACCCTTTCCAAGCCAAATTTTGTAGCTTCGTTTTCCAACCAGTGTTTCTAATTTACAAATTTCGCTGCCTCGGACAGCTTAAATTCTTCACTAGTCGTGACATTTTGTGTCTTGCATGCCATTTCAAGAGGAAATCATATGATTTGGTTTGAGAACCATCTCGGCCAAATAAGTGCATACTAATGTTGTACTTTTTGGGTTTTTGTTCTTCCTTTGTCTGACATAGCGGTAAACAAAGGACTATGCACGAGTTTATGAAAAATACAGAGTATCAAACCTAAAAAATCATTTAAGTATGACGAGGGGAAAAAAAACTTAATGCGAGACAATCTGCCCATGACGACGAGTGTAGTATGGACAAAGATATCCCTTTTAATGTAGTGTGCAAATACAATAAATTTTTGAATTTATTTGTATAGTTCAAGACCCTCTACAGATTCAAATAAATCACGATGGGGCATCATAACGGTTATATAAACCTATAAACTCAGGTTGATCCATTTGATCCGCTAAGCTCCCAAGGATAGTTTGTTCTTGGAGTCGTTATAGAGTAAGCTAAAACATATGTGATAATTTTATGGATCCTCATATAATCGAATCATATAGATGCATGATGAATCTACTCTTAAATCCAATGAAAAGAGACGCACTTGGGGATTCTGGTTCATTTGTGGCTCACCTTACATTGGTTAAAATATTAGTTATAAATATATTAAATAATGCCAAACATTTTTTTGGTATTCTCAATTTGTCAATAGTGTAAATGAAATCCACACTAAGTTAAGATAGATTTTGTTGTGTATTTGTTGTAACATTTAAAATTGATTACCGAATTGAGTAACGGAAATCCATGGTGTCTCCCAGAATTCTAGTTTAAGATACCGAATTGGTGCGTGTCCTCCTCGGTCAGGAGGTAATCTTCTTCGACCGGGACGCCGTGCCGGTTCACAAAATGCCCCACGAACCTCACCAAAAGCAAGAGCTCGCCGGCCGCCTCGACCAAGTACGTGTTCGTGAAGCAAACCTTCCTGAGAGCACGTGCAACCTCGGCCGATTTCCGCGGGAAGGATGACTTGATATCCAAGATTTTGATGGGGCGGTCGAAGTCCCACACTTCGACGAATCCGTTGTTGCCGAGGGCGAAGAGCGTGCCGTCGTAGAACGTGACGTCGCTGTAAGGAGCACGGTTGCCAGCCAGCTCCCTCCACACGCCGCCGCCACCGCCTCCGCCGAAGTCTTTGCGGCCGCAAAACGCAAGCTTCGACTCGCTGCCGAAGATCGCGACGACCCAGCAGCTCTCGCCCTTATCATCGTCGTTAGGGCTTGCCGACAGCACGGCCTTCGAGACGATGCAGTCGCGCAGCGTCGGGAGAGGGACTAGGGTCGTGGTCCACCAGCACCCCAGGTGGATGGTCTCGTAGAGGGCGGCCGTCCCTCGTTGCCGCCGTCACCGTGGCCGTCGTCGCTGCGGAACACGCGGAGCACGCAGGGGAACGTCTAGACGGGGGAGGGGGGCGGAGGACCCGGCCGCCGTGGAGCGGTCGAGGAGGTAAGGCTCGGAGTCCCTGTCCACGAGCACAAGCCAGCCGTGCGAGGACCCGACGCAGCGGCTGTCGGAGAAGGCCGCCGGGAAGCCGAGGATGGCGAGGGCGGTCCTGTCCTTGAGGCTGAAGAAGCGGCGGCCTTGGCCGCCCTCGTCTTCGTCGAGAGGAAGCATCAGTAATGGAGAGTGAGAAGGAGGAAGGCTGGGGAGAGAGGGTCGCTGGCGTTGATGGCCATCGTTGATGGAAGAACGCAACGACTATCACAGAGAGAGAGAGAGTAATTGTTTATTATTAATCTGATTTTTGGATATTAGATTGTTACAAATAATATCTGTTGACTTTGGATTCTTACTTCCTAATATGAAATTGCCAGTTTTAGATTGGAATAGGAAACTTGATAGCCAAGAGTCGTTTCCTTCTTTGGAGTCTGGGAAAAAAAAAAAATACAAAAACTTGTCGGTGGGATCCAGCTAGATGTTTTATTCATCTCTGCGGGTACGAAAAAATAAGTTATATTTTCCGGTGCGAATATTGGTCATGTAATAGAACACATTTCTTATTTTCAATGCATATAATTTATTTGTAGCCATTATTTTCAAATTTAAAATCACCAAAACATAAACTCAATAGATATAAACGTTTGAGAACGATAACAAGAAATTTTGAAGATATTTTTTCTTTGTCTATTTTTGCAAATTTTAATTAAAAGAGATAAAGTTTAGGGATTGTAATACTACTTGAAAGACATTCGGTGATAAGATATCACCACAGCTATGATAAAATTAGTAAGAAGCGAAATATAAATTCGTTTACGTCAATATCCTAAACGTTGAATCGTTTATACTTAATGGTATACGATATCAAAAACATGTCGTATTGTAAACCACACTTGAATATTTGTCATGGAATCACTAAACAATTCAATGGGTAAAATTAAAATACATTGACTTAAATTATATATTTCTCTTCAATTGAAAAGTACGGTACATTACATTGATCGATGTGCATCTATGTTAACTACAAAGTACCCTTTTAGTTTTAAATATTGCAAATCGTAAGTTTTTGTGCTTCTCACAACAACTTGCCACGTGGCAATTTCACGAAGGAGTAAGCGTTCACTTTGCTTGTGAAAATTTGCCCACAAAGTTTAAGAAAAACATCATTTAATTAAACTAATAATAATAAATCAAAATGATAATAACGCACTTAACAAATGACAACTGAGCAGTTAATTATTTCTTGAAATTATAAGAAATAAATTTTACTCGACAGATTAGCATTGATTAAAGTTAAAATTAAAGTTAAGTTAAAATTTTACTTGTGCAATTTGTCACCCTCTTTTTCAAAAGAAAATCGACTTTTCCCTTTTCGTTGGCATCCCTCGTCTTTATTCATTGCCAACACATTTTAATCTTTGTTGTCAAATTGTATTTAAATTTTTAGAATGTTCTTCATTTTTTTTCTGCTATAATGTACATATGGCTATAACAACCTGCTATGAAACTTAAATTGTTTAAAAATTCAAGGATGCATTGATTTTAAATGCTAATATTGGTGACTCTATGTGGAATTGAAAATGTAAATCGATTATATTAAACGCTCATAAATATTAGATTGACTCATCAACTTAAATGATGCAGATAAAGGTCGCTTGAGTTCGTCTATGAAACAAGTTAGATTGATTATTAATTACATATCATTGATTATCAGTTACATATGCATTATCTAGAGAATATTTAAAAATCGATGTAATTTTAATGAAAAAAACTTAATACGACATAATCTACCCTTGGCGAGTCCAATATAGACAAATATATCCCCTTTAAGGTAAGGTGCAAATAAGGTAGATCTTTTGAGCTTATCTATATAGTTCATGACCCTCTACTAATTCAGATAAATCACAATAATGTCATTATAGAGAATATATAAACTTACAAACTCACAATGATCCATTTAATCTGTTAAGCTCACACAGAAAGTACTATTTGGAGCCATTATAAAGTTAACTAAACTATACGGACACATAGAACTTGTGAATCTACTCATAAATCTAATAAAAGAGATGCAATTTGGGATTATAGTCCATTCGTGGAGTACCCATTTTTAAAGTTCATAATATTAAGATAAGCTCACGTATTGAATAGGGCCGACAAATGTTTGGTATTCTCAATTTATCAATTGAGTAGATGTAATCCACATTATATTTAGATAGATTTTGTTGTAACCATTGTACACTTAAAATTGATTAGTGAATTAGTAGAGCGCATACACCAGATCTCCCAAGAATCATCATTAAGACACTGTTTGATGTATTAAGCTGTATGAATTGATGAATTAAAACTGCCCAAGTTCATTTATTTTCTTGAACTTATTCTTTGTAAGATTTCATTGAGCGTATCATAAAATTCAGTAAAGTCAAGAAAATCTATTGCTAACATCGAAAAAGAATGCTAACATTGAAAAAGATACCAGGGCGTAATATCTACAACTCCTTCACTGGTAAAATTACATCAATGGGACATGTAGTAGACAATATCTCCACATCCCAAGCACCAAACACTCTCATAAGCAGAGACTAGACAAAAGCTTGCGACACATAAACACCGTTTGTGTCATCCTAACTAAGAACGATAATCAGATGGGAAAACCCAAAGCGGAGGAGAATCGATCCTGTCCGAGCCCAGTTCGCAAATCTCCTTCACCTTCCCGCTCTTCAAGCTGTACACCCCCATGTCGTGCCCAGCGTACGAGTCGCCGTGCTCCTCCAGATCCCAGTTATCATCGGTGAAGTACACCGAGTTTGCCTCGAGCTCTGGGAAGTCCCGGGCCGACACCGATCTCGAGTGGCTCCTGCCCACAAAGATGGCCCGGTCGCCGATCGAGTCCAGCCACACCCATTCCTCGCTGTTCATGCCCAGCACGTAAACATGAAAATACAGGGTTCTGGAGGGACAGACCGAAGTGTCCATGTCCTCCTCTGTCAGGAAGTCATCTTCTTCGACCGGGACACCGTGCCTGTTCACGAAATACCCTGTGAACCTCACGAGAAGCAAAAGCTCACTCGCTGCCTCAACTAAGTACGTGTTCGTGAAACAAACATTCCTGAGAGCACGTTCAGCCTCGGCTGATTTCCGGGGGAAGGAGGACTTAATCTCCGTGATTTTCATGGGGTGATCCCTGTTGAAGTCCCACGCTTCGACGAATCCGCTGTCGCGGAGGGCAAAGAGCGTGCCCTGGTAGAATGTGACGTCGCTATAAGGACCACCGTCACCAGCCAGCTCCGTCCACATGCCAACTCCGCCGAAGCCTTTGCAGCTGCAAAACGCAAGCTTCGACTCAATGCCAAAGATCGCAACGACCCAGAAGCTCTTGCCCTCAGCATCGTCATTAGGGTTCACTGATAACACGGCCTTCGAAATGACATAGTCGCGAAGCGGCAGGACAGGAAGTAGGGTCGTGCTCCGGCCACTCCACAAATGGTTCGTCTCGTAAAAGGTGGCCGGACTGCAGCTGTTGTCGTGGACGCTCTGAAGCACTTGGAGCACGCTGGGGAACGTCTTGGCGGGAGGGAGGCGGAGGATCTGGCCGCTGCGAAGCGGGTCGATGAGATAAGGCTCCGAGTCCTTGTCCAAGAGCACGAGCCAACCTTGCGAAGACCCGACACAGCGGCTGTCGGAAAGGGCCTCTGGGAAGCTGCGGAGGGCGAGGGCGGTCTTGTCCTTGAGACTGAAGAAGCGCCAGCCATGGCCCTCCTCGTCTTTGTCTCTGTCTTTGTCCAGTGGAAGCATCAGTACTGGAGATCGAGAAAGAGGAGGGCAGGGAGAGAGGAAGTCGCAAGCATTGATGATCATAGTTGATGGAGGAACACAATGCCCATCAGAGAGAGAGAGAGAGAGAGAGAGAGAGAGAGAGAGAGAGAGAGTAATCACAACGACGATTGAAATTGGATGCTAATTGGGAAACTTGATGGCCAAGAGTTGCTTCCTTGTTGGAGTCTTCGAAAAAAGAAAAAAACCCATTAGGGTCTATAGGAAACAAACGGGAAAAACAGAGGTAGGTGGTGAATTTTCCATTTATGCAAGTATTGAAATAAGCTATATTTCACACTACGAATATTATTTACGCAATGCGACCTATTTCTACATTCAAAATTAGCAGTCGAGCGTATGCCACTGTGGCAATAATATGTGCACAGGAAAGTGTTTAAATTGGAAATATTATATTCAATCTTTATCCACTATTCTCCAAATCTAAAACCATAAAACGGAAAGAGATAAATGTTGGTAAGTGACCAACGGATAAATTAAGACTTATTTATCGAACAGGTGCCATGTGGAAGATTTGTCGCATGCTAATGACAAATGTGAAATAAAGTCACCGAGCACATTTAGAATAATTAGATAATTCATGGGCTTCAAATTTCAATCCAAAGTCCGATTGACATGCTTGCGACTCGTGAAAACATTATTAATGGCATGGTCAGATTGGGGAGGAATATCGTCAAATTCATTTACTCGGCCTCGGAGCTTCACGACGCTTCCATGTTTTTGCCACTTTTTCTTTGCTGCAATGTGTAACCCATGAAATTGGCGTTTCGTGTGTCTGTTTTTTGTCAGAAAGTTGGGTCGGAGGGAATGATGTCATAACAACGGAAGCGCGCGGAAAGCGCCTAGCTGGAAACACAGTAAAGCAAACTCTTTTCCTTTATGAACCTTTTTCAATAATTTTCTATTATTTTATTTTTTAAATCGATTTTTTAATTATTTATTTAAAAAAATTTGTTTTTAAATTAGTTTTCATTTTCTTTTCTTTATTTTTATCTTCTTCTTTGGTCGCTTGTTGGCCATGGCAATAGCCGACGAGCTTGAGGCTCGCTAGATTCCAATAAGCTCGAGCTCATCGCTTGCTTGGCTCGTCGACAATTGGGCGAGCTTGAGAGAGAGAGAGAGAGAGAGAGAGAGAGAGAGAGAAGTAATAAAAATTTTGAATTTTTGTAATAATGGAAGACAAAAGAAGAAGAAAAGGAAGATAGAAAGGTTAACATGAATGTGGGATAAGAGAAGGTGAGTGAGGAAGATATTTTTCTCAACTTGAATAGTGGAAATCATTTTTCCCTATTTTAGAAGACTTTTTTTCCGCTTATTGAAAATGTTTTCTACAACTAGTACATTTTTCGTGAAATAAATACTAGAAAATCCGGAAAACGTCTTCGTGAAAGTTATTTTACACGAAAAATTCAAAAACAAATGGTAAAAAAAAATTGATAAAAGATTTTTTTGTTTTTTTCAAATGGTCAAGGAGGTGGTCCATATGCAGCTTGATGGAATATTTGTCTATAACATGCTCGGTTCATGTTTATCTGATTGAGGATTTTGCCTGTTGATAGCCTTTGTTTCAATTTTTATGTCATTTTCCTTTATTGGTTTATTTATTTATTTTTGCAACTTGACTGCTCATTTAAGGAGGCAACCATGTTTGATCGAATACCCATATGATCGAATATTGACCGAGGATCTCACCTGCCTACAGCTTTCATTTGAACCTGACGTTTCTCTCTAATAGGGACCATTAGCGGTGAAACCGCTCCTCCATGTGCTACAACCCAGAGGTGGAAATATCCATTTTGCCCAACTTATGGCTATATCATAGAGCTGATTTAAACTTTAAAGAACTTGACGACGTTTAAAAGGTAGAAAATAAATAAATATGCCATAGACGTATTTATGAATGTATTTCTGTGTGATAAAAAAATAAAGCCTTGAAATTTATCCAAATTTGTATTATCCTACATCTTCTAACTTGGTGCAGGCCATCGTGCGAGGGAACGCAAGCAGTAAATACAAAGGCTGATTTAATTTATTTTTTTTTTTTCGAATACAGCTCAATGTTAACTAATGCAACTCGTCACTCATGTTCTCATTAACCGAAAAGTCTTAAATCATATTTTACAATTGTCAATTCAGTCTTAAGTTTTTCAATTTACCTAATATAATCTCCGTATATTTTGCAGAAAATGAATGGTTTCTTCTAAAAATGATCCCTTAAAATAATATTGAAGGATGTTCTCATTATCAACAACAATTTATGTACAAAACATTTCATGGACGATGAAAATCATTTTTCATTCATTTGTTTTTATAACCAATAAAAAAAAAAGCTTAGAAATATATTGACTAAGTTGAAAAGTTTATGACTAAATTGATCTTTTTACCATATGAATTTAGGACTTGGGACAATTATACCTATTCATGAATATTTTACAGCGCAATACTAGAAGAAGCCCATATGTTTCAGGCGCCCCTCAATCAAATATTCAAAATTCCATGTCATTAGACAGTAGAAGATATAAATTTATCTACCAAGCTAGCAGTGGGCTGGCTTTTATGTCAAAGTTGACATTGCTAAAATGAATTGAGAATGGTCCAGCCTAATGACCTTAAACAAAGGCCGTGATTATTGGAGCTCCCATTCCACGTAAATAAAATGGAAGGGTAAGAACGGGGGGATTTGTAACCAATTTAGGAAACACCCCCCGGCCGGATCTGAGCTCTTTTGCGCTGGCCTCTCGACGGCTGCCAGCCCAATATCTTGGAAATGAACGCAGTATGTTGGTCCCAATTGCCCTTTGCATAATTGTGCTTTTGTTCATTGGCTTCATTAGACTGCAAGCCAGATTGGTTGGGGGAATTTACCGTGGTTGCTGCTGCAAGGACCCAAACGTTGATATTTGCAAGTCCAACATGCTAGTATTTGTGACCCGAACAACATAACATGAAACTACGAATGCCGTAGTATGACCATGCCATCGTACTGCTTTTACGAAGCTCTACTGCATGCTTTGTCGACCAAAGTTGTGCTTGGATCGCACCTCGGGGTTGTAGACGGAGTACATCCTAAATGTAAATTACTGCGACTTTTTTGGAGAATGCACAAAGTAACATCTCTCTAGTTCTTCTGATTGTTATTTTACATAGTTTCTCCCCCACCACGTACATTTTCTCCATCTCATTAATCCATCCGGTAAGCATATGAATTTCTACTACCTTTACCCTTTTCAAACCGTTCGAGTTTTTCAGGAAAAATTACCAAAAACATCATTAACTTATTGTAATTATGTTAATTCAGTCTTAATTTTTTTTAATCAATGGAGTCTAAGTCTTTTCCTAAACAGTTTGAGTTGTGTTTTTTTAGCCATCCATCTTAGGGCCGACTTCGTCTTTATATTTGTGGCATATTATTTTCCCAACCACTTGTAAAATAGACCAAATCACATCACTTAGTTCATTAATATCCTATTGTATTTCAATATGGAAATCAAGACAGCTTATTCAATGGAAAGACTAGGAAAAGAAAGAAAAAAAAAAACAGACAATGAAATGTCACAAGGCCATCATGCATTGCACTTTTCCATATTAAGCGATCAACTTTCCAATAAATGTGATGGGCATTCTCATTTTCTATATTTTTGTTTTTTTGCAAGAAAGAAGCCGGGACATTCCAAAAGAAGAATAGTACTAGGAAAGGCCACCGACTCATTCCTCAGAAAGAACATGCATCCCAAAGTCACAGTCACGTCTTTTTGCCCCATTTCATTTTCTTATTTGGTTGAGTAAATAAGAAGGCATTTTTTAAAATTTTATCACTCGTTCTTTTTTTCTTCTGGTACTTTATTCTTTAAAAACTCTCCAGCACATCCTGTGGTGCCACAAACAATGAACAAAACCGAAGGAGTCATTGCTACTGATGGGTGAAAGAAGATCAAATGAAGAGCGAGAATACAAGGACAAAGAAGAATGAGAGAGCTGCTGGCTAGTTTAGTGCAGCAGAGGAGTGTTGAGTGGTGGCAGAGATGGAGAAGAAGGAGAGGCCATGGGGGGACGCGTAGGTGGGAGGCCTTGACAGTAAAACAGGGCAGATAGCATGTAATTTGGTGTACCTTTCATGAGGAGTTGTATGGGGAAATTCCCTAGAAGACTGCAACTCCTCGTTCCAATCTCTCTGCATGCCAATCAGCTCAATACCATAAGAAAGAGATAGTGCATCTTCAGCTCTGGCCCGGAGAAGCCTGAGAAGAAGCAGCCCGCCCCTTTGACGACCTCGTCTGCACTGAAGAAAATGGTTGATAGCCCGATTTGGCTGACCACCGGATTAGCTGCTATGCTAACAAAAGCGCAAAGCATTTCAAGAACCTTGATAATAGACAGAAGAAAACACAGCAACTAAAACAGGGGAAAACAAAGCGGTTGCAGGAGCCCTTCTTCAGCCGTTATCCCAAGTTTTAAATTAAAAAAAAAAAAATTCTTGAGCTGATGAACGTTCATGATGGCACTTGTTGTGTTCAGAGAAATTAACTAAGACTGCACCAATCTTTCTACTTTGCAGAATATTAAACAGCGTTTCGATCCTTTCATTTAGAGACACTGGCTTTCAAGCTGCTGTGCATAAACGTAAAAAAAAAGACGGGCGGACATTCTTCATTGGATCGACTCCACCACCTCCTCGACGCTCGCAAAAGAATCTTTTGTGCTTGTGTACCTAGAACTCAGCCACAGTTCATCCATATCAGCAAATATTTCCGAGCACCAGAAATCAAACATCTCGCTCGGTAGCGTCGGGGGTGGCGAATCGGTGAGGAAGTTAGTGATGGCCTTATTTCCCCACAACTCTCTCGCGGCCTTGTCAAGCGCTGCCTCCTCAGCTGTGTTGTAGGTGCCGATGGTTTTACGTTCTCTCTTGTCACAAATCCTTGCAACCCATCTTCCCCCCTGAAGCCTTACTCCTCGAAATGTCCTCTCTCCGTGAATCTTAGACTTCCTGGCGCGCCTCGGGGGTCTGCTCCTCTCGCCGGTGACTCCATGGCCAGACCTGGGCATATCCATAGGGTTTTTAGTAATGGTGGTGTTTGGGACCAAGAAACTGGCAGTGGGTGCGAGAGAAATTTTTTCAATGATAAACTCTTTGTGGGATAAACTGATAGTGGTGGTGTTAGAGACAGCAAAAAAGTCTTTTAAGGTGGGCAAAGGAGTGGGTGGCGGTAGTGTGAGGGCTGGTGTAGAAGCTTGTGCAACACTCCCTTACACATGTAAAAGGAGTGAACGGAGCAGCCTTAAGATTGCACTACAATGACAACAAACATTTATGATAAAACACGTACTTCTTCGCAATGTGCATCAAAGCAATCCTCAATTGTTTAGTCATCCCAAAAGATTTGATTAGGCAAAAAAAAAAAATTATTATTCATTTAATAGCGCTCAAAGCTGAATAAAGAATCCATTATGATATAATCAGATTTGATTTATGTACAATCTTTAAGAAAACATAGTCTTAACACGTCCAATGCGTGTGACATCTAGCTAGTTGATCAAGATGTGCATAAATTGTCCCAAATTACAAAAGATATTCAAAGTCACCTTGTAACATTTTTGATGAGTCTTTTGAGACTAAACGAATCTAACAAAAACACTATTGGAACCATATTCTAACTACCTTGGCCCAACAACTAGTAGGTCATAACCAAAGTTAACCCCAATTGGCCCTATCCTGCTAGTTGAGGAACAATATGTGTGAGAATGTTGAACAAGCATGACCGTGTCAAAGTAGTAAATTTGCCATTACATAGTTGGTGTCAGTCTAGTCCCTCAGTGCATGTGCTACCTCTCTATAACCAAATCATGCAACAAGCCAAATCATAAATTTTCAGTCAAAACACTAGAGAGAATTAAATGATTAAGAGTTCCCACTATTTAGAGCTGAAAAATTTCTAGCAGGGTAAAACAAAAAAACTGTAAGAGAAAGCATAGTTAATCAGCTACTTCGTAAGAAATCAATCTCAAGCTGAAATGGTGGCTTTGCACGTTCCACATGCATGTTTTCCATATTAAAAAAACTTCATCTTAATATCATTTAACTGTCTGCTCATGAAGTCGTGCAACTGCTAAAGAATTAGCTAGTGCTTACTTGAGCAGCAAGGCCCACAGCTACGACGCAAGGACTGCATCTAACTATACAAATTGCTGATCTAAACCGCAAAACATGTACATTAGCGAATAAAACTGAATAGCAGTTGGAGAGTGTACAAATTGTCCAAAATCAGATTCCATATGACCATCTTGACTGTGTACAAGGTTTGCGTTTTTGGCATTTTCCCCAGAGACAACCAACAGCAGAGGGTGTGATGTTTTGAATCCTTAGGAACATTATAGTCTACTGGAAACAGCTGCCTTTGCAAGAATGTAACTGGACTGTCGTGCTTTGAGACTGGCTCAGTGAAGTTAGAAGCATCCTCCATGTCAAGAAAACCATTCTGATAGCCAAGTAAGAGAACATGCTTGAAGATAGATGGAGCAAGATCAAGTCTGTCAAATCCAGAATAGGTAACCTACAGAAAACCGGAACTTAGGTATGAGATGACCACAGATTTGTTCATTATTGCATTGTACTTGACTAACCTGTCGGTAATGAAGACTTAACCTACCTGGAGTAATTTGGGTTGCTTTGGCTGAGATTCATCAGCAAGCTCAGCAACTCCCTCCAGCAGAGCATCAATTTGAGCCATCTCTATGCCCATCCCATTTGAAAGAATCTCAGGTCGAGGGACAGAGAGTTGCAACAGGACAAATCTCCAATAACAAGACCTGTCATTGATCAAGCCTTGTCAGCCAAAGCTTGCCACTGACCCAAAAAACATCACCAAACAAGTAAATATCAAGAGGAAAAGATGGAAAAAAGAAGAGGTCCCGTGTCTTTGCACCTTGAGGAAAACATATCCCTCACAAAGCAGGCTTATTGGAATCCCAAAAAGAGGATCTTTGAAATTGATCACGCCAAAAATCAAGGGTTTAGTTTATATTTTACGTGCAGAATTTCAAATGGTTTCGACAATGTAGCAATGCTACGGTAACCCCATATATACGCAAGTGACAATAAACTGAGTAGATATGGGACTAAGCAACAAAATGAATAATGAAGCCCGGCACAAGAGGGGTGGGCAAAATAAGGGCACAAGCATAACCTTCCAGGTTATTTCAGAAAATATTTCTCTATGTGATTATTGGTATAAAATCAGATCCCAGATGGTCACATTATGGCTTGTTGAGTGCATACCAAGAACCAATCTGACCATGGGGTTCTTGACTGAGCTAAGGCAGAAACCAATCAATCACCGTAAAGCTACTTTACTTCCTCTCTTCCTTGCAATAACCAACCTGGTAAGTTAGCTTGGTATCTCACAATACAGCAAAAGCTTATTGAATATCTCCACCGCTGTGTAAATGTATGAAAGTACAAAAAGGACATTTACCTGAACTAGCATGGACTCATCAAGTATTTCAGGAAGGAACTGAACTTGATGACTGGACCCCAAAAGCCACAGCTTTGATTGTTTCCCATCGTTTCACAGGAGATTCAGCACCCTCCAATTGCGTTGGCCTCCTGTGAAATGTTGCTGTTTATGAGAATAAACCAGCAGCCAAAAATGAATTGCTTGCGCTTTTAGAACCAGAGAAACTTTCAACTGCTTCTTCTCCACGGTCAACAATTTGTCCACTCTGCTGGTGATGCCGTTTCCCTCACGGTGAGCAGAACCAGCCTTATGTGGAAAAGAATCCACGTAACAGACAGTAGATGCCTGTATCCCTGTCAGATTATGCTAGTAGAGATCCATCTAGATCCATTGGCCATCCTTATCAAATTCTTGCTCAGTGGCCTAAGGGTTTTGAACTTAAAGCAACCTAAAACAGCAACAAAGACAATACATCCAATTATATCTTCTCACTCAACAGCATATCCAAAATGGTGCTCTGGTGTACACCAAGCCTTCTTTTCATTTGAACAAAGGGTGAGCTAATGTTGCTTCCACTGCTGTTCTGACCAACAATATCCATGCTCTGAATATTAGTCTACTGCTTAACGGCCAATTCAAGGTGTCGGGAGGAACTTGAGGTAGGAAATCACTCGTTTGCTTTTCTTTTGAGTAGATCTTTTTTCACCACTAAAAGAAATGAACCAGCAGGGAAATCCTGCTATAATGCAGAGAACACCCAAGGCAGAATGGCAAACTGAACAATCCGTCTTTCCTGCACGAGACATGGACAACCTTACAAACCATGGGAATTCTTGGCTTTTCAGAATGCATCAAGTACTAACAGACCGATACATGGTTCATCCATGTCAAGATGACCGCATCGTTTGCAATCTTCACCACACAATTCCTTTTGCCTGCATTTTTGCAGCTTTTGTTAGCAGCTATTTCTTCACTTGATCATAGAATAATGGCTTCATCGTCACATTACATCATTTACAAGAGCAACTTCACGGTACATTCACTATAACCATGGAAAAAAAGTGTACATCATGCGAAAAGAGAAAAGGAAATAATGACAGCCAACACTCATGAATTTTTTTAGAAGCATCTGTGATGGATTAGGGAAGCCACAAATTGGTTATCAATCGCTATCAAATGGAAAATAGCTGATGCTACAAATTATTTGCAATAGCATTACTTGTCAATTAAGATAAGTAAAAGCCAATCCTTGCTGTATCTTGCAGAAACATGATGAGTACCATAATTTTTTTTATCATTTAGTGCTGGATTTCGAATTGCAACTTTTGGCTCCAATTGTGGTTTCTACTTCTTCAAGCTAAGGCTGTTGATAATCCAGCTCCAAAAGCAGAAGTAAAGAAACTAATGAACCTTCCTAGTAACGTTGAATAAGTTCCAGACAATTCCATGTGATTTGAGCACAGCCTTTCAGCAATTTAACAATATAAGAAGACTACTAAGACGAGGTGAAGTCTGAACTCCATTGTGCCAAGCACATTGGCCTCCTGCCCAATCACCCTCTGCTCAAAATGAGATTCAAGGGAATAACGTGAATGCGTGAAAGCACAAAGCACCTGCAGAAATGGCAAGAAATTTCAAAGACGGGATCATAGACGCTGCCCCTGCCCTTGCTATTGCGACGTCTGGAAGAAGCATCTGGCGAAAGCTGGTATTCTAAGCCCTGTATTTTCAGCAGCTGTTTATTGGCAGGCCCGATGCTTTTACGTCCAGTAGACCAAAACTCTCCGCCCTCTTCATGACCACCCCTGTTTTGCCAGTAACCACTTAGTAAGAGCTGAGCGTCAGCATAGGTACAGTGAATGGAGTTGCTCTGAAAAGTCCTATCGGGTGAGGCAAGAAACACTTGCTAAAGCAGATGGTTAATTCGCTACTTAATCAAGATGTCATGCACAAATGTCGGCCAAACGAGAGAGGAAAAAGAGGTCAAAAAAGAGGGCCACAAGCGATACCTTCAAGTGACCAATCGGATGAGCGGTTTGAAGAATCTGATGCCGCGGGTTGTTTTGGCATCGACTCAGCAGCTACTCGTTTCAAACCATCGGAATGGCAGAGATGGCTAATTTCACCCGATATGCCTCGCATAGCAGATCACACCATATGAATTATACTGTCAGATGAACTATTCAGAAAGCATACGCCTCTCCACCTCCAAACAACAAATACGCAGAAACCCATTCCCACAAGTGTTACCTTTCTCCATCTTCGTGTCGGCAGCGAATTTCCCTTTCAATTGGTCCGACCGGCGCACTGGCGCTGAAGCACTTCTCGAGGCAGGCTTCCCTCTCAACCGTTCAGAGCGAGCAACAAACCGATGGAGTAGATAAAAAGTCGATCCCCATCACCACGGCGAACGAAACCCTAGCCGGAGATCGTCCCATTTCTGCGGTCTTCGCGACAGCGTTGTCGACTGATGGCTAGCTACAGAGAGGACGAGCCAGTGCCAGTTTCGGCATTCTCCGTGGTGGTCGTCTTCTTCTTCACTCCGTTGTCGATGCTTTTCGCGAGCAGATGAGACGGTTTTCTTTTCTCTCGAGGTGGCGTCGTTTCTCCGGCGTGCGCACTGCGAACCAGTTCAACGGCTACTTCGTTCGAGCGGGAGCGTGCCCGGCCCTTTTTGTTCGAAGTTTAGGGGAAGTGAGAAAGTGGACCCACCCCAAGAGCCAACCCTCCCCCACAATAAGTATTAAAGGTTAAAAAAAAAAAATTGTCGAAACCCTAAATTTAACTAATTCAACCCATTTGACCAAAAAAAAAAAACTAATTTAATCCATACTTGATCAATCCGATTCTCAATTCTAAAATGGAATTAACTCAATTTGAGAACTGATCGCCCTTAGCATGAGCTATTATTTTCACCATTCGATCATGATACAAATTTAATGAATTTTAGTTTATGTTGACATGATCAATACAAAGTGAGCCGTGGTCGGATCAGCTCGATATTATTTTAAAATTGACTTCATCTAATTGGATAGATGATGCTGATCCAATTGACAATCCAACTTCCATTGCCTTATTTTAGTATAAATTATCTATATATATTTTTTTCTATATTTTACTTCCAATAATAATAATAATACTGAAACTGTCATTACTCGCTATCATAACGGGGGGAGAGTATTAAATTTATAAAATTTCCCATTTAATATGCAAAGGGATGCTGATGTGGATAAATTGCTTTCGTCACCCCTAAGAAAAAAAGACGTTCCTCTTTTGCGGATTTTCTTTTCTAAATGACCTTGTTGAGTTTAATTAATTATGATAACCTATTAAACACATCAAATTCAAGAAAAATAAATTTATATTCAAATTTCACTGAAATATGCCCGTGCTTTGATGCGAAAAAACATTTTCGATTATTAGACTTTATTGATTTTGGTTTATAATTTATTATATCACAATAACAGATGATTCTTTAGTCATATTAATGTCAATTTTTCAAGGTTGCATTCGAAAGCTTTGCACGTCAATTTAAACGACAACGTCTTTATTATGGCCAAATAAAAGCAAAAAAGTAATTTTGTAACAAAAAACAATTAAGACCATACTTATTCCTTTCGATTGAAAAAAGTCAGTTTCACTAGGTATATTATAGATCACAAATGTGCATAATCCAGTATTTTTGGCCAGAGAGGGGGGGGGGAACGAATCTGAGTAACTATTATACTCTAAGAGCTGCATTGATCTCAATGACTTTCTTGTGCGAAGGTTGAGTGGGAATAATTTAGAGAAAATAATAGAAATAATCTCTAAATTTTGATTTAATGTATAATGCCGTCCTTGAACTTTTAAATACTCAATTTAGTCCCAATGCTATATAAAATGTCTAATGCCGTCCTTCTATTAATTCAAGTGAATGAAATATGCTAATGTGACTTTCAATTTATTAAGATATGAACCTTAAATTGTGATATAACAATTTGTGTGTCAACTAATAGTGGACATGTTAGCTTGATTTTATTTCTCCTTTTTCTACAGTAGGAGGATAAACAATTAAAAATCAAACCCATATATATCGTCAAATAACATCTAATTTTTTCTTTTGAGCAAATGGGAAGATTATATTGATCATTTACAAATAGTTTGGGATCACATTAAAATAAATTTAATGTGACTCTTATTTTTTAATTTACGAAAGCACACTTTGATTCTTGTTTAACAGGAAGATCTCTATATAATTAAAATATTCAAATGTCCACGTTTCGTGCATCATTCAATTTTCTCGTATGATTAGGTGAAGCTTCCAGTAATATTTACTACTTTTGACTTTCAATCCGCAAACCGCGAGCTGTTCAGGCGTGTAGGCTTCCCATAAGACGACAAAGAAAGACGGAACGGCTTCCCTCTCAACCGTTCAGAGCAAGCAATGATGGAGTACAAAAAAATTCGATCCCATCACCACGGCGAACGAAACCCTTGCCGGAGATCGTCCCATTTCTGCGGTCTTTGCCATGGCGTTGTCGACTGACGGCTAGCTACAGAGAAGATGAAACCGGTGCCACCTTCGGCATTCTCTGTGGTGGTCGTCTTCTTATTCTTCACTCCGTTGTCGATCCTTGCTTTTCACGAGCAGATGAGACGTTTTTCCTTCTCTCTCAAGTTTTGGTCATCGTTTCTCAAGTTTTGGTCATCGTTTCTCGAAGAACGCATCCGGCGTGCGTACCAGTCCAACGGCTACTTCAGGGGCGCCCCCAGCCTCGAGGTGGTAGGAGCTAGGGGTGAGTAAAAATCTTCAAAGAACAGTAGCCTCCCTCTCAATAACCCAGTTGAATCGACCAGTCCTAATCCGAGGTTTGTGTGCGGAATTGATATGAACCTCTTGGACCGACCGGATCAATATGTTTTTTCCCCTAGTAAAGATAAAGGTATTGCCAAAACCCTAAACCAAGCCAGTCCAAGCCGAAACCAATCGGTTCAGGTTTTCAATTCTATGGTGGAATTGGCTTAATCTAGGAAACGATCATCATCAGTGAAAATAGTCATTTTCACTATGACACGATCATATGAGTTGAACACGACATGAATCAATGGTTTTTCGACTTATGTTGACACAATTGATACGAAACGTGCCGTGTTCAGATTTACTTGGTATTATTTGCAATTTGACTCTGTTTAGTTGGATGTATGATGCTAACCTAATTGTCAATCCAACTTACATTGCCTTATTTGATATAAATTAGTTATATCTTTATTTTTTATATTTTTTACTTCCTATGACCGCAATATAAGTGCCCAAAGAAATCTGAAATTATCATCACTCGCTGCATATATGCCAGCTTACGTGGTATCTTGCATGGTAATTAAAAGGGGGGGGGGGGGGGAAGCAAACAAATGAGAATAATAATGGCAATTGGATTCCTTGTATATTAAGATGTTCTAGGGCAGTATGAGAAATATGCTATTATCATGGTCATGAGGTTTTCACAACCAAGGAACTGTGCATGATCGAGGAAGACCTCCCAAGATTGCCCAAGGTTCCCACGAGAGCTTCTAGAATGTTCTCAAGGATGGGCAAGGCAATAATTGTGTCGACGATCTAGAACTATCTCGGCATAAATGCCGGTAGGTGGTAGGTTAGAGGTACGATCTTATCCGCCAAATTAAAAGGTGATCAATAGTTATAATCTGAGGGCCACTAATGGGTGTCTTCCCTCTCATTATAATCATTCAAACATTTCATAATCGAAATCTGTTCTTTTGTTCAAATCTTCTCTCTTTAAAATCCGGATGAGCAAGCAAGTGCCCGATTGATTCCAAGATAGACTTAGCTTAAGTGCTCCAATAAGCCCAAATGATCAAAGAGAGCCTAAGTCGTTGCATGATCTCGATCCTAGACAATCAACCCGTGACACTATACTCCTAAGTATTGTCGTGATTAATAGGGTGGTTGGTAGATAGAGAAATCAAATATAAATATATGTGTAGTTATAACTGGAGATCAATAGGTGGTTGATAGATAGAAAATTAAATCTCAACCGTTAGATAAAGATAAATGTACGGCGTTGGGTAAGCTCAATCTCACCAATTTGGTGAGGTGAAGCCCTTGCTGACGTCTAGCGAGACTTGAAAGAGGAAGAAGATTAGGGAAAAAAAAAAGGAAAGAAAAAAGTAAAAGAAAAAAATCAATATAAATATAATTGTAATTTCAATTTTTATATAAAAAATATTATTAAGTTGAAGAGGGAAAGAGAGAGTGTGAGGCTTGGGTTGGAAATGGGTTCTAAGTCCAACCCATTTAAGATCCATTCATCTAAACTATCCATATATAACCCATTTATGATTTAAATGGTTTGTATATGGGTTTAAGACCCATTTGACACGTCTATTGTTAACATGCATATGAATCAATGCTGTTTTTTCCTATTATGGATGAGAATAAATAAGATTTCAACAAGTGGTGCAATCAAATAATATTGTATAACTCAACTTTCTTATTATATATTGATGGACATGGATGGATAAATTTATAGATATAGAATAGATGATAACGGTTTTAAAGTCAAATATTAGATATATTACCAATGGAATGGAGTCATTGTTATAAATTAACCAATGACATTTAATTTCTCACATAAAATTAGAATATTCCCATATAAATTTGCCATCTGAAATGAAATAAGTATGGTTAGATCACCGAATTTTACAAGTTGATAAATATAACTTAGCAAATCTTCTTTGGAAGGGAACCTAAAACCAACCAATCACAACAAACACTCGGAATAAACAAGTTGTCCTAGTTAAGCACATCATCTTGTAAAATTTGGTGATCTAGTCATACTCATTTCATTTCGGATGGCAAACTTGTATGGAAATATTCTAATTTTAAGTGAGAGATTAAATGGATTCATAGGTTAATTTATAACAATGATTCTATTCCACTGGTAATGTATCTTATATTGACTTCGAAACCATTATCATCCATTCTACATTTATAGATTGATCCATTCATATCTATCTATATATAATAAAAAAGTTGAGTTATATGACCTTCTTTGATTGCACCACTTGTTGAAATTTTATCTATTCTCGTCCATAATAGGAAATATTAGGATTGATTGATGTGCATATTAACAATAGAGGCATTAAAATGGGTCTTAAATCCTCATATGACCTATTTAGATCATAAATGGGTCATAAATTGATCATTTACATTTTGAAGAGACCAATTGAATGGGTTTAAAAATTGAGAGCTTAAGATATACAAGTCTTAAATGGGTTAGACTTTAGAATCATTTTCCAACCGAAGTCTCACATTCTCTCTTTCCCTCTTTAGCCTTATAAAAATATTTTTTTTTATAAAAATAGAAGTTATAATTATTTAATAATTATTTTTTTCTTTTCTCTTTTTTTCCCCCTTTTCGCCGCCTCCTTCCTTAATCGATGGCCAAGCACGGCGACGGTCGACGATGGCCGGCAAGGCGAGGCCTCGCCAACATCTGGCAAGACTCAAGCTCATCGAAGTCAAGTGAGCTCAATCTAGCCAATTTGGCAAGGCTTGAGTCTCGTCAATCTAACGAGGTAGAGACCTCATCAACGTCCGGCGAGACTCGAGCTCACTAGCGTCGGGCAAGCTCAATCTCGTAGACAATCGGCAAGGCTAGAGCCTCGAGCTTGCTAGCCATCATTGTGGCCAGCGACTAGCCGAAGAAGAAGGAAAAAAAAATAAAAGAGAAAAATAAAAATAATAATTTAAAAATATTTTTTAAAAATAAAAATAATTACAAATTATATTTAAAAAATAAAAATAAAAATGTTAAAAATATTAAAAGGAGTCAAGGAGGAAAATTTAATTATATTTTTCGTATCAAACAGTAAAAAATATTTTCTAATTTATTTTCAAATCTCAAGCAAAAACACAAAAATATTGTAATTTTCTTGGAAAATACTTCTTGGAAAATACTTAAGAAACAAATGCAGGCTTATTTAAAAAAATCATAAAAAATTGTCCACTAAATTTATATTGCATGAAATTATTTTAGCAATACCATTCTTTTAAAACCATCATAAGAATTAGGCTTTCTTAGATTTAGTTAAATGTGTAGGGTATGGGTTGGAAATAGGTCAAGTTGGGTATGGGTAAAAATTTTGCACCATGATAAATGGATTTTAAATGGGTTAAATGGGTCGATTTGAGTCAGACCATTTATGACCCGACCCTACCCAACCCGTTTGAAAGGTTTAGTTAACAGCTCATAAGGATTTAAAAAAAAATTTTTTTTGATGCTTTTTCTAAATTAGTATAACTTGAATAATTATTGATTCGTCAATTTGGATGTGACCCGTTACAAGAGACAACAAATAAGCTAGATTAGCTAATAAATTTGTTTATATATATACTTTTTTTTTTTACAATTATCATTCATAAGAGGGATAACCTTAATTTTTTTTCAGTTAGTCATTCACAAAGTCATCCAAATTGGGTACCATCCTATTTGAATTTTTGAAATTATCAGTTTGCCTATAAATTATATTTTTGCACTCAATATACATGATTTACCAAAAAATAATCCTGTTTTTAGATAATTTGAAAACATTGATATATTTTGGGTTCACTTTCAGCTATGTCAACAAGATTGACCGTGGCAAGTTAAAAGCATATCTTTTTCTTTATGAAATGTGCATAAGAAATCCCCCAAAAAAAAAAAAAATCCCTTATATATAATTATTTATTATAATTTAGATAGACATAACTTTATGTTTTCCATAAAGAAGAATTGTACACAAATTGCAAGTACTCACATGAGTAAAGTAAAAATACAATAGTGTAGTTCATTACTAAAGAATGAGATTGTCGCCTAGTATATGAACTAGCTTTTCAGTCTACACAATACGCAAGTTTTCATTATAAAGCACCTATTATATTTTATTAACATAGTATTCCGATGTTTAAAACGATCATATATTGCAAGATTGAGTGAGGTATATCAAACGAAGTAAGCTTATGATAATCTATATTTTTTTCAGTATATATAAAGCCAACTTTTGGCATCAACCCCCAATTTACAAAAATGTCCTTAATTTTCCTCTCCTTTTATAGTTTTGTTGAGATCTATTACTGTAAATTAAAATCTCATTGCCCGCAAAAAAAAAAAAAACACTTAGAGAAATGCATATTATTTATCCATTCATTCAAAAGATCATAAGGAAGCCAATTTTTTTGCTCGAACTAATTCACTAACAAAAATAAAAGCATGAAAGCAACCACACGCTCATAGCATGTGGTCGAGAGCTAGTGTTAGTTAAGAAAATAATAGTGAATAAAAGAACCTCTAAAAATATTCAACTCGACATGAAGAATTGCGTTTCTCTTGAAATAAATTATTATATCAATTTCCATAGTAAAATAAAAAAAATACGTAAATTTTGTTTGTTTTGTCACCTCAATTTTTTTTACCATAAATCTCAAGGCCTTTTTGCCTTGTGTGAGGTTAGAACTTATTGGTGAAGAATTCGACATTATCTTTAGCATAATATATCTCTTGATGTCATAAAAAAAAGGAAGAAAAACCAGTAAGGGTTCATTTGGTAACCATTCGTACCAACAACAATTTTTGTTCAAAAATGATTATTTTTTATTAGGTTCTTGAGAAGGATTTCTAAGTATTTGAATGCATTTGGTGATTGTTCAAAAATTTTATCGTCGAAATAGAATTGTATTTGGTAGGACTCTAAATTTTTTTCTTTTAATTTTTAATAATTTTATTATATTTTTCTTATTTTTCTATTTTCTTTTACCTTTTCCCTTTCTTTTCTTCTTCCTCTTTCTTTGTGGTCAATTGTCAAAGGCTCGCTTAGCCACCGACAGACTTAGCCTTGCCTTGGCCTGGCGAGGCTGAGCCTTGCTTGATTTGGTGAGGAGAGCCTTGCCCACCACCGATGAGGCTAGGGCGTAGCTAACCTTGCATTGCCTAGGTGAAATAGAGCCTCACTAGTCGGCGTGAGATTGGGCCTCGCTAGGTCAGGGTGAGGCCGACCTCACGTCGTCTGGCGAGGCCAAGCCTTCAATGATTACCGGCAACAGAGACAGCAGCCAGTGACTGGCTAGGAGGAAGAAGAAAAAGAGAGAAGGAGAAAAGAAGAAAATAAAAGAGAATAGAAAAATAGGTTGGACTTGATTTTGAAATTATTCCCAAGAACAAAGAAGCAATTTTCTTTTACTTATTGATTCTATTCCAAATCTATTTCTACGAATAAATTTGTTCTCTGAAATAAAAAATTTATGAAACAGATTTCTTTTTTTTTTTCTTCTTTCCGGAAAAAAAAAAAAGAATCAATCACTATTGGACAAGTTAACAAGCAAACCTAAAGAACCCAAATTATACTCACTATGACATAATTATCTTCAATATTTTTTTGTGATATCAAAAATTCTAAATTTATACTTGTGTGACACATTGTGCTCACGAGACTTAAGTAAAATAAAAACAAGTCATTTTAGCTAAAAAATCATCTAATGAAATTTTGAGTAAGGATAAATATATCACATGGATACATGAGATTTTTTATATCATAAGGAAAAAGAGAATTTATGGTAAATATGTTATAATGAGTATAGTTTGGAGTTTTTCATATTAAAAAAAATTATAGATAAATATGCTACGGGGGACATAGTTTAGCGTTTTTAATGACTTTTTCCCTGTAAAAATGAGAATATTTCCAATGACCAGCTTTTGCAAGGAAGCTCCATGAGCCAATGCATGATAATCAAAATTTTACATGACAATGCGTTCTCATCTTAAAAACAAAATTAAGATTTGAAATTCCTGGATCCTGATGTAATTATCACGCAATCCCATAAATCTTTGACTTAACAAATTTTTAATTCACGATTGAATCTTTCTCATTTAGAATTATTTGCTTAATTTTCCAAAGGTTTAATATTGTAGATATTTTTAATTCACCATACCTTGGAACTTTTTCGCTTTACTTTCATAAACTTAAGCGTATGCTCTCTACCGGTATTATAATCATATACGATCTTATGGAATGCTCAAAAGCGTGTCAAACAAAAAGGTTTGAGTAAATATTTGTCAAAATAAGGGTAAAGTTGTCCGGAAGCAACATCTACCACACTTTGAAATTTTAGTTGATTAGTGAATCACTTGCTTTTTTGAACTTTAGACGGAGAACCTATTGCAATTTGCTACCAATTCGTTTGCTATAGTAATTGAGAATTTATCAGATTACGAAAGTTTGGGTTATGCGATGAGAATAAAAGATTAATCTGAGGAAGAGCAAGAAAATTGAGAAGCATGAAAATAGGCAAACATAATTTTCCATAATTAATCGAATATAATTTTAGTGGCCCGAACTTTATTCATGCTAATCTTGCTTACAGAAAGAGCCTTTTGGATACTTGAATTTGCTTCATATTGCCAAATTATTTCTCTTTTTGCACGGCAATCAAAAAAAGAAAAAAAAAGAAAACGTGAAACAATTTCTGTTATTGAACTATAAAATTGCATGAAATAGTTTCCATTGTCGGAAAAAGTCCACACACTTTCCGAGTAACATCATTTTGCCGAAAACTTTGAGAAATTATCTCACTTCACAAATTTTTTTGGCATTTTCCCTAATTAATAGCAACGTGAAATTATATCAAGTAAAACAACAATTAAATAATGATATAATAAATTCAGAACATTACAATTAATTGGCCTCATTGAAGAAGAGGAGTAAACTTTAGATGTGACGGTCAAATTGAATGGAGTTGGCCTTGATTTCTAATGCGCCTGGGATTTTTTGCAAGCCGGGTTTTTCATTGGCCTTATCATCATAATGTTCGATACATTAATGTTATTTGAAAACTATAAGCACTAATAAAGGACAAAAGGCTTCTTCTGCCATGAAAAGAAAAGCCTAGATAAGCAATTGATATGAATTATTTAGCTGTTATATTGGCAAATTATTATGCCTACTTAATAGCCCAAATGTAATTAAGTTTTTTTTTTTCAATTTTTTTTTTCATTTTTGTGAAGTGAGATAATTTCTCAAAGTTTTCGGCAAAATGATGTTACTCGGAAAGTGTGTGCATTTTTTTTTTCATATGTAATTAAGTTTAAATACGTGCAAAACAAAAGGAGTCATAATTTAATTGATTTCATTAAATAGCCCAAATTGAATGGAAAGGACCATCATGGATTTGTAGACGAGAAACAGAGCTGGGGAATATTGTGGATTCAGGCCCGTGGCCTCGATGGATAATGGATATGGATTGGGCTGGGCCTTCGATTCGATAAGCGACTAGATCTTCTTTCTAAACATTTTGTTAATGAAAAGTCAAATTGTCGAAGTCGGCTAACATTGCATCAAAATTTTATGGATTAATATGTGATGATTTTTCAGCCAATTAGCTGGGTTGCGGCGGAAACAACACCATTATGAACGCAACCAAGGTAGTTTCTGATGATAAATATAAAATGTATAGGTAATCAATGGACGAATGGCCATCGAGGCTCAAAAAGGCGAATAAGCGGGCCTGCCTACAAGACGAAGTCCAACTAGCGCTACTTTGGCCTAAACTTGATCCAAAAACTTCCAACTATTCATGTTAAGGGTACATGGGGGAAATATTAAACTTGACCTTCGAACTCGGACTCGGCCTCGGCCTGCCCATTAAACAGTAATTCTGAAGAGAGTATTTCCCTCCATCATCGTGCTTGGGAATGCAAGATAAAAGTTCATTATATACCGATGCAAAATACAACAACAAAAAGTGCATATTAAACCGTTTTAATGTAACTAAGGCCGATTAGATCGCTTCACCTATAAAATTATTTCGAGGATATTTGGTACAGTTTTCACTCACTACTTGTGATCATAAAATGAGAGCATTTTATCCTTGAAAGATATTTAATAATAGTTTCATGGGTGCCGAGAGAGAATTGTCCTACCAAAGTGTTAAAAAGCTAGGTTTAAAGGGTTATTGACATAAATCAATTGTATAAATAAATACAACTGGTTCGGGAAAAGTGCCAAAAAAGTCCTAAACCTTTTGACTTTGTGCCGATTTAGTCTTAAACCTTTTTTTGGTACCGATTTAGTTCTAAACCTTTTTACGTCGTGCCAATTTAGTCATTTCCGGCCAGTTTTGGCTGGATTTTCTTGACGGACGCCGTCGGCTGACGGGCTCGATGATCAGGATTTGACGTATAAAATTTTTAATAATATTTTAATATTTTAAAATATATATTTAATATATTTTATTTTATTTTTCCTCTTTTTATTTTTATTCTTTTATTCTTTATTCTTTTTCTTTTTTTCCTTCTCATCTTCTTCCTACGGCTGGTCGCCGGAGCTCCAACGACCGGCCAGAGGCGACGGCCGGCAAGGTCGACCTCGCCGGCCACCTCGCCGTGCCCGCGAGGGCGGCCTCGCGCGGGCGGGCGAGGCTCGCCCTTGCTAGATCCGGCGAGGGTCGAGCCTTGCCCATGGCCGACGAGGGCGAGCCCGCGCCAGCTCGGCGCGAGGCCGCTGGACTCCTCCCCGCTCCATTCTCCGATACCAATCTCGCCCTAGAAATTTCCTCCCTCCTCCGCTCGTTGTCGTCGTCGTCTCTAGGGTTTACGGGAGCTCGGGGTGTCTTCGGTCGCGCGGCTCCGACGGCGGCGATTCGTCGGGGTGGGGGTTTTGGTGATTCCGGGTTCTCCGAGGCAGCCGGCCTCGTGCGAGCCTGGCGGGGCTCGCCCTCGCCGGCCATGGGCGAGGCTCGACCCTCGCGGATCCGGCGAGGCCGAGCCTCGCCCGCCGGCGCGAGGCCCTCGCGGCCCGGGTGGCAAGCCGGATCCGGCGAGGTCGAGCCTCGCCGGCCATGGGCGAGGCTCGATCCTCGCTAGATCCGGGCGAGGCGAGCCTCGCGGCCACGGCGAGGTGGCGGCGCGAGGTCGACCTCGTCGGCCGTCGCCTCTTGATCGCCCGGCTCGGCGGCGATCGGCTGGAGGAAGAAGATGTGACCAGTTGGAGGAAGAAGATGAGAAGAAAAAAAAAAGAAAAAGAAAAAAAAGAAAAGAATAAAAATAAAAAGAGAAAAAATAAAATAAAAAATATTTAAAAATATCTAAAAATATTAAAATATTATTAAAAATTGTATACGTCGCCGATTAGGCCACGTTAGCCGGTCGGCGTCCAGTCAGCAAAATCCGGCCAAAATTGGCCAGAAAGGACTGAATTGGCACAACGTAAAAATGTTTAGGATTAAATCGGCACCAAAAAAAGGTTTAGGACTAAATCGGGCATAAAATCAAAAGGTTTAGGACTTTTTTGGCACTTTTCCCCAATTGGTTCTCTTACCCTTTCTTTTGCTTTTCAAAATTGACACCGTTCCCATTTTCCCTCATCTAATTATATAAATAAATACACAAGAAAACCCTGTTCTTGCAGCGCAAGCAGCTGTTCGAGGTGAAGGGACTTGAGGCGCAAGTGAATTCCATCCACCGCGCGTCCAAGGCGGCTCTTACTACCGCCACGAGCTGTAGGTTGAGGAGCGCCGATCTCTCTTTGGCCGATGAAGCCCGAGCAAAGGAGATGGTGAAGCCAGCACCAAAGTCCAGTGCCCGAACACAGAAGATGCAGCGGAGCAGCCACGACGGTGAACATGGCGAGTGGCGTGGTGGTGATGCATCTAAGCATGAAACAGAAAAACATCACTCGTCCCGATCCTCCTCGACTTCCCCCTATGGCAACGCTGAAGATCTGCCCACAAGGCTGAGCAAGTTTTTGGCGATCTTCTCCAGATGTTTGATTGAAGAGGAAAGGGGTCGAAGGCGGAGGAGGGGTGGTTGCTTCGTTGGAGCTGGAGCTGGGGCTGGCTCCGGCGATTGAGAGGTTAAGGATGTTGAATGGGGGAGCAACGTTGGAGCTCTGCCCCTTCTACAAAAAGAATTCCAGATCAAGACTTTCTTGGTGCTTGATAATTCCTTCTTTTCACCTGGTGGTGATGGATGCACATTTTGCTGAGCTGAAAGAGGTCTTGGTTTGTTAATGCGTACTTACACACCAGTGTTGATGGTTCCTCAAATGCAGAAAATTATTATTATTATTCTTTTTTTGGGGGTTGAATTTGTTGAGTGAAAATGGCTCATCAGGACATGTTTTGGTGTTTTCTTAGGGATGCCATTCATTGTTGATGCACTCATTCCGCTCTGATTGTGTTGAAGGATGTTCGGCATATTCTTTCCAACATTTTCATGCTGATCACTACGGTGGCCGTAGCAAGGGATGGTCCCACAGCCCTATTTATTGCACCCCACTGCTTGGCTTGTTCAATCCATTGTGACAATTGGATTTTGACGTTTCCTTTTTCTCTCCTTCCGTGCTTATAATCTAGAAGCATTTGTTTCTACCACTTTGCGTAGCAGATTATTAAGTGTGCTCACAACAGTTTTAAGTGCTTCTTGTGTAAGCAGGTGTATCTGGCCTTTGGAATTGAACGAAGACCATCAAATAGTCGGAGGAGTTAGAGTCCCACCGTTAGAAGCTGATCATTGTACAGGTGCAGCTTTGATTCACTTTCGTCTGTCGAATGGTCAATGCTACTTGCACGCAGGAGACTTTAGACCCTCAAAACCGATGCAATGCAAACTTGCCCTCTTCTCGCAAACCAACGAGTTGATGTGCTTTACCTGGACAACTCGTCTATTCCGAGGGTTTGTTTTGATTGGTCCTTTTCAGGTTGCCTTCCAAAGAAGATGTACTAAGCTATGTTGTCAGAATTTCTAATGAATTCCTCAAAAGGCAACCCAAGACCGTTCTTGTCGTTGGGGTTGGGAAAGAATGTATCTACCTTGCTCTTTCAAACGCGTTAGGGGCATGGCAATCCTTTTATCTCTTTTTTTGTAACGCATTTGTACTTTATAGAGAAATATGCATGCCAAGCTGTGAGGTGTATGTGACAGATAGGTGGGTTTGTCATAATTGTGTGTTTCTGAGTGTCAGCAAAATAAGCATCATGAACTATGTCTGTCATGTAATGGGTTGGAATGTCGGTGAGGCAGTTTATAGTCTTAACTTTGGGGTCTAAAGTAGCCAAATCTGAGAAGCAGTACTAATTTATGGGTCTTCTCCATGCCGCTACTGCTAGTCTGATAAACTGATTTGCCTTACTAGATCTTAATAATTAGGGAAGCAAGCATTAGTCACATATAGGCAACACATCTCTCATGTTCATTTTTCTTTTTGGAGGGGGGGGGGATGTGGTTTACATGAGGCTCTTAATGTAATTATATTTGAAGGCAGTGTAGTTAGTGTATGTGGTCTGTGCTTATCGGGGAGAACCAATACGTGTATTTCTAATGGCTTTGCAGAGCAAGTAATGTTTCCAAACAAACTCAGAATGATGCACATATCTTTGCAAAATTGTTGGATATCTCTATATTGATGGTATGTAGTTAGAGGATTACCTATTTTCATGTTGTTACCTTGTCATGCAAAGATGAGATGCTGATTGAATTTGAAAAAAGTTTTACATGGAATACATTTGATAGTAAGTGTTGTTGACACCTAATTTTTGCCCAAAAATATTTCATTCTGGCATATAGATTATCAGGTATTTAATATCGTGTTTTAAATGAAAGATATTTTTCCTATAAAAAAATAATAATTTAAAAAAAAGTAAAAATCAAAAAAAGAGAGAGAGAGAGAGAGAGAGCAAGCTGGGGCCTACGATCCAAATGTGACTAGCCAAGCTTAGGAGGTCAGATTGGAATTCAAATGACAAGTTGGGGCCAAAATGCAATTTCCAAAAGTCGAGGACCAATTCGCAAATTTTGCAAAATTTGCGCCCGAGCCCTTAAATCATCATCTTGGTCATCAATTAAGTTGAAATTGAATTTGGGCCAAGTAGAATCAATCAAATTGAGCCAAAAAGACCACATTTATATTAAATTGGGTATTTTCGGATAAGAAAATAGCCAAATTTGAGGGACTTTTTTGCAAAATTGAGTGAGCACAATTGCGAAAAATGGTTAAGATCTTAAGCTACTATACATGAGGTTGCTAATTTATCAAAAACCGCGGCCAAATTGATTGATTAAAGCACTCAAACTAGCTACCAAAACCCAGCCCACGGTTAAGTCTTAATTCGGAGCTGCTAAGTAGGCATATTGGTGGCCCCACCATATCTCACTCAGCCGCCCATTTAGCTCGATATTTGCACGTGATGGAAGACCATATATAATAGTGCAAGTGGACGGAAATTGGCCAAGGATAAGCCGCTGAAAGCACGGGAAAATCGCAGCAAAGTTCGCACACTCAACAGCTGCAGAAGTTAAAAAAATTTGGCTAAGTCAGAAGAGTAGGTGAAGTAGCCCTGTTGATAGGCTTGGTAGGTGGATAAAAGGCTGACCAAAAATCCCTTAATTCGGGGGATAAGATCACTGAAACAAGGTCTTTCAAGGGATGAGAAAGAGGAGACGAGAGGGAGGGGGGAGAGCTCGGAATCGTTCCCTAAAGAGGCCCTCAGAAGCAACTCTAGAAAAGCAAACCCAGAAATTCCAGATCAACCTTTTGAGAGAAAAGTGAGATTTTCACAACCCTTCGGCCAAAATTAGCCAAAATATTTCCATTCATAGGTCGCACGTCCTAAATGGAGATCGGGAAGGCCTCCTAAAGCCCCTCGAAAAACACCCTCCAGGCGGGCCAAGAAACACTGAAAATTTTTCTAAGTGTTGAGCCTAGTTGGTCACGAGTTAGGAAAATGCAGTGTTTTTGAGAAAGTTGAGAAACAAATGAGGAAAATATTGACTTCTACCCCAAACTAGAATACATATAGTTTGGCTTGGTGTCAATTTTTCCAACAAAAAACGTCTTGAAGTCTAATTTTAGAGGTCAACAAAAACCTTCGTTGTCAGTTCTTCTTTTCTGCAGATCTCATTTCCAGCTGAAGAAGCCAACTTCCACGTGCTTCCAGAGGATAATTTCTCGGTTTTCTTGACCAAGAACCACTTGAAAAGGAAACTAGGAAGTAAGGTAAGCATCCTAGATGTATGTATTTTCGAGTTTGAGCATGTTTTGATCATGAAAATTAAGAGGGAAACCAGCCCGGAAAACTGATTTCTGAGATTGAAATTTTTCTAAGTGTTTGAAATCTCTTCAAGAGTATTGTATGTGTGCTTCTTGGAGAGGTCGTTTTGATGTTGTTCGGTGGATCATTTTCTGTGATGTTTATTGCATTTGAAAGCTCATGTTACCTACTTTCATTCGAATCAAGTAATGTTTCCCTTAGATCTCGTATGTGATGGGTGTTGGGGCTTGAATATGGGCATTCAACCTGTTTGCTTGACCTGGGTTCAAACCCAGATTTGCAAAATCAGATCAAACCCGCATATTTGATAATGATTCCAGCTTGGTTTTCGTGTGTTTTAAGCTGTGATTTCTATGTAATCTTACTCCTTGCATGTGGTAGTTTAACCTTGATGTTTTAGTTCCGCATAATATTGCTCATGTGTTGAGATTGAAGGCTGCAAACATGGCTCGATGAGGTTATTGAGACTAGTTTAATGCGCACCAAGCGTTCGACAAAATGCCCAAACTAAGCTTCGAACTTGAAACGGTCGATTTGAGCTTGATTATTGTGATATTTATGTGATGTGTTACTCCATGTTAGCATAGATCGGTTTAAGGAATTATTATTATTATTTTTAAAATAATTAAAAAAGAGAGAAAAATATGAAAATTTCAAAAATATCAAAAAATGTTAGATAGCATCAAATTAGGATATAAATGACATATATAAAATTTTCCTAATTTTAAAAGGTCATTTTCCTAATTTAATGCTATTTTGGTATTTTATAACCATTTTTGTAAATAATCCATTTTACGTAGATTAAAACTATTTAAAGTAATTTCATACATATAGAGTAATTTCATGCATATTTGAATTCTCATTTTGCTCATGGGGGTCCTGTCCCAGGGCGTGATAATAAGGCCATGTAATATTATTTGCTCGAATTGTATCGGGTTTACCTTTTCCACGTTTATTTTCAAGTCATTTCAATTTCTTGGATGTTTACTTACGCGCCGCTTTTCATTAATTTGAGTGTAAATTTCTCTTCTAAATTATGTTAGGATTAGTCTAGACATTAAAAAAAAAAAACTACAAAAAACATTTGCATGGACACTTAGTGGTTTCATAAAGATTATAATTGGTAATCAAGAATGTGTGGCCATTTAGATAAATAACTTTCCAAGTTAGTGGTACCGCAAGGGCGCTAATAGAAACATTGGCGTAAACAAGTCCCCGTTCCTAGAAATCTTTGGTTGCGTAGGAATCGAGACACCACTCCCGTGTGTCGATTGGTTTCTAGCCGACCCCAATAGGCTAGTGGCGACTCCTAAAAATATTTAGGTTGTTAAGAATTGAAATATGAAATCCAACATTGCGCGAGGTATGGGCTTAGGAGAGCCCGCGCCTAATTTAGGGCCATTGGTCCGCTTCTTTAGGCAAATACCCCTAAACCTTCTTTCTTTTCCCCAGACGAAAAAAAGAGGTCGTGACAGTGTTCTTGTAGCTAATCTTAGGATCTAGCTGTCTTTCTCTTGACTCAGTGATATTGGGCAAACAAAATCAATCATTATCCTCAGCTTCTTTCCATGATGTTTTGAAGTTCTACTGCCTCCATTAAATTATGAGAACATAGGACAAATTTGAATTTACGAACGAAAAAGTCCTTGGTATATCTAGTTGCTGCCTTAGGTTAAGGTACAAGCAAAGGAATACCTTGTCATCGTAGAACCCAGTGAGTTGTGTTTTCACTGTGGTTGGTTTGTCTTATTCCTGCTTTTATCCTCTATATACACTTCAGTATCTATTTCTGTTTTTTTTTTGGACAACACAAACATGCAAAACTTTGTTGTGTTGTTTTGCCTCCTGAGTGTAAACCTCAGGTAAGAGATGAGTAGACATTCGTAGCTGTAATGGCCAGGTAGTCACATGATAAAAGGTGATGTTCTTGCTGGTGATATGTGCCTTGGGAGGTTCAGGCCATCAAATACTTTTAATGTGAGTTTTTATAGGGTTATAAGTTTATATTGATTTACGAATAGGAGTCTACGCCTTCCTTTTAGGATGTGCGCATCTAATAAATGGGCTTTTGTTTCATTTCTTGCTATCTAAGCTTTCTCAGAGTATTGGGCCCCGGTTTTGACCTGTCTTCTTACTGTATGCACTGCATTTCATCTATGGGCAAGGTCATCTGACCGGTACTTTCTCAGCTTAAGATAAAAAAGGGCAAAAATGTTGTTTTGATTTTTCTAGATTTTTTTATTTGGATTTTTCACTTATTTACCTTAATATAAGTCACATCAATGACTTAACTAATGTCTTCTGCCGTATTGGATCTGCTAGCTGTGAAAATTATGTTGTGTCTTGCACTTTTCTTTTTGGGCCAAATGGTGTCCTGTATTCTTGATATGTCTGCTGGTGGTAACGGTATGGGCTTTAGCTATGATGTACTAAGCATTTATGTCATATCTCTTTTAACTTTATGCTTTCAGGTGAGTTAGGGGGTGTATGATAACCAAAATTTCTATTTCAGAAATAGTTTTTCTGTTTCAGACCTGTTTCTGGAAGAGAAATCCGTTTAATAAACCTATTCAGTTTTTCTATTTCTGGAATAGATTTATATTCCAGAAATAGGTTTGGAAAAGAAATTAGAAACTAAAATTTTCTACTGTTCTATTTTTGGAATAGAAATCAAAAATAAAAATTATTCTCATCATTCGTCAATCAGTCCTTCATTCGTCTCTGCTGACCACCATTCGTCGGTCACTCGCTATGGCCGCCGGTCACGGTTGCCGCCGCTACCAGTCACCGGCCGCCACCCGTTGCCGCTGGCCACCACCACTCGCTACTGGCCGTGGCCCGCCGCTGTCGCCATTGGTTGCTAGTCACTAGTCGCCGGCCACCGGTTGCCACCGGTCTTCACCGGGCCGCCGCCCTCCGGTTGCCGGCCTCGCCGGTGCCGGTCACCCGCGGTGCCACCACCCTCCGGTTGCTGGCCCGCCGATTGTCGGTCACCTGCCACCGTCGCTGGCCGCTGTCCGTTCATCCTTGCCAATCGCCGGTTCACCACTATCCGAAAGGAAGAAATTTTGTATCGTTATCAAACGAATTTCTATTTTTAGAGTAGAAATTTTGTATCGTTATCAAATGGTTATTTTTGCTTAGAAACTCTTCTAAAAATAAAAATAGAAAAATCTATTTTTGTTCCATAAACTATTTATGGAACAAAATGGTTGTCATAAAATTAGAAATTCAAACAATGCTATACGGTGGACATTGTATTGTAATATCTGTCTAGATCTGTTGCTTTCTGCTATTTTTGTCATTTCCTTTCTACTCCATTGTTATTTTATATGTTTAACTCTCCATGTTAAATTAAGCATGAACAATGGCTGAAAGATGCAGTTCTTATGGTATTTGCACATACACGAGATTATTTCATCATGATTTTTTTTTTTTTTTTGGGCAGCTGACTTGTTACGTACTGACATAAGATAAATTCACGCAGAAAAATCAAATGATTATAACAAGATTTCCCTGTTGGTTTATTTCTTTTAGTGGTGAAAAAAATTTGCTCTAAGCAAAAGCAAACAAGCGATAGAAAGATGTCATCGGTGAACCACATGCCACTATCCATTTCTCTAGCAACACACACAAGAGAATTTGATGAATCTATTCCTACCTCAAGTTCCTCCTGACACCTTGAATTGGCCGTTAAGTAGTTGACTGATATTTACTATTTAGAGCATGGATATTGTTGTCCACAACAGCAATGGAAGCAACATTAGCTCACACTTTGTTCAAATGAAAAGAAGGCTTGGTTTACACCATAGCACCATTTTGCATATGCTGTTCAGCGAGAAGATATAATTGGATGGAGGATGGATTGTCTTTGTTACGGTTTTAGGTTGCTTTAAGTTCATAACCCTTAGGCCACTGAGTGGTTGGCCAATGGATCTAGATGGATCTCTACCAACATAATCTAATAGGGATACAAGCATCTACTGTCTGTCGCGTGGATTCTTTTCCACACAAGGTTGGTTCAGCTCACCGTGAGGGAAACAACATCACTAGAACAGCCGACCATCTCGAACTTCCTCCATTACAATGTAGTAAATACGGGTACAAACTCTATGCAAGATCCCTTTGTTTTGCTTCCTATTGAGCAAGCTTACAGTGCTAAATCTAAGAATATCTGCTTATTCTTTAATTTTGCATCATTTTCACATCTGCTTTGGGGACAAAAACCAGCTCTCGCTGGATTTTCCCAGTCATACCATGTCTAGAGCTTTAGGGTTCCCCTCATGTTGTCTTACGCAATTATGTAGCTGTTCGTCTAAAGACAGTGTTTAATTGATGTTGACTCGACATTTTCCACGGTTAGTTAGTAAGTGAAATTGCTTATCCTAACTGTTTTATTCATATCGATAAAAATAATTTTCAGTTTGTCATCAAGCCACGAGGAAAACATTTCTCTACTGAGGCCACTTGAGAATTTATTGAAAGATGATTGGACGACATGCTTGGCCAAACGATTAGTAAAGGTTACCAACTAACCTTCTCAGTGGTTTGTTCATGATATCGTGATTGACATAACTTTTAATAGAAAGACCAATTGAAACATGTTTCCAAACTATCTGCTGTAGCAATGCAATGTCATTGTACACAAATCATGAAATGTGAAGTTTATACTAGATATTGCGTTTCATCTCTTTTGGAGATTGAGTTATTTTGATAAGTTTGGGACTCTTCCCTGTTCAAACTATCATCGGAATCAGGAAGGAAGAGAGGTAGAGGGATGCTAGTTATTCTTGATAACTACACACAATATCCCTGTTTCAACATAATTCTAGTGATTAAGAGATTAATTCCTTCTAAGTGTTCACTTAAGAGGACCTAACCGATAATGGTAAACTCCTGGTCATGCGGATTTTGAAGTTGATTTTCAACTTGTCAATCACACATCGACTTTGGAAAATAATAGTTACCATTCTAAGGCAATGGTACACTTACAAAATTGGTAACAAAGAGAGAGCCAATAATGTACCCCATAATACAATAATGTATGTCTGGATCTTTGGCTACGCGCAAGAGATGATCTAGAACAGTTTCATCAAAAGATGTTTTGCTTAATGATTAATGATTTGACCAGTCATCATTTAATATTTATTCACAACATATAAAGCAATAAAAAGTACGAAAAAAGTCCTAAACTTATGACTTTAATACAAATTCAATCATAAATATTTCAATTGAGTCAATTTATTCCTAAACATTTTCACGATAGAACTAAAACAATCAATCCGGTCAATTTAGGCTGGAAATCATTGATGTAAACGCAGACTATCTGATTAACGTGGACATTGTTAATAATTTTTTTATTTTACTTTATTTTATTTTATTTTATTTTTGGTAGTGGTTGCCGACCATTGGATCAAGCTTGGATGAGGTCGAGCAACAGCGAGGCCCCCCTCACCAGACCGGGCAAGGGTGAGGCCAAACAAGGCTCGTGCTGTGAGAGCATAGCAAGAGGAAGGGGTTGTCGTGGAGGAGAGGAGAGAGAGAGAGAGAGAGAGAGAGAGAGAGAGAGAGAGAGAGATTGAGGGATAGTTGGAGAGAAGGGGGAGAGAGAGAGAGAGAGATTGAGGGATAGTTGGAGAGAAGGGAGGAGAGAGCGGGGACGAGGGCAGTGTTTGGGGCGAGGCGGAGAGAGAGGGCAGTCGTGGACTCGTAGAAGAGGTGGAGCGACTGCCTGGAGACTAGAGCCACCCAAGAATACGACCATGATTGGGATGACGGCTACAGACAAATGAAGATTTCTTGAGAAGTTCATTGCATAAAATGTTATCCATGTTTCCGTGACTCTCGACTCTCACCTCTCCATGTTTCTCCGTCATATCTTCTTCTTCTTCAATTGGGATTGTGTTGCGCTTTGTTTGCGGGACGGTTTTTGAGCAAAGAATTTTCGAGGTTGCAAGAATCCTGGCCAGATCTGGCAAGGGGGCCTCGTCGGTGCTCACCCTTGCCGACCATGGCTTGTGACCCCGGCCATCGGCAAAAAGAAAAGGGAAAGAAAAAAGAAGAAGAAAACATTCAAAAAATATTAGGAAAAATTTCAAATAAGGACCCAAAGTTGATCAATTTTCTCAAAAAATGATCCGAAATGAACTTTGTGTCAGATAAAGATCTAAAATAGACTCATTGTCTCAAATAAAAACCTGAAGTAATTGAATCAATTCCAAATAAGAACCGGAGCTTGCTAATCAGCCAAATATTCGCAAGCTATCAAGCATGTGACATTTCCGACGATCAGAGTTTGGGCAATTTTGGCCAAAAAAAATATAGGGAAAATTAACAAATCCTAAAACAGGAACAAAAAAACCCTATGTTTTCTACGGTCTCCCCATTCCTTATACCCAACCTCTGCAAAGTCAAAAACTGAAGTTCTCCCCATTCCTTGTACCCATCCTCCGCAAAGTCAAAGACCCAAATTCTTTGCTGGTTGAGGCAAGAATTGGAAAACAAGAAAAAAAATCAGATGCTTCTTTCTTTGTTTGCGGAGACCCAAATTCTTCGTTCATCGAGCAAGGCGAGGAGCGACAAGAATCGAGTCGCAACAATGACCGTGCAGCGATTTGGTTGAGGAGCAGTGGGGGAGAAGAAAGAAGAAAATGTAAACATCTAAATGAATAACCTAAACTTAATTAATTTAGAAATTTCCTTTTTTTTCTAATCACAAATTTCTGACAAAATTGCCCCTATTTTAATCACCATAAAATGTCTGCGGCGAATTAAGGTCCTCAGTGGAGATTAACTTGATCACTTTGGGCCTTTATTTGACACAAAATTCATTTTGGGTCCTTATTTGAAACAATGGGTCCACTTCGGGTTCTTATTTGATACAAAATTCACTTTGAGTCTTTATTTGAGAAAATAAATTCACTTCAAATCCTTATTTGGAATTTTTCCAAAATATTAAAAATATAAAATAAATAAAAAAATGTACATGTCAATGTCGGCCGTGTCACTTAGGACGGCTAATGTTCACGTTAGCGATTTTCAACATAGATTGACCAAATGGATTGATTTGGTACCAATGTGAAGATGTTTATAGCTAAATTGACTTAATTGAAAGGTTTATGATTAAATTAATACAAATGTCATATAAGGTTAGAACCTTCTTGATACTTTTCCCCATAGAAGGCAATCGAGGTATCATTGTGTGTGAATATGCTTGCTGAATAGACCAATTATTCAACCAGAAGGAAAATTGTGCTCGTGTTTGTGGTTTCTAGAATGGGAAATTCGCAACAAAAAGGGAAAAAGAAAACAACATTTTAACCAGTTACTATATTACTATTAAAAAAATTGAACATGTGCAATTAAAACGTCACCGGATGCATCATTTGACCTCCTAGCATAGCCTTAAACAAAGAGTTTAAGTAAACAAATATTAATGCTTCTAATAATTATTTTGACACGAAATGTGGAAGAAATAAATCGAAGAAGATTTCTTTACATGTATTTATAGTATAATGTATGGACGATGAAAGGAAATAATGAAAGATACAGTATCAATTGTAATCACAAATTGATTCAATCAATAAACCCAAATCCTAGATGGCATCTTTGATATCAAGGCATATCTTCATCATTTTTATCTTTCAGGCTCATTAAAGAAAGTCTTTTATTTATATTTTTTGTTGTCACGTGTTATGAGGTCCCTAGTCACAAGTTGGCAGGCGCAAGTATTGAGGATTCTTATTGGGCAACAATATTGATGCAATGTCTTAATTTTTTTTCTGTTACTCGTGTTGTTTTCTATGCTTCAGATCCAATGATTTTCTAAATGAAGATCCCAAGCAAAATCAAAATAAATAATCGAATTGTTATATTTATATATCATGAATGAGGATCAATTGAAAAAGAGGCAGTTTTGATTTATAAGCTGATTAGCAGGACCTATCAATGAAATTTGTTGTATTATATGGAAATTCTATTTCAATCTCCGCAATTATACTTAATGATATCTATTAACTTGAGAAAAACTATGGTGAGGGATAATTACAACTATTTAAGAGCGTGTCAGTTTTGCTAAAAAGAATTTCTACGAACATTTTTTAAAATTTCCAATGTATATAGTTTTAATTCCACATATTGAGAGATGGAAGATATTATGAAGCAAGCAAAAACATTTTTTCCATTTGATAGAACAGCATTGTTGATGAGCTCTATCAATTCATTAAGTAGTTCCATTATGGGAAGAGATGACAGTATTATTCATGGATCTAGCACAATTATGAGAGAGTGATTGTAATATTAAAGTTGACAGTGAATAAGTAAACATCGCTTTGTTTTTGAGAAATAATATCGCATCCCTAGTCTTGCATGTGTTGATTAACGACAAAGCAAGTGATTTTCTAATTGCGACTTGTCGGTCCATCGCTAGTTGAAAAATTACAATATTGCTTTCTTTCACATCATCCAAGAAGCAAGAAGCACCTACTCCTTATTTTCTTTGTATTTTTGCCAAAGGTGACATTATACAAGTTAAAAAAAATCTTTCTTTGTTACCAATTTTGTCTTTTGTCAAAAAAAATGAAAAATCTTATACAGTGAAGTACAAACAAATTTTCATTTTCGTCTTCATAATTTAACAAAGCAACACTAATGAAATATTGGCCTTGAAAATAAAATAGAATGCTAAATGCCTCACTTTAAGGTTACGTTTGGTCGTTTGAATTTCTAACCAGGATAGAACTAGATAGGATAGTATATGAAATCCTATGATTTTTCTATATCCTATCTACTGTTTGGTGAATCGTAGTATTAAAATCAAATATATTCACACCATATCATATACATTTTTTTTTTCAATATAAACGACACATCATTGTAAATGAACCTAAAAGTTTATAAACGGAGATGGTGAAATCTCTGTGACACTATTCCTTAATTTATTTTTATTTTTTATTTTCTTTTTCCTCTTTTTAAAATTATTTTCTTTATTATTTCTTTTTTCCCCTTTCATCATTCTTTAATAAAATTTTATCAAATAGTAAATTGTACTAACATACCTAAAACACAAAAATACCTAAAATATATAGTAAATATAAATATATAAATTATAGATTGAATATTTATTACAAGATAGAATTAAAGTTGAATATATAAATTAAAATAAGATTAAATTAAAAAATAATTTTTTTTGGTAATTTTTAATTTCTTAAATTAGAATTCAAATATTATTTATATTGAAATATAATTTTAATTTTGTTAATTTAAGAAATTTTTATTTGAGAAAAATAACTTTCTTATTATGGACATTAGAAATCCTATCCATCTTTATCCCATCTCTTCCATTAGATAATTTTATCCGGCCTATATCACCCTTACATCCGATTTTATCCTATCCTAAGTAAGCACCAAATGTAAGATAGAATAAATCATATCTTATCATGAATTTTATTTTGACTGTCAAACGTAGCCTAAAAGATTCCCGATTCAGTTTAGGGTATAAAACATTCAACATAATCCTTTTTCACGCTATTAAAATTGATTCCTAGAGACTAGAGAGAATAAATTTGCTAAAAGAAGAAGGTCATTTTAAGAAACTGCAAAGAAATTTCTTCCAAATTAATGTGAAAGATATTCATAAATAATTTCGATACGGTGTTTTGTCACCCGAGGGCTGCAATTTCTACATGATACCCACTTGGCATTCATATAATAAAACTTTAGCTGGCCATACTTTTCTCTGCTAGATTTTGTTTTATCATGAATCCAAAAGCATATTACTTCAAAAGAAAATTACTAGAATAAACGTTTTTTTTTTTCCCACTTCAGGATACCAAAATCTAACAAGAAATATATTATTTGATTTTCTCTTTTGGCTGGACAATATATTCCTCACTTATCTATTTTAGCAATGTATATCCGGAAAGGTAATTGTAATTTAATAAGCATAATTCAAACGGGCATTCTGTTTCCATTTTTTCTTTTTCATATTAGGAAAATTCCAAATAAGGACCTGAAGTAAATCTATTTTCTCAAATAACGACCAAAAGTGAACTTTGTGTTATAGAAAGACCTGAAGTGGACCAATTGTTTCAAATAAGAGCCTAAAGTGAATTTTGTGTTAAATAAGGACCTGAAGTAATCAAGTTAATCTTTATTGAGGACCTTAGTTCACCAGCAGATATTTTCCGGCGATTAAAATAGGGGCAGTTTTCTCAGAAATTTGTGATTGGAAAAAAAAGGGAAAATTATAAATTAATTAAGTTTAGGTTATTCATTTAGATGTTTACGTTTTTTTTTTCTTCTTCCCCCGCTACTCCTCAACCAAATCACTACCCAGTCATCATCACGACTCGATTCTCGTCGCTCCTCGCATTGCTCGACCGGTGGAGAATTTGAGTCTCCGCAAACAAAGAAAGAAGCATGTGGTTTTCTTCTTGTTTTTGAATATGTACCTCAACCGGCGGAGAATTTGAGTCTCTGCAAACAAAGAAAGAAGCATGTGGTTTTCTTCTTGTTTTTGAATATGTGCCTCAACTGGCGGAGAATTTGGGTCTTCAACTTTGCAGGGGATGGGTACAAGGAATGGGGAGAACTTTGGTCTTGGACTTTGCAGATGATGGGTACAAGGAATGGGGAGATTGTAGAAAACCTAGGTATTTTTTTTTTTTAAAATTTTTTAAAATTTTTTAAATTTTTTAGGATTTGTTAATTTTTCCTATATTTTTGTTGGACAAAATTGCCCAAATTGAGGGTTCTTATTTGGAATTGATTCAATAACTTCGGGTCCTTATTTGAGACAATAAGTCCATTTTATATCTTTATTTGATACAAAGTTAATTTTAGGTTCTTATTTGAGAAAATTAGTCAACTTCGGATCGTATTTGAAATTTTCCTTTCATATTTGATATGAGTCTATAATTTTTATGAGCAACAAATATATAGATATTTCCTCCACCCTTTTAGAATGATCCTCCCCCCTCTCTCTCTGCACACTTCGCGGATCTTCAGCTTTCTCTCAAATCCTGAATCAACGACAATGGCCAGACCCAAAAAAAAGAAAAAGAAAAAAAAACAATGGCGGGGAATTAGGCCGATCTCCACTCGGACCGTGTGCTACAGGTTCAATTACCCATGGTGGATGCTTGAAGACAATTAGAGCACCGAGACCGAGTGGGCTGAGTTCTACAGCCCCTTCAGTTTGCGAATTCACAGAGTTCGAAGCCAACTCCAAGAGAAATTGAAACTCCTGGCGATGGAGAACCAGATCGGTCGGGGACAACCAGTTCGAAGCCAACTCCCTCCGTTCCGACCTCTGGCGCGTCCTCTCCCACGGCGATGGGCTGGAGCAACGATCCCGGGACGGTGGGTGCAGAATGCGGCAATGCAGAAGTGGAATTGCTGCGGCGGCGCAGGTGGTGCGGGGAGAGGGAGTCGGGGTGGTGCTGCTGCCGCGCAGCACCTGTGCCTGTGCGCGGGGTGCGGGCCCAGCCACCGCTGACCGCTCTGCGGCTCGGCTGTCGCGGCGCAAATGCCCCCGAATCTGTCGTCGTTGTAACGGTCGGAAGCGCTCTGGGCAGGAAGTGTAAATAGGATAGGAATTAGGGGCGAAAAGGGTAAAAGAAGGGAAGAATTAAGGGCGATGAAAGAAATAGCATTTTAATCGGAATGCGAACCAGTCCTCTAGAAGAAGTTGTCTCGAGCACAGTTCTAGCAGTTCCGGAAGGAGACCGGCCCAATTCTTTGCCATTGTTGTTTCGCGGATTTGAGAAAAAGCAGAAGATCGGCGGGTTATGCAGAGAGGGAGGAGGATTTATATGATGCGTTAGTCCAAAGGGGGGAGAGAAAATATCTATATATTTGCCAGATATAAAAAGATACACTCAAACCAAATGGTTAAAATACATTGCTAAAATAGATTTAGAGAGAGAGAGAGAGAGAGAGAGAGAGAGAGAGAGAGAAGGAATATATCGTTTAGCCAAAAAAGAAAATCCAAATAGCGTAATTCTTATTAGATTTTGGTATCATGAAGTGAGGAAAATTGCAAATTAAGGGATGTGTGCAGCGAAGGTTTGAGTAAAAGTCAGAAAATTGTGGAGAAAATGAACTTATATTTTAGTTATTTATTTTGATATAATATGCTTTTGCATTTATAGAAAAGAATCCATTTCATTGTAATCAAATATGTTGAGACATTTTATTAAAAAGAAGAGATTCGATGATTTTCAGGCGGTGAAATTTTATCGACTTGCCAATGGTTCACCTGTTCTAGACATAATTGTTTTTTTTTTTTTTTTTTTTTTTTTTTGAGGAAATTCTTAGTTATATGTCAGAAATGACTGTGATTAATAAATAGGTATTAGGAATAAGCTACCTTTTGTTTTCTAATGGTATCTATAAATTAACTTAAAAATCGTCTACTAAAACGGAGCAATCGCAAGGATGCTAAAGGGGCGAGTCCTAGATTTCTCCATAATTAAAAATAAAAGTATTCTATCATTGATTTGAAAATCGTGATACACTTTTTGATTACCAAATATACAGTCCCATTGTTTAGGTAGAGAATCTTTTAAGTTTAGATATTTATAGCTAGAGATATTTAGTTTATTATTTTCATTTATTTACTAGATTCCTTGTTTAGTCAACATCTCTTGAGCATAAATAAATTACTTGGATATATATTGAGAAAGAATTTTCCTTTATTTGTCGACTCCGATAATTGGGTTTTTCTAGCCGTCAAGACCCTAGCTCTGGAATTTTCCCCAAATCATCGCTCTTATGGTGCCGTTGGCTCGTGTCGCAGCTGATGTCTCTATCAACTCTTTTTTTCTAGATTCCGTTGACCCTTTATCCATTTTCATTTGTCGTTTCTTCCAAAGCATTAAATCTATGAACTATTTTTTTCTTGAACCTGTTTCAAAAACTTGCAAAAATTTTGATTTAGCTCAGACTACGTTAACTGTCTCACCAGCGTTTTTTTTACTTTAAATGAGACTTAAAAATGGAGATTTATATCAGATTCATATCACACTCATGCTTCACTCCAAATTAAATGTTAATTTCGACAAGACTTATTTTAATAATATAAGTTATCTACGTGGCTCATGGAAAAGCTGACTTAGCAGATGATGGTGAAAAACGTCATCTTTTTTGCCACAAAATTGCCACCTCAGCAATAAGCCCCTAGAATTGATTAAAAAATTTTAAAAAAAAGGGGGTGGGGGAGAGAGTTTCGACGAGGGCTATGGAGGCATACAACGTTCTTCAATGTAAAAAGGTGAAGATTCTTCAATTGCGTTTTGCCAACGTTGTTTGGGCAAAGAATACGTCTATGACACGTTTTATGACTGGAAAAGTATCGAACATACATGAAGAAAACAAATTAATTGAAATGTCAAAATGTCAACCACATTGAACGTTGACATGACCAGTAAAACACCGCATTCCCTTCAATTTTCTTCCTTGCGTTAAAACGAGGTTGGGATGGCATTCATTTTTTACACGGAGGAGTCAAGGATCTATCGTGGAAGTTTGAGACAAAAACAACATATAGTTAGGTGGTAATTATAACGAACCATGTTCATATATTTTTCTTTTGAATTGGCACTATGTCATTTGAGGGTCATAGGCAAGGTGGTAGCAGAAAGAAGAGTGTTGCTTGTTGGTATTATCGAGACTATTGACCGTATTGATCATGGCATGCTACCAAAAGGAAGAGACTGCGAACATTTTCCCAAGTAATCCTATGCTTGATAAGTGGATCCAGTAACATATCGTCTAGCTTGTAAATAATTATATCTCAAATATCAACACAAGCTCATGACGTGAGCTTGCGTAGCGGAAGGTTACAGAAGAGAATATTGGCCTTCGGAAAAATTGGTAGTAGCATTGTTTCCCTTCCTCTTACTCGTAAGAGAGCTGTTTCTTGTTTCATATGTGAATTCCTACACTTCTAAATGTTGCTTCTTTGATCTAGAACCGATGCAACGGTTACGAATACAATTTCGTGACTTCTCTTCTTGGATAGTTCTTCCTTTGTTGCATACGTAATCCAATTAAATTGATATTGGACAAATATTGTGAAGTCATTGTTGGATATTTCAACAATATTTTGAAATATGCAACAATAATAACTTCGATAAAAGTTATGATCGCGTTGAAGACCATCATAATTTTTAACGGTCACATAACGGTTTCTTAATGGTCATATAATGGCTTTTTAATCGTTTTGTAACATTTAATTTATTTTTCAAATAAATCCTCCATTATTTTAGAACAGCTCTATTTTGTCTGAATATAAAAATAAAATCTCATAAGACAATCTATAAAAAGATAGACTAAATGAAAGAGAGAATATCCATGAAAGAGAAAATATCCTTAAAAAAAAAATATTTCCTTTCCTTTTCCTTTTCCTTTTTGCTGGGTTGTACACAAAGGTATTTTGTTTCCTTCTAATATTCAGTGCGGAGTATATGTTGTATCTTGGGAGGATAGCCGCTGAAATCACCTCAGACATTTGTTTTTTCTATTTTCTAATCTTTCGCAATGTATTAACAGCTATTATTAATTTTATGTATTCTAAACTTTTTCCAACAATCATTTCGTCCTAGTGACTTTATCGACTTGAATTGAATATAATTCAAAAACATGTCAAGAGCACGAACTGTATGGACCATGTGTAATCTCAAAAGCAACGGTTTAACCGTTGTTGTATACCACATAAAAAGATTAATAAAATATGCACTTTCCATTGCCAACTTAAAATTCGAGTCCCATGCAAGATAAGCATAATTCTTACCAATGAATATTACTAATAGAAGGCTACTTCTAAATGTCTATAAAATCCTACTTCAACTTATTGACGGAAGATCGATTTAGTGCTACCTCAAAATCTTGGTTCAATCCATAGAGGCGGAGATTCAATCCATCGAGGTGGATCAAAATTATAATCAGCTTTTTTGTCAAACTCAATTCTTCCATCTTCCATGTGGTATATTCCGATCTCGTCCCAGCAGCTAAAGTAAATACAGTTTGGCTTGATAACTTGCTGGTCGATCTCATCAACCTGTATTGAAAAGGAAGAGTTGAAACCCACAAAGAGGGATACATTCCCCATGCTCTTAAGCTCCGTCCACTTTCTACTATCTAAATCAGCGACGAAAACCTGAAAACTGACGGTTCCAAGATATTGCTCTCGTTCTTCAATTCGTTGCTTTTGCTCTCGTTGCTCAAATCGTAAGATCAACAATAGACGGCCCGCTGACTCCACCAAGTACTCATTTATAGCAAAATTTATGCTATCTAGAAATTCCGGAGATTCGGGAGTCTCCAATATAACTTGAGTTGTTGGATATGGTCCATCCACATCACAAGTGAATATAACAGCCTGGTAGCCAAGGCCAACAAATTGCCCCTGGTAATGTATGACATCCAAAACACCATTATCCGGGTAGTCCGGGGGTGTCAACTCTTTCCACTCCTTATTTCCGGGTTTCCAAAAGACCAGTGGTCCGGAGGGCGAGCAAATGACCATGACCGTATAGTCTGGAGATGAAGCGGGGCTTGCAGACAAGAAAAATTTGCGGAGGAAAACCCGGCAATAGTCATCCGGCTGTTCTTCTGCCTCGGGAACCCAGTTGGGTAGTGTTTTTGCACTAGGAAGCTCAATGATGTCGTCAGCACGTGACAGGGCACGTGACAGGGGATTCAGCATATGGATTTTCCAATCCTTGCCGATAGTGAAGATCCAACCCCGTGAAGAGAAGCACCTCTTGCCCTTCACTTCCGGCATTAAAACTCTGTGAATTTGCGAACTGAAGGGGCTGTAAAACTCAGCCCACTCTGTCTTGGTGTTCTCATTGTCCTCGAGCATCCACCATGGGTAGTCGAACCTCTCTTTGAATGCGGCAGCACGCCACGTCGAGCACACGGATCGGAATGCGAACCAGTCCCCTAGAAGAAGAAGCCGTCTCGAGCACAGTTCTAGCAGCTCCGGGAGGAGATCGGGCCAATTCTGCGCCATTGTTTTCTCTGTTTTTTTTTTTTTTTTTCTTTTGGTGGTACGCTTGGTCGTACGCCTTTGTTGATTCGCGGATTGGAGAGAAAGAAAAAGATTGGTGGGTTGTGCAGAGAGAGGGGGGAGGATTTATATGATGCATAATTTCCAAGGGCATAGAAAATATTTATATATTTGCCACAAATAAAAAGATACACTCAAACCAAATAGGAAATAACAATCTTTTCGAATATACACCGCTGAAATAGATAACTGAAGAATATATCATCAAGCCAAAGGAGAAAATCCAAATAATGTAATTCTTGTTAGATAAGTGAAGATATATCAGTGAGCCAAAAGAGAAAATCCAAATAATGCAATTCTTGTCAGATTTTGGTATCATGAGGTGGGAGAAATTGCAAATAAAGGGATTTGTTGCAAAAAAAAAATGTTTATTGATTTATTTATTTTGATATAATATGCTTTTGGATTTATTAAAAAGATTTGATTTCATTGTGATCAAATACGTTGACATATTTTATTAAAAAGAAGAGATCCAATAATTTTCATGCAATGAAATTTTATCAACTTACCATTGATTTGCCTGTTTTAGACACAATTAAATTTTTTGAGGAAATTCTTGGTTATATGCCGGAAACAACCGTAGTTAATAAATCGGTATTAGGAATAAACGGCATCAACTTTTGTTTTCTAAAGGTATCTATAAATAAACTGAAAAATCATCTACTAAAACGGAGCAATCGCAAGCATACTAAAGGGGCAAGTCCTAGATTTCGCCATAATTAAACATAAGAGTGTCCTATCATTGAATTGAATGTCGTGGTACACTTTTTGATTACCAAATATATGGTCGCCTTGTTTCGGTAGAGGATCTTTTTAAGTTTAGATATTTATAGTTAGGAATATTTAGTTTCCTTTATTTCGTTCGCTATTATCAATTTTCATTTATTTAGTAGATACCTTCCTTAGTCGAATCTTAGTGACTTTGAACAAGTGATGCAGTAAATATGAATCCGGTTCGGTTTTGGCATAATTTTACCGAGTGAAAGTTGTATTGTTTTTTGCGTTCTTTCTTTCGATTTTGTTAAGAGGGGCAGTCCGTGACACTTTTTAAAAGAAAATTCGAATTTCCTTCCAAGGCATTAATTTCCTCATAAAACATGTGACTAATAATTTAAGACGAAGTTTTTCCTGCGAAATATGTTTGTTAGCTGTCGCGGAGAAGTTGTTTATAGGACTTTATCATTTTAATCTTAAAATTTGTCTATTGACTTCATACAAAAACTGCAATGTCTCTCACAGATAATTTTCCAAATAATCACATGCTTCACGATGTGACCATGCAGGGTGGAAGGTAAAAAAATAAAAGAAATTGGGCATCAATTTCCTTGCAAAACTTATCACAAAAGTGCATTTGCAAAAAGTACAATCAACTCCTAAAATTTTCAAATTAGTACAATCGAGTCATTCTATAAATTCCGTCCAACTTGACTAATGAAAAATACTGATGTAGCTTTTTAATATCTTCTCTCTTACATGGCATTGACATGACTAAAACACAAAATATGAGGTTAAAACAATATAATTTTGGTCTAAATATGATTTTAAACACGAGGAAAGGATGGTCCTAGCACTATTGTGACCAGCTTAAACCGTTGGGCTTTTTCACCTTGATTTCATTATTTTACTATCTTCTCATGTAATTTGATGAAAGCGCTATTATCAGCACAAAGAGGACTTTCGGTTTGTTGGCAATTTAATTTTTCTACAGAGTTTTTTTTTTATTTGTGGGAAATGGGAAAAGGGAAATGCTTCTTTGCTTGCAATATCGAATCTCTTCCGCAATTTCCTAGGAGGAAAAAGAATACAACACGACCAAAATCAGGATTTTCCACAAAAAATGCAACTTTTTTTTTTTTTATATTATTAACTGATGGGATTTGTCCCAATGACCACATTTCCCACATCAAAAGAGGAGGTGGAAGGTTTAAATCCCCACATTTTTAAGAGAGTTGAGATAGAGACGATTTAGTTTCAGATGTACTTCATGTGTGAGCTTCGATTCCTATGCTCTACTAAAAGTATGACAAAAGTATGGGAGTGAAAATTAAAGTAAAAATAAAGTAGAACTGACCAAAAAAAAAAAGAATTGATAATCATTGAATGAAAAATAAATAAATTATAGGTGTCAATTAAATTTTTAGGAAAAAGTCACCAAAATCTAAATTATATTTATTGTGACATATTCATCTTGAACTTTTTTCGAGACTTAAAAAGCTCATTAACAAATTTACTCGAAATTATTTTTCTTACATAAATAACCTCAATTTTGTACATGTGTAATGCATTTGCCATTTACCAAGGTTTTGTTCGATAATTTTGGTTTGTTTTAAGGGATTTTTTTTTCTCTATGTTAATTTATGACAAATTCCTCGACAAAAAGAATGATAATGATAAATATGCAATAACAATTGATGAATACTATATAGGCCTTCCCTTGCAAGTTGCTTTACAGGTCGTCCGTGGTCAAACGACAGTCTACCTCCCTTCCCCATAGCCGCCATCGTTCAGCCGCCGATGTTTCTTCTCCTAAGCTGGCGCTTCGGCTCGATTTGCCCTAAGGAGGCCAATACTACCCTGACACGTGTAATAAGCCTGGAGCCCACCACTTCATCGTTGGTCCGTCAAATCGCGCCTTGGCATGAGCACGGCTCAAGGCATACCACAACCCCCTGTCAAGATTAGTAAAACTTGGTTGTAAATAGCTAATAAGATTTTCAAGCTTTCAATTACAACCGGTTCGTTGCCTACTTTTTTCGCGGTGCAGTCGATATTCAAAAATTGAGATTTTCAGTCATAATTCATCGCTTTTTTAGTAACATATAATGTAATCATAATAAATTCCCAAAAAAAGATCTAAAAGCCCTTTACAAAAATGAATCTAGTTATTTAAAAATCAGCTAATAATTCCCTCACATTGCTTGCTATATCATGTTTATATACAAGATTAATATCACAAAAAATTCCAAATTAATATACAGGTGAAAAATTTATCATAAATTAATTTTTTGACAATTAAAATCTCAAACTAATACACCAATGACAAATTTATCATAAATTATTTTTTTAATTATAAAAAATCTTAAAGTGATAAATTTATCCAAAATTGATATATCTGTGATAAATTTACCCTTCATTAGTTTCTATTAAATTTCTTGTCAAATCGTTAAGTTAGATAATATGCATTAGTTGATGAATGTACCAATTAGGGGTTTTACCATTCGTTTGTCATAGGTGCACCTATTTTCTAGTCTTTCATGCTATTAATTCAATTTAACAAAATGTATATTTGTCACAAATGTATTGATTTAAGGTTTTTGGCAATCAAAAAATTAGGATTAAATTTGTTACAAATATATCAACTTGGGATTTTTGGCGATAAAAAAATTAGGATTTTTTTAAGAAAATGTTTTTCAAATTATTCATTTCTCAATAAACAAACTTGTAAATTGTAAATTTCAAAGCTTAGAATGTTTATCTTGAATCCATTTGAAGTTTGGTTGTATTAAATTGGAAATAGCACTTTGTTTGGCATGATATATCTATCGCAACCTAACCTCTTCGAACTAGGGAAGGGATAGTTTATGTTTAGGAATATTGTCAACTTCAAGCCAATGACCTTCTATTGACTTAATCTTACACGACATTGAGCGTTACATTTTAGCAATTAATCTTACATGAAATTCAATTAATGAGTTGCCACTAACCTATTTTGGTCAACTAGAAACCAAGTAACACACAGGAGGATATCTTACTATATGTGCAACTAGAGGTTTTAATTTTAGGGCTTGATTATATTAATCCTAAGACTAATGCCAGTACCTAACTCGATTACATGCTAGCGAATGCCATAACAACCTATCGACAAAATCTAGGTTTTGTCCTAACCGTTCTAAAATGAAGAAAATAATATCCAAAGTATTAAAAGTCCGAGCAAGAATAATCACAAACGAAAATACACAAGTATACTAATATTGTCCCTAAAAAAAAGACGATTAAAAAACGAAGAACCCTAATGCAAAGCCCTAAAGGCTTGTCCATTCTTGGGTTTGTATTTTTTAAGAATTTTCCAATTTAATTTTTTATTTTCTAGAATTTTCTTAAAATTTTAATTTTTAAAATTTTTTTAACATTTTAAAATTTTTAATGAATTTTGGGATTGTTTAATTTTTAATTTTTTCCTATTTTTATGAATTTTATTATTTTATTTTTATGAATTTTATATTTTTAAAATTTTATTTGTTTTCAAAAATTTTTAATATTTTCGAATTTGATTAATTTTCACTTTTTTGGATTTTGTGAATTTTTTTATTTTTCTGATTTTTAGAATTTTTAATAATAATAATAATAATAATAATATTATTATTATTATTATTATTATTATTATTATTATTATTATTATTATTATTCAGGGAACGGGTTTGGCCCGGATTTCTCCGATCCAACCCAATGACTCGACCCATATATCTGACCCATGTCGGATTAAGAAGACTTATTTATTTATTGGTTCTAGTTTTGGTTCTTATAATTCGTACGCAAGCCTTCAAAATCGTGGAGAAATCGGACTTGTCTAACAACTTGAAAGCAGCAATCAACGAGAAAAGAAAGAAACTGAAACGTTTTCATGGCGACCAACGAAAGCAACCAGAAAGAAGGAACTCCAAGACCTCCACATCAAAGGGACAACGCACGAAATCGGGAGCGAGTGCCTACTTGGGAAGAGGGTCACGAGACGTATGCGGAGGCAAAAGTGGAGTGGAGTGCATTGCACGTGCTCATCGGAGTACGATACCGTCGTCGCGACCACCATTCTTCCCCTCTCTCTTCCTCCCACTCTCGCCCACGAAAACAAGTAACCGAACGGGAGAGAAACAAGCACGCTGCGGAGGGAGATAAGGGAAGTTGGCTTTATAAAGGGAGAGCTTGCTTGTCTGCAACGCGTGGAAAGAAACGGTTTGCTTTTGCTTTAAATCCGATGATGATGATGATGATGATGATGATGACGACGACGACGATGGTTACGACGATGATGCTTAGTGCTTGCTTAAAAGGGAGATGCGTCGTTGTGCGAAATAGGGGATCACTGGAGCTGCAGAGAGAGTACCCACCGACCCACATTGATGGTCATTATCTAATGGAATTATCTAAATTTTTTCCTGTCCAACGAAATCCCCCCTACATTAAACCCAATCAAATCCAATCCATTTGAGAAAATATTGGGTGGTCCGGGACCTCACGTCGGCGTGGTCCCGGCCACTCACGAGGTGCCATGTGGAGAGATGGGCCCACTTGGTGTCTTCTGCCTTCTTCCCCTCTCTCTCCTCTTCGTAGCCTGCGGATGCCCTCTCTCCTCCTAGCCTGCACGCTCTCTCTCCTGTCAGAGCATTTATTGCGGCTTAAACTTTTCTCTTTCCTTCGTTTGAGGAAGACAACGGCCGCTCGTTCCTCTCTCCCTCTCCATTTGTTTCCTTTCGAAATTTTGAATCTGAAATTTTCTCTCTCTCTCCGCGCTCGTTGCTGCTCCACCGTGCATCAGCGGCGGTTCCCTTGCCGTCGCCGACGAACCACATTACGGCCGCCCTACTTCGGTGCTCGCTCGCTTCCTTCTTCGGGCTCATTAGTGCTCCATCGTTCGTCCGGCGTTCCGGGATCGCAGATGCAGCACGCGGAGGAGAAGCGGCCTCTTCGAGAGCTCCCCTCAACGTCGGCCCGGCGTCGCCCGCCGAGCGAGACCCCCACACACGGAAGGCTCGGGCGAGGTCGGCGGAGAAGAAAGGTTGAGCCCCTCCGCCTCCGCTGGTCTCTTCCATCGCCCCCTACCCCGACGGCGCGCCACCGGCACTCCTCCGCCTCCCTCTCGCGATGTCCACTCTGCTCTCTCTCTCCCCTCTCCGCGAAGTCGTGCCTCTCTTCCAGCGAAACGCGACACCGACGACCCTCCACCTCCGCCTCCGCTTGTTGACTCCGTGGAAGAGAGGCACGACTTCGCGGAGAGGGGAGAGAGAGAGCAGAGCGACATCGCGAGAGGGAGGCGGAGGAGGCCGGTGGCGGCGCCGTCCGTGGTAGGGGGCGATGGAAGCGACCAGCCGGAGGCGGAGGGGCTCAACCTTTCTTCTCTAGCGACCTCGCCTCCGAGCCTTCCGTGCGTGGGGGTCTCGCTCGGCGGCGACGCTGGCCGACGTTGAGGGAGCTCTCGAAGAGGCCCGCTTCTCCTCCGCGAGCTGCATCTGCGATCCCGGGAACGTCGGAACGAACGACGGAGCACCAACGAGCCCGAAGAAGGAAGCGAGCGAGCACCGAAGTAGGGGCGGCCGTAATGTGGTTCGTCGGCGGCGGCAAGGGAACGGCCGCTTGATGCACGGCGGAGCAGCAACGAGTGCGGAGAGAGAGAGAAAATTTCAGATTCAAAATTTCGAAAGGAAACAAATGGAGAGGGAGAGAGGAACGAGCGGCCGTTGTCTTCCTCAAACGAAGAAAGAGAAAAGTTTAAGCCGCACAAAATGCTCCGAGAGAGAGAGCGTGCAGGCTAGGAGGAGAGAGGGCGTCCACAGGCTACGAAGAGGAGAGAGAGGGGAAGAAGGCAGAAGACACCAAGTGGGCCCATCTCTCCACATGGCACCTCGTGAGTGGCCGGGGACCACGCTGACGTGGAGGTCCCGGACCACCCAATATTTTCTCAAATGGATTGGATTTGATTGGGTTTAATGTAGGGGGGATTTCGTTGGACAGGAAAAAATTTAGATAATTCCATTAGATAATGACCATCAATGTGGGTCGGTGGGTACTCTCTGCAGCTCCAGTGATCCCCTATTTCGCACAACGACGCATCTCCCTTTTAAGCAAGCACTAAGCATCATCGTCGTAACCATCGTCGTCGTCGTCATCATCATCATCATCATCATCATCATCGGATTTAAAGCAAAAGCAAACCGTTTCTTTCCACGCGCAGACAAGCAAGCTCTCCCTTTATAAAGCCAACTTCCCCTTATCTCCCTCCGCAGCGTGCTTGTTTCTCTCTCGTTCGGTTACTTGTTTTCGTGGGCGAGAGTGGGAGGAAGAGAGAGGGGGAAGAATGGTGGTCGCGACGACGGTATCAGACTCCGATGAGCACGTGCAATGCACTCCACTCCACTTTCGCCTCCAGATACGTCTATGACCCTCTTCCCAAGTAGGCACTCGCTCCTGATTTCGTGCATTGTGCCTTTGATGTGGAGGTCTTGGAGTTCCTTCTTTCTGGTTGCTTTCGTTGGTCGCCATGAAAACGTTTCAGTTTCTTTCTTTTCTCGTTGATTGCTACTTTCAAGTTGTTAGACAAGTCCGATTTCTCCATGATTTTGAAGGCTTGTGTACGAATTTCCACTGCGTGTGTTCAATGTCTGTGCTATCACGGAGGTGGTGGGGGAAAAATATCGAGAGTTTTTATGATGAGCCGATTATTGTTACCGGGGCCAATGTGCAGGCATGCCTCGCATTCTCTATGTAAAAATTGCTTTTTATGACTTGTTCTTAAATTGATTATTATCTACTCCACCCAGTCTTTTTTAGAAGTGGGTTAGTACGTTTTGAGCATTTGATTTGGAGATGCAGCTCATTCAATTTGCGATCTGATCCCAATCGTTTTATCTTGTTGATCTTGTTGATCTTGTCGACATTGCATGTAGACTAGAAATCGATATTTACATCGTCTAGCAGCGGATCACAGCACGGATGTGCATAATTATGCGACTCCATCATGTACTAATAGACCAACATTCTAACGATCATACCGATCTAAGGTCCACCGCACTTTAGGTACTTGTACGTTGTTAGTGTTAAAGAAGCTGACTTGAAGACTGCATCTGTGGCAATGCATAAGAAGACTGCGTCTGTGGCAATGCATAAGAAACGAAGAAGCATTTGAAGATAGTAAATTCAAGATTGACTCAAAGAGAGAGTCTGCTCATCACACGTGTTTGCAGAGCTTGTTGACTCAAAGGGCGGTTAGTCTGTTAGATATAAAACCAAAGTTGTTAAGCCGGTGTTGAGTTGGTTGATTCGTTTTTCATCATCTTCCTTGAGTATAAAATACATAGGATAGAATAGAGAGAAAGGTAGCGAGAGAAATGAGTAGTGCCATTGAAGAGCAGATGGAAAAAGCTCTCAGTTGAATATATGCTTTGCTCTTTTTTGATTCAAGAAATAAAGAAATCTTTCTTCTACATCTTGTGGTCTTTGCTTATTCGTTTCTCTGTTCTTCGTTTCTTCTTCTACATCTTGTGTTCTCCGTTCTTCGTTTCTTCTCATGGTATCAGAGCCATCCTGAGAGCTCTAGTTTTTTTTTCTACTATATTGTTCGAAATCCTGTAGAGTCTGTGTGATCCAGAAGATAGTAAGAAGATCAAGAGTAGAATTTGGTTTCTGGTTGATAGTAGTCGAGAAAGCGTATCTTCAAAAGCTTCTGGAAAATACAGAATGGCAACACGGATACAGAAGTATCCATTCCCGATCCATGTCAATATAGCCAACTTTGTTACAATAAAACTAGCTGAAGATAATTTTCTACTTTGGCAAGCACAGTTTCACAGGTTCCTGCGAAGTCAGGATCTTTTTGGATTCATCAATGGCGAAACACCACCACCAGCTCAGATGATGCAGGTTGAGATTGAAGGTAATGAAATAGAAGTGGTGAATCCTGATCAGTTAATCTCATCCTAGATAAGTGGAGCAGTGTCTGAGAATATTTTAAGCTTGATCATTGGGCTAGAGACATCGTATGAGGTATGGCAGACTCTTCTTAATCGTTTCACACAAAAGTCAGTAGCAAAAGCATTCGAACTAAGGGGAAAACTGCAAGCATGTCAGAAAAGAGATAGAACATTGAATGTGTATCTTCGAGAGTTTAAGTCTATTTGTGATCAACTTAATGCCATTGGAAAACCTGTTGATGAGATAACCAAGATGTTTGGTGTTCTCGAGGGATTAGGTTCAGAATATGAAAGTTTCAGAGCAACAATGTATTGCTTAAAACCTCAACCAGATTATGATGAGGTTTCTCAACTCGAGAGATTTGAAACTAGGCTACAAACATACTCTGTGAATCAATATAATCCTAATCTAGCCTACTATGGCCAAAGAAAGTTTGCTGGAATTGTGCAAAACTCTAACTTCAGAAATCAAAGAGGAAATAGTCAAGGTGGATATAGCGATGGCAGGGGACGTGCAATGAATACTAGAGGTCGTGGTAATGACTATGTTGAAACAGGAAGAAATCAACATTACAGGATGAATAACCCGAATCTGAATCAAGAAGATCAGGTTAACAAGTTGTCACACAACTAGTCTAACTATGGACAGGGGTTCAGACCATATGTAAATTCTTCTCAAAAGTATCAAGCCACTAAGTCTTATCCACCACAAAGTGTAACATACGATCGAATATGCGAGTGTGAAAATAGCAAGTAATAGTCCATTAGAATGCCAAATCTGTAAAAGACCAGGACATACAGCACTTCGATGTTGGTATCAATTTGATAATTCATATCAAGCAGATGAAATACCAACTGCACTAGCAGCAATGCATATTGAAGACTCACATGGCACTGAATGGTATCTAGATACAGGAGCCTCAGCCCATATCACTGCAGATCCTAGTATGCTTCAATACTGTTCTTTATATAGTGGGACTGATACTGTTATGGTAGGAGATGGTTCTTGTTTATCAATCTCCTGTGTCGGTGATGGCTTATTGCATACAAAAACTAGCTCATTACCACTAAATGATGTATTGATGTTCAAAAAATAAAGAAAAATCTACTGTCTGTTTCGAAGTTAACAGATGACTATCCCTGTTCTCTTATTTTTGACAAACATGGGGTATATCTGAAGGACAACTACAATAATACAATAGTGAGGCTAGGAAGCAAAGTCAAGGGACTGTACCAAGTTGACCCTAAAGTCACAGAAGTTTTCTTCACTCAAATTCAAAAAGAAGTAGGAGAAGACTTATGGCATCAGAGGCTGGCACATACCAGTTTAAAAACAGTGAAGTATTTGCAGAGTCAGCACCTAATTCGATGTAATTCAAGAACTCAAGACATATGTAGTAGTTGCCAGATTGCTAAGAGTTCAGCCTTACCCTTTCCTATGTCAGACTATACATCTAATACTCCTCTAGAAAAGATACATTGTGATGTGTGGGGACCCTCACCGGTTCAGTCTTTTCAAAAATTTCGATACCATGTCATTTTTGTGGATAATTTCTCTAGATACAGTTGGCTGTATCCAATGAAACAGAAGTCAGAATTTTATGACATCTTTGTCATGTTTCAAAAGCAAGTCGAGAATCAGTTTGATCATAAGATCAAAATCTTTCAGTGTGATAGAGGAGGTGAGTTCACCAGCAACAAAGTTCAGAATTATCTACAACAATGTGGAATTAAACAGCACATTTCCCGTCCTTATACACCAGAACAGAATGGTCTAGTTGAAAGAAAACATCGACATGTGGTGGAGTTAGGACTAGCAATGCTATATCATGCCAAAGTACCCTTAAAATACTGGGTAGATGCTTTCATGACAGCAAATTACATCATTAATCTGCTTCCTGCTTCAAAGCTCCATATGAATTCACCCTACAGAAAATTGCATCAACAAAAACCAAGCTATACACATTTAAGGGTCTTTGGATGTGCTTGTTATCCTTGCCTCAGACCATATGCACAGCATAAGCTTGATCCAAGATCTCTTATATGTATCTTTTTGGGATATAGGAAAGACATAAAGGATATCGATGTCTTCTACCCACTAATGGACATGTCTATGTAAGTCGTCATGTAGTGTTTGATGAATTAGTTTTTCCTTTCACTAGTCGACTACCAACTGAGTATCATCAAGGTACAAACTTGTACAAACAATGGATAAATGGAGTAATTTTTCTAGACTCTATAACTACAGAACAAGTTTAGTCTACGTCCAATAAACAGATGGGATATTTGCAAGATACTGGATTGATACAGAATTCTCACATTCATGCATCAGATTCTACTGAATTAGCACAAATGCATATTGAGAAACCAATAGGTTCTATGCCGACACTGCCAGAGGTTAATACTGATCAAGCACAAAGCAGTTCTCCAGATAATACACATTCTACTGAATCATTACAAATGCATATTGAGGAATAAATATGTTCTATGCCAACACTGCCAGAGGTTAATACTGATCAAGCACAAAGCAGTTCTCTAGACAATACACGAGGTATATTGTCTGTTCATCCTATGCAAACCAGATTAAAATCTGGAATAGTCAAACCTAATCCTAAATATGCATGCTTGGTTGAGTATAAAGTTCCTCTCGAACCAAAAACAGTCAAATCTGCACTGGCAGACAGAGGATGGTATCAAGCAATGCAAGATGAAATGGATGCATTATACACAAACTAGACATGGGAATTAGTGCCTCAAACTAATCACATGAATGTCATAGGGTACAAGTGGGTGTTTAAAACTAAACTTACTGCAGATGGTCAGCTTGATAAACTCAAAGCAAGACTAGTAGCTAAGGGGTTTCATCAAGAAGAAGGTATTGATTTCACAGAGACCTTCAGCCCTGTCATTAAACATGTTACTATTCGAATTGTTCTTTCTGTGGCAATGACAAAGCATTGGACAATCCATCAACTTGATGTTAAGAATGCATTCCTACATGGCACTTTGAATGAAATAGTATATATGCAACAGCCACCAGGTCTTATACACCCTCAGAAGCCTCATCATGTATGTCTGCTTAAGAAATCCTTGTATGGTCTTCGTCAAGCACCCCGAGCCTGGTTTGATAAATTCAGTAACTTTCTTCTTGAAAATGGGTTTTCTTGCAGCACCACGGATCCTTCATTATTTGTGTTTCATCATGGCTCAGACACCATACTGTTATTGCTCTATGTAGATGATATTGTGTTCACTGGAAGCTCAGCTCACTTACTCTCCCACTTGATTCATCTACTAAGCCTTCAATTTCATATGAAGGATCTTGGTCTTCTGCATTATTTTTTGGGAATTGAGGCTAAACAAACTTCACAAGACTTATTTCTTTCTCAGACCAAATATGCTCTTGATTTACTTACTCGAGCTAATATGAAAGATTGCAAACCTGTTTCTACTTCTCTCTCATTGCGGTCTGCAGCCATGATAACTGATGACACATTATTGCAGCATCCTCTTGAATATCGAAGCCTTGTGGGTGGTGAATATCGAAGCTTTGTGGGTGGACTTCAGTATCTCACTATAACTCGTCCAGATATTGCTTATGCCACTAATCTTCTCTGTCAAAAGATGCAGCATCCCACTTTAGGTGATTTTCACAAGCTAAAAAGGGTTCTTTGATATGTGAAAGGCACTATTGCTCTTGGATTAACCATTCATTCCAATAGCTTCATGCATTTGTATGGTTTTGCTGATGCTGATTAGGCAGGATGTAGTACTACCAGGTGATCTACCACTGGTTTTTGTACATATCTTGGCTCCAACCTCATTTCTTGGTCAGCAAAACGACAATCTACAGTCTCTCGTTCCTCGACAGAGGCTGAATATTGAGCTTTAGCCTCAGCTACAGCTGATCTTACATGGGTTAGTTTTGTCCTTCGAGACATTGGCATCGGTTTATCTGCTCCAACATCTCTCTTTTGTGACAACAAGTTAGCTATTGCTCTTTCACTTAATCTTGTTTTACATGCTCGTACAAAGCATATTGAAGTAGACTTTCATTTTGTTCGTGAAAAGGTTGCTTCCGGATCCTTAATTGTCTCTTATATTCTGAGTACTCACCAACTTGCAGATATTTTTACAAAATCTTTACCTGGCTTCCTACATTTTAATCTTCGAACCAAATTGGGCTTGGAGTATTTACCCCCTCCCAATTTGTGGGGGGATGTTAAAGAAGCTGACTTGAAGACTGCATCTGTGGCAATGCATAAGAAGACTGCGTCTGTGGCAATGCATAAGAAACGAAGAAGCATTTGAAGATAGTAAATTCAAGACTGACTCAGAGAGAGAGTCTGCTCATCACACGTGTTTGCAGAGCTTGTTGACTCAAAGGGCGGTTGGTCTGTTAGATATAAAACCAAAGTTGTTAAGCTGGTGTTGAGTCGGTTGATTCGTTTTTCATCATCTTCCTTGAGTATAAAATACAGAGGATAGAATAGAGAGAAAGGTAGCGAGAGAAACGAGTAGTGCCATTGAAGAGCAGATGGAAAAAGCTCTCAGTTGAATGTATGCTTTGCTCTTTTTTGATTCAAGAAATAAAGAAATCTTTCTTCTACATCTTGTGGTCTCTGCTTATTCGTTTCTCTGTTCTTCGTTTCTTCTTCTACATCTTGTGTTCTCTGTTCTTCGTTTCTCTGTTCTTCGTTTGTTCTCAGTTAGTGGGATGGTTAAGCTATTTCTCTTGTATTTCATAAATTTCGGTCCGTTGATTCAAAAGAGGTTTGCTGGGAGAAGTTCGCTAGGTAATTCGAGGTCGTGCTGAAGGAAGTGAAACTGAAGGAGGGTTATTATGTGATGGACCCAGTGAAAGCTGTTGAGATGGTGGCGAAAATACGATATGTGATGCAGTGATCCTTAGCTCTACTTTAACTGGAGAATTCAAGAATGTGAAACTCCTTAATGATATCTATTACATTATGTCTCGAATTTGCCCCCGTGTCTAGGACTCGACCTGTTTTTTTATCACGCGTGGAGAAAATAAATGCATCGCACGAGACTGACCAAGAATTGGATTATTTCTTTGACTGTCCCCCGGGGTGGGGGGCTAATAAATGAAGTTTGACAAATCCTTCTGCACATCGATTTATCTAAGTCAAAGAAAGAGGAAAGTAGCCATGCACTCGCGACCATTCTTCGTCCATCTCATTAAATGCATGCGCATGACCATGTGCCATGAAAATTGGAGGGCGCCGCCATGATTCAGAGATTTGTCTTGTGGGCTTCCATTGTCTTTTGTTAATAAATGAAGGAGAAAAGGCAGAAGCCATATTCATTTTTCTAGATCGGTCCATGATGGTCGTACACACATACTATCATTAATTGCATGTAAAAGGAGGACATAGAAGGCGGTTGTGAAGCAAGCAAGCGAGAAATGAGACCGAGAGAGAGAGAGAGACGTGAGCCCGGAGAAAATTGGGCATACAGTCAAGTCCATGGAGTTGAGTTGATAAACCCCGTGGATGTTGAGTATATGTTAGGATTGGGAACACTCGAGTACGTGGGCGTATATAATCTTGAAATTCTCAATTTAAACTCTATTATTTAAAAAAAATATGATGTTTTAAGAAAATATTTTTCAATAAGCCATTTTCAAATAAAATGATAATATTTTATGGTGTTCGGCTAAAATTTGAAAATGAGATAGAAAATATTTTGCACAATTCAGTGTGAAAAATTTAACTTGATTTTCCTATCCTTTTAATAATTTTTTTTTCATATTTTTCAAAAAGAAAATTTTAATTTTTTAATTTTAATTCTTCTTTCTAACGTTTTATCTTCTTTTTCATTTGGCTCCCAACCAGGTTGATTGGCCTAAGGTGAGCTCTAGGCTTGCCAGATTTTGGCTCGCCACTCGCCAAAGGCTGGCGCTCATTGATTGCATGAGCCTCAAGCCTTGCCTACTTGGCAAGCGGCCACCTTGAGGCCTCAAGCCTCACCAAATTGGCAAGCGGTGAGCTCAAGACCTCAGGGCTCACCAACTCAAGGTCACCATGGACGGCAACCTTGATAGAAGGCAATAGCAAAGGAGAGAGAGAGAGAGAGAGAGAGAGAGAGAGAGAGAGAGAGAGAGAGAGAGAGAGAGAGAGAGAGAGAGAGAGAGAGAGAGAGAGAGAGAGAGAGAGAGAGAGAGAGAGAGAGAGAGGTTGTCAGATAAAAGAAAGTAAGTGAGGAAAATGTTTTCCCTTATTTGAAAAGTGGAAAATATTTTCCTTCATTTTAGAAGGATTTTTTTTATTTACTTTTTATGGAAAATGTTTTCCTCAATCAATTTATTTTACATGAAATGAACGTTGAAAAATTCAAAAAACATTTTTCTAAAAAATGTTGAAAACGTTTTCCCGAAACGAGCAAAACCTTAGCAGTGGATTATTTGTTGACTCTTCCTATGGAAGTAAATTTTGACATTCAAACCGACTCACGTAAATTTCATGTGTCTTTTTATTTCTCTTTATTTTATTTCTGTCAAATTCTATGGCTTTTAATATAATTACAAAGATACGATCTGTTTCCACCACGCCGCCAATTACAACAATCTCCTTACTAAGAAGAACAAGGAAACCGGATGGGACATTCCCATTCACGTCAATGCTGCAAGCGGAGGGTTCATAGCCCGATTCTGTTCCCACATCTGAAATGGGATTTCCGCCTACCGCTAGTTAAGGGTATTAACGTTAGCAGTCACAGGGATCGCCTTGTCTATGCCTTTGTCGGATGGGTTGTTTGGAGGAGCAAAGAAGAGTTGCCCGAGGAGCTCATCTTTCCTATTAATTACCTTGAATCTGATCGACCCACTTTCACACTCAACTTTTGGAAAGATAATGCCAAGAACTTTAACATGTAATATAACTTGTCTTACTGCAAATTTTGCTCTTTCCGGGTTGTGATGCAGTCGATATTATACGTGGACTCAATACCTTCGGTGAAGCTTTAGAGTAGTGATCTTTGACGACGGAAGATGTTCTTTTTTCAGCATGTCTATGAGGTGGTGACTTGCTGTCCTGTACTAATTTGTGGCTCTTGATCTTTCTACTTGGTTATTCCGGCAGGTTCGAGTCAAATGATAGCTTAGTATCATGAGTTTATAAGGCTGGGGTTCGAGGTGAGTTTGCATGTTCTTTTTATTTGATGCTCCAAATGACTACATTAAAAAATGGAAATGTCTGCCGTGAGAATGTTATCATAAAACCAGCATGAATGAAGTCGACCTTAGTTAGTGAGCACTGAAGTCAGTCATAGGATCAGTTGGCTGTTTTTGAAAGCTGTGGAGTTCTTGTTGGACTACTATCATAAAACCAGCATGAATGAAGTCGACCTTAGTTAGTGAGCACTGAAGTCAGTCATAGGATCAGTTGGCTGTTTTTGAAAGCTGTGGAGTTCTTGTTGGACTACTTTAACATGTCAAAGAATCTTTTTCTGTCTGACTTGAATTTTGAAATGTCTCGACCCTGCATCAGCAAGGGATACAAAAACATCATGCAGAACTGCATGGCGAACGCTCGCACGCTGCGCGAGGGGATCGTCAAGACAGGCCGGTTCAACATACTGTCCAAGGAAGACAGCGTGCTGCTCGTCGCCCCTCCACAGAAGCAAACTCAGTTTCATATCATTTACGATATTAACAAGAAAAAAAAAAGCAAAAGAACATGCTAAGCAAACGCAGTATACTCATATTAACCAGAGGGAAAAATAAAAAGAAAAAAAAGCCACGAACGTTGATCTGCACCAAACACTCTATACCCCATATTACAAGCCAAAAAAAAACCAGCAACAAATGCGGATCGGCCGCCGCGGGTGGTTGCCACCATCAATGATGGCGGCAACCCTTATTTACCTGGCCGATTTAAAAATCACTTTTTAGCGGATCGGCACCGCCATGGTTGCCGCCATCAATGATGGCTGGCCATCCTTATTTACCAGCCGATTTTCTGCTTCCGCCGCCCTAGCAGTTGCGGGCTGCCCGGTGCTGTTGAAGCTCCGAGTCGAGCTTGAAGGCAGCATTACACCGGCCGCATTTGAAGGTAGCTTTGCGGTGGACGGCTTCTGTGTGGTGTTGAGTCCTTTCGTGAATTTCTTCCCGCAGCCCGGGTAATTGCATGCCGAAGTCTCCGTGGTCTTCGGCATGATGGAGGAGAAAAGGAATCGAGGGTTGAGGGCAGAGTTAAGATAGTTTCACAAACGAGGTTTATATAGCGGAGGAGGAAAGACACATGGGCAAAGGAGCAGATTAAGCAAACTAAAAAAATGAAAAATGAGATATTTAATCATGCACATGGGCAAAGGCGGCACCTTTTTTTTTTTTTTTGGGTAGTAATAATCATTTTTTTGTTTTTTCTTTTCTTTAATTGGTTTTTTTTAGGGGTAGGAGGGGTCCATAATTACCATTGTGTCGATGGTTCATATTGATCAATTGGCAAAGTGGTGGCATTTTGCATCATCTTCATCGTATTTGTATTTCATTATTGGCAAAGTGTTTGTAGGACATGCATAATGCATTTCCTAGTCCTACAAGATATTGAAAGGGCATGCATAATGCATATTAGTAGTAAATAATATTACTACAAATGTTTCTCAAACTAATGAAATACAAACACAACAGCAAAAATGCGAAATGCAACCCACGTAATTGATGGAACAAATTGCTCAAATAGGCTTTGCGAGCTGCTCAAATTTTAGATATTTCAAATCTACTAGAAGTTCAATTCAATTCAACTGCAGTTCAACTCAATAATGATGGCGATAACGATGGCGATAATGATGATGGCGATAACGACGTTTCGGTTCTTGGCCAATAGGACGATAATGATGGCGATAACGACGTTTTTGCTGCCGTTAAGGGCAGCGAGAATGAACGGCGAGCTTTTGGACTTTCATATATTTTCGATAAGTTTGACATAAACGGCGAGCTTTTAGACTATTCAGCAACGATTTCATCGAAGGAGGGCACGTAGGGTGACAACGAGAGTGACTTCTCGCCACCATTTACATGGTTAGAATGTAGAGTTCGGAACACTATTAAATTTGATCACATGCGAATTGATGTTTTGAGATTGGTTACGCAGTAAGAGCGGCCAACTTTATAAACTTCACCAATTACAATCATTATGCATTTGACTTAGATGATGATAATGACCTTCTGTAGTCATTTATACAGTAATAATATAACTTTTGAACTTTGTTAATTTGATCGATTGTTTGTCTTGATAATATTTTTCTGACTTTCAAATTGCCGGAATAAATAAAGATTTAAAGCTTATGGTGCATCCAATTTCAAATCCCAATTGCAATTTACATTTTAAAAAAAAAAAAGCTGAAATAATTATAAGAATTATCTTATATTAAATCGTTTAGTTGTTATCTTGGTGTCTATGCCGTTTGCTAAGCACTCGATTTGAGAATCTTAGGGCGTGCATGGAAAGCGTTCTTAGAAACGTTTCCGGAGCACTTCTGTATGGATTTTGTTCAAGGAACAAAAAAAGAACAGAAACGTGTTTGGTTGCGTTTTTGTTCTTTTTTTGTTTTTTTTGTTTCCGGAATAAAATAAGAACAAAAAAAAGAAACAACAAATTGTTGTTTCTTGTTCCAGAAACAAAAATGAAGAAACGTTTTTCTCTTCTCTCTCTTCTTCTTCTCTTCTTCTTTTCTTCTTCTTTTTTTCTTCTTTTTTCTTTCGCCGGTCGCCGGCCTCGGCCATGGCCGGCAACCGGCCGTCGAGGCTCGGCCTCGCTGGATCGGGCGAGCGAGCTCGCCCGGCCAAGGCGAGGCTCGGCGTCGTCGGTGCGGACGAGGCCGAGCCTCACCTTGGCTGGGCCAGCTCGGGCTCGCCCAAATCAGGGCGAGGCCAAGCCTCGCCATGGCTAGGTGAGCTCGGGCTCGCTAGATCTGGCGAGGCCGAGCCTCGCCTTGGCCGGGCGAGCTCGGGATCGCCAGATCCGGCGAGGCCGAGCCTTGCCCAACCACGGCGAGCCTCGGCGTCAGGCAGGCCGGGGTGAGGCGCCCGGGCCCCGTCGACCGTCGCCGGAGGCCGGCGACCGCCGAAAAAAGAAAAAATAAAAATGAAAGGAAAAAATGAAAAATAAAATAAAAATGTTTAAAAAATTAAAAGAAACAAAAAAAGAATAAAATTTACCAAACATGTTTCTATTCATTTTTTATTCCGGACCAAACGTTACAAAATGCATTCTTTTGTTCAAAATTGTTCCCCGAAACATAAACACTTTTTTTTTGTTTCTGTTCCCTGGAACAAAACAAGAACAGAAACGTTACCATTCGCACCGTTAATGCTATTTTTGAGAAAGGTTAATATAACAAAAAATCCTAAATTAATACATTTGTGATGAATTTATCTCAAATTAATTTTTTTACCACAAAAAATCCAAAGCTAGCACACTTTTGACAAATTTATCACAAATTAGTACACTTGGGATAGATTATCCTCTATCAGTTTTAGTTAAATTATACGGTCAAATTATTGAGTTTGATGACATATGACATTTCTCTTCATTTGTCACAGTTGTGCCATTTTTTGTGAATTTTTTTGTGGTATTAATGTAATTTAATAGAGGGTATATATATCATAAATGTACTACTTTAGAATTTTTGACCGTGAAAAAATTAATTTGGATTATATTGATAATAAATATATCAATTTGGGATTTTTTGTGTTCATTTTGAATAAATTTGTTATATGTTTATCAGTTTAAGATTTTTCGTAGCAAAAAAAATAATCTTAGGTAAATTTTGCATAGGTATACCAGGTAAGATTTTTTTGTGATATTAAGCCTTCTTTTGCTGCCAAATAAAAGAGAAAAAAATTATTAACAGTAGACAAAAATTACAAAGAAAAAACGATAAACGATAAATCAATGTGATGGTTGCAACCACCATCTGAATAATTTAAATAATTTTAAAAAATAGATAATCATGGAAAGTAATTAAAAATTGGTACGTGAAATCGCATCAAAAGGAGCACAAAGGCGTGATGCCATTGACGGTAGTTGTTTCAGGAAAAGGTCAACCGGGAGTCAGATATCTAGGTGCGAGAAATTTCCTTCTAGTTTTCTTTCCGTTTTCTATTATTATTTTTTGGGCCTTTCCCAAGCCAATTTTTTGGCTTCGTTTTCCGACGTGCCGTTTTAATTTGTAATATTTGGACAGCTTAAATTCTTCCATTGTCATGATGTGTTGTGCCATGCATGCGGTTTTGCAAGAAAATCAATTGACATATTGAATTGAATTATATATTTTGGTAGTCACGTGATGAAATATTCATATCTTGCAATTCCCCTCTTATGAATTATCAACTTCTTGGCTTAGAGTCACGCAACTTGTTAGGGGTAATTATTATATAAAATATATTCAACTTGGTTGAAGGATAAATTTGATATTATGTCACTTCAATTGATGTAACCATCCTTCATGTTATAAAGAAAGGTTCCCTCGATATTTCTGGAAAAAAGAAAAAGAACAAAGAAGTTAAAAGGTGGTAATTAACTTGCCAGGGTTTGCTATAGGAAGCGACTCAACTTTGCTTGAATATTATTTTCTTCTAATAACATGAGATATACTAGCTTCTCAAATTATCCACTTTCTATGCATGTAAAGCATAGTGCCTAATCCACATACATCGATCGAGTGTAATAAGGCTCCCACTAATGAGAGTATTAAGAGGTGACTTCTAAAGTTACTCTTAGTTGGATGTTGGGAGTCGCTTTGATTTGAACGTGGAATTCAATGGTTCGAAGCCAAAGAATTAGCTACTTAATTAATTCTTGCAAATAAAACAAGGTATGGGACTTGAAAGAACAAAAAAAAACTAATAACGAATCAAGTCAGTATCATTTGAAGGATATGATTTTAACTGATTTGATGTAAATCAATGATGTAAAATACCAAGTCACATGTCTCCATGTGATATTATTACTTATGAAGCAAAGTGAAAGCTACATAATCATCATGACTTGGAAGCAATTTGAAAGAATAAAGAAAAATCAACGTGGTGTAGCTCATGAAAAATTTATATATCTATAACAAATTTACTTTCCACTAATTTCCATTGAATTAGATTAACATCACAAAAAATCACAAGTTGACAAAAAATAGAATCCCAAACTGGTACATCCATTAATTGTCACGTGTTATTTAATTTAGCAATTTAATAGTAAAATTTAACAGAAAATAACAGAAAATAAATTTATTATAAATATACCAGTTTAAGGTCTCTATTGGTACAAAAAAATAGTTTGTGTATCAATTTGAGCATTTCTTTTTGTGATATTAATCCTTATTTAAATATGCACTAACAATTCCCCCACATCACTTGCTATGTTGTCTTTATTTATATTAATCTTATTGTAAGTAGAAAAAAAATACACATTTTCCTGGCAAATCGAAGAAATCTGAAAAATGAAAAGAAAAGGAAAAAAAAAACATATGAAAGCCTCCCAACAGGAAAGAGCCGTACCCTCTCCACAGTCCCAAAAGCTAATTTCGCCTTCTTGTCTTCACCAAAAGAAAGAGCGGTGGCTTCCCTCTCTCTCTCTCTCTCTCTCTCTGTGCGACTGCAAATGGCTCTCGTCGACAGGCTCACTGCTTCCTCCTCCTCCTTCGTAGCAAATCACTATGCTTATGGGGTGGTGATGACAGAGTTAGAAAAATAGAGGAGCCTGTTTTGGTTCATCTAAACATCTGGGTCAATAAGATGAAAGTCTTTTTGTGAACTTCATTGGCTGCACTGAGATTATATAGTTGCGCGGTAAGTGTAATGAACCGTCTTCAAATATATATTTTGAATTGGCACTCTGTTATTGGAGTGTCATAAATAGGGTGGTAGCAAGAAAAGAGCGTTGCTTGCTGGAATCATCGGGACTATTGGCTGGCTGTATTGATATGGCATGCTATCAAAAGGAAGAGAGTGCGAACAATTTCCCATACTTCATAAGCGGATCGAGTGATATATTGTCTAGCTTGTAAATTATTATATATTAAATATCTACACAAGCTCATGATGGGACCATGCAAAGTGTTAAGTTACAAAAGAGAATATTGGCCTTTGGAAGTTTTGGTAGTAGTATTGTTTCCCTTCCTCTTACTCATAAGAGGGCTGTTTCATGTTTCATATATGAATTCCCGTGTTTGATGTTTCATATATGTATTCCTGTACTTTCAAATGTTGCTTCTTTGATCTAGAAGTGATGCAAGTGCTCCGAATTCCGAATACAATTTCTTGACCTCGTGCATTAGTTTCTCTTCTTGGATGGTTCTACTTCGTTGCATATCTAATCCAATTTCATATGTTACTGCACAGATATTGTGGAAAAGTCATATCATGCCGATTGAGTTCAGTAAATATTATTGAGGTTGACTTTATCAACTTGACTTGAATATAAAGCAGATAATATTTGCATATAACATGTCAAACACAATCCCTATGGACCATGTGCAATCTCAAAAGCAATGCTTTCAATCGTCATACACCACATAGAAATATTAACAAAATATGCATAGTGGATGACTTAAAATACAAGTCGCACAAGATAAGCAAATCTTGCTACAAATAATTACTAATAGAAGGCTATTTCTAAAATTCTAGGATTTTTTGGGAGATCAATGTAGCGCTACCTCAAAATCTTGGTTCAATCCATAGAGGTGGAGATTCAATCCATAGAGGCCGATCAACATTACAATCAATTCTTTTATCGAACTCAATTCTTCTATCTTCCATGTAGTATATTCCGATGGCCACGCAGCTGGTAAAAGTAAATACAGTTCGGCATGATAGGAGATCAATGTAACGTTTCCAAGCAATTGCTCCACCTATTCCGTGAGTCCAGGACTGCCCTCTCTCTACGCTTCGCCTCAAACGCTACCCTCATCTCGGCCCTCTCCTCCCTTCTCTCCAACTATCCCTCAATCTCCTCTCTCTCTCTCTCTCTCTCTCTCTCTCTCTCTCTCTCTCTCTCCTCCATCCTCCAAGGCAACCCCCTCCTCTTGGTCTGCTCTCACAGGGCGAGGCTTGCTTGGCCTCGCCCTCACTCAATCTGGCGAGGTAGGCCTCGTTGCCGCTTGTTCAAGCGTGATCTAGCAAGGCTGAACCTCGCTTATGGTCAACAGCCAACCACTAGCAAAAAAATTAAAAAAAATTAAAAATTATCAATAAGTTCTACGTTAGTGTTGATAAGATGGTTAGCATTTACGTTAGTGATTTCCAGTCTAAATTGATTGGATGGATTGCATTGGTACTGTTGTCAAAAGATTTAAAATTAAATTGACCAAATTGAAAGGTTTAGTATTAAATTAGTACTAATCTTATGGGTTTAAGACTTTTGTAGTACTTTTCCTACTTGCAATGTTGTGAATAAATATTAAGCGATGATTGGTCAAATCATTAAGCAAAAAATCTCTTGATGAAACTGTTCTAGATCATCTCTTGCGCATGAGCCAAAGATCTCGACATACATTATTGCATTATGGGGTACAATATCGGCCCTTTCTTTGTTGCCAATTTTGTAAGTGTGCTATTACCTCCAAATAGTAACTGTCCTTTTCCAAAGTCAACATGTGACTGACAAGTTGAAAATCAACTTTAAAATCCGCATGACGAGGAGTTTACTCAGGTCCTCTTAAGTGAAGACTTAGAAAGAATTAATCTCTTAATCACCAAAATTGTGCGGAAACAAGGATATTGTGTGTAGATACCAAGAATAAGTAGCATCTCTCTCTCTCTCTTTCTTCCTTCCTAATTCTGATGATAGTTTGAACAAGGAAGAGTCCCAAACTTATCGAAAGAACTCAATCTCCAAAAGAGATGAAACGTAATATCTAGTATGAACTTCACATTTTGCGATTTGTGTGCAGTGACATTGCATTGCTACAGCAGATAGTTTGATAACATGATTCAGTTGGTCTTTCTATTAAAAGTTATGTTAAACATGACATCATAAACAAACCACCGAGAAGGTTAGTTGGTAACCTTTATTAATCATTTGGCCGAGCATGTCGTCCCATCATCATTTAATAAATTCTCAAGTGGCCTTTGTAGAGAAATGTTTTCCTTGTGGCTCAATGACAAATTGGAAATTATTTTAATCGATATGAGTAAAAAAGTTAAGATGAGCAATTACAGTTACTACACTAACTATGAAAAATGTTGAATCAACATCCATTTAACGGGAAAAATGCCAAAAAAGTTCTAAACCTTTTGCATTTGTGCCAATTTAGTCCTAAACCTTTTGTTGGTGCCAATTAAATCCTAAACCTTTTTAAGTTATGCCAATTCAGTCATTTCTGGCCAATTTTGGCTGAATTTTACTGACTGGACACTGGCTAACTGACGTGGAACCATCAGTGCTGACATGAATAACTTTTAATAATATTTTAATATTTTTTATTTTTTGATGTTTTCTTTTTATTTTGATTTTTGATTTTGATTTTTTCTTTTCTTTTTCTTTTTTTCTTCTCCTCTTCTTCCTCCAATCGGTCCCGGACCTCGGCGACCGGCCAAAGGCAACGGCCGGCGAGGTCGACCTCGACCTCGCCGGCCACCTCGCCAGATTCGACGAGGGCAAGCCTTGCCCGCCCGACGCGAGGCCGCCCTTGAGGCCTGGGCAGTGAGGCTCACCTCGTTTGGATCCGGCAAGGTTGAGCCTTGCCCATGGCCAATGAGGGCAAGCGAACCTAGGGAGAGTAGGGAAATGGTCAGATCCGGAGGACGAAGGACCAAATCCGAGAAGCTAAGGACCCGCCGTTGCTACCCCGTCGCGACCGTTGCTCCCTACGTCGCCTCCACTCCCCCGACGCGTCGCCCTTACTGTCCTCGCCAAACCTCGAGCCATGGATGTGGCTTGAGCCTCGCAGATCTAGGGAGGGCGAGCCTCGCTGCCATCTCCTCTAGCCGGTTGTTGAGGTCCAACGAATGGCTAGAGGAAGAAGAGGAGAAGAAAAAAAGAAAAGGAAAAAAGAAAAAAGAAAAAGAAATTCAAAATTTCAAAAATTCAAATTCAAAAAATTCAAATTAAAAAAATTCTAAAATATTAAAATATTATTAAAAGTTGTCCACGTTAGTGCCAATGAGGCCACATCAATCGGTCGGCGTCCAGTTAGCAAAATCTGGCCAAAATTGGCCGAAAATGACTGAATTAACATAACGTAAAAATGTTTAGGATTTAATTGGCACAAAAAAAAAGTTTAGGACTAAATTGGCACAAATGCAAAAGGTTTTGGACTTTTTTGGCACTTTTCCCTCAATTTAACACTATCTTTAGATGAATAGCTACAGAATTGCGTAAGAAAACATGAGGGGAATCCCAAAGCAGCGGCCTATCTTTAGATGAATAGCTACAAAATTAAAAAAAAAAAAAAAAAGAATTCACACGACAGACAATAGATACATGTATCCCTATCAGATTATGCTAGTAGAGATCCATCTAGATCCATTGGCCATCCTTATCAAATTCTTGCTCAGTGGCCTAAGGGTTATGAACTTAAAGCAACCCAAAACTGTAAAAAAGACAATCCATCCAATTATATCTTCTCACTGAACAACATACCAAAAGTGGTACTATGGTGTACACCAAGCCTTCTTTTCATTTGAACAAAGGGTGAGCTAATGTTGCTTCCTTTGCGGTTCCGACCAACAATATCCATGCTCTGAATATCGGTCAATTGCTTAACGGCCAATCCAGGGTGTCGGGAGCAACTTGAGGTAGGAAGAAATTCATCAAATTCTTTTGTGCGTGTTGCTAGAGAAGTGGATAGTGGTATGTGGTTCACCGATGACATGTTTCTATCGCTTGTTTGCTTTTCTTTTGAGTAGATCTTTTTCCACCCCTAAAAGAAATGAATTAGTAGGGAAATCCTGTTATAATCATTTAACTTTTCTATGTGAAATTATCTTACATCAGTACGTCACAAGTCAGCTGCCGAAAAAAAATTCTTACCAATGATGGAAACAATCTTGTGTAACTGCAAATACCGCAAGAACTGCATCTTTCGACCATTGTTCATGCTTAATTAAACATGGGGAGTTGAACATATAAAATAACAACAGAGTAGAAGAGAAATGACAAAAACAACATAGAGCAATAGATCTAGATAGATATTACAATGCAATGTCTTCCGTATAGCATTGTTCGAATTTCAAATTTTATGACACTATAGTCAGTAGAGCAACACAATATACCTATTAAATATGAAAACAAAAAATGAAAACAAAATGCCCGTTTAAATTGTATTTATTAGATTACAGCTATCTTTCCGCATATACATTGCTAAAATAGATAAGTGAGGGATATATCGTCCCGCCAAAAGAGAAAATCAAATAATATATTTATTGTTAGATTGGGTATCACTTGGGGAAAATTGTAAATGGATATCAACGGTGAAGGTTTGAGTAAAAGTGAGAAAATTGTGGGAAAAAAAAAAAACGTTCATTTTATTAATTTTCTTTTGAAATAATATGCTTTTGGATTTATAATAAAACAAAATCTAGCAAAGAAAAAGTATGACTGTCCAAAGTTTTATTATGTAAGTGACAAGTGGGTATCATGCAGAAATTGCAATCATTGCAGTTAAGGTGACAAAACACAGTGTCGAAATTATTTATGGATATCCTTTATGTTAATTAGGAAGAAACTTCTCTACAGTTTCCTGAAATGAACTTTCTTTTTCTCTTTTTTTTTTTCTTTTGCAAATTCATTCTCTCTGGTCTCTAGGAATCAGTTTTAGTACCATAAAAGAGGATCACTTTAAATGTTTTGTACCCTAAACGAATCAAAATCCTTTCAGGTGGGACATCTAGCATTCTATGTTATTTTCAAGGCCAATCTTTCGTTAGTCTCCCTTGTTAAATTGTGAAGATGAAAAGGAAAAAGATGTTGTACTTCATTGTATAAGATTCTTCATTTTTTACGAAAGACGAAATTGGTAACAAAGAAAAATTATTTTGAACTTGTATAACGTCACTTTTGCCAAAAATACAAAGAAAATAAGGAGTAGGTACTTCTTGCTTCTTGGATGATGTGAAAGAAAGTAGTATTGTAATTTTTCAATTAGCGATGAACTGACATGCCTTGATTAAAAACTCACTTGCTTCGCGGCTAATCAACACATGTAAAGACTAAAGATGTGATATTGGAATTCTCACAAACAAAGCAACGTTTACTTATTCATTGTCAACTTTAATATTACAATCACTCTCTCATAGCTGCGATAGATCTATGAATAATACCATCATCTCTTCCCTGCTATAGAGAGATTCTTTAATCGGAATGGGAACCAGTCCTCTAGAAATTAGAAGAAGTCGTCTCGAGCACTTTATCGGCCCAATTCTTTGCCGTTGTTTTTCTTTTCTTCTTTTGGTGCTCCGCCACCGTTGTTTTGCGGATTTGAGAAAAAGCAGAAGATCGGCGGGTTATGCAGAGAGGGAGGAGGATTTATATGATGCATAATTCCAAAGGGGGAGGGAAAATATCTATATAGTTGCCACATATAAAAAGATACACTCAAACCAAATGATTAAAATACATTGCTAAAATAGAAAAAAAAAAGGAATATTTCATTTAGCCAAAAGAGAAAATTTAAATAGCGTAATTCTTATAAGATTTTGGTATCGTGAAGTGAGGAAAATTGCAAATAAAGGGATGTGTGTAGCGAAGGTTTGAGCAAAAGTGAGAAAATTGTGGAGAAAAAGAACTTATATTTTATTTATTTTGATATAATATGCTTTTGCATTTATAAAAAAGAATGCATTTCGTTGTGATCAAATATGTTGAGACATTTTATTAAAAAGAAGAGATCCGATGATTTTCATGCGGTGAAATTTTATCAACTTGCCAATGGTTCACCTGTTTTAGATATAATTATTTTTTTGAGGAAATTCTTAGTTATATGTCAGAAATGACTGTGATTAATAAATAGGTATTAAGAATAAGCTACCTATGGTATCTATAAATTAGCTTAAAAATCATCTACTTAAACGGAGCAATCGCAAGGATGCTAAAGGGGCGAGTCCTAGATTTCGCCATAATTAAAAATAAAAGTATTCTACCATTGATTTGAAAATCGTGATACACTTTTTGATTACCAAATATACAGTCCCATTGTTTAGGTAGAGAATCTTTTAAGTTTAGATATTTATAGTTAGAGATATTTAGCTTATATTTTCATTTATTTAGTAGATTCCTTTTTTAGTCAACATCTCTTGAGTATAAATAAATTAATTGGATATATATTGAGAAAGAAATTTTCTTTATTTATCGACTCCGTTATCGACTTCAATAATTGGGTTTTTCTAGCCGTAATGACCCTAGCTCTTGAATTTTCCCCAAATCATCGCTCTTATGGTGCTGTTGGCTTGTGTCGCAGCTGATGTCTCTACTTCTTCTTCCATGTGCAGCCATGGCAACCTCAATCGGAATGCCTCGCTGTCTCTTCCGCATTTCGCTCACTGTCGACATCCCCGTCAATTGTTATCGGGTGATTTCCCTCGTTCAAATGTTAGTTTGCTCGTTTCCCTGCTTAGGGTGCAGTCCAACTGAGAAATGAAGCGGAATAACTTCTTATTACTCGGTTGCTCATTCACCAACAGACGAGAGTTAGCTTGGAAGGATGCCATGGCAGAGGGACGATCCAATGTGAAATTGATACTTTTTCGGTATACTTTGCTAATGCACCACTCTTGTCCATCATGGCTAATATTTTCAAGGCCTTACTAATCCACAAATCGTTCATTGCATTCACCGTTATCTGCCGTTTCTGCACTTCTGTTTTGTCCATTCGGTGAACCGCTCACGGCAGATTACATATTCTTACAGCTTCTTGGTCTCCTTTTTGATCAAGCAAAGAAAGATGAGATCGTACGGTCGTTATGCAATTGAAACGTGCTAAAGTAGAGGATGGCACTTGGTAATTGTCGCTTGGGCGTTTAACATGGACATCGACTTTCAATTAAGTTTAGCTTGTAGCTAACTAGCTTAATTAGTGTCCTTTTTACTTAGCTTCAAAAGGGTGAATCTTTCTTTCTTTCTTTCTTTCTTTCTTTCTTTCTTTCTTTCTTTCTTTCTTTCTTTCTTTAGGTGATGATTGATAGGTGGTTGTTTAATTAGAGTGAGTGTTAGCATCGAAAATGGTACGATTCCGTTTGGTATTATTTTGTAGTTGGATTGTACCGTAATTATAATGCCACATGTTAAAAAACCCTTAAAGTGTGTGTGGGACAACCCCGGTTTATGTTATTAAACCTTTAAAACTAGCTTCTCAAGACTTTGGTGGACCATTCTCTCACAACACCCATGAAATAATTATTAAATATCCTTCAAAGATTAAAATGCTTTCATTTTTTATGATCACAAATAGTGAATGAAAATTTTACCTAATATCCTCCAATTAATTTCTAAATGAAGCAGTCCCATCGGCCTCAATTACGATAGACCGACTTAATATATATACTTTTTGTCATTCTATTTTGTCATTCTATTTTGCATTCGTAAACAATGGACTTCTATCTTGTTTCCCCAAGCACGATGAAAGAGGGAAATAGCCTCTCTAGAATTAGCGATAATTGGGTAGTTTGAGGCAGAGGCCAAAGGTTGAGCTTAATATATCCCCAAGCCTACCCTTTACATAAAAGTTAGATAGAAATTTTCAGGTCAAGTTTCGACCAAAGTGGGGCAGGCCAGATTTCCTTGTGCATGCAAGCTCACTTATGTGCCTTTTGAACCTCAATGGTCAGTTGATTACCTAAACATTTTATGTTTATCATGAGAAATTATATTCATTGCGTTCATAGTTGCATTTTTCCTCCACAACCCACCTAGTCGAGAAAAAAGATTTAATCACATCAAACATTAGTCTATAAAATTTGAGTACGATGTCAACTGACTGAGCAATTTAATTTTTCGTGAACAAAATGTTCAGAAAGAAAATTTGATTCACTCATCAAATTGAAAGCCCAGCCCAGGTAATATCCATTATCCTTAGGGCCCACAAGCCCAAATCCACAATATTCCCGCGTTCTGCTCCTCATCTGCCGTTTTGGTGTAAACTACATTTAATCTGATATTGTACAAATATTTGTACAGTATTTTCTTGGATGGTTCTTCCTTTGTTCATACCTAATCCAATTTAATCTGATATTGTCTAAATATTATGGCGAAGTCATGTCATGCTGATCAAGCTCATTAAATTTTATTGAAGTTGACTTTATTGACTTGAATTGAATATAATTAAGATAATATTTTTTTTTGGTACCCAAGGAACCTCCGCACGCCGTTTCGCGGTGGAGAGTAAACCCTGGAGCACCGGGGGCCCCCACCGCTGACCCCCAAGCGCAAGTAAGACACGCGTTTTGCATTGAAGCAACGCGGCCTGCAAGTCTCGAACTCCTCCCCTTCCCCATAGGGTACTAAGCCTTAACCAGCAGGGCCACCGCGGGCGGTGGTATTAAGATAATATTTTCATAAAACATGTCAAGCGCATGGTCTCTACAGACTATGAGTAGTCTCAAAAGCACACTTGGGTAAGCATGTGTTAGAAAATTTGATATCTGATCAACTCTCTTGACATTTGAGTTCGAAATTGCAACACGTGTGTTCAAAATTTCAATACATACGAGGTCAATTTTAAAAATTTCAATAAATAAGTGATCGGAATATAAATATGTAAAAAAATAAAAATAAATAGAAATAATAAAGGGTGAAAGAAGGAAAACCTAGTCTTTTTATTTATTTTGATTCTCACTTTTCGTGACACATAATTCATCTCCAATTTTTTTTTTCTCTTTTCTTTCGACACATGATTCCCAAATGTGGATTGATTGTTTTTCCTTCAAGTTTTATGGATTATTAGAATGGACTTGAATTTGTCAAATTGAAATAATAAATGATATTAACAAATGGATTAATATTTTTAGTGTAAATTCATTGTAGCCTCCTTTTAATTATTTATTTATTTGTGAATTTGAATCGAATTAATTTGATTGAAATAATAACAAAAATATGAAAATATGCATTTAATATACAAGGTGTATTAATGCGTCAAAATTCTCTATTTTTACGAAATAACGTATCGACGTGTCGTGTCGTGTCGTGTCGTGTCGTGTTATATTATGTGACGTATGTCGTGTGCAGGCATCGAAGTTACTTAGCCTAGGCTAGGGCATCAAAGACCCAATCCTGGATTCTAAGGTCTTGGGAATGAGAGTTAGGGTTCTAATGCCCAAGTGCAGATGTTACTATCCAAGTACTAATATCTAGTCATATTAAGAAAATTGATTTTAAAATTTTTCAAAGAGGAAATATTTTGCCAACTCATATATGGATTATCAATTCTCATTTAAGTGATTTACCAATTTTCGAAATAAATTATCAACTAGTTTTGGGTTATCAACTATCATTTAAGTTACTTATTACTTTGGTGCTTTTAATTTATCAAACTTTTGATAATATATATCCATTCTCATTTGTCGTTTCTTCCAAAAACATTAAACCTCTGAACTATGTTTTTCTTGAACCTATTTCAGAAATAAAATTTGATTTAGCTCAGACTACGTTAACTGCTTCACTAGTGTTTATTACTTTAAATGAGACTTAGAAATGGAGATTTATATCAGACTCATATCACACTCGTGCTTCACTCCAAATTTTAAATGTCAATTTCGACAAGACTTATTTTAATATTATAAGTTATCTACGTGCCTCACGGAAAAGCTGACTTAGCGGATGATGGTGAAAAACGTCATCTTTTTTGCCACAAAATTGCCACCTCAGCGGTAAGCCCCTAGAATTGATTAAAAAATTTTAAAAAGGGGGTGGGGGAAGAGAGCTTCGACGAGGGCTATGGAGGCATGCAACGTTCTTCAATGTAAAAAGGTGAAGATTCTTCAATTGCGTTTTGCCAACGTTGTTTGGGCAAAGAATACGTCTATGACACGTTCTATGACTGGAAAAGTATCGAACATACATGAAGAAAACAAATTAATTGAAATGTCAAAATGTCAACCACATTGAACGTTGACATGACCAGTAAAACACCGCATTCCCTTCAATTTTCTTCCTTGCGTTAAAACGAGGTTGGGATGGCATTCATTTTTTACACGGAGGAGTCAAGGATCTATCGTGGACCTGGAAGTTTGAGACAAAAACAACATATAGTTACGTGGTAATTATAACGAACCATGTTCATATATTTTTCTTTTGAATTGGCACTATGTCATTTGAGGGTCATAGGCAGGGTGGTAGCAGAAAGAAGAGTGTTGCTTGTTGGTATTATCGAGACTATTGACCGTATTGATCATGGCATGCTACCAAAAGGAAGATACTGCGAACATTTTCCCAAGTAATCCTATGCTTGATAAGTGGATCCAGTAACATATCGTCTAGCTTGTAAATAATTATATCTCAAATATCAACACAAGCTCATGACGTGAGCTTGCGTAGCGGAAGGTTACATAAGAGAATATTGGCCTTCGGAAAAATTGGCAGTAGCATTGTTTCCCTTCCTCTTACTCGTAAGAGAGCTGTTTCTTGTTTCATATGTGAATTCCTACACTTCTAAATGTTGCTTCTTTGATCTAGAACGGATGCAACGGTTACGAATACAATTTTGTGACCTGCGTTCTATCCCCCACTTGTGACCTGGGTTCTATCTCCCACTTGCACCGGTCCCCATTTTCTCTTCTTGGATAGTTCTTCCTTTGTTGCATACGTAATCCAATTAAATTGATACTGGACAAATATTGTGGTGAAGTCATTGTTGGATATTTCAATAATATTTTGAAATATGCAACAATAATAACTTCGATAAAAGTTATGATCGCGTTGAAGACCATCATTATTTTTAACGGTCACATAACGGTTTCTTAATGGTCATATACTGGCTTTTTAATCGTTTTGTAACATTTAATTTATTTCTCAAATAAATCCTCCATTATTTTAGAACAGCTCTATTTTGTCTGAATATAAAAATAAAATCTCATAAGACAATCTAAAAAAACATACACTGAGAGAATATCCATGAAAGAGAAAATATCCTTTTAAAAAAAAAAATCTGTCCTTTCCTTTTCCTTTTCGCTGGGTTGTACACAAAGGTATTTTGTTTCTTTCTAATATTCAGTGTAGAGTATATGTTGTATCTTGGGAGGATAGCCGCTGAAATCGCCTCATACGTTTGTTTTTTCTATTTTCTAATCTTTCGTAATGTATTAACAGATATTATTAATTTTATGTATTCTAAACTTTTTCCAACAATCATTTCATCCTAGTTGACTTTATCGACTTGAATTGAATATAATTCAAAAACATGTCAAGAGAACGAACTCCAAGGACCATGTGTAATCTCAAAAGCAACACTTTAACCGTTGTTGTATACCACATAAAAAGATTAATAAAATATGCACTTTCCATTGCCAACTTAAAATTCGAGTCCCATGCAAGATAAGCAAAATTTTTACCAATGAAAATTACTAATAGAAGGCTACATCTAAATGTCTATAAAATCCTACTTCAACTTATTGACAAAAGATCGATTTAGTGCTACCTCAAAATCTTGGTTCAATCCATAGAGGCGGAGATTCAATCCATCGAGGCGGATCAAAATTATAATCAGCTTTTTTGTCAAACTCAATTCTTCCATCTTCCATGTGGTATATTCCGATGTCGTCCCAGCAACTAAAGTAAATACAGTTTGGCTTGATAACTTGCTGATCGATCTCATCAACCTGTATTGAAAAGGAAGAGTTGAAACCCACAAAGAGGGATACATTCCCCATGCTCTTAAGCTCTGTCCACTTTCTACTAGCTAAATCAGCGACGAAAACCTGAAAACTGACGGTTCCAAGATATTGTTCTCGTTCTTTGAATTGTTGCTTTTGCTCTTGTTGCTCAAATTGTAAGATCAGCAATAGACGGCCCGCTGACTCCACCAAGTACTCATTTATAGCAAAATTTATGCTATCTAGAAATTCCGGCGGAGATTCGGGAGTCTCCAATATAACTTGAGTTGTTGGATATGGTCCATCCACATCACAAGTGAATATATCAGCCTGGTAGCCAAGGGCAACAAATTGCCCCTGGTAATGTATGACATCCAAAACACCATTATCCGGGTAGTCCGGGGGTGTCAACTCTTTCCACTCCTTATTTCCGGGTTTCCAAAAGACCAGTGGTCCGGAGGGCGAGCAAATGACCATGACCGTATAGTCTGGAGATGAAGCGGGGCTTGCAGACAAGAAAAATTTGCGAAGGAAAACCCGGCAATAGTCATCCGGCTGTTCTTCTGCCTCGGGAACCCAGTTGGGTAGTGTTTTTGCACTAGGAAGCTCAATGATGTCGTCAGCACGTGACAGGGCACGTGACAGGGGATTCAGCATATGGATTTTCCAATCCTTGCCGATAGTGAAGATCCAACCCCGTGAAGAGAAGCACCTCTTGCCCTTCACTTCCGGCATTAAAACTCTGTGAATTTGCGAACTGAAGGGGCTGTAAAACTCAGCCCACTCTGTCTTGGTGTTCTCATTGTCCTCGAGCATCCACCATGGGTAGTCGAACCTCTCTTTGAATGCGGCAGCACGCCACGTCGAGCACACGGATCGGAATGCGAACCAGTCCCCTAGAAGAAGCCGTCTCGAGCACAGTTCTAGCAGCTCCGGGAGGAGATCGGGCCAATTCTGCGCCATTGTTTTCTCTGTTTTTTTTTTTCTTTTGGTCGTACGCTTGGTCGTACGCCTTTGTTGATTCGCGGATTGGAGAGAAAGCAAAAGATTGGTGGTTGTGCGGAGAGAGGGGGGAGGATTTATATGATGCATAATTTCCAAGGGCATATAAAATATTTATATATTTGCCACAAATAAAAAGATACACTCAAACCAAATAGGAAATAACAATCTTTTCGAATATACACCGCTGAAATAGATAAGTGAAGAATATATGATCAAGCCAAACGAGAAATCCAAATAATGTAATTCTTGTTAGATAAGTGAAGAATATATCATTGAGCCAAAAGAGAAAATCCAAATAATGCAATTCTTGTCAGATTTTGGTATCATGAGCTGGGAGAAATTGCAAATAAAGGGATTTGTTGCAAAAAAAAATGCTTATTGATTTATTTATTTTGATATAATATGCTTTTGGATTTATTAAAAAGATTCGATTTCATTGTGATCAAATACATTGACACATTTTATTAAAAAGAAGAGATCCAATAATTTTCATGCAATGAAATTTTATCAACTTACCATTGATTTGCCTGTTTTAGACACAATTAATTTTTGAGGAAATTCTTGGTTATATGCCGGAAACAACCGTAGTTAATAAATCGGTATTAGGAATAAACGGCATCAACTTTTGTTTTCTAAAGGTATCTATAAATACACTGAAAAATCATCTACTAAAACGGAGCAATCGCAAGCATACTAAAGGGGCAAGTCCTAGATTTCGCCATAATTAAACATAAAAGTGTCCTATCATTGAATTGAATGTCGTGGTACACTTTTTGATTACCAAATATATGGTCGCCTTGTTTCGGTAGAGGATCTTTTTAAGTTTAGATATTTATAGTTAGGAATATTTAGTTTCCTTTATTTCGTTCGCTATTATCAATTTTCATTTATTTAGTAGATACCTTCCTTAGTCGAATCTTAGTGACTTTGAACAAGTGATGCAGTAAATATGAATCCGGTTCGGTTTTGGCATAATTTTACCGAGTGAAAGTTGTATTGTTTTTGCGTTCTTTCTTTCGATTTTGTTAAGAGGGGCAGTCCGTGACACTTTTTAAAAGAAAATTCGAATTTCCTTCCAAGGCATTAATTTCCTCATAAAACATGTGACTAATAATTTAAGACGAAGTTTTTCCTGCGAAATATGTTTGTTAGCTGTCGCGGAGAAGTTGTTTATAAGACTTTATCATTTTAATCTTAGAATTTGTCTATTGACTTTATACAGAAACTGCAATGTCTCTCACGGATAATTTTCCAAATAATCACATGCTTCACGATGTGACCATACACGGTGGAAGGTAAAAAAATAAAAGAAATTGGGCATCAATTTCCTTGCAAAACTTATCACAAAAGTGCATTTGCAAAAAGTACAATTATGTCCTAAAATTTTCAAATTAGTACAATCGAGTCATTCTATAAATTCCGTCCAACTTGACTAATGAAAAATACTGATGTAGCTTTTTTTAATATCTTCTCTCTTACATGGCATTGACATGACTAAAACACAAAACATGAGGTTAAAACAATATAATTTTGGTCTAAATATGATTTTTAAAACACGAGGAAAGGATGGTCCTAGCACTATTGTAACCAGCTTAAACCGTTGGGCTTTTTCACCTTGATTTCATTATTTTACTATCTTCTCATGTAATTTGATGAAAGCGCTATTATCAGCACAAAGAGGACTTTCGGTTTGTTGGCAATTTAATTTTTCTACAGAGTTTTTTTTATTTGTGGGAAATGGGAAAAGGGAAATGCTTCTTTGCTTGCAAAATCGAATCTCTTCCGCAATTTCCTAGGAGGAAAAAGAATACAACACGACCAAAATCAGGATTTTCCACAAAAAAACCAACTTTTTTTTATATATTATTAACTGATGGGATTTGTCCCAATGACCACATTTCCCACATCAAAAGAGGAGGTGGAAGGTTTAAATCCTCATATTTTAAAGAGAGTTGAGATAGATACGATTTAGTTTCAGATGTACTTCATGTGTGAGCTTCGATTCCTATGCTCTACAAAAAGTATGATAAAAGTATGTGAGTGAAAATTAAAGTAAAAATAAAGTAGAACCGACCAAAAAAAAATTGATAATCATTGAATGAAAAATAAATAAATTATAGTTGTCAATTAAATTTTTAGGAAAAAGTCACCAAAATCTAAATTATATTTATTGTGACATATTCATCTTAAACTTTTTTCGAGACTTAAAAAGCTCATTAACAAATTTACTCGAAATTATTTTTCTTACATAAATAACCTCAAATTTGTACAAGTGTAATACATTTGCCATTTACCAAGGTTCTGTTCGATAATTTTGGTTTGTTTTAAGGTATTTTTTTCTCTATGTTAATTTATGACAAATTCCTCGACAAAAAGAATGATAATGATAAATATGCAATAACAATTGATGAATACAATACAGGCCTTCCCTTGCAAGTTGCTTTACAGGTCGTCCGTGGTCAAACGACAGTCTACTTCCCTTCCCCATAGCCGCCATCGTTCAGCCGTCGATGTTTCTTCTCCTAAGCTGGCGCTTCGGCTCGATTTGCCCTAAGGAGGCCAATACTACCCTGACACGTGTAATAAGCCTGGAGCCCACCACTTCACCGTTGGTCCGTCAAATCGTGCCTTGGCATGAGCACGGCTCAAGGCATACCACAACCCTCTGTCAAGATTAGTAAAACTTGGTTGTAAATAGCTAATAAGATTTTCAAGCTTTCAATTACAACCGGTTCGTTGCCTACTCTTTTCGCGGTGCAGCCGATATTCAAAAATTGAGATTTTCAGTCATAATGCATCGCTTTTTTAGTAACATATAATGTAATCATAATAAATTCCCAAAAAAAGATCTAAAAGCCCTTTACAAAAATGAATCTAGTTATTTAAAAATCAGCTAATAATTCCCTCACATTGCTTGCTATATCATGTTTATATACAAGATTAATATCACAAAAAATTCCAAATTAATATACATGTGAAAAATTTATCATAAATTAATTTTTTGACAATTAAAAATCTCAAACTAATACACCAATGACAAATTTATCATAAATTATTTTTTTAATTATAAAAAATCTTAAAGTGATAAATTTATCCAAAATTGATATATCTGTAATAAATTTACTCTTCATTAGTTTCTATTAAATTTTACTGTCAAATCGTTAAGTTAGATAATATTCAGTAGTTGCTGAATGTACCAATTAGGGGTTTTACCATTCGTTTGTCATAGGTGCACCTATTTTCTAGTCTTTCATGCTATTAATTCAATTTAACAAAATGTATATTTGTCACAAATGTATTGATTTAAGGTTTTTGGCAATCAAAAAATTATGATTAAATTTGTTACAAATATATCAGCTTAGGGTTTTGGCGATAAAAAAATTAGGATCATTTTTAAGAAAATGTTTTTCAAATTATTCATTTCTCAATAAACAAGCTCATAAATTGTAAATTTCAAAGCTTAGAATGTTTATCTTGAATCCAATTGAAGTTTGGTTGTATTAAATTGGAAATAGCACTTTGTTTGGCATGATATATCTATCGCAACCTAACCTCTTCGAACTAGGGAAGGGATAGTTTATGTTTAGGAATATTGTCAACTTCAAGCCAATGACCTTTTATTGACTTAATCTTACGACATTGAGCGTTACATTTTAGCAATTAATCTTACATGAAATTCAATTAATGAGATGCCACTAACCTATTTTGGTCAACTAGAAACCAAGTAAAACATGGGAGGATATCTTACTATATGTGCAACTAGAGGTTTTAATTTTAGGACTTGATTATATTAATCCTAACACTAATGCCAGTACCTAACTCGATTACATGCTAGCGAATGCCATAACAACCTATCGACAGAATCTAGGTTTTGTCCTAACCATTCTAAAATGAAGAAAATAATATCCAAAGTATTAAAAGTCCGAGCAAGTATAATCACAAACGAAAATACACAAGTATACTAATATTGTCCCTAAAAAAAAGGACAATTAAAAAACAAAGAACCCTAATGCAAAGCCCTAAAGGCTTGTCCATTCTTGGGTTTGTATTTCTTAAGAATTTTCCAATTTAATTTTTATTTTCTAGAATTTTCTTAAAATTTTAATTTTTAAAATTTTTTAACATTTTAAAAATTTTAATGAATTTTGGGATTTTTTCATTTTTAATTTTTTCCTGATTTTTTAATTTTATTATTTCATTTTTTATGAATTTTATATTTTTAAATTTTATCTGTTTTCGAAAATTTTTAATATTTTCGAATTTGATTAATTTTCACTTTTTTGGATTTTGTGAATTTTTTTATTTTTTCTGATTTTTAGAATTTTTAATAATAATAATTTATTATTATTATTATTATTATTATTATTATTATTATTATTATTATTATTATTATTATTTAGGGAACGGGTTTGGCCCGAATTTCTCCGATCCAACCCAATGACTCGACCCATATATCCGGATGTGACCCATGTCGGATTAAGAAGACTTATTTATTTATTGGTTCTAGTTTTGGTTCTTATAAATGAAAGAACACACCCTCCTTCAATACAGCTTCTCGATCGACTTGGACAGCTCACCAGCCAGTCTTCAACTTGGACACGCTATTTGACTCTTCTTCACCGCCTTATTCTTTGACCGACATAGACAGAAAATGATGCAAGTTTCAGCTTAACAGCTGTCCTTTTGCATGTTAGAGCTGGGCGTTCCCCAGCCCCTGCTTGTTGCCGACTTGGATTACCATCAACTCTTCCTTCTGTATTAAGCATACTTGAATCCGAAGCATGCGTAGGCTACAAGGATTTTCCAAAAATGGATTACCTTTTAACGATCTTCTACCTCCCCTACACACGTCTTCTTTCCCGAAACTCTCCTTCATCCTGTGCAGGTCTTCTTCCCGAAGATTACACTGTTGCCAAAACCACACATATCTTCAACCAAGGCTCGACACTCTTAACGCACGAATGGAAATGTGGGCACCTCAGCAGGTAGACGACCCATACTCAACGCCCGCTCTCCGCCGTCTCTCGTCACCTGCCGCTACCGTTAATCACCGGGAAAATGACACTAGTGACCACCATTGAACACCACCATCACATACACATATAGAACATAGAAAGGGGTATAAGGAAACACGAAAAGCAATAAGCAGATCAAAGCCAATACATAAAAATGCTGAACCCTCGACTCTATTCATACCAAGAATTCAACTCGAACCGTGGACATGAACATTCTACAAAACTCAATTCTCATGCTGACGACATAAGTCGAGACATTGATTTAGCAACAAATGATCATGCATTCTAAACAAGTTGACTTCAACCTGAGCTGATGCAACATAGTTCCCGATTCGGCAATTTCTTCAATATTTTCAAAGCCCCTGGGAGCTTAACAAAGCCTAGCCCATATCGTTTCTTCCTTCTTTGGCACAACTGACGTCTGTGATGCAAGAGAGGGGGGACGCGTCCTTGACTGTGACAGAGCTGTGATCGTGCACCCGTGAGAGAGAGGAGCGACGGACAGGTGATGGGAGCAAGTCCGAACCTTCTAGAATGTTAAGCTGGCAGGGAAATAACGGAACAGATTCCAGGCTGAGGTGAGGTTGTGCACGATCGCTCGAGGGGAGGCGGAACGGTGTACAAAGGAGCTGCTCCGGAGAGAGCAAGGGGCCTTGGCCAGAGCATTCGCAGAGGAGGCACTCGCTTGAGAGAAAAGCGGAAGATTTTCTTGTTTGTTGGCTTCTCATGTTTACTTGTTTGTCGGTTTCCCATGTTGGATATGACCGAGATTTTCTTCAACCGTAATATTTAAAATATGGTCCTTAGTCAGTACCGTTGTGGTGCCTATCTTTCCATCTCATTGCAAAAAGTTAACTTGATCAATGAGATGCTGCATAATGTTAGGCCTAATAATTAGGGGGGCGCCTAGTGAATAGAGAGGTTCTAAAGTATAATTATCCATTTCTTATCAATTTTTGGTCAAATCAATGTTTTTTCCCCTCATCCAGTTTTGTAATAATTGAGACGATTCTGTGGATATGAAGCTTCTGTGAGATTTACTCATCACAAAAGGGGAAAAAGATGCTAAGACAGACAAAGCAATAGCCAGATAGGCCATCGCTCATGCAAAAGAGCAATTATGATTACTTTATTCTTATGGGAAATTTTAGAAAATATCCTCACTTTTGGACACTCGGAACACCATCTCCAACTTTGAAAACCCACGAAATTCCTTGGTGCAGCCATGGAGAACTTACTAGATGATCGATCCACTTCGTTAGTGGCAAATGTCTCGGTGCTCGATACTTGTTCATCCCTGTCCATACACACTACGAGTAACAGCGAGCACCGGCATCAAAACTTTCAACCAGTACATGATCGCTGATGTTAGGTTCTATAGACCTTCTTATTCGTTGGTCTAAATGTCTTTTCAGAGTCTGAGCCATTTCAAGTTTTCTCATATTATTCAAATGACATTTAAAACAATCGTTCAAACCAATTTTGAGATTCCACTTTTAATTGGCATCCCTCCCCTATAAGTGTTTCTTGACATGCTAAGCTCCACATATTTTTATACGAATAAAGGGGGATCGATTCCGTAAAAGATGAATCATAACATTATATATAATGGGAAACTTTCAAATAATAACTTAAATTGTTTTTTTTTTTTTTTGAAGGTGGACTTTGATTTGAACGAAGGTTCAAAATGATCAACATAGTGTTAAATAAGAGCTTCAACTTAGAGGCTAACCAAATCTTATTCACACCGAGAGTGTACTTTTGTCGAGGGACTTTTTTCTCCTTTCTTTTTTTTTTTTTTTCTCTTCTTTCTTTATATTGCTCACACCTCCTTTGCCTTGCATCACCTCCGTCTCGACAACAGCATCAACCTCCTCACCAACGAGATAGAGCAGATGCAAAACAATTTGAACAATTTAGAAAAATAAGAAAATGAAAAGAAACTCGAGAAGGTGTGCAGACTTTCTACTCAAATTCTATGCCCTTTTATAGTTTCGTAGCCTCCCCATCATCGAAATTCAAGAGCTTGCTCTGCATCTTGCAACTTCCGATGCACTTGTCAATTTTCGCAATTAATCGAATGTCATACAAATATTTAAGATCACATTAATAAAATCGACAAATTTGATATTTATATAATAAATTTATAATTAAGTAGGTGATTTTGTATGTCATTTTACGTTCAGATGGATGTCAACCCTCTTTTAAACTTTCAGTTTCATAAATTAATAATTGAAATGCGTTGACACATCCATATTGACATCGAACGGAATGGGAATGCAGATGCGCATGACGTCTCAACGCCACTTGTCGGGAAAGGTAATTATTTCCCGACATGCGGCGCATGGGTCCAATAGGATTAGCCAACTCTTGGGTCATGTGACACGTGTCAATAATGCTCATCAACATCCCATTCTAAGAAGGGTAAGTGAATTTCCAAATTCTATTTATTGGTTATGATTTCTTAAGAGTATTGAGCATGCAAAAACTCGAAAAGTAGGCAAGGATCTGCAATCTTTAAAACTAACCTTCTTTATTTTAACTAAACTTGAGTGAGATCTTCAAGATGTCTTTTTTGTTCCGGCTAACGTTGTCCTTTTTTCTTTTTTTTTTAGGTTAGGCTTTTTCTTCGTGTACGTTCTTTTTAAAAAAATAAATAAATTCCAATATTTTTAATCGTTAATCCAATTTCTCAAACGTAAAATCCGACTAAATTCAATCAATGCTCAAAGGGCATCAGAGTACAACTCGGATTAAAATGCTGCAGTGCATAGATTTAGCTTTTCGCAGATTACTTTTTATTTTATTTTATTTCTCTGCCCGCGCGCTATACAAAATGGATTGGATTTGATTGGGTTTGATGTCGGGAGGATTTCGTTGGACAGGAAAAAATTTAGATAACTGCATGGCGAACGCTCGCACGCTGCGCAAGGGGATCGTCAAGACAGGCCGGTTCAACATACTGTCCAAGGAAGACAGCGTGCTACTCGTCGCCCCTCCACATAAGCAAATTCAGTTCCATATCATTTAAGATATTAACAAGAACAAAAAAGCAAAAGAACATGCTAAGCAAACGCAGTATACCTATATTAACCAGAGGGAAAAATAAAAATAAAAAACATCAACGAACGTTGATCTGCACCAAACACCCTATACCCCATATTAACAAGCCAAAAAAAAAAAAAACCAGCAACAAATGCGGATCGGCCGCCGCGGGTGGTCGCCGCCATTAATGATGGCGGCAACCCTTATTTACCTGGCCGATTTAGAAATCACTTTTTAGCGGATCGGCGCCGCCATGGTTGCCACCATCAGTGATGGCTGGCCATCCTTATTTACTAGCCGATTTAAGTACGAGAAATGGATGTCACTTCTCGTACGCTGAACCACTCCCGCTTCTGCCGCCCTAGCAGTTGCGGGCTGCCTGATGCTGCTGAAGCTCCGACTTGAGCTTGAAGACAGCATTACACCGCCCACATTTGAAGGGAGCTTTGCGGTGGACGGCTTCTGTATGGTGTTTAAGTCCTTCTTTGGTGAAGGTTTTCCCGCACCCGGGGTAATTGCATGCCGAAGTCCCCGTGGTCTTCGGCATGATGGAGGAGAAAATCGAGGGTTGAGGGCAGAGTTAAGATGACGGAATGATGGAGGAGAAAATCGAGAGTTCAGGGCAGAGTTAAGATGGGTTCACAAACGAGGTTTATATAGCAGAGGAGGAAAGACACATGGGCAAAGGAGCAAATTAAGCAAACTAAAAAAAATGAAAAATGAGATATTTAATCATGCACATGGGCAAAGGCGGCACCTTCTTTTTTTGTAGTAATAATAATTTTTTTGTCTTTTCTTTTCTTTAATTGGTTTTTTTGGGGGTAGGGGGTCCATAATTACCATTGTGTCGATGGATCATGTTGACCAATTGGCAAAGTGGTGGCATTTCGCATCTTCGTCATCGTATTTGTATTTCATTATTGGCAAAGTGTTTGTAGGACATGCATAATGCATTTCCTACAAGATATTGAAAGGGCATGCATAATGCATATTAGTTGTAAATAATATTACTAGAAATGTTTCTCAAACTAATGAAATACAAACACAACAGCGAAAATGCGAAATGCAACCCACGTAATTGATGGAAAAAATTGCTCAAATAGGCTTTGCGAGCTGCTCAAGTTTTAGATATTTCAAGTCTACTAGAAGTTCAATTCAATTCAACTGCATCGAACTCAATAAAAATCATGTGATTTAGATATTTTTTTAGGATTAATATCACGAAAAACCTTAAACCGATGCGTTTGTAATAAATTTATCTTGAAAGAAACATTTAAATTGGTACACACTTGACAAATTTACCTTCCATTAGTTTCGATTAAATTTTATGTCAAATTGCCGAGTTTAATAACACGTGATAGTTTACAAGTGTACTAGTTTAGAGTTTTATCCTCCGTTTTTCACATGTATAATAGTTTAGGGTTTTTTAAGATATTAATCCAATTTAATTGAAACCAACGGAGGGAAAATTTCTCATGAATAGTTTGGGAATTTTTGTGATAAAAAAATTAATTTGAGAAAAATTTATTATACGTCAGTTTAGGATTTTTGGTGATTAAAAATTAATTTGAGATAAATTAATTCTAAGTGTATAAGTTTAAGATTTTTCGTGATATTAATCATCTTTTTTTTTTAATCTCGAAAATAAGTTGTACTCTCTCTTTCTCCCTTTGCTTGTGTTGAAATATAATAATCGAGCTTTATTTTAGTGCTGGTATTCTTATACCTAAGTACCATATTCAAAAGTTCTAGTTGTCATCACATTGCCACCATCCTTCGACCAAACAAAAAAGGAAAGAGTACATCCAAATTCATCTCAATTTCGTTCTTATGAAAAGGAGGCACTCGCAATTAAAATTGTGGGGCGTTTGAAGAGGGGGCATTCGATTAGGGTTTTTTTTTTTTTTTTTTTTTTTTTTTTTTTGGGTCATCGTGCGAGACTAGTGCAATGAAAAAGTCGATTTCATGATCCTGTTCTGAGTCGCTTTCCATGCATTTGAAAAGGGAGCATTCGATTAGGGCTTCTTCTTCTTCTTTTTATAATTCTTTTTGGGTCATCGGGCGAGACTGAGTGCAATAAAGAAGTCGTTTTCATGATCCCGTTGTGACTCGCTTTCCATGTTTTCGGTAAAGGGATTGATGACAAAGCGATTCCCCTCTTTCCTTTTCACTTGCCCATCTCGTTTCGGTTCTTAGCCAATAGGACAATAATGATGGCGATAACCACGTTTTTGCTGCCGTTAAGGGCAGCGAGAATGAACGGCGAGCTTTTGGAATTTCATATATTTTCGATACGTTTGACATAAACGGCGAGCTTTTAGCCTATTCAGCGACGATTAGATCGAAGGAGGGCATGTAGGGTGACCACGAGAGTGACTATTTGCCACCATTTACATGGTTAGAATGTAGAGTTCGGAACACTATTAAATTTGATCACATGCGAATTGATGTTTTGAGATTGGTTACGCAGTAAGAGCGGCCAACTTTATAAACTTCACCAATTACAATCATTATGCGTTTGATTTAGATGGTGATAATGACCTTCTGTAGTCATTTATACAGTAATAACAGTAACTTTTGAACTTTGTTAATTTTATCAATTGTTTGTCAACATTTTCGAGAAATCGAGAGGAAAAAATAGAAATTTGCCTTTACCCAAAAAAAAAAAAAAAAAATAGAAATTTGCAGTTTCTTTTTTTTTTTTCCTTTTTTTGTCCTTTCTAAGATTAATCAAAAAAAGGTGCTGGAATTGCGGTCGGCCAATGCTATCAGGGTAATGCACGACTATTCTTATTTTAATTTCCTTTCGTGTACTGCATAAGGAAATTAATTAAAGTGTCGGCCAAATTGAACATTGACTTGACCGGTGAAACACCACCGCCCCATTTCCCCTCGAAATTCTTCTTGTCATTGAAATGAGAATTAATGAGAAAGAGAAACGTTAAATGCGTCACCCATAATTTCTTTTCTATAATTCTTATTATTTCAGCAAAGAAAAATAGTAGGAGACTCGCTCTAAAGGGAATTAGATCAATGAGTCTATGCTTACAATTATTTTTAGACCGATCTTTACAATATGCTTTTTTCCCCATCTAATTATATAAGCACAAGTGTCTTCATAATATTTTTCTAACTTTCAACCAAATTGAACGTTAACTTGACCAGTCAAACACGATCACCCCATTTCCCTTCGAAATTCTTCTTGTCGTTGAAATGAGAATTAAACGTTACATGCATCACCCATAATTTCTTTTTATTTTATTTTATAATTCTTATTATTTCAGCGAAGAAAAATAGTAGGAGACTCGCTCAAGAAGGAACTAGATCGATGTGTCTATGCTTGCAATTATTTTTAGACCAATCTTTACAATATGCCTTTTTTTTATCATAGCTTATTATATAAGCACGAGTGTCTTGATAATATTTTTCTGACTTTCAAATTGCCGGAATAAATAAAGATTTAAAGCTTATGGTGCATCCAATTTCAAATCCCAATTGCAATTTACATTTTATAAATAAAAAAAAAGCTGGTATAATTATAAGAATTATCTTATATTAAATCGTTTAGTTGTTATCTTGGTGTCCATACCGTTTGCTAAGCACTGATTTGAGAATCTTAATGCTATTTTGAGAAAGGTTAATATAACAAAATATCCTAAATTAATACATATGTGACAAACTTATCTCAAATTAATTTTTTTACCACAAAAAATCTAAAACTAGCACACTTTTGACAAATTTATCACAAATTAGTACACTTGTGATAGATTATCCTCTATCAGTTTTAGTTAAATTATACTGTCAAATTACTGAGTTTGATGACATATGACATTTCTCTCCATTTGTCACAGTTGTGCCATTTTTTGTGAATTTTTTTGTGATATTAATCTAATTTATAGAGGGTATATTTATCATAAATGTACTAATTTAGGATTTTTGACCGTGAAAAAATTAATTTGGATTATATTGATCATAAATATATCAATTTGGGATTTTTTGTGTTCATTTTGGATAAATTTGTTATATGTTTATCAGTTTAAGATTTTTCGTAGGAAAAAAAAATAATCTTAGGTAAATCTTGCATAGGTATACCAGGTAAGAGTTTTTTGTGATATTAAGCCTTCTTTTGCTGCCAAGAAGAGAACAAAAAAATTATTAACAGTAGACAAAAATTACAAAGAAAAAACGATAAACGATAAATCAATTGATGGTTGCAACCACCATCTGAATAATTTAAATAATTTTAAAAAATAGATGATCATGGAAAGTAATTAAAAATTGGTACGTGAAATCGCATCAAAAGGAGCATAAAGGCGTGATGCCATTGACGGTAGTTGTTTCAGGAAAAGGTCAACCGGGAGTCAGATATCTAGGTGCGAGAAATTTCCTTCTAGTTTTCTTTCCGTTTTCTATTATTATTTTTTGGGCCTTTCCCAAGCCAATTTTTTGGCTTCGTTTTCCGACGTGCCGTTTTAATTTGTAATATTTGGACAGCTTAAATTCTTCCATTGTCATGACGTGTTGTGCCATGCATGCGGTTTTGCGAGAAAATCAATTGACATATTGAATTGAATTATATATTTTGGTAGTCTAGTGATGAAATATTCATATCTTGCAATCGCCCTCTTATGAATTATCAACTTCTTGGCTCAGAGTCACGCAACTTGTTGGGGGTAATTTTTATATAAAATATATTCAACTTGATTGAAGGACAAATTTGATATTATGTCACTTCAATTGATGTAACCATCCTTCATGTTATAAGGAAAGGTTCCTTCAATATTTCTGGAAAAAAGAAAAAGAACAAAGAAGTTAAAAGGTGGTAATTAACTTGCCAGGTTTTGCTATAGGAAGGGACTCAACTTTGCTTGAATATTATTTTCTTCTAATAACATGAGATATACTAGAATCTCAAATTATCCACTTTCTATGCATGTAAAGCATAGTGCCTAATCCATATACATCGATCGAGTGTAATAAGGCTCCTACTCATGAGAGTATTAAGAGGTGACTTCTAAAGTTACTCTTAGTTGGATGTTGGGAGTTGCTTTGATTTGAACGTGGAATTCAGTGGTTCAAAGCCAAAGAATTAGCTACTTAATTAATTCTTGCAAATAAAACAAGGTATAGGACTTGAAAGAACAAAAAAAAACTAATAACGAATCAAGTCAGTATCATTTGAAGGATATGGTTTTAACTGAGTTGATGTAAATCAATGATGTAAAAAAATACCAAGTCACATGTCTCCGTGTGATATTATTACTTATGAAGCAAAGTGAAAGCTACATAATCATCATGACTTGGAAGCAATTTGAAAGAATAAAGAAAAATCAACATGGCGTAGCCTATGAAAAATTGGTATATCTGTAACAAATTTATTTTCCACTAATTTCCATTGAATTAGATTAATATCACAAAAAATCACAAGTTGACGAAAAATAGAATCCCAAACTGGTACATCCATTAATTGTCACGTGTTATTTAAGTTAGCAATTTAATAGTAAAATTTAACAAAAATCAACATAAAATAATTTTATTATAAGTATACCAGTTTAAGGTCTCTATTGGTACAAAAAAATAGTTTATGTATCAATTTGAGCATTTTTTTTGTGACATTAATCCTTATTTAAATATGCACTAACAATTCCCCCACATCACTTGCTATGTTGTCTTTATATATATTAATCTTATTGTAATTAGAAAAAAAAAATTTCCTGGCAAATTGAAGAAATCTGAAAAATTAAAAGAAAAGGAAAGAAAAGAAAAACACATGAAAGCCTCCCAACAGGAAAGAGCCGTACCCTCTGCACAGTCCCAAAAGCTAATTTCGCCTTCTTGTCTTCACCAAAAGAAAGAGCGGTGGCTTCCTCTCTCTCTCTCTCTCTCTCTCTCTCTCTCTGTTCGACTGCAAATGGCTCTCTCGTCGACAGGCTCACTGCTTCCTCCTCCTCCTTCGTAGCAAATCACTATGCTTATGGGGTGGTGAACACAGAGTTAGAAAAATAGAGGAGCCTGTTTTGGTTCATCTAAACATCTGGGTCAATAAGATGAAAGTCTTTTTGTGAACTACATTGGCTGCGCTGAGATTATTCTTCTACCTAACAGAACCAAGAGCGGATGGATAAGGATGTTGTGCGGAAGCCATGCATGTTCCAAAATGATAAAAAAAAAAAAAAAGAAAAGAAAAGATTGTGAAAGACATGACTATGTCGAGTCACAACGAACTGTTTTATCAATCGCTAATGGATATATGATGTGTCTACAACTATACCAGGAGAACAAGTGACTGTCACCTTGAACCAACAAGAGATGACGGTAATCCAAAGCCAAGAAGGCAAGCGCAAACCACAGCACTTGTTCAGTCTCAGGCTTAGTAAGTGTTAGACCAAAAGTAGGCATTTATTAATGAGAGCAAAGATGGGCAAGGATCAACTGTCCAGCTCATTGCCTCTTGGAGTCTATACAAATCAAAATCGTCAGCAGTTCACGAATAAAAAAATTTAGAGTTACCTTTGTTCGCATTTAGATAGATTTGAATGCTAGGTAAAGACACTGTCGGAGGTAGGAGATCTCCTATTCAAGTGAATATCGGTAGGAGGTTAGGATAACGTCCAATTTTTACACGAAGGAGTCAAGGATCTATAATGAGACTTGCAAGTTTGAGACAAAAACAACATATAGTTGTGCGGTAAGTGTAATGAACCGTCTTCAAATATATATTTTGAATTGGCACTCTGTTATTGGAGTGTCATAAATAGGGTGGTAGCAGGAAGAAGAGCGTTGCTTGCTGGAATCATCGGGACTATTGGCTGGCTGTATTGATCATGGCATGCTATCAAAAGGAAGAGACTGCAAACATTTTCCCATACTTCATAAGCGGATCGAGTGATATATTGTCTAGCTTGTAAATTATTATATATTAAATATCTACACAAGCTCATGATGGGACCATGCAAAGTTACAAAAGAGAATATTGGCCTTTGGAAGTTTTGGTAGTAATATCGTTTCCCTTCCTCTTACTCATAAGAGGGCTGTTTCATGTTTCATATATGAATTCCCGTGTTTGATGTTTCATATATGTATTCCTGTACTTTCAAATGTTGCTTCTTTGATCTAGAAGCGATGCAAGTGCTACGAATTCCGAATACAATTTCTTGACCTCGTGCATTAGTTTCTCTTCTTGGATGGTTCTACTTTGTTGCATATCTAATCCAATTTCATATGTTATTGTGCAGATATTGTGGAAAAGTCATATCATGCTGATTGAGTTCAGTAAATATTATAGAGGTTGACTTTATCGACTTGACTTGAATATGAAGCGGATAATATTTTCATATAACATGTCAAACACAATCCCTATGGACCATGTGCAATCTCAAAAGCAATGCTTTCAATCGTCATACACCACATAGAAAGATCAACAAAATATGCATAGTGGATGACTTAAAATACAAGTCACACAAGATAAGCAAATATTGCTACAAATAATTACTAATAGAAGGCTACTTCTAAAATTCTAGGATTTTTTGGGAGATCAATGTAGCGCTACCTCAAAATCTTGGTTCAATCCATAGAGGTGGAGATTCAATCCATAGAGGCCGATCAACATTACAATCAATTCTTTTATCGAACTCAGTTCTTCTATCTTCCATGTAGTATATTCCGATGGCCACGCAGCTGGTAAAAGTAAATACAGTTCGGCATGATAGCTTGTTGGTTCTCATCAATTTGTACAGAAAAGGAGGAGTTAAAACCCACGAAGATGGACATTTTTCCCATGCTCTCAAGTTTCGTCCACTTTCTAGCATCTAAATCAATGACCAAAACCTGAAAACTGGAGGTTTCACCCTCTTGTAGTGTGAAATGTGAAACCAGCAAGAGACACCCGCCGACTCCATCAAGTACCATGACGCGCTAAGATCTCAACGATCTTGAAATTCCAGAGGCATCTCCAATATAACTTGAGTTGTTGGATCCGGTCCATCCAGATCACAAGTGAATATTCTCCCATCGTAGTTAACAGCGACAAATTGCCCTCGGTAATGTATGACATCAAAAACACCATTATCCGGAGTAACAATTTCCACTCATCATTGCCGGGTTTCCAAAAAGCTAATGGTCTGGAGGGCCAGCGAATGACCATGACCGTATGGTTTGGAGATGAAGCGGGGCTTGCAGATAAGAGACACTTGGCGAGGAAAGCTCGGTACATGTTCGCCCACTCATCTTCCTGGGGATCTTCGGGATCTCAGCCTGGATAGCAACCGGGGAAATTGTCCAAACTAGGGAGCTTAACGATGTCGTCGCTATAGCGACTGGCAGCACGGGACGGGGGATTTAGCATGTGGATTCCCAGATCTTGGCCGATAGTGAAGATCCAGCCCCCGGAAGAGAAGCACCTCTTCTTCCCCTTCACTTCCGGCAATAGAACACTGTGAATTCGCAAACGGAAGGGGCCGTAAAACTCAGCCCCTCGTCATCCTCGAGCATCCACCATGGGTAATCGAACCTCTCTTCGAATGCGGCAGCACGCCATGTCAAGCACACGGATCGGAATGTGAACCATTCCTCTAGAAGAAGTCGTCTCTAGCACAGTCCTAGCAGTTTGGGTGGAGATTGGACCAATTCTCGGCCGTTGTTTTTATTTATTTATTTTTCTCGGAAATTCTCGGCCATCGTTGTTGATTCACGGATTTGAGAGAAAGCAGAACATCTGCGGGTTGTGCAGAGGGAGAAAGGGGGAGGATTTATATGATTCGTAAATCCAAAAGGGGAGAGAAAATATTTATATACTTGTCACTCATAAAAAAAAGGGAAAATACCGCTAAAAACCCTAAACTTTGCTCATAATGACCAATTTACCCTAAACTTTTTTTCTTGACTCAAAAAACGTTGAGAAGAAGACGACACTTTAGGCAAAGTTTGCAAAGTTTGGGGTTTTTTTATGTAAAAAAATAAAATGGAGTAAATTTTTCACTTTAGGCAAAGTTTGGGATTTTTCGTGGTTTTTTCTCTAAAAAAAAAAAGATTCATATCAAATATGAAAAGAAAAAATGAAAACAGAATGCTCGTTTAAATTATGTTTATTAGATTACAACTATCTTTCCGCATATACATTGCTAAAATAGATAAGTGAGGAATATATTGTCCCGCCAAAAGAGAAAATCAACTAATATATTTATTGTCAGATTTGGGTATCATGAAGTGGGGAAAATTGTAAATAGAAGGATATCAACGGTGAAGGTTTGAGTAAAAGTGAGAAAATTGTGGGAAAAAAAATATTCATTTTAGTAATTTTCTTTTGAAATAATATGCCTTAGGATTTATAATAAAACAAAATCTAGGAAAGAAAAAGTATGGCCGTCCAAAGTTTTATTATATAAGTGCCAAGTGGGTATCATGCATAAATTACAGTCATCGCAATTAAGGTGACAAAACACAGTGTCGAAATTATTTATGGATATACAAAACACGGTGTCGAAATTATTTATAGATATCCTTTACGTTAATTAGGAAGAAACTTCTCTACAATTTCCTGAAATGAACTTTCTTTTTCTCTTTTTGCTTTTGCAAATTCATTCTCTCTAGTCTCTAGGAATCAGTTTTAGTAGCATAAAAGAGGATCATTTTAAATGTTTTGTACCCTAAACCGAATCAAAATCCTTTCAAGTGGGACATCTAGCATTCTATTTTATTTTCAAGGTCAATATTTCATTAGTCTCACATTGTTAAATTGTGAAGAGAAAAGGAAAAAGATGTTGTACTTCATTGTATAATATTCTTCATTTTTGACGAAAGATGAAATTGGTAACAAAGAAAGATTATTTTGAACTTGTATAATGTCACTTTTGGCGAAAATACAAAGAAAATAAGGAGTAGGTGCTTCTTGCTTCTTGGATGATGTGAGAGAAAGTAGTATTGTAATTTTTCAATTAGCGATGGACTGACATGCCTCGATTAGAAACTCACTTGCTTCGTGGTGAATCAACACATGCAAAGACTAAAGATGCGATATTGAAATTCTCAAAAACAAAGCAACATTTACTTATTCATTGTCAACTTTAATATTAAAATCACTCTCCCGTAGTTGTGATAGATCTATGAATAACACCGTCATCTCTTCTCAACATGTGGAATTAGAACCGTAGACATTGGAAATTTTAAAAAATGTTTTCGTATAAATTCTTTTTAGCGAAACCATGGTCGTTATTTTCCCTTACCATAGTTTTTCTCAAGTTATTAGATATCATTAGGTATAATTGCAGAGATTGAAATAGAATTTCCATATTATACAACAAAGTTCATTGATAGATCCTGCTAATCAACTTATAAATCAAAGCTGGCTCTTTTCAATTGATCCTCATTGAAGTGATATATATATACACACACATGTATAAGTATATAGAACAATTCAATTATTTATTTCGATTTTGCTTGGGATCTTCATTTAGAAAATCATTGGATCAAAAGCACAGATAAACAGTTAAGAAATCGCATTGATATCGTTGACCGATAAGAATCCTCAGTATTTGCTCTTGGCAACTCGTGACTAGGGACCTCCTAACATGGGACAACAAAAATAGAAATAAGACACTTCTTTTATGAGCCTGAAAGATAAATAGGTTGAAGATATGCCTTGATATCAAAGATACAATCAAGAATTTGGGTTTATGGATTGAATCAATTTGTGATTACAATCGATAATTTATCTTTCATTATTTCCTTCCTTTGTCCATACATTATACTATAAATAGATGTATATAAATTTTCGTCCATTTATTTCTTCCACGCTTTGTGTCAAAATAATCATCACAAGCATTAATATTTGATTATTTAAACTATTTGTTTAAGACCATGCTAGGAGGTTATTTGATGCATCCGATGACGGTTTAATTGCACATGTTCATTTTTTTAATAGTAATATAATAATCGGTTAAACTGTTGTTTTTTTCCCTTTTTGTTGTATATTTCCGCTTCTGGAAACCACGAACACGAGCACAATTTTCCTTCTGGTTGAATAATTGATCTATCCAGCGAGCATCTTCACACACGTTGATAACTTGCTTGCTTTCGATGGGGAAAAATATCAAAAAAGTTCTAAATCTATGACATTGATACCAATTTAATCCTAAATATTTTAATTAGGCCAATTCAATCCTCAACATTTTCACATTAGTACTAAAGCAATTCATTCAATTAATCTAAACTAAAAATCGCTAACGTGGATGTTAGCCGTTCCACGTGGCAAAGTTGATGTTGACATGTACTTATTTCTTTTATAATTTATAATTTTTTTTGAAAATTTTCTTCTTCTTTTTTCCCTTTTTTTTTTTTTGTGGGTGGCAGGGGTCACAGGCCATGGTGGGCGAGAGTTAGATCTGGCGAGGATTCTTGCAACCTCAAAGAAGAAGAAACGATGGAGAAACAGAGAGGGGTGAGAGTTGAGAGTTTCGAAAACATAAATAACGTTTTATGCAATGAGCTTCTCCGAGAAATCTTCATTTGTCTATCTCTGTCATCCCAATCATTGTCGTCTTCTTGGGTGCCTCTGGTTTCCAAGCAATTGCTCCACCTATTCCGTGAGTCCAAGACTGCCCTCTCTCTATGCTTCGCCTCAAACCCTACCCTCATCTCGGCCCTCTCCTCCCTTCTCTCCAACTATCCCTCAATCTCCCTCTCTCTCTCTCTCTCTCTCTCTCTCTCTCTCTCCTCCAAGGCAACCCCCTCCTCTTGGTCTGCTCTCACAGGGCGAGGCTTGCTTGGCCTCACCCTCACTCAATCTGGCGAGGCAGGCCTCGTTGCTGCTCGTTCAAGTGTGATCCAGCGAGGCTGAACCTCGCTTATGGTCGACATCCAACCACTAGCAAAAAAAAAAAGAAAAAAAGAAAAAATAATAAAATTCAAAATAAAAATTAAAAATTATCAATAAGTTTTATGTTAATGTTGATAAGATGGTTAGCATTTACGTCAGTGATTTCCAGTCTAAATTGACTGGATGGATTGCATTGGTACTATTGTCAAAAGATTTAAAATTAAATTGGCCAAATTAAAAGGTTTAGTATTAAATTAGTACTAATCTTATGGGTTTAAGACTTCTGTAGTACTTTTCCTACTTGCAATGTTGTGAATAAATATTAAGCGATGATTGGTCAAATCATTAAGCAAAAAATCTCTTGATGAAACTGTTCTAGATCATCTCTTGCGCATGAGCCAAAGATCTAGACATACATTATTGCATTATGGGGTACAATATCGGCTCTTTCTTTGTTGCCAATTTCGTAAGTGTGCTATTACCTCCAAATAGTAACTGTCCTTTTCCAAAGTCAACATGTGACTGACAAGTTGAAAATCAACTTTAAAATCTGCATGACCAGGAGTTTACTCAGGTCCTCTTAAATGAAGACTTAGAAAGACTTAATCTCTTAATCAGAAAAATTGTGTGGAAACAAGGATATTGTGTGTAGATACCAAGAATAAGTAGCATCCCTCTCATCTCTTAATCAGAAAAATTGTGTGGAAACAAGGATATTGTGTGTAGATACCAAGAATAAGTAGCATCTCTCTCTCTCTCTCTCTCTCTCTCTCTCTCTCTCTCTCTCTTCCTTCCTAATTTTGATGATAGTTTGAACAAGGAAGAGTCCCAAACTTATCAAAAGAACTCAATCCCCAAAAGAGATGAAACGTAATATCTAGTATAAACTTCACATTTTGCGATTTGTGTGCAGTGACATTGCATTGCTACAGCAGATAGTTTGATAACATGATTCAGTTGGTCTTTCTATTAAAAGTTATGTTAAACATGACATCATAAACAAACCACCAAGAAGGTTAGTTGGTAACCTTTATTAATCATTTGGCCGAGCATGTCGTCCCATCATCATTTAATAAATTCTCAAGTGGCCTTTGGAGAGAAATGCTTTCCTTGTGGCTCAATGACAAATTGGAAATTATTTTAATCGATATGAGTAAAAAAGTCAAGATGAGCAATTACAGTTACTACACTAACTATGAAAAATGTTGAATCAACATCCATTTAACGGGGAAAAAGGCCAAAAAGTTCTAAACATTTTGCGTTTGTGCCAATTTAGTCATAAACCTTTTTAAGTTATGCCAATTCAGTCCTTTCTAGCCAATTTTGGCCTGATTTTGCTGATTTGGACGCCGGCTAACCGACGTGGCATTATCGGTCTTGACATGGACAACTTTTAATAATATTTTAATATTTTTTATTTTTTTGATTTTTTTCTTTTGATTTTGATTTTTTTTTCTTTTTTTCTTCTCCTCTTCTTCCTCCAACCGGTCGCCGGACCTCAGCGACCAGCCAAAGGCGACGGCCGGTCGACCTTGCCGGCCACCTCGCCAGATTTGGCGAGGGCAAGCCTTGCCCACCCGACGCAAGGCTACCCTCGAGGCTCCGGGTAGCGAGGTTCACCCTCGCCGGATCCGCAAGGTCAAGCCTTGCCCATGGCCAGCGAGGGCAAGCGAACCTAGGGAGAGTAGGGAAGGGGTCAGATTTGGAGGACGAAGGACCAAATCTCGAGAAGCTAAGGACCCGCCGTTGCTGCCCCGTCGCGATCGTTGCTCCCTACGCCGCCTCCACTCCCCCAACGCCGTCGCCTTACTATCCTTGCCAAACCTTGAGCCATGGATGTCTATAAAATCCTACTTCAACTTATTGACGGAAGATCGATTTAGTGTTACCTCAAAATCTTGGTTCAATCCACAGAGGTGGAGATTCAATCCATAGAGGCAGATCAAAATTATAATCAGCTTTTTTGTCAAACTCAATTCTTCCATCTTCCATGTGGTATATTCCGATGTCGTCCCAACAGCTAAAGTAAATACAGTTTGGCTTGATAACTTGCTGGTCGATCTCATCAACCTGTGTTGAAAAGGAAGAGTTGAAACCCACAAAGAGGGATACATTCCCCATGCTCTCAAGCTCCGTCCACTTTCTAGTATTTAAATCAGCGACAAAAACCTGAAAACTGACGGTTACATGATATTGCTCGTTCTTCGAATCGTTGCTTTTGCTCTCGTTGTTCAAATTGTAAGATCAGCAATAGACGGCCCGCCGACTCCACCAAGTACTCATTTTTAGCAAAATTTATCCTATCTCGAAATTCCGGAGATTCCGGAGTCTCCAATATAACTTGAGTTGTTGGATATGGTCCATCACATCAAAAGTGAATATAAATGCCTGTAGCCAAGGGCAACAAATTGCCCCTGGTAATGTATGACATCCAAAACACCATTATCCGGGTAGTCCGGGGGTGTCAACTCTTTCCACTCCTTATTTCCGAGTTTCCAAAAGACTAATGGTCCGGAGGGCGAGCAAATGACCATGACCGTATAGTCTGGAGATGAAGCGGGGCTTGCAGACAAGAAAAATTTGCGGAGGAAAACCCGGCAATAGTCATCCGGCTGTTCTTCTGCCTCGGGAACCCAGTTGGGTAGTGTTTTTGCACTAGGAAGCTCAATGATGTCGTCAGCACGTGACAGGGCACGTGACAGGGGATTCAGCATGTGGATTTTCCAATCCTTGCCGATAGTGAAGATCCAACCCCGTGAAGAGAAGCACCTCTTGCCCTTCACTTCCGGCATTAAAACTCTGAATTTGCGAACTGAAGGGGCTGTAAAACTCAGCCCACTCTGTCTTGGTGTTCTCATTGTCCTCGAGCATCCACCACGGGTAGTCGAACCTCTCTTTGAATGCGGCAGCACGCCACGTCGAGCACACGGATCGGAATGCGAACCAGTCCCCTAGAAGAAGCCGTCTCGAGCACAGTTCTAGCAGCTCCGGGAGGAGACCGGGCCAATTCTGCGCCATCGTTTTCTCTGTCCTTTTTTTTTTTTTTCTTTTGGTCGTACTCCACCTTTGTTGATTCGCGGATTGGAGAGAAAGCAGAAGGTCGGCGGGTTGTGCAGAGAGAGGGGGGAGGATTTATATGATGCATAATTTCCAAGGGGTAGAGAAAATATTTATATATTTACCACAAATAAAAAGATACACTCAAACCAAATAGGAAATAACTATCTTTTCAAATATACATCGCTGAAATAGATAAGTGAAGAATATATCGTTGAGCCAAAAGAGAAAATCCAAATAATGTAATTCTTGTTAGATAAGTGAAGAATATATCGTCGAGCCAAAAGAGAAAATCCAAATAATGTAATTCTTGTCAGATTTTGGTATCATGAGGTGGGAGAAATTGCAAATAAAGAGATTTGTTGCCAAAAAAAAAAAAAACGTTTATTGTTTTATTTATTTTGATATAATATGCTTTTGGATTTTTTAAAAAGAATCGATTTCATTGTGATCAAATACGTTAACACATTTTATTAAAAAGAAGAGATCCAATAATTTTCATGCAATGAAATTTTATCAACTTACCAGTGATTTACCCGTTTTAGACACAATTAGTTTTTTGAGTAAATTCTTGGTTATATGCCAGAAACAACTGTAATTAATAGGTAGGTATTAGGAATAAATTGCATCAACTTTTGTTTTCCAAAGGTATCTATAAATAAACTGAAAAATCATCTACTAAAACGGAGCAATCGCAAGCATATTAAAGGGGCAAGTCCTAGATTTCGCCATAATTAAACATACAAGTATCCTATCATTGAATTGAATGTGGTGATACACTTTTTGATTACCAAATATATAGTCACCTTGTTTAGGTAGAGGATCTTTTTAAGTTAAGATATTTATAGTTAGGAATACTTAGTTTACTTTATTTCGTTCGCTATTATCAATTTTCATTTATTTAGTAGATACCTTCCTTAGTCGAATCTTAGTGACTTTGAACAAGTGATGCGGTAAATATGAATCTGGTTCGGTTTTGGCATAATTTTACCGAGTGAAAGTTGTGTATTGTTTTTACGTTCTTTCTTTCAATTTTGTTAAGAGGGGCAGTCCGTGACACTTTTTGAAAGAAAATTCTAATTTCCTTCCAAGGCATTAATTTCCTCGTAAAACATGTGACTAATTATTTAAGTCGAAGTTTTTCCCGCGAAATATGTTTGTTAGCTGTCGCGGAGAAGTGGTTTATAAGACTTTTTTTTTTTTTTTCAAAATTACCTTAAAACAAACTCAACTGATCATTTCAATCTTAAAATTTGTCTATTGACTTCATACAGAAACTGCAATGTCTCTCGTGGATAATTTTCCAAATAATCACATGCTTCACGATGTGACCATGCAGGGTCGAAGGTGAAAAAATAAAAGAAATTGGGCATCAATTTCCTTGCAAAACTTGTCACAAAAGTACACTTGCAAAAAGTGCAATCAACTCCTAAGATTTTTCAAATTGATACAATCGAGTCATTTTATTAATTCTGTCCAACTTGGCTAATGAAAAATATTGATGTAATTTTTTTTAATATCTTCTCTCTCTTATATGGCATGGACATGGCTAAAACACAAAACATGAGGTTAAAACGATATCATTTTGTCTAAATATGATTTTTAAAACATGAGGAAAGGATGGTCCTAGCACTATTGTAACCAGCTTAAACCGTTGGGCTATTTCACCTTGATTTTATTATTTCACTATCTTCTCATGTAATTTGATGAAAGCGCTATTATCAGCACAAAGAGGACTTTCGGTTTGTTGGCAATTTAATTTTTCTATGGAATTTTTTTGATTTGTGGGAAATGGGAAAAGGGAAATGCTTCTTTGCTTGCAAAATCAAATCTCTTCCGCAATTTCCTAGGAGGAAAAAGAATACAACATGACCAAAATGAGGATTTTCCAACTAAAAACTTTTTCTATTATTAACCATTGAAGTTTGTCCAAGTGACCACCATTTTCACATAAAAAATGGAGGTAAGAGGTTCAAATCTCCACATTCTTAGAAAAGTTGAGATAGAGACGATTTAGTTTTATATGTGCTTCACCAACTCCTATGCTCTGCAAAAAGCATAACAAAAGTCTCCTCTGGATAAGACTCTGTTGATCCTCAACGAAGAGGTGAAGGGTTCAAAACCCAGGGGAGGCGCTAAGTGTATTAAGTGTGACTCAGGGGTGGTGGGTCCTCCTGCTTAAGTGTCACTTGGGGGTTTACGGCACGACTGTCGGCTACAAGCCGGTTCCTCCAATACCAAAAAAAAAAAAAAAGTCTGAGAGTGAAAGTTAAAGTAAGAATAAAGTAGAACCGACCAAAAAAAAAAAAAAGAATTGATAATCATTGAATGAAAAATAAATAAATTATAGGTGCCAATTAAATTTTTAGGAAAAAGTCACCAAAATCTAAGTTATATTTATTGTGACATATTTATCTTGAATTTTTTTCGAGACTTAAAAAGCTTGTTAACAAATTTACTCAAAAATTATTTTTCTTACATAAATAACCTCAAATTTGTACTTGTGTAATACATTTGCCCTTTAGCAAGGTTCTGTTAGATAATTTTGGTTCGTTTTAAGGGATTTTTTTCTCTATATTAATTTATGACGAATTCCTCAACAAAAAGAATGATAATGATAAATATGCAATAACAATTGATGAATACAATATAGGCCTTCCCTTGCAAGTTGCTTTACAGGTCGTCTGTGGTCAAACGACAGTCTACTTCCCTTCCCCATAGCCGCCATCGTTCAGCCGTCGATGTTTCTTCTCCTACGCTGGCGCTTCGACTCGATTTGCCCTAAGGAGGCCAGTACTACCTTGAAACGTGTAATAAGCCTGGAGCCCACCACTTCATCGTTGGTCCGTCAAATTGCGCCTTGGCATGAGTACGGCTCAAACATATCACAGCCCTCTGTCAAGACTCAAGATAGTAAAACTTGGTTGTAAATAGCGAATGCGATTTTCAAGCTTTCAATTACAACCGGTTCGTTGCCTCTTTTTTGGCGATGCAGTCGATATTCAAAAATTGAGATGTTCAGTCATAATTCATCGCTTTTTTAGTAACATATAATGTAATCATAATAAATTCCCAAAATAAGATCTAAAAGCCCTTTACAAAAATGAATCTAGTTATTTAAAAACAAGCTAATAATTCCCCCACATTGCTTGTTGTACCATGATTATATACAATCACAAAAAATCCCAAATTAATATACACATGAAAAGTTTATCATAAACTAATTATTTGACAACCAAAAATCTCAGACTAGTACACCAATGACAAATTTATCATAAACTAATTTTTTTACTATAAAAAATCTTAAATTAATACACATGTGATAAATTTATCAATACTTGATATACCTGTGATAAATGGACCCTTCATTAATTTATGTTAAATCTTACTGTCAAATTGCTTATTTGGATAATATGTAGTAGTTGATGAGTGTACCGATTAGGGGTTTTACCCTTCGTTTATCATAAGTGCACATGTTTTCTAGTCTTTCGTGCTATTAATTCAATTTAACGAAAAGGTATATTTGTCACAAATGTACTGATTCAAAGTTTTTGGCAATCAAAAAATTAGAATTAGATTTGTTACATATATATCAGTTTGGGGTTTTTGGTTATCAAAAAATAAATTTATAATAAATTTATTACAAATATATTAATTAGATAATTTTGATGATATTGACCCTTATTTAGATATGACTTAACGATTCCCCACATTCCTTGCTATTCCATCTTTATATATATATATATATATATATATATATTATTAATCTTATTATATTCTGAGGAAAGAAAGAAAAAAAAAAAGGGAAAGAAAAAAGAGCGGCGAGAGAGCCTCCCAACAGAATCAGCGTAGAGTACCCTATCCACAGTCCCAAAAACTAATTCGCCTTCTCGTCTTCCCCAAAAGAAAGAGCAGTCGCTTTCTCTATGTCTTTCCTCCCACATTCCAAGCTCCGAAGCCTCGAAATTTATATATATTCCGGTCTCCATTCGTCAACCTCGCCTTCTCTCTCTCTCTCTCTCTCAATGGCTCTTGTTAACAAGCTGGCTTCCTCCTCCTCCGTCGCAGCTTCAACTCGTCGTAACATGGGGAAATGACGACTTCGAATTCCAATGGGAGTCATGAGGAGGGCAGCATAGATGTATTTATGTATGTCACAAAATATCAGAATAAACCTTCCATTCATAGTAGTGTAACAATGGATAGTACATTAATCTCATGATTTTTTTTCCTATAAATATATCGGGCCCCATATTATCCCATCAATGCGCCATAATATCTCCACAATACATGCTACATAATCTTATCCGTGAATATCATGTGGCCTTATGCCCAGTGCAGCTCACGTATCAATTTCTTTTTAATCTAGCTCTACTAATCAAATTCATTAGCTAAGGCCATTCATTTGATGTATGACCCACATGGATATCTTGTGATAGATTTTGCTACCTCAAGTACGGTTTTTGGTATAGACTTCGGTTTATAAGAAGGAACATAATGAAAATTCTCACGGCTTTGAATTATTGGTGAAAATCGACAGATCTCTTGCCTAAAGGAGATGCAGATATTCCGAGGTGAAGCAGGTGACCAACTCACTTTCAGAAAAATTTGGTCGAGGAGGATATGATGAGGCCTACAAAGGTTAGTTAATCGATGGCCGTCTTGTGCCCATAAAATTTCTTAGGAACTCTAAAGCCAATGGAGAGGACCCCATGAATGAAGTTGCACGATTTAGTAGTACGGCCCGTGCGAAAGTCATCACTTTTACATTATTGATTTGAGACGCATAAAAGAGCCTTAATCTACCACTTCATGCCCAATGGATCTTTGGTTAAGTATGACCCTTCAGAAAAAACTGAAGTACAAATTGTTCCTCGGGATGGAAAGTTCTGCATCAAACTGCACTTGGCATGGCTCGAGGGGTAGAGCACACCCATCGAGCTGCCACCAGATAATTTTGCATTTTGATGTCAAATCTCAGAACATTTTGCTTGATTGGGATTTCATTCCGAAGCTTTCGGATTTTGGTCTCACCAAGCTTTCCAGGCAAACGAGAGCATGAGATCATGTTCAGCATGAGAGAGATGGTGGATGAGCTCATGCTGATGCCACCAAATCCCTTTCCATCTTCTCCGGCGCTGCCACATTCTTATCTTGAATAGGCCTCATTGTCGAAGTTTACCGATAGGACTACAGAGATGAGGAAGTTAGAATTGTAAATTTAGAATGAAGAAATATATGGAATGAAGATTGCATTGGGTGAGGTTGAGTTAGTATTAAAAGCTTTTGGAGCTCTGTTTATTTCTCGAAAAATATATGATTTGGAAAGTATTTTCATAAAATGATCGATTGTATCAATTGAAATAATTAGTCGACAAGAAATGTTATCATTATCAACAACAAATTATGTTTCAATATTTTCGTAAACAATCAAAATATTCTTTGTTTATTAAAATATGTACAGTCATATTTAGGAAAAAGTGATCTAAATCATTTCACGAGACAAACGGAGTCTTAGATAGCTTAAGGTTCATATGAAGGATGTGAAGGATATTAATTAGTCTATTTGTTGGGATTCTAATTTATGGTTTATTTGTCTTGTGAAAAATGAATGGTTTGGAAAATATTTTCCTAATAATCGCTTGAGTCGATTAAAATAATCAATCAATGACAATATTTTTCATTATTGCCAACAATTGATGTCTAAATATTTTCGCGGTTGACAAAAATATTTTTCAATCATTCATTTCTTTAAGAGATACAATGATCATTTTTAAGAAAATATCTTTCAAATCATTCATTTCTCAAGAAACAAACTCGCAAATTGTAAATTTCAAAGCTTAGAATGTTTATCTTGAATCCAACTGAAGTTTGGTTGTATTAAATTGGAAATAGCACTTTGTTTGGCATGATATATCTATCGCAACCTAACCCCTTCGAACTAGGGAAGGGGTAGTTTAGGTTAGGAATATTGTGAACTTCGGGCCAACGACCTTCTATTGACTTGGGCTTTCCTAGATACATAGCTTACATGACATTGAGCGTTGAATTTTAGCAATTAATCTTACATGAAATTCAATTAATGAGTTGCTACTCACCTATTTTGGTCATCTAGAAACCAAGTAACACACGGGAGGATATGTTGCTATATGTGCAACTAGAGGTTTTAAACTCAAGGCTTGATTATATTAATCCTAAGACTAATGCCAGTACCTAACTTGATTACATGCTAGCGAATGCCATAACAACCTATCGACAAAATCTAGGTTTCGTCCTAACCGTTCTAAAATGAAGAAAATAATATCCAAAGTGTTAAAAGTGCGAGCAAGTATAATCACAAACGAAAATACACAAGTATCCTAATATTGTCCCTTAAAAAAAAAAAAAGACAATTAAAAAACAAAGAACCCTAATGCAAAGCCCTAAAGGCTTGTCCATTCTTGGGTTTGTATTTTTTTAAAAAAATTTCCAATTTTTTTATTTTCTAGAATTTTCTTGAAATTTTAATTTTTTTAATTTTTTTTAACATTTTAAAAATTTTAATGAATTTTGGGATTTTTTAATTTTTAATTTTTTAATTTTTTTAATTTTATTATTTATTTTTAATGAATTTTGGGATTTTTTAATTTTTAATTTCTTTTCTTTTTTTAATTTTATTATTTTATTTTTTATGAATTTTATATTTTTAAAATTTTATCGGTTTTCGAAAATTTTTAATATTTTCGAATTTGATTAATTTTCACTTTTTTGGATTTTCTGAATATTTTTATTTTTCTGATTTTTGAATTTTTTAACAATAATTATAATTATAATTGTAATTATTATTATTATTATTATTATTATTATTATTATTATTATTATTATTTAGGGAACGGGTTTGGCCCGGATTTCTCCGATCCAACCCAATGACCCGACCCATATATCCGACCCATGTTGGATTAAGAAGACTTATTTATTTATTGGTTCTAGTTTTGGTTCTTATAAATGAAAGAACACACCCTCCTTCAATACAGCTTCTCGATCGACTTGGACAGCTCACCAACCAGTCTTCAACTTGGACACGCTATTTGACTCTTCTTCACCGCCTTATTCTTTGACCGACATAGACAGAAAATGATGCAAGTTTCGGCTTAACAGCTGTCCTTTTGCATGTTAGAGCTGGGCGTTCCCCAGCCCCTGCTTGTTGCCGACTTGGATTACCATCAACTCTTCCTTCTGTATTAAGCATACTTGAATCCGAAGCATGCGTAGGCTACAAGGATTTTCCAAAAATGGATTACCTTTTAACGATCTTCTACCTCCCCTACACACGTCTTCTTTCCCGAAACTCTCCTTCATCCTTTGCAGGTCTTCTTCCCGAAGATTACACTGTTGCCAAAAACCACACATATCTTCAACCAAGGCTCGACACTCTTAACGCACGAATGGAAATGTGGGCACCTCAGCAGGTAGCCGACCCATACTCAACGCCCGCTCTCCGCCGTCTCTCGTCACCTGCCGCTACCCTTAATCACCGGGAAAATGCCACTAGTGACCACCATTGAACACCACCATCACATACACATATAGAGCATAGAAACGGGTATAAGGAAACACGAAAAGCAATAAGCAGATCAAAGCCAATACATAACAATGCTGAACACTCGACTCTATTCATATCAAGAATTCAACTCGAACCGTGGACATGAACATTCTACAAAGCTCAATTCTCATGCTGACGACATAAGTCGAGACATTGATTTAGCAACAAATGATCACGCATGCTAAACAAGTTGACTTCAACCTGAGCTGATGCAACATAGTTCCCGATTCGGCAATTTCTTCAATATTTTCAAAGCCCTTGGGAGCTTAACAAAGCCTAGCCCATATCGTTTCTTCCTTCTTTGGCACAACTGACGTCTGTGATGCAAGAGAGGGGGACGCGTCCTGGACTGTGACAGAGCTGTGATCGTGCACCCGTGAGAGAGAGGAGCGACGGACAGGTGATGGGAGCAAGTCCGAACCTTCTAGAATGTTAAGTTGGCAGGGAAATAACGGAACAGATTCCAGGCTGAGGTGAGGGTGTGCACGATCGCTCGAGGGGAGGCGGAACGGTATACAAAGGAGCTGCTCCGGAGAGAGCAAGGGGCCTTGGTCAGAGCATTCGCAGAGGAGGCACTCGCTTGAGAGAAAAACGGAAGATTTTCTTGTTTGTTGGCTTCTCATGTTTACTTGTTTGTCGGTTTCTCATGTTGGATATGACCGAGATTTTCTTCAACCGTAATATTTAAAATATGGTGCTTAGTCAATACCGTTGTGGTGCCTATCTTTCCATCTCATTGCAAAAAGTTAACTTGATCAATGAGATGTTGCATAATGTTATGCCTAATAACTAGGGGGCGCCTAGTGAATAGAGAGGTTCTAAAGTCAATGAGATGTCGCGTAGTTGCTAGTAAGTTGCACATTCAAGGCGTTATTGCAAAAAGTTTTAAATGGTCATACTTTGTTTTATTTTTAATTTTTTGGCAATTTTGTATATTGATACTATTGAGATCTGTTCAATTTAGCTTATCTTTTGCTACATCATCAAAATGTGTTTAGTGGAGTGACTCTAAAATTTGGAAATTATTCTATTACACTGGGTTATAGAAATGGGAGAATTTTTAGTATTATTACTAGTTGATTTTTCACCATGGCAATATGGTCCACAAATCGCCACCATCTCAATTCATTCTTGCCTAATGTACTCTATAGTCGGTTGAGTGGTTCCATATTTGTTTTCAATGTGGTATATCTAAGTTTGAATCATGTCATCTCCCAAGTAATTTTAGTGGCTATGTACCTTATCTTGAGGGTGGAGCCTTGCTCAATATACATGAATAGGGTGGTCCATGCCATCCTTGAGTGGAGCCTTTGTGGCAGCCATATGGTTTTCTAAATGGATAGTTTGACTTCTTGTACCTCTTCTTTTAATTATGCGTGTTGTGATATTTTACGCTAAGCTATCGACGAGAATGAGTATCGAGCCTTGTTGGTCTTTTCGAAGACCATATTCAGGTTATGTGAGTTATGCTATTGTACATTTTGTTTTTTTTTTTGTTTTTTGTTTTTTTCTGAAGATATGGTACATGTGCTTTATTATACGACGTGATAAAATATGATTATCCATTTCTTATCAATTTTTGGTCAAATCAATGTTTTTTCCCCTCATCCAGTTTTGTAATAATTGAGACGATTATGTGGATAGGAAGCTTCTGTGAGATTTACTCATCACAAAAGGGGAAAGAGATGCTAAGACAGACAAAGCAATAGCCAAATAGGCCATCGCTCATGCAAAAGAGCAATTATGATTACTTTATTCTTATGGGAAATTTTAGAAAATATCCTAACTTTTGGACACTCGGAACACCGTCTCCAACTTTGAAAACCCACGAAATTCCTTGGTGCAGCCATGGAGAACTTACTAAATGATCGATCCACTTTGTTAGTGGCAAATGTCTCGGTGCTCGATACTTGTTCATCCCTGTCCACACACACTACGAGTAACAGCGAGCACCGGCATCGAAACTTTCAACCAGTACATGATCGCCAATGTTAGGTTCTATAGACCTTCTTATTCATTTGTCTAAATGTCTTTTCAGAGTCTGAGCCATTTCAAGTTTTCTCATATTATTCGAATGACATTTAAAACAATCGTTCAAACCAATTCAAGTCTTGTTAGTTGTCATTCTCCATTCTCAATTTTGAGATTCCGCTTTTAATTGGCATCCCTCCCCTATAAGTGCTTCTTGACATGCTAAGCTCCACATATTTTTATACGGATAAAGGGGGATCGATTCCATAAAAGATGAATCATAACATTATATATAATGGGAAACTTTCAAATAATAACTTAAATTGTTTTTTTTTTTAAGGTGGACTTTGATTTGAATGAAGGTTCAAAATGATCAACATGGTGTTAAATAAGAGCTTCAACTTAGAGGCTAACCAAACTTATTCACACCGAGAGTGCACTTTTGTCGAGGGACTTTTTTCTCCTTTCTTTTTTTTTTTTTTTTCTCTTCTTTCTTTATATTGCTCACACCTCCTTTGCCTTGCATCACCTCCGTCTCGACAACAGCATCAACCTCCTCACCAACGAGATAGAGCAGATGCAAAACAATTTGAACAATTTAGAAAAATAAGAAAATGAAAAGAAACTCGAGAAGGTGTGCAGACTTTCTATTCAAATTCTATGCCCTTTTATAGTTTCGTAGCCTCCCCATCATCGAAATTCAAGAGCTTGCTCTGCATCTTGCAACTTCTGATGCACTTGTCAATTTTTGCAATTAATCGAATGTCATACAAATATTTAAGATCACATTAATAAAATCGACAAATTTGATATTTATATAATAAATTTATAATTAAGTAGGTGATTTTGTTTGTCATTTCACGTTCAGACGGATGTCAACCCTCTTTTAAGCTTTCAGTTTCATAAATTAATAATTGAAATGCGTTGACACATCCATATTGGCATCGAATGGAATGGGAATGCAGATGCGCGCGACGTCTCAACGCCACTTGTCGGGAAAGGTAATTATTTCCCGACATGCGGCGCATGGGTCCAATAGGATTAGCCAACTCTTGGGTCATGTGACACGTGTCGATAATGCCCATCAACATCCCATTCTAAGAAGGGTAAGTGAATTTCCAAATTCTCTTTATTGGTTATGATTTCTTAAGAGTATTGAGCGTGCAAAAACTCGAAAAGTAGGCAAGGATCTGCAATCTTTAAAACTAACCTTCTTTATTTTAACTAAACTTGAGTGAGATCTTCAAGATGTCTTTTTTGTTCCGGCTAACGTTGTCCTTTTTTAAAAAAAAAAAAAAAGTTAGGCTTTTTCTTCGTGTACGTTCTTTTTAAAAAAATAAATAAATTCCAATATTTTTAATCGTTAATCCAATTTCTCAAGCGTAAAATCCGACTAAATTCAATCAATGCTCAAAGGGCATCACAGTACAACTCGGATTAAAATGCTGCAGTGCATAGATTTAGCTTTTCGCAGATTACTTTTTATTTTATTTTATTTCTCTGCCCGCGCGCTATACAAAATGGATTGGATTTGATTGGGTTTGATGTCGGGGGGATTTCGTTGGACAGGAAAAAATTTAGATAACTGCATGGCGAACGCTCGCACGCTGCGCAAGGGGATCGTCAAGACAGGCCGGTTCAACATACTGTCCAAGGAAGACAGCGTGCTACTCGTCGCCCCTCCACATAAGCAAATTCAGTTCCATATCATTTACGATATTAACAAGAACAAAAAAGCAAAAGAACATGCTAAGCAAACGCAGTATACCCATATTAACCAGAGGCAAAAATAAAAAGAAAAAACAGCAACGAACGTTGATCTGCAGCAAACACCCTATACCCCATATTAACAAGCCAAAAAAAAAAAAAAACCAGCAACAAATGCGGATCGGCCCTTGTGGTGGTTGCCGCCATCATTGATGGCGGCAACCCTTATTTACCTAGCCGATTTAGAAATCACTTTTTAGCGGATCGGCGCCACCATGGTTGCCACCATCAGTGATGGCTGGCCATCCTTATTTACTAGCCAATTTAAGTACGAGAAGTGGATGTCACTTCTCGTACGCTGAACCACTCCCGCTTCTGCCGCCCTAGCAGTTGCGGGCTGCCTGATGCTGCTGAAGCTCCGACTTGAGCTTGAAGACGGCATTACACCGCCCACATTTGAAGGAAGCTTTGCGGTGGACGGCTTCTGTATGGTGTTTAAGTCCTTCTTTGGTGAAGGTTTTCCCGCACCCGGGGTAATTGCATGCCGAAGTCCCCGTGGTCTTCGGCATGATGGAGGAGAAAATCAAGGGTTGAGGACAGAGTTAAGATCACGGAATGATGGAGGAGAAAATCGAGGGTTGAGGGCAGAGTTAAGATAGGTTCACAAACGAGGTTTATATAGCAGAGGAGGAAAGACACATGGGCAAAGGAGAAGATTAAGCAAACTAAAAAAAATGAAAAATGAGATATTTAATCATGCACATGGGCAAAGGCGGCACCTTCTTTTTTTGTAGTAATATTAATTTTTTTGTCTTTTCTTTTCTTTAATTGGTTTTTTTTTTGGGGTAGGGGGGTCCATAATTACCATTGTGTCGATGGATCATGTTGACCAATTGGCAAAGTGGTGGCCTTTCGCATCTTCGTCATCATATTTGTATTTCATTATTGGCAAAGTATTTGTAGGACATGCATAATGCATTTCCTACAAGATATTGAAAGGCATGCATAATGCATATTAGTTGTAAATAATATTACTAGAAATGTTTCTCAAACTAATGAAATACAAACACAACAGCGAAAATGCGAAATGCAACCCACGTAATTGATGGAAAAAATTGCTCAAATAGGCTTTGCGAGCTGCTCAAGTTTTAGATATTTCAAGTCTGCTAGAAGTTTGATTCAATTCAATTGCATCGAACTCAATAAAAATCATGTGATTTAGACATTTTTTTAGGGTTAATATCACGAAAAACCTTAAACCGATGCGTTTGTAGAAAAGAGTACATCCAAATTCATCTCAATTTCGTTCTTATACAAAGGAGGCAATCGCGATTAAAATTGTGGGGCGTTTGAAGAGGGGGCATTCGATTAGGGTTTTTTTTTTTTTTTTTGGGTCATCGTGCGAGACTAGTGCAATGAAAAAGACGATTTCATGATCCTGTTCTGAGTCGCTTTCCATGCATTTGAAAAGGGAGCATTCAATTAGGGCTTCTTCTTCTTTTTTTATAATTCTTTTTGGGTCATCGGGCGAGACTGAGTGCAATAAAGAAGTCGTTTTCATGATCCCGTTGTGACTCGCTTTCCATGTGTTCGGTGAAGGGATTGATGACAAAGCGATGCCCCTCTTTCTTTTTCACTTGCCCATCTCGTTTCGGTTCTTAGCCAATAGGACGATAATGCTGGCGATAACGACGTTTTTGCGGCCGTTAAGGGCAGCGAGAATGAATGGCGAGCTTTTGGACTTTAATATATTTTCGATACGTTTGACGTAAACGGCGAGCTTTTAGACTATTCAGCAACGATTTCATCGAAGGAGGGCACGTAGGGTGACCACGAGAGTGACTTCTCGCCACCATTTACATGGTTAGAATGTAGAGTTCGGAACACTATTAAATTTGATCACATGCGAATTAATGTTTTGAGATTGGTTAGGCAGTAAGAGTGGCCAACTTTATAAACTTTACCAATTACAATCATTATGCGTTTGACTTAGATGATGATAATGACTTTCTGTAGTCATTTATACAGTAATAATAGTAACTTTTGAACTTTGTTAATTTGATCAATTGTTTGTCAACGTTTTCGAGAAATCGAGAGGAAAAAATAGAAATTTGCAGTTTCTTTTTTTTTTCTTTCTTTTTTTGTCCTTTCTAAGATTAATCAAAAAAGGTCCTGGAATTGCGGTTGGCCAATGCTATCAGGGTAATGCACGACTATTTTTATTTTAATTTCCTTTCGTGTACTGCATAAGGAAATTAATTAAAGTGTCGACCAAATTGAACATTGACTTAACCGGTGAAACACCACCGCCCCGTTTCCCCTCGAAATTCTTCTTGTCATTGAAATGAGAATTAATGAGAATGAGAAACGTTAAATGCGTCACCCATAATTTCTTTTTTATAATTCTTATTATTTCAGCAAAGAAAAATAGTAGGAGACTCGCTCTAAAGGGAATTAGATCAATGAGTCTATGCTTACAATTATTTTTAGACCGATCTTTACAATATGCTTTTTTCCCTATCTAATTGTATAAGCTTAAGTGTCTTCATAATATTTTTCTAACTTTCAACCAAATTGAACGTTAACTTGACCAGTCAAACACAATCACCCCATTTCCCCTCGAAATTCTTCTTGTCGTTGAAATGAGAATTAATGAGAATAAGAAACGTTAAATGCGTCACCCATAATTTATTTTTATTTTATTTTATAATTCTTATTATTTCAGCGAAGAAAAATAGTAGGAGACTCGCTCAAGAAGGAGCTAGATCGATGTGTCTATGCTTGCAATTATTTTTAGACCAATCTTTACAATATGCCTTTTTTTATTTATTATCCCAGCTTATTATATAAGCACGAGTGTCTTGATAATATTTTTCTGACTTTCAAATGGCCGGAATAAATAAAGATGTAAAGCTTATGGTGCATCCAATTCCAAATCCCAATTGCAATTTACATTTTATAGAAATAAAAAAAAGCTGGAATAATTATAAGAATTATCTTATATTAAATCGTTTAGTTGTTATCTTGGTGTCCATGCCGTTTGCTAAGCACTGATTTGAGAATCTTAATGCTATTTTTGAGAAAGGTTAATATAACAAAAAATCGTAAATTAATACATATGTGACAAACTTATCTCGAATTAATTTTTTTACCACAAAAAAATCCAAAACTAGCACACTTTTGACAAATTTATCACAAATTAGTACACTTGTGATAGATTATCCTCTATTAGTTTTAGTTAAATTATACTGTCAAATAACTGTGTTGATGACATATGACATTTCTCTCCATTTGTCACAGTTGTGTCATTTTTGTGAATTTTTTTGTGGTATTAATCTAATTTAATAGAGGGTATATTTATCATAAATGTACTAATTTAGAATTTTTGACCGTGAAAAAATTAATTTGGATTAAATTGATCATAAATATGTCAATTTGGGATTTTTTGTATTCATTTTCGATAAATTTGTTATATGTTTATCAGTTTAAGATTTTTTGTAGCAAAAAAAAATAATAATAATCTTAAGTAAATTTTGCATAGGTATACCAGGTAAGAGTTTTTTGTGATATTAAGCCTTCTTTTGCTGCCAAGAAGAGAAAAAAATATTATTAACAGTAGACAAAAATTAAAAAGAAAAAACGATAAACGATAAATCAATGTGATGGTTGCAACCACCATATGAATAATTTAAATAATTTTAAAAAATAGATGATCATGGAAAGTAATTAAAAATTGGTACGTGAAATCGCATCAAAAGGAGCATAAAGGCGTGATGCCATTGACGGTAGTTGTTTCAGGAAAAGGTCAAACGGGAGTCAGATATCTAGGTGCGAGAAATTTCCTTCTAGTTTTCTTTCCGTTTTCTATTATTATTTTTTGGGCCTTTCCCAAGCCAATTTTGTGGCTTCGTTTTCCGACGTGCCGTTTTAATTTGTAATATTTGGACAGCTTAAAATCTTCCATTGTCATGATGTGTTGTGCCATGCATGCAGTTTTGCAAGAAAATCGACATATTGAATTGAATTATATATTTTGGTAGTCTCGTGATCAAATATTCATATCTTGCAATCGCCCTCTTATGAATTATCAACTTCTTGGCTCAAAGTCACGCAACTTGTTTGGGGTAATTATTATATAAAATATATTCAACTTTATTGAAGGACAAATTTGATATTATGTCACTTCAATTGATGTAACCATCCTTCATGTTATAAGGAAAGGTTCCTTCATATTTCTGGAAAAAAGAAAAAGAACAAAGAAGTTAAAAGGTGGTAATTAACTTGTCAGGGTTTTGCTATAGGAAGTGACTCAACTTTGCTTGAATATTATTTTCTTCTAATAACATGAGATATACTAGCTTCTCAAATTATCCACTTTCTATGCATGCAAAGCATAGTGCCTAATCCACATACATCGATCGAGTGTAATAAAGCTCCCACTCATGAAAGTATTAAGAGGTGACTTCTAAAGTTACTCTTAGTTGGATGTTGGGAGTCGCTTTGATTTGAACGTGGAATTCAATGGTTCGAAGCCAAAGAATTAGCTACTTAATTAATTCTTGCAAATAAAACAAGGTATGGGACTTGAAAGAACAAAAAAACTAATAACGAATCAAGTCAGTATCATTTAAAGGATATGGTTTTAACTGATTTGATGTAAATCAATGATGTAAAAAAATACCAAGTCACATGTCTCCGTGTGATATTATGACTTATGAAGCAAAGTGAAAGCTACATAATCATCATGACTTGGAAGCAATTTGAAAGAATAAAGAAAAATCAATGTGGCATAGCCCATGAAAAATTGGTATATCTATAACAAATTTACTTTCCACTAATTTCCATCGAATTAGATTAATATCACAAAAAATCACAAGTTGACGAAAAATAGAATCCCAAACCGGTACATCCATTAATTGTCACGTGTTATTTAACTTAGTAATTTAATAGTAAAATTTAACAAACATTAATAGAAAATAAATTTATTATAAGTATACTAGTTTAAGGTCTCTATTGGTACAAAAAAATAGTTTATGTATCAATTTGAGCATTTTTTTGTGACATTAATCCTTATTTAAATATGCACTAACAATTCCCCCACATCACTTGCTATGTTGTCTTTATATATATTAATCTTATTGTAATTAGAAAAAAAAACATTTTCCTGGCAAATCGAAGAAATGTGAAAAATGAAAAGAAAAGGAAAAAAAAAAAAAAAACACACACACACGAAAGCCTCCCAACAGGAAAGAGCCGTACCCTCTCCACAATCCCAAGAGCTAATTTCGCCTTCTTGTCTTCACCAAAAGAAAGAGCGGTGGTTTTCTCTCTCTCTCTCTCTCTCTCTCTCTCTCTCTCTCTGTGCGACTGCAAATGGCTCTCGTCGACAGGCTCACTGCTTCCTCCTCCTCCTTCGTAGCAAATCACTATGCTTATGGGGTGGTGATGACAGAGTTAGAAAAATAGAGGAGCCTGTTTTGGTTCATCTAAACATCTGGGTCAATAAGATGAAAGTCCTTTTGTGAACTTCATTGGCTGCACTGAGATTATATAGTTGTGCGGTAAGTGTAATGAACCGTCTTCAAATATATATTTTGAATTGGCACTCTGTTATTGGAGTGTCATAAATAGGGTGGTAGCAAGAAGAGCAGCGTTGCTTGCTGGAATCATCGGGACTATTGGCTGGCTGTATTGATATGGCATGCTATCAAAAGGAAGAGACTGCGAACATTTTCCCATACTTCATAAGCGGATCGAGTGATATATTGTCTAGCTTGTAAATTATTATCTATTAAATATCTACACAAGCTCATGATGGGACCATGCAAAGTTACAAAAGAGAATATTGGCCTTTGGAAGTTTTGGTAGTAGTATCGTTTCTCTTCCTCTTACTCATAAGAGGGCTGTTTCATGTTTCATATATGAATTCCTGTGTTTGATGTTTCATATATGTATTCCCGTACTTTCAAATGTTGCTTCTTTGATCTAGAAGTGATGAAAGTGCTACAAATTCCGAATACAATTTCTTGACCTCGTGCATTAGTTTCTCTTCTTGGATGGTTCTACTTTGTTGCATATCTAATCCAATTTCATATGTTACTGTACAGATATTGGGAAAAGTCATATCATGCCGATTGAGCTCAGTAAATGTTATTGAGGTTGACTTTATTGACTTGACTTGAATATAAAGCGGATAATATTTTCATATAACATGTCAAACACAATCCCTATGGACCATGTGCAATCTCAAAAGCAATGCTTTCAATCGTCATACACCACATAGAAAGATTAACAAAATATGCATAGTGGATGACTTAAAATACTAGTCACACAAGATAAGCAAATCTTGCTACAAATAATTACTAATAGAAGGCTACTTCTAAAATTCTAGGATTTTTTGGGAGATCAATGTAGCGCTACCTCAAAATCTTGGTTCAATCCATAGAGGTGGAGATTCAATCCATAGAGGCCGATCAACATTACAATCAATTCTTTTATCGAACTCAGTTCTTCTATCTTCCGTGTAGTATATTCCAATGTCCACGCAGCTGGTAAAAGTAAATTCAGTTCGGCATGATAGCTTGTTGGTTCTCATCAATTTATACAGAAAAGGAAGAGTTAAAACCCACGAAGAGGGACATTTTCCCCATGCTCTCAAGCTTCGTCCACTTTCTAGCATCTAAATCAATGACCAAAACCTGAAAACTGGAGGTTTCACCCTCTTGTAGTGTGAAATGTGAAACCAGCAAGAGACACCCGCCGACTCCATCAAGTACCACGACGCGCTAAGACCTCAACAATCCTGAAATTCCAGAGGCATCTCCAATATAAATTGAGTTGTTGGATCTGGTCCATCCAGATCACAAGTGAATATTCTCCCATCGTAGTTAACAGCGACAAATTGCCCTCGGTAATGTATGACATCAAAAACACCATTATCCGGAGTAACAATTTCCACTCATCATTGCCGGGTTTCCAAAAAGCTAATGGTCTGGAGGGCTAGCGAATGACCATGACCGTATGGTTTGGAGATGAAGCGGGGCTTGCAGATAAGACACACTTGGCGAGGAAAGCTCGGTACATGTTCGCCCACTCATCTTCCTGGAGATCTTCGGGATCCCAGCCTGGATAGCAACCGGGGAAATTGTCCAAACTAGGGAGCTTAATGATGTCGTCGCTATAGCGACTGGCAGCACGGGACGGGGGATTTAGCATGTGGATTCCCAGATCTTGGCCGATAGTGAAGATCCAGCCCCCGGAAGAGAAGCACCTCTTCTTCCCCTTCACTTCCGGCAATAGAACACTGTGAATTCGCAAACGGAAGGTCCGTAAAACTCAGCCCCTCGTCATCCTCGAGCATCCACCATGGGTAATCGAACCTCTTTTCGAATGCGGCAGCACGCCATGTCAAGCACACGGATCGGAACGCCAACGAATCCTCTAGAAGAAGTCGTCTCTAGCACAGTCCTAGCAGCTTTGGGTGGAGATTGGACCAATTCTCCGCCGTTGTTTTAATTTTTATTTTTTTCTCGGAAATTCTCGGCCATTGTTGTTGATTCACGGATTTGAGAGAAAGCAGAACATCTGCGGGTTGTGCAGAGACAGAAAGGGGGTGGATTTATATGATTCATAAATCCAAAAGGGGAGAGAAAATATTTATATATTTGTCACTCATAGAAAATAGGGAAAAAACAACTAAAATCCCTAAACTTTGCCCATAGTGACAAATTTACTCTAAACTTTTTTTCTTGACACAAAAAACCTTGAGACGAAGATGACACTTTAGGCAAAGTTTGCAAAGTTTGGGGTTTTTTTATGTTAAAAAAATGAAGTAAATTTTTCACTTTAGGCAAAGTTTGGGATTTTTGGTGGCTTTTTCTCTAAAAAAAAAAAATAGATTCATATTGAATATGAAAAGAAAAAATGAAAACAGAATGCTCGTTTAAATTATGTTTATTAGATTACAACTATCTTTCCGCATATACATTGCTAAAATAGATAAGTGAGGGATATATCGTCCCGCCAAAAGAGAAAATCAACTAATATATTTATTGTCAGATTTGGGTATAGAGGAAAACGTTTTCCTCACTTTTAAAGGTTGTTTTTTCCAATGACGGAAAACATTTTCCTTGACTAGTTTATTTCTTGTGAAACGAACGCCAAAAATCCGGAAAACATTTTCTCGAAGTTATTTTCTACGAAACGAATGGACTCTAAATCGAGCGAGATTCTTTTTTTCTATCATGAAACATGGAATGTTTAGTTACCACAAAATCTATTCGAAAAACAGAAAAATACTTGCAAAGAAACCCCATCTGTCCCTTTAATCGGAATGCGAACCAGTCCTCTGGAACTTAGAAGAAGTCGTCTCGAGCACTTTATCGGCCCAATTCTTTGCCGTTGTTTTTCTTTTCTTCTTTTGGTGCTCCGCCACTGTTGTTTTGTGGATTTGAGAAAAAGCAGAAGATCGGCGGGTTATGCAGAGATGGAGGAGGATTTATACGATGCATAATTCCAAAGGGGGAGAGAAAATATCTATATATTTGCCACGTATAAAAAGATGCACTCAAACCAAATGATTAAAATACATTGCTAAAATAGATTTAAAAAAAGGGAATATTTCATTTAGCCAAAAGAGAAAATTCAAATAGCATAATTCTTATCAGATTTTGGTATCATGAAGTGAGGAAAATTGCAAATAAAGGGATGTGTGTAGCAAAGGTTTGAGTAAAAGTGAGAAAATTGTGGAGAAAAAGAACTTATATTTTAGTTATTTATTTTGATATAATATGCTTTTGCATTTATAAAAAAAGAATGCATTTCATTGTGATCAAATATGTTGAGACATTTTATTAAAAAGAAGAGATCCGATGATTTTCATGCGGTGAAATTTTATCAACTTGCCAATGGTTCACCTGTTTTAGACATAATTATTTTTTTGAGGAAATTCTTAGTTATATGTCGAAATGACTGTGATTAATAAATAGGTATTAAGAATAAGCTACCTTTTGTTTTCTAATGGTATCTATAAATTAACTTAAAAATCATCTACTAAAACGGAGCAATCGCAAGGATGCTAAAGGGGCGAGTCCTAGATTTCGCCATCATTAAAAATAAAAGTATTCTATCATTGATTTGAAAATCGTGATACACTTTTTGATTACCAAATATACAGTCCCATTGTTTAGGTAGAGAATCTTTTAAGTTTAGATATTTATAGTTAGAGATATTTAGTTTATTATTTTCATTTATTTAGTAGATTCCTTTTTTAGTCAACATCTCTTGAGTATAAATAAATTACTTGGATATATATTGAGAAAGTATTTTTCTTTATTTATCGACTCGTTATCGACTTCAATAATTGGGTTTTTCTAGCCGTAAAGACCCTAGCTCTTGAAATTTTCCCAAATCATCGCTCTTATGGTGCTGTTGGCTTGTGTCACAGCTGATGTCTCTACTTCTTCTTCCATGTGCAGCCATGGCAACCTCAATCGGAATGCCTCGCTGTCTCTTCCCCATTTCGCTCACTATCGGCGTCTGTCGACATCCCTGTCATTTGTTATCAGGTGATTTCCCTCGTTCAAATGTTAGTTTGCTCGTTTCCCTGCTTAGGGTGTAGTCCAACTGAGAAATGAAAAGGAATAACTTCTTATTACTCGGTTGCTCATTCACCAACAGACGAGAGTCAGCTTGGAAGGATGTCATGGCAGAGGGACGATCCAATGTGAAATTGATACTTTTTTCGGTAGACTTTGCTAATGCGCCACTCTTGTCCATCATGGCTAATATTTTCAAGGCCTTACTAATCCACAAATCATTCATTGCATTCACTGTTATCTGCCGTTTCTGCACTTCTTTTTTGTCCATTCGGTGAACCGCTCACGGCAGATTACATTTTCTCACAGCTTCTTGGTCTCCCTGATCAAGCAAAGAAAGATGAGATCGTACGGTCAGTTATGCAATTGAAACGTGCTAAAGTAGAGGATGGCACTTGGTAATTGTCGCTTGGGCGTTTAACATGGACATCGACTTTCAATTAAGTTTTGTAGCTAACTAGCTTAATTAGTGTCCTTTTTGCTTAGCTCCAAAAGGGCGAATCTTTCTTTCTTTCTTTTGGTGATGATTGATAGGTGGTTGTTTAATTAGAGTGAGTGTTAGCATCGAAAATGGTACGATTTTGTTTAATATTATTTTGTAGTTGGATTGTACCGTAATTATAATGCCACGTGTTAAAAAACCCTTAAGGTGTGTTGGGGACAACCCCGGTTTATGTTAATAAACCTTTAAAACTAGCTTCTCAAGACTTTGGTGGACCATTCTCTCACAACACCCATGAAATAATTATTAAATATCCTTCAAAGATTAAAATGCTTTCATTTTTTATGATCACAAATAGTGAATGAAAATTTTATCTAATATCCTCCAATTAATTTCTGAATGAAGCAGTCTGATCGGCCTCGATTACGATAGACTGACTTAATATATATACTTTTTGTCATTCTATTTTGCATTGTAAACAATGGACTTCTATCTTGTTTCCCCAAGCACGATGAAAGAGGGAAATACCCTCTCTAGAATTAGCGATAATTGGGTAGTTTGAGGCAGAGGCCAAAGGTTGAGCTTAATATATCCCCAAGCCTACCCTTTACATAAAAGTTAGATAGAAATTTCAGGTCAAGTTTCGACCAAAGTGGGGCAGGCCAGATTTCCTTGTGCATGCAAGCCCACTTATGCGCCTTTTGAACCTCAATGGTCGGTTGATTACCTAAACATTTTATTTTTATCACGAGAAATTATATTCATTGCATTCATAGTTGTATTTTTCCTCCACAACCCGGCTAGTCGAGAAAAAAGATTTCATCACATCAAACATTTGTCTATAAAATTTGAGTACGATGTCAACTGACTAAGCAATTTAATTTTTCGTGAATAAGATGTTCAGAAAGAAAATTTGATTCACTCATTGAATTGAAAGCCTAGCCCAGGTAATATCCATTATCCTTAGGGCTCACAAGCCCAAATCCACAATATTCCGTCGTTCTGCTCCTCATCTGCTGTTTTGGTGTAAACTACATTTAATCTGACATTGTACAAATATTTGTACAGTATTTTCTTGGATGGCTCTTCCTTTGTTCATACCTAATCCAATTTAATCTGATGTTGTCTAAATATTATGGCGAAGTCATGTCATGCTGATCAAGCTCATTAAATTTTATTGAAGTTGACTTTACTGACTTGAATTGAATATAATTAGGATAATATTTTCATAAAAAATGTCAAGCGCATGGTCTCTACGGACTATGCACAGTCTCAAAAGCACACTGGGGAAAACATGTGTTAGAAAATTTGACATCGATCAACTCTCTCGACATTCGAGTCCGAAATTGCAACACGTGTGTTTAGAATTTCAATACATACGAGGTCAATTTTAAAAATTTCAATAAATAAGGGATCAAAATATAAATATGTAAAAAAATAAAAATAAATAGAAATAATAAAGGTGGAAAGAAGGGAAACCTAGTCTTCTTATTTATTTTGATTCTCACTTTTCGTGACTGATAATTCATCTCCAATTTTTTTTTTCTCTTTTCTTTCGACACACGAGTCCAAAATGTGGATTGATTGTTTTTTTCCTTCAATTTTTATGGATTATTAGAATGGGCTTGAATTTGTCAAATTGAAATAATAAATTATATTAACAAATGGATTAATGTTTTTAGTGTAAATTCATTGTAGCCTCCTTTTAATTATTTATTTATTTGTGAATTTGAATCGAATTAATTTGATTGAAATAATAACAAAAAAATGAAAATATGCATTTAATATACAACGTGTCTTAATGTGTCAAAATTCTCTATTTTTAAGAAATAACGTATCAACGTGTTGTGTCGTGTCGTGTGGTGTTATGTGACGTATGTCATGTGTAGGCATCAAAGTTACTTAGCCCAGGCTAGGGCATCAAAGACCCAATCCTGGATTCTAAGGTCTTGGGAATGAGAGTTAGGGTTCTAATGCCCAAGTGAAGATTTTATTATCCAAGCGCTAATATCTAGTCATATAATCATATTAAGAAAATTGATTTCCAATTTTTCAAAGAGGAAATATTTTGCCAACTCATATATGGAATATCAATTCTCATTTAAGTGATTTACCAATTTTCGAAATAAATTATCAACTAGTTTTGGGTTATCAACTCTCGTTTAAGTTACTTATTACTTTGGTGCTTTTAATTTATCAAACTTTTGATAATATATATTCATTATCATTTGTCGTTTCTTCCAAAAACATTAAATCTATGAACTATTTTTTTCTTGAACCTATTTCAGAAACTTGCAAAAAATTTGATTTAGCTCATACTCCGTTAATGGCCTCACTAGTGTTTATTACTTTAAATGAGACTCAGAAATGGAGATTTATATCAGACTCATATCACACTCCTGCTTCACTCCAAATTAAATACCAATTTCGACAAGACTTATTTTAATAATATAAGTTATCTACGTGGCTCACCAAAATGCTGACTTAGCGGATGATGGTGAAAAACATCATCTTTTTTGCCACAAAATTGCCACCTCAGCAATAAGCCCCTAGAATTGATTAAAAAATTAAAAAAAAGGGGTGTGGGAAGAGAGCTTCGACGAGGGCTATGGAGGCATGCGACGTTCTTCAATGTAAAAAGGTGAAGATACTTCAATTGCGTTTTGCCAACGTTGTTTGGGCAAAGAATACGTCTATGACACGTTCTATGACTGGAAAAGTATCGAACATACAGGAAGAAAACAAATTAATTGAAATGTCAAAATGTCAACCTCATTGAACGTTGACATGACCAGTAAAACACCGCATTCCCTTCAATTTTCTTCCTTGCGTTAAAATGAGGTTGGGATGGCATTCATTTTTTACACGGAGGAGTCAAGGATCTATCGTGAACCTGGAAGTTTGAGACAAAAACAACACATAGCAACGCTTTAACAGTTGTATAACGCAAAAAAAGATTAATAAAATATGCACTTTCCATTGCCAACTTAAAATTCGAGTCCCGTGCAAGATAAGCAAAATTCTTACCAATGAAAATTACTAATAGAAGGCTACTTCTAAATGTCTATAAAATCCTACTTCAACTTATTGATGGAAGATGGATTTAGTGCTACCTCAAAATCTTGGTTCAATCCATAGAGGCGGAGATTCAATCCATCGAGGCGGATCAAAATTATAATCAGCTTTTTTGTCAAACTCAATTCTTCCATCTATCATGTGGTATATTCCGATGTCGTCCCAGCAGCTAAAGTAAATACAGTTTGGCTTGATAACTTGCTGGTCGATCTCATCAACCTGTATTGAAAAGGAAGAGTTGAAACCCACAAAGAGGGATACATTCCCCATGCTCTCAAGTTCCGTCCACTTTCTACTATCTAAATCAGCGACGAAAACCTGAAAACGGACGGTTCCATGATATTGCTCTTGTTCTTCGAATCGTTGCTTTTCCTCTTGTCGCTCAAATTGTAAGATCAGCAATAGACGGCCCACCGACTCCACCAAGTACTTGTTTATAGCAAAATTTATGCTATCTAGAAATTCCGGAGATTCGGGAGTCTCCAATATAACTTGAGTTGTTGGATATGGTCCATCCACATCACAAGTGAATATAACAGCCTGGTAGCCAAGGCCAACAAATTGCCCCTGGTAATGTATGACATCCAAAACACCATTATCTGGGTAGTCCGGGGGTGTCAACTCTTTCCACTCCTTATTTCCGGTTTTCCAAAAGACTAATGGTCCGGAGGGCGAGCAAATGACCATGACCGTATAGTCTGGAGATGAAGCGGGGCTTGCAGACAAGAAAAATTTGCGGAGGAAAACCCGGCAATAGTCATCCGGCTGTTCTTCTGCCTCGGGAACCCAGTTGGGTAGTGTTTTTGCACTAGGAAGCTCAATGATGTCGTCAGCACGTGACAGGGCACGTGACAGGGGATTCAGCATATGGATTTTCCAATCCTTGCCGATAGTGAAGATCCAACCCCGTGAGGAGAAGCACCTCTTGCCCTTCACTTCCGGCATTAAAACTCTGTGAATTTGCGAACTGAAGGGGCTGTAAAACTCAGCCCACTCTGTCTTGGTGTTCTCATTGTCCTCGAGCATCCACCATGGGTAGTCGAACCTCTCTTTGAATGCGGCAGCACGCCACGTCGAGCACACGGATCGGAATGCAAACCAGTCCCCTAGAAGAAGCAGTCTCGAGCACAGTTCTAGCAGCTCCGGGAGGAGATCGGACCAATTCTGCGCCATTGTTTTCTCTTTGTTTTTTTGTTTTTTTTTTTTCTTTTGGTCGTACGCCTTTGTTGATTCGCGGATTGGAGAGAAAGCAAAAGATTGGTGGGTTGTGCAGAGAGAGGGGGGAGGATTTATATGATGCATGATTCCCAAGGGCAGAGAAAATATTTATATATTTGCCACAAATGAAAAGATACACTCAAACCAAATAGGAAATAACAATCTTTTGGAATATACACCGCTGAAATAGATAAGTGAAGAATATATCGTCAAGCCAAAAGAGAAAATCGAAATAATGTAATTCTTGTTGGATAAGTGAAGAATATATCATTGAGCCAAAAGAGAAAATCCAAATAATGCAATTCCTGTCAGATTTTGGTATCATGAGGTGGGAGAAATTGCAAATAAAGGGATTTGTTGCAAAAAAAGAAAAAAGTTTATTGATTTATTTATTTTGATATAATATGCTTTTGGATTTATTAAAAAGATTCGATTTCATTGTGATCAAATACGTTGACACATTTTATTAAAAAGAAGAGATCCAATAATTTTGATGCAATGAAATTTTATCAACTTACCATTGATTTGCCTGTTTTAGACACAATTAGTTTTTTGAGGAAATTCTTGGTTATATGCCGGAAACAACCGTAGTTAATAAATCGGTATTAGGAATAAACGGCATCAACTTTTGTTTTCTAAAGGTATCTATAAATAAACTGAAAAATCATCTACTAAAACGGAGCAATCGCAAGCATACTAAAGGGGCAAGTCCTAGATTTCGCCATAATTAAACATAAAAGTGTCCTATCATTGAATTGAATGTCGCGGTACACTTTTTGATTACCAAATATATAGTCGCCTTGTTTAGGTAGAGGATCTTTTTAAGTTTAGATATTTATAGTTAGGAATATTTAGTTTCCTTTATTTCGTTCGCTATTATCAATTTTCATTTATTTAGTAGATACCTTCCTTAGTCGAATCTTAGTGACTTTGAACAAGTGATGCAGTAAATATGAATCTGGTTCAGTTTCGGCATAATTTTACCGAGTGAAAGTTGTATTGTTTTTACGTTCTTTCTTTCGATTTTGTTAAGAGGGGCAGTCCGTGACACTTTTTAAAAGAAAATTCTAATTTCCTTCCAAGGCATTAATTTCCTCGTAAAACATGTGACTAATAATTTAAGTCGAAGTTTTTCCTGCGAAATATGTTTGTTAGCTGTCGCGAAAAAGTTGTTTATAGGACTTTATCATATTAATCTTAAAATTTGTCTATTGACTTTATACAGAAACTGCAATGTCTCTCACGGATAATTTTCCAAATAATCACATGCTTCACGATGTGACCATGCAGGGTGGAAGGTAAAAAAATAAAAGAAATTGGTCATCAATTTCCTTGCAAAACTTATCACAAAAGTGCACTTGCAAAAAGTATAATCAACTCCTAAAATTTTCAAATTATTACAATTGAGTCATTCTATAAATTCCGTTCAACTTGACTAATGAAAAATACTGATGTAGCTTTTTTTTATATATATATCTTCTCTCTCTTACATGGCATTGACATGACTAAAACACAAAACATGAGGTTAAAACGATATCATTTTGGTTTAAATATGATTTTTAAAACACGAGGAAAGGATGGTCCTAGCACTATTGTAACCAGCTTAAACCGTTGGGCTTTTTCACCTTGATTTTATTATTTTACTATCTTCTCATGTAATTTGATGAAAGCGCTATTATCAGCACAAAGAGGACTTTCGGTTTGTTGGCAATTTAATTTTTCTACAGAGTTTTTTTGATTTGTGGGAAATGGGATATGGGAAATGCTTCTTTGCTTGCAAAATCAAATCTCTTCCGCAATTTCCTAGGAGGAAAAAGAATACAACACGACCAAAATCAGGATTTTCCACAAAAAATGCAACTTTTTTTTTTTTTTTTTTTTATTATTAACCGCTGGGATTTGTCCCAATGACCACATTTCCCCCCTAAAAAGAGGAGGTGGAAGGTTCAAATTCCCACATTTTTAAAAGAATTGTGATAGATACGATTTAGTTTCAAATGTACTTCATGTGTGAGCTTCGATTTCTATGCTCTACAAAAAGTATGACAAAAGTATGGGAGTGAAAATTAAAGTAAAACTAAAGTAGAACCGACAAAAAAAAAAGAATTAATAATCATTGAATGAAAAATAAATAAATTATAGGTGTAAATTAATTTTTTAGGAAAAAGTCACCAAAATCTAAATTATATGTATTGTGACATATTCATCTTGAACTTTTTTCAATTAAAAAGCTCATTAACAAATTTACTCGAAATTATTTTTCTTACATAAATAATATCAAATTTGTACATGTGTAATACATTTGCCCTTTACCAAGGTTCTGTTCAATAATTTTGGTTTGTTTTAAGGGATTTTTTTTCTCTATATTAATTTATGACAAATTCCTCGACAAAAAGAATGATAATGATAAATATGCAATAACAATTGATGAATACAATATAGGCCTTCCCTTGCAAGTTGCTTTACAGGTCGTCCGTGGTCAAACGACAGCCTACTTCCCTTCCCCGTAGACGCCATCATTCAGCCGTCGATGTTTCTTCTCCTAAGCTGGCGCTTCGGCTCGATTTGCCCTAAGGAGGCCAATACTACCCTGACACGTGTAATAAGCCTGGAGCCCACCACTTCATCGTTGGTCCGTCAAATCGCGCCTTGGCATGAGCACGGCTCAAGGCACATCACAACCCTCTGTCAAGATTAGTAAAACTCGGTTGTAAATAGCTAATAAGATTTTCAAGCTTTCAATTACAACCGGTTCGCTGCCTATTTTTTTCGCGGTGCAGTCGATATTCAAAAATTGAGATTTTCAGTCGTAATTCATCGCTTTTTTAGTAACATATAATGTAATCATAATAAATTCCCAAAAAAAGATCTAAAAGCCCTTTACAAAAATGAATCTAGTTATTTAAAAACCACCTAATAATTCCCTCACATTGCTTGCTATATCATGTTTATATACAAGATTAATATAACAAAAAATCCCAAATTAATATACATGTGAAAAATTTATCATAAATTAATTTTTTGACAATTAAAAATCTCAAACTAATACACCAATGACAAATTTATCATAAATTAATTTTTTAATCATAAAAAATATTAAAGTGATAAATTTATCCAAAATTGATATACCTGTGATAAATTTACCCTTCATTAATTTCTATTAAATTTTACTGTCAAATCGTTAAGTTAGATAATATGTAGTAGTTGATGAATGTACCAATTAGGGGTTTTACCATTCGTTTGTCATAGGTGCACCTATTTTCTAGTCTTTCGTGCTATTAATTCAATTTAACAGAATGTATATTTGTCACAAATATACTGATTTAAGGTTTTTGGCAATCAAAAAATTAGAATTAAATTTGTTACAAATATATCAACTTGAGGTTTTTGGCGATAAAAAAATTCGGATCATTTTTAAGAAAATGCTTTTCAAATTATTAATTTCTCAATAAACAAACTCGTAAATTGTAAATTTCAAAGCTTAGAATGTTTATCTTGAATCCAATTGAAGTTTGGTTGTATTAAATTGGAAATAGTACTTTGTTTGGCATGATATATCTATCGCAACCTAACCTCTTCGAACTAGGGAAGGGCTAGTTTATGTTTAGGAATATTGTCAACTTCAAGCCAATGACCTTCCATTGACTTAATCTTACACGACATTGAGCGTTGAATTTTAGCAATTAATCAGGAAATTCAATTAATGAGTTGCCACTAACCTATTTTGGTCAACTGGAAACCAAGTAACACACGGGAGGATATCTTACTATATGTGCAACTAGAGTTTTTAATTTTAGGGCTTGATTATATTAATCCCGAGACTAATGCCAGTACCTAACTCGATTACATGCTAGTGAATGCCATAACAACCTATCGAAAAAATCTAGGTTTCGTCCTAACCATTCTAAAATGAAGAAAATAATATCCAAAGTATTAAAAGTGTGAGCAAGTATAATCACAAACGAAAATACACAAGTATCCTAATATTGTCCCTAAAAAAAAAAAGAATTAAAAAACAAAGAACCCTAATGCAAAGCCCTAAAGGCTTGTCCATTCTTGGGTTTGTATTTTTTAAGAATTTTCCAATTTTTTTATTTTCTAGAATTTTGTTAAAATTTTAATTTTTTTTTTATTTTTTAACATTTTAAAATTTTTAATGAATTTTGGGATTTTTTAATTTTTAATTTTTTTCCTGATTTTTTTAAATTTTATTATTTTATCTTTTATGGATTTTATATTTTTAAAATTTTATCTGTTTTCGAAAATTTTTAATATTTTCGAATTTTATTAATTTTCACTTTTTTGGATTTTCTGAATTTTTTTATTTTTCTTATTTTTAGAATTTTTAACAATAAATAATAATAATAATAATAATAATAATAATTAATATATTATTATTATTATTATTATTATTATTATTATTATTATTATTTAGGGAATGGGTTTGGCCCGGATTTCTCCGATCAAACCCAATGACCCGATCAATATATCCGGATGTGACCCATGTCGGATTAAGAAGACTTATTTATTTATTGGTTCTAGTTTTGGCTCTTATAAACGAAAGAACACACCCTCCTTCAATACAGCTTCTCGATCGACTTGGACAGCTCACCAACCAGTCTTCAACTTGGACACGCTATTTGACTCTTCTTCACCGCCTTATTCTTTGACCGACATAGACAGAAAATGATGAAAGTTTCGGCTTAACAGCTGTCCTTTTGCAGGTTACAGCTGGGCGTTCCCTAGCCCCTGCTTGTTGCCGACTTGGATTACCAGTATTAAGCATACTTGAATCCGAAGCATGCGTAGGCTACAAGGATTTTCCAAAAATGGATTACCTTTTAACGATCTTCTACCTCCCCTACACACGTCTTCTTTCCCGAAACTCTCCTTCATCCTGTGCAGGTCTTCTTCCCGAAGATTACAATGTTGCTAAAACCACACATATCTTCAACCAAGGCTCGACATTCTTAACGCACGAATGGAAATGTAGGCACCTCAGCAGGTAGCCGACCCATACTCAACGCCCGCTCTCCGCCGTCTCTCGTCACCTGCCGCTACCGTTAATCACCGGGAAAATGCCACTAGTGACCACCATTGAACACCACCATCACATACACATATAGAACACAGAAACGGGTATAAGGAAACACGAAAAGCAATAAGCGGATCAAAGCCAATACATAACAATGCTGAACACTCGACTCTATTCATATCAAGAATTCAACTCGAACCGTGGACATGAACATTCTACAAAGCTCAATTCTCATGCTGACGACATAAGTGGAGACATCGATTTAGCAACAAATGATCACGCATTCTAAACAAGTTGACTTCAACCTGAGCTGATGCAACATAGTTCCCGATTCGGCAATTTCTTCAATATTTTCAAAGCCCTTGGGAGCTTAACAAAGCCTAGCCCATATCGTTTCTTCCTTCTTTGGCACAACTGACGTCTGTGATGCAAGAGAGGGGGACGCGTCCTGGACTGTGACAGAGCTGTGATCGTGCACCCGTGAGAGAGAGGAGCGACGGACAGGTGATGGGAGCAAGTCCGAACCTTCTAGAATGTTAAGCTGGCGGGGAAATAACGGAACAGATTCCAGCCTGAGGTGAGGTTGTGCACGATCGCTCGAGGGGAGGCGGAACGGTATACAAAGGAGCTGCTCCGGAGAGAGCAAGGGGCCTTGGCCAGAGCATTCGCAGAGGAGGCACTCGCTTGAGAGAAAAACGGAAGATTTTCTTGTTTGTTGGCTTCTCATGTTTACTTGTTTGTCGGTTTCTCATGTTGGATATGACCGAGATTTTCTTCAACCGTAATATTTAAAATATGGTGCTTAGTCAATACCGTTGTGGTGCCTATCTTTCCATCTCATTGCAAAAAGTTAACTTGATCAATGAGATGTTGCATAATGTTATGCCTAATAACAACAGCATCAATCGTACGGATCAGTGGATTCTAAAAGCTTTCCGAAGAGATCGGAACTTACCCGCTCGTGAACTCATTAGTCTGATCCTGTGGAACATCTGGAAGGCGAGAAACAACCGGATCTTCCGAGCAAAGGAACCCCAACCAGCAGATCTGCTGTTAATAGCAAAGGAACAACAGTACACGCTCAGCACGGGTAGATCGACAAAAGGCGAGCGAGCTCTCAATCAAAACTCACCCGCGCACTGGAGGCCTCCGGAAGGGCAAAACCTGAAGTTGAATGTAGATGCGTCGTGAAGACCCGAAGATTTCCTCTGCTGTGTCGCCGGCATCACACGAGATGCAGCTGGTAGGGTGCTCGACGGCTTTGCGGCCATAGCTAGGGTTTCCTCGGCAGCTGAAGCGGAAACTCAAGCAATTTCTCACGGGATATCGTTTCTGCACGAACTCAAAACGAACCACGTGCGGGAACTTGGAAGTCGAACTGGAAGCTACTTCATGGAAAGCGACTGTTCTGCTGCAGTAGAAATGGTCATGGGCCGGGCCGCACATACATGGGACCTTAAAGAAATTGTTCACAGGTGTACGCATGGGCTTCAGCAGAACAATGACTTCACGGTGATTTATAGCCCACGAGAAACCAATGCAGCAACGGATTGGATTGCTCGACACCACCGACAAAACACCCTCCCACGTAATTGGGTGTCTTCCCCCCCTCTTCCCCTATGGAATATATTATGTGCAGATCTTTCCCCTTCTGTGGTTTGTAAGACTTCTCTTAATTAAGTAATAGTCACTTCTATTTTGACCAAAAAAAAAAAAAAAACTAGGGGGGCGCCTAGTGAATAGAGAGGTTCTAAAGTCAATGAGATGTCGCGTAGTTGCTAGTAAGTTGCTCATTCAAGGCGTTATTGCAAAAAGTTTTAAATGGTCATACTTTGTTTTATTTTTAATTTTTTGGCAATTTTGTATACTGCTACTATTGAGATCTGTTCAATTTAGCTTATCTTTTGCTACATCATCAAAATGTGTTTAGTGGAGTGACTCTAAAATTTGGAAATTATTCTATTACACTGGGTTATAGAAATGGGAGAATTTTTAGTATTATTACTAGTTGATTTTTCACCATGGCAATATGGTCCACTAATCGCCACCATCTCAATTCATTCTTGCCTAATGTACTCTATAGTCGGTTGAGTGGTTCCACATTTGTTTTCAATGTGGTATATCTAAGTTTGAATCATGTCATCTCCCAAGTAATTTTAGTGGCTACGTACCTTATCTTGAGGGTGGAGCCTTGCTCAATATACATGAATAGGGTGGTCCGTGCCATCCTTGAGTGGAGCCTTTGTGGCAGCCATGTGGTTTTCTAAATGGATAATTTGACTTCTTGTACCTCTTCTTTTAATTAAGCGTGTTGTGATATTTTACGCTAAGCTATCGACGAGAATGAGTATCGAGCCTTGTTGGTCTTTTCGAAGACCATATCCAGGTTATGTGAGTTATGCTATTGTACATTTTTTTTTTGTTTTTTTTTTTTTCTGAAGATATGGTACATGTGCTTTATTATACGACGTGATAAAATATGATTATCCATTTCTTATCAATTTTTGGTCAAATCAATGTTTTTCCCCTCATCCAGTTTTGTAATAATTGAGACGATTATGTGGATAGGAAGCTTCTGTGAGATTTACTCATCACAAAAGGGGAAAGAGATGCTAAGACAGACAAAGCAATAGCCAAATAGGCCATCGCTCATGCAAAAGAGCAATTATGATTACTTTATTCTTATGGGAAATTTTAGAAAATATCCTCACTTTTGGACACTCGGAACACCGTCTCCAACTTTGAAAACCCACGAAATTCCTTGGTGCAGCCATGGACAACTTACTAAATGATCGATCCACTTTGTTAGTGGCAAATGTCTCGGTGCTCGATACTTGTTCATCCCTGTCCACACACACTACGAGTAACAGCAAGCACCGGCATCGAAACTTTCAACCAGTACATGATCACCGATGTTAGGTTCTATAGACCTTCTTATTCGTTTGTCTAAATGTCTTTTCAGAGTCTGAGCCATTTCAAGTTTTCTCATATTATTCGAATGACATTTAAAACAATCGTTCAAACCAATTCAAGTCTTGTTAGTTGTCATTCTCCATTCTCAATTTTGAGATTCCGCTTTTAATTGGCATCCCTCCCCTATAAGTGCTTCTTGACATGCTAAGCTCCACATATTTTTATACGGATAAAGGGAGATCGATTCCATAAAAGATGAATCATAACATTATATATAATGGGAAACTTTCAAATAATAACTTAAATTGTTTTTTTTTTTTTTTGAAGGTGGACTTTGATTTGAATGAAGGTTCAAAATGATCAACATAGTGTTAAATAAGAGCTTCAACTTAGAGGCTAACCAAACTTATTCACACCGAGAGTGTACTTTTGTCGAGGGACTTTTTTCTCCTTTCTTTTTTTGTTTTTTCTCTTCTTTCTTTATATTGCTCACACCTCCTTTGCCTTGCATCACCTCCGTCTCGACAACAGCATCAACCTCCTCACCAACGAGATAGAGCAGATGCAAAACAATTTGAACAATTTAGAAAAATAAGAAAATGAAAAGAAACTCGAGAAGGTGTGCAGACTTTCTATTCAAATTCTATGCCCTTTTATAGTTTCGTAGCCTCCCCATCATCGAAATTCAAGAGCTTGCTCTGCATCTTGCAACTTCTGATGCACTTGTCAATTTTCGCAATTAATCGAATGTCATACAAATATTTAAGATCACATTAATAAAATCGAGAAATTTGATATTTATGTAATAAATTTATAATTAAGTAGGTGATTTTGTTTGTCATTTTACGTTCAGACGGATGTCAACCCTCTTTTAAGCTTTCAGTTTCATAAATTAATAATTGAAATGCGTTGACACATCCGTATTGGCATCGAATGGAATGGGAATGCAGATGCGCGTGACGTCTCAATGCCACTTGTCGGGAAAGGTAATTATTTCCCGACATGCGGCGCATGGGTCCAATAGGATTAGCCAACTCTTGGGTCATGTGACACGTGTCGATAATGCCCATCAACATCCCATTCTAAGAAGGGTAAGTGAATTTCCAAATTCTCTTTATTGGTTATGATTTCTTAAGAGTATTGAGCGTGCAAAAACTCGAAAAGTAGGCAAGGATCTGCAATCTTTAAAACTAACCTTCTTTATTTTAACTAAACTTGAGTGAGATCTTCAAGATGTCTTTTTTGTTCCGGCTAACGTTGTCCTTTTTTTTTAAAAAAAAAAAAGTTAGGCTTTTTCTTCGTGTACGTTCTTTTTAAAAAAATAAATAAATTCCAATATTTTTAATCGTTAATCCAATTTCTCAAGCGTAAAATCCGACTAAATTCAATCAATGCTCAAAGGGCATCACAGTACAGCTCGGATTAAAATGCTGCAGTGCATAGATTTAGCTTTTCGCAGATTACTTTTTATTTTATTTTATTTCTCTGCCCGCGCGCTATACAAAATGGATTGGATTTGATTGGGTTTGATGTCGGGGGGATTTCGTTGGACAGGAAAAAATTTAGATAACTGCATGGCGAAAGCTCGCACGCTGCGCAAGGGGATCGTCAAGACAGGCCGGTTCAACATACTGTCCAAGGAAGACAGCGTGCTACTCGTCGCCCCTCCACATAAGCAAACTCAGTTCCATATCATTTACGATATTAACAAGAACAAAAAAGCAAAAGAACATGCTAAGCAAACGCAGTATACCCATATTAACCAGAGGGAAAAATAAAAAGAAAAAACATTGATCTGCACCAAACACCCTATACCCCATATTAACAAGCCAAAAAAACAAAAAAAACAGCAACAAAGGCGGATCGGCTGCCGCGGGTGGTCGCCGCCATCAATGATGGCAGCAACCCTTATTTACCTGGCCGATTTAGAAACCACTTTTTAGCGGATCGGCGCCGCCATGGTTGCCGCCATCAATGATGACTGGCCATCCTTATTTACTAGCCGATTTAAGTACGAGAAGTGGATGTCACTTCTCGTACGCTGAACCACTCCCGCTTCCGCTGCCCTAGCAGTTGCGGGCTGCCCGATGCTGCTGAAGCTCCGACTCGAGCTTGAAGACAGCATTACACCGCCCACATTTGAAGGGAGCTTTGCGGTGGACGGCTTCTGCATGGTGCTTAAGTCCTTCTTTGGTGAATGTTTTCCCGCACCCGGGGTAATTGCATGCCGAAGTCCCCGTGGTCTTCGGCATGATGGAGGAGAAAATCGAGGGTTGAGGGCAGAGTTAGGATCACGGAATGATGGAGGAGAAAATCGAGGGTTGAGGGCAGAGTTAAGATGCACATGGGCAAAGGAGCAGATTAAGCAAACTAAAAAAATGAAAAATGAGATATTTAATCATGCACATGGGCAAAGGCAGGACCTTTTTTTTTTTTTTCTTTTGTAGTAATAATATTTTTTTTTTGTCCTTTCTTTTCTTTAATTGGTTTTTTTTGGGGGTAGGGGGGTCCATAATTACCATTGTGTCGATGGATCATGTTGACCAATTGGCAAAGTGGTGGCATTTCGCATCTTCGTCATCGTATTTGTATTTCATTATTGGCAAAGTGTTTGTAGGACATGCATAATGCATTTCCTACAAGATATTGAAAGGGCATGCATAATGCATATTAGTTGTAAATAATATTACTAGAAATGTTTCTCAAACTAATGAAATAAGCGAAAATGCAAAAGGCAACCCACGTAATTGATGGAAAAAATTGCTCAAATAGGCTTTGCAAGCTGCTCAAGTTTTAGATATTTCAAGTCTACTAGAAGTTCGATTCAGTTCAACTGCATCGAACTCAATAAAAATCATGTGATTTAGACATTTTTTTAGGGTTAATATCACGAAAAACCTTAAACCGATGCGTTTGTAATAAATTTACCTTGAAAGAAACATTTAAATTGGTACACACTTGACAAATTTACCTTCCATTAGTTTCGATTAAATTTTATGTCAAATTGCTGAGTTTAATGACACATGATAGTTTACAAGTGTACTAGTTTAGAGTTTTATCCTCCGTTTTTCACATGTGTAATAGTTTAGGGTTTTTTTATGATATTGATCCAATTTAATTGAAACCAACGGAGGGAAAATTTCTCATGAATAGTTTGGGAATTTTTGTGATAAAAAAATTAATTTGAGAAAAATTTATTATATGTCAGTTTAGGATTTTTGGTGATTAAAAATTAATTTGAGATAAATTAATTATAAGTGTATAAGTTTAAGATTTTTCGTGATATTAATCATCTCTTTTTTTAATCTCGAGAATAAGTTGTACTCTCTCTTTCTCCCTTTGCTTATGTCGAAATATAATAATCGAGCTTTATTTTGGTGCTAGTATTCTCATACCTAAGTACCATACTCAAAAGTTCTAGTTGTCATCACATTGCCACCATCCTTCGACCAAACAAAAAAGAAAAGAGTACATCCAAATTCATCTCAATTTTGTTCTTATGCAAAGGAGGCAATCGCGATTAAAATTGCGGGGCGTTTGAAGAGGGGGCATTCGATTAGGGTTTTTTTTTTTTTTTTTGGGTCATCGTGCGAGACTAGTGCAATGAAAAAGTCGATTTCATGATCCTGTTCTGAGTCACTTTCCATGCATTTGAAAAGGGAGCATTCGATTAGGGCTTCTTCTTCTTTTTTTATAATTCTTTTTGGGTTATCGGGCGAGACTGAGTGCAATAAAGAAGTCGTTTTCATGATCCTGTTGTGACTCACTTTCCATGTGTTCCGTGAAGGGATTGATGACAAAGTGATGCCCCTCTTTCTTTTTCACTTGCCCATCTCGTTTCGGTTCTTAGCCAATAGGACGATAATGGTGGCGATAACGACATTTTTGCAGCCGTTAAGGGCAGCGAGAATGAATGGCGAGCTTTTGGACTTTAATATATTTTCAATACGTTTGACGTAAACAGCGAGCTTTTAGACTATTCAGCAACGATTTCATCGAAGGAGGGCACGTAGGGTGACCACGAGAGTGACTTCTTGCCACCATTTACATGGTTAGAATGTAGAGTTCGGAACACTATTAAATTTGATCACATGCGGATTGATGTTTTGAGATTGGTTACGCAGTAAGAGTGGCCAACTTTATAAACTTCACCAATTACAATTATTATGCATTTGACTTGGATGATGATAATGACTTTCTGTAGTCATTTATACAGTAATAATAGTAACTTCTGAACTTTGTTAATTTGATCAATTTTTTGTCAACGTTTTCGAGAAATCGAGAGGAAAAAATAGAAATTTGCAGTTTCTTTTTTTTTTCTTTCTTTTTTTGTCCTTTCTAAGATTAATCAAAAAAAGGTGCTGGAATTGCGGTCGGCCAATGCTATCAGGGTAATGCACGACTATTTTTATTTTAATTTCCTTTCGTGTACTGCATAAGGAAATTAATTAAAGTGTCGACCAAATTGAACATTGACTTGACCGGTGAAACACCACCGCCCCATTTCCCCTCGAAATTCTTCTTGTCATTGAAATGAGAATTAATGAGAATGAGAAACGTTAAATGCGTCACCCATAATTTCTTTTTTATAATTCTTATTATTTCAGCAAAGAAAAATAGTAGGAGACTCGCTCTAAAGGGAATTAGATCAATGAGTCTATGCTTACAATTATTTTTAGACCGATCTTTACAATATGCTTTTTCCCCCATCTAATTATATAAGCTTAAGTGTCTTCATAATATTTTTCTAACTTTCAACCAAATTGAACGTTAACTTGACCAGTCAAACACAATCACCCCATTTCCCCTCGAAATTCTTCTTGTCGTTGAAATGAGAATTAATGAGAATAAGAAACGTTAAATGCGTCACCCATAATTTATTTTTATTTTATTTTATAATTGTTATTATTTCAGCGAAGAAAAATAGTAGGAGACTCGCTCAAGAAGGAGCTAGATCGATGTGTCTATGCTTGCAATTATTTTTAGACCAATCTTTACAATATGCCTTTTTTTATTTATTATCCCAGCTTATTATATAAGCACGAGTGTCTTGATAATATTTTTCTGACTTTCAAATTGCCGGAATAAATAAAGATGTAAAGCTTATGGTGCATCCAATTTCAAATCCCAATTGCAACTTACATTTTATAAATAAAAAAAAGCTGGAATAATTATAAGAATTATCTTATATTAAATCGTTTAGTTGTTATCTTGGTGTCCATGCCGTTTGGTAAGCACTGATTTGAGAATCTTAATGCTATTTTTGAGAAAGGTTAATATAACAAAAAATCGTAAATTAATACATATGTGACAAACTTATCTCAAATTAATTTTTTTACCACAAAAAATCCAAAACTAGCACACTTTTGACAAATTTATCACAAATTAGTACACTTGTGATAGATTATCCTCTATCAGTTTTAGTTAAATTATACTGTCAAATTACTGAGTTTGATGACATATGACATTTCTCTCCATTTGTCACAGTTGTGCCATTTTTTGTGAATTTTTTTGTGGTGTTATATTTATCATAAATATACTAATTTAGGATTTTTGACCGTGAAAAAATTAATTTGGACTATATTGATCATAAGTATATCAATTTGTGATTTTTTGTGTTCATTTTGGATAAATTTGTTATATGTTTATCAGTTTAAGATTTTTCATAGCAAAAAAAAAAATAATCTTAGGTAAATTTTGCATAGGTATACCAGGTAAGAGTTTTTTGTGATATTAGGCCTTCTTTTGCTGCCAAGAAGAGAAAAAAAATTATTAACAGTAGACAAAAATTACAAAGAAAAAACGATAAACGATAAATCAATGTGATGGTTGCAACCACCATCTGAATAATTTAAATAATTTTTAAAAATAGATGATCATGGAAAGTAATTAAAAATTGGTACGTGAAATCGCATCAAAAGGAGCACGAAGGCGTGATGCCATTGACGGTAGTTGTTTCAGGAAAAGGTCAACCGGGAGTCAGATATCTTGGTGCGAGAAATTTCCTTCTAGTTTTCTTTCCGTTTTCTATTATTATTTTTTGGGCCTTTCCCAAGCCAATTTTTTGGCTTCGTTTTCCGACGTGCCGTTTTAATTTGTAATATTTGGACAGCTTAAATTCTTCCATTGTCATGATGTGTTGTGCCATGTATGCAGTTTTGCGAGAAAATCAATTGACACATTGAATTGAATTATATATTTTGGTAGTCTCGTGATCAAATATTCATATCTTGCAATTGCCCTCTTATGAATTATCAACTTCTTGGCTTAGAGTCACGCAACTTGTTGGGGGTAATTATTATATAAAATAAATTCAACTTTATTGAAGGACAAATTTGATATTATGTCACTTCAATTGATGTAACCATCCTTCATGTTATAAGGAAAGGTTCCTTCGATATTTCTGGAAAAAAAGAAAAAAAAACAAAGAAGTTAAAAGGTGGTAATTAACTTGCCAGGGTTTGCTATAGGAAGGGACTCAACTTTGCTTGAATATTATTTTCTTCTAATAACATGAGATATACTAGCTTCTCAAATTATCCACTTTCTATGCATGTAAAGCATAGTGCCTAATCCACATACATCGATCGAGTGTAATAAAGCTCCCACTCATGAGAGTATTAAGAGGTGACTTCTAAAGTTACTCTTAGTTGGATGTTGGGAGTCGCTTTGATTTGAACGTGGAATTCAATGGTTTGAAGCCAAAGAATTAGCTACTTAATTAATTCTTGCAAATAAAACAAGGTATGGGACTTGAAAGAACAAAAAAACTAATGACGAATCAAGTCAGTATCATTTGAAGGATATGGTTTTAACTGACTTGATGTAAATCAATGATGTAAAAAAATACCAAGTCACATGTCTCCATGTGATATTATGACTTATGAAGCAAAGTGAAAGCTACATAATCATCATGACTTGGAAGCAATTTGAAAGAATAAAGAAAAATCAACGTGGCATAGCCCATGAAAAATTGGTATATCTATAACAAATTTACTTTCCACTAATTTCCATCGAATTAGATTAATATTACAAAAAATCACAAGTTGACGAAAAATAGAATCCCAAACCGGTACATCCATTAATTGTCACGTGTTATTTAACTTAGTAATTTAATAGTAAAATTTAACAAACATTAATAGAAAATAAATTTATTATAAGTATACCAGTTTAAGGTCTCTATTGGTGCAAAAAAATAGTTTATGTATCAATTTGAGCATTTTTTTGTGACATTAATCCTTATTTAAATATGCACTAACAATTCCCCCACATCACTTGCTATGTTGTCTTTATATATATTAATCTTATTGTAATTAGAAAAAAAAAACATTTTCCTGGCAAATCGAAGAAATGTGAAAAATGAAAAGAAAAGGAAAGAAAAAAAAAAAAAAAAAAAAAAACACACGAAAGCCTCCCAACAGGAAAGAGCCGTACCCTCTCCACAATCCCAAGAGCTAATTTCGCCTTCTTGTCTTCACCAAAAGAAAGAGCGGTGGTTTCTCTCTCTCTCTCTCTCTCTCTCTCTCTCTCTCTCTCTCTCTCTCTCTCTCTGTGCGACTGCAAATGGCTCTCGTCGACAGGCTCACTGCTTCCTCCTCCTCCTTCGTAGCAAATCACTATGCTTATGGGGTGGTGATGACAGAGTTAGAAAAATAGAGGAGCCTGTTTTGGTTCATCTAAACATCTGGGTCAATAAGATGAAAGTCTTTTTGTGAACTTCATTGGCTGCACTGAGATTATATAGTTGCGCGGTAAGTGTAATGAACCGTCTTCAAATATATATTTTGAATTGGCACTCTGTTATTGGAGTGTCATAAATAGGGTGGTAGCAAGAAAAGAGCGTTGCTTGCTGGAATCATCGGGACTATTGGCTGGCTGTATTGATATGGCATGCTATCAAAAGGAAGAGACTGCGAACATTTTCCCATACTTCATAAGCGGATCGAGTGATATATTGTCTAGCTTGTAAATTATTATATATTAAATATCTACACAAGCTCATGATGGGACCATGCAAAGTGTTAAGTTACAAAAGAGAATATTGGCCTTTGGAAGTTTTGGTAGTAGTATTGTTTCCCTTCCTCTTACTCATAAGAGGGCTGTTTCATGTTTCATATATGAATTCCCGTGTTTGATGTTTCATATATGTATTCCTGTACTTTCAAATGTTGCTTCTTTGATCTAGAAGTGATGCAAGTGCTCCGAATTCCGAATACAATTTCTTGACCTCGTGCATTAGTTTCTCTTCTTGGATGGTTCTACTTCGTTGCATATCTAATCCAATTTCATATGTTACTGCACAGATATTGTGGAAAAGTCATATCATGCCGATTGAGTTCAGTAAATATTATTGAGGTTGACTTTATCAACTTGACTTGAATATAAAGCAGATAATATTTGCATATAACATGTCAAACACAATCCCTATGGACCATGTGCAATCTCAAAAGCAATGCTTTCAATCGTCATACACCACATAGAAAGATTAACAAAATATGCATAGTGGATGACTTAAAATACAAGTCACACAAGATAAGCAAATCTTGCTACAAATAATTACTAATAGAGGGCTACTTCTAAAATTCTAGGATTTTTTGGGAGATCAATGTAGCGCTACCTCAAAATCTTGGTTCAATCCATGGAGGTGGAGATTCAATCCATAGAGGCTGATCAACATTACAATCAATTCTTTTATCGAACTCAGTTCTTCTATCTTCCATGTAGTATATTCCGATGTCCACGCAGCTGGTTAAAGTAAATACAGTTCGGCATGATAGCTTGTTGGTTCTCATCAATTTGTACAGAAAAGGAAGAGTTAAAACCCACGAAGAGGGACATTTTCCCCATGCTCTCAAGCTTCGTCCACTTTCTAGCATCTAAATCAATGACCCAAAACCTGAAAACTGGAGGTTTCACCCTCTTGTAGTGTGAAATGTGAAACCAGCAAGAGACACCCGACGACTCCATCAAGTACCACGACACGCTAAGACCTCAACGATCTTGAAATTCCAGAGGCATCTCCAATATAACTTGAGTTGTTGGATCTGGTCCATCCAGATCACAAGTGAATATTCTCCCATCGTAGTTAACAGCGACAAATTGCCCTCGGTAATGTATGACATCAAAAACACCATTATCCGGAGTAACAATTTCCACTCATCATTGCCGGATTTCCAAAAAGCTAATGGTCTGGAGGGCCAGCGAATGACCATGACCGTATGGTTTGAAGATGAAGCGGGGCTTGCAGATAAGACACACTTGGCGAGGAAAGCTCGGTACATGTTCGCCCACTCATCTTTCCTGGAGATCTTCGGGATCCCAGCCTGGATAGCAACCGGGGAAATTGTCCAAACTAGGGAGCTTAATGATGTCGTCGCTATAGCGACTGGCAGCACGGGACGGGGATTTAGCATGTGGATTCCCAGATCTTGGCCGATAGTGAAGATCCAGCCCCCGGAAGAGAAGCACCTCTTCTTCCCCTTCACTTCCGGCAATAGAACACTGTGAATTCGCAAATGGAAGGTCCGTAAAACTCAGCCCCTCGTCATCCTCGAGCATCCACCATGGGTAATCGAACCACTCTTCGAATGCGGCAGCACGCCATGTCAAGCACATGGATTGGAACGCGAACCAATCCTCTAGAAGAAGTCGTCTCTAGCACAGTCCTAGCAGCTTTGGGTGGAGATTGGACCAATTCTCCGCCGTTGTTTTTATTTTCTTTTTCTCGGAAATTCTCGGCCATTGTTGTTGATTCACCGATTTGAGAGAAAGCAGAACATCTGCGGGTTGTGCAGAGAGAGAAAGGGGGAGGATATATATGATTCATAAATCCAAAAGGGGAGAGAAAATATTTATATATTTATCACTCATAAAAAATAGGAAAAATACCACTAAAAACCCTAAACTTTGCCCATGGTGACAAATTTACCCTAAACTTTTTTTCTTGACTCAAAAAAACATTGAGAAGAAGACAAACTTTAGGCAAAGTTTGCAAAGTTTGGGGTTTTTTTATGCAAAAAAAAAAAAAAAAATGGAGTAAATTTTTCACTTTTGGCAAAGTTTGGGATTTTTGGTGGTTTTTTCTCTAAAAAAAAAATAATAGATTCATATCGAATATGAAAAGAAAAAATGAAAACAAAATGCTTGTTTAAATTATGTTTATTAGATTACAACTATCTTTCCACATATACATTGCTAAAATAGATAAGTGAGGGATATATCATCCCGCCAAAAGAGAAAATCAACTAATATATTTATTGTCAGATTTGGGTATCATGAAGTGGGGAAAATTGTAAATAGAAGGATATCAACGGTGAAGGTTTGAGTAAAAGTGAGAAAATTGTGGGAAAAAAAATATTCATTTTAGTAATTTTCTTTTGAAATAATATGCCTTTGGATATATAATAAAACAAAATCTAGGAAAGAAAAAGTATGGCCGTCCAAAGTTTTATTATGTAAGTGTCAAGTGGGTATCATGCATAAATTGCAGTCATTGCAGTTAAGGTGACAAAACACGGTGTCAAAATTATTTATGGATATACAAAACACGGTGTCAAAATTATTTATGGATATCCTTTATGTTCATTAGGTAGAAACTTCTCTACAATTTCCTAAAATGAACTTTCTTTTTCTCTTTTTGCTTTTGCAAATTCATTCTCTCTAGTCTCTAGTAATTAGTTTTAGTAGCATAAAAGAGGATCATTTTAAATGTTTTGTACCCTAAACCGAATCAAAATCCTTTCAAGTGGGACATCTAGCATTCTATTTTATTTTCAAGGTCAATATTTCATTAGTCTCACATTGTTAAATTGTGACGACGAAAAGGAAAAAGATGTTGTACTTCATTGTATAAGATTCTTCATTTTTGACGAAAGATGAAATTGGTAACAAAGGAAGATTACTTTGAACTTGTGTAATGTCACTTTTGGCGAAAATACAAAGAAAATAAGGAGTAAGTGCTTCTTGCTTCATGGATGATGTGAGAGAAAGTAGTGTTGTAATTTTTCGATTAGCGATGGATTGACATGCCTCGATTAGAAACTCACTTGCTTCGTGGTGAATCAACACATGCAAAGACTAAAGATGCAATATTGGAATTCTAAAAAACAAAGCAACGTTTACTTATTCATTGTCAACTTTAATATTAAAATCACTCTCTCATAGTTGTGATAGATCTATGAATAACACCGTCATCTCTTCTCAACATGTGGAATTAGAACCGTAGACATTGGAAATTTTAAAAAATGTTTTCGTATAAATTCTTTTTAACGAAACCATGGTCGTTATTATCCCTTACCATAGTTTTTCTCAAGTTAATAGATATCATTAGGTATAATTGCAGAGATTGAAATAGAATTTCCATATTATACAACAAAGTTCATTGATAGATCCTGCTAATCAACTTATAAATCAAAGCTGGCTCTTTTATATATATATATATATATATACATGTATAAGTATATAGAACAATTCAATTATTTATTTCGATTTTTCTTGGGATCTTCATTTAGAAAATTATTGGATCAAAAGCACAGATAACAACACGAGTAACAAAAAAAAAAAAAAAAAAAACAATTAAGACATCACATTGATATCACTGACCGATAAGAATCCTCAGTATTTGCTCTTGGCAACTCATGACTAAGGACCTCCTAACATGGGACAACAAAAATAGAAATAAAAAACTTCTTTTATGAGCCTGAAAGATAAATAGGTTGAAGACATGCCTTGATATCAAAGATACAATCAAGAATTTGGGTTTATTGATTGAATCAATTTGTGATTACAATCGATACTTTATCTTTCATTATTTCCTTCCTTTGTCCATACATTATACTATAAATAGATGTATATAAATTTTCTTCGATTTATTTCTTCCACGCTTTGTGTCAAAATAATCATCACAAGCATTAACGTTTGATTATTTAAACTATTTGTTTAAGACCATGCTAGGAGGTTATTTGATGCATCCGATGACGTTTTAATTGCACATGTTCATTTTTTTAATAGTAATATAATAATCGGTTAAAATGTTGTTTTTTCCCCTTTTTGTTGTAAATTTCCGCTTCTGGAAACCACGAACACGAGCACAATTTTCCTTCTGGTTGAATAATTGATCTATCCAGCGAGCATCTTCACACTCGTTGATACCTTGCTTGCTTTCGATGGGGAAAAATATCAAAAAAGTTCTAAATCTATGACATTGATACCAATTTAATCCTAAACATCTTAATTAGGCTACTTCAATCCTAAACATTTTCATATTGATACCAAATCAATTCATTCAATTAATCTAAACTAAAAATCGCTAACGTGGATGTTAGCCGTTCCACGTGGCAAAGTTGATGTTGACATGTACATATTTCTTTTATAATTTATAATGTTTTTTTGAAAGTTTTCTTCTTCTTTTTTCTCCTTTTCTTTTTGTAGGTGGCTGGGGTCACCTTCCATGGTGGGCGAGAGTTAGTGCCGACTAGGCACCCTTACCAGATCTGGCGAGGATTCTTGCAACCTCAAAGAAGAAGAAACGACGGAGAAACAGAGAGGGGTGAGAGTTGAGAGTTTCGAAAACATAAATAACGTTTTATGAGATGAGCTTCTCCGAGAAATCTTCATTTGTCTATCTCTGTCATCCCAATCATTGTCGTCTTCTTGGGTGCCTCTGGTTTCCAAGCAATTGCTCCACCTATTCCGTGAGTCCAGGACTGCCCTCTCTCTACGCTTCACCTCAAACACTACCCTCATCTCGGCCCTCTCCTCCCTTCTCTCCAACTATCCCTCAATCTCCTCTCTCTCTCTCTCCTCCAAGGCAACCCCCTCCTCTTGGTCTGCTCTCACAGGGCAAGGCTTGCTTGGCCTCGCCCTCACCGAATCTGGCGAGGCAAGCCTCGTTGTCGCTCGTTCAAGCATGATCCAGCAAGGCTGACCCTCGCTTATGGTCGACGGCCAACCACTAGCAAAAAAAAAAATCAAAATAAAAATTAAAAATTATCAATAAGTTCTATGTTAGTGTTGATAAGATGGTTAGCATTTACGTCAGTGATTTTCAGTCTAAATTGACTGGGTGGATTGCATTGGTACTATTGTCAAAAGATTTAAGATTAAATTGGCCAAATTGAAAGCTTTAGTATTAAATTAGTACTAATCTTATAGGTTTAAGACTTATGTAGTACTTTTCCTACTTGCAATGTTGTGAATAAATATTAAGCGATGATTGGTCAAATCATTAAGCAAAAAATCTCTTGATGAAACTGTTCTAGATCATCTCTTGCGCATGAGCCAAAGATCTAGACATACATAATTGCATTATGGGGTACAATATCGGCTCTTTCTTTGTTGCCAATTTCGTAAGTGTGCTATTACCTCCAAATAGTAACTGTCCTTTTCCAAAGTCAACGTGTGACTGACAAGTTGAAAATCAACTTTAAAATCCGCATGACCAAGAGTTTACTCAGGTCCTCTTAAGTGAAGACTTAGAAAGAATTAATCTCTTAATCACCAAAATTGTGTGGAAACAAGGATATTGTGTGTAGATACCAAGAATAAGTAGCATCTCTCTCTCTCTCTCTCTCTCTCTCTCTCTCTCTCTCTTCCTTCCTAATTCTGATGATAGTTTGAACAAGGAAGAGTCCCAAACTTATCAAAAGAACTCAATCTCCAAAAGAGATGAAACGTAATATCTAGTATAAACTTCACATTCTGCGATTTGTGTGCAGTGACATTGCATTGCTACAGCAGATAGTTTGATAACATGATTCAGTTGGTCTTTCTATTAAAAGTTATGTTAAACACGACATCATAAACAAACCACCGAGAAGGTTAGTTGGTAACCTTTATTAATCATTTGGCTGAGTATGTCGTCCCATCATCATTTAATAAATTCTCAAGTGGCCTTTGTAGAGAAATGTTTTCCTTGTGGCTCAATGACAAATTGGAAATTATTTTAATCGATATGAGTAAAAAAGTCAAGATGAGCAATTACAGTTACTACACTAACTATGAAAAATGTTGAATCAACATCCATTTAACGGGAAAAATGCCAAAAAAAAGTTCTAAACCTTTTGCATTTGTGCCAATTTAGTCCTAAACCTTTTGTTTGTGCCAATTAAGTCCTAAACCTTTTTAAGTTATGCCAATTTGGTCCTTTCTGGCCAATTTTGGCCGGATTTTGCTGACTAGACGCCGGTTAACTGATGTGGCATCATCAGTGTTGACATGGACAACTTTTAATAATATTTTAATATTTTTGATATTTTTGATATTTTTGATATTTTTTATTTTTCTATTTTTTATTTTTGATTTTTCTTTTTCTATTTTTTTTTTTTTTTTCTTCTCCTCTTCTTCCTCCAACCGGTCGCCGGACCTTGGCGACTGGCCAAAGGCGACGGCCGGCAAGGTCGAGGTCAACATCGCCGGCCACCTCGCCAGATTCGGCGAGGGCAAGTCTTGCCCACCCGACGTGAGGCCACCCTCGAGGCCTAGGCGGTGAGGCTCACCCTCACTGGATTTGGCAAGGTCGAGCCTCACCCATGGCCAGCGAGGGCAAGTGAACCTAGGGAGAGTAGGGAAAGGGTCAGATCTAGAGGACGGAGGACCAAATGCGAGAAGCTAAGGACACGCCGTCGCTGCCCCGTCGCGACCGTTGCTCCCTACAATTGCCTCCACTCCCCGACGCCGTCGCCTTACGTCCTCGCCAAACCTCGAGCCATGGATGTGGCTCGAGCCTTGCCAAATCGGCAAGGGCGAGCCTCGCCACCCAAGCCTTGAGGGCGCCCGGCGAGGTGGCTGGTGAGGTCGACCTCGACTTCGTCAGCCATCTCATTTGGCCGGTTGCCGAGGTCCAGCGAATGGCTGGAGGAAGAAAAGGAGAAGAAAAAAGAAAAAATTAAAAATTAAAAAATTAAAAAATTAAAAAAAATTCAAATTAAAAAAATCAAAAATATTAAAATATTATTAAAATTTGTCCACATTAGTGCCGATGAGGCCACATCAATCGGTCGGCCTCTAGTCAGCAAGATCTGGCCAAAATTGGTTGGAAATGACTAAATTAACATAACGTAAAAATGTTTAGGACTTAATTGGCACAAAAAAAAAGTTTTAGATGAATAGCTACAGAATTGCATAAGAAAACATGAGGGGAATCCCAAAGCTCAGTGGCCTATCTTTAGATGAATAGCTACAGAATTGCGTAAAAAAAAAAAAAGAATTCACGCGACAGATAGTAGATACATGTATCCCTATCAGATTATGCTAGTAGAGATCCATCTAGATCCATTGGCCATCCTTATCAAATTCTTGCTCAGTGGCCTAAGGGTTATGAACTTAAAGCAACCCAAAACTGTAACAAAGACAATCCATCCAATTATATCTTCTCAATGAACAGCATACCAAAGATGGTGCTATGGTGTACACCAAGCCTTCTTTTCATTTGAACAAAGGGTGAGCTAATGTTGCTTCCTTTGCTGTTCCGACCAACAATATCCATGCTCTGAATATCGGTCAATTGCTTAACGGCCAATCCAGGGTGTCGGGAGCGACTTGAGGTAGGAAGAGATTCATCAAATTCTTTTGTGCGTGTTGCTAGAGAAGTGGTATGTGGTATGTGGTTCACCGATGACATGTTTCTATCGCTTGTTTGCTTTTCTTTTGAGTAGATCTTTTTCCACCCCTAAAAGAAATGAATTAGTAGGGAAATCCTGTTATAATCATTTAACTTTTCTATGTGAAATTATCTTACATCAGTACGTCACAAGTCAGCTACCAAAAAAAAATTCTTACCAATGATGGAAACAATCTTGTGTATCTGCAAATACCGCAAGAACTGCATCTTTCGACCATTGTTCATGCTTAATTAAACATGGGGAGTTGATCATATAAAATAACAACAGAGTAGAAGAGAAATGACAAAAACAACATAAAGCAATAGATCTAGATAGATATTACAATGCAATGTCTTCCGTATAGCATTGTTCGAATTTCAAATTTTATGACACTATAGTCAGCAGAGCAACACAATATACCTATTAAATATGAAAAGAAAAAAAGAAAACAAAATGCCCGTTTAAATTGTATTTATTAGATTACAACTATCTTTCTGCATATACATTGCTAAAATAGATATGTGAGGGATATACCGTCCTGCCAAAAGAGAAAATCAAATAATATATTTATTGTTACATTGGGATATCATGAAGTGGGGAAAATTGTAAATGGATATCAACGGTGAAGGTTTGAGTAAAAGTGAGAAAATTGTGGGAAAAAAAAAACGTTCATTTTAGTAATTTTCTTTTGAAATAATATCCTTTTGGATTTATAATAAAACAAAATCTAGCAAAGAAAAAGTATGACCGTCCAAAGTTTTATTATGTAAGTGACAAGTGGGTATCGTGCAGAAATTGCAATCTTTGCAGTTAAGGTGACAAAACACGGTGTCGAAATTATTTATAGATATCCTTTATGTTAATTAGGAAGAAACTTCTCTACAGTTTCCTGAAATGAACTTTCTTTTTCTCTTTTTTTTTTTTTTTGCTTTTGCAAATTCATTCTCTCTGGTCTCTAGGAATCAGTTTTAGTAGCATAAAAGAGGATCACTTTAAATGTTTTGTACCCTAAACCGAATCAAAATCCTTTCAAGTGGGACATCTAGCATTCTATGTTATTTTCAAGGCCAATCTTTCATTAGTCTCACCTTGTTAAATTGTGAAGATGAAAAGGAAAAAGATGTTGTACTTCATTGTATAAGATTCTTCATTTTTGACGAAAGACGAAATTGGTAACAAAGAAAGATTATTTTGAACTTGTATAACGTCACTTTTGGCAAAAATACAAAGAAAATAAGGAGTAGGTGCTTCTTGCTTCCTGGATGATGTGAAAGAAAGTAGTATTGTAATTTTTCAATTAGTGATGGACTGACATGCCTTGATTAAAAACTCACTTGCTTCGTGGCTAATCAACACATGTAAAGACTAAAGATGCAATATTGGAATTCTCACAAACAAAGCAACGTTTACTTATTCATTGTCAACTTTAATATTACAATCACTCTCTCATAGTTGCCATAGATCTATGCATAATACCATCATCTCTTCCCTGGTATAGAGAGATTCTTTAATCGGAATGGGAACCAGTCCTCTAGAAATTAGAAGAAGTCGTCTCAAGCACTTTATCGGCCCAATTCTTTGCCGTTGTTTTTCTTTTCTTCTTTTGGTGCTCCACCACTGTTGTTTTGCGGATTTGAGAAAAAGCAGAAGATCGGCGGTTTATGCAGAGAGGAGGAGGATTTATATGATGCATAATTCCAAAGGGGGAGAGAAAATATCTATATAGTTGCCACATATAAAAAGATACACTCAAACCAAATGATTAAAATACATTGCTAAAATAGATAAATAAAAAAAAGGAATATTTCATTTAGCCAAAAGAGAAAATTCAAATAGCGTAATTCTTATTAGATTTTGGTATCGTGAAGTGAGGAAAATTGCAAATAAAGGGATGTGTGTAGCGAAGGTTTGAGCAAAAGTGAGAAAATTGTGGAGAAAAAGAACTTATATTTTAGTTATTTATTTTGATATAATATGCTTTTGCATTTATCAAAAAGAATACATTTCATTGTGATCAAATATGTTGAGACATTTTATTAAAAGAAGAGATCCAATGATTTTCATGTGGTGAAATTTTATCAACTTGCCAATGGTTCACCTGTTTTAGACATAATTATTTTTTGAGGAAATTCTTAGTTATATGTCGAAATGACTGTGATTAATAAATAGGTATTAAGAATAAGCTACCTTTTGTTTTCTAATGGTATCTATAAATTAGCTTAAAAATCATCTACTAAAACGGAGCAATCGCAAGGATGCTAAATGGGCGAGTCCTAGATTTCGCCATAATTAAAAATAAAAGTATTCTATCATTGATTTGAAAACCGTGATACACTTTTTGATTACCAAATATACAGTCACATTGTTTAGGTAGAGAATCTTTTAAGTTTAGATATTTATAGTTAGAGATATTTAGTTTATTATTTTCATTTATTTAGTAGATTCCTTTTTTAGTCAACATCCCTTGAGTATAAATAAATTACTTGGAATATATATTGAGAAAGAATTTTTCTTTATTTATCGACTCCGTTATCGACTTCAATAATTGGGTTTTTCTAGCCGTAAAGACCCTAGCTCTTGAATTTTCCCCAAATCATCGCTCTTATGGTGCTGTTGGCTTGTGTCGCAGCTGATGTCTCTACTTCTTCTTCCATGTGCAGCCATGGCAACCTCAATCGGAATGCCTCGCTGTCTCTTCCGCATTTCGCTCACTATCGGCGTCTGTCGACATCCCTGTCAATTGTTATCAGGTGATTTCCCTCGTTCAAATGTTAGTTTGCTCGTTTCCCTGCTTAGGGTGCAGTCCAACTGAGAAATGAAGCGGAATAACTTCTTATTACTCGGTTGCTCATTCACCAACAGACGAGAGTTAGCTTGGAAGGATGCCATGGCAGAGGGACGATCCAATGTGAAATTGATACTTTTTCGGTATACTTTGCTAATGCACCACTCTTGTCCATCATGGCTAATATTTTCAAGGCCTTACTAATCCACAAATCGTTCATTGCATTCACTGTTATCTGCCGTTTCTGCACTTCTGTTTTGTCCATTCGGTGAACCGCTCACGGCAGATTACATATTCTTACAGCTTCTTGGTCTCCCTGATCAAGCAAAGAAAGATGAGATCGTACGGTCAGTTATGCAATTGAAACGTGCTAAAGTAGAGGATGGCACTTGGTAATTGTCGCTTGGGCGTTTAACATGGACATCGACTTTCAATTAAGTTTAGCTTGTAGCTAACTAGCTTAATTAGTGTCCTTTTTACTTAGCTCCAAAAGGGTGAATCTTTCTTTCTTTCTTTTGGTGATGATTGATAAGTGGTTGTTTAATTAGAGTGAGTGTTAGCATCAAAAATGGTACCATTTCGTTTGGTATTATTTTGTAGTTGGATTGTACCGTAATTATAATGCCACATGTTAAAAAACCCTTAAGGTGTGTGTGGGACAACCCCGGTTTATGTTAATAAACCTTTAAAACTAGCTTCTCAAGACTTTGGTGGACCATTCTCTCACAACACCCATGAAATAATTATTAAATATCCTTCAAAGATTAAAATGCTTTCATGTTTTATGATCACAAATAGTGAATGAAAATTTTACCTAATATCCTCCAATTAATTTCTAAATGAAGCAGTCTGATCAGCCTCAATTACGATAGACCGACTTAATATATATACTTTTTGTCATTCTATTTTGCATTCGTAAACAATGGACTTCTATCTTGTTTCCCCAAGCACGATGAAAGAGGGAAATAGCCTCTCTAGAATTAGCGATAATTGGGTAGTTTGAGGCAGAGGCCAAAGGTTGAGCTTAAAATATCCCCAAGCCTACCCTTTACATAAAAGTTAGATAGAAATTTTCAGGTCAAGTTTCGACCAAAGTGGGGCAGGCCAGATTTCCTTGTGCATGCAAGCTCACTTATGCGCCTTTTGAACCTCAATGGTCGGTTGATTACCTAAACATTTTATTTTTATCATGAGAAATTATATTCATTGCGTTCATAGTTGCATTTTTCCTCCACAACCCGGCTAGTCGAGAAAAAAGATCTAATCACATCAAACATTTGTCTATAAAATTTGAGTACGATGTCAACTGACTGAGCAATTTAATTTTTCGTGAATAAGATGTTCAGAAAGAAAATTTGATTCACTCATTGAATTGAAAGCCCAGCCCAGGTAATATCCATTATCCTTAGGGCCCACAAGCCCAAATCCACAATATTCCCGCGTTCTGCTCCTCATCTGCCGTTTTGGTGTAAACTACATTTAATCTGATATTGTACAAATATTTGTACAATATTTTCTTGGATGGTTCTTCCTTTGTTCATACCTAATCCAATTTAATCTGATATTGTCTAAATATTATGGCGAAGTCATTTCATGCTGATCTAGCTCATTAAATTTTATTGAAGTTGACTTTATTGACTTGAATTGAATATAATTAAGATAATATTTTCATAAAACATGTCAAGCGCATGGTCTCTACAGACTATGCACAGTCTCAAAAGCACACTTGGGTAAGCATGTGTTAGAAAATTTGACATCGATCAACTCTCTCAACATTCGAGTCCGAAATTGCAACACATGTGTTCAGAATTTCAATACATACAAGGTCAATTTTTAAAAATTTCAATAAATAAGGGATCATAATATAAATATGTAAAAAAATAAAAATAAATAGACATAATAAAGGGTGAAAGAAGGAAAACCTAGTCTTCTTATTTATATTAATTCTCACTTTTTGTGACACATAATTCATCTCCAATTTTTTTTTTTCTCTTTTCTTTCAACACACGAGTCCAAAATGTGGATTGATTGTTTTTTTCCTTCAAGTTTTATGGATTATTAGAATGGACTTGAATTTGTCAAATTGAAATAATAAATGATATTAACAAATGGATTAATATTTTTAGTGTAAATTCATTGTAGCCTCCTTTTAATTATTTATTTATTTGTGAATTTGAATCGAATTAATTTGATTGAAATAATAACAAAAAAAATGAAAATATGCATTTAATATACAACGTGTCTTAATGTGTCAAAATTCTCTATTTTTAAGAAATAACGTATTGACGTGTCGTGTCGTGTCGTGTCGTGTCATGTTGTGTTATGTGACGTATGTCGTGTGCAAGCATCGAAGTTACTTAGCCTAGGCTAGGGCATCAAGTGCAGATTTTACTATCCAAGCACTAATATCTAGTCATATTAAGAAAATTGATTTTAAAATTTTTCAAAGAGGAAATATTTTGCCAACTCATATATGGATTATCAATTCTCATTTAAGTGATTTACCAATTTTCGAAATAAATTATCAACTAGTTTTGGGTTATCAACTCTCATTTAAGTTACTTATTACTTTGGTGCTTTTAATTTATCAAACTTTTGATAATATATATCCATTCTCATTTGTCGTTTCTTCCAAAAACATTAAATCTATGAACTACTTTTTCTTGAACCTATTTCAGAAACTCGCAAAAAATTTGATTTAGCTCAGACTACATTAACTACCTCACCAGTGTTTTTTACTTTAAATGAGACTCGGAAATGGAGATTTATATCAGACTCATATCCCACTCATGCTTCACTCCAAATTAAATGTCAATTTCGACAAGATTTATTTTATTAATTATAAGTTATCTACGTGCCTCACAGAAAAGCTGACTTAGCGGATGATGGTGAAAAACGTCATCTTTTTTGCCACAAAATTGTCACCTCAGCGATAAGCCCCTAGAATTGATTAAAAAATTAAAAAAAAGGGGGTGGGGGAAGAGAGCTTCGACGAGGGCTATGGAGGCATGCAACGTTCTTCAATGTAAAAGGTGAAGATTCTTCAATTGCGTTTTGCCAACGTTGTTTGGGCAAAGAATATGTCTATGACACGTTCTATGACTAGAAAAGTAACGAACATACGATGAAGAAAACAAATTAATTGAAATGTCAAAATGTCAACCACATTGAATGTTGACATGACCAGTAAAACACCGCATTCCCTTCAAATTTCTTCCTTGCGTTGAAATGAGGTTGGGATGGCATTCATTTTTTACACGAAGGAGTCAAGGATCTATCGTGAACCTGGAAGTTTGAGACAAAAACAACATATAGTTCTGCGGTAATTATAATGAACCATGTTCATATATTTTTCTTTTGAATTGGCACTCTGTCATTTGAGGGTCATAGGCAAGGTGGTAGCAGAAAGAAGAGTGTTGCTTGTTGGTATCATCGAGACTGTTGACCGTATTGATCATGGCATGCTACCAAAAGGAAGAGATTGCGAACATTTTCCCAAGTAATCCTATGCTTGATAAGTGGATCCAGTAACATATCATCTAGCTTGTAAATAATTATATCTCAAATATCAACACAAGCTCATGACGTGAGCTTGCGTAGCAGAAGGTTACAGAAGAGAATATTGGCCTTCGGAAAAATTGGTAGTAGCATTGTTTCCCTTCCTCTTACTCGTAAGAGAGCTGTTTCTTGTTTCATATGTGAATTCCTACACTTCTAAATGTTGCTTCTTTGATCTAGAACCGATGCAACGGTTATGGATACAATTTCGTGACTTGCGTTCTATCTCCCACTTGTGACCTGGGTTCTATCTCCCACTTGCACCGGTCCTTGTTTTCTCGTCTTGGATAGTTCTTCCTTTGATGCATACGTAATCCAATTAAATTGATACTAGACAAATATTGTGGTGAAGTCATTGTTGGATATTTCAATAATATTTGCAAATATGCAACAATAATAGCTTCAATAAAAGTTATGACCGCGTTGAAGACCATTATTATTTTTAACATTCACATAACAGTTTATTAATGGTCATATAATGTCTTTTTAATCGTTTTGTAACATTTAATTTATTTATCAAATAAATCCTCCATTATTTTAGAACAGCTCTATTTTGTCTGAATATAAAAATAAAATCTCATAAGACAATCTAAAAAAAGATACACTGAATGAAAGAGAGAATATCCATGAAAGAGAAAATATCCTTTTTTTTTTTTTTTTTTTAATCTTTCCTTTCCTTTTCCTTTTTGCTGGGTTGTACACAAGTTATTTTGTTTCCTTCTAATATTCAGTACGGAGTATATGTTGTATCTTGGGAGGATAGCCACTAAAATCGCCTTAGACATTTGTTTTTTCTATTTTCTAATCTTTCGCAATGTATTAAGAGCTATTATTAATTTTATGTATTCTAAACTTTTTCCAACAGTCATGTCGTCCTAGTTGACTTTATCAACTTGAATTGAATATAATTCAAAAAAATGTCAAGAGCACAAACTCCATGGACTATGTGTAATCTCAAAAGCAACGCTTTAACAGTTGTCGTATACCACATAAAAAGATTAATAAAATATGCACTTTCCATTGCCAACTTAAAATTCGAGTCCATTGCAAGATAAGCAAAATTCTTACCAATGAAAATTACTAATAGAAGGCTACTTCTAAATGTCTATAAAATCCTACTTCAACTTATTGATGGAAGATCGATTTAGTGCTACCTCAAAATCTTGGTTCAATCCACAGAGGCGGAGATTCAATCCATAGAGGCGGATCAAAATTATAATCAGCTTTTTTGTCAAACTCAATTCTTCCATCTTCCATGTGGTATATTCTGATGTCGTCCCAGCAGCTAAAGTAAATACAGTTTGGCTTGATAACTTGCTGGTCGATCTCATCAACCTGTATTGAAAAGGAAGAGTTGAAACCCACAAAGAGGGATACATTCCCCATGCTCTCAAGCTCCGTCCACTTTATAGTATCTAAATCAGCGACGAAAACCTGAAAACTGACGGTTCCATGATATTGCTCTCGTTCTTCGAATCGTTGCTTTTGCTCTCGTTCTTCAAATTGTAAGATCAGCAATAGACGGCCTGCCGACTCCACCAAGTACTCATTTATAGCAAAATTTATGCTATCTTGAAATTCCGGAGATTCCGGAGTCTCCAATATAACTTGAGTTGTTGGATATGGTTCATCCACATCACAAGTGAATATAACAGCCTGGTAGCCAAGGGCAACAAATTGCCCCTGGTAATGTATGACATCCAAAACACCATTATCTGGGCAGTCCGGGGGTGTCAACTCTTTCCACTCCTTATTGCCGGGTTTCCAAAAGACTAATGGTCCGGAGGGCGAGCAAATGACCATGACCGTATAGTCTGGAGATGAAGCGGGGCTTGCAGACAAGACAAATTTGCGGAAGAAAATCCGGCAATAGTCATCCGGCTGTTCTTCTATCTCGGGAACCCAGTTGGGTAGTGTTTTTGCACTAGGAAGCTCAATGATGTCGTCAGCACGTGACAGGGCACGTGACAGGGGATTCAGCATGTGGATTTTCCAATCCTTGCCGATAGTGAAGATCCAACCCCGTGAAGAGAAGCACCTCTTGCCCTTCACTTCCGGCATTAAAACTCTGTGAATTTGCGAACTGAAGGGGCTGTAAAACTCAGCCCACTCTGTCTTGGTGTTCTCATTGTCCTCGAGCATCCACCATGGGTAGTCGAACCTCTCTTTGAATGCGGCAGCACGCCACGTCGAGCACATGGATCGGAATGCGAACCAATCCCCTAGAAGAAGCCGTCTCGAGCACAGTTCTAGCAGCTTCGGGAGGAGATCGGACCAATTCTGCGCCATAATTTTCTCTTTTTTTTTTTTTTTTTTTCCTTTTGGTCGTACTCCGCCGTTGTTGATTCGCGGATTGGAGAGAAAGCAGAAGATTGGCGGATTGTGCAGAGAGAGGGGGGAGGATTTATATGATGCATAATTCCCAAGGGCAGAGAAAATATTTATATATTTGCCACAAATAAAAAGATACACTCAAACCAAATAGGAAATAACTGCCTTTTCAAAAATACATCGCTGAAATAGATAAGTGAGGAATATATTGTCGAGCCAAAAGAGAAAATCCAAATAATATAATTCTTGTTAGATAAGTGAAGAATATATCATCAAGAAAATCCAAATAATAAAATTCTTGTTAGATAAGTGAAGAATATATCGTCGAGCCAAAAGAGAAAATCCAAATAATGTAATTCTTGTCAGATTTTGGTATCATGAGGTGGGAGAAATTGCAAATAAAGGGATTTGTTGCAAAAAAAAAAAAAAACGATTATTGATTTATTTATTTTGATATAATATGCTTTTGGATTTATTAAAAAAAATCGATTTCATTGTGATCAAATACGTTGACACATTTTATCAAAAAGAAGAGATCCAATAATTTTCATGCAATGAAATTTTATCAACTTACCAGTGATTTACCCGATTTAGACACAATTAGTTTTTTGAGGAAATTCTTGGTTATATGCCAGAAACAACTGTAATTAATTGGTAGGTATTAGGAATAAACTGCATCAACTTTTGTTTTCTAAAGGTATCTATAAGTAAACTGAAAAATCATCTACTAAGACGGAGCAATCGCAAGCATACTAAAGGGGCAAGTCCTAGATTTCGCCATAATTAAACATAAAAAGTATCCAATCATTGAATTGAATGTCGTGATACACTCTTTTATTACCAAATATATAGTCGCCTTGTTTAGGTGGAGGATCTTTTTAAGTTTAGATAATTATAGTTAGGAATATTTAGTTTCCTTTATTTAGTTCGCCATTATCAATTTTCATTTATTTAGTAGATACCTTCCTTAGTCGAATCTTAGTGACTTTGAACAAGTGATGCAGTAAATATGAATTCGGTTCAGTTTCGGCATAATGTTACCGAGTGAAAGTTGTATTGTTTTTACGTTCTTTCTTTTGATTTTGTTAAGAGGGGCAGTCCTTGACACTTTTTAAATGAAAATTCTAATTTCCTTCCAAGGCATTAATTTCCTCGTAAAACATGTGACTAATTATTTAAGTCGAAGTTTTTCCTACGAAATATGTTTGTTAGCTGTCACGGAGAAGTTGTTTATAAGACTTTTTCTTTTTTTTTTTCAAAATTACCTTAAAACAAGCTCAACTGATCATTTCAATCTTAAAATTTGTCTATTGACTTCATACAGAAACTGCAATGTCTCTCATGGATAATTTTCCAAATAATCACATGCTTCACGATGTGACCAATGACCATGCAGGGTGGAAGGTGAAAAAATAAAAGAAATCGGGCATCAATTTCCTTGCAAAACTTGTCACAAAAGTACACTTGCAAAAAGTGCAATCAACTCCTACGATTTTTCAAATTGATACAATCGAGTCATTTTATTAATTTTATCCAACTTAGCTAATGAAAAATGCTGATGTAACTTTTTTTTAATATCTTCTCTCTCTTGCATGGCATTGACATGGCTAAAACACAAAACATGAGGTTAAAACGATATCATTTTGTCTAAATATGATTTTTAAAACATGAGGAAAGGATGGTCCTAGCACTATTGTAACCAGCTTAAACCGTTGGGCTTTTCCACCTTGATTTTATTATTTCACTATCATCTCATGTAATTTGATAAAAGCGCTATTATCAGCACAAATAGGACTTTCGGTTTGTTGGCAATTTAATTTTTCTATGGAATTTTTTTGATTTGTGGGAAATGGGAGAAGGGCAATGCTTCTTTGCTTGCAAAATCAAATCTCTTCCGCAATTTCCTAGGAGGAAAAAGAATACAACATGACCAAAATCAGGATTTTCCAACTAAAAACCCAACCTTTTTTCTATTATTAACCATTGGAATTTGTCTTAGTGACCACCCTTTCCACATATAAAAGTGAGGTGAGAGGTTCAAATTCTCACATTCTTAGAAAAGTTGAGATAGAGACGATTTAGTTTCATGTGCTTCACCAACTCTTATGCTCTGCAAAAAGTATAATAAAAGTCTGAGAATGAAAGTTAAAGTAAGAATAAAGTATAACCGACCAAAAAAAAAAAAAAAGAATTGATAATCATTGAATGAAAAATATTTAGGAAAAAGTCACCAAAATCTAAATTATATTTATTGTGACATATTTATCTTGAACTTTTTTCAAGACTTAAAAAGCTTATTAACAAATTTACTTGAAATTATTTTTCTTACAAAAATAACCTCAAATTTGTACCTGTGTAATACATTTGCCCTTTATCAAGGTTCTGTTAGATAATGTTGGTTCGTTTTAAGGGATTTTTTCTCTATATTAATTTATGACAAATTCTGTGACATCCCGATTTTCCAATTCTATTTTCAATAAATTGATACGGGCATTTCGTTGGCACGCATATAGTTCCTTTCCGTGAGTCGGCCACTCATGTGAAAACTAGTCTATCGAGTGAAGCCGCTAAGAGGTTCTAATGCATCAAACTCGAGAATTTGATCAGGAAGCGACCTTTCGACCGAGCGAATCTGCAATGGTCATTCCGGCACAAATAAAAGTCGATTAGAGACCGGAGATCGGTCGACTCGACAGAGGCATGTGATCAGGTGTGGGTGATTCCACTAGATTGCACAATTCTTGTCGATCGGCCTTTGGACCGACTTTTCTATCGATTGGGTACCCTGTGTTCATATTTGAAACCTTGAGATTACCTCGACAACCGAAAGTCGCCAATGTTTCAAAGATGTACATTGTGGCTTGAGATGATCAACCACAGGTCAAATGCATGAAAATTTCTAAAGGCTACCCGTAGGTTGGGCGGCTAGTATCGTGCCAAAGTGAAATTAACCGTGGAATTGAAATCGAATTCAGAAATTGGAAGTCTGAGTGTGTCACAAATCATTTCAAGATCATTGAATCATCTTTGGAAGATTTTTCATGCAAGCCGAGCTTTTCAGCAAAATAATCAAGAAATGGCTAATTTGGCTCGAGAAATTAGTAAGCCGCTTTTGGTCGCGCTTTTGGGACTTAAGTTGGTTTTATGGTCAAGTGAAGATGTGAATTGAAGAGTGGTGACATTGGATTAATTTTACGGACTTCAATTTGATTCAATTAGAAGAGAATTTATGAGAATTGAAGAAATTTGATGTACAAAAATTGGACCCCGGCGGAAAATGGAAGTGAACCCATTGGAATAATGTTGTGGGAGTTTTGGGTGAGTGGAGTATGACATCATCCATGAGGTCATGATGGGCCACTTTTGTTGGATTAAAGAAAAAAAAGAAAAAGAAAACAAAAGCCCCCCCCTCTCCTCTCTCCTTCTCTCTCTCCTTCCTCTCTCCCTCCTGTTGGCTTCTCCTCCATCTTCCTTGTGCGAAGACCAGAAAATTTCAGAGAAGGAGCTGCAGCCATGGTCGTCCGCTCCCGCTCGCACACCATCGCCGCCGTCGCCGTGTGTCCTCGCGTCGCCCGTGCGCCGCTCGCCGGTCCGCTCGCGTCCCGCTCCGCCCGCGCTCACCGTGCTTGGCTGGCATCCCGAGCTGTTGTTCAGCTCGTGCAAGAGCTACCGGAGCTCGTCCCCGCCGCCGTGAACCGCCGTTCGTCGCCGCCAGCCATCGCTGTAGCTCCTCCGCCGTCCCTTCGCCCATCCCGATGCCAGATCCGCCCATTCTCGGCCTCAAACCGCCATGGACAGCAACCAAGAAAAATGGGTATGCAGCGGACGTTTGGCCCGTTTTGGCCGCCTTCCCAAGCTCGGATGCTCGGCCAGCTTTGAGGAAAGTTGTTCTCCTCGTCGTCCTCGTCGTTTTGGTCCGCTCGGTTCGCTAATCCGGTGAGTTTAACTCACTAAATCTTGATTAGACGGTTAATTATGCTCTAAGTGTGCTTAGTCTAAGTTAAGCAAGTTTAGGTTGTTAGATTAGTTTATTTGATTGATGATTAGATTAGAATGTTTAATTTAGTTAAAGTGTGTTTAGTTTAAAGTTAAGTATGTTTATTTCTAAAATAAAGCCTTGATGTGACATAATAGGGTTTTATTTTTGAAATTTCGAAATTCTGGAAATTTATAATATTATATTAATTCCGAAATTTAAAAAAAAAACGGAAAAATTGTTTTTTGACCCCGGTTGCTCAGAATTTCGTGCCGATCCTTTGCTGTGTATTGATTTTGAAATTGATGGTCAGATATTATAAATTGAATGTGGATTGCGAAAAATATGGATATTATTATTTAATTAATTTTCGGAATAAATTTAATTATTTATTAAAATTCGAAAAATTCGTCGGGACCTTATACTCTCAGAATTTCGTGCCGATCGCTGCTGTGTATTTAGAATTTGAATTTGATGATTGATTGTGGCAATTTGAGTGTTGATTATGATAAATATGGATTTTATTCATAAAAACCCAAGTATCGGGTTTTGATGCAAAAATTGGATTTTAATTATTATATTAAATAGTGGGGTTTGCAAAAGTGAGATATTAGCTTTTGATTTGAAATTAGCGTGTCCCCACACACGTGGTTAATTTCTGGACTATTTTTAATATGAAGAAAAATTGCTGGGATCACTATTTTAAGTGGAAGCATTGAGTGAAATGCAAAGTATCCTGGGCCGAATATTAATTGTTGTGTGATAATTAAGAGGAGATCGTCATGGGCTGTTGAGCCGGACTTGCCCCTATATGGGATGCCCACGCGGTGGTTGCGGGTCGCAGTAGATTCTGGGCCCATGCTCCTTGGGGAATGCCGTCGACGTACTGACGAAGCCGCGCTCCATGGGGGGAGGCGATGCCTCGCATTAGTGTCAGTAGATAGCCGAACAGCAAGTAGGCTATGCCCTTGTGTGGCAGTGAATAATAACTGGAATGCATGTTGAGCATTGTTGATGTGTCGGATTATGGGACGGAATTGTGTGGCATGGAATAGGACGTGTCATAACGATTTAGTCTTATAATCAGGACCCCCGCGGTTGTTGGTTATATGAAAGTGAATGCGTTCTGGTTGTTTAAGTTCTTATTACTATCTGTAATTGAGTGATTAGAAATTGTGCTAACCTGCAGGAAGGAACTGAAGTGAGGTAAGTCTTCTGTGTGATGTGGCTAGGCCACCCGGGGTGTATTTTCTTTCTAATAGGGGTTTAGGGGATCGAACTTGCTGAGACATCGTCTCATCCCAATTGTGGGATTAAAAATTTCAGGTCCCTGGATGGCGGTCGTGGAGGACCCGAAGCCCTAAGTCTGGAAAGGTGGAGACTGAAGTATCGGTGAACGTGTCCTGCTAGTTGGCTTTAGGATAGTTCCCCATTCGTTGAGCTGGTCTATTTTGTAGACAGTCTAGAGTTGTATTTAAACCTATGTGTTGTAAATGACTGTTTGGTATTGTAATTGATTGCCTGCTTTTCTATCCCAAGTTAAATGTTGTCAGGGGATTTGTTTCGCTTCTGCATGCGTAATAAAATGAATGGGTCGGCGACGTATCCTGGGATGTCGCATATTTGATCGACCGCAGTGGGATGTGCGCGACCTCGGGGTTCGGGCGTGACAAATTTCTCGAAAAAGAATGATAATGATAAATATGCAATAACGATTGATGAATACAATACAGGCCTTCCCTTGCAAGTTGCTTTACAGGTCGTCCGTGGTCAAACCACAGTCTATTCCCTTCCCATAGCCGCCATCGTTCAGCCGTCGATGTTTCTTCTCCTACGCTGGCGATTAGACTTGATTTGCCCTAAGGAGGCCAATACTACCCTGACACGTGTAATAAGCCAGGAGCCCACCACTTCATCGTTGGTCCGTCAAATCGCGCCTTGGCATGAGCACGGCTTAAGCATATCACAACCCTCTGTCAAGACTAGTAAAACTTGGTTGTAAATAGCGAATACGATTTTCAAGCTTTCAATTACAACCGGTTCGTTCCCTATTTTTTTCGCGGTGCAGTCCATATTCAAAAATTGAGATGTTCAGTCATAATTCATCGCTTTTTTAGTAACATACAATGTAATCATAATAAATTCCCAAAATAAAATCTAAAAGCCCTTTACAAAAATGAATCTAGTTATTTTAAAACCAGCTAATAATTCCCCCACATTGCTTGCTCTACCATGTTTATATACAATCACAAAAAATCTCAAATTAATATACATGTGAAAAATTTATCATAAACTAATTATTTGACAACAAAAAATCTCAAACTAGTACACCAATGACAAATTTATCATTAACTAATTTTTTACTGTCAAAAAACTTAATTTAATATACATATGATAAATTTATCCGAAATTGATATAACAGTGATAAATTTATCCTTCATTAATTTCTGTTAAATCTTACTGTTCAATTGCTAATTTGGATAACATGTAGTAGTTAGCAAATATACCGATTATGGGTTTTACCCTTCGTTTGTCATAAGTGCACATGTTTTCTAGTCTTTTGTGCTATTAATTCAATTTAACGAAAGGTATATTTGTCACAAATGTACTGATTTAAGGTTTTTGGCAATAAAAATTTAGAATTAAATTTGTTACAAATATATTAGTTTGAAGTTTTTTTTTTATAAAAAATAAATTTATGATAAATTTATTACAAGTATATCAATTTGATATTTTTAATGATATTGACCCTTATTTAGATATGACTTAACAATTCCCCACATTCCTTGCTATTCCATCTTTATATATATTAATCTTATTATATTCTGAGGAAAAAAAAAGAAAAGGAAAGAAAAAAGAGGGGCGAGAGATAGGGGTGAGCATGGTCCAAGTTGGGCAGGTCCACCCCCTAACCCTAGGACCAACCCGCACAGTACTAGTCCTCAATTTTTGGGACCGATGACCAACCTTATTGAGTTTGGGACCAAGGACCGAACCGACCCAGTGGGTTCGGTCTGGTTCCAGGGTCAACTTGGGACTAGCCGATAATTTTTTATTTCATTTTTTGTGCTCCTTGAAAAAGTAATTGAGGAACGAACCGATCTAATGGGTTTAATCTAATTTCAAAGTCAACCCATGACCAACTAATAATTTTTTATTTCATTTTTTGCACTCTTTGAAAAGGCAACCGAGGACAGGATTGACCCAATAGATTCGATGATTAGTGAGTCAGCTAAGAAAGGCAAGCGATGAGAGTCGAGCGGGGTGAGCATCGAATGGAGTGAACATTGAGTGTCGAGTGGAGAGCAATAAGGCAAGCGAACATTGAGTGGCAAGTGGCAACCCAAAGCGAGCGAGACATGTGTTGAGTGGCGAATGGAGAAGTTGTTTTTTTTTTTTTTTCCGATTTTGGCAAATTGGAGACTAAGAAGACAAATAAAACAAAAGAGAACAAGTACTAGAAAAGGATGCCATAAGGAGATGTTCATACTCTTTTAGATGCCGTGAGGACTTCTCACAAAAACATTTTCCTCATTCGTAAATTATTACTATTGATGCCATAAAAAATATTAATTATTAAAGAATAATGTAAAATTAGTTAAACTCCTTACTAAAGAGCTATTTAATATTGTTGATGCCATTTATTTTATGATTTTCTCTATATAAAGAAATTACAAATAATATTATATATATAGTTAGGGTGGGTCCGAATTGGACCGATCCTAAACTCTCTGGACCGAAAACTAACTCGCACAGTGCTAGTCTAAAAATTATAGGACCAGAGACCGACTTAGTCTCTTTGGGAACCAGATTAGGACCGGCAGGTTGAGCCGATCCAAGGTCGGTCTAAGGTTGATTCTAGACCGATACTCACCCTTAACGAGAGAGCCTCCCAACAGATCAACGTAGAGTACCCTATCCACAGTCCCAAAAACTAATTCGCCTTCTCGTCTTCCCCAAAAAAAGAGCAGTCGCTTTCTCTGTCTTTCCTCCCACGTTCCAAGCTCTGAAGCTCGAACATTATATATATTCGGGTCTCCATTCGTCAACCTCGCCTCTCTCTCTCTCTCTCTCTCTCTCTCTCTCTCTCTCTCTCTCTCTCTCAATGGCTCTTGTTAACAAGCTGGCTTCCTCCTCCTCCGTCGCAGCTTCACCTCGTCGCAGCATGGGGAAATGATGACTTCGAATTCCGATGGGAACCATGAAGAGGGCAGCGTAGATTTATTTATGTATGTCACAAAATATCAGAATAGACCTTCCTTCATAATAGTGTAACAATGGACAGTACATTAATCTCATGATTTTTTTTCCTATAAATATGTCGGGCCCCATATTATCTCATCAATGCGCCATAATATCTCCACAATACATGCTACATAATCTTATCCGTGAATATCATGCGGCATTATGCCCAGCGCAGCTCACGTATCAATTTCTTTTTAATCTAGCTCTACTAATCAAATTCATTAGCTAAGGCCATTCATTTGACGTATGATCCACATGGATATCTTGTGATAGATTTTGCTACCTCAAGTGCGGTTTCTGGTATAGACTTCGGTTTATAAGAAGGAACATAATGAAAATTCTCACGGCTTTAAATTATTTGTGAAAATTGACAGATCTCTTGCCTAAAGGAGATGCAGATATTACGAGGTCAGATGACCAACTCAATTTCAGAAAAAACTAGGTCGTGGAGGATATGATGAGGCCTACAAAGGTCAGTTAATGGATGGCCGTCTTGTGCCCATAAAATTTCTTAGGAACTCTAAAGCTAATGGAGAGGACCCCACGAGTGAAGTTGCAAGATTTAGTAGTACGGCCGTGCGAAAGTCATCACTGTTTACGTTATTGATTTGAGACGCATAAAAGAGCTTTAATCTGCCACTTCATGCCCAACGGATCTTTAGTTAAGTATGAACCTTCGGAAAAAACTGAAGTACAAATTGTTCCTTGGGATGGAAAGTTCTGCATTAAATTGCTTGGCATGGCTCGAGGGGTAGAGCATACCCATCGAGCTGCCACCAGATAATTCTGCACTTTGATGTCAAATCCCAGAACATTTTGCTTGATTGGGATTTCATTCAGAAGCTTTCGGATTTTGGTCTCACCAAGCTTTCCAAGCAAACGAGAGCATGAGATCGATGTTCAGCATGAGAGATGGTGGATGAGCTCATGCTGATGCCACCAAATCCCTTTCCATCTTCTCCGGCGATACCACATTCTTATCTTGAATAGGCCTCATTGTCGAAGTTTACCGATAGGACTACAGAGATGAGGAAGTTAGAATTGTAAATTTAGAATGAAGAAATATATGGAATGAAGATTGGCATTGGGTGAGGTTGAGTTAGTATTAAAAGCTTTTGGAGCTCTGTTTATTTCTCAAAAAATATATGATTTGGCAAATACTTTTATAAAAATGATCGCTTGTATCAATTGAAATAATTAGTCAACAAGAAATGTTTTCATTATCAACAACAAATTATGTTTCAATATTTTCGTAAACGATCAAAATATTCTTCGTTTGTTGAAATTATGTACAGTCATTTTTAGGAAAATGTTTTGTAAATCATTTCACGAGACAAACAGAGTCTTAGATAGCTTAAGATTCATATGAAGGATGTGAAGGATATTAATTAGTCTTTTTGTTGGGATTTTAGATAGCTTAAGATTCATATGAAGAATGAGATTAACAAATGATGGATTAATTTTTTTAGTATAAATTTATTCTAGGTTATTTATTTATAATTTTTTATTTATGAATTTAAATCAAATTAATTTGATTGAAATCATGTATATATTAAAATATACTTTTAATATAAAACGTGTCCCAATATATCGAGATTCTCTATATTTTAAGAAACAATGTATCGACATGTCGTGCCGTGTCGTGTATCACATGTCAGTGTTAGTGTTGGTGCTACTTAGGTGCTTGTTGCCACCTCCAATAAAATACAATATACCATAACTAGAGGGAATTAATTCTACGAAAACTAGCAAGTCATACAAAAACTACATCATTGAATAGAGCTTATAGTTACGACCGACTGGCAAGCCTCAAATGTAACGCACAAATGTCACGGACCAAAGAGCGCCACATCATTAATCCCAAGGGGGCTCTTCAAAGCCGTTAGAGGGGACCGTTAGATGAGACCAATCCCTACCAGTTGGACTAATGTGATGAGAATCAACATCCTCCACTATTAGATCAAGCACATTTCTACCGTTGAATCAATTAGATGAGAATTGATATCCTCTAGCATTATATTGTGTACAATATCAATGAATGTAATTAGAGAGATCTTTGTATAAACAGGAGAGCCCTCCCCTTATTTTATTATCGACTTCATTTGAGAAATGCAAGTATTCCTAGAACTTCTCTATCTACTTTCTCTCTCTAGAAATCCCCTTTCTTGAGTGAGCGAGCGCAGGTGAAAATAAGGCTTACTTAGACCCGATCGATTGCTCAGACCTGATCAAACAGCTCAAAGGTCTAAGTGCCGCACGGTTTGCGATTGAAAAAACTGTCCCGTGACACAAACACAGACACGTACAAAAAGAGGAAAATCAACAATGGAGGGAAAGTTACAAGAAAACATACCAATGATCACAGCTACTTTATCATGGCTCGAAAAACCGGCTCACATGACAACCTTCACCTGAAACCGAGCATCGCAACTATATGTCAAAATCCAAAAAAGAAAAAAAAAGCAGACAAAAAATGACGGAAATAGAAGGTATAGGCCGATGACGCAGCACCTCAGGAAAACCATGGAGATACTGCAACGAAGGATAAGTTTGCACGAGACCTCGGATGTACTCCGTTACTACATCTGCAATGACGAGGAAAACAAGTGAAACTTATTGTGCACGGTCGAACAAATCAGGAAATGAAATAAACAGCGAAGAAGGCAGAGCCCTTGTATGAAAGAGATGATTAATACTCATCATTGAGATCGTCGATGAACTTCATCTTTCCAGCCATGAGAAAATATGGCAATGGTTATGCCCTAAAGAAGACTAGACAACACAGCACCAATCCCTGCCCTACGTGAGGTACGTGTTAGGATGTGCCAAGCAGTTAATATATAGTAATTGGCCCATAACTTATCAACTTAAGTTTCTTAATAAAGATAGATCCAATTTGATATATTGATGAGTTCGGACTCAAGGACATTGGTGATATTACTGTTTAGTATTTGTTATTAATTCCGCTAACTATTTTAAGTGATATTAAACTCATTAGTCAGAGTCATATCATTTTGTGTTAACTAATTATCTAATCCATCTATTTAATTAAGGCAACACGTACACTGAGAAAATGTTTCATTTCTAAGTGCTAAGAATTTCAAGTGATATTAAACTCCTTATTCCTCAGAGTAATATCATTTTGTGTTAACTGATTATCTATTTTTTTTTACATGAATATGCATAAGTTAATCTGACAGCCAGAACAGTGCAATAAATTCCTTAAGCCTTTTTAGCCCATTGTTTGTTCTTATGAGAATCACAATTCTAACAATCGTAAATAAGTTTACTGTGAAGGTGGTGCGGCTGCAAGTATTTTGATATCTTTATTTGGTTGAGGCGGAGACAAATGAACATGTACATGATGTGTGGGAATGGTAACTTTGCTAAAGCATAGATAGAAGAACACGTAGAAGCAGTTGCTTTGCACGTTTCTCCTAAGCATCCTTTCATGTCTGGTTTTTGATAGAAAGTTTATGTTCCTCATTGATGGTCTTAGCATATTTAGTTCTTTGACCAGTGTCATGCTTTTTCTGAAGAGATGGATGATAACACTAGATATATAGCTGCTTGCTCTACATTCCTTTGAACTGACTGGCTAGTTATTGACTGTTTGCTGCACAATCCAGATCAGGAGAATCAACAAACTGATGAAGGAGATTATTAGCATGATCTTGCTTTAAACGCCCAGTGAAGTATATTGAGAGGCAGGTGTCCTCGAAACGTTGTTTGGGTGCTGGATTTTCGTTATCTCAATGACACGACTTTCTTCTGATTACTAGTTCCTTTGAGTAATTAAGTGCTATAGCAACCTATCTCTTCATTTTTCAACATGTACACAAGTGTTATGGGCGGCCGAGGATTAGGTCTACCCAAGAGTGCAAGGAGCAAGGGTTCAGAATCTGGGTAACAGGTTTGAGTCATCAAATCCTGTTGCTAGACGTGTGAATCACTCCAGCGAGAGACCGTGGATTATACGTAAATCCACTAATTTGCTTCTAAACACCAGAAGAATGATTTGTTTGCACACATTCCCATCTTATGGAAATGGCATTTGAATTTGCAGCTAAAAGCTTGCTATGCTTGCGCACACTCGGATTCAAAAGGTGGATTGAAACTTAGACAATGGCGATGGTAGCACGGAAGTTGTAAATGTATTCGTGACCAACCCTCATGCAATCTTCCTATATTAGAACATTGCATCTTGTACATATAGTCTGAGTCTTCCTATTTTAGAACGTTGCTTCTCGTTGCCGTCTCCTTGCTCTCTTGTTGCTGTCAAGAGATTTGTCTCGTTGCTCTCTCCTTGCTCTCTTGTTGCTGTCTAGAGATTTGTCTCTTTCTCTCTCCGCTTATACTCGTCCGACCATGAATTCTATTGCGGCGAAGCCTGTCTGCGCAATTCCACTGGACAGGCGTAAGGCTAAGGGTAAGGCCGTTCTCTGCACGAAAGGCGTTGAATTGAAGCAGATGCGCAATATTCTGGGCTCTATGTCGCGCATCAAGATAGGGCGTCTGCTGCTCTTTTTCTTTTTTTTTTTTTTTTTGGGAGGGGGGTGGGGGATCTTCTTTCTTTTCTCTTGCATGTTAGTTCAAAATCTCCTTTCGTTACGATTTGTCTGATGGGTTTTATGATCTTGCTTACTCTGTTTTTTCTGATGATTTTTCTGACCAGTCACCAATGCCAACCGGTTAATGCCGAGATTTATCCAAATAATTTTTCAGCCAATGTAAGTGTATCGCCAACAAAGTCCATCTAGTGTTTGTTCTCTGTTTTTGTGATCATCGATCCCTGTTTCTGTATGGAATAAGTTTACAGTTGTCTTGCTTCACTTACGTTAGATGCATATGCATTGACAATGTGATCTGTCTAGCATGCTTTTCTTTGCTCAATCCATGTCATCTTATGTGCTTAATATGTGTCGCATGTATCGTCAGACATTTGCATGTATTTCCAACTATTGATGGAAATATCTATCAAACTTCTTAGAAAGAGCATGATTTACTGGTTTGCTGATTGTGTATACATTGTTGATAAAATTGATAGTACCTCAATTCCATAATTCGGAAAGGTGAATGTGCTTTGTTGTATATATCATTTTCCATGCGGTTTCTTGATTCTTCTTAAAGTACGACTGTTGTACTTTAAATCTCACCTCTACCTAAGATTACATATTACGGAGTTGGTTTCCTATTCTTTGTGCAAGTAGAATATTCTTTCAGGCGTTTTGGATTTGGGGCGACCAGAAGTTGTGATTTACTATGGAATTATTTTTGTTGTCGAGGCCTACAGAAAAGCTTACTTATAAGTTTAATTCGAAATGCAGAAGAAAAATTTTTCTGAAGAATCTCCGAACAAGCCAACAGATCCCCTGATGAAAGATACTTCTAGTGACTTGTTGAACAACAGAGGTATGCCACATTTTTTGAACATGTTATTTTCAATTACATACGCACTTTTGAATGATGGATGTGTTGAAATAAAGAGGTGTAGCACTTCCATTTTCCAGCAAGTGCTTTGGATTGTATTAAAATGCAGACTACCTTCGTGGAAGTAGACCTGACTTTTGGAAAGTAACTTTTTCCATCTGATGGTGGATGTTTATGCAAGTTTTCTGCTTCCTTTTCCGTGTCTTTCCATCATGTTTGTGGTCTTTCAATTTTCATTTAGAAATAAGTATTGCTTGGTTGTTCCACGAGCATCTATATTTTATAAGGATAAATATTGCTGGGCAGTGACAAACTCATGTCCTTGTTCCTTGTTCATTGACTAATACTTCTGTTTATGTTTAACGGGAAATTATGTGGGATCAGAAGACCAGAGTGCTTCCTCTGTGCGAATTGGTGTGGTAAAGAAAGTTGATCCAATCTTCAGCATTGGACTCCAGTTAATATGTCAAAATTATGAAAGTAGTGAAGATGGCGATTGAATATTGGATTCCATTCATTATCCTGTTGTATTAGCAGTTTCTTGAGTCTATCTTCCCTGTAATTACTCACTGAAGGAAAAAGAAATGCAAAGTAGTATTTTCTGATGGGAACTTTGCTCTCATCTCGTATGCCAATGTTTTCGTTTTGAAATTTTCGTCTTGGTGCATACTTCTCATGATTCTGCAATTTATGTTGTGCTTTTGTTCTTAAAACTGGTACCGGACTGATTAAAGAATCACGTCATGGTATTTTTCACCAATACCAGTGAGAGAGTTGAATCGAATGCTAAACTAATCATTTCACACTTTGCTTCTAAAAAGCCTCGAGTAATTGCCCACCATTTTTCCGGGAGATGATCGCAGGGATTCCAATAAAATAACCACATGCAAAAGGGTAAGGCTTTGTTAGCAGGAATTGCAATCATTCATCACGAGAGATTGCAGTTTCTTGGAATTAAACTGGCAAAATGTTAGAACAATATTACCTTATAAGCATACTTAGACCGGGATTCTATCAAACACGTTCACTCTTGATATTTGTGTGTAGATGTACTCCTTTCTCATTCTTTCCTCTTCATGTTTACTCTTCCGCATGAAAATTGGCAGTTTTGCGGTTACTGTGTTTTTATTTGTTTCATGGATACAAAAGTTGTCTTAACTAGTGAGCTGCTATTCAATATGTTGATCAGGGTGCTAGTTTTTTGTGCTTACCATGTTTTTGTTTGTTTCGTTACTTTATGTGCCGATTTTTGCTTCTTGTCTAGATGAATCGGTCCATGGGTACTTGGCATTATAAATTTGAATGCACCCCTGAACCAGCAGCCTTCGTAGCAAGCAAGACCACCCTAAATTTTTAATGATCAAGTCAAATCCTAACTTGACCTGCTCATGGATGCAATGTTGAAGTGTAACCATGGGTCATGACTACGTGGAAGTGGAAAAGAGACAGGATGATCAGGTCTCTGCTTCCTATTATGTTGGAGGAGAAATTAGCCAATCTCAGTAGCTTGGTTGCCAAAATTATCAGATCTCAGTGCCTTAATTCTCTTTTGTCAGTCAGAAAATTAAGACAGTGGAGCAAACCGCTACATGGCATGATGATGATTGTTTTATAATATGTACGTCTATTTGACGGTGTTAATTCATTCTGAAATCTTGATTGTAGAGTGCCGAAGCTAGATTGACCATGTTATCGATAAGGCCTGTGATATTGGTGACAGATGAGAGCTGTATCAGCCTGGTATTCTGTGCTGCACACGGATGCTATACCTTCTCTTAAATGGCATGTTTCTTTGGGCTCACTTTCTTGGTCATTTTCAAGCAATGTGAATGGTGTGTTGCTTTCTTGAAGTCCAGAAGTTGTTGCAGGATGAGAAAAGTTAATGTTACCCATCATGCAATGTACAAAATGATGATATTCTTCGTATCATTGATCCATCCTTTCTTTTCATTAGCTAGTATCAACTATGGGCATGCTGGATCTGCATCCAATAACTCCTCCAAGTTCCTTTTTCAACCACTGACTATGTCTGGGCTCGTGATGGTGCTGTTATAATATGCTTCACCTCCAAATAATCTCTTCTTCCTCTTATTGCCAATAACAAGTAAATTTCTTTTTGGTAGTCTTAACTGACTGATTTTTTGAGAAAGATAGTTCTTTTACTCTTCTGTGAAGTGATAGATCCTATTTAGAGACGTGTGTGACGGTACAAACACACATGTACACCCATAGAGATTTAAAAGGGGCAATCTGTAGGTTTCATTACCTTCTTCAAAGTCTCTGTCATGCAAACCGATACCAAATGGCTGTTTTTTGGTTTGATTAACCACTCAAAACATTTTAATCATATCAGATTTGCCATAGAGTGGACAGGATTGGATCTGTAAATATAGATGACTTTCCTGTTGGCTGATCACCTGTTGCTTTTACTAACCATACTTCTTACCAAGACTCCCCAGAAAAGCTTCTTTGTCCATCTTTCTTGGCAATATTTTATGGTTTCTCAAATTGAGGATTACATTATGTGATATTTGTTTCTAGGTTCAAAGGTTGTCTTGCATTCCAGTAATCAACAGATCTCTTTGGATGTAGGTTCTATTTATGCATTTACTTTCCTCTCTGTGATTGTCATAGGCAGGGTCAATGTGTCAATTATACGCCACATTGACGCCTAAGTTTGGAGAAATGTGGCTTTGGTAGTTCGTAGTTATGGATATAACATCCCAAGTGTTTATTTCCAGATGTTTAATTGTGCTGGGCTTGTCGGCTTCAGGGACTACTGGGAAGCCAAAAGGAGTCTCCATTGAAGTCTCCATAAGCCATCCAGCTTTGCTCATAAAATCTATGGCAAAAAAAGGCATATGTGATTACCGTTGGGATGATGTATGCCCTTTCCATATTTCTTCTCTTATATAGTCTTCATGATTGGCAAGTGGAAATTCTACAATCATTGCCACAATAAGTCTTGAACGATTGTTTCCATATTTGGAAGGTCTGCAGACAATTTGAGTCAGAGTAATAATATGATAAATATTTTTTTTATTCAATTTTTGCATGTTTATTTGCACACTGCTCCTTTGTGCCACATTGATGTCTGTCATTGGCCATCGCGATGTTATTGTCTGGAGCTTGCCATGTCTGAACACCCAAGTTTGAAGCTAATTCTGCCATTGAGGTTATAAAGAAACACAAGGTCACTGCTTTGATCACTCTTCTGGCCATGGTCGCCGATCTAACATCCTTTCTCAGGTTATCTACAAAGAGTGATCTTTCACGAGCAATCAAAATACTGAACATCATGTGTGGAAAGCATCAGCCACTTACATGGTGTAAGTTCAAAGTTACGCTCTTCAAGTGGTACTTTTGCTTATTTCTGAGTTTTCTCAGGAAGAAAGGACTGTAGAGCAAAAGACTGCGTGGAAGAGATATTAATTGCGGAGGAAGTCTGTTGATCGATCTCATCAAAGAAGCTGGCAACTTCTTCCTAAGAGCTAAGATTCTCTCAGCCTGTGGTGTGCATCATCTACCGCGCTAGTTGGTAGTACCCGCTAGCAGTGTCTGTTGAAAACTACAGTGCTCATTATGCTACCCTTTGTTTGTCCTTTTTTCAATATGCAGGGATGACAGAGACCTATTCTCGTTTGACGTTCATGACTCTCTATGACCTACATTTCCCTTTTCGCTACCAACCTCCAATTTTCATGTTGGAACAGATCTCAATTCAGTTCAAAGGCCACGCGCCATCTGAGTTGGCAAACCTGCACCCCATGTTGAATTGACGAGAAATAGTGATGATTTTATTGGCACCGTGAAAATTCCAGAGGTCCGCATTTGATGATTGGATAATGGGATCAAGTTCCAGCATGAAAATCTAGCAGTCTTTCATGGTTTGACATGGGTGATGTGAGTTTCATTGATGAGCACGGTTGGGTGAGGGTAATTGGTCGAGAAAGCTCGGATCAAGACCGGGGAAGAAAATTTTTGCCCTGAAGAGGTACAGAATGAATTGTGTATGAATTGCTTGGCAATGAAATTATTTTTCTTGTGAGGATTTGTTGAGAGGCTCGAATGGGTGATGCATAATTCCTGTGTCTTCAATCCTGAACCTGTTTTATTTTCTCCAAACCGTGATTAGCTATTATGAGAAGATGTACTCTCAGCTCATATTCTGACGACATGTTCTTGTTTTAGAACATAGGTGAAGGCAATACACTTTTACAACATCCAGGAGTCGCTGGAATCGTTGTCATGGGAATACCTGAAGCTCGCCTGACTAAGATGGTTGTTGCCTGCCTGTATTCATGCGATTGACTGTTTAAGATCTATGAGTTTTGAGGGAAAATCTTAATCTATTGATTTATAGGAAGTTACATATGATATAGATTACAAAAAGTAGTGTATAATTACTGTTGAAGGTGAAGATCATCGAGAACAAATTCCTCATATGTACTCTTTCTAATTATCAATGTTAATTCGTTTTAAATTCCTGTCACTTGCAGTATTTTATTTCTAAATTCATCATTCTTCATCTTTGCTATGCAATTAAATTCTTGTCCGAATCACCATTGAACTTGTTTAACATGACACCAAAGTTCAATCTTTGATGAAAAGTTTTCAACCATGCCCATTTTTAGTGAAACGATTTCATGGAAAAGTGAGTTGAAGTATTAAATCCGTGAGGCGAGCTCACAGGATTACAAATGTAATTTGTGGAATTAGAATCTCACACGATTACAAATCTAATTTGTGGAATTAGAATATATTATTGTATCTACAAATTAAGATTGCAGAAAAAGCACGGCAAAAGAAGGGGGTATTTACCGTTTTGTTTTATTTGTTTGGATTTTATCTATCCTTCTATACTTTTTAGGAAATTGTGCAACCTTCTGCGATGATTATAACTAATGTGGTGCTCACCACTCAACGTCACTTTGATCTTGCCATGGAATTATTAGGAAAAAAAAATTCCTTACCCTATCGATTCATGGTAGGATAACAACCTTATAGAGTAGTTTACTTTACAGAGATATCTTATAAATCCTTTTCAGTTCCCAAAAATAAAGATGGAAAACCAAGGGTATTCTTCGGATTTTTAGTGTTTGGTTATAGGGTTAGCTAACCAAAGAACGAGATGTTTCCACCTGAGCTGGGGTCACCCCACCTAACTAGTTACCTAGTTGGACTGATAGGATTACATTCCTTATTTTAATGTACTGGAACCTGCATGCCCAGTCTCCCAATTCCCTCAAATTTTGTTTTTCCTGGATAGAGGGAATATGGGGGTGACATTGTGGGGTCTCCCACTTCAAGATGGATCTCCTACCCGTTTCTTCCCCTTAAAGCCTTTTAGGGACTTGCTCAGGTCCAAATTTCATTAGTAATATCACTAGACTTTTATTTAGTGCTTGAGAAAAGTTCACTCACTTTAATACTTACTCAAGAATCTCAAGTAATAATACCCGATTATAGTCTCATCACATCATTTTTGTACTACTTTTCTAAGTTAGATATTGCATCTCTGTATACCTTGAATGATAAAATATTCATTTACAGTGTGTGGACCAAATTCTATACCCCTAGGTTTTAGAAGTATCATTGCAGTGTTTGGTTCATTTAGGGGTTGTTTGTTTAAATTTGTTTATGTCCCCAGAACACAATTTTTTGTTCTTTTATTCCGGAGAACAAAAAAAGAACAGAAACCCATTTATGTTCACTTTTGTTCCCGTGAACAGATTTGGAATAGAAACAAGAAATAGAAAAATCTTATTTCTTATTCTCGAAAATAATTATGAGAAACACTTTCTTTTTTTTTTTTTTCCTTTTTCTTTTTCTTTTTTTTTCCTTTTTCTTTTTCTTTTTTCTTTGACCAGTCGCCGTCCTTAACCTCTCATTGCCGAAGCCAGCTCCAGCTCCAACGAAGCAACCACCCCTCCTCCACCTCCGACCCCTTTCCTCTTCAATCCCACATCTGGAGAAGAGCCCCAGAATCTTGCTCAGCCTTGTGGCCAGATCTTCAGCGTTGCGACTCCTACTTCCGCCATGGGTGGAGGTCGAGGAGGACCAGGACGAACACGGAGGTGGCGGCGGAAGCAGCCATGACGGCACTCAGCGAATGATGCATCACCGCCGCCCGCCATGGTCTCCGTCGTGGCTACTCCGCTGCGGCTTCTGTGTTCGGGCACTGGGCATTAGTGCTGGCTTCACCGGCCAAAAAGAGATCGGTGCTCCTCAACCTCCAGCTCATGGACGGACATGACTTGCGCCTCAAGTCCATTTGCCTCGAAGAGGTTTTCTCGTGTATTTATTTATATAATTAGATGGGGGAAAATGAGAACGGTATTAATTTTGAAAAGAGAAAAAAAAAAGTAAGAAAATGGAAAAATGAGAACAGTGTTAATTAGTAGGGTTAGTTGGACTTGTGTATGCAAACCTGCTTATTCGCCTTTGAGCCTCGATGGCTGTTCGTCCGTAGATTACTTATGCATTTTTTTAATCATCAGAAACTTTCAAACTACCTTCATTGCATTCATAATTGTGTTTCTTCCTCCGCAAGGTGGAAACATCGTCACATCTAATATTAATTCATAAAAATTTTCTGTAATATCAGGTGACTTCCACAATTTGACTTTTCATTAACAAAATATTTAGAACGAAGATTTGGTCGCTTATCGAATCGAATGCCCAGCCCAGGACATATCCACTATCCATCGAGCCCATTGGCCCAAATCCACAATATTCCCTGGCTCTGTTCCTCTTCTTCAAATCCATCGACATCCTTTCCATTCAATTTCGGCCATTAAATGAAATTATTAAACTATGGCTCCTTTTGTTTTGCAAGTATTTAAACTTAATTATAAATGGGCTATTAAGTAGGCATAATAATTACCGACCAAAAAAAAAAAAGTAGGCATAATAATTAGCCAATGTAAGAGCTAAATAATTGATATCGATTGCTTATCTAGGCTTTTTTTTTTTTTCATGGCAGAAGAAGCCTTTTGTCAATATTAGTACTTACATTCTTCAAAGAACATTAATATATAGAACATTGCGATGACAAGGCCAATGAAGAACCGGACTTACAGAAAATCACAAGCGCATTAGAAATCGAGGCCAAATCCATTCAATTTCATGGTCACATCTAAACCTGACTATTCTTCAAGAGGTGGAAAAAAAGAAAACAAATGAAAATAATAATGACAATTGGATTCTTGTATGTTAGGATGTTCTAGGGCAATACGAGAAATATGCTATTGCCACGGTCATGAGGTTCTTGTGACCAAAGGACGATGCATGATCAAGGAAGACCTCCCAAGATCATCCAAGGTTCCCGCAAGAGCTTCTAGAACATTACTAGAGATGGGCAAGATGGTAATTGCACTGACAATCTAGAACTCTCTCCGCATAAATGCAAGTAAATGGTAGGTTAAAAGACATGATCTCATTCGTAAGATCAAAAGGCAATCAATGGTTGTAATCCAGGGGCCACTAGTATAAAAAGGGGTGCTCTCCTCTTACTTATCAAACCATTTCATAATTAAAGTTTTATTATCTTGTTCACAACTTCTCTCTTTAGAAATTCTCTCTCTCTAAGATTCGGATAAGTGAGCAAGTGAGCAATTGATCCTAGAAAAGGCTTGGCTTAGGCTATCCAATAATCTCAAATGATCCAAGAGACTGCACGATCTCAATCCTAGACGATCGGCCCATGACACTAAGTATCTCGTGATTAATGGTGTGGTTAGTAGATAAAGAAATCAAATATCCACCATTAGTCGAGTTGGAGTCATCTAAGATCATGCACATATCGGAATCTCCCACTATATTGCAAAATCTGCGTACTGGAGAAGGAGATTTGCTATGGCTCTACCAGGCAGTTCTTGGTCAACCTCTTGTTTGGTCTCGTCACTTGAAGAAGTTACTAGTTCTTGGGCGAAAAATGCGTCGGGAGCCATAGCTTCATCTTGCAGTGGTAAATCAAACCCATCCTCTGCGAGTCGCCAAGCTATAATGCAATTGAAGCAAACAAGAAAAATAAAAAAATTGGCATTACCCAGTTTTGAAGTTCTTCAGCATCGATGACCTTAGGTGTCATCATTTATCCTTTTTCAAGGATGGTAAATCTAGAGGGAAGCTGTCCCTCATCTCTATATACAAAAAGGTTACCATTAGAACTAGAAAACAATTGAGACCAAGAAACCTTAAAAAAAAAAAAAACAATTGGGACAAAAAAAAAATTAAAGAAACTTACATTACTCCACTCCTCAAGTTCTTCTTCACCGTCCATAACCGAGGGCTGAAAGATATTCTTAAGACAAATAAATTGAGAGTCAAGCACAAAGTCATGAGTGGACAAAAGATGATCGACGGTCACGCAAGAGATTCTCCAACGGTGTCACAACCTAATCCTCACCGTGGAAATTCTAGGCCCCAAAATCAAAGAACCCATTATAAAAGCTTATCTAGTTTTAGGTGAATATCTGAATTTATTTTATTTCTTAGAATTTTTCTGAATGTTTAATTATTTCTCTTTTTTTTCATATTTTTCATAATTTAATTAATTTTCTTTCTTTCTTTCTTTCTTTCTTTCTTTCTTTTTTTGGGGGGTTAATGTTGGTGACGATTGGTTGGTGATTGTTTAATTAGAGTGAGTGTTAATGTCGAAAATGATGCGATTTTGCTTGGTATTATTTTGTCTTCGGACCGTGTCGTGATTATAATGTCAAGTTTTGAAAAAACCCTAAAACCGTGCGTGGGACGACGCTGGTTTAACTTATAAGTTAGTGACCCCTCGAAACTAGCTTCTTAGCACTTTGGTTTGGTGGAACGATTCTCCACTCGAAAACCCATACGGTAAAATGGAGATGATTTTTCGTTACGCGTCCCTCTCCCACACGCTTGGGCGAGAGAAAAACAAAAACAAGGAGGGTGTCGAGCAAGCAAAGACAGAGAGAGAGAGCATTCCGCATTCGAGGGCAAGCATGCTTAACGCGTGAGGGGCTCGGTGAGGTACAAAGGGTGCTCGACGAAAGAAAGGGCATGTTTCTTTGGGCTCGCTTTCTTGGTCATTTTCAAGCAATGTTAATGGTGTGTTGCTTTCTTGAAGTCCGAAGTAGTTGTAGGATGAGAAAAGTTAATGTTACCCATCAACCAGAAAGATTCGAGGTCGAGCATGCTTGACGCGAGAGGGGGTCGACGAGTAAAATGGGGCGCTCAACGAAAGGAAAGGGGTAGATAACGGCGGTTGGGGGTGGTCCGGCGTCGGTGATACCATGTCTGAGTGGTGCGTTGAGGAATCCCTGGTTCGGGAAGAGGAAAAGAGAAGTTGCAGGCGTGGATGCTTCGGTGAACAAGAAGGCGGGCGGTTGAAGAAGATGGACAGAAGAAGACAACAGGGAAAAGGACAAAAAAGAAAAAGCCTAAAATAGAAATATAGAAAAATAGTTTAAAAAAAAAAAAAAAAAAAAGGGAAAAGGGGGCCTCGGGCTTGCTTGTTGTGGGCTAGGGTCTTCCAAGGTTTCGGGCTGACTGTCATTTTGGGCTGGAAGATTGGGCTGGAAGATTGGGCTGAAAATAGAAAATGGAAGTGGGTTGAGGTTTTTCTTTAAAAAAATTTCATGGGCCAATTTAGTTACTTCCAATTGAGCCTTAGAGCCGGCCCGGTTATTTAGTCCAACGCGGACCGATAGTGTCCGGGCCGGTTTAGTCCCCCCCCCTTTTTTTTTTTTCCCAATTTGAATTAAAAAATTGGTCCATGAAAAATAACAAATTTACCTTCTACTAATTTCCATCAAATTAGATTAATATCATGAAAAATCACAAGTTGAGGAAAAATAGAATTCCAAACCAATACACCAATTAATTATCACGTGTTATCCAACTTAGTAATTTAATAATAAAATTTAACGAAAATTAACGGAGGGTAAATTTTTCACAAATATATTAGTTTAAAGTCTCTATTGGTACAAAAAAAATAATTTATGGTAAATTTATCATTTATGTATCAGTTTAAGCATTTTTTTTGTGATATTAATCCTTATTTAAATATGAGCTAACAATTCCCCCACATCACTTGCTATGTCGTCTTTATATATATCAATCTTATTGTAATTAGGAAAAAAAAAACATTTTCCTGGCAAATCAAAGAAATCTGAAAAATAAAAAGAAAAGGAAAGAAAAAAAAAGGCACGAAAGCCTCCCAACAGTAAAGAGCCGTACCCTCTCCACAATCCCAAGAGCTAATTTCGCCTTCTTGTCTTCACCAAAAGAACGAGCGGTGGCTTCCTCTCTCTCTCTCTCTCTCTCTCTCTCTCTCTCTCTGTGCGACTGCAAATGGCTCTCGTCGACAGGCTCACTGCTTCCTCCTCCTCCTTCGTAGCAAATCCCTCTGCTTATAGGGTGGTGATGACAGAGTTAGAAAAATAGAGGAGCCTGTTTTGGTTCATTAAACATCTAGGTCGATAAGATAAAAGTCTTTGTGAACTTCGTTGGCTGCACTGAGATTATTCTTCTACCTGACCAAAACCAAGAGCGAATGGATCAGAATGTTGTGCGGAAGCCATGCATGTTCCAAAATGATAAAAAAAAAAAAAAAAGATTGTGAAGGACATGACTATGTTGGGTCACAACGAACTATTTTATTGATTGCTAATGGATATATGATGTGTCTACAACTATAATAGGAGAAGTGATTGTCACCTTGAACCAACAAGAGATGACGGCGATCCAAAGCCAAGAAGGCAAGTGCAAACCACAGCACTTGTTCAGGCTCGAGCTTAGGCCCTATTTGGTTCAGCTTTGGAGATGAGCATTTGGACTCTAAAGTCCCTTGGCCAAATGCAAATGTGTTTGGTTCGAGTTTTGAGCGACTTTGGCAAAATGCAATTACATCTCCAAATGGCTCTAAAGGCCCTTAGGCCAAAGGAGGTCCAGAGGTCCTTTGGAAACTTGCATTTCCGAAATGCAAGTTTCGGTTACTATTCACTTCGCGGTTACTGTTCATCCGAGAGGAAAACCACCGCACGGAGGCCGAAGACCGCCGGCCAAGGGGGTTATGCACGCCGGCGACGCGCCGGCGACCGTAGCCCGAGGGTCGCCCGACCCGGCGACCGTCGCCGGACCTCGGGTGACGGTCGCCGGGTCGAGCCCCAGCAACGGCCGCCCGAGGTCGCACGACCTCGGCGGCCGTCGCTCGGGTCGCGCGAACCCACGCTACGGCTGCTCGAGGTCGCGCGAACCCGGGCGACGGTCGCCGGGTCGCATGACCTCGGGGCGACCAAGCGGCGTCGCCGGGTTCGCGCGACCTAGGAGGCCGTCGCCTTGGTTCGCGCGACCGTGCGACCGTCTCTTGAGGTGGCGCGAACCCGGCGACGGCCGCCGCTCGGGTCACGCGAACCCGGTGCGACGGCCGCTGGTCGCGCGACCTCAGCGGTCGTCGCTGGGTCGCGCGACCCGGTGACCCTCCGGAGGCCAAATCCGCCATCCAGCGATCCCTGGGTGGCCGGACTTCAAAAAAAAAAAAAAAGAGTGTATTTTTGCTTTGTTAATTTAATAAAAGTTAATTACAAATGCAAATTTTACCAAACGGTATTTTGGCCAAAATTGTTTTTCAATGCAAATTTTACCAAACGATATTTGCATTTTGGAAAACCCCTTTACTCCAAAGGTATTTGCATTACTGCAAATGCATTCCCCAAAAGCCGAACCAAACGGGCCCTTAGTAAGTGCTAGACCAAAAGTAGGCATTTATTAATGAGAGCAAAGATGGGCAAGGATCAACTGTCCAGCTCATTGCCTCTATTGGAGTCTATACAAATCAAAATCGTCGGCAGCTCACGAATAAAATTTTTTAGAGTTACCTTTGTTCGCATTTAGATAGATTTGAATACTAGGTAAAGACATTGTCGGAGGTAGGGGATCTCCTATTCAAGTGAATATTGGTAGGAGGTTAGGATAACATTCAATTTTTACGCGAAGGAGTCAAGGATCTATAATGAGACTTGCAAGTTTGAGACAAAAACAACAAATAGTTATATGCGGTAAGTGTAATGAACCGTCTTCAAATATATATTTTGAATTGGAACTCTGTTATTGGAGTGTCGTAAACAGGGTGATAACAGAAAGAAGAGTGTTGCTTGCTGGAATCATCGGGACTATTGGCTGGCTATATTGATCATGGCATGCTATCAACAGGAAGAGACTGCGAACATTTTCCCATACTTCATAAGCGGATCGAGTGATATATTGTCTAGCTTGTAAATTATTTTACATTAAATATCTCCACAAGCTCATGATGGGACCATGCAAAGTGTTCAGTTACAAAAGAGAATATTGGCCTTTGAAAGATTTGGTAGTAGTATCATTTCCCTTCCTCTTACTCATAAGAGGGCTGTTTCATGTTTCATATATGAATTCCTGCGTTTGATGTTTCATATATGTATTCCTGTACTTCCAAATGTTGCTTCTTTGATCTAGAAGCGATGCAAGTGCTACGAATTCCAAATACAATTTCTTGACCTCGTGCATTAGTTTCTCTTCTTGGATGGTTCTACTTTGTTGCATATCTAATCCAATTTCATCTGTTACTGTAGAGATATTGTGGTAAAGTCATATCATGCCGATGAAGTTCATTAAATATTATTGAGGTTGACTTTATTGACTTGACCTGAATATAAAGCGGATAATATTTTCATATAACATGTCAAACACAATCCCTATGGGTCATGTGTAATCTCAAAAGCAACGCTTTCATATTGTCATAAAGACTAACAAAATATGCACAGTGAACGACTTAAAAAACCCACGAAATCAATGACCAAAACATGAAAACTGGAGGTTTCACCCTCTTGTAGTCTGAAATGTAAAACCAGCAAGAGACACCCGCCGACTCCATTAAGTACCACGACGCGCTAAGACCTCAGCAATCTTGAAATTCCAGAGGCATCTCCAATATAACTTGAGTTGTTGGATCTGGTCCATCCAGATCACAAGTGAATATTCTCCCATCGTAGTTAACGGCGACAAATTGCCCTCGGCAATGTATGACATCAAAAACACCATAATTCGGAGTCAACAATTTCCGCTCATCATTGTCGGGTTTCGAAAAAGCAAATGGTCTGGAGGGCCAGCGAATGACCATGACCGTATGGTTTGGAGATGAAGCGGGGCTTGCAGATAAGACACAATTGGCGAGGAAAGCTCGGTACATGTTCGCCCACTCATCTTCCTGGGGATCTTCGGGATCCCAGCCTGGATAGCAAACCGGGGAAATTGTCCAAACTAGGGAGCTTAATGATGTCGTCGCTATAGCGACTGGCAGCACGGGACAGGGGATTTAGCATGTGGATTCCCAGATCTTGGCCGATAGTGAAGATCCAACCCCCGGAAGCGAAGCACCTCTTCTTCCCCTTCACTTCCGGCAATACGGCACTGTGACTTCGCAAATGGAAGGGGCCGTAAAACTCAGCCCCTCGTCATCCTCGAGCATCCACCATGGGTAATCGAACCTCTCTTCGAATGCGGCAGCACGCCATGTCAAGCACACGGATCGGAACGCGAACCAATCCTCTAGAAGAAGTCGTCTCTAGCACAGTCCTAGCAGCTTTGGATGGAGACTGGACCAATTCTCTGCCGTTGTTTTTATTTTTATTTTTTTCTCGGAAATTCTCGGCCATTGTTGTTGATTCACGGATTTGAGAGAAAGTAGAAAATCTGTGATTTTTGCAGACAGAGAAAGGGGGAGGATTTATATGATTCATAAATCCAAAAGAGGAGAGAAAATATTTATATATTTGTCACTCATAAAAAATAGGGAAAATACCACTAAAAACCCTAAACATACCACTAAAAACCCTAAACTTTACCTATAGTGACAAATTTACTCTAAACTTTTTTTTGTTACATGAAAAATTCCGAACTTTGTCAATAGTGACACATTTACCCTAAACCTTTTTTTTTTCGTGACACAAAAAACTTTGAACTTCTATCCATGTGACACATTTACCCTAAATTATAGGGCATTTTGATCTTTTACATTTCAAGTTTTTTTTTTCTTCTTCTCTCTTCCCTCCACTAACCATGATAGAGTTGACTGAGGGAAGCCGGAGTTAGGTGAGGGTTGCCCTCACCGGCGTCGGGCGAGGACACCCTTGCACTGGGCTGGCTAGGGCTGCCCTCACCGGCGGCCGCAAGGGCAGCCCTCGTCGGCGTCGAGTGAGGGGTGCCCTCGCCAGCCCAAGCAAGGGCAATAGAAGAAGAAGAAGAAGAAGAAGAAGAAGAAGAAGAAGAAGAAAATCAAATAATATATTTATTGTCAGATTTGGGTATCATGAAGTGGGGAAAATTGTAAATAGAAGGATATCGATGGTGAAGGTTTGAGTAAAAGTGAGAAAATTGTGGGAAAAAAAAACATTCATTTTAGTAATTTTCTTTTGAAATAATATGCCTTTGGATTTATAATAAAACAAAATCTAGCAAAGAAAAAGTATGGCCGTCCAAAGTTTTATTATAAAAGTGCCAAGTGGGTATCATGCATAAATTGTAGTCATTGCAGTTAAGGTAACATGTTGTCAAAATTATTTATGGATATCCTTTATGTTAATTAAGAAGAAACTTCTCTACAGTTTCTTGAAATGTTCTTTTTCTCTTTTTTTTTTCTTCTTTTTTTGCTTTTGCAAATTCATTTCTAGTCTCTAGGAATCAGTTTTAGTAGCATAAAAGAGGATCATTTTAAATGTTTTGTACCCTAAACCATATCAAAATCCTTTCAAGTGGGACATATGGCATTCTATTTTATTTCAAGGACAATATTTCATTAGTCTCACATTGTTAAATTGTGAAGACAAAAAGGAAAAAGATGTTGTACTTTATTGTATAAGATTCTTCATTTTTGATGAAAGATGAAATTGGTAATAAAGAAAGATTATTTTGAACTTGTATAATGTCACTTTTGGCGAAAATACAAAGAAAATAAGGAGTAGGTGCTTCTTGCTTCTTGGATGATGTGAAAGAAAGTAGTATTGTAATTTTTCAATTAGCGATGGACTGACATGCCTCAATCAGAAACTCACTTGCTTCATGGTGAATCAACACATGCAAAGACTAAAGATGCAATATTGGAATTCTAAAAAAAAAAAAGCAACGTTTACTTATTCATTGTCAACTTTAATATTAAAATCACTCTCTCATAGTTGTGATAGATCTATGAAGGGATAAGTACACTAATGGTGCCATAAGTTGTGTACGGCGCTCACTTTGGTGCCAAAAGTTTCCGTCGGATCACTTAAGTGCCAAAAAATTTGAAAAATGCTCACTTTGGTGCCAACTCCGACAAAATTGGCCGGAAATCCGACGTGGCCTTTTTTTATTAATTTTTGACGCCGACGTGGCTCGTCGGAGAGCTGAGTCAGCATCCAAACACCAAAATGACGTCGTTTGGTGTCTCCCCTAATTCAAAACCCTAATCTCCGGCCGTCGCCATCCTCGACGGTCCTTGCGCTCGGCGGCCACGGCTTCGACCCCGACCTCGACCCCAACCCCGACGATGGCCACTCAACGGCAGCGGCTCGACCTCGACCCCGACCCCAACCCCGACGATGGCCACTCGGTGGCCGTAGCTCCGACCTCAACCTCAACCCCGACCGCGATGATGGCCGCAGCTCAAACCCCGACCCCGACCCCTATGATGGCCACTCGACGGCCGTAGCTTCGACCCCGACCCCGACCCCGACCTCGATGATGGATACACTCGGCGGCCGCAGCTTCGACCCCAACTCCGACCCCAACCCCGACGACGGCCACGGCTTCGACCTCGCCGAAACCCTAATTTCTTCCCCATGTGAGCTAAACGGCGTCGTTTCCATGAAGCCATCCACGTAGGACAGAAAAACGACGTCGTTTTCTTAAGGAGGACCGAAAACGACGTCATTTAAAGGCTTATCAATTTTTTTTTAAAAAAAAAATCATTTTGGCCGGAATCTTTCGCCGGAGGCCGGAATCTTTCGCCGGTGGCACCAAAGTGAGCGTTTTTCCTCCGGTTTGGCACTTAAGTGATCCGACAGAAACTTTTGGCACCAAAGTGAGCGCCGTACACAACTTATGGCACCATTAGTGTACTTATCCCGATCTATGAATAACACTGTCATCCCTTCTCAACATGTGGAATTGGAACTGTAGATATTGGAAATTTTAAAAAAATGTTTTCGTATAAATTCTTTTTAGCAAAACCATGGTCGTTATTATCCCTTACCATAGTTTTTCTCAAGTTAATAGATATCATTAGGTATAATTACGGAGATTGAAATAGAATTTCCATATAATACAACAAAGTTCATTGATAGATCCTGCCAATCAGCTTATAAATCAAAGCTGGCTCTTTTCAATTGATCCTCATTGAAGTGATATATATACACGTGTATAAGTATATAGAACAATTCAATTATTTATTTCAATTTTGCTCGGGATCTTCATTTAGAAAATCATTGGATCAAAAGCACAGATAACAAATCTGGTGTGTTTTTTAGTAAATACTGCCCTAGTTCTCTACAACAAAATCTAGCACAAGAACTGAGGGTTCCAATACTCAGTAAATACGGAAAATACCTGGGTATCCCTTCGGATTGGGGTCGATCCAAGAAGAAAATGTTCTCCTGGATCCTGGCACGAGTAAATGCTAAGTTAGTAGGTTGGCGAGAAAAATTTTTATCGAAAAGTGGCAAGGAAATCTTACTGAAATCAGTTATTCAGGCCTTACCGCAGTATGCCATGTCCATCTTCAAGCTTCCGTTATCTCTCTGCAGATTGATAGAAAAGAAGATTTCAGCATTTTGGTGGAGTAAGCATAACAGTCAATCAGGTATTCACTGGAAAAACTGGTCAGAATTAAAGCTCTCAAAGTTTTCAGGAGGGATGGGATTTCGGGATTTAATCACCTTTAACAAATCTATGCTTGGAAAGCAAGCTTGGAGGCTTTTCCAGCATCCTCAAGCTATCTGGAGCCGACTCTTTCACGGTTTATATTTCAGATATTCCTCCTTCCAATCTGCTATTTCAGGACACCGTCCTTCTTGGGGATGGCAGAGTCTATTGAAAGGTCGAGATGCGATTACACCTAAATTACGTTGGTTAGTCGGGGATGGGTCGCAGATTCACATCAGAACAGATAATTGGTTACCACAAGGTCAGATAGGAGGGTTACCTGCGCATGGAGAACCAGAACTAGTTGCTGATCTCATTGATTCCCATAATTCTGAATGGAAGTCTTCCTCTGTTACTTCATTCTTTGATGCCCAGGTTAGTACAGCTATTCTCAACACTCCTATCAATCCGTCTCTCCATCACGATCAACTGGTTTGGACAGAGACTCCTTCGGGTACCTACTCAGTCAAGAGCTGTCATCATTATCTATCTTCACAATCTCAGAAACTAAATCATAATCCATCATCCTCTTATACTAACCCACCCCTGTTATGGAGGAGAATTTGGAATATGCATACAGCTCCCAAGATTAAGGTTTTTCTATGGCTAGCTTGCAAAAATGCATTAGCAACCAAACATAATCTCAATCAGCGACATATCATCCCGCATCCCTACTGTACACTCTGCCATAAATCCATCCCAGAAACAATTGAACATATGTTTTTCTTTTGCCCATGGACTCACGATATCTGGAATCATGAAGAAATCAAAATCAGTATGTCTCTTACCTCTGTTCGCAGATTTGATGCCTGGCTGGTGGATCGCGTTTCTAGTCCTCAAGCGTCTCCGGATCTCGAAAAGATTGCTCATATTCTGTGGGAGATTTGGAAACATCGAAATAATGCTGTCTTTCGCCAGACCCCACTGGATCCTCTCCTAGTTGTCAATGAAGCCCTTTCCCAGTACACCATCTTCAAGGTTATCAACCCCTCGTCACGAAACATCAAAACACTCGGATCAGTCTAGGGCATAGATGGAACCCCCTGCGGAGGGTTATATCAAGTGTAATATAGATGGGGCTTTTCGCTCGCAGAGGAGAACGGATCCATTGCTTGCATTTTCAGAGACAGTAAAGGAATCTTGACGGATGTGCTTACCCGATCGGTGCCTGCCCAGTCGGCATTCCAAGCGGAGATCTACGCCCTTCTATCTGCTATACAACGGATCATCCAGACGGGACTCCATCTTCAGCACGTTGTGATTGAATCGATTGCTTGCGGTTGGTGGAGATCATTCGGACGAAACAGAAGCCACCATGGAAGGAGACTCATCTCTTCGCGATTATTGGAGATCTTCTTCCGAAATGCCCTTTCCTGTCGTTTCAACACATTCGGCGCACAGCAAACCTAGCAGCTGATTGGGCTGCAAAAGCCCACAGGGATCCAGGCCCACCAACAAACTGGCTCCTCTTTCCTCCGCCTAGTTTCCTTAATATTCTCTCTTCGGATGTTATAGCTTGTATTAATCTCTAATATAATATAAGCCTTTTTCGACCAAAAAAAAAAAAACACGAGTAACAAAAAACAGTTAAGGCATCGCATTGATATCGTTGACCGATAAGAATCCTCAGTATTTGCTCTTGGCAACTCGTGACTAGGGACCTCCTAACATGGGACAACAAAAATAGAAATAAAAAACTTCTTTTATGAGCCTGAAAGATAAATATGTTGAAGATATGCCTTGATATCAAAGATACATTCTAGAATTTGGGTTTATTGATTGAATCAATTTGTGATTACAATCAATACTTTATCTTTCATTATTTCCTTCCTTTGTCCATACATTATACTATAAATAGATGTATATAACTTTTCTTCGATTTATTTCTTCCACGCTTTGTGTCAAAATAATCATCAGAAGCATTAATATTTGATTATTTAAACTATTTGTTTAAGACCATGCTAGGAGGTTATTTGATGCATCTGATGACATTTTAATTGCACATGTTCATTTTTTTAATAGTAATATAATAATCGGTTAAAATGTTGTTTTTCCCCCTTTTTGTTGTAAATTTCCGCTTCTGGAAACCACGAACACGAGCACAATTCTCCTTCTGGTTGAATAATTGATCTATTCAGCGAGCATTTTCACACACGTTGATACCTTGCTTGCTTTCGTTGGGGAAAAATTATCAAAAAGTTCTACATCTATGACATTGTTACAAATTTAATCCTAAAAATTTCAATTAGGTCAATTTAGTCCTAAATACTTTCACATTGGTACCAAATCAATCATTCGGTTAATCTAAACTAAAAATCGCTAACGTGGATATTAGTTGTTCCACGTGGCAAAGTTGATGTTGACATGTACATATTTCTTTTATAATTTATAATGCTTTTTGAAATTTTTTTCCCTTTTCTTTTTGTCGGTGGCCGGGGTCACAGGCCATGGTGAGCGAGGGTTAGTGCCGACTAGGCACCCTTACCAGATCTAGCGAGGATTCTTGCAACCTCAAAAATTCTTTGCTTAAAAACCATCTTGTAGACAAAGCACGACTCAACCCAACTGAAGAAGAAGAAGAAACGACGGAGAAATAGAGAGAGGTGAGAGTCGAGAGTTTCGAAAACATAAATAACGTTTTATGCGATGAGCTTCTCCAAGAAATCTTCATTTGTCTATCGCTGTAATTCCAATCATTGTCGCCTTCCTAACTGCCTCTGGTTTCCAAAGTAGTTGCTCCACCTATTCCGTGAGTCCAAGACTGCCCTCTCTCTACGCTTCGCCCCAAACACTACCCTCGTCTCGGCCCTCTCCTCCCTTCTCTCCAACTCTATCCCTCAATCTCCTCTCTCTCTCTCTCTCTCTCTCTCTCTCTCTCTCTCCTCCAAGGCAACCCCCTCCTCTTGGTCTGCTCTCACAAGGCGAGGCTTGCTTGGCCTCGCCCTCACTCAATCTGGTGAGGCAGGCATCGCTGCCACTCGTCCAAGCATGATCCAGCGAGGCTGATCATCACTTATGGTCGACGACCAACCACTAGCAAAAAGAAAAAATGAGAGAAAAAAATAAGAAAAAATAAGAAAATTCAAAATAAAAATTAAATTTATTAATAAGTTCTATGTTAGCGTCGATAAGATGGTTAGCATTTACGTTAGTGATTTCCAGTCTAAATTGACTGGATGGATTGCATTGGTACTATTGTCAAAAGATTTATGATTAAATTGGCCAAATTGAAAGGTTTATTATTAAATTAGTACTAATCTTATAAGTTTAAGACTTATGTTGTACTTTTCCTACTTGCAATGTTGTGAATAAATATTAAGCGATGATTGGTCAAATCATTAAGCAAAAAATTCTTGATGAAACTATTCTAGATCATCTCTTGCGCATAAGCCAAAGATCTAGACATACATTATTGTATTATGGGGTACAATATCGGCTCTTTCTTTGTTGCCAATTTCGTAAGCGTGCTATTACCTCCAAATAGTAACTGTCCTTTTCCAAAGTCAACATGTGACTGACCAGTTGAAAATCAACTTTAAAATCCGCATGACCATGGGTTTACTCAGGTCCTCTTAAGTGAAGACTTAGAAAGAATTAATCTCTTAATCACCAAAATTGTGTTGAAATAGGGATATTGTGTGTAGATACCAAGAATAAGTAGCATCCCTCTCTCTCTCTTCCTTCCTAATTCTGATGATAGTTTGAACAAGGAAGAGTCCCAAACTTATCAAAAGAACTCAATCTCCAAAAGAGATGAAACGTAATATTTAGTATAAACTTCACATTTCGCGATTTGTGTGCAACGACATTGCATTGCTACAGCAGATAGTTTGGAAACATGATTCAGTTGGTCTTTCTATTAAAAGTTATGTTAAACATGACATCATAAACAAACCACCGAGAAGGTTAGTTGGTAACCTTTATTAATCATTTGGCCGAGCATGTCCTCCCATCATCATTTAATAAATTCTCAAGTGGCCTTTGTGGAGAAATTTTTTTCTTGTGGCTCAATGACAAATTGGAAATTATTTTAATCGATATGAGTAAAACAGTCCAGATGAGCAATTACAGTTACTAAACTAACTATGAAAAATATTGAATCAACATCAATTTAACGAGAAAAGTGCCAAAAAAGTTCTAAACCTTTTGTATTTGTGCAAATTTAGTCATAAACCTTTTTTTTGTACCAATTAAGTCCTAAACCTTTTTAAGTTGTGCCAATTCAGTCATTTCCGGCCAATTTTGGCCGAATTTTGCTAACTGGATGTTAGCTGGTTGACGTGATGTCATCGGTGATGACTTGGACAACTTTTAATAATATTTTAATATTTTTTATTTTTTGATTTTTTGATTTTTGATTTTTGATTTTTGATTTTTGATTTTTGATTTTTCTTTTTGATTTTTCTTTTTTTCTTCTCCTCTTCTTCCTCTAGCCGGTCGTTGAACCTCGGCGACCGGTAGAGGTGACGGCCTGGTGAGGTCGAGGTTGACCTCGCAGCCACCTCGCCAAGAGCTGCGAGGGCGAGCCTTGACCTTGCTAAATCCGGCGAGGGCAAGCCTTGCCCGCTGTCGCAAGACCGCCCTCGAGGCTTGGGCGGCGAGGGCAAGCGAACCTAGGGAGAGAAGGGAAAGGGTCAGATCCGAAGGATGGAGGAACAGATTTGAGAAGCTGAGGACCCACCATGGCTGCCCCGTCGTGACCATTGCTCCTTGCAATCGCCTCCAACCCCCGATGATGTCGCCTTACTATCCTCACCAAACCCCGAGCCATGGGCGAGGCTCAAGCCTCGCCAGATTCGACGAGGGTGAGCCTCGCCGCCCTCACGGCCATTGGCGAGGTGGCCGGTGAGGTCAACCTCAACCTCGCCGGCCGTCTCCTCTGGCCGGTCGTCGAGGTCCGGCGATCGACTAGAGGAAGAAGAGAGAAGAAAAAAAGAAAATGAAAAAAAATTCAAATTCAAATTAAAAAAATAAAAAAATTCTAAAATATTAAAATATCATTAAAAGTTGTCTACGTTAGCGCCGATGAGGCCACATCAACCGCCCAATGTCTAGTCAGCAAAATCCGGCAAAAATTGGCCAGAAATGACTGAATTGACACAACGTAAAAATGTTTAAGACTTAATTGGCATAAAAAAAGGTTTAGGACTAAATTGGCACAAATGCAAAAGGTTTAGGACTTTTTTTGGCACTTTTCCCTCAATTTAACACTATCTTTAGAAGAATAGCTACCGAATTGCGTAAGAAAACATGAGGGGAATCCCAAAGCTCTAGACGTGGTACAACCAGGAAAATCTAGCGAGAGCCATTTTTTACCACAGAGCAAATGTGAAAATGATGCATAATTATTTCACCAAAAAAAAATGATGCATAATTAAAAAATAAAGCAGATATTCTTCGTCTCTAGCATTATAAGCTTGCTCAATATGTAGAAAAACAAAGGAATCTTACATAGAGTTTGTACCCGTATTTACTACATTGTGATGGAGGTAGTTCAAGATGGTCGGCTGTTCTGGTGATGCCATTTGCCTCATGCTGAGCAGAACCAACCTTGTGTGGAAAAGAATTCACGCGACAGACAATAGATACATGTATCCTTATCAGATTATGCTAGTAGAGATCCATCTAGATCCATTGGCCATCCTTATCAAATTCTTGCTCAGTGGCCTAAGGGTTATGAACTTAAAGCAACCCAAAACTGCAACAAAGACAATCCATCCAATTATATCTTCTCCCTGAACAGCATACCAAAAATGGTGCTATGGTGTACACCAAGCCTTCTTTTCATTTGAACAAAGGGTGAGCTAATGTTGCTTCCTTTGCTGTTCCGACCAACAATATCCATGCTCTGAATATCGGTCAACTGCTTAACGGCCAATCCAAGGTGTCGGGAGCAACTTGAGGTAGGAGGAGATTCATCAAATTCTCTTGTGCGTGTTGCTAGATAAGTGCTATGTGGTATGAGGTTCACCGACGACATGTTTCTATCGCTTGTTTGCTTTTCTTTTGAGTAGATCTTTTTCCACCCCTAAAAGAAATGAATTAGTAGGGAAATCCTGTTATAATCATTTAATTTTTCTGTGTGAAATTATCTTACGTCAGTACATCAAAAGTGAGCTGCCAAAAAAAATTCTTACCCATGATGGAAACAATCTCGTGTATCTGCAAATACCGCAAGAACTGCATCTTTCGACCATTGTTCATGCTTAATTAAACATGGGGAGTTGAACATACAAAATAACAACAGAGCAGAAGAGAAATGACAAAAACAACAGAAAGCAACAGATCTAAATAGATATTACAATGCAATGTCCACCGTATAGCATTGTTCGAATTTCAAATTTTATGACACTATAGTCAGCAGAGCAACACATTATACCTATCAAATATGAAAAGAAAAAATGAAAACAGAATGCCCGTTTAAATTATGTTTATTAGATTACAACTATCTTTCCGCATATACATTGCTGAAATAGATAAGTGAGGGATATATCGTCCACCAAAAGAGAAAATCAAAATATTATATATATATATATATATATATATATATATATATATATATATTTATATATATTGATTGTTAGATTTGGGTATCATGAAGTGGGAAAAATTGTAAATGGATATCATGAAGTGGGAAAAATTGTAAATGGATATCAACGGTGAAGGTTTGAGTAAAAGTGAGAAAATTGTGGGAAAACCAAAAACGTTCATTTTAGTAATTTTCTTTTGAAATAATATGGTTTTGGATTTATAATAAAACAAAATCTAGCAAAGAAAAAGTATGGCCGTCCAAAGTTTTATTATGTAAGTGCCAAGTGGGTATCATGCATAAATTGCAGTCATTGCAGTTAAGGTGACAAAACATGGTGTCGAAATTATTTATGGATATCCTTTAGGTTAATTAGGAAGAAACTTCTCTACAGTTTCCTGAAATGAACTTTCTTTTTCTCTTTTTTTTTTTTTCTTTTGCAAATTCATTCTCTCTAGTCTCTAGGAATCAGTTTTAGTAGCATAAAAGAGGATCATTTTAAATGTTTTGTACCCTAAACCGAATCAAAATCCTTTCAAGTGGGACATCTAGCATTCTATTTTATTTTCAAGGCCAATATTTCATTAGTCTCACCTTGTTACATTGTGAAGACGAAAAGGAAAAAGATGTTGTACTTCATTGTATAAGATTCTTCATTTTTGACGAAAGATGAAATTGGTAACAAAGAATGATTATTTTGAACTTGTATAATGTCACTTTTGGCAAAAATACAAAGAAAATGAGGAGCAGGTGCTTCTTGCTTCTTGGATGATGTGAAAGAAAGTAGTATTGTAATTCTTCAATTAGCGATGGACCGACATGTCTCGATTAGAAACTCACTTGCTTCGTGGTTAATCAACACATGCAAAGACTAAAGATGCGATATCGGAATTCTCACAAACAAAGCGACGTTTACTTATTCATTGTCAACTTTAATATTACAATCACTCTTTCATAATTGTGATAGATCTATGAATAATACCGTCATATCTTCCTTGGTATAGAGAGATTCTTTAATCGGAATGCGAACCAGTCCTCTAGAACTTAGAAGAAGTGGTCTCGAGCACTTTATCGGTCCAATTCTTTGCCATTGTTTTTCTTTTCTTCTTTTGGTGCTCCGCCACTGTTGTTTTGCGGATTTGAGAAAAAGCAGAAGATCGGTGGGTTATGCAGAGAGGGAAGAGGATTTATATGATGCATAATTCCAAAGGGGGAGAGAAAATATCTATATATTTGCCACATATAAAAAGATACACTCAAACCAAATGATTAAAATACATTGCTAAAATAGATTTTAAAAAAAAAAGGAATATATCGTTTAGCCAAAAGAGAAAATCCAAATAGCATAATTCTTATTAGATTTTGGTATCATGAAGTGAGGAAAATTGCAAATTAAGGGATGTGTGTAGCCAAGGTTTGAGCAAAAGTGAGAAAATTGTGGAGAAAAAGAACTTATATTTTAGTTATTTATTTTGATATAATATGCATTTGCACTTATAGAAAAGAATCCATTTCATTGTGATCAAATATATTGAGACATTTTATTAAAAAGACAAGATCCAATGATTTTCATGCGGTGAAATTTTATTGACTTGCCAATGGTTCACCTGTTTTAGACATAACTATTTTTTTGAGGAAATTCTTAGTTATATGTCAGAAATGACTGTGATTAATAAATAGGTATTAGGAATAAGCTACCTTTTGTTTTCTAATGGTATCTATAAATTAACTTAAAAATCATCTACTAAAACGGAGCAATCGCAAGGATGCTAAAGGGGCGAGTCCTAGATTTCGCCATAATTAAAAATAAAAGTATACTATCATTGATTTGAAAATCGTGATACACTTTTTGATTACCAAATATACAGTCCCATTGTTTAGGTAGAGAATCTTTTAAGTTTAGATATTTATAGTTAGAGATATTTAGTTTATTATTTTCATTTATTTAGTAGATTCCTTGTTTAGTCAACATCTCTTGAGTATAAATAAATTACTTGGATATATATTGAGAAAGAACTTTTCTTTATTTATCGACTCCTTTATCGACTACGATAATTGGGTTTTTCTAGCCGTAAGGACCCTAGCTCTTGAATTTTCCCCAAATCATCGCTCTTATGGTGCTGTTGGCTTGTGTCGCAGCTGATGTCTCTACTTCTTCTTCCATGTGCAGCCATGGCAACCTCAATCGGAATGCCTCGCTGTCTCTTCCGCATTTCGCTCACTATCGGCGTCTGTCGACATCCCTGTCAATTGTTATCAGGTGATTTCCCTCGTTCAAATGTTAGTTTGCTCGTTTCCCGCTTAGGTGCAGTCCAACCGAGAAATGAAGCGAAATAACTTCTTATTACTCGGTTGCTCATTCACCAACAGACGAGAGTTAGCTTGGAAGAATGTCATGGCAGAGGGACGATCCAATGTGAAATTGATATTTTTTTCGGTATACTTTGCTAATGCGCCACTCTCGTCCATCATGGCTAATATTTTCAAGGCCTTACTAATCCTCAAATCCTTCATTGTATTCACTGTTATCTGCCTTTTCTGCACTTCTGTTTTGTCCATTCGGTGAACCGCTCACGGCAGATTACATTTGCTTACAGCTTCTTGGTCTCCCTGATCAAGCAAATAAAGATGAGATTGTACGGTCAGTTATGCAATTGAAACGTGCTGAAGTAAAGGATAGCACTTGGTAATTGTCGCTTGGGCGTTTAACATGGACATCGACTTTCAATTAAGTTTAGCTTGTAGCTAACTAGCTTAATTATTGTGCTTTTTGCTTAGCCCCAAAAGGGTGAACCTTTCTTTTTTTCCTTTTTTTTTAAATGTTGGTGACGATTGATCGGTGGTTGTTTAATTAGAGTGAGTGTTAGCATAAAAAATAGTACGATTTCGTGTGGTATTATTTTGTAGTTGGATTGTACCGTAAATAATGCTACATGTCAAAAAACCCTTAAGGTGTGTGTGGGACAACCCCGATTTATGTTAATAAACCTTTAAAACTAGCGTCTCAACACTTTGGTGGGACCATTCTCTCACAACACCCATGAAACAATTATTAAATATCCTTCAAAGATTAAAATGCTTTCATTTTTTATGATCACAAATAGTGAATGAAAATTTTACCTAATATCCTCCAATTAATTTCTAAATGAAGTGGTCCAATCAGCCTCAGTTACGATAGACCGACTTAATATATATACTTTTTGTCATTCTATTTTGCATTTGTAAACAATGGACTGCTATCTTGTATTCCCAAGCACGATGAAAGAGGGAAATACCCTCTCTAGAATTAGCGATAATTGGGTAGTTCGAGGTCGAGGCGAAAGGTTGAGCTTAATATATTCCCAAGCCTACCCTTTACATAAAAGTTAGAAATTTTCAGGTCAAGTTTCGACCAAAGTGGGGCAGGCCAGATTTCCTTGTGCATGCGAGCCCACTTATGCGTCTTTTGAACCTTAATGGTCGGTTGATTACCTAAACATTTTATTTTTATCATGAGAAATTACATTCATTGCTTCATAGTTGTATTTTTCCTCCACAACCTGGCTAGTCAAGAAAAAAAATTTCATCACATCGAACATTAATCTATAAAATTTGAGTACGATATCAACTGACTCAGCAATTTAATTTTTCATGAACAAGATGTTCAGAAAGAAAATTTGATCACTCATCGAATCGAAAGCCCAACCCAGGTAATATCCATTATCCTTAGAGCCCACAAGCCCAAATCCACAATATTTCCTCGTTCTGCTCCTCATCTGCCGTTTTGGTGTAAACCACATTTAATCTGATACTGTACAAATATTTGTACAGTATCTTCTTGGATGGTTCTTCCTTTGTTCATACCTAATCCAATTTTATCTGATATTGTCTAAATATTATGGCGAAGTCATGTCGTGCTGATCAAGCTTATTAATTTTATTCAAGTTGACTTTATTGACTTGAATTGAATATAATTCGGATAATATTTTTCATAAAACATGTCAAGCGCATGGTCTCTACAAACTATGCGCAATCTCAAGAGCACACTTGGGTAAACATGTGTTAGAAAATTTGACATTTGATCAACTCTCTCGACATTCGAGTCCGAAATTGCAACACGTGTGTTCAGAATTTCAATACATACAGGTCAATTTAAAAAAAAAATTCAATAAATAAGGGATCAAAATGTAAATATATAAAAAATAAAAATTAATAGAAATAATAAAGGGGGAAAGAAGGAAAACTTAGTCTTCTTTTTTATTTTGATTCTCACCTTTCCCGACACATAATTCATCTCCAATTTTTTTCTCTTTTCTTTCGACACACGAGTCCAGAATGTGGATTGATTTTTTTTTTCCATCAAGGTTCATGGATTATTAGAATGGAATTGAATTTGTCAAATTGAAATAATAAATGATATTAACAAATGGATTAATGTTTTTAGTGTAAATTCATTTTAGCCTCCTTTTAATTAATTATTTATTTGTGAATTTGATTCGAATTAATTTGATTGAAATAATAACAAAAAATGACAATCTATGATCTATATATAAAAAAATATATATGTATTTAATATGCAATGTGTTATAATGTGTCAAAATTCTCTATTTTTGAAAAATAACATATCAATGTGTCACGTTGTATCGTGTCATGCCGTGTTGTGTTACGTGTCGCATGTTGTGTGTTAGTGTCAATGTTACCTACCTCAGGCTAGGGCATCAAAGACCCAATCTTGGATTCTAGGGTCTTGGGAATGTGAGTTAGGGTTCTATTGCCAAGTGCAGATTTTATTATCCAAGCACTAATATCTAGTCATATAAAGAAAATTGATTTTCAATTTTTCAAAGAGGAAATAATTTGCCAACTCACATATGGATTATCAATTCTCATTTAAGTGATTTACCAATTTTCAAAATAAATTATCAACTAGTTTTGGATTATCAACTCTCGTTTAAGTTACTTATTATTACGGCACTTTTAATCTATCAAACTTTTGATAATATTTATCCATTTTCATTTGTCATTTCTTCCAAAAGCGTTAAATCTATGAACTTTTTTTTTTCTTGAACCTGTTTCAGAAACTTGCGAAAATTTCGATTTAGTTCAAATTACGTTAACTGCCTCACCAGTGTTTTTTACTTTAAATGAGGCTCAGAAATGAAGATTTATATCAGACTCATGTCACACTCGTGCTTCACTCCAAATTAAGCTCTTCTCTAGGAAGGAACAAATCTGCAAAGAGATAAGCCAAGTTAAATAGTTATTACGTTGTCAAAATTAGAGAATCTGAGTTAATCGCATGCTCATCAAGACTCGATGTTCTTGGAAGCCCGTCCTTAAGAGCATGATAACGTCTTGCTTGCTTGTGAGGCTTTTCTCATATTCAAACTGATGGTTTCTACTTAATAAGAAGTTGTCAATTTACTGTAAGAAGGTTATCATAATTTTCGAGGTAGAAGAACAATGCAAGCTTCAAAATTTAGTACAAAGGAATACTTAAATGTAATCGAAAAGTGCTTAGTGCCACTTTTTTTTTTAAAAAAGTGGAATACTTAAATGCTAATTTCGACAAGACTTATTTTAATAATATAAGTGATCCACGTGGCTTACAAAGAAGCTGACTTAGCGGATGACGGTGAAAAAAACGTCATCTTTTTTGCCACGTCAGCAATAAGCCCCCAAAATTGATTAAAAATTAAAAAAAAGGGGTGGGGGAAGAGAGCTTCGACGAGGGCGATGGAGGCATGCAACGTTCTTCAATGTAAAAAGGTGAAGATTCTTCACCTCTTGCGTTTTGCCAAAGTTGTTTGGGCAAAGAATATGTCTATGACAGCTCTGACTGGAAAAGTAACGAACATACGATGAAGAAAACAAATTAATTGAAATGTCAAAATGTCAACCACATTGAACGTTGACATGACTAGTAAAACACCGCATTCCCTTCGAATTTCTTACTTGCGTTGAAATGAGGTTGGGTATGGCATTCATTTTTTACACGGAGGAGTCAAGGATCTATCATGAACCTGGAAGTTTGAGAGAAAAACAACATATAGTTATGTGGTAATTGTAATGTACCGTGTTCATATATTTTTCTTTTGAATTGGCACTCTGTCATTTGAGGGCCATAGGCAGGATGGCAGCAGAAAGAAGAGTGTTGCTTGTTGGTATCATCGAGACTGTTGACCGTATTGATCATGGCATGCTACCAAAAGGAAGAGACTGCGAACATTTTCCCAAGTAATCCTATGCTTGATAAGTGGATCCAGTAACATATCGTCTAGCTTGTAAATTATTATATATCAAATGTCAACACAAGCTCATGATGTGAGCTTGCGTAGCGGAAGGTTACAGAAGAGAATATTGGCCTTGGGAAAAATTGGTAGTAGCATTGTTTCCCTCCCTCTTACTCGTAAGAGGACTGTTTCTTGTTTCATATGTTAATTCCTATACTTCTAAATATTGCTTCTTTGATCTAGAACCGATGCAACGGTTACGAATACAATTTCGTGACCTGGATTCTATGTCCCACTTGCACTGGTCCCTGTGTTCTCTTCTTGGATAGTTCTTCCTTTGTCATATACATAATCCAATTAAATTGATATGTCGTCCTAGTTGACTTTATCGACTTGAATTGAATATAATTCGAAAACATGTCAAGAGCACAATCTCCATGGACTATGTGTAATCTCAAAAGCAACGATTTAACAGTTGTCATATACTGCATAAAAAGATTAATAAAATATGCAAATTTCCATTACCAACTTAAAATTCAAGTCCCATGCAAGATAAGCAAAATTATTACCACCAAAAAATACTAATAGAAGGCTACTTCTAAGTGTTTATAAAATCCTACTTGAACTTATTGATGGAAGATTGATTTAGTGCTACCTCAAAATCTTGGTTCAATCCACAGAGGTGGAGATTCAATCCATAGAGGCGGATCAAAATTATAATCAGCTTTTTTGTCAAACTCAATTCTTCCATCTTCCATGTGGTATATTCCGATGTCGTCCCAGTAGGTAAAGTAAATACAGTTTGGCTTGATAACTTGCTGGTTCTCATCAACCTGTATTGAAAAGGAAGAGTTGAAACCCACAAAGAGGGATACATTCCCCATGCTCTCAAGCTCCGTCCACTTTATAGTATCTAAATCAGCGACGAAAACCTGAAAACTGACGGTTCCATGATATTGCTCTCGTTCTTCGAATCGTTGCTTTTGCTCTCGTTCTTCAAATTGTAAGATCAGCAATAGACGGCCTGCCGACTCCACCAAGTACTCATTTATAGCAAAATTTATGCTATCTTGAAATTCCGGAGATTCCGGAGTCTCCAATATAACTTGAGTTGTTGGATATGGTTCATCCACATCACAAGTGAATATAACAGCCTGGTAGCCAAGGGCAACAAATTGCCCCTGGTAATGTATGACATCCAAAACACCATTATCTGGGCAGTCCGGGGGTGTCAACTCTTTCCACTCCTTATTGCCGGGTTTCCAAAAGACTAATGGTCCGGAGGGCGAGCAAATGACCATGACCGTATAGTCTGGAGATGAAGCGGGGCTTGCAGACAAGACAAATTTGCGGAAGAAAATCCGGCAATAGTCATCCGGCTGTTCTTCTATCTCGGGAACCCAGTTGGGTAGTGTTTTTGCACTAGGAAGCTCAATGATGTCGTCAGCACGTGACAGGGCACGTGACAGGGGATTCAGCATGTGGATTTTCCAATCCTTGCCGATAGTGAAGATCCAACCCCGTGAAGAGAAGCACCTCTTGCCCTTCACTTCCGGCATTAAAACTCTGTGAATTTGCGAACTGAAGGGGCTGTAAAACTCAGCCCACTCTGTCTTGGTGTTCTCATTGTCCTCGAGCATCCACCATGGGTAGTCGAACCTCTCTTTGAATGCGGCAGCACGCCACGCACACGGATCGGAATGCGAACCAATCCCGTAGAAGAAGCCGTCTCGAGCACAGTTCTAGCAGCTCCGGGAGGAGGTTGGGCCAATTCTGCGCCATTGTTTTCTTTTTCTTTTTTTTTTTTTTTTTTTTTTTTTTTTTTTTGGTCGTGCTCCACCATTGTTGATTCGCGGATTGGAGAGAAAGAGGAGGATCGGCGGGTTGTGCAGAGAGAGGGGGAGGATTTATATGATGCATACTTTCCAAGTGGTAAAGAAAATATTTATATATTTGCCACAAATAAAAGGATACACTCAACCCAAATAGGAAATAACTATCTTTTTGAATATACATTGCTGAAATAGATAAGTGAAGAATATATTGTCAAGCCAAAAGAGAAAATCCAAATAATGTAATTCTTGTCAGATTTTGGTATCATGAGGCGGGAGAAATTGCAAATAAAGGGATTTGTTGGAAAAAAAAACATTTATTGATTTATTTATTTATTTTGATATAATATGCTTTTGGATTTATTAAAAAGAATCGATTTCATTGTGATCAAATACGTTGATGCATTTTATTAAAAAGAAGAGATCCAATAATTTTCATGCAATGAAATGTTATCAACTTACCAGTGATTTGCTTGTTTTAGACACAATTAGTTTTTTGAGGAAATTCTTGGTTATATGCCGGAAACAATCGTAGTTAATAAATCGGTATTAGGAATAAACGGCATCAACTTTTGTTTTCTAAAGGTATCTATAAATAAACTGAAAAATCATCTACTAAAACGGAGAAATCGCAAGCATACTAAAGGGGCAAGTCCTAGATTTCGCCATAATTAAAGATAAAAGTATCCTATCATTGAATTGAATATCGTGGTACACTTTTTGATTACCAAATATATAGTCACCTTGCTTAGGTAGAGGATCTTTTTAAGTTTAGACATTTATAGTTAGGAATATTTAGTTTCCTTTATTTCGTTCGCTATTATCAATTTTCATTTATTTAGTAGAAACCTTCCTTAGTCGAATCTTAGTGACTTTGAACAAGGGATGCAGTATATATGAATCCGGTTCGGTTTCGGCATAATTTTACCGAGTGAAAGTTGCATTGTTTTTACGTTCTTTCTTTCGATTTTGTTAAAAGGGGCAATCTGTGACACTTGTTAAAAGAAAATTCTAATTTCCTTCCAAGGCATTAATTTCCTCGTAAAACATGTGACTAATAATTTAAGTCGAAGTTGTTTATAAGACTTTTTTTTTTTTTCAAAATTACCTTGAAACAAGCTCAACTAATCATTTCAATCTTAAAATTTGTCTATTGACTTCATACAGAAACTGCAATGTCTCTCACGAATAATTTTCCAAATAATCACATGCTTCACAATGTGACCATGCAAGGTGGAAGGTAAAAAAAAATAAAAGAAATTGGGCATCAATTTCCTTGCAAAACTTGTTACAAAAGTGCACTTGCAAAAAGTACAATCAATTTCTAAAATTTTCAAATTAGTACAATCGAGTCATTCTATAAATACCGTCTAACTTGACTAATAAAAAATACTGATGTAACTTTTTTTAATATCTTCTCTCTCTTACGTGGCATTGACATGGCTAAAACATAAAACATGAGGTTAAAACGATATCATTTTGGTCTAAATATGATTTTTAAAACACGAGGAAAGGATGGTCCTAGCACTATTGTAACCAGCTTAAACCGTTGGGCTTTTTCACCTTGATTTTATTATTTCACTATCTTCTCATGTAATTTGATGAAAGCGCTATTGTCAGCACAAAGAGGACTTTCGGTTTGTTGGCAATTTAATTTTTCTACAGAATTTTTTTGATTTGTGGGAAATGGGAAAAGGGAAATGCTTCTTTGCTTGCAAAATCGAATCTCTTCTGCAATTTCCTAGAAGGAAAAAGAATACAACACGACCAAAATCAGGATTTTCCACAAAAAACGCAACTTTTTTTTTTTATTAACCGCTGGGATTTGTCCCAATGACCACATTTCCCCCATAAAAAGAGGAGGTGGAAGATTCAAATCCCCACATTTTTAAGAGAGTTGAGATAGAGACAATTTAGTTGCAAATGTGCTTCATGTGTGAGCTTCGATTCCTATGCTCTACAAAAAGTATGACAAAAGTATGGGCAGAAGTACAGCGCAAGTGCCATAACTTGGCACCGAGGGACACTTAAGTGCCATAACTTTAAAATGGTACACTTGAGTGCCAGTTTTGAAGTTAAATGGGATACTTAAGTGCCACTCCAGCGAAGATCCGGCCAAATGGCTGACGTGGCGACTTTCCAGCGAGCTCGGTCCAAAACGGCGTCGTTTTCTACGTTGACGTGGCGGAGAAAATGGAAAACGACGCCGTTTCGTGTCTACGTGAAAGAGGCAACGATCTCTTCGAACGATCTCTCGAAATCTTAACTCCAATAATGTATGCAACCTCACCCATATCCTTTATCTCAAAGTTAGAAGACAACCATCTCCTGACAGTATTAACCAACTCCATATTGCTTCCGGCAATCAGTAGATCATCAACATACAATGATATGATCACAAATTGATCCTTGAATCTTTTGATATATACACAATGATCCTCATCAATCATTTTAAAATCATATGACATTATTGCATTATGAAAACGTATATACCATTGTCTTGATGACTGCTTAAGACCATATATCGACCTCAAAAGTCGACATACTTTTTCTTCTTGGCCTTTCACTATGAAACCAGCAGGTTGTTCCATATATATTTCTTCCTCTAATTCTCCATTGAGGAAAGCAGTCTTTACATCCATTTGATGTAACTCAAGATCCAGACTAGCCACTATTGCCAGAATAATGCGAATCGAGGTAAATCTTACTACAGGAGAAAACGTATCTTCATAATCAATTCCTTCATGTTGATTATACCCATTTGCCACAAGGCGAGCCTTATGCCTTTCTATCGAGCCATCAGCCTTTGAGAACCCACTTGTTCCCAATAGCTCTGCGTCCTTTTGGGAGATCAACCAGTTTCCAGACTTGGTTTGATTTCATTGACTCCATTTCCTCTTCCATTGCATGAATCCATTTTTCCTTACTAGGGCAATTCATAGCTTCATTGATATTTCTTGGCTCATCCTCATCTTGTGGAGCAACCATAAAAGTTTCCCCTTCAATGTCAAAACGTCGACGATGAATACTTTGGCGACTTGTTCGCCGTATGGGAGATTGTACACTTTGCACATCATTTCCTATTATGCTCCCACTTGGATGAACTCCACTAATATCATTATCTTGATCCAAGGTCTCACTAGGGAGTGATCTTCCCCTATTTCGCCCTTCTTAGGAAACTCATCCTCTAAGAATGTGACATTTCGTGATTCAAATTCAGTTATACTCCCACTTTCCTGCTCACCAATGAACACATACCCTTTCGAGTGTTCCGAGTATCTTATGAAAATACTCTTCTTTCCTCTGGGACCCAATTTCCCAAACTTGTGAGAGGACTCATGTGTATAAGCAGCACAATCCCATGGCTTAAGAAAACTTAAGTTCGGTTTTCTACCTGTCCATAACTCATATGGAGTGAAAGTAACTGATTTGGAAGGCACCCGATTAAGTATATAGGCAGTAGTTAACAATACATCACTCCAAAAGGTGATGGGTAAGTTAGCATGCGCCATCATGGACCTAACCATTTCAAGTAGGGTTCTGTTTCTTCTCTCCGTAACACCATTTTGTTAAGGAGTATATGGAATAGACAACTGTCTTTTTATTCCTTTTTCATCACATAATTTTCTGAACTCATCAGATAAATATTATCTACCTCGATCGGATCTCAATGCTTTTATTTTCTTGTCTAATTGATTCTCTACCAGGTTCATAAACCTTTTAAAACAACTTATTACTTCAGATTTATGAGAAATCAAATAGACATATCCGAATCGAGTATAATCATCATAAAAGTGATGAAATAAATAGCCCCATGCCTTCCTCTCGCATTCATTGGACCACAAACATCAGAATGGATTAAATGCAAAGGAAATTCAGCTCTTTTACCTTTCCCAAATGGTTTCCTTGTCGTTTTCCCTTCTAGGCAATGCTTACATATGGACAAATCGACTTTTTCAATATTGCCCAACAAGCTCTCTTTGGCTAGTCTATTCATACGTTGGCCAATGTGACTAAGTCTAGCATGCCACACATTCACATCATTATCATATTTATTAGGAGACGTGAGAAGGGAATAACAAATATTAGCATTAACATAATCAATATCTAATACAATAAAACCATCCAGAAAATAACCACAACCATAGTAATTTGTATCCAAAAACCAAGTCACACCTCTACTATAGAAGTTCATATTAAAACCTAATTTAACCAACACTAATACAGACACTAAATTTTGACGAATCTCCGAAGCATACAACACATCATGAAGGAACAAAGTGCGTCCACCACGCATATTCAGTTGGCATGTGCCAATTCCTTTCACTTCAGCTCGGAGTTGTTTCCCACATAAATCCACTTAGTTCCAGCTTGGTACTGTCGGAATTCCACGAAGGATCCTCTATCCTTCGCTACATGGTCCGTCGCTCCCGAATCCACAGTCCACAAGGGATTAGACTCAGTTAAGAACACAGAACTCGACACATAAGCAAAGTTTTGAAAAGTACAAGGGGTGCATACCTGCTTTGGCTCACGACAGTCGCGAGCATAGTGACCCTTCTTGTCACAATTGTAGCATTTCACCCTTGCAAGCTTTTTCATGCGAAGACGCTTCCCTCTTCCATGTTGGTTAAATTTGGGTTTCTTCCCTGAAGGACCTGCTTCTTCCTTGCCTTTCCCCTTATCAAACCAGTTAGGGCGCTTGCGTTTGGAGCTCGAAGCTCCATTTGAGCTAGAACTAGCATGATAGAGTTCAAGCATCCGGCGAAGCCGCGCCAACAAAGCGGTTCTCTTCCAGCTCAAGATGATGCATTGCATCCTCAAAGGTTTTGATATTTTCATTATGAGTCAGGTGCACCTTCATATGCTTCCAACTCTTAGGCAAGGAACGAATCACTGCTTGCACTTGCTGCTCATCTGTGAGGACATGGCCAGCATCTCTCAGCTCAGTTATCATGTTTGACATCTTTCTAAGATGTTGCTTCATGGTCTGACCATGAGGCTTCTTATAAGAGTCAAACCTGATAGTGAACTGCCTCAGTCTAGTCACCGAAGTATAACCAAATCTAGCTGCCAATGCCTCCCACATTTCCTTGGCCTTGTCAAAACGCCAAAACTCTCACATGACGTCATTTTCCATGCTGCTTAGCAACGTAATGCGAGCTAGAGAGTTCATTATTTTCCACGCAAAAAAAGCTTCTTTGTCTCTTTTGTGCTGTGCAATGGTTCCCTCTTCAGGTTCTACCATGGTCATGATAAAAGCCTCAAGTGCTTCTTGCTCTTCCAGCACATACTAGATTTTCGTTTGCCAAATTTCATAGTTGTCTCCATTGAGCTTTTCACCTTTGTTCAGCTCGGCAACTATGCTCTTTGTGGCTGAAGCCATTGATCTGAACAAATCAGACAAATATGCACGAATTATTAATGCCTATCATTTATGCATCCCTATTTACATAGACCCATCATATTAATGAATAATTTCAAGTAAGGTTTCAGAATCAAAAGGTCACTACTTTTCCAATCATCCTCCAAAAATCCTAACTTAAAACTATCATTAATATGATTGTCATATGCAAAATCAATTCTATGAAGTTACAAAAACTTCTAAAACTACCCACAGCTAATTACCCACAGCAACCAGCAATAACATAAAGCAACATAGAATAGACATCCAATAAAACAATAATGCTTTCAATTAACACAATTAGGTAGTTATCATTACATTAAGTTGTCCACAAAGCACACTTAATATATATCAGCCAATACAACTAACACCAAGTCAACACACAAACTGGGAAAGATCCTCTTTTGTTCAATTTCTTGATCTTTTCCCTTGAAACAATATAGTAATATTCATTTACAAAATCCATCACAATTTTCTTATAGGAAGCAGCTCCGTTGACATCCCATATGCGATTCAACACATCTTGACATTCAGGTGGAAGAGTGTTTATGAAAAATCGCACCATCTCTGACTGTGACATAGGACAACCATTCCATATGACCTGTTAAATTTTCCCGTTAACTTCAAGGACGTGATCAATTAAGTCACCTCTCTCCCATCGATGATCAGTCAGCTCAGCTATCAACTTAGACAGCCTATCCTTTTGTTCATCGGTAACTGCGCGAATAGGTGTGCGCAACCTTAGGGGAGGCATAGTTCCTGCAACAAATGCAGAACAAATAAAGGATCACCATATAATCCACATAAACTTAATTGAAAAAGAAACACATTCTTTTCCTCTCTTTTTTTTTTTTCGGGTCAACGGTCAATAGGCGCGCGGGTCGGTGGACCGGTCGGACCGGACAGACCGGTCGAACCGGTCGGACCGGACAAACCGATCGAACTGGAGAGACCGGTCGAACCGGTCGAGCCGGTTCGGGCGAACCAACAGCACGTGCAGCACGCGTGCGCGGGCTAACGTCACGCAGACGTCATCCGACACGTGCGGCATGCGTGCGTGCGACGTCCCGGGTCGGGCCGGGTCGCCGGCCGGTGACCGCCGGCGAAACGTCGTCGGCGATGACGATCATTGGTGACGTCATCACCTCGACGTCATTGGTGACACGCGTCGATCCGCGGACCGGTGCGTGTCGTTCGCCGCCGGGCGTGCACATGCCGGTTCACCGGATGCGTGTGCCGCACGAGCCGGGCAATCCAGCGCTTCCATGCGCTGCGCCCACGCACGGTGCCTTCCGGCCGCACGTGTGGGCGCGTGCAGTGTCATCCGAAGGCGCTCGATGTATCGCCAGACTCGTCTCGACGTCGTTTTTCTTCCTATGCCATCACAATTTGATTTCGACTTACGAAAACTCGGAAAAAAGGCCGAACAACGCTCGGGTGTTGGGATTTCTCGCCCTGATCCGTACGGCCGAATTGCTTTTGCGAAAAATCAATTAAAAATCGTCAAACAAGTCGGGAAAACGTGAACTAGGGCTCTGATACCAATGTTGGGAATAACGGATCCCCGAAAATCGGATTCGACACCGAATCGAACCCCTAAATCAATGCGTAAAACGAAGCCCGGGAAAACACGTATCACCAATCGCAAAGCACACCACGGATTCGAGCGTACCTTGTTAGCCACAGATTAAGCACCGATGCCAACAAGAGGAAGAGAAACTGGCCCTATTCGATCCGACGAAGCAAATTCGCCTTCGTACTTCACTGTTTTCCTTTCTAGGAGAGAAAGTGAGAGAGAGAGAGCGTGAGAAGAAAAAGACGTACGTTTACTTTCTGTTTTTCTTCAACATGTGCATTTTCTCTCTCTCTCTCCTCCCTTTTATATGACCCCATCCACGGGCCGTATTCCCGTGGGCCCAGCTTTTTGGGCCCAGCATGGGCGGACGGCCTTAAGCCCATCACCAATTAAAATCATCATTATGGATATAACATCCCAAGTGTTTATTTTCAGATGTTTAGCTGTGCTGGGCTTGTCGGCTTCAGGGACTACTCGGGAAGCCAAAAGGAATCTCCATTGAAGTCTCCATAAGCCATCCAGCTTTGCTCATAAAATCTATGGCAAAAAAAGGCATATGTGATTACAGTTGGGATGATGTATGCCCTTTCCGTATTTCTTCTCTTACATAGTCTTTATGATTGGCAAGTGGAAATTCTACAATCATTGTCACAGTAAGTCTTGAACGATTGTTTCCATATTTGGAAGGTCTGCAGACAATTTGAGTCAGAGTAATAATACGAAATAGTTGAAAGCTTCTCTGGTTCTAAAAGCGCAAGCAATTCATTTTTGGCTTCTGGTCTGTTCTCATAAATAGCAACATTTCAAAGGAGGCAATGCAATTGGAGGGTGCTGAATCTCTTGTGAAACAGTGGCAAACAATCAAAGCTGAGGCTTGTGGGGTCCAGTCATCAAGTTTAGTTCCTTCCTGAAATACTTGGTGAGTCCATGCTAGTTCAGGTAAATGTCCTTTTTGTGCTTTCATACATTCACACAGCGATGGAGATATTCAATAAGCTATCGCTGTATTGTGAGATACCAAGCTAACTTACCAGGCTGGTTATTGCAAGGAAGTGAGGAAGTAAAGTATCTTTAAGGTGATTGATTGGTTTCTGCATTAGCTCAGTCAAGAACCCCATGGTCAGATTGGTTTTTGGGATGCACTCAACAAGCCATAATGTGACCATCTGGGATCTGATTTTATACCAATAATCACATGGAGAAATATTTTCTGAAATAACCTAGAAGGTTATGCTTGCGCCCTTATTTTGCCCATCCCTCTTTGTGCCGGGCTTCATTATTCATTTTGTTGCTTAGTCCCATATCTACTCGGTTTATTGTCACTTGTGTATATATAGGGTTACCGTAGTATTGCTACATTGTCAAAACCATTTGAAATTCTACATGTAAAATATAAACTAAACCCTTTATTTTTGGCGTGATCAATCTAAAAGGTCCTCTTTTTGGGATTTCAATAAGCCCGCTTTGTGAGGGATATGTTTTTCCTCAAGGTGCAAAGACACGGGACCTCTCCTTTTTTCCATCTTTTCCTCTTGATATTTACTTGTTTGGCGATATTTTTGGGTCAGTGGCAAGCTCTGGCTGACAAGTTAAATGACAGGTCTTGTTATTGGAGATTTGTCCTGTCGCAACTCTCTGTCCCTCGAGCTAAGATTCTTTCAAATGGGATGGGCATAGAGATGGCTCAAATTGATGCTCTGCTGGCGGGAGTTGCTGAGCTTGTTGATGAATCTCAGCCAAAGCAACCCAAATTACTACAGGTAGGTTAAGTCTTTATTACCGATAGGTTAATCGAGTACAATGCAATAAGGAACAAATCTGTGGTCATCTCATACCTGAGTTCCGGTTTTCTGTAGGTTACCTAGGTTGGATTTGATAGACTTGATCTTGCTCCATCTATCTTCAAGCATGTTCTCTTACTTGGCTATCAGAATGGTTTTCTTGACACGGAGGATGCTTCTAAATTCACTGAGCCAGTCTCAAAGCACGACAGTCCAGTTACATTCTTGCAAATGCAGCCGTTTCTAGTAGACTATAATGTTCCTAAGGATTCAGAATATCACACCCTCTGCTATTGGTTGTCTCTGGGGAAAATGCCAAAAACGCAACCTGTACAGAGTCAAGATGGTCATATGGAATCTGATTTTGGACAATTTGTACACTCTCCAACCGCTATTCAGTTTTATTCGCTGAAGACTCACTGTTATGTACATATTTTGCGGTTTAGATCGGCAGTTTGTATGGTTAGATGCAGTCCTTGGATCGTAGCGGCCTTGCTGCTCAAGTAAGCACTAGCTAATTCTTTAGCAATTGCACGACTTTATGAGCAGGCAGTTAAATGAAATTAAGATGAAGTTTTTTTAATATGGAAAACATGCAGGTGGAACGTGGAAAGCCACCATTTCAGCTTGAGATGGATTTCCTACGAAGTAGCTGATTGACTATGCTTTCTCTTACAGTTTTTTTGTTTTACCTTGCTAGAAATTTTTCAGTTTTAAATAGTGGGAACTCTTAATCATTTTATTCTCTCTAGTGTTCTAACTGAAAATTTATGGTTTGGCTTATTGCAGGATTTGGTAATAGAGAGGTAACACATTCACTAAGGGACTAGATTGACACCAACTATGTAATGGCACATTTACTGCTTTGACGCGGTCATGCTTGTTAAACATTCTCACATGTACTGAGGAATCCTCTGCTTGCAAGACATGGCCAATTGGGGTTAACTTTGGTTATAGCCTAATGATTGTTGGGTCAAGATAGTTTGCATATGCTTCCAATAGTGTTTTTGTTTGATTTGTTTAGTCTCAAGAGACTTGTCAAATATGTTACAAGGTGACTTCGAATATCTTTTGTAATTTGAGACAATTTATGCACATCTTGATCAGCTAGCCGACGTCACATTCATTGGATGTTTTAAGACTATGTTTTCTTAAAAATTGTACATAAATCAAATATGATTAATCATAACTTCGAGGATTCTTTATTCGACTTGGAGTGCTATTAAATGAATGATAATTATTTCGCCTAATCATGACTAGATGAATAATTGAGGATTGATTTGATGTACACTGCGAAGAAGTACATGTTTCTTGTCATTGTAGTGCAATCCTACCGCTCTGTTCTCCATTTACATGTGTAAGGGAGTGTTGCACAACAAGCTCCTACACTAGCCCACACACCAACACCACCCACTCATTTGCCACTTTAAAAGACTTTCTTGCGGTCCCTAAGACCACCACTGATAGTTTATCCCAAATTTCTCCTTGAAAGAATTTCTCTCAAGCACCCACCACCAGTTTATCTCAGAAAGAGTTTCTTCTTGAAAGAATTTCTGTCAAGTACCAACCACTAGTTTCTCGGTCCTAAACACCACCCTCGCCTAGATTACTAAATTGAAATAAACCCCTATGCCCAGGTTTGGTGGCCATGAAGTCATTGACGAGAGGAGAAGACCCGCGAGGCGCGCCAAGAAGTCTAAGATTCACGGAAATTCATTTTCAGGCAGCCAAAGGACATTCTCGGGAGTGAGGCGGACTCGGTTAGGGAAATGAATTACAAGAATTCAAGACAAGGGATTACGTCAAACTTTCAGCACCTACAATACAGCTAAGGAGGTAGTGCTCACCTATGACAAGGCGATGAGAAAGTTATGAGGAAAAGAGGCCATCACTAACTTCCTCACTGATTCGCCGCCCCAATGTTACCGAGCGAGTTGTTTGATTTCCGGTGCTCAAAATTATTTGCCAATATGGATGAACTCTGGCTAAGTTTTAGGTATACGAGTGAAAAAGATTATTTCTCCAGCGTTGAGAAGGTGGTGGAGTCGATCCAATGAAGAAAGTCAGCCATGGCTTCTTTTCTTTTTTCTTTTTTTATGTTTTGAATTCAGTAAAAGGGCAGCTTAATGAATGTCATATCCAAACATTGTAATGAGTGAAAAATCATTTGAAATGAATGTTCATCAGCTTAAGTATTTATTTATTTATTTATTTAAAATTTAGTGAGAAAGTTGGGATAACAACGGAAGAAGACCAAGAAAAAAGGTTATGGTCGCGATAAAAATGAAAGCTCCTGCAACCGCTCTATTTTGCCTTGTTTTAGTATTTTGCCTTATTTTAGTTGCTTTGTTTTGCCCTGTTTTAGTTGCTCATGTTTTCCCCTGTTTATTGTCAAGGGTGTGTAAAATGCTTTGCTAAGGTGTCAAAGCACGGTGTCAAAATTACTTATGGGTATCTTTCACATTAATTACGAAGAAATTTCTCTACAGTTTCTTAAAATGACCTTTCTTTTTCTTTTCTTGCAAAAGATCTTTCTTTTCCATGAAAAATTTCTCTACGAAGAAATTTCTCTATAGTAGAGAAATTTCTCTATAGTTTCCTAAAATGACCTTTCTTTTTCTTTTTGGAAGAAAGTTTCTAGAGGGAGAAGCTGTGAAAGAAAAAAAAATGAGCCTTTTATTACTAAATGGTTGAATAGATACAAATAAGGAGGAGGCACCCCTTTTTATACTTGAGGCCTTCAGATTATAACCATTGATCGAGATTTCATCTGGCGGACAAGATCATATCGCCTAACCTACCAACTACCGACACTAATGGCAAGAGAGTTCTAGACCTCGCTGTAATTACCGTATCGCCCTCCCTTTGAACGTTCCGAAATCTCTATTGTGGGAAACCCTAGCAGTCTCAGGAGGTCTTCCTCAAAAATGCACAGACCTTTAGTTGCAAGAACCTTGTGACTATGACACTAGTCTCTAGGAATCAGTTTTAGTAGCATAAAAAAGGATCATTTTGAATGTTTTGTAACCTAAACTAAATCAAAATCATTTCAAGTGGGACATCTAACATTCTATTTTGTTTTCAAGGCCAATATTTCGTTAGTCTCACCTTGTTAAATTGTGAAGACGAAAAGGAAAAAGATGTTCTACTTCATTGTATAAGATTCTTCATTTTTTATGAAAGACGAAATTGGTAACAAAGAAAGATTATTTTGAACTTGTATAATGTTGCTTTTGGCAAAAATACAAAGAAAATAAGGAGCAAGTGCTTCTTCTTCTTGGATGATGTGAAAGTAAGTAGTATTGTAATTTTTCAATTAATGATGGACTGACATGCCTTGATTAGAAACTCACTTGCTTCGTGGTTAATCAACACATGCAAAGACTAAAGATGCGATTCTGGAATTCTTAAAAACAAAGCGATGTTTACTTATTCATTGTCAACTTTAATATTACAATCATTGTCTCATACTTGTGCTAGATCTATGAATAATACCGTCATCTCTTCCCACAATAGAATCACTTGATGAATTCATAGGTCTCATCAATAATGCTGTTCAATCAAATGGGAAAAAAATGTTTTTGCTTGCTACATAATCATCTTCCATCTCTCAACATGTGGAATTGGAACTGTAGACATTAGAAATTTTAAAAAATGTTTTCGTATAAATTCTTTTTAGCAAAACCGTGATCGTTATTATCCCTTACTATAGTTTTTCTCAAGTTAATAGATATCATTAGCTATAATTGTGGAGATTAAAATAGACTTTCCATATAATACAACAAAGTTCATTGATAGATCCTGCTAATCAGCTTATAAATCAAAGCTGGCTCTTTTCAATTGATCCTCATTGAAGTTATATATATAATTGTTAGCCAACCGGCCGGTGGCCCCAGTAGCAGGGTGCGAGTCCCCAGTCACGTAGAAAATGGCCGGCCAATGTCATTATATGTAATGCCCATCAACCTGAACAAGACCTGACGAAGAATTACTACCCTTGAACTCACATGCTAGACATTCTCATAAGAATTCCAGCGGTTGAGACCTCACGCTATGTTGCCAACAGTCGATTGCTCTCTTAGAGAAAAGCGTTAATTGTGGAGATTAAAATAGAATTCCCATATAATACAACAAAGTTCATTGATAGATCCTGCTAATCATCTTTAGGTGGAAGATGTGGTGGTTGGAGGTACCCTGACTCTCCAAGGTCAGAGCTTCCAGGGAGCCGAGGGGGTGTTGGGCTTGGCGTACAACTACTACTCCTTTGCGACCAGGGCTTCTCACATGTTCGGCGGAACCTTCTCTTATTGCCTTGTTGATCATCTAAGCCACGAGTACCTCTCCAATTACCTCACTTCTCAAGATGCGGGCGCCGCGATCCATTCGGGGTTGCTTTCGCATATGCATGACACCAAGCTTGATCTGGCCAGCCTCATCCCCTTCTATGCAGTGGATGTAGAGGGCATCTCCATCAACGGAGAATTGCTAAAGATTCCATCCCTAATATGGGCAGACGATCGGGGCGGCGGGACAATCATTGATTCTGGCACAAGCCTGACGTTTCTAACTGGGCTGGCTTACAGGCCTGTCGTGCTGCTCGCTCGAGCAAGCTTCGCAAGCAGAGCAGCAACGCTCTGCTCACTCGAGCGAGCATAGAGATGACATCTTGTGAGACTGTTGAGCGATGATACTACCTGTGGAAGGGCTCTGCTCTAATATGACATCTTTCGGTTGCCAGCGCCCGGCAAGAAAGGGGGTGAAGCCGGTTCATGGTGGACTGATGTCTTGCCACTCTTATGTACCTAAAATTTGATGAGTTATTTCCAATATCGAACATGAGTTCTTGTTCTATCCAAATTATGCATTCACAAATGCATAATTGCCAATACAGAGGACTTAATCCCTTCACTGATTAGTTCTGCAGAACATGACTCCCCCATCTGTAGTCTAGAGAAGCGATGATCCCTCCAACAAAAGCAACAACCAGTAATAACCACCCCAAGTAGTAATCACTAACTTGAGAACACCATAAAATTTGAGGAAGAAAAAAGGAAAGAAGGAATCATAGCTCACGCTAGTAAGAGAAGAAATGAGTGATCGATTCGTCAAAGCAAGAAATGAAGCTGATGATCGGTACTGCAACATTGATTCTAGTCATCTCAAAAAATCATTAACTGGATTTCTATCCCAATACAAGTTCCGCCCAACTACATCGATTCATCGAAGACTAAGGTTTGTCATGATAACTCTTTCTTGGCACTCCGCAACGCGAAATGACAGGACAGAGGCATTCTTGGGAGCAAGATTCTGTGGACACCCATAACGCATAGGACAAGACAATCCGCTGAACTATTTGCACCTCCTACGGATGAATGCTGGGCCAAAAGAACAGCAATATCTACGCAAGCCAAAAATGGAAAATTCAGATTTGTTTCACGCAGAGATTTCGAAGCAGAGCACGAGCGAACCCAAAGACGACTTCCACGACAATTCGGACCTTTTTTAATTTTCTTTTTCTTTTTCTAATTCGAATTATTTTTAATTTCCTTTTTCTATTCTATTTCTTTTCTTTTTTTTCTTTTTCTTTTCTTTATTTCCCATCTTCTTCTTTCTTGGCTAGTCGTCGGCCGTTGCTAGACAAATCTCGAGCTCGTTGATCTCAAGCTCACGCTCTACACTCTTGCTTATCATTTTATTTATTTACTCTACCTTGCAATTGTACATTACTCAAGCAAAGAGCTCTACTTGCTTTACTTATTTTTTCTTTTGTTTATTCGAACACAAAAGACGCAGAAGGAGAATTTACCAACAAAAAAAAAAAGACGCAGGGGGAGAACATGTCACTCAATTGGAAGATTTTCATTAGAGTTGTACATACTTTGCTTCTTTTCTCTTTTGCATTTTTTTTTTAAATTCATACGAACATTTTTTAGAGTAAATGGACGTTTGGTGATAATGAAGGAACAAAGATATAAAGCAAGTTTACCCAGATTTAAAGACAAGTTCATATTTAATGAATTTATAGGTCGGTAAGTAATGCATGTCTAAACGGTGAAGTCTTAGAAAATGTTTTCCTTATAGAACACCAGAAAATATTTTTCAAAACATTTTTAGGTTTTAGCCGAACACTAGAAAATATTATCATTTTCCTGAAAAATGACTTCTGTGAAAATAATTTTCGGAAATGGCCAATTTTCTTGGAAAACGTTTTTCAGATTTTCTAGAGTTCATTTCACGGAAAATGAATTCCTTGGGGAAAACATTTTCCATGAAAGGAGAAAAGTCTTCCAAATTAGGGGAAAATGTTTTCCACTTTTGAAAAGTTGACAACACTTTCCTCACTTGACCTCTCTTATCTCACACCTCTACAAATCCTCACTTCCTCCTCCCTTTTCTTCTTCTTCTTTTCTTTTTTTATTCGAATTGTTTTTAATTTTCTTTTTCTTTTTTTTTTAATTCGAATTATTTTTAATTTCCTTTTTCTTTTCTATTTCTTTTCTTTTTCTTTTATTTGTTTTCCATCTTCTTCTTTCTTAGCTAGTTGTTAGCCGTTGCTAAGTGAACCTCGAGCTCGTCGATCTCAAGCTCGCGCTCTGCACTCTTACTTATCATTTTCTTTATTTAGTCTACTCTACAGTTGTATATTACTCAAGTAAAGGGCTCTACATGCTTTATTTTTTTTTCTTTTGTTTATTAGAATACAAAAGACACAGGGAGAGAACAGGCCACTCAACTAGAAGATTCTCATTAGAGCTATACATGCTTTGCTTCTTTTCTTTTTTGTTTCTTTTTAAAATCCATACGAACATTTTTTTAGAGTAGATGAGCATTTGGCAACAATGAATGAACAAAGATATGAAGCAAGTTTGCCCGAATTTAAAGGCAAGTTTATATTTAATGGATTTATAAGTCGGTAAGTGATGCATGCCTAAGTGGTGAAGTCTTAGAAAATATTTTCCTTACCGAACACCGCAAAATATTTTCCTAAACATTTTTAGGTTTTAGCCGAACACCAGAAAATATTGTTATTTTCCTGGAAAATGACTTCTAGGAAAATATTCTCTGGAAATTGCCAATTTTTCGTGAAATGAACGGACCATTAGTGTATACTTTTTTTCCAGTCAAATGGTAGTGGGCCAATTATTTTCTGAACGATTATTTCTTCTTAAATAACAAAGGTGACATGAGTCTTCTGCTTGATTGGATTACGTTATAGAATCGTTGGATGGAATATTTTAAGAGATTGTACAGAATAGAGTGCAAGGAATCAAGGAAGAACACCTAACATTCGCACTTCAGTCATTCTTTAAATGAATCGACTTGATCCAGTGATCAATGCCTTCATATGTTGATATATATATTATGTAATTGATTCCCCCATTTAATTGTACAAGCAAATGTTGAGTTCGGAGTATCCATTAATGTAGAAGACTATCTATATGTATGTATATTTATATGCAATGTACAGACGTTTAGATTTTGAGGACCTGAGGTCATATTTTGCAGTCTAGATACTAGTGTGATTGTTTGCGTCTCGTTGTTCTTGCTATTGCACCTTACCGTGTCGTGAATTTTAGGGGGTTTATTACTTGGCATGTTTACTTTGCTGCTTTATCATCAGGTTGGATTACCGAATGTTGGCAAATCAATGCTCTTTAATACCCTCACAAAATTAGCTATACCAGCAGAGAATTTCCCCTTTTGCACCATTGAGCCAAACGAGGCCTGAGTGAATATCCCAGACAAGCGGCTTGAATGGCTTTGCAAATTATACAAACTTTTTTATGATGTGATGATGATTCTTCTCAATTATTATTGTTGTCCTCTTGATGGATGGTCCATGGGTTTTCTATCTTTGGAGATCTGATTGAGTGTCGTTTCCATGCATCTATCTTCAATTTTGGCAATACGACTCTCCCTTCGCTCTTTTGCCCTCACTCGATTTCGTCATTTCTTATCTCATATAGGTTTTCCTAATAAAAATTTCTTAACAATATGAATTGGGGTTGTGAGTTGAGTATGAATTAGGTAAGATATTAATTATTAGATTTGTATAAAATGGAAATAGACCAATTTGGAATAAACTTCAGCCCGACCCACTCATTTGATGAGTCTATTATTTGGCAATTGAAATCGATGCAACAATCCATTGCTCCATATGAAGAACATTTGTCTCAAACCTAGTTTATATAAATTGAATTCATCATAGTCGTTTATCAAGCTCGGATTTATGATGAACTTGATCCAATCAACTCGGGACTTATATCTTAATGGGATTCCGTAGTATGGGGTTTTTTATAATTCAAAGTTGTGGTCGAACCATTTATGTAACGAGATGGTATTCCCCCTTTCCCCAACTCGACCATGTCCGGTCAATTCTAGGGAATGATGTGGTCTCCGCTCCTCATGTTGTAAGGTTCCCAACTTAAGGAAGCCTATGCAGATTGCTATGAACTAGAACTGAGCCCATTAGCAATGACTCACATGAAGCAATTGATATGGAATTCCACGTGTCATTATTCTTAGCATGATCATTTTTTTTTTCAATCCTTCCTTTTACAATGGATTTTTTTATTGATGGATTACATATTGTCAAAATTTATATTTTAAATCAAAAATCTTGAGAAAATCCCCAACGGTGATTTTCAATAAGTGAGGAAACTTCAATTTTTTAAAAGAAAAAATATTTTTTTTATTCTTTTTCTTTATATATTAAATTGCAAACTATCACCCCATTAATTATTTCCTTATAAACGGTTTCTAACAATATTATTCTCTATTAGAAAGCAGATACTTGTTTAATTTATCAAAAGTATGTACTAAATGATCTTGGCATAAAAGGTGAATTCATCACAGTCGCTTATCAAGCTCGGATTTATGACGAATTTGATCCAATCAACTCGGGACTTATATCTTAATCGGATTCCGTAGTATGGGATTTTTTATAATTCAAAGTTGTGGTCGAACCATTTATGTAACGAGACGGTTTTCCCCCTTTCCCCAGCTCGTTTATGTAACGAGACGGTTTTCCCCCTTTCCCCAACTCGACCATGTCCGGTCAAGGGGCGGTGCATCTTCTTTCTTTTCTCTTGCATGTTAGTTCAAAATCTCCTTTCATTACGATTTCTCTGATGGGTTTTATGATCTTGCTTACTCTGTTTTTTCTGATGATTTTTCTGACCAGTCACCAATGCCAACCGGTTAATGCCGAGATTTATCCAAATAAATTTCCAGCCAATGTAAGTGTATCGCCAACAAAGTCCATCTAGTTTTGTTCTCTGTTTTTGTGATCATCGATCCCTGTTTCAGTATGGAATAAGTTTACAATTGTCTTGCTTCACTTACATTAGATGTATATGCATTGACAATGTGATCTGTATAGTATGCTATTCTTTGCTCAATCCATGTCATCTTATGTGCTTAATATGTGTCATGTGTATTGTCAGACATTTGCATGTATTTTCAACTCTTGATGGAAATATCTATCAAACTTCTTGGAAAGAGCATGATTTACTGGTTTGCTGATTGTGTATACATTGTTGATAAAATTGATAGTGTTCCTTGTTCTTCAAATCCATCAACATCCTTTCCATTTAATTTTGACTATTTAATGAAATTAATTAAATTATGGCTCCTTTTGTTTTGTAAGTATTTAAACTTAATTATAAATGGGCTATTAAGTAGGCATAATAATTAGCCAATGTAAGAGCTAAATAATTGATATCGATTGCTTATCTAGCCTTTTCTTTTCATGGTAGAAGAAGCCTTTTGTCAATTATTAGTACTTACATTCTTCAAATAACATTAATATATAGAACATTGCGACGACAAGGCTAATGAAGAACCGGACTTGCAAAAAATCACAACCGCATTAGAAATCGAGGCCAACTCCATTCAATTTGACCATCACATCTAAACCTAACTCCTCTTCTTCAAGAGGGGGAAAAAGGAAAACAAATGAGAATAATAATGACAATTGGATTCTTGTATGTTAGGATGTTCTAGGGCAATACCTACAAGAGATTCTGACGATGCATGAACCTCCCAATTCCAACTAAGGAACATTACTAGGGACAGGCAAGATAGTAATTGCACCAACAATCTAGAACTCTCTCTGCATAAATGTCGATAAATGGTAGGTTAGATGACACAATCTCATCCATAGGATTGAAAGGCAATCAATGGTTGTAATCCGGAGGCCACTAGTATAAGAAGGAGTGCTCTCCTCTTATTATACTCATCAAACCATTTCATAATTAAAGTTTTATTATCTTGTTCACAGCTTCTCTCTTTAGAAACTTTCTCTCTGTAAGATTCGGATAAGTGAGCAAGTGAGTGATTCAATCTTAGGCGCTCCAATAATCTCAAATGATCCAAGAGAACCTAAGTCACTGTAAGATCTCGATCCTAGATGATCAGCCATGACACTATACTCTTAAGTATTCTTGTGATTAATTGTGTGGTTAGTAGATAGAGAAATCAAATATCCACCATTAGTCGGGTTAGAGTCGTCAACCTCCAACACTTGCTGTGTCCTACACCATTTTTTGTGTTAAGAGGCTAATACGTAAATCCACTAATTTGCTTCTAAACAATGGAAGAATGATTTGCTTACACACATGCCCATCACGATTCTCTCTAAAGTCATTGCTAATTCCGCTTCTCCTTGTCCTTCCCACGGAGGAAACCCTCCACGTTTTTTTTTTTTTTTTTTTTTTTTTTTGGTCGGACTCCACGTACTTCATTAGTGCCATTAGTTCACAATACGTAAGATTTTGCCTAGACTTCATAATGATTTGCATAGCATACCAGCATAGGTGTGGTTCTGGAATCAAAAGAAGCATTCTGATTTTTAGATAATTAGATGAAAATTATAATGATTTCACGTGAATCATCAAGCACTTATTTGGTTGGAATTCCACGCTAACTCAATGAGCTTGATTAGTAGCCCCCAATTCATCGACTCTACAATATATTTTAATTATTATAATTATTTATGATGTGACAGTATTTTTAGAGGGAGAAGGAAGACTCACTGCAATTCTTGGGTTGCTGGGAGACTCTTCAACATAGTCAAAAAACGTATGTCATTAACCATTTGGTCCAACTCCTAGCTACCCAAAATTCATGATGGCCAATTCAAAAATTTCTTGAGCAAATGAAAGTATTTTCACCCTAAAATCAAAAGAATCATTTCAAATTAGATTGGATCGAAATAATAAAAAAACAAAGACTAAGATCATGCACATACCAGAATCCCACTGTATCACAAAATCTGTGTACTCTAGAAGAAGATTTGCATGGCTCTACCAGGCAGTTCTTGGTCAACCTCTTGGTGTTTGGTCTTGTCACTTGAAGAAGTCCCTAGTTCTTGGGCAAAAAATGCGTCGGGAGCCATAACTTCATCCTGCAGTGGTAAATCAAATCCATCCTCTGCGAGTCCCCAACTTACCATTAGAACTATAATGCAATTGAAGCAAAAGAGAAAAATAAAGAAATGAGCATTACTCCAGTTTTGAAGTTCTTCAGCATCGATGACCTTAGGTGTTGTTGTTTTATCCTCTTCCAAGGATGGTAAATCTAGAGGGAAGTTGTCCATTGTCTTTGTATACAAAAAGGTTACCATTAGAACTGTAAAACAATTGAGACCAAGAAAAAAAATTAAAGAAACTTGTATTACCCCACTCCTCAAGTTCTTCTTCACCGTCCATGATCGAGGGCTAAAAGATATTTTTGAGACAAATAAATTGAAAGTCAAACACAAAGTCAAGTCATGAGTGGACACAAGATGATCGATGGTCGCGCAAGAGATTCTCCAATGGAGTCACAACCTAATCCTCCCCATGAAAATTCTAGGCATTGTCCTAACCATTTAAGAGTAGAAAATACATCCATGATATTGAAAAGCACAACCAAGTATAATAATAAAGGCCCTAAAATCAAAGAACCCATTATAAAAGCTTATCTAGTTTTAGGTGAATATCTGAATTTATTTTATTTCTTAGAATTTTCTGAATGTTTAATTATTTCTCTCTTTTTTATTATTTTTTGGATTTTCTATATTTTAATTAATTTTCTGATTTTTCAAAAAAATTCTAATTAAACTGAATTAATCGTCGTATAATAAGTTTAGGATTTTTTGGACAATTATGCTATTTCCACACAAACATCTTTGGGTAGGTCTTGCCATTTTCATTGACTTGTTTCATTATGTATTGTTGATGGGAAAAATACCAAAAAAGTCTTGAGCATATTGCATTGGTACCAATTTAGTTATAAACATTTTTACGTTGGTACCAACTCATTTCATCCAGCCAATTTAAGTCAGAATTTGCTTATGTAGATGTCAATCAGCCAATCAGCTTTGACGTGGACATTTATAACAAAATTTAATTCTTCTTTTCGATTTTTTCGAATTTTTTTGAATTTTTCCCTTTTCCTTATCTTTTTTTTTTTTTTTTTGGAAAATCTCTTGAACATGAGAAGGCAACAAATGTGGTCCAAGAGATGCAGAATATAGGAGTTCAAGCAAATGCGATTACTTACTAAATAATAATTGTGATATGGGGTAAGGAGGAAAAATTACACTATGTAGCAACAATTTTTTTTTTTTTTTCAAAAGCTAAGGAGTTCGGAGGTTGAGATTGATCGAGTGCTTTATTAGACTATGATTGTGACTTATGAAATGAATGGTCCGATTGGTCATGTAATGAACATAGGCGCCTAAAATATATCTCCTGAGAGACCGCAATAATATTTCTCGCTAGAGCTGGTCACTCAAGGAACATTTGGTAACGCTCTCTAGAACACGTGTTCCAATTCTTTTATTCCTCAAAATAGAAATAGAACAAAGATGCATATAGTAATTGTTTAGTTTTCATGAATAGATTTGAAACAAAAATAAGAAAAAAAAATGTTTCTTATTCCCGAGAACAATTCAAAAAACAAGAAACGAGTTTTTTTTTTCTTTTTTTCTCTTCCTCTCTTCTTCCCCCAACCATTCGTCAGCCTTGGCATTAGCCAACGACTAGCTAGACAAGTCCAAGGACCTCACCGGAGCCTCTCCTAGCCTCTACGAGGTCGATGTGGCTTGGGTTAGCATCGCTGGGTGGGCAAGGCCGACCTCAAGGTGGCTGGCCAAGTTCGCCTTGCCCGGCCACCAATGAGGCTACCCCTAAGGCAGCAACCTTGTCTAGCCGACCACCAGCTGGCCATGGCCTAGGTCAACGGCTGGCTAAGAGGAAAGGGAAGAAAAAGTAAAAAAGAAGAAAAAAAAAAAAAAATGCAATAAATTATTAATAAAGCAAAAGAAGTTTTAAGTCACAAACATATTTGGGGTCATACCAAACCTATTTCTATTTTGGGAAAAAAATTATATAATTACCAAATATCTTAAAATACTCAAAAACTGTTCTTGAAAATAGAAATAGAAAAAAAAAATTGAAAAGAAATTATTTCAAAAAAAAAAAAATATTACCAAATGCGCCTTAGAGAATGTCACTTTAGGTTTTCTGGCAAGCTTTTGATGCGGGAGAGGTAAAGGATATGGCAGTATTTGGCTACATGATCGAGCTACTCTCAAGGAATAGATGTAGTATGCCAACGTCATCAAGGTGTTTGATAAGATAAGACCGATTGGATACTTTCTTGATTCCAATGTCATTGCCATCGACCTGAATGCTTTTGGGAAATCGCGAGAATTTGAAATGGTCGATGCAATGTACGTGGAGTACTCGAAAGAGGATGCATTCTTTTTTCGGATGAAGTTCACTTCCAAATGCTCAAAGTCTACGGTGCAAGAAAGGACCTTATGACGGTAGAGTCTCTACTTCATAGACTTGACTCTGATCATAACATTACGGTCCGATAATTATAAGTCATTTTTATGTTCGATGGGAGTAAATAAAAGAGCTCTAACCCGAAAGGGACATTACGGTCCGATAATTATAATTTTGAAAATTGATTAATTAGCCAAATCAATGATCATGAAAGGACGAGTCAGTGAATTGAAAGTCTTCTCTGCGCTGATAATACGACTTTCATCATCACTTGAGTACTAAATAGATAGTGTCCCGAAAATAATAAAATCAAGGTGAAAAGGCCCTACGGTTGAAGCTGATTACAAAAGTACTAGGACCATCCTTTTCTTGTAGGGCGCACAGCTGTCTTAACTTGGACTAAGAAAAATCTGCAATACACACTAAGCCGAACTGTAGTGGTTTGCGTCAAAAGTCTAATGTCTGAGATCCAATACATAATGCTGTTGCCAAGATGTTCTAAGCCGGGGCTCCCATGTTGCTGGCCTTTCTCCGCCTTTTGACCTCGGAATCCATTGCTTTGCAAGGTCCGCCACGCCATCATCTCCTGCATTTTGCAGCTCGTCGCAGCTCATCCATCAAAAGATGGGCCACGGACTTGTATCCCATTTCCCGAGCTTTGTTTGCAAAAGGTAGAAGTCAGTGATCAGAGCTGAGTCAACAATGTTACAACAAGGATCGTAGATGAGCAGGAGAGTACGCTGTCCATACCTCTGTATACTGCAATTCCTGTCGGTGCCCTATTTCGCTTCTTCAAGCATATTGAACTTCCAAAATGTAAAGGCAATGGCGAATTTAGTATCAATCGTAATGGAAAATGGTAAATGTGCATAACCTGCAATTCCATAGGTGAGATTCCAAATTGTTGAGTGAATGACCGATTAAAGGTTACCTATTACATATCCAGTATGGATTTGATCCAGTTGCTTCAACACAATGAGGACACATCCAATCTTTGTTTTCTCTTACTTCTTCCATCTCTGAAACATAGGGAGAATTTAGGAAATGATTGGCATGCTTGACAGAAGTTGGAAAGCTCAGTGCATGAAATTGCCAGTTTTTTGCCAATATATCTCTTTAATCGCGGTAATAAAACATGATCTTTTCACACATTGTTTCTTTCAGACACAACAGCTAATAGCCATGATTTTACAGATTCTTTTCCTTCGACTTTCCATGGGAATGCATCTTACCCTCGCCATATCTAACCTTGAGACAAGCACGGCAGAAAACACCCAAGGCAGAATGGCAAACTGAACAATCCGTCTTTCCTGCACAAGACATGGACAACCTTACAAACCACGGGAATTCTTGGCTTTTCAGAATGCATCAAGTACTAACTGACCTATACATGGTTCATCCATGTCAAGATGACTGCATCGTTTGCAATCTTCTTCACCGCACAGTTTCTTTTGCCTGTATTTTTGCAGCTTTTGTTAGCAGCTATTTCTTCACTCAATCATTGAATGATGGTTTAATTGTCACATTACATCATTTACAAGAGCAACTTCATGGTACAATCACTGTAACCTTGGAAAAATTGTGTACATCATGCCAAAAGAGAAAAGGAAATAATGACAACCAACACCCATGAATTTTTTCAGAAGCATCTGCCATGGATTAGTGAAGCCACAAGATGGTTATCAATCGCTATCTAATGGAAAATAGCTGATGCTATAGATTATTTGTAACGGCATTACTTTTCAATTAAGATTAGTAAAAGCTGATCTTGCTTTATCTTGCAGAAACATGATGAATAGCAAAAAATTTTACAATTTAGTGCTGGATTTCGAATTGCAACTTTTGGCTCCAATTCTTGTTTCTATTTCTTCAAGCTAAGACTGTCAATAATCCAGCTCCAAATGCAGAAGTAATGGAACCAATGAACTTCTTAGTTACGTCTCATGTATTTAATCATAGGTTGAATAAGTTCCGGCATCAACAATTCCAGGTGATTTGAGTACGGCCTTTCGGTGATTTAACAATATAAGATTACTACTAAGATTTATGAACTCCATTGTGCCGGGACATTGGCCTCCTCCCCAATCATCCTCTACTCAAAATGAGATTCATGGGAATAACGTGAATGCGTGAAAGCACAAAGCACCTGCAGAAATGGCAAGAAATTCCAAAGACGGGATCATAGATGCTGCCCCTGCCCTTGCTGTTGCAACGTCTGGAAGAAGCATCTGGTGAAAGCTGATACTCTAACCCCTGTAATTTCAGCAGCGGTTTATTGGCGGGCCTGATGCTTTTACTTCCAGTAGACCAAACCTCTCCACCTTCTTCATGACCACTCCCTGTTTTGCCATTAACCCACATAGAAAGAGCTGAGCTTCAGCATAGATACAGTGGATGGATTTGCTCTGAAAAAAATCTTACTTGGTGAGGTAAGAAACACTTGCTAAAGCACATGATCAATATGCTACTTAATCAAGATGTCATGCCCAAATGTTGGCCAAACGAAAGAGGAAAAAGAGATAAGAGGACCACAAACGATACCTTCAAGTGATGATTCAGATAAGCGGTTTGAAGAATCTGATGCTGCGGGTTGTTTTGGCATCGACTCAGCAGCTACTCGTTTGAAACGATTGGAACGGCGCAGATGGCTAATTTCACCTGATTTTCCTCGCATAGCAGATCAGACCATATCGATTATACCGTTAGATGAACTATTCAGAAAGCATATGCCTCTCCACCTCCAGACAACAAATACCCACAAACCCATTTCACATCGATTGCATCAAGACAGTTAAATTTTTCCGATACCTTTCTCCATCTTCGCGTGAGCCGCGAATTTCCCTTTCGAACGGTCCGACCGGCGTACCGGCGCCGAAGCACTTCTCGAATCAGGCTTCCCTCTCAACCGTTCCGAGCGACGCAACGGACCGATGGAGCACACCTTCGTCGGCCGCGCCCTAACCGGTTTCGCCGGAGAAGATAGAGAACGGAGCTCGTGGATCGTCTTCTGCAGTCCCAAAGACGCCAGCCGAGCCTGTAAAAAAAAAAAAAAAAATCGATCCCCATCACCGCGGCGAACGACAGAAGCACTAAACGCCAAACCCTACCCCGGCCAAATGGAAAAAATAAAAATAAAAAATAAAAAACGGCCGATTCCTCAGAGACATCAATGGACGGACCCTATCGACGGAAGGGGAGAAAGGATACCTGGTTCTCCTGGATCCGAGCGTTTCTGAGACCCTCGTAGTCGGCCGGCGCCGGAGATCGTCCCATTCCCACGGTGGCCGAGACGGCGGTGTCGACTGACGGACGACGGGTAGCTGGCCGGCTACGGAGAAGGCGAAGCCAGTGCCAGTTTCAGCATCAGCATCCTCCGTCGTCGTCGTCTCCTTCTTCTTCTTCTTCTTTTTCTTCACTCTACTGTTGATATTTACTTTTCGCGAGCAGACGAGACGTTTTTCTTCTCTCCCGAGGCGGCGTCGTTTCTCGAAGGACGCGTCCGGCGTGCGTACTGCGTAGTAACAGTCCAACGGCTACTTCGTTCGAGCGGGAGCGTCCCCGGCCCTCTTTGTTCGAAGTTTGGGAAAGGGGCAGGAACGGCCGATGCGTGCAGGGATCTCAGACCGATTGGGTTTGGAACTAAACCGACCGAACCCACCGATGAATCAACCGATCTTATTTCCCCCTTCATGTGTGGAATCGAACTGAACCGCTCAGACCGATTGAGTCCATATGTTTTTTTTTTTTTTTTCTTTTCTTCTAAAAAGCAAAAATAAATTAATCTGATTCTCAATTCTAAAATGAAATTAATTCAGTTCAGAAACTGATCGCCCTTAGTAGGAGCGATCACTTTCACCATTTGAGCTTTATAAATTTAACGGATTTTGATTTATGTTGACACAATCAATACAAAACAAATCATGATCAAATTAATTTGATATTATTCAAAATTCACTTCATCTAATTGAATGATTTGATATTATTCAAAGTTTTTTCGTCCAATTGAATAGACGACGTTGAAGAACTGACGATCCAACTTCCACTGATTTCCTTTTTAGTATAATTTTATATAAATTATCTATATTTTCTTTTCTATTTTTTACTTTCATTGCAACAATATCAGTGTTAAAAGAAAATTGAAATTGTCATTACACGCTATTATAACTTGGGAAGAGTATTAAATTTATAAGATTTTCCATTTAATATGCAAAATGGATGATGACGTGGATAAATTGCTTCCATCACCCCTAAGATGATAAAAAAAAAAAAAAAGACGTTTCTACATCGTGGATTTTCTTTTCTAAAATAACCTTGTTGAGTTTAAATAATTATGACAACCTATTAAACACATCAAATTCAAGAAAAATAAATTTATATTTAAATTTCACTAAAATATGCCCACGCTTTGATGCAAAAAAAATATTTTCAAATATTAGACTTTATTGATTTTCGTTTATAATTTTTTTTTTTTTTTTGGTAAGAGGATTTTCGTTTATAAGTTATTATATCACGATACCAGAAAATCTTTGGTCATATTAATGTCAATTTTTCAAGGTTGCATTGGAAAGCTTTGCACGTCAGCTTAAACGAAAACGTGTTTATTATGGATAAATAAAAAAAAAAATAAATTGTGTACAAAAAACAATTAAGACTATACTAATTTCTTTCAATGAAAAAAGTCAGTTTCACTTGGTATATTATAGATTAAAATGTGCATAATTTAGTATTTTTGGCCTTCGATAGAGAGAGAGAGGGAACAAATCTGAGTAACTATTATACTCTAAGAGCTGTATTGATATCAAATTCTCAATGACTTGCTTGTGCAAAGATCAAATGAGAATAATTTAGAGAAAATGACATAAATAATCTCTAAATTTTAATTTAATGTATAATATTGTCCACAGACTTTTAAACGTTCAATTTAGTCTCAATACTATATAAAATGTCCAACAGGAGTGAATGAAATCTGCTAATGTGACTTTCAATTCATTAAGTTTAAATGGACTTCCAACCAAAAAAAAAAAAAAAAAACAAGAAGAAGAAGGTTATGCATGAATTATTCAAATAAGATATTCACCTTAAATTATGATATAACAATCTACGTCATCAAATAATGATGAACATATTAGTTTGATTTTATTTCTCATTTTTCTAGAGTAGATGGATAAAAAGTTAAAAATCAAACCCATGTACGTTGTCAAATAAATCTTATTTTTACCTGCGGCCGCCACATCATGCCTGTTCATCTTCCCTCCCACATCCCGTCATATGGATACGTCGATCCTTGAAAATGTAGTTTTGACAAGTATAAATAGACAAATTACAAATGACATCACAAAAATTTGTCCAAATTCTCATAAATAATGACATCACAAGTGATTTGGGCAAGGGCACATAGGCCCTCACCGCCGATTGGGGGCCGTTGGCCCTCGCCCGGGGTTCGGTGGCCCCGGCCAACCCTCCCCCACCTTTCGGCGATGACGAGAAGGCGGTGACGGCGACGAGAGCTAAGCCCTTAGCCCGACTGCCTTCTTCCTCCTCCTCCATCTTTTTTTTAAATATAAATTGTTATTATTATTATTATTATTATTATTATTATTATTATTATTATTATTATTATGTTTTTTAATTTAATTAATTTTATATTAAATTTCAAATTATACCAAAACGACATCATTTTTGTGGGTGTTTTGCTAAGTCAACCTTCCAACAAGCCACATAAGTGAAAAAATTAATAAATAAAAAAATGTCATGTAGAATTTCCGGTGGGATTCACCAAATGTGACACTTAAGTGTCTCATTTTTCATAAAAAGTGGCACTTAAATGCCATTTTCATAAGTTTTGACAATTAAGTGTTCTTTTATGCCAAGTTTTGACACTTAAAGCATTCTTTTGCCGATTTTAGTTTCTCTCTACACCTTTTTTCGTCTCTTCCACTTATGGAGGGAAGGGATTTGTTTTAGATCTCTCCCTCCCCTCCCAATTTCTTTTCCTTTTATTTCCTTTTGTTTCTTTCCTAATTCTCGCAATCTAGTTTTAGATCCGGGAGCTTTACTCTCCCAATCTAATTGTAGATTTTGGAGTTTCAATGAATAAGTATTCTGCCTCCAATTTTAATGGTATTTGCAAAAGTTTCGTGTCAAATTTGTACTCATTTAACATTTTTCACTCAAAGTTTTGATACTTCGCATGGGCTATAGGTCTCGGTCTCATAGGTGTCAAATTTGAGATTTTTCAATATGTTTATGTTGTGTCTATATGGTGATGGTGTTGGAGACGCGAACCTAGGCGCACATCGCCCAAAAATAAAGTTGTAATTACAAATGGAGATCTTGGCATGTGCTTATTACTAATGGTATTGTGTGATTCGGTGATTGGCTGTCGATCCTTTCACTTGAATCTAGTTATAGATTGTTCTTGAAAGACGAGTTTGTGAGTTTGTGATAATCTCTACCAATCATACTACAATGAAACATCTTGTTTTTGCTTTTTTTTTTTTTTTTATTTTAGAGATCTATGGGTTTGTTTTGTTACCGTGACTTTTGAAATTCCCTTTCATGTATCAATTTGGTAATGAATAGAAATTTCCTTTTGACAATATAAAATCAGATTTTGGGAAAAAGAATGTAAGTCAATAACGGCGGGCTCCGATCTTATATTAGTGCCATGATTGAGAAAAAAGAGGGGTGAAGAAAATTGGAAAGGAAAAAGAATTTCTCCTCAAGTCCTATCTCACCGGACATTCGAATTTCCTCCAATTTTCTATCCGAACACGTTTTTTTTCTCTAGTAAATCAAAGCTTAACCCTTTTAAAGTCATTTAGAAGAATATGAAGGAGCAAAAGGTTGTATTGGCTGCCCGCCCTCGAGGAATGGCGGGCCAATTCAACCCCACAAAAGCCAAATCATACAACAGGAAATGCGATTTCTCAAACTTGGGACTTGAAATCACTAATTCAGTCTAATTCCCTTAATTAACGTCCAACTTTATATCCAATCTCAATTTTGCCCGATCATAAATTGTTTACACTAGCCTAAAATCTATCTTCATTAATCCTCCATCTAAAATTATTATAATTTAGTTTAACATGGATGATTGTTATTGTTTACCAACTATTCATAGCCACTTCCCCACAGTTGATGCCTTTCCCAACAAAATTTGGAGCAGCTCCACAACCGCAATACCCTTTTGCTTAGTCGCCGCTGTATGACTATTTGCCTGCAACCCTTGGGCTACCTCTGAGAATGGATTTGGAAGTCGTGACTTTAGATTTGGTCTTTTGAATCTTTAAACAGTTATGATCTTTGCCGAAAATTTGTAAAAGATCACATGGCCATGTTTGCCACGAGTTTTATGGCTCAAAACACTAAACGGAAGCTCCAACTGTCATGACCGCTGCAAGCTTTAGTCACCACCTCATGAATGCATCATTTTTTCGTTCTTCTTCATCAACGTACTTTCATTGCAGCAACATCTTGGCCACCTTCAAGTTGTTATCTAATGGAAGAGGTCACGGCTGTGAGTTGAGGTCGCATGGCCTCCTCGCAATGCCGATCTCAGAGAGATCAGCCCAAGAGATCAGAGAGAGAGAGAGAGAGAGATGATGAAAACAACAATTGAGGAATTCCAATGAAAATTTAAGAGGAGTTTTCAATGAGAAGGGCCCCAAACAAGATTTCTCCTCTACTCTGATTCATATCAGGCCTAATGAAGAAGAACTCACGAGGTAGGAAGACCATGAAGAGTGGCTTAATCCATGTCAACAACTAGTGTGTATTTAATTCTGACATGAGAATGTTAGGCTGGACCGACTAAATTTGGGTGGAAGGTTAACTAGACAGATTTGAGACGTGAATATAAATAGATTTTTGTTTGTAATTCGATAAAATTGGAATTAAACCTAAAATTGAAATTCTTTATTTTTAATAATAATGAGGCCCCATTAATTCCTTAAAAAAAAAATCCCATTTTCATCTATGAATATGAGCACCACACCCATACTTCTCTCTCCCATAGTGAGAGCTTGGGCACTCGCATAAACATGTGACGAGGATCGCAGCTCAGCCCTAATTTGAGATTCAATCCTAATGATTGATGGCGTGTTAACAGAATTATACGCACAAGAACCGATAGCAGCTTGATTAGCATAGGATCGAAACTTGAACAAAATCCAACGTGCTTTTGCATTCACTAATCATTGCTAGGAGTGTGCATGATCCGGGTGGGTGGTTCCCGACCTAAAACCAGGAACCGCCCGCTAAAGATCAATTCCGAAAAATTGGAATTAGGATCCACCCGTTAGTTACATGGATCCACCCGGGAACCTAACCGCCAGTTCGGCCCGGTTCCCGGGTGGATCTATGGAACCGATCTCATAATAATAATAACTGGGACCGATTAAATCTTGAAGCCTCCCCTTGTCATGCCCGAAATCTTAACAAATCTATGTACTCGCTCATCCTAAGCAGAACTCGGGAAGATTAAGATCAAACTTCCATTGCGCTAATTAAAGACGCAAAACTAACATTTCTCCCTCGTCCATCATCCGCCCTCACCCTCGGCAAAATCCATAGTTGGCCACCATTCATCAGTAGAACAAAAACCGCAAAGTATGCCACACGCATACACACAACCACAACGAAGAAAATAAGCGAGTTTTGCGTGGATTAATAACCGGGTGGGCGGTCCAAGCGGGTTTTAATAAGTGAGATCTGGAGATCAGTGCCTCTCCATTTGGTGCGCTTTGGACTTTTTTCCCACTTTAATTAATTTTTTAATTATTTGATTTGGGTTTGTTAATTTGTAATTTCATTTCTTAATATTAAAAATTGATATATTATTTTAATATAATCGATCCGGTTCGGATGGGCAAGTGGACAGATCCGCCCATGGAACCGGAAATCGAACCTGTTCCCATAAATTGAAATCGGGAACCGAACTGGTTCCCTCAAGAATCACCAGTTCCGAAGCAGTTCCAGTCCGGTTCCAAGCAGGTCCCGATTTTTTTGCATACCCCTATTCAGCCAAAACCAAAACCTATTCAGCCAGCTAATCCAGATCACAAAGACCCAAAACCTCAAAAAATACCCAAAAAAAAAAAGAAAAAAAAAGGAAAGAAAGAAAACTAGAAAGTGAAAATGAGAAAGGGTACTAATTGGTCTTCTTGTTCATGTTGGTCACGAGCTGCTTCATCTGGAACCTCCAGAACGTGAAGTAGGCCAGGCCCAGGCCCAACACCACGTATATCCACACCTTCTCGTCCTTGTCCTCCCTCTCCGACCTCACCTCCTCGATCCCGAACCACTCCCTCCTCCCGGCCGCCGCCGCCGCCGACGCCGACCTGCCCAGGCCCTCCAGCACGTGCCCGTACAGCACGTACGCCCTCTCCTCCGCCCCGACCGCCACCGACGTCGGGAACCTCTCCACGTCCAGCTCCGCCTCGTCGTACACCACCCCCTTCCCCCACGCGTCGTCGCTCTTCAGGAACCACAGCCTGTTCATGGAGACCACCAGCACCACCCCGTCTCGCCGGACCGCCACGTCGTCCGCCAGCGGCAGGTCCCGGTCCAGCAGCACGACCCTCGCCGTGCCGTCCTCCGCGTCCACCTTGTACATCTTCCCCGTGTTGGACTGGACCACCAGGAGGTACCCCCTGCCGACGTAGGCGATGCCGTTGAGGCCGCAGTAGCTGTGCGGCGCCTCGCGGTCGACGGGGAACGAGGTGAAGGCCGGGGATCTAGAGAAGATCGAGGCGGCCCCGTCGGGGCTGACCTTCCAGATGAGGTCGGCGAAGGAGTTGGTGACGAATGCGTTGCCGTCGAAGTCGATGGCCACGTCGTTCGCGCCGTCGTGGCCGGAGGGGGGGGGGGGAGGAGGGAGAGGAAGAGGCGGCCGGGGGAACGGAGGTCGTAGGCGGCGAGGGCGTTGAAGGGGGGAGAGGGGCGATGGAGTGGACGACGGCGAGGACGCGGTTGCGGGGGCTGTCGACGGCGACGCCGAGGATGGTGGAGTTGGGGGGCAGGGAGTCGTCGCGGATGAGGTCCTCGACGACGCCGGCGTCGGAGACGGTGTGGATGGAGCGGCTCCGGAGGGACCCGACGACGAAGTGCTGGGCCGACGGGTCCCAGGCCATGGCTTCCGGGTAGAGGCCCGGGGATCGGAAGGCGATGGCGTGGGGCTTCCTGGCGTGCGCGAGCTGGAGATGCGGAGGAAGCAGGAACAGCAAGAACAAGAACAAGAAGGAGAAGGTCAGGCTTCGATTGGGATGGGCGGCGGCGGCGGCGGCGGGGAACATGGCGGCGGGATTCGATTGGGTCCGAATCGGAGATGGGTTTGTTTCGATCGGAGAATTTGGGGTCTGGGTCGCGTCAGAGATGATCGATCGATCGATCGATCAGTGGAGATTGCAGAAAGCAAGGGATCGTGCTTTGGCGTTGACGATGAGTTTGGAACTGGAGCGACGAAGGCCTTTTTTAGCAGGTGCGGTTTGATCCACAAGGCAAGCCACGTCCGGCCCGGTCCAATGAAGACGACGAGCTCGTCATCGTCATTCGTCCATCCCCCATCATTCCGAAGCAAGATTCTTTTCTTGTTGCCCAATTTTGACCGAGGGAGCACGGTCTTAAAGCTTCGACGACAACATATGCATAAATTTGAATGATCTCAAGATTCATGCTTTTTGACGGATTTGGTGTTGATAGATTGTTGTCCACGCATGTTCGCCAAAGGGGGAAGAGATCAATGGGTAACAAGAAGGTATGAACACGAAAATAGGAACCAGATATCGATAAAAACAAGTTTTCACTAAAAGGAATTCTCGGGTCAAAATGAGAACCTAATAGCTTTCTTTGCCACTCGATTTATCGCATGATTGACATATTAGATACATGATAAATGCAGGAGTTTATTTCATGCGACAACAATATGGTGGAGGTCGATTTCTATGATGCGAAATATTGGGACATCCTTGACAGGAAGAGCTAGCAAAGGTGGCCAAAAGCTTCGTCAAACATTATGGTTGACGCTGCAAAATGAAATGAAGTGTGTATTTCACCGAAAAGATGTTGATGAAGCATCTTTCAAAGTATGGATCGATTTTGACCACAAAAAAATAAGGATGGGTTAACACTCACTAGGCACGCAGCCTAGTGATAAGGGAGTTTGGGTAGGTGAGAATATTTAGTTTCATTTATGGGGTTTGATTTCCATGCTTTGTAAAAAAAAAAAAAAAAAAAAGAGAGAGAATGAGTTAAAATAAGACAAAATCTAAAAGAGGTATGAGGATAAACCAATCAACTGATGATGTGAATGAGTTTTTGTGAAAATTAAAAATCAAGATTGAATGCGATCATAGCTAGCCGTGTAAAAGATAGTGAAATCACGATAAAATCCCATATCTTAAAACAAGCAGCAGTGATCCTACAAAATCTCTTATCTCCATCATCACCAGTTGTGTATGTCCACTCATCACCACTAATTGTTTAATTCTTGAAAACACCTTATTCAAAACGTCCCAGAGCTCATCTAATGACTTGTAATGCCCATCTTAAAAAAATACTAAACTCTCCCACAAATCCTCTTTTCTGTGGAATTTGCAGATTCAACCTCTCCAAATCCTCCCGGATAAGCTCCCATCTCAAAATTTGCAAGTTCCCTCTCATTCTTTCCTTGTTGAAGCTCTTCGCAATGAAGGTCGACCCTTTCATATATCCATGTCAGTGCAACCTACAAATAGATACATTTGACCAAGGAGGAAGGTTACAGGCTTCGCTTCCAATATGAAAATGACAAAACATTTGACTTTTGCTCTCCTCGTAGGATGCCTCATCGGATTTGCTCTCAGCATGATGCTATTCATTTTGACCCCGGTTTTCCTACGTCTAGCTTTACCGTGCGAGCCCCTCACATGGATGACTTGAGAGCAGAGAAAACCAAACAGAAAATAATCAAGTACCTGAGCCTCAGTCTTCCCTTTAGCAGCAGCAATCTCCTTAACTAGGGGACTCTCCGTAACAGCTAATGAATCCCAAGATGCTCCATTCGCTCCCAGAGCAAACAATACAGTCACATGTATTCCCTTCTCTCTACAATACTCCCTCAGCTTCTCTTGTCACCATCCCACATTCATCTCCAGCTAAACATGATGAACCCATGAAGGAAAAAAAATGCAAATTTCGAAGAAAATCTTGTTTTGATTATTTTTTTTCGACTTAAAGATTGAACTAGAATAATTGAATTCTCTTTCAACTGGTTAACAGCAGGAGGGATTGTGGCATGCATGAGGAGTTGAGAGAGCTTCTTGGTGCCAAAGTTGCTGACTCCAATGGACTTGGCCAACCCTAGTTTGGAGCACTCTTCCATGGCCTCCCATGTCCCTTTCATGTCAAATGGCAACATTTTGCCCTTGAAATTGAACCCTTCGTTTTTCTCCTTCGATCTCAGTGGCCAGTGGATTAGATACTGACCCACATACTCTAACCCTAGCTTCCCATATAATCAATCATACACCAAGTGCCAAACAAAAGAAAAAAGCAACATCAACACAACAGGACTAAACTGAACAGAAAGCGGAAAAATAATGTGGAGGAAAATTGGAAAAAAAAAAAAAAAACTAATGCATGCAACTGATAATTATATACCAAAGTGAGAGCTAATGTTTATCCTATCTCCCGTGAAAGAAATTCTTGTGAGGTCTATAAAAATATTTGGCGGCTTAGTGGTACAGTAAGTAGGAGGTGATCATGAGGCCAATTAGCAAATATTTACTGAAGAGACTTCTTGAGAGCGGAAAGAATGAGATCCGGATGAGCGTCAGTGCACCAGAGCTTGGTGGTGATGAAGATGTGGCTGCAGCTCTCAATTAGCCCTCGGTCCAAGGCCTCGCCCAAGGCTGAAGAAACTTTAAGGGAGTCTGCCTTTGACCCGTAATTGGACGTTTTCCTGCATGATCTTTCCTGGTTTGCCAAGACAAGCGACCTGGAAAAGAAGGCGTCCCTGCAAGATGAAAGGGCCAAAACAGCCCCAAAGAAGAAGAACTAGGCCACTTTCTTCACTCTCGACTCTTGTCTTCCTTTTTAATTCTTTCATGAAGCAGAGTCTATTTTTGAAGGGAGAGAGATTGTCAGAGATCCAAAGAAAGAACCACCCCTCCACCTTCGTCTTTTTCTTCCTCTCCCTTCATTGTGGCCGATCCCCCATCTCTATCTGTACCGCGTTTCCTTTAAAATCTAAGCAGTGGCGTCCCTCAAGGAAAGAACCAGTATTTCCTTCCTCGTTTGCACGACCGAATTAGTTACATAGCAGAAGGAGTATCGACCCTGTGCACGCAATTCAGCCGATTATCACCTTCCATTTAACTTGTTTCCAACAATTTTTTCTTGGTATGAACTTCGGCTCCCATATGCGTATTAATTGTGAACTTCTGCCATCATATTCTCTTTGGGCTTGGACAAACATTAATATTTTGGGCTGAATCCGGTTGATTCAATTAAGCTCAAGACCATTCACTTAAGTCCATCACCGATCCAATAGATACACAAATGTTCCTAATACCTACATGCAAATTCACCGTACTACTTGTATTAGGAGCCGGGATCGGTCCCTAATTTTCTATGCAACGTATATCTATATGATTAGCCAAATTTTAAGTGTCAATAACAATTCAAATGAAACTTGATAAATGAAAAACTAGCTAATTTCAATATACGATAAAAAGTTGGTAAATTAAGAAAGGCCAAAATTTGGTAAGCAACTCAGGTACCCAAAATTAATTGGTAATTAAGCAGAAAAAGTTGGCAAGCCGCTCAAATAAAGACCAGCAAATAGGGAGTTAAGTAAATTTATTTGTCAGTTGCATATTACTGCTTCTCCTCGCACTTATTCTCTTCTACATTTCGCAAGCTGATTTGAATTTGCAAAACACATTCCGATGGCTTCTTCTGCTGTTAAAGGGAATGTCCAAGATGAGTTTTCCTAAGTTGCATGCTCTGGTCATGATACTAATATCAAGGTAGACTTGTTAAGTGTGCCTAAAAAGGTTAAGATTTGTCTAGCGAAAGAAAAAGGCGACAATGCGGCATCGGTTGACTAGGTTTGAGGGGCATTTCTAATGCTCCCGGGGAAAACTATGCAAAAGAAAATCTTAATTATATTATGGGAAAAATTGTCCAAAAAAATCCTAAACCTATTATACTTTTCCTAATTCAGTCCTAAACATTTTAATTTTACCAATTGAATCATAATTTTACTTTTTGTCAATTGAGCCCATCCGACCAATTTTGGCCAAAATTCGCTAACATGAATGCTAACTATCTTACATGGCACTTTGGCACAAACATGGACAAAATTTATTATTTTTTCGAATTTTTTAAAATTTTCTTCTCTCTCTCTTCTTCATCTTGGCCCTTGCTCGCCTCAACCCGAGCCTTCCCCTCACCTTTCTCGGCCTCAACCAGCCGCGCACAGAGAAGTCAGAAAATGGGTATCGCAGAGGGTTTTGGCCCGTTTTGGCTGTTTTCCCGAGCCCGAATGCTCGGCCTGCTTTGAGGAAAGTCGATCCTCGCGTCGAGCCCGTCGTTTTGAGTGAGTTTTACTCACTAATGCCTTCTTAGTGCGCTAATTATACTTAAAGGTTGATTAGTGTTAATTAAATGCAATTAGGTTGTTAGATTAGATTTGATTAGTGATTATTAGTTAATTGCTTTGCATATTAGTTGTGTGATTAGTGTAATTAGATAGAGAATTGCCTATAGTATTTATTGGATGCTTCTTAGGATTTTTCCGTCCCTTATCAGGTGTTAATTAAGCAAATTGGGCCTAGGTGGAATTTTTAGGAATTAAATATTAATTTTGGAAATTAATTATTTAATGATTTATTTCTCGGAAATTCAACTAAGATGGCTAGTGACCGGGATTTTATGCTGATAATCGTGGTGTAGTCCGTTTATTTAATTGAGTTTTATATTGTGCTAAATTGAATTTATTGATTTATTTATTTAATATTAGAAATTAATTATTTAATTAATTATTTTCCGAAAATTCAATCGGGATGGTCAGTGACCGGAATTTCGTGCTGATTGTCGTGGTGCAGTCCGTTTATTTATTTGAACTCCATGTTGTGCTTAATTAAATTAATTGTGCAATTTATGGAATTATTCCTTAATTGATTGAATTTGAGTGGAATTGAATGATTGATTCGTAAATGGCCAAGTTTGTTTATTTAATCTTTATAATGCTTTGAGGAACTGTAAAGTGGAGAAAGTGGTGAGAGCTAACTGAGAATTCTATTGGCTGAGACTGATCAAGTACGAAGTATAGACAGGCGTGGTTCGGTGATAAAGTACATCACTGTGCGAAAACGGCGCCTTAAAGAACGCACGTAGACTGTCTATGACTTATGACAGGCGTGGTTCGGTGATTAGGGAGATCACTGTATGAAAACGGCGCCTTAAAGAACGCACGTAGACTGCCTATGAATCGTGACAAGTGTGGTTCGGTGATGAAGGACATCACTGTGCGAAAACGGCGCCTTAAAGAACGCATGTAGACTGTTAGTGATTTGTGACCTATGACGGGCGTGGTTCGGTGATGAGGAATATCACTGTGCGAAAACGGCGCCTTAAAGAACGTACGTAGACCGTCTGATACTTATGTCACCTTGGCGAAAAAGACGCCCGAGAGCATTAATGAGACTCTGTGACTAAGTGTACTGCTGGAGATTATCGTGATCGGTAATTAGTACGTCACCTTGGCGAAAAAGACGCCCGAAAGCATTCATTTGGCTCTGTGACTGAGTACCCGAATGGAGATTATAAAGTATGGTGTTGATGTGACCGAGAGGTGGTCCGAATGACATGTAATCGACTAAGTCGATTGATCGATGATTCAATCTGAGTGTGACTTGATGTGATTCATTGTCTTGGCTTGATGTTGTGAATTGATCGATTGAATGGAAGTGACCGTGAGTGGTCTTGTTGACATGTAATCGACTAGGTCGATTTGATCGATGCTTCGATCTGTGATGTGATTGCTTGGGTGCCTATTGATTTGTGCTAATATGCAAGTGGAATCGAGGCCAAGGTAAGTCCTCTGACTCATGTTGTGCATAGGCAGCCCTAAGGTGTATTAGTTTACTAATCGGGTCTTAGGAGGTAGAACTTGCTGAGACGTTGTCTCAGTGGTTATTGAATAACCATTTCAGGACCTGGATGAGGAGCCTAAGGAGCATGAATCTGATGAGGAGATCCTTGTTTAGGAACCCGAAGAGGAGTACGTGGAGGAGGACCCCGAAAATAACCCCGAGTACGACCCGGATGAGGACTGAGATCCCATCCTGTCTTGTCAGACCTTGTTTGTATGTGAATAGACGTTACACCAGAGTTGCGTATATATAGTATTGTAGAATACTATGAGATGCATGTAAAAAGATGTAGTTGTGAATTTTCAGTAAGATAAATATGTGACCTGCTTTTCTATCCCATTGTTTTATTGTCTGGGGATTTATAACCGCTTCCGCATGTGCTATTAAAAAGGATAGGGTCAACGATATGTAGTCCTGGGGATATCGCATAATAAAATCGACCAAAAGTAAGGGATGTATTCGTGCCTGAAGGTCGGGGCGTGACAGGCCCTCTCTGGGAATGGCAAGAGGCGACCTCGCCAACTTCACGCAATGCTGCCCTCATGGGGATCTGGCTTAAGTAAGGCTCACCCTTGTTAGATTTGGCAAGAGTGAGCCTTGCTCACGATCGGCAAGGCCGAACCCTCATGTGCTTCAAGTGAGGGGGAGGGTCAGCCTCATGGCTAGCCCGCAAGGTTGTCCCTCCCTAAATCTTGGCAAGGTTGACCCTTGCTAGCCTCTAGTAGGGGCAACCTTGCCTAAGGCCAACGAGGCCAACCCTCGCCAATCACAACCTCTAACCAATTGCCAGAGGCTAGGCGATCAACAAAGAGGGAAAAAAAAAAAAAAAGAGGGAAAAAAAGATAATTAAAAAATTAAAAATTCGAGAAAATAATTAAAAAATAATAAATCTTGTCCACGTCAACGTCAGCTAAGCCATCAAGTCAATGGATTCTAGCCAAAATAGGCCTAATAAACTTAATTGGAAAAAAAATTAATAGGTTTAGTATTATAAAATACATGGTGAATATTTATTATATTCATCTTATTTAATATACTTATTATGGTACATTTGTATTATACATTCTAAGTACATCTCCCTATACAATAAATGTCCATCTCCCTATCTAATACATGTATCATTTGATACATTGATATTGATGATAAGTAAATTCTTGTTTTCCTATAAATAGGAGTTTAGTTTTGTTGTAGACATAACAGTCATATAACAGTGATACATTGAAAATAAAATTCTCTTCTCTAACTTTCTTTGCAATCTTTGGTGTATGATTTTGTCTACTCAATCTCTCTATTCTTTTTATTGTATATTTGCAACGCAATGTTTTATAACACGTTATCAGCACGAGAATCTACTAACTAAGTATATTTTGCAAGGTAAATATTCTTTTTATTAATCAACTTGTACTTCATCTTCTTCTATCAATTCTTCATTTTTATTTTTCTTGGCCCGAAGCCAATTTCAAATCTAAAAGTATCCTTTTTTTTTTTCCTGAAATGGCGGTGGATATTTGGAAATCATTTTAATTAATATGATTTATTTTTATAAGGATTATGACAAATATTAAAAAGTCCAAATTCTACATCCTGGAAGTGAGTGGAAAGAATTATTTATCCTGGTGCCTTGACATGGAAATGCACCTTCAATGGCAAGGTCTCGCTAATGCAATTACAAAGGATGGAACCTTAAATGAAAAGGATAAAACAAATGCATTGATTTTATTTGCCTTCATTTGCATGAGAGCCTACAGACTCAATCGTCATCAATTCAAAACCCTCAAATCTTATGGAAGAGGTTGAATAATAGGTATGATCAAATCAAGACAGTTATCCTCCATCAAGCATAATATGACCGGCAAAATCTCAGACTGCAAAATTTTAAATCAGTGTCTAACTATAATTCTACTTTATTTGATATTGCTTCTCAGCTTGAATTATGCAGTATCAAACTCGTTGATGCAGAATTGTTAGAGAAAACTTTCTCCACCTTCCATACTTCAAATATTGTATTACAACAGTAATACCGACAATGTCAGTTTGCCACATACTCTGAATTAATTTTTGTGCACCTCACTGCCGAGCAAACTAATGAATTACTACTAAAAAATCACGATCTTAGACCTACTGGCTCAAAAGCATTGCCTAAAGCACATGCTAACTTTGAGAAAAATACTAACCATTAAGTGCAGGCAAAAAGTGATTAATGAAAGTATTTGTCATCGTTGTGGCATAACTAGGCACTTGCCCCAGTCACGTATTTGTCATACGCCAAAGCATTTTGTTGACCTATACCAGGCATCTTTAAAAAATATGGGCAAACGTGATGAATCTCATGCCATTGAAATCAATTTTATTACCATAACCATTGTTGAGACCAATAATATTTCTGTTGGTGGGACTCCTCTTGCTCTTAAAGTAGCAAATGCATCCCTAGATGTCTCTGATTACTTTGATGGGGTATCAGATTGGTGGATAATAATTTGAACTTCGAATTCTATGATTCTAATAATTTCTTTTTAGTTGTTTCGCTTTAAATGTATTAATTTTTATTGTTCTTTCATATGGTTATGAAATGCTAATAAATCTTATATAATATTTATTTGACTCTATAACTAAGATGCAAGATTAATTAGCCTTAGAAGTGGCTATATAGCTCAATTGAGGGGGAAATATTAACTATGCATTGCAGCATTGGTATGCGATGAGTTCACAAGATGCAATATTGATTAACCCCAGCAGTGGCTATATGGCTCAATTGAGGGAGAGGAATTATGAACTATACATTACACTATTTTTTCTTTCTGTTTGGTTTTTTTTTTTTTTTTTCTCAAAGGGTTTTTCCAGCTTAAAGTTTTTAACGAGGCAATTAATGCATCCACAAAAGAAAGAGATCATAAAATTTCTGCTCTGCACTCTTTTTCCCTTTTGTCCGGTTTTTGTCCCACTAGATTTTTCTAGCTTAAGGTTTTTAATGAGGTAATATCATTCGATGTATATTCGTAATGTATACAATGAATATTCAAGGGGGAGTGTTATGAAATACATAAATGAATATTTATTATATTTATCTTATCTAATGTACTTATTATGGTACATTTATATCATACATTCTAAGTACATCTCCATATACAATGAATGTTTATCTCCCTATCTAATACATGTATCATTCGATAATACATTCTTGTTTTCCTATAAATAGGAGTTCAGTTTTTATTGTAGACATAACAGTCATATAACAGTGATACATTGGAAATAAAATTCTCTCATCTAACTTTCTCTACTATCTCTGGTGTATTATTTTCTCTACTCAATCTCTCTATTATTTCTAGTTGAAGCACCAGGTCATATTAGCAAGATGCTAGCGCGTGCAAAAGCATCATCATTGCGGCCCGAACTCCTAATCTCATTTCTCTTTGACACGACGGAAGTAGCGTGGAACTAGACGTCAACGATACCCCTCGACTCGCGGAACTCACAGTCTGCGGATTCGCCTCCCCAGCTTGAAGCGCTCAATCTCTGGGTGCCCGAAGTTATTTGGTGTGTATAGTGTGGGGTAGAGGACCCACTTCCTATCCACAATGAAAGGAAAATTCCCGATGTCATCTCTAATGAGACCTGCCTTTTTGTGGTTTTCAGTATTTGAGAACCTCCCTAGCGTTGAAGATATGCCTCGATACAATCTAGGATTTGGGTTGATTGACTAAATCAATTTGTGATTACAATCCATACTCTGTATCTTTCATTAATCCTTTCATTAAATTCATACACTACTGTATATACATAAAAAGAATGTAATGAAATCACCTTGCTTTAAACACCCAGTGAAGTGTACCGAGAGGTAGGTCAATCCTCGAAATGTTCTTTAGGTGCTGGATTTTAATTATCTTAATGACACAACTTTCTTATGATTACTATTTTTTATGAGTAATTAAGCGTCATAGCAACATATCTCTTCATTTTCAACATGTGCCACAATTGTTGTGACAAGAGTATTAAAGTGGGGGTGGCTGAGGATTAGTTCGGAATCCGAATGAAAATGGAAGGTCTAGTCGAGTTTAAGTTGTCAAACCTCCACATTGTTATGTCCTACACCGTATCACAATTTCTTCTTCTCATGGAAGAAACCCCACACATACCTCAGCAATGCTATTAGTTCATAACGCGTAAGATTTTGCCTGGACTCCTTAATGATTTGACATAGCATACCAGTATAGGTGTGGTCCTTAAATCAAAAGAAGCATTTTTATTTTTAGATAATTGGATCAAAATTATAAGGATTTCATGAAATCATCAAGCACTTACTCCGTTCCACGTGAACTTGATGAGCTCGATTAGTCGCCCCCTAATTCATCGGCTCTACAATATATTTTAATTATTACAATTATTTATAATGTGACAGTATTTTCAAAGGGAGAATGAAGATTCATTATAATTCTTGGGCTGCTGCTGCACTCTTCAATATAGTTGATATATGCATGTCGTAAACCATTCGGCCCAACTCTTAGCGCCCAAAATTCATGATGGCCAATTCAAGAAATCTCTTGAGCAGATGAAATTACTTCTCACCCTAAAATCAAAAGAATCATTTCCGCGACTAGTGGCCTATAGGTGGCAATCCTACAGCAGCAGTTGGCAACGATGGTCGACGGTCGTGTGCCGGTCATGTGTCAGTCGTGCCACAGTCGTGCTGCGGTCCTGCGCTTGTCATACCGCAGTCGTGCGATAGTCGTGCGAAATCCAAATGAAAATAGAAGGTTTATTCGGATTTAAGTTTTCAAACCTCCACTTTGCTATGTCCTACACTATATCACAATTTCCTCTTCTCATTAAAGAAACCCCACACGTACCTGAGCAGTGCTATTAGTTCATAACACGTAAGATTTTGCCTAGACTCCTTAATGATTTGACGTAGCATACTAGTATAGGTGTGCTCTTGGAATCAAAAGAAGCATTTTTATTTTTAGATAATTGGATCAAAATTATAAGGATTTCATGAAATCATCAAGTACTTACTCTGTTCCACATGAACTCAATGAGCTCGATTAGTCGCTCCCTAATTCATCGGCTCTACAATACATTTTAATTATTATAATTATTTATAATGTGACATATTTTCAGAGGGAGAAGGAAGACTCACCATAATTCTTGGGCTGCTGCCACACTCTTCAATATAATCCATGTATGCATGTCGTAAACCATTCGGCCCAACTCCTAGCGCCCAAAATTCATGACGGCCAATTCAAGAAACCTCTTGAGCAGATCAAAGTACTTATTACCCTAAAATCAAAGGAATCATTTCCGCGACTGGTGGGCTATGGGTGACAATCCTACGACAGCAGTTGGTGACGACGGTCGGTGGTCGTGTGCTGGTCGTGCGCCAGTCATGCCACAGCCATGCCGCGGTCCTGCGCCAGTCGTACAACGTTTGTGAAGCGGTCGTGCGAAATCCGAATGAAAAGGGAAGGTTTAGTCGAGTTTAAGTTGTTAGACCTCTACCTTGTTATGTCCTACACCATATCACAATTTCTCATTCTCATGGAAAAAACCCCACATGTACCTCAACTGTGCTATTAGTTCATAACACGTAAGATTTTGCCTGGACTCCTTAATTATTTGACGTAGCATACCAGCATAGGTGTGCTCGTGGAATCAAAAGAAGCATTTTTATTTTTACATAATTAGATCAAAATTATAAGGATTTCACAAAATCATCAAGCACTTACTCTGTTCCACGCGAACTCGATGAGCTCGATTAGTTGCTTCCTAATTCAACGGCTCTACAATACATTTTAATTATTATAATTATTTATAATGTGACAATATTTTCAGAGAGAGAATGAAGACTCACCGTAATTCTTGGGCTACTGCCATACTCTTCAATATAGTCCATATATGGATGCCGTAAACCATTCGGCCGAACTCCTAGCGCCCAAAATTCATGACAGCCAATTCAAGAAATCTCTTGAGTAGATGAAAGTACTTCTCACCCTAAAATCAAAAGAATCATTTCCGCGACTGGTGGGCTATGGGCGGCAATCCTATGACGGCAATTGGTGACAATAGTTGGCGATCATGTGCCGGTCATGCGTCGGTCGTGCCATGGTCGTGCGCTGGTCATGCCATGGTCGCACGAAATCCGAATGAAAATGGAATGTTTAATCGGGTTTAAATTGTCAAATCTCCACCTTACTATGTCCTACACCGTATCACAATTTTCCATTCTTATGGAAAAAACCCTACACATACCTCAGCAATGCTATTAGTTCATAACGCGTAAGATTTTACCTGAACCCCTTAATGATTTGACGAAGCATACCAACATAGGTGTAGTCCTGAAATCAAAAGAAGCATTTTTATTTTTAGATGATTGGATCAAAATTATAAGAATTTCACAAAATCATCAAGCACTTACTCCGTTCCACGCGAACTCGATGAGCTCGATTAGTCGCCCCCTAATTCATCGACTCTACAATACATTTTAATTATTATAATTATTTATAATATGACAATATTTTCAGAGGGAGAAGGAAGACTCACCGTAATTCTCGAGCTGCCGCTGCACTCTTTAATATAGTCCATATATGCATGTCATAAACCATTCGGCCCAACTCCTAGCGCCCAAAATTCATTACGGCCAATTCAAGAAACCTCTTGAACAGATGAAAGTACTTCTCACCCTAAAATCAAAAGAATCATTTCCGTGACTAGTGGGCTATGGGTGGCAATCCTGCGACAGCAGTTGGCGACAACGGTTGGCGGTCATGTGCCGATCATGCATCGGTTGTGCCACGGTTGTGCGCCGGTCATGCTGTGGTCGCACGAAATCCGAATGAAAAGGGAATGTTTAGTCAGGTTTAAGTTGTCAAACCTCCACCTTGCTATGTCTTACATCATATCATAATTTCCCCTTCTCATAGAAGAAACCCCACATGTACCTCAGCAGTGCTATTAGTTCATAACGCATAAGATTTTGCCTAGACTTTTTAATGATTTGACGTAGCATACCAGCATAGGTGTGGTTCTAGAATCAAAAAAAGCATTTTTATTTTTAGATGGTTGGATCAAAATTATATGGATTTCACAAAATCATCAACCACTTACTCCGTTCCATGCAAACTCGATGAGCTCGATTAGTCGCCTCCTAATTCATTGGCTCTACAATACATTTTAATTATTATAATTATTTATAATGTGACAATATTTTTAGAGGAAGAATGAAGACTCATTGTAATTCTTTGGCTATTGCCGCACCCTTCAATATAGTCGATATATGCAAGTCATAAACCATTCGGCCCAACTCCCGGCGCCCAAAATTCATGACGGTCAATTCAAAAACCTCTTAAGCGAGATGAAAGTATTTCTTACCCTAAAATCAAAAGAATCATTTTCGCGACTTGTGAGCTGTGGGCGGCAATCCTACAACAGTAGTTGGCGACAACGGTTGTTGGTCATGTGCCGGTCGTGCCACAGCCGTGCCGCGGTCCTGCGCCAGTCATACCACGGTCGTGCGATGGTCATGCGGAATTCGAATGAAAAGGGAAAGTTTAGTCGCGTTTAAGTTGTCAAACTTCTACCTTGCTATGTCCTACACCATATCACAATTTCTCATTCTCATGGAAGAAACCCCACATTTACCTCAGCAGTGCTATTAGTTCGTAACATGTAAGATTTTGCCTAGACTCCTTAATGATTTGACGTAGCATATCAGCATAGGTGTGCTCCTGGAATCAAAAGAAGAATTTTTATTTTTAGATAATTGGTTCAAAATTATAAGGATTTCACAAAATCATCAAGCACTTATTCTGTTACACGCGAACTCGATGAGCTCGATTAGTCACCCCCTAATTCATCGACTCTACAATACATTTTAATTATTATAATTATTTATAATGTAACAATATTTTCAGAGGAAGAAGGAAGACTCACCGTAATTCTCGGACTGCTGCCGCACTCTTCAATATAGTCGATATATGCATGTTGTAAACCATTTGGCCCAACTCCTGGTGCCCAAAATTCATGACGGCCAATTCAAGAAACCTCTTAAGCAGATGAGAGTGCTTCTCATCCTAAAATCAAAAGAATCATTTCCGTGACTGGTGGACCGTGGGCGGTAATCCTACGACGACAGTTGGCAACGACGATCGGCGGTCGTGTGCCTGTCGTGCATCAATCGTGCCGCGATCATGCGGAATCGAATGAAAAAGGAAGGTTTAGTCGGGTTTAAGTTGTCAAACCTCCACCTTGTTATGTCCTACACCATATCATAATTTCCCCTTCTCAAAGAAGAAACCCCACGCGTACCTCAGCAATGCTATTAGTTCATAATACATAAGATTTTGCCTAGACTTCTTAATAATTTGACGTAGCATATTAGCATAGGTGTGCTCCTTGAATCAAAAGAAGCATTTTTATTTTTAGAGTATTGGATCAAAATTATAAGGATTTCACAAAATCATCAAGCACTTACTTCGTTCCACGCGAACTCGATGAGCTCGTTTAGTCGCCCTGTAATTCATTGGCTCTACAATACATTTTAGTTATTATAATTATTTATAATGTGACAGTATTTTCCAAGGGAGAATAAAGACTCACTGTAATTCTTGGGCTGTTGCCGCACTCTTCAATATAATATGCATGTCGTAAACCATTCGGCCCAACTTCTGACGTCCAAAATTCATGACGGCCAATTCAAGAAACCTCTTTGAGCAGATGAAAGTACTTCTCACCCTAGAATCAAAAGAATCATTTCCCCGACTAGTGAGCTGTGGGCGACAATCCTACGACAGCAGTTGGCGACGACGGTCGGTGGTCTTGTGCCGGTCATGCACCGGTCATGCCACAGCCGTGCTGCGGTCCTGCGCCGATCGTACCGCGATCGTGCAGCGGTCGTGCAGAATCCGAATGAAAAGGGAAGGTTTAGTCGGGTTTAATTCTTGGGTTGTTGCCGCACTATTCAATATAGTCAATATATGCATGTCGTAAACCATTCGGCCCAACTCCTGACGCCCAAAATTCATGATGGCCAATTCAAGAAACCTCTTGAGCATATGGAAGTACTTCTCACCCTAAAATCAAAAGAATCATTTCTGCAACTGGTGGGCTGTGGGTAGCAATCCTACGGTGGCAGTAAGCGACAACGGTCGATGGTCGTGTGCCGGTCGTGTCGTGGTCGTGCGCCGGTCGTGCCACGGTCATATGGCGTAGGCAATAGTTGGCGGTCCGTGAGTAAAAAGAAAAGGTAAATATATACAAAAATTTATAAATTTTTGGTGGCAAATCTAGCTTGTATGCGACCTTTCTAACCCGTTGTAGTGCACGAAATGGCCCATTGTAGTGATGCATCAACCCTTTATGCACATCCCTGTATCGGAGAACCGCGTGTAGCTTGGCTAACACCAAGTCCCCAACTTAAAACTCCACGTTATGTTGCTTTTTGTCGGCCCACTTATTCATACGCTTGGGGGCCTTGTGTAGACACCCCGTGCTAAGTCGCTTGATCCCGCAAATCCTTGACGAACTTGTACACGAGCGAGCTACTTGGAATTCCACATGAACTTGATCAGCTCGATTAGTAGCCTCCAATTCATCAGCTCTACAATATATCTTAATTATTATAATTATTTATAGTGTGACAGTATTTTCAGTAGGAGAAGGAAGACTCACTATAATTCTTGAGCTACTGTGAGACTCTTCCACATAGTCGAGAAACGCATGCCGTTACCCATTTGGTCCAACTTCCGACACCCAAAATTTATGACGGCTAATTCAAAAAACCTCTTGAGCAGATGAAAGTGAAATAAAAATAATCATTTCTAGTTAGGTTGGATTGAAAAATAAAGAAACAAAGACTACACTCATGCACATACCAAAATCCCCCACCGTATCGCGTAATCTGCGTACTTTAGAAGGAGATTTTTCATGGCTCTACCAGGCAATTCTTGGTCAACCTCTTGTTGTTCACTCTCGTCACTTGAAGAAGTCCCTAGTTCTTGAGCAAAAAATGTGTCAGGAGCCATAACTTCATCCTGCAGTGGTAAATCAAACCCATCCTCTACGAGTCCCCAAACTTACCATTAGAACTATAATGTAATTGAAGCAACAGGAAAAAATAAAGAAATGGGCATTACCCCAGTTTTGAAGTTCTTCAGCATCGGCGACCTTAGGTGTCATCGTTTTATCCTCTTCCAAAGATGGTAAATCTAGAGGGAAGCTATCCCTTATATCTGTATACAAAAAGGTTACCATTAAAATTGGAAAACAATTGAGACCAAGAAAAAAAATTAAAGAAACTTGCATTATCCCACTCCTCAAGTTCTTCATCGTCCATGACCGAGGACTGAAAAATATTTTCGAGGCAAATAAATTGAAAGTCAAACACAAAGTCAAGTCATGAGTGGATAGAAGATGATCGACGGTTGCGCAAGAGGTTCTCCAATGATGATCAATGGTCGCGCTAGAGAGAAAAGCTCTAAACTTGTATTTCACTTGTAAATGAGATGATACAATGAATGATGGAGAGGAGACCCATATATATACAAGTACAAGACAAACCGCCTCCGTAGATCTCTCATCGATTTTAGAACTCCACATGACGTCGCTTTTTGTCAGCCCATTTATTCATATACTTGGAGGCCTTGTGTAGACACGCCCATGCTAAATCGGTTTGATACTGCAAATCCTTGGCGAACTTGTATGCAGGCGGGCTATATGGAATTCCACGTGAACTCGATTAAGTCGATTAGTAGCCCCCAATTCATCGACTCTACAATATATTTTAATTATTATAATTATTTATAATGTGATAGTATTTTCAGCAATAGAAGGAAAACTCACTGTAATTCTTAAGCTGCTACAAGACTCTTCGACATAGTCAAAAAATGCATGTCATTATCCATTTGGTCCAATTCTTGATACCCAAAATTTATGACAGCCAATTCAAAAAACCTCTTGAGCAAATGAAAATACTTCTCACGCTAAAATCAAAATAATCACTTCCAATTAGGTTGGATCAAAAAACAAAAAAAAGAAACAAATACTAAGCTCATGCACATACTGGAATCCCCCACTATATCGCAAAATCTACGTATTTTAGAAGGAGATCTGCCGTGGCTTTACCAGGCAGTTCTTGGTCAACCTAGTGTTCGCTCTCGCCACTTGAAGAAGTCCCTAGTTCTTGAGGAAAAAATAAGTCAGGAGCCATAGCTTTATCTTGTACTGGTAAATCAAACCTATCATCTGCGAGTCCCCAAACTTACCATTAGAACTATAATGCAATTGAAGCAATAGGGAAAAATAAAGAAATGGGCATTGCCCCAGTTTTGAAGTTCTTCAGCATTGGTGACCTTTAGGTGTTGTCATTTTATCCTCTTTCAAAGATGGTAAATCTAGAGGGAAGCTATCTCTTGTCTTTGAATACAAAAAGGTTACCATTAAAACTGGAAAACAATTGAGACCAAGAAAAAAAATTAAAGAAACTTGCATTGCCCACTCCTCAAGTTCTTCACCGTCCATGATCGAGGGCTAAAAGATATTTTCAAGACAAATAAATTGAGAATCAAACACAAAGTCAAGAGTGGACAAAAGATGATCGACGGTCGCGCAAGAGGATCTCCAATGATGATCGACAGTCACGCTAGAGAGAAAAGCTCTAAACTTGTATTTCATTTGCGAATGAGATAATACAATGAATTATGGGAATGAGACCCCTATATATACAAGTACATAACGAACCGTCTTCGTAGATCTCTCATCGATCTTAGAACTCCACATGCCATCGCTTTTGTCAGCCCACTTATTCATACACTTGGAGGCCATGCTAAGTTGGCTAAGTCGGCTCGATCCTGCAAATCCTTAGTGAACTTGTACATGAGCGGGCTACTTGGAATTCCACATGAACTCAATCAGCTCGATTAGTAGCCCCCAAATTCATTGGCTCTACAATATATTTTAATTATTATAATTATTTATAATGTGACGGTATTTTCAACAGGAGAAGGAAGACTCACTGCAATTCTTAGGCTACTGCAAGACTCTTCGACACAATCAAGAAACGCATATCGTTACCCATTTGGTCCAACTCCCGATACCCAAATTTTATGACAGCCAATTCAAAAAACCTCTTGAGCAGATGAAAGTACTTCTCACCCTAAAATCAAAATAATCATTTACAGTTAGATTGGATCAAAAAATAAAGAAACAAAGACTAAGCTCATGCACATACCGAAATCCCCCACTATATCACGAAATATGCATACTCTAGAAGGAGATCTGCCGTGGCTCTACCAGATAGTTCTTGGTCAACCTCTTGGTGTTCGCTCTCGTCACTTGAAGAAGTCCCTAGTTCTTGAGCAAAAAATGTCTTAGGAGTTATAACTTCATCCTATAGTGGTAAATCAAACACATCCTTTACGAGTCCCCAAACTTACCATTAGAACTATAATGCAATTGAAGCAACATGGAAAAATAAAGAAATGGGCATTACCCCAGTTTTGAAGTTCTTCAGCATCAATGACCTTAGGTGTCGTCGTTTTCTCCTCTTCCAAAGATGGTAAATCTAGAGGAAAGCTGTCTCTCGTCTCTATATACAAAAAGGTTACCATTAAAACTGGAAAACAATTGAGATCAAGAAAAAAAATTAAAGAAACTTGCATTACCCCACTCCTCAAGTTCTTCTTCACCATCCACGACTGAGGGCTGAAAGATATTTTCGAGACAAATAAATTGAGAGTCAAACACAAAGTCAAGTCATGAGTGGATAGAAGATGACCGACGGTCGCGCAAGAGGTTCTCCAATGATGATCGACGGTTGTGCTAGAAAGAAAAGCTCTGAACTTGTATTTCACTTGTAAATGAGATGATACAATGAATGATGGGGAGGAGACCCTTATATATACAAGTACAGGACAAACCATCTCCGTAGATCTCTCATCGATCTAACAATGGAGATCGTATCTCTCCAACTACTATCTACCTACACCGTATCGCTCGCCCCCTAAAAGTGTTCTAAAACACTCGAGGAAACCCTAACACTTGGGGATACAAGCCGAGGGTCGCTTGTTCTAAAGATGGGTCACGGCTGTTGTTTAGAACCATCTTGGATCGTGCTTTCCTTCGGCCATGACATTCTCCCCCACCTAATTAGGCAATGTCCTCATCGCATCTTCAGCATGGAAAGCATCAATCTCCTTCTTGAACTACCAAAGATCCTCCGCAGGTTGCCAACTAGCTTCACTCTCTTGAAGACCCTTCCATCGAACCAAGTATTCCTGCTTCAGCACACAATACTGCTTCCGTATGACACGATCCGCCATTATATATTCGACTTATAGATCATTTGCCCCGAGTGGCGCCTGTTGCAACTCCCCTCGATCCGAACCTTCCTCGCCTACCTAGAGAGGCTTAAGCATACTCACATGGAAAATCGAATATACCTTCAGTTTTGGTGGCAACTCCAGCTTGTATGTGACCTTTCTGACCCATTGTAGCACACAAAATGGGCCACGCATCAACCCTTTGTGCACATCCTTATATTGGAGAACTGCATGAAGCTTGGCTAACACCAAGTCCCCAACTTAGAACTCCACATGCTGTCGCTTCTTGTCAACCCACTTATTCATATGCTTGGAGGCCTTATGTAGACACACCCGTGCTAAGTCGGCTTGCTCCTGCCAATCCTTGGCGAACTTGTTCGCAAGTGGACTACTTGGAATTCCACGTGAACTCAAAGAGCTCGATTTATAGCCCCCCAATTCATCGACTCTACAATACATTTTAATTATTATAATTATTTATAATGTGACGGTATTTTCAGCAGGAGAATGAAGACTCACTGTAATTCTTAGGCTACTCCCCCGATAACTCGATGCAATTGCGCTTGGGGTTTGTGGTTGTTGCCCAATCGAGATCTCGAATGGACTCTAGTCAATCGACTCGCTCCACTGCAAATTATAGGAGAAATGGGCTACATCAATCAACTTTGCCCAATTCGCTTGCGTTGTGCTCACATAATGTCGGAGATAAATCTCCAAGAGTGCATTGACTCGCTCTATCTATCCGTCGGTTTGGGGATGTAAGCTCGTAGAGAGGTTTAATTCTGACCCTAACAGCTTGAAGAGTTCGGATCAAAAATGCCCCGTGAGTCGTGGATCACGATCGCTCACAATCGTTTGTAAAACTCCCTAGTACTTGACCACGTGCTTCATGAACAGCTTGGCTACCTCCTCGGCTAGATAGTCCTTAGTTACAAGCATGAAGATCGCATATTTGGAGAACCGGTCCACCACGACCATGAGAATCTGGCACCCTTTGGACTTCAACAAATTTACGATAAAGTCCATGGGAACACTTTCCCATGGACAAGTTGGAATGGGAAGCGGCTCCAAGAGCCCAGCGACGAACGTTGCTTCAGCTTGTCTTGTTGGCATACAAGACACGTCTTCACATAAGCTTCAACTTCATCCTACATCTGAGGCCAATAATACTAATCTTTGATGAGGGCCAATGTACGATGGATCCCTAGGTGACCTGCCCACTTCGAATCATGGCACTCGTGCAATATCTTTTTCCTCGGCTTCCTATGGAAAGGCACATACAATCGACTCCCTTTGGTGTAGAGAAGGTCATCCTCACACTAGATTTGTCGGGTCTTGCCTTCCCACGCATACCCGATGAGGGCTTAAGCTCTTTGGTCATGCTTAAGCCCTTCCCTGATGCGGTCAATCCACAAACAACTTGGTCGACTCACTGTGCTCGCCAACTCCATCTTTCGACTTAGTGTGTTAGCCACTAAGTTAGCCTTCCTAGGCTTGTACTCTAGCACATAGTTGAACTCCACTAGAAAATCCTGCCATCGAGCTTGCTTCAGACTCAGCTTCTTCTAAGTTTGGAAGTAACTCATGGCCACGTTGTCCGTCCTCACAACGAACTTAGATCCCAGAAGATAATGCCTCCATGTCCAAAGGCAGTAGACCACCAGGGTCATCTCCTTCTCCTGGATGGTATACCAACAATCAGTATCATTCAACTTTCGGGACTCAAATGCCACCGGATGTCCACCCTACATGAGAACACCTTTAGAAGGCGGTTTGCTAGGCTCCGTAACCCTCATTTTCTTTTCCTTTCAGTTCCATGTTTCAACGCAATAATTGAACGAAGGTATAGGGTATTGGTATTAATCCAGAAAGAAGCTTCATGAAGGAGCTTTGGTAGGTGACAAGTGACGTCTCCTATTTCATATTCCAGGTTTGGGACGTGATGCTGCAGCGGTTGTCAATATTCTTGCCCATCGGAATGTCACAAAGCGCGCTCTTATTCAGCAGGAATATCGCACCATGTATTCTGGTGACCTTTTGAAACGCTTAGAATCGGAACTGACTGGCAAATTAGAGGTCTCAATTCTTCTCTCTCTTTCATAGTTCGTTTTGCACTTTTAGACACAATTTTACCCTTTTTTCATCTTTCCGTTTGTAGAGAGCTATTCTGCTTCATGATCCTGTGTTTTGTTTTGTCCATTTCCTTTTCCCAGACGGCTGTTTTGCTGTGGATGCATGACCCAGCCGGACGAAATGCCATGGTTGTGAGGCAGGCCTTCACGGCATCATCAAAGTAATATGTTCTCGAACTTCATCTCAGATACAGATGTTTAAGCACCACTGCTATTCCAAGTTTGGGGTTCATCTCAAGCATGACATTGAGAAACAAACCTCCGAGGACCATAAGAAGGTGAGAGCTCTTCCCTTTTCGTAGTTCTCTTCTGTTTTTAGCTCTAGGTCTGCATAGTTAGCCTTAGGGAAATCACACTTGATCTCACAGAAATCATTACGGTTTTTTTTTTTTTTGGTAAGGAAATCGTTACGGTTTTGATTTCTTAGTTGAGGACTTCTTTTTGACACGTTCTGTTCTAAACCCTACCCACCTTTTGATCTCTTTCCAAGATTTTGTTCATGCATGCTGGTGTAAGGATGTTCCCGAGGTAGGTCATGTTAATGAGAACCTCTACGTTCAGATTGCATCAAGAAGCTTCTCTATTAATTTTTGCTTCAAACATATTTAATGCGAAGCTATTTGCCAACTTTTAAATTTGTGTCTACTCAATAAAAAAGATGCATAGGGAATGTAATGATCTAAATTTTGTACTAGCTCTTGGAATCTTTATGCAAATAGGGACAAGCATCTATCAATCTAGATAAGTCACCAGTTTGTGAACCTTAAGGTTTTCCGCAGCTTCTGCTTAAATATGTTGGTACACCGAAGGCTTTGAAGTCGATAGGATTGCCGCAGAACAGGATGCAAATGCTCTTTTTAAAGCTGGGGAGAAGCGGCTGGGGACCGATGAGAAGACTTTTATCCAGATATTTAGTGAGAGAAGCAGGGCACCATTGGCTGCTATTAATTCTGCTTATCATAACATGTACGGCAATTCGTTAAAGAAGGTGAGTTTTCTTCAGATATACTAACATATTTCCTCCGTCGTTTATTTTGTTAAACAAGATGCCTAACCAGAACATGAACCGAATCAGGCCATGAAGAGCGAAACATCAGGATATTTTGAGCATGGTATCTTGACAATCTTACAGTGCTCTCAGAACACTACCATGTATTTTGCAAAGGTACGTTTCTTCAATATCATTTCAGGCCTAGCCCTTGCTTGCCTGGCTGCCGCCTAAAATTTTGAAGTCCAGCGGAGTCGCATTCTTCATGCACACGTACTTTACTTTGCAGGTATTACACAAGGCGATGAAAGGTCTGCGGACCAATGACACGACGCTGATAAGGGTGATCGCGACGAGGACTGAAATCGACATGCAGTATATAAAAACAGAATACCATAAGAAGTACAAGAAGACTCTAAACGACGCAGTTCACTCCGAAACATTAGGCCACTATAGGACTTTCCTGCTTTTGCTTCTTGGCCCCAACGACTAGGATCATCGTCCATTAAAAAGTTAGTCTCGGTCAGAAGCTTGGTGTGCTCATTTTCTTTCAGCTGGATGAACTTGTACTTGGGGGAATGGGTTTGGTCAAAAGTATATTTTGGTGGAAGTGAAAAATTGAAATTGCCTCGGTTTGTAAATTTCTCTCTGAGAATTGTACCGCTGCCCCCGTCGTGATTAGCGTACCCTTCATAAGGATAATGCCAGTGTGTTACGAGACCCCTTAATTCTTGAAAGGATCTCGGTGGGACAATGTGATATAACACGAGTGCAATCAATTTTCAAGGTACTAATTGTGCATAATATGAATACAATCAATGTATTGAAAACTGTAAAATTTCTTTAGTTGATTGCTTAACAAGTGTTCTAGGACACTCAATTAACAAACTCTTTAAAATTTTGAATTTTCATTCATCCTATTGATCATCTAATGAATTTTATAAATCAATTAATTACACCATACAGTTGAGGGAGCTAGCTCGGTTTCTCGAGCGATAGGTGCTGGCGATCTTGCTTCCACATCTTGGACAAAATTGCCCAAAAAGGTCAAAACTACTTCAAAAAGAAGGTTTATTGTTGTAGGGATAATTCACATGAACATTATTTGAAATTTGGTTAAATTTGTAATGTGATATCTAAACTTTTGGTATATTTTCCAATCAAGTTCGTGTACTATATAAAAATGTGCAATGCTATCTTTCGATTGATTTAAGTCCACAAAATCTATTGATTTGGATACAGATTTAGCAGATTTTGGTTTATATTGACACGATCAATATGAAACGAGTCATGGTCGGATTGGGTTGGTATTATTCGAAATTGACTTCGTCTAATTAAATAGACGGTGCTGACCTAATTGACGAGCTAACTTTCATTGCCTTTTTTTAGTATAAATTATCTATATTTTCTTTTTTTTCTTTTTTAGACAATAATACCAATGTCTACAGAAAACTGAAATTGTCATTACTTGCTATTGTATCTTGGGGAGAGTATTGAATTTATAGGATTTCCCATTTAATATGCAAAAGGGTTGATGATGTGGATAAATTGCTTTCGTCACCCCTAAGGGAAAAAATAAAAAGTTCCTATTTTGTGGATTTTCTTTTCTATAATAACCTTGTTGAGTTTAAATAATTATGATAAACTATTAAACACATCAAATTCAAGAAAAATGAATTTATATATAAATTTCACTGAAATATGCCCACGCTTTGATGCGGAAAAACATTTTCGATTATTAGACTTTATCGATATTCTTTTATAAGTTATTATATCATAATAACAGACAATTCTTCAGTCATATTAATGTCAATTTTTTACGGTTGCATTCAAAAGCTTTGCACGTCGATTTAAACGACAACATGTTTATTATGGCTAAATAAAAGCAAAAAAGAAACTATTGTGTACAGAAAACAATTAAGACCATACTAATTCCTTTCGATGAAAAAAGTCAGTTTCACTAGGTATATTATAGATTACAGATTGTGCATAATCCAGTAATTCTGGCCTTCGAAGTGAGAGAGAGAGAGAGAGAGAGAGAGAGAGAGAGAGAGAGAGAGAGAGAGAGAGAGAATCTGAGTAATTATTATACCATAAGCTGTATTGAGATAAGGTCTGGTGGGAATATTTTAGAGAAAATGACATAAATAATCTCAAATTTTTTATTTAATCTACAATACAATCTCCAAACTTTTAATTTATGCAATGCGGTCCCTAAATTATTAGTAAATGCTCACTTTAATTTCAATGTTATATAAAATTTCCAATGCTATTCTTCTATTAATTCAAGTGAACAAAATCGGCTAACAGGACTTCCAATTTTTAAATTTAAACGGATGGCCGACAAAAAGAAAAAAAAAAGATCATGCGTGAATTATTCAAGTAAGATATTCACCTTAAATCGTGATATAACAATCCACATCATTAAATAATCATGGACATGTTAGCTTGATTTTATTTCTCCTTTTTCTAGAGTAGGTGGATAAAAAAATTAAAAATCAAACTCATATACATCGTCAAATAACATCTAATGATTCTTTTGAGCAAACGAGAGGATTACATCAAACATTTACAAATAGTTCAAAACCATATTAAATAAATTAAAAATTAAAAGATGACATTGTACGTCTTATTTAAAATTCAAAAACCATTCATGTCTTCCCATTTGTTAATTTAAGCACGGTGAATAACAGATATTTCGGGTACGAATTCAGTTAACCTCTTGAGAACGATAATTGCCATCGAATTCTTTGAACTTGGCTCAGAAAAATATTTTTCTCGTTATTCGGCTGCCTTGGTGGGAAGTTCTATGGTGTAATCACAGCGTTCCTTCGACCGCCAAATCATGCCCGTCCATCTTCCTCCCAATATCCCATCGTACGGATGATCAATCCTTGAAATACAATTTTGACATTTATAAATAGACGCAGAAATTACAAATGTAATAATTGCAAAATCGGTCTAAATTCTCATAAAAAATAACATCACAATTTCTAAAAAGAAAAAGTCTATTGATGGAGTGATCAAATTTGAAAAAGCAGGGTAAGAATGCTTAATCTGGCTCGGTTCTTACTTCGTTCATGACTCGTGATTATAAAAATTTCAATAGAAGAAAGGTTTCAAGAGAACTATTCGAGTGTGGGAACAAACACACACACACACATATATATGTATGTATTTAATTGAAATTTATTTATGGGGAGAGTGATGTGTTCGCAAATTTCAAACTTAATAAATGTCCAAAATCTTACTTGTCTACCATGATATATAGGGTTATTATTGTTGCTGATCCATTCCCTCATAAATTAACCTAAAAGATAATTATTTTTCATCAATTGTCGTATAGCAGTTTCGAGTGATTCTTCTTTTTAATTTTTGAATATTTGTCGATGCCACGAACCCACACTTTGATTCTGGTTTAACACGAAGATCCCGACATAAATATATATATATATATATATATATATATATATATATATATATATATTTTTTCTCTCATGTGATTAGGTGAAGCTTAAGGAGATAGTTCCTACTTTTGACTTTCAATCAGCAAACCACGGCCGGTGCAGGCGTGCAGGCGAACGGTTCCCGCAAGCAGACGCGAAAAGACGGCACGGGTCTCGCCGCTCGCGATCGAACGGCCAGCAAGTGGCGGACCGAGTAACTTTCCCCCGAAGTCGTCCGCACGCGATCGTTTCGCGTTCCCCACAAGAGCTCGTCTCGTCTCGAACGGGACAAAAGAACTCAGTCGTCATCATCGCTTCTCTCCCACTTCGGCTCACCCAACTCGCTCCCCCAACTCACCACCGTCCTCTTCCCTTACCTTCTACGCCCCCCTCTCTCTCTGCGCGCTTATATAGCGCGCGATCCCGTCTCCACCCACCAGCAAACACAGAGGTGGAGAGCAGCGGCGGAGGGAGATGGAGCCGAGCCGGAGGGTCGCCGGCCGCGAGAGGAGAGGACAGGCGGCGGAGGAGATGGCTGCCCGGGAGGCGGCGGAGGAGGAGATGGCGGTGCATAGCCGGGTGAGGAAGATCAAGCGGGAGTCGGACAAGGTCGTCGACTGGTGGCCCGACCCCCTCGAGACCAGACCTCATCTCCGGGAGATCGCCCCGTCGCCTCTCGGGCTATCCGGCGCGGCCATCGCCGTCGGCGATTCGTAGGACCGACGGTGGAGATCTCTCTCCCCTCTCCCCGTGTCGTTGAGTTTTTTGGTAGGTGTTGATTGAGATCGGAGATGCTGTAAATACCTTGTCTTTGCCGAACACACGACAGCTTTAATTTCTCAAACCCGCAATTCGGACCGAACCACTGAAAAACAATATCGGGTTAATTTCACTTGGAAATTCGGCACCTGTCGTCGCGATCTGACTAGATCTTCTCGATTGTTTAGCCTCTTGTACCCCCCACGATGCTTGGCTCGAGAAGTCAACATACGAAACTGACTTCCACGATCGTTTCGAATGGTCCTATTCCAATCCGCTCGACGATACTATTGGGTCGACGCTAACGTGCGGAACGCACTTCACCGCACGTTAGTTCGGGCGAGCAATCATCTCAGACTTATCTTCGAAGTCGTATTCTCGGCATCGGCGCGGATCCCGATCTAAATCAAAGCGTGCTATTTGTGGTTGGAATAACAGACGATTTCCCGTACGAGTTTGCTTTCGAATTCGACGAAAACGAGTTTTATAAAATCGAAGCTCATCACATAGTCGAAACAAAAACCGAAGATCGGCCCAGCAAAAATCCATAGATCGGGGTGCTCTTATGGGCTTTTCAACGAGTCCACCGACTCCGCGCGGTCGGGTCTTCAAGATCGGCACGGAAGCGACGAGGGAGGGGATGATGCGGTCGCTATAAATATGCCCTCCTCCCCCTCGCTCTCTTGGTCAGTCGCTCGCTCGTCGGGTGGGTTTAACCGTTTTGGAGGAAACCCAAGAGGAGGAGACCCAAAAGCAAGCTCAGCCCAACACTCAATTCTCTTTGCCGTCTCCCCCAAGGGTAAAAAGACCTTTGCTTTTGGGACCTGAAAAATCTGCGGAAGGAGGAGGAGGAGGAGGAAAGAGGGGGGAATTGCCATATCGGGATAGAGGATCGTGGGCGGTGGTCCTTGGGTACATCCCGGGATTTGTGCAGAGGAGGGTTCTTGAGGTAATCATCATCGCTTTCGCCCCCACCCCCCCCCCCCCAATCGGTCGAACGTTTTCCGCGAACTGGGGGTCTCGTTCATTTCCCCTTGCGGGGCGTTAGAATCCGGAATCGCGACGCGATTTCCTCGCATCTTTCGTGTTCCGGTCGTCCTGCCCGCGAGGTGTTTGATGGTTTGTCTGTGAAGTTTTTTTTTTTTTTAATGGCTAGCTTTTTCCTCGGCCTCTTTTAGGAGATTCATGTCTATAGGCCTGCATCGTGTTGATTTTTTGGCGGATGAATATTGGGGAGCGATGTGATTTTTATTGTGATTGCGATCCCTGTGTGTTTTTCCTTGTTTTGCTTTCTGGGCGATGGGATGTGATTCTGATCTCATCAGCTTTTACTTTGCATTTTCGAGCTTTTTGATCGTTTTCATTCCTGTTTACAGCATCGCGGGGATTTGGACCGAAATTTTGATCCTCCGATCCTACTTCGTGTTCGTTCAATCCGCTCGCGCTCGAGTTGGCTTCGTCAGGTAGTATCCTTCGGAATCGGGATTCGTTGAGGACTATGAATCACCATGCCAGAAACAACAGAAGACCTAGGATACCTGCTCAGAGTGCCCGTCAAGAATGGGTTCCCAGAGGGTCTGTACCAAATGGTCCACCTGCAAACCCTCCGGTGCTGGCCAACTCGAATCCCAGTTCCGATGATGGAAATTTTCCTTCTGATAGTGGGCACGCATCGAGTTTTCGCGCTTTTCCTCCCGATAGTGGGCATAGAGGGAACTTGCGCGGAAACAATGGGTTTGCGAATCACAGTTCTGGTCCCAGGGGTAATCACGGTCCAAGAGGTCACCCTGCTCGACCTTTGAATCAGAGAAAGGAGAAGGAAAAAGTGAGGAGCGAGTTCAGTGGAGATAGAGTGTCCAATGAACTGAATTTGCCTCAGCTGGTGCAAGAAATTCAGGAGAAGTTGATGAAGGGTACCGTGGAGTGCATGATATGCTATGACATGGTCCGGAGGTCTGCATCCATTTGGTCTTGCTCCAGCTGCTACTCCATTTTTCATCTCAATTGCATCAAGAAGTGGGCTCGGGCACCCACTTCAGTCGATCTGTCTGCCGAGAAGAATCAGGGTGACAATTGGCGTTGTCCTGGATGTCAGCATGTGCAACTGACGTCATCAAAGGAGATTCGATACATGTGCTTTTGCGGAAAAAGGACAGATCCGCCATCAGATTTATATTTGACACCACATTCATGTGGAGAACCTTGTGGGAAGCCATTGGAAAAGGACATCTTGCAGCCTGGTGAGAAGGAGGAGGATTTTTGCCCCCATCTTTGTGTCTTGCAATGTCATCCTGGTCCATGCCCTCCTTGCAAGGCATTTGCCCCTCCACGGCTGTGCCCTTGTGGGAAGGAAACAATTACGACTCGATGCTCTGATCGCAGGTCCGTTCTTACTTGTGGCAAGTGTTGCGATAAGCTTCTCGAGTGCGGGCGTCATCGCTGTAAGCAAATTTGCCATGTGGGTCCATGTGATCCTTGCCAAGTATTATTGAATGCTTCATGCTTCTGCAGAAAGAATATAGAGGTTGTTCTTTGCGGAGACATGGCCATGAAGGGAGAAGTTGACGTGGAAAGTGGAGTTTTTTCTTGCAATTCAACTTGTGAAAAATTGCTTAGTTGTGGTAATCACATGTGCGACAAATTCTGCCATCCGGGTCCTTGTGGGGAGTGCGACTTATTGCCTGGCAGGATTAAAACATGCTATTGTGGAAAAATGAATTTGATGGATGAAAGACAGAATTGTCTGGACCCCATTCCGACTTGCTCACAAGTTTGTGACAAGTTACTCCCTTGCGGGATACACTTTTGTGCGGAAATGTGTCATGCAGGGATTTGTCCTCCTTGTCTGGAGAACGTTGCCCAAAAATGTCGTTGTGGCTTGACTTCTCGTAATGTTGAATGCCACAGAACGAGGGAGGAGATATTCACTTGTGATAAACCATGCGGACGGAAGAAAAATTGTGGTAGGCATCGTTGTAGCGAGCGTTGCTGCCCTTTGTCAAATTCTAGCAACCTTCCTCTTGGTGATTGGGACCCTCATCTGTGCTCCATGGTTTGTGGCAAGAAGCTTAGATGCGGGCAGCATTCATGTGAATCACTTTGTCACAGTGGCCACTGCCCTCCTTGCCTCGAAACGATCTTCACCGATTTAACTTGTGCATGCGGTAGAACTTCAATACCTCCTCCTCTGCCTTGTGGCACTCCCCCACCTTCATGTCAGCTCCCATGCTTGATTCCTCAACCTTGTGGGCATTCATCCACCCACAGCTGTCACTTTGGAGACTGCCCTCCCTGTTCGGTCCCAGTGGCAAAAGAGTGCATTGGTGGACATGTGGTTCTTAGGAACATACCGTGTGGGTCCAAGGACATCAGATGTAACAAACCCTGTGGTAAGACCAGGCAGTGTGGTTTGCATGCCTGTGGTCGGACTTGTCACCCACCACCTTGCGATTCGGACAACTCCGCCAGTGAAACAAGTCTCAAAGTTTCATGTGGACAGGTATGTGGCGCTCCCAGAAGAGATTGCAGACACACTTGTAAAGCGCCTTGTCACCCTTCAGCTTCATGTCCTGATGCAAGATGTGACTCCCCTGTCACAATCACTTGTTCTTGTGGACGGATAACAGCAAGTGTACCTTGTGATGCCGGTGGGGCCAATGGCAATTTTAGCACCGACACCGTTTTTGAAGCTTCCATAATGCAAAAGTTGCCTGTGCCACTTCAACCCGTAGAAGCTACTGGGAAGAGAATTCCACTTGGGCAGAGGAAGCTGGTGTGCGATGATGACTGTGCTAAAGTAGAGCGCAAGCGGGTTCTTGCAGATGCTTTTGACATCAATCCACCAAATTTGGAAACCCTTCATTTTGGGGAGCATTCTTACGTGTCAGAATCAGTTGTGGATCTCTTCAGGCGTGATTCTAAGTGGGTGTTAGCTGTTGAGGAGAGATGCAAGTTTTTAGTTCTTGGCAAGGGCAGAGGAAGTGCCACTAGCCTCAAAGTTCATGTTTTCTGTCCAATGCTGAAGGAAAAAAGAGATGCAGTGAGGCTTATTGCCGAGAGGTGGAAGCTTGTGGTCAGTGCGGCTGGTTGGGAGCCAAAACGTTTTATTGTGGTCCATGCCACATCAAAGTCTAAAGTGCCGGCTCGTGTGCTTGGAAGTAGGGGCTCTATAACCTCAAACGTGCCCCACCCACCCACATTTGACCCGTTGGTTGACATGGACCCTAGGCTTGTTGTTTCTTTCCTCGACTTGCCTAGGGAGGCAGATATAAGCGCTCTGGTCCTGAGATTTGGTGGGGAATGTGAGTTAGTCTGGTTGAATGATAAGAATGCGCTGGCCGTGTTCAGTGACCCCGCTCGTGCTGCAACTGCTTTGAGGAGGTTGGATCACGGCACAGCTTATTATGGGGCTGTTGTGCTTCAGAATGGAAGTGCCACATCATCATTGACCATGCCCAATGCGTGGGGAGGAGCTGGTCCGGCCAAGGAAGGAGCTTCAATTGGAGCTATAAAGGGCAATCCATGGAAGAGGGCTGTCGTGCAGGAGGTTTCCGATTGGAAGGAAGATTCGTGGGGTGGTGAGGGGTGGTCTATTGATTCCCAGAGGTCCATCTTGAAAGAGAAAGAAGCTCCTATATCTGCTTCTGTTAATCGCTGGAGTGTCTTGGATTCTGAAAACGCCACGAGCTCCTCTGCTCCTTTAGTCGGAAAGGAGATCAATTCAATTAAATTTGAAGATCAGGTTGTGATAGGACCGGAATTGAAGGCTGCCGGGTCTAGTTCAGAAGGAACGCAAGGACTAGTTTCCAATGGAGTGGAGGCCACCGAAGTAGTTGATGACTGGGAGGAGGCTTGCGAATGAGGTGTTAACATTTCAGCTTTGTGGATCAGGAGCACCTGTTGACTGGTCGACGTTTATGAACCACTTTTTTTTTTTTTTGGCTTTGGATTTTCAGGTAGATCAACCTTTGGTAATGGGGCTTCGACAGTTATCGTTTTGATATATAGACTAGATAGAAGAATGTTCTTTGCCATTTTTTTTCCTGGAAAGGACGTTCATGCTTCTGCAAGTAATATCGTGTTGTATTGAAACGAGGAGTTGCTTCAGATCTTGCCTCTTGATTCTATAGCTTTCTGTTTCCCTCAATTTGTTCAAGCATATGAACCCGTGTAGTTTGCAGAATTAGTCCAGTAATCACAAAGATTTGCAATTCTCTCTGCTAAGTGATGAGATTTAAAGGGACTCGATCGCTGGGGAAAATGCTGCTATTGACTCTGGGCTTCTGAGAGTCCGAATGTGGAAAAATTAGATTGAATAAGACTGAGTGGTGAACACTTGAAAGAATTCTATTCCAAGGTTAATTAAATCGGTTCACGAAATTGGTATATTTAGTAAGATGGTATTCCGAATGTTTAATTCCTGGCGAGGGGGATTAAAGAATTTTTTAGCATTTCAGGTCAGAGAATGCTGTCCTTTCATTACGACGGAAATTCTGGCGAGGGGGATTAAAGAATTTTTTAGAATTTCAGGTTAAAGAATGCTGTCCTTTGATAATGACAGAAATTATATAAATGCAAATTGGTGATGATAACATAACACAGGAGGCCGTAGCGTCGCGGGTCTCCATGTTTCGATCAATCTGGCACTATGCTTTGTTTTTTCTCTCTCTCTCTCTCTCTCTCCCCGTGTGTTTTTATTCCGCTTCAGAATTTCATTAAAAAAAAAAAAAAAAGCAGCAAGAAGGGTTTGAAGTACAAGAAATCCAAATGGAAGAGCATGTGAAAATCCTAGGACTTTGAAATGAACACATTGTGCTTCGAGGATTTCTTTTTCAGACAAAAATGGCCGTCTTTGTCATTCAGGCTTTCCCTCTCAGACACGAGAAAAACTCCAAAATAAGAACATCTCTGCAGTCTCTAGTGTGTTGTGTTCCTCTCTTTGTTAATATCAGCCAAAACTTTGAATCTACAAGAAGCACAAAGGCTATAGTTATCCATCTCGTGACTCTCTCTCTTTCTCTCTCTCTCTCTCTCTCTCTCTCAAAAAACTTGGTTTTCTCAGTTGGACAGTTGTTGGCTTGATAGCTGGCCATTCTCATCTGCCTAATCTCTCACATGAGAGTTCACTCCTCTCTTTTCTTGACTAATATCCAATTTATAGTTAATAACAAGTTCACTCTCTATCTCTTTACAACAAGCTCTGTTTAGTCATGGATCCTACGCTGAACCATGGGACTTTCTCTTGTCAGCCTCAGGTAAGTTCCATTCCTTTTGAGATACAGTTAAATGTCTATAAAGTCGCAGGTGATTGTCGGATTATGGTTTTTGAGGTGTGGCATCAACCAAATTTATTGTTTGTGGTGCTTATCTCGGCAAGTAGTTCCGACTCCGTGATAAGATTATCATTGTTTCCTGGAAGAGGGACCAACTGGTGAAATCGACTATTCTAACACTCGTGGTGTAAACCCAATGGCCGTCGTTCTTTTTCACTTCTCTAGCTTATTTGTTTCAAGTCTGTCCTGCATATGATCTGTATAACTTCAGCCTCAGATGTGCACGCATTTTATTTCTTTCTTTTGGTTTGATCAGCATCTTTATATATCCAAATCTATTGCAGCCATTTGTGTTGGCTCTTGCATTTATGTTTTTGATACCTTTTTCCATGGGAGAATTGGTTACACATGCAGAAAGAAACATGGAAGCATGTGGCCCTCTTATCGTTTCAGACCCTGGGAGTAGTCTATGGCCATTTGAGCACTGCACCTTTGTATGTTTTTGGAACGATCCCTCAAGAGGATTTCAAGTCAGATGAGATTCCATATGAGTTCCTCTCCTTCATCTTCTGGACGATCACTATCATTTCCATGCTGAAGTATGCCTTAATAGTCTTGATAGCCGATGATGATGGAGAGGGTAAGAGATTACTTCCTTCTTTGAGCATGGGGACGGTTTATACAGTGGATTTTGCAGAGCGCTGATATGGCTTGCAAATTCTCGCAGGTGGTACATTCGCTTTGTACTCGCTATTGTGTAGGCATGCGAAAGTGGGTCTACTTCCAAATGATCAACTTACAGACGAGACTGTGCATTTGGTGGAGACCTCATCTAAGATGAAGTGGCGATCGAAGGCCAGAAGGGCTCTCGAGAAGCACCGATTTAGTCACTACTTGATGCTGTTCTTGGCTCTGTTTGGTTCCTGTATGATTATCAACGATGGAGTGCTTACCCCCGCAATATCTGGTTCCGAAATCAATCTTGTTAATTTTCCCATATCCTTTTGACTTTTGAGATTGTTTCAGTTGACTTGAATAAGTTAGTTACTTCTTCATCCTCTGTTTGAACCAGTGCTGTCAGCTTCTAATGGGGTCAAGCGGTCATTGTCGGAGATTGTCAATTCATGTAAGATTTACAAGATATATCCAGTTGTAAAATGACAAGGAAATAATTATTCGGATTTGACCAACTTCTCATGTTTCTTGGTATTTGGTTCTTACCAGCTTCCTCTTTGAACGCCTCTCGAGATTCCATAACAAAGGCCTTGGATAAATGTGAGTGTATAGTCATTCTCAATAACAAAACTGGGTTGCGTTTAAATGTCTTGCTGTATTGTATTGTCTTTCTTGTTTTCACTCTTGATCTACAATACAAACCAAATAATTTCAACTTCCCCAAGCACCAATCTCTGTTAATATTCTCCTTTTTGATTTGTAATGTGTGATTGGTCACCAAATGCTGTTTGCCCTATATGAAAGGCAGAATGTAGCGGTAATGCTTGTTCTTGAAACAGCATTTAAATACTTCGATCTGTCTGTTTGACATTTATCCTGTATTCTCCTTATGTGTCCCAGATGTTCCGGTCCCTTCTGCATGCATCATACAGATAGGCCTTTTCATGCTGCAGCAATATGGAACTGATAAAATAGGGTTCCTGTTCGCACCAATCATCACTATTTGGCTCTTATTTATTGGTGGGGTAGGTTTATATAATATCTCGCACTTTAACCCTAATATTCTCCATGCCATATCCCCGGCATACATGTACAGATTCGCGAGAAATATCAATGAGCATAGTTGGAGATCTTTGGGAAGCATTCTCCTTTGCATAGCAGGTTGGTGTGACCAACCATTTCTTCTCCCTCCCACTTCTTAGCCACTACGAGGAACATTATGGTTAGCCTGTGAAAATGTTGACCGCTTTCTCTGCTGGTGTGCGATTTTGACAGGATCAGAAGCGATGTCTGCGAATCTAGGTCACTTTTCAAAGAAGTCAATTAAGGTTGCTTCGTAGAGAGCTCAAGCTCTGGTAATTTCCTTTACTCCATGCCAAAGACCGACAGATGACTTTCTTGGATTCTGTCTCTCTGCAGATAACCTTTGTGTGCTGCATTTATCCGGTTCTTCTCGTATCCTATGCGGGTCAAGCTGCATTCATTTCCAAAAACCGGCACATCGTCCCAGAGTTCAATCATCTCAGTAGCTCTATGCCAGGTAGGTACTAATACAATCATGGCGTCTTTCTCATTTTCCTCCTCCTTTTTAGTGTCTTCCGACCCCCCTTCTTTTTCAAATCCCGGATTGCTTAGAAGGCTTAACTGCATGTCCAGATCATACTCGGCATGCCTTCGTGGTGTTATCTCTGTTCGCTTCAGCGGTCGGGAGCCAAGCATCAATAACAGCCAGCTTCTCAATCATAAACCAGCTCCTGGCCCTTAAATGCTTTCCCCAGGTAAAAGTGGTGCACACGTCGGAAAAGATACATGGACAGGTCTACATCGCAGACCTCAATTGGCTGTTGATGATCCTAAGCCTCTCAGTGACGATCGGTTTCCACAAAGTCGGGGCAATTGGATACGCGACAGGTTCGATTCCTTGAGAGTAACATGTATATACATCTATAAATTTTTGGGTTCTGAAGGGTTACGATTTACCTTATTCTATCCGTAAGGCTAAATGAATGTCGGTATGTTCAATGCATTGCTTGGCAAGTACTTAGTTATCTACTTATCTAGAAAGTTACGCGAATAGACAACATATAATGTAGGACTTAGGACACTCATCTCTGTTTTTTAATGAGAAACTGGGTCAAATTTCTGCAGGAATGGCCATTGTTTCAGGAATGCTTGTAACAACCTGCCTGATGTCACTTGTGATCTCTGTGTACTGGGAAAAGAGCCTATTCCTATCTGCGTGTTTCCTGATATTCTTTGGCTTCATCGAAGCCATGTACCTATCAGCGTGTATCTGGAACTTCCACCTAGGGGCGTGGTACCTCGTCATGCTCTCTGTGCTGTTCCTGACCATCATGCTCGTGTGGCATTACGGATCAATGAAGGAGCATGAGTTCGATCTAGAGAACAAGGTCTCATTTGAGTGGCTCACCGACTTCAGTGCGGGGCTCGGGATCTCCAGGGTCCCTGGGATCGGCTTCATCTACACGGACATAGTGACTGGGGTCCCAGCATTCTTCTCGCACTTCATCGCGAATCTTCCCGCATTCCACCAGGTTCTCATCTTCGTGTCCTTCAAGCCTCAGCCGCTGCCTTATGTGCCCAGTAACCAGCGGTTCCTCATTAATAGGGTCGGCCACAGGGACTACAGGATCTACCGGTGCATTGTGCGATATGGATACTGCGACCGCACCAGGGACACAGATGGTTTCGAGGAGCAGATCATCCATTCCATCGGGGAATTCATTTCCCTGGAGGAGAAAGACTTCGAGTCCATCACTTTTGAGGAAGGTAAGATGACCATCGGCGGGAAGCCGGACTCAGATGGGAGCACGGCATATGCCCTCATCCCGGTTAACAACTCCATGTCCAATGCGTCCTCAAGCCAGACCAGCGAGGAAAACATGACCGTCTCTTACCACCCTGGGTCAGAAAAAGGTCCTAGTACTAATGCCCCAGTGAGGAGGAAGAAGGTCCGGTTCGTATTGCCTACAGAGAGTCCTAAAATGCAAGCATCCGTGCGGGACGAGTTGCAACAGCTAGTCGACGCCAGGGAGAGCGGCACTGCATACATCCTCGGCCAGTCCCATACAGTGGCGCGTCAAGGCTCCAACTTTTTCAAGCAGCTCGTGATCATGGTCTACGTTCTGCTGGATAGAAACTCCCGGAAGCCTCCGGTCGCGCTGAACATCCCCCACGCCACGCTCATTGAGGTCGGGATGGTGTACACGATATAATCAATAATCGAGGTGGTCCTGGAATTTGGGCTTCGATTTTGTGCATATATATTTGATGAGAAATGAAGGACGTCGTTATGTTTCACAGGGTCACCTTCAGTCCATTATAGCATCGTCATCAGCATAATTTCCATATGTAATGGCCAAAATAACGGTTGACGTTTGAAGCGTCATTTATACTTTCACTTTCCTTTCAAGGGTTAGTTTCCAACTCTCTTCAACTTTTTCCTGGTCGCCACACCGTCTTACATTCAACAATATTAGGTTTGATTTTGAGAATTGAGAGGAGGAAACAAGCAACTTCGGAAGCAACGACAGGGCTGTCGTTCTTTCCCCCGATCGCCAGCGACGGGAATTTCTTATCCTGTAATTGGTTTAGGACATGGTATTCCACGATCAGTCTTAAAAAATGTTTGGTTCAGTATTGCCACGGCACTTTGGGGCTTCAAGTCCTTAAGCAAATGCAATTGGCGTTATGCAAATATTGTGGAGAGTATTAGGAAAATGTAATGACTTTTCCAAAGGCCTAGACCATTGGCCCAAGATAGGTTTAAGGTACTTTGGAGTGCTGCATTTTTTAAATGCATATATAATATTTTTTTCTCTAACCTTACCCTTATTCAACTTCTATAATTCCGCAAATGTTGCCACCTCAAGCAACCTCATTTAGGCTGCCGACAATGCCACATTTGGCTGCCAGCCTAGTTACGCCTAGGTCGCTAGAACCCAAGCGACACTTGAGGTCAGCGACCACAAGTGTTGGCTCGGTGGTGCAACCCCAACAACTCTTGAGGTTACGCAACCTTAGGCGAGGCTAGCCAGTGGCAAAATTCCTTCGTTAAATAGTTTAGGAGTTTTCCTTTAAAATGAACTAGCAAAAGTTGTAACAAAGTGTAATTTTTTCCAAATGGTATTTAAGTCAATATTGCTTCCCAATGTGTTCATAAAATACACTCCACCAAACATTAGTTGTATTTCAAAAACTTTCCAATAAAAAAAATGCACCCTTAGTACTGACAATGAAAACTTATGGTCTGTATGGTAATGCTCTTATTTTGGAGAACAATTTCTTGTTAGAAATTATCTTCTTTTTTTTTTTTTTTTCAGAATAATTTTTGAGTAAAAGAATGCAATTAGTAGTTGTACAAGATTTATATTCTTGAAATGGAAAAGGAACGGAAATACATCTATAGTACAATTCACAAATTTTTTTGTAGCATAGAATTTCTTTCAATTTTTAGATATTTTTTAAGATTTTTTTCTTTTTTAATTCTTCCTTGCCAACGATTGGTGGAAGCAGCGTCGATGGCGGTGGTTTCAGCGGCTGGTGGTTCATGGTGGCTACAATGGCCGGCGGCTCACAGTCAATCGGCTAGCGACTACAACAAAGGCTCACAGTCCATCGGTTGGCAATGGTGACAGTAGTCGACGGCAAGCTACAGGCAAGTAGACAACAGTGGGCAGCGACAAGGGCCAAGGAGGAAAAAAGAAAAAAAGAAAATAAAAAATAACTTATTTCTTCAAATTATTATATTTTTTCTACTTTTTATTTCTGTTTTAAATATATTCATGGCCACTTTTCTATTCTAAATAATAGAAAATTTAGTTGACGTTACCAAACGAATTTATGTTCTTATTTTATTTCGAAGAATTGAAAAACAAAAAAGTAGGAACATTAACAAACAGGCCTTTTTTCTACAGGAATTTTTTTTTTTTTGGATTAAACTTAAAAAGATGGTAATTGATGATCGGTTTTTAATACCAGTTACCCATTTCACTATCAAGATGACTAGTCACTTACTAAAGTCAAAATTATTCGAGATCGGGAATACGATGAATTGGAAGAAAATCCATCTAATGTTCCTTGGAAACATTATCAACACAATTCACCTTTTGCATAACCGGGCGTGAGATTCGAGAGATCCGCTTACTTACACGATACACGTGTAAAAGGCAATGAAAATGTTCGGATATGGAATTGGGCGGCGCCCGCCATGTCTCCCACCATTACGTAGGACGAGAAAAGGGCAAAATCGGTAATTCAGATTCTCCCCCTCGTGGAAAACGCAAGAGAAAGAAGACGAAAAAAGCTCCCCCCCCTCCGCTGTCTTTTGCGATAGATTTTTAGGCCTTCCTATTATCTTCTTTTTTTTTTTTTTAATCCAATTAATTATTTGATGGCAGTATAGTTTCCATGGAATCACCACATAATGTCCATCTTATTTTACTCCTCATCACACCCGACCAACGTCCATCTCTTTTCTCCTCACGCCCACGCGCGGGCCTATGTCGCCTGCCACGGACGGCCCTACCACCACTGTCATGGCAACCGCCGCCAGCCCGCCATGCCCGCCCAGCGCTGACGGCCTGATCATCTTTGGAGCTCTCGCGTCGTCTCCTCTCATTCCTCCCTGCTCCTTCCCATGTCTCAAGCTCTCTCTGTTTGCTTCCCTGCCAACCATAGGTCATCGTGGCTCGAGGGCGCCGACGAAGAGCTTGTATCCATTGGTAGAGGTCGCGTCAACCCTATCCTATCACTGTGCACAAGCAATTTGCCCAACAGCAACGATAAATCAAATATTGCATGAGGATAGGATAGGGGTAAATGGTTTTAGGTTCTAGATTTGAAACAGATTTCCTAATTTTTGGAGCTTAGAATTTACCTTATCACATGTTCGAAGGTCGATTCCAAGACCTACTAAGATTCTTCATGTACTCTTAATTGAACATTTACGACGAATCATCATTTATAATAACAACCATTTGTTACAATTTACTAATCACAACTTATATTTAGACACATAAAAATTATGAAATTTTAACACAATAAAAGTATACTGCTCATCATTAAACAATATCGCACGAAGACGTAAATAAGAAAAACACAAAAGCTTGTTTCAAATCCTAAGTGCCAAGTTTCCGATTTCACTTAAAATTCGGAACCTATCTGTCAAAACAAGTTTCTATTGGTGTGATACTTATGTTTCCGATTCTATTTTAGAATCATGCTTATCCTTAAGGCGCGAGATCTTATAACTGTTGTTCTTATCAATTAACCCACCGAATCTCACATATAAGATAAAACATAACGTTACATCAATCGTGGCCTAACTAGACAATTAAGAAAACACCGACGCACATATCCCCTAACTTACCATCTAAGTAGTAATCATATCGCAATCGATTGCGTTCATGCATTTGTGGAAAACATTGAATTCGATTGGGCTCGGAGGCGGGCAGGGGAGGAGGAGGCGGAGTGTCCGAGTGGGGCGTCTGGACTCTGGATGGAGACGTAGGGGCCGACTCATCGTTTCCCCCTCCACCTATGATTCAACTCCTGTTTTTTTTTTTTTTATATGTTTTTGTGCGCTCTTTTCGAAGGATTTTTGTCCGTTTTCGCATGAGGTTTAGAAGCCGTCCGGAAACATCCTCACGTCGCGTGGATCACAATCGCAACGCACTCTCTCGCCCACATCATCTTTTTTCTTTTATGTCTCCATCGGCCAATCAATGGCCACCATCCATTTTTAAATCCATCCGTCTCACGACAAGCACCCCCTCGTCCTTTCTCCGAAGATTCCCGTCTATCCACCCCGGCCCGATCCAATCGGGTCGAAAATCGACGATCGATGGGATGGGATGGGATCCCGCGACGATACTCACATCGTCCGATGATTATGTTACGTGAGGCCATTGATAGACATCTGGGTCCTCACAAGGAAATCTAAGTTATCAATAATAATGATTCAGAGTTTCTGATTTATAAATGCACCGTTGCTATCACGGCATATTACATCAATCCAAGAAAGGGATGATTGTCTAAAACATCATAAAACAATTATATGGCAGTTAATTCAATTCTAAATATTTTAATTGTGTCAATGTAATTCTAAATATTTTTATTTATTTTATTAAATTTAATCATAAATTTAATCGTTGATTTAATATGATTTGCTCATTTAGTCCCTAAGCCGATATAACTATATCGACAAATTATCAAAATGTTTAAACTAAATTGGCAAATTAATATATTTAGGACTAAATTCGCATGATTAAAGTTTTAAGACTAAATTATTAGATTGTCAAAGTGTTTAGGATTGAAATAATATAATTGAAATATTTGAAATTAATTATAATAAGTTTATGGTTTTTTAGAAAATTATCCATCCGAATGAAGCCGCCTCTCGTTGAGATCTTTCAACCGCGCCCATCTCGCCACGATAACCGCACGACATTCGAAAAAGATCTTTCGGCTCGATTCACTTTAAATATACACACAAACAAATCATCTCATTCACGCTGCTCGGGCAACGAGGCCCCCAGCGAAGTGGCCACGGGTCGCTGTCCCCCCCCTACCCCCACATCTAATTTTTGCGACCCGTGCCTTTCCCTATCGAGGTGGCTACAAAACCCTTCGCAAGTTGCGGGAAAAGAGAAGGTGCGTAGAACCAGCCCATCGAAAGGAACATGTGTTCCCAGAGCCATTTTTTTCTGCATAATTCTGAAAACGTCGCCATCCAACACTCCCGTCACTTTTAAATTTTCTTGCCAAAGTGAAAAACAAGGAAGCACGTGCAATTTGTGAAACCTGCGGGGGGTGTTGCTTGCACGTTCTCTCTTGAGCCTCCCCTAAGAAATCGAGGGATCCTTCCTCCTCCTCTCGGTCGCCCTTGTCGTGCACAAGATCTTTTCTCTTTCTTTTGCATCCGAATCTTCAAATTGAAAATTGACCAGAAATTACGATTCCGTAGACCATCTTTGAATTGAGTTCAAGCTAACCAAGTCATGGAGTTGGAATTGGGTCAATTCTAGGAGTCATAAAGTATTTTCCTTTACTCCGACTCCCAATAATTAAACCCAGTAATTCACTGGCCCTAAGAAGAACCCCCTTAAAATAAAACCCCGGTCGTCCCTCCTCGCCCGTTTTCTCAATCATGGAGAAGGGATGTAAAATTTAATGGCGATTTTCTCTCCGCGCATGATTTAGCTCGTACAAACCTTAAGTCTACCGCTCTTTAATCGGTTTTCGCCCTACAATCGATTGATTTTTGGAGAGTTTTCGAGTCAAAAACCCGAGAATTAGTAATCTTTTTCGGGAATCAACCCTCTCGATGGTCACAAAACTTCGAAATCAAGTAACGAATATTCACAAATATAGCCAAGTGAGGAGAAAGAGAGTTTAAATTGAACTATTCAAGAAGCCCTTCATTAGTTCTCGAACAGCAATTTCACTGCCGGAAGCAATCTCAAAGAGGACATTGAAAAAGAAAAAAGAAACAGAGAGAGCCCGAATTTGCGACCCGAAGTCCGCCCTTTATGTACAAAAACTCATTGCGAAGCGAATCCCGACCCGACCCGTACTTGATTTGTCCCAGCCGGGCCCGTTCTGCGTGCGCCCGCCTCCACTTCCGGGTTTTCCAGCGGTAAAATACTTTGCCTCAACCCGACCCGCGCTCTTCCACCTCACAAGGATCCCGCCGGATCTCTACCGCCGGCTATGAAAGGGTGGCTCAGCAGCTCCGACACCGACCACCGCTTGCTCGACTCCTTCTGCAGGCAGCACTCGACGAAGCTCCGGAACTCCTCCGACGACCCGTCCGGCGACCTAGGCGGCTCCCCGAAGCAGATCGCGCACATCAGCGTCGCCCAGTCGGGCCTCTGGCCGGGACCCAACAGCGGGAAGTGACCCAGATAGAGCTCCAGTAGCGTCAGCCCCAGGCTCCAGATGTCGCCAGCGTAGCCGTCATAGTTGCCACCGTAGCTGTCCGGGTCGAACCGCTCGGGGCTCATGTACGCGCACGTGCCGACGTAGGAGTTGCACGCGTCGAGGGTCCGGCACATGATCTTGCTCACCCCGAAGTCGGCGATCTTGACCTCCATCGCCGAGTTCACGAGCAGGTTCGACGGCTTGATGTCGCGGTGGATGATCTTGAGGGAGTGGAGGTAGTGGAGCCCGTTCAGCACGTGGCGGGCGACGGCGGCGAGCTGCTTCTCCGAGAAGGTCCCGGAGGCCTCCAGGAGCGTCTGGAGGCTGCCGGCGTCCATGTTCTCCATCAGGATCGCGATGTCGCCGTTCGGCTTCTCGAAGATGCCGTGGCACCGGACCACGTGCGGCGAGTCCGTGCGGCGGAGGATCTCCATCTCGCGGAGCACCTGGCGGCGGACGGTGGCGTCGCAGCCGGCGTGGACGACCTTGAGGGCGTAGACGGCGGAGGTGCGCCGGTGGCGGACCTTGTAGACGGTGCCGCCGTTCCCGTGGCCGAGGACGACGAGGCTCTCGAGGTCGGACAGGGAGGTCGCGGCGGCGCCGGAGCCGGCCGTGGCGGTGGCGGAGGCGGCGGCGGCGGAGGGAGGGGGGGGGAGGGAGAGGGGCGGCGGGAAGAGCGGGCGGCGGTTGGGGAGCTCCGTCAGCGGGAGGCGGAGGTTGAGCTGCCGGCGTTCGCGGACGAGGGCCATCAGAGGGAGGGAGGAGAGAGAGAGAGAGAGCGAGAGCGGAGAGATAAGATCGATGAGTGGAGTGAATTTATGGTGGCGGATTCTGGGAGGGCAAGTGGAGAGAGAAAAGCACGTGGGATGATTAAAAAAAATGAAAAGAAATCATTTAACAAAAGGCAATTTGAAAGTGATGTTGATATATGGAAGGAAGCTGGGTGGAAATGGGTTTAATGAATTAACGCCATTCATTTTTAATTTTCGAGGATAATTGAATATTATATATTATTATTGTTATTACGATTTAATGGGGCTCCGTATTTTTTTTCACTAATGCTTTGTTTTCTTCCTACTAAACTAATGGCAAGTGACAACATACAGCCAACTACTACCAAAAACGAGAGTAGCCTATCGGAATCTAACATCATCGACAAGTTAAGATGACAGTTTCTTTGTCAAAACCATGTGTCCATGCATCTAACTCCCAAAATCTGAGAATTAATTAAGTGGAGCGTATACATGGTATATATATAATCGTGGCAGTTGATGGGGTGGCGTGAACGAGATACTGAGGTGACAAACATGGGCATGAATTACATAATTAGTAGAATGCAAATAAGAAAAGATAAAAAAAATTATGCATCCATGAATTAGGGATCAATGCATAAAAAAACTCTACCTTTTAAAAAGTCATATTTAACAATCCTTTGGAACCGATGCTTTGTTACAACCATTAATCTCCTTAAATTTTTTCTCGTTGGTATTTATCATGAACATAGACTTCCCTCTTTTCAAGTAATAAAGCAAAACTACTTAAATTTTGAATTAAAAAATGAGAAAATGTCATTATTGTAAGAAAATAACAAGTTAATTTATAAAATTACCTAAGTAGAGTTACCCAACATAGGTAAGTAACTTGAGAACATGTACGAAACTAGATTGCCAACTTATTGCTTCCAACTCATGGTATCCCCTTCTTAACTTCTCTCGGGTCCCAGGCTTTAATGTGCATTTTTTTTAATTTTTTAATCTTATTAATATAATAGCCTGACAAAAAAATGATTAATATAGTAGATATTATATCGTAGATAAGATTAGATAGTTGCCTATATTTTGCTTTGGTATCAAGCCAAAACCGTGACCCGCACGCCGCCCTCGTTTTCCCACTGCTTCAAATTAAATAATAATATGGTTGGCGATGCCGTCCGATCCATCTCGGGCGTGGGACATCAACGTCCACCAACCGTCATTTAATAATCCCTTCCCCCAAATCATTGAGGAGATTAGCAGCTGGAAAATTGAGAAGATGAAAAAGAATTATAATTTAATCTGCGCGATTATGAAACCCAAGGACTACCAAAGGCTGATCAAAATTATCTAAAAAGTCATAAATTTAATTTATTTTTATTAATTTAATTATAAATCTTTTAATTATGTCAATCGAGTCATAAATATCTTTAAATTTGACATGGATACTAATCTTCTTAAGTGATATGGTGGCTTTGATATGGATATAATATTATAATATATATATTTTTTAATTTTCTCAATCTTTTCTTCAATTTTCCTTTTTTTTTTTTTTTTTTTTTTTTTTCTCTGTCAGTTATCATCAACCCTCGTTGACGGCCAACAAAGGTCATCACTCTCGGACAAGGGGCGCCCATGCTTAGGTTAGTGAGGATTGCCCATCCGAGCGAGGGCAGTCCACACCCGCCCAAGCAAGGGCTCCCCTCTTCAAGCAAGGCACAGGCATCCCTTGTCCAAGGCTAATGACATCAACAACCAGTGAATGATGGTCAACGGAGGGAAAAGGGAAAAAGAAAAGAAGAGAAAAGGAAAAAAAATCATAAATAAATAATTGAAATAGTAAAATATTACTAAAGATTATCCACATCAATGCCGATTGTGTCACGTAGGATGACCAATATCCAATTAGCAATTTTTAATTAAAATTAGTCCGATTGACTCAATTGACAAAATATAAAAATGTTTAAAACTCAATAAGCATAATTAAGAGATTTAGGTTAAATTAGTAAAAGTGCAGCAAGTTTATAGCTTTTTGAACAATTTCTTGATTACAATGTCAAGAAATTTTTAACTTAAGGACTAAATGCTGCATATTCAAATATAATCGATTTGGTGCAAACTACTTTAGGTTACGCTTTCTAGATTATAAGAAATGAAATAGGTATGATTAGAAATAGATTTATTGACTAATCCAAAGCATTTCATAAAGTAGGGTTTTGTCCCCACCCATTCATATCCGTTTTCATATTAATTAACGAAACGACAATTAATGCAATTATTTAGTTCGATTCGACTTGCTACGTTTGTCACATGAGGCATTCATCTAGTTTCGACTGTTGCTAATTATTCCTAATCCATTCTATGACGAGCACAACACGAGACTTTCCTCATTATAACGGTGGCGGGTTTAGTTCCCTCTCACGTTGCATGGTATGATCCTAACTATAGGGTATGGGACGAGATTTCAAGGTGTGTGTGAATTATAGTGCTTTGCGTTGTCTCTCTTGCTTCAACAGCTAATTCTCCGGGAGTGGTTCCCTTACAAGTCTGCATCAAAACACGACTTAAATAATCAGATAACTTTTAGCAAAAGAAATAATAATAAAAATATTAATCAGATAAGGATGATTGAACCCCATTGGTATTTAATGGTGTAGGCCCTGATCTCATCCACTTGACGTGGGTTATGGTGCCATTTCCATACTGACCAACTTCACGACTTTGTCTCTAGCAAAAAAAACTAAAACAAAATCGAAAACTTTAAGATTTTGTCACTAGAATTTGCCACGTGGAATCAGAGGAATGGAAGAATGAATCTTTCAAAATAATAGGGACAAGCAGGAGAGGCCAAACCGCTCGAATCGGACCGGCCGATTTCTTGACGGTTCTTGAAGGCATTGATTCGATTTCCAATTTCATGAAATTGGAATTGATACAATTTTTTATTTATTTTTGACACAAAATTCTTTCCATTCCCATTTCACGCATCCTACTCTATTGTCTCATCTTATCCTGGTTCCAAGGGTATTATTTGTAAATAAACTAATTTCATTGAACCATCCATTGGATCAAATCGGTTTTTGATTTCAAAAATTAGGAACTAATTCTTCTAACTTGGGTCCCAACTTCTGGGCGAGATCAAACGGACCCGAACCGATCACTCCTAGAAATCATCGCCACTGTTTATAGGCCACCTATGCTTAATTAAGGATTAATAAATAAATAAAAAAGAAAAGAAAAAGAAAAATCGTCTGAAAGGAGCAAAAGGCCCATAAGCATCGCGCCCCCCCACCTCCACGTCATTCCTCGTACGGCGAGGCTAGAACTCATCTAGTCCCTGTCCTGCTGACGCCAGCGGAGCTCCTTCCATCGTCCTTCGCGACGTACAGCATTACGTAATCGATCTCGGCTCTTCGGTTAGTAGAGAGAGCGTCTTTTTTTCGGGGTTTACAAGTCGAGCTTTTTCGCAAAAAGCAAGCAAGCGACCGACACGTCGCTGTGAAACCGTCCTGGCAACCGACGTCGCAGCAGCGAAGCGAAGGGGAGGCGACGTCACGAGTGACGTCGATTCGCGTCCCTCGTCATGCATGACGTCAGGTGCCACTTCCGTTGCCTTGGGATTGACGTCTCGAGTCCTGCGAAAGTTGACGGGGGGAGAAGACTTCAGCTTGACGGAGATGCTGTTGGCTCACCGACACCCACTGTTCGTCTTGTGGACAAGAGCTATTTGCGTTCCGACCACTTTGGTAAAGCTCGAATTGGATTGGACTGGACGACGAAATATTCTTCATCGAAACTCTTTCTTCGATTTCTTTTGTCATAGGAGAAGGATTTTGCAGCGGCTCTAAATAAGAAATATCATGAGGTAGAGGAAGAAGTCAATCACTTCACTTCTTTTGAACGGAAATGTATGTACATCAATCATCCTAAAATTTACTCAACAATAGAGCTTACAGATGCAACAACTCCAATAAAATCGAACATACATAAATTACGTCAGAGTTTAATTGATGATAAAACCCAAGAACGTAAAGATGCGATGCCAAGATTTAATCAATTATGAAGTAATTAGGATAAATGGCAATGATACACGCCATAATTTAATCAATGATGCGATTCTAGAAGTTGCAACTACTATGCACAAAAGTGAAGATAATTGAAAGAGTAACATGTTTATCTATTTGTGCTCGGAATGTGAATATTTAAAACTTATAATTGACAAACAATCACCAATGGAGGTTATAAAGGAGCTTAAAAACACTTACCAAATGATTTTATCAACGATTCCATCGACTTCATTACTTTGAAAATTTCTTCAACTTCACTATCTAAATAGTTGCTTTATTCCACTCCGTTGGAGATTACTTCTTTAACGGTCGCATCCAAAATTATCAACTCCACTTTTGTTGATTCCCATAAGCTGTCAATTCATCAAGTTGTCAATTTTTTTTTAATTGTCAGTATTCTATTTAAATGATCAAATTCTACTCTTATCAATTAAGTCTATCACATATTGACAATAATAAAAAAAATTAATCATTTTTTGTGCAAACACTTCTCATGTTAACTTTGGAGGCTATGCTCATTACCTCATAAATGGATCCTCAGTTGATGCACGTGTGTATTTGTGATAGGGGTGACAAATGGGTGGGTCGGGTCAAGTATAGGTCGGGTCAAAAATAGGTCAACTCAAATTTGACCTATTTAACCCGTTTTGACCCATATTCTTGTAGTGTAAATCGGTGACTCATACCTAATCTAACCGTACCCAACTTGACCCATATTGCTAAAACCTATTAATATTTTAGGGAAACTCACTTCTACTATATGCTAATTGGATTAAAACTTAAAATTAAATTAAAAATAGTAAATAAAAAAAAGTTGAAAAAACCTATAAATTGAAATATTTATAAAAAAAAAAATTAGACTATGCACATGCTTCTCTTATTTGAAGTGAACATACCATTGAATAACTAAAAATTGTAACATGAAATTTTTTAACTAAACCTAAAAAAGCTCATTTTTATGATTTTTTTAATTTAAAAAAATATTGTTAAAACATTTTTATGCAATACATATTTTTTAACAATTTATATGCAATAAAAATTTAATGGAAAATTTTTACAATTCTTTTTAAAATATTTTTTTAAAAAATCGAATTTAAATATATATTTTTAATAATTTTTTTTTTTTTTTTCTTCTTCTTCGGCCGCCGCTGGCCACAACGATGGCGCGGCCGGCCATAGCGAGATTGAGCTCGCTAGTGTCGAGCGAGGCTCGATCTCGATGGTGTCGGGCGAGGCTCAATCTTGCGATCGGCAAGGTCAAGGCCTTGCCCAACACCCACGAGCTCAAGTCTCGCGAGATCCGATGAGACTCGAGCCTCACCGGTCATCAAGCAACTGTTGGCGACATGTTAGCGAGCTCAAGCCTCACCTAGCTTTGTCACCGGCCATGGCTGTCGGTCGTTGCCTTTTTGGTCAGGCTAAGGCTAAGGAAGGAAGAAAAAGAAAGAAAAAGAAAAAGAAAACAAATTGAAATATGAAAAATAATTATAATTTCGATTTAAAAAAACATTTTTATAAAGTTAAAAAAGGGTACTGGTTTAAACTTTAAAGTGGGTTTCCTAATAACCCATTTAGACATTTTTTTTTTTTAGTGTTTTACTTTCTCAGATCTATTTCTGACTCATATTTAACTTTCACTCGATCCATTTTTTTATTTATATTTAACTTTCACTTGACCCATATATAACCCATTTAACTAAAAATGGGTCATAATATGGATGAATAACCCATTTTGCCAGCTCTAATTTGTGAGGATCGATCGAGCTAAAAGATTTAAATACCTTGTGTTATGAAACAAGTAATCTGTTAAATATACCGCATCAATTATACGAGCCTAAAAATAAAATACTTCTTTTCTTTTTTAGAAGCTAGCACAATGAATACATCGTTCATTAGTCGTTAGAGGTGATTATTAGACCGGCCCGATGCAAATGCTGAGCTTGAGACAACGTAGAGCAAGGCTTGCTTTGTCATGTACATGAACCCACCAACTTGACTTCTGGTCAACGGGGTCGTCCGCGTGTTTTTTATTTCTGATGGGCGACCTAGGAAAGATGCATTCAAATGATAGCCGAACAAAGAACAGAGAAGTTGATAAAGTGGGCTCCACCATCGTACGGATTTGTTCATTTTCTACAGAATTAACCATATGACAATTATTAAAGTGTCAACTGTGTTCCGACTTGCCACGTTTATTATAACGCTGAAGCAAGGACAATACCACTGTCGAGGCATTCATCTCGCTCCTAACCATCCGCCATCGATCCGATAACATGTAGTGATGATTTTAATTACAAGGGAAAATTATAGTAAATGTCCTTGAATCTTGGTTAAATGTACAATGATATTTTTTAGCTTTTAATTTATTTAATATGATTCTCATGTTTTAATGTTCAATTCAGCTTTAGACTTTTAATATGTAATCTAATACTTCAATCTTTCAATTTATCTAATCCAGTTCCTAAACCTTTTATAATAAAGGTATATCTTTATTATTATTTAAGGTTGGGTGATAAATCTCGGTTCACACTTTGAGCCGTTCTAAAGTAATGTTGCGTAAACTAGTGTGAACCTCTCAACTGGTATTAAGGATTGAAAACGGACAAACCCCATGGATCATGACGCCAATTGCGTTTACTCGTCATGGATGACGTCAGCATGGGGTTACTAGTTCCCTTAGAAGTGATGTCTAATCCCCGTGAAGTTGATGGGGGCGGAAAAGACCTTATGATGAGGGGAAAATAAAAACTTGTGATTAGCTCGAAGACTCCTAAAGTCCGTTGAGTGGCTAGGGGGTTTAATTCGAATTGAGTTGGTCATGCTTTCCCATCATCCCGATGTCGCTAAACCTGTTAAAATGGGTTCAACTTCTATTTACCAACATTATGTTTGTTTGAATGGGTCACTTTTAATTTTACGGGCCAATCATAATGAGTTTTAAAACTATGGAAGCCAAAATATATATATAGATCCATTTTATAGCCCATTTTACCCATTTCCAATAAATAGCTTGTTTTAGTTCTTCCCTCTTCTTTTTTACTCACTCATGAGGCAACTCGTGATCTCACTTCTTAGACACTTTGCTCTCTCCTCCTTTGCTTCCATGAATCTAATTCACTACCACCTCCACTGCCTATCACCAACTTCACCACCACCCTTCTAGTGACCGATTAGAGAAAGAAGGGAATGGAAAAAAAAAAAAAAGGAAAGAAAAAATTGAAAAAAAAAACATTAAAAAATTGTTCACATTAGTGTCCTCAGGCCAGATAGAACGATTTATGTTCATGTTAGTAATTTCCAACTAAAATTGATCAATAGACTCAATTAGCAAAATATGAAAATATTTAATATTAAAAAAGATTTAAGAATGAATTGTTAAAAATGCAATGATATAAGACTTTTGGACAATTTTCTCACTTTATAATAAATACAAAAAATAGTAACTTCTACGGTATTATCATTGTTACGATGTCTCCTCATTAGTAACTACAAAAATGTTGTAAGATGTGATCCTTCTACGTAGGGATTTGACTTATGTTTTCGTGATGTAGTAAAAAAAAAAAAAAACCATGGTAAACCAAAGAATCGTACACAAGAGTATCATAGCAATTCCCTGCAAAGTACTTTCTCCCTCTCGTTACTCCACCGCCATTAGATTCGCTAAGGCCGCTTCTTAGTGGGCTTTCCAGCCTCCCCTAGACGACCAAATGGGCCTGAAAAGGCCCATGATCTTCTTATTGGGCTTGGACAGACCAGGTGGCCCTCTGAGCCCGACCCGCTTATGGAACTTCTCCTTCGACAACAAAACTAAAGCCCTGCTAAGAGCCTGACAATGGTGGAAATTCCTAATTCTAACCATTGAAATAAGAATGTGGAAGAGAAAATTGAGAGATTTCAATATATTTCAATATATATAAAGGAGTACAACCATAACTTGTTTATAGGCTTAAACAGAGGAAATCAGAGAAAATCAAATCAGACATGTATAATCAGAGAAAATATCCTAAATATCTCTAAAATATATTTTAATACAGCTATCAATAACCAACGAAAAGGAAAGAGGACAACAGCAGGAGAGAATGTCCACATCGAAAAGAAAGGCCGGGGTCATCTTATCATCTATCGCGTCAATTCTCGAAGCTCAAAGATTAGCGCATCCCATCTCGTGGGCCGATAACGTTGTACGCACATACGGGCATCAAGCCTAGCCCGCTAAGGTTTTGGGCCAGATTCATTCCGGTTAACTTTTCCAAACAGGATATGCCTCGACGGCGCCGGCTGACGACGAAGGCCACCTGCTCGAATCTGATTCGGCCTCAAAATGCCTAAAAGCATTATTATGTTTGGTCGGCCCGGCCTCGTGATCCGTCGTGCTCTCCCCAAACAGTAGTCTGGGCGTGAAAGGAGAGAATCGTGGCATGGGACCGGGGGCATAAATAGGCCACATGAAGGATAAGATTTGGAGCCACTTTTGGGCGATTCTTTTACTGAGATGAATGATGACGATACCTCATTTCGACGGTTTTCTTCACGTATCCAGCACCGAATAACACAAATGGCTTCACGGTCGATAAGACGGGGGGCGCACCGGGGGCGATGCGCGCACAAATGAACCGAACTCCGCACGCCAAGTCCCACGATTCTCTCTTATCTCCAAGGATCTCACTGTGCCGATGATTAGGCTCCAATGTGCACGGCCAATCTCTTTTCATGGCCATTGTGCAACGAAAGTGACAAGCAATCGTAAAAGCTGTCGCCACCGGTATTCTGTCCGTTTCTCTCTCTCTATATCTCTCTCGATCGCTAGCTTGTGAAGAGTCACTTTACCAACGGTACGAGCGTCATCCCTTAATTAAATCCTGCACTCACATGAAGGATATCGTCTTTGCCTTTCCATCCATCTCCAACGGGTTTTCGCTCATCCTCCTCCTCCTCCTTCTTCTTCTTCTGTGCCTGAGCTAGAAGGTGCTCCAGCGCCCGGTCGACGTCGACGATGCACGACGGAGGCGGGATAAGGAGGGGAGGAAGACGGGGATCGGAGGAGGAGGAGGAAGATGACGATGAGGTCGTGCCGCGGAGACCGCACTCCCCGAAGCGGTCGTGGAGGTCGTGCTTCGGGGTGATGATGGGGAACGAGGGTTCTCGGCGGGGGTCGGTCGCGAGATTGGAGTCCTATTATAGTTCTTCCTCTGCACAGCTAGGGTCTATCATTCGTCCCGATGACTGGTAAGTCTCCTTCTCTAGAAAAGCAGGAGCTCCATGACACGATTATGTTCTTGTGGTGTGTGATTTGCTCATATCGTATCGCCTGTAAAACGAGACTATCGAATGGTTTTTTGGTGCAAAGCTACGTACTGCCATCTCGATTGTGCTTGGTCGGAAATCGCCGCCGACGCAATCATTTTTTTATAATATTTTAAATTTTGAAACTTTTTGAGATTTTTTCTTTCTTTTTTCCCCTTTGAAAGGAAATGAAAATGAAAGGAAAATCATTATAGAAAATCATTTTTTTTAATTTGTCCATATTGGGGTAGTTGTGCAACGTCAAACAATCGGCGTCCACATTAATGATTTTTTTATCAAAATTAGCCGGATGAAGTAAATTAACACAATTAGAAAATATTTATGAATGAATTGATACAAATGTAATAAATTTAGAACTTTTTTTTTAAATTATTACCAATTATTAATGAAGAGTGGTCTCAATCAATGGTACAAACACGTGAAAAATATTTGGGTATAACCTCGTCATGAGCATGACATTCTTGTGGTGTGTGATTTACTTATATCACATTGCATATAAAACTAGTGTATAGAATGGTTTTTTCGTGCATAGCTACATATTGCTGTTTGGATTGTGTTTGGGCTACTCTGGTTGCACAAAATGGTAGGACTGTACTCGACTCCCTACAAAGGAGAAGAGATGAAATTGAATAAATTATCTCATTCCTGAAAAATGGTCTCAATCGATGGTATAAACACAGGAAAAAGATTTTGGAATAACCTTACCATGAGCATGATATTTTTAGGTGAAAATAGTTTTCTAAGAGTGATCTTTGTGATATATCTAGCTGATTGTATAGATATTTTTTTCTTTTTTGCCGACACATAAATGATCTTTTGTTTTCAGAAACTTTTTATAGGAAAAGAAATATGGGCTCTACGTGAGTTCAACCTTGCGATTACCTTCACCCATGTCGTAATTCGTAAATTAAATTGATCGTAAATTATTTTTCTCGATTTTACTGAAAATCGAAGATCTATTTAATTGGACCCGCCTTTTTGTCTTTTCCCTTTCACGAGCGGGCCATAGAAAGTAGCTTTCTACGGACATGCACGTGACGAGGTTTCTCCATTGGGGCCCAGCGCCCGACAATGTACGTGATGGTCCCACGCGAGAAATCATAATTTCGACAACTTCGTTCGAATCATATATTTTGCAAATGTAGGGTAACTACAGAAAGTTCAAAAAAGAGAAATGCGGAAATTTTTATCTGAATAATATGGACCATGGAGATAGTTTCCAACGGTGAAAAAAAAAAAAAATAGAAACAGTTAGATGATTTTCGATTCATGAACTCAATTGGCGCCAAAAGCAGAGCCGCCATGCAAATGCATACACGCCGGTGACGTCGTGGGGCAATGATGCAGGTGGTACGTGCTGTGGACGCACTTCATCGTGCTGTGGGCGGTCTACTCCTCCTTCTTCACCCCTCTCGAGTTCGGGTTCTTCCGGGGGCTGCCGGAGAACCTCTTCCTCCTCGACATTGCCGGGCAGTTCGCCTTCCTCATTGACATCGTGATCCACTTCTCCGTCGCCTACAAGGACTCCCGCTCCCACAAAATGGTCTACGATCGTTCCCAGATCGCCCTAAGGTCGGCTCGGCTCAGCTCGGCTTCCCTTCCCTTGGCTGTGTCGTTGTTCGCTTCATGATCTTCGAATTTTGCTGGGTTTCGGCGTTTCTTGAACGTGGAGTGGTAGTGGGGTGTTCTTGACTCTTGTCGTGTCTGGCACTTCATGTTGTGCTTACTGCTTGTTGCTTTTTAAGGTACTTGAAGTCTCGATTTAGCGTCGATCTTCTGGGTTGTCTCCCCTGGGATTATATTTATAAGGTATTGATTCTGTCGCCCTTGTTCTTACCACCGTCGCCATGTTCTACGTCGCCCTGGGAGAATGGTCGGTTCCACTGCCATGCTGTTGTTGAGTTTCCTCTTCTTTGATCAGGCTTGCGGGAGGAAGGAGCCGGTCAGGTACATGCTGTGGATTAGGCTAAGCCGGGCGCTCAGAGTGACGGAGTTCTTCGAGAAGCTGGAGAAGGACATTCGAATCAATTACCTCTTAACTAGGATACTGAAACTTATCGTCGTCGAGCTCTACTGCACGCACACGGCCGCTTGCATCTTTTACTATCTCGCTACCACTATGCCTCGTTCCAAGGAAAGATACACGTGGATCGGGAGCTTGAAGATGGGTGACTATAGCTACTCGAACTTCAGAGATATCGATCTTTGGACGCGCTATATCACGTCTCTCTATTTTGCCATCGTCACGATGGTGACTGTTGGTAAAGATCTTTCCTCCTGTTTTTCGGCAATATGACGTGACTACTTGTTTGACAAGAGGTAGGGGTTTGAAAATACAAGGTGCATTATCACCTTGACAATGTTAATCTCTGGATGAACCGGTTCTGTGATTTTCAAGAATAGGTAACTTCTCGATAATTTGGGTGTGCGCAAGTGCTAAATAGTGATTCTCAGCTAACTAGTTCAGATGGAAATGCCATTTTTCAAAAGAGAGAAGAAGATAAATTACTTACTTCGAATCGAGGTGAGAACCTTCTTTTATGGACTGATCCGGGTTCTGTTTTTCAGGCTATGGAGACATCCACGCGGTAAATGTCAGGGAGATGATATTCATAATGATTTATGTGTCTTTTGACATGATCCTTGGTGCTTACTTGCTTGGTAACATGACGGCATTGATAGTGAAAGGATCGAAGACGGAAAAGTATAGGGATAAAATGTCCGAACTCATCAGATACATGAATAGGAATAATCTTGGAAAGCAAATTAGCAATGAAGTCAAAAACCATTTGCGACTCCAGTATAGTCACCAGGACACTGAGGTCACCGCTCTTCAGGATATTCCAAACTCTATCCGCACAAAGGTATGACCATGTCTCGATGCATCTCTCTATATTATTTCTGGAAAACAGTATTCTATATCAAAGCATTCCATATTGCAGTGGAAGATGAACACCATTTCGCTCAATCTTGTGTTTTGGCAATTTGATATGAGTCATATCAATGCAGTTATACATAGTTTCCTCGACATACAATTTCAGATATGTTTGACTCTCACAATTGAAAATATAGCAGCAAGTATAAAGTTGCAGCAAAAAGCAATGTAACCTTAAGTGTGAAGTTGGGGACAAGCAAAATGAAGACTGTATAACCAATCTTTTTGCCTCCTTGCTATTTTTCAGGATAGAAGATAGCTATGTGCCCTCACCCAGTCATACTTAGGATAAGGTTCTAAAGTGGATTTCTCGTCATTGGTAAACAGCATGCCTATTTCTTGCCTTAACTAGATTGGTATTTGATATACATATCGTTCAGCACTTAAAAAAATATACGGAGATGCTTTTGGAGTCGTTGTTGTTCCTTTTCTTGAGATGAAGAGAGTCAGGGTCAACCTTTACTTTAAGGTTGAACAAACAGACGGACAGGGCAAATGTTGAGCTGCATTTTCTGGCTAGCATCTCAATCTCATGTCAATTAGTATGTGTGATTTATAAACCTAGAGATAGAAATAAGTCCATTGTTCAGACTTCCAATTAGTATGCAGCAGAAATAATTTGTCAACAAAATATGTTCCATCCGGTCTCTATTCTTCTTTATCGAGACCTTTCACAAAAAGAATCAGCTAGTGCATCCTGTACTGCAGTCTCATTGTCTGTTCACACGACTACAACTCATGAGAGACCAAATCATTGTGTTTGATGTCATTTGTGGTTATTAACTGTATAGCGTTTGATATGTTGTCATGTATCAGTTGCATAATTTTCTTTGTTTCTGCTGTAAGTCAGTAAAATATATGTTTAATGACTAATCCTTTCTATGCTGCAGATCCAGCAAAAGTTGTATGAGCCAGACATTACTAAAGTCTCTCTTTTCAAGGGCTGTTCTCCAGGATTCATCAAGCAGATAGTAAGCTGATTTGTTAAACGTACTCAATTACGTTAATAAGCTAAAAGACGGTTCTGTCTGCTCTTTTTTGCTTACCATCTACTTAATATACAGTAGAAATAATAATATAACAGGAAGAAAACTTGGTCATTTAAGCCTCTTCTTCACTCTTGTTTATCAGGCAGTGAGAGTGCATGAGGAACTTTTCCTCCCGAGAGAAGTGATCATAGAACAGGAAACTGTGGTTGACCAGCTATTCATCCTCTGTCATGGTACTCTGGTATGACTTCCCTACCAGTGAATCTGCACTATCTACTTCATTCCTGTCCATCTCCATAAAGAACTGTTTGTATTTCCCTTAGACTAACTCGGCTATCTAAATATGGCGACAGTTCCTGGATGTTACACTTTAGTAAAATTGACTTAGTCTTGCAAAGATATACTTTCTTGAATGGAAATGAGCTTAGGATGACACCATTTCAAGTGAGGCAAGCCTCAATTGACTTGCACTGCGAATAATTTCTTGCATTTAGGCTTATTATTTGTCTGTATGTATGGAAACTGAGCCAAGTCGAAGTACTGATACCACCAGAATGCATGTCTGGGGCATCACTGAGGTCAAGTCTAGATCCCTCACTGTTTGAAATTGGGACACTGTTCAAATGTCTGTGTATGCGATCAAACAGTGGAAAGAAGGAAGTTTTAGCGTCACAATACAATTGCTATTTTGATTTTGTGATTTGTATGGACATCAAGTTAAAGTTTAGCACGGTAACCTCTGTGTTATCATGTTCAAATTGGATTAATTTGCTCTGCTCGATTGATTTGTTGGCAGGAAGGAATTCGAAAAGAAGACGATAAAGAGGTACTTGTCCAGATGGACTCGCCAAGTTATAGCACGCTAGGAGCAATCCAACTGCTCTGTAATACCACTTTTCCTTATACTGTTCGTGCTAGTGAACTATGCAAGATCTTACGCCTCAGCAAACAATCCTTTACTGAGATCCTCGAGATACATTTTTCTGATGGACGCATTATCTTGAAGAACCTTCTTGAGGTGATTCATGTGCCGATGCTCGACTCTTTCACCAGTCCAAGTTCCTATGATTAATCTGGCAAAAGAAAAAAAAATTAAAAAAAAAAAAAACAGATATACTCAATCGCGATGTTTATGAAATTGACAGGGAAATGACCCCAGCGTCAGCGAGAAGAAGCTGTTGGAATCGGATGTCACACTTTATATCATGAAGCATGAGTCAGAGCTCGCGACGAGGCTGAACTGTGCTGCCTATGATGGAGATCTACATCGCTTGAAGCATCTGGTAGCTGCTGGAGCGAATCCCAGCTTGACGGATTACAATAAGAAGTCACCTTTGGTATGATTCCTCAATTGCTTGATCATCTTGGCATCTATAATCTGCATGAGGGTGGCTGAAAAATCCGATTCTTACAAGTATTAAGCTCCATCATGGGCCTCTTTCCTTTAAATCATGATTATGCAAGTGCTGAGGGGGAACGCAGCATTTGGCATTCCTAGAAAAGATTATGGAGCCAGCTCCGTGAAGCATACAATTTTCTTAGCACGCCACCTGAAATTCTTCTTGTTTTCTACTAACAGCATGTTGCTGCTTCGAGGGGACATCAGGAAATCGTTTCTTTCCTAATCGAACAGCGTGTATGCATTGACAGTCCAGGTTAACCATTTCGTTCGTCATAATGGCTTGTGTCTATATTATGCATTGCGTCTGCTTTTCATACTGACGGTGTCCTTCACACGCGATTAGTAAATCATTGCGTTGCTAACTGTCTAATCAGATGAATCTGGAAATACCCCACTGCTGGAAGCTATCAAGCACGGCCACGATCAGATCGTTCCTTTACTTGTCAAAGCAGGCGCTTCACTGATGATAGATGATGCTGGTGGTTTCCTCTGTACCACCGTCGCGAGAAAGGACACAGATCTCTTGAAGAGGACTTTGGATAATGGAATCAACCCAAACGCAAAAAATTACGACTCCCGAACCCCGCTTCATGTAGCTGCTTCTGAAGGGTTGTACTCGGTTGCAAATTTGCTTCTCAAAGCAGGAGCAAGCGTTTTAGCTAAGGACAGGTTTGGACCCGAATGCAATTCATCCACAAGCAATTAGCTGCTAGTTAGAGGATTTTATCATCCCAGATGCATTCATATCTCGCCATAAGTAATCAATATCTTCATTCTTGTAGATGGGGAAGTACTCCACTCGATGAAAGCCGTTTAAGCGGAGACAAGAATCTCATCAAGCTGCTCGAAGATGCGCAGACTCTTCAAATCTCTGAACTTGCTGACTCATGCCATCTTCAAGGTGACTACATCTCCTAATAAATCATAATATGCCAGGATACAGCGGGGGTACAGTATGAAAATATTGTATCATCTGCGGATTTATGATCGAATCCAAAAAGGATCGGACGGGTACCCTTTTCTTTCACAATCTTCCACCTTTGATGGTCACAGGATGGCAATATCATCTACATAGTCCTTTTCTTAGGAGATGGCATTCTAGTTGCTTATTACATCTTCATCACGCCTTTTTCCTGTACCTGGAGCGGCTCAATGTATGAAGAAGGCCATTTAGTTCAAGACCATCTTTGTAAACTACAAACAATCTTTCGTTGTGCGGCGCAGATAGGTTGCAGAAGAGGAAATGCACCGTGTTTCCTTCCCACCCCTGGGACGCGAGGGACGAGAGAGGAAGGCAAGGGATCATACTATGGGTTCCGCGGACCTTGCAGGAGCTGATCGAGGAAGCGAAACGGCAGCTCGGCATCGAAGCGGACTCGTGCATCTTAGCAGAAAACGGCGGCAAGGTAACCGACGTTGACATGATCAGTGATGGCCAGAATCTGTACCTGATGAGCAGCGGCGCGCGATGAACGGCAGCAGCACCAAGGCGGATGATGGTCGGCGCGTTTCCTGCTGTGGACTAGCTTGCTCACAGTGCAAACTTCATCATTCCTCCTTTTGGTCATTGTATTAAGAACCATTGCTTGCTGAGTATATATGCTAGCTTTCTTACTTACTACGGATGCATTTGGGTTAAGCTTTATAAATGAGCTTTCGGTATAATGCAAATGCTGAAAATCAAAGCTATTTAGGAAGATGTATTTTGTGTTTGGTAAAATCTCTTTGCAAATGGACTCTGAGTCAAACATGTGTTTAGCAAAAAAAAAACCTTTTGTAATAGGCTTTGGATATATTTTATTTATATACATATTTATTTATTATTATTATTTTTAAAATGAACCAAGCCCTTTGTCAGATCGGCGAAGAGCTATGGCCACCAGAAAGCTAGATCTGGCGCCAACAGCCATCAATTGAAGTCGCTTAAGGCTCAGGCAACCCTTGATGACCTCCAGTAACCCTCGGCCAGGTCATGCGACCATCGCCAGAGGTCACCCGACCTTAGGCAACCTCAATTGACGGTCACTAGCACCAAATCTAACTTGTTGGCTGTCATAGCCCTTCGCCGGTCTAACGTAGGGTTGTCTCCTTTATTTAATAATAAATAAAAAATTAACCTAGGGCAAAATCGAAAATTTGAAGAATTTGTGAGGATAGTTTTGGAAGGAAAAAATTAGTTTTAGTATTTAGCAAAATGCTGAAAGTCCAATGTCGGTCTCTATTATTATTAGGCTTTTAGTCTTTCCAATATCAGTATTTAGCCGAAAGCTCATTCAAAAGAGTTGTCTAACGATCCAGCTTTGCTCAAGAGTTTTGGAGGCTAAAAGCCCGTTAGAAATGCTGTTGAATTAAACGCACGCTACATTCATGCCAAAAGCAACCATCCATTATGTAATTTACTTACTAGAGAGAAAATAAATTTACTATAAACTTAGGCAGATTATTATTTTTCAATCGAATATAATGAACCATATGACCCACAAAATTTATGATAGAAAAAATGGAAATTGCATTATATGAAGCAAAGCCACGGGAAGATGTGTATTGGGTAAAGGGGTAAGTACACTATTAGTGTCAAAAGTTGTGTACAGCACTTTGTGTACGGCCCTCACTTTGGTGCCAAAAGTTTCTGTCGAATCACTTAAGTGCCAAATTGGAGGAAAAACGATCACTTTGGTCATCAGCGAGAGATTCCGACCAAGATGATTACGTGACTTTTATATAAAATAAAATAAAAAAATTGACATGGCTTTTAAACGATGTCGTTTTGCCATCCTAAGTGAATGGCCTCACAAAAACGACACCGCATAACTCATTTGGATTTTTTTTTTTATTTGGGATTGAAATTAGGGTTTTTTTGTCCGATCCTCCCTCAACGCCAACCTAGCTCACTTGGCCGCCATCACTTGGCCGCAGCTTGAGGCTTGTGAGGTTCTTGCACTTGAGCGAGATCAACACGAGCGCTTCGTTGCTGATGTTCAACAACTTATGGTTGCACTTGAGCGTGAACTTCATGACCGAGTTGAACCTGTGCGAAAAGCACTAGGACCACGTCCAACGACTCCGAGTGGGCATGGAGGGCGAGCCTCGGTAGCTCTGGCCTTCGATCGCGAGCTAGCGGCGACACACGAGTGAGCACCAACCTCGGTTGCCAAAGCCTAGGTACTAGAAGACACAAGCTAGGCACTCGTCAGGGAGATTGGAAATAGAGAGGGAGAAATTGGGGGCGGTGCACTCATTAATGGCCTCCTCGAGCACTGATCAGATCACAGCCTTCGACTTGGCCGTCGAGTGGTCGTCGTCAGGGTCAGGGTCAAGGCCGGAGCCGCGGCCGCGGCCGCCGAGCGTAGGGGCCGTCGAGGACAGCGACCGACCCAAAGTGAGCACCGTTTATCTTCTCTCTCTCAATTTGGGGATTTAGGATTTTGAATTGGAGGAGAGACACCAAATGGTGTCGTTTTGTTGTTTAAATGCTGACTGTACTCTCCGGCAAGCCACATTAGCTTCAAAATTAATAAAAAAAGTGTTATGTCGGATTTCCGGCCAACCAGATCAGAGTTGACACTAAAATAATAGTAAACTTTTAGCATCAAAGTGAACATCGTACACAACTTTCGGCACTGATAATGTACTTACCCCTCAGGTAAATTACTACTATCGGCCAGGAAAAATTGCGAATGTCGAAAAAAAAAATTATAATCGGTTAAGTTGAATCAATCCCGTCTTTTAGAGAACTATCCAAGGACCTCTAAATTGCAAAACCGGTAAACCGAGTAGTGCATTCGAATCGAATGTCAAATATGACCAATTTCTATTTAGCATGTGAATTTCACATATGGATCTTCATATGTAGTATTCTAAAATATAATTACGAAAATACAATTAAATTCTAAAACTCTCAAACAACTCAATCAAATCATGAAAATCTTTAAATTGATGTGATTAAATCATTATGTTAATTTCATCTGACTCGATTAACGAAAAATATTAATGTGATATTTTATTTGTTATTTTCTCTCTCTCTCTCACATGATGCCAATTTGGATGAATAATTTCAAATTACATTTAGGTTCCTAGCGTGCGGTTAGGAAGATTGGCCGCAATCTGAGCGGTACCACCCACCCTACCCTACCACCTATAGGCGGCCGTCCGTCCTACAGCCGCCCGAAAAGGAACTGCAGTGATCTTGAATAGGAATCCTACAGCGATAAATATTTAAAACCTACCTGTCAAAAATAGATTCTCTTATTTTGAAACTTGAAATTCACTTACATATATTAGAATCTCGAATTGGATTAGTTTTTACTTGTCCGGTTCCATGTGCCCACGAGGCTAAAATATGAAGGACGGGGCCAAAATGACACCATTTTATTACAAATCTGATTTTTTTTCATCTCGATATTATTTAAATCTTGTCATCATAGCTCGCTTAGTAACGCGAGGAGAAAAAGAAAAAAGAGGGATTTAGTTGTAATTCCACGTAAGATCCTTGAAGCACACACACGAGGGTATCATCCATTTTTCTTTATAGCAATAAATCTCCTTTTTTTCGATAATAATAATACTATTATCGCTGTTCATACAATTACAGCTATATAGATTTTCTTTTTTATAAAAAAAAGAAATAACGAAAAGAATAAATGCAAAACCTTGGTTATTAAGAAACGAATTTTATGACCAAAAAAAAAAAAGAAAACAAAAAGAAACGAATTTGACGAAACAGAAAAAGAACTCTTGCTGCGATCTTTCTCAGAAGAAGACGAAGAAAGAAGAAGGAAGAAGAAGAAGAAGCAGCGAGCGAGAGAGAAGAGGTTGGGGGCGTTGAAAATGGCGTTGCAGTGGATGATCCTGACGTACGTCGTCGCCGCCGAGGCGGCGGTGGCGTTCCTCCTGACGCTGCCGTCCCCGAAGTTCCTGAAGAACCACCTCGTCTCCTTCGTCTCCCTCGTCCTCCAGCCCGCCCTCTTCGTCGTCCCCTTCGCCGGCTTCCAACTCCTCGGTCAGTCCCCCTTCCCCCCCCCTTCCCCCGGTCCCCGTTCCTTCGATTCGACGCTAGGTTTCCGGCGGTCCTCGGTTTGCTCCGCCCGCCCGGCGGGAGCGCCGATTAGATTTGGAATCGCTCGGCTTCTCCGAGATCTCGTCGGCCGGTACGGCGGAGGTTTGTCCCCGTGCGCTGCCGCTGTTTCTGACCGCGTGTGTGGGGGTGTTTTTCTGTGCAGATATATATTGGAAGAGTGAGCACCGCTTGATGTGCACGTCCGACATCTGCACCGCTGCCGAGAGAGACCGATACGAGAAAGCGGTGAGTCGAATCGATCTTCTGCTCGCTCCCGTGTTGAAAGTTTCTGAAGTTCGATTTCGTGTGAGATCTGGGGGGTTTTGGCCCCCCCGTTTTTTAGCCCTTAGGGGAGAGCATTGTGGTGTGCATAGGGTAGGAAGCGCTGCAATGCTTGCTCTGCTGTCGAAAATTGCTCAATGACCGGCTGCAAGGAGAGGGGTTTGGCTAGTGATGAGAGAGGCGCGAAGTAATCGAAATTTATTAGTCGAAATAAAATCGGATGGTGGTATATGTGCACAGTTCCGTCTGGAAAGATGGCACGAAAACTTGACTGTGTATGAGATATCCTGCAATTCATGTATAAAATTGAAGGTTTCGTGTGGAGAGCTTACATGAATGCCTTGGCAAGCATTAGATGGAATTACTGAACTTCCACGTTAGGTATCGCGTCGCGGAATTCAGACGTGGTATTTTAATGATAAAGAAGGTATCAATTTCATCCAAGAAGTTCACTTGATGGCATGAAGAAAAAGTAGCCTGAGTTTTTTCCTCTTTTTTTTTTTTTTTTGTGGCAGAAAAGCAAGTTTCTTGTTTTTATTTTAGTTCATTTATCAGGTAGCTTGAATACTTAACCTTAAGGTTGGCCAGTGAGGAGTAGGATGAGTTTAAATGCTTAGGTGATCTGCAATAGACTTTTCCTAGAAGAGTAATGCTAGCTTTACTGAGACCGGTTCCCAATTGGTATTCAAATTTATATGATAGGCTTTTATTGGGTGTTCATCGTAATGCACTTTCATATATGTCCATTTACTGTCTGCCGCATTACTTAGATACTGGCTTTGAACACTAATCTTAGTACACTTACTCTTTCCATGGGAAAGGATTTCCTCATTAATGTTTTTGTAGCTTCCATACTCTAGCAAATCTAAGTCATTCACCTCAGTTTGGGTGGGTCTGTTTTTTTAATTGAAGGAAAAGGGAGCAGCAAATTGTAGTTTTGCCACGAGCTTGTGAGGGAGCTGTTTGAATTTGCTAGATGGCATCTGAATCTTCATGATGATCAGCCAGATATTTCCATCTCTTCTTGAGATTTTGGCTCGCAAATCAACTTCATGTAGATGACGGTGTTTGATTGCCTAGTTTTATTCTGCCTTTGATTTAATAGTGCCTTTGCAATAAGATTCCCTCTCCTTCCAAGAACATTAGTCCTTCTTGTTGCAGAAACTTGAGTACGCTCACATTGAGTACATGCCTGTAGTGAGCTAATCATTGGCAATTTCTTCCGTCGAGGTTTTTTCTTGCAATATTCTGTTTCTGTGTACATTTGCCTAGTCCAATGAAGGTCATCTTGCTACTCCACAGCTTTTTAAAGCTGTTGCTACTTTCACTGATGGTAGGCATCAAGTGAAAATATGTAGCATGATGTGGGGAAGTTGAAATAACTTCCATTTATCTTGAGTCGTTGTCTAGCTTCTGATCTATACCAGGGTATTTTAGCAGTAAGAGTGAACTTAATGGGTCCAATGTTTCCTGAGACATTTATCCACAATTGGCATGCCAAAGCTCTATTGCTGTGGGTTTGTTTTGGCCTTATCTAGATCTTTATGGATGATGATGGGCTGAAATACTGGTAGTTTTCTTAACTGGATTAGGAACTTTACATTGCTATACTTCCCTTGATCTCATTGTGAAGAATGTTCATCAACTATCATTTACCTTTTGCCAATTGACTTTTGGGTGCACTTATGCCTGCCATACAGATCTATAAAGCTCAAAGGAATGTGATTCTATGTGCTTCAGCCTGCCTTCTTTACTGGTATGCAGCCATTTTGGGAAACCTAATAAGTTTCTTTCATATAATATAAAGTTGCATGCAGATGCTAATCATGCTGATGCAAACATGTATGCAGGTGCATCTATCGCATTTGCAAATACTACAAAGAAATTCAGACGTTGGAGGAAATAGAGAAGAGGTTCAAGGATCAGTAATATCATTTGTGTTCTCTAGTTCCACCGGATGCTTGACTGAGTTACCTGTGGATGAAGTGGCTACTGCCTCTAGAAGTCTCCTCTTGCCTCGACCTCTTTTTTCTTTTCCCCAATCTTTGGGTACTTTCCATTCTTGATTTTCATGTACCTCGAGTTTCTCCAGCTTAGACTAGATACTTTACCGATGCATAATATGACATGCCTATTGGTTTCTTGCTTGTATTCATCGAGATATATTGCAGATACCAGATTTAAGCAGATTAGAATCCTATAATTAATTTAGTGTTTTAAGTAGGAGTCAGGCTTGTTTGGTAACCTCTCAGTTTCGTCTAGCTGCTTGACTAAATTGCCATCGAGCCTGATCCTGGAAATAGTCCAAACTTAATGGATAGTTTTTCATAGTCCCCAAATGCAAAGTTCCCTCGGAGGTGCTGTTAAGGTTTCGCAGGTTCTTTCAGAGTTTCCCAGATTTGCTTAATAGATGAACCTTTCCTTCCTTGTTGCAAGAATCATGGGTTTTAACCCCGTGTGATTTGAGACAAAGTGCATATTGTGTACAAACCGCACTTCACTGCAGTGGGAGAAGGTGGACGATTTGCTGGGGGCCATGTAAGCCTTTCGAAATGCATTGACTTGACAGGTTGGTTGACCATCTCGGGCCTGCTTTATGGGACTAGTAGTTGCAGTCCAATATGACAACGTCAGTTGTATATTAAATGGAAGCAAGTAGAGCACTTCCATATTAAAATGGAAGTGGTAGCGGACCAGGTTGGTAATCAGATCAATGGAGATGCAATTTACCCCAGATATATTTCTTTGTTTTTGGTCAGCAAGTAGAGCACTTCCATATTAAAATGGAAGTGGTAGCGGACCGGGTTGGTAATCAGATCAAAGGAGATGGACTCGCAATTTACCCCAGATGTATTTCTTTGTTTTTGGTCAGCTTTTTTCCTTCCTTCACGTTTTAGATATATGACGGTGAGAAATCCATGTTCTAATGGGGAGCATTTAACCACCGGAAAAGCAATAAAAGGGAAGGAAAGGATGAATGCGACAATCCATCCTCCTTGAGACCAGATTAAGATATGGCATCTTTTTAGGGGTATTCAATTGACAAAAATGAGCAAACTGAAGTCTCCAGCGGACATTGTCTCCAACTGTTGTGGTTCATTTGCATGGCTATGGGTTTCATTAGGATTAAACCGTTTTCTCGATGTCGGATCTTGTGTTACTTTTTCTGGATTGACTCACTGGACCGATCTATCATTCAGACAATCAACGGCGGGGTTCAGGATCGTCAAACCAGACAAAGCCCTGTGCAGGCGGTCCCGCTTCTAGAAATCTGACATGATAGTACTAAACAAAGTTGTGATGCCATGGCCCTTGATGAAGTCCTCACCTATCTAGAATCGTCAGACCTAGAAACATTAAACATTCGCAGTTTGAATGCTCCTACATTGGTTTGAAAATGAGGAGTAAAATCAAATTATCAAAGTTTTATCTAGAAACGTCAGCAAGTGCAATCGAAGTGAAGGAGGTGAGACACTCAATAGTTAGTTCCAAGACACTGTGTAGTTCCCTAGGAGCACTTTCTTTAGCATATGGCACGTCTGAGTTTTTGAGGGTGTTGATCGCACGTATAATGAGAAAATTCGGTCGCATAAAATCGCAACTTTCTTTATTTAGCTGTTTAGAAAGTGCCCTAGAGGTACTATTTAGCGGAATCTCTTCGACCAAACTCTCAAATCCGCAAATCAAATGGCGAGCGAATATGCGGGACTAATGGAACGACAGACTTGGCTTTTGGGAAAAATGGTCGGTTTTATTGCAAAAGAGTGGCTTGAATTTCTCGTGACCGGAGCATGTGTAACAGATGGTTTCAAACTAATAACCTGTGGTGTCGGCATGGATCGCAGGTAACACGCATTTTACCTGTTCAAAGTTTCTGAGATCACGTCTTCTGTTAGGTTTTTGGACGATTTTGTCAATGAATTCAATAGTCAAGTCTCTTCAAGACCCATCTGTCATGGCAGAATATGCTGATATCTATTCCCATCGAACCCGTTCGTAGCTCCAAGGAACGAAACGACCCGACGGTCCGTGGTAAAAACGAGAAAAAAATTGCCAGCTCCTCCTCCCCATTTGTGGAATATAGTGTGTGTGGTCTTCGATACGATTCACGGGGGGGAAAAAATTCCAAGAGCACGGCTTTGCACCTTGAAATGAAGGCTTTGGCCTCGCTGACTCTGCCGACCTGTGCCGGTCATTCTGATGCATGTTTGCTGGCAGCTTCTTTAGGTTGCCTCTTCCTACAATGATCCTGATCATTTTAGAAGTACTTTGGTTGAATTACTCCTATCATATTAAAACATCTCTGAGAATATCTATGTCATTCTGAAGATACCTAAGTGCGTGCGATGCTTTGTCTATTAATAGCTTTCATCCGTGCGTATGCATACGCAGGATGATACGAGCGTGTCTAATGAATCACTTAAAGCACTCTTGCAAGATGGCGAGGTCAGTCTTTGAGTGATGAAATTGATGGTGAGTGTGAAAAGAAGCATGGTTTTCCTGATCTCTTTCACATAGTAATGTCGGCACATTTCAATTTTCGGAGTAAAGACCAAAACTTAGTACATCAGTAAGCTCAAGCAATCGGTGTTCGACGTACCATAATAACTTGTGTGAAGACTCGGTACAATTTCTTCGGAAGTTCTGTTAGAAGGAGACATACAACCAAACCTCAAAACCTGCCTTTGGCATCCAAAAGAATACTGAGAACAATTAATAGCTATTCATCCAAGGAATAATTAGTCTCTACAAACAAAAAAAAAAAAGGGAGAGGTATAACAATAACTAATGACCAAAAAATGATTTTCCTATTCCAAGGTTCAAAATGATCTCTTGAGGTTCTTGAAATCCGCCGATTCGATGCATTCCAATCCGGCTCGATACGGATTCATCAGTTTCAGCAGCTCAGTCGCCTTTTCCTTTGCTTCGTCGGCGCAACCCACTTGCAACAGCAGCAAGAGCTTTTGAAATGCACCAACTTGAAGAGCCTCCACCAAGGCCATCTCTTGATGATCTCTGCTCTCATGCTTGCAAAGCCTCCAAAGAGACAATACTGCGAACTCAGTCGCCGTCCCCGGCACACGCAAGATCTTCTTCACTAGGATCGGCACGGTCAGCAGATTCGCATAAGCCTTTTCTCTCCCTCGTTCGCACCCTATCAGTCCGTGAAGAATGCCGAGGGCCTTCTCACATACGCTCCTATCGCTGGAGTCGACGAGGATTTCCAAGAGCTTGGAGACCAAAGACATCTCGACAAATGCCAATCTCTCCTCATCACCGCAACATTCAGAAGAAACGAGGTTGAATGTCACTGAGAGAGAGGCTTTCGTGATCGTCGGGCTAATCGGGTGTTCGATGAACTCGACCAAAGTTTCGTGTAATCCTTCCGTGTATGCCAATGCCCCGGTTTGTTTCTCATCGCGAGAAAGCTCATTAAGGGTTAAAATGGCATGTTTCTTGGCTTCTGTATCTCCATTCTTCAAGAACCAAACCAAGCAATTGAGAGATGACCGTGATGCCAAGTAGTGACGAGCATCAATATCGAGTGGGAACATCCAGTTCAATGCACATAATATTTCTTCCAACAAATTTGCGCCCATTTGGCTATAATTAGATGCAGCCGCGAATGCATCGAATACCCTGCTCAACGTGCTCGCCGCCCCGTTCGCAACGATGCAGCGCCTGTTCCGCTCGCTCTCGCCTCCCCACTTCTCGATCTTCCCCACCAATTTGGCGCACTCGGCGTGATCGACGCACTGCGACGCGTCATCGATAGCCGAAAGAACCTCGGACACCTCAAATGGGGTGACGGGGACGCGCGGGGTGGGGATCCTATTGACCCCGTGGCGGCAGTTCTCGGTGCACCACTCCTGGATCATGCTGCGGAGCACGTGGTTCGGTATCTGGTCGAAGCTCGAGAGCACCATGTTGGTCACGGGGCACGTGAAGTTGCCGGCCTCGAGCCACCGCTCGATGCTCTCGCGGTCGTACGTGATCCCGGACGTCAGCGTGACGGGGTCCCTCATGAGCTCGAGCGAGATCGGGCACACGAAGTGGTTCGGGATCACGAGCTCCTGGAGCTCTAGCTCCCGACGACCGCCAATGCCGCCCTCTTGCTTCTTGCCTCCGTTGTCGCCGGCATTCGATCTCCTCCTCCTCCAACCGAAACCCATTTCGCAACTCCCCCTCAACCACCAACCAACGCAGAAAAGAAGTGATTTTGCAGAGACCCGAACGTCAAAGATGGGATTTTGAATTGTGGGTTCGACTTGGGAAGGGAAAGGGAAGTGGCAAGCGGGAGCCTTTATATGTCAATAAGTCTCGGCTTCTTCCTTACAATTTTCACACGGTATTCAAGGTTCACACACGAGCACGGCCCGGTATTTAATCCGAGAATTGGTCGATGACTTGAACAGAGGAGTGGGAAGAAGGATTCAAGAAAAGTGTTCAGACCGCCCGACCGACCGAGGAGGGGAGAACGAGGGATGCGGGTCGTTTGATCAGGAGCGCAAGATTTTGAATATTGACCGTTGAATGGGATTCGCGACGGTATGAATCCAACCGTCAAAGAAGGGCGGGGAACGGTGAGAAAAAGGAGCAGATCGCTGAACCTGTCAAAGGCTTCGGCATAATAGTATTGTAAATGCCCAATCGAGGGCAGAGTCGCAGGGACGGCAACGCCATTAAACAGGATGCTGTTTGCTTTGACGTTTGACCCTGAGCTTGGCGTGACTTGGGTAAGGTTTTGACGAGTCAACGGAGGAGATCCTGCTGCTCCTTTGCCTCTTGTTACTAGCATGAGCTCTTGTTGCCTCGTGTCGTGTGAAAGGGAAAACTTGTCTTTGCTGGGTTTTATGAAACGCATCCGATGGTCACCGGTGGATTCAGTACGTTCGCCGGCTGATTTAGTCTTAAGTCTTAATGCGAAATTCCAAAATAGCCATTTGGGCCAATTTTCACTTAAGATCGTTAACGTAACGGTCTAGTCATCGCTAACCATCCTATGTGACACATCATAGCATTAATGATTTCCAACAAAAATTAGTTGTGAGGATTATATTGAAATTTTGCATGGGGTTTAAGATTCAATTGGTAACATTGAGAAGTTTAGAATTAAATTGGTGTCCATACAATGGGTTATATCAATTGACAAGTTTAGGATCAAATTGGTGTCCATACAATAGGTTTAAGATAATTGGATAATTTTCCTGTAATTTTGGGTCTATGATCTAATGTGAATATTCAATTGTAACATGGCAAATATTTACATTGTTTAAAGGGAAGCTTGGATACTTAGCGAGGATTTTCGTACATGGTGAATAATTAAATTCCAATAAAAATGAAATCTTTATGAGATTAATATTTGACGTTGTAAGGGAAATCGTGTGTATGAATCGACTAAATATTTTTGAATGGGCTTTAGGTAATATAGGCCTTAGGAGTGGAGGAACAAACACGTGCGTATAGATTAGGTAAAGTCTAGTCATGACAATTTTTGGCCTTGCATGTGAAGACACTCAAGCACGATCCAAATTCACCAAGAAAAGCTTATATGACACAAGATACTCGAAACCGACAAAACTTGAAATGCTTTTACCGATCGACCCGTATCAATATTCAATATACTTTGGTAATGATACGAAATGACACGATCATGACCACGCAATGCTTTGCATGCCGTGCGTTTTTCACTTTACTAAGCAGATATGATTACATTCTTGAACTATTCACGTAAATTTCGAATATCATATGTCTAAAATCTAAGGATCATGCAAGACATAAGTTTCTCCGTGGAGACAGAATTTTTTCCCTGGTCAAACATGTGAAAGCTCTTTTTTTAAAACCTAGTATGCGATGATTTGCTTTGTTGTTTGTTCGTTTTTTTGCCTAAATGTGTGTGAAAAGAAGTTGTACAACATAGTACGAATGCGGCTACTCAAGAACCGTGGCGGTCCACTTGTGACATTTCGATCATTCACATGCGCCCATGCTGAGTTGAGCTCGTGAGTTGTCCAGCTTTTGATTCCCTTTTTGACTTCAAAGGCGTACAGAATCGAAGTGTCGAGCAGGGTTGTCTTCGGCTTGTCTAATTTCTCGGTCCCCCCTTTTCTTTTGTGCGTCCAAAAAATGATAGAGCACTTACTTGAATGAATCTAGAAGCCTAGAAGGGGAAAAAAATAAGGAACAAGCAAATGAGAAAAGAGGAATCATCGTACATGTTTGTCCATTGCAGAACAGATTGCAGGAATGATCTTGGTTGCTTCTCTTGCATTGATGCATACCTATTTAAGTATTACCCCTGATTTGAAAAATCTATCATGCAATGAAACGAGATGAGAAATTGGAATTCTATATAGATTTGCATGAGGCGCCTGGGTCGTTCGGAGGTCCTAATGTTCATCGAATTGTACGAGGATTAACACGAAGATCACCCCGGTCGTCAATCACACTTGAAAAGCGGAGGTTCGATTCTATATGAAATGTAATCTCAATCTCTGGTAAATGCTTAATGCTTAGTGATGGGGGTGAGGCTTTGTTGTTTGAATCAAGTCCTAAATCGAGGGAGGGAGAGCTAGGGAGTCAATTTGCCTTGCCTTGTAGAAGTGGGACCGAAGTTTACCCAGGTTGAAATTTCCAAATTCTCGATGTGGAAAATCTAAATCTTTGATTCCAAACACGATTACCCCTTTGCATCGAAGTTCCAACTAGTCGCCATATTCGTACACGGAAGCAGCCTTGACAAAACCCCAAGTTTTGAAGTCGTCAAAACCCCCACATTGAAGAAGCCCCTCTTGGGCTAGTCTCTGCAATTGCTGGCTAATTCAATCGCCTCCCTTTGTGCATGGCCAACTTAAAAACACGTCTTCCGTCATTTGACCCCCTCAACATGTGTTTCCCACGACAAGGTCAGAGAATAACATATTCCAACGATGTCGACGTATGCTTAAAAGCCTCAAGAAAAGTGCACATAAGACGAGCACCCGGGACACGGGAAAAGCTTTCGAGTCAAGTGGATCTTTCTTGATCGAGGGAAAGCGACCACCATCTTTGGCCCATTTGGTTCGGCTTTTGGGGAATGCATTTTTGTATAGTATTTTGTAGAATTCTCTCATGGCTTTCAAAACTCTTTCTTTTCCAGCCTAGTAGGATGCTCTGAGAAATACAGCTCGGATAGTTAGAAATGTTACCATCCTAGTTATAATTGGGTGTCTCTAGACTCTAAACTAAAGGGTAGAGTGGATTCTTGCTAAAAGGTTGTTCTTGAAGGGCTTGAACGAGAGATTTGCCCAACTGTGAGAAGACATACTTGTAGGAAATTGACTCCGTCCTCCCTAATTCTAAGTTTAGGTCTATTCAATGGTATCACCTTTGAGTAATGGGGGCTTTCCGAAATGCAAATATCGTTTAGTAAAATTTACATTGAAAGACAATTTCTGCTAAAATACCATTTGATAAAATTTGCATTTATAATTGACTTTTATTAAATTAAAAAGCATAAATACATTTGTATTTTTTTTTTTTTAAGTTCGGCCACTAAACCGTCAGATGGTTGGATCTAGCCCTCGGACGGTCGCCAAGATCGGGCGACCCCAGGCGACGGCCTCCCGAGGTCGGGCGACCCCAGGCGACGGCCACCCAAGGTTGCGTGACCTAGGTGGCCGTCGCTTGGGTTCGCACGACCCAAGCGACGGCCTCCTAAGGTCGCACGACCCAAGCGACTCGCCTGAGGTCTGGCGACAGTCGCCAAGGTCAAGCAACCCTCAGGCGGTAGTCACCGGCGCGCGTGACCCTTGGCTGACGGTCATCAGCCTCCAATCGGCTTCTCCACCGGCTACATGAGTAGTGATGAACAGTACAACTTGCATTCCGAAAATGCAAGCTCCAAATGGACTCTACCCCTCTATTCCCCCAAAGGCCTTTTTTGAAGCTCCTTGGAGATACAATTACATCTCCCCAAAGTTCTCCAAAAATTGAACCAAACACTACTTGCATTTGCCCAAAACCTTTTTAGAGCCCCAAAGCCCCTTCCCAATGTTGAACCAAACAGGGCCTTTTTCTTATAACCGGAAAACAATCTTTGTTTAGAGATTTGAAAAAAAAAAAAAATCAGACGCCCTCTCAACGTCAAAAGTTCTCGTGCAGATGTTACAGATGACCAACCTGAGTTGGGAGGGGCCAAATCGAAATTGTTTTCTACCGCTAACACTCAATTCACCAAACATTTACATCAAAATCTCACGACAACCATCTACGCGGGCTTTATTCACGCCGGGAAATAAATGCTATACAAATTCGAACACATCACCCAAAAATACAACTTGCTCGTCAGTATGCAACTCCCATGTATAAATCACTCATCGATCCGCCTTTCAGGCAAGCGGCTCAGTCATCAGTTTCTCTTCGGAGCGGCAAAATCGCATCCCTCTTCTTTCACTTGGCACTCTGTTTGCAAAGACAGAAACCATCACGACTTTGCATGGTCCATCACAGAGGGCTAACCGGCTCTGTGCTTCCATTGGTTTGCGAATTGCACCAGATTCTGTCGCAGACTCACCTTAGATCCGATGCTTATTCTTGCCTAATATAAGGAGAGTAACTCATTTCTGTGCTGTAGAACGACTCATCTGCCCCAAGCCCGTACATGTTGGCATCCTTCTCTTCATCCCATTTAAGCACCTCTCTTATATATCTGAATGCCTCATCAACGGAAGTACGGTCCCGAGCTCTGGTCTGCCACACAAACAACTTTCTTCCACTCAATGAATAATACAGCTCCTTGAACTTCATTGCCACGAAGAAGTACGCTTGCTGAGCCAGTGCCTGACCGTTGTGGTTGGGCTTTACGGGGCTGAAATTGGTAAACCATTCACAAGTTGATAAGGGAGAATGGATTATCTTGTCTTCAAAAGCATCGTACTTGTTCAGAAGGAGCACGAAAGGAGTGTCTCTGAATGAAGGGTGCATCACTAGACTCTCGAATAAATTTCGGCTTGCCATCATTTTGTTACAGGGAGGACCAGCACCTTGGGCCCACATTTGATCATAGTCACTCAATGCGATGCAGAAGATCACCGCTCTCACGTCTTCAAACATTTCCAGCCATTTACAACCCTCATTAAGTCCTTTGGAGTTTACCCGAATCAGTTGGTACCTGATATAGGAACAGTGATTGAGGTAAGACAGCTTCTACCAAATCAAAAAGGACAAACAGATTAAGCAGCAAAACGTGAAGTTAGCAATAAGTACTTTGTCATGGATGGGGGCCCTTCAAAGTTTTCACTGTACAATTCAGACGTGGGACTTCTATCATCAAACGAGAAATCAATAAAGGTGAGTCCATTGCTTGGTGTGACCCCTTCAGCATATAAGATATCCTTTTCAGAAGGTTCATACTCGTTGCTTGATATCTCAACGGCCTGCATGAGATCACATAACAGCATCAATCGACATCTTAAACGAACAAAGACATGTGCATATTCTTAAGAGCATAGACCATGAGTAATGTTCAACCCACCAAATTTGTGGCATACTCAATTAAGAGCATAAACTATAAGTTATGTACAACCCACAGAATTGGCTGCATGCTATAGAGCAGGTTGACATTTTCAAACAAGCTCTCTGTTTCAGCCTTATAAGATGAAATGATGAAGTATGGTTCATTAATCGAAGTTACACTGTCAGTCAGTTCAAGCTAAACTATGGAATTTCATAATAGGATAGACGCAGGGCCTCAGACCATGAATGAGCACAGCAGGGAAATGGAGCTTTTGACTCCACTAAAGATAACATAAAAAATGATTCAATAAATACATGCTCCTGTATAAGTTTTAAGCACTGAAAGACCAGAGAGTTATTTGGATCTTAAATTAGTGCCAGTCATCAAATTTAACTCTCAAGCTATTATGAATAATTTCTGGCCTAATTCCCTAAAAATCCCTAAACTTTATGTAGTCCCAATGCTGGAGAGACTTTCACTAACAAAATCAATATAGGTTAAAGTTATACCAAGAGGCTAGCAATGTCCAAGGCCTGGCCGAATGAACAATTTGATAGTATTTAAGAGGCCCAGGAAGTAAGCAATGAAGATACCCGATCTAAAAAGTATTTTGCTACATCAGGAAGAGAATTTAGCTCCTCCCGTCTCTTGTATGTTTCCTGCATGGCAGGGTCTCTCCAGACCTCATCAACAATAGGTGCATATTCACGTGTTGCAGCAGGAAAGAATGCATCCAAGTCTCCAGTTGCCATGATATCCAGTAACCAGTCAGAGAAGTGTTTACACCTCGGGTTGATGTAGTAAATGCAACGCTGGCTTTCATGAACTCCCTCCTCACCTAAATTTATTCCACAATTAAAATTTGACTAAAGCATCTTCTTTGCAAGCTAAAGCATATCTAACCTGGACCTTAATATTTCAATCCAAAAAAAAAACCTAGACCTTAATATCTGAGGAAAGAGAGGAGGTAGAAATAGTCCTGACTTAGTTATACCCTATTACTTTTAGCAGCAGCTGCAGGAAGAGGCCAAAAGATCAGCACTAGATACCTGATGCAGACTCTTCGGTTTCATTGGTAGCATCTTCTTTCTCCATCAAAGCTTCCTCTTCAAACCGTTCTCGGCCTTCAAGTAGTATGCTGAGATATTTGTACATATTGCTTTGAATCATAAGCTTAATATTTTGCAGCTCGTCAGGAGTAAACTTATTCCCATACAAAAATTTAGCCTGTCACCGGGGAAAAATAATTCACAGATCATCCTCCAAGAATAGAGCCGAATGTCAAAGAGCCATAACCGTGCAAATGGATTGTCATGTTACACTGAAAGTAAAATATGATGGTGAGAAAACACAAATCCTCTCCAAATCTTCTTTAATATGTATAAAATAAACATCCAAATAAAGAAAGTTTGTCATAATAAAAACAGTATTTTTCAGTGTTATGCACAATCAGTGCATTGAAAATGAGAATCTTTCTTTATTAATTATAGTTTTAACAAAACCATACACAAAGTGAAAAATATCGGTTCAAAATGGTGATTGAATGTAAAGGACAGATGAGACCTAATAGAATGGTGTGCCATTGCTAAAATCATCACCGTTTGATGTAAAGAATAGTCGTATTTAAATAATACCTGCTTAAAGATGGTGCTTGTTCCTGATCCCTCTATCCCAAACAACAGCAGTTTCTGAACTCTTCCCTGTTCCAAATATTCCGGCACTGATCTACTTGAGTAGGTCGTTGGATCTTCCTTAGTCCCATGAGGATTTGCAGGTGGTACAGGTAACGAAAACAGCGAACAAATGAAACGTGTAGACGCCTGCCTACCGAAAAACAAATGTTGAAGGTATAAAAAATCAATTTACATATATTCCAAATTAACTTGACAGGTGGTAGGAGTAGCTTGTTGCTAGAGATAATGAGAGAACCTTTCCCCATATGTTTCCTTTTATATTATTTTGACCTTCTTCCTCATAAGAACCATCATCGTACACCCAAAAATGAGTATCACGAGGACACTGCACATTGGCCAGCTGAAATAAAAAGGAAAAGATCACATGTTTAACGACACGTTCAAAGAGATAAAGCAGGAAAATGCCCCAGTACAGAGCACATCTGTCTAAAAGAGCAGTATGAAATGTGACGTGAAAAGAAAAGTCAAGATCCAAAAGGCAGCACACCAGCATAGCAAAATAATTCAAGTCAAAGGAATCCATATAAACCCACCCAGAAAAAATTAATCAGCCTAACTCCTAGTCTAAGGGCAAGAGGTAGAATCAAGATATTGTTGAAGGGGTAAGAGGCAGTTGATCTATTGGCCTGTGAATTGCCAAGGCAAAAATTTCTCAATCATTTAAAGCTACACAAATCTCTTTTTTTCTTGTCAAGTGTGGTTTATGCTGCAGAATTGAAGAGATACGTGCTGGTGAACAAATATAGTTGTGACCAACGGCATGGATTCTCACAGATTCTGCGATATGATAACTTCTGTGGGAACAAATCCGCCGATGCATAAAAATATGGACGGTAAGGCCAAAAACTCCTTATCCGGAGATGATTCTAAATGCCAAAAAAAAGCCACCGTCTCACTGAATAAATACAAGGGCAATTGTGGGACAATTATAATGACTTCTGGCAGGTAAGTAGTAAGTAGCTTCATTACATATATCTTTCCCAGAGGATGAGGTACTCGCACAAGACCGATATAATCCGGTGAGGTGGTTGCTTTATGCTGGCAAACTACATTCAGCATTTGATTGGTCAAAGAAAAGCTCATTGCATACTTCATAATTTTATTTGAGATGCAAATACTTAGTCCAGCAGCTAATAATCATCCACAATGTTGCTAAAAGGGATAGGAACCAGCAATTAAAGCTTTTGCTTCACTCATACACTGAGCTGCTAGTGCAAACTGAGGAAAGTGAAACATCAGGGTAGGCTTACTGACTAACATTAGGAAACACTTTTGTTTCCAGAGAAATTCCATGGGTAACAACTTCCAGATCATTTTGGCAAGATTGTTTACCATTTAACAAAGTTAAGTGACCTTACAGCCGATTTAGTCAAGACTGAACTTCGTTCTCTGTTCTGTCACCCCTATTCCTCTTTTTGTGAATATTGCAACTCTTGCTTATCATGTACTAACAAACTATTTGCAACCGCAAGAGGTGTGCATTTAAAAAAACTTAGATAAAGAATCTACATCCAGTTCTCCAAAGTAAAATACAAGTCAAACAGTTCATATTCCAGATTTGATCTCAACTTCAATCTTTCAGTCTTAACTCTCAGTTAATCTTTTTCCAGTGTGTTTGTCTCTCGGACTACGATTACAAGTGCCTTTTGTCCCTCTCCAACTCCAGCCCAAATGACACCTTTTTTCTCAAGGATCAAAGTTCTGAGTAAATCAATGGTCACTTTGACAATACACATACTTGACGAGGAAACAACATCCACCAACAATTTACATTTGAAGAAACCATGCCAGACATTACAATAAATTCATAGAATCTTTTAGAAAGACTAAAAAGCAATGAATTTTTCCAGTAGTCCTACTTTATCTAACCTTTAGAACAATAATCACGTAAATGCCTGTGAAGGTGCGAACGATGCAGAGATCATAAATGCATGCTTTTGTCTCAAATAACCTACAAAGAGCATATCTTCTGCTAACAGATATTTTCCATTGGATTATCGACCAGCATTATTCCAAAAAACTGCACTAAGAAAATTCATAAGCACAAAACCCTAATCCATTAATTTACTTTTGATGATGACATCTTCACAATAAGATATGAGGAATGTGCATTTTACAGTTACCTTCAGAACCCTCAGCTCAACCTTTGTAATTTCACGCCCATTTATATAAACCTTCGTATTCCCATCGCTTGCATTTACCCGGAGCTTGCCCCCGACATTAAGTTTGGAACTTATTATCCGGTCAGGTTTCTCCCCTTCCTGAGAAACAAATATAAGAACATCAGGAAACTAAAATAATCAAGCAATAAAATCACAACCTCAAAAGAAATGCAATTATCAGCTGTGCATCAGCAAAATGCTTTCTTTTACCTTTCCCCATAACCCTAAATCCTTATCATACCAATACTTCCCAGGCTTCAATTTCTGCGGCGGAATCGGGCACCCAAGAATCTCAGCTAGTTCCTCTTGCCTCAACTGCCTCCCATTCACCACAAGCTGCTCCGGCCGCAACTGGTTCGCCGCACACTCTCTCTCTGCCTTCATTATCTGCGTGACCTCCAGTGGACTACACACCCGCGCCAAAATCCTTGAACACTTCCCCAAACCGGACCGCTTCGCTTCGTCAATCGGCTTCCCAATGCAACTCACGCACTTCCTACCTTCCGGCATTGATCCCATGGCCTTCAAAAGGCAATTTCCGCAATACCGTGCGTCGCAAACCAAGCACGCCTCCCTCTCCTTAAATCTGTTCCCCTTCCCACACCTACTGCACCGCCCTCGCTTCCCCGGCGTCTTCTTCGCGACAGCCGGCGAGTCTGTGGCGGCAGACGACACCGGAGAGGAAGAGAAATCGTTCGCTTCCTCCTCGTCTTCCTCCGAGTACTCGTAGTCCCTCGGCGTCGTGAACGTCACCACCGCGGCGCGCTTCGGCTCCCCATTCTCGCCCCCCGCCGCCGCCTCGCCGTCGTTCGCCGCATCTAGGGCACCGGCCTCCGCGCTGAACAAGCTCCCGCTCTCGCCCCCGGCCCCGTCCCCATCCTCCGCCGCCTCCATCCGCGCTCTCGAGGCGGAGGACGCGCGTCGACTCTCCGCCGGCGAGTCCCTGGAGGCGAAGCCGTTCCCGGGGCGGCCGAGCCGGGGGTCGAGGATCCTGGGGGCGATCGGGGCGGCGACGGGGATCGCGGACAGATCGGCGGGGAGGAGGGGAGGGGAGCGGGCGCCGGAGACGGGCTCGGCGATCTCGACGGGATCGACACGGGGGACGTCGTAGGGCACCGGGGGCCGTCGTACTCGACGGCGATGGAGTAGTCGAGCTGGTCCTCGTCGAGGAGCGGGGCGCCGGCGGGGAGCATTTTGCGGAGGGCTTGCTCCCAGGCGGTCTCGCGGTCGTCCTCGGCGTCGGAGGCCATGCGGCGCGGCGGACGAGCGAGGGAAAGCCGCGGGGACTTTTCTTACTTAATTTTCAGTTTGATTTTCTCGAGAAAGTTGAAGAAGGAAAGTAGCAGTAGCAGGAGATGATGAGGAGGGAGCAGAAGAAGATCGCGTTGAAAGTCGAAGCTGGAGAGAGAGAGAGAGAGAGAGAGAGAGAGAGTCAGAGAGAGAGTTGTTGAGATAGAGAGAGAAAGAGAGAGAAAGTAAACGGAGCTGACTTAACGGCGGCGAGGGGAAGTTGACTCTCTAGCTCCGTTAAGGGGTACGACCGTCGAAGTTGAAACTGTCGTCGCCGCTGGCGGCGGAGAGAGGCTGCTGAGGCACGCGATTGGTGACCGAAGAAAAGAAGTACAACAACGTGGGAATTGTGGTGGTGCTATTCGTCCCCCTTTTATCTTGCGCAGATGCTCAGAAACAAAAGGGGCTAGATCGATCAAATCCGCCACGGGAAGGGCGGCGAACGGGCCAGCCTAGCAGGAGCTGCCGCCGCAGCTGCCGCCGCCGCCGCCACACATAGGAACCCCCATGTGTCGAAGCAGCTTGGCCTGTTAACGGAGCAAGCCATGCTGTGCTCAAGCTGGCCGTGTGATGTTTTAGGGAGCAGCTCATCTTGGTAGCAGCCGGACTCTTGATCTTTTGTCAATGGCTCAATGATAGTCTAGAGAAAATTACTAAAAAGAAAGTCTTAAGAGTGAGAGTGACTTTGGAAAAAAAAAAAAGAGAAGTAATTAAAAAGGAAGGTATACATTTAGAAAGAAATGAAAATGGAAGTTGAAACTATCGTACATAAGTGTTAAATACATAATAGCTAATATATTGGCATGTGGCTCATACTGCTCATTAACGAGAAGGAATGGGAGTCGCAAGAAAGGCATGGGTGTCGCAAGAGTAGTGCCCCGAGCTAACAGAGAACTTTTAGATTATATTTGGCAATCAAGATAAAATTCAAAATAAAATAAAATTTATTGTATCCTATGTTAGGTACCTATTCAATACAAGATAAAATTGATATAAGAGAAATGTAGTCAAGATAAAATAGAGGTATGATAAAAGTGAATAGGACTTATAATATCTATTATAGGAAAGTTTATTTTTCTCCACTAACAAACTTCTTAAATTACTAAAATTTAAATAAAATTTGAATATAAATAATATTTGAACTCTAATATGTAAAATTCAAAATAACAACAAAATATAAACAAATTAATTTTTATGTATTAGTATTTTTATTTATCTATTAAAATTTATTTCCATCTTCCAATATGAATTTAATATATAAATATATATTTAGTTTTTAGGGAGCGGCTCGTCTTGGTAGCAGCCGGACTCCTGATCTTTTGTCAATGCCTCGATCATAGTCTAGAGAAAATTACCAAAAATGAAAGTCTTAAGAGTGAGAATGACTTTGCAGAAAAAAGAAGAAGAAATAATTGAAAAGGAACGTACATATTTAGAAAGAAATGAAAATTACCAAAAATGGCTCGATGATAGTCTAGAGAAAATTACCAAAAATGAGAGTCTTAAGAGCGAGAATAACTTTGCAGAAAAAAGAAAATAAATAATTGAAAAGGAAGGTATATATTTAGAAAGAAATGAAAAATGGAACTTAAAACTATCGAGCATAAATGTTAAATATATAATAGCTAATATATTGGCATGTGGCTCATACTACTCATTAACAAGAAGGCATGAGAGTCGCAAGAAAGGCATGCAACAACACCCCAAGCTAGCAGAGAATTTTTAGATTATGTTTGGCAATCAGGATAAAATTCAAAATAAGATAAAATTTATTGTATCATATGTTTGGTACCTACTCAATACATGATAAAATTGATATAAAAAGGAATATAGCCATGATAAAATTATATTATAGAGAGGTATGATAAAAGTGGATATGACTTATAATATCTATTATAGGAAAGTTTATTTTTCTTGAATAACAAACTTCTTAAATTAACAAAATTTAAATAATATTTGAATATAAATAATATTTGAAATCTAATATATAAAATTCAAAATAACAAAAAAATATAAACAAATTAATTTTTATGTATTAGTTTTTTTATTTATATATTCAAATTTATTTCCATCTTCCAATATGAATTTAATATATAAATATATAGTTAGTTTTTATAATTATTACACATTTTAGGTATTTTGGTATTTTTTACTATTTAATAAAATTTTATTAGAGAATGATGGAAAGGGAAAAAGAAATAAAAAAAGAAAATAATTGAAAAAAGAGAGGGAAAAAAAAGCTAATGAAAATGAAGTCGGCAAGAGTATCATAAGAGATTCTTACTGTCTTTATTTATGCACTTTTTAGGTTTATTTACACCAATATATCATTTATGCGAAACAATTGACATGATAAGATATAAATATACCTATCTTTAGCATTGTGATTCACCAAATAGTGAATAAGATGTAGTAAAATTCTTAAATTTCATATTCTATCATATCCAATTCTATCTTGATTAAAAATTTTGACGACCAAATGTAACATTATAGTCTAAGCCCATGTTTTATTGGAAGTTACATTATTTATTTTTCTTGCTTTTATTTATATTTTATTTCAATTTCTTATTCTCACTTTTTTTTTATATTCCACTGTGATTGTACACTGAAACTGAACAAAATAAATGTATTTGAATGGATATGTTATTTCAAAGATTAAGTAGTTATGTTCAAAGAAACACAACTTTTCAAATATTGTAGAGCACTTAATAACCATAATAAACAATAATTGGTGCCAATCACGATCCCGAAGGTGCACACACCAAATCTGAACAAAATAAATATATTTGAATGGATATATTATTTCGGAGATTAAGTAGTTATGTTAGAAGAAACACAACTTTTCTAATATTGTAGAGCACTTATTAACCATAATAAGCAAGAATCGGTGCCAATCGTGATCCTGAAAATCATGATCCCGAAGGTGCACACACCAAATCTGAACAAAATAAATATATTTGAATGGATATATTATTTCAGAGATTAAGTAGTTATGTTAGAAGAAACACAACTTTTCAAATATTGTAGAGCACTTATTAACTATAATAAGCAAGAATCGGTGCCAATCATGATCCTGAAGGTGCAAAGTGCGCTTAATTACTCGCACACCCAAAGTAGGTATTGTAAGGTCAAGCCCACTTAGCCTATTATTCTTCAATTGTAATGTTAGAAGACGTTCATACTTAAAATATTAGCTCACACACTCCCAACCTTCCTATGCAGGATAATGCGCTTTTGTTTGTTTTACAAACAAGGTTCCAACAATTCTTGACTCGAATGGAGCTCCCAAATACTCAAGCTTGACTCAAGATCAACCAGATTATAACATAATCATATACGAATTCGAGTATTCACTCAAGCTTAATGAGCTTGGCTACTTGCCCCGCAACTATGTATGTGCAAATATAGCATGTAAGTTTAATGATTTTAACGTCATTTTTTTGTATATATAAATTTTTTTAAAAGAAATAATAGAAATTCGATTAAATTTAGGAGATTGTCAAGCTTAGTATTAGTGAGCTCGAACTCGAGTTGAAGTTAGGACGTTAATAATCAATTATTATTCCTTTTGTCATTTCAATAAGAGAAATTGATTTGAAATCTTCTATTTTTTTTTTTTTTTTTTATAGAGGCCAAAGTTAGGATGTTAATAATCAATTATTATTCCTTTGGCCATTTCAATAAGAGAAATTGATTTGGAATCTTCATATCATGTCACATCAAATTTTGATACTATGAAGAATAATAAAAATACCTTTCATGGATTGTTGACATATGGTTAAAAATCAGGGACAAAATCATATGAAGGCCACATATGGGCACACTTCACTTGCTATTGGATGCGTCTACCTCGAATTTGGACTCAATCCAATCTATTTTTTTGTCCCCCATTTGTGAGATACACACGATGGAACTCACGAATTTCACCTCGACTATCATCGAATGTGCATACCTTCTCATTCACTCGCGATGAATCACATTTTCCACAAAATTATGAAATTATCCGGATATTATAGTGATTATACATCGTCGTAATTCGAACACGGAATCTGCCTTATTGCGCTTACAAACCTCGTGGGATCGAGGGACGAATCATGTCGAGTTATGAACCACGAGTTCCTCGACGATTATGTGAACGTCAGCGAGTGAAATGGCGAGTGGGCCCCTTTCTCCGCACAAGCCCAGAAATCTCCAGAACAGTGGTCCGGGCCGTCCTTACGCTTCAGCCGGGAAGAGATCTCTTGCCCGTGCTTAAATTACCCATAAGCCCCTCCCGGCATCGATATATTTCTTTTTTTTTTTTTTTTTGTGTTTCTTATAAAAGAAACAGAATTTATAATTTTTTTAATAACACAAATGATCTATAAATTTTAATTAAATATGTAACATTATTCGTAAATTTTTAATTGATGTAACGTGATCCATAAACTTTGACTTAATAGCATTGTTATCTATAAATTTTAATTTATTCAATACAATACCTAAACTATTGATTTATGCTTAATATAATCACTTACTATATGAAAATGTTTTAAAATTCAAGGAGCGTGTTGAACATTTGATCAAAGTTTGGATATCATATCGAACAAATTAAAATTAAAAAATAAAAAATTAGAGATAATTTGTGTCATTTTCACTTTTTTCCCTTAAATACAATCATTTTCAAACTATTTCTCATAATTATCAACAAACAAAAAACCATTTTTCATAATTCACTACTTTTTCAAGTATATTTCCTATAATTGATAGTCTATGCTTCCCACGTCATAGTTTTCATATATTAGTAAACTTTCTAAAATTAACTCAATATATTTTTCGACACTTGTAATCAATAAACTAAAAAATTAAGCACAATTTTAATTTACAAGACAGTTGTGGCTTCCCAATTGAAATGATCAAGATGTTAAAAACTAATCTTTCTTTTACCCAATTCATACTTGCTCTCCTACCTATCAATTAGCAATTACTTTATGATAAACCCACAAAATTAGTGGGTTTGGTTGAATTTGAGTTAGATCAAATATGGTTTAACCCAAAATAAATCCATTTAATTTGTTTTTACTCATTTTTTTTATAGAATGTAAATCTAGTGACTTAATACCAAGACCATATTTGACCATATTTATATTATTAAAAAACTTCCATATTCAACTCAATTTAAGAAAAACTCATTTCCAAATTGAGTGAAGAGGGTGGAATAAGTGAGTGCGAGATTGAACAAGGATGAAAACGAACGAGAATAGCGTAAGTTGTAAATCCATTTATTGAATAAAAATAACTCATCAAACGACTCGGCCCATCATAAATGAATTAAGAAATTGTTCTATCACCCATTTTGACGGGTCGACTTTCCATATCAATACACTATTTTCTCTATAGGAATACTCACCTACAAAATAAAAATGGAGAGGAGAACATCATAAAAACCAAAAAAATTATAAAAAAAAAAAAAAAAAAAAGTGGGGGAGAGAAAGCCATTTGGTAATTAAACGGAAACCCCAAGGGCACGATGGACCGGCCACGTGGCAACGCGCATCGCCCGGTCCACAAGCACGAACGCTATATATAAACAAACCATGCTAAATCGCCCACAGATATAACGCTCTTATTAGAACAGCTCACGTCGCCCGACTCCCTCGCCGTCCATATCCCTACGCATCCTCTTCCCCCCGTCACCAACCTCCCCCGCGCGTCGCCGCCACTCGCGAGGGTCTGCATCCGCCGCCGCCGCTCCGCCGCTGATCCCCCGCCGGTCCCGTCTCCGCCCGATCGGTCTCGCGAGGAGGTACGATCGATCGCCTCCGCCGTCTTCGCGGCGATGCGATGACTTCGGGGGGTTTTTTTTTTTTCTTCCCCTTTTTGATTTGAGTTTTTTTTTTTTTTTTGGGGTTTCGCAGGAGCCGAGGTGAACATGGAATCGGCCGCAGCGACAGCGTTCCGGTCGTCGACGGTCGGCGCGTTGAGGCCGTCGCCGTGCGCGTCTAGATCGGCCGTCTTGGCGGCCCGACGGGCCTGGCTTCGTGCGGTTCGGCGCCGGACTGCCTGCCTCGTCAAAGGTATATCTTTTTTCCCTCGCTGGTTTCGTGTCCGTCGCTTTCGAATTCGTTTGAACCCGGTCGATGGATATTGGCTTGCGATTCTGGGAGTTCTGCTGGTCGCATGAGATGTCCGGATCTCTAATTTATTCGATTCTGCGGTTTTGGTTTCTTCGTGAACTTTTTCCAAACAGGTCAAATGCTTTGGTAATGTCTTTTGGCTCGTGCTCCCTTGCGTTATCTTTTAGGGGCGGCTGCACATGTTTTTTAGGTGGGGTTTGTGGAGCGGTGTCTTAGATACGAGGGAAAAAAAATTCAGTGAAATGGTTGCTGGAGAAATTTTTCTGGGGGAAAAGCTCAGGGCCTGTTTGGTTAAGTTGTCATGTTCAAGCTTTCGGATTTTATTGCTTCCATCCTGCAATATACTTATCAAGTGGCTCGGGGAAACTTCAAGTTTATATTTGTCTACATAGCTCCGAATGGAAATGAATGTTCATGATCTGTATTGTACTTGTGGATGGAGCTTTGTCAAGATTGTTAACTCAAGCTTCTGGTTTCTCTACTGCCAGCTTTTCGCCTCTTTAAGTTAGTGGGATATTTAACTCATGTATTGTGGATGCCGACAATTCCAGTTGTTTCACTATCAGCTGGAAAGAGCTGATGTTACAGAAAGGATATTTATGCTTTGAAGTTCGTTGTCTGATAGTGTTTTCCTTTTGCAAACTCGTGCTTTCTGAATACTTATTGTGGTTATAATATGATGTGTCGGTATTTTGACTTGTTCATTTCATTGATCGAGTGATGTATGGTGGCAGCAGTACACTTCTAGTCTTCGCTCAAGGGCAGGTCATAGGAGAGTGGCAGTGGGAAGCAGGAGATGTATGGTTAGAGCGTCGGCTTCTTTTGAATCGGCGGGTTCTAGTGCTCCTATTGCACCACTTAAGCTGGAATCACCCATTGGGCAGTTTCTATCGGAGATCTTAGTGAGCCATCCACATCTTGTGCCTGCTGCAGTTGAGCAGCAGCTTGAACAGCTCCAGACTGACCGTGATGCTGAGACAAAAAAGGAAGAACCTAATTCTTCTGGTACAGAGCTGGTTTTGTACAGGTTAGAAGAATATTACTCTCAATGTATTCAGGTAAGGGATGAAAATGTTTTCAAATGCTAATAATGTATATATTATTTTGGTCCATCAGGAGAATTGCTGAGGTAAAGGCTAACGAAAGGAGAAAGGCTCTGGAAGAGATTTTGTATGCATTGGTGGTGCAAAAATTCATGGATGCAAATGTATCCTTGATTCCATCCATAAATTCTTCTTCAGAACCTTCAGGTCAAGTTGACGGTTGGCCTATTCAAGAAGAGATGCTTGAGCAGCTTCACTCTCCCGAAGCCTATGAGATGATCCAAAATCATCTGGCTCTCATTTTGGGGAATCGCATGGGTGATAATAATTCCGTTGCCCAGATAAGCAAACTCAGGGTTGGACAAGTCTATGCAGCGTCAGTGATGTATGGGTATTTCCTCAAGCGGGTTGACCAGAGATTTCAGCTTGAGAAAACAATGAAAATTCTCCCTAGTGCGTCCGATGATGATGAGGTTAATAATGTTCAGCAAGTTGTTGGAGAAGACAGAAAGCCAGACACTGGAGATGATACTTTCCAGACGGTGCAGTCCCATCCTGAAGTTTCATCGTGGTCTGGTGGCGTGAGCCCTGGGGGTTTTGGTAGTGGAATAAAACCCTCCAGGTTGCGCACCTATGTGATGTCTTTTGATGGAGAGACACTTCAAAGATATGCAACAATTAGATCGAAAGAAGCTGTGAGCATCATTGAGAAGCACACAGAGGCCTTGTTTGGAAGACCCGAGATTGTTATAACACCTGAGGGTACAGTAGATTCTTCGAGGGATGAGCATATCAAGATCAGCTTTGGTGGTTTGAAGAGACTTGTCCTGGAAGCTGTAACTTTTGGTTCTTTCCTTTGGGATGTTGAGAGCTTTGTTGATTCTAGATATCATTTTGTGATGAATTGAAGCATGTTTGCTGGCTACTGTGCTAGGCCAAAGCTGATGAGGTTGCACAACTGGCTATCTTGGGCAAAAGAATGTAACACATCGGTGGTAGATCTGGCTTTAGCTTCTGCTACTTGTCTGTACATATGCATGGGACTGTTCTTGCTAAGGATGGAGGAGAGTCAAATTTGGTACTAATGCAATCACTCTTCTGGTCGTCTCTTTGGAAACTACCTTCTCCTTTGACCCTCAAATATGTTATAGGAAATGGTCTTCGTATGCATCTTAAGTTGATGATCAATTATTTTGCTGGTGATTGAGAAGCCAAAGAAATTCAAAGTCCTGGGGGAAAAATCAATGTCCAGTGTCCACTTCTGATAGCTTAGGAGGAGAATAACTTGCACATCTGTGATGACTTTGTCGTTGAAATAAACTTGCTGAGTATTAGTTAACCAGCAATATTCCATATGTATGTCCAGTTTATCTATATATTTGGTTGAGCAGTGTGATGAGATGACATGTGTTGGAGTGTTAGTTTTTAGGCCAAAGCAGGTATAAGCTGTATTGAAGGCTCCAACATGGTACTTGAAGGATATGCAAAAGTTATTGTCTATTAAACTTTGCAAAGATGGTATCTACCCCCTTGTTTTTTGTCATTGTTTACTAATAACACAAATTCTGTCAGTGTTCAGTGACCACTTGCTGACATTCATGTGCGTTTCCATGAATAATGCATCCATATCATATACTGAACTCTTGCCTGGTAGATTGATCACTAGCTACTTTGTTATACGTGTCTGCTAAAACACCAAGTGCCATAACTTAATGTGTGATCACGAGTTTATCACTCTGTCTCATGCTGATAGAAACTCTTTCACCGAGTTAAATAATGGAAGAGGAATTTTCTCTCTCTCTCATGATATTAATATTTGTGGGATGGTCCCTTTACCCTGCTAGATGTTTGAGATTATTAGCGGAAGAGGTGTCTCCTGGTCTGTGGTTTGCATTTTTGTTTTGTCAGTTAGTTTGCTAAGTTGGACATATGAACCGTTTCACTTATACTGGAGGAACTTGGCTAGTGAGCAATTCATAATGACCGAGCAAGTTTGGAGAAATTTAGATGATATCTATCTTGCCATAAATGCTACGAAACATGAATTTTAGAAGTTTTAGTAAGTTGCATTGATTTCAAGCCTTGTCCATCATAGTAGGACTTTCACGTCATTGAGTTTGTCAATGCTTGGGACCTCCTCGACTTGTTAGAAGATGGATAGCGCTGCATACAATTAAGGCATGCGGACGAATTAGTTGGATGATTTAGTTAAGCTATTTACTTCTCTGTAAATGTCTACATTGTTGGTCCGCAATTTTGTTCCGCAGGGGAATTGAACCTCCTTGACATCTCTCTCTCTCTCTCGTGCTTGTGGGTGTCGGCTGCGTCATCAAGCCTTGAGTAGAGGAGGCTTAAAAAGAAATCCTAATTAACAATGTCTACCTGCCTCTTCTGCCTTGACCCCGCCTTCTATGCATTTCGACCTCCTGGTGAGACGTTTTGTGGGGGAATGGAGGGGCTTCGTTTGTTATTATCATGAAAAAGGCAATCATTTTGGTGGCGTTTGCTTACCAATGCAATACCGAAGGTTTAAATGTTCGTTACTACCAAATAAGTGAATGTTGACTTGGTGCCAAGGGATCTCCCTGAAGTTTCTGCGACGGAATTCGGTTCTTGAGACCTGAAAGGCTAAAACAGGTGAACTTTCAAGCGCGCCTGTTTGGCGATATAATTTACTTTGATGCATTGATGAAAGTTGCTTCTGGTAGCACCTTTTAGGTCTATAGATCTTGGCTATTGAGACCTGAAAAGCTAAAACAGGTGAACTTTCAAGCGCGCCTGTTTGGCGATATAATTTTCTTTGATGCATTGATGAAAGTTGCTTCTGGTAGCACCTTTTAGGTCTATAGATCTTGGCTACTTTGAGATAAATGGAACGAGCCCCAAATTTTTTATCAAGTTTAACAAGAAATAGGAAAGCACTAAGAAGTTGAATCTGTCAAAGGCAACTCGACATCGATTGTGAGCACCTACCGTAAAAAGCTATAAGCAGAGTGTCGCGCCTCCTACAGGGGCAACTCAGCCCGACTATATCCGAGTGAAACCGATACACAGCCACAAGCCTACTTTTGCAGTTGCAGTAGCACCACCTATTTTCTTTGATTTGTCATTACTTATCTCCATCACTTCCGATGATGCAATTTGTTCAAAGCTTAATTCTCATTTTTCCTAGGAGAACATTTGATGTTTGTTCTGGGACATCGCCACAAATTGTGTCGTTTGCAAGTTAAGAAAGGAGCTCTAGTATCAGGAAAGGACAGTCTTGCCAAACAGCATGCAAACGAAGCAAAATACAAAGCCAGTAGCTCTTGCATGAAGACGACGGTACAAGGAACCGCAACATGGCGTCGGTATGTCTCTCTCTCTCTCTCTCTCTCATCGTTGAGTTTCGAGGAAACTTCATCTTGTTGCATTCGGAATGTACGACGTTTTGGATCGTATTTGGTCGAATCAGCCAAGAAAGTTCAAAACCGAGCTGCCCAAGGAAGAAGCTAAGGAAGGTTCCTTGCGGTCACGGGGCTCACGAAATTGCACTTGCTGACGCGTCGACGAGATGAATCTAACGAACATAGCATTGCAGCACTTATCGGGTTCAATTGAAATCCCGGTTGATTTCATCCAATCGTGCTATGGAAGATCATCGGCCTGTCAGTGCACGAGTGCTTGAACACGGAGACCGTTAGATCGAATAGATCTCATGGAGGGTCGATGGATGCAAATTGTTGACATGCATTATATTTCCATGCAGGTGGACCGATAGTGAATTTCAATTTGTGTTATTCGTTATTCGCTTCAGCTTTCGCCACACAAACCGAATCGGCATTTTTTTTCTAGCAAAATATTTGATTTAATTTTCCGACATTGCGTAACTTCTGCTAATCGAATCAGCCCAAAGCTTTTCACTAGATAAGGCACATTAGGGCCCATACTGATACATGATGGTGCCTCCAATCGAGACTTTGCTCAAGATTACATCAAAAAAGAAATGTCACTAAACCCTGTACAAAATCAAAGAAATGGTCAGCACCTTGCCACCCAATCCTAACCCATCTCTGGTCTCCAACTACAATGCTAATTGCTAGCTCATGTGCTTCCCTGTGAGAGCTACTAAACAAAATTTCTCCCCTTCAATTCCTTCAAATTTCATCAATCTTTGCCAATGTTTCCTGCAAGGAATGATCCCTCAAATGGGTATCTCTCTAGATGGCAGAATGATGCTGCTTCGGTGCGTTCCACATGTGCAAGACCTCGCCAAAGACATCGTAGAAGACGATCTCCGCGTTGGACTGAGTCAAGCGCACCGACATGAACCCTTGCCCGTCGTAGAAGAAGCTCACGTTGCCTTCGTTAGTCTCTTTGATGTCACCCCTCCATGCTTTCGACCCTGCTCCGCTTGTTAGGAATTGTATCGGGCTGCACAAAGGAAAGAGAATCTACCATCAGCTACCAATTTGTCGTGCACATCTTTGCACAGTGAACTTTGGTTGTATGTTGATTACCTTTCGGTGTCCCCGATGCGTTGGAGGCAATGGTCGTGGCCGTTCACATAGAAGTCAACGCTGTTCGCCTGAAATTCAGGAACAAATTTGAAGCTTTAGATTGAATTTAAGCAGCAGAAAACCCTTCTATTGCTTGATTAACGAAAAGATAAAGCTGCTTTGGAACTTTGATTTACCCGAAGAATCGGGAGGAGATGCTTGATGAGCTCTTGAGTATCGCCGTGGTGACTTATGCTTCGGATGGCATGGTGGCCAACGACAATCTTCCACTTCGCTGTTGATGCCTTAAGCGCAGATTCCACATCCTACAAAAACGGATCAAATCGAGACTCAGATATGCCGCAAATGTCAACAAGTACTGGCTTAGCTATCAAGTGAGCTCTGAATAAATTGATTACTTGATCTTAATGAAGTCTGTCTTAATCGATTACCTTAAGCAGGTTGGCGATGTAAGACTTGCGTGATTTAATGCCGCGCCAATCGTAGGTATGTCCCTCGGAATCGGTGAAGTAGGATTTGACAAAGGGGGTGGTATCCAAGAAGAAGATCTCGACCAATTCTGGGTGAATCAAAAGAAGCAAATCATCAGGGTTCTAAATTCATGAATGTGTTCATTACATGAAAACAAAGCCAAGATGAAGCTTGGTCATACTGAAGAACAAAAGAATGTCACAAGCATATGAAATCAACCTGCATTGACAATGAAAGACCTCAAACAGAGCCACCTCCTATCAATTCTTCTCAGGACAGGGCTCATCTGTGCCTCTGCATCTCCTCTGTAATCGTGGTTCCCCAGCACTGCAAGAGGAAATTCCCCAAAAAAAAAAAAAAATCATAATGTCAACAACAAGAGAATAATTAAAATTAAATTGAACATCTTGATACAGAGGAGGTGGTGAAACTCACCGCTGTACCACTGTTTCTGCAAGCTTTTGGCACTGTAGATGTTGGTGAATGACTCTTCAAAAGCATGGTCAAGTGCACCAGTCAAGCCATTGTCATAGAAATTGTCTCCCGTCGATACAACGAAGTCTATGTCCAGTTTCTCCCCAATCCTCCCCATCTGCACCAAACCATAAAAATCACATCAAAAAATGTATTTTTAATATATGGTATTTCAATGTAAAAGTAATGACCTGTCATTGGGCTGTAACCCATCTTTGCCAAAAAGGAAAGGAAAAAAAAGAAAAACCGTCGTGTTTTGTCCTCCAAAAGTCAGAGATGGGACGTGAACGTGGAGTGCAACAACCGGCAAATTTATTGGGCGTTACGAAATGAAGCAGGGCAAAAATAATATTAAACTGAATTTGCGGTTGGTCTTTCAATGAGAGAGAGAGACAGAGAGAGAGAGAGAGATGGGAACCACTCTCTTCCATTGGAAAAAAAGAAAAAAACTTTTGATGAAAAAAGTGACGCTATGATGATCTAGGCATAAACCCAGAAGCCATGTTCTCGAGAACTCCAGGAAAGATCGAACCTTTTTCCTTGTTTCAGTAGGAAAAAGAACGTAGACACCGACTTCCATCATCTGACCAAGTTGCACCGAGAGAGAGAGAGAGAGAGAGAGAGAGAGAGATGGTGGTTTTCTTACCTGGAGAGCAACTCGAGATTGGTTGTAATCCCCGCGCCGTCCCCAGTCGCCCACCACCAGGAAGCTGAGCGATCCGTCGGGCTTGACGGGCTGCTCGAACCTCTGGAGCTCTGCATGAACCGATGCCAACGCCAGCGCCAGCACCAGCACAAACCCAACGCCACCCCATGAGCCATGCTTCTTCTGTTGCAGAGATCACCACCCATCTCTCTCTCTCTCTCTCTCTAAGGCTAGTTTCTTATCTATGTGCGAAAGGAAAAGGAAAAGGCTAAAACCAGAGAGAAGAAGAAGAAGAAGAAGAAAAAGAAAGAAGGAAGAAGAAGATCCAACAACGTTGAATATAAGAAAGTGCTCCCTCCCTTCTCTCTCTGTCTCTCGAAAATGAAAACGACCCCTTTTTATAATTTATTTTGGATGTTTTTTCGACATTATTGGAAAGGGTATGGCTTTTTATAGAACCCAAAAAAAAAAAAAAAAAAAAAACTTGCCCCATGTAAATAAATTTTCTCCCATTTTTCTTTTTCTTTCCCCGGATCGTCAAATTTATGTGTGGGGATAACCAAACACCCATCATAAACCAGTGACTTTTCTTTGGCCCCAAAAAAAACCTAACAGTCAAACTTAAACATCCATTCCTACCCCCCAAAAAAATAAAATAAAACATCCATTACCTATAACAAAAAATATAAAAAATTAAAACCGCCCCCGCCAATCATATTTCGCCGCGTTTTGGCACTCACTATTCATTATTTTATTTTAACATTTAGGCATTATTAAATGAGCGATGTCTACATAAATTTCAATTAAAGTTTTAAGTCGGCAAAAATCATCAAAATGCTCATGTCGGTGAGGCGATATTGGAGTCTACATTGGATACCTACCTCGAAATGACTTATTTTTCAATCCCACTTAAGCATCATCTTGAGCTTCATTATTGATTTGGGTTCACTATCTTAATTTGATATATCTAAAAATACTATTTTGCCAAAGACCTTTCCTTATCATTAGTAATGTGCTGTAGATAGACTTATTTAAATTTAAAATCAATCCAAAGAAAGAATATTACCAAATTTTGTATTACCTCCTCCGTTTTTTTTTTTTTTTTTTTGAGGGGATAAAATAACAAAGGAACTTGCCTTTTCTTGTCATTTCCATCTTCGGCTCATTATTTTCTTAAATGAATTGGTAAATCCGCGGTGGGAATTTATCGGAAGAAAGCAAATGCTCCCTAGTCCTTCAGCTTTACTTAGATAAATTAAAAAAAGAAAAAGACATCCGAGAGAAAATTTAGGACGTGGGGGTTAGAAGTGGGCATTTGATAAAGAAAATAAAATTTAAATAAATTTTTTTATTTACCGTGGCATTTTTGAAAAAAGAGAAAAAGAAAGAAAGGGGTGCTGGCATTATCAACAAAAAGAGAATAATGCGAATATGCCGTGGAATCAAATGGAATTTCCGATATCGGATAATGGAATATGCTGAGGCAAGATCCGTACCAGGGGTCCACTCCGCTCTGGGAAACGGTGGGTTGTCTTCACAAAATTGCCAATTAGAACCCAAGTGGCTGTCCCCAAAAAAAAAGAAGAAGAAATAAAAGAAAAAGGTTAAACTGAAAATACCTAATTTTTTTTTTAACAGGAAAATACCGAATTTATAAAGCACCGTTTATTTTGAGAAAAACAACAAATTTTGGAGAGCATTTTTATAAAATAATCATTTATATAGTTTAAAGTAATTAATTAATGAAAATTATTTTTATTATAAAAAATGATTTACATTTAAATATTTTCGTGAACTTTGTGAACTGTAAAAAAAATATTTTGTTTATTAATTTTTTTAAACAATATTGGTGATAACTTTTAGGAAAGTTTTTCCATGAGCTTTGAAATAATAAATGTTGAGAAATAGTTCTTATTTTTGTAAGCATTACGACGATAACTTTTAGGAAATTTTTTCCATGAGCTTCGAAATAATAAATGTTGAGAAATAGTTCTTTTACTAAATTATAATAGCAAGTGGCTCCTATTGGTTTATCATTGTTGTCCAAAAATAAAATAAAAAAATGCTACCACCTACTGGTGGCCAATGACAATGGCCAACATATCAAGCATATATGTGCCAACTTCAAATAAATGATATTATCTAAATAGTATATTTATTTTTTAAAATTTTTCAGTTTTCTTTACGTCGTCTATCGCTACTTTTCTTTTCCTTTTTCCTAATTTTTTTTAATATACATCAAGAGGAGGGTGCATTATAAGTGGTCTAAAAATGGATCAACTCGATTTTGCAAATGCAACTTCTTATAAATAAAAGAAGGGGAAAATTGCATAAATAGTTTGAAAATTTTGGCTCAATATGCAATATCATCCTTAGATTTTTAATTTGATCAATGTGATCCCTAAACACTTAGTAAGTATTCAATGCGGTCTTCGATTTGCTCAAACAAAAAATTGGACATTATTTGATGATATAAATTATTATATGTTGAGTTGGATATTAAAAAATGATAAGCCATAGGTCCATCTTCTTATCCATCTACTTGAAAGAAGAAAAAAAAAAAGAAAAAGAAAAAACAAATCAAGGCATTAGCATGTTCACCATTTGATGACGTTAATAATTATATCATGATTTACAATAAATATCTTACTCGGACAATTCACATATAACTTTTTTTTGTTGTCCACCATTCAAACTATATGTATGGGTAGTCACATCATTAAATTTTGTTAATTTGTATTTAATGGAATGATGACATTGGATTCTTTCATATGGCCTAGAGACTAAATTGAACATTTATTAATAGTTCATAGATCATGTTGAATAGATAAAGGGTGAGTTTGGTTCGGCTTTGCAAATGAACCTTGCGAGAAATACAAATTGCATTTGATAAAAAATAATTTGCAAAGCTACTTTGCAGTATTTGGTAAAAAATTTCTACAAAGGGGTGTTGGGTCTAATTTTTCTTTTTTATTAAAAAACAAACCTTTTGGCAAAGGGCCAAGGCCGCCAGAGAGCCAGATTTGGTGTTGGTGGTTGCCACCCAAGGGTGTGCGACCCTCAGCAAGAGTGGTGCGACCATGGGCGTTGCGACCAAAGTGGTCGATTGGGGTCATGTGACCTCAAGTCTCATTGTTGGGGTTGCGTCACCCTAGGGGGTCGTCGTTGAGGTCACGCGACCCTCAAGTGACGAGGCTTGAGGCTATGCAACCTAGGTGATGAGGCTTGAGAACATGTGACCAAGGCGACCATCATGTGACCTCATCGTCTACCCTTGCTAAAAAAAGATGAACAGTAACGAGGGGCAAAACTGAAAAATTAAGGAATTGGTGAAGGTAGTTTTAGAAGAAGAAAACTAGTTTTAGTATTAGGTTTTCAGCTTTCCCAAGGCCAGCATTTAGCTGAAAACTTGGAAAACTTGCCAAACACTCTAGTATTTTCTCAAGACCTTTCGGCCTCCAAAACTCTTTGGAAAAGCTCCAAACGTAGTCTAAAAATTGAATCAAAATATAGGGAAATGGTTATGTGGTTTTTGGGCTTATTTTGCTCTACAAGTGCACTGGGCATAAGCGAGGGAGGCTCACTAATTTGCATCTGAGCCAGAGTTCATGTGGACAAAGCCCAATAAACTTATAAGAAGTCGAGTATCCTTTTGAATTTATCTGTGTTTGTCCGTTCGTCTGCGTCTCTTGGAACAGAAGTACATGTCCGTTTGGAACTAACTACGACGGTCCATCCAAACTAAGGTCGCGACGACGTGCGGGTTTGCTTCGTCATCATCTTCGAGTCCCGATTCGCGTTCAAACGAGTGACCCGACAGCGCCCGCTTAAGCACGCTTTGCGGAATCATTGTGGTCGGAGTCGTTCTGGAAATCGAGAGTTCCTTTATCTGGTAGCCAAATGCGCGCCCCTGCTAAAAGAGTCGTTGAAGCGCCGATGAAGGCATCAGTAGTGTCCAGAGAACCGAAGGCAAGGCGGCGTGATTAACGGGCTCGGTGACAAGTAGGCCCAGAAACGATGGCCCAAAAAGATATTGCGGGCCAGATATTCAGCTCAAACATGAAAGGCCCATGACAAAGCTCCCAACTCCCAACTCCCAACTCCCAAAGCCAGAACAGGTGTGTGTGACCCAGGTTGCTGACCCGAAATGGTGTTGACCCTAAACCATGTGGATCATGTTTATGAACCACATCATGGTACAGAGGGAATCCGGACAGAGTCGAGAACTGTATGTCATAGTCCCACGCAAATGAATCATTCTCTCCACCTCTTCATCAGCACGATTGAATGAAAAAGAAAGAAAGAAAGGACGAGAGAGACATTGAATTTCTTTGTTGGCATTGGTTATAATCTACCCTCCCCTACTTATATTATTGGAAGATAGTGACAATCAACCATTAACGTTTCAATTCGACAATAAAATACCACAAGCCTGATCGATAGGCCCTAGCGAATTTAAGGTTCTTCCCGATAGCTTGAAACCTTGCCTCTTTTTCTCATTTTTATGAGAAAATTACTAAAAAGTCCTAAACCTATTGTAATTGTACCAATTCAGTCATAATTTTTTTTTTCTTTTAGCCAATTCAATTCATTTTTTTTTTTTTTGCAATTGTGTCAATTCAATTTGTCCGACTAATTTTGGTTGGCCGATGTTAACGTGGACACCAGCCATTTGATCAATGCCGATCAAGCAATTTTTAAATAATAAAAATTTTTCACATTTTTTTAATTAATTTTTTATTTTTATTAATTTTTTGTTTTTCCCTTTCTTTTTTCTCTTCTTCCTCATTTGACTTCTTTTCCCCACAATGGTTGGCGAGGAAAAGGAAAACGAAAAAGAAAAAGAAAAAGAAAAATAAATATTAGTGAAAAATAATATTTTATTAAAAACTTGTCACGTTAGCGTTAATCAATTAGCCGGCATTGACTAGTGTCCATGTTAGCGTCGGTTAATCAAAATTGGCTGAATGAATTGAATTGGTACAATTACAAAAGGTTTATAAATGAATTGATAAAAAAAAGTTTATGATTGAATTAATATAATTGCAATAGATTTAGAATTTTTTTTGATAATTTCCCCTATGCTCAAACAAACAATGCCAAGGGTGCTTTGAAAGGTATTGGTCTCTCTTTGTTACACTCAAAGATAGACAATAGATACTACCGCCTGCAGTGGCCCAGTTGGATAAGTGCTCTCATGATCCTTTGCGAGAGGAGAGGAGTTCGAATCCCGTTGGCCGCACGAAATCTTAAGTGCGACGTCGGGGTGGTGGATCCTCCGCTAGTGTTGTCTTAGGGTTTACCCTCCATTACTTTGGGCCTGTCGGGCTGTCCGTGTTGGTATGGTGCGCAAGTTCCCTAGGTCATCAGAAAAAAAAAAAAAAAGATAGACAATAGATAATTGAGGATTTAAGTATTAGGAGTTCATCTTATTATAAAATTCAAGGGCCTTCTTTATCTTTTGTGTAGTATTTTGAGCCGGAGAGTCTGCTATTGGCAAGTCAATAATCCAAACCATCACGTCTCGCCCCACCTCATTATTGAAAACTAAACTTTGATACTTGAATGCATGTAGGTTTGCACATGGGCCGAATAACTCATATAATCCATTGGACTGAATCGGAGCTAGGTTCACCCCATGTCCTTTACTACCTAGGTTTAAGACATGCGCTTTTCGTCTAGGACTAAACATCGGTGAACAGAAGAAGGAGGAGGAGAAGAGAAGGGCTAGTGACTGAGTCAAAATGGGAAGCACAAGACATAGGCGAGATAGTAACAGTAGGAGCACCCATAGAGAAACCCCAAAGAACTGGACGGGTCCCCTAATAAATCCATGCAGGGCAATGTCTCCATCCATCTCAGTTTCACAAATCTCATCTTTGGTTTTGACGTGAAAGCTCATTCACAACCCCACTTTGCACTTTGCACTCATCCCTTTGAGTCACTGATGCTGACAACTGTGTATTTTCATTCTTTTCCTTACTTTTTGTTTAAAATAATTTTGAATTTTTTAAATTTTTTTTGGCATCGGGTTTAGAGATCAATGGGAAAAAGGGCGAGGGGGAGCAGAACCCAAAAGTCAAAAAGACTAAAAAAGGAGGAAAATAAAGGCCAGAGCCCAAAAAGAAGAAAAAAAAAGGAAAAGGAGAAAGAACAGCAATTTCACCTTAAAGAGAGACAAGAGGCTATCAATCAGTAGCCCCCTCGATAGCCCCTTCTTTCCTGTGTCAAAAAGAAAGCCTTGGAATTGTTGATAAAGTCTCTCTATCTCTCTCTCTCTCTCATCCTTCAATCATAAAGCCATCGATTGCAAAATCATTTCTTCCCTCATTTACTGACGGGGGTTCCTGTGCTAGCCCCTTGCTCGGTTGGACTTATCCGGTCTTCCTTTTACCTTCTTGTCCTCCGCCTTCTTGTGTATTTACAGAGATGGCGCTAATTCCATGGAGTATGTGCTTTTTACACAGTTCGTATTTATTTAATCTGTCCTTCCTCTTCTAATACTTTCTGCATAGCTTCTGTTTTCAAACTGGTGTGCTTCAGCCAGCTATATGCTCTTCCTCCTTTCTTTCTTTCAACATTATAAATGAAGTGGTAGGTGAATAGAGTTATATCAGTTGACAACAGTGTGGTTTTGTGGTTGTTAGTTTGACTAAAAGCTAGAACCAATTTGATTTAAAACAGTTTGAATTGGATCCCAAACATCTGGAGCGGGCAAGATAATTTAGAGTATGCAATGACACATTCTGGGCATCCTAAAACAAATGGCTAACATCCCGAATAAGTGGCGAATTAAGGCAAGTTTCTGTGGGTTTGAATTCGAATTATTTAGATGTTTTTAGAGAAGCATCACAAGAAATTGAGAGACAAAAGATTTTCTTAACTATTTCTTGTGAGGTTTATTCATGGATAATTGAGGTTGTAAATCCTTGTGAGTGAGCGAGAATAAGTGTGAATGAGTCATTGCATTTTCCTCTTTACAGATTATAGCGGAGTAATATTATCGATCTCTCTTGAACTATGGAAATTCGTCGAGTTGGGTTTATTTCTACCTTCATTCTGAAGTGAAATCTTAGTATCTATGTTGGGAATGGTTTTGCCATTTCGCTTTTTTGCTTATACTTTTCTCTTTTAGTATTTGACTTGCATATGGATTAATTCTTTTAGCCATGGCGGGCAATTGAAAAAGTACCCTTTTCATCAATTTGAATAAGTCGAATTAAGCATTTGTAATTACTTGGAATTTTTTCCAAAAGGCTAAGCTGTCATTAAGCTAGTCCTATATATAGATTTGGCTCATTTCTTAAATATTCGTTACTCACGTTAGTTGAGCCTCCTACGCCACATATAGAATGAACATAATTATAGGCATAGCCACGATGAAATGGAAATCAGGGAGGAATCGGCTGAAAGATAATAAGAGACAAGGGGTTTTTCGGATTTGAATTGTGCCCTAATACCATATTAGACAAATCGTTTGGTCCGATATACATCTAGCATATCTCTCAACAATTACAATGCATTTTAATTTTGTACGAGGTAGAGCAAATATTCATGAAATCCTCGGTATGGTCCAAAGTCGGCTGCAAATACTATATGATTGCAAAGTTTCAACAAAGAAAAAAAAAGTGATGGAGCCTATCATCATCCTTATTTTTGTAAAATCAAGATATTTGGCATGCCTTTTACATATTACATCACATATGCATAGGTATGATCACAAGCCCTATGAGAACCATGCATACATAAGCTTTAGCATTGAAATTTTTTTTCCAATCTTTTGGTAGGAGCTGTTATCAAACATTTGTCTTATCTTGGGATTACGATCTCGAATGACATAAGCAACACAAAAACAAGCCACATTTTTCACACTAATCATCGTCTTTTTCCTCAATATATAAACTACGAAATTCGTGGTCAAGAGCAAGATTCCCATTTGGTAGTTTAAACACTAGAACGTCATAATCACTGCTATTCCATTTGCTTGTTGTCTCCATGAAAAAAGTTGGTGGACGAACCAAGTTATTTGTAATTAAAAAAGTGTTTACATCGGCCGATATGCTTATATCAGCAAACGTCCCAATTCAACTTGTTTAATGCCCAACATTTCCCAACCATATCTCACCATAAGAACCCCAAGCATCGAAAGAGATTTCAATTATCATTCTTTTGTTGCATTTCCAATACGTCAAGGCAGTAGATGAGAATCTGCTGAAGATGTCTTTCTTGATGGATTCAACAGAGATGAAATTAAATGAAATATCTTTTCACATGATGCGATGAATAAAATATCTTATTAATATATGTTTTTAAGACACTCCAGATAATTTTAGTGCAACAAATTCACTTGTTGTAAGAAATTAAAACAGATGAAAAGATTTTTTTTTTTTTTATGTGCCGGCCACAATGATAAATGTCTCTGGGCATTTGTACTAGTTCACCATGTACTTCATTAGAAATTATTCGATTTTCAAAATAGTGATAACACATAACAAGAGAAGTAGACAATGTTCAATGTATCGAAAGCTGAGTCTTCTTGATTGATGGTTGACAAGCATCTCTTGAACACTCGTTCACGACATCATTTTTATTTTCTTTTTTGGAGTACAGGGAGTATGGTATGGCTGCCGGCCTTTGGATCTAGAAGCAAAATCCACCCCATTCAAAACGGGGCGTCTCGGATTGGTCCGTCAATTAGGTCCACCAAATAACTTTTCGAACATAAGTGCCTTAATCGAAAGGGAACCCTAAGATTAGTCAGCAAGAAAAAAGAGGGAGGGGAGCAAGTTTTGCGGGAGCCTTGACTTGTAAGGTGGAGTACAATAAATAGGAGTGTGCGGCAGCTTGAATGTTACAAAACTCCCAACGGATGCCGAATCAGTGAGGTGTCATGTCACTATTATTACCCCTTCTTTTTCTTCTTATTCCATAATTCCATTCTTTCTTTCTTGCTTTATTTATTTCTTCTTCTTGTTCCTCCCCCTCATTCGTTGTGCAATTCAATGAAGGGCAAAAGGGAAACACAGGCAATTAAAGTCACTGCAGGTAATCCTAGTTTTCTGCTTGAGCTGACCGACGTGGGAAGATTCAAAACCCTAGCAGTAGCTACAACTACCATGTTAAAAAAAAAAATTAATTTTTTTTTTTATTCAACAGCTTCGAACGTATTTGACCCTAAAAAAAAGAAGAAAACAAAAAGAAAAGAGAACTGACACAGACACATTATTTTTACTGAGAATGGCCATGATTTTATCAATGATGGAATTGGAGAGCTGAGCACGTTACCTCCCGTAATTGTAGTGAACATGCCGGCGAAATTCAATTCTATTCCCATATCGGTTCATGGTGACAGGAACTTGTAGTTTGTTTGAATTCCATGCGTAAAAAAATTAAGCAGAGGAAAAGGAATGATTCATCGTAAAAAAGAAGGTAAATTTACCGAAATTCGCTCTCCGTTCTTTTTTATAGACTCTTAACTATCTTATCCTTTCTAATATAGAATAAATTATCTATTTCTTATATTTTCAGATAAATATCATCTTCCTTTTGGTTCATACAGCAAATAATACTAGTTAACAAGTTTTTAATTACTCGATTTCCTTTTGCACACCTTGGGCGAAAAAGTTGTCAGATCAAGATTGAAGGAAATTTACAAAATATCTAGTTTGAGTCATGTCTACTCAATGCACCTGTAGATATAGGCTCATTATGGCAATCCTTACAAGTGTGTTAGAAGTTTGGAAATTTCTTTAGACGATGCAACGAATGCCTAAGACACGAATTTACTAGTGGTTTGTTTGTGATATGATTTGTGCTCGTGACCTCGTATTAAAGACAATATGAACAGGGTACATCCTCACAAAGCCAACATCTATTAAGAACAATGATGCCCCCAATAACTTATCATACATCGAAATACTTCAAAACGATGCAATGGTTTTATGTGATCAAGATCAAACAAAAAAACAACACCGAACAGATATTTTTCTCTTGGTCCGAGATGCGAGGGAAAAGAAAGAACACAAGCAGCAATTAATGAGTTAAAAGAATCTTCAGTAGGAATGGGTTGGAGGGAGAGGCGTTTTTCTACCTTCTAGGCTTCTAGCAATTAAGATGTCTGCTTGGGACCTTGCAATTCGGATGAAAGGAAGAAAAAGAAAGGTATAAGCATGTTCAATCCCTCTCTCTCTCTCTCTATCTCTATCGTCGAGTCTCCAATTTTTATTTCGTTTGAAATTTCTAGATGTGACACCAAGACTTGGGTTGAACTCGAGGTACATATTCAAGTCTGTGCATTTAATGCAGTTCAGCAAAACAACAAAAGATCGGCAGAAGAGAACGAGAGGGGTTTCTTTTGTCTTTGTGATTAGTTTATGGTTTGATTTGCCCTAGAATTTTGAAAGAAGAACAAGAACGAAATAAAGAAACTATTCTAGGGTTTTGATAGTCAATGGGGGTGCAGAGGGAGGGTCATGTGGGGATGAGACAACAATTAATGAAACGAATATATCAATGTTAGACAATGTTTGTTGAAGGATTTAGAAGGGGAATATTTGGGAGAATGATAAGGAATATATTAGAAACTTACAAAGGTATGTGATGGAATTAGGGTTTCCTATGGGAGCAATGGTCACCGTATGCAAGCAAACAAACAAACCTTTAAGCTCTCTCTCTCTCTCTCTCTCTCTCTCTCTCTCTCTCTCTCTCTCTCTCTCATACACACATTTAGGTCAATGGGTCCATTGAGAAATCAATATCTGGTGACAATCACACCCAACCCTATTGCTTTTCTATTCATTTTCCCCAGAAAATAATTGTACCTTCACCGAAGATGTTACATTGCTTGTCCTCGTGATGGCCATGTCAACTCTCCTGACATGTGTCCCAGGATCCCATATGTCAATGAGAAATTAATAAGCAAGAAATTTGATTGAACCTATTACCTCTCTTTGTCACAGAGGGAGGCTAAGCTTGCCTTATTGTTATTGGAGACCCAAGAACCCTAATTTTTGACAAAAGCATCAGAATAGTGATCGAATGCTCCAAGTTACCTTAATAACATACCAATGATCAGAAAAAAAAAAACATAAAAGAGTAATATTACGAGGTATATTAAGTTAATATATATGTATATTTTGGTATACGGACATGGATGTACAGAAATGGTATGAAGTATAATGAGTGATGTGTCTTGGCTTTGATTGGGAATACCCTGTTCATCATAACATCCACTTACAATCTGGCATTGTTACTAAACGCACCAAACTTTTAGCCCATTCTTACTACAATTAATATTACTTGCGTCAAATTCCGTACGCGAATTGCTAAGATGTAGCAGTCTACTAAGTAATTTGCAAACTGCAAGTGAGCATTCAAATTGAGAAGTAATCGATGTATACTCAATACTCAACAAAAGTCTAGCATATCACATAGTATACCGATTTTGTTAATAAACTTTAGATAATTAGCATTATTTAAAAAAAAATTGAATACTAATAAGAGCAAGATGGAATAATTTGAGATGTGGCACAAATGGATTAAGTTCCTTATTTTGAGATCGAAAATTTGATTTAACATGGAAATGTTGTCTATTTCGTGCATCTCTAATTATTGATTTTGTTAATGTGCAAGAGGAGCCTCCAATAAAATACTTGATTAAATACGGAGCGAATGGTATATTAAGTCGACTCAAAAGTCAATGACTTAAGTTTTTAGTGAAAGTGGGCTCAGAAAAAATGTTAACAAGCTTAGATTTGAGATTTTTTTAAGTCTATCTATGATTATATGTATTAGATTTCTGTTACGTGTGTCGACAAATAACCAAGTTAACTGTTGTTAGTTAATGAAAATCTCAAGGGTGGAATCTTGCGGTAGATTAGCATCACGGATCTGAGGGGAGAAACCATGAGTAAGGCAGATGTTGTAGTCATTTTTTCTTCAAAATCTCGCACTACGAATTGAAAAAGTTTTCACAAGAGATAATTGGTTGAACCGATTTAAAACACCCAAAACTCGAAAGAACTAAACTAGTTGCCGATTGAATTAGCTGGTCCTCACCGATTTTCAAAATGCTCAATGCATTTCTAGGTTTCGTGCACCATCACACAAGCTAATCCAGGGTGATTACAAAGGTGTAGCAGTCGGCAAGAATCGATCCTACACTATATAACAACGAGAATCTGTAGTTGGGTTGTAGCTCAATTGCATAAGCTTTTTTAGTGAAGACGATTCCAATAACATATGTTAATATACTTGTATTTGAGCTCTGATTCGATAATCTCCCCATTGCAAAGTCACGCTAGCGATTTTATATAAGTCACGATGTGACAAAAATTGGGTTGCATATTATAGGGATAGATTTTGCATATCTTAATAATGCTTCCTTCAATGGGCCAATATATTGTCCTAAAAACTCCGTACCCTGGTGCAATTTATTGCACTCCAAACACAAAATATCGTACCACTACCACCAAATGCTTCAAAGGTTATCAAAGAACGATCTAAATCTATTAAAACGCTCCTTCTTTATACGTATTACCATATGAATATCTAGGTGAGGTCGGAGCATTTGCTATTTTTACTGTCAACCCGTCTTCTGCGGAGGGAGAGGGATGCCCAGTTGCCTAACCTTACGCTGTTTAGACTATTAGAGAGAGAGAGAGAGAGAGAGAGAGAGAGAGAGAGAGAGAGAGGGAAGGGGGGCCAAGCTTCCTTGGTTGCAGTGTCGTTTTCTTATATATACTCTCGAGGCAGCAGGAATACTCGCAGTTCCCCCCTCAAATCCTCCCTCTTTTCCAATCCTTTCCAAATATTTCCCATCTCTCTCTCTCTCTTTCTCTCTCTCCAAAAGTCTTTCTTTTTCATTTAGCTCTCTTTTGGACCTCTCTCTCTCTCTCTCTCTCTCTCTCTCTCTCCCTCTCACAGCTATAACCTTTTCAAGCTCATCATACACCATCTCTTTCCAGTAATCTGCAACTATCTCAAACCCACCCACAAAAAAGAAAAACAAACATCGCTGTTCTTCTATTCCCAAGAAGTAGAGAAACCCAAAAAAGAGAAAGAAAAAAAGACCCAGGTTTTCGAAATTAATAGGCACAAAACAACTTCCTCTTCTTTTCCACCCCTAGTTTTGAGCTGCGTGAGGGAGTACAAAGTGACCCTTATCTTTCTTTCTTCAGAAGACCGGGAGAAAGCTCAAAAGAAATATTCCTAGCTCATACTTTTGATCCCTCTGTGAGCTCTAAGTCGGTGTCCAGATGGAAGAAGAGAGCTCCTTCCCTGATCTTTCACTCCACATAAGCCCCCCGAACAGTGCCCCCTCCTCGATCTGCGGCGGTGGAAACAACGAGGGGGACTCGAACTCGAGCTTCGACATTTGGCGGAGAGGCGCCGAGGATGATGACGACTATCATTATGCCCTAAAGTCCCACAGCGACAGTTCCGTTCTCAAGGCTGATGCTGCCGCGGACACCCGGCTCTCCCTATCGAATTTACCGGCCGCCGCCGTGGCTGCGAGCAACCCCTTAGAGGCCGAGAGCCCGTGGCGGAGGAGCATGATGGACGCCCACAATGGTGATCATCAGGTGGAAGATTATTTCAAGAGGAGGCATGCAATTGGCAATGGAAGTCTCGGCCACATAAGCAGCGGGATGTCGCTCCTCGGTGTCTCGGACAAGCTTCGACCGATCAAGGGCATTCCGTGTACAACACAGGCGCTTGCAACAATTCTTTCCAGTTCCCTCTGCAGGCAGATCGCGATTTCCCCAGAGATGTGATGACAACGAGGGACAATAATCCAAAGTTATCTTACAACTTCCCTCGGCCGAGCAACATCATGATGAGCATGAACAATAGTTCTAGTAGTCCGAGCAATTATTTTGAGCCCATGTACGTGTTGAATTCCGGCGGCGGAGGCGGTTCGAGATTCAACGGGATAACGATGGATAATCTGAACAACAATTTCAAGTCGAGGCAGATGATGATGCAGTACCTGCATCAGCACCACCAGTATGGATCGTCGGGCGAATCGAACGGATTGGTCTCGAGATTCAGGTTCGTACCCAAGTTGCAGAGCAACAAGAGGAACATGAGGGCTCCGAGGATGCGTTGGACTAGCTCTCTCCATGCCCGCTTTGTTCATGCCGTCGAGCTTCTTGGCGGCCATGAGAGTAAACTCTCTTTCCCGCTCTCTCTCTCTCTCTCTCTCTCTCTCTCCCCATTTTTTAACGAGGCTGTCTGATTGAAAGACAAGTTCTGAGAGCGTAATTGTTGGGCATGTTTTGCTTTTGGTCAATTTTTTAATTTTCTAGGGGCTACACCAAAATCAGTGTTGGAGCTTATGGATGTGAAGGACCTAACACTAGCTCATGTGAAGAGCCACTTACAGGTATTATATATTGCTGCATTTCTTCATTACCCACAGTCATACTCGTCTGCCAAAATATTTTTAATTTCTTCAAGAAAAATTGCAGAATGATAAGGTGATGTTGAAGAAGAGACCAAAGCATCAAACAATCCCCTAAATAAGAAACAAAAAGAACCCAAAAATATCAGTTATTCATCTCTCTCTCTCTCAATCTCTCTCTCTCCCGCTCTGTGAGCGTTTCTAAGGACTGCATCTCTTCCACTGGCACGGGAGTCGATGAACGTGCAGTGAATGACCAGTTGGGCGACTCTCTCTCTCTCTCTCGGGTCTTTCTGATACACAGGACAGAAACTGCTTTTTAGAGAGAGAGAAGAAAAAGTAGCCATCATTTCTCAATAATACAAGCCATTACTGACCTTACCAAACATCAACCTCGTGGTTAATAAACAAACCCGAGAAAAATCCAGAAAGTAGAAGCGTCTGATTTGATTTTTCTTGACTAGGAGTGGGGTTTCTTTTTTGTTATTTTTATATAGCTCCCTTCTTTTAAGAAAGGAAAAAATAAAATAAAAGGTGGACTTTTTTTCATTATCTTTTGCTCTATTCTTGGTCAATTTTTTTTTTTGCTTTTATACATCCTCTGTTCATTTCCTTTGTCTTGTTTTGCTCCTTTCAGATGTATAGGACTGTTAAGAATACTGACAAAGCAGCTGCTTCCTCAGGTAAACATTAAGTAGTGTCTTACCTTGTCTTAAGCTACTGTATAGGTTTAATTAATTAATTAAATAGCTACTTGATTTTTTGCCTGCATCATCAATCGTCTGAAAATTTTAGGAGACTCTTCCTCTCTCTCGCGTATTTTTAGTCACATGCACTTTCACCCCCAAGATCATATATGTTCAAACATGCACACATGCAACATGCCCAAGCACTTTCTTCTCTATTCTTGTGTTCCTCCTTTTTTTGCTTTTTAATTTTTGGAGTGGAAATCAGATGGATCTGCTGATGAAGACTTTCTGCCCCCATTAAAAACATTCCAGCAAAATGGAAACCAGAGAGCTGATGGTTCTAATCTAAGTGTTTCCACTGGACATAACATGTGGACTAACAGTTCAAGGTAATGGAGAACTATCATACTTTATTTCTCTCTTTTTTTTTTTTCTTTTTGGGTATGAAAACATCATATTTTCTGAATATGCATGTCTGCATTTGATACTTCTGATGTGAAATAAATCAACTCAATACCCTTTTCTGAAGTTTCTTTTTCTTTTCTTTTTTTCGTTTGGATGAAATGTCTTTTCTTCAACTTGAAAGTGCTGACACAGCTTTGTTTTTGGCTTTTCACCTAGCTTTCCTTTTTTCCACTCTTTCTTGTTTTAATGTATATGGACTTGTTCTCAGAACTAAAGGAACTTTATTAAGTCATGCAAGAATAATAATAGAACAAAATGCATGCAGTAAAAGAAAAGCATATCCATCACATAGTTTCACAAACTGTTTGGCTTTTCTATTCATTCTCCTGCAATGCCATCCAAAGTGATGATAGAGCTGCAATATAGTCTTTAGTGAATTCCCATCGTCCAAAAACCTTCAGCCATCCTTAAAGCTAAAGATACTGAATTGTTGTGGCGTTTAAAGTATTCATGTGGCCACACACAATTTGTTATTCGGCCTCATTATAGTAGTTATTCCTCATCTATCTTTCAATATCTAATTCTAGTATGTATCATCAAAACTTTCAAGATGAGATGAGATGTCTATAAATATGGATTGAGAGTAGATCAAACCAACTCTATTTTATGCTCATTATTGACAAAGAGGAGATACCGAGGCTACATGATGATTCGCATATGTAGGTATTGTGATTCAACCACGCACTTCAGCTTAACACCCACACATTATACACGCAGATGAAAAATGGACCGCCTTTGGCTGTCACTTCTCTCTGGAAATCTCAAAACTATGTTCGAAAATATAGAAACCTTCTCTTTTTCCATTAACTTTGGCTTTAGATAATACGCTTATCGTTAAAGCCCTACTGGCACTGTTGACTAGGATTCGTTCCGAGTTCCTTCTCTCCCGTTACCACACCATTGCCAAGAGATTTTTATGCATGGATTCAACTAGATGATTACTTTATAATGTATCCAACTTATACCAAAACAATGAAGAGTCAATAGGCATTATTAAAGTATTGGATCTATATATAATTAGTGTGGCTGGTGTGAATGCAACATTGTCATTGTTATGTTTTCTCCTTTTCACGGAACCATTTAGCAATTCACATCAATTGACACATTCCTAGATCTGTAGTCTTGGATTCCCCTATCGTTCAGGGAACAATTTCTTTAACCTCCAATCTATGACCAAAAAAGAAAAAGAAAAACTCCAAGTCAACTCTTTCTCTGGTCCAAGATCCTCCTAAATAATATAATGTACGAGGGGACATGCATGTGACAGCACCTTGAAACCACTCAAATGCTGAATAGTTTTCTCGGGACATTAAGCAATTAGTCAATACATTCTCGTTACAACTTATACATTAGTCAATGGGCTATTCCTAAGTCAATTACCAAATCTGTTTATGTAAATCTCTCTCTCTCTCTCTCTCTCTCTCTCTCTCTCTCTCTCTAAATAAAATTATTGGGGATCTTTTGAAACTTGGAGGAGTTAGCTGATTATGATATTCATTAGTTTCTGAAGTAAGTTGGTTCGTCACCTTTGTGCAACTTCTGTGGTATTTTCAAGATGAAATTCGACGGTCTGGAGTCTATCACAAAGACATAAGAGTTCTAAATTGTTTCTCAAGATGTATGTATCTTTGTAATCCTCTAATCTTACAAAAATTTGAAAAAAGTAAACTTTGCCGTTTGTTTTTAGGACTTATAATTTGTTTATTCGTCGTATATAATAATTGCTCGTTTATGGGATGTCGGGACTTGGATATAACAAGAAGAATGTTGCTATGCATGCATTAGATCAGAATTGCCACAGATGAAAAGCATATGGGTGCCATTGTTTTATCTAATCTCAGAGATTACTTCTGGGTCATGTTATTTTGAGGTCCACATGGTTTGATTGTAGTTAAGGTAGTTGAAATATATATGCGAAAAACTGATGTAAAGATAACTGACGGAGCTTGTTACGGACGATGTTTTTGCAGTAAAGGAGAGTGGCCACACAGCACTAATTCTAGAGATGTCGATGGGACAGCAAGGCCAGAAACCATTTCATCTCATCATAACTCTGAGGTTAGAATCCTGGACGCTCAAATATATATGTATAAATATATTCTTATTTATACTTGTATATGTCGATCATATGCATAAATTAATGATATACTAAGATATGGAGCACGTGAAAGACCGAGAGTGATCTTGTCGTGCCCTCATGTGAGTTTACATCATTGTATAGTCTCCTTTGATCAGATAAAGGCAAGACAAGCGTGTGTAGAGATAGGAGAATTTTGGCGTGACCTTACTCTTTGGCTGACATGCAAGATGTCCGTATGTTTTATTTGTCTTCTCTATGAAAAGTAGGTTAATTATATTATCGCATGATCTTCTGATTATATTAATTTAAAAGGATGATTTAGACAGTAAATTTTCTTTTGCAACAGACCAGCTGTATAAAGAAACCAGGTGAGGCAATGATAATATAGGTATGCTTAGACAAATGAACTGCTCCCAAACACAAGTCACAAAGTTGATCCTTTTTTTTCCGTAAATTTTGACAGCTGAATGGTAAGGATCTCTAGCTATGAAAAAAGCTTTCTTAAGAAATTCTCATTAGTTAATAGTGAAATAACACTACAACGGCATGAGAGTGACATGCGAGCTGCTGTCTGTCGCAAACGTTCAAGTTAAAATATGAAAAGTCGAGACAAACCATATTCTGTTTAAGTAAGTACATCTTAAGTGACTAAGATTAAGGGAGTCTATATCACAACAAACAAATAGATGACGAAATTATTAATACAAGTAGGCGAGTTTCCTTTTGTCCCTCTTTGGATTTCCGGATGCATAGACTATGCCAAGGTTTTTGACAGACACGTGAGTCATGAGACACTGTATAGATCCTTTGTCGATGCATGTCCTTATGATATGTCCTTACTCTTTAACATAATAATGTTTACTGTACTGATAACTGCTTAACGTATTTGAGGATAGATCACTACACAAAATAACTATACATACCTCATGCATTTAAGCATCGATATTTGGGTTCTTTTATGGTTTGTCAAAATGAAGATGTCACCAATGCATTTGTTTCGTTGTCCATGCTAGGCACAAGAATGCAACACATTGCTGGATTACATGAGACAAATCTCAAATCGTGTTTGAGCCAAAAAAGGCTTGATTTTTATCCGTTCCACAAATCAAATGCACATGTCTACTGGAATGTCTAAACAAGTCGATTCATGTATATCTACCTTTGAGTTGTTTCTCGGTTTGTAAACAAATCTGACATAAGTTAAGTGTATAAGAATAGAGAGAGCTTGAACAAATGATTCCGCAAACTGTGATCTTATTATCTTATTCTATCGTTTGGCTAATCCATTTAAACGGCCATTGAAATTAAATTTCCATAACATGACATAGTTTTTCATTAATATATTCAGGTGGAGTATATGGGTCAGCAGAGAGATTGTACGAGATCGGGCTTGAATATGAATACTCCCAGCTTGGAATTCAGCCTGGGGAGATCCGATTGGCGTGGCAATGTATATGACTCCTAATTAGACGCATAAAAAAAAGTTTTTCAATGCATATAAATTGGAAATAGTGTAGAGCACTTTAATTATCGATATAGTTTTGATTCAACAAAGTCATTTTTTCTTTTCACAGCCAGTGCATCTGCTGTACTAGTTTTTTTTTTTTTTTTTGTTTCCCGGCTTCCCTCTTTTCCAGCAAACTAAGGTTATCTTCTTTTGGAATTAGGGTTTTGACGGTTCATGTCCAATTGAAAAAAGGCAAAAGTAGATGACAAGGATAAACGGTTGAGTTCTTCCATCTAGGGTTTTGCTTTTTATCTTTTCTTGATTTATTTATAAAGACATATTGGTTTGTTTGATTATCTAGGATGAGCAATTTGAGGGGAACCCAATACGATAAAGTTTGTATTTATGAACGAATTGCTTGCTGTTACTTGCTCTCGTGTACCCAATTACATGCGCAATCGTTTACTCCTAAACTTGAGCTGTTGTAACACGGCGCGAAATTAATATTTAATCTTAACATACCCGAAAATGATGCTAAAGAAGTGGCTAAGATTATTGTCGAATCATCCAAATTGTGTCTTCAATTCCAGAGCATGCATTGATTCATAATTAAAGCAAATGTCCGTATGCGAGATGGAGTTTTTATTGTCTCCATCGATTCTTGTTACAATTATGAACTACCCCTTCACTAAAACTCGAGATTGTTCGACAAACAAGGATCGGACTTTTTGGCATCATGTCTTCCATTGAATGTCATAAACTGTTTCGATGTTATGCATTGTTAGAGCTCGAAAAATCCTGAGGACATATTAGCAGCGTTGGTCTAAATTACATGCAGAAATTAGATTAATCTAAAAATCACACGAAGTGATGATGATAACAAAGTCGATTAATTCCAATTTAAGAGTCGTTTGTGCATTAATTGGAAAATGCCATTGATTTGCTCATAATGGAGGCAAGAGAGAAAGACATAAATCAATTGGTGTCAAGCCTAATTATAAGACAAGTTCGAGTTGCTTCACTTTGTGAAACTTGGGGGCTGTTTGGTAACCATTCAAACAGTACACGATTTTGGATTTTTGTTCCCGGGAGTAGTTTTGGAACAAAATCACATTTGGTAAAATTTTTTTTCCCGGGAATAAATTTCTATTTTTTTGTTCTCGGAAGTAGATTTGGAACAGAATCAAGAATAAAAAAAAAATTGATTATTATTTTGGGAACAAATCTAAGAATCAAAACCAACTCTTCTTCTTCTTCTCTTTTCTTCTTCTTTATCGACTGCCATCCCATGGTTGCTGTTCGTCACCGATTGCTGGCAACCGGTTCGGCGAGCTCGCTAGGCCAGGGCAAGGTCTGGCGAGCTTGTTGGAGGCAAGCCCAACCACTGGCAAGGCTTGGCGGGGCTAGGCAAGGCTCACCTATCTCGCCGGCAAGGGCTGGCCTCGCCGAGGGCCGGCGATGCTCCAGTGAGGTTGCTAGCCTCGTCTGGCCGGTTGCCGGTCCAGCGATTGGCCACTTGAAGAAGAAGAAGAATAGGAGAGAAAGGAAAAAAAGAAAAGGAAAAAAGAAAAGTAAAAAAATTATTTAAAAATTAAAAGAAATTGATTTGGAACAGAATTAATGAGCACGGTACTAAATGCAATTCTATTTCAAAATCAGAAATTTTGGACAGTTATCAAACGGCTTAAAATATTTAAAAATTATTCTCGGGAACAGAATAAAAAAGAATTATTTCTGATCAAAATCTGTTCTCGGGATCAGAATCGTTACCAAACGCGCCCTTAGCATTTAGGGTACATTGGTTTTGTGACAAACTCAATAATAAAGGAATACAATTAGTTTTCTTTTGTTCGGTAATATATAATCAAAAATGTTTTTTGATGTTTTAATCTTATTGGAAAATAATTTTAATCTCATGATTTTATCTTAGGAAAAAAATCAAAAATTTTCAATAATTTCTATTTTTAAAAAATTCAAAATTTTAATTACTTTTATTTTTCCTTTTTTTTTTTTTTTTTCACAAAAGTCATATTTTTAATTGTTTTTCTTTTTTTCTTCTCTTTCCTTTTCGTTTTCCTCCTTCCTCCGCCACTTCCAACTGGCAACAGCCACCGGTGAGCTTCGAGCTCGCATGCTTTGAGCTTGAAGTAAAGGCATGGGCCAACAAGGCTTGAGCTTGCTAGATCTTGACGAGCCTCGACCTCTTGTTGGTGAGGTCAAGCTCACCAGATCCTAGTAAGCCTCGACCTCTCACTGGCAAGCTCGACCTCACCAGGATCTAGTGAGATTGTCTCTCGCTGGCCCGTGCTTGTGGCTGATCACCAACCATCACCTAGACTTAGAGACTGGCTTAGGGAGAAATAAAAAAAGAAGGAAAAAAAGAATAAAAAAGAAAAATTGAAATGAGTAATTCTAGAAAGTGTTTTCATCTCTTCTAAATTTTGGAATTTACTTTCCTAAAGTTATACATGAATATTTTTATTGACCGAAATTTTTTTTGGTTGACTAGTGAATTTTTGCAAAGCGAATGGGTGAAATTTTTCTAACGAAAAAAAATGTATGAAAGTCTGGAAAATCAATTTCCAAAAAACACTTTCCTGAAATAAATGCCACCTTAGTCTTGCATGCCGTTTGAATTACGTCAGTCTCGTTTCTTATCCATATCTTCTATTTTGACACCGTTTTGACCGTTCCTGAGATTGTTTGTCTTCTGCTTTGTGCCTTCGTGTTATCGTTATCCTCGTATGCGTGCGAATGAAAGTCGTCCAAGATCTTCGAACAAGTTTGCTTATCATCGGGTATACATTGGAATGTCGATTACCATGCTCACATATTCTCTCGACCATCTTTCCTTTTTTGAGTCGAGACCCAAGACCATCTTTAAAGGCACACACTTGTTTGTATTCATATTCGCATCACGAGAGTGTCCATATAACGAAAAAAAAATGATACAAAGGGTTCACGAGATTTAATTTAATATGTAATGTTTGTCATTGAATTTTTTAATTAGTTCAATGCAGTTCTTGAACTTTTAATGCATGATCTAATATAGTCATTATATTATATGAAAATGTACAATGTTGTCATTTCATGGATTCAAGTTAATGGAATTTACTAATTTAGTTCTAGTCCACTATGTTTGAACAATGGACCTAAAAAAAAAAGGGTTAATATCCTGAAAAACCAAAAACTGATACATATGTAACAAATTTACCTCAAATTATTTTTTTGACCATGAAAAACTTCAAACCGATACATTTGTGGCAAATTATCCCGACTGACCGTAAAAACCATAAGCCTGTTTATTTATGATAAATTTACCCAAAATTAATTTATTCGATCACAAAAAACTCAAAATTGGTAAATTTGTGACAAATATACCCTCCGCTAAATTGGATTAATACCACAAAAAAATCACAAAAATTATAAACTGTGACAAATAGAGCTTAAAATCCCAAATTGGTATACTAGTTAATTCTCACGTGTCATTTAACTTAATAATTTGATAGTAAAATTTAATGAAAACTAATATATGGTAAATTTGTCACAAGTGTATCAGTTTAAGGTAAATTTGTCAAAGGTATACCAGTTTAAGGTTTTTGGTGGTCAAAAAACTAGTTTTGTTTAAATTTATCACAGGTGTACCAATTTGGGGTTTTTCAGGGTATTGACTTAAAAAAAAAACACATTACATGTAGATTATTCATGTAAAATATTCAAATTCAAATGAAAATATAATAATCTTTTGATTTGTTCAATTTGGAAACATGATTATCCATCTTATTCGATGACGTGGATTTTTATATCTTAATTTGAGTTGAATATCTTACATAGATAATTCATTCGTTAGGCTATTTTCATTTTATCCATAGTTCAAATTTACCACATTTGAAGCTAAATCAATAGATTCTATTGACAGTGTTGTTATGCCTGTTGATTTTATTTAACACCCGTGGTGGTGGCGTAGGTGGTTGGGTAAGAGAACTTTTCACGAGAGATCCCGAGTTCGATCCACGGCGTCATCAAGTGTGATTTACCACGAGGCAAGGGTGGTGGTGACTCTACTGTTTCAGGTTCTTTTCTTCGCTGAACGCGTCGCACTTATGGTTGCTAGGTCACAAAAAAAAAAAGATTCTATTGACTTAAATTAATAAAAGAATAGAATTGCATATTTTCATGTAGTGCACGGATTTGATTAAAAATTTACCAAAAGTTTAGATATCACATTGCACATTTAACTAAATTTCAAATACCATTCATTCATGTGAGTTATCCCCATAACAATAGGCCTTCTTTTTGAAGCTGTTTTTGACTTTCCTGGCTCGTGTCGAGACATGCGTATTACCTACATGAGTCTATATCTACCACGCTCGTTAGCCACTTTATTGCAGAGAATCTGTGTCATTTTAGCCTTTGAATGTAACGAATCTAGTGGCATTCAGATCCACCCTCGACGGTCTTGTCGCAAAGTGGTCCAAGATTCGGAACCGAGATCGCCGGCACCTAAGCCAAGCTTCGGGAGTCCAGACGACGTCGGATTGGATCCGACAATCGTCGTTACGTCAGCTTCGTTTCGATTTGGTCGTGCGTGGTATTGCGCGTCCGAATCGAATCACCACCACCACAATTCATATATCTCCCCGCGAGAAGCCAAAGCTCCACCCACCACCACCGCCGCCGCCGCTGCCGCCTTCGCCGTCCCCGCCCCCGCCCCCGCGTACCATGTTCGCATAGCCGGAGGAATTTCCTGAGGGAAGGATTCGGGGGTTGATAGATGACGCGGCCATCGGAGAAGTTCTCGATGGATTTCGCGATGGGCGGGGTGGCCGCCGTGATATCGAAGAGCGCCGCCGCTCCCATCGAGAGGGTGAAGCTCCTGCTGCAGAATCAGGGGGAGATGGTGAAGCGGGGTCACCTGAGGCGGCCCTACCTCGGCATCGCCGATTGCTTCGGGAGGGTCTTGAGGGAGGACGGTTTCCTGTCGTTCTGGAGAGGCAATCAGGCCAATGTGATTCGCTATTTCCCAACTCAGGTAAGGGCCAAAGCTTCGTCCTTTGCCTCTTTTTGAATCGTGGGTTGTCGTTGTGCTGTTGTCTTCTTGAAGTTTAAAAGAACAGGTTGGCGCTTTATAGGTAGAACTCTTGTGGCTCTATGGTAATGTTGATTCTGCGGCAGCTCAAATGATTCTTAGGTGCAAGATTCGGTTGTTTTTGGGTGAAGTGGCTTAAATGGTGTTTTAGTGGGAGGATTAGAGGTAGGTGTTCAATTTGGCATGTCTTTCTATTCGAATACTGGAGTCTGATTTGGCGGTGAGGATGGAATATGGAATGTGAAAGTAGATTTAATAAGCTGAACTAGCCTGCTTTTTTTATCTATAATTTGATTGGCAAAGGGAGAGAAAAATTGAACGAAAATGGCAAAACGAGAAGCAGCATGTCCCAGTTAATGGTCCGTTACAGTCCTAATTGGCTGCTTTTGGCATCGTGTTTTGGCTGACGGAAGTGCCTTGCTCCTCTCTGGGGATGATCATGTCATATCCTCGTTACATTTTTGGGCATCCTTCCTAGGCAAGAGAAGCACTTTCTCAGCTTTCATCTTGAGCGGTGACTTTGGAAAAGTAATGCCCATCAATCTTTACAAAATGCCAGTCACTTGAATTCTTAGGATGAAAACAGGGGTCCACAGCTTGTGATTGGAAGGGTGCACTGCGGTTCATGCCTATTTTCTTTAGTTGACACAGGCTAGTGGATTGCCTTAGTGATGATATATCTATTCTGTGATCTTAATTACTAGGTGAGTTCCCCCACAAGCTCTAGAACCTCCTGCTTATTTATGCTGTATATCTAATACTTAAGAGGTTGCGAGAGAACAATGAATTCTTAGGTGAACAGCCATATCAGTGCCTTTGGTTGCCCCCAGTAAGTGAAAGATGCTGTTGTGTAACTGCAAGATGGCATGGTTGGGAAATTAATGTTTTCCATTCCACTAATTTGTCTATTTGAGTGACCTGTTACAACGTTTTGGATGTCTGAACTCCTGATGGTCTTTAGAAGTTTTATGTGCTTTCATCCTAGTAGTAGCAGGTGCAGTTCATGATTACCACAAGATGTAACAAAAGATAGATATACCTAATAATATCTATAAAAAAAAAATATAGCAAACCTTATTATTTTTGCAATTTTTTGACTCGATTATTAGATTCTTTGGAGTGGTACCTGGTGTTGAACCTATTCTGTATATTCATCCCTGATTTTAATTATTTGACAGAACTTTCACTGTCCGTAGGCTTTCAACTTCGCATTTAAGGGTTATTTCAAAAGTTTCTTGGGCCGTTCAAAAGAGAAGGATGGATATATAAAGTGGTTTGTTGGAAATGTAGCCTCGGGAAGTGCCGCTGGAGCTACCACATCACTGTTGCTGTACCACTTGGATTATGCACGGACGCGACTGGCAACTGATGCTAGAGATGGTCCAGTTCGTGGTCAACGGCAGTTCAAGGGATTAGTTGATGTATATCGCAAAACTCTATCCACTGATGGAATGGCAGGTCTTTACCGTGGATTTGGTGTTTCAATTATGGGAATTACGTTGTATCGTGGCATGTATTTTGGGATCTATGACACGATGAAGCCTATTATTTTGGTTGGTGCTTTCGAGGTAGGCAGCTCTCCAGATTCTCTTTCTGATACCGAGAATCTCAGATAGATGCTAATGTGATGTGAAGATTTATAATTACCATTAGTCTGCTTCATCAAGATATCTTCTACTTGATGCTGTTGGAAGTGACCCAAATCATTTTTAGTTTTGCCTATGGAGAACTTATTTTGGGTCCTCTGTTTTTCTGCAGGGGAATTTCATTGCCAGCTTCTTGCTCGGTTGGAGCATTACGACGGTCTCTGGAGTATGCGCTTATCCCTTTGACACGCTAAGGCGAAGAATGATGCTCACATCTGGACAGCCCGTCAAGTACCGAAGCACTGTGCATGCGTTTCAGGAGATTGTCCAACGTGAAGGTCTGAGGGCCCTCTATCGAGGAGTCACCGCTAATATGCTTCTTGGTGTGGCAGGTGCTGGAGTTCTTGCAGGTTATGATCAGCTTCAGAGAATCGCTGCTGGACGCAGTTATTCTTATGAGCCGCACCGGAGCGTTCTGAAGTGAAAGTTGTAAGAATATGGATAACATACATCATTCTTAAGCTGCTTTTTATCTCAATGGATCATGTACAAAGAATCGAAATGAAGGAGATAGCTCCCTCAACTGTACAGTGTAATTAATTGATTTAGGAAATTCATTAGATGATCAATAGAATACTTGTTAAGCAATCAATTAAGGACATTTTCGAAGCATTGACTGTGTTCGTATTATGCACAATTAATACCTTGAAAATTGTATTCGTATTACGCGCACTTAGTACCTTGAAAATTGATTGACCTTGTGTTATATCTTGAAAATTAATGAAATTGTCCCAACGAGATTCTTTCAAGAATAAGGGGTCTCGCAAACCACACTGACATTATCCTTATAAGGGGTACGCTAATCACAGCCCGGGCAGCGGCACAAATTCTCAGAGAGAAATTTACAAACAGAAGCAATTCTCAGCAGCACAATTCCCCAAGTAAAAGTTCATCCAGCTGAAAGAAAATGAGCACACAAAGCTTCTCGACGAGACCAACTTTTTATGGGCGATGATCCTAGTGGTTGGGGCCAAGAAGCGAAAGCAGGAAAGTCCTATAGTGGCCTGATGTTTCGGAGTGAACTGCGTCGTTTAGAGTCTTCTTGTACTTATTACGGTATTCTGCTTTTATATACTGCATGTCGATTTCGGTCCTTGTCACGATCACCCTTATCAGCGTTGTGTCATTGGTCCCCAAACCTTTCATCGCCTTCCGTAATACCTGCAAAGAAAAGTATGTACGCATGAAGAATGCAACTCTGATGGACTACAAATTTTTAAGCAGTCAAGCAAGCCCGGGCTATGCCTGAGATGAGATTGGAGAAACATACCTTTGCAAAATACTTGGCAGGGTTCTGAGAGCACAGTAAGATTGTCACGAGACCATGCTCAAAATGTCCGGATGTTTCGCTCTTCACGGCCTGATTTGGTTCATGTTCTGGTTAGGCATCAAGCTTCACAAAAGGATAAATAAACAACAGATAGGACGTATGTAAGTATATCTGAAGAAAACTCACCTTCTTCAATGAACTGCCGTACATGTTATGATAAGCAGAATCAACAGCAGCCAAATGTGCCCTGCTTCTCTCACTAAATATCTTGATAAAAGTCTTCTCATCGGTCCCCAGCCGCTTCTCCCCAGCTTTGAAAAGAGCCTTTGCATCCTGTTCTACAGCAATCCTATCGACTTCGAAGCCTTCATAACGTGGTGTACCAACATATTTAAGCAGCAGCTGTGGAAAGCCTTAAAGTTCAGAAACTGGTGACTTATCTAGTATGATAGCTTGTCTCTATTTGCAGTAAGATTCCAAGAGCTAGTACAAAATTTAGATCATTACATTCCCTATGCATCTTTTTTTATTGAGCAGACACAAATTTGAAAGTTGGCAAGTAGCTTTGTCTTAAGCATTGTTTGAAGCAAAAGATGTAACATCTATTAATAGAGAAGCTTCTTGATGCCATTTGAATAAAGAGGTTCTCATTAACATGACCTACTTTTCATTACCAGAAACATCCTTACACCAGCATGCATGAACAAAATCTTTGAAAGAAATCAAAAGGTGGGTAGGGTTTAGAACAGAACATGTCAAAAAGAAGTCCTCAACTAAAAAATCAAAACCATAATGAATTCTGTGAGATCAAGAGCGATTTCCCAAGGCTAACTATGCACACAAAGAGCTAAAACAGAAGAGAACTAAAAAATGGAAGAACTCTCACCTTCTTATGGTCCCCAGAGGTATGTTTCTCAATGTCATGCTCGAGATGAATCCCAAACTTGGAATAGTAGTGTTGTTTAAATGTCTGTATCTGAGATGGAGTTCGAGAACATATTACTTCAGTAGCAGCTTGAATATATGTCTCTATAAAGGCCTGCCTTACAACTATGGCATCTCGTCCGGCTGGGTCATGCATCCATAGCAAAACAGCTGTCTGGGAAAAGGAAATGGACAAAACAAAACACAGGATCATGAAGCAGAATAGCTAGTTCTCTACAAACGAAAAGATACAAAATGGTAAAATTGTATCTAAAAGTGCAGAACAAACTATGAAAGAAAGAGTAGAATTGAGACCTCTAATTTGCCAGTCAGCTCCGATTCTAAGCGTTTCAAAAGATCACCAGAATACATGGTGCGATATTCCTGCTGAATAAGAGCACGCTGTGTGACATCCCGATGGGCAAGAATATTGACTACTGCTGCAGTATCACATCCCAAACCTGGAATATGAAATAGAAATCGTCACTTAACACCTACCAAAGCTCCTTTATAAAGCTTCTTCCTGGAGCAATGCCAATATCCAATTTCTTCGTTCAATCATTACTTTGAAACATAGAACTGAAAGAAAAAGAAAATGAAGGTTACAGAGCCCAGCAAGCCCCCCTTCTAAAGGCTACTCGACTTTTAGAGCCGTGGAAATAGGGTTATGCCCTCTAAAGCCGCTAAATGCATTGGCTTCCATAACCACGTATCGAAATGCTGTTCAACTCCTCAATGTAAATTGCATAGCCACATTTTACTCATTAATCATCCCAATAAGTAAGATATAAAAAACAAGAATATCCTTCAAGAAAAACCCAGCAGCAAAGATTTCTCCTCACAAGAACTCGCGCTGGTAAACAGATACACAAGACACAGAGCATACACTCTCTACCATCAATCATACCAAAATTAGGCACGACGAACCACAAGGCTGATGGAGGATCTAATGTGCTATCAAGCTAATCTGCCATAAGCATCAATGTGCCTACAAGGTGAAATTTTAAACCCTAAACAACCAAAGAGTAAACCCAATTCCCAGAAGGACAACATGCCACCCTGAAGAACTCTTCATCTTTCGTTGAATTACAAAACAAACGACACCTCTCGTTCAATAACTGCAAAAAGATCAAAGAGCAAAACGAAGAAGAAATTGAAAGGAAAACAAAAGGGTAAACAACAGTTATGTTTGGCACCGGAATGACAAACCCTTTTCATTGCAAAACAAATCAATCAACTCTTGAGAGAGAAGGGTACCCTTGAAAGCACGGTAAAGTTGCATGGCGTCGTCTCTTGGGGAGGTGAGAACCGGAGGAACGGTCAAAGTCGACATTTTCCTTCCCCTTATTCTCCTCCTCTTTCCCTCTTCTTCTTCCACAACCAAACTCAAGTCTCACCGTGCCTTTCTTCTTCCTCTTCTTCCGCGTGAATGAACTGAATCCGAGAACAAAAACCACCCGAAAGCAAATATGATGGCAAGAAGGAAGAACAGATTGGAAAACTGGTTTTTTTCTTTTCTTGGAAAGGAGGAAGCTTTTCAACACCCTTGGCACATGCACCGATGGCGTTTAAAGCAATGTTACTTTCCTTCAACGGTTACAAACGGATATTTTGCGCATTTAAACTCTCACCCACCTCCTTTTCCTGCGTGTGGCCGACGAAGGCGAGACCCCACTTTGAAACTTCCCTTCTTTCTCGATCCAACCTCCCGAAGCCAATTCCAGCTCCGTCTCAACGGGCTTGCTTCTGCATCTTCCGTTTTTCTTCTTCTGGTGGCGTATTTGGTCACCTACCCAATTCGAAAAACCACACCTTTTGTCGTGTTTTTCCGGAACACGTCAACAGAAACCGTCAATCAAAAGTACGAATGCGGCTCCTCCGTTCAAATTTCAAAGATCAATCCGGCCGTCCACCTCATTTCTGCAAGTGGGTTTTTCATTAATATCATATTTGAGGTGTGATCCTTGATTATATTTAATCCTGAAATACAACGTGGCCTTTTCAATGCATTACACGTGCCGGTCGTCGCGTCGGCCTTCAGCTCTGCTAGACTCGATCTTTTTCACAGGTGTCACGAGAACATGTCAACGGACTTATCACATGAATAGTCAAACATCGACGTGGCTTACGCAAGAAACTTATCAAAGCGTAGGCACGAAACAAGACGTTCATCGTGAAAAATAATAGGAATTGTTGAGAGGGAAATTAACTATTCGTATCGATGGGTATCTGAGCTCTTCATCAGAAGTTTCGGCGGTGTTCGGAGGACCTCAGCATCAGCAAAATGCCTTAGATCATTTGAGAATACAATGCTGTTCTTGATCGTTGCCCTTCCGTTGCACCTGCTCCGATCTGTCGATGCTTCTTAACGTTTTTACGTATGTGGAGCTAGAGAAGGAAACGAAGAACTTGCAAAACTTGCAATGTGAAGAAGCACGTTTTATCCGCTTGAAGAAAAGAAATCCTTCACCAAGATTGCTGGAACTTAAAGAGGAGAGGAGAATCTTCAGAATGATGTTAGTGGCCATTCTCGAATTTAAAGTGGATACAGGACAAGGACGCATACCAAATCCATTGACTCTTTTGAGTGTTGCGACATTGCAATAAAGATCCACCAAGGATCATCATTCATAAAGCATTGCATTGACCCAGTGGGGCCAGGCGAGGCAAACAACATGGATATTTAAAAATCAACTGCTCCACTATACTTGCGTAAGATGTTGGTGCTTACCTGCAAAACATCAAAGATGTTAAGATAACATACAACACAGTACATCATATCCTATCCAAGACAAAAGTAAAAGCAATCATTCGACATTTGGCAGCTGGATTATAATCTTGCAGAGCGATGCTATCATATCAAACTAAAAAATTGTCCATAAGGCGACAAGAACTATCATTTTACGTGCTGAACAGAGAGAACAACTAGTGAGTCTATAGTCAGAGAATCCAAGAAGCCGAATTCCGAAGGTTGACTTGTTTTATAATGATAAGACTTTGAGACCACACCTCATGATAGTGAGGAAAAAAAAGGTAAGGCATACCAAGGGAAAAAGAAAAGATATAAGTTCCCAGGCCTCGATATCTCTTTGTGCCGTCTCTTGAAGGAGCTTCCTGCTCACACCAGAATGCCATGAATGGAAGAATAAGGTGAAATTATAAACAATTTAGGTACTCCATAGTTAAAGAATTGCAGGTGGAACAGATCAATCCCCTTAGTAGAACACACACAGAGAGAGAGAGAGAGAGAGAGAGAGAGAGAGAGAGAGAGAGAGAGAGAGAGAGAGTAAACCCTGTTAAAGTTACCTTAAATGCATAGAGGACATCACAGGAAAATCCATAAGATGCACTGATTGGGAAAACAATTGATGAAACATTTCACAAACCAAACCCCATAATTCACATCACAATGGTTGCAATGGCCCGAAACAACATAGTCATCAAAAGTGATAATATGAGAAGCCCATTCGATGACTATCATCCTATAAGCAAGGTCACTCACTATGTTACTAGAGCAACTAGAATTCTCAATTTGATATAGTGGATGAATATGCTCAATGCATACAATACAAATGAAGAGATTTCGTGACTGCTACCACAAATTACCAAAGGCAAATATGGAGAAAGGGGCAACGACCATCTAATTTCAGAAAGATTTATTAAAAATGCCTACTTTCAGTCAATGTCTTAGCACGAGCAAGGAATTTTTTTCTATGATCTTGGATAATAAGTTATGATTCCATTTGTTGTCAAATCCATCCTAGCGATCAAGATAAAGTTAAAGATAACTCAAGCTGACATTTCTGATAACATGAAGATAGAAAATAATAGACTTCACCGATTAGGTTGTACCTGCCACGACTTTTTAACTTGTTGGCTTGGCACCTTCATGCAAGATACCACATTAGACAGCTCACGATGTGGACAAAATGTATGGACAAAATGCAAGATATCACTTTTCTTATATTTCCTTTGCCATCAGCGTCACCTTAAAAGCAAATGAAGCTAAGCAAGAGAAGCACGTGCACAATAAATCAAGAGTAATGAATACTTCTTTTCTAAGAAGATCCTTGACAGAAAGGCACCATGAGATGATGTGCTAGAAATTCCCGTTTACTCCCAAGTAATTTCCCAATGAGATGACAAAAAACAACATTACTGAAACAATTATCAGAACAATTGGAAGCTCGCAGTGTGATGCATGAATTCGATTCCGATAACTTCTTTTTTGCTAAGATCATACTAGTATTGCTCTCAAAAGCGCATAAGCTTCAACTACAGCTCATGGTTTAGACCATTTCGAAACCTTTCCATTTTAATACTTAGACAACAGTGAGAGCATCTGTGCTGGTCCAGCACACTAGTATAATGCAAGAAATATAATAAAAATCCTAATGAGATAACACGAAGAAAATATCACATTACCAACTGATAAGCATAAAATATGAAGGTTATGTTCCCTTGAAGTGAGATAACTTATTGTTGGCGAGAAAAACATGCAATTGAATGATCCAGAAAATCTTCAATACGGTGTGAAAAATCATTTCATTATTTAACAGCTAAATTTATGATCATTTTTGCCATTTAAACAAGTTGGATGTTGGACAACTATAGGGTAGTCTTGAGAAGGGAGAAAATAGACCTTGATATTAGTAATCTCATAGAACACATGAATACATTGAACTATAAAGAGAAATTGTTAATAATACACAAGTAATTTCTCACAGCTCACAAAAGGTACTATAGCACGTCCTTGGAAACTAAGGACGTTTATTGCTGGAAAAAATCGGCCAGTGAAGATTTGGCCGGCTGGCTAACTCAATCCCTTATTTGAGATATTGGTTCATTCTGATTTTTATATTTATTTTTTAGAAAATGAACTCACCTCAGACTCTTATTTAAAAATTTTCCCTACTTCTTGATGTTGGAGAAATCTTTCCGAATATTTTGAAGGCGACAAAACATTTCTTTCGAGTCTAGTCTGGATATTTGAAGACCGACAGTTTAAAGTCCGAAGGCTTTGTATTCTCAAGACTCAAGACTCAAGACTCAAGACTCAAGACTCAAGACTCGAGTCTCAAGACTCAAGTCTATTCTTCGACGTCTTTCTAATCCAAAGTGTCGAAGGAAATCCAAAGCCGAAGTGTATGGTTGAGGATTCGATCCTATCCTCTCGGAATAGATTCTTTGGTTGGATAGATATTTCGGATTTTTTGATTCTTATCTAAGATCAATTGAAGATCCGATGGTCGACGAAATATTCTTGGAATGTTCTATTCTTGGAAACCAAGATCCGATTGTATGGGCGAACGGGATTGATGGGCTATCATCGATTCCTTAATTAGCTCGGATGATCTTCTTGATTGATTCCGTCCAACGGGTAGATTGGAGGAATTCCTTTGGTAAGTGCCAACGGCTATGATGGCATAAAAGTATAAAATGAAGACGTTCTAGTTGTTTTAGGGTGTGATCGATAGAAAAATTTCAGAGTCTGAAGAACCTTGATTGTTAGTCGATACTGTTCGAGCGAAATTGTATACACAGAGAGTGTTTATACTTGGTGACACCTTGAGCGAGTGTGGTAGATCATCTACACCTAGAAATCAAGGAAGATCAACACCGTAACATCTCTTTGATTATAGTGGAATCCAGCCAATCTATCGGTTTGTCGGTGCGAAAAGAGTGGACGTAGCCGAACCACTATAAACCGCGTGTTCAATTCTCTCTTTCCCTTACTCAGTCTTACGATTGATTTTTAATTATTGCAAATCCTTCAACTGTCTAAGTATTGTGCAATCTTCAAGAAAATTTTTATATACCTATTCACGCCCCTCTAGGTACTCGTACTTGCTATATCATTTGGTATCAGAGCTTGTGTTCTTACTTTATTTGAAGTGTTTTATTTCATAGTAAAAGATCCATGACGAGTATGCTAGCACCAGGGCTGGTGGAAGGGCAAAGCAATACCAGACCACCCTACTTTGATGGAAAGGATTACAACATCTGGAAAAACAAGATGAAAGCTTTTCTACGTTCAAAGGATCCTCGGAATGGGATGTGGTGGAAAAAGGAATCACTCCTACCGCTGCATCGATTCCGAAAGAGGGAAAGAAACTGTTGAAGCCATGGAATGTCTCAAGAAGAGATAAACAAGAGACAAGCACTCGATGCTAAAGCAATTTATTCTTTATATTGTGCTTTGTCACCAACTCGAATATAACAGAATATCTTCTTGTGTTACGAGCAAAAGAAGTCTCGGGACAGATTACATATCATTTATGAAGGGACAGATCGAGTGAAGGAGACCAGAATTAACATTCTTCTTGGTCAATATGAATCCTTCAAAATGAAACCAGGAGAATCTATAAGCGACATGTTTAGCCGTTTCGAGATATTGTCAATGGTCTTGAGAATCAATGACAGAAAATTTCTGATCCTATGAAGGTGAACAAGCTACTGCGTGGACTCTCCAAGGATTGGAATCATATAAAGACTTCAATAAGAGAGATGCAAAGAATCATGCCATTATCTCGTAGCGAGCGATTGGAACTCTTGAGTCTTACGAAGTGGAACGAATTAATGAAGACGAAGATCCAAGAGGTAAGAAATCCATTGCATTAAAATCTAACGATGATTCTCGATGATACAGATTACGAAGAAGATCGGACGATGAGGAGCTTGCTCTTACGATTAGAAGGTTCATAAAGCTCAATAGAAAAGGAAGAAGGTTCAACTCAAAGAAACAAAGTTTTCAAAAATAGCAAACCAAGTTTGTTGATAATGAGGAACCAAACAAAGATGTAGTTTGCTTTGATTTGTAAGAAAAAGGGGCACATCGACCAACTGTCCTCTTCTCGAAGAAGAAAAGAGGAAAGTTTGAGAAGTCTCGAAAAGCTCTTAAAGCCGAAACCTAGAGCGATACGAGTGTGAAGAAAGTGATGAGGAATATGCCAACCCGTGTACGATGGCGTTAATCGACTCGGACTGGATCGACTCGGATAGTGAATTTGAGGTAAGTGATTATAAAATCCCTGTCAAAGTCTCTAAATACATTGATGAACTATGTTTTAGTCTTAAGACTTCTCTAAAAAAGATTTCCGAACTTAAAAGGAAAACTTAGTTTTAAAACAAACGAAAAATATTTTAGAAGAAAAGGTGAAAAGTTTAGACTTGAATGTTTCTACTCTTAAAGAGAATGAAGATAAACTTTCAAAAGAAAATGCTTTCTTAAAAAGCGACTTATCAAATATTTCAAATAAATTTTCAATAGGGTCCGAAAAACTTGAAAAAGTTCTTTCAATCCAAAGACCTTACTTCAATAAGTCGGGTCTAGGTATGACAGCATGAAACTATCCCCTTGATTGATTTTCCGAAAGTAAAAGAAAGAATTAAGAAAAGACCGTCGAGAGAGGCTTACAAAAATCATTTCAAGAAAGTTTTTGTAAAGTCTGTAGGTCGAAATGCTTTAAGGTGTTCAAAATGTAATGGGACCATTTTGAAAAAGAGTGTCCTATGGTTTGGAAGCCTTTGTTAAGAAAGTATGGCCTAATAATGCTCATTCTACTAACGCCAAAGGACCCAAGAAAATTTGGGTACCAAAGAAAGCTTGAGACTCTCTTTTGAATGCAGGTCTCTGTCAAAAAGAAGGTAAAATGGTATCTTGACAGCGGATGCTCAAGACACATGACAGGAGACTCAAATTGCTTCATAAAGCTTATTCAAGTAAATGGTGGAAAAGTTTCATTCGGAGGAAACAAAGCAAAGGAAGCATTGTGGGATTTGGAACTGTAAAAATTGGAAATCTCACAATAAACAATGTCTCTCTAGTGGAAGGACTCAACTACAATCTTCTCGCATTAGCCAACCGTGTGATCTTGGTTACAAGATCTCCTTTCAAGAAGGCATATGTTCGGAATTAGCAAAGACTCAACTCGGTCTTTCATGGGTCGAAGGCATGGAAATATTTACCTCCTTGATGTAAAACCAAATGAAGATCAATGCCTAATTTCAATTCAAGATGAAGCAGTCCTATGGCACAGAAAGCTTGGCCATGTCAACATGAAGCAATTAGCCAAAATCTCATCAAAGAAGCTTGTTCGAGGTCTACCTAAATTGCCATACCAAAAGTCTGATTTATGCACTCCATGCATTCTGGGAAAGCAGGTAAGAAATTCATTTAAGCCAATAAATCATGTACTACAGTTATTTCATATGGATCTCTTCGGACCAACAAGAACCCAGAGTATTGGAGGTAAGAAATATTATCTAGTAATCGTGGATGACTATTCTCGCTTTACCGGGTATATTTTCTTGCAAGTAAGTCGAAACCTTTTTCGTACTTTGAGAAGTTTGCTAAAAAGGTTCAAAATGAAAAAGGATGTGCAATCTCAAGTATAAGAACAGATCATGGAAGTGAATTTGAGAATCAAGATTTTACAAAATTTTGTGATAAATCTGGTTTTAATCATATGTTTTCCTCTCCATATACTCCGAGCAAAATGGAGTCGTAGAAAGAAAGAATAGATCTCTTCAAGAAATGGCTAGAACACTTTTAATTGAAAGTAAAATTTCTTCACGATTTTGGGTCAAGTGTTTCAACTTGCTATATTATAAATAGAGTCTTTCTAAGACCTATTTTAGAGAAAACCCCCTATGAATTATTCAAAGGTAAGAAGCCTATTGTTTCATACTTTCATATGTTTGGATGCAAATGCTTTATTTTGAAAAATGCAAATGATCGAGTTGGTAAGTTTGAAGAAAGATCAGATGAAGGCATCTTCCTTGGATATTCTTCATCAAGCAAAGCCTACAGAGTCTACAACAAGAAAAGCCAGTTTGTGGAGGAATCAATGAACGTCAAATTCCAAGACTCAACGCTAGATGAATCCAGCCAGACTCAGTATGAAGAGTCTGAACCCTCTCTAGATCTTCCAAAGTCTACAACTCAAGAAGCATCTCAGACTCTGGAAGTCCAACATCAAGATGCTCATGAAGATTCAAATAAAGAAAGAGATCATCAACTAGGCAAATCAACTAGTAACTGGAAGCATAAATCCAGTCATCCAAAAGATCTCATTATTGGCGAAATCAATGAAGGAATCCGCACCATATCAAAAAGGCGTGAAGAATCTAGTCTTTGTGGCTCTCATTTCGAAATTGAACCAAAAAGCATAGAAGAAGCTTTATCGATGAAAGTTGGATCGAAGCTATGCAAGAAGAACTCGACAGTTCAACATCAATGATGTCTGGGAATTAACATTTAAACCAAAATGTAAAACTGTTATTGGAGCCAAATGGGTATTCAGGAACAAGATGAATGAAGAAGGAAAAGTCGTACGAAATAAAGCAAGACTCGTGGCCAAAGGATATACGCAAGAAGAAGGAATAGACTATGACGAGACTTACGCACCGCTTGCAAGGTTAGAAGCTATTTGACTATTACTTGCGTTTGCTTGTTATAAAAATTTCAGGTTATTCCAAATGGACGTCAAAAGTGCGTTCCTAAATGGATTTATCCATGAGGAAGTTTATGTGGAACAACCACACGGGTTTGAAGACCCAAAGAAGCCGGACTCGGTCTTCGATCGAAAAAGGCCTTGTATGGTTTAAAGCAAGCACCTCGAGCCTGGTACGACGGACTAAGTAAGTTTTTATTACAGAATGGTTTTGTCAAAGGTAAAGTAGATACTACTTTGTTTATCAAAAAGAAAAACAAAAGCTTTTTACTTGTTCAAATATATGTGGACGATATTATTTTTGGATCACCTAATGAAAGTCTATGCAAGAAATTTTCTAAGTCTATGCGGGATGAGTTTGAAATGAGTATGATGGGAGAATTAACATTCTTTCTTGGACTCCAAGTGAAACAAATGAAGGAAGGAACTTTTATTCATCAAGAAAAATATGCAAATGATCTTGTCAAAAGGTTTGGATTGGAAAAGTGCAAAAGACCGACATACCAATGTCATGTTCTCAGAAGATAGACAAGGATGAAGAAGGGAAGAAAGTAGATCAAAAGCTGTACGGAGCATGATCGGTTCACTTCTTTATCTTACTACTTCTAGACCGATATTTTGTTTAGTGTTTGCATCATGCTAGGTTTCAATCAGATCCTAGAGAATCCCATCTCGGTGCTGCAAAACGTGTTATCAAATACGTTGCCTCATCTTCAAGCATCGATCTCTCGGTATCCCAAGAAGGGAGACTTTAATCTTCTAGGTTACTCGGATGCAGATCTGGCCGGTTCTGAAGTCGATAGAAAGAGCACTTCGGGAACTTGTCAACTGCTTGGAAACAGGACAGTATCTTGGTTTTCGAGGAAGCAAAGCATTGTAGCTCTCTCAACGACAGAAGCGGAGTATGTAGCTCTTGGAAGCTGCTGTTCGCAAATTCTATGGATAAAACAACAGCTACAAGACTTTGGGATTGAAGACTCATGCACAGAAATCAGATGTGACAACACTAGTGCGATCAATCTCACCAAAAATCCAATCCTTCATTCAAGAGCAAAGCATATTGAGATTCGACATCACTTCATTAGAGATCACATTCAAAATGGAGAAATCTCGATTCAATTTGTTGATTCAAAAAGTCAACTAGCGGATATATTCACAAAGCCTTTGGAGAAAAATCAATTCGACTCTATCCGTTCAAGACTTAACATTTTGAAGCTTGAAGAAGTTAAAGTCTAGAGACTCATCAACTCTAAGACTCTAATCTCTCAGACTTTAAACCCTCAGACTCAGACGTGCATGGCTATAGACCGTAAGTTGCTATTTTATCGAAAAGGTACGAATTCTCGTTTAGTTATCTAAACTCGAAAAGGTACGATCTTTCGTTCGGTTATTCTCTAATCGGTGTGAAATTCGAAAACTTGTCTTTTAAAAAAAAGGGATTAATTTTGGCGAGTTATTGATTTTGAAAAGAAATGTTCGTACACTTTCCTTGTACCGGTTGAACTTCCCTTTTCAAAAGCGAGTTATATATATACGTTTTTCTTCGCCCAAATCTTCAAAACCCTAAAAAGAACCCTCCTCCGATCCTGTTTCTATTTCTGTTCATCTTCGAGAAAGTGGTCATTTTTTCTTGGGAAAGCAAGTGAAGGAATCTTCCAATCGACAAAGAAAGATGTCTTCTTCGAGGAAATCATCAAGAATCGCAAGCAGGAGACCACAAAGAATGGAGAAGGGACCGACTCACTTTGATCTTGCGAGGAAGAAGAATTATCAAGTCGGCGACAAAGTCCGATTCGCTCTCCTCCACGTCATTCAACACCTCCTGCCCCATAAGGTGCGAGTCAACATCTGGAAGAAGAGATAATCGAGGATGCCGACCCAGTAAGAGTCCAAAGACCCTCCTTTATCTATAAGCTTTATCGTGCGTTGAAAAGCACCGGTACTTCATTAAAATATATAGATGAATTCCTTAAGGACAAAAATTATGGAAATGAGTATCTTTTTCTGCGGAAAATGGAGGAATTGGGAATTGCTCCGAAAGGAAGGGCAGAGGAGGCGCTTGCAAACATTCCAAGTGACCCTCGTTTGCCAGGACAAAATTTGATTGAAGGGAACGATGATGACAGAATGTTCCTTGAATTTCAACCCAAAATGGGTGTGGCAGCAAAGGTGAAAGGAAATCGGATGGATTTGTTTAAGTCCAAGGATCGGGAAAATGTGTATTTCGAGGCTGTTGAAAAGAGGGGTGATAAACCCTAGAAGTGTCGATTTTGACTTCCTAGACGCCATCAACATGAACTTAAGAGAGAAGTTGAATTTGCTTCAACTTGAGACTTTTTGCTCGACTCTACGGACGGGTATGCTCAAGCGGATCGCTTATTTCTATTCAAATCTTAGCTTTTTGGATGCGAATAGAATTTCATTCGATGCACGAGACCAAGTCTATGTGGTAGATGTGAATATGTTGGCGGACATAGTTGGAGTTGAACGAGGACGTTATCTACCAATCAAAGTCTCACCTGCTCGTACTACTCTGGAACTTGTCAAAGATATGGATGTAGAGAAGAAAATTACTTATTCCAGGATGAATGCCATCAACATTGTGCTTCATAAGATCGTGAATAACTGTCTCAGACCGAAGTCTACGTCAAAGACTTCTGTGTCTCTTTCTGAAGCAAAGTTGATGTACGTGATCAACTCGGGACGGAAGTTCTCTCTCCCGCACACTATTCTCTTCCATATGTACGAGCAATGTCGAAAGACAAAGGACAATTGCCTTATCTGGTCTGGTGACCAAGATCTTCGACACATGAACATTGAACCGCCACAAACATTTTGTGTTCGACCGTGTGATAAGATGGTGGTAGGTTTGAAGATGTTAACGAAGATGCGTCTGCAAGAACTGTCCAAGGCAATGGAGGAATTTGAGTGAAATCTCCGGTACCGCTTCAAAAAGGAAAGGAAAGGAAGCCATTGGTGCTCCATCAAAGAAGAAGAAAAGAACTCTCATCCGAAGGATGAAGATGAAGATGAAGAGGATGAAGATCCCACTATCCAAGCATTGACAAGAACCGGACGCTCCGTGCCTCAACCGCGAACTTCGGAAGAACGAGAGAAGAAGAAGGGCGAGAGAGAGAAGGAGAAAGAAGCTGAAGAAGAAAGAGAAGGAGAGAAAGAAAAGTCTGCTGAAACGGAGAGAAAGGAAATCAAGAGCATGATCATCACTCTTCCCCTTTCGATGTCCTAGAGACAGGGGGAGTTGGCGAGCAAGAAAGGTCCTCACCTCATGCTGCTGTTAGTGAAGGTCCAAGACAATCTCCAGCAGATCAAGAAGAATTTCAGGCTTCTCAATTGCCTGAAGAAGGTGATACGTCGATACCAAATCTGCCAAACTATACAGAAGCGCCATCGTCTGCATTTACTCCATCAGAGAAAGCTCATGCCAGTACACAAACGGACAATTCTGCAGATTTTCGTCGCATCATGGATATTCTTTCTGGAAATGCGTGGCCGGATATATGCTCTAGGCTGTGAAATCCAAGCCATGAAGAATGCTTTGGACAAGCATCCTCGGTCACCCTGGAGGACAAAATGAAAGACCTCGCTCTGCAACTTCAAGCCAATGCCAAAGGAGAGGAGGTAGCTTAACTACGGGAAGACTTGAAAAGGCTAGAAGGAGTAGTCCAGTCTATGAGAGATTTCCGGATCGTGCGCATTCCCAGCGAGACATGACTCCTTTCTCACCCTTTTTAATGATGACAAAAAGGGGAGAATCAATTTGAACAAACAACTTTCAACATTTTAAAACTTTTGTGGTTATGTTTATTTTTGAGTATGACTTGAGAACTTGAACTTGGGTGTGAATTTAAATTTGATTGAATTGGTGTGGATTTTGATGCTTGACTGGTTGCATTTATATCAAGTGTTGTTATGGTATTACTCATGAAAGACTAACCAATTTTTCGTGGATCTGAGTCTGGTTGCTTTATTAATCTTTTTGAGTTAGCCATATTGCTTGAGAAATGTTTGCAGGTCAATGTTGTTCAAATCTACAAGAAAGTTTTGTCACCATCAAAAAGGGGGAGATTGTTGAAGAAATCTTTCCAGAATATTTTGAAACTGACAAAACATTTCTTTCAATCTAGTCTGGATATTTGAAGACCGACAGTTTAAAGTCTGAAGGCTTTGTATTCTCAAGACTCAAGACTCAAGACTCAAGACTCAAGACTCGAGTCTCAAGACTCAAGTCTATTCTCACTGACAGTCTTTCTAATCCAGTGTCGAAGGAAATCCAAAGCCGAAGTGTATGGTTGAGGATTCGATCCTATCCTCTGGAATAGATTCTTTGGTTGGATAGATATTTCGGATTCTTTGATTCTTATCTAAGATCAATTGAAGGTCCGATGGTCGACGAAATATTCTTGGAATGTTCTATTCTTGAAAACCAAGATCGATTGTATGGGCGAACAGGATTGATGGGCTATCATCGATTCCTTAATTAGCTCGGATGATCTTCTTGATTGATTCCGTCCAACGGGTAGATTGGAGGAATTCCTTTGGTAAGTGCCAACGGCTATGATGGCATAAAGAAGTATAAAAGGAAGACGTTCTAGTTGTTTTTGGGGTGTGATCGATAGAAAAATTTGAGTCGAAGAACCTTGATTGTTAGTCGATCTTGTTCGAGCGAAATTGTATACACGAGAGTGTTTATACTTGGTGACACCTTGAGCGAGTGTGGTAGATCATCTACACCTAGAAATCAAGGAAGATCAACACCGTAACATCTCTTTGATTATAGTGGAATCCAGCCAATCTACTGTCGGTGCGAAGAGTGGACGTAGCGAACCACTATAAACCGCGTGTTCAATTCTCTCTTTCCCTTACTCGGTCTTACAATTGATTTTTAATTATTGCAAATCCTTCAACTGTCTAAGTATTGTGCAATCTTCAAGAAAATTTTTATATACCTATTCACCCCCCCTCTAGGTACTCGTACTTGCTATATCACTTGACATTGTTTGTGAAAAGCTAAATTGCTGAGTCTGCAACAAACATATGGAAAAAGAGAGAGAAATTGACAACTCATCAGGCAAGTAATGGATACGTAGAAGACTAAAAAGTGAGTGACAAAATTTAACATAAACTGGTTATTAGTGAATATGACAGATTCATTTTTCCCATTAGTTGAATTACGGAGGAAAAATTCAATTATTAACACGACGGATGGATGTAGTTTCTAAAGATGAAAAGGTCATGATTAACGGGTCAGGCCCATAAAGCAAACGAGCGGGCTTCAACAACGTCATTAAATGAGGAGGTCCTTTTTTTGGTCGAAATTAAATGAGGAAGTTGAAGTTGCCCAATTTTGACCTGGGTCTGTCAATGTTATGTCATTGGCGGAATTGGCCAATAAGTTAGGCTTGATGTTCGGCCCCGCCCCGTTTAATGATCACTTGGGAGAGAATATTTCCCCCTATTGTCCCACGTGCCGGGTACAAAATAGTAGCCCGCAAAATATTAAAATGTAAAACACAAGGGCAATAATATATATATATATATATATATATATATGTATGTATGTATGTATATATATGCATGCATGTATGTATGTATGTATCGAGTTGGTCTAGCATAACTAAGGCTGATCAGACTGCTTTACTTAGAAATAAACTTGAGGATATTTAGTATAGTTTTCGTTTAGCATTTATAACCATAGAAAAGGGCTAATATGCGAATTAGTAATGCTCCGTATGCATTTGCAACTATTACTCTATTGCAAATAATAATAAAAAATCACGCAGAGTTGTAATGTATGCATGAGCAACTATTATTCGATAAATAACTTCTATAATTGAGGTTGTTAAATGCTCAAATTAAGCAAATAATTTGCGACTGGTTTTGCATCATCAGCAAGAAAATTGCACGAGGGTTGGTCATGAATAGATTCATAACTTCTGTGCTACCATCGCCTTTGTCTAAATTTCAAACAGCCTTTTGAATCCGAATGTGAATTCCCTCTTGTCCCGGAGATTTTTGGCACAAACTGATGATGCTGCTGCTCATCACACTGGCACAAGCATAGCAAGCTATTAACTGTATATTCAAATGCCGTTTCCATCTGATGGGAATGCGTGTGAGCAAATCATTCTTCTGGTTAAGAAGAAAATTAGTGGATTCACGTATCATCCATGGTCTAACACTGGAGTAATTCACACGTCTAGCAACATGGATTTGACGACTCAAACCCATTATTCGGATTTTGAACCCTTACTTCCCCCCACTCTTGGGTAGATCTAATCCTCATCCGCCCCGCCACTCGAGTACTCTATCATAACACTTGCGTCCACATGTTGAAAATGAAAAGATAGGCTGCTATAGCGCTTAACTACTCATAAAGAAACAATAATCACAAGAAAGTCATGTCAATAAGATAATGAAAATCCAACACCCAAACAACGTTTCGAGGATCAACCAGCGTCTCAGTATACTTCACTGGGTGTTTAAAGCAAGATCATGCCAAGAATCTCCATCAGCTTGTTGAGTCTCCTGATCTGGATTATGCAGCAAACAGTCAATCACTAACCAGTCAATTCATAGGAATGTACAACAAGCAGCTATATCTAGTGTTATCATCCATTTCTTCAGAAAAAGCACTAAATATGCCAAGACCATAAATGAGGAACATAAACTTATCTATCAAAAACCAGACATGAGAGAATGTTTAGGAGAAACGTACAAAGCAACTGCTTCCACATGCTCTTCTATCTATGCTTTAGAACGTTACCATCAAACAATTCCTACACATCATGGACATGTTCCTTTGTCTCTGCTTCAACCAACTAAAGATATCAAAATACATGCAGCCGCGCACCACCTTAACACTAGAGACGTCTTTTTGATTTGTCAGAATTGTGATCCTCATAAGAACAAACAATGGGCTAAAAAGGCTTGAGGAATTTACTGCAATGTTCTCTCAGTCAGATTAAACTTATAAATATTCAGGTCAATTCGATAGAGTGGAAGCAATTCTCTAACCTGAAGCTTATTCCCTTCAATGGATCAAATTATGATGCATCACAATAAACAACAACAGTGGTAGTGGACGCATTTAATGTACAAGCAAAAGAATGAAAGAAGCTCAATCGTCACAGTGCAATAGGGGGATAAACTCCAAGAACCAGCCTAGTCAAAACTAGAGTTAGTAATTTGCTTTTGATGTTGGTCAGCCTCTTCATTGAATAGCCAGCATGTGGCATCTATACGGACAATTAATTACAAAGTGAAGACTAACTATCAGATCAAGTATCAGATGACAAGAATACATGATCCATTTTGCAAAGATCTGTAGAGCAAGAGTTAAACGAAATACATACTCGAATCTTCAACATCTTCATTTCGAACAAGCAGCACAGGCGGTAAGGGAAGATCTGCAACAGCCAATCAGTCATGCAGAAACCAATTCAGGCATTGAATCCTTAACAAGGCAGCGGTACATATTCATTTACCAAGTTGATGCCAAGTGAGAGCAAAATTCACGAAAATGAAGGGACAGGAAAGCAAAATACCATCATTAGGCAGAGTGTCTCTCATCCATTCCTCATCCACAATATCTATGAGTATACCCATGCTCAACTCTGCCATGTTTTCCCCTTCAATTCCACCACTACCCTACACAAATGTACAAGCACAACAATGGAGATGGTTAATTCCATTCTCTTACGAAATTCCACTTCCCTCACCCGGTTCTTAGACCGCAAATTACCAGAAATCTCACGCGAAAATGACAAAAACCACTATCTGGTCAAGCGAAACCAAGCGGGACAAAACGTCAAACACGTAAGACACAAAGCCGAGACGGAGAGGAAAGCACCCGCGATAGCGAACAGACACGAGTACCCTTCAAAGCAAAGAACCTAAGCAACGATCCGATTCAGGAGCACGACCTACGAACAAAGGAGCAACAAAGGACGAGAAAGAAAAAGACAGCGTAATGACCACAGATGGCGGCTATCATAAGAACAGAGCATCGAGTCTTGCAGAGAAGAACGGCGTACCCAGAAGAAGAAGAAGAAGAAGACGAATCGCTCCGAACCGCAACCCCACGAACCGAAACGGGGCGCCGAGCTCCCGGATCCGAGAAGCACCCTAGCGCGGATCGAGCGAGAAAAAGGTCGGAGAGCGGAATACAAAACAGTAAAGTCGCGGAGCAGAGAAGCAGGAGCCGCCCTCGGATGAGGAACTGCCGATGCAGCAGCGATCGCCTGTATACGCCGCGATTATAGTGGAAGAGGATCGTTGATGGATTTGCAGGTGAGGAGCGGAGGTGGGGAATGTAGTGGATTTGAGCCTGTGGGCTCGATGGGTAATGGATACGATATGGGCCGGGCTTTCGATTCGAGATGACAAGGATATTAAAGCAAACATTAAAATGACGGGAGGAAGGAATTGGAAGTAGGACTTGAGCTCAAGGAAGTGACGGTTGCTAAATGTGCGTTTGGTAACGTTTCTGTTCAAAAATTATTCTAGGGAACAGAAATAGAAAGATCTATTTTTGCTCCGGGGAATAATTTTTGAATAGAAGAACGAGTTTGGTAAATTTGTTCATGAAATAGAAAAAGAACAGAAACACGTTTGGTAAATTTGTATAATTTTTTTTTGTTTCTTTTAATTTTTTAATATTTTTATCTTATTTTTCCTTTTTATTTTTCTTTTTTATTTTTTCTTCCTTTTGGCCGGTTGCCGGCCTCGTCCATGGCTGGCGATCGGCCGACGAGAGCGGCGGCGGCCTTGCCCGCCACGGCGAGCCTCGTCGAGCCACCGATAGGTGACGCAGACCTTATGGAGGCCCGACGAGGCCGAGCCTCGCCAGGGGCCGGTGATGCTTCGACGAGGTCATTGGTTCTCGACGGCCAGTCGCCGTCCTCGACAGCTGGTCGCCAACCATGGTTGAGGCTAGTGACTGGCCAAAGAAAAAAGAAGAAGAAAATAAAGAGAAGAAAAAAATAGGAGAGAGAAAAATTGTTTCTTGGAAGTGTTCCGGAAACAAGAAACAAGTTTTTCTTGTTTCTTGTTTTTGTTCCAAATTTGTTACTGGGAACAAAAAAAATAGATTTTGAATAAAAATGCAAACAAACGAGTTTTGTTATTTTTTTATTCCTCGAAATACAAAAATAGAAATTATGTTCATGACCAAAAGAAAAGAACACAAACAAATAGGGCCTAAGTGCCTATTTGGTAATCATCTTATTTATTTATTTTTTTTCTATTCTTTTGTTTCCCAAAATAAAAACAAAATAGAAACCCGTTTGGTAACGTCCGTTAATTTTTCTATTCACCGAAATGAAAAAATGACTAGGGTATAGATGTGGAACAGAAACAATAAGTAAAAAAAAGAATATACTTCATTATTCCTACGAAAATGAAAAAAGAAAAAAGAAAAGAAGAAGTTAATTTTGAATAGAAATTGTTCCAAAAAATAAAAAGGTTAACAAATGCACTCTAACTAACTATTGAATTTAGAAATATGCTAAACAATTGAAAGCGCTAAACAAGGCTATGATGGTGCCAATCTATGCCGAATGTGGTATCCCATTTCTAAATAGCTGCTTGGCTAATCAATAAGGGGAGATTTGAAAAGAAGATACAAAATCATCAAATGTCAGACTTGAGAGAGAAATGCATAGATGATTGCATTTGCATTGGAGAAAACGGCCTTTCTAGATGGAGAAGATTCACCTTTCCAACGGAATATGAAGAGATGATATTCTATAGTTTTATATCATTGAATTTAGCATGAAAAATCTACGGGAACAAAAATTACCAATAGAACCACAACTGAAACTAAGCAACAACTAAAACATCGATATCACTTGTTTGCTGCCACTATAGTCACCTCTAGCAGCAATGGCACCAAGCCTTATTCAATATACCGAATATGAACAAAAAAAAAGCAAATAAATAATGTAGATCGAATATATCACTCATTCACGCCGGTTGGGCAGTTATTCCACAAGTTGAGTGAATCTCTCTTGTAACCTCATAAGCTAGATATTTTTATTTCTTCATTTTTTTTTAAAGAAAAACTAATCTTTCCTTTAATAGGGGAGCATATTTATATTCACATTCAATTGAAAAATGTAAGAGTTGAAAACGATAAGTGTCTGTCAAAAAGAAAATAAAAAATCTGTCGTCGACTTTAGGATTAGACTCAAATCATAGAATATCAATTGCGAAATCAACCTAATGAAACTCATAAAATTTGGTGATGTGACTCATTTCATTGAAATAGCAAACTTGTATGGAAATATTTTAATTTAAGTAAGAAATTATATGTAATTCTTAGATTAATTTGTAGCAATAACTTCATTCTATTGGGGGAAAATTTCAAATAAGGACCCAAAGTGTCATCATTTTCTCAAAAGAGGATCTGAAGTGAAGTTTGTCTCAAATAAGAACCCAAAGTGCCATCATTTTCTCAAAAAAGATGATCTGAAGTGAAGTTTGTTTCAAATAAAGACCTAAAGTAGTAATTTAGTCTCAAATAATGACCTCACTTGCCAACTAGTGAATAGATGCATCTCCATGTATATTATGGTGGCCTAATTACGGTATTTTTGTCCAATTTTTTTTTTTTCATTTTTGGTTGTCCTGTTCATCATCTTTTTCGTCTCTTGTTCACTTCTTTTTACCCAAATCAAGAATACTAGACTTGGGAAAAGGCTAGCAAACATTGGCTGTTAGTAAGGGCCGGCGAGGGCTCGATGCCTATCACCGGTAGCGAGTGAGGGCTCGACGCCCATCGTTGACAACTGGCGAGGGCCATCGAGCCCTCGCTGGCCATGGGGAAGGGGGCCATCCAAATCGAGGCTCTATAAGAAGGTCATTGAGGGCAAAAAGGGGTAGCCGAAGAAGTCATCAATCTGGGAGTAATGGTGGGAGGAAGGGATGAAGAAAGTGATGCAAGCATCCCAGTTATAGTCTTAGTAGAAGACAAGGTTGTTGGTAGAGCAGCAGGAGGAGGTGGGGGAGGTTGCCCCTCACGACTATCAGCGAGATCACCCCTCGATGGCCTTGGGTGAGGGCTAGCCCACCTCGCCGGCCACTAATAAGGGCCGACGAGGGCTTGTAAGCCCTCGCTCGCAACCAGCGAGGGCTCGACGGCTCTCGCCGGCCGTAGCTGAGGCCACCCTTGCCAAATCTGGCGAGGGTCAGCCTGCAAACCCTCGCCCATGGCTGACGAGGGCTTTGCGGCCCTCACCTATTGCCGGTGATGGGCGTCCAACCCTTGCCGGCTCTCACCAATGGCCGATGCTTGCCGGTCCTTCCCAAGTCCGATGTTCTTGAAAAGAAGACGAATAGAAAATGAAGAAGATGATGAATAGTGCCACCATTAACTCAAAAAAAAAAAAATAATAATAAAGAACAAGACAACCAAAAAAAAAAGGACTAAAATACTCATGATTAGGCTACTAGAATATGCATCGGAGATGCATCTATTCACCGATCGGCAAATGAGATTATTCTTTGAGATTAAATGATCATTTTGGGTCCTTATTTGAGACGAACTCCATTCCAGGTCATCTTTTGAGAAAATGAAGGCATTTTGGGTCATTATTTAAGATAAACTTCACTTCAAGTCCTCTTTTGAGAAAATGATGGTATTTTGGGTCTTTATTTGAAATTTTCCTTCTATTGGTGATGTATTTGAATTTCTAAAAAGATTTAATCTTATCAAAAAATTGAAAAATCATATCCTTGTTACTATCATCTATCATATATCTATACATTGATCGATCCATGTCTATCTATATATAATACGAAAGTTGAGTCATATATGGGGTGCATGATAATCAAAATTTCTGTTCCAAAACTAATTTTTCTATTCCAGATCTATTTTTGAAATAAAAATTCATTTGATAAACCTATTCTGTTTTTCAATTTTTGGAATAGATTTTTATTCCAGAAATTGATTTGGAACAAAAATCAGAAATAATTTCTCCCCCAAAATCTCTAAACCCTAATTTCGGTGAGTACTCCCTCATCTCCTCTACGTCTCTACCTCCTCCTCCGCCTCTCCTCATCTCCTCGAGACATCGTCTTCTCCACTGGACGCTCGGATCATCTCCTCCACTGGACGCTCTCTACCTCTCCTCATCTCATCGACGTCTGCTCGCGAATCCACCCCCTCGTCGCGACCCACTGTCCCCGCTTGTCGTCCGAGCACCCCTTGGCAATAGATCTCGCGCCTACACCCCCGCCGCTCGTTCCCCTGTGATCCGAAGCCCTTTGCAGCAGATCCCGAGCACCGATGCTTAAGCCGCTCTTGCTCTGCTCCATCTCACCAAATGCTGCCATCGCCTTGCGACCTCAACAACACCGCGCGCCCTCTCCTCATCCAGCGACGAGCTGCTTGCAAATCTGCCCCCTTGCCTCATCCAGAAGCCCTCTATAGCAAATCCCGAGCACCGGCGGCTGAACCGCTCTTGCTCTGCTCCGTCTTACTAGAAGCTGCCACCACCCCGCGACCTCAACAACGCCGTGCGACGCCCTCTCCTCATTCAGTGACGAGATGCTCGCGAATCTGCCCCCTCGCTTCATCCAGAAGCCCTCTGCAGCAGACACCTAAGCCGCTCGAGTTCGTCCGACGAGGCCTAGGACCGCGAAGTGTGCAAAGAAGCAGAACTACCCGTCTCCTCCCTTCTTTGGTTCGTGCCGATTCCTCTTCTTTTTGCGTGGGTTCATGTGCTTTTTTGCGTATGAATCTTAGGATTGGAACTGGGTTTGTTGCATTTGGATATGAATAAGAGATTGGAATTGGGTTTGCTGCTCGTGGGTATGAATAAGAGATGGGTAGATTTGTCTGTCTTTGAATTTTCTATCAAAAGTTGTCTCCGTTTCACTCTAGTTTAGAACTTCAGTAACTTTCCTATCTCACCAACGTATGTAATGTAGAGTATATTTACAGATTGGTCGCAACTTTTTAATTAGTGATCAATCTCCAAAAACGAGGGCGGAAAGAAAATTATTTCATAGATACTCTAGCAACAACCTTCTCATCGTTTTCTGATTTAAATTTATACAATATAATAGATGAAACATTTAATCAAATAATGGAGATATATACATTCTTCAAAAGCCATCCAGCTGTAATCATGTGCCACTCTATATCATGGACCAAGTGCTTCTTCTTCATGTGTTACCTTTTATTATCTTAAAATACTGAATCCTGATGATTTTTGTAGTTGCCGAAAACCCATAATATGGAACAGAGTGTTTGGACCAAAACCATTGTATTTAGATCAATTTGCAAATGTTGGTTGGATCATTCAGGTTAAACGCCCTTCCGCAAAGTGTTCGGATCAAAATCATTGTATTTTGATCAATTTGCAAATGTTGGTTGGACGTCTAATCCAATCACTTCACCATACTTTTCTTTTAACTTTTTTTTTTACTGGACTATATTAAAATTGAGAGTGAGATATCAATCACCAACAAATTATATGTGGACTCTCTTGGTTTGGATTTAGGTTCAACCCAACCAATGAATGCTCGAATGTGGAATTAGAGATCCACAGGTGATAATAAGGCGCTTGGAGGGGCAAAAAGCACCAAGATATAATGGGACTTAACATTACATTTATACATGTTGACTTGAGATTATTATTACAATCGGAAGACCTCATTTTTTTGTAACATTTAAACATGTCCTTTGATGGGGTCAATGACGGGTCAATTGCTAAATGTTTGATGTTAGGTCCATATGTCACGTATAACTTTCGTAATGAATAAGATTTACTCTCTTTCTATTCCTTTTATTTTATAAATTGTCTCTCATGTGAAAACATGAACTTCAAATATTTCAATAGAGAGCATGAAACTTATAATAAGGTTGAGTCATCCAAGAATATTTGTGCTCTCGCCAAAAGTGTAATTCTATGTGGCTATTATATTTTGTTATATTTGTGTGATGGATTATTTGACATCTCTATATAGAGATTTCAAGTCTTGCTCTTTAGAATGCCGATGATATAGGCGAATGGATTAATTTTTAGTGGGAATGTTCACCACTGGTTAATATAAACAAATAGATGGCGGCATCGGTTGGTGGAAATGTTCATTTTGCTTGTAATATATGGTTGTTTGTAAAATTTATATGAGAATGATTCTCTTTTAATTTTCTTTGTGTATTTTGTTTTATTGATAGTCATAGAACATTGTATTGATGTGATATTGACATCAAAGTCTATGCGCTTGAATTGGTACACCAATTGATATGACTCTTTTGATGCTCAACTAGTTAAGGTTAAATGGCTTCCCACAAAGAGGTTTGTATGGCAAAGTGGATTGAGCCTTTGACCAATGAGCTTGTAAGCTTGTTGGTAACAGATGTAATAAAGGGAAATCGCAGCACTTCTACATTCAACAAAACATGATGGAATAACATACATGCCGAATTCAATAAATGGACGGGACTCCACTTTAGTATAATTCAATTGAAGAACATGTCAACAAATTGAAGAAACAGTATAATAGTTTCAAGAAACTTTTGTCACAATCTGGATTTGGATGTGATAATATAAATAATAAGGTTGCTGTGGATGATCAAAGTGTGTGAGAGTCTCACATCAAGGTATCAATTTGCCAAGGTCATTTTGTTCATATTGTATTGCAAGCTTTGATTATATTGCTAACATCTGTCATTATTGTATAAATTCTAGAATAATAGCGAATGTGCTAAATTAAAAAATGATGGGTTTTCTCAGTATTATGATTTGTGTATTGTGTTTGCTGATACATATGCTATTGGAGACTATGTAGGAGGAAATGCAGAAGAAGTGGTAGTGTCATCGGAGAGAGATGACAATGGTGGTGACGATGGTGATTGTGGTAGTATGCAGTAGATGATCCAGAGGAATTTGATGAACAACATATTCATGAGGAGATCTTCATACCTGATATGACTACTACCTTAAATTATAAGAAACACAAGCAAGATAAGACTCCAAATTCTAAGAGAATGAGGAAGAGTAACAGATATGATGCTATTCAAGAAATGATTAAAATTTTGTCTGCTCAATCAACAAGTGACTCCGTGATCTCAAATGCCCCATCAACTATAGACCTCTACTTCACAGTAGCCGTGATTGTCATCTTAAATAGCATGCCTGATTTAGAGTAGAATATTTATAATAAAGCTATAAACCAATCATGTCTTAATGCCACTTGAAGAAAGGCTTTCATCACAATGCTACCTGAAAGGAGACGTGGATTTCTTAAATCTCTTTAAATAGATGTTGAGTAGTATGCTATGGATTTATATATTTTGTTTAATTTCACTTTATGACTTATGTTTTTGAGATACTTTGGTCTTTTTATGATGCAATTACGAAAACTTTATGGCTATTGTTAATTATTATTAGATTCCTTACTTATATATTGTGTTTATCTTTTTTTTTTTTTTTTCATGTGAAGGCATAGGTAATATGGAGAGGGATGAAAGTAGCATGTGTAGTGATCAAGTAGTAACAGGTGAATCAGTTAAACTAAACTTTGATGATTTTGATATCGATATTGTGATAGCGTGGTTGAGCATGGTTGCGGTGAATATGTCTATGCACTCGAGAGAACTTATTAGGGATAGCATATTGTTAGGACCCGAATGGATGATGGAGGTTCTTCACGGACATCAGATAGAATATATGAATTTTTTAGAATGGAGAGACACGTTTTTCTCAACCTTTGTGATTTGATGAAGGCAAGAGGTTGGCTGAAAGATAATTGATAAATAAATGTAGATGAACAAATTGGGATATCTTATTTATGATTTGTTACAAGAACTTGAATAGAACTTTATGCGAGAGATTCCAACGTTTGGGAGAAACTATTAGTAAATACTTCACTATAGTTTTGAAAGTAGTTCTCAAACTTGCAAAAGAGATTATCGTATCATATTCTTTGATGCGGTCCCAAATGAGATTCTTATGGATTCCAACCATAAACTTTACTTCAAGGTAAGATTTTCATATATTCATTTACAATATCGGTTTCATTTTGTTGCTAATCTTATATAACATTAGTCTTTGATAAAATGACATGATTGTGTGGGCACTATTGATTGTACTCATGTTCATGCTTCTATACCTTTGTCAAAGCAAATTCCATTTAGAGACAGAAAATGAATTACCACTCAAAATGTGATGTATGTATGTTCGTTTGATATGAAATTCACTTTTGTGTATGCTAGTTGGGAATAATCTACCAACGATTTTTGGGTACTATTAGCAACACTCGAGACTCCTCGCTTGGAATTTTCTCGACCACCACTAGGTATTTTTACTTGTTCTAGAATTATCAATTTTCTTTAAAATTGTATTGTATTTACAAATTACTACTAATATATAAATATTTTCTTATAGGCAAATACTATGTTGTAGATTCTGGTTATGCATCAATTCCAAGATTCTTAACTCATTTTAAACGTGAACGGTATCATCTAAATGAGTATAGGGGTAGAGCAAGACGATCAAGAACAGTAAGAGAGTTGTTTAACTATAGGCATTCTTCACTAAGGAATGTTATTGAGAGATAATTTGCGGCATTAAAGAATCGCTTCTTTATTTTCAAACACATGCCTGCATTTGCAATTCGAAAGCAAGCACATGTTGTAATTACATGTTGTGTTATCCATAATTACATCCGTGATCAAGACAGGAGGGATAGAAACTTTTCCTTATATGGAGATCTAGAGTACTCATTTGAACCTGCACAAAATGAGGTTATAGGCGATACATCGACCGAGAAGGAAACTGAGATGAATATGCTTAGAAAAAGTATTGCCAATAAGATGGCAATGGATCATAATATGCGGAGATTCTATGAAATCGTCTTTTTAATTTTTGTAATGTATTTCTATTATTTTGTATTTGGGGATTTACAATCTTTGCTTTTGTAATGTGATAATGTATTTGATGATTCTTATCTCAATTCTTATAATGTGATGTTCTACTTGAGGATTTCCCTTATTTGTAATGGTCCTTTAGGACAAGCTCTAGTACATTTCGTAAAATTTGCCAATTTTGTAAAATTTGCCGCAAATTACCCAATACATTTCTTTGTGTTTCTTTCTAAAACGATTGCTCAATATTGTAAACCGTGGCGGCGATTGAAGTGACACACTAGCATGAAGGGGATTAGAATATTGTTGCTCACATTCATTCTACTAGAGTTTTGGGAACCTTCTATCATGCTCAAGAGTAATGCATATTGATCTCTTTTTTCCTATTGTATGGAGACTATTGATAAGTATATTGTTCGACTGTAATTGCCTATCTAGGTGGATGCTAAAGAATTTTGTGTGAAAATTTAAAAAATTTGATATAACAACTCTTACTTTGTATTTTTTTTTTCAAAAAAGGGAGACTTTACTAAAAAAAGAAAAACTCTTACTTTGCATTTGGGTCAATGGTTTCATAAGCATATGAAATTTGTAAGAATGGACATCTCATTTGCTCCAAAAAAAGAAAAAATTGTTTTAAGAAATAAAAATTTTATATTATTATCAAACGAATTTCTATTTCTGAAATAGAAATTTTGTATCGTTATCAAATAGATTTTTTTGCTTAGAAACTTGTCTAGAAATAGAAATAGAAAAATCTATTTTTATTCCAGAAATTATTTATGGAACAGAATGGTTATCATGCGCCCCCATAACCTTTCTTGATTGCACCACGTGTTGAAATCTTATATATTCATATCCTTAATAGGAAAGGACATGATTGATCCATGTTGCTCGAAAGGAAGTTAAAATGAAAAAAGAACCTTGACGCCTTTTCTAAATTAGTATAACTTAACTAATTATCCAATATTGTCTTATTAATTTGTTAATTTGGATATGACTCATTACAAGAGCCAATAAATAAGTTCGATAAGCTAATAGATTTATATATGATTTTTTTTTTTTTACATTTATCTTTCATAAGAGTGATAACATAATGTTTTTTCAGTTAGTTATTCACAGAGTCATCCAAATTGGGTTTCGTTGCATTTGTATTTCTTTAATTATCGGTTTGCTTATAAATTATATTTTTGCATTGAACGTACATGATATACCACAAAATAATTCCATTTTTAGATAATTCAAAAACATTGATATATTTTGGTTTCACTTTCAGCAATGTCAACAAGATTGACCGTGGCAAGTTAAAAGCATTTTTTTTTTTCAGTACAAAACGTGCATGAGAAATCCTAAAACAACAAGAAAATTCTATATATATATATATATATATATAGATAATCCCCACATGAGATCGTATTACTTCAAGTAATAATTTTTATTTATAATTTAGATAGATATATCTTTATGTTTTCCATAAAGAAGAATCGCTCACAAATTGCAACTACTCCCATATGTAAAGTACAAGTACAATAGTGCAGTTCATTATTGAAGAATGAGATTGTCGCATATTATTAAAACTAGCCTTTCAGTCCACTCGATGCGCAAGTTTTCATTATAAAGCACCTATTTTATTTTATTAACATAATATTGCAATGTTTAAATTGGTAATGTATTGCATGATCGAGTGAGGTATATCAAACAATGTAAGCTTATGATAATTTTATTTCTTCAGTATATACAAAGCCAACTTTTGGCATCAATCCCATATTAACAAAATTGTCCTTAATTTTCCTCTCCTTTTATAATTTTGTTGAGATCTATTATTGTCAATTAAAATCTCATCACCCTAAAAAAAAAAAAAATCAAATCCGTTAAAATAATGCACCACTTATCCATTCATTCAAAAGATCATAACGGAACCAATATTTTTTGCTCGAACTAATCCGCTAATAAAAAAAATAATGAAAGCAATCACACGTCATAGCATAGCTCAAAAGCTAGTGTTAGTTAAGAAAATAACTGTGAATCAAGAAAAATAACTCTAAAAAATATTCAACTTGATATAAAGAATTGCATGTCTCCTGAAATAAATTTCAAATTAATTCCCACAGTAAAATAAGAAAAATACCTATATTTTGTTTGTTTATTCATCTCTTTCTTTTAACATAATTCTCAAGGCCTTTTGCCTTGCGTGACGTGGGAACTTACTAGATAAGAATTCAACATTATGTGTAGCATAATATATGTCTCTATATTATATAAAAGACCATCAAAGAGCCAAAGTTATGCCCATTATGATACATTTATCTTAGTTTTTATATAATATATATATATATATATATATATATATTAACAATCCCAAACTTATATGCGACTTATTACTCTCTATTAAGATTTCGTCAATGAACACTATTAAAAATCTGCCCACATAAGATAATCGAAGGCAAATAGTGTTGACTTTGGACTTCAAGCGAATTTAACATCTCCCACTTGAGCCTATGGGCTCTATGGATAATGGATATGACCTAGGCTAGGCTTTCAATTCGATGAGCTAATCAAATCTTCTTTCTAAACATCTTGCTCACAAAAAGTCAAATTGTCGAGTTGGCTGACATTGCGCCCGAATTTTGTGGATTGATATCAGATGCGATGATTTTTTTTTTTTTTATTAGTCAGATTGTGGAGGAAAAATACAATTATGAATGCAATGAACATAGTTTCTCAAGACAAAAATGAAATATATCGGTAATCAACAGTTGAGCAGTCATCAAGGCTCAAAAGGTGAATAAGTGAGGTTTGCGGATATAAGGTAGTTCGATTGGCCCTACTTTGACTTCAATTTAACCTGAAAATTCTATCTAACTTTTATATTTAGGATTGGCTTAAGGGATATAATAAGCTTGACCTTCGGCCTCGAGCTTGGGCGTAGGCCTGCCCAATAATCACTAATTCTAGAGAGAGTATTTCCCTCTATCATCATGCTTGAGGATACAAGATCGAAGTCCATTATATATGAATGCAAAATACAAAAAAAAAAAAAGGCATATTAAATTAATCTACGAAACTAAGTCTAATCATACTGCTTTACTTAGAAATTTACTCAAGGATATTAGGTACAATTTTCACTCACTATTTGTGATCGAAAAAAAAAAAGCATTCTATTCTTTGAAAGATATCTAATAATCGTTTCACAAATGTCGTGAGAGAATCATCCCTCCAAAGTGTTGAGAAGCTAATTTCAAAGGGTTATTGACATACTAACGTTCTTCCGCATGCGTCTTTAGGGTTTTTTAACATGTGACATTATAATTACGACACAGTCTAATTAAAAGATAATACTAAGTGGAACCGCATCATTTTCAACGCTGACACTCACCCTAATTTAACAATCACCAACCAATTGTCACCAAAACTATTAAAAAAAGGAGAAGATTCGCCCTTTTGTCAAAAACCCTTTTGGAACTAAGCAAAAAAACATACTAATCAAGCTGAGATTAGCTCTTGATTGATCCAATTACTATTGCCAATCACTTTCTAGCAAGTATAATCTCAGTGTCATACGTCGACTTAGCTAAGCCAAACTTAATTTAAAGTCGATGGGCATGTCAATTTGTACCTTTTTTTATTAGGTTTAACAATTTGTACATGTTAAACGCCCAAGCGATGTCTCTTTCATGTAATAATGCCTTAAAGTACTCATTTCCCCCCTCTATTCGCTGGGACCAACCAATGAATAATGCATCACAATATTTTCTGTTGCATAAATTGTGTATCACAAGTCCCATAAGTGATAGCTGTTCTTCTGTCATGCAATGACATTCGATTTGACCCTTTTTTAAGGTCCGCATGCAATCGGACTTCCACAAATCCAAGATAGACTCATTAGGAAAATGGCAAAAAAAAAAAAAATTCCAGAAAATTACTTTCTTCACGCCGTCGGGGACGTCAGCTGCTCTTTCAATTACACCTTTATTTTCGCTAAGGCACTGTTCGTTTCGTGGAAAATTGACCAATTCCGGAAAATATTTTCCTGGAAGTCATTTTCCAGGAAAATGACAATATTTTCCGGTGTTCGGCTAAAAGTTGAAAATGTTTTGGAAAATGTTTTCCGGTGTTCTGTAAAGAAAATATTTTCTAACCATTATGCTTGGGAATAGTTTAACATGGTTTGGATCCCAAATAAGCTTTCTTTGAAACCCTAGGCATGAACAACATTTCAATTGAACCACCCCAGAAAGTCACAGAATGAATCTGCGAGTCAATGCAACCCCCTCGCCCGACACTACTCGACGATGTTACCAAATCCAACCCTCAGGTTACCTCCACCTTCATCTTCAAATCCCACAATGACCAGCACAACGAACCGAAAGCTAGCCACAACACTACAAGATCTCCACACAGATGAAACGCCAACAGACATTATATTCAGATTCCATGTCGAGAGATCATTCCAGAAAATATTCGAACATCACCGAGAGTATTCAAACAGCAAAATCGAAAAAAGAAAAAGAAAAAGAAAAAGAACGGACGGATAAAACTAGGAACGCCATCTTGAGGAAAATCCACTCATCTCGCGGGGGTGGGGCGGCGGAGGGATCAATCGCGGGCCTTGAGCCGCTCGAGCCGTTGGCTGAGCTGCTCGATGCGGACGACGAGGTGGGTGACGGAGTAGAGGAGCCAGTAGAAGATGAGGGCGGCGGCTATGAGGAGGGCGTTGCGCTGGCTCTTCATGATGGACTTCTGGTGGCGGAGGTGCTCCGACGGGGTGCAGGAGGCGTCGTGCTCGTAGCTGGGTCGGGTCTCGTACTTCCAGTAGATGTCCATCAGCAGGAAGAGGCAGAACGGCACCACCGACAGGAATGGCTTCAGCAGGTTTTCCGAGGACCACCCACTCCAGGGCCATCTGCGCGCGCGAGGTTTTCCGAGGGAGGAAAGCTTGTGGAGATCTGAGGTCGGCGTGGGTCGAGAGCTCTGCAGATTTGGGCTTTTGCTTTTGGGGTTTTTTATTTGTCGATCGAATTGCAGGTGCGCTAAATGGGGAGGCTCCGCGCTAATCATCGGCGTCGAAGGAGGAGGACGAGATCACAGGGCTTCGTGAGGGCGGAGATCCAGCACCGCCGGCCCTGCTACTGCTAATCATCGGCGTCGAAGGAGGAGGACGAGATCAGAAACCTGGGGCTTCGTGAGGGCGGAGATCCAGCACTATCGGCCCCGCTGCTGCTAATCGTCGGCGTCGAAGGAGGAGGACGACGAGATCAGAAGCCCTAGATTTTGTGAGAAAGAGGGCAGAACGAGAAAGAGGGCAAAACAGAGTAATGAAAGATGAGAGCACGCGAGGCGATGGGAAAAGATTTCCTCCGGAAAGAGGAAAACATTTTCCAAGATTTGATGGCCAAATTTTCCTTCGACCGGAAAATATTTTCCTTGACCAATTATTTTCCGCCATCCAAACACTGGAAATTCCGGAAAATATTTTCCCGGAAGTTATTTCCGCATAAAAACGAACGGAGCATAAAAGTTCTTTTATTACGTTTGCTCTGGTGCTGAATTCACCAGGTGTCGGACTGGGGTTCAATTGAATTACAAGACCCTGCACGAATGGCCTTTCCCGTGAGAACTGTTTGAGCTAAATCAGCTCCAATCAAATAAATTAACAAATTTGACCCAAAAATATTGATGAAAGAAAATTGCTTCTCATCGCTTGTTAATGGCCTGCCACTGTAGCAGTAAATTAATGCATCAATTATTGATTAAATTTGGACCCGCTTGTCCAACCATCTAGCCAAGTAGGAATCGATTCAATTCCGGTTCCCAAAAATGATTGAACTAGTAGAATCGACTCATAACTTATTTTATTTATTCAAAAGGACAATTAGTACAAATTATTCTTGAGATTAATGTCTTCTTTTACTAGTAATTTGTGATTCGTAATTTCATCTTACACGAAAATAACTTTCAATATATTTAAAAAAAAAAATTACAATTAAATAAACCTTTGTTTCCAAGGTGGACAGGATCGGTTCCTAGTTCCATAGACTAGGTGTTGACCCCATTTGGTCCAGTTTCCAATTCCGAGATGGATTGATTATACCTTACAACTCACCACCCTTGGTTCAAGTCTTCGTTTAGCTATTTAGTATGGATTTTCCTATCTTATTGAAGTTTCCAGCATGAGAAAAATGGAAAAATTACTCAAAAGTCATAAATCTATTGTAAGGTGGTCAGTTTAATTTTAAACTTTTTCGTTGTGCAAATTTAAAATCCTGTGCATTTTGATGATTTATCAATTTAATTTTCAACTTTTTAATGATTTGTTAATTTAGTCATTCGGATCTATTTTGATCGGAAATCGCTAGCGTAGCAATCTAGTCAACATTAGTTGTCGGCCGTCCTACATTACACAATTATCGTTCACATGGACAGTTATTACAATTTTTATATTTTTTTCCTTTTCTTTTTTCCCTCCGTTGACCATCCTGAGGCCTCGTCGATGGCCAATTGAGGTTGCTAGCCTTAGATGAGGGCCACCCTCCTTGACCTCGGGTAAGGGATGCCGACGCCTAGGTTATCGAGGGCTGAGTGAGTGTGGGCCACCCTTGCCTTCACTGCCCAGGAAAGAGCAACTTTCGCCAAGCTAGCAAGGGCGACCAACAAGGGGAAAAAAAAGGAAAAAAGAAAAGGAAAGGAAACAAAAGAAAAAAGAAAAAAAAAAAGAAAAAATATTCATATCAGTGTTGATCGTGTCATATAGGACGGCAAGATTGACTAAATACCATGTTAACGGTTTCTGGTCAAAACTAGCCAAATGACTAAATTTGCAATTCGTTAAATGTTTAGGATTAAATTGGCAAACATCAAATGTTTTATAACTAAATTGGTACAATTATAAGGTCTAAGATTAAAGTGGCATAACTGAAAGGTAGAGGACCGAATTGACCACCATGCAATAGATTTAGGACTTTTTCAATAATTTTTCCTAAAATAAATTCTGTATTTTTACCCAATCACATGTTCCGCAGAGAAGTGTAAAACCCGGACCTCCATGATTATAACTAGATCAAATTTTTGCTGCTCAGTTGGGTGCTATCTTCACTATGGAGCGCAGAAAATTCTCCAAATGAAATATGCCTACCTGATGCATTCACTCCAACTACAAGGTTAAATATAACAATGAAATATCTTCCTCAACATGTCTCTTTTATACCATTACACCGAAGAAGTGCGCAAGATTCACTTAACCACGGAACAGTGCACTAAAAATAGCAGTGGATGGTGCACGTGTTGACACTAGACTTGCTGAATCCACCTATCCAAGCCCAATGTCTTGTTCCATCCAATTCAAACCGGCAAGCGACCGCTTTTTCGAGAGTTAAAAAAAGGCCAACACGAGACAAATCAAGCGCGATTGGACCGTTACTTATAATTCAATAATCTACTCTTCTGCATCTCCAATCATCCTGATTTTTATTCAAATCCGTCGCTATTGCCAACCCAATCTGATGGACGGTGCCGGCGAGTTCCATATGCAATTCAAAGCCTGATTTTTCAATTTCTTGAGGGAAATTTTTGCAAGAGAGAAGATCATTGGGTCTAAAAGCACTTTGATTTTGATTTTTTTATTTTTTTGGTTGGTCCTACTTTAATTCTCATTTTCAGAATTTTATCTTACTTCCTTATCTAAAACTAAATCGTCCCCATTCTAATCCCCTTAACCCTCACCTCTGTCTTTTCATGTGAGAAGGGGTGATTATCTAGGCAAACCCTAGTGGTTCAAAAGCACTTTGATGCAAATTGGAAGTTTCAATTGGAAGGGATTATGTCACTTGCTTTTAAAACTCTTCCTAAAGGGAAAGAAACAAAAATGATGTGGACCAGCAAACCCATCGTTTCATTTGATTTCCATGAGTTTGATTGATCCAATCAACATGCCTATTGCCCTAAAGGCCCTTTTTCCAACAATTGACTCTGAAGGGTAAGGCTTCGATTGCAAATTGTCGATCAAGCAACTTTTAAAAATGGAAGCTGCTAGAGACACACCCATGCTGTTCTCAGCTTTCATATCTTTTATGCGGTGAGGGAGACTATTCTAGACTGAGTTTGCCTCCTAGTCATTATTATCGGTGTTTCCTTTATATTATTCCCGTCTGTCCAATCGGATCTTTCCATCTGTATAGTGAGAATGCGTAAATTAATGCGAACACTCAATTAGAGGAATAATCAGGAAAAAAAAAATCAGGGGCCACCATCAAAATATCATGAAATGGACAAGGATTTGGTATTATGCACATCTTTAATCCTTAGTTTAATTGTCTCATCTTTGGTGTTAATAATAGGATAAGTCTAACTAAAACTTTTTGGGAGGGCCACTTTGATCAACTGGAGAAAAATCCAGATTAGTCGCTTTGCTTGCACTAAATCAAGACCGCAGAATTCTTTAATGGATGCTCATGGAATTGATAGATCTTTGAAACCTATGATAAACAAATTTTCAAGGGATCAATGAGTTCATCGATGACGTCTTTAATCCCTAAAAAAAAATTAAACGATAAGGTGGAAATCGAGATGGTAAAGATCCTGAATATGATTGGTTAGGGAATGGTTGGTGAATGTTTTTACAAACTTCGAAAGTATAATACCCACCTAACGCTGAACTCGTGAACAAGGAAATTCATTTTAATTGCACGACAATAGCTAAAACTATCTTGCTTCAATCAATTGAGTTGGAGTAGTTCGAACTAGGCTCTGTCTTTTAGGGTAGTCCCTGTGGCTGGTGCAATTGGTTTGGACATTAAAAATTTCCAGCTTAGAAATGAAGGTTGTCCATTTGAAACTAATATATTATGCTGAAGAAATTACATCATGCATATAGTCAGCATACAAAAGCAAACGAAGGTGGGTATTTAGATAGCAAGGATCAAGTTGTCATTTATTTAATAAACAAAATGGAAAGGTCATTATTTAATAAATAAATAAAGGAGCACTACTACATTTTAGGTTTCGTAGGGAAAATTCAGTCAGTGCTATCTTGATGAATGTCATCTAATTAATCACCGTCCTCTCCAACATCTAGTTTTGACCAGGATTATGTTGTGGAGAAAATTAGGCTCCTAGAATAATTATTTATGTTTTTTTGTTCTAGGGAACAAAAAAAGAATAGAAATCCAACATCTAGAACAAAAATTTTGGTAACGGGAACAAATTTTCTTTTCTTTTTTTCTTTCCTTTCCTTCTTTTTCCTTTTGGCTGGTTGCCAATTATGGATTGTGGAGCAAATTAGAGTTTGCCTGCCTAGATCCACGGCAAGGCTCGGCCTCATCCAGATTTGGAGAGGCTGAGCCTCGCGATGGCTAGGCAAGCTCGTCGGCTGCCACCGTGGCCGGCAATCAGCCACAAAGGAGGAAGAATGAGAGAAATAAAAAAAAAAATGAAAAAAAAAAGATATAATAAAAATATTAAAAAATTAAAAGAAAAAATAATAAATATTAAAAAATTAAAAGAAACAACAAAATTATAGAATTTTATCAAACACATTTCTATCTCGGGAATATAAATTTTGTATAGTTATCAAGCGTTTTTTATACTCAGAAATTGTTTCTAGGAATAGAAACAAAAAAAAATCATTTCTGATAAAGAATTGTTCCTAGGGATATAATCATTACTAAATGCGCCCTTACTCCAAGCTTAGAATACAACTTATGATAAGAAATATAGTTCAGCAATATCCACACACTAGCAGCCATAGATCTATGTATTCTCGCACGTAGCAACGATGGCATTTAATAATGATTATTCCTCTGAATTACACTCTAGATTCTTAGTTAAAAGGGGTTTGAAGGTACTGGTTGTCTTCTAATAATATAGTTATCACGTGGTTAATTATCCCATATTTATAATTCATACGAATTGAAGGTGCAATTTTAGATTAGAGAGACCCTATAGTTATACCTGAGTCAAGAAAAGGGGGACTTTTTGCACATAATGAGACACAACAGTCTAAATTCAATTCTTGATAGGCAAAAACTTAATTCTCGAGATTGGATCATGAAGAATTAATTGACTCCGTGATCGCACTTTTGAATCTGAACGGGTGTAGAAATTCTGTCCCTTATCAAGTTGATCACCAAGCTGAAACCTATTGCACGAAAGCCAGTGGAAAAAAAAAAAAAATCATCCGATCACCATAAAGAAGGAATAAAAGCCGAAGGTAAAGTGAAAGATCACGTGTTCTAACAATTTATTCGTCGCGATCTGTTTACCTTGAGGATGATTTCGGTGCTCGTGACTAATGCCAAACAAGTTTCGAAAATTCAGTTCTCTTTTCGTTTGGGAGGACAATATATAACCCCAGAATCTTAGCCTGTTAGAGAAATGAAAGATCAGCTCCTCCACTCGAGCCATGACCAGGAGGTCTATAGTATAAATTCGTATGATATGGGGTTCTTATTTTCTAAAATCTGAAAAATTCCAAGAGGTTTTCTAGCTTGAAGGAACTGCAGATTAAGGGGAAGAAGAGGGAAACCTCATGCCAGATGAGTTTCCATTAAGCGAAGGAGGTCCTGTGCTATCTTTGAGACCCCTCAAATTGAAACAAATTAAAGGACTCGTCTGCCAAAAGAAAAAAGAAAAAGAAAGAAAAAGAAGAAGATATAACCATTTCCAGATACCGGTTCGAAAGATCAAGTTTTCCAATCCTGCCTACAAATGTAAAGAAGTATAGGGACAATAGTCGTGACTTGTTGACTACTCTTCTAGCTAGGTTTGTAGTAAAAGAAGCACGACTCATCTAGTAGCTTAATCCCATCACGAGCGACAGCAGTGAAATCCTCACTTGGCCCAGGAAAAGAAATATCCCCATGCATTTCTTGCAAAGCAGATACCTTTATTCATCACACTATCCCTAAAATGAATTTCTATGTATTACTTCTTTCGGTGTCGGTTTATCACTATAGCACAGGATAGCTATCCGGAAAACACATGAAATTTTCCCTGGAAAACCAGCTTTCTAGGCAAGAAAGAAACTTCATCAGGGTCAGATTGAAGCAAACATTCCCTGATGGACCCGGCCCAAGCTTCCCTAACTTGAGACCTAACTCTCCAACAGTATTGAGAAAAAGAGTCCTTCAGTTTACCAAGAATAATCGGCAACCTTTTAGCCCCATCAAATTACCAGAAATGGTTTCAGAATCCGGACTGGCTTGCTTTCGTCTTGCAACGCAAGCGCCACATGAATGAATAAAAGAAGTGAAAAGGTCCTCATCAATTCAACCCTAGATGCTAAAATAATGGTGGGGGACCAAAGCTTGCATCTTTGCAATACTACTCGCCAGGAATTTGGCAAATCGTTAGAATGGTCCAATCAAATCCTTTGATCAAATGCTAAATGACACGCATAAAAAGATGGCTGTATACATCAGAGATGGAGCTAGTGGACGATAAATAATTGCAAGTCCAACAGGGCAATTAGAATAAGGGAACAGATGGGAGGGGAGACGCCATTTGGGTATATTTATAGCTGCTATCACCCTAATAATTATTAGGCAAACGAAACCCTAATTAGAATAGTTTATGTACATGTTCATAAGAAACTAGACGACCATGTGGCATGTAGCTATCAAGCTTAGTATAAATAACATTTTGTTGTTTAAAGTACCTTTCCTCTTGCCGGCTCATAATGTCTTAAAAATAAGTACCCTTGTGAAGTGCAATACTAGTTACGGTCTAGACTTTAGAAACACTTAAGTTTGTATGGACCTAAAGAATGAATAACCCGGTCGCAATTTCCTAATTTTATTGTAATTGATTATGGTATAAAAAGTAATTTTTTCCTTCCCTTGTTGAGATATTAAATTGCTACTTTTTTTTAAAATAATGCATCATAAGGTCAATGTATGAAGAATAATGATTTAGATTATTGATAATGTGTTATGCTATAATAAGGTCAAGTTGGCAACTCTATCAATATGCACAAAGCTTTGACAACTACTCAAATCTTATTTAGCATGTAAAAAGCAAATAAATAAATTTGCAAGAGTCAATTATAAATAGATGACGAGATCGTTTTTCTTTTGCTTTTTGTATGAGTGATGAAGACATCTTTATTTACCAAGCGTTTATTTTATTATATTTTGTTTTCTGCTTTCTTTTCGGGGGGTTTTTCTTTGATGGTTTCATCATATATTTGGAGCTGTCTCTTTCCTTGTCCTCATTAAGTATGAACTATTCGAAGAAACTCTTGACTTGCATGGATACGTATACCACCATTAAGACCTTAAAGTCATGCTCATCGATCTCGACTTGCAAACTGCATTCTATTCCTCCTTATTTCTTCCATCTCGATATTCTCCTCTTAACGCTTTCTTAAAGCCCCTCTCCTCCTCAAACCTCCGGAGTCTCTCCCTCCCTCCCTCCCTCCCTCCCTCCTCTCTCTCCTCTCTCTCTCTCTCTCTCTCTCTCTCGCCGGGCAAGTGATATGAACAGATTCTCATTAAGAAACTCACCTTGCCACTACAACTCGTGCTAGATAAAACAAACCATGCCACAAGAACAAAAAGAAGTATAGCTCTCTCTCTCTCTCTCTCTCTCTCTCTCTCTCTCTGAGGCATGATTTATCGATATTATTGTCTTTTCTTGTGTAGGTTATGTGGCCTAAGCTGGTGCTTAACAAGGTCCTTAGAAAAAGTTTAAGCAGCAGTAATATCGTTGCCGACTTGCCAGATTCAAGAGAGATCCTGCCAAAATTTCATAGTTCAGATGCCAGCACCATGAAAGCATGCAATCAGCAAACTTACAAGTACTATATATAGCAACTAAGATTCAAACATTTTGCTTCCTTTTAATGAATCTAACTTGGAACTTATACATACCCAAATTTGTGCTTTATAATCAGGATCTTTGTCAGCTCTTGGAACGCTGGAGGTATTATTCCACCAGAAGACATGGACATCGAATATTGGCTCGATACAAAGAAATATCCCGCCGACATATACGTTTTCGGGTAACCATTATGCTTCTATTTTTACTCTTGAAAACTCATATGCACAGATTCTCGGATTCTTTCATCTACATTGAGCGATTTCAATTTAGTACATATATAATGTATGATTGTATTCGCATACCAGGTTCCAAGAAATAGTTCCACTGAGTGCCGGAAATGTTTTGGGTTCAGAAAACAGCAAGATTTCTGGGAAATGGAATGCAATAATAAGCAGAACTCTCAACAAGTCGAGCTCTCGTGCAAGGCCAGACCATAGTTCTACCGTGGGAAGCCAGTCAAAAGAACATTTCCGATGTATTGTCAGTAAGCAGATGGTTGGAATATTCATATCCGTTTGGATCAGGAGCAACCTCTGCGAATTCGTCAGTCATCCGAGCGTTTCTTGTGTCGGCTGCGGGATAATGGGTTGCTTAGGAAACAAGGTATGCGTTAATCATTTCTCTATTATGTATGTAGTGCATAATAAGACCAACCCAAGCTTAACAGGTTATTATCGTCACTGTTTATGAGACGAGGACTTTATGCTCTTTGATATCTCTTTAATTGATGCCGATATTATTAGATGATCAGTCATTGCTTCGTTCTCTAAATCTTGGTTATACAGGGTTCGGTGTCAGCAAGATTTTTGCTGCGGGAAACAAGCTTCTGCTTTGTTTGTAGTCATTTAGCTTCTGGAGGGAGAGAAGGTGATGAGAGGAACAGAAACTCAAATGCAATAGACATATTGCTACGGACGACGTTCCCACATGGCCCCTCGCGCAGTTTGCCGAGAAAAATCCTCGACCACGAGTATGTTGTGAGACTGAGAATTCTTCTGCACTTCTTAACTCATTGTCTTTCATTGATCTGTTTCACCGCATACTTCCTTCAAAGAATGTTTATATTCCTCCCGATAGCAAGGGTCCTATACCAGTAGAAACATGCATATTGGTCCAACAAAAGATCATAGAAACCCACTAGTAGTAAGATACACGGCTTCATGAATTTTTTAAGGACCCCCCTTCCATATCTGCATTCTTCTAAATATACGTGAGTGATGTAAGCAGAAGTTCTTCTTCTGCTATTTGTCAATTCTTTTGAGTATTCAACCGATTGTTTTCTTAGTGGTGGGATCAATATAAACGAAAAATGATTAGTTAGAAAAGTTATCTCTCTGAAGGAATACTTCGATTCTCAAGCGTTCGTTTCAACAAGCACTCACTCACGCCGTCCTCTTCACATATACCTTTATTATGGCCACTTACAGAGAGAAAAAGCAAAGCACTTACCTAACCATCAATATATTACTCGTTGTGCAGCCATGTGATTTGGCTGGGTGACCTAAACTACAGAATCCACCTCCCCGACACCATGACTCGGTCTCTAGTCGAGAAAAGGAAGTGGGATTTACTATTGGAAAAGGATCAGGTATTCTCGTAAACCATGTGCTTTGATCATTAGAGGTTTTGGTTCACAAGGTTGAATCTTGAGATTAAAGAATATGTGAATATTTAATAAAGCTGAAGGCCGAGCTCATGGAGGGTCATGTCTTCCAAGGTTGGCAAGAGGGAGTGATCAAGTTTGAGCCAACCTACAAATACTTCCTGAATTCGGAGACTTATTATGGTGGAAACCCGAACGCCAAAGTCAAAAAGAGTCGGGCTCCAGCATGGTAAGTAACAACACGTCATATGAAAAATGCTTTGTTCACTGAAAGAAACCTGGAAAGATATGAGATTTATTGGAGGACTTTTTTCAGGTGCGATCGGATAATTTGGTTTGGGGAGGGTTTGAAGCAAAGCCTGTATGACCGAGGAGAATCGAAATTGTCCGATCACAGACCTGTCCGAGCAATTTTCACAGCGGAGACTGAGGTTTACAGAGTCCTGCAGAAGTCAGATGTTTCTAACAACGGGGGATTAATTGATACAAGAACAACATTCAGAAGAGTTCTTGAATGATAAAGATTTAGGCGGTACCATATATTCATGGTTCTACTGGATATTCGAAACTAAATGTCACTACATACAGGAAAGAGAGATTAAGGATATACTGCTATGAAATAATATCGATCATTTTCAGTGTGTAGAGGCTTTTTCTAATATCGTAAATGCATATGATACAACTATGTGAATTGAATTATATTCAGCAAACCAACTCCATGCATGCCAGCAGGCACGAGTGATGTGAATTTATACAAAGTCAAAGCACATATAGACAAGCATCGGCAAGTATTTCTCAAACACCGTAGTTTACAGCGTATGCACACATGAGAAGAACACTTGACACACAAGAGAAAAGAACAAAAGAGAAAATCAATAACGTTTATCCTGAGAAAAAGAGAGAGAGAGAGTATTACAAAGATGGATTGTGCAGTGAAGGAGAACAGAAGACGGGGATCCTCTCAATTTTGTTTGTGTAGCATCCTCTCAATTTTAGGAGGTCAAAGAAGATGGCAAATTAAATCCAAAGGTTTTAACTCATTGTCTAAAGAAAAATCAACAGCTTAAATTCTCGTTTTGACTTGCATCTAGCACAATACTGGGTTATTAGCCAAAGAAAACTCAAGCCCAAATTAAACGCTATCATTGCGCTTTTGACGTTTTATTCCACAGCCAAATGTTCAGAATATTATGATGCAAGTCAAATCTAGCTGAACGTGCTTGTAACATGTTTTTTTTTTTTTTTTTTATTAGAGAATTTGTAAAAGCAGAAGAACTTGATTAGACAAATTAAAAGTCAAATGACTTGATTAAAAAAGGCATGAAAGTAAACGAAAAGTAGAATTTATCAAGCACCGTGACAGGAGTAAAAATACAGCCTTAAATTCAGAGATTGTCCCTTTGTTACTATCCCAACCCAAAAACAAAGCGCATCAAAATCTAGGGATTACCTTCAAATATTCCTCCTATTGATGGAGCTAACTTTTCATCGGGGGAAAGACTTCCTTTTTTTTACCTCTCACTTATGGCTCCTTGAAAACTCTCAAGCAAATCACGACACAAACATTTCCCAATCTTTTTCATCTCTAAGAAATCCCTCAATTCACTTCAGGTCACCTACGCCAAATATATTTAATCCCTACATTCAGTTGAAGTCCCAAAACTGAAGCCTTACCTCTGCCTTGGTGGAGGCAATGGGAGATTTCTCCTCTGCAGGTTTCAGAGGATAATTCATAAAGTCTGTTCACTTAGGATTTAAAACTAAGAAGCAAAACAACTTTTCCCTTTTGGCTCTCCCTGAGTAACAAGTAGCACAAGCTACAAGCAGGCCCGCAATTTACCATTCTCGAAAATGGCAGTGACTGCATTTAAGTCCATCCATGACAAATTCAGACTATATTTGGAAGCAGATAAGCAGAAACCTGATGAAAAAAAATCATTATCAAAATTTTAGGAATACACCGATAGAGTACAAGAAGATTGCATTCTAAGTATACAGGGAGGACAAATAGACAATTTTCAAGAAGAGTTTCTAGACTAAATCAGGCAACAAATGATAAAAGCACCATTTTCAGGGTTCTTTTTGTTACATTCAATTTAAAATATGCCACAGGAAACATCAATAAACTGTATCCAGGACAATTTGGACATGGTTCCCTTCACCTGGCTGGATACATAAGATTTATGGCATCTGTAATAGATGTTGAAAGATTTAGCATCGTGCGGGCATGAGCGAATTCAGCCAGAAATCAGAAGAACCATGTCCCTCATCACTTAATAGCCTCATGTGGAGCAGGAATACAACAAGGGCCTCAACCTTTCAAATGTGCTTCATGGTAAAGATATCCACCAGAATTTCAGCAAGAACTTGCAATGTCCTCAGTGCCAGAAAATACTAATGCCCTTTATTTCGCTTAAGCAGCACTGGCCTGAAAACATGATGACGTTTTTTCAATTAGAGCAGATATTACGAGATGAATTGATCTAGGACACAACAGAACTGTAGTCCTCAACCTAAATCATATGCATCTTGGTCAAGTGAGGTAACATTTCTGATATGCCTCAAGTGTTGACAAATGAAATGAGTGATCCTACTGTACAGATTACATCAATCCAATATCAGTCACTGCATGCAAATTTTATGGGGGCAAGGAAATGAAATCAGAATTTTGACAATTCCCTCCCTATATGTAAACAAAACCATGTAGAAAAAATTTCAAACCGCGACTGCATGTGAGATAGGCTGATGTACAATGAAACAAACCTGAATTGATCTAAATAAGAGGGTGGCTCAACAGTCATTGTTAGTCACTTCAATCACCTTCCTGATAAAGAAAGAGTAATCATCACTCACGTAGATGCAACAATGAAGATATTATCACATACTTTCCTCTTTGTATAAACACAGAATGCAAAAGGCATAGGAAGTAAAACTCATTACTTTGGCAAGTAAGTTGCAACTGATGCATGTTTTCATAGCATACTGTCTAGTTTTAGGAAAACCTCCTATAGCTTACAAGATAAACCAGACACTATCAAATGGTGATGTTTCCTACTTATTTTTAATGTCCCTAACAAGTAGTTTCACGAGCAAAAATCTTGAAAAAGATAAGATAAGAAATTTTTTTTTTATACAGGCATTATCTGCAGCTGCAATGAGTCACTGACAATATTGTACAAAATAGCCTTATCAAGAAGCATAAAATCAAACATAAAGGCAGTTCCATTGCGATATAAATTCCATGGCTCTGACATCTCAAACAAGAATCGCACACTGGACCAACTAAATGAGTTCATCTAGACAGTGAGCGCTGCAGATGACTAAAGGGGTTCGAGATACTATGCCTCCTACAGAAACAACTGCTTTTTGTCAGTTAACTGTCATAAGCATTTACAAACCATCTTATTTTACACCTAAACCTATAATCAGGCCAAGTGATTTTGTAGCTTCAACTGCCAGACATATGCTAAAAGTGGATCGGAAATTAAATCAGCAGTGACAATTCACCACTTCTCCATCTGTCAATGAGTTAACATGGATCAAAAATAGTGCTCATGAAAATTCAATCAGATTAAAATAGATATAGATGTCAAAACAGCAAACTTCAGAATTGACTCGAATGAAGAGGTTTCATTGAAACACATGCTTAAAAGAGCTGAATAAGACCAGTCAACACCAGTAAATCCCACCCAAATTCTCAGTAATGAATTATACCTCTAATACAGCTTTGGCTTCAGGTTCAAATGCTTTGCAAAGAATTTCATAGCTTGCCTCACTGCCCAGCTATCAAAGAAGAAATCGAACCTTACAACGAATAGATAAAAGTAAACTTGTGAATCTCTGATACATTGGCCATTAAGTAGTAAAAGAAAACATACCAATGGATTGACTCTTGATGGTGAATTAGATGATATAATGTATCTGCACATAATCAAAAAGTAATCGGGATATTGATTGCAAGATGAATGTGCCAACCATAGCTACTTATCTGATGTGCTTTCAGGTAACACGACATTAATATGAGAAGACACGATCTCTTACTAACTTGGTTAAACTATCAAAACTATCAACCTTTCTTAGTTTTCAACAGCAAAAACTTATCTCCAACTGGGAAAGTAATTACTACCAGCAAAAAAACATATTGCCAACATGCAACTTGGTTCCAGCTAGAGAAAATAATTCCATTCCATCCCTGTTTGCCAGTAATATTGCAACTTCACCCAAAAATCCATATGGGGTTTGCACCAGTTAGTAGTTACAGAAAGATATGAAAGATTTACCTCAGCTTACTAGTGTAGAACTTCATAGCTGACAAATTTGTTTTCTGTACGGTAAGTACCACAGCAGCCATGCAATTCTACAAAAGATATGCATGGGAAGGTGCAAGAGTAGAACCATCCATTAGAGTAAGCAAAAGAAACACAATACAAGTAGATATTAAGGTATCTAAAGATCGACTATTGACCCTCGAAACTAACAAACAATTACACAAATAACTACAAGATTGACTGAAGATGCAAAAACATTTCCATACATGGATCATTCGTCCATCCATCCTCCATCACTCCAAGAGATCTTCTTTCTAGGAAACGAGAAAACAGAGATACATGACAGCATACCTTTCTAGCAATAAGCTCGATCAACTGCATCAAGAATTTACCCAGCCCCTTCCCTTGGACACGAGGCTCAAGCTGTATCTCGTACACATAGAGGACGGGTATTTCTTCCTCCACAAGAAACCGGAAGTGAACAAACCCGACAATGCTCACGATCTCCGACACGCTCTCACCGACTTCTCCTTTCGCCTCGACTGCCAAAGGCATCCCGTCAGCACCGGCACTTGCGACATCGTGAACGAATATATAGCGTGCTTCGGGAGCGACCATTTCCCGGCGCTTCACCTTCTCCTCCGCAGGCCACTCGGCTCCGAAAGGGCCCTCCATGTTGGCCTGCAGAGCCGGACCCAACAAAGTTCAACCCCTAAGAAAAGACTCAGCGGACTCGTCGGAGAGGCAAGGAAAGACAACTTCTTCCTCTGCGTTGATGCTGAGAACTTTCAACAAAAAAAAAAAAAAAAAAAAAAAAAAAAAAAAAAGACTTCAACTTTCGGTACCTTAAGCAGGTTGCAGACGTACTGCTTGACAGAAGAAGACAACCTATCTCCACGCCCCGAATCCAGACAAACGGAGACACCTAAACAATTAACCCGGCACCGTCACTCGACAAGCCTCGGGAAACACCCGCGTTCCGACAGCATATTGAAGCAAGAACAAACGGAGGGTAAATTTCCTCGTATCGAAGGAGAAACAGATGACGACGCGGGGCCGTACCGTTGCGGTTGTAATGGCGGAAGGCTTGGAAGGAAGCGAGGTGGTCGGTCTCGGAGGAAGCCGCCCTCACCAGCTCGTCCACCGCCTTCTTCTTCTCCAGAACCTGCGCTCCAGCGACCGAACCAACCCAAAAAAAAAAAAAAAAGAGAAAAATCGAGAGTCAGTTTCGTTCGCTCGGTCGCTCGTCCGTGGACGATTTCCATGGAAAGAAGATTGCGTGCGTGTAATTTGCCTCTTTGCGTTTCAGCTTCTTCTCCTTGTGGCGAGCGCTCGGCCCCTTGGACTTGGACTCCATTGATGGGGAAGCTCCGTTCGGTTTCCTTCGTAGGGCAGCGACTGTGGCGAGCTGAAGCAGCTGCGTCTCCAGACGGAGAGGCGGAAGAAGGGTGAATTAGATTTTGCTCCCAGTCCCTATGCTGGAGGCACTTGTCGCAAATTTGAAATCACCTCCCCAACTTTTTGATCTTTACACTGGGGCCCCTAGAGATCTTGAAATTGATTATAGCGCCCGTTCCCGGTGTCGACGGCTCCGGCCATTTTTCGACTGGAGCTCCGACCAGGTGCTTGTCACATGAGTAGTTTAGGGGTGCATTCATAACAGTCTATTTCTATTCCGGAAATAATTTTTCTATTTTAGGATCTGTTTCCGAAATATAAATCCATTTGATAAACTTATTTCGTTTTTTTTTTATTTCTGAAATAGATTTATATTCCAAAAATAGGTTTGAAATAGAAATCAAAAGTAGAAATTTTCTATTTCTCTATTTTTGGAATAGAAATGAGAAATAAAAAATTTTCTCATCATTTGTCAATCGGTTCTTCATCCATTGCCACCGACCACCGTCCGTCGGTTCTTGAAGCCCCACCATTTCTATTCGTCGTCGGTCGTCGATCATCACTAGTTGTCGATCGATGATAGCTTGATTCGACGGCAATGGCGATAACGACTGCGGCGCCGTTACCACTATCCATTTGTCCGCCACCATTCGAAATGAAGAAATTTTATGTTGTTATCAAATAAATTTCTATTTTTAGAATATAAATTTTATATTGTTATCAAATGGTTATTTTCTTAGAAACTTTTCTAGAAATAGAAATAGAAAAATCTATTTCTGTTCCAGAAACTATTTCTGAAACAGAATGGTTGTCATGTGTCGTCCCCTTAGCTACTCTCACGAAAGGAAAAATCCGTCCGAGAATAAAGGCGAAATTGCATTTTGCCCCCGAATTTAGGACTTAATTATAAGCCGCATTCTAACTTGTTTGATAATATTTCCTTCTCAAGTTATGAATCATTTGCAATTGTCTCCCTTATAGTGATTTAAGACGCGCATGACAACTATTCGTTCCATAAATAGTTTAAAAGCGAGAAATAGATTTTTATATTTCTATTTCTATAAGAGTTTCTAAGTAAAAATAACCGTTTGATAACGATACAAAATTTCTACTCTAAAAATAGAAATTCGTTTGATAACGACACAAAATTTCTTCTTTTCGGATGGTGGCGAACCGGTGGATAGTGATGACGAACGACAGCGGCCGTGGCAATGGCAACGCGGCGATCGACAATCAGCGTGTGGCCAACGGCCGGAGGCTGGTGACCGTGATAAATGGTGGCCGTGGCAATCGGTGTACGGCGGGGGGGCAATGATTAATGGCGACTAGCGACGGTGGCGGCCGCAGTGGTTGGTTGGCGATCGATGGTGATGGTGATCGGCAACGGATAAAAGACTGGTTGACGAACGATGGGAAATTTTTTTATTTCTCATTTCTATTCTTGAAATAGAAAAGTAAAAAATTTCTACTTCTGATTTCTATTCCAAACCTATTTCTGGAATAGATTCTATTCTAGAAATAAAAAAACGGAATAAGTTTATCAAACGAATTTCTATTCTAAAAACAAATCTGGAATAGAAAAATTGTTCTGGAATAGAAATAGGCAGTTGTCATGCACTCCCTTAGTGATTTTGGCAAATCTTCATGAAAGATGTACACTTTTAGATATTTTTCAAATCTAGCAGACATTTTTGAATTTGTCAAGTAACCAATTGAAATCCGTATATGGTTTTCAGAAAAATGGCCTCTTAGGGTGCCATAAGGGGTCAGACGTAGAGAAAATTAAGACATTGAGAGAAAAAAATCTGTCATCATGAGACAACGACGGGAACGGCTTGCTATTGAATTCAATGTCGGTTGAGTTTACCCTTTAGCGATTCATGTGTTGAATCGAAAATCTAAATGTACAACGCTGAGCATCCGAATCAAGTGACCGTGTCAACTTGTTTTGGGCCAGAGGAGCTAAAAAGGATCACTGGAGCACAAGGAAACAATGTCTAGAAGATCCTCAGAACGGATGGCCCGATGATCTATCATAACTCCCGTAGCAATCTGGTGCAGTGATGGTGCAGCGATGGGGTCGCAAATTCGACTCGCACAAAGATGCTTGCCAATCAACGACATGGACTGGAAACATTACAGAATTCAATCACACGATCAAGGAGAAATTACAGCATAACCTCGCAGAGAACTGATCAGAAGACCACATGATGGGAGCACAACAGCATGGAAGCCAACGGCCAGATAATTACGTCAATATGAGCAAATGCATTGTCCAATACAAAGCACGATCACAGTGCAAAAGCACGTCATCTATTGTTTAGCTAAGCACAATCTAAACAAATCAGAAAACCCCATCAGAAGCTCTCTCCATAATGCATAAACGGAGTCTTAGGAGAATGCGTAACCGACTAATTTACTTACTAGCAAGGTTACTCTTCCCGTATCCTTCAAAAGAACACAAACCCAATCTAAACTTGGATGACAAGTATCGGTTTGCTATACATTCAGTAATTCAGTTGCAGTTAAGAGTAACAGCAGCTTCAGCAGCCATTGCACATGTTTCCTGCAAAAACCATGGATAGCACCCCGTCAGGAGAAGGCAGAACAATAATGAAAGCCAAATTGGGGTTTAATTCTCTGGGTCCAGAACCAACAATATGCAATTATATCTAACACGAGCAGAAGTAGTTTGAACGATAAATGGAGGATACTTCTATATGTAAAATCAGTCATGCATGAAAATTTATGGCCTGTTTAGAGTCAATTCTAGATTTTTTGCTCTTTCCAAAACTAGTGGGGTGCACTTTTGACTTTTTTTTCAATATCAAAGCAGCTAAAACTTTCACAATACATAACAGTTGACACATAGATACACATAACTTTTCACAAATTCAGGAAAGTAAAAAGTTTCTTTTTACTGGTGAGAAATTAAAACAAAAGAGCCTGTTACTAATAAACATCAAGAGAAAGAATAAGGAGTTGAGATCTGCAAAAGGCACTTGACTAACAAGGTGTCTTCTGTAAAGGTTCGAGACACCGCATTTGGCAACACTAACTCATAAGATATGATGAACAAAGAAATACTATCAACTTACAAGCAAACAAAGATGGCACACTCCATGTGAATGTAGCAAACTGATGATATCAACTAGATATAGGTTCAAAAACAAAAAAGACAGATAACTACGAAGTTAGACCATGACAAAACCAGAAGAACAGCAGCAAAAACCAGCTGCATCATCAGTCAAGAAAGTTAATCTGCTAATGTTACAAATAAAGTGCTCTTGGACTAGTTCGGGTTAATGGTGCCTCCTTTGCCAGTTTGTCTCACAATAAAGGTGATTCTCATTAATATATTATCCATGTTTCCATAAAAGGAGAGCACTGCCATAGTAGCTCATCGGCCATTATGAGTTCCACCATGCTGACAGATTAACACCCCAAGTTAAATCGGGCCATGCACTCCTAATAGTGAGAAATGGGTATCCAACAAATACTTCATCCAAACATAGCACACTGCAGGGGAGGCTGCCCTGCATTACCTAAAAGGAAGGACGGACCCGACTCATTCGTCAATGCATTACCTTCTAAGGTTCAGATTTCTGCTACTTCAGAGTGGATCATTCACATGATTGACGGAAAATAGAAAAATGTGTCCTTCTCATTCACCAGAGAAAGACAATAGTCTGACCAAGTCAACAACTACTATTTATCATAGCAAAAACAATGTACTATCTATATGCATGTCGCACCTAAGTTATAGACATGGTTTGAGAGCCTGTGGACTATCAAGGTCTCCTATTGGGAAGAGCAGCTCTTGTTTTTTTGGTCATTTTAAGCATTTCTGCCTTTACCAGGGTTTGAACACCAGTCTGCGTCCCCACCCCACACCTTCCTTGCCACCTGGCCGCATCACCTTGAATACCACAAAAATTCCGAGTTTTGCAACAGCTTATTCTGAAAGAACTAGTTCTTTTTCTCTAATTAATTTCCTCAGTACAACATTAAAGGATAAACCCGCAAATCAGTTGACCATAGATATCCCAACCAAGTAAATAAACTTCCCTCTCCTATAATTCAATCTAGAGCTAACAAAGTACCCTCTACTATCAACTGCAGCCAAAGCACATCGGTTGAGGAAACAGTCGGTTGGATTCCTAAACAAGAGAGGCCAGCAGGGAGCGTTACTGACTATAAAGTAGAATTGGAAATTTGCAAACAGAACACTCACACATGATATAATAGCAGCTCAACTTTACTTATCAAGGCTCCTGTCTGAAACCAATCCCATTGCAAAATACTCGCCATACAAAGAAAGACGAGGATAAACAAGGGATAAGATTCTACCAGGAGAAAAAGAAAACAGGCAACAACGTGCTGACACTACGTGGACAGCTTAAATAATTCAGACAACCCCTCCCCCACTGAAATCCCAAACAAAACACCACCCGAAGTAAGAGGTGCTTGCACATTGATCCAACTCTAAGAACAGTCAGCTCAGACAAAAATCAAGATCAAAAGCACTGGACAACACCAATTTGATATTCATTTCAATGGAATGCACAAGTAAGTCTTCCTCACTGCTCACAATACCGCAAAGATATATCACAGCAAGCACCATCATCTCTCCAAGTAAAAGTTATTGCAATGCGAGAAAAAGAGAATTCCTCTCCTGATTTATCCCGAAAGTGCAAATTCAAAGAGTCGCAATAGCTCCAGGAGCCAACAGACACGTTAAAACTACAATCCTGAGAATTTTTCTTGACGAAATTCATCCCACAAGAACGAATTAAAGCAGCATCGACAGATGTTAAATCATACACTCATCACTTTCGGTTTCTCCAAATTACACACCTGAAGCTACCGCAAGAAGCGGACAATCGACAAACCAATGGCCGACAGCTCAAAATCAAACATCCCCTAGGCCCTAAAAATGCCTGAGAATTACTCAAGCGATAGCAGGCGAAGAAACCGGACCTGAATCTCGAAACTCCGCTCGACGGCGATTCACTTGCAGTACCGATCGGCCTTTTTCTTCACTCGGTCGTCGAGCGCGTCCTCCACGGTCTTGGCCTTGAACTTGGGGTCGTAGCGGAACTTCTTCGCCTCCACGGGGAACAGCTCCTCGTACTTCATCTTCTTCGCCGCGTCGATGGTGTAAATATCCTGGCTCCCCACGGCCGCCGCCTTGTCGCCGCCGCCGTCCTCCTCCGCCTGCGGCTGCTCGATTTCGCCATCCTCGGCGGCGGCGGCGGCGGCGGCGTCCATGGGCTTCTGCTTGTGCTTCTTCTTGTGCTTCTTGTCGATGGACTTGCTGCGGGACGCTAGGGCTCCGCCCTTGAAGGTCAGCCTCCCGCCTTTCGCCCGCTCGTACGCGTCCGACATTGGATTCGCTTCGGCGTTATCCCTCGAGCTCTCTCGTTCTCTTCTCCCCCGGGACGAATTCGGAACCAGCAAGAGGATGAGGCCGGCGATGCGCGCTCCTTTTCCCTCGGTTCCGCCGGCGTGCGAGCCACGCGCCACCGCCTCTAGGCTCTGTGGGCAAAGTTGGTAAAATGGCGGTGGGCTATCAGCTACGGGCCTGGGCCATTCTAGAACTTCCGCACTACATTAAAAAAAAAAAAAAATTGAAAATGACATAATGGTATTTGAATTTTTAATCCAACGTGCAATTTGATCTATATATATTCAATTTATTAGAGATTTTCATATAATTTAAAGACTAAATTGAACAACATTTAGGAATCATATTAATTTATGAACTAAATTAAATGTATATAAAAAATTTATGAATCACATTGAATAAATTTAAAGTTCAAGAATTATTTTGTATAGTAAGATAAAATTTATAAATAATATTGAACAAATTAAAAGTTCAAAAATCATATTACGTTAAATGATCATTTGTATCATTATCTTTTATATACTCCGTTTTTTAAGAGGATTATACAAGCGCACTTACAACTAAAAATCAGTTTATCGAGAGATCAACCTTGTGCTCGAAAATTTAATAGATGGGTATCATTCCATGTGGGGTGGAGCGGCCTGATTGGACAAGGCTCAGAAAATCAACCGCCGAGATGGGTCCCAATTCGACAAAATCTCGAGCACAGACAAAATTTCTCGTCTGAAGCATCGAAAATGCCGTGGATGCTCGTGAAACCCAAAATGGGAATGGAGTCTCATTTAGTAAAGTGACCTCTGGAATGTTTGAGTTACTTCGATGCTATTTGTTTATGGTGAATTGCATGCATCCCATCTCAGGAACTCCTAAGTATCTGTTTGGATGTCTGCTTTTTCGTTGTTTTATATGCTGCGTTTTCATGATTCATCATGCCTGATCTGCTCAGAAACCGAACCAGAATGGAAGTGAAGACACAGCCTTTGAGCAAAAGACAATGGATGAAACAAACCTAGTCGCTCATGCAATCGGTGATATCATTGAGAGGCCAACCGTGCCATATGTCATGCGTGCACCATAATTAACGGAAAATTAATTAGCAGATGTTACAATACAAGGGCACTTCTCAGGATGATGATGCATATTGCGACTTTCGACTTTGAATGACGCTGGTGACTCCAAGAGCTAGAGCTGGGAGTTGAGGGACATGAACAAAGCCTTTTCACTCTGCTTCTGTTCGACGCATTTCTTCTGTAAAGCTGAGCTGAGAGCAAGTTTTTCCACATTCCTGGAATTCACTGCTGACGCTTAATTTCCACATACGTTAAGAGCAATGAGCAATATTGAGGCTATTAGGGATGTGCTTAGTAACTTCAATAGGGGCTGCATAGTGAAGTTTTGAACATTGTGTCCAATCACCTTTAGGTACAGGCGACTTAATCGATATGATTGGAGAAACCTTCCAACTCCACAAGAGAATCTATAAATTGCTTATATCATCACATTGCTTGGAATCCCCTGCATTCTATTACTCAACTGTTAACGATACTGACAAGGTCTTTCAGAGAGTTTTAAGACATGAGATAAAAGGGCAGATGTCAAGAACATAAACACTATGTCCGCTAAGTTTTCAGAGATAATTGATTTCGTAATAATATCTGGACCAATTATCGCCAGCATAAATCCTTAAATGCTGGAAGCCTCCCTTTTTAAGTTAACAACAAACCTGATAGTTTCGTCCACAAACAGTCATCCTTGAACAAATCCTGCACCGCACCACGAAGGTGAATTAGTTCAATCTGATTCTGCCACATCAAGTTCATATCCAAAGTAAATTCCCATTCCAGCTGTGAATGAAACGATACCATTAAAGGACAATGGAATGGCAAACCCTGATGACAATGACATTACAAAATTTAGACAGTTACTTAGATTAGTGAGATACTGAGAACCAGAGATTTACAGCTTGAGAATGAACCTTAAAGTTCTAATGCACTCTATCATGGGGATCAGCTCCTGCAATAGACTTGATGATATAAATGCTCATGTCTTATGCTGTGTAATGACAGCAATTCGCTATATCAACAGATTTTCGAGAATAACAAGAAGTTCTTCCAACTGCTATATAGATATTTTATGAGTTGGACATAAGAGTATTATGTAGAATAACACATATATTTACATAGCTAACTAAATAACAACAGTATTGCCTTCTGAACCTGCTCTCAGATGAATTCATTCTTGATTCAACCTTCCGAACTTACAAAGAAGACATTCAGAGACTTTTCCCTCGATCTTGAGCTGTTAAAATCGACACTTTCATTAGTACCTCCATAGAAAGATAGAACATGTTGGCTACATCCGATGGTCCTAATTTACAGCAAAATTATAGTCCTCGGACATCAGAAATGAGATGTAAAAGCAACATTTACTTTCTGCTGTCACCACAAAAAGAATGTGAATGGTTACTACAGATATCAGAAATGAACATGTCTCAAGAAAATGTCTTCCCACTAATGCAATAAAAGACGATGAAACTGAGGCACCTCCAGTTCATCCTCTTCCCTGTTCGACCTCTCTATGATCCGGCCTTTCATGTCCATCTCATAAATGGAATTCTATCTTGTTACAACACCCAAAATTTATAGATATTCTTTTTTTATGGAAAGAATTGACTACCCAACTATAGAGAGGATAATTTACTGACCAAAGTCACCAGTAACCTTTGCAGGAGCAAGACCCTTTCTTGAAATGATGGAAACGACTTGAATCTCTCAATATGATCTCGTGATCGATTATCATAGATATGTATGTCATGGCACTGTGGCAATCTCCACAGACACGTAAATTCTTGGTTATCCGGATTGGCGCACCAGGAGCCGTTGTTAGGATGCCATATGCAAGAGCAAGCTTCTCGCTGTGCTCAGAGAGCAAGTCACCTTTTTCCTCATCATCCACATCATGGAGCGCAAAGCTCGTCTGTGGAACATAACCAAGAGCTTTGATTCGTAAGATCAAGTCTGTGAGAACTTCATGAATCTGTTGCGATTGTGGATGAGTCCAGTCTCCCACATAGAATGTGGCAGTACCCTTCATTCCTTGTACCCAGCTACAACCGGGTCTCTTCCTGATTCCAGTAGATTTCATTATAGACCTGACCCTAGCCACATCTTTCCAGCGCCTCGCATTTGCGTATATGTTAGAAAGCAATGTGTAGGACCCGTCATTCTCCGACTCTATATCTAACAATTTATTAGCAGCATATTCCCCAAATTCAACATTTCCATGTAACCTAGAAGCGCTCAGCAGTGCGAACCATACAATGGGGGTAGGTTGCATAGGCATTCTTTTGATGAGCTTCATGGCTTCACCCAATCGACCACCACGTCCTAAGAGGTCAACCATGCAAGCATAATGTTCTACTCCAGGGACAACACCATAATCTCTGTCCATGGCGTCAAAATATTCAATGCCTTGATCTACCAGTCCAGCATGGCTACAAGCATAAAGGACAACTACAAAGGTGACTGCATCAGGCACCAAACCCGCTTTCCTCATCTCATTGAAAACCCAGAGAGCTTCATCACCACGTCCATGCATTCCATAACCAGTCATCAGTGATGTCCACGAAATGGTGTTCCTGTGCTGCATGTGGTCAAACACAACTCTACCTGCATCAATATCTCCAGATTTGGAGTACATATCTATTAGGCAATTCTCCACATGCACCATCACAGAGTCGTATTGATTTCGCAATACGTAGGCATGTATTTGTGTACCAAACCTCAGGGCAGCCAAACGAGCACAGGCCATCAAGCCACATGATATGGTGAAGGTGTTTGGCTTTATGAAGTTTGTTTGATTGACCATCTCAGAGAACAACTTCAAAGCATCATTTGCTTCTCCCTGCTGAGCATACCCGCCAATCATCACAGTCCATGTTACCACATTCCTATGGTCTGGTGCTATCAAGTCAAACATGGTGCGAGCAACTCCAGCAGATCCACACTTGGCATACATGTCAATCAAAGCATTAATAACCATTAAATCATCCCCCGGATCATTGTCTAGCTTATTCAGAACACACTTGATGGCATAACAATGAGTCTCCTTCCCTTGAAGCAATGCTCCTGCAGATGCACAACCTGAGAGAAGAGAAACGAGAGTGACAATGTTAGGCTCTGACCCACTAAGGCACATCCTCCTGAAGACATCGAGAGCCTCATGACCATGCCCCCTCTGGGCAAACCCTGCAATCACAGCACTCCACGTCACCACATTCGACTCAATCTTCTCATCCTCCATCTTCTCAAAAAGACTCAAAGCCTCGTCAAATCTGCCAACTTGCGAGTATCCAGTGACCATGGCATTCCATGAGACAAGATCCTTAAACTCCATTTGCTTAAAGACCTTGCTCGCTTCATCCAACATCCCACACTTGGCATACATATCCAACACAGCATTACCCACATAAACATCCTCAGACAACCCTCTACGGAGCGCAAAAGCATGTACCTGCTTTCCTTGTATCGATGCACCAAGCGAAGCACAAGCAGGGAGGACATTCACGAGGCTAACGGCATCAGGCACGTGGCCACTATCCCAGGTCATCCGATCAAACAACCTGAGCGCATTCCTACAATCCCCCGCCTGAACATAAGTAGCCACAATCGAATTCCAAGAGACGACATCACCAATCCCTCTCTCGGACAATTCATCAAACACCTTCCGCGCATCGTCCAACGCGCCGCACCGTCCGTACATGGCCACCACCGCATTGCACACGAACACATTACCCTCGAACCCATTAGCGCAGACGGCCGCATGGACCGACGCGCCCCGACGGAACGACGGGAGCTCGCCGCAGGCCTTGAGGACGAAGGGGAACGTGAAGTGGTCGGGCCGCCAGCCCAGCCTCTGCATCCTCCGGAAGTAACCGAGCACGTCGTCGAGGAAACCCAGATGGACGCTCCGCCGGATGAGCATGTTCCACCAGTAGACCGAGTAGGGGCAGGGCGGGACCCGCTCGAGCAGGGCGAGCGCGCGGGCCGGGGCGCCGCAGGCGATGTAGGAGCCGACGACGCGGGCCGCGAGGTGGCGGGGCAGGCCCTGGACGAGGGTCTGCTGGTGGAGCAGCTTCGCTCGGGCCAGGGAAGCGCATTGCTGCAGCGACGCGGTCGTGATCGCGGGAGGAGCGGCGGCGGCGGCGGCGGAGGAGGGGGACGAAGGTGACGAAGAGAACGGGGAGGCCGGGATGGCGGGCGGGAAGGGACGGCGGAGAAGTCGCTTTCGGTCTTGGTGGTGGAGGATCGAACGGTGCAGCATCCGACTAGGCTGCTGAGGGCTAGCGGGTGTCGACGATATGTTGTCATGTTATATACCGAAAGCGTGAAGTCCGTGGTTGAAAAGTAATTATCTAGCCGTGTTGAAACCCCAATATATATATATATATTCTTCATCTTCATCATCATTATTGTTATTATCAAATAATGAACTCAATAGAAAAGACTTTAAAATTTAGTCGAGATGACGGGGAAGGAAATTTAAAACTAAGTGTGAAAGTCACTTATGAGAGTTTGAGAGAAGTTAATCAATGAAGTCATCAATAATGAGTAATTTTGGATTGGGGCCGAGTTTTAAAGATAATGTAATTAATGAACAAAAGACTTGTTGACACATCGATCGAAGACAATGACAAAGGGTTGATATAAGTGCATGATTGCCAAATGGTCATTATGCGAGATTTTCGGAATTTATAATCTATTGTTGACAATTGTTATTAGATAGTAGGAGATACTGTAGACCCATCTATTTATATATTTTACCCATTCTTTATATATGCGTGTGGGATGCAATTTCTCCTCTCCTCTCGAAATCTTTAGAAATCTAATCCCTAATCATTCTCCTTTCAACAAAACATTCGAGTAATTGTAATGATTGTTCCTTAATCGTGTCTTAATGAACATGCTATCGCCTTAATTAATTCACAATCTAGTTTCCCTAAATAACCAGTTGGAGAAATTGAATTGACTCTTTAACCGACGAGATTGATGGGGGAGATCGAGATTTGTTAGCGGAATTGACGACGACCATGGGATAAAATGCGGCTCTATCCATCCATTAAAATGCGGAATTTTCCGATTGTTCCTGCTCCTGCTCCTCCTTTCTTTCCTTTTCTTTTCTTTTTTTCCGATTCAGGTGGTTTTTCGGTTTCGAGCCGTTGTCGGAATTATCCATAAATAAAAGAAAAAAAACACCACTTATCCAAAACTACAAAGCATTAGAATAATTATCAGAAAAGGAGAACGGACACATTGCCTTTTCGGACAAGCTGCCAAATTTAAAAGTCATCTTCTCCGGCAGATAGAGAAAAAAAAGAGACTCAGGTCAGGCCAGAACGCCTTCCTCTCTCTGTATAAAAAGCAGAGACCCACCACCTAATTTTCCAACCACTCTCTAAATTCCCTCCTCCTTCTCTCCTCTCTCTCTCTCTCTCTCTCTCTCTCTCTCTCTCTTCTTCTTCTTCTTCTGTCGCTGCTCGAGCTTGCGTAGCGCGGGGGTTCGGGGGGCTCCGTCGTCGGGCTACTGTTAGGGTTTAACCGCCGGCCCCGTTCTCCTCCCATGGCTTCCCAGGGGAAGAAGCTCATCAACGATCCCAAAGGTCAGCAGGCATTCGTCCTCGCCTCCATGCAGCAACGCGCGGGGGATCGCGATCGCCCGCGCATTGCGCGTGCTCTGTTTGTGTTTGTTTTCTCGTTGCGTGATTTTTCGAGCTTCGTTTCGCTGCCGTGTCGATGTTGCAGACGTGGTGACCGAGTACATCGAAGGTCTCGTCGAGACTTATCCTGGATTGCAGTATCTCGACGGTTTTCCCGAGGTGCTGTCATGCGTATATATTTTTTTTTTTTTGGTTTTTGAATTGGACCTCGAGCGTTGCGATTTTTTTCTTACCGTGATTTTTGGTCTCGTCGGTTTTTCAGGTGAAGGTCGTGCTGCAAGCGGATGTTTCGGGCGAGACGTACGATAAAGTCGCGGTGATCTGCGGTATGTTTCCCCGTGACTTTTCTTGCATTGTTGGTTTCTCTTTCTGTAGCTGTGGATTGCGTTGCTTTTGCGATTGTTATGTTTTAGACTCGCCGCTCGTGACCGAGCGCTATGGCGTCACGTTTGTATGACCGGGATGGTTAGGTAGGATAATTGTGTTAATTTGTCAAGACTGTATGTAGTTATCTACATTTTCTTCAGGTATATGAGAGGAGAAGTGTCGTTGCTTGAGTTTGGTTATAAATTGATGTGGTCTGTACATGCAGAGGTGACTTGTGATCTCTCTAGTAATAGTTCAACATTTTATTTGCTAAACTACCAGTACTACTTATTCAAGCCTTGAACTGCCTTAGAGCGAAGAGTTTGGCTAGTTTTCATTGTTGGGGTCCAGCTGATCAGGTCTAAATTTTCTACCAGCGAAAGTTGTTCGTATTCTCTTACAATTGAATCACCTTGCTTTTGACGGGTGTAATCTAGCTGTTAATATTATGATACTTTGTAATTTGTAGGAGGTGGAAGTGGGCATGAACCTGCACAAGCTGGTTATGTCGGGGAAGGGATGCTTACAGCAGCAATATGCGGAGATGTTTTTGTATCTCCTCCCGTTGATTCAATTATAGCTGTACGTTTTTCTACTCCTTTTTTTTTCCTTTGTTCCCTGTGCAATTCTACTGTGGACAAATTGTACAGAGAGCAATTTTCCCATGGGAGCTTCCTGTCATTAGGCAGGATTCCCAAGCAGTAAGTGAGGGGCATGGAAGAAGTGTATGGGTTATAATATTTTTAATATTCTGTTGTTTATCCCCTGTTCTTCACTTTATCTGCAAGTACCGTCAATGGAATTGCGCATGCATATTTTGGATGAGTTAGCATATATTCCACTTTGTCTCTTATTACAAATAATTCTGGGTTTTATATAATTTAACGTAATTCAATTACAGGGCATCCGAGCCGTAACTGGTCCCATGGGATGCCTTCTTATTGTCACGGTAATTTAATTTGCCAGTACTAAAATGAGAGTGACTATATAGTTCTTTTAACAGAGAAGAATCACAATTGTATATCTCATGGGACTGGACAGAATTACACCGGTGATCGTTTAAACTTCGGTTTGGCTGCTGAGCAAGCTAAAGCTGAAGGTTATAAAGTGGAGGTGTGATTTTAGTTACTCTAACCATTACTTTGAAATTTGGTAGCTCAGAGAGTGTGCTGAACCTTTTAGACTGGTTTTCTTATCTCATAGACTGTGATTGTCGGAGATGATTGTGCTTTACCTCCTCGGCGAGGCATAATAGGACGGAGAGGTTTGGCTGGGACGATCCTTGTGAACAAGGTAGTGTCTGGCCTGTGGCCCTCTTCTTCTCTTTCTTTATTCACCTGTACACCATCGGTGAAGAAATGCAGGTTATCTCATGAGAGAGTGAGCAGAGAGCATTTTTCTTGTTCATTCCACTAGTCTATAGCACAGGAGAGTTCTCTGTTTATTACTCTTCTTTCCTGATTGCCTTTTTCCAAGTGAAGTAAGTTGAACATTAGTAGGTCAAATGTTTTTTTTAATGTCATGGCACTTTTTCTTTCAAGAGCTTTTGCCTACTCACAAGCTGTTGATATTTTGTAAGACAATTTTCTCCCCTTTTTATGTGAGCCCAGCGACTCAATAAAATTGACTGGGAACTAATAAAAAATTTCTGTGGTCACTTATTATTTGTTGAAAGGAAAATTTGAGAATTTTTAATTTGTAAGATATGTTCTATACGTAGGTTGCCGGAGCAGCTGCCGCTGCTGGTCTGTCTCTCGCCGAAGTTGCTGCAGAAGCTAAACATGCATCTGAAGTAATTGGAACAATGGGCGTTGCATTATCTGTTTGCACACTTCCAGGTCTGGTTACATCAGATCGTTTGGGCCCAGAGAAGATTGAACTTGGTCTGGGGATTGTAAGTATATAATGCGAATCTTAATGTATATACTTTGCTAGTGCTCCTGCATTATATTAATGGTGTAGTATTTACTGCTTCTGATTCTTCAAATATAACAAAGACTTCCCAATGAATATTTCACAAGTGTATTTCTTTTGGTGCTTTTTGCCCGTTTGAGGCTTGTATAGTCACTAGGCTTTGCTTTCATTAAAATTTGTTTGAGATCCTTTTTTTTTTCCCAATTATTATTCATAATTTCAGCATGGAGAACCAGGTGCTGCTGTGGCTGACCTTCAACCAGTGGATGTTATAATATCTCATATGCTTCAGCAGATATTATCTACGGTATGTCCTGATCCTTGGCAGATCATGATCACTGTCAGTGTATTTATATTCTGAATTTCTTCACAGATTTAGTTGTTTCTTCACGTAATGCATTCAAAAGTATGAAGTTCATTCGTTATTTCCTACGTTGAATTCCTGGGAGAATTATTGTATTAGAGCTCTAATATTTGATGCTAAAAAGAAGATCTAGCTTTCCATCCTAGCATTTAGTAATTACTTTGACTTCAATTTATAAATGCGTGTACATTGCTCATGCGCAGCATGTTGGGGTAGAAAGCTTATGGCTGCTATACAAATTTGCAGGAAACTGGCTATGTTCCTATAACACGAGGTAATGGAGTGATACTCATGGTCAACGGGTAAGTCCATGAATCTCCTCTTCTGTGACTTATATTGAATTTGTCGTGAATTGATATGAGAGAGAAGACCAATTAGACAGGATGTCAATTAGACAGGATGTCAACTTTAGAAGACAGCTTATGTGGAAAGTTGTGGATACGGATATGGATACACGTTGATGATGAGAAATTGTTAAGCAGATAGGGCATTGTCTTCTGAGTTGAAGAGAATGTTGAAACAAAATGTTGTTTCTGTTGCTTGGAACCAATGATAAGGAAACTTTATTATGCTTTGAAGCTGGGATAAAAGGGTGCTACTTTTAGTGAACCAAATTACTAAAAAAAAAAAAGAAAATCTCAGGAAAATTTGTACCTGGTTATTGGATTTTTTGCCTGTCCATCATGGTGCATAGAAAGGTAGGTTGATCGTAGACTAATGTCACTTGTATCTCTTGTTGATGCTTTAGGATGTAGTACATGTAACGTGATGTTATGCAACGGCAGATCTTATATCTACAAATGTGTGTCCACTGAAGAGTTTGGACTTGGCAGTTATATTGGAAATTGGAATATGTTAGGAACTAGAAAGAGCAGTATATATTGCTGCATTTTATCGGCGATTATTTTTATGATATCTTACAAGAGAGAAATATCCCAGATCAATGCCACAGCATGCCATGCTGCATTATGTCCTAATCGGTGAACCTAACAAAACTAGATTATACCCTAGAGGTAAAGTACTTAGGGATCTCTGAATGTAAGTGCTTAGTAACAAATGAGGGACGGGACAGGAATATAGGATGTAGGTCGCACCGTAAAGCAGTTTCTAGAAGCTAGTAGCTTTTGAAGTTAACCCGATTTGTTCACTCAACTTTCAAAATAGATGAAACTATTGGTCACTCAATATTGATCATTAGACCAAGAGGTGCTCCTTTTCCATGATGAAAGGTAAACTTTACTTGTACCATAAACCATGCAGGTTAGGTGCTACCCCTGTGATGGAGTTAATGATTGCTGCGGGAAAAGCAGTACCTAAGCTGCAGCTGGAACATGGATTGGCTGTTGATAGAGTTTATACGGGATCTTTTATGACTTCTCTTGACATGGGAGGTTGGTGTTTTGATGTTGTGACGAGAAGTTTCTTCTCAGCTACGCACAATTTATTGTTGTCTCCTTTTATCAGGTTTCTCCATTACAATCATGAAATCTGATGAATCAATTCTGCAACGTCTGGATGCTCCTACTAAGGCTCCCTATTGGCCTGTTGCTGTTGATGGTCAGTATTGATATCAGAACTACCTTGAATATGGTGTTACACGGTTTAACTTGTTTGGCTGATATAATTGGTTGATGGTCTATATGCTGCAATGCCTGGATAAATTTATGCCAGTTATTGCATGTGCATTATGGAGTTTCAAGTGAAGCATCTGAAATCAAATCAATTACATACTTTACTTGCAGGCAGTCGCCCTCCTGCAAAAATTCCTATTGCAATGCCATTGTCTCGTTCAACAAAGAGTGATGAGGTGTGTGCAAAGCAACATTTTGCGTGTTCTTTTGGATGAGATACAGAGACCTTTCTAAAGTTATTTGTATTAAGTTTAAAATAAAAGAAAAAAATGGTTGCAATTTTCATGACTTGTGTTCATGCTTGAAATCTTTACTGGGGTTAAATATTGAAAGTCTAGGAGAGCTAAAATATGGGCCCAACTTTAGATCCTTAGTCGGTGTGCTCTACATCTTGAAACTTAAAACTTTCCATTGGATAATGCTGGACAAATGTGTAGACCAGTTTCTCCTTGCTTTGAGTACAGGATTAACTGACGTTAGCTGGCTTAAAGTTTTAATAAGAGCTTGTTAATGGAAAAAATACAGAAGATGACTGCCACAATCACGGGCTTTTACAATCTAAGGTTCCCCATAGCTTTATTGGGATTGCAAGCTCATACAGTGGAATTTGTAGAATATAATTTTTGTATGACAGAAAGCTTAAGCAAAAGCAAATAAAGAACCTCAGAATCAAACTTATAAGACAATAATGATAGATGAATGCAGTGCCCTACAAAGATCGTCTAGCTGCTTGTCCTGTTTGATGTGTTGTGCTTATTTTGTAAAGGGATATGAGCAGATTAATCCCATATCCATGACATTTAATGCTATGGAATGTAGTCATTTGTTCTGTCTCTGCTATTAATATACACTGATTTTTGTTGTGTGTGACTTGGTTAGCATAGCATTTTAACCTGACTTTATGTGATTGATTAATTTTTGTAGTCATTGTGTCGGCCGCTAAAGTTAACTCAACAAGGCTGTCTTCTTGAAATGGCTGTAGAAGCAGCATTGAATGCGATTATTGGGTTGACTGACAGTTTGAATGAATGGGATGCCAAAGTAGGCGATGGTGACTGTGGCTCAATTGTGAGTTCCCTTTTTACTCTTCATTTGTTGTTTTATTCTTCCTCATGTGGTTCACATATGTTATTAATCCTTTATAGATGTATAAAGGCGCAACAGCTATCCGGGATGATATGAAAAAGCAGTGAGTTTTCTCTATAAGTCTATGCTCTTGCTTACTGCAGATTTTTATACTCTAATTTTGAGGAGACTTTCTCAAGGCAAAACATTGACCTGTATGCTATTGGCGCTACCAAACTGAGCATCTTATGTGCTCAGATGATTAGATAACTGCATGATGATCATCTTATGTTGGACATGCTCTTGCTGTCAGCTATATCTCCAATCTTCTTTCTCCCTCTCCTCATATAAGCTTTTGCCATGAGGTTCTAGATTTAAGTATTTATGTGCATGTGGCAGAGAGAGCTACTATATAAAGCTTTAGATGGCATACAACTGCTTCACCAAATTCTTGTTGGTATGTCGAGTGAATGCTTCACTAGGCACCTACATAAACAGCTCAGTTCCTAGAGGGTTCCAAACCTACCCTTTTCCATGGCAGTTGTATGTTGACATTGACTTAGGGGAGCTTTCTAGTACATGTCATCTTTCTCCATTTACACCTTGATTCCTGGTGCTATATGATGAATTCTTCTTTCCCCGCAATGTAGCTTTCAATTATTCTTCCTTGTTTGATTTATGAAGATGCGATATACACCTCTTTTCTTTTGTTATCGTCAATATATCTGCAATGGTTAGATTATCTACCTCACCTTGTCATTTTCTAGTTTATTAGAGAAAGGGTCTCTAATTGTACTTTGATTGGTTTCTTCAGCGATGATGTGCAGCTGCTTGCACAGATCTGTGCATTGTTTTTTCTTGCTATTGTCTTTCTCAAAAGCATATATTGATTTTTTTTACCTGATTTGATACACATAATTTTGTTTGGCAGTTATCCTCTAAATGATGCTGCAGAAACTATAAGCGAAATCGGTTCATCCATCAGGAGAGTCATGGGGGGTACCAGCGGGATACTGTACGATAAAATATTTTTTTTCTGTGTCATCTATGGTTCCTTCTTCTCAGTCATATATCTTTATATTCTCTCTGATTTTCTTCTTTTAAATTGGCAGATATGTCATAATGTGCAAGGCAGCATCTCCACACTTGAAAGCAAACCGCCAGGCTGATATTACAGCAAAACAATGTGAGATAATGCTATTATGCTGTACCATTTGATTGTGATGGCATCACTGAGCCTGTATTTTGGTGTATAGGGGCCGAAGCACTTGAAGCAGCCATCACTGCAGTCAGTAAATATGGTGGTGCCAGTGCTGGTTATCGCACACTGTTAGATGCCCTTATCCCAGCATCTCAAGTTCTCAAAGAGGTACTTATCATCTTTTATAGTAGGAGGTGGTCGCACAGCTTGAAACGTGATATCGATGTGTTTGTCTTGTCAGAGGTTAGATGCTGGGGATGACCCCGTCACAGCTTTTGTGCTCTCGTCAGAAGCAGCAGTGGCTGGTGCTGAGTCAACCGTGCACATGCAGGCTCAGGTGACCTTCTGTGATGGTTGTAGAACATCGTTATTTCACTCGAATTTGAAACACAAAGAACTCATAACGAGACATGTGAAATGAGGATTTTTCTAGTGCAAATGCTTTTTGTGCGGAGAGAGGATTGTGGTAATCTCAACAATGTAACAACTCTTTCCATCTTGTTTATTTCCCGTTAATTGTTAAAAATCGAATTCTGAACCTTAGAAGTGGGAAAGGAACTCAACTTTCCCATCCATCGGAATCAAACTTAGCTAAAGAGTAAAATCTAGGTACTAAGATCTACCCAATAAGAAGCCTTTGACAGATTGCTTCTTCTTGCTTGTGATACAAAACACATACGGAACATCATATGCTCGCAAATTCTTTGCAGGCTGGTCGCTCAAGCTATGTCTCTGAAGATGTCCTTGCGACTGCCCCAGACCCCGGAGCCATGGCTGCAGCTTCCTGGTATAGAGCAGCGGCCTTAGCTGTGAAGGATAACTATGAAGTCGCATGAGGCCACGTCAGACGAGGCCCCCTATACATTCATCCTTCCTTTTTGCCGCAAGTTAGCTGAGGAAAACTTTTCGTCCCGTGACTTTTAACCATTTTGCTTTCCGCTTATGCATTCCGTGTGTAAAGCTGAGAGAGCGAGTTTTTCCCCCATTGTCGGAGCCCTCCCACCTGATTGACTGTAAAATCGAGATCCGTAGAGAGAATAACATACTTCACAATCCAAGTCTATTGCCGGAAGTTTCGCGGGGTCGGTTTTTTGCCCCCATCGTTTCTGTTTTCTCGTGGACTTGTGTAGTAACTACTTAAGACGTTACGCAATGGTTGATCTTAGAAACCGATACTACTGCGACCTGAAAGGAGTAACGAAAGCAGAATCACAAGATGATGTCGGCTTGAGTGCCGAGCATAGACAGCCGAGATGTGTCTCTCCGAGCTCCGAAAGCGGACTTTGTCGTGCAAAATGGATTTTAGCTGTGCTGTGTGAAGTTCAGGAGCGGCAAAACGAACTCTGTTAAAGCGACGAGCGTTCGATTATCGACACCATGTCAACCCTATCTTTACAAAGGTACAAAGGTACAATGGTGGGGAAGTGATCCTAATATCTGCGTACTCAGAATTTTATAGTCCGATGGCATACCTGGGTTGATCGTACATGAGATTGCTAGTGCTAGATCATGTTAATTGTCATGCGACAAGGAAAATATAGAAATTTTGGTTCTATTATATCACTTGAAATATTTAGTTAATAAAATGTATTTTTATTATATATTTACATGAACATTTGATTTATCCATTGTGGTTTTAGAAATTTAGCCTAATATGTAACGTGGTTTTTGAAATTTTAATTTGTTTGATGGGACTCCTTGACTTTTGTTATATATTCAATTTAATCCTTAATCTATATTAAAATATTTAATATTGCTCCTATGTTGAACATTTTCATATAGTTGAATTACTCAATTGAATAAGTACCAAAAGTTCATAAATCAAATTTCACATTTGATTAAAATTCATGAACCACATTGAATAATCTAAACTTTCACCAATTACGTTATACATGCTAAGTCAAAGTTATTCTAGTCAAAGTTCAAGAATAGGATATTGAGTTCAATTAGGTTCGGCATGGCCGTCTCTTTCCAACTTGTGACACATTGTCTTCCCGGTTCTTCTTTTACGTTAACTCAATTGGAATTGATAAAAAATTTCCCCGAACTTAAACAATCTTTGACCAAGGACCACCGCCGGCTGACCCTGCTCCTCCTCAATTAGAATTGATCGAAAATTTCCCCGAACTTAAACAATCTTTGACGGAACTCGTGGCCCCTTCCAAAATTCCCAAGGGCAAAAATCCAAAAAAAAAAAGAAAAAAGAAAAAGAAAAGAAAAAGAAACTCTTTACTGGTCTTGAGTCAAGTCTGCTGCTTAAAAAAGTTGAAAACCCCCCTGTCCTGCCCTCCCCGCTCCTTCACTCCATCCTTCGACGAAAAACACGACGAGCCCAAAAAAATAAAGAACGCGCAAATCTCAGATCGAACTCGAGTTCGAACGAGAAGGAGAGGGCGGAAATCAGATCGACGGCCATGGCGGAGCAGCTGACGGAGGAGCAGATCGCGGAGTTCAAGGAAGCCTTCAGCCTCTTCGACAAGGACGGCGACGGTACTGGCCCACCCTCCCCCCCCCTCTCGCTCTCTTTGTCTGGAGGTTTTCTCGGTCGCATTACGCGCGTCCGGGACGGAAATGGCGATCGCGCCTCGTTTTGATTTGAGTTTGCGGGACTGGGTCTCCGCTTTCGTCGCGCGGGCGGGGAAAGTTTGGATTTTTTTGCCTGTTTCGATGATGATTGATTATGCCAGCTCGGTGATCGGTTGAAAGTCTCCCTTTTTCCGCCCTTTTCTCTTCGCTTTCGATATGGGTTGGAAGTGATTATCGGTAAGCTTTACTTATATAGGCTGCGATAGCAAGGATTGTCCGCAAGTTGTCTTTTTTTTTTTTTTTTCCTTTCTAATTATGGAGGCTCTGTGTGCTTTTTTTTTTTTTTTTTGGCTCGAACATGGTATGGGAGGATGTTGTTTGCTTTGTATGCTGGTGTGTTGTTGCGATGTGCCGAATGTGAATGGGGTGGAGCGAGGCTGGTTACTCGGAAATGAAGGCTGATGAATGATCTTGCTGATATGGATGGAAAATCTGTGGAAGTCGAAATGCGACCCTCGGCCATTTTGCTGTCTTTCTACAGAGGTTAGAGCGTGAGTTGTGTGAGGGAATGAGCCCCATGGAGGCCCTCACATGTGGGGACTTTTGAATTCGTGGCTGAAACCTAGAAAACTGATCCGTCCTTCAAATTCTACCTCTTGAGGTGGAACTGCTGTCTGCTCGAGCGAGAACAGTGGAGGTGTTGTGAACCGTCTGGTGTTGTTCCGCATTGTTGTTGTCCCATGGAGCATTTCGGGGAACCCTTAAGCTTTCATCTTGTTGACCATCCTCCTTTTTGGGCATCTTGTTCCCTTCCAATGTCCACCTGTCATGAAAGGGATCACCCTTGTTTTACATTGGTTGGCAATGTAAGCTGAGGTTATGCTGCGAGATGTGGATACTACATGATAATTAATTTTAATATTTTGTTTTGTGACCTTTACTTCTTCTGCTATACCCTATATTTGATTGTGTCCCTGTGAACATGTCGCTTTGCTCAAAATTTGCTGAAATTTACAGTTTTCCGTTGTAAATTACTGATTTTTTTTTTTCCTTCCCTTGACTATGATTTCCCCTTTGTAGTCTTTTGCAATATAATAGAGACGTCACGTGTGTGTCACTATAGCTTTGATTTATTTTCCTCTCTCATCCTAACTTCATGTTTGTATAGGCTGCATCACTACCAAGGAGTTAGGGACAGTTATGAGATCTCTGGGCCAAAATCCTACAGAAGCTGAATTGCGAGATATGATCAACGAGGTTGATGCTGATCAAAATGGCACTATTGATTTCCCTGAATTTCTGAATTTGATGGCCCGAAAGATGAAGGTCAGTTTGATTGCTGCTTGTGGTGTTTTAATTGTGGACTTTGGAGGCCTTTGGATGTTTGTATGTTTTCCCAAAGATTGCAAACCAGCATTGGAGCCTTAAGGCTTATTAATTGCTTCACATCTTAGTTTTCCAATTATTTCAGCTCATAATCATCAGTGACCCTGATGTCTTGCTCCCTGTTTTTGTGCTAACAATGATTTTCAACACCCCTGGGCCCGGTGGTTGGTAGGATTTGTCTTTTTCATTTTTTGTGGTGTGGGGTTGTGGGGGGTTGGCAATACTTTCACAAAGGTCAGGGCACACTCCACCGAAGCAAAAATTAACCAAAAAAAGGAAAAGAAAGAAAGAATGGATCTCATCAAAAGTGGTACTTGAGAATGCAAGATGCCTGTGGATATACTGGCACATGTAGTTTCATGTGTCCTCTCCCTGTTTTGTTGAAATTCCAATTGCAGATAGTATTTCTTCCTGCTTTAGTATTGAGGGAAATTATGTTGTCAAACTCTGTAGAGACATTCCTGGAATACTAGGGCATTTTCCTTTCAGACCTTTCAGTTTCTCATGAAAGATGCGTGTGCGTGATGTATCAATAGTAAGTTAGGGTGGGCAGTCTGCAAAGCAAGACAAATCCGTGTTCTTATGTCTGTTAATTTTCTGTTCTGAAAAGGGCTTTTTGCAATTGTTAGTCCATCATATCCTCTTACATTGACAAAATTTCTGATAGTACTTTATTCAACATTTACATCTTGAAGGATACTGATTCTGAGGAGGAGCTCAAAGAAGCTTTCAAGGTCTTTGATAAAGATCAAAATGGTTTCATTTCTGCTGCTGAGGTAAACTTCATATTCAAGTGCTAGCATCTCCTTCTTTGTTATTTTCAGAGCCAGCAACCACAACCAATTTCTAGAATGGAAATGAGATTACCACATTTATGACATGTTCTTCGTTGTGCAGCTCCGACATGTCATGACTAATCTCGGAGAAAAGCTTACCGATGAGGAGGTGGAGGAGATGATTCGTGAAGCCGATGTCGATGGTGATGGTCAAGTGAACTATGAGGAATTTGTTAGGATGATGTTGGGGAAGTGATTGTGGGTGCTGCACTGCTAGAGGGATATGAGTTGCTTACAAACAATTGGTAGTTCTATAAACCTGGAGTTTTTCTTCCCTCTCGTTGCGTGATTTTTGGAAATCTTGAGCAGATACATCTGGTTTTGTTCACTATTATGTTTATGTATGATATCTTTGCAGCTTTGTTCTTATCTGATCATTGCACTCATTTCTTATCTGGTTTTTCAAACTGCTTTTCATTTCTCATAGTAGAGAAAACGAGCTTGTTGCGTCAAATAGATGATGGAATGTGAACACAGGGCAATGGGAGGAAATAATCAAAGAAGAAAACAGATTGTTATCATAGGTCAATTATGCTTCTTGCATCGCATCATCAGCTCAACCGAGTGTAGCTCCTTCCTGTTGAGCTAACAGTTTTGTCAGTCTTCTGATGCTGTTCCCTTTACCTTGTGAGGAAAGAACAATTAAACCAGTTATGCTTCTTGAGGGAACCTTAATACCACTTCAAGAACCATGCCCTGGCGTCTATTTTGTGTAAATTTCCGTGCCGACCTGCTTTTTTCAACTCACAGGTTGTTTCATGCCATAGATGTTTTTGATCAGGAAATTTTACCATTTGGGAGCTTTGAATGCTTGATGTGGGTATTATACGCATGCATGAGTACTAAACCCAATCGTCGATTGGATCAGGGCAAGGTGGTTAATACCAATTAATTTTTTAGATTCTGGGATTTACATTATTCATCAAACTTTCGGTTTTGAGTGAGAATAACACCAAAAGGTATCACCACTACCTTGGTGATTGATCAGACACTATCCACCGCCATGTATGGTTGTGGCGCATGCAACTTGTCTCATGGGTTCATCCTTGCGATGGTCGTGAGCCAGAAGCAAATGTCAGGACTTCTTTCTGGTATCGCTTTTTTCTTTCGCGCACTTTTAGCGTTGGCGGGCGATTATTAGAAACCCTAGGAGCCTGCATGAGCTAGTTGTCCGATTTTCGGAAGTAGCCTACTCGACATCTCATCTTTCTTCCGTATTTCTATGTACGTCTATCTGCATGCACAGCATGTGTGATATGCTTGAATCCGATGCCTTCGAGCTTTATCTTTCTCCTATCTTCTTATGGGCTCTTTGGAAGAGAAAAGAGTGTCAATATGGATATGATTGAATGATGAGAAAGAGGCAAAGCTAGCTAGAGAAACTGAGATAAACTCTATCAAGTTAAATGGTTCTAAAAGCAGGATTCTCTCCACTGTATATATTCATGTTGTCGGAGCCACAATCGGTCCTGTCTAAATCAGTTAGAGAGCGGTAGGGTCTACTATCTTTTCTTGGAGCCAGATTATTACAATAGCGACCGCATAAGTACAGAGTCTACAGGCCAGTAAATCTGATAATGATGGCACCCGGAACTGCTAATTTCACATTTTGCTCCTCTCCCACTCCCCCCCGCGCCCCTTCATTTTTTCAGTCTTTTCCCCCTTCAGTCACGCTTTTTCTGGGACTGTATGTTTGACCTGAACAAACAGATCCTTCATAATTTAATTTCTATACATTTTTAGGACCGTGAATTCTCGGGAAATTCCGAAAAATAAAATGAAAAAAGAACTTCTGAGGTCGGAAATTGTGCCTTCAATGAATCAAAGTCTCTAAGAAAGCATAATGCGTGAAATGTCCCTCGGATTCCAATGCGAGGAGTTTGACCTAGGAGGTCAATCAACATTGCTTGCAAAATTCGTCAGTCGGTGACGGTCGAAAAGACATTTTCCAAATCACAAACCCATCAGGAGGTGAAAGCACTTCAATCTAAGCAAGATGCGCATCTCTCTCTCTCTCTCTCTCTCTCTCTCTCTCTCGTTCCTGCACATCATTGGCACAATCTGCACAATCTGTCATGCATGCTTATGTACATGAACCGCATTTGCAGATGTGAAATTATAGCAGCAAACCGGAAAAGAAGAAAGTGGGATTCAAGACCATGTGAGATTTCCTTAATCCTTCTCATGAACAATATAGAGAAAACAAAATTCAAAACCAGCAGAAGAAGAAAGAAAAATGAACCCCCTGGGAAAAAAAAAAAATGAAAGATAAACTGACTAGTAGTTAATACTCGCTTCTCTCTCTCTCTCTCTCTCTCTCTCTCTCTCTCTCTTCTGTACTACTGAGTGGTGAGGGAGGAGGCATTGCCTGTGGAAGCAGAGGTGGAGGAAGAAGAGGAGTTCTTGTGGTTGTGCATCCACACCTTGAACACCTGCCTGCTCACCCCAACGCTCCGGCAAAACCTCTCGATCTCGTCCTCCTCATCCTTCCTCTGCATCTTCCACCCCAGCTTCTCCGCGAACTCCAACATCTTCTCCTTCTGGTCTGCCGTGAACTTTGTCCTGAACCTCTTCTTCACCCCGCTGCCGCCGCCGCCGCTCTCCGGCGAATCTGCCGCCATGTTCAGCTGCCTCCCCCGCCCGTACTCCACGAGCTCCCCACCGCACAACTCGGCATTGTCCCGGCCGCCCGACCGGCACACCATCAGCCCCCCACTGCCGGCGTGGGCGGAGACGTAGGTCACCTTCCGGTGGAAGTTGCGGTGGCAGCCGCACGCTGCGCATTGGAGGCTGCCCGGGGAGGTGTCGTCCAATGTGAACTCGCCGCACCCGTCGGTCGCATAGCTCCCCAAGCTGGCTGCATGGTTTCTCAAGCACTCTCTATATGCCTCATTCCTATTATCTCCTTCCATTCTCTCTCTCTCTCTCTCTCTCTCTCTCTCTCTCTCTCTCTCTCTGTGATGCTGCTGTGGTTGGGTTGGATATGTTTTTTTTTGGGAGAATGAAGAGGGGGTGGAATTATATACGCTGCCCATGCTGGGTGTCGTATGTCATTCTCTGAAAAAAAATAAAAATTATTTCCTAGGGTTTCTTATCTCCTTCTTGTACTCCCTTACCTCAATGTGAATTTTAGCTTGAGATGAATGTGAGTTGTAGAGCACTATGTTTGTTGTCATGTAGCTCTCTCTCTCTCTCTCTCTCTCTCTCTCTCTGTCTCTGTCTCTCTCTGTCTCTCTCTCTCTATGTTAGAGAGTGCGTGTATGTGTGCAACGTCGTCTAATTAGCAATAATGGGTTTCTGCTATCTTTTAGCATGCTCTCTCAACGATCCAAAAAGAAATTTGCACGTCCTTTCCCACCCCAAAAATTGAGCAGAATATTAGATTTTGGATCCATGTGATGATGACGACGACGAACTGTGTGGCTCCATGAAATACAGTTTTCTGCCTTTTCATTTTTGGTTTCTATTCTTTATAATATTTTTATTTTTCCATGTCCCTATCCCTATGGAATTCAGATCTTGGTAGTTATCATCAACCTAAATAACTTTGAATGAGCAAATCGGATCTTGGTAGTAATCATTAACCTAAATAACTTTGAATAAGCATGACGAGCGCCGCAAAGATAATGCTGAGGCGTGCACGATCCACCTAACCCTCTCCCATCGGTGAACAGCTAAATTCTAAAAATCGATTAAAATGAGAATTTCTATTGTAAACTAGCTAAAAGAATATAAATTATATATTTTAATTGCTATGAGCTTTCAGCGAAGGTCGAATTAGGGTGTGCTTCGGCTGTGCGGTTTGGCAGGAGTGACGTGGTACGCTTCGGTCCACTTAAATTATATATTCCAAAGTTTGGTTTTTTTATATAAATAATGTGATGTACATAAATATGAAGGTACGGACATGAAGGGGTGGTTTAGCATTAGTTGTCCTTGTCGATATTTATACCGGAAAGAAGAGGAGAGAAGGCACGAATGTCTTGGTTCACGGAATTCAAACCATTATAATCGGAGAAGAAGGGGACAGTCTTAAGACTTTAGGTATTAGTTCCATCCCCTTAAAGATTAGGGCAACATAAGCTGCACCACCCCTTACCGACATGATGGATGGATACTCAATAGTCAATGCCACCTCTCTCTCTCTATTTTGAATTCCATTATTACGATGTCCACCTTCAGTTCAAAATTTTCCTGCTACATAACTGTCGTGCATTTGGAGCTAATTTTGTAGTCGGAAACTTTCGGATATCAATCATCCAACGGTAAAAGTGCGATTATTTTTAACATTCCGGCCAAAAATTGGTGGATTGATCGCCACAGAACGACGGTTAGTGAATTCGCTTGGTTCGTACTAACAGTGTTCTTTGCTTTTGCTTTTGCTTTTGTGTTTCTGTCTTTCTTTTTCTTTTTTTCCCACGTTTCTCTGATCCACTACAGATTGTTATGATATGATGGTGCAAATCTCTTTCACATCTTCCACCGCACTATCACCGTCGCCTTCACCTTCGTTGTCAGCTTTTAATTGTGAGTGTGGATCGTTTGTTTCTCCTCGTGAACAAAGTGACTTCGGCTGAACAATATGAATAATCACATCGCATGTATTTACCTATTCCTTGCTAAATTCGTTCTTCATTGACTTATTGATGTTGATTTCTCCACCATGCATTGGTTAAATTTGTTGAAATGGCTTGTCATCTATAAGTAATCAAGTAAACTGACTGTTGGGTATGAAAAGAAGTGATTATTGACATGAAGAGAAGTGATGGTTGATCATGTAAAATGATGAAGGTTCTTGTAGGTATCTAATATCAAGAGATGTTATTGAGATGAAGAGAAATGAGAGTTGATTATGAAGAGTGGTGACAGTTTCGATAAAGTACATATATCCAAGTAATGTGTTGATTGGTTATCTATAAATATGACCAAATCACACATTATTCAAAAAAGTTTTCACTTCTTCATAACTCTCTCTCTTTTTTACAGTGTCTCCTCTTCTCTTTTCTCACATAAGTTTGACAAACATTCAGAGTGAAATCTCAGAAGGGAAATTTAGTAATTGTGGAACTCATTTCTTTATGGCCTTTTTGGTGTATATCCTAAGTGATGTGTTGATCGGTTATTAGTAATAGGTACAAATCATCCGTTGTTTAAATGACTCTCTCTTCTTCATAGTCTCCCTTCTTCTCTTTTTCTCACACAAGTTTGACAACATGTTCAAGGTGAAATTTTAAGAGGGAAATTTAGCAATTGTCGAGCTCATTTCCCTATGATTTTGGTGCATTTTCTAGAGTATATTTGTTCTAAACCTGATAACAATGATAGTGTGGGCAAATAATACCTTAAGAACGGTAATAGTCATCACGCATCAAAGAACTTTAAACTACTGCTCATATCTTTATCAGCAATCAAATTTTCCCAACAATCTTAAGGTATTATTTTTATAGAGATAGAGACAATAGTTGCATCAAATGCTAGCAATCATGACAAATAAGTATCAATGAAACTTTTGTTTATGTTTATATGTTTGAGTCATCATACTTATGACATAATAGATTATCTCACGTTGCTTCAATAATTTGAAATTTATGAATAAAAGTGGCATAAATCATGTGGTAATCTGGATAAGAAAAACTATGAAATATATTTACAAGTAAAGATGACTAAGAAATCATTCTAAAAAACTAGAAGTAACAACTAAAGTGCTTAAGTTGCTGCATTTTGATATTTATGAATTAAATTGTATATTAAATGAAAGTGGAAATTTTTATTGTATTGCATTTATTGACTATTACTCTAGATATACTCATCCGTACCTTATGAAATCAAAAGATCATGCTTTTGATATGTTTAAGGTATGTGAGGCTATAGTTGAAATCAAACTTGTGCAAAAATCAAAGTTTTGAGAGCACCTTATACACAAATATAAAATGCATTGGTTGAAAAAAAAAAATCAAATCTTGGTATATGCTTAAATTCATGTTCTTACAAGAAAAACTGCCAATCAATTTGTGGGGAAAAGCACTTTTTACCGTATGTTATTCTCACAGGAAAATTCCTTCAACGAAATTTAAGATATTTCCATATGAATTATGGAAAGGAAAGTTACCAAGTATTAATACTTTAAAGTATGGGTATGCCTTGTGTATTATAGAATTGTTTACCCTAAGCAAACCAAATTAGGACCAAGGGAATTAAAAAAAGTGTTTGTTGGATATACCAAAAATTCTAAAGTTTATCGATCATTAGATGTTGAATTTAACATTACTATGGAATCAAGAAATGTTGAATTTCTTGAACATAAATTTCTTACAGATTTAAGTGATACTCCAACATATTCACAAACACAATTTGATGCAAGCAATCCTTCATCAAGTGAAAGAAAATAGTTTCAATTCTCCAAGTCAGATGAGGAGAAGTCAAAGAGTGAAGAAAACGAAAAATTTCAGCTCTCATTTTGTAACTCTCCTAGAAGAAGGAGATAGATAAAACGTTATGAATATATTACCCATGTTATTTCATTTAGAAGAAGATCCAAGAACGTTTAGTGAGGCAATGACATCTAGAGATTTATCATTTCAAAATAACTAATTAATGATGAAATGAGGTGTGGACGAAGAAGAGTTCTCAATGCTTTGTCAAATCATCTATATGAAATTTTTTGATCTTACACAAATCTTAGACATGTTTAGATGCCCAGGAGACAAAATACAGTTCTAACAAATGAGCAGTCGATAGATTTATTGCTTTGAAATATTTTAATACATATGCATCGGTGGCTTGAATAGCATCCATTAGAGTTTTGTTAGCTTTGACATAAATTTATAAATTTCATGTGCATCAAATGGGTATTAAAATAGCCTAAGGCACCCTTTATTTCTTGAAAAATGAATGATTTAAAGAATATTTTCTTAAAAATAGTCGCTAATATCACATACAAATATAAATAAACAAGCAATATTTTCATAATCCACGAAAAATGTTTAAACATAAATTATTGCAATGATAGAAATATTTTTTATTGGCTAACTATTTCAAGCAATACAAGCAATTATTTTAAGGACAAAATTGTCCAAATCATTCATTTTTTGTGTAACAAATGGAGCAAAAATAGTAAATTAGAAGATGAGCTGTATATAGAACAACCTAAAGGTATTCTACCTGACAATGATAATAGTGTTTGTGAATTAAACAAATCATTATATGGTTTGAAGCAAGCACCGAAACAATGACATGAAAAATTTGATTCGACGATATTATCTATAGATTTAAGCATAAGAATGCTTATAAGTACATTTATTCAAAGCTTACTAAAGAGTAGGGAGTTATAATATACTTATATGTACATGATATGCAAATTGTCGATACAAATATGCATGGCATAAAAGAAACCAGAATGTATATATGTTCTTAGTCTAAAATAAAAGAAGTGTATACAATTTTAGGTATCAAAGTGATCAAATATAGTGGAAATTATGCTTTAAGTCAAGGCCGCTATGTGGAGAAATTTTTTTGAAAAAATAAGCATTCAAGAAATTTTTAGCACAATTAGAATATGATAATGTAATTAGAAATTTGTTGTATGTTATGCATTGTACATAGCATTTATTGTGTGTAAATTGTCTAGATAATCTAGTAATCTTAGTACCACACATTGGAATGGCATAAGTAGAATTCTTGATTACCAAAGAAAATAAAAATAAACTGTGGTCTATTTTATGAAAGACAACTAGTAGTACTTCGAGGATATTTATGCTAGTTGGATACCTAGAACAATAGATCACAAGTTGACATCTGAATGGGTTTTTAAGCTTGCGAATGGGGCATTAAAGAAGCAAACATATATAGCTCATTCACAGATGGAAGTTGAATGGTTATGGAATTTGCTATAGGGTATAAAGTTGTGGCCACAACCAAATGCAAGAAATATTTTTAGATTGGAAAAGTTATGGAACAATATCTAAGGCATACAATAAAATATACAATAAAAATCTAGACATTAATTTATGATATAAGTATGTTCGACAATTAATTATCGATGAAATTATTTCAATATTTTTTGTTCGAACAAATGATAACTTGGCTTATCCATTCACTAAGGGATATTCCAGAGTTTAGTCAACAAATTGTCAAAGAAATTAGGTCTTAGACCAATCGATAATAGTCGAGTATAGTGGAAACTCAACTTTACAATTCTTAACAAAATTGTCAAAGTTCAATGGGTAATAATAAACTACTGTAACTTGGCAATGATTGAGTAATGGGCTCAAGGTTAGGAGAACGAGTGTAAAAAGTACTCTTAATGAGGTTCAGATTTTAGTAGGCAAGGCTAAAGTCAAGAACTTCACTCATATGAAAATAAGAAGTGGTGCCATTTCTTATAAAAGTCTGATGAACTTTTGTAAATGTTCATGAATAGATATCTTTTTGTATGTACGATTCATGTAAATTAGTATATATAACAAGCTAGGTGAGGGATTGTTGAAATAGTTTGTTATTTATAAATAATTAAAATAAGTGATTTTTGATCATGAAAAGTGGCGATGGTTCACTAAGGGAGTGTTTGATAACATTTCTGTTCTAGGAAACAATTTTTGAATAGAAATAGCTTTTTTTGTTTCTGTTCTTAGGAACAATTTTTGAGTATAAGAACGCGCTTGGTAATTATAAAAAATTTATATTCCTAAGAATAGAAATGCGTTTGGTAAACTTTTATAATTTTGTTATTTCTTTTAATTTTTCAATATTTTTATTATATTTTTTCTTTTTTTTTTTTCTTTTTTTTTTCCTTCTTTCTCTTTGTGGTTGGTCACCGGCCATGGCGGGATCGGCGACCGGCTGGGCGAGCTCGCCAGAGCCTCACTAGGCCACCGCAAGGCCACCGGTGAGGCTTGACCTCGCCTATCCACGGCGAGGCTCGGCGTCTACAAGGGCTGGCGACGCTCCAACAAGGTCATTGGCTCTCGTCTAGTCGGTGGCCGGCGATTGGCCAAAAGGAAGAAGAAGAAGAAGAAGAAAAGAAAGAGAAGAAAAAAAGAGGAGAGAGAAAAATTGTTTCTCGAAATTGTTTTCGGAATAAGAAACAACTTTCTTCTACTTCTTCTTTTTGTTCTAAATTTGTTCTCGGGAACAAAAGTTTTACCAAACATGCTTCTATTCATTTTTTGTTCCCTAAAACAAAAGAACATAAATTTTTGTTCCGGGGAACAGAAACAAAATTTACCAAACAGGCCTTAAGACACCTATTTTCAAGAGATGCGTTGATTGTTACTTGTAAACACGACCAAATCACATGTTGTTAAAAAAACAAAAAAAATCTCTTCTTCATAACTTTCTCTTTTTCATAGCTTTCTCTTGTTGACAATTTTTTTTTCCTCTTTTCTCCCACAACTTCGACAACACATTCAAGATGAATTTCCAGTAGGGAAATTGAATAATTGTTGTACACGTTCCTCTATGACTTTGGTGCGTATACTAAAGATATTTTTATTTTAAACCCGGTAACGAGATAGTGGGGATAAATAATACCTTAAGGAGAAATTTCAAGAGGAAAATTGAATTATCTCTTTCTTTCATAATTTTCTCTTCTCTTTTCTCCCACAAGTTTGATAACACATCCTAGGTGAATTCCAAGAGAGAAGTTGAATAATTGTTAGATTCGCTTTTTTGTGACTTGGGTGTATATATTAGAGGTATATTTATTTTAAACCCGGCAATACCAATAGTAAAAGCAAATAATATTATAAGGATAGTGATTATCATCATGCATCAAAACATTACAAGACTCTAACTATTGCTCTTCATCGACAATCAAATTTTACCAACAAAATTCAAAATGCAAACAAACATAGGAAGACACATGACCTAATCAAGAGTTTCCCAACAGACAAGCCAAAACAGCTTTGCAAGACCCCTTGAATGCAAGGCTATTTAATGTGGGATTCATAATAATATAACTAAACATATATTTGTATTGATGTTAGATAGTTCACTCGTTGGGACTTGTTATATATAAAGGCTACATTTGGTAGCTTGGATAAAAATCAGAATAGGATGAATCCATGTTTGGTTTATGCCCAAAACATAATAAAATCATATATAAGTGAGATATAATTTGGATAAAAAATATGCCATGGAGGAGGAGAGATAAAATGGATAAGAAATCTTATCTTCATGATAAGTTGCTTTTTCGAATAAAAAACTTCTTAAATTAATAAAATGAAAATAATAATTAAATATAGATAATATTTGTATTTTAATATAAAAAAAAAAAAAAAAAATAACAATTAATTTTTTTTCAGTCCTATTTATATTTATATTTATTTTATAATATATATTCTCTCTGTGTATAATACCTATATTGATTTTATATTTTAGGTATTTTAGTATACTTTATTATTTAACAAAAATTTATTAAGGAATGATGGAAGGGAATGAAAAAGAGATGAAAAATAATAATAAAAAAAAGGTAAATAAAAATGATGTAGAACAACCTAGATTTTTTATATACAAATTTAAATTTGAAAATGATCTTTTTAATTCTTGAAGAATTAGGGACAATGAAATTTCCAAAAAAAAAAAAAAAAAAACACTTACCTTGTTTTTCTCATTCTCATTTGTATCTCTAGTTCATGTTGAAGTTTCGTTGACTTCTTTGCAATTCTTTAGTTCATGTTAAAACTCCACAAAAGTAGTGAGAGAGAGTCAAAACGCATTGTTCTCCTGAACTCTCTAGTTTACGTTAAAAGTCCACAAAAAACAACAAGAGAATTGACACTTCTCTTTCTCCTCTTTAACTTTGTGATTCAGATTGAAGTTTCACAAAAGTGGCATGAGAACTGAAGTACTATATAGTTTGAAATTGCAAAGCTAAATCATCATGTTTTCTTTCTCTTACTAGATTCGGCATTCACTAGTCAATTTACTTCATTGATATTGTTGTAACCAGTTTATATTTCTTATCATAGTCGAACCTATAGCTCTGAATGCTTCAATAAGCTCCTTTGCTATTTAAATGTATATTGCACAATAGTCATTGATTGATTGATGGGGGTTACCTTCGTTTATGCATTTGTGGTTTTTTTAATAGTGAATCGTGAGATATTTTACAATATCCATTTACATTTTTTTAGGTTCATTTACATTGATATATGGTTCATACCAAACAATACACGTGATAGGATATGCCGACTTCATTATTGTGATTTACCAAATAATTAAAAGGATATAACAAAATATCTTGATTTTATATCTTATCATATCAAATCATATTCTAGTTAAAAATTCAATCAACTAAACACAATCAAGATGAATATTTCAGAATTTCATATTACTCTCTTCGCTTTATAAATGTCACGGAAGCCCTTTTTTGTACTTTAGCCTTTGAATCTCTTAGCGAATCACAGCAATTCCATATGCAACTCTGTGCAGGACTGCATGCAATGAAGCATCTGCACGCAGCGACAATCCCATCCTTCTGGTCACTCTGATGCATTAACGAGATTTGTCGGTACTCATTCACGAGATAGAAAACTAGATTCCGGGTCAACATTTTTCCCCCTTCTCTGTTGTCGTCGTTATAGCCCTCCTAGATTTCAAGAAGGGTGATCAAGATCGACTTTGACTTGCGGTTGGAAAAAAAAAAAAAAAAAACCATGGATGTACGAGACCAAGCACGCCCGTGCTTCGTTCCCATGATGAACAGTCTATATATGCAAGAACTTACTGCATGGCTTATTTTAGCGTGCAACCATGCAAAGTCTATCAACACTAATTTTGCGGAAAGTGCATCAATGTCAAAAAGTGGGGCTGTAAGAATTACGCTGCACATGCAGACACTTGATAGGCAAAGCCACCCTTATAATCATTTCAATAGTGTGGTTACTTCATGCTCGATTCTTTCTTCTTCTTCTTCTTCTTTTCATAATTTTTTTTTTTGTTGTAGTGTCCGAATCTTTCGATTCATCTAGTTAACTTCGCATATATCGAGGAAGAATTCGTCGGTCGTAAAAGCAATTTAGGAAATGGTTATATTCATACGACCACGGGACAAGAGACTCGTGTAAGGACTCTTCTGTCAATTCTCTTGTATTTTTTCGACGGTTCACTTGATATGTCGGAGCATTGTCTCTGTACAGGTTCGAGTCACTATAGACTGTGTCCACTTGCCACAGTACGTACAAAGACTCATCAGTTCGAGTGCCACCACGGGATTAGGTCACGAAAGGGACCAAAGAAGACCGGAAATAAAGCTGCAATTTCTGTCTGGCACATTTCAACAGTGGGGGGCCCGAACCATAATTTTGACTCTTATCCTCAGTTGGAGATGCTTGGTCCACCAAATGCCCTAATCAATAGGGATACATATATACTTATATAATTGGAATTGGGAGAACGACAAAGGTAAAATTCATTAGGGTTTTCGTACATTGTCCGAATAATTCCAGCTATTGAGATTTGTGATTAAATTCAACGATGAATGAAATTGTTGAGATTCGTATGCAGACATGACGATAGAGATTATTTTGCCTGATGACTTATGACATCTTCTGATGGCTTGAATTATTAGGTAGGTGTCGTGGTCCATGGCGGCAAATTGAAAAGTGACTAATAGCTAAGTTCTTTTAACAAAAAATTGACTTGATTGGTAGAGTAACTTTAAATTGTCAAAATACTTTTTTTCCGCATTCTTTGTGCATAGAAGCCATAGATTCTCCTTTGGCATTGGATCTTAATATCGTGAAAAAATTGATGCGTTTCTTTGACACAAAAGAGAAGGATTAATTACGTAGGACATAAATTTGCAAGTCATTTTTCTATAATTTGTATATTTAATTAGAAATCGGATAGCACCTATTGACATGGAAATCTTTGAAAGTGAAATCAAAATATATTTCTGATTACCGTCTGCTTTAACTAAGTCTATTTAATCATTTAATTATGTAAATCCATTTGAAAAAGACATGGGCATTGTTATATTTTCAGAACATGTATGTGCAATCTCGAATGTACTTTGATATCTTCAAAGATATGCTTTTTAGGATTATGATAAGAAGAGAATATTGTACGCTATCTTCAGTAATATCACATGGATTTAATATCACCATCTTTCAAAATATAATCTCCTCATTCAACACGTTAGGTTCCTGATTCATTCAATGAACACGACACACACACAATGAAAAAAGACATATGAAGTATCAAGAGCTCTTGATATATACAACAACTTTTGACTTTTGAAGAGAAGAATTACCTTCTTCAAATTTCTAGAACTCGAAGGCTTTCGGAAAAGGAAAGAATAACAGAGTCTACCAACCGGTGGGCAGCTGTGTTGATAGGGTGGCTTGGTTCCTCATCGAGAGGTTGCAAGTTTGAACTCTTACTTTACTATCACGTCTTAAGTAGAAGATTATGGTGGTGGGGTCATATGCTAATCTTTTTCGAGATATAGCCGTGGATAGCCTTACAGAGCAATGAAGCGGATTCTCAATATAAAACAAAACAAAAACAAAGTCTCATCATATCAAACTCCTAAACTCTGTTGTTTTTCTCAACCTATCTTGAAATCTGGCCGAATTAAGCATACGATTTCAAGCCAAGCCAAAATCGTCTGTCAAGATATTGACATAGAAACTGTTAGGCTCAATATATAATGTTTGTGTGGTCATAGACGGTGTTTGTTCTGAGTACTCTTCGGATGAACATTTTTGAGCAACCATAAATATGAAAGTCATCGAAGCATGCACTATTTAGTTCTTGATGGTCCCTTTTTCTATTTCTTTTTCCGTGTTTTAGGAAGGAGAGAGGCAGAGGCGGTGAATGTCTGCCCGTGAGTAGCAGCTTTATTCCAACTTCAGAAAATTGCACATCAATCAATCAAACATTTTTTTTCTTTCTTTTTTCATGTCCTTTTCCAATCCAGGTGACACCCCCTGTCCCTCCACTCTCTCTTTGTCCTCCATGATAAGGCTCAAATTATCTTGGCCCAGGAATTCTTTCTTATGTCAGATATGGATTCTACAGAAGTTGTTGTTTTCCTACTTTTAATTTCATGAACAGGACTCGTAATGTTGACACATACAGCAATCGCCTTGCATCGTAGTCTTCATTCTATCTTTTCGAGACATTTCATGTGATTTTTTTGAGAAAAAGTATCAAAAGAATTCTAAATTATATGATTTGAGATTGAATTATTCCAATTAAAATGTGTAGAAATGATTTGTTATTAATATAATAGATTTCAATTTTTTTAGTACTTTTTCCAATTTATTACATCAATTCTCAAAATAAACGACTCGTCCACTACAATATGGCAGCCAAGTCAAAATTTAAAATCTTCTTGGCCTGTTTATTGCTTCTTCTGGATTTTGAGTCTTTCTACATATTATTTTGGTATTGCCATTCTTTGAATTTCTGCGCATTGTTCTTGAGGTTCTATTTTTGCTATCATGATTGGCCCCCAGCAATTATATAGCTTGCTAGTGTAGACAAACTCTATAGAAAAAGGATACTAATAATTTCATAATTTTCGTACCATACTTAATTTTGTACCGTAACTTTTAGGAAAGTTTAGTTGAGTGACATCAATGATTTTTCTTATTAGAAGCATGTAGAACAACTCTTTTTTCTCCCATATTGAAGGATTGGGGCTAAAATTAGGTCCAATTGAAAATGCTATCCCCATATTACCTCTACGAATCAAAAAATTGTGGAAGGCACAGGCTTCATTTTGATCATCCTCTTGAACAAAAACCGAATGTCATCAAGATTTCTTAGGTCATCAATCACCAGCCTCGAACTTTGGTCTCACGCTATCCGAGAACCGTTCTCGATTCTCCGAACCAGACTCTAGAACAGAACCCGAAAGAGATTTGTAGATGCATAGAAGGAAGGGGGAGTTATAGAGGGAAGGCGAGTGCTCATGGATGCCATCAACTGGAAGCTTTTCCCAACATATAAGGTTCCATGTCAGAAAATATAAATCTTAAATCAGGCCTTTATTTAATAACTTAAATTTTTAAAATAATTGATAAGGTTCCACAAAATCTCATATGATATGTTTTTTAAAAAAAGTTAATATTTGTTTCGCATAATCTCACATGACATTAGAGGAGGAGAGTTCAAGTTTAAATTTACATGTCCTTATTTACCTCTCCAAATACATATTTCCACGCTTTAAGTTTAGGTTAAAATCCAACTTATGTATGAGAGGAGGGTTAAGTGTTAAACCAAGCATCGTCGTTTTAGGTAGAGAGAGAGAATCTGTTATTCCTCTCATCAAATCTTCTTCGATGAGTGATTGTTTAAGAGCGGAATAATTATCACAAAAGTCATACATTTATTGCACTTGCTTGAATTTAGTCTTAAGTATTTTACTTGTACCAATTTAGTTCTAAACATTTTCAAATTTTGTTAACTAAGTTCATTTGGCCAATTTTAGTTGAAAATTATTGATGTAGAAGTCAATTGTTTTACGTGGCACCACCGGCATTGACATCGACATTTTTAAATAATATTTCAATATATTTTTTGAATTATTTACTTATTTTTCTTTCTTTTTTCTTTTCCTTCCTTCTTTTCTTTTTTTACTTCCCATCGAGGCCAACGAGGGTTTCTGGATCTTGTTGGCCACCAGGTGAGGGCCACTACGTCCTTGCCCAAATTTGGGCAAGGTAGCCTCGCTTGTGACCGTGCCTGCCCAAACCATGCAAGGCATGGTTGAGGGTAAGGCTGCCTCTCCTAGATTTGGGCAAGACTATTGTAGCCTCTGAGGCCATGGCAAGGTCAAATGAGCGAGGTGACCCTTATCGGCGGCCGATGAGCTTCGTAGGCACTCGCTAGCCACGGTGGGGGAAAAAGAAAAGAAGGAAGGAAAAGAAAAGAAAAATAAAAGATTTATAAAAAATTCAAAAAATTATTAAAATTGTTTACATTAGCGTCAACCATGCTATATAAGACGGCGGACATGTATGTCAATGATTTCGTGATGGATTTAATTGTCAAACGTAAAAAAAAAAAAAATTAAGACTAAATTAGCATAGTGAAAAGGTTTATGATCGAATTGATACAAATGTAATAAGTTGAGAATTTTTATTTTTTTGGTAATTTTCCCATTTTAGAGTTGAAGCCACATCGTTTAGGTGATTTTCCACTTTGGACATAATGCTTAATAAGAAAAGCCACGTTGGTTACGCTTTATTAAAATAAAGGCATGAAGGTTTTGTAGTCAGACGTATATTTTCAGAGTTACTCAAATAGTTACGCCACTTAAGTGATTTATAAAAAAGTTATGGTACAACAATGAATATTGTACCAAAATTATGGAACTTTTTTTTTTTTTTTTTTAATCAAAATCTATTATATAAAGTAGTTGTCCAATAGATTCTTTTGACATGCATGATCGTCCAATATGTGGAATCTACTTTTAGGAGAGGAAAAAAAAAGAAAAGAAAAAAATTAACAAATAAAAATTCATTTGGTTAAATAATAAAGTTGCTCACATTAGCATTGCCCGCGCCATATAAGAGGGCTAGCAAATACTGCAACGACTTTTGGTTAAAATTGGTTGGAATGATTAAATTGGTAAAATGTCAAAAAGTTTATGATTAAATTGATAAAATTGAAAAAGTTTTAGGACTATATTAATATAAGTGCAATAAATTTAAGACTTTTTTTTTTTTGATAATTTCCTCGATGAAGTCGCCTCCTGCACTTGCTTTAAAATCAAACATTATCTCCACTCCAGTTCATTTTCAACTAAATCTTCTTGTTCCCTCGATGCGCTACACTCTTATCTGGATTTGCCACGCTCATAATCACAAAGATTGGTCTCCTAGTTACCATTCATACTTACCGTAAACATCCTTAGTCCAACTCTCTATTATGATTTTATGCTGAAATTATCGCCACATGCTAATTTGAACATGATTAGAAGCATAGGATCTGCATATCTCTCTCTCTCTCTCTCTCTCTCTCTCGCTCTGTGTTCATGCATTGAATCTAGATGATCATGTGATAATTAAATAGCTCATCAAGATCATTAACGAAGATCGAGCCGATGATAATCTACTTGATTAGCTTGGAGTGCTCCATTGTTAATTATGGCGCATAGAAAACTTAATCATGGGTAGTAACAGAACTACAGTAGACGACAGATTAGATTAAACAAAGAAAGTAACACAGCACAGCCAAATCCAATGCATGTAGTGACCTGATGAATTAGAAATAATTAATCAACTAACATAAGATCAGTACGTCTACGGAGGATACAGATCAACAAATCCAACTCGATGCTCCCGAAGATCCTCTTTCAACATCGTAATCTGCCAGACTGCCGCTGCCACTTAAAACCCAGACAAAGGCTTTTAATCAACCTTGTTTGTGCTTTGGAATTAATCCATTTTCGTTTTATTTCATTCTGCATGTGCTTCGCGTTTGTTTCATGCATCTGCCCGGTCCATCGTTTTGGATTATTCATTGACACCACTCTCAAAAAGGTCACTTTTGTTCTGGTACAACTAGAACTTTAATTAGTTATATTCGCAGAGAGAGAGAGAGAGAGAAGAAGAAGAAGAGGGGTGAGGTCAATGGTCAAAAACGAGCTTTTTTTTCTTTAAGAAAACGTGCTGGGGATGATCCTTCAATGGTGTCGGGCAGAGAAGGATGCAATGAACTTGTTGGACATTGGACAAGTCCTGGCTGTGAAATCTCCCAGTTAATCCCCATTTTCGGTGACAAAATCAGACACCCCAGCTACATAAGCGGACAAAACATTTTCGGGAAATTGCACGTCTTTTTCTCCCTTTAAATGATATTGGGTATTAAAAAACCAGTTTACAAAATTAGTACATCAAGTGACGCGTGGCTTTGACTGTACATAGGATATGGCTAGTTTTTTTGTTTTTTTTTTTTTTTTTGGTCGGACAATATGGCTAGTTCAAATGGCCACTTACGGTCTCACACATAACTTGAGATGCAAACTATGCAGGGGAAATAAATTAAAAAATTCTACACATTTGCTAATTTAAGGTTGAATTAGCACAATGCAATAAATTTAATTTTTTTTTCTGATAACTTTCCCAATTATGTAATACAGGTCATAATAGACGTAGCATTACTCCGATTTTAAGGCACGTAGTTTCTTTAATTGTTGCTGCACAAAGCAAAGGCAAAAGCAATATGCACCTCGACCACATGGACCGTTCCTGAACTCATCCAAGGTGCACGTTGTTCGGACGCCAGAGACACCCGAAAATATTTTCCAGTACTGCGGATCTGTGATTCAGGTTTAATTCGACAAACAAGTTTACTAGCTCATATGGATTAAAGTAGTAAGCACCTTAAGAACATGGTTTTCTCTGAAATGAGACCGGTGCTTATCTCCTCGCCTGGACTTGGTCAATATCCGTCCAACTCATCACATCTAGACGAACGTGTCATCCTAGGTCGGGATAAACCATCACGTTCTTCAGCCATAATACACTTTATACCACTTCCAATTTCGTCGATCGTACAGCTCACGCAAGAACAGAGCACGTCTTAGAGAAGAACTTGCTTCACACGGTACATCTGACAATCCGACCAACCATCAAAAATAGCATCTTGCTCTAGCAAGTAGTGCTAATAACCCACTGCTACTTACTGATATGCTTCACATACCATCAATCATCAAACTCATGGATATTCTTTCCCGTGATATGCTCGAACCCGGTGATCTTGAAAACCCTTCGAATCTCATCAGCGCCGCTCAGCATTCGTGCAGCTGAACATGGCTGGCTATCAAGTAGAATTGCCATAAAACCGTATTCTCATGCGAGTACGTAATAACTTTGCCAGCTCACAATATCATGACCACAGCACTTTTCCATGTTCGCCGGACTCCAGATCCAGTCATAATGACGATTGCTGCTATACCCGTCACCGACTACCAATCCTCCGTACATGTATACAATACCCTCCTTTATGGACATACGCCACTTGTGTGTGTGTGTGTGTGTGTGTGAGAGAGAGAGAGAGAGAGAGAGAGAGAGAGAGAGAGAGAGAGAGAGAGGGCACGGATTTCGAGTATGTTATGCCATCACTACAAAGAATGATATGGACTAGCATGATGCACACGCAAGCCATTATTTGCCTGCTTGCTAAAGAGAACTACCAAACAATCAAAACTTCTTGCTTTAATAAATCAGTTCTTAAGAGTTACCATTGCACAACAAAATCAATACCAAGGACAAACTTGTTCCCCAGTACCAGCAAAGAACGTGCAACCCCAGATCTATACTTCCTAATAAAGATTCTCATGACGATATAAACAGCACGTCACGGGCGAATACACTCCCCCTTGCCTCACTTAGAAGGCTCTATGGTTGTGTGGGTGATAGAACAGAAGCAGTTGCTGCCAAATAATACCATGTACTGATGCAGAAAAGATCTACCGACAAAATTTATCAAAGAGCAAAACATTCGCGCACATTATTAATTCGCTCCATAAGCTTTGGATCACATTTTCAGAAAGCATGAAAATTTATACTCTGTACAAGAGAAACTTTCCTTGACATTCTCTATAGAGGAAAGATTCTAGTCAATAACATGTCCAGTCATTACAAACCACTTGCAAAATTGCCACTAGACTTGATATGTATGAGACAAGCACATCAGGATCGATTTGAATTCATTCTACCACAAGAACCCGACAAGAGGATACTCCATTGTTCAACCAGTTTCATGAGGAAAAAAGAAATTGGATTGGTGGGATCAGTAGGATCATGTCAATCCTACTTTTTGGTCAGCTTAGGATCGGGACCATGTAAAGATCCTATTTAAGATCAGGATCCTTTGTTAAGTTTCAAAATGTAGGATCATAAAAGTCTAAGATCCAGATCAGGATCCTAACAACAATGGTTGCCACAACTGACAGTACGGAAATTTGATATCACACAGATTGATGCAAGTTTGAAGAAACCAACTTAATATCAATACCCTGTCTTGAGATTTTGTGGCGTGCTATTCACAGGAGCAAAAGGACAATCAGATATGAGAAGACTGTCAAGTGTCTTGTTCAAGAGCATCGATTCCTCTTAATGAGATATGTCTTATCTCCTTAATATATATGGTATCAAACTTCAAAAAATATCCTCATTCACCAAGATATAGCCAAAAGTAAAATCCTTCTTTGCATTGTAAGCCTTTGTTTAAAAGAAATAATCTTAGGCCTCTTCCAAACAGCTGAAGTCTATATGATTAGTCAAAACAAGCCAAGCATTAGCCAATCATACCAATGTTTAAGTGTCTAGACAATTATGCCATCCAGAAACTCAAGGTATAGCCCTAAACACTCCCAAACCAAGGTAATATGCCAGTAAATAAACAAAAAACAGAGAAGTATGTATGAATAATTGATGCAAAAGATACCCCTCAAGAAGCTATCAAGCCCTTCAAAGATCATCACAATTATGTGCTCCCTTCCCAGGGAAAACTGAAATCATCAAACTCTTCATATGTAGTAATTCCTCTAGACTCTATCTTCCATACAACTGTTAACAGACACAAAAATGTGAATAGACACCTCAGTGCTATCAGGTGCTGCAGAATTCTTCTCAATTTAAGGATGCAGAATTTTATTTGTTTGCACATATTGAACTTCAAATGGATTCAGTGCAATGAAAATTTTAGATTAGTAGATAGAATTAGGACCAAAAGATAATGTCCTTTTGTTTATTTTGTCAAACACTGAAAAATATTGTTTGTGTGAGAAACAGCATGATCTAAGTGCCGACTAGAAACCATCTTGACAAGCAAATCAAAATAAAGAACAGCAGTATTAAACAATTTCCGAACATTGAAAAAATTACTAATGCAAAATTTGAGGCTAAATCTGCTTGATATGATAATGGAGGCTAAAATCTAATCCATCAGAACAAAGAGACAAGGCTTGATAACCTAAGTGTTCTTATAGTATGAAGTATGTACGACAATGTACTCATTTCCCTGTTTCAGCTTCCCCAAAAAACATGGCTCCACTCAGATCTAAATCTATTACCTACAATGACCACCCCTAGGCCTTGATACACTACAGACACTGTGCTCTCACAATTTTCTTTCAAGTCTCTTCCCATAAAGAGCAGTTGCTTCCCCAAGACAAGTCATCAACTGCTACAAAGAAAACTTGCCCTTGCGCATCTTGTCTCATTATCTGATTTTCATATGATCACCTGCTTAAGCCATCGTGCATCAGCAGGCAATGAACATGACAAGGCTCTGGAGTATCTTCACACAACTGATATTGAGTCCATATGGAAGGTTTGAGCGGTTAAGAAGGTGAAACATGACTCTTGAAGCAAGGTTAAGCTAAAGCTAAGTCACTCACCTAAGATAAACTTGAAACTCACAAGAAATGCTCAAAGCAGTCAAGATAACATGAGAAAAACAAAGCAGCAAGTTTTTCCAGCTAACTGAGAAAACAATGACATGCACACACTCACAGATGCGCATGCTTGAGCATATGTGTACATAGACTTCAATCCTATATTAAACGAGATAATTTGCAAGGAAAAAGCATTGCTGCTGAAGTATGACTCACCAGACCCAACATTGCTGCATAGATCGGTAATATCTCGAGCATAAAGTCTAGTAAAAGAGTGTTAAACTGAGGAAAATAATCAGAAGTACTTCATTTCTGGAAGTCGTTATTGTACTGGTCTTTTTAGCAAAACATCACTAGCATAGTAGTACATATTTGGTGACCAGAATACTAAAGATAAGAGGACATGAAATGTTCAGGAGACATCCAGCTATAAGATACATTGCACATTTCAAAGCATCACAGAGATCATAGGAAAAAACAAACCAGCAATGCAATCTTTATGTTCTCCAATCAACACATGCTTCTTAGGTCTTAGCAGTTAAGAAAACACGAAACTCTACCACATGGCTAGGACACAATCTGGCAGGACAAGGATCAGCTATTTGTTAAAAACTTGATCATATGCGAGTGTAATTATCAGATGCCCCAAACCAGTCCCATTCAAGCAAACCCAAAACATATGCTAAAATGGGCCTTTCAGCTTTTGTCCTGCAAAGCATGGCATTGTCTACTAGGGCTCTAAATCTAACAGACATTACTAAGCATGAGATACTAAACCACAGAAAACATTGGGCAAGGCCAGTATGCCTTATATTCTCCTACAAACAAATCAATTGGTTACAAATTCTATGATGTTTTGTGTCTATGTCCCAAGACAATTATAAAAAAACCAAAAAGCACTAAGAACTTGACAAAGAAATGAAAGAGGACTTTCATATCCTAGTCCTGAAATGTAACAAGGTGATGGTGTAGACGATTATATACTATCTTCGGGCCAGATAAAACAGTTTTCGCAAAGGGGAAGAAACTTCTGAGTTTTTGGGGGGGGGAAGCTACACAAAACATGGAAAATCAATAGTGAAAAAAGGGAACCTACCTTAGTTTTCTTTTTCTTGTTTTCTTTTTTTTTGTAGAGATAGGGGTGGGTTCTGCCGGTCAGCAGTGACTATATATATTAAGCTACCCCATATTAAGCTACCCCAACAAGTTCATCTGAGTAGTTCTCCAGTGTGATGAGACCATGAGGAAGAGTTGACAAGAATCACCCAAATACACCCGATAATGCAGTAAAACAGAGAACCATAAGAATTGTGGAGATTAATCCAAGAGATACAGAGAAGGAGAAAGCTTTCCCAGAAATATGCTCAGAAAGGGAAGATAACTCAACTATTCTAGTATCATGTTTACTGAAACGAATAACATCCCTTAAAACAATAAAAAATATCTGAGTGCTGGAAAGAAATATTCAAAAAGCACTTGAGATCACTGAAAATATGAACTACAGTCCATCACTCAGCCTCTGCCTCAGACCACTGGTAAATATATACATGAGAAACAAGCCAATTTTAGCTAGAGGCCAAATGTGGCATCCAAAGGGACATCTCTACCTGATGGTGACAAACTTGTTAGTACCATGTTTCGCCCAGTGAGTCCTCAAGTCAATGGGGTTAGTGAAGTTATAACCCTCGGCTGCAAGTTTCTCCAACACCTTCTTAAATGCTCCTATACTCATCTTCCTGCCTGCTATCCTTGCTCCGCGCCTTTTGGTGCTCATGGGCAAGGGATACATTGATAAGCCGGTAGTGCAACATGCAGATTGCCACCCACCAGAGCCCCAGCGGTAACACTGCTGAGGTGTCCCTGTACACGAGCAAACTGGAATAGGGATACACGAAATATCCATGTTGATCCCATTTATCATTAATTCCGTAGTTTTCTTGATGGTTCGTGCTCGCGGAACAGAAGGAGCAGTCTCAGCCTTGGGAGCCCGCGGACCTCTCTTAGCTTTCTTGGGTTTCGGAGACTTTGGTCCCTTAGGACCTGGCCTTTTCTTGGAAGGACCGTTCTCAATAATCTCATTACCTATACCTACCTGTTCTACTTGAGTCGCCCTCTCGTCCTTCGATAAGTCAGGCGGTTGCACCATCTGCATATGATGAGCTGTGGACGTCTCCGGTATCATGGAATAGTTGTGGTTCCCCGACATGGGATTGAAGAACTTCTCCCTGGGGCTCATCCAAGCATCCCTCATGTAATCCATTGGGTACACTGCCTGTGATGCGCCAAGATCCCTATGATGATATGCGCCTCCGTTGGAAGCCGCCATCACAGCAGCACTCCGACTGTCGAAGAGTGGCTTCTCCGGCACGGACGACATTAGGTTAAGGCCGAGGCCTCTCATGGTCGCCGTGGGCTCATAATAACCCCAGTTTCTCATATTCAAACTGTTATCTCCATCCATCGGCGCTGAAATTTCCCAACAAAACTAAAGCAAAACTCAAACTTTCTTCACTTTGTTCCCCGGGATGATCAACCGAGGCATTTCAGGCCTCCTACAAACCCCTAAAACAACAAACAAGACACACATGCCTAAATCAACCGATCAAAAAGACAAAAACCACCCACTAAACCCAAGAAACGCGCAGATGCAGAAGCAAGGATCAAACGGAACATGCTAAACAGCTGAAAAAGGAAGGATTTTGACGAATACCCGGATGAACCCAGAGCCAGATGAAGGCCGGGGATCTCGAAGGACGTCAAATTCGGCCGATCTTCAGATCTCGGCACCACGGACAAAGGAACGATCTTGAGCCCAGATCTCCAAACAGGGGCGACGGCTTAAACGAAGAAGTCTCCCATCAGGTATACTGAGAAGAACCCAAAAAAAAAAAAAAAAAAAAACACAAAAGGGTACCTAATATAATGCCCAAAAATACAATAAAACCAGACAAAGAAATTCCCCACAAATTTCAAATATTTTCAAATCGGAGAAGACTCACCCAGAGCAGCAGCAGCGACGGAGGAAGAATAAAAAGAACAAAAGTACCCCCCCAAGAGCCGCTCCCTCTCTCTCTATCTCTTTCCTTTTCTTATTTAATTTCCCTTTTCGCTTCGATCTACGTTCTGTAAATTCACGAAGGGGGAAGAAGGGGAAGACCGAACGGTACGAAAAGCGGCGATGAATGTTTTGCACGCCATCTTATCTTATGCCACAGCCTTGCGACAGTAATATTCGACAAAAAAAAAATCAAGAAAAAAAAGGACCAAAACATGCGACTTTAGCCTACTAATCAATTTATGATATTCTCGCGCGACGCCCAAGATTGACAATTACACACAGAGAGAGAGAGAGAGAGAGAGAGAGAGAGAGAGAGAGCATATGCTGTTCCTTTATTGTTTTTTTTTTTTTTTTTTTTTTTTTGGTTTTTTTGATTGGGGCCTTCTGAGCACCGCCTCGTTCTTTGCTTTTCTGTTAAAAAGGAGCCACCTTTCGTGGGGGCGTTTAGAAACCCGGAAAACAAAAGAAGACAAGCTCGGTCAAACGGGGCAATAATTTCTGTTCATATTTATCCGGGAACGCCTCAGTGGGAGGCAAGCAAAAAAAAAAAATAAAAATAATAAACAAGGAATTTTATTATTTATATTATTTATTTTTATATTTTTGCACCGTCCGAGGTGTAGGAGGAGACTAGGGAAGGGGGGTTTGACTTTGGAGCGTCCGTGAGATCTTTTGTAAATCTCCGTTTTTTACATCCTCTCTTCGGGCCCAAAAAAGGGCTCTCGTTGCACCGTAGCTTTCGTAATCGAGTGTTTTTGCGGGGAAGTTGGTCTCTTTTTTGTGCCTTTTATGGATGTTTTGCGGAGACAAGCCCAATTTTAGTAGGCACTCAATCATCTCCCTCCTCAGTCTCAGTTTGTTAGTGTTGCCGCTATTTGTGGTGCACAAAGTTATTTGGTGGGGTTTGGATTGATTGATTGATTCTGAATCTCGTATGTTTTTTTTTTTTTTTTTTGTCTTTTATCTCTTTTACCAAGAATAACTCTCCATGTCCGATGTGCTTGACCGGTCACGACTACTTTGGACGCCAGTTTACTCTCTTAATTCAGTTCTTGTTTTTTTTTTTTTTATCCATTCTTATATCAGAGCATATTAATGAGATTGAGAGTTAGAGTTGACGAATCGGCATGCTTGAAGAGTCAAATGTGAATAAAATTTTCTTTTTTTGTCGGATGCCCAATTGAGAAAAGGGTTGATTTAAAATTTGATCATAATCAAAGTTGAATCCGATTATCCAAAGCATAATAATTGGAGAAGATAGTGGGAAAGAAAATCACATCCGAAGAAACTGAAAAGGGGGGGGGGGGGATAGGGCCAGGATGAGGATGAAGGGAGATTGTGGGCCGAGCTCAGCTAAAGCCCAAGAGCTTTTTGTGACTAGGTCTCACGTGACATAGCACGTGGCCTTTGGTTGGGGTTTTGGGGGGGGGGGTAAGCCGTAAAGAGACGAAAATCTTGATGTCAGCCCAAAAATTCAATGAATGAATAAAAAGAGGTCGGTAATATCTAGAGCATAAATGAATATTGATGTCGGCCCAAAAATTCATAAGAATCAATAAAGCAAAATACTGTTAACCTCTTTCGTCACGTTCTCTCCCCGCACGTCTCTCTGGGTCATCGGAGTTAGGCCGATGTTGACTGGAGGCTTGCGTTGACTAACCCGTGAAGCCCCGAACGTGACGAACGTGCGGGATGAGGTCGGATTGGACCACACCGGACGGCCCAGATCGCTTTCATCTGCTGGCAGCCGGCCCAGATCATTGTAGGCCCACACGGGCCTCATAAAAATCGCAGCTTCTTTGTACCATTTAATGGGCTGGCAGCCGGCCCAGATCATTGTAGGCCCACATGGGCCTCATAAAAATCACAGCTTCTTTGTGCCATTTAATGGGCAGAAAATCATAGGCCAGTGTGGACTGTATTTTGCCTTGCCTATTTGGGTTGAAGGCCCTTAGCCCAATCAGGAGGCAAATTTTTAATTTTTAATCTTTTGGAATTTCCCGTCAAAGTAAACAGAAAATAGTATCTCATTCTCAGAAATTAATTTTGGGAAAAAGAATTTTAAGCGACTTTATGTGAAGCCATCCCTCGTTGCCGTAGTCAGGAGTGGACGATCGACAAACAACGGCTCGGGCTTTGCTAATGTATAGTAGAGCGTTCCTCATCAAACTAAGAGTCTAATCCTCAAACTCTTTTAAGAGTTGAGACAAACATAAACATGCCCCCAATGTAGAAATTTGACCTGCAAATAAGATGGAGCCTAATTTTACAGTTCTTTGCAATTAGTTGGAAGATATTCAACCATAAGCCTCGCCACTAAAATGAAATACTACCACCGAAAATACGTATGTATGTTGTAACATATTGCAATGAACATAATGCAGAATTCAATTTTCTCTTTCTTTTATCGTGTGATCCTAAATTGGAGTGAGATCGAGATTCAAATATTTCTCCATCCCAATTTGAGCCTAGTGCCTTACGAAGCGTATTTGATCGGCCACATTAATGGATTGGAACCAACGAAAGCACCTTGTCAAATGCCAAATTCAAGAATCAATATCGAGCTTTTGATCCCATTTTCATTCCTTTGAAAAGTGTAAATGTTAACCCATGAAGTGAATGAGAGGTGATTGAGTGGCATCGATATGGACGAATGTATGTAGATAGATTTCGCTCCAATCCCTAAAATGATTTTGAACAAATACCAATTCGAAACAATCTCCTTCCTTATTTCTTTCATAATCCAAAGCATGTAGGCAGCAAACATCCCATAAGCCAAAAGGAAAAAGGGCAAAGCAATGACCAAGAGGGCAATTACTCATGGGGCAACCTTCCGGCTGCAGAGCTCTTCTGGCATTTCTCGCTACTTCTCTGGCACATCTCACTCACTCGGGATAGCCCTTTACACCATTCCCAGAATTTCCATAATCCCTTCACAATCTTTCCCCAGCTGCACTTGCAACCTGGTTCTCAGTAAGTTCTCGTGATCACATTCTAATTTTTCTGTTGTATCAATACCACCCATGGTCTGTTTTATCCCTCTGTAACTTTCTTATCAAGCTCAATGTCGGTGATGTCGGGCGGGCGACGGACTCATTAGGAGTTCACGCCTCTGTGAGTCAAAAAGAAGGTGAAAAACAGCCGGAAAAGGCACTAAATGGGAGTGTGCGGAAATGGAAAAGAGATGCTGTTGCCACTTCTGAATCAGCAGCTCCTGATTCTGATGCACGAGAGAGAGAGAGAGAGAGAGAGAGAGAGAGAATGAGTGGACGTGATTGTGAGTTGATAGCGACGACCGGAGTTTGTGTCGTCGCGTGCTGGGGCGCTATCTTTTTTACAGACCTTGAGCTGAGAGGGACGGGTCAGTCTGCCACACTTTGAATACTCTCCTGCCATTTCACCAGTTGGGGGCACTGAAAACCATGCGCTCTCTCTCTCTCTCTCCCTCTCTCTCTCTCTCTCGCCAGTTGCCGCCCCAGCACAGCACTACCGAAAGCTGTGAGAATTTCACTTCTCGTTCCCTCCCTCCCTCCTCCCTCCCTCTCTCCCTCTCTCTCTCTCTCTCTAAATTTGATGCCCGCATTCCCAGCTCGACTAATTTTAAAGATGCATACAATCTTTTCATCCACATGACTCAAGAAGGAGATCTAAGCTCAATTCAAAACCATCGCTCATGTAGGTCCTTCATTTCCTTCCACAAAGATACGGTGTATCAACTTGTCCTGTCAACGGCATCATGAACATAGACCAATCGAGTTGCGTGGAAACCGTGCGAGCCATGCATTTTATTTCGCGCCAGGGGACCACATTAAAATCTCATTGATTGATCTGATCCGTTAGAACAGGTAATGCCTTTGTCTCTGTATGACTGTGACCGTGAAATTGTTTTTGGACTCTGAAAATGTGGTACAGGGTAATCATAATGGCGAGGGACGACGGTGAGCCACGGTGAGCCATGGTTCTTTCGTTCAAACATCTCCTCAGCATGGTCCAAACACAAGGATCCAAAAACCACGGGCGCGGTCCCCAAGCAGAAGGTGTTAAGGTTTCATAACGAGTTTCTCAGAACCCCTTTCCAAGTTCTGGTCTCGAAGTTACCCTAGTACTGTATTTTTCTTCTGGAATAGTATCTAAACAAGAACGAACTTACTCCAATATGGGTAATTACTGTTCGTTTGCTATGCTAACTAACACCTTAAAGCATCGACTCAATAATGGGTTAATGTGATCTTGACAGCATGAAAGGTAACTTTTACGATCTTCTGCATGTGTGCAAATAATTCATCATCATAGCATTTGAAAATGTGGACTTACTGTCAGTATTGACTGAATTGATTTTGTCCGGATACTCGATAAGAAAAAGCTAAAAGCAATGCTTGAAACCCAATACTACAACTTTTATTGGAAACTAATTAACAAATTAATAGTACCAAAACACTCCATGCAAAAAATCAAATCATAACTTATACCTCCTCAAACACCTCCTAATGAAATCAAACTAAAGAACTTATATACTCAACCAGAAATCATAAAAGACCTATATAAACCAACCTTCTTTTCTTTTTTCCACTAGCATACTCTATTGATATCATTATCCACTTCTTCCTCCGTGATTGCAGATGACATGTAACTCAATGCCAAAGAGCTCTCGTGACCTGGTGCTAGCCTCAGCAACTCCCTTGCTTGGAGCTTTTGCTTGCAGACTTGGCATGTGATCTGCAGAATCGCAGAGCTCATCTTTTTCCTCGCATGTTCCTTCAGTGCATGGGCTTTCTGTAGCTCGGCCTGTGCCTGCTGCCTCATCCGCTTCGCGTTGGCCAACTCCCTCTCGGCCTGCTCGATCTGCCACTTTGCCGCCTGCCTCGCCTCATCCGCGTACGCCTTCTCGGCCATGGCCATCCTCAACTGATTGGTCGATTGATCGCGACTGCAGTCACCGTTTCTTTCACACGCACAATCGGTGCATAAGGAGCTTATCGAGAGCTGCAGATGGGGTGGGTATTTCTCATCTCTCTTTGGAAGATTGGTGAAATTGTTTCAATTGGGGTTCGACGAAGTCGGAGCTGTAGCTCGAGGTTGTGCAAGTCATCACGATGATCTTTCTTGGGGGATGGTTTTTGACAATAGGGTTCGAGAAGATGGTTGCATCTTTGGCTGGCTTGGGCAATGCTAAAGCCCTTGTTGTTGGCCAAGAAGGTGTGTTGAGATTGGTATCACTTGAAGGGCTCGGGCTTGAGGCTGTCCTAGACAGGCATGGAGGCTGCAGGTTATTATTGTGCGAGTCTGATCCTAAACGACCCATGTTGCAAGAGTCCTGATGCTCAATGAAGCTCTCGACCCTGTTTGATCACAAAGAATTAATCAAAGATCATGCCAAAGTTGTTATCAGTCAAAGTGTTGTTTGAACAAGAGTCCTGTGTAGTGCATGGCCACATGGAGCGAAAAGAAAGAGTAAAACCTCGATTATTTAATGCTAAGCTCTTGGAAAGAACATTATATGGGCCAAGAACTTCCAACAGAGTTTTGTTTTCCTTTTTTTTAGTTCTTTATGAATTTGAGTGTCTTTGTCAATGGCATACAGATGTAGGGTATGAGAAACAAGCCCCAGAAGATGAAGGAGATCATCATGCATATTATATAGTCAAGAGAGCGACAAAAGAAATTTTAATAAACAAATAGTACCATACTTAGGGAATTAATGTACTTTCAAAAAGATGAATTGTTTAGTGAGATAGAGGAAGAATGTAAACTAGGAAATTAATTATTCTCAAACTCCAGCGCTGTGATGGCTAATCATTGGGAGATGTGGGAGTCTTAACACGACGACCCAAATGGGAAAATCAATGCTAAACAAATCGAGGAGATAAAATAATGTTGACAAAGGAATAAGGAACAGTTTTCTTTGGAGGATCTTGGACTAATCGAAAAGATCTGGGAGACAGGTGACTTAAACTGGTCATTGGAAACCGAGTACATAACTGTTCACAAACAGTTGTGTTAACAAACATAAGGTTTAGGTTCCATCAATCAATGCGTAAATATCCTTTCTCTCTCTTCTCTCTCTCTCTCTCTCTCTCTCTCTCTTTCTATATATCTTTCCAACTTTCCCTTTCTGTTGCAAACTCATGTCCATGAAAAATGTCCAGAAAAACGGAAAGTTCAGTATAAACGGATCATAGAAGTTTGGGACTTCAAAGCCGTCTGAACTAGCTCTTTTCTCAGCAACCCGAATTGAAAAAAAAAAAACACACTTCTGCATTATTTATATGGATATTTGATGTCAAAAGGAAGAAACATCAACCCTTTGAGCTGTTCACTTTTCATGGCCTAATTATGAGAGCTTGTTTCTGTGATCAGTGTCTTAGCTAGGCAGCCTCAGAATTTGATTAATTTATTGCCACTTTAATTATGAGACTGAGTACTTCAAGATTTCATGAGGACACAAGTTCGCTTTCGAGAAAGAGTTTTAAATTTTGTTTATCAAACTCTATTTGATGGGAATTTATCATGGAAGTTGAAGATCGTATATATGAAAGCTAGATATAGGAGAGAAAAAATGAAATGAGATAGAGAGAAATTACTGATAATGAACCTTGAGAAAACCCTGCCACAGTCACACGAGTGCCCTCTAGTTCCACAAGTCTTGAGATGTGCCTTGTAATCCGATTGAACTGCATAACCCTTCGAGCACCTTTCACACACCCACTGCTTGTGGTTGCTGTGCTTCCGGCGGAAGTGCTTCTTGATGCCGACGAGGTCGCCGAGGGCATGGCCTGGGTCGTGGTGGAGGCAGCTTGGCTCAGGGCAAACGAAGACCCGCTTCCGCACCGCCGGCGTCTCCCGCTTGAGGAGCTTCCATGGCACCTTGTGCCGCCGCCGGTGCATCTGCAGGTTCTGGTCCCTCTGGAAGCCCTGGTTGCAGATCTCACACACATACCGGTCCGACTCCAGTAGGGTTTTCGGCGACAGCGAAACCACCTCTGCATCTGGATCTTCATGATTGAATCACACGAGTAATGAAAGAAAATAAATCAGAATCCAATCCCACCCCAGAAGCATACTTAATGAGCTTATCATGGGAACATCAGAAAACTTGTGTAATTTGATGTGAGAAGAAGTATAGATAAATAAAAGATTAGCGTACCTGGAGTACCCGCAGGTCTTCTTTTTCTCTTGTTGGTGGCGTTGCCATTATTCTCTAAGCAATCAGGGAATGGATCCGATAGAGGAGGGACTGATGGGGATTAGAAATGATGGCGTTGTTTCCTATCATGGGGCTTGAGAGAGCTTCTTTCCTCGATCTCTTTATGGATGTGCGTACGGTACAAGGCTCGAGAACCAAAGCCAACCTCTCTCTTGCTCGCTCGCTCGCTGCTTTCGAGAGAGAAACTATGGTGTGAGGATGATCTTTGGCTTTGTGTGTCTTTCTTTTGGGGATGCTTAATGGGAACGTGAAAGTGTGTTTCCGAAAAAAGAGAGAGAGAGAGAGAGAGAGAGAGAGAGAGAGTTTGGAAGGATGCTAAGCTAAGCTAGACGCATGATGCGAGAGGAAGGGGGGAAAAAGCTTATACTCTCTTTCGGTTATCGAAACAGCTTTCTCTTTTGAGCTTTAAACAGCTTTCAGGCTTTTCAAAATGATCTCCTTTTCTTTTCGTTGCTCTCTCTCTTGAGCTCCTCCTCTTCTTCTTCTTCTTCTTCTTCTTCTTCATCAGGTATGGTTGGGGAGTCTCTTAAAAGCTTCTCTCCTTTAGAGAAAGAGAGAGAAAGGGAGGAGGGTGAGAGACCCAATCAAATTGATGGGAGAGAATGATCCCACCACCAGAAAAAAAAAAGCTGGGGCCACACAGAATGGAGGGAAAAAAAAAGAAGAAGACACCCTCACAAGCAAACAAACAAACAAAACATTACATACACACAAACACAGAGACCAGGAAAATACATAAGAAAGAAAAATCAAATCATACACAGTGAGCTTTCTTGCATGGACAAATACGGACCAAACTCTTAATAATACACGTACCCCCTTCTCTCTAAATTTTGTCATTCTCTCTTATCTCACACGCCATCGATCTTTTTTGATGTCTTTCAGAGATGGGTGATGGGCAAGAAAGGCTCGGTTGAAAGGACATGATTGCCCCTTTGTCAATATATGTGGAATCCTCTTACTTTTGTTTTCTTTTGTTCGATCTCTGTTATATCATCAAAAGTGATTTTTAGAAAAGCTCCCACCGGATTGAATGGGATTAAGCGCTTGTTATGGTTTTATAATTCAAATCAAAGAATCTCTTCAAAGCAGAGTAATTTGAGAGGTTGCCTGTGCCATTCCATGGGTGGAGCCTCTTGCTTGATGCACGCAAATGGGACGGTTGCATATTTCTATAAAGTTAGTCGAGTTGAGATATTTAGGCACCTGTTATCTCTTTTAAAAGTCACTTGGCAGTCAATGTATGTAAGAAGCAAAAAATTAGTTTAATTGGCTTTTTCTTAAGATATAAACTGTATTAGAATTCGCACTATAATAGCTTAAACTTTTGAAACAATTGATTGCTCAATCAATTTAAGTTGATATTAGAGTAAAAGCTCTCGGTGTAAAGTCCTCACACTGCCTTCTTCAACTTATGGAATTTCTCGTCATCAAACATGATGGGCTTCAATTTTTTTTTTTTTTATCTCACTCATCAAGTTTCTTACATTTAAGGCCTCTGGCATTTGGGTGATGTGGAAGGTTAAGATGTAAAATATATTGCTTATTGTACTCTAAAAATTAGATGTGAGCATTGGGTCTAGAGTAGATCCTAGAATTGGACTAGACAGACCCTATTTGGCTAGTTTTGGTCTCGACTTCAAAGTTTATAAGACTAGGTTGGGTTCCAAAAAAATTGAAAAACAGTCTCAACAAGGTGGGAACCTACCCACCTTGGAATTTGGGAAGCACACGTTTTGTACTTGTCTAACGGAAGTTCTTGGGACGATGCTTATATGTCATACCATACCAAGAGTCACAATTGCTTCCTAGCCGAATGATGTGCTCCATAACTTCGGCGCCATCGAATCTGTTTTCAACTTCGTGAATGGGCACATGAGGCAAACTATTGGAAGATGCTGTAGTTTTTTCATCTTTTATGGATTGTTGCTTTTGGCAAATGAGAATTTTTGTTATTGTTTTAACCTTCATTTTGCTCAATTGAGGGATGAATTGGACACCTCCCCAAATAGTTTATAATTCTATTTATTTTATACCGTATTTCTTGTTGTTTTGTTGCTCAACTATTTGTTGTAACTGCTATTTGTCTCGGATTGTAGATAAGGATATGTTTTACTAAAATTTGTCCTTTCAAGAAATAAAATCATGATGAAGGAAATCAATCAGTTTTCCGGGTAGATTGTGAAAGCTGGACTATCGGACGGGGTTGATTCTAGATTAGGTTCTAGGGCTTAAAGGTAGGTTCCAGGTTTCAAAAGCTGGAAATTGATCTCGGCCGGGAGTAAATTCTGATTTAGAATCTACCTACCTTGAAACTTCTACTAAAAACTATAGTGCTTATATCTTTTTTTTTTTTTTTTTTGATGACACGGAACCCCCGTACAGCCGTAGTCGATGAAGGTAAACCCGGGTGGCGTTAGTGGAGGACTCACTACTGACGTCACTTAAGACACCGCATGCCTACAGCCTCCCTTCAACTTGCGTTGAAGCTTGATTTAAAGAAATAAAAGAAAAATTACACATTTATTACTCTTTAACATGAGAATGCAGCAATTTTTTTTTTCCATTTGTACTTGATTTTCATTGTCACAAAAGAGCGATTTTGAAAAGCTGTAATTTCCAAACGCGAAATTAAGCGACAACAAAGAATAAATTAAAGGCTTTTTCAGTGTGGAGGCGCCCATCTTACACCCCCACCCCCCAAAAAAAAAAAAAAAAAAACAAAGGAATAAAATTAGGTCTGAAGTCTGCGTGACTTTGATCTACACATCTCGCATCCATCACCATTGATCTGAGTATCTAGCTACTTATTATAAATAAATCTACCCCTATCAGCAGAGCCTGAGTATTTAAACATTTATCCAGGAGAGAAAGACCAAATGATATCAAATGATAAAACATAGTAAAGCTCAAAAGCACAGCTGATGGTCTAGATTAATCACAACAAAATCATGGTTTAGAGGTAATAAATGTTTTTCATTCCCTGAAAAAAAACAGCGTGGGGTTTCATTTTCTCTGGACGGTCGTCCCCTGGCCTAGAACTAATTATTGACCCATGTGTTCTACTTTTTCTGAGGAAATAAATGCACTTTACTTACATAAACTAACACCGTCAGAACCGATGCAATAAAGAATTAGACTTTGCTCATATTCCTAATTATAAGCAGCAGACAATTTATAGCACGGCGAATTATGTAAGAACTGAATTCGGGAGGAAATGGAGCCGTAAAAAGCTGGAAAAGTGAATAAAACTATTTGATATACTCCTGTCTATGTTTCCCGCCTACAATTTCGCTATGGTAATTTTATAGGGGATATTCTAAGAAGGAAAATAAAGAAATGTCCTTATAAAAAAACTTTAATGTTGTTAATGTTCTAATAGGATATATAATCTTATAATCACTCCAAAGACCTAGATTCGGATCTTTGTCCTTCCCAATGGCCGGCACAGCTCGCATGTCCGATCACTCTTTTCTTATAACACCAGACATCCAAACTTTCAGCCTAGCTACTTTTCGATCCATGCAAAAAGTACTTTTTTTTCCTTTGCATTAGATAAGACTCCATCTGCAAGATTGCGGGCATGACCCTCAAGATTAGTCCGAGGGAGAAGTATTGGAGTTCAGTGGAACTAGATGCACTCATATCAAGCGCTTGATCCCTCAGGTAATCTTTTCCAATGAATTCATCAAATCTTTTTTCGATAAAACTAGCCCCTACTCCATCGCTGGTATTGAGATGCACCTTCACTTTTATCCAATTTTTCATCGTGCACAGCATCATTGCATGACATGTGTCCGTCCTAACAAAAAATAGAAAGTTATATTACCTGTTCCACGACCTTGAGGCCTAAAGTGATTTCAGGGTCTGTGTACTCTCCCGTTGCAGGCCCCTCATAATTTTCTAATGCCTTCTAGCGTTTTATGCTTCATTTCACCTTATAATAAGCCCCACCATAAGGACCACCCATCATTTCTTGTGGTTGCACAAAAAAACTAAAGATACAGGAAAAAAAAAAATCAGATGATCTCTGTCATGTTTTTAAATTGCATGGAAGGTGAGACACTTTGTTTTGCATTAGGTCGGCAGTGCATGGAAGCAGTATGGTGTCATTTCTCAAAGGAATCTCAGAAAGCACAGAGAGAGAGAGAGAGAGAGAGAGAGAGAGAGAGAGAGAGACAGGGACTCCATTAGACACCAGAAATTGAAATACGGGTTCGTGTTTGGTGGCTGCCGGGACAGAGAAGTGGGGGCCAAACACGGGAAAAAGCCTAACTACTCACCACCAGTATAGTCCTGATCTAATGAGAGTGTTTGGGTTAAACTATGATTGAGAGTTAACTGGACTTAAACATAGAAAAGCAAGATCGACTGATGGTGCATGCAGACACATATCATTTTA